>BSBN01000879.1:10000000-14800000 GCA_027924645.1 Cunninghamia lanceolata | reverse complement strand
ACCTACGCACATTTCATAAAAAACAATGTGTCTCACAAGGACATACTTATTATGGTCATAATATCAATGAATTAAGCCATGCTTGAGTCCATATATTGATCATATCATAATCAAAGAAGTAAGTTTAAAAGTGGACACTCTAGTCATGCATGATCATTAATTCATCTTGTGATCAAAACCAAGAATAATCTACTTTAAACAATAAGAATAATCTTATGACATTCCTAGCAATCAATCTGGATTATATATATATTTGATAGTGATGAATTCACAATCATAAGATTGATTTTGTAGGGGGATTTGAACCTAGCAAATACTTTTATGAGTGCTCTTCTTTGTGCCCTACAATCATTTCACATATATCTCAAAGTTAAAATCAAATACTTTTTGTCACCCCCAACTAAATCACCTTTAGGAATTTTTAATATCAAACTAGATATACCATATTATACAAAAATGTAAATTTTGTAGTCTCTTTTCTCAAGGCAAGAAACCTAAAACAAGTTTTTATATTTCTCTCTTTAATATACATTACAATTATTGCTATGACCATGGATTAGAGGCAACTTGATGAAACAATTAGAATTCTAACTTAATGAGCTTCCCTTGTCCATATGAAGGTAGAGCTTATTGGCCAACCTTCTAGAAGATAACATTAAATCTTGTATTCTCTGAGACCAAAAAATAGAGATCCCCTCAATCTAATTTGTCATCACCTCCTTGGAATATTTTTGTTAAACATCTGATTAACTATTTTTTTGTTTTTTATTTATAATTATATTTAAAAAAGAATATTGTTCTTACAAGTAGTTAAATTGGTATGTTGGGTGGTTTGATTAGATTGATTTGACTTAATACTATGGGCATGGTCACTTCAAGAAAAATATGCCATTCTTATGATTGAGTTTCCAAATTTTTTAGGTCATTTATATCTAGTAGCAATATTTATGATGAAGTTTTTTAGATTTCTCATCTCCCTTTGGTTAACTTGTTTGACTATCATATCATACTCATATGGTCACAAGGATTATAGGATTATGGTAAGATGACAGTGTAAAGGCCTAAAAAATACATCGAAGAGGCCATAAATGGAAATCCTTCCATTGCTAGAGCTATGGAAGTTGAAGGACTAACTTCACTGATTATAAACGTAACCATTTTTACGAGCTACCAAAGCTAAATGAACCATACTCCATCATGCTCTATGTTTTAACATTTAAATATATTGAAACTAACTTTAGAGATATATACTACTATAGACAACAAGAGTTGATAAATCTCTGATAGTGTTGATGCTTTTTAAAAGATGCAACACCTACAAACATAACTTTATTATTATTTATGTCATAACCACGGATGATGCTTTTGATCATCACCTCTAAAAATAAGAGATGTCATAGAATTTACATTATCATGCACATAAGATAGTGTCATATGTAAAGGCTCCAATTTCATATAATTATCTTGTATATGAAATAAATTGATAAAAACATTGGATGAATTTGCATGGCTCAGGGATTGATAACATTTGATATTAGTTATTTTAAAATTTTGTTATAATCAAGAAACAATTTTATCCTATATCTCATGAAGAAAGAGAGGTCCATTAAGGGGCAATACTACAAGCTAATAAGGTATGTCCAAATAGTAAAGACATCCAAGAAGATGACATTTTTGTACATAAGTGTATTTTCACAACTATATAAGGAGGTCAGTATTTGCTCTAAATTTCTTGGGTATAAAAGCATCTAATTGTAATGGGTAGTTATCACCCTAATACACTATCCGGGAAGCAATCTTGGAAAGGATAGCTCACCCCTTGCTTTATTTTTTTGGATCATTACTATATGTTTAGTAGGATGACTATTTTTTTCCTTGCAGAAACATGAAAAATTATACATAAGTTTATAAAAATCCCATTTGATCTCCTTGATAAGATCATTATATCATTTTTTAGTATTGTCATAGAATTTTATATGTTGACTTAGTTTTTAAAAATTAATTATGGGCTTTTATTATTCTGCATCAATTTTTTTTTTGATTGATTATTGTGTTACTCACTATTTTGGTGATCCTATTGATAGGACATACACCTCAAACCATGTCTTCAAAATATGGTGCAATTGTTATCACATGGATGGAGTAATATTTAAACAATTATCTTTTATAGCTCTTTAATCAAAAGTTGACTACAAAAGTAGCTACAAAAGAATCAATATGGCTTACAAGATTACCGAAAGAATTTTTTCATCTGGGTGCTATTACAAGTCCCACTTTATTATATGATAAAACTATTTACTCTTACCAAGGACTGTTATTTCCATAAATAAAGCACATTTGATGTTTATGGGCACTTCATTCAAGGAAAAACCATTCCATCCTAATATTATACTTCAGTTCTGCAAGACTAGTTATCAAATGATAGATATAATATGTCAATAAAATCTAGGCTAGGCTCCCAGTAATCACAAAGAAATTATGTATGCAATATAACATCAAAGCTCTATGCAATACCAAATTCAAATCAATGCTTGGTCGTAAGGAGTTTCCATTGAGGGGGAGAGAGTGTGCCTGACAATGATAGCTCTATGTAAGTAAAACCTCTAGGCATTATATATGGCTAACTCCTTGGATTTAAGACCTAACAAGCATAACATAAGACCTCTAGGCATTATATTGAAATTTATTTTCATTGTAAATCTTCCACTTGTAAAAATTGTATTATATAAGACCTATGGGCACTATGTAATGAATTTGGGGGAGCTTGGTTTGAGGAGTTTCGGGCTCCAATAAAAATATTATAAGACCTTATTTAAGCATCATTTTATAAAACATTGGGATTACAAATTGTGACAAAATGAAGTCCGAAATACATGCTCTTCATTTTGGCATATATTTGTGTTCATGTTTATCACTGTCAAAGAAGACCTACGTTAGTAGGGTACTTAATTTTTTCTTTTATAGAAATTGACATGTGATGACCCGTATTAACATTAAGGGGGAGCATTAGAGCATAATGTTATTAGGGGTCATACACTTATATCATTTATATATTGTTCTAATATAAGGTTATAAAACCTTATGATTATTATATGCTTTATAAAGCATATGCCATTTAATAACTAATAATCTAACAACTATTAGATTATTAATTATTTACAAATGGTTGCTTTGAATGGGTGTGACTAATACCCCTTCAAGTATTTTGTCATCTCTTCTCCTATATTTAAGGAGGTTCTCTCTCATTTGAGATGTAAGGGAATTTGGAGATTTATAGTGAATTATATCACTATGCACATAAGGTATTAATGGCCATGTGGAAGTGTGTAGAGTATATCCCAAGTTCAGTATATTTTTAATAGACTATTTTTGTAAGTGTTTTAATGAAATGATGTTTTATGGGGTTTTTATCCGAAAGGGATTTCCCCATGTAAATCTTGTGTAATGTGTTATATATATGCTTGTATAATTCTCATTTATATTTATTTATTTTTGTTTATAATAATTAGTATCCTAAGATCTTAATTTTTAACAGAGACCCACTAATGAGATGAGTTGGTATAATGATTGCCTCGCATATTTGTTGGTGCTCAAACATGCAACTCCACAAATCCTAAAGACTTGCACCAAAACCTAAGGCCAGGGACATGTCATCACAGGTAACGGGTAGGACTTAAGATTAGACAATGGCATAAATGGACCAACTGATGTGAGTGGGTAAACTCACCTTCATCTTCTGGATCTACAAGGCCAAGGGAGATGTTCCTTGAGGTCTCAACAATTGAAAAACAACTTAAATACTAAGTCCTTAAGCAACTATACCCAATGTGCTATAAACCCCCTATAACTGTCCCTAAGTTCATGTTAGCACTAGCTACATATATACCTATTAGACCTTTGGTAAGAAAATAATCATTTCACTTTTATCCTGCACCCAAAGACAATAGCTATACTGTATGTCCCTAGTAGATGAATCTACTTAACATTGCAAACATAGGGATAAGAGGGAAGAACACACATGCATGATTATATAAGGATGTTCAATTTTAGAATTGCACAAGATATGATTTAGTTTATATTATTGAATCATACATGCATGATGAAACCTATACCTACTCCTATAGCTAACTAGAGAGTATAAAATGAAAGATATTGGCCCTTCACCAATCATACCGATGCCTACTCCATTGGTCAATAGAGTCATAGATTACAAGAGAGGAAGAAATGTAGCTATAGAACATAAATGGAATCATATGCATCATCATACAATGCATATATCTCATCTCATATTTAATGGACATACTCAATAATCCAAACAAAACTGCAAAAACCCATATGAAATAGAAAGAAAGAGCATTACAAAATCTTTATAATGAATTAAAAAACTGTCACATGTTGCTCTAACCTATGTTACATTCATACTAGCAAATATGGTAAGAGAGCATCATGAGCAACTAGGTTCAAACACCCTCCTAAATAATTACAAACTGTCATAAAGACATATCACTACATGCATATGTCATTGTGGTGCAGTCACGATTAGGAGGTCCACAAAGTGAACTATCCAGGCCATGCAACTAGAGTAAACACAATGGAAACAACTCAAAGATATAAAGTAAATGTAGATTCAATCATTCGATATATCATAGAATTCAAATACAAATTGGCCGGCAACATGCGGGTTTACAATTAGGGCTCACAGGCCTGATCACATAATTACAGAATATGCACAAGATATAGCTTTGAAGCTCCTTCGCAAATAATTCAAACTATCAAACTTGGAACTATCAATCACTACTTTCCTAGGCATCTATTACATCAATTTATATAATCTCTAGAGCATAAGATTCCTCCGCGTGGGCTAAGGAAGATCACAAACTCCAATGAAGAGGTATAACATGTGTACATGGATAGGTCAGACCTAATTGAGTAGAACTCCTCTGCAAATGAATGGAATGGTGTGTGGATCTCAGGGAAGGTTGGCCATGATCCAAACAACATTGAATGATGTGTCATTTAGCTCTGCAAATCTTCTCCTTTAGCTGGTTGTCTGAGACTGTCAGGATGCTCTGTTCTAAGAAAACAATCGATCTTCTAATATCGATATCTTTCTGGTACCTAATCCAAATGATCTAAGATTTGGATATGATGTGCATGAATGTGTCTAGATGCTAAGTCCAGCTCTGCAAGGTCTAAAATGAAACTATGGTAGAATGCAGACCAAAATACATAAATTGCTACTGACTGTACTAAACTAAAAAATGAAAAGAAACAATACTAAAATGCAAATATTTTTGGTTGATGCAAGATTGCTCTTAAACCAGGGATGCTTCTGCATCAGACATCTGGGGTTATTGAAAAAGTGAGTCCCTCACTTTGTCGGGGCTAGAGGAAAACCAAGATGGTCCACATCAGCCTGAGAAATCCAAGATGAATCTTCTTCCAGTTTGCCATTCCACTTCACAAGATATTCTTTGTATTGTCTTCCCCTGGTGCTACATCCAACTCTGCTGTCCAAAATGTCTTCAATCTACTCTGGTGCTTGTTGTGGTAACTACTTCTCCAAATGATCTTCAATGTTATCATTGAACTCTGCTTCATGATACTGATATAGGTCTGTAATGTTAAAAATAGGTGATATACCCAATGTCTCTAGTAACTTCACTTCATATGCATTTCATGAATCAAACTTTCTGAGTATCCTACAAGGTCCAAACTTCTTCATCTTCAACTTGTTATATGTCCCAACTAGAAATCTCTCTTTGCTCAAATACATTGTCACTTCATCTCCCAATGAAATTTTTTTGTGTCTCCTTTTCTCATCTACTTGCTCCTTATACTTACTGTTCATCTCCTCCAAATGCTTCTTAACCTGATTATGTACTGTCTCCATGTGTCTTATAAATTCTTCTGCTTCTGCACTCCTTTTGTCTTCCATACTGATATCTCTCAATTCTGCAACTCTTCTTGGGTTAGTTCCCGTCACAATCTCAAATGGTGTTCTTCCAGTACTCCTATTCACTGAATTATTATATGCAAACTCTACTTGTGATAGAATCAAATCCCAATTTCTTGCCTTTTCCCCAACCAAACATCTCAACAAGTTTCTCAAACTCCTATTCACTACCTCTATCTGTCCATCAGTCTGTGGATGAAATGTTGAACTGAACTTCAAATCTGTCTTCATCTTCTTCCAAAGTGTCTTCCAAAAGTATCTAATAAATCTTGTATCTCTGTCTGAAATTATGCTCTTAGGTAATCCATGCAATCTCACAATCTCTTTGAAAAATAGGTCAGCCATATGCACTGTATCAGTTGTCTTCTTACAAGGTATGAAATTTGCCATCTTTAAAAATCTGTCCACCACTACAACTATTGAATCATGTCCTCTATGTGTCTTCGACAATCCCATTATGAAATCCATACTTATGTCTTTCCAAGGCCTCTCCGGTACTGTCAAAGATTTATACAAACTAGTATTCTGACTACTCCCTTTTGCAACTTGACATATTCTAATACGCTGCACAAATTTCCTAACATCCTTATGTATCTGAGACCAAAAGTAATTTTCACTTACCAAAGCCACTATCTTATCAATGCCAAAATGTCATGCCAATCCACCATTGTGCTTCTCCTTGATCAAATTGTCTCTCATTGAACTCCTAGGTATGCATAACTAGTTTCCTTTGAAAAACATATCTTCCTGAATGAAATAAACCAACCACTTACTCCTATCTATCACAGTAGGTTCCTTGCATGCCTTCCAAGGTTCTGCAAAATCAAATCTTCCTCATACATGTTCTTCAATTCCTCAAATCCTAACACTTCAACTCTCATCTCTGTCAGCAAGTTTCTTCTTCTACTCAATGCATCTGCAACTTTGTTTGATTTTCCACTCTTATGCTTCAACACAAAAGTATAACTTTGCATGAACTCTACCCATCTCATATGTCTCTGATTCAACTTTCCTTGTCTGTTCAAATATTGTTGTTTAGGCGAAAATTGGATTTGTTAATGTTTTAGTTTTTATGTGTTTAAATCCGCCTCTCCACTAAACATTGAAGGATCTAGGGTCGAGTGGCGAGCACTATCATACCCTAGGTCACTTACAAATGTAGGGAAACTTGGATTAGGGAAATTAATTATTAATCTTCCTTCTCTTATGTCCAATTAACCATTAAAACCCTAATAATGCAAATACAACAACAAATTGACGAATGACGAAAAAAGCTTTTGCGGACAGGAGTAAAATACCAAATCACATAATACCTATTTTTGGGGTTCCGAAGCAGAACAGTCGGGGACATTGGAGCGGGTGCCCAAGTCCAAGGTACTAGTTTCTTTGTGGAATCCAGACCTCGTCCCGACACTGATCAACCCTGTAACTTCTATTTTCAGAGATTTGTCTGCGGAGGACACTAGAGCGAGTGCCCAAGTCCTGGAAGTGCTCCTGTGTCCTACTTTTCTTCAGATCCCAAATCCCTGATGCCTGCCAATCCTTCCTGTGACACCTGTAACCTGTAATCACAAGACTTGGTTTGGGGGTTGTGGTGTTTAGAGGCTTGCCTCAATCAAGCCCCAGAGGACACTTAAGTCTTTGAGCACCGTTGTCAGATAAAGAGTGTGGTGGTGCCCACCTAGGTTTTAGGTTTCATGTATTCATCTGTAGGCCTTTTCAGAAAAAAACCCAGAAATCTTTTAGCTTCAAGTATTTTCCATCGCAGGGTTTCTCAGTTTCATGCTTTGTATTTGTGTATACATTTTTGAATGTATATTCGCATATACATTTGTCATTGTATGTTTGCATATACAAAGGCGATATGCAAAGTCAATGTACAAGGGATCATCGGCGAAACAATGTGTATCGGTGACTCATGCAACAGTCTCACCGATAGCCCGATGCATATACAAGGGCAGTGACATACAAGGCGAAAGATACAAAGGCCCGATGCATATACAAAGTAACATATAAGGCCGACATACAAGGGGGACATACAAGGGGGACATACAAAGGTTTTTTTGGCGTGACAGCATCCATCAGTGGCTCAGTTTGAGGTCTCCCCGACGGCCGATGCAAACACAGGTGAATGTATATCAAATATACAAAGCGCACATATAAGGCAATGTGTAAAGAAGAAAAGATACAAGGGAAATATATAAGCAGGTAGGTGCAAAGGGTGGACGTGGCCAAGGAGTTAGTTACATTTGTGAAAAAGGTTAAATCCGCAGTTGTATATTGGGATTATATGTTCCCAGTATACAATCGGACATACAACGAAAAGATACAAAGAAATATACAAAGCGGGAGCAGTCAAAGTCAAAGTGTTCAAAAGCATGGTGGGGCCCGCATGGTTGTATGTTCTGTGGGTTGTATGTTTGTGCTATATACAATGCAAAATACAAAGCACACATACAACCCAGATGCGAAGGAAAGGTTTGTTATAGCGAATTTCAAGCTGGGGTCCATAGGTTATATATTGCGCATTGTATGTGCAATATACAAGGCGATATGTAATGAGGCTGATACAACGCCGAATTTCAATATTATTCCAATCTGCCTCATAAGTGTGTTGAAATCTGCATTGTATGTATATTGCATTTGTACAATGCAATATACAAAGCAATATACAAAAGGAGTTAGATACAAGGCTTGGACCCGATGGTAAATTCAAAGTGCTTCATAATGATTTGGGGTCCACCCTTGTATGTGGTGATTGTATGTATATACAATCTCATATGTAGCCACAGATGCAAAAGGAGATGTATTTTCTCACCAATGGAGATGCAAAGGCATAGCGATAGTGATCCAATAAGAGGCTGCCACGTGTCCAAGGGCAGTTCTATGTAACAACTGCATATACAAAGATTTGAAGGCGAAAAAGGCAAAATGGGCGAAAAAGGTAAAATAGAAGAGGAAAAGTCAGCGATGGGAAAAAGCTACCTGCGTGGCACATTTTAATTGGCTGTTGACTTTTCAACATGGTTTGAAGCCATTGATCTTGGCAGGAAGAAGGAAATCGACGGTCCGCTTCAAATCTTTAGTGCAGGAGTATTTTTCTGTGTGTTCACTGCATCATTTCAAGCGGGAAGAATTGCAAAACATGCAGCTGCTGCGTTTCTAGAGGCTGCAGGTAGGTTGGCCATTAATGGCAAAATTTGTAGAGGCATGGTCTTGATTGACAGGTCAACTACCTGATTAAAGGCAAAAATCTTCAGTTGGCGGCTCACATCCCGAACCCACCTGCCCTTTCCTCTTCTTTTCACGGCTGCATTGAATGTTTTTAGCGCCATTCTCATGGTGCATTGTATCTGGCAGCATCTCGAATGGACAGTGTAATTAATGCTGAGTACATGTTCTTGGTTTATATCAGAACTGTGTTGCTCATTTTTTGGTTGTTGAAGACTTGGGTAATTTTTTGGAGGAAATAATGAAAACAGAGCACTTCTTGGCTGTTCTCTCTCTTTTTGTGAGTTTATGTGTTGCATTTTGAATGCAAGTTGCACACATGTTTAGTCTCATGTTGTGTTTATATGAAAAATACTTCTTTGCATGTGTTTAGCTGTTTGTCTCCATTTGTTGTATGCATTCCTTCTTTTGAATCTGGTTGCTAAGGGTTACTTAGATTCTAGGATATAGATTTGCTGTATCACATGCTTAATCTGTGACCTCCATTCAAGGAGTGGATTAAACTATTTTAGGTTAAGTATGAAGAAGATTGTATGGCAGTAGGGATGTTTGTAAGTAGAGATAGCTAAATACTCATTCTTGAGTGGTGTTTGTAAGGCAAATACCAATCTAGCCCCTTGAAACTTGAATGCCAGTGCAAATCATTCACTTGTATACGTCTAGTTGACTCCTTGCCCCGAGATAGGCACCGGTCTGCCCTTGTGTAGTAGTTATGATCCAAAAACCCCTGTCTTGCATCCAAAACATTAAAACAAATCATTTCATATTCCAACATGTTAGTTTGTAGGAGTAGAAATAGGACCCCTGCATACTCTCATTCCTAACCAGTTACGATATGTCTAAGAACATTGCCAACCTTGTGATCTATCACACAAATCTTGGTCCAAAAATGAGAGTATTCTGCTTGTTGTTGTAATGTTAAATCTTTCTATTGGGTGAGTCAAAGTTAAATCTTTAGCTATAGGGATACCCCCTTGGTGCGGTAGAACCAGAAGTGAAGGGGAGGCAGCTCACGCAACCTCCTGTATTTGTTGGCCGAATCTGCCTATGCATTGGAACTGGCAAACCCTCTATCGATTCGAAGAGAAAGACCCAACAGAGTGCATGCCCTTGTGAGGTAGAGGAAAAAACCAAAGGAATTTATAGTGAAAACACAATATAATGTCACCTTGTAGTGAAACTCTCATGGAGGAAGAGACTCTTCATGCCATGAGGAAATTGATGCTCAAATATGTAAATATCAACACACTAAACACACAAGTCTGCTCTTGCAACACAATAGAAAGCCTTGAATCACCTTGAGAATGCCTAAAGTTCACCATGAACATCTAGTTTACAATTGAATACTTAAACATGCTTATATATGCAACTACAAGCACTCTCGCCAAGATTTTAAAAATCAAAACTTACCGTGTCGGCAAAAGGACCAAATAATGGTCATAAAACAACACCTGAAGATTAGGGCTGCCCCAAAATAGTTTTGACTAGGGTGCGGGCACCCAAGTCCTCCTCCTATTTTGGGCAGGGTACAACTTAATGGGTCCACCTAGATCCAATTTGCCATGAAACCCAGGTCTCATTCCATCGGGATGCCAAAATATGAACTAAGATGTCCTAAATGCATACTAAAGACCCAGGAGCTAAACCTTGTGAGGGAAAAACCCCTAAGGGGACATTTTTTGACGTTACATTTAGCCCCCACTTTAATGTATGTATAAACGCGAGGCCAATACATGCATAAAGTAAGGTCACAAACACAACAAACACAACAAACACATCAAGCACAGAGAAGACACACCAATCACATAGAAGATAGTAACAGGCACGCAAAACACGGAGAAGACAATTATAGTCACGTAGAACACGGAGAAGATAGTCAATGCATATAACACATATTAATGCATGGAAGACATAAATGATATTTTTTCTTTTCTTTTTCTCGTATATATGAAATGCAGATGCAAGTACTAGAAAGTAAACAAACCTCCCATAATACAGGATGCACTACCCTAGGGTGTAGGTCCCTATATACATGGGGCAACACACACGCAAGACACGCAAAACCTCCCAAAATGTAGGAAGCACTACCCGAGGGCACTGGTCTCTGCATATGGGGCAACAAACATGCCACACAAAACAAGCACGCCAAAACGAACACACTTGAAGACACAGAGAAAACATGGCAGGGAAGCGATGAAGTGTACCTATTTCTAGGTCCAACACCATCTCAGGCACACACCAATGATTGGGCTTCACCACAACAATCACCTAAGACATGCTTAAGGGTTGAATTAGTCACAAAACCGCTCCCCACCTTCGCAGAGGACTTTGAAAAATGACAAGATGATGCAATCTGCTCTGAGAAATACACCATCCCTGCCTCTGCAAAGGGCTTAAGAAAAAAGATATGCTTGATATCCCGCCTCTGCAGAGTACTTACATGATTGATTGATTGCAAACAAACTCAGAATGCACGATGAACTACCCTGGGGCACAAGTATTTGCATCTAAGGTCAAACACATTGCTAACATCTATAACATATAGCTTACCTTATATATGCCCCCACCTTAAGGTGGTTGATATCAGTTATCGATATCAAGCACGTTAAGGTAGGAATAAAACACACAAGGGAACACCAGCTTTCACAAAGCCCATGCCCCCCAGAGGTGACATGTACTTTACAATTGCCAAATGTTCCCACAAACACATCCCTGCAAGAAACATGTTAGTGTCTACAACATCATGATAAACAATAACATCAATGCATATGATTAACCACACAAAGAGCCAAGGTTATACAACGAATCTGGAGTTCGAGGATAACCATGGGGCTATATCATGAAGCTCTCTGAATCGAGTACCGCCAAGGCCAGATTCAAAGACAAACAAAGGTGCACAGAGCAATAATATTGTTAAGGTTTGTAAATGCGATAGAAACATCATCAAATTCACTACGCGGAAAGCACGAGTGCTTCAACTAGCCAAGCGTCGGGTAAGATATACAACCCCATCATCATATTAGGAACTAAGTCTAATTTTTGGTTGCTCTCGAAAGGGACACTAGGTCAGCATTAGTTTATATGTTTGTCGTCATCCGCTCACTAGGTGGAAACACTAGCGGAAGGGAAACAATAAATAAGAGAGGAGAAACAAGTGTCTTAGGGACAGTCACATAGGAGGGTGCCCCCAAGTCACCAACCGCAACAGTATGTCCATAAGACACAACACACAACAATGAAATCAGAGAGAGGCAATATAGAAGAATGGTGATACAAATAGAAGAAGGTCACAACAGAGGCGGTCTTTTGGTATCCCAAACCTTACGGGAGAATCCAAGGTCATCCCAGGAGGCCTAAACAACACATAACACATCACAGGGGAAGCACATCACGAGAGAGATAAAGGTATAGAGATACTTACCTATAGGGCCCTTGTCGGGCTAGAGATTATCTATAAGCAAATCATCGTCGTCATCTTCCCACTCCCTAATGTTGGAGGATATGGGACATACAGTACCATAGCCAAATTCATATCTTGTTCTTCATGTCATTCATCGTTAGGATCATCTTTGTTTGGTTGAATGTTAGGATCGATGTTTTCTTGTTGAGAGGCAAGGTTTATGGCATATTCTTGTCTTCTTTTTCTTCTTACTCTTGCTTTTTTGTTTCTCTTTCTTCGACCACTTTTCTCTTGTAAGATAGGGCCTTGCTCTTTCATAGGTTTTTGCAAATTAGAAGATGAAGCACTGGGATCAAACCTCATTTGTCGCAATGGGACATTTTGTTGTTGACAATGATTTCCCGATCCTTGTAAGGATTGCAGGGGAGGAACCTCAGCATAGGGACCTTGTCCTTTCAGTTTAAAGTTCTCTTCACATGCGGGTTGTTTCTCTTTTGTCATTTCTTGTATAGGAGGACCAGGCATCTCATTTTATCCCAAAATTAATTCAACTTGTAATGTGTTTTTTGAACCAAAGGTTTATACTTGTTGCGAGGGATGGTGATTATACGGCCATCCAGAGGGAATTTCAAACAATAATGTATTGTTGAAGGGATGGCTTGCATTTCTTTTAGCCAAGGATGTCCCAATTTAATGCGAAAGAGCTCAGAAATAGGGACATCAAACCATTGTTCAACATGTGTTTCCATAAAATGTTACTAATAATGATATCTTACCCAAAGGCTTGATAAAGGTTCCCTTATGTGTCTTAATCATCATGCTTGAGAGATCATAAGAACCTTGCATTAGTTGATGCGAAAAGAGGAACTCCCCAGTGGAAACATTAGTCATGCAATTAGGATCAATAAGAGTTCCATTCACAAGGTTTCCCATTATTTTCATAGTGATGTAAAGAGGTCCTTCTTTGTCTCCAGTTGTTCTATCATGAGGAGTCAAGATAATTTTAGGTTCAGGTGCTTTTCTTTTCATGTAAGGTCTAGGAGGGAACCTATTATTGTTATTGTGATTAGAGGCTATTTTTTATATGCTCAAATCAATGCAGAATCATATTTTGAAAGGTTTTTAAAATTGGTGCAAAAGACAAGAGCAAAAACAGCCCAGAATGCTTGATTTTTCGATATTTTTCAATGCAAATGAATGAACCAAAGGGTGTTTGTAAGGATTTCAGTCAAGTGCAGAAAGTTACATGTCTGATATCAGTCCAAAACATCAAAAGTATCTTTCCCAACACACTCTTGATGCGATTTCAAGTTAATGCCAAGTCAAAATATAGTGAAAATATGTCAAAATAGGCACTTTTTTCACCAAAACTTAATGCAAGAGAGCATAACAAAGGGTGTTGTGAGGAAAATGATGATGGAAAGAAAATAATATCAGAAATAACAGCTAGATCATTCCATAAAATTGATCACAACACGCTTGGAGTGCAAACTAGGTCAAACCCTAGGGCAAAAATGGTCAAAATGTGTAGTTTTTCACCAAATTTTCACTACAAGAGCCCGATAAAAGGGTGTTGTGAAGATTTTTATGAGGGGAAGAAAATTAATACCCTGATAAAAACAAATTAATTCAAAATTTCTCTTCACAACATGCCTATGGTGCAAGTTTATAAAGTCGATAAGGCCAAATTTAGTGAAAATCGTTGTTTTTGAAGCCCTAGGTTTGAAATCTTGAGACAAAATGTTATGTGAATATTTTGAAGTCTGATTTTTGATAGAAATTAAATTATCTCAGATCTAAAAAGGATTTTCAAGCTTGAACATGCAAAATGCCCATGCAAATTTAATGAAAATGCATCAAAATTGTTAGTTTTTTTATTGAAATTTTCTATGCAAAAATGCAAATATTTTAAATCTAAATGGAAATTTACACTAAAATGCAAGACTAAAGCCAAATGTTAATTTGAATGAGCCTCTAAAATCAGTATAAAAATCTGAGAAAATATTTTGCCTACTAACCCTAGATTTTGGAATTACTAGGTTATATAAAATTGTCAAAATTTCCTCAAAACCCTAGCAATTAAATGATGAAAACGCAATGAAAAATTTTAAATTTTTGCATTTTTTTGTAGTTTATATCATATTTGATGCAAAAATTATGAATTAGGAAAATTTAGGAAGAATTGATGCAATTTAGTAAGCCCAACAATGCAATTTTTTTGAATTTTTCCAATTTTTCAATTTTTTTGAATTTTTCTCAATGCAATAAAATGAATGACCAAATGAATGAATGAAATCAATCCAAATCTAAAGACAAACACTCAGCAAGTTGCAATTTAAGTCCAAAATCACAGGTTCACCAAAATGTTTAAGGGAAAATTGGATTTGTTAATGTTTTAGTTTTTATGTGTTTAAATCCGCCTCTCCACTAAACATTGAAGGATCTAGGGTCGAGTGGCGAGCACTATCATACCCTAGGTCACTTAAAAATGTAGGAAAAATTGTATTAGAGAAATTAATTATTAATCTTCCTTCTCTTATGTCCAATTAACCATTAAAACCCTAATTATGCAAATACGACAACAAATTGACGAATGACGGAAAAAGCTCTTGCAGACAAGAGTAAAATACCAAATCATAGAATACCTATTTTGGGGTTCTGAAGTGGAATAGTCAGGAACACTGGAGTGAGTGCCCAAGTCCAAGGTACCAATTTCTTCGCAGAATCTGGACCTCCTCCCGACACTGATCAGCCCTATAATTTCTGTTTTTAGAGATTTATTTGCAGAGGACACTAGAGTGAGCGCCCAAGTCCTGGAAGTGCTCCTGTGTCCTACTTTTCTTCAGATCTTGAATCTCTGATGCTTGTTAATCCTTCTTGCAACTCCACTTTTCCCAAATACAACACCTGTAACATGCAATCACAAGACTTGGTTTAGGGGTTGTGGTGTTTAGAGGCTTGCCTTAGTCAAGCCCCGGAGGACACTTAAGTCTCTGAACACTGTTGTTAGATAGAGAGTGCGTGCCCTTGTGAGGCAGAGGCAAAAACCAATGGAATTGATAATGAAAACACAATATAATGTCACCTTATAATGAAGCTCTCATGGAGGAAGAGACTCTTCATGCCATGAGGAAATTGATGCTCAAATCTACAAATATCAACACACTAAACACACATGTCTACTCTTACAACACAATAGAAAGCCTTAAATCACCTTGAGAATGCCTAAAGTTCACCATGATCATCTAGTTTACAAATGAATGCCTAAACATGCTTATATATGCAATTACAAGCACTCCCGCCAAGATTTTAAAAATCAAAACTTACCATGTTGGCAAAATGACCAAATAACGGTCATAAACCGACACCTGGAAATTAGGGCTGCCCCAAAATAGGGTAGGACTAGGGTGTAGGCGCCCAAGTTCTCCCCCCTATTTTGGGTAGGATATAGCTCAAGGGGTCCACCTAGGTCCAATTTGCCATGAAACCCAGGTCTTATTCCATCGGGATGCCAAAATATGAACTAAGATGTCCTAAATGCATACTAAAGACTCGTGAGGTAAACCTTATGAGGGAAAAACCCCCAAGGGGACATTTTTTGATGTTACAATTGTAAAGCCTGATGATCTGTATACAACACAAACTGCTTAGGCAACAAATAATGTCTCCACTTCTTTAAGGCTTGAATTATGACATAGAACTGATCATAAACTGAATATCTTCTCCTTGCATCATTCAACTTCTCACTGAAATATGCTACAGGTCTACCTTCTTGACCTAAAACTGCTCCTATTGCATTTCCACTTGCATCACAATCTACTTGAAATACCTTTTTGAAATCCGATAATGCCAAAATAGGTTGCTCTGTCACTTTCTGCTTCAACGATTCAAAACTTTTATCTACTCCTAATGTCCACTTAAAGTCTTTTTTGTCACCTCTAATTGTCTCTATCATTTGGGTTACATATTGAACTAAAATTTATGATGAACTTCCAGTAGAAACTAGCTAATCCATGAAATGATCTAACTTCCCCAATGCTCTCCGGTGTAGGCCATTCAACAATTTCTCTCACTTTCTTAGGGTCCATCTTCAATCCTTCCATAGAAATCACAAATCCCAAGTATACTAATTCTTCCTACATGAAACTACACTTCTTAATGTTTCTCAACAATTTCTCTTCTCTCAGTCTCTGCAATACTTTCTCAGGTGCCACAAATGTTCTTCCTTTGTCTTACTAAAAATCAAAATATCATCCAAATCTACAATAAAAAACTAACCCAAGAATTTATTCAAAACTTCATTCATCAAGCTCATGAAAATACTCGGTGCATTTGTCAATCCAAAAGGCATCACTAACCACTCATATAATCCTTCATTTGTCTTAAAAGCAGTCTTCCATTCATCTCCTTCTCTGATTCTGATATGATGGTATCCACTCTTCAAGTCTATCTTTGTGAAATATTTTGTTCCACTAAAACAATCCATAATATCATACATCCTAGGTAAGGGAAATCTATTCTTAACTGTGATCTTGTTTATTGCTCTAGAGTATGTACGCATTATCCATTCTCCATCCTTTTTTGGTGCTAACACTGCAGGTACTGCACAAGGGCTCAAACTTTCTTTGATCAAACCTTTCCTCAGCAACTCATGTATCTGTCTATTTAATTCTTCATTCTCTACTGGTGTCATTCTATGTGCTACTTTGTTAGGCAAACTAGCTCTAGGTATAAGATCCATGTGATGACTGATACCCCTGATTGGTGGCAATCCTTTAGGTACATTATCTGATATGATGTCTTCATACTCTATCAACAACTCAGTTATCTCCTCCGGTTGTGATTCTTCAATCTTTGTCTTTAGGTTTTTAGGCTTCTTAGGGATTAAAGCATAACACATATGCTCATGTCTCAAACCATCCAGAAATTTTCTTCCATCTACCAAATAGATTCTAGCATTCCCACATACGTCACTCTTAGGATCATCTTCCAAAGGGATCAAAGTAATTCTTTTTCCATTTGAAGTTATAGTATATGTATTCTTTCTCCCATCATGTATAGGTTTCCTATCATACTGCCAAGGTCTACCCTACAAAATATGACAAACATCCATAGGCATAATATCACACAATACTTCATCATGATAAGATCCAATATGAAATTTCACCAAACATTGTTCACTTACTAGTACCTTATGACCATCCTAAATCCATGCTATATTATATGGCTTGGGGTGTTTCAATCTTTCCAAATTGAGCTTAGTCACCATCTCCTTTGAAACCAAATTATGTGAACTACCACTATCAATTACAACTTTACAACATTTACCTCCTGATTTGCATCTGGTTCTGAACAAAATTTTCCTTTGCGGTGGTTTCTCATCTGCCTCTACTTGAAATAGTGCTCTCCTCATGACAAATGATTCTCCTTTCTTAGGTTTACCAACTGAACTCGATGATCCAATAGGTTCTTCTTCTACATAAGCTGCTCTTCCACTATTCTCTATCTTGCTTGTACTCCCTTGATTACATTCAAATGCTCTGTCCTTCACCTCCACACTTGAAACAAGTTCCTCTAAATGTTCTCCTATCAGGTCCTCTTCCTTCTCTTTTGTATCCTTCACTTTGGTATGGACAAGGGTTTCCTCTGCGGTAAAAAGTTTTGTCATCTCTCCAGTATGCATTGTTATATTTGCCCTCCTTGAATGTGCTCTCTTGTCTATTCTGCTCCGCATATCCTCTCTCTCCTTCAGATAATGATCTACCTCTTTGAAATTTACCTCTTCTGCCTCTTTGTCTCTGATCATGCTTCTTGTTCAACTTTTCTCCAACTTTCAGGGAAAACTAATATGCTTCTTCCAATGTTGTCATTCTCACCAAACTTAGTTCTTCTTAAATGTTCAATCTCAGTCCATCGATGTATCTAGCCACTTTCTCCTTGCTTGCTTCACTATGTCCTATCCTTATGATGATCTTATGAAATTCTTCAATGTACTCCTTCACAAATTTCTCCTTTTGTCTCAGGTTTTGCAATCTCTTCAACAATTCCAACTCATAGTCAGCAGGTATAAACTGATTCTTTTATTTTGTCACCATTCTATACCACTTTGTAATCTTTTCTTTTCCTCTTCTATTTCTATCCAACTGAACTTCTTTCCACCATATAGAAGCATGTCCTTTCAACTTTGTCTTTGCAAATTTCACCTTCTCTAGATCTTCAATTTCTCAATACTCAAAGTATTCTTTTAGGTCATTTTCTAATCAATCAACTCCTTAGGATTCAAATTGCTAGTATAGTTCAGTACATCAACTCTAGGTCTTTTCCCAATCTTTGAAATAGCTCGCAACATCTTGACTTGATCTAATTCTTCTTCATCTCCTAGGGTTACATCATTTTGATTAGTAGACTGAAATTCTTCATTATCATCACTTTCAACATTAGGTCAAGGTGTCAATCCTCTTCTCCGATCTTCTTCAATAGAATCCAAGTGAACTCACATTGTTTTCATCATCTCATCCATTCTTCCATCCATTATACTAACAACAAGTATTCTCTTCGGCGGCATTCTTCCTAGTATCAAGTGTAATTGCCTCAAATTTGGTGATCGGGCTACAAGGTGACAATTGCATCACAATCGGTGATCGGTTAACACCAGTAACCTACCTCAGATTCAATGATCCATTCATAACAAGACCTTACAGAATTCCTTTGCCATCTTCACTCAATTCACTCCCAAAGATTTAAACTTTCGCTATGATACCACTTGGTGCGGTCATAGTTAGGAGGGTCCACAAAGTGAACTATCTCGACCGTGCAGCTAGAGTAAACACAACGGAAACAACTCAAAGATATAAAGCAAATACAGATTTAGTCATTTAGTATATCATAGAATTCAAATACAAATTGGCTGGCAAAATGTGGGCTTACAATTAGGGCTCACAGGCTTGATCACAAAATTATAGAATATGGACAAGATATAACTTTAAAGCTCCTTTGCAAAGAATTCAAACTATCGAACTTAGAATTATCAATCACTACTTTCCTAGGTATCTATTACATCAATTTATATCATCTCTGAAACATAAGATTCCTCTGTGTCGGCCAAGGAAGATCACAAACTCCAATGAAGAGTTGTAATGTGTGTACATGGATAGGTTGGACCTAATTGAGTAGAACTCCTCTGCAAATGAATGGAATGGTGTGCAGATCTTAGGGAAGGTCAACCACAATCTAAACAACATTGAATGATGTGTCATTTAGCTTTGTAAGTCATGAAATGCTTTGCAAGTCTTCTCCTTTAACTGGTTGTTTGAGACTGTTAGGATGCTCTATTATGAGAAAATAGTCAATCTTTTGATAGCGATAGCTTTCCGATACCAAATCCAAATGATCTGAGATTTAGATATGATGTGCATGAATGTGTCTAGATGGTAAGTCTAGCTCCACAAGGTTTGAAATAAAACTATGGTAGAATGCAGACCAAAATACAAAAATTGCTACTGACTGAACTGAAAAATGAAAAGAAATAATAGTGAAATGCAAATTTTTTTGGTTGATGCAAGATTGCTCTTAAACCAGGGATGCTCCTGCATTACATTAAAAACCCTTCCTATGCTTTACAAGGTACACTAAATCCCCTTACAAACCTAACTGCATTGTTTGATGCTCCATAACACTGCTTGAGGCACTTGTAGTCACCAATTGGTTCAATGACCAACCCCATATTACATCTTACACACATGTATATATAGCATTGCATTCTATCTTCTTGTCTAGAAGTGGATTTTGAGTGGTCAACATGACTGCAGGTCACCTGCACCTATTGCATCATTTTCACATGGGTTACACTTGAAACTACACTAGCTTGGAGTGTTCACCCATGCCTTGGTACAAGAAATTCATCACTAAAGGACCCATAAGAGACCTAGGTATCATGGAATTTACCTACCAAGCTATCTGGCCCTGGATAGATCATTAATGGTCATCCTAAGAGTAGTTGAAGTGTGCTTGGTGGTTGGGGCATTTGAATGCCCATCAAACACTGTTACAACTACCCATTTACCTTCAGTCAAGTCACCTTCTATGTTGGCGAGCTTTTAAGTTTAAATCATTCTTTTCTTTACCATGCCAACCTTTCATACATCTCTAAATCTCTTTTCAGCATTTTAGTGAGTTCATGAATCGACGAACTTGCTGAAATGTCATATATTTTCTTTTCTCTTTCTCTCCTTCTTCCTCTTCCTTTTTGTCTTTCGGCAATTTGAAACTTTGGTGAACTTAAGAACCTTTTCGACTTTTTGGCAAGTTCACAAACCCATAAACTTGCTAAAACATTTTTCTTTCTTTATCTTCATCATTTCACCTCCTTTGTTAGCAATTTGAAAAGTTTGCAAACTCATGAACTCATCGAAACATTTAGCTTCTTTTCTCTGTTTTCTTTCGACATTTTGGCAAGTTCGTGAACTGACGAACTTGCCGAAACATTTTCCTTATCTTCTCTTTTTCATTCATTTGGCCTTTTGGGCCTTTTAGAAACCTACGAACCATTTTTGATGTTTTGGACGTAAGCTCATGAACTGACAACCTCATCGAAACATTTCACTTTTTTGTTTGTTCTTGATTCTTTTCTTTCAAGAAATTTGGCAAGTTTGCAAACTATTGAACTTGCTAAAACATATGACTTTTCTTTCCTTTTTGGGGTTTCTGCGAGTTCGTAGACTCATAGACTTGTCGAAATTGCTTTCTTCAGTCTTTCAGGCAAAATAAAAACCAAAGAACTACTTTCAATATGTTTGCCAATTCTTAAACTTGTTGAATCACTGAAACATAAAGATTTTTAGGTTTCAGCGAGTTCTCGAACTGGTGAACCTGTCGAAACACTTCTATACATAGAGGATTTTGAATGCCATCAACATGGACAAATAACTGGAGGAAAAAGGGGAAACAAATACAACATTGAGTGAGTATATTGAACAAAAGGGACCCATTGAAGATCTCTCAGATCTAATATAATATATGGGAATAACAGGGTAAGGCAACAAAGGGGCACAAACATGGGATTTAAAAAAAAACTAGGCATGTGCCAACAAAACATTAAAAGCATGTTAGAGCTCATAAGAACTCTTGAGGTGTGAAAATTGTGAGATGAAGATTAAGATCAATGACCATCACACCTCAAGGATGTTCCAGAGATCATAAAGATCTCAATGTTGCATTAATCACTAGATCAAAATATAATCTAATGGACAACATACATCTAAAGGGATGAGGTGCTACACCCCTAGTCCTATAGTGTGTATAAGGTTATGAGAAGTCAGCTTGTGGCTACCTTAACTCTTATGTAAGTTATATAATCATTAATATAGTCTTACATAGGTAGTTAGGTTGGCTTGGGTGGCATCCATGGCATAAGTATGGTATATATTGAAAGTAGAGGTTAGTTATTATCATCTTATTTAGTATTATGTTCTTATTGAAGACTATTGGCGATATCCCACTCAAAGTGGATTAGGAGGTTGCCCCCTCTGAGTGTCATAAATTATTATCAAGTATTTATAACATATTTCATATTATATTCTTCTATTGTGCAAGTTATTTCATTACAAGTGGTATCAGAGCATGATCTTGGCACCGTGAAGGCAAGAAACAAGGCAATTTTTTAAAATTTTGGAGGCATTTTGTGAAGCACATATCTCTCATTTGGGTGAATATTTTCAATATTTTTAAAGGGTTTTTCAAGGTTATATTGAATATACTATAGTCCATATTTCAAGACAATTAGAGTAGAATCGAGTGAGTTATTACAGAATTAGTGTTTCCACCATTTTTGCTCCTAGGGCTATAATTTGGCCATTTTTTTCTAATTTTCGGAGGGTTGAACAAGGGAACATTGATATATCTACAATCTTGATTTGAAGGCATTTGGAGCATATCTAAGAAAATTATTTCAAAATTAGGGTTTCCACCAATTTTACCCTCAAGACTGCAAATTAAAGAATTTCTTAGAGTTTTTTTCTAGTAAGTGAGATCTAAGCCTTGGTAAGTTACAATAAAAAAAATTAGATTAATTAGATTTGTTTTATGTGATTTATTGCAAAATAAAATTTCCCAATCATGGTAGGTCTTGCCATGGGAGGCAAAAAGAATCCTGTCACACCAAGAAAATCCCTAAATAAGGAGGATATAAAAGGTAGGGAGATTTATCCTAATGACATTCATGAATAATTCATCAAGTTTAGGAAAAATTCAAGAAGAAGAAGGAAGGGGAGGAGGAGGAGGAAGTGAAAGAGAAGAAGATGAAAAATAAGAAAAATAAGTCAAACCAATAACATATGTCCATGCATTATCACTACTTGGAGCATTTCAAAAAGTATTATTTCTTAAGGGAGATCTTGATCAAGCCATTCAATCAATGCTAGGGTACCATCTACCATCCTTCACCTCTTCCTCAAAGGCACACCAAAAGGTTAGAGAAATGGAAGAATACATTCATCACCATCAAGAGATAGATGCATCTCGAAGCTTGAGACATACATAAAAGAGACGAGGACTAGGACACTCACAGAATGGAATAATTTACTAATCAAAGTTACCACATGGAAAGATGAACATTTTATGTAGAAGCATTCACAGTTGATTAGCATTGAGGACAATGCTTTTGTAAAGGTGGGGGGCATGCTACATCCCTAGTCCTATAGTGTGTATATGGTTATGATTAGTTAGCTTGGATCATTAATCTTAGTGCAATGTTGTGATGTTGGCTATAAAACAACTGAGATGACCATAGACCATTGAGCAAATATATCTTTTACTAGTCTATGGACCATTAAGCATTGAACCCATGAGCAAGTAGGGCATAATTTTAGACTTTGGTCAAGCCCCAGTGATTGGATTTGAAGGATGGAGACATCTAGACCTCATCAACAAGTCAAAGAACATCCTTATAGGGTTTGGTCCAAAATAGAACATCATGACTATGCCATAAACTAATGGATTTTTCATATGAACCATAACAAGGGATGGAATATTGCTCATAAAAACATGAATCAATGTTAATAAGGCCAATATGAACTAGGCATTTAGACCATAAGGAAATAGTGACACCATGAGAATTCTACAACATACACTCAAATGAACTAAAATAAAATCATGATCCAATTAACATAATTCTATAAATGGATATCTTTACAATGATGGTGAAGTTTAAATTACTTAAATAGAAAATAAATGATCCTCCATGTTTCATGTGTTGTCATTGATGTCAGTAGAGCGGTGACTAGTGAAGTCAAAAAATTTGTAATGTGGATGGCAAAGTGGTGTGTATATGTAGTGATGATTAGAGGAGTGGGTCAAAGGAGAGATAATGATCAGTATCATCTGTACATAGTCATGCCTTATCTTCTGAAGTTCATGTAAGTTCATGATAAGTGTATGTTATCAATATCTTTGATGTGTTGGGTTGATATTGATGTCATGGAAGTTATGTTGGTTACTTGTGTTATATTTTGATGATATGAACTCGTGGTGTTTGGAGCTTGATGAAGAAAGTTGCAAATGTTTGAAGGAAAATTGTCTAAGTGTTTGTTCAGTCATGAAGGGTGTCACGGGCTCAAGAGAATGCACCGCATTCTACCATAGATGACAATATGAGTTTGTAGATTGAAAGGTAGATAGACATTGCTCTAAAGTATGTGTGGTTCAAATTTGAGATCATGAAACATTCGTAAAGTATTTTAGGGTTGGTGGAGTGAAGGCAGTAGTGAAACATAGTTGTTGCCATCTCAAAGGGATAGAATAATGCACCACACTTCTTCTCTATTGAAGATATGGTCCTACAGTTTAGAGGATGGTCAGATACAGGTAAAATATATGCATCATTCAAGTTTCAAGTGATAATATGTACCATAAGAGTTTTTCCAAAGTTAGCTGTGTGAAGACAAGTCTAATTCCTAGTTAAGGTAATCAAAGGGAGATAGTAGATGCCACCACATTTCACCACATCTTGATATTAGGATTTGATGATTGAAAGATAAGCTCATATGGTCAATTGGTATGCTCAAGTCAAGATTCAGATATCTTTGTTTACCACAAGTATGATTTTTCAATGTACACATCAAGCCTGTGTAAGTAGAGTGTGTTAAGGCTACTGACTTCATTGTTTGAGTGTTTGTGCCAACATGAAATAGCTTGAAATGGTAAAAGGACTGTATAAGAATGTTTTTCAAGTCATGTAATGCTTATTGTGTGGTCTACATGATGATATTTGGTCTCTCTAGTACCACTTTAGGTCTAGAGCTAATGCTTGGAAGGATAAGTGGTTGCTAAGCTAACTTGGTGTATTGAGATGATTACGCCAGGTGTTTGGAAGTGTGTGCCAGTGTGGATATGTATTCTAAGGTAAATAGGTCCTAATTATCACTTGGTTTGAATTTCTACTTACCGCAGATGTCTTGGGATTCGACAAACATAATCGTTGCACATTTCATGTTACACGTTTCATCTTGGCTGACAAAGGAGAAAGTTTGTGAAGACTTGTAGAGGATATAAATGTAAGATCAAGGTTGTTGAAGGATTAAGGTGATGTGTGATGTATGCTAGAAATGATAATGTGTGAATAAAATAACCGCAGAAGAAGTTTTGATGATGAAATGTGGAAAGGATCAATTTATGTAAAGTGATACTACTATGAAGGCAAATTGAGGGAGTTGTGATGATAGAGAAGAGGCAATTTAAGGTATTCTATTTTTGCGGAGCTTGGTATAGTGTTTGTGTAGAGGTGAAAGGAAAGAAGTAAGTGATGTAGAGTTTGTAGAGATCAACAGAAGGTTGAAGCAGTATGATTTTGTGGAAGAAGGAATTAAATAAGATAAGTATTTTGATATAGAGGTTGAAGCCTCCTTTTGTAAAAGTTGTAAGTGTTGTAGCACTTTAGGGATTTTCAACTTCCTTTGGGTTGTAGCCCATAAATGTTAATGTAATTTATTTTTCTTTGTGAGGCTAGATCTGGACATTAGATCCAAGCAGCTTGCTCACTGTGGTTTTTCCCTTCCAGGATTTTCCATGTAAATTTGGTGTTATGGTTGTGTGCTTATGTGTTCTTTTTGTTTGTCATGGTTTAAATGCTTACATTTGATTGAATGTTGTTGGAAGAAAATAATTTGATGAAGTACCGCTTCACCCCCCCAGCGCTTCTGTGTGTTCAACACTCCACTCAGAATACACCAACATGCAAGTCTAAAATTAGGACCAAAATCACTAGTGGTTGCAAGAGAGGGTCCCTAATCTGGAAGGAATGGGGGGTGTTGTTAAGTCCGCAACACACCATAATGTATTTGATGTGGCCTTATTGTTGAGTCATACCTTCATGCTATTGATGCCTACTAGTTCCTTCCTAATCCATGAGGACATAGATGGGGTCATGGAGCAAGGGGAGAAGACCACACAAAGTTGCATGGAACACCTAAACACAATTATTGAGAGTCAATGTATTCTCGATCATGGCATTGAAGAATTTGTAGTAATTTAAAATTTAAAATTTTCCTTTGTTTCTAGGATTGAGAGCTAAATATTGTGAGAATGCCTTTAATAAATCCCTATTTGAGAGGAAGAATATACAATGGTACTAGTTATAATAGCCCACATCTTTGCCCTATGTTTCTTGACTTCGCAAATCGAGGTTGTAATAATTTTCCCTAGCCAAAAACTAACAATGTGAACCATATCTTAGTAATTAAATAAATGGTTCGATAGATAAAATAGAAGGATGTATAAATTTTATTTTGAGGGTCCTGTGAACCAAGATTGCTAGAATCCAATACTTTGACACTTTTTTGTGGCCCTGGGTTATATGTAGCAAAAAAATAGTTTTGACATATTAGTGTTTATTCTTGGGTCAAATTTGTAGGTGTGAATTTGACCCTTGTGTTGAAATTTTAAATTTCATCCCGAGCCCAAGTCAACTCTATAAGTGCCCAAAACCATGTGATCTAGCGTGACAAATTTGATGATAACACAAATCCCCAAAAAGTTGATATGGAAAGATTTAATAAAATGTGACAACTAGCTCATGTCATCAAGGTAAAGTCTCACTTAAAAAACACCTTAAAACCTTGTAGTTATCTTTAATAACCTTCATTTTTCTCTCAATGTCATTTCATGTGTTTGTTTTTCCTAAAAACGTATCTTTTGACGTGATTTTGCCACTATTAGAATAGGTGATTTGCACAAACTAACAATTTTGTCAAGAGGAGTTTTGAGTGTGAATTGCTTCAAAAACATGATTTTTTACTTTATTTTTCCTCCAATATCACTCAATCAAAATCTATAATTGGTGTTCCCATATAACAAGAGCATTATTGTACAAAATATGTAAACCAAATCATTTCTTAGTGTGTAAGAAATTTACAGGAAGTGGTCCATACTCTGCCTAAATTTCTCTATAATCATATTCAATTATTTTCATTCAACAATCTCACTCCCCAGTAGTCAAATTCCCCTATTTGGCCTACCTTGCCTTGGGTATTCAACATAGTTAGATTATCACAAGGGAGGAGAATGAAGGAAAAGTATTTGAAGTTGAGTAAGTTACACAACCACATCAAATATGGTCCACATTTACAACTCTCCACTCCAAGTGTGGATTTTCTATTTAGTGTTTTAGATTAGATTTTTTTAACTAGTTTGAATTGTGGCGATTTCATAGTGTAGATGTATTTGTTTAGTTAGATTAAAAATTCATGTGTTTAGATTGCATTATTTTGTTAAAATTGTTAATCTTTCATCAGATTACATTAGGTTTGACTATAAAATTTTAAAACCAACATCAATGTTGCTACATAAAAGCTCAAAGGTATTTAGAGGTTTGAGTCGGATCAATGCATGATCCAAACTCCATAGTCTCATTCCTCGTGTGAAAAATTGTCTATGTCAAGGTAGATTTATTTAAAATAAATTACTTCCAGATTTTATCATTTTCCCAGATAGAACAAAACTCATAATCCAAAACTAGATTGAATATCATTGAACATTTAGATTCCCAATAGGTTTACTCCTATAGACTTCTTCTCAAAAATCACTCGAGGAAATTTCTTCTATTTTTTTTGGGTAAATCCTTAGTGGAAATTAACTTTAAAGCTTCATAAACATGGTTTCTAGATCAAGAAATTTTGTTGTAGTAAATTTTCTAGAAAACTACTCCATTTCAAATTAATAAGAATTACAAATGATTTCCTATAATAACCCTATGAGAAGGGATGCCACAAGTTATTCGATTTAAACAAATTCCAACATCATTCTAGCCTAACTTATAACAAGAATAAAAGAACGAACATAACAAACATGGAAAAGAGAGACATTGTTATTTCGTAGGAAACCCCTTTTAGGAAAAACCGAGCCTCTAGAGTACGAAAATCAATGTATTTCCAACAACAAAATAGTTACAATATAATATTAGGATATGAGCCTTAACATGGAGATCAACACTCCTGACCAAGGAGGAAATCATACAAGATATGACATTTTATGTAGTAGTGAGCAACCATTGTTGCTTTCCTCATGACATGAACCCAAGAATGAATGAGATCCACACACCCTACTCCATGCTCCTTGTTGGAGTACAGGACCACTGAGAGCGGGGGGGTGAATCAGTGGTCTAGAAACCTTAACATTTCAAAACTTAACTCACCAGATTTATACAAAGAACCCTATTGAAAATATAGTCACAAAGGTGTGTAATTTAGGATATAAAACTTGAACAAGGATGATCAAACAATTACAACATAATCAACCATCAAGAGGAGACATAACATAGATTTTGATGAGTGGATAACCCTCATAGGGATGAAAAAGCACTCGGGAAAATTTGCCTCACTAGCTTAATAAAATTCCACTGATTATAAAGCCTCATTGGCAAAGCCTCACTGACAAATACAATTGCCTCACTAGCACTCAGGTGCCTCACTGGCAAAATGTGAACATTACAAAGAAAAGGTAATTCAGGGGGTTTCCTTGATTCAGCTACAATACATCAAATGATTCAGCCTCCACCTTACATACAAAATCATTTATAATTGAAACAACAAGAATAATTCAATGTCTCCTCTGCATCCTACTTCAACACCCTATATTCCTTTTGTCTCGAATCAATTTATCCTTCAATTACAATCTTATAAACCACACATACATTATCACCTTTCATTGATTACATAAGAGAAAATTATAACCTTAATAAACTCTGATAAAACGTGATAAAAACCTTTGCAATTCACTCTATGCTTTTTTGCAAACTGAATCAATCAAACTTACATATCACACTGAATATATCAGATGGCTTGATTGTGTTCCCTTTTTACATCACTAGGTCAATCATAATTTTAGACCAAAAAACCATTCTTCTCTACAAAAAATCTTAACAAAGACCTTCCAAAACACTTCAAATCATCCTTCCAATTGATGTACACAAAAGCAAAAACATACTGCAATAAATAAACTTATACCTCCTTATGAAGAGTGAAAATGTCCTTTTACTTTCACTCCATCAAAACCCATGTTTTCTTCCACAATTTTCCTTCCAATTGCATATGCACATGTAGGTATATATCTGTAGTATCTCCCTGACCAAGTTTCATGTCTTCATCTATCATATAGACCAAGAAATCAATTCTCCTGACCCTCCGAACCAGTTAGAGAAGCTTGTTGTAAGGTAGTTGAATTGTCACATAGGAGATAATCGTCAATTTTCTGGAAAACAAAGAGTCATTACAATTTAAAACTTCTTTTAAATCTAAACCTTTGATTTAAGGTTTCACGCCCGAGAAAAATCCAATAAGCATCGTATATAATGATTCCCTACCCGAGCTCTATTGTGGTATTGGGTATCACTGGTTCCCTAGGAAGAGAGGTTGGTTTCTCAATGAGTTTGATCCCTCAAGTGTTTACTTAAGTGAACATGTAACCGATGATTATAAGTAACCTTTAAATTAAAACCAAAAGTAAACTGTCATAATACTTGAGCGTTGACACTTAGGGTTTGGTCTCTGGATCATTAGGGTTTAGACTTAAACTTGTCTTTTGCTCTTGAACATAAAATTTGAGATATGGTCTTTTGCAATATGATATGAACAATAACCACTACCACACAACAATCTTGATGAAGCCATAGATAGAAGTATCAATAACCACAGAAGCAACATCACTGCTATATATATATAACATCAATGCCAACTCAACAACCAATGTATCTCAACTTATCAACCTTGCTATTGCGTCAACCATCTTCAATTACCTTCCTCACTAAGAAGCATTTCAACATGTCTTCATGTAGATTCAAACATCCTGAGATCTCCAAGTTGTGACATTTGTCATGAGAGGCACAAACACGATGGCAAATGAGCAGACCGACCACTATGATTACAACTAAGTGTCTTGAACTCCAATCATACCATGACTAAGTGTATTGAACTCCAATCATACCATGAACTGAAGATAGCTAACCAACTACTGTGATTACAACTTACAACTGATTGTCAAACCAACTACAACCCAACAACAACACTTGATGAAGATATATAACCAAATCCAATATGATAGAAACATAGCACAAACTCTAAGAGACTCAAACTAAAACTGAACTACTCATGCAAATACATGGCATGATATTCATGTCATCAAGTCATATCATATCATAGCATGATAATCATATCATCAAGTCATATCATATCATCAAGCCAACTCATGCAAGTGCATAATGTCATATGAGCTCCTAGCATGAAACTAAACTCCTGCATCAAGCAAAATAACTTTTAAGACCATGAATACTATAAAGTGATCATGCATGAGTGTTTGATGTCTCTGCATGAATGAGATCATGATGGTCCATCACTCATCAATCCTAATGATCCTTTGACATCAATGACAAACACAACAATCTCCCCCTTTGTCATTGATGGAAAAACCAAACTACCACTCCACACTTGCTCTCTCCCCCTTTGACATCAACTGACAAAGGAATCCAAAATAATTACCCCCCTACAAAAGAACTTTCATACAAGAAATGAAAAGGTCCCCCTGTCCATTTGCATATTTCAAAACATTCACAACAATCTTGATTAAGCAATCTACATTTTTCCTGTCATCAATATGAATAAAAGCATTTAAACACTGTCACATGCTGCTGATAGCATCACACATTATTTTCTTTGTTTATCCACTATCAACATCAACAAAGATTATGTCCTAAAATAATTCATCATCAAAAAGCTCATTGTCTTTACTATATTGTGCAGGAGTATCACTATGTGCATCAAGGACAAGTATGTATATCACTGTCACTATTCAAGAAGATTATAAATAATCACAACATTGTTACTATCATAAACTATTTAAGTTCCCAAAATACTTAGCATTGTCAAAGCACTGCAGAGGCATATCCTGTCATGCATCAAATCATTTACACTTGTCACAAGTTATAAGGCCATGTTATCCCTCTTTTCCAATCTCATCAAAATGTAATGAACACTTGTCACTGAACCCACAGTCATCAGAGGTTGCTTGTGAGCAAGCAAATCATGTAGAAGGAGAAGACAACACAAAGATGTCACTATTTCATGCAAGTCACTGAATTTACTATTACCAAGCAAACAATGTTTATGGACACACAGTTAAAAGACCACTACTGACTGTCAGCTGCTCTACAAATAGAAATATATCTCTTGGCAAGAACATCACAAGCATAATATTGTCTTGAGAAATACAAAGGTAACATGAGCAACATACTATTTTCATGTAACACAAACATTGCACAAGGACTGTTACTAGCAGAGGATATAAAGCATGAATCACTGTCAGAGATACCCTGCTCCTACCACAAGGAATGGTACTTGTCACCAGTTCACTATCACTATCACACAAAATAATATACTTTCAAGATATTATTGACCATACTGTGCAAGCTATCTCCAAAACAACTCTGTCTCTAGAAGTATCTCCCCTTGTCATAGAGCATCAACAAATGTTTTGAAACAAAATATTGACTTTGCATGTTTATGAATCACCCCATTGTCACTTTTGCAACTTTTCAATATTGCACTGTAGTAATTTTGCATCACCCTCCTATCCTAAACATCATTTCAAATATGAGAAGTGTCCATATTGTCATAATTGTATACACTGTTAGAATATCATTTTGTCAAGAAGACATTGCACCATTTAATGGAAGCTACTTCACATTTAAAACTTTGTATGATTTAGATGGACATTGTCATGAATTAAAGACTGCATAAGACAGATCACTCTATAAATGCATCAAATGACAATAATGATAACAAATCACCAATAATCATATCAACTATTTTGTCAGCATTAAGACATGAAACCACTGACCCTGTAAACAACTGCCACTACCATTTAGAAGAAATGTACTGTCAAATAGATCTACAAAAGGTCCACACCATACTCTGCCACTACAACATCATAAAGTTTGCACTACTAAAGATTACCACATACAGAGGTTTGTTGTCTGATAATTATGCTATTCCATCAAACAAACATAAGATGCTTCCAAACATGCTATTGTTTGACCTCAACCATACATCATACAGTTAGAGCTACTCATGCTGACAAAGGTGTCCTACCCTACTATCAAAAATATTGCCCACGAAGAATGACAAAGAAAGTTTTGTCAAAGATAAATATCATGTTATATTGTTGAAATCTTGTCATTGAAGAAACCATTGCACTGCACAAACTAATACAATAAAGAAATACCATCATAACAACACATTGCTATCACACTCTATCCTAGAATGGTCCAAAACATGTCAATACAATCATAACAATCAGTGTCACCATCACTGCACCATGCTACTGACATACTAACAAAACATGAAATAATGTCCTCTCCTTGGCATAAAACATGTCAAATACATATTGAAATTTTATATAGAAGCCAGGACTGATAACTCAAGACCTCTTTATCTTTTTCATGGGGATGAAAGATAAACTATAAGCAACTCCCTCTGACTTCAAGGTAGTTCTCATGCAATGGGTAATGTATTTTGAGTAACATGCATTGGTTTTGATTTTTCATCTCCTGGATCTTGTTTTCTTCTCCAAACTTGTATATACCCTTTCTTCTTTTGCTTGTTTGTAATGTTTAACTTCTTAATGTGATTAGCCTGCTTCATAGGGTTTCTTCTATAATATTGTGTTGTATGCCCAAGATTATGGCATCTATAACATATAACCTTATAGCTTACAGGAGGAACAAGACCATATTTTCCATGCATCCAACAATTCCTTTCTATGTGACCAGCTTGGTTACATTTGTAACATACCACGTTGTAACTCTTATTTGTCATTTTGGAAGGACTTTTATTCTTGTGCCACTCAAAATCATTTCTAGTATAAGCTCTACAATCTCTAGCTCTATGACCATATATATGACAAGAATATCAATAACCATGAAATTGGGAATAATTATACCTTATTGAATGGTATTGCCTGTTTGTTCTTCCTCTTCCTGTTTAGTGGAAAATTAGATTTGTTAATGCTTTAGATGTTTAGGTGTTTAAATCCTCCTTTCCACTTTACATTCAAGGATCTAGGGTCGAGTGGCAATTCACTATCATACCCAAGATCACTGTGAGATGTAGGGAAGCTTGGATTAGGGTTTTTAATCATTAATTTTCTCTCTCCTATGCTCAATTAACCATTAAAACCCTAATTATGTAAAAATAGAAGTAAACTGATGAACTATAGAAAATGCTGCTACAGACAAAAGCAAAATACCAAATTACAGAGTATCTATTTTCAGGGACCCAAGGCAGAAAATTCAGGGACACGAGAGTGGGCACCCAAGTCTAAGGTGCTATTTTCTGTCTGGATCTGGCGACAAGATCTGCAACCTGAATCTTTTGTATCAGAGCTTTTCTTGACACGGATCTTCAGGGAGTAGGGAGCAAGCGCCCTAGTCCAGGGGGTAGATTTTCTTCCTTTTGTGTACTTCAGACACTCTAATATGCTCCTTTGTAACTCCACTCAGTCTAGCTCCTCAACTTGTAACCTGCAATCATGAAAACTTGGTTTGGGGGTTGTGGTGTTTAGGAGCTTGCCTCAGTCAAGCCTCAGAAGGACACTTAAGTCTTCCAAACACCTTTGTCAGATAGAGAGAACGTGCCCTTGTGAGGTAGAGGCCAAATCCAAATGAAACAATAAAGAAAGCACAATGGTATCACCTTGTAGTGAAGATCTCATGGGAGGAAGATGCTCTTCATTCTATGAGGAGATGAGTGCAAAAATCTGCACATACAAACACACAAACAAAACAAGTCTACTCTTGCCACACTATGAAACCTTTGAATCACCTTGAGAACACAATTGCTTGCTAGTAATCATCTAGTTTCTAAATGAATGCCTAAACATGCTTTTATATGCAATTGCAAGCATTCCCGCCAAGATTTCGTAAATTCAAACTTACCGTGTTGGCTTAGGGACCAAATAACGGTCATAAACTGACACTTAAATTTTGTGCTTGACCCAAAATAGGGTAGGACTAGGGCGCGGGCACCCAAGTCCTCCCCCCCTATTTTGGGCAGGGTTAAGGTCAAGGGGTCCTCTTAGGTCCACTTTGCCATGAAACCTAGGTCTCATTCCATCGGGATGCCAAACCATGCACTAAGATGTCCTAAATGCATGCTAAAGACCTGGGAGCTAAACCTTATGAGTGAAAAGCTCCCAAGGGGACATTTTTTGATGTTACATTTAGCCCCCACTTTAATGTATGTATAAACGCGAGGCCAGTACATGCATTATAGTAAGGTCACAAACATAGCAAACACGCCAAGCACGGACAAGACACACGAATCACATAGAAGACAGTAACAGGCACACAAAACATGAAGAAGATAGTTACAGTCACGCAAAACACGGAGAAGACAGTCAATGCATAGAAGACACATTAATGCATGGAAGATAGGCATGATTTCTTTTCTTTACTTTTTATCATATATCAAATACAAATGCAAGTACTGGAAAGTAAACAAACCTCCCATAATATAGGATGCACTACCTTAAGATGCAAGTCTCTATATATGGGGCAACACACAAGCAAGACAGGTAAAACCTCCCAAAATGCAGGAAGCACTACCCTAAGACATTGATCTTTATTCTGCATATGGGGCAACAAACACGCCAAACAAAACAAGCATGCCAAAATACACACACTTGAAGACACGGGGAAAATACGGCAGACAAGCGATGGTGTCTTCCCTATTTCTAGGCTCATCACCATCTCAAGCACATTACAGACACACACCAACGATTGGGCTTTGCCACAACAATCGCCGAAAACACGCTTAAGGGTTGAGTTAGTCACAGAATCGCTCCTCGCCTCCGCAGAGGACTTTTGAAAATGCAACCCCACCTGTGTCATGGAGACGCCTTATAGTGAAAAGGAAGCATGACATACGACCCCACCCGCATCACAGAGACACCTTATGGTGAAAAGGTGGTATGAGCTCAAAAGTATACAACCCCACCCGCATCACGGAGATGACTTACGGTGAAAAGGAGGTATACACAATAGATTTCAAGATTGATTGATTGATTGCAAACAAACTCAGGATGCAAGAAGTACTCATCGCACTAGTTTGCACCTGAGGACAAGCACATTGCTAATATTTACAATAGACAACTTACCTTATATATGCCCCCAACTTAAGGTGGTTGATATCAGGAATTGATATCAAGCACGTTAAGGTAGGAAGAAAACACACAAGGGAACAACGACTTTCGCAAAGCCCATGCCCCTCGGAGGTGACATGTACTTTACGATTGCCAAATATTCTCACAAACACATCCTTGCAAGAAACATGTTAGTGTCTACAACATCATGATAAACAACAACATTAATGCATATGATTAACACACAAAGAACCAAGGTTATACAATGAATTCAGAGTTCAAGGATAACCATGGGGCTATATCATGAAGCTCTTTGAATCGAGTACCACCAAGGCTAGATTCAAAGACAAACAAAGGTGCACAGAGCAACAGTATCGTTAAAGTTTTTAAATGCGATAGAAACATCATGAAATTCACTACGTGGAAAGCACAAGTGCTTCCACTAGCCAAGCGTTGGATAAAATATACAACCCCATCGTCATAGTAGGAACTAAGTCCATTTTTTTATTGCTCTCGAAAGGGACGCTAGGTCCACTTCAGTGTAAATGTTTGTCGTCATCCACCCGCTACATGGAAACACTAGAGGAAGGGAAATAATAAATAAGAGAGGAGAAACAAGTGTCTTAGGGACAATCACGTAGGAGGGTGCCCCTAGTGTCACCAACCGCAACGCTATGTCCATAAGACACAACACACAACAATGAAACTAGAGAGAGGCAATTTAGAAGAATGATGATACAAATAGAAGAAGGTCACAACAGAGGCAGTCTCCTGGTATCCTGAACCTTACGGGAGAATCTGAGGTCATCCCAAGAGGCCTAAACAACACATAACACATCACGAGGGAAGCACATCACGAGAGAGAGAAAGGGTTAGAGATACTTACCTGTAGGGTCTTCATGCTAAGTCTTGTCATCAAGTAAATCATTGTCATCCTCCCACTCCCTAATGTTAGAGGAAGGTGGGATATAAGGTATCATAGCCTAATTCATGTCTTTCTCATCATGTTGTTTATTGCTAGGATCATGTTTGTTTGGTTTAATGTTAGGATCAATGTTTTCTTGTTGAGATGCAAGGTAAGCTCGTCACCTTCTCTTCCTCCCTTTTACAAGTTGTTGTTGTTGTGCTTTACGACTTAGTTTTTTATAAAATAGGGCTTTGCTCTTTCATGGATTTTTGTGTTGTAGAGGAGGAAGTACCAGGATCAAAGTTCATTTGTCTAGGCATAATGTTTTCTTGTTGGAGCTTACTATCATACTTATTCTCTATCCTCTTAGTGATGTCCAAATGACTTGAATATTCAAACAAAGGAGGGACATCAAACATCTTCTCTTCCTTAGTGAAATCCAAGGTGTGTGAACAATCCACTAAAGGAAGAAGGTTAGAGGGAGGATCTACAGAGGTAGGAATTTGATTATTGTTAAATGAATGTTGATTTTCTACCCATGGAATGTTCTTTGTTAAAGGGAGCTCTTCATTCACTAATGCTTCATCTTGCCCAGGGAGAGCAATGGAATTACTAAAGCTATCCCTAGTCTTCTTATTTGAGTATTTAGTTATAGGGGAATAAGGATAACTTATGGGATCATCATCAACTTTTTCCTTGCAACTCATGGAGAAGAACTCAGTTAAGCTTTCTAAAATCGTAGGATATTCACTCATGAGGGTTAAAAATTGGTCAAAATCAAGGTTTTTGATAAATGCATGTAAAGATACCATTGAAAAATGACATGAAGGTGCCATTTCAATGTAAGATCAGATTTTGAAAAGATTTTCCAACTTTATGCAAAAGTCAAGTGCAAAACTATATGCAAAAATGACCTAGATGCTTAATTTTTTGTACTTTTTTTCAATGCAAATGAATGAAACAAAGGGTGTTGTAAGGATTTCAATCAAGGGAAGAAAATTATATGTCTAATATCAGTCCAAAATAGCAAAACTATCCTTCTCAACACACTCTTGATGTGATTTCAAGTTAATGCCAAGTCAAAATATAGTGAAAATATGTCAAAATAGGCACTTTTTCACCAAAATTCAATGCAAAAGGGCAAAACCAATGGTGTTGTAAGGAAAATGATGATGGAAAGCAACTTATATCAGAAATAATAGCCACTTAATGTTAAAATACTGAACACGACATGCTTTTAGTGCCACTTAAGGTAAGACCCTAGTGAAAATATAGCAAAAATAGGCTATTTTTCACAATTTTTCAATTCCAAGACCTAGAAAAAGAGGTGTTGTAATAAATTTAATGAGGTAAAGTAAATAAAAGTGATGGTATTAGTCACCTCAATCCATAAAATTGATCACAACACACTTAGAGTGCAAACTAGGTCAAACCCTAGGGCAAAATGGTCAAAATGTGTAGTTTTTTGCCAAATTTTCAATGTAAGAGGCCAATCAAATGGTGTTGTGAAGTTTTTTAGGAGGGGAAGAAATTAATTACCCTGATTAAAACCAATTTGTGCAAAAATATCCTTCACAACACGCCTATGGTGCAAGTTTAGAGAGTCGATAAGGCCAAATTTAGTGAAAATTGTTGTTTTTGAAGCCCTAGGTTTGAGATGTTGACGCAAAATGCTATGTGAATGTTTTGAAGTTTGATTTATGATGGAAATGAAATACTATCAGATTTGAAAATAATTTTCAAGCTCTAATATGCAAAATGCCAATGCAAATTTAATGAAAATGCATGAAAATTGCTAGTTTTTGTTAAAATTTTCTATGCAAAAATGCAAATATTTTAAATCTAAATGCAAATTTACACTAAAATGCAAGACTATAGACAAATGAAAATTTGAATGAGACTCTAAAATTAGTGGAAAAATCTGAAAGAACATTTTGCCTACTAACCCTAGATTTTGGAATTACTAGGTTTAATGAAAATTGTCAAAATTTCTACAAAAGCCTAGTAAATTAATGATGAAAATGCAATGCAAATTTTTGTGTTTTTCTATAGTTTATATCAGATCTGATGTAAAAATCATGAATTAGAAAAATTTAGAAAGAATTGATGCAATTTAGTAAGCCAAACAATGCAATTTTTTTGAATTTTTCAAAATTTTCATTTTTTTTGAATTTTTCTCAATGCAATAAAACAAATGACTATATGAATGAATGAAATCAATCTAAATCTGAAGACACACACTCAGCAAGTTTCAATTTAAGTCCAAAAATACGGGTTCACCAAAATGTTTAGTGGAAAATTGGATTTGTTAATTTTTTAGATGTTTAGGTGTTTAAATCCTCCTTTCCACTTTACATTCAAGGATCTAGGGTCGAGTGGAAATTCACTATCATACCCTAGATCACTGTGAGATGTAGGGAATCTTGTATTAGGGTGTTTAATTACTAATTTTCTCTCTCCTATGCTCAATTATCCATTAAAACCCTAATTATGTAAAAACAGAAGTAAATTGATGAATTATAGAAAATACTGCTACAGACTGAAGCAAAATACCAAATTACAGAGTACTTGTTTTCGGGGACTCAAGGCAGAAAAGACAGGGATACAGGAGTGGGCGCCCAAGTCCAAGGCCCTATTTTCTGTCTGGATCTGGCGACAAGATTTGTAACCTGAATCTTCTATATTAGAGATTTTCCCAACACGAAACTTCAAGGACTAGGGAGCGGGCGCCCTAGTCCATGGGGACAGATTTTCTTCCTTTCCTACACTTCAGACACTCCAATATGCTGCTTTACAACTCCACTCAGTCCATCTCCTCAACCTATAACCTGCAATCACGAAAACTTGGTTTAGGGGTTGTGGTGTTTAGGAGCTTGCCTTAGTCAAGCCCCGGAAGGACACTTAAGTCTTCCAAACATGTTTGTCAGATAGAGAAAGCATGCCCTTGTGAGGTAGAGGCCAAATCCAAATGAAACAATGATAGAAAGCACAATGATATCACCTTGTAGTGAAGATCTCATGGGAGGAAGATGCTCTTCATTCCATGAGGAGATGAGTGCTCAAATATGCAAATACAAACACACAAACAAAACAATTATGCTCTTGCCACACTATGAAACCTTTGAATCACCTTGAGAACACAATTGCTTGCTAGTAATCATCTAGTTTCTAAATGAATGCCTAAACATGCTTTTATATGTAACTACAAGCATTCCCGCCAAGATTTCATAAATGTAAACTTATCGTGTTGGCCTAGGGACCAAATAACAGTCATAAACTGACACTTAAATTTGGGCCTAACCAAAATAGGGCAGGACTAGGGCATGGGTGCCCAAGTCCTCCCCCCTATTTTGGGCAGGGTTAAGGTCAAGGGGTCCTCCTAGGTCCACTTTGCCATGAAACCTAGGTCTCATTCCATTGTGATGCCAAAACATGCACTAAGATGTCCTAAATGCATGCTAAAGACCCGAGAGCTAAACCTTATGAGGGAAAAGCCCCCAAGGGGACATTTTCTGACGTTACATTTCCAACATCAGCAACGTTATCTTCTCTCTTTTTGTCCTCCTCAAGAGCAACAAAGTGATAATTCAAGTCAATCTTCCTTCTAGGAGTATTTCTGGTTTTAGAACATTGTCCTTCTAAATAACTTAGACCTATAGTGTCCTTGTGATGCTTTTGCTTACTCAATATGTCATTCAAGCAATCAATACTCTTTTCAAACTAAAGTTTCTTGTGCAACTTAGAAGATGCCTTTTCTACCTCCTTTCTCAAAGAGACTATTTCTGATTCTAGTTTTAGACATTCACTAGTTTTAATTTCAAGATCATATTTTGTAAAATCAACAACCCTTTTGGCTTCTTCTATTTATTTCTTTAGGCTAATAGTTAGCTTATTTGAATCTTCAACTTGACCTCTTAAATTTACAATCAAATTTCTTGCCTCTTCAAGTTCTAAAGAAACTTTTGCAAGATCGGAAAGTACCTTTTTCTTGGAGTCTTATTCTTGTTGAAGTTGGTCTTCTAATATTCAATTTTCTTTACTGAGTTGCTTGATTTCATCCAAGGCACACAAGAGTTCACCTTCTATATCAACCTCACAACCATCTTCATCAAACTCCTGTCCATCTTTATCTACGAAGAGGTCTCCTTCTGTGTCATCAATCTCAACAATAAAGTCATTTTCTTTATCACACTTTGTGTCAATTTTCAGGGGTGAGTCATGTAACAACTTATTACTAGACTTGATTGAGGCTTGTTTAACAACTTTTTTCTTAACAAGTCCTTCCTTTATTTCTTCTACACTTTCCCATAGTACTCCACTATCAGGACCTACCCAAGCTTGTTAGACTTCTATAGGGAACCTATGCTCTGATACCACTTGTTGGAGTACATGACCACTGAGAGGGGGGTGAATTGTTGGGAAATAAGGTATTTCAACTTTTTTAATTTCTTAGCATTATTTATTTATTTGCATATTAATTTATTGCCTAATGTTGTAATTACTTGCACATTCAGTTTGGTCATTTAGTTAAGGTGGCACAATGACATGTCATCTTACTTGGAATGTGACTTGGATGGTCAAGTCAAACCTACATGGATTTGGGCGTCCCATTTGAGGTGGCACTAATATGCCATGTGTCAGCATCTTGTGGTGTGTGGAAGATGATATTCCATATGACAGAATCTATGACGCGTAAGAGCCAAGTTTGGAGTTTCCTATGACAAGTGATGACAAGTGTCAGTGAGGATCTTTGCATGAGGGAAATGCATCTTTGGGCACCCAAGTTGGGCTTATGACATGTTGTAAGAGGAATATGCTATATTTAGAATTGTATGACAGATTCTCTTACATCATTTAAGGTTGTTATGTTGGGAAAATCTATGACAACTGTAAGATGCATAATAGCATCTATCATAGTCTATTTTTAGCATGGAGCGCTCCTATGTTGAGAAAGTCAAATCTTCCATGTATGATAGATGTAAGGGATGTATGTGCAACAAGGACAAGTGTCCTTTGATGTGGGATAATGGCCATGTGGCCAAGGTGGACGCCTATCCCAAGATGCTCCCAATATTTGCCTTGTAATCTCTATATATTGCATAGTTTGGAGTTGTAGTTGCATAGTGTTTTTACAGGTACTGTTATGCTACCGGAATAACTCCAGAATCGACATTTGAAGACTCTCATAAGATATTGCATTGCAAGTGTATTGTAAACTATAACTGTTTCAGATAATACATTGTGCAGGTTTTAGAGTGTGGGGTTTTTCACCTGAAAAGGTTTTCCCCACGATACATCTTGTGTCTACTTCTCTCTGTCTACATTCTTGTATTGTGTTTGCTGCTGTAATATCTCTAATATAATTTTAATATTGCTACAACTGTAAAGGTTAAAATGAATTTGCATACCTCTCCTCTCATTAGATTAGTTTAGGAAGTGATTTTCGCACACCTAACTTCCTTTCAGTTGGTATTAGAGCCTGATCAGTTTTGGCTCTAGCTGTTGGGTAGGGGTTTTTTGTACTGATCTTAGATTGAGTGGGAGTCTGTGCAGAGTATTCTATAATCTTGTTGCAGGAAGGAGATGACAGACACATCCAGAAGAATAGAGGCGGAAAAGTTTAATGGCAGCAATTTCGAGTTGTGGAAACTCAAAATGGAAGACATACTCATTGATAGAGACCTATGGGAAGTAATTTCTGGTGTAAAACTAGTGGCAATGTCCCAAGATGATTGAGACCTCAAAGATCGTAAATCCAAGGATCTTGTGAGACTCTGTCTGGTTGATTTCATCCTGTTAAATGTTCATGAAGAGAAAACTGCGAAGGATCAGTGAAAGAAACTTGGTGATGTTTATCAGGCTAATTCCCTGGTAAACAAGTTGTTTCTATGGAAGAAGCTATATTCTCTGAGGATGGAAGATGGAGGATATGTTGCTGATCACATGAATGCTTTTAATATGTTGGTTGCACAATTGACATATGTTGGTGTGAAGATGGAGGAGGAGGATCGGTGTAGACCCTGCTTTGTTCTTTACTGAATTCGTGGGATCATCTTGTTATGGCCATCAGAAGTACCACATCCACTTTTAAAATGGAATATGTGGTGTCTTCATTGTTATCTAAAGAGATGCGGAGAAAGTCATTCGAGTCGGCCAAAGAAGCTCTTGTAGTTCATGGAAGACCCAAGGAGAAAGGGAAAAAGAAAGACAAGAAAGCTGAGAAGGATAGATACAAATCCTATGGGAGATCCAAATCTCCTGGAAAGTCCAAGGTACTATGTTGGAATTGTGGGAAAACTAGGCATTTCTGAAAGGAATGCAAAGAGGAGAAAAAGAAGAATGTCCCAGATTCAAATTTTGACAAGTCACAAGATTATGGTGATGCCTTCATTGCAGCCTTGGCCACCCATGCATCTGATGATGTGTGGTTGATTGATTCTGGTGCCTCTTTCCACATGACCTCACATAGAGACTAGTTTACAAATTATGAAGAGTTAGATGGTGGAAGAGTGTATCTGGGTGTTGATTCTCATCTGAAGATAGTTGGTCGTGGAAGAGTCACAATCTGATTCCCTGATAGACAAGTAAAGGGGATCTCTGGGGTTATGCACATCCTAGACTTGGCACAGAACCTTCTTTCTATAAGTAAATTGAATGACATAGGCGTGCAGGTTGTCTTCTCAAAAGAAGGATGCAAGATGACTAGAGGGGCTATGGTGCTTGCGAAGGGTACTCGAAGAGGTACTCTGTTTCAGCTAGAGGCATGCATTTCATAGTGCAATAGTTCTTTTGATTTGAAGAAAAGAGCTGTAGTCACTTCATTCCCACCATTGGAGCCAGCAACTAAAAGATCTGTTGTATCAAATTTTGATGGTAGTGCATTTTGGGTACCTAAGGGTGCTCATGCTTTGGAAGCTAATCTTCCTGATGAGAAAACAATGTTATGGCATAAGAGACTTGGCCACATTGGTGAGAAGGGTCTTAGAACCCTAAAAAATAAAAAACCTCATTGAGGGCTTAGATGATTGTAATCTCAATTTCAACTTTTGTGAACATTGTATATATGGAAAGCAAAACCATGTTCAGTTTTACTCAAGTTCTCATAAGTCTTCTGGTGTATTGAATCTTATTCATTCTGATGTGTTTGGTCCAGTTAATGTTCTTTCGATCTCTAAATCTATATATTTTGTACCTTTCATAGATGATTACAGTAGGACATGGATTTATTTTATCAGAAGCAAATCTGAAGTCTTTAGTCGGTTCAAAGAGTTTAAAGCTTTTGTTGAGAATCAGACTAGTAAAAAGATTAAGTGTTTGAGAACTGACAACAGTGGTGAGTTATGTTCTACAGAATTCAATAAGTTCTGCAAAGAACATGGGATTGAAAGACTTAAGATAACTCCATACACCCCATAGCAAAATGGAGTTGCAGAGAGGATGAATAGGACATTGATGGAGAAGGCTAGGAGTATGCTTAGTGGAGTTGGCCTCGAACATAAGTTTTGGGCTGAAGCTGTTGCCACTACTTGCTACCTAGTAAATAAGTCTCCTACATCAACTTTTATTGGTAAGACACCCATGGAGGTGTGGTCTGGTAAGAAGCCTTCAATAAGACATCTTTTTTTGGTTGTGAGGCATATGCTCATGTGCCTAGGGAGAAGGGGTCAAAATTAGAGAACAAGACTGTTAAGTGTATCTTCATTGGCTATGGTGTCGATGTGAAAGGATACAAGCTTTGGGATCCTATGGTTGAAAAAATAGAAGTGTTATCTTCAGAGAGCTAACACATTCTTCCACTGTTCTACAGCTAGAAGAGAAAGAAAAGAAAGAGGATGTGGTTTAGTTTCCTTCTACCCCTGAGAAGACTGAACTGAAAGACCCTGTTGGACCTAATGACGAGGAGATCTCTGGTAGCTCTGAAAGTTTAGAAGATGAAGTAGAACCTCCACCTCAACCTTTGAGGAGGTCCACACTGTTAACACTTATTTTGACCTGGGGTTGATTTGTCATGATCAGGAGGTTTCTTCATCTGAAGCCTTCATCCTCTTGCCCAATTTTTCTAAGTGTTGGACCTCCTCAGTGTTTTTCAGCTGCAGCATCATATTTTTCTGAGGAGGAGGTCGTCATCATCATCTTGTCTTCGATGATGATCTTCATCAGCATGTTCTTCGTCGACTTGTTTTTCCCATCGTCATCATCATATTTCAACTGTCGGGTGAGGTTTGCTTATCATCCTGATGATACTGGTGAGCTACAGTGCGCCCTCAGTTGCTTGCGGGGGTGATCTTTTCAAGTATCCGGTGATCTTCCGAATATCACCTTGCTCAAACATGATGATGAAGTTGCCCCGATGTCCTGAGGGGGTTATTCTCTAAGTGTTCGACCCAACTTGTTTTTTCTTAAGGGTCGTCATCATCATGATATTTCCAGTTATCATCCTGCTGCTTGCGGAGGTCATCATATTTTCTGCCTTCATGATATTTCGCCGGGGTGATATTTTATCATCGGGTGATCTTGGTTTATATCATCCTGATGATGATGTTGAAGAGTTCTAAGTGCGACCCGATATTCACTAGGGTCATCATATTTTGAACGTCAGGATGATCTTAGTCAATATCATCCTGATGATGTTGTATCACTTCTTGTTCTTTGTTTCTCATCCTGATGATGCTGACGTCATCCGTATATCAGGGTGATATTTTTCTTTCTGCCTATCTGCATCATGATATTTTCGAAGGAAGGGGTGATATTTTCATATCACCCGGATATATGTTTGTTCGAGCATCATGATGATGCTGATATCAAGGAGATATCCGCCTGTTGGCTTCGCGCATTATCTCCGGGGGGTGATCTTTTCAAGCAGCATCATCATATTCAGTTATCGCCCCGATCTTACAGAGGAGCTACAGTGCAACCTGATGTTTGAACGTCAGGAGGATATTTCCAAATATCCGGCTGTCTTCCGAATATCATGATGATGTTAATATGATGATGACGTCATCAAGGTCCGCGGGGGTCATATTTCTAACAACTGATCATCTTGAAGAGACCTCCTGATATTTGCAAACATGATGATGACGTCATCCGGATATGAGGAGGTGCGCAGTAGGCAGATATGATGATGACGTCAGCAGTATATGATGATGACGTCATCAGGATGTTCATCGGCCAGACTTTGGGAATAAGCTCAGCAGGAGGATGTTCCTCCGATGGATCAGGTTGTGCCGATTATCATGAAGGGTATATTTCAAATATCATGATGACGTCAGGGTGATATTTCGAACAACAGGATATCATGCTGCTGGAGGATGATGATGATGAGGTCTATACTAGTGTCGTCAGGAGCAAAAGCACCGACATGATATATGCTCATGACCTAGTATATAAAGTGTTATTGAGGTCATCGCGGGGTGCATGTGGGATATTGTTATCCTGCATTTTCAAATATCATGATGATGAATCTCGGCGGGAAATGGTTGCGATTGCAGATTTGATGATCTTCCCAAGGCCGCGGGTTGGTGCGCCATTAATGGCAATTGTTGCAGAGGTATGGGCGATGGCGTGGATGGATCCTGTACCCGACTAAGGGTGTACATCAGCGGACAGGGGCGCAGGGCTCGAGAAATCTTCCTGTCTCCTCCCCTACCTGCTGCATTCAAGTTTGGGCGCCAATCTGGTTGTGTTTGAGCGCCATTTCCATGATACTGTGTATCTGGCGAAATTTTGGTCAACCATGTAATTAATTGCTGAGCACCTACCTGGCTGTTATAAGCAGGTGGTCTTGCTCATTTGAAAGGTTGTTGAAAGTTGATGATTTTGGCTCTGTAATGCATAACAAGCTGATCTGGTTGCTCTGTACAGCTTACCTGTGAGTTTATGTATCTCTTGTTGTTTGTTTTTGGCATGATCCCACTGATTTCATGATTAAACTTATATGAGGAATGCTGTTTAGCATGTGTTGTGTTAATTCTGTCTCCAGTATTGCATGTACTCTTCTTCTGAATCTGGATGTTTGGTAATGTTTAGATTCTAGAGCATAGAATTCCTATGTTGACTGTCTGATCTTCTAACTTCTACTCAAGGGGTAGATTAAACTGTTTTCAGGTTGAACATTGGGAAGAGTATACTGCAGTAGGGATACCATAAGTAGAGATAACCTAACACTTTGTATTGGGAGATGCCTGTAAGGCAGGTATCACACATATCCCCTTGAAATCCAGTTTTAGTTGTTCATGCTGATCATTCACAGGTGTATGTCTACTGACTCCAGGCCCTGGATAGGCACCAATCATGCTTTGTTTTGTGTTATAACCATATCCAGCTTTGCATCCACACTTAAACTCCAAAGCAAAATCTAAAGCAACCATTAGGACTTTAGAGTTAGTTTTAGGAACCTCAGTCCTCTGTCTACAACTGCAAATAGGCCCAAAGCTAGCCCCTTTGCCCTTATCTTTCAGTTTTGGTCTACTCACAAGAGGACTATCTGCTTTCTGTCAGCATCCCAGCCTTGTATGCATATCCTCATGGATGTTGAGTAGGGAATACCCCCCTAGGTCTTGCAGAGCCTGAAGAAGAAGAGGAGATAAAATATAGAGTCTATCTCCTATACTGTTGACCCCCTGGCCCAGAGATCCTGTTGATCACTGATGGCTACCTTGTAGGGAAATCTGGGAATAAGCATCCAGTCTGGGAAAAAGTCAACAGAAATTGGCGACTCCGCTGGGGATTGAGAAGTAAAAGTACTATCTAATCATCTCCAGTGATATATATGTGACCCATCTGAGTCAGCAATAGTAATCTACTCTGCTGGGGAACCTTGTGAAAGAACCCTGGTTTTCAGAACAAAACAGTTCCTAGCAATAGGTGGCGACTCCGAAGTAATCTCCCAACCGGTCACAGTAAAATTATATGCAGGGGAGAAGATCCCAACAAAATCCTCTATTTGAAGAGTTACCATTAACAAAAAGAATGATGTATAGAAGAAAGGGAACTGTCTCAGCTAGTCATGAGAGCTCCCCCAGAAAAAGTGATGAGGTACAAGATAACCCTAGGCCATCAGGACAGCATGCTCCTTATTTTTCAAGTGCAGAAGCTGATATCCAAGGTGCATATGAGAGGCAACAGGGTGGTAGTATGAGAATGAGGTCAGAGGTGTTCCAAGAACGCCCTTTTCTAGACCCAAGTGAAAGGTTTGAAGAGGCAGAGTCTCTAAGGGATGATGAAGATGATGACCCAAATGGTATGAGACCATCTACCTCCAGACCTAAGGATGAACAATTGGCTGAAGAAATCAAAAGTCTAAGAGCAGAACTAGAATACCTACAAGCCATGAAAATCAGAGATGATATACAGCAGAAAGTGCAAGCCTTGAGAACTGCCCAAAATAATTCAGTTCCTACTCTAGAGAATGCAAATATGCAAAGACATCAGCAAAGATATGAAATGCAACATCAGCATCATGATGACAGACAAAATGTGAATGATGCTAGGATACCACTGAACCATGCAGGAAACCAAAATGCAAACAGAAATGTTAATATTAATCAGCCAAACAGACAGCCCATGCAGCTAGATAGATTCAGGCAGCTGGTGTTTGATGGTACTCTCAGGGATGCTTTCAGAATTGCAGTAAATATTGAAAACAATAGGAAAGCATCAGGCAAGACAAATAGAAGGGATGATGTAAAAATTCTGCAGAATCCAAATAAGCCTCAGAACACTCAAGGTAGTACATCTGCTCCTGAAGATAAGATAGACAAACTGGCAAATGTTGTTAAGGACCTGAGCTATAGATTAGCTAGAAGTGAAAAAGGGATGGGTCCTGATAGGCAAGTCTATCAAAGGCAGGAAAAGAGGCCATCACTACATGATATGCCTTATAACACCAATTGGCATGATGGTAAGCCTGTATTCACACGTAACAACCCAAATCAGAGGGCTCAACATGCCAAGGAAACTCCTGATCCCCTGAATAAAACTATAAATATTGCTGATGATGCTCCGTGGTGTATAATTTGTCAGATGCCACATTCACAGTCACAGTGCATGATTGCTCAATCCTTGTATGATAATGCTACATCTTGTAATGAATGCAATGAGCCACATCATGTGCAGGATGATGATGTTAACATGATGTCCGTAGGCAATGGATACACTCTGTATGATGCTGATGAGAAGACAGATCATCAGGTTCAGGCCTTCCAACAGTCCCCATATGATGAAGATAATGAAGATAACTATGTGTATGCTCAGAACTCACACAATTTTCTGAGTAGCTTACAACGACCTTCTGATGAGGAAATCAGAGCCTTCACAGCTGCAGCAGTTGCTCAGGTCAAAAGCAACTACAATCTTAGAGGTAGAAATCAGGTTGGCAGCCCACATCAGCCAGAGGATATTTCTGCAGGTCAGCTGATGCATGGTCATAAAGGAACTGAACCACAAAAAAGGCAGTGGGTAAATAACAAACAGAACTTTAGATACAGAACAGGTCATGAATCTCAAGGACCAGAAAATAAAACCCCTCAGGCTGAAGATCAAAGTAGAGGTTCCCAAGACAAGAATGATGATTAGGGAACTATGAAAATGAAAGCTAAGTCAGCTCAGGATAAAAGCAAGATTGTGGAGCAAGCCACAACTGCTGTACAAAACTGTGCTCCATTTGATATAGCCCAGATCCTCTCTCAGGTAAAGGTCTCTGTTCCACTTATGGAACTCATGAAAGTGGAAGAGATCAAGAGTAGGACAATATCCCTAATCTCAGGGGTACCTTTTCAAGCTAGACAAAATGATCAGACCCAAGGTGAGAAACAGGTCATGTGCAATGAAGAAGATGAGACTCCTGAAGTCTATTTAGGAATGACCATGACAAAGTGTCCTTCACAGGTGGAACCATTTTATGTTTCCCTGGTTATAAATGGTAAAATAATTAGAAATTGTATGCTTGACTCTGGAGCATCCACAAATGTCATGCCTTTGGCTATCATGCAGCAAACTGGATTAAAAATTGACAAGGCATGTGGAAAGTGCTATGCTATGGATGCCAGAGAGGTACCAGTGATTGGAATCATGAAGGATGTAGATTTCAAACTGGCAGCATTTCCTGAAAAAAGATACACAATGAATATAACAGTGGTTGACATCAAGCCACAATATGGTATGTTGCTGTCAAGAAGATGGGCAGCACTAATAGGTGGAAGTATGCAGCTGGACCTATCATATGCCATGATTCCAATGAATGGCAGGGATGTCAAGCTAAGCAGAGAGCAAAGATCATCAGAGACAGTGGAAGACCAAGAAGCAAATGAACAGATATGCTTTGTAGACACTGACTGTGATAACTTCAAGGTTGTCTCAGATGATGCAGAAGATAAAAAGAAAAATATCTGCATTGAAGAGCTGGATCAACAAGGCTTATGGACCATGTTTTTTGATGGAGCTTGTGCAAAAGAAGGCTCTGGAGCTGGAGTTGTTTTCCTGTCTCCAACTGGTAAGCTCCTCAAATTCTCTTTCTTGCTGAGGTTTGATTGCACAAACAATATTGCAGAATATGAGGCTTTACTCTTAGGCCTGAATATTGCTCTCAAACATGGGATTAAGATGTTAAGAGTATTTGGGGACTCTGAGCTGATTGTATCCCAGATCAGAAATAAGTATGCTGCAAAAAATAAAAGATTGAAACAATACAAGCATGCTGTTTGGGATACTATTGAACTTTTTGATGCATTTTCAATTGGCTGGGTAGAAAGGTCAAAAAATGTTATGTCTGATTTCTTAGCCAACGTTGCAATAAGGCCAGATGACATCACTCTGTCAGGTGTCACAGATGTAGAAGTTAAAATTAGGCCTGCCATACCAGAAAACATATGCAGTTGGCAAGTTTTTAATGATGATAGGGATTTGCTGAAATTTTTGCACTGCATAGATGAGTATGAGAACCAACAGATTGATTTCCAAGCTTTTGTAGAGACTGTAAATGGAAAAGAGACCCTTGTGGGAAAAGAGATCATTCAGTTGAGGACTAACAAGATCCCTAGAGGGTTAGTGGCTTTGGAAAGAGCCTTTGACAGTAGAGACAAAATGGTCACAAAGACATCCCCCACAAATAAGGAGGATTTAGAAGAAATAAATTTGGGGACATCTCAGGCCCCTCAGAAGGTATATATTGGCAAACAGCTCAAGCCACACATAAGAAGTATGCTGATTGCATTGCTAAAAAAGTATAAACATGTTTTTGCTTGGTCATATGAGGACCTAAAAGCTTATAGAGAAGACTTATTCCAGCATGAGATCCCACTGAAGCCTGAAGCTAAGCCATTTAGACAGAGGCAAAGGCCTATAAATCCTACCTTAGCTCCTAAGATGCAAGAAGAACTCAAAAGGCTCAGGGATGCTGGAATAATTGTGCCGATCAGGCATTCAACTTGGGTGTCTAACCTTGTCCCAGTCAGGAAAAAGAATGGTGATATTAGGCTGTGTGTTGATTTCAGGAACCTGAATGTATCCTCTTTGAAGGATAACTATCCGCTGCCTAATATGGAGGCTATGTTGCAGAAAGTGACTGGTTGTGAACTCCTATCCATGATGGATGGATTTTCAGGATATAATCAGGTAAAGGTGAAAGAATCAGAACAGTATAAGACTGCCTTTACCACTCCATGGGGAACATATGTGTATGTTAGAATGCCATTTGGACTAACAAATGCAGGTGCTACATTTCAAAGAGCAATGGATGTTGCTTTTGCAGGGCTGATTGATTCAATCCTGGCAGTATATCAGGATGACCTGACTGCCTACTCAAAGAAAGAGGAGCAGCATTGTATGCATCTGGAGCAGATCTTCATAAGAGCACTAGAATATGGTATTTCTTTAAACCCAAAGAAGTGTGCCTTTGGAGTAGTTGAAGGAAAACTTCTGGGACACATTGTTTCCAAGGATGGAGTCAGGATAGATCCAGAGAGAGTGGCAGCTATTGACAGGATTCAAATGCCAAAAACTGTGAAAGGAGTTCAGTCCTTCTTTGGACAGATAAACTTTGTTAGAAGATTTGTTCCCAACTTTGCAGAAATCACAAGGAACATTTCCAAGATGATGAAGAAGGATGCAACTGTCAACTGGGAAAGGGAAGCAACAGAATCATTTCAGAATATCAAAGAGGCAATTAAGATGGCCCCTGTTCTTAAATCTCCTGATTTTTCTAGGCCATTCCAAGTGTTCTCATTTGCTTCCTTTCATACTGTTGCTGCATGTTTGTTGCAGAAAAATGAAGATGGTTTTGAACAGCCCATCGCTTTCTTCAGTATGTCCCTGCAGGCCTCTGAGTTGAAATATGACATTATGGAAAAGCAGGCATATGCACTAGTTAGAGCCATCAAAAGCTTCAGACCATACTTGGTAGGGTCATATATAGTTGCATATGTACCTCATGCTGCAGTCAAAGACATATTCACTCAGCAGGAGGTGACTGGAAGAAGGTGCAGATGGATAAACAAACTGCAGGAATTCAACATAGACATACAGGTTACTAAGTTGATAAGAGGACAAGGACTAGCCAAGATGATGGCACAGTCAAACTTGGAAGCATGCCAAGTTAATGCAGTCCAAGATGAGAATGTAAGTGTATCAGGATCTGAATGGTACAAGGATATTGTCTATTATTTGCAAAATCTGAATTGTCCTTCCCATCTCAGTGACAATCAAAAGAGGACTCTGAAGCTACATGCAATCAGGTATGTTGTTGTTCAAGGTGAGTTGTACTGGAAAAATCCTGATGGTGTGCTGATGAGATGTGTGGATAAGAACATGGCTAACAATATTTTGATTGACATGCATAAAGGATTGTGTGGTGGCCATTATACTGCCCAAACAACAGCTCATAAAATTCTCAGGGCAGGATATTGGTGGCCCACTCTCTTTTCAGATGCACAAAAGTTAGTAAGGAAGTGTGACCCTTGCCAGAGATTCTCAGGAAAGCTGAAATATAATGGTGCTTTGCCCCTCAGAACTGTACCTGTGGATGCTCCATTCCAGCAATGGGGAATTGACTTTATAGGGGAAATTGCAGATAAATCAAGTGGGGGACACAGTTGGATTTTGGTGGCAACTGACTACTTTACCAAATGGATTGAGGCCATTCCAACTAAAAGAGCTACAAGTAAGGTGGTGACAGACTTCATATTAGAGAACATCATCATCAGGTTTGGAGTACCATCTAAGATTATCACTGATAATGCTATGTGCTTCAGATCAGGTGAGTTTGTTGATTTTTGCAACGGGTATGGGATAAACCTGTCATATACATCACCATATCACCCACAAGGAAATGGTCAAGCAGAATCAAGCAATAAGAGCATCATGAAAATTGTCAAGAGGATACTGGACAAGAACAAGAGAGCTTGGGACTCAAAGTTGAACTTAGCAGTATGGGCTGACAGAGTGACTGTGAAAAGGGCTATTGGGAAGTCACCTTTTGAGCTGGTATATGGTGCATCAGCTAGACTGCCCATAAACAATCTCCTACCAGTTTATAGATTCATTCAGGAAAATGATGAGGACATTGAAGATCCCATGACAGAAAGAGTGAATCAGCTGGTTGCATTGGATGAAGACAGAAGGAGAGCCCACCAGATCAATCTCAAAAGACAACAGGATATGAAATATCAGTTTGATAGGAGAACTACAAAAAGGAGGTTTCAAGTTAATGATCTGGTGCTTATTTGGAATGCTAAAGATCAAGAAAAGGGCAAACATGGTAAATTTCAGCCCTTATGGATGGGCCCATATCAGGTTTGCAATACTCATGGGGAGGATTCTTATTTCCTCCAGGCCCTAGATGGTGAAATTCTGGAATTGCCTGTGCATGGCCAATTCCTTAAATTCTATTTTGCATGAATATCTGGTTGCTGTGCACATTTGTAAAATATGTATGTAGTGTAAATGCCTTGTACAGCTCGCGTTTTTTGCTTTTTGTCAGGTCTGCCCGGAGATCTGGTTCTCGCTGCAGGTTTTCTCCTGCACGTCCCCATTCGGAGCCACTGTTAACACTTATTTTGACCTGGGGTTGATTTGTCATGATCAGGAGGTTTCTTCATCTGAAGCCTTCATCCTCTTGCCCAATTTTTCTAAGTGTTGGACCTCCTCAGCGTTTTTCAGCTGCAGCATCATATTTTTCTGAGGAGGAGGTCGTCATCATCATCTTGTCTTCGATGATGATCTTCATCAGCATGTTCTTCGTCGACTTGTTTTTCCCATCGTCATCATCATATTTCAACTGTCGGGTGAGGTTTGCTTATCATCCTGATGATACTGGTGAGCTACAGTGCGCCCTCAGTTGCTTGCGGGGGTGATCTTTTCAAGTATCCGGTGATCTTCCGAATATCACCTTGCTCAAACATGATGATGAAGTTGCCCCGATGTCCTGAGGGGGTTATTCTCTAAGTGTTCGACCCAACTTGTTTTTTCTTAAGGGTCGTCATCATCATGATATTTCCAGTTATCATCCTGCTGCTTGCGGAGGTCATCATATTTTCTGCCTTCATGATATTTCGCCGGGGTGATATTTTATCATCGGGTGATCTTGGTTTATATCATCCTGATGATGATGTTGAAGAGTTCTAAGTGCGACCCGATATTCACTAGGGTCATCATATTTTGAACGTCAGGATGATCTTAGTCAATATCATCCTGATGATGTTGTATCACTTCTTGTTCTTTGTTTCTCATCCTGATGATGCTGACGTCATCCGTATATCAGGGTGATATTTTTCTTTCTGCCTATCTGCATCATGATATTTTCGAAGGAAGGGGTGATATTTTCATATCACCCGGATATATGTTTGTTCGAGCATCATGATGATGCTGATATCAAGGAGATATCCGCCTGTTGGCTTCGCGCATTATCTCCGGGGGGTGATCTTTTCAAGCAGCATCATCATATTCAGTTATCGCCCCGATCTTACAGAGGAGCTACAGTGCAACCTGATGTTTGAACGTCAGGAGGATATTTCCAAATATCCGGCTGTCTTCCGAATATCATGATGATGTTAATATGATGATGACGTCATCAAGGTCCGCGGGGGTCATATTTCTAACAACTGATCATCTTGAAGAGACCTCCTGATATTTGCAAACATGATGATGACGTCATCCGGATATGAGGAGGTGCGCAGTAGGCAGATATGATGATGACGTCAGCAGTATATGATGATGACGTCATCAGGATGTTCATCGGCCAGACTTTGGGAATAAGCTCAGCAGGAGGATGTTCCTCCGATGGATCAGGTTGTGCCGATTATCATGAAGGGTATATTTCAAATATCATGATGACGTCAGGGTGATATTTCGAACAACAGGATATCATGCTGCTGGAGGATGATGATGATGAGGTCTATACTAGTGTCGTCAGGAGCAAAAGCACCGACATGATATATGCTCATGACCTAGTATATAAAGTGTTATTGAGGTCATCGCGGGGTGCATGTGGGATATTGTTATCCTGCATTTTCAAATATCATGATGATGAATCTCGGCGGGAAATGGTTGCGATTGCAGATTTGATGATCTTCCCAAGGCCGCGGGTTGGTGCGCCATTAATGGCAATTGTTGCAGAGGTATGGGCGATGGCGTGGATGGATCCTGTACCCGACTAAGGGTGTACATCAGCGGACAGGGGCGCAGGGCTCGAGAAATCTTCCTGTCTCCTCCCCTACCTGCTGCATTCAAGTTTGGGCGCCAATCTGGTTGTGTTTGAGCGCCATTTCCATGATACTGTGTATCTGGCGAAATTTTGGTCAACCATGTAATTAATTGCTGAGCACCTACCTGGCTGTTATAAGCAGGTGGTCTTGCTCATTTGAAAGGTTGTTGAAAGTTGATGATTTTGGCTCTGTAATGCATAACAAGCTGATCTGGTTGCTCTGTACAGCTTACCTGTGAGTTTATGTATCTCTTGTTGTTTGTTTTTGGCATGATCCCACTGATTTCATGATTAAACTTATATGAGGAATGCTGTTTAGCATGTGTTGTGTTAATTCTGTCTCCAGTATTGCATGTACTCTTCTTCTGAATCTGGATGTTTGGTAATGTTTAGATTCTAGAGCATAGAATTCCTATGTTGACTGTCTGATCTTCTAACTTCTACTCAAGGGGTAGATTAAACTGTTTTCAGGTTGAACATTGGGAAGAGTATACTGCAGTAGGGATACCATAAGTAGAGATAACCTAACACTTTGTATTGGGAGATGCCTGTAAGGCAGGTATCACACATATCCCCTTGAAATCCAGTTTTAGTTGTTCATGCTGATCATTCACAGGTGTATGTCTACTGACTCCAGGCCCTGGATAGGCACCAATCATGCTTTGTTTTGTGTTATAACCATATCCAGCTTTGCATCCACACTTAAACTCCAAAGCAAAATCTAAAGCAACCATTAGGACTTTAGAGTTAGTTTTAGGAACCTCAGTCCTCTGTCTACAACTGCAAATAGGCCCAAAGCTAGCCCCTTTGCCCTTATCTTTCAGTTTTGGTCTACTCACAAGAGGACTATCTGCTTTCTGTCAGCATCCCAGCCTTGTATGCATATCCTCATGGATGTTGAGTAGGGAATACCCCCCTAGGTCTTGCAGAGCCTGAAGAAGAAGAGGAGATAAAATATAGAGTCTATCTCCTATACTGTTGACCCCCTGGCCCAGAGATCCTGTTGATCACTGATGGCTACCTTGTAGGGAAATCTGGGAATAAGCATCCAGTCTGGGAAAAAGTCAACAGAAATTGGCGACTCCGCTGGGGATTGAGAAGTAAAAGTACTATCTAATCATCTCCAGTGATATATATGTGACCCATCTGAGTCAGCAATAGTAATCTACTCTGCTGGGGAACCTTGTGAAAGAACCCTGGTTTTCAGAACAAAACAGTTCCTAGCAATAGGTGGCGACTCCGAAGTAATCTCCCAACCGGTCACAGTAAAATTATATGCAGGGGAGAAGATCCCAACAAAATCCTCTATTTGAAGAGTTACCATTAACAAAAAGAATGATGTATAGAAGAAAGGGAACTGTCTCAGCTAGTCATGAGAGCTCCCCCAGAAAAAGTGATGAGGTACAAGATAACCCTAGGCCATCAGGACAGCATGCTCCTTATTTTTCAAGTGCAGAAGCTGATATCCAAGGTGCATATGAGAGGCAACAGGGTGGTAGTATGAGAATGAGGTCAGAGGTGTTCCAAGAACGCCCTTTTCTAGACCCAAGTGAAAGGTTTGAAGAGGCAGAGTCTCTAAGGGATGATGAAGATGATGACCCAAATGGTATGAGACCATCTACCTCCAGACCTAAGGATGAACAATTGGCTGAAGAAATCAAAAGTCTAAGAGCAGAACTAGAATACCTACAAGCCATGAAAATCAGAGATGATATACAGCAGAAAGTGCAAGCCTTGAGAACTGCCCAAAATAATTCAGTTCCTACTCTAGAGAATGCAAATATGCAAAGACATCAGCAAAGATATGAAATGCAACATCAGCATCATGATGACAGACAAAATGTGAATGATGCTAGGATACCACTGAACCATGCAGGAAACCAAAATGCAAACAGAAATGTTAATATTAATCAGCCAAACAGACAGCCCATGCAGCTAGATAGATTCAGGCAGCTGGTGTTTGATGGTACTCTCAGGGATGCTTTCAGAATTGCAGTAAATATTGAAAACAATAGGAAAGCATCAGGCAAGACAAATAGAAGGGATGATGTAAAAATTCTGCAGAATCCAAATAAGCCTCAGAACACTCAAGGTAGTACATCTGCTCCTGAAGATAAGATAGACAAACTGGCAAATGTTGTTAAGGACCTGAGCTATAGATTAGCTAGAAGTGAAAAAGGGATGGGTCCTGATAGGCAAGTCTATCAAAGGCAGGAAAAGAGGCCATCACTACATGATATGCCTTATAACACCAATTGGCATGATGGTAAGCCTGTATTCACACGTAACAACCCAAATCAGAGGGCTCAACATGCCAAGGAAACTCCTGATCCCCTGAAGAAAACTATAAATATTGCTGATGATGCTCCGTGGTGTATAATTTGTCAGATGCCACATTCACAGTCACAGTGCATGATTGCTCAATCCTTGTATGATAATGCTACATCTTGTAATGAATGCAATGAGCCACATCATGTGCAGGATGATGATGTTAACATGATGTCCGTAGGCAATGGATACACTCTGTATGATGCTGATGAGAAGACAGATCATCAGGTTCAGGCCTTCCAACAGTCCCCATATGATGAAGATAATGAAGATAACTATGTGTATGCTCAGAACTCACACAATTTTCTGAGTAGCTTACAACGACCTTCTGATGAGGAAATCAGAGCCTTCACAGCTGCAGCAGTTGCTCAGGTCAAAAGCAACTACAATCTTAGAGGTAGAAATCAGGTTGGCAGCCCACATCAGCCAGAGGATATTTCTGCAGGTCAGCTGATGCATGGTCATAAAGGAACTGAACCACAAAAAAGGCAGTGGGTAAATAACAAACAGAACTTTAGATACAGAACAGGTCATGAATCTCAAGGACCAGAAAATAAAACCCCTCAGGCTGAAGATCAAAGTAGAGGTTCCCAAGACAAGAATGATGATTAGGGAACTATGAAAATGAAAGCTAAGTCAGCTCAGGATAAAAGCAAGATTGTGGAGCAAGCCACAACTGCTGTACAAAACTGTGCTCCATTTGATATAGCCCAGATCCTCTCTCAGGTAAAGGTCTCTGTTCCACTTATGGAACTCATGAAAGTGGAAGAGATCAAGAGTAGGACAATATCCCTAATCTCAGGGGTACCTTTTCAAGCTAGACAAAATGATCAGACCCAGGGTGAGAAACAGGTCATGTGCAATGAAGAAGATGAGACTCCTGAAGTCTATTTAGGAATGACCATGACAAAGTCTCCTTCACAGGTGGAACCATTTTATGTTTCCCTGGTTATAAATGGTAAAATAATTAGAAATTGTATGCTTGACTCTGGAGCATCCACAAATGTCATGCCTTTGGCTATCATGCAGCAAACTGGATTAAAAATTGACAAGGCATGTGGAAAGTGCTATGCTATGGATGCCAGAGAGGTACCAGTGATTGGAATCATGAAGGATGTAGATTTCAAACTGGCAGCATTTCCTGAAAAAAGATACACAATGAATATAACAGTGGTTGACATCAAGCCACAATATGGTATGTTGCTGTCAAGAAGATGGGCAGCACTAATAGGTGGAAGTATGCAGCTGGACCTATCATATGCCATGATTCCAATGAATGGCAGGGATGTCAAGCTAAGCAGAGAGCAAAGATCATCAGAGACAGTGGAAGACCAAGAAGCAAATGAACAGATATGCTTTGTAGACACTGACTGTGATAACTTCAAGGTTGTCTCAGATGATGCAGAAGATAAAAAGAAAAATATCTGCATTGAAGAGCTGGATCAACAAGGCTTATGGACCATGTTTTTTGATGGAGCTTGTGCAAAAGAAGGCTCTGGAGCTGGAGTTGTTTTCCTGTCTCCAACTGGTAAGCTCCTCAAATTCTCTTTCTTGCTGAGGTTTGATTGCACAAACAATATTGCAGAATATGAGGCTTTACTCTTAGGCCTGAATATTGCTCTCAAACATGGGATTAAGATGTTAAGAGTATTTGGGGACTCTGAGCTGATTGTATCCCAGATCAGAAATAAGTATGCTGCAAAAAATAAAAGATTGAAACAATACAAGCATGCTGTTTGGGATACTATTGAACTTTTTGATGCATTTTCAATTGGCTGGGTAGAAAGGTCAAAAAATGTTATGTCTGATTTCTTAGCCAACGTTGCAATAAGGCCAGATGACATCACTCTGTCAGGTGTCACAGATGTAGAAGTTAAAATTAGGCCTGCCATACCAGAAAACATATGCAGTTGGCAAGTTTTTAATGATGATAGGGATTTGCTGAAATTTTTGCACTGCATAGATGAGTATGAGAACCAACAGATTGATTTCCAAGCTTTTGTAGAGACTGTAAATGGAAAAGAGACCCTTGTGGGAAAAGAGATCATTCAGTTGAGGACTAACAAGATCCCTAGAGGGTTAGTGGCTTTGGAAAGAGCCTTTGACAGTAGAGACAAAATGGTCACAAAGACATCCCCCACAAATAAGGAGGATTTAGAAGAAATAAATTTGGGGACATCTCAGGCCCCTCAGAAGGTATATATTGGCAAACAGCTCAAGCCACACATAAGAAGTATGCTGATTGCATTGCTAAAAAAGTATAAACATGTTTTTGCTTGGTCATATGAGGACCTAAAAGCTTATAGAGAAGACTTATTCCAGCATGAGATCCCACTGAAGCCTGAAGCTAAGCCATTTAGACAGAGGCAAAGGCCTATAAATCCTACCTTAGCTCCTAAGATGCAAGAAGAACTCAAAAGGCTCAGGGATGCTGGAATAATTGTGCCGATCAGGCATTCAACTTGGGTGTCTAACCTTGTCCCAGTCAGGAAAAAGAATGGTGATATTAGGCTGTGTGTTGATTTCAGGAACCTGAATGTATCCTCTTTGAAGGATAACTATCCGCTGCCTAATATGGAGGCTATGTTGCAGAAAGTGACTGGTTGTGAACTCCTATCCATGATGGATGGATTTTCAGGATATAATCAGGTAAAGGTGAAAGAATCAGAACAGTATAAGACTGCCTTTACCACTCCATGGGGAACATATGTGTATGTTAGAATGCCATTTGGACTAACAAATGCAGGTGCTACATTTCAAAGAGCAATGGATGTTGCTTTTGCAGGGCTGATTGATTCAATCCTGGCAGTATATCAGGATGACCTGACTGCCTACTCAAAGAAAGAGGAGCAGCATTGTATGCATCTGGAGCAGATCTTCATAAGAGCACTAGAATATGGTATTTCTTTAAACCCAAAGAAGTGTGCCTTTGGAGTAGTTGAAGGAAAACTTCTGGGACACATTGTTTCCAAGGATGGAGTCAGGATAGATCCAGAGAGAGTGGCAGCTATTGACAGGATTCAAATGCCAAAAACTGTGAAAGGAGTTCAGTCCTTCTTTGGACAGATAAACTTTGTTAGAAGATTTGTTCCCAACTTTGCAGAAATCACAAGGAACATTTCCAAGATGATGAAGAAGGATGCAACTGTCAACTGGGAAAGGGAAGCAACAGAATCATTTCAGAATATCAAAGAGGCAATTAAGATGGCCCCTGTTCTTAAATCTCCTGATTTTTCTAGGCCATTCCAAGTGTTCTCATTTGCTTCCTTTCATACTGTTGCTGCATGTTTGTTGCAGAAAAATGAAGATGGTTTTGAACAGCCCATCGCTTTCTTCAGTATGTCCCTGCAGGCCTCTGAGTTGAAATATGACATTATGGAAAAGCAGGCATATGCACTAGTTAGAGCCATCAAAAGCTTCAGACCATACTTGGTAGGGTCATATATAGTTGCATATGTACCTCATGCTGCAGTCAAAGACATATTCACTCAGCAGGAGGTGACTGGAAGAAGGTGCAGATGGATAAACAAACTGCAGGAATTCAACATAGACATACAGGTTACTAAGTTGATAAGAGGACAAGGACTAGCCAAGATGATGGCACAGTCAAACTTGGAAGCATGCCAAGTTAATGCAGTCCAAGATGAGAATGTAAGTGTATCAGGATCTGAATGGTACAAGGATATTGTCTATTATTTGCAAAATCTGAATTGTCCTTCCCATCTCAGTGACAATCAAAAGAGGACTCTGAAGCTACATGCAATCAGGTATGTTGTTGTTCAAGGTGAGTTGTACTGGAAAAATCCTGATGGTGTGCTGATGAGATGTGTGGATAAGAACATGGCTAACAATATTTTGATTGACATGCATAAAGGATTGTGTGGTGGCCATTATACTGCCCAAACAACAGCTCATAAAATTCTCAGGGCAGGATATTGGTGGCCCACTCTCTTTTCAGATGCACAAAAGTTAGTAAGGAAGTGTGACCCTTGCCAGAGATTCTCAGGAAAGCTGAAATATAATGGTGCTTTGCCCCTCAGAACTGTACCTGTGGATGCTCCATTCCAGCAATGGGGAATTGACTTTATAGGGGAAATTGCAGATAAATCAAGTGGGGGACACAGTTGGATTTTGGTGGCAACTGACTACTTTACCAAATGGATTGAGGCCATTCCAACTAAAAGAGCTACAAGTAAGGTGGTGACAGACTTCATATTAGAGAACATCATCATCAGGTTTGGAGTACCATCTAAGATTATCACTGATAATGCTATGTGCTTCAGATCAGGTGAGTTTGTTGATTTTTGCAACGGGTATGGGATAAACCTGTCATATACATCACCATATCACCCACAAGGAAATGGTCAAGCAGAATCAAGCAATAAGAGCATCATGAAAATTGTCAAGAGGATACTGGACAAGAACAAGAGAGCTTGGGACTCAAAGTTGAACTTAGCAGTATGGGCTGACAGAGTGACTGTGAAAAGGGCTATTGGGAAGTCACCTTTTGAGCTGGTATATGGTGCATCAGCTAGACTGCCCATAAACAATCTCCTACCAGTTTATAGATTCATTCAGGAAAATGATGAGGACATTGAAGATCCCATGACAGAAAGAGTGAATCAGCTGGTTGCATTGGATGAAGACAGAAGGAGAGCCCACCAGATCAATCTCAAAAGACAACAGGATATGAAATATCAGTTTGATAGGAGAACTACAAAAAGGAGGTTTCAAGTTAATGATCTGGTGCTTATTTGGAATGCTAAAGATCAAGAAAAGGGCAAACATGGTAAATTTCAGCCCTTATGGATGGGCCCATATCAGGTTTGCAATACTCATGGGGAGGATTCTTATTTCCTCCAGGCCCTAGATGGTGAAATTCTGGAATTGCCTGTGCATGGCCAATTCCTTAAATTCTATTTTGCATGAATATCTGGTTGCTGTGCACATTTGTAAAATATGTATGTAGTGTAAATGCCTTGTACAGCTCGCGTTTTTTGCTTTTTGTCAGGTCTGCCCGGAGATCTGGTTCTCGCTGCAGGTTTTCTCCTGCACGTCCCCATTCGGAGCCACTGTTAACACTTATTTTGACCTGGGGTTGATTTGTCATGATCAGGAGGTTTCTTCATCTGAAGCCTTCATCCTCTTGCCCAATTTTTCTAAGTGTTGGACCTCCTCAGCGTTTTTCAGCTGCAGCATCATATTTTTCTGAGGAGGAGGTCGTCATCATCATCTTGTCTTCGATGATGATCTTCATCAGCATGTTCTTCGTCGACTTGTTTTTCCCATCGTCATCATCATATTTCAACTGTCGGGTGAGGTTTGCTTATCATCCTGATGATACTGGTGAGCTACAGTGCGCCCTCAGTTGCTTGCGGGGGTGATCTTTTCAAGTATCCGGTGATCTTCCGAATATCACCTTGCTCAAACATGATGATGAAGTTGCCCCGATGTCCTGAGGGGGTTATTCTCTAAGTGTTCGACCCAACTTGTTTTTTCTTAAGGGTCGTCATCATCATGATATTTCCAGTTATCATCCTGCTGCTTGCGGAGGTCATCATATTTTCTGCCTTCATGATATTTCGCCGGGGTGATATTTTATCATCGGGTGATCTTGGTTTATATCATCCTGATGATGATGTTGAAGAGTTCTAAGTGCGACCCGATATTCACTAGGGTCATCATATTTTGAACGTCAGGATGATCTTAGTCAATATCATCCTGATGATGTTGTATCACTTCTTGTTCTTTGTTTCTCATCCTGATGATGCTGACGTCATCCGTATATCAGGGTGATATTTTTCTTTCTGCCTATCTGCATCATGATATTTTCGAAGGAAGGGGTGATATTTTCATATCACCCGGATATATGTTTGTTCGAGCATCATGATGATGCTGATATCAAGGAGATATCCGCCTGTTGGCTTCGCGCATTATCTCCGGGGGGTGATCTTTTCAAGCAGCATCATCATATTCAGTTATCGCCCCGATCTTACAGAGGAGCTACAGTGCAACCTGATGTTTGAACGTCAGGAGGATATTTCCAAATATCCGGCTGTCTTCCGAATATCATGATGATGTTAATATGATGATGACGTCATCAAGGTCCGCGGGGGTCATATTTCTAACAACTGATCATCTTGAAGAGACCTCCTGATATTTGCAAACATGATGATGACGTCATCCGGATATGAGGAGGTGCGCAGTAGGCAGATATGATGATGACGTCAGCAGTATATGATGATGACGTCATCAGGATGTTCATCGGCCAGACTTTGGGAATAAGCTCAGCAGGAGGATGTTCCTCCGATGGATCAGGTTGTGCCGATTATCATGAAGGGTATATTTCAAATATCATGATGACGTCAGGGTGATATTTCGAACAACAGGATATCATGCTGCTGGAGGATGATGATGATGAGGTCTATACTAGTGTCGTCAGGAGCAAAAGCACCGACATGATATATGCTCATGACCTAGTATATAAAGTGTTATTGAGGTCATCGCGGGGTGCATGTGGGATATTGTTATCCTGCATTTTCAAATATCATGATGATGAATCTCGGCGGGAAATGGTTGCGATTGCAGATTTGATGATCTTCCCAAGGCCGCGGGTTGGTGCGCCATTAATGGCAATTGTTGCAGAGGTATGGGCGATGGCGTGGATGGATCCTGTACCCGACTAAGGGTGTACATCAGCGGACAGGGGCGCAGGGCTCGAGAAATCTTCCTGTCTCCTCCCCTACCTGCTGCATTCAAGTTTGGGCGCCAATCTGGTTGTGTTTGAGCGCCATTTCCATGATACTGTGTATCTGGCGAAATTTTGGTCAACCATGTAATTAATTGCTGAGCACCTACCTGGCTGTTATAAGCAGGTGGTCTTGCTCATTTGAAAGGTTGTTGAAAGTTGATGATTTTGGCTCTGTAATGCATAACAAGCTGATCTGGTTGCTCTGTACAGCTTACCTGTGAGTTTATGTATCTCTTGTTGTTTGTTTTTGGCATGATCCCACTGATTTCATGATTAAACTTATATGAGGAATGCTGTTTAGCATGTGTTGTGTTAATTCTGTCTCCAGTATTGCATGTACTCTTCTTCTGAATCTGGATGTTTGGTAATGTTTAGATTCTAGAGCATAGAATTCCTATGTTGACTGTCTGATCTTCTAACTTCTACTCAAGGGGTAGATTAAACTGTTTTCAGGTTGAACATTGGGAAGAGTATACTGCAGTAGGGATACCATAAGTAGAGATAACCTAACACTTTGTATTGGGAGATGCCTGTAAGGCAGGTATCACACATATCCCCTTGAAATCCAGTTTTAGTTGTTCATGCTGATCATTCACAGGTGTATGTCTACTGACTCCAGGCCCTGGATAGGCACCAATCATGCTTTGTTTTGTGTTATAACCATATCCAGCTTTGCATCCACACTTAAACTCCAAAGCAAAATCTAAAGCAACCATTAGGACTTTAGAGTTAGTTTTAGGAACCTCAGTCCTCTGTCTACAACTGCAAATAGGCCCAAAGCTAGCCCCTTTGCCCTTATCTTTCAGTTTTGGTCTACTCACAAGAGGACTATCTGCTTTCTGTCAGCATCCCAGCCTTGTATGCATATCCTCATGGATGTTGAGTAGGGAATACCCCCCTAGGTCTTGCAGAGCCTGAAGAAGAAGAGGAGATAAAATATAGAGTCTATCTCCTATACTGTTGACCCCCTGGCCCAGAGATCCTGTTGATCACTGATGGCTACCTTGTAGGGAAATCTGGGAATAAGCATCCAGTCTGGGAAAAAGTCAACAGAAATTGGCGACTCCGCTGGGGATTGAGAAGTAAAAGTACTATCTAATCATCTCCAGTGATATATATGTGACCCATCTGAGTCAGCAATAGTAATCTACTCTGCTGGGGAACCTTGTGAAAGAACCCTGGTTTTCAGAACAAAACAGTTCCTAGCAATAGGTGGCGACTCCGAAGTAATCTCCCAACCGGTCACAGTAAAATTATATGCAGGGGAGAAGATCCCAACAAAATCCTCTATTTGAAGAGTTACCATTAACAAAAAGAATGATGTATAGAAGAAAGGGAACTGTCTCAGCTAGTCATGAGAGCTCCCCCAGAAAAAGTGATGAGGTACAAGATAACCCTAGGCCATCAGGACAGCATGCTCCTTATTTTTCAAGTGCAGAAGCTGATATCCAAGGTGCATATGAGAGGCAACAGGGTGGTAGTATGAGAATGAGGTCAGAGGTGTTCCAAGAACGCCCTTTTCTAGACCCAAGTGAAAGGTTTGAAGAGGCAGAGTCTCTAAGGGATGATGAAGATGATGACCCAAATGGTATGAGACCATCTACCTCCAGACCTAAGGATGAACAATTGGCTGAAGAAATCAAAAGTCTAAGAGCAGAACTAGAATACCTACAAGCCATGAAAATCAGAGATGATATACAGCAGAAAGTGCAAGCCTTGAGAACTGCCCAAAATAATTCAGTTCCTACTCTAGAGAATGCAAATATGCAAAGACATCAGCAAAGATATGAAATGCAACATCAGCATCATGATGACAGACAAAATGTGAATGATGCTAGGATACCACTGAACCATGCAGGAAACCAAAATGCAAACAGAAATGTTAATATTAATCAGCCAAACAGACAGCCCATGCAGCTAGATAGATTCAGGCAGCTGGTGTTTGATGGTACTCTCAGGGATGCTTTCAGAATTGCAGTAAATATTGAAAACAATAGGAAAGCATCAGGCAAGACAAATAGAAGGGATGATGTAAAAATTCTGCAGAATCCAAATAAGCCTCAGAACACTCAAGGTAGTACATCTGCTCCTGAAGATAAGATAGACAAACTGGCAAATGTTGTTAAGGACCTGAGCTATAGATTAGCTAGAAGTGAAAAAGGGATGGGTCCTGATAGGCAAGTCTATCAAAGGCAGGAAAAGAGGCCATCACTACATGATATGCCTTATAACACCAATTGGCATGATGGTAAGCCTGTATTCACACGTAACAACCCAAATCAGAGGGCTCAACATGCCAAGGAAACTCCACTTTTCCTTCCTGCAACTCCACTTTTCCCAAATGCGACACTTGTAACCTGCAATCACAAGACTTGGTTTGGGGGTTGTGGCATTTAGAGGCTTGCCTCAGTCAAGCCCCAGAGGACATTTAAGTCTCCAAACACCGTTGTCAGATAGAGAGTACATGCCCTTGTGAGGCAGAGGTAAAAAACCAAAGGAATCAATGATGAAAACTCAATATTATGTCACCTTGTAGTGAAAGATATCATGGGAGGAAGATGCTCTTCATTCCATGATGAAATGGATGGTCAAATTTAGAAACAAACACATAAACCACACAAGTCTACTCTTGCAACACAATGAAATCCTTGAATCACCTTAAGAATGCCTAAAGTTCACAATGATCATCTAGTCTCTAAATGAATGCCTAAGCATGCTTATATATGCAACTACAAACACTCATGCCAAGATTTTTGTAATTCAAACTTACTATGTCGGCAAAGGCCCCAAATAACGGTCATAAACTGACACCAAAAAATTAGGGCTGCCCCAAGATAGGGCAAGACTAGGGTGCGGGCATCCAAGTCCTCCCCTCCTATTTTGGGTAGGGTACAACTCAATGGGTCCTCCTAGGTCCCATTTGTCATGAAACCTAGGCCTCATTCCATCGGGATGCCAAAATATGAACTAAGATGCCCTAAATGCATGCTAAAGACCTGAGAGCTAAACCTTATGAGGGAAAAGCCCCCAAGGGGACATTTTTCGACGTTACATTTAGCCCTCGCTTTAATGTATGTATAAACGCGAGGCCAATACATGCATTAAAGTAAGGTCACAACCACAACAAACACACCAAGCACGGAGAAGACATGCCAAACACATAAAAAATAGTAACAGGCACGCAAAACACAGAGAAGACAGTTACAGTCACGCAAAATACAGAGAATACAGTCAATGCATAGAAGACACATTAATGCATGGAAGACAAGAATGATATCTTTTCTTTTCTTTTTCTCATATATATGAAATGAAAATGCAAGTACTAGAAAGTAAACAAACCTCCCATAATATAGGATGCACTACCTTAGGGCGTAGGTCTTTGCATATATGGGGCAACACACACGCAAGACACACAAAACCTCCCAAAATGCAGGAAGCACTACCTGAGGGCGCTGGTCTCTGCATATGGGGCAAGAAACACACCACACAAAACAAGCATGCCAAAACACACACACTTGAAAACACGAAGAAAACACGGCAGACAAGTGATGGAGTGTACCTATTTCTAGGTCCAACACCATCTCAAGCACATTACAGGCACACATCGACGATTTGGCTTTGCCACAACAATCATCGAAGACACGCTTAAGGGTTGAGTTAGTCACAGAATCGCTCCCTGCCTCCGCAAAGGACTTTTGAAAATGACAGGATGATACCATTTGCTCTGAGAAGTACACCATCCCCACCTCTGCAGAGGGATTAAGATAAAAAGGATATACACAATATCCCACCTCTGCAAAGGGCTTACATAATTGATTGATTGATTGTAAACAAACTTAGGATGCACGATCCACTACCCTGGGGTGCAAGTCCCTGCAGCTGAGGTCAAACACATTGCTAACATCTATAACAGATAGCTTACCTTATATATGCCCCCACCTTAAGGTGGTTGATATCAGGTATCGATATCAAGCACGTTAAGGTAGGAATAAAACACATAAGGGAACACTGGCTTTCACAAAGCCCATGCCCCCCGGAGGTGATATGTACTTCACAATCGCCAAATGTTCCCACAAACACATCCCTGTAAGAAACATGTTAGCGTCTACAACATCATGATAAACAACAACATCAATGCATATGATTAACCACACCAAGAGCCAAGGTTATACTACGAATCTGGAGTTCAAGGATAATGGTGGGGCTATATCATGAAGCTCTTTGAATCGAGTACCATCAAGGCCATATTCAAAGGCAAACAAAGGTGCACAGAGCAACAATATTGTTAAGGTTTGTAAATGAGATAGAAACATCATGAAATTCACTACGCGGAAAGCACGAGTGCTTCTACTAGCCAAGTGTCGGATAAAATATACAACCCCCTCGTCATATTAGGAACTAAGTCCATTTTTTGATTGCTCTCGAAAGGGACACTAGGTCCGCATCAGTATAAATGTTTGTCGTCATCCGTCTGCTAGGTGGAAACACTAGAGGAAGGGAAACAATAAATAAGAGAGGAGAAACAAGTGTCTTAGGGACAATCACATAGGAGGGTACCCCCATGTCACCAACCGCAACGCTATGTCCGAAAGACACAACACACAATAATGAAATCAGAGAGAGAGGCAATATAGAAGAATGATGATACAAATAGAAGAAGGTCATAACAGAGGCGGTCTCCTGGTATCCCGGACCTTACAAGAGAGTCAAGGGTCATCCCAGGAGGCCTAAACAACATATAACACATCACGGGGGAAGCATATCACGAGAGAAATCAAGGGTTAGAGATACTTACCTGTAAGGTCTGCATATTATATCTTAGAGCTTGCGAACCTCTTGGAGAGGTATTCGATCATATTTAATGCAAAATTTGAGTGATTCTTATGAAAATTTTGTTTGTTATCATATGATGCTTGTTCCTTAAATCCTTGTTTAAATAAGACTTTTTTTTGCTTACGAGGGGGAGAACCACTATTATTTCTGACTATTCATTGTCGTCTTGCTCTTTTATGATTTTTAGCAAGTTTTTGTTGTTGAATCTTTCTAGAATAGTAATGGGAATCATCCTGTACCATCTTACTCATCTGTATCGGTTGTTGTTATTACTTTTCTGATGCATTTTGATTGTCTCCTGATCCATACAAGGATAACGGAGGAGGGACCTTAGCATAAATTATGTTTCTTCATGGACGAGGTGGATTATCCATTTGTTTCTTATCCACTTCAATCATTCTGACGATACTATCATAGTCCAAGTAATCATCCTCATCTACTTCCATTAAACCTTGTTCCACCATATTATTTTCGGTATGCTTAGGGAAAGGATTAGTGAAGATTTGTAAATTTTGGTTCGGCGGAGCAACTGACTTATTTCCATTATCATTCACACCCGATACCTTGATGACATTTGAATTAATAGGGTCTTGTATCTCATGTTTAAGATGCATACATCATTCAATGTCATGTCCTTGTGTCTGATGATAATGAAAAAAGGCATTAGCATTAAAGTAAGGTCCTTGTTTACTAGGATCAATAGGCTTGATCGGGGGAATCTTCAGAATGTTATTACTCATAGCTTGGTTCATGATAGAATGATAGGACTTAGATATCAGAGTAAACTTTCTTGGTTGATATGATGTTTTCTTTGGATTATTTATAGCAGACACATTCATATTTGGTCCGTTGATCTTGATGAAACTTGTATTATTGTTTCTCTTAAAATAATTTTGTGATGATCCACCCATGGATTGACCAACTTGAGCTAATGAGTTTTGGTTTTCATACTGACTAGACGACAGTTGATAATCACGAAGAGCGGTGCATAAATGTTGAAAGGAGTTATATTTCATCAAGAGAATCTTATCACGAATATTAGGTTGTAGATTTGTAACGAATATCTTTTGAACATCCTCATCTTTCATTTGATACTAAATTTGTGTATAAAGTCCTTGATATCAACTAATGAATTGAGTCAACTTTTCTTTGGGACCTTGTTTGCATTGAACTAAGTCAATAAGAGTGACTTGGGGTCCGATGTTTGCTTGAAAATGTTGTAAAAATTGATCAATCAACTGCGAAAAGGAATGTATTGAATTAAGAGGCAATGGGAAAAACCATTCTAAAGCAGTATCTTTGAGAGATCACAGGAAAAGTTTTGCTAACAAATCCTCTTCAAAATAAAAATCACTACACATAGCTATGAATGCTGCCACATGAATATTAGGATCACCTTTTCCACCATATTTTTCAAAGCAGGGAGTCTTAAAACTCTCAGGCATAGGAGTTCTCAAGATTGCATAGGAAAGGGGATTATAGGCATGATATGTTGGTAGACTAGGTTGCGACGAATTTGTTAAGTTTGTTACCTTTTGTTGCGAAGCAGTCATGCCCTATAAAAGTTAGTTTAGGATGGCATCATTGGGAGATGCAGTTTGTTGTGAGGAATTGAAAGTAAAGTGAGGAGGTGAATGAGCTTGAGATACGATAGGTGGAGGATGAGAATATGTCAATGGTGGTTGGACATAGTGATAGGTGGAAGATGGTTGTGAGTAGGTAATAGGTGGTTAGAAATGAGTGGAATAGATAGGTGGTTGAGAATAATTATGCATAGAGGAGGTCCCTTTAGGAACCAAATTTTGATAATCAAATACCACAAATTTGTAATTAGTGCCATTAGATACTCCAATACCAGTTGTAGCATGACCACAAGCGTTCGCATTAGTTGTTAAGATCGTTGACGTAAAAGTGGATATTCCCATAGTCGGTATAGGTGCCGAAACTTGAGTATGAGATGGTGATAGAGTGTTATTTATCGTTTGTGCACGTTTGATCACCGACATGATATTGGTTTTTACAATATGTGCTAGACCATGAATTGCATTAAAACCATCTTGTCCTTCTTTTATCAATTCTCTTATGTTATGAATTGTAGGGACAACTTTTTCAGCTATTCTCTCATTTTCCATAAATGATTGAAATTCAGCTAGCTCTTTATCTAATTTTTCTATTTGCTCATTAGATACATATCCTGTTGCCTCAATAGTGTTATCAACATCATGAAAAATTTGTTCTTCCATTGTGGTTGGAGGATGTATAATATCTTGCACAATTTGAGTTTCTCCCTTTGTAAAGAAGGTGTCCAAAGTACCAACTTCTTCAAGAGCACTAGATCCCATTAATATTTTATTTCTTCTCAAAGGGATATTATTTTTAGGATAGCGTGTCATAAAGCTTATACCAAAGCATACAACACACAAACTAAGAGAACAAATCCTAGGAAAAGGATATGATTGACGGCTAAAATGCTTGGTTTTTTGTACCTTTTTCAATGCAAACGAATGAAACAAAGGATGTTGTAAGGATTTTGATCAAGGGAAGCAAATTATATGTCTGATATCAGTCCAAAATAGTAATAGTATCCTTCTCAACACACTCTTGATGCAATTTTAAGTTAATGCCAAGTCGAAATATAGTGAAAATATGTTAAAATAAGTACTTTTTCACCAAAATTCAATGCAAGAGAGCATATCAAAGGGTGTTGTGAGGAAAGTGATGATGGAAATAAAATAATATCTGTAATAATAGTCACTTGGTTCCAAAATACCCAACACAACATGCTTTTAGTGCCACTTAAGGTCGAACCCTAGTGAAAATATAGCAAAAATAGACTTTTTTTTTACGGTTTTTCAACTCCAAGACCTAGCAAAAGGGGTGTTGTAATGAATTTAAGGAGGTAAAACAAATAATATCAATAATATCAGTCACCTAAATCCATAAAATTGATCACAACACGCTTGGAGTGCAAACTAGGTCAAACCCTAGGGCAAAAATAGCCAAAATGTGTAGTTTTTCACTGAATTTTCACTACAAGAGCCCGTTAAAAGGGTGTTCTGAAGATTTTTAGGAGGGGAAGAAAATTATTACCTTGATAAAAACAAATTAATGTAAAAATACTTGTCACAACATGCCTATGGTGCAAATTTATAGAGTCGATAAGGCCAAATTTAGTGAAAATCGTTGTTTTTGAAGCCCTAGGTTTGAGATCTTGGGAAAAAATGCTATGAGAATGTTTTGAAGTCTGATTTATGATGAAAATTGAATATTTTTAGATCTGAAAATGATTTTCAAGTGTGAACATGCAAAATACCCATGCAAATTTAATGAAAATGCATTAAAATTGCTAGTTTTTATTGAAATTTTCTATGCAAAAATGCAAATATTTTAAATATAAATGCAAATTTACACTAAAATGCAAGACTACAGACAAATTTTAATTTGAATGAGCCTCTAAAATCAGTAGAAAAATCTGAGAAAAGATTTTGCCTATAAACCCTAGATTTTGGAATTACTAAGTTATATAAAATTGTTAAAATTTCCACAAAAACCTAGCAAATTAATAATGAAAATGTAATGAAAATTTCTGAATTTTTGTGTTTTTTTTTAGTTTATATCAGATCTTATGCAAAAATCATGAATTAGGAAAATTTAGGAAGAACTGATGCAACTTAGTAAGCCAAACAATGCAATTTTTTTGAATTTTTCTCAATGCAATAAAATGAATGACTATATGAATGAATGAAATCAATCCAAATCTAAAGACACACACTCACCAAGTTGCAATTTAAGTCCAAAAATATGGGTTCACCAAAATGTTTAGGGTAAAATTGGATTTGTTAATGTTTTAGTGTTTAAATCCGCCTTTCCACTTAACATTCAAGGATCTAGGGTCGAGTGACGAGCACTATCATACCCTAGGTCACTTGGAGATGTAGGGAAACTTGGATTAGAGAATTTAATTATCAATTTTCCTTCTTCTATGCTCAATCGACCATTAAAACCCTAATTACGCAAATATGGCAACAAATTGATGAATAACGAGAAAAGCTCTTGCAGACAGGAGTAAAATACCAATTCACAGAGTACCTATTTTCAGGGTTGTGAAGTGGAATAATTGGGGACATTGGAGCAGGCACCCAAGTCCAAGGTACCAATTTTTTCGTGGGATCTGGACCTCCTTCTGACACTGATCAACCCTATAACTGTTGTTTCCTAAAACTTAGTTGCGGAGGACACTAGAGCGAGCGCCCAAGTCTTGGAAATGCTCCTGTGTCCTGCTTTTCTTCATATCCTGAATCCTTGATGGCTGCCAATCCTTCCTGCAACTTCACTTTTCCCAAATGCGACACCTATAACCTGCAATCACAAGACTTGGTTTTGGGGTTGTGGTGTTTAGAGGCTTGCCTCAGTCAAGCCCCGGAGGACACTTAAGTCTCCAAACATCATTGTCAGATAGAAAGTGCATGCCCTTGTGAGGCAGAGGAAAAAAACCAAAGGAATCGATGATGAAAACACAATATTATGTCACCTTGTAGTGAAAGATATCATGGGAGGAAGATGCTCTTCATTCCATGATGAAATGGATGCTCAAATATGCAAACAAACACATAAACCACACAAGTCTACTCTTGCAACACAATGAAAGCCTTGAATCACCTTAAGAATGCCTAAAGTTCACAATGATCATCTAGTCTCTAAATGAATGCCTAAGCATGCTTATATATGCAACTACAAACACTCCCACCAAGATTTTCATAATTCAAACTTACTGCGTCGGCAAAGGCCCCAAATAACGGTCATAAATCGACACCTAGAAATTAGGGCTGCCCCAAGATAGGGCAGGACTAGGGCGTGGGCGCCCAAGTCCCCCCCTATTTTGGGCAGGGTACAACTCAAGGGGTCCTCCTAGGTCCCATTTGTCATGAAACCTAGGCCTCATTCCACCGAGATGCCAAAATATGAACTAAGATGCCCCAAATGCATGCTAAAGACCCGGGAGCTAAACCTTATGAGGGAAAAGCCCCCAAGGGGACATTTTACGATGTTACAAAAGCAATCTCCTAGGATGTGGTACATCAAATTTGATGCCTTTATGTTGTCAATTAGATATTTGACATCGAAATCAGATCATTGTGTGTATTATACGTTTGACAATGATCCTATTCTCATTATTGCACTATATGTTGATGATATGTTGCTGATTGAGAATGGTAAGAATATGATTTCTGATTTGAAGTCTCAGTTGTCAGCACAATTTGAGATGAAAAACTTAGGGATAGCCAGGTACATTTTGGGAATGGAAATCAGAAGAGACAAAGAAAACTAAAAACTTTGGTTAAGCCAGAGTAAGTATGTGAAGACCATGTTGGATAGATTCAACATGACAGATTGTAGACCATTGAGTGTTCCTGTTTTATTGGGGACAGAGTTATCTGTGAATGATTGTCCAAAGTCTCATTCTGAGATAGAGGATATGAGCAAAGTACCTTATGCTAGTGCTATTGGCAGTTTGACGTATGCTATGGTTTGTACAAGACCAGACATTGCCCAAGCAGTGGGAGTCCTTAGTCGGTTTATGGCTAATCCTGGACGGGTACATTGGGATGCAGTAAAGTGAGTGTTCAAATATATACAGGGTAATTCTAAGTATTCCCTATGTTATCATGGTCATCTTACAGGACCTCCGCATTTTGTATGTATTCGTTGATTTGTGGATTCTGATTGGGTAGGTGACATTGACAATAGGAGATCCACTAATGCTTATGTGTTTACTATGTTGCATTGGTGCAATTAGTTAGACGAGTAAGAAACAACCTATGGTTGCTTTGTCCATGATAGAAGCTGAGTATATGGCAGAAACTCATTCTTGTAAGGAAACCATTTAGCTTAAGAGGTTGTGTTCAAATATTGGTGTTGATGCAGGACAGATTACTATTTGTTGTGACAGTCAGAGTGGGATTTGCTTAGCAAAGAATCTGACTTTCCATGCTAGAACAAAGCATATTGATGTTTAGTTTCTTTTTATGCGAGACATGGTAGAGGATGGGAAGGTGTTGTTGGAGAAATTAGACACTTTGAAGAATGTTGTAGATGCTTTGACAAACCCAATGGGCACAAAGAAGTTTAGATGGTGTTCGGAGTCTATGGGCCTCTTGGCCCCTAGCAGTTAAATCTTGTCATTTATTTTGGCTCTTGCAAGGTGTTTGACAAGTGGGAGAATGTTTGGAAATAAGGTGTCTCAACCTTTGTAATTTCCTAGCATTGTTTATTTATTTGTATATTAATTTATTGCCTAATGTTGTAATTACTTGCACATTTAGTTTGGTCACTTAGTTGAGGTGGCACGGTGACATGTCATCTTACTTGGAATGTGACATGGATGGTCAAGTAAAACCTACATGGATTTGGGCATCCCATTTGAGGTGGCACTAATATGCCATGTGTCGACATCTTGTGGTGTGTGGAAGAAAATATTCCATATGACAGAATCTATGACGCGTAAGAGCCAAGTTTGGAGTTTCCTATGATAAGTGATGACAAGTGTCGATGAGGATCTTTGCATGAGGGAAAGGCATCTTTAGGTGCCCAAGTTGGGCTATGACATGTTGTAAGAGGAATATGCTATATTTAGCAATGTATGACAGATTTCTTACAACATTTAAGGTTGTTATGTTGGGAAAATCTATGACAAATGTAAGATGCGTAAGAGCATCTGTCATAGTCTATTTTTAGCATGGAGCCCTCCTATGTTGGGAAAGTCAAATCTACCATGTATGATAGATGTAAGGGATGTATGTGTAGAAAGAACAAGTTTCCTTTGATGTGGGATAATGTCCATGTGGCCAAGGTGGATGCCTATCCCAAGATGCTCCCAATATTTGCCTTGTAATCTCTATATATTGCATAGTTTGGAGTTGTAGTTGCATAGTATTTTTACAGGTACTGTTATGCTACCAGAATAACTCTAGAATCGACATTTGAAGACTCTTGTAAGAACTTGCATTGCAAGTGTATTGTAAACTGTAACTATTTCAAATAACACATTGTGTAGGTTTTAGAGTGTGGGTTTTTTCACCTGAAAAGGTTTTCCCCACGATACATCTTGTGTCTACTTCTCTCTGTCTACATTCTTGTATTGTGTTTGCTGCTGTAATATCTCTGATATAAGTTTAATATTGCTGCAACTGTAAAGGTTAAAATGAATTTGCATACCTCTGCCCTTATTAGATTAGTTTAGGAAGTGATTTCTGCACACCTAGCTTCCTTTCATGAATTAGTGGTCTAGAAACCTTAATATTTCAAAACTTAACTCACCAGATTTATACAAAGAACCCTATTGAAAATATAGTCACAAAGATGTATAATTTAGGATATAAAACTTGAACAAGGATGATCAAACAAGTACAACATAATCAACCATCAAGAGGAGGCATAACACAAATTTTGATGAGTGGAAAACCTTCATAAGGATGAAAAACCACTCGGGAAAATTTGCCTCATCAACTTAATAAAATCCCACTAATTAAAAGGCCTCACTGGCTACTTTTTGTGCCTCACTGGCAAATACAACTGCCTCACTGGCAAAAAAATGTGTCTCACTGGCAATCGGGTGCCTCATTGGCAAAATGTGAACATTAGAAAGAAAAGGTAATTCAGGGGGTTTCCCTGATTCAGCTACAATACATCAAATGATTCAGCCTCCACCTTAAATACAAAATCACTTATAATTGAAACAACAAGAATAATTCAATGTCTCCTCTGCATCCTACTTCAACACCCTATATTCCTTTTATCTCCAATCAATTTATCCTTCAATTACAATCTTCTAACCACACATACATTATCACCTTTCATTGATTACATAAGAGAAAATTATAACCTTAATAAACTCTGATAAAACATGATAAAAACCTCTGCAATTCACTCTATGCTTTCTTGCAAACTAAATCAATCAAACTTACATATCACACTGGATATATCAGATGGCTTGATTGTGTTCCCCTTTTTACATCAATAGGCCAATCATAATTTTAGACAAAAACACCATTCTTCTCTGCGAAAAATCCTAACAAAGACCTTGCAAAACACTTCAAATCATCTTGCCAATTGATGTACACAAAAGCAAAAACATATTGCAAAAAATAAACTTATACCTCCTTATGAAGAGTGAAAATGTCATTTTACTTTCACTCCATCAAAACCCCTGTTTTCTTCCACAATTTTCCTTCCAATTGCATATGCACATGTAGGTATATATCTGTAGTATCTCCCTAACCAAGTCTCATGTCTTTATCTATCATACAGATGAAGAAATTAATTTTCTTGACCCTCCGAATCAGTTAGAGAGGCCTGTTGTAAGGTAGTTGAACTGTCGCATAGGAGACAACTGTCAATTTTCTAGAAAACAAAGAGTCGTTACAATTTAAAACTTCTTCTAAATCTAAACCTTTGATTTAAGGTTTCACACCTGAGAAAAATCCAATAAGCACCATAGATAATGATTCCCTACCTGAGATCTATTGTGGTATTAGGTATCACTAATTCCTTAGGAAAGAGCGGTTGATTGCTTGATGAGTTTGATCCCTCAAGTGTTTACTTAAGTGAACATGTAACTGGTGATTATAAGTCACCTTTAAATTAAAACCAAAAGTAAACTGTCATAATAGTTGAGCATTGACACTTAGGGTTTGGTCTCTAGGTCATTAGGGTTTAGACTTAAACTTATCTTTTGCTCTTGAACATAAAATTTGAGATCTGGTCTTTTGCAAGATGATATGAACGATAACCACTACCACACATCAATCTTGATGAAGCCATAGATAGAAGCATCAATAATCACAGAAGCAACATCACTGCTATATATATGTAAGATCAATGCCAACTCAACAACTAATGTATCTCAACTTATCAACGTTGCTATTGCATCAACCATCTTCAATTACCTTCCTCACTAAGAATCATTTCAACATGTCTTCATGTAGATTCAAACATCTTGAGATCTTGAAGTTGTGACATTTTTCATGAGAGGCACAAACATGATGGCAAATGAGCAGACTAACCACTGTGATTACAACTGAGTGTCTTGAACTCCAATCATACCATGAATTGAAGATAACAAACCAACTACTGTGATTACAACTTACAATTGATTGTCAAACCAACTACAACCCAACAACAACACTTGATGAAGAGATAGAACCAAATCCAATATGATAGAAACATAGCACAAACTCCAAGAGACTCAAATTAAAACTGAACTACTCATGCAAATGCATAGAACGATATTCATGTCATCAAGTCATATCATATCACAGCATGATATTCATGTCATCAAGTCATATCATATCATCAATCCAACTCATGCAAGTGCATAATGTCATATGAGCTCCTAGCATGAAACTAAACTCCTGCATTGAACAATATAACTTTTAAGACCATGAATACTATAAAGTGATGCTGCATGAGTGTTTGATGTCTCTGCATGAATGAGATCCTGATGGTCCATCACTCATCACTCCTGATGATCCTTTGACATCAATGGCAAACACAACACTCCTCAAGATCTCCTTGACAAGCAACTCAAGCCATCAAGTGCTTACACCAAGCTTCACTAATAATGACCATGTACAAGATATGAATTTGACCTCCATCTCAATCCTTCTATTTATGGGCAATAGAGTAACAAGCAATGGAAAACTTACTGTTTTCTCACCACCATTATTTTATGTTCCAAGCATCAATAATCAATACACATAATGCATTCATTTGCATCTCTAAGGTGGGCATTTGAAGAGCAATTTCATTTCCCACTAAACCTAATGCAGCTAAGGCATGCATATAACCTGATGGATGTCACCATCCCTAAATTTAATTATCAACCCAAGGATGTGTTTCTTAAAATGATATCCATACTTTATGTACATCTGAGAAATACTAGGTGCTTAGTTGTGTATAGTTCAAACAAACAAAACTCAAAGCAATGCTGAAATAAAATTTGAGTAATATTGAAAGGAAATCACAAGTACAAAAAGTAAACTCTATTACTGTTGAAATACAAGAGCCTAATAAACTATAAACTAAATCATACATATAGTTAATAACCGAAAACCAAACCATAATCTAATTTGAGATATCCAAATCTACTCACATAAGACCAAAGTTAATAGGGAGCAACCTAACCGCAAGTGGGCCTTTGCTTGGGTTGACTTCCTTCGTTTACTGATTAAGTATTAAATCAACACATTTACTTTCTAATCTTCAGATGAAACAAGAATAGAATGATATGCAAATGAAATGATATATTTTTCTATTGACTAGAATTAAAATTGAATACAAAACTTTTGAGGAAATATGTGTGCTAGATATCTGGACAAAAGTAGATATATAGATGCCAACTACTATTCAAACACTAAATGAATAAACATAACAACCACCCACTCTTCTTCATAGAAGGAGAGGATTCCTTATTCTTGCAAAGTTATAACTAAACTAGGAAACAAAAGCATTGATTAACTAGAAAGAGAATTCTAACTGAAACACTTGAAATGGAACCAACATGTCCCCAAAAGCATGGAAATAGTTATCTCAGCTTCACACGTCTTCACTTGAAGAGTTATTTTCCTATCATGATGTCCCCTTTCATCTTATCTCAATCTTCCAAAGAAAGCATGTTGTTGCAGGTCAATTATTCAATAACTGCGTGCTCTACTGTAGGAATTAGCCTTTGGCTGTGTGAACTCTTGTAGGTGCAACTATAGAAACCTATGTGCTTTGGCTACAAGATGTCTATGGTGTGGCTATAGGAACTATGTGGCATGGCTTTGTGATAGTGATCTTGGATGCTGCATGATGAGTTAGTCCCATAAAAGTATCTAATCATAAAGATTATTGCAAACATACTTATTCACCCACATTGCATATGAAAATAACCATTTTAACTACACACCATCCATTAAACATTATGTAATTAATATAGTGCTTTAATCAAAGTATAGTATCAAGTCTTAGCCATAATATGATAAAATTATTAGTAGAAGGTACTTAGAAAAAGGAAAAGAGGAGACAAAAGAGGCAATTATGGGGCTCATCACACCCCTAACTTAAGGGTGTGCTTATCCTCAAGCAATCAAGGAACTAAGTAATTTAAACCCTAAGGTCTAGAGTTGAACATGAGTGCAGTCCCCCTAAGGTCAACATGTCCTTTTTCATTCAAGAAGAATCCTCTTTGAGCTTCTATGTGCCCCCACCTGCTATTCTCATATTTTGCTTTGTATGTTCTCCTGCTAGTCTAGTGGGGAATAGGATACCATAGAAGAGGTGGATGAAAGGCAAGTGGGAACCATGCTAGTCCATGTGCTCTGGCCAAATTGATGTACATGTGGCCCCTACTAATTGTAGCATGGAAATTATATAAAGAGTGTGGCTCCTTTTGCTTCAAATCTACTATTAGTTCTCGCCACCTAGCTTTGCAACTATCAAATGCATTATTTCCATTCTCTTAGTACTTCCTGGTAAGTTGCATAGATGGTGCTTTGATTCCTGAGGAGCTTCGTGGCCACACTTGGATACTTTTGCAAAAAAAACATCATCATCAATTTCAATGGGGTCCTTTACCTTTGCCCTGATCATCAAAGCCATATATTTTTCTTTTTCCTGATAACTTTTCATCTAAACTCCTCTGTCATACTCATTTCTAATAGAAGAAGTGAGTGCTTTGATTTGTATATCCCATGTATAGAGAATGGGGTTCTAGTATAAGTCATAATGAACAACTAAATCATGCAGATAAAACTCGTAAAGTTGGTCTTGCAACTCTACGGAAGATGTCCTGAAGATCCAAAAAATCTTTGTGTAGTGTCTACTAGCAATGGAAGATTACTTACAAGTTGCATAAACTGAAAAATCATAAATTTTTCTCTTAAAAACAATGTATATACTCTGGTAGGGGTCTGCATTGTACTATTTGACGAGTTAGTTCTGCCATTTTCTCTATTCTCCATTCTAATTCATCAATTTATTTTTCTTTTCCCTTCATCCTTTCTTCAAACTATTTCTCCATTTATTTCTTCTCTTCATCCCACTTCCTCTTCATTATTCTTATTTCCTTATCCCTTCTCCATAACAAGTAATCAATTGAAGGACCATCTATCTATGTAGCTGTATGATGGCTAGAAGGACCATCTGAAGTGGAAGGGATATCATGCCCTATAGCCAACAATGTATTCTACTCATCTATCTCTATTTCTTCATTCATTTCCTCCACAACCACTTGGGATAACCTGTCCAATTCACTGCTTCCCTTTTTATTTTGCCCTTAATTCTGCTTGTAGCTATTGATTGCCAATTACTTACTCTTCAAGCTATTTACTTAGTAAACTTATCTTTCTAAGGGAAGCTTGGAGTTCCCTCTCATTTCTTGTGTCAACCTTAGTCAATTTATTAGTAGTTCAAATACAGACACAATTCTCGATAGCTCAATTATGGGCAAAGGGTTTGCACATAGATAGTTCTAAGTTGTAATGTGGTTTTTTAAAACTTGGAATGCTATGAGTTTGCTGCTAGATATTTGCAACAAATGCAACAATTTGAATATTAAGTTCAAATGATGCTACATGCGTACGAACATCGACGACTCACAAGGTGATTATGTAGACAGGTAATGGGTCATACAATATGATTTGGCATTGGTATACATCGGTTAATGGCTGATAAATAAACTTAAATAGCTGAAAAGACTACCACCAACCCCAATTGAACATAACATGTGTCCTCATGGCTTAGTAGACACGAAATGACATAGTTAAGTTGTAATGATAAAGCACATTATTGATTAATATGTTATAATAAATGCTACATAAAAATAATTATAATCTAATGTGAATGGAGGAAAAATAGTTACAACACCTTGAATGATGGAGATATAGGTAGGTTGGTGATCGTGTCACTTTATTGATGAGGACTAATGATGGATGTGATATATGTGATAGGTTTGTTAGCGAATTGGGTATAGGTTTATTTAATGTGACGATGGAAGCATGCATGGCGGGGTATACTGCATGAGCACTTCATGAAGCAAGTCAAAGCAAGTGGACAAGATTCCCAAAGTAGTGATTCTGCAGGAATCTCTCACAGTGTTGTAGGTATGGATGTTGTTTTTCTATAGAAAGGTATTTAGACAAGCTTCAGGAGTGAATTCGCGGATGGTGTAGGAGCATAGATATTTGTAATGCAAACTGTAGGTGTTAATGATGTAGGAAAGAATGACTATTACTGTAGGAAAATAGGTATGGAATGCCATAGGTTGTGTTGGAGCCATATTAAATTTTTCGTAGGTTCTAATGTTTTTTCTCAAGCTCATGTCATTAGGTTGATGAATTTCCATACTTAGGGTTCTTTGCATACTCGAGGAAACACTAAACCCTAAAGTCCTATGCCAAAATGTAATGTGAAGGTCAAAATTATTATATTCCTTCAGTGACCGCTTGTCTCCCATTGCCTATATTTTAAGTCACTCTCGATGTCCCCATTGAAATGTTGTCTGACCAGCCCCTCACCAAGAAATTACCTTTTCTAGCCCGCGCCCTGAAAATCTTTATTTTTTAGACACCAAGGTCCTGTCCTACTAACTCTTTTTTGACAGGTGGTAGCGTATGGTTTTATTTCTGCCATTCTGCCAACAATGAAATGTTGACAAAATCACACCCGCATAATTGCAGGAGTGACAACTGGCTAGTGACTCTTGAGGACGACAGGATGGTGGCCCCAGAACAAGGAGCAAAAGGATTTCTTTATTTTTTTGATGTTTCGCCACACTTCATCATGAGGATCCTCTGAATGATCGTGGAATCGCGGAATAAGGCCCCAACCCGTAAAAAACTGTTTCCAATTATTGCAAAGAGAATGGTGGTGGGTCCTGTTCGGAGTAAAGAACAATTTTAAATGTTTCCTCCATTCCGTCGAGCGTTATTCACAGCCCCGGTAGTATTTTCAGAATGGCGGAGAATTTTGACACATGGCATTTTGAAAGGCTGGGACTAGTGCATTAAATAAAGCAAGAATATGACGTGTCATTGCCCAATGGATGTGGCCACTTGGAGAGTTATCCTGAATTACGTGCAACTGATCCAATGGTTGTCCGCCATTCCACCGGGACCACATCTCTAGCTGTATCCATCACCTGTAGAACTATGAAATATGGCCTTAACTACACTATAGGGAGATATTTTCTTGGGATCGTGGTTAGAAGGGCTACCTAGGTGGAAAATCATCATTGGAAAAGACAAGCATCATTCTCTTACCTCATAAAGGACCAAATCAGTGTCGTTCAAACCGAGTCGGCTAAGATTAGGATCAACGACCAAAATTTAAAAATGTGACAGGGAGATATGTTGGCGCTAATTTGATAGTGCTTCATTGCAAGCATTAACTGCTCAGGTGTGTGCAGAGTCTCCATCGCCACCACTACACATGAATTTATTAATAGAAAGATGTGGCTTATGCAGGCTTGACCTTTGGAAATCCGTGCTTATACCAGGATTGACATTTCATCTGCTGTGTGATGAAATTTGACATAATGATAGTGCGAGATTGAGGAAACCAAGACATCTGACTTGGCATGATTCAGTGCAAGAAGTGATGTCCCCAGTTATGTGAAATTATGAAATCCAATCATTTTATTGATTTGTGGTAATCTTCAAAAGATTTCTATTTATGACTTAAATTCCTTGAAATGACTGGAATTAATTGGACCAAAGATGTGCAGATGTATACTGCATCCTGAAATTTCTATAAATAGACAAGTGCTGATGTTACACCGTATACTGTTTGAAATGTGCTGACAGTATGGGTTTCCCCTATTCTTGTGTGTTCTATTTGTTCCCCTGTTCTATTGGGTTTTCTTCCTTGTTCTCATGGCTATCAACTTGTCCTTACAAAATTAGGAGACTTGGAGTTTTCTTCCTTTGGTAGGTGGAATAGGGAAAATCTGGGAGCAATGGCAACATTCTACAAATCCTTTTGAGCATTTCTTCTTCCTATTGTTTCATTCGGATTGTGGCTTCTGATTTTGATCTCCCGATTCCAATCATTCCCTATGTCTGTGATTAGGCATATTAGTATCAGGTGTAGAGGGAAATCATTTCTCTCTTTACTTTCATCCCTCTTCTACTTTTCCTAATAAAGCATCAGCTCTAGTTGTAGGGATGCTTCCTCTTCGGATGTAGCATATGAAGACATGGTGCTCCCATTTTGTTGCTATTGTTGCCCCCCTTGCTGGATAGATGGCATTGCCATATCTAGCCTGATGTGATTTCATTTGGTTTCTGTCTAGTTGAGTTAGTTGGTGACAGCTCAATTATGAAAGAGGAATCACATCCTTACAAATGACAACAGGCATAAAGTGAAGAACTCCAGTTAATGGGATTTTCTTCTGATATTGTCGCTTGCAGTCATTCTAAATTGAGGTGGGTAATTTGGGCGGTGAATGCTCCTATTGAACAAATAGGTAGCATATGATGGGTATGTGAGCTCTAACGACATCTATCAAAAAATCCCCCATTAGCATCATGGCCTATTTTCCCCGCCTAAATTGAGAGGACATGCAGTCTTATGGGTACCTCAGCATATAACATGGAAATTGAATATACAGTTGCGATATTGTTACACCGGCCTCTTCTTGCAACTACATCTTTTGGTTACTGACAAAGTTGTAACTTCTTTTAACTTTAGCATAAAGCTTGTTTGCTCCCTTATCTCTATAAAAGGGAATTCAGGGCTTGTGAAAAAATGTTGGTTCGAGGTCATGTCTTCAAACTTAATCTAAAATATGGGATCAATTTGATTAAGGATGAATTGTAAATAGTTTTTTTTCTACAATAAATCAGTCATCCATTTCTAAGTTTTCATTCTGAGTTTTAAGATGTCTTTATAGATCTGCAAAGACTATGTTATAATTTGCTGAATGGTTTACTTTACAATTTGTGTTGAGTCCTCAGAGTATGCTGTCTCCTACTTCATGTATACAGTTTTACATTTATGAATATATTTGATTAAGGATCATGTTTATTCATCTCCACACTCTTTCCTGTGTTGTATATTTTTCTTGTAGCATTCACTCAAGTAGTGAAATAATTGGCTGCCAGAGGATATAGAATGTATTTTGGGTTTACAGGGATAACTAAGTAGGGTAAACTTCAAGACTAGTAAAGTGTTTTAATGTAACACATTACTATACCTTTACAATAAACGAAGTTTTATTATATCACAGTTCTTTGGATGTTTCTGTAAGTTTCTTAACTCTATGGCCCTTAGATAGGCATTGGTCTGTTCTCGATACTATGCTAAACTTGCATCCTTTTGGTCACCCTCATCATTATTTTAAAAGAAGTCAACATATTTTCCCTTCTGGCAATAGGTGTTAGAAGTTACGATTATTTTACATGTTCCTCTGCAAAGAAACTAAATAAAAGCTTAAGGAATTAGCCCATCTCTTTACTTTATCAGACATTCTTTGAGCAGTCTTAAAGGAACATATCTATCACTGGAGTAGTGTTATTGAGAAAATATTTCATGAACCCCCCATCCATTTAATTAGAACACTGTCTTCCCCAATAGGGAAGGATATCCAAAAAATAGGATCACCCTCCTTGGTTTCACAGAGCCTAAGTGTAGAGGAAAGAGGGATTAAAAACCCCTGTTTCCTATTTGTTGGCCAATCCCTCAAGGTAGGTCAGTTATTAGAGAATGGCTATCCTATAGATCTGTGTATTTTTTCCTTAAGATGCGGTTGGGAATTTAAAACAACCAACAGGCTGCAAGTATTGATGCTGCAGAAAAAGAAACTGACAAAATATTGATGCAAAAGAAGGTGTGCAAGTGAACTTGCATTATTATGGAATAATTAACATCACCCAAAGTGGTTTCACTATCAATTTGAATTTTTAATTTATTTTTTGTGTGTGTATAGTGAAGAGGTTATACCTAAGAGAGGAAAGGGCTTGAGTTGTAAGGCTCATTCTCTATTTGATGATGTGTTGGTGTTATCTCCATTTGATTGTCATGTGCTATCTACTACATGAATTGATCCTTGCCAGTGGCTTTTTGTAGACCTTGAGGTGATGGCCATTGACCATTAGAGAGAATCTGATAGGGTCAATGGTGACTAACTTAACTGCACCATTTGGAAACACTTCAACTATCTCATAGGGGCCTAGCCATCTTGTTTGTAGTTTCTCTTTGTGATCTTTATAGAGAGAATCATATAGAAGTGCCCAATCAGTGGGTTGAAATGCTCTAGTCTTGATAAACTCATCATGCCACTTGATTTGCTGCTTTTGCACAAGTTTTGTATGATGAAAAAACTCTTTTCTAATTTCATCTAGGGCATTGAGCTGAGTTATCCTTTCTTGTTTTGGAACTGAAAGATCTATTCCTAGTTCCAATGTTGTCCTTAAGGTTCAATATTCAAATTCAATAGGTAAGACTGTTGTTTTACCATATATCAACTCATAAGGTGTAAATCTTGTGGTGGTCTTCCATGTTGTTCTATAGGCCCAAACTGCTTCAGGAAGGCGGTTTGCCCAATATTTTCTATGCAGAGCTACAATTTTGGTCAGAATGGCCTTAATTTCTCTGTTGGTGTCCTCTACTTGGCCATTGGACCATGGATGGTAAGATGTAGACTTCTTGTGACAAAGTGCATATTCTTTGACAAGTGCAATAATTAACTCAGAAGTAAATTGCAATCCTTGGTCAATAACAATCTCCTTAGGCATCTCCATATCTGGTGAATATTTCCTCATAAAAAAATTATGCCACCTTCTCATCACTTGCATGTGTTAGAGGTTTAACTTCCACTCACTTTGTCAAGTAGTCAGTACAAACCAGAATGCATTCTTTGTTGTTTGCCTTTGGATCAATGGGCCCTATAAAGTCTAGACCCCATTTGTCAAAAGGTTCTTGCACTAGTTGAGGTTGCAAGGGAATTTCATTTGTCTTAGTTAGTCTCCCCATCCTTTGACAATGGTCACATCTTCTAGTGTAGGCAACTGCATCCTTATGCAATGTTGGCCAATAATATCCAGTCTTCAAAATCTTGAATGTTGTCCTCTTTGCTACAAAATGCCCTCCACAAGGTTCATCATGGCAGGCTTTCAGAATATCATAAAACTCATCTTCTCTAATACATCTTCTCATGATGTTATCAAGGCTAGTGTAGAACATATATCCAACAATCCATGAGAATGGAGGACTCTTTTCTACTAGCTATTTCTTCTCTCTTGGTGATAAGTTGATGCAGGAGCATCCAGGGTGTAAGAGCAATCTTGCATCAACCAAAAAAAAATGTTGTTTCTTTTCAATAAGGGCTAAATTTGGCAGGGTTACGATTTTTAGTAAGTTTGCATTTATGCACGGTTGGATACAAAATCTTACACAGACCTCTAGAATGGTGAATTGAAGCGAATGGTGAAGAAATCACTTCAATATCATTTGTCATTTGTGAGATATTAAAATTTCAAATTCCAAAAATCCTATTGAAATATTCAAAGTCAAATTTGAGGCACTTAGAGGCTCCGGATGGGCTCGAAATTTGGTGGGAAACCCAAGCAATCTACCTTTAGATATCGCTTGTGCAACATCGTCTTTTCGAGAGCTTTTTGAAAAGGTATTATAATTGAAAATCCAACGATCGGATCGAAAGTTATGGCCCTGCGAAGTTGACCTATTTTTGGAGGGAGATGTAAATTTTGAAATTAAGCTGGTGGCCACCAAAAAGGGCTATATATGACCATTTTTGGGAACCCTTGGGGTAGTAGAGTTAAGGGGGGAAGGTGTAGAGTCAAGAAAAGGCGGGAAAATAGAAACCCTAGTTGATTTGGGGTTACAGAAGGCTGAAGATTCCAGAGTCTTGAGAGAGGGAGCTGTAATGTGTTGCAGCGTGTAGGGGATTCATCGTTTGATTGTATTTGAGCTTCTGTATTGTAATGTTTTGACCATATTAATAAAATATCATTCTATTTTCTGTGTGCAATTTCTATTGTTGTGTGTTTTATAATTTACCCCCCTCATCAAGTGGTATTAGAGCAAGGGTTCCTGAGTGTGTAGACAGATCACCGACCGTGAGGCAGTTTGCACCAGGACCTGAGGTTGTGGGTTTGCTGCGGAGATCAAGATGCCTCCATGAAGAAATCATATTAGGAGGAATGCTTTGACAGAAGAGGGTTTTAGAGCCTTGCAAAGACAAATCGATGCATTGCAAGAGGAGCTACGAAGAGGGTTTGAGCCGAGAACAAGAGAAGAAAATAAAGATGAAGCTGAAGAAGAGCTATCTGAGGAAGAACAAGAAGCTGCAAGAGATCTTGCAGAAGTTAGGTTGTTGAGGGCCATTTCTAAGATTGGAAAGAGGCCCAGGATTGAGGTTTCTACATATTCTGGAGATTTGAATCCAAAACAACTTATTGATTGGATCAATGACATGGAGGAGTATTTCAAGTATGAAGATGTGGAGGACCCAGATCGGGTCAAGTTTGCAAAAACAAAGTTGAAGGGCCATGCAAATATTTGGTGGAAGGAGGTCGAGTTAGAGAGAAATAGAAGAGGAAAAACAAAGATTACCAAATGGGATCGGATGGTGGAGAAATTGAAGAAGTAGTTCATTCCTATGGACTATGAGATGGAGTTGCTGAAGAAGTTACAAGGATTGAAGCAAGGTAACAAGTCTATTAAGGAGTATACAGAAGAATTTTATAAGATCACTATCAGGACAGGCCATGGAGAGGCCAATAAGGAGAAGGTAGCCCATTACATTAATGGGTTAAGGCCAAGTATTCAAGAAGAGTTGAGCCTAGTTAGAATGACCACCATAGAAGATGCGTACTAGTTTTCCCTGAAGGTGGAAGAGAAAAGCAAGCAAATGGGAAGAGGTCAAGGCAGAAGGACTGGTGGAAGACCCTATGGAGGCCGAAATGAAGATCCAAAGAAGAGTGAAGAAGCTGGAACTAGTCAAAATCAGAGAGGAGATAATACCTACCACCCTCGTGACCAGAATAATGGTGAGCAAAGAGGAAGAGAAAGAGGTAGACCTAGGCAAGGACCTGAAAGAGGAGGTTTCAGAGGAACCTATTTCTAATTTGGAGAAGAAGGACATTGAGCATACAAGTGTCCACAACATCAAGGAAGGACAAATAGAAGAGCTGAAGGTAATGCACGAGTTGCACATGTAGATGAAGATGTGCAATCTGAGCACTCTGAAGATGCAGAAAGGGGAAAAACCCTAGTTGTTAGAAGAATTTTGTTGAATGAAGAGAAAGAACCCAATCAGAGGAAGAGTTTATTCTGCACAAAGTGCAAATGTGAAGGTAAGTGTTGTGATATTATTATTGACAGTGGAAGCATTGATAATCTTGTTTAAGAGGAGATGGTTGACAAGTTGAAGTTGATAAGAAGAAAACATCCGCATCCATACCGGATTGCATGGTTGCAGAAGGACTATAGAGCTTTGGTTAATGAGCAGTGTTTAGTGAAGTTCAAGATTGGTGACTAACATGATGAGGTGCTGTGTGACATCATACCGATGGATGCATGTCATATGTTATTGGTGAGGCCGTGGCAGTATGATAGGAGCGCTGTCCATGATGGCCGTGCAAACACATATTCCCTAACAAAGGATGGAGTTCATCATAAGTTGAAGCCCTTTAAGGAGGTGGAAGAAAAGGTATGTAGTACTGCCAGAATTTGCTTGGTAGATGGTAAGAAATTTTTGGAGGGTATGAAGCATGAGTATCATTGCTTTGCATTGATTCCTAAGATTAGTCAAGAGAAATGTGAAGATGTACCAGCAGAAGTCTTAGATATGTTGGAAGAATTTCAGGAAATTATCTCTGATAATGTACCAGAAGGTTTACCACCAGTAAGGAAGATAAGTCATCAAATGGATTTGATACCAGGAGCTAGTTTGCCAAACAAGGCAGCCCATAGAATGACTCCAGCAGAGAGTGAAGAGTTGAACAGACAAGTTCAGGAGTTGTTGAGGAAGGGATTGATAAGAGAAAGCCTAAGTCCATGTGCGGTACTTGTAGTACTAGCACCAAAGAAATATGGAGAGTGGAGGATGTGTATAGATTCCTGAGCCATCAACAAGATCACAATCAAGTACATATTTCCATTGCCCAGAAGGGATGACATAATAGATTGTTTGAGTGGAGCCATGTATTTCACGAAGATTGATCTGAAGAGTGGTATCACCATATTCGAATCAGAGAAGGAGATGAGTGGAAGACAACCTTCAAAACAAAGGAAGGTTTGTATGAGTGGTTAGTCATGCCATTTGGGCTAACCAATGCACCGAGCACATTCATGCAGCTCATGAATGAGGTACTGAAAGAATTTTTGGGAAGTTTTGTTATTGTTTATTTAGATGACATTTTGATTTTCAGTAAGACTTGGGATGAGCATTTAATGCATATCAGAAGAATTTTAGAGAAGCTGAGGGAGGAGAAGTTGTTGATCAATCTGAAGAAATGTAGTTTTGCATAGAAGGAGTTGGTATACCTGGGATTTGTTGTCTTAGAGGAAGGTCTTAAGATGGACCCAGAGAAGGTGAGGGCTATCATTGAATGGCCTATGCCAAGGAGTGCTTTTGAGGTAAGATCTTTTCATGGTTTGGCAAGTTTTTATAGAAAGTTTATCAAGAATTTCAATAGCATTTGTGCACCCCTAACTGAGACAATGAGAGGGGATAGAAAAGAGTTTAGATGGACTAAAGGAGAAGACAAGAACTTTGATACATTGAAGCAGAAAGTTCTAGAACAACCTATTTTGGCACTTCCAGATTTCAATAAGGTATTTCAGGTAGATTGTGATGCTAGTGGTAGTGGTATAGTAGCTGTTTTGAGTCAAGAAGGTAAGCCCATTGCCTATTTTAGTGAGAAGCTTAATGATGCCAAGAAAGAGTATTCTGTTTATGATTAGGAGTTTTATGCAATAGTTCAGGGTTTGAAGAAATGGATACATTATTTATTGCCAAAAGATTTTGTTTTATATACTAATCATCAGGCTTTGCAGTATCTTAATAGTCAAGGAAAGTTAAATCAAAGGCACTTAAAATGGGTTGAGTTTTTGCAGAGTTATACTTTTGTTTTGAAGCACAGGAGTGGGAAGTCCAATAGAGTTGTAGATGCCTTGAGTGGAAGGCAAAATTTGTTGACAGAAATGAAGATAGAGGTTGTTGGATTTGATGAGCTCAAAAGTCTGTATCCTAAAGATTCAGATTTTGTAGAGGCCTGGAAAGCTTGTCTGGAACCTGTTACTTTAGATAGGACAAAATGGTTGGATTTCATAATCCAAGATGGCATGTTGTTTAGAGGAAGCCAGTTCTACATTTCGAGGAGTTCCATGAGAGAGAACCTGATTAAGGAGAAGCATAGTAGAGGATTAGCTGGACACTTTGGTCGAGATAATACCATTGCTATTGTTGGTGAGCATTATTACTGCCCACAATTGCAGCAAGATGAGGAAATTTGTGTAGAGTTGCAGAGTGTGTCAGATGGCAAAAGGAACAAGTCAGAATACAGGACTATATCAGCCATTACCTGTACCAGAGAAGCCATGGGATGATATTAGTATGGATTTTGTTCTTGGTTTACCAAGGACATAGAGGGGACATGATCCCATTTTTGTTGTGGTGGATAGATTCTCAAACATGGCCCATTTTATTCCTTGTAAGAAGACTATGATGCTGTTCATATTGCAGAGTTATTTTTTAGGGAAGTGGTGAGACTACATGGTCTACCTAAGAGCATAGTTTTAGATCAAGATACCAAGTTTGTTGGTTATTTCTGGAGGACATTGTGGAAGAAGTTGATAACAGATTTGAAGTTTAGTTCTGCACACCATCCACAGACTAATGGATAGACAGAAGTGGTGAATAGGAGTTTGGGTAACCTACTATGATCCTTAGTAGGAGATAAGCCCAAGGGATGGGATTTGATATTTCCACAGACGAAATTTGCTTACAACAATTCTGTCAATAGGAGTATTGGTAAATAACCATTCCAGATTGTATATGGCAATAGTCCAAGAAATGCTTCAGAGTTAAGGAAGCTAGACAAAGGAGAAAAGACAAGTGTCGAGGCCGAAGACTTTGTAGAACACGTGAAGAATTTGCATGAAGAAGTGAGAAAGCACATTAATAAGATGAATATTTAGTACAAAACTAAGGCATATCAGAAGAGGAGATATAAGGAGTTCTAGGTAGGAGATGAAGTCATGGTTCACTTGAGAAAAGAAAGGTTCCCAATTGGAACATACAATAAGTTAAAAATGAAGAAATTTGGACAGTGTAGAATCCTGAAGAAGCATGATTCAGGAAATGCATTTGAGGTAGAGTTGCTTGATGACATCAATATTTCACCAGTGTTCAACATTGCAGATTTGATAGAGTATCATGATGATGGACTTGATAAAGGAACACAATGGGACATTCCAACATCTACTTCAGAGAAGGAGGAGATAGAGGGCATTCTGGATAGCCGTGTGGGTAAGAGTACAAGAAACAGGCAATATACAGAATACTTGGTGAAATGGAAAGGAATGCCTATTGAAGATTCATCATGGTTATCTGAGACTAAGGTTAACTATTTTGGTTTCCCTCTAACTCATGAGAAGTGACAGGGTCACTTTTCAAATTACCCTGGGTGTCTGATGTAGGAGCATCCAGGGTGTAAGAGCAATCTTGCATCAACCAAAAAAAATGTTGCTTCTTTTCAATAAGGGCTAAATTTGGCAGGGTTATTATTTTTAGTAAGTTTGCATTTGTGCACGGTTGGATACAAAATCTTACACAGACCTCTAGAATGGTGAATTGAAGCTAATGGTGAAGAAACCACTTCAATATCATTTGTCATTTGTGAGATATTAAAATTTCAAATTCCAAAAATCTTATTGAAATATTCAAAGTCAAATTTGAGGCACTTAGAGGCTTCGAATGGGCCCAAAATTTGGTGGGAAACCCAAGCAGTCTACCTTTAGGTACTGCTTATGTACCATCGTCTTTTCGAGAGTTTTTTGAAAAGGTATTATAATTGAAAATCCAACGGTCAGATCGAAAGTTATGGCTCCGCGAAGTTGACCTATTTTTGGAGGGAGATGCAAATTTCAAAATTACCCTGGTGGCCACCAAAAAGGGCTATATATGACCATTTTTGGGAACCCTTGGGGTAGTAGAGTTAAGGGGAAGGTGTAGAGTCAAGAAAAGGTGGGAAAATAGAAACCCTAGTTGATTTGGGGTTACAGAAGGCTGACCAGATTCTTAAGAGAGGGAGCTGTAATGTGTTGCAACCTGTAGGGGATTCATCCTCTGATTGTATTTGAGCTTCTATTTTGCCCATATTAATAAAATATCATTCTATTTTCTATGTGCAATTTCTGTTGTTGTGTGTTTTATGATTTACCCCCCTCATCATAAGTGAGGTGGTGTTTTGTCTGCAACCAAATAGTTAGAAATATCTGCATACCAAGGGAGCTACACAGTTAATGTAAACAAATTCTCATCTGGAAATGAGTCATCAATAATAGGTTCTTTAGCATTACATGTCAATCTAGAAAAGAAATCTACTACAACATTTGCTTTTCCTAGATTATCAATAATTGTTATATCAAATTCTTGAAGTAGCAGCAACCACCTGACCAATCTACCATAGACTATAGGTTTGTTTATTAAGTACCTAATTGCTGCATGATCAATGTGGACAAAGATAGGATAACCTATTATATAATACCTGAATTTATTAATTGCATAGACCACAACCAAGAGCTCTTTTTCATTGACAATATAATTCAGCTCTACTGCTTGGAGGTTTTTGCTAATAAAATATATGACATATTCTACATAACTATCTTTATGTCATAAAACAGCCCCTACAACATAATCAGAGGCATCAGTGTGGATGTGGAAGGTAGTGTAGAATTTGATCCTCTTAACATAGGTGTAGTGATCAAGGAGTCTTTCAATGATTGAAAAACATCTTGACATGCAGGTGTCCAATCAAATTCAACATCTTTTGTAAGTAGAGTAAATAAAGGTTTAGTAGTTTTGTTAAAATCCTTTATAAATCTACGGTAGTATCCTGCACGACCAAGGAAGCTTCTAACATCTTTTTGTTTCTGGGGTATGGGTAGATTAGAAATGACTTGTATCTTGGCTGGGTCTACCTAAATACCCACCTGCGAAACATAATGCCCCAAATTTAGTTATTCCCTTTTCCATCATCATATAGCATTTTTTGTTGCTGAGGGAAAGATTATGATCTTGATAGTACTGCAGGACTTTTTCTAGATTGGATAAGGCTTTAGTGTAGCTGTTACCATGATCTGTAAAATTGTCCATGTAGACTTCCAAACAGTCAAAGAAAATGCTAAGAATTGCCCTCTGGAAAGTAGCAGAGGCATTACACAGTCCAAATGGAAGGACTGCATAAGCATATGTTCCCTAGGGACAAGTAAATGTTGTTTTATCCTAGTCCTCAAGTGCAATTCTTATCTAGTTATATCCATTGAAACCATCTAAGAAGGAAAAGTATTTCTTTCCTGCTAAGGAATCTAGAACCTGATCAAAAAGGTAAGGGGAAATGATCTTTGCGTGTGGCAGAGTTAAGTTCTCTATAGTCTATGTAGACACACCATTTTCCACCTTTTTTTGGCACTATCACCAAAGGAGAAACCCATTAGATGTCTTATATGGGGTAGACAAATCCAACATTCAACAATTTCTTGAGTTCCTCTTTCACAATGTTCTAGACTGCTAGGTTCATCCTACATTATGGTTGTCTGACAGGTTTACAATCATCCTTGATATAATTATGGTGTGTACAGAAGTTTGGGTCTAATTTTTTCATGTCATGGTAGTCCCATGCAAAAGCAATTTTGTGAGCATGTAGCATAGGAATCAATTCATTCTGTTACTGCAATGTCAATTGATTATTGATGTTCAACATTCGACCTCGGGTAATTTCTACTTGTTTCGTTAGAGATTGCATGGTGGATATGTTGGAACAGGACATTGTGAGGTAGCAGTTATGGGGTAACAAGTTGTGAAATGTGTTGATATTCGAATCATAGTTAGACAAGTGTTCCCTTGGGAAGATATTCCGCAAAGGGAAGTATACATAAGTCAATCATTCATCCATTAATGGGTCTACTCCATAATTATTTTGTAGTATATTTGCAATCACATTGTCCTCATCCTCATTGACTAGTAATATTAATGGAATTTTCTCTATCATCATAAGTGTTTGAATGGAGCACTGGTCGTTGTCTTAGGGGTTTGGCCATACAGATTGGTCCATATCAAGGAAAGGCTGGTCCTAAGGGTATAAGACTAGTTTTTTCATGACATTGCCATTAGATATGATCATGTTACTTGACCTGTAACCAATGAGGGCATCAATAGTTGCTAACCATTGTCACACTATAATAAGCGGGTATCCACCTAGCGTAGCCTTTGGCTGCAAGACCATGAAATCAACAGGGATCCAACATGATAACCAAATCCTCTATTACACCCTCAGGTTTGACCATTGATCTGTTTTCTAGCTGCAAGATGGTGGGTGTTGGCCTTAAATTTTATAGTTGCAAATGTTCCATTATTTCTTTGGTCATCACATTAATGGCTTCCCCAAGATCAATCAATGTATTTTTTATGAGGGTGACATAAATATACACATCTACAACAAGGCTTCTAGGGTCTACATATTTTGGGACCACCAGATTACGTAACATAATGTCAGCAAGTCCAATTACTTGGACAATTTGGGGTACTTGGCTTTTTTAGACATAGTTCTTTCACTATTTTATTATAAATGGGTACGCCCTTAATAGCTTGGAGCAAGGGAATCTTAATATGACATTCTTTAATTGGCCTAGAAAATCAAAGTCAAGTTCCGACACTTGTTTTTATATGGTTAATCTCTCAGGAAATGGGGGCTTGTTAGTTTCTACCTCTGCTTGTCGTGCTAATTGCTCATATGGGTATGCTAGTTATTGATATGCATGTCGGTATTACCAGCATTTTCTTCTTCTGGGAGTTCTGTGATGAGAGGTGAAGTTGGCCGATCTAACATTCTTCTTGAATGTAATTGCACATTGCTAACTTCAATCACATAGGTTGAATATTGTAGAGGTTTGTTAGAATAAGCTTGTCAGGTAGGCTTATTGTTTAGGTTAGGTGCAGGTTGAGCAGATAGTTGTGTTGCTCTAGGCAGAGTTGATGCAGTTGCAACAGTGTTTGGCATTAATGTTGGATGTTGTGGTATAATCTACGGTGGCTACAGGGAACCTGCATTAGAGTTTTGCCACTGCTGGTTTCCTTGCCATTGTTGGGACCATGGGTTTTGTGATGTCTGTCACTGCTAGTTTTGTGGTTGAGGGTTAAGGCTATTGTGGCCATGCTCCTTGTTGTGGGTTCCATCTAGGTTGTGGCATATTTTGCCAAGGTTGAGTTTGCATGTTGTTCCATGGTGCATTATACCAATTAGAAAAAATTGAGGAAGAATTTGGAAATGATGTATTATAAGACAAAGGATCTTGAGGCATACCTTGTCTCTACTACCATGGTTTGCATTGGGCCAAGTAGAAAACTTGACCTACATCATCTTCTACTTCTCAAAATTTTGACTTCTCCCTCTAGTCTTCAGTGATGCTGGCCATCTTTTTGCATTTACAAATAACTCTTCTCTACCTACAATGAGGGCAATATTTTGCTAATGCTACATCTGCTTCTTCTTGTTTTTTCTTTATATGTAAGGTATCCAATTGAGTAGCCAAGTGGATAATGATGTCCCACTTCATGTTTGTTAGTAGGTTACTGAGTTCTACCTGAGAGAGTCTTGCAATAGTCTTGATGGTTGATAAATCCCTACATGTTTTCTTCATGGTAGACCTTTAATAATTTTTGTAGACCTTGTAGACTTCATCAAAGCTAAGATAAAAAAACATCTCCTTCTCCTATTAAGTCTAAGGCATCCATGCAATCCTCATTTACCCCTCAAGAATACCAATTTTTGAGATTCTGGAGTAAGTTTGTTTTGTCTTGATTTCTAAAGGCAAAACATAAATCTTTCCACATAGTCTCAAGTGGCTTATCTTCTTTTTGTGACATCCTAAAGATGTCATCTCCTCTCATGTTTTTGCCTCTGCAATAATCTTGGTACTTCTTAAGTATTTCTCCTTCATTGTTCTCCAGTCTACAACATCATCTCTTCCCAATCCCATAAACCACCGTAAGTTAGCATCTTTGAAAGTGGCTATGAAGAGTTTTAATTTGTGAGCAATAGTTGTTTAATCATAGCTATGGTAAACCACGTCGAACTTGAACAAGAAAGTATCAAGATCTTTATTAATTAGACCATGAAAATTTGGTAATGCTGAAGGAGGTATATTTTCATGGTGTCTGCCCATTCTTGATCAACAATGGGAAATGTAAATGTAACTGAATATGCTGGATTCTCCACTTCTTCACCCACCATTGAGTCTTGGAACAAAGATGCTAACAAGGTCTACAACATCTTTAGTTACGATAGTTTTTGCAACTTCCTCTTTTGTATCTGTTGTCTCATTGGGATTCTAATCTATTGGAAGAAATCTCCCTAAGGAATCTCTTCTTCTTCGCATGCAATTGTACTCAAGCTAGTAATTGTTCTCCTGCACAATGTTAGTTGATATTTCTATTTTTGATTGGATAAATATTCCAAAATACTAAAAATGAAATTTGTATGCTAAGAGAATAGGGAAATTTTATGACCTAGAAATTCAAAACTTGACGCCATCCTCGACAATGACACAAAAAATGAAGAGCAATTTCATTTCCCACTAAACCTAATGTAGCTAAGGAATGCATATAACTTGATGGATGTCACCATCCCTAAATCAAGTAGTCCAATAGGTGAAGATATGCTACATTTAATTATCGACCTAGGGATGTATTTCTTGAAATGATGTCTGTACTATAAGTACAACTTAGAAATATTGGGTGCTTAATTGTGTATAGTTCAAACAAACAAAACTTAAAGCAATGATGAAATAAAATCTGAGTAATACTGAAAGGAAACAACAAGTACAAAAAATAAGATCTATTACTATTGAAATACAAGAGCCTAATAACTATAAACTGAATCATACATCTAGTTAATAATTGAAAACCAAACCACAATCTAATTTGAGATCTCCAAATCTACTCACATAAGACTGAAGCTAACAAGGAGCAACCTAACTGCAAGTGGGCCCTTTCTTGGGTTGACTTCCTTCCTTTCCTGATTAAGTATTAAGTCAACACATTTAATTTCTAATCTTCATATGAAACAAGAATAAAATGATATGCAAATGAAATGATATATTTTCTATTAACAGGAATCAAAACTGAATACAAAACTTCTGAGAAAAATTACGTGCTAGATATCTGGACAAAAGTAGATATATAGATGCCAACTACTGTTCAAACATTAATTGAATAACCATAACAATTAATCCACTCTCCTTCATAGAAGGAGAGGATTCCTTATTCTTGCATAGTTATAACTAAACTAGGAAACAAAAGCTTTTATTAACTAGAAAGATAATTCTAACTGAAACACTTGAAATGGAACCAACATGTCCCCAAAAGCATGGAAACAATTATCTCAGCTTCATAGGTGTTCACTTGAAGAGTTATTATCCTATCATGATGTCCCCTTTCATCTTATCTCATTCTTCTAAAGAAAGCAGGTTGTTGTAGGTCAGCTATTCAACAACTACATGCTTTGTTGTAGGAATTAGCCTTTGGTTGCATGAACTCCTATAGGTGCGACTGTAGAAACCTATGTGCTTTGGCTGCAGGATGTCTATGGTGTGGCTATAGGAACTCTGTGGTATGACTTCATGATAGCGATCTTGGATGCTGCATGAAAAGTTAGTCCCATAAAAGTATCTAACCATAAAGATTATTGCAAACATACTTATTCACCCACATTGTATATGAAAATAACCATTTTAACTACACAACATCCATTAAACATTATGTAATTAATATAGTGATTTAATCAAAGTATAGTACCAATTCAACCATAATATGATAAAAGTATCGACAGAAGGTACTTGGAAATAAGAAATGAGACAAAAGAGATAATTATGGGGCTCATCAACACCCAAGTATACCACCAAGACAAGTGATAACAATTATCTAAGGCACCAATATTGCTATCTCCAAGACTACCACACATAATTGGCTTGCAAGATGTGATCCATGCATTAAATATTTTTTACATTATTGAATGTATTTTACAATGACCTCCAACCATTAAATACATTTTTCCAATGAGCATATGCTAACTAAACCATGACCCCCTAGATATTAAGTTCATTTCCCCAAATGTTCCACTGATAGTAAATGCATTTGCAATATTAAGAAAAATATTGTTAATATTTATTTATTATTTCCACAACTTAGAATAAATTATTTTTACAATTTATCTCTTATTGTATATAATAAGAGGCATTACTTCCCTTTAAACATTTAAGAATATAAAGAAAGTAATGATCTAACCTTTCTAGTAAAACATAGAAAAGGCAAAAAATCTCTTATCTAAATGTATCCTAAAACAAAATTGTGTTCATTCCCTAAGAAAATATAATAAGAGTAGGGTTTTACACAAATAGAAAATCTTATCTATAGAAATAAATACTAAAATATGAAAAGATTATGAGTTTAGATCCTTGACTCAAAGGTTGGAAGTTGAAGAGGGCTGGTAGATGAAGTTGCAGATGATGTAGATCAGGTTTTGGTAAGGAAATCTTAGAATTGTGGTCCAAACATTACCAATGTAGTAGCATCTCGGTATTGGAAGATGAAAGGTTCAAAATCCTTAGAAATGACCTTAGGAATGGGATCATAAGTTTTGAGGTGGCATCTGTTGTCATGGTGTTGCACTATGCAATGTAGTGGTGAATTTTCATGCTGAGAACATTGGATTTCTAGAGAACATGTGTGTTAATCTATAAGATGTCATTATGCTAAAAGGTTCTTGATTCATCATTCTTGTAGATAGAAATTGAGCTCAAACCTTATGGAACTAGGACACGAAAAATGTTAGTTTTTTTAGCCTGCCTTAGTCAAGCCCCTAATTAGTTTAATTCAACCCTACATATAGTTTAGAATGTTGGGTATGTGCTTTATTTACCTAGGTGCTTTATGTTAAACAATCTAATAAGTGAAATCTTTATAAAAACAAATCCTAAAGGATTTCTAATCCATGTTAAGAGTGTTTTATGTGGATTTCAAAGGCTTTGGAGACTAGGTCTCTACGTTGATCACTTTAGCAACTAAGTAAGAAAAACTTAAAATTAAAGTCTAAAAATTGGCTTAAGTCAGGCAAATGATTCAATAGGTCCAAAGAATGGGTTGAATGAGTCCTATAACATAATGTAGGAACATACACGAAAATGAGTAAGCAACATAGATGAGATATTATAAAGTGGGTATTTTTATAACTTTATATTTTGCACCCACTTTAGCGAGCTTATGATGTTAGGTGATATAGCATTCTAAAGTAAAATATTGCATATATAAAATCATTGAAAATGTGAGTATATAGAAGAGAATTGTGTTCTCCACCTTCAATTCTCCATCTTTTATTCTAGTGCATGATCATCGCTTACAAAAAGAACATGCACACAAAAGAAATCATTGTTTGATATATAAAACAAAGCACCTAAAACTGGAAAAAGAAACATTCATAATAACTAGGATAAATTGAAAGCAGTAAGTAAACATGAGGGTTCCACTAGGCCAAGTGAATAAACATGTACATGGAACAAGCAACTAGATAAACATGGGATAGGATAGGCTAAGAAAATAAACAAACATGTGGAGCTGGTAGTAGGACTACGTAAAAATGTTGTGGAGGAACCAAAAACTAAAAATTATCTTAGGGATCAAACTAGTTCAAGGACCATAAAAAAATGGCTTAGGGACCAAAGAGTTAGCAATACAAGGGCTAGACTAGGCCAAACAAATGTAATAGTGGGAAACTGAGGTAACAAAAATGGTAAGAGGAGAATGCATGCCCCCTAGAATTGACTAAGCAAAAGAGGTAGTAATTTTTAGGAGTAGATTAAAAGAAAGAAGAAATGGAGTGAGTGTGCAAGAAAAGAGAGAGTTTGTCCCTATATTGAAGAACAAGTGTATGCCCCTAGAAGAAAGGTGACATAACATGAACAAGTGAGATAGTAGTAGGATTGGAATCAAAACAGTAATAGAGAAGTATGTAAAAGGTGGTTGCCCATAAGCAACAAGCAACATGGAGAGATAAAATGTAGGTGAAAAAACATAATAGACATAACATCATGTTGTTGGATCTAGGGCATACAACTGAGAGGGGGGGGGTGAATCAGTTGTATAAAAACCTGCTCTACTTTAAATACTTGATTCTTCTTTGTAAGTTAACAGTATATCAATTAATCATCCATGAAAGCATAATGCACAAACACAAGAGCAGATAAACATCAACACATTGAACACCAAGATTTTGACGTGGAAAACCCGGTTAAGGGAAAAACCACGGGGTGATTAACCCAAGGATTATTCTCTGTTAGAAGAATAAGAAAAAGAATGGCACTTGCCAATTAGGGCTCACTGCCCGAGCACACTGCTCACAAAGAGGCCCACTGCCTACAAGGAGACACACTGTCTACAAAGTGATAAGAATCACAATCTTGAACTGGATAATGACATCTCTACTATGTCCGGATCAGTTCCATTTAAGCCCAAAACCCCTGCTCTGCCTTTCGCACTTCTCTTCTCTACACCACACTCATTCACACAATCCACACTCGGAAATGAACTCACAAACCTTTATTTATACAAGACATCGACTTAGGAACAATCATCTAAGTCGACAATCAACCATAAGAATATCCGCAAGATGAATAACACATCCGGTCGGCCATCACAAGAACATTCGCAGGATGAACAACTCATCCGGTCGGCTAGTCAGAACAAGAACTTCATCCGGAAGAATATCTTCAATTTCAGGCTCTACCATCAATGCGGACCAACAACACAACCTCATCATGATCCAAGAACCTTCACAAGCCTGCCTGAATGACCAGGTACATCCGCACTTTCTCTACTTACTAGAATCTCTTCTCTTCCTCATCTGGAACTTCAAGAACACAGTCTGTTGCCACTGTCACAATGCAAAAGGCACTTCCGAACCTCAAAATCATACACAACTCAAGATGACACATCACAAGGACATCCCAAACACTCCTTCCAATCCGTAGATTAGGATTATACAATTTCGGACCTCACCGGACCTTTCTGTGATCCTCTGTCACCTCTGAACACTTGCCGGAACCGGTTCCACACCGACAGCCACAACTCCTTCAGATCTTCATGCGGACCTCTAAAATCTTAACTGAAGCATCTCAAGACTCATATCTACAAACCCTTTAATCTGCATCCTCCGGTTCGCATCCTATACAATACATTTGCCTTCTTCTCATCACTGTTCTTCACGGTTCCTGACTGAGGCTAATTTTCTCAATATCCTCAGCACACTGCTCATCGAATCCTTCTTGTCAACGCAATATGAGTATGTTGACATCAATGACAACACTGGTTCACCTCATACTTGCAACACGTGTCACACCTTTCTTCTATATATATATATATTTAAAAAAATAAATAGCACATTGTTATTGAAAAATGTGATTAACTAACATAAATTTTATTATGTTTGGGAAAACATGAATAATTAATGAAGTTAATTATTAGGATATGATGAAGGAATAACAATGTTATTATTAGATAAATGTTACATGCGATAAACATTAGAGATTATCTAGTAACAAACTAAATGATCTAGTTAAATTTCCTTTGAAATGAAATGATTAAATTTTAGTTTTAATTTTATGACTATATAACATGTGCATTGGAAAAATAAGAATTTTATGTGCAGATATTAAGAAGAAGAAAGAGAGTTTCATTATGGTAGGAGGTAACAGGCAAACAATGACATTTGGTTATGCCAAGAATCTGTACACACACCACGTAGTTTATTTTCTTTAATATTTATATATTGACAAGAGCATAAATAGTGAGTATTGTTTTGGTATATGAGTGTGAATATTCAATAAATTTTTTTGAATGACATAAAAATATTAGATAATATATATTTTTACAATTAATTATCTTTATTCTTATCCTTGTCTATCTTTGGATGATTTAACAGTTTAAAGACATACAATTATTTTAAAGCAAAAAATATAGAAAAAAGATTAAAAAAAAGATCAAGCTTATCTAATTTAGCTGAGGGTTAAAGGGAAGAAAGTTGTTAAAAAAGGGGAGCGGGGAGAATCATTTTTCTTTGGGGGTTTTTGTGGGTGAAAACCTGAGAAAGGAACAAGAAGAGCAAATTCCAAGTCCAAGTCTACATAAATTTTGAGGTAGATATTTTAATACATTTAATTTACTGGAAAACTTGTGCAATTTATTTTTTATGTGATTTTAGTTGTACTATAGATTAATAGTAATGTTTAATAACCTAGAGATTCATATTATGATAAAAGAAAACTATTAACAACTTAAATCTATGAGCCCGTGTATTTGGGTGGTGTGAAACCTTCATGTTATGTACCATAATTTGAATGGAAACATGTTCGTTTTGTAATATTCCACTTTGATTATAATTTAAAGAGTAAAGAAGAATGAATATAGGTGTAGGAAGGTGGGGCGTAGGTTTAGCCTACTTAAAAATTTAAAGAAGACATTTGTTGGGTATTCATATGGCACAATTGATTCCTGAACAATATAACAAAACTAAGAATACTTCCACAAACATTATTGCACATAATAAACCTAAAATGATATGACAAAAGTTGAATAAAATGTACATAAGATATTTTCTTAAATAGGAAAGGAAGAGGAGGAAAGAAGATCGAACTCAACCACTGACTAACCTCTAAAAGATGTGACACTTGTGAGGTAAGTGACAAGTGCTTCTGTAAGTGGAAATAAAGCATGCAATAGGTGTCTCAAATGTATGAGGACACGTGTCTTCACCACATCAGGTGAGAGAACTTTCTAAGAAGATAAGTAAACTTAAGCTATGTGTGAATAGGACTTTGACTATGTAGACTAGAAACTAACTAGTTAGATAAAGTCACTATTTACACTAACACCCCCCCTTAAGTGTAACTTAGAGAGAATACAAAGATGATGATGGGTCCCGGCTACTAGGCTATGTTAGGTACCCATGTACAAATGAATTTATTAAAACCAGAGTAAAGGAGAAAACCCTATGGGAAAATCCCCTCTCCAAAAGAGGAATAATATAGATATAATGTACAAGTGAAGAAGAAGAAGATAGAAGGATGACTCATCATGACCCCCCAAGAATTACTTCTATCACAAAAGTACATGAAATGTTTCCCCAAAGGAGAGAAATAGAGAGACAAGAGAGCCCCCCATAAAATAATAGATCTTGTAGTGCCGAGTGATGCTCGATGAAGAATGTTGAAAGTGATCCTAGAAAGACAAACACAATTTCTTCCTTGTGGAAAGAGAACTACAAAAAGGTGCATGTTTTCTTCCCAAGTGTGAAGAACAAAGTATGTCCTTGAATGTTGTACATAATTCAGAGATGCCAATGAAATCTCTCGAAGTTGTATAGAAACCACTGGTGGAATCAGAACAAGATCAAGAGATGGAAGGACAACATCTTGTTGCAAGAAAGATGAAGAAACCTTCTGTGAAGCAACAAGAGATGGTCGAGGTGATGGATGGCCTATTTGAAGAACATGAAGGTTTGACTGACCAAACTATTCCTCCAATGGAACTAGATGTAGGAGTATGAACTGTAGTAGAAATATCATCAGGTACAAAGTGAGAAAATGTGTAAACACAAGAAAAGTTGTCAACTTTTCCAATTGCAATGACTTCTCTACTTTCCCTATGTCAAATGATGAGTGATTTTCAAGTGAACTCAATTGTATTTCCTATGACACTGTTGGTAATATGATAGACTAAAAGAAGGTTATGTGACAATTCTAGAACATAGAGGACATTAGTGAAGTGTCTTGTGCATATGTCAACTGTGCCTTTCTCATAAACAACCATATATGTGTCATTTGCCATTAGTATTTTTGAAGTAGCTATAGGACTTAATTTTGAGAATAGAAGCGGGTCAGAAGTCATGTGATGGGATTCTCCTAAATCAAGAATCTATCACTGAGACTTTGAGACTACAAATGCCATTAGTACTTTACCCTTAGATTTTTTGATGTTGATGGAGAAGAAGAAAGACAAGACTTGAGTTTTGAATTTTCAAGTTCTTTTTATTGAATGATTTTCTTGTACTCATCTTCTTTCTTTTTAAAACACATGTTTTCTTCATGCCCATTTCTATTACAATAAGAGCAAGTAGGCTTCTCCTTACTTTTTCCTATTGACGATGACTTAGATGGAGGTTGTAATTTCAATCCTTTGCCTTTATCTTGATCTTTAGATTTGTTCTTTGCCTTGAAATTTGAAGACGATAATGCAACAAGAGCATGTATTGATGGAGACTTCAAAACACCCATTTGAATTAACTTATCTTGTTCCTATGTGAGATTAACTACAAACTCTACTAGAGTAGGTATATTGAAGTTTGTAGGTCAAGAGCACTCTTTGTTGTATAAAATGTTGAAACAAACACAGAATAAAGTTGACCAAGTTTTGATAAAATACCTAGGATCGATTGTTCATCCTTCTTTTTAATGCCACATTGTTGATTTGAAATCTTAAAAGATTTATCTTAGTGAATAAATCCTGAATGGTGGTGAAATCTTGTGGATTAAGACTGATTAATTCATTCTCTAGCTTGTGTCCTTTCATAACATCTTGTTTGCCAAATAAACTTTATAACATTGTCCATGCTTTGTTAGGTGTTGTGGCATATTGAAGATGAAAAAGAAGATCCTAAGAGATAAATATACAAATATTACCATATGCTTCATCCATGTGATTTTACCACTTACATTTTTCTGATGTTGAAGTTGATTAAACTTCTGAACCCATTGTAACACGATAGAGACCTAACTTCTTTAGTTGAATTTCCATTTTTTGTTTCCATTCATGGAAGTTAAATGGAGTGAGAAGTAAATCCATATTGTGAAGAAAGAGAACACAAGACAACCCCCCTAAAATTATACTATTTGTAGAACCCCTAGAAAAAATGCAAAAGAAAAATTACAACTTTGGTGAAGATTGGATACCAAATCTACTATTTATATTTAATGTTGATTTTAACAAATTGGGATATCCAAATCTTAATTTTACTTACAAAATTGAATTCCTTGCAAAATTCTGAGCACTTTAAAAAAGTAGTGAAAATTTGATATCGTGGGAAAAAGTTATGCCTTGTCAAAAAAATTCGCTTACAATGGCTTCAGGGTTAAAAAATAGTTAAAAAAGGCAAAAAAAATTAAATTGACTTTGCTGCAGCAAAGTGGATGGAAAGACCTTTCTATTGATTGCAAATTTGTTAAAAACTAATAAATGGTTTGAATGTTGTAGCAAGAGCCCCAAATGGGCTGACTTGCAAGTAGAGTAGGCCAAAATTAGGCTTTGGACCTGGTATTGTGGAGAAAGCATGGCAAGAATCATGAAGCAAAGCTTGATTTGAGGGCGTATTGACTAGATCAAGGCCAAGTGTTGGTTGATTTGCATAGAATGAGGTCGGCTTGATGGACGACTTGTGATGAATAATGGCCAACAGGGCCTACCAAATGGGCCAAGATCAAAGCTGAGTGCCCATAAAGTTTGAAGGACATGCACATTGGATATAGGATGATGGCAAAAGAAGAGTTGAAAGCACAAAGAAAATCCAAACAGTGACCTTCGGGGCTTGGAAAGAGTGGTCGCATGAGCAGAGCTAGACCCAATCAATGAAAGAGCCAAACCAGTTAAGGCTAAAATCCAAGAGCTGATCCTTAAAGGGGCCTGTGCAGGGGCCGAATCAACTGAGACCAGGATCTCTGTGGCTAAACTACAGCAAGCCGAGTCCAAGATTTCGTGGGGTGAGGTTAAAGAAGCCTGAAATGGGTTGAGTGTGCTAAATGCCCATCAAAAAAATTTCCAAATGCTAGGTGGTTTATTTGACTAATTTAAGAGTGCTACAAACCACAATAAAGAAATGTAATAAGATCTAGACAATGACTAAGATTGTGGTAAATGGAAATGTGTGTAATAGTGACATCGACCATGACCATGAGCTGCAAGTGTAACTTGACCATTCACTAGTAGAATTTGGTAAATAAATGACTATGTGACAAACTTTTAGTCACAAAAATTAAAAATGACTAAATTCTACTAATTGTTTGCAACAAAGATATAAATGAGTAAATAAATGACTAATTTGATCATCAACTAAAAAATTATTTAGTCATACAAATAAAAATGACTAAATAGTTAGTCACGCAAATATAAATTAGACAAAATTTTTAAAAAATATTTTAGGAAATTATTGGCGGGAGTGTATTGTGCGCGATTCATTGTTCATTGAATTCCTCATTTCGTTAGTTGGTTAGCCTAGAACTGAAGCATTTTGGGTTATAGTAGCTACTTGCATGGGTGATAAAGCTTGTTTGGAGAGGACTTGGAGACTTCTGAAAAGGTGGGCAAGGAATTCGGAGTTTGCTGCAACGAATTTAAAGTTCGCGAGGCCCTCTGCAGTGAAGTCAGATTTGGGGATGCCCTCTACAGCGAATTCAGAGGTAATTGGAAACCCTCATTACATTAAAAACAAAATCTATAGCTTTCTGATTGGAAACTTACAGTAGTTACATAGGCAACTGAGTACCAGAACCATACAGGCAGTTTAGGGTTTAGGGGATTATTTTTTCATTAGTTTCCTCTATGCATTTTGGAGCATATGGGAATTGAACTTGTAACTCAAGTGAAATACCACCTTCTTCTAGTCATTGGAAGAATTCTATATCCTTAAAGCGCATAGAAAAAATTGCAGAATTGGCACTGGGGCTTTTATTTATGAATTCAACCCAAATGCCATTACCTAATGCCTCCATAAAAGTTTGTTGAGCCAACTCTAGTTCATCACGCTCAACATGAAGAACCCCAATGTTGTTTAACAATTCAATGGGTACTTCTTCTCTGCTTTTCTTCAGAAGAAACTTTGTTGTCTTAAGAGAATCTAAGGCTGCATTGGGGTCTGACGATATTAATAACTCACCCATCTTGATAAATGCACAGGCATCATGTGGATCTATGCGAGTTGCCTTTCTTAAAATTTCCAAAGCCTTCTCTGCCTACCCTTGCTGAGCATATATATGGCCCATAACTTTTAATCTCTCACAGTTCTTAGGGTGGACCTCCAAAACCTTTTCAAAAATTGAGAGAGAACTCTTAAGATCTCCCAACTTCAATTGAACCTGCCCACAAAATCCTATGGCCTCTAGCTTTCCTGGACTGATGCCATGTAGTAGCAGCCAGTGGTGTCATAATCACCTTTACTATGATAAGATCGTGCAATATTATAATATGAATGAGATTTCATGAGAGGGTGATTAGTTGAAAAAAGAGATATCTCAGTCAATTGTTCCACAAGAAAATGCTGCCTTGTGAAGAAAAAATGGTTTTCTAAATGATTCAATGCCATTGCACAGTATGGGTTAATTCAAAGGCTCTACGCATCTTTTCCATTCCTTCACACTACCTTTTTCACTAACTGTGAGAATCCTACAAGTAAAAAATGCACAAAACTGACCACAGATATTTATGTAGAGGTAGAACATCATTTCCTAATGCCTCCATAAAAGTTTGTTGAGCCAACTCTAGTTCATCACACTCAAAATGAAGAACCCCAATGTTGTTTAATGATTCAATGGGTACTTCTTCTCTGTTCTTCTTTAGAAGAGACTTTGGCGTCTTAAGAGAATCTAAGGTTGCATTGGGGTCTGACGATATTAATAACTCACCCATCTTGATAAATGCATGGGCATCACGTGGATGTATGTGAGTTGCCTTCCTCAAATTTCCAAAGTCTTCTTTGCTTGCCCTTGCTTAGCATATATATGGCCTACAATTTTTAAGCTCTCATAGTTCTCAGGGTGGACCTCCAGAACCTTTTCAAAATTTGAGAGAGAACTCTTAAGATCTCCCAACTTCAATTGAACCTATCCCAACCCAATGTATGGCAACACAAAATCCCGTGGCCTCTGGCTTTCCTTGATTGATGCCATGTAGTAGCAGCCAACGGTGTCAAAATCACCTTTACTATGATAAGATCATGCAAGATTATAATATGAATGAGATTTCATGAGAGGGTGGTCAGTTGAAACAAGAGCTATCTCAATCAACTGTTCCACAAGAAAATGCTACCCTATGAAGAAAAAATGGTTTGCTAAATGATTCAATGCCATTACATAGTACGGGTATAATTCAAAGGCTCTACGCATCTTTTCCATTCCATCATGAGCACTACCTTTTTCACTAACTGTGAGAATCCTACAATTAAAAAATGCACAAAACTGACCACAAAGATTTTTCCCCATTTTAAACAGCAAAATTGCCAAAAAAAATGCGTTTAAAACTTGCAAAAAAATGCAAATAAAATCATATTGATTTTCATGCCAGAAAAAAACCATGAGACCATAGCTTGTTGCTTACTATTATGCTTTGATAGATTTTTTCCAAGCATCCATAGCTTGTTTGAAATCACTTGTTTTAGGATTTTAGCCATAACAGTTTGATAAAATGCTTTGGTAGACATGTATGAAAAATGTGGTATCATAGACAAGGCAATGAACTTTGGAAAACATGCCTCAAAGAAATGTGGTCTCATGGTGATGGAATGCCATGATGAATTCCATGACAAGCAAATTGTTATGGATTGTCATGGCATTCCATCACCATGAGACCACATTTCTTTGAGGCATTTTTTCAACTAGTTCATTGCCTTGTCTATGCTATTGCTTACTATTATGCTTTGATAGATTTTTTCCAAGCATCCATAGCTTGTTCGAAAGCACTTGTTTTAGGCTTTTAGCCATAGCAACAAGGCAGTGAACTGTTTGATAAAATGCTTTGGTAGACATGTATGAAAAATGTGGTAGCATAGATAAGGCAGTGATCTGTTTGAAAAAATGGCTCAAAAAAATGTGGTCTCATGGAATGCCATGACAAGCAAGTGCAATTGGTAGCTGCTCCTAGTTATTAGTTATGCAATGTGAAGTAATTGCATAACTTCTTAGGTTGACTTTGTAAAAACTATATTATAATTGAAATTTTGTCATCTATCAACATCTAGTTATTAGTTATGCAATGTGAAACTTAATGCTTTGAGTTTGAAAGATGTGCAATGCAATGTAATCAACAATTTGAATATAAACTACAAAAATCTATTTTTTACAATTCATTAGTTAAAATTCTCTATTTTATTTGCTCTCTATAACTCTATTGCTATGGAAATACCTTTTAATTAAAAAAATAGTTTTTGTCTCTTAGTCTACAATTTTTCACATTTTTTTAAAAATTTAATTTTTTCAAAAAATCTTGAACTTTTGGTTTGCCAATTTTTTCCCCAAAAGATTTTTGTTGCTATGTGTAGAACATTACAGATGGATCAACATTGAAGGTTGACTATGGATCAATACCATGCATTTGATGAGAGAGTAGCTAACAAGAGGGACATGGACAAATATCCATGTCCATGTAATGACTGTCTTGGTGGAAAGGTGAAAAAAAGAAATCTGATTTATCGACATATGATAAGATATGGGCATAGTGGTATAAGCCCTTGGGATTACAATTATTATGAAGATATGATAGAATTGCAAAGTGTGTGAGATAAAGAGGCAACACACATAGATGAAGTGGCACCAAACATAGATGAAGAGGCAACAATGTTAGACGAAGGATTTGAAGTTGATAGAATGTTGAATGAGGGCCTAAACGATGATTAGGCCAAGTTGATGGAGGATGCTTTAAAGCTTGTGTATGCTAATTTCAAGTTAAGTCGTTTGACAACAATCCTTCAAATTCTTAACTTGCAAGTGGTGTTTGGTTGGACAAATGAGAGTGTAGATTAGTTATTGTCATTATTAAGTTTGTTGTTACCACTTGACTCCACATTGCCAACAAAATGAAGTCAATGTAAAAAGCAAATCACTAAGCTAGTATTAGGGTATGAAAACATCCACACATGTGTGAATGGTTGTGTATTATTTCACAATAATCTTGCAAGTGAGAGTGAATGTCCAAAATGTCATGAATCTAGGTATAGACAAGGGTTGAAATTAATTATGCTTCCTAGAAAGGTTCTTTGCCACTTTCCGATAATCCCATGATTACTCCAAATGTATAGGTGCTAAGACATTGCTGAACTTATGCAATGACATGCCCAAAATAAGAGCACCAATAGAAAACAACAAGATGTGCTTGATTCTAAGACGTGGATGGAATTTGATAATAGATGGCTTGATTTTCTCAAGATCCTCGTAATATAAGGTTGGCTTTGGCTCTAGATGGGGTGAACCCATTCTCAGATCAAAGTACTAAATTGTCAACTTGGCCAGTGTTTTTAATAAATTATAACTTGCCTCCATGGTTAGAACTAAACCATTTTTCTTAATGCTATCATTGATTATACCAGGAAAGAAAAGTGTGACTTCAGATACAATCAATGCTTATCTAGAGCCATTATATGATGAGCTAATGGAATTGTGGAAAGGAATTGAAGCAATTCAATCTTTAAGGGATGGTCATTCAATCAAATTCAACCATGGATGTCCTGCTTCCAACTTTAAGGATTTTGTGAGGCACTCAAGAAGTTTGCTTAAGTGTATTTATTATGGACATCGTGCTTACCTTAAAATGGATCATCCATATCTTCGACAAAAAACACGTTTCAATGGTCAAGAAGAGAATTGTGAAGCATCATTGCTAATAACAGGTGATTACATTGTTGAGAATGGATAAAAAAGAATGTCATTTATTGAAAATGATGGGATTGTTGTTAGTAGATATGATCCATGTAATGAAAGCGGTGTAGAACGGTTGTGCATATTCTATAAGTTGCCATACTTTAAGGATATAGCCATTAGGCATTCTGTTGACTTTATGCATATTGAGAAAAATATAGCCTATGCTATTATAGAAACTCTTTTAGTGCTTTTGATACTATTTCATCATGTGAAGACTTTCAACAACTAAAGATTCGTCGAAATCTTTGGGTTGAAAAATATGATGATGAAAAATATAGAAAACCTACTGCTCCTTATGTCTAGACAAAGGAACAACGTGCACAATTCTTACAGTTGATGTCTTAGACTCACATTCCCACTGGATATGTAAGTAGTAGTATTAGAAGCCAAACTGACATTAATGGCTTAAGAGGCATCAAGACCCATGACTATCATGTCATAATCAAGAATATTTTGCCTATTGTGGTAAATATATCAAGTTTGGAAAAGGGGCCAAGATTGGCAATTATAAAGTTGGGCCTAATATTAAAGAGAATGAGTTTACATGTATTAGATCCTTCAAACTTTGATAGTTTGAGGGAGGAGGTTGTTGAAGTCCTTTGTCTATTGGAACGGGAATTTCCGCCAACATTCTTTAACATTTCTATTCATCTTTTGATACATCTAGAATATGAACCAGAGCATTGTGGCCTAGTAAGAACGAGATGGATGTATCCTATATATATGAAGGTTTTGAAAAAAAATGTTCGTACTAGGGTAAAATCGGAAGGCAACATGTTTGAGGGATATTCAATGGAAGAGGCCATGAGATTTTGCACAGAATATATGAAGGATTTTAAAAATGTCAATCGACTTGTATGGGTTGATGAGGAAGATGAGAGAGTTGCAGGTGAAGCATTAGAAGGCAATGGATGTCGCTTCAAGCTATCACATCATTAAAGAAGTGAGATACATGCCTATATTCTTCAAAACACATATTCATTCGATAAGTGGTGTAGGTAAGCAAATTTTACACAATAATTTATTTACTCAATTGCATTTACACATTTATATTATTAATCTTACTATTTGTACGTTAATATTCTATGTAGAAAATATGAAGAAGAGAATCAAGCTTGGATGCAACATTGACCTTAAAAGTGCAAACGTCATGGTTTGATCGAAGGTGATTCCACTAGTAGAATTTGACAAATAAATGACTATGTGACTAGAAATTTTAGTAACAACAACTAAAAATGACTAAATTCTACTAATTTTTTGCAACTCAGCTATAAATGAGTAATAAATGACTAACTTGGTCGTTGACTAAAAAATTATTTAGTCATTCAAATAAAAATGACTAAATAATTAGTCACACAAATAAAAGTGGGTAATTAGAAAAAATACTTTGAATTGAAAAATTATTGGTAGGATGCTAATCGTTTCCTCTCCATTTCTACAATTGAGAAATTATTGGCGAGATGCAAATATTTCCTCTTCTGTCCTTTCATTAGTTTGAGAGTTGAGAACCTCATAAAGGAATGTAAGCTTGAACTGGTATCTTTAGTACAAAAAATCCTTCATCTTGTTCTCACCGGATGCTCATTAATGAATGAGTTTGCCATGTATGAAGAGGATTAGCATTTGAAGCTTGATCCTTTTTGTAGACGTTTGATGGAGAATAGAGGACTTCTTCAGCAAGTATAACTTTAGGACACAAGGATATCGGTAATGTAGTATGACTCAGTGCATACTTCTTCCCGTATTTTGGTGTTTATTGAGATTATATTGAGAAGCCCTATAAAGATTTCAAATGTAAGGGTTTTTGTTTAAAATGTCATGTTTTTTGTTTAAAGCGGTACATATGATGTTCTTCTTCACAAACATACAACTTCTCACTCCTCATCCATACTCCAAGAGATTGAAATAGATGCTCATTGCCAACTTCCTCTCTAATTTTTGGTAGTTGTGATAAAAGCTCCCAAGAAAAGTTAATTGCACTCCCACAAGATTGCCACACTAGGTCCTCTAATCTAAGCTTAATTTCTATGGGCATTATCAAATTTTATTTGCCTCATTTAGTGATAATGATGATGTTAATTCTTCAACGCCTACACTTTGATATGGACTTAGGGCCCACTTCTACCTACAACAATGGTTTCCATCAGTTTTATCTTCCTTCAAGATGAGTCTTCTTCTCACATGGTCATTTTCAATGTTGGTGATATAAATCAGGTCTTGTTTGACATATTTATGGTTTTATAATTTGAGGATCACCTTACTAAGTTAGAATCTTCTAGTGTGCTTATTGGTCAACTAGAATTCATAGTGAATTCATGAAAGAAAAATTGCTGCACTACTTGTTAATTAGAAGTTTAATTTATAAAAGAGCATTTTATTGTTCATATATACTAATATAGCTATTCCTTGTGTAAAACTTGTCAATCATCACTTTATTTTGCATTTCCCTTTTTCTCATCCTCCTGGCCCAATCACGTGCTCCCCATTCCCATGGTAATTTCCTATTCAAATTATATTCCTTGCATTTTAGGGGAGTTTCTAGGCATTCACTTTTCACATTTCCACATACTCTCTCTCCCCTGCATCCCCAGAAAATAGAATTAGAGGGCTCAATGAAACATTGAACCATAGAGAGATGCATAAATGTGTCTGAATGTGTAGCTACTCCCCAAGTCAATGTATTGGTACTTGAAAATATAAAGAGAAAATAATGCAAAATGTCTCTTCAATGGTTGTAAATTGTTCATATCCAGGTTTGCTTAGTGTTTTTCGCTTTGCTTTATGTTTAGGAAAAATATATTTTAAATGTCCCCAAATCTGGGGAGCATGCTTTGTAATCAAGGCATGTCCCAACCCTGCACCAGCAACATATGGGGTACATATAAGTAAATACCTAATTTAGCAATTTTTGACTTGATGCAAATGCCTATATAATGGTGATTGAGAGAGATCTGCATATATAATTTACTCTATACATATATACATACATTTGTATATCTGTGTTTATTTATATACACATATGCATGTATGTGTGTGTTTGTATGTATATACACACAGACACATATATGTGACAGGTTGTCGTGAGGTCCTAACACTTTACCTGAAAAATATCAGTTTATCAACCGAGTAGTGTCCAAGGCTGTATGCATTAGGGAGTTTCGTTTGGATATATCATCTAGAAGCAATTTCTTGAATCTTTAAAAAGGCTTAAACAACATATCAAACTAGAAAGCATTAGAACTCTATACTAGAAAGCATTAGAACTCTATACTAGAAATTCATACATACAATTTTTACTATGAACTCGAACAGTGACTAATCCTATAACTGTACACACATTCAAACTTCCAACTAACAGTTAACAACAATTTGAAACTAAAGCAGATGCTCCAGAAATATTAAACAAACAGAGCTCCAAGAATTAACATCTTCAATATCACAACCTGCAGGCATACACAATGGAACTGAACATAAAATAACATTACTCTAAACAAAACATTCACAAAAAATAGAAATACTTATCTACTCTACAATCCCGCGAGTGGCCAGCTCTTGGGAGAAATTCATCTTTTAACTCAAATCACATTCAATTGTTTCCACAACAACATAGTAACTCCATTCATATCTTCATAACTCAAAAGGAAATACTCAGAATAACACTATTTGTGTTCATGAAAATATTACAGAACATAACTCTTCGATTATTTGCCAAAAAAAGAGATTGATATTCATTCTTCACACAGTATGATATATATAGCCATGTTTTGAGCAACTAACTAAAACTGAACTATTGCAAAATCCTATATTCCAGATGGTGGTAAAATGCCATTGAAAAAGTCTTATAACAGAAAAACAAAATTTCAACTACTGATGTCTTTATGGAATAAAACATATAAAAGGCTTTGAGTGGAGCCATAAAGTCTCAGATAACCAACAGAAGTTAACAGAATTAAAAGAGTCTCCAATCAATGCATGCCTGAAATTTCTAGTGCCCTCAACTTCTGGCACACTTGACCTTAGCTGCTTGAAGTCCACTCCTCTCGTAGGCCATGCATTAATCCTGCACAATTACTCAACTCTACATACCATTATATCAACATTTAATAGCTAATTTCAATCAATTTAGGAAATAAAGATTTGTACAACATTTCATTAAAAATAGATAAATATTGCTTCTAAAACAAACAAATTGGCATGGCTAGGGTCATTGGGCAATGCAAAAAGGGTTATTTGTTTTATCAAAGGAATGAGGTTGTTTATACCTCATTAATATGCATGTAAAAATGTGTAGAATTCTATGTATAAAGAGATGCGTGTAACAATGATAGCTCATTGAAGGAATCACTTGAGTATTAAATATTCCAAGTGGTTAATCCTAAAATAGAAGATATCTAATAGAGTGTATATATGCATGTACGTAAGTGGATATGAATATGCGTGAAAATGTCTGTAATGAATACATATTGAAACATATCAGCTATCAATATGCAGAGTCTATCTCTACCACATAAGACATCCTTTATATAATGGTGTGTATACCCTTGAACAATCAATATGCTAGGTGACCAAGCAACCAACTGAATAACATTACAGAAAAATTCCTTGCTTAGATTATCAGGGATTTAGGAGTTTACATTGCCTCCAATATACATATTCTATTTACAGATTTACATAAAATTCTAGACATTTTTCTTTTCATGCTCCCATATTTCCGCATCCTCCAATACATTCAAATATAAACTGATTGGGTCTAAAACAACCTCTATATGTTTCTAATTTTATTCAGGTAGTACAATTAAAGTTTACCCTTGATTATTTTTTCTTGGTGCTCTGTATTTGATCTACTGAATATATTAGATAAGATTTGTGTTTTTGTCATTTAAATGAAGAAATGTACTTGTTTTCCATGTAATTTTAGAACATGATTGTAGGGATTGAAGGATAAGTTTGTAATTTTGAGGTTGCTACTACTCAATCTATCCCTTAAGGACTGTCATGTTTTGCCTCTTGACCAAGCGTCTCCAAGTGCTATCCCACTGTCCTTTGACAAAAACTACTCACTGCCTTCCTTAGCACATGCTTGTACCTATTAAAGATAACACTATGACTGTGTTTTTCTATTCACTATCTCTTCATAAATTTAATATTTGCATAAGCTTCCTAATGTAGGGATACTAGATGCAAATGTTACAAAGCTATGCACTAAGAACACCCAATTAAAATTGACATTTGAATATTAATTTCTCAAATGAATATGTGAAAAACACAAATTACCACTTATGAAATATGAGTTGTTTTCCATTGTTTTCCATGGTAGATTTTTTCTCTATGAATATTAAAAGCTATGAATAGTGATAAGATCTTAGGTTTGTTAAACCCTAGCACCTTCATCAAAATCTATGGAGGTTTTCCATGTTAAACCTTGTTAGACAAGGTAAAAAAGAAGTCATTGTTATCAAGTCAAAAGACAATAACTCAAGTAAATGGTTTGTGAAGATAATATGAATGAGTTTCATGACAGTTGCAAGGGCAGTCATAGGTATGTGATGTTTCATTAAGGACTTACAAAAGATTTCTCTCATGAAAAACAATGAATGGAGAATATGAAGGCAATGTATAATGACATGTCAAACCAAATGACAAAGAGCAGTATGACAAGCCTTTCATGGCAATGCTGTTTAAAGAGTGGTATCTCTAAGAGATTTAATGAGATTTTCGTAAATATAAGTGAATCCTAAGATTATCGTGAACAAGAGCATATTCTTTGGCATAGGAGTATGTAAGTGATTTCTATCTCCACATTGAGTGTGAGTAGAAGGTAGTATATAAGGATTTTTATGAGACACTGTCTTGAATTAGGCCTTAAGGTTTTGTGTCATGGAAATGTTGCAGATGATAGTTATAAGTTAGGGACTGTATGACAAGTGTGCATTAAGGATAGATGACAAATAATCCATAGGTCACTTGTGCAGGTCACAAGATAGCCTACACAATCACACTTACAATCATGATAGAAGTGTTAAGCATCTTGTTTTAAAATTTCAAGATGCTAATGGATGAGTTACAACCTATGGAAAATATAAAAGAGGATAGTAAACAAACTTCTAAAAGTAGTCTACAAGTATATGGTTGGTGATAAAGGACAACGTAAGAGACTGTTAGAGCACGAGAGGTTAGAGGAGAGTATTAAGGCAATCCAAGGGTCTTAGGTTATTTCCTAGAGTTTGTGAGACCATAAGAATACACATGATCTAATAATATAGTTAAATGTTCTGTGACACAAACACGGTGATAGTCTATATTATCATGCAATGATTAGTCATCATAGCGAAGAAGCATACCACAACTATATGACTGTTGAAAAAGGGAATAGATCAATAATGAGGGGTCATAGAGATATTAGTTTCAAATGACAATATTCTCTTATTGCAAACAAGAACAACAACGTTGCATTCTAGACTTGACTCCCTTGACTCAAAACCTATGAGTGAAAGTGTGAAAAGAGTAAGGTTTGAATTTGATAGAAGAGAAATGACAGTGGTATCAAATAGTCATATGACAGTGCCTGCTCTTAGTTTGCAGAGTCAAATTATTGAAAGGTTTGTGTTTTCCTTCTAGCCACAACTCGAATTACTTGGCATAGAATTGTTTATGGCTGGCATAAACATGCAAGGTTGTTTTCACCTGGTTCTACTTACAAATCCAAATTGATTTCCCCATAATACTATGACCTACTCAATGGAATTTAATCCCTACTTGAGGAAACCCTATCAAACAAATCACAAAAAATAGTAAATGTGTTTTACAGAACTAGTCATATACTTGATATGTTAATTCAAATAACAAGGAAAAACCAAAATGGAGACAACCAGATAAAGTATCCAAGATATTTAACAAGTAATTAAGAACTAGAAGTAATGGCACCAGAGAAATGCAACTTTTCTATTGATTTGCTTCAAAGAACATGCCTTACAATTGTCTCTTTCCAAAATCAAATTTCCCAGAGAGAGAGCCCCAAGGTCTTGGTTTCCTTCTTATAAGGATGAAGGAAGAAATAAGGTTCAAACCTTTCACATTCAAAATGGCTTTTCACATTCCCCCCCTTAATATATTATATTACAATGTTTTTCTTTTGACATGTCTAAATTAGATTGCCAAATATATTTTGAATATATTTAGAAAGCATAAAAAATAGCAAGAGATAAAAGAGGAAGACATACACGATTTGTTGGTGCCTATTGACACCATATTTATGCTCATTGCTCCCCTGCTTGATCAGTCTTTAGTTGCAAGATATTTTTGCTCTCAATGAAACACAACATAATCACTAGGCCATTTGTATTCTTAGATTTGGAGCAAGTTGGCCTAGTGATCCTTCCATCTCTTATCTAGTAACACTCTGACATCAATGATGAACTTGGCATATCCAGCATCCAGAGCAATTACTCTATCCAGAATCACATTAAAATTGAGAACATTGATGTCCTCATCCTTCTTCAAATGATCAATTATCTGAGAAATAATTTGGTCAAACTCATCTTTCCATTCATCAAAACCCTTGATTTGTTTGTCCTCTGCCAAAATCGATGGGATGAATTGATGTTTGAAAGAGGCAAAAGAATCAATCTTTGCCTACATTTTCTAATTTTCTCCATTTATATATTGATACTCATCCAAGATTATTTTTACCATCTTCTCAATTGGCTTGAGAGTAGCAGGAGCATCTAGGTTTCATTGCAGAACTTTACATAAAGTCATCAAAGTATGATGTGCAGATTGCCATCTTGTATACACAGGATCCAGAACATAAAGATTAATATTCAATCATTCAATTGCTTGGGACAAAGTAGTGTAGCACTTATGTACTTCCTCAATCTTATCCAACACCATATTAATCTTGTATTTCAAAATCTTTTCAATGATGCTGAAAATATTTGCTTTGTTCTCCTTTTTGTTCTCATTTGCCTATTTTAATTTCTCAATTTCATTTTCAAAACTTTGTTTAAGAGAATTCAAATGCTCATCAGGAACAATTTTGTCATCAGATTCAGGTGGCACAAAGACTCTATAAGGCACAATTGCTAGGCTATGAGATGAACCAACACCTTTCATTTGTTTCTTCAGTCTGACATTTTCCATGAATAATCTATTTACCTCTTCATTCATTTCCTTTTGAGTCTTTTCATACTCAAGTAACTTTTGTTCCATGTTTTTAACTACAACTCTAGTGAACATGGCTGAATGCATAGTGATATTGGCTGCTTCCAATGCTGAGGTATCTTTCAATGTTTTAACCATTGTTGTCCCCCTCATTTCTTGCACAACATCTAGCAACCTTGGTTTCTGAGTGCTCTTCTGCATGCTCCATATGGCCAATGTTTCAATTTTGGGATTATATCCCACACTGCTCATACCATTCTCATAGTCAAATTCAAATACCAACATTGGATCATCTTGATTTCTGACTTGGTCAAGAAGGAACATTGTCTTCAAGTCCATCCCAGGAATGATCAGCATATTGCTCTTCAAGACAAGTTGTCTAGCCTCCTCAGGACTGATACTTATTTCATCTATTTTCATCTCCTTGAAAGTTTGAGAAACAATTTGCTCATGCTAAGATTCATCACTTCCCATTTTATTTATTTCTACCTTTTCATCAAATTCTTTCATCTTCAACTTCATCCAAAAGTCCTTGAATTCAAGAGTGTTGATGAATTGATCATCTTCAATAAATCTTAAAGAATCAATGATTCTTTCATCATGTATTTCCTTTTCTCCCTACTCTTGACCTTGTTTTCTAACCTTAGGCATGTGAGCCTCTGCTTCCTATGTAGGAGGCTAATCAACCTCTCCATATTCATTCATATGCTACAATATGTGAGCAACCTCCTCTGCATCTTCGATCCCCTCAGTCATCTCATAGGGCACTAATGGAACTACATCATTAGTCCTTTGCCTTTTTGGAGGTGGTTGATCAAGGAGTGAGGTATATTGCATTGTCATGGTATCAAGATCAGGTTCTAAAATCTAAACTCCAATTGACCTCTTTGCAGGGAGCTTAACAACCTTTGTAGGCTGGCTCTTTGTTGATTTGCCATATATCCTTTCAAAATTGTCAAGAGTCAAATTGATTCTTCTTATTGGGTCATTTTCTTCAACAAAGAATCCTGAAAAATTAGGGTTTTGTTTTCTCCTCTCATCTTCAATGTCCATCAATATGTCCCATTTTCTTTTTCTGCTATATACCTCATCTAGGGTGAGGCAATTTCTAATGATATCTTCCTCATAATCAACATGATGGGCAACCCTAGACTTTGTAAGAATTGTTTGTCTCACAAAATTAATGTGACCTTCTAGATCAAAAACCCTTTCTCTAGCACATTCCAAAGAATATCTTCTTTTTAGGTACTCTTGCAACTCCTCAATAGTGTCAGTACCAATATTAAATCCCTGAAACACAGTCAAATATGTCAAAAAGGTCCCCTTTTTCTATTTTTTCATCAAATCCCTCTCCATCCACAACATTTGCCACATAAATTCAAGAAATGCCAACTTGTAAGGACACATCTTAGGCAAAATATGTGGAGCTTGAGTGCATCCATATACCCTTATCAGTGTGTAGTTTGGCAAAAAGAAAAAGTCACCAAAATTGTGTCTATGCCCTTTCTCTGGCATCATTTCATGAGGTCTCAATATTTGCCTTATTTCTTTTGTTAATCTTGGTATGGGGTGCCCCAAAGAAGCCATAATCTTGATACAAAAATCATCATGAAAAGAAACATAGTCACCTTTGTTACAATTCATGTCCCAAAGGTAACACTAGCATTGCACAAGCAATCTGTATCCCTTGTCATCAACCATAGTCAATGTCATTTTTGAACCCTAGCACATTCTATTTTGAAATAGAATCAAATGGCACAAAATATAATAATGTTTGAATGTCAGTGGTCCCCTATTCTTTAATATGTGAAGAAATCCCTCATGCAATTGTTTTCCAAATATGAGGCAAAATCATATTGAATGTTCAATTCAGGATTCTAAATCCTCATTGCCATCATCATTATTCCCATTAGCATCTTATCTTGAGCATCTACCCCCCAGAATTTGACACAATGCAAAATAGGTCTTCTTGAAATAAACTATGAAATCATCAACAAGAAAGAGCTCCACAAAGGTAGTAGGAAGACATTCTTCTATTATTGGCACCTTTTCTCATGTACATGGGTAGTTCATCAGTCCTATAGGTTTTCCTCAACCTCTTGTAGTCTTCTTCACTCTTCTGAGTATCTATAACTGCTAGAGCCTACCTGTTAAGCATGAAACACTCTATTATTGCATTCCTTGATATTGTTACCAGTGGTGAGCCATTAGGTAACTTTACTGTCTTAGTAGCTAGGTGATAATAGTCTGCCATGACTGTGATAAGTTCAATGTCTACAAAGATGTTGGGCAATGTCAACTTTGCCATGTCTAGAATCCATAGGTTGCATACATGAGCTTGTTGATCTTTTTTATCGTAGAAGTACCAAAATAAATTCCAACCAGAGACATAAACTATAGCATCTCTACATCCTTGAAATTCATCTCTAAAAACCCTTTTGGACCCTTTATCAACTGAGTTTGGCAAAATATCTAATAAGGACTGGTGAAGAGACTGTTTCTTTTCTTTGGGTGCAGAGGACTCAACCTTCTTACAGACATACTTTGTCTTCTTAGGTGCCATTGTATATTATCTCTGCAAACTAGAGTTTTGACAACTACTTGCTCTGCTGAACTTAATTGAATGAAGAATGCAAGCAGAAATCAACTAGATATAAAAGTGGATGAATTTTCACTTACTTGGTTGAATGAAGTTTGCAGAGCGCACCAGAGCTTGAGTTTGTAGTCGCCAATTGCCGTTGAATTCACTTGAATGAGAAAATGTGAAAAAATTATGAATTTTACTCAACTATGGCACAAATCTCCTCGACATTACTTTGGTTCATGCTGAAAGACTAGCAAATCTCATCATTCATACTATTTCAAATGTGAACCGTCGATTTAGACAGATCCAACGGATGGGAGATTACTGCAAGAATTACATTTATGATCCTCGGTAGCCGCACTCTCACAAGCATTAATGATGACCTTCGTGGGGTGGTGGGGTGGTCATTTTAGAATTGAATGCCTTACCGCATCATCGCATGCCTTGTTGATAGCCATTGCGGGATCATGGGAGCCCTTTGACGGTCATTGTCCACTACTTTCCATTTACCGCCACCCCACAGACCTAGTGAGGTCACTATTGCGGGGTGGCGGGGTAACAATAGTTATTTCAACTTTCACCATGTTACCACATGCCAGGGAATTGGACGTTGCAAGGCTGTGGGGCTGTTGTTTCCCTTAACTTGTCTTTTACCACAACACTGCAAATTGTTACATTGACCACTGCGGGGTTGTAATCCACAACAAATGCTACTTGAAACTCTCACCACGAGCCTGCAAGACCTGTTAGAAACCATTGCGGGGCGCAGGACCAAGCAAATGTTACTTTGAACTACCCCACACCGCTATGCCACAAACCTGTTTTGGGATTGCTGCGGGTTTGTGATAAACCTTGAATCAATATATAATTACATAGCAATACCGTTGGTGAGATTTCTATGAGCCGCGGGAAAACAATAAACATAATTTAGAGTCCTTTAGCTCTTGCACACCCACCAAGAGGATTTGGGCTAACTGCGAGAGTGCAATAATGAACAAAAACACACTAGTAGACAAGGATACAAGACCTTTTCAAATAGGTATGACATGAAATGCTTAAGGAAGACTTTCAGGGACTTATAGAGCAATTGCAAAAGAATAGAGACCCCTAAGGTGGATTTATGGGAGTGAAGCTTATGTGACTGGATAGAAATGAGTGAAATTTTGGAATGGTCTAACAAGGTCCATGCACCTCCTAATCATACAATGGTGTGGGACAGGCTAAGATTGGGTTCCTTTGAGTAAGAAATACCTTTTAATTACCTGTATGGATTTCATGTAAAGGATTTCCATTTCATTGAGTTGAAACACATTCACATTTTTGAAGCTTTCTAGAGTTTAGAGATTTCATTATCATTCTCATCATTACATTATCTTGTGGACTCTGATGGATAGGTTGGATGAAGAAATGATTGAGGTTGTTGGAGTAGACATTGAGGTTAGACCTATTTTCCATAGTCCTTGTTGATGTTTACTATTGCATTTACAAGGCTAGATTAGAAAGTAATGATCTACAAATTCATTTATTTTTGAACTTTGTTGTTTACAGGTGATAGATGGGGAGAGATTTCCATTAGCTGTCAAGGAATTGGGTAGCTGTGATTTATATCCACAAGCAAGGACCTTCAGATAGTAATTGATAATTGTCTCAACTGTTTATGGGGTTATGGCTATAATTTTTTATTGAAAATTGTCATGTATCTAGGCATGTCAGTTATGTGAATGCCTTTGTTCTATTTATTATCTGAATGTCTTTCCCAAGTGGTTGAGTAATTTTTTTACACCAAATTGACAGCTTACCTTTTTTCAGGTTTAAAATGGGTAGAACATCAAATTACTAACTAATCTTTAGATTGTTATGTGTTTAAAGCATTATTTTCTGGACTGATCCTAACAACATGATGATTTGAAAAATTATTGGTCTAATGCTGTCAAATGTGGTCTATAACAAAGATTAAAACACAATTCAAATGGAAGGTTTGTTGTGGTTTGTGGCGATGGAGAGTATATTATTTATACCGCCCTTGCATGGAGGAATAGGTCCTTTGGATCTGCCCTTGAATTTGTTTGGGCATCAGATGGAGAATATGCAATTCGAGAAAGTACATCCAAGATTAAAACTTTTAGTAAAACATTTCAGGTCTAACTTATTTCGAAAGCTTTTATGTTCATTAAATATTTAATTAAAATACTTTGTCATCAATTGTGAATGAGTGGTTTTCAATTGAGTCCTCTGAGACATCAAAGATACACTTCCATATTTACTTTTTAATGATACATCCTTATTGATGAAAACCACTTTCTTTGTGATCTCCTTTCTTGTAAATATTGCTATCAATGTAATAATTTCTTGTCTATGCTTGTTTTAGTTCACTGAAGCGTCACTGACTGATTGTTCTCCCTAAAAATATCATATGTCTAACTCTTTCACCAAATCCAAAACCATTATCCATAGTTTGATATTTTCTTGTCTTTCTTACAAGGGAATGTCTCTTTGTTGCAATTTTGATGGCTTTCATGGCAAATTCTATGCCTCAGATTTTGGTAGCATCTCTGCAATAAACTGGTTCCCTCTCTAGTACAACAAATATTGTTTTATGGTTACATCAAGGACAAAAAATATGCATTACAGGTTGATTAATGTCTTGTTGGCAATTATAGATTGAAGTTTTGGGGTTCATTCTGAGGTCAATTTGGTGTCTTTGTGGCAAACTGTAGTTGTTTGGATCAATAATTTATTATTTTGATTTCCTCATGTATTTTGGTATTTCCTTCTCCCCCGCATGATTCATGACAATCATAAACTCTGGCTTAAGAGGCAACTGCTCTATATAATTAGTATGGGAGATATAGAGGCAATTGATTTCCAGGGTAGTTTAGCAATTTTTAATGTTTCTACAATTTTATTTGTGGTCTCTTGAATCTTGGATTTTGGCCTCCCTTAACCACTATTTTGACGAATGTTTGGGGAAGTTAATGTTAATGCAACCTAATATATCCATGAACCTTGAAAGAGTTTCATCAAATGACAAAAATCTCCCAGGTGATTGTTCAACAAGATAGTTCCTATAATCTCCAAAGTATTGCAAGACTTGTAGATAATCCATGCAAAATCAATTTTGTGCATATCTTGCATCATTGCATTCCAAGAGATGACATCTCTTTGAGTCATTCCATCAAATAGCTCATGTGCCTTATCTATACTTCCACATTTTGCATACATGTCTATCTGACACATACATGTCTATCTGACAAAAGTCCCCCTTCAATTATGTTATGATGGATGTTCATACCCTATTCCAAAGCTCCCATTTTGGCACAGGCAGGGAGTATGCTGACAAAGGTTGTCAAATTTGGCTTTACACCTGCTAATTGCATTTGCTTTAAAGTTTCTAAAGCCTTTTCAACAAATCCATTTTGTGCATATCCCACAACCATTGCATTCCATGAGATGACATCTCTTTGAGGCATTCTGCCAAACAATTCACATGCCTTGTCAATGCTTCCACATTTTGCATACATGTCTACCAGGGCAGTTGAAACTACAACATTTGACAAAATTCCTCTATCCATTACTTTTTGATGGATGTCCATACCTTGTTCCAATGCTCCCATTTTAGTGCAAGCAGGAAGGATGCTGGCAAAGGTTGTGGAATTTGGCTTTACACCTGCCAATTGCATTTGCTTGAAAGTTTCTAAAGCCTTTCTAACAAATACATTTTGTGCATATCCAACAATAATTGTAGTCCAAGAGATGACATCTCTTTGAGGAATTTTGTCCAACTATAATATCTGACAAAAATCCCTTGTCCATTATGCTTTGATGGATGCCCATTCCCTATTCCAAAGCTTCCATTTTGGAACAGGCAGGGAGGATGCTGACAAAGGTTGTGCAGTTTGGATTTACACCTACCAGTTGCATTTGCTTGAAAGTTTCTAGAGCTTTTTTAAAAAATCTAATTTGTGTGTATCTTGCAATCATTGTAGTCCATGAGACCACATTTTTTGAGGCATTCTATCAAACAATTCATGTGCCTTGTCCATGGTTCCACATTTTGCATACATGTCTACCAGGGCAGTTGCAACAACAACTTCAGACAAAATTTAGAGGCACAGACAAGCTCACTGTGATTTATGATTTATTTTTCTTTTCCTTACTAACTTTTAATGTAAAATGTGTTTTTTGTGCAGTTCCATTTACCTGATTTGGTTACTAGTGGACAATAATATATAAATTTTCAAATTCCAAATTTGCACACTCAATACATGTCACATTGTTACCACTGCAACATGGCCTTGAGTTAATCTTTACACATTTCTTTACAATTTTTTTCCTTGAAGGAATCAAGGCTTCCATATACTTCAAAGGAAATTTTATTGAATGCATATCTTTTTTTATGATCTTGTTTATCAAGTCTAGCAATTGTTAGTTTTTTATTGATAATGTTCTATAGATTTTTCATTATGGTCTAACTGGGAAAACTTAAAAAAAATCATTGATCGAGTACTAAAAACTATATTTTTGCTTTGCAGGTCCTCTCTTTGTTGTTTGCAATAATACTTTGTATCATGGTTTCACCCACAAGGAATGATTATGACAGTGATATGACTATAAAAGAATAAGAGGACCTTCTCAAAAGGCAGTGATAGTCATTTGAGGTTGAGCAACACTTAAAGACCCATGAATGATAGGGTTACACTGAGAGCCATAAGTAGAAGACACGGGGAAGTTTGAAACAATATAGTGAGAAGAGTATGAAGAGATTGGATAGTTTCAATCTAACTCGAAAACACTAAGTGAATGTCCTAATCAAATGGCATCATGGCAATGATAGTGTTTCCAAAACAATTATGACCATGGTAGAAGCACTCCTCAAACTTGAGTGAATATGTTTACAAATGAGGATGTATGACAGTGAGGATTGAAAGGACAGTCTATGAAAGAGCTTCCAGCTATGCATGAAGAAAACCTACAAGTGACTATCAAGGGGCAGAGGTTCATGCAAAAGACAGTGATCATGCAAACATTAAAAGATAATCTTAGAGTCAATGAGAAGAACTATGCAAAGGTTACAATCTTGTTAGTGTCTTAAGAGACATTTAAAGGGGTAAGGAGACAACCCAATGATGGTGATGTGATAAGTGATAGGACCAATGATGGATTGTGTGAACTTGTAATAGTCTGACAGATGACATAGAGTGCATACCTTGGTAACAGTAGTAGTGATGAACTATTTTCAAGGAATTTGGAAAAGATACAATGATGTCAAAGGTAGTCAAGGCATTCAATAGAGGGGCAGTGTTCTATGTTGATGGGAGGTAGAGTACAAGTGAAAGCATGCCAGAATAATGAGCTAGGTAGTGGCAGTCATGAGACATTGTTATTTTATAAAGGGAAAATGCATGACAGTAGGTTGAGTGGTTATTGGACAATGCATTTCAAGATGAGACAAGTTTGATTAGGACAATGCATAGCCTAGTCATAAGGCAATGTTGAATAACAGTGCATGACAATTGAGGTATCCTACCAAAGATGACAGTCATTAGAGGTATAATCATCAGAGAAAAGGATAGTTTATTGCTACAGGTAAAAATTCATAGTGTCAGCTTATGAACTAGAGCAAGTTGGGTGCATGAGATAGGATCTCTACAGAGATGACAGTGTGATCTTGAACTAGGACAATGAGCTTCATGGAACAATCATGGATTTCTGAAGAAGACATCTATGAATGTCTTTGTGCTTCTATGCTCAGTGATACTCAGAAAATTAGTTTCTTGCTCATTCTTGAGCTATGTATTGTAACCTTTTGAAAACAAGGGAGATAACTGAGAGGGGGGGTGAATCAGTTATCTCAAAATTTCCTTAATTTTCTTTTCTTTTGTTATCTCAATATTCAGTGTTGTATCAAAACATGAAATCATATGTAATCATAAGAACAAAAATAAAATCAACAGACATAACACAAAGATTTTTACATGGAAACCCTATTAAGGGAAAAACCATGGGGTGACTAACCCAATATTGTATTCTTTGTTAAAAGAATAAAGGAGTACAAAATGGCACTTGCCAATTAGGGCTCATTGCCCAAGCACACTGCTCACAAGAGGCACACTGCCTACAAGAGACTTACTGTCTACAGAACTTACAAAAGATAATCAAGTGTTTGAACTGATTAGAAGCATCTACAAATGCAAGAGTTTAGTTTCGGTTAGGCACAGTATACTGATCTGACGCACTTCATTCTTCCTCTATTCAATGTTGTTATTCAGTCACATACCAGACTTGAATTGTTGTTCTCACACTTATCCCTGCTTTTCTTTGCACCTTATTTCTTCACACCTTTAACACACACTTTTACATGCTGGAATCCATTTGGTATATATATCCGCATCAAGGATTTTCATCAACTTTCTAGTCGGCAACAAGAACACTCAAGATATTTGCAAGTTATTGATCTGTCGGCTGAATTCATGCTTGATTTGTGATGCGTATCAAAAGCTTAAGCATAGAAGTCATTAATTATGTCAGCCAATAATGTATAATCCCACAAATTGCTTGATCACACCTTTTACTCATCCAGATTGAAGTCTGATACTCTGTCGGTCAGTTCTTCCTCTGTCTGCTCTGCCTGACTGGAACCCAACACTTAGATGTTCATATCTTTTTCATGATTTATCACCGGAGGTTAAATCTCTAGAGTACAATAGTAATGATACCCCTCTTGACTTGTCCAAGTCTACAACTTACTGAGTTACACCATCTGAGAGATCCAGACCTGATTGTCGAACCTTGTTACATACTCTGTTCTTGTTCATTGGACCAAAATAATCTTCAATCTGACTTTCGGTATAGGCATACTATGTACTATGGATGTGTGGGATATACTTTGTTGCCATCAATGACAACACTTATGAAGACACACAGTGTCTCTTGCCAATAATCTCCCCCTTTGGCATTGATGGCAACACTTAGTGAAAAATGGCTAAGAGTCACAGTAACTCCCCCTTGGCTGATGCTCTATATTTTGCACTGTTTTACCAGAGCTCCCCCTTAGCTGGATTCCACATTTTTCACTACTCTTCACTCCCTCTTTGACATCAATGGAAAAGGGTGGAATCCGCATACCAAAATTTTGTAAAAATTATTCTATACATCGCCGCATAAGTACATACAAGTCATAAGATAAACTTACATATACTTGAGTATGTCTGCAAAAGTAGTCTTCAGTTGTACAAACTCTATGGCCCAACTCCTCTTCATCCTATCCAAAATGGAGATGTGACCACTCAACAAAAATGCATATGCTTCTGCCCTCCTTAAATCTATTGGATCACTGGTCCGGGCTGTGGTCTGAGCATCTGTCAAGGCCTCATGCATTGCCTATAGCTTAGGGATAATTATCCCTTTGAGTTCACCCATTCTGTTCATTATGTTCTTCTTTTCTTTGTCCAGCTTCTTTATTTCGTTTATGATAACAATATCCTGGCATTCTTGATTCATTAGAGAGGAAGAAAGGGGGTCAAAATTCTGAACTAGGTTTGACAGTTTTTCTTCTTGTTCTTTTACTTTCTCCTCAATATCTTTTGTCAATTTATGCCAAGTCAGACAAAATTTGAATAGGTCCCCACCATCTTTGAGAGCATTTTCAAGGCTCTTTATTCCAATATCTAGAGTCCTCCTATCATTTGCAATAAGTCCTTGCACCTTAGTGAATCTTTTTCCTAGAAACTTCTTCCAGACCTTTGCTTCTGCTGATTTCTCTAGAGATTTAAAATGAGTGTTAACAAAATGTACTAAGTTTTTCAAGTTACCAGATGGTGAGGCCGAAGGATCCTTTTGATAGGATGGCATGATCTTCTCTAGCATCTCGGATGCAATTTCCAATAGTTCACAGTCCTCCATGTGAGATTTCAAGAGTTTTTCTTTTGCTTTGGCTTGAGCAAAAGATGCCATTTTCATTGTCTGAATCGGGGAGAGAGAGTCAAAATTCAGTGGTCCTTGAAATAGCTTAGGTTCATCCAGCTCCATCATTTCTCTGTCTATGAAGTTCTTCACTATCTTTGCAGTGTCTCTTGCTGGAGATTCAGACTTCTTTCCTTTTGAAATATCAGAACAATCATCATTAGTCTTTTCTGCTTGTTCTTCTTTTCCCTTATCCTCTTTTCCTTGAATCTTCTTTTCCTCTCTTCTACCTTCCCCTTCAGCTTCAGAGTCTGGAATGTTTGTCATAGCTGCAGTGGGATCCGAAGGAGAGATGTCACCTGTGTTTGCTGCTTCATGAACTTGCTCTTCCAAAATTGAGGAGTCTAAGTTCTTAGAGATTTCTTCATTTATTTTCTTTAATCCTTCGACATCCTTGTCAGAAGGTTTTTCATTGCCATCATTTGATCCTTCAACATCCATGGTAGAAGGTTCTTCATCTATTTCCTCTACTATAGGAATATTGAATCTCTTCAAGGCATTATGGAGGATATCTTTTGTTTCTCTTGCTACTTGGTTAGTTTCTCCAAGCATGAGTTTGTTCATTCTTGCCTTGCTCCGGAACTCATCCTTACAATCCTTGAAGATCATGCCCATTTGTTTTGAAGTGATGGAAGGATAAAGATGAATTGCTATCTGCTCTTGAATCTCTAAGTCTTTTGCCTTTGCATTCTCTTTTCTTAGCTCAAGTACCTTTTCTAGGCTCTTAGAAATTAATGATATAAGTTCAATGAAAGCTTTATTGTAAATGTTCAAGTACCTGACAGTAGCTTCTTCCAAAATTCTCTTGTCAACATCACTATATTCATCATAGAACTCTGTCACCGACTGTAGGTTCCCATCCACAGTAACTGCCTTGATGATGTCATCAATGGAAAGAGTGGGCTTTTCAAAAAATTCCTCTACCTTCTCTTCCTCATTTATGTTAGCAGAGAACTTCCCAGATGTTCTCTTCTTCTTCATCATCTTTATGGCTTGTATATGTCCTTGTGTCTTTGGCCTTCATCCTCTTTTCTCCTTTTCTGGATGTCTTGACTTCTGGTTTAGGGTTTAGGGTTTTGGCAATTTGTAACTTAAAGTTGGATTTGATTATTTTCCCACTTGGGTTTGCATTTATTTTTAAAATCTCTATGGTGGTTATTCTGAATGTTTGTTTCCATTGGCCCCATTTTGTGTTAAGTGATGTTTCTATCATGTTCATTTCAAACCTCTGATAGTATGTTCAAGGGAGGACTCTGTGGAGAATTGTACTTTGTATGTTGGTAATAGTCGAAAGCATAGTGGAAATAAGATATGAGATGTATTTTTCCTTGATTATATGTGAATGTAATTGTCTAAATTAGATGAAATTCGCAAAATATGTGTGATTAGATATAAGTAGATCACATGATACACCTTAGAGGTAAAAAATTGATGTTATTTTTGTTGTTATGGAATGATTGTGTTTCTTATGAACAATTGCTTAATATGGATGCGTATGTAGGCAATAGAAAGTTGCAATACTAATATGTTATGTTTTAGGGGGGGGGGATGTAGTGCCCCTCCATTCTCACCTTGGATGAGTAGGTGGTCGGACTAAGGAGCATGAAGAGGAAGGCAAAATACTCAGAATGCTTAGGGTATGATAGGCATGTTGATGGTAGGTTGACTATTATGATGTAGTTGAGGACACTCATTGATGTTTACTATGATGACACTGTTGATGCTTTATGATTAATACATTATGCTTATGTTGTGATTAGTTATAGGTTAATTGATTATGTAAATTAGTTTTACTACGTGATTAATGGGATTATCTATCTATGTGTTATCTGGTTGTTTAGTTACTAATGAATTTATTTAATGTGGATACTTGTGATGTGTTATGTGAAGGGATGTAGTATTACTCATAATAAGTACCCTACTACACTACAATTCCCTGCCACTATGTGCCTGCTTGGATGATTATATGTATGTATTTGACACTTTTGTTTGCTGTAGGTTGCAGGTATCGGGCATCGACTCCACCTGAATTGGTAGGTCTGAGTGTGCCTTCATATCAATTGAAGTTGTTGAATGGAGATAACATATGGTCCCCTAGCCTAGCCACCATCCTTGAAGAGGATAAGTATCCGGTTGTGTACCCTGTCAGTGTTGTCGGTTTGGTCATGATAATTAGTCATTGTTGTGGTGGTCTTGCTTTTTGATCTTGCATAGTAGTCATGTATTGTTTGACAGTTGGGTTATTTTGTTGGCATTGTTTTGGTTATTCAAATAAAATAATTAGTTATGATGCATTTTCTAAATAAATAAATATATAAATCTCCTTATGTAAATTTAGTTTATGAAAAATATATTATTCTAGAAGTTAAGTTAATAAATAATAATAATAATAGTAATAAATATAATTGCAACTAGATATAAATAAATATATAATATTTATGTATTTCCATAAAATATATTTATCTTGGTTTGGTTTTAAAATGTTAAAAATAGCAAACTGTAAGATATTATTCATGCACGAGTTATTGCCTCTTGTGGGGGTGAATCTTCTGGAAGATTTTTGGGGATTTCTTTCTCTAAATAGGGAGTTTTTGGGTTGTATTTAGGGGGGGAATTTATCTCTCATAACAATATTCAGCAGATAGAACTTCTGGGGAGAGACTGGTTTGTGGCTGTAGCAGTTAAACCTGACATCGAATCTTCAGCCCTGTCAAGCAAGCGAAATCAGGTTCCTTTGGTTCTAATTTCTGTCTCAGTTTTCTGTTGAAGCAAATATTTGATTTATGATTTTTCCTGTTGATTGTAATTTTCTTGAGATATTAGAAACTTTGTTATCAGATCCAATTGTGCATGTCTGTATCATTGCATTTCTGGGAATCACTGATTGAAGTGAATGTCTACCTCTCAGCCATTTCATCTCTATTTTAGTAGTCTGTTAAGTTAGCCATAACTTTTGTTTAACGAACTGGGTTCCTCTAATTTTGTTATATATGGTGCATGACCTAGTTATCTAAATCATATCCAAAAATCATCTATGCCCAATTTGTCATTTTGGAGATATGAATGTTTTGTGACTGTCTACCTCTCAGTCATTTCATCTCTATTTTAGCAGTCCATTGCATTAGCCATAAATTTAGTTTTACAAACTAGGTTCCTCTGAATTTTTGATATATGGTGGATGACCTAGTTATCTAAATCGGATCCGAAAATTGTCCATACCCAGTTTGTCATTTTGGAGAAATGAATATTTTGTGATTGTCTACCTTTCACCCGTTTCATCTCTGTTAAAACAGTTAGTTGCATCACCAATAACTCTATATTTTCGAATTGGATTTCTCTGAAATTTTTATATAAGATTCAACTCTTACCTATGAAAACTATATCAAAAAAAGTTAGCATTACCCAATTTGCCAATTTAGATATATGTATCAATTAGTGACAGACATTCCTATGCCATCTTGATTGTTGTTATTAAATCTACAAATCCATTCTGTGCATATCTTTTAATCATTGCATTCCATAATTTGACATCTCTTTGAGGCAATTCGCTGAACAGTTAATGCACTTTGTCTGTTCTCTCACTTTTGTATACATGTCTACTAGAGCATTTCCTTTTCGAAGTCTCTTATCATTATCAAAACATTCTATATTTATATTCTTTCTGATATAGTATCTGTTCTTGCATATCTTAATCGATCATATTAGTATGTTTCTTTCTTAGTGGTTTATTTTAGTGCTTTTGAACATGATATTTTGTTATTTGAAGACTGATTATTGTTTTAAAGTTATTTTCTTAGGATTTAAAATTAGCAATATAGCCTAATCTATATTTAATAATAGAATCATAACTTAAAAGATTTTGGAAATCATACATGGGGTAGTGATTATGAAAATATTTATGTTGGAATTGAATTATATTCTCTTAAATGCATTAGAAATAACATAACGTTTATCAAGTTATATCTTTTATCTGAAAATTAGATAATGGTAGAAGGAAAATGAATTAAATTGGATGATAATTTTTAGACTTATTGTGTTTGAAGGGAATAGAATCAACCTAGTTCTAATTTAAGGTAGAAGTATCAATTTTGGGTTGTAATTAGAAATTATTTAATGAAGAGTCGTGGATAATAGTCCATGAATTTCAACTACTAAATGTTAACCTTACAATTAGTCTAAGTAAGACTCTTAATATTATCTATTGCCAATAGCATAGGAATGGATTGAATATTGTTACTTATGACACTTATATCATTTGATCATATTAGTAACTGCTACTAGTAGTTAGAATAATATTGTTCTGCATTGTTGAGATAGATTCACTTTATGTTTGTTGGATGATTGACCATGATTGGAATTAGTGTTGCATTCTTCAAGACCGATTATTAGTGCATCAGATCATATGTTGCATTTGAGGGATCTTAGTTTATGATGTGCATTGGCAAGTGAATGTGTTGAGTGACCTTTGATTTTTATGGTCTCAAGTATTTGTGTCATTTAGGGAAATGGTTTGCAGAGGCCTAGGAGGGTATGATCGTGTGGGGATTGGCTCTGTGTACATCATGTGAGTTGAATGGAATGCATTCTTGAATTGTTGCCTCCTATTCATGTGGTTATGATGACTGTGCAAGATGGATAATGCCTTGCTCAGTGTACCTATTCATGTGGTTATGATAACTCTACAAGATGGGTAATGCCTTGCTTTGTGTAATGTAAAATGATGTATATTTTGTGTTGTAAACATATCATGATGAGAAATGTGATAGTTCATGCTTAGGTTTTATTTTGGGCTTTGAGAATCTAGATGCAATGAAGGGGGAGTGGCTTTCAATGTGGGGCCGACGCCTAGAGTGGCTTGTCAGAGTAACCCATTGGAAGTTGTTAATCCTTGGATAACTTAATAATAAATTTAGAGGGTTGGGTAGTTTTCACACTAATCAAGATAATTGGATGACTCACTCATGCCTGTAGTGCTCGTTCAGGCTAAGGATGAGATGAGAAGGCCGTGGTTGGAAAAATCAACTTCCTTGTCCTCAGGAAATGAGTGTTAGTTCCGCATGTGTCACCCTATGGGGCCGGTGTCTAGTGAGAGACTGTTAGGGTAACCATAGATGGGGGCCGGCGCCTAGCGAGAGACTGTCAAGGTAACCCATGGATGGGGGCCGGCGTCTAGCTAGAGACTGTCAGGGTAACCCATGCTAGGACCATGCGATGACACTCATCCCTACTGTAGTCTAGCAATCTCTAGTTGTGTTCTCCCCTTTGTTTTTTGAATGCCTCTGGAAGTGATGTTTGAGTTACTTGTGATGTCATTATTGACTAGTGTTGTTTTATAGTCATGTGTAGTCATTTCACCTATTAGTCTATTATCTTTTTGACTATTGGAGGAAGTGGTGACTCTCTTGTGAATGTCATGTGTATTTGTATGTTGGAGTCATGTTAGCCTTTTGTGTTGTGTTCCTGTCTTCTTAACTATTTCATGTTGTGGGACCTTATTATTTTCTCCTAGCATGGGGGGTGGACTTTAGGGTTCCACATGGTTGGGTGGTTGTGCTTTATTCCATTGGTTTTTTGGTGCTATGGTTCGTGTGTATAAAGGATGTACCTCTCGTAGCAGATTCTAATTTGCACATGTATTTGAAGATAGATATTTTTACTATTCACATCTAGATCTGTGTATCAGTGGAATTCATTATGTAATTTGATGTATTAAAAAAGAAAGAGTTTTAGTAACTATGAAACTATGTAATTCCTCTTGGTGTTAGTGTAGGTTTTTATTTCCTAGTTGGGTTATTTATTTTTCCCTATATTCCTAGGTTTTTCCTACACTTCTATTAATCTCGCTTAGGTTAATAAAGCATGTTTTATTAGGTGAGTGGTTGCGAGGTGTCACCTTCCTACATGTGAGCATCTATTAGCTATCTTGGGAAGATACTTTGCTATCTTTAGTCTGATAGATGGTTGCTCATGATTGGCCGGTGTTGCCACCTCCTCCCTCTTCCTAGTCTATATAAGCATGCTACCTGGCTTGTATTTGATATCTTTTACTTTTGCATCCTCTTAATGCTATTTTTCTTCTAGCATTTGCATTACTCTCTTGGAGACTAACTCTGTGTTGCTATTTTGATTTCGTATCATTTGCATTCATAGTTTAGATATCTATTCTTTACACTAGTTTTCTGGGTTAATAATCTTTTTCAGATTCTAACATGGTATCAGAGCTATTCTATGTGCAAGAGTAGATTTTAGTTTCCATATTTGAGAGATTCAGGGGGGGCTAATAAATCTTATTGCATTTTTTTGAAAAACCCAGTATGCTCGTCTCTTGCATCTTCAGATGATCTTGAGAATCAAAAAAGTTTGACAGAAACTTTTTTAATCTCTGGGGTTTGCCAATGTGTTTTATGAAATTTGGGTGATTACAACATTTCTGGTTATACTGGCAGCATTTCTAGCTATTCCAATGCATCCAGGAGGCTTGAGAAAGTCAGATTTGGCTTTCATTTCACCGAAATCGGAGATCGTCATACACAGTTGTGGAACCGGGGTTTCGAGCTCAAATCTTACAACCAGCTTACATATTTGGTGTTTTCAATCAATATTGCAGGTTCCAACATGCCTTTGCTTGTCTTAGGTAGCTGATTCAACCTTTGCATGTTATTTTTTGGTTGATGGGGTCATTTTTTGTAGCTAAAGGTGTTTTGTTTACACTGGATCAACATCTTCTATACATCAGCAAGAAAAATGCATTCTAGGTTTTGTTCACAACACAGAAAAACCATCTGGGTATCTTTTTGTTTTCACATGTAGTCTGTATATTTTGTAGAAACGTGCTCAGAAAGCTACAACATGACCCCTCTCTATTAGCAGTTGTAGTTTTGAAGGTAGTTTTCAAATGCTCCTTTCTTGCTCATATAGACTCCTTTTCCTATGAAATGCTTTTTAATTTTAGCTATTTTTTCATGCTTTATGCACTAGTGTAGACATTTTTTGATTTTGATGCCAAGATTTTTCATAAATTGCATATTCTCAGTCGTGACATTGCACAGTTCTCATTTTGAGAACTTCGGAGGATCATAACTTTCACATACGACCTCGTAATGAGGCGATTCTTTTTTTGAAAGTGCATGATTTTTCGAGTAGATCACAGTGGTGCTATTTATTTCTCTGAGTATTGTGCCAAAGTTATATTTTTAGCATATGCTCTTCGTGAGGGTTTTGTAATGCATTGAAATCAAGACCACTTAGTATTTCTTGCTAGTAGTAGTTGTAAACGCACTAATATAAAGTGCCAAATCATATTTTCTTGGGGGGGTTCTTTGATTGATTGAAAAGGGGGGGTTGTCTTGGTTGTGTTCTCTTCTTTTCGACATTTCTTCTCTGCATTTCTTCATCATGGATCAAACAAATCTGCCCATCCTAACTCCATACAATTACTTTGAGTGGAAATCACGCATGACAATTCACTTAAGGAAAGCTGGATTAAATAGGATAACTATGGGACTTGAAACTGAACCTGCTAAAGATGATGATAAGCCTAAGTGGTTTAACAAATGTGATGAGGCATATGGAACATTGTGTTTGTCTATTTCTCCTAATTTGCTCTTTCACATTGAGTCTTTGAATACACCAAATGAAATCTGGACAAAGCTAAAAACACTATTTGGCACACAAGATTCAATGAGGGGTCATATGTTGGAAAATGAACTAATTAGTTTAAGTCCAGACAATTTCAACACAATCTAGGATTTCTTCACTAAATTGAAATCACTAAGGCTGTAGTTAAAATAATGTGGAATTGAAAAGAAAGATGAACAATTGATTCTTAGTATTCTCTCTGATGCAGAGCACACAGAGGAAGCATCAAAAACTTAACAAAAGACTGTATATACTTCCGTTGACTTGCGATCACTGGTTTCCTTCACTGTCACTGCTGATCGCCTCTTGCATCCAACACAATGTATATGCACAATGTATATTTTCAATATACATTCAGGAGATGCATTCTCCACATACATTCAGAACATGCATTTAGAAATTGACCATTGACCTTCCTTGTATCTCACCCGATGTAATTTCGTGACATACACATGAACATACAACTGCGATATACACACATAAAGTATATCTGGTGAAACAACACAAATCTTACGCCGATGCACTGGGTTACTCCGACTACCCCTCAGGCAGACTACTGCTTCCGACTTAGCCCTTCTTGTTTTTCCGGCCAGACAACCATCATCTGGGCCTTCTTCGACAGTTATTGTTCTGTAGGAGACAAACTCTGCAACGCAGACACTCTCTGCCTTCGCCGAATCCTAGCACATGGAGATGCTAGGCTCGATCAGCACATCCCACACTCGATCCGACACTGAACATAAACAAAAACAAAAATAACACTAACTGTACAAACAGACCCATTCCACCGATTTCAAAGAAATCTCGTCGGTGGAATGGCTCAGTAACCCATCCGAATGACAAAATGGAACTAACTATAGTGACACGGTGAAAGAACACAAACAAAACAGGATCTTTTATTTATCTTGGGAACTTCTACACTGAAAACAATTCTTCTATCTTCTTACTATTATTCTACCACAAATCACACCCAATTTCTATATTACTCCTCTTCTTCTCTTCACTGAACTGTTTATACATGTTCTTGTTCTTGACAGTTTGCATCGGTGGGAATGCCAACCGTTCTGCAACTGTCAACCTATTCAGTTACAATGTGTTTGCTCTTCCACTACTAGACCCTACGACTTGTCCTATTCCACTCGGACTCACACATGGCACTAGGCCTTACAATTGATCACATGGACCTTATACAACTCCAAAACATCAAAAGAACATGAAATTAATTAAGGTATCTAGGTGCCCCTGCACCATACTCCCGGGGTGTAAAAGAACTCAAGTCACTTGAGGAACCAAGTTGGAAACAGTAACCCCATGTTTGATGATGTCCTCCTCGCTCATCCAGGTAGCATCTTCATCAGGCAAACCATGCCATTTGACCAGATACTGCTTGTAGGTTTTATGCCTGGTCTTCTTCTGAACTTTGGTGTCCAAAATACATTCTAGCTGCACTGGTTGACTCGGTGGAAGATCAGAAATCCATTCTGCATCCCCTGCTTCTATCACATCTGAACCAGCAACATTGTTTCCTCTAAATGGAAACAAGTTGGACACATTGAAAATGGGTGATATTACGAAACCTGGAGGGAGTTCAATTTCGTATGCATTAGGCCCAAACTTGTGTACAATCTTACATGGACCTATCTTTTGTTGATAACTGAGAGGGGGTGTGAATCAGTTATCTTAGTTATTTCAGTTTTCTGAACTTTCTTGATAATTAGTGCAGCATCAAATCAAATAAGAAAACATAACCATGAAATAGAAATACACATGACATAATATTTTTGACGTGGAAACCCTATTAAGGGAAAAACCATGGGGTGATTAACCCAAGATTGTATTCTTTGTTAGAAGAATGAAAGTACAAAAATGACACTTGCCAATTAGGGCTCACTGCCTGAGCACACTGCTCACAAGAGGCACACTGCCTACAAGAGACACACTGTCTATAATTTATAAATAATGTAATACAATACTTGAACTGATAAGGAGCATCAACATATGCTAGAGTTCAATTCCGGTTAGGCTCTGTATACTGATCTGCTGCACTTCATCTTTCCTCTTCTTTATGCTGCTGTTCTTTCACATACCGGATATTCCTCTCTGCTTTTATTCAGCTCTACTGCTTTTCTTTGCACATCACTTACAACTACAACACCTCTCATAACTAAATCCATCTTATATATATATCCGCACAAGTGATTTCATCACCTTTCTAGTCGGCACCCGAAATAGTCAATCTTTTCACAAACTCTGATTTGTCGGCTGAATCCTTGCACACCAAGTAGTGCAGATCAAGGATATACTTGTGGAAATCATTAATCATGTCGGCCAAACATAATTCATGCCTTCATAACCTGTACCAACATTAGTAACACATCCGGAATAATGTCTGATGTTCTGCCAGTCAGTTCTTCCTCTGTTCACACTGTCACTTGGGAACCCAACACTCAAGCATTCATATCTCTTTATCCTTTCCACACCGGAAGGTCAAACCTTAGAATTTATTAGTCAAGATACTCCTCTTGACTTCCCCAAATCCGCACTTTACTGAGATACTTCTGCTGAGAGATCCGGACCTGTCTGTCAGACCTTATTGACTACTCTGTTCTTGTTTACCGGACCACAACATTCTTCACTCTGACTTCCGGTATAGACATACCATGTCTTGCGGATGTGTGGGATGAACTTTGTTGCCATCAATGACAACATTCATGAATCCATATAGTGTCTCTTGCCAACAATCTCCCCCTTTGGCATTGATGGCAACACTTAGTGAAAAATGACTAAGTGTTTACACTATGCTCCCCCTTGGCTGATGCTCTATTTTTATATGCATTTTCTGGAGCTCCCCCTTAGTTGGATTCCTCATTTTTCACTACTCTTCACTTCCCCTTTGACATCAATGGCAAAGGGTAGGGTCCACATACCAAAACTTTCAAAAATTCAACTATACTTAGCCGCATAAGTATATACATATGGCATACTTACATATACTTAAGTATGTCTGCAAAAGTTGTCTTCAATTGAATAAGTTTTGTATCCCAACTTTGCTTCATTCTATTCAAAATTGAAATATGACAGCTCAATAGGAACGCAAAAGCATCTGCCCTTTTTAGATCTGTTGGATCATTGGTCTAGGCTATGATTTGAGCTTCACTTATGGCCTCATGCATGGCCTCTAACTTAGGGATGATGATCCTTCTAAGTTCACCCATCCGGTTGATTATGTTATTCCTTTCCTTCTCAAAATTCTCTATTGCATTTGTGATTGCAATGGTCTGACACTCTTGATTTACTATGGAGGATGAGAGAGGATCAAAACTTTGAGACAAACTTAATAGTTTATCCTCTTGTTCTTTTACTTTTCTCTCAATATCTTTGGTCACTGTGGGCCAAGATAAGCAAAATTTGTATATATTTCTGCCATCTTTAAGAGCATTTTCCAAGCTCTTTATCCCAATATCCATGACTTTCCTATCATTTGTTATCAGACCCTGCACTTCGGAGAATCTCTTATCCAAAAACTCCTTCCGGACCTTTTCTTCAGCTGACTTCTCTAGAGAACCAAAATGTGTGCTAACACTATTGACTAGAGTTTTGAGATTACCGGATGTGGAGGCTGTGGGATCTTTCTGAAATGATGGCATAATCTTTTCAAGCACTCCGGAAGCAGCTTCTATCAACTCACAGTCTTCCATGTGAAACTTCAGGAGTTTTTCTTTAATCTTTGCATTAGCGAATGAGGCTATCTTCATTGTCTGTACCGGAGAAAGAGAATCAAAATAAATGGTCCTTGTAGAAGCTCTGGTTCATCAATCTCCATTGTTTCTTTGTTCAGGAATTCTTGGGCAGTTTTTGCAGTGTCTCTTGCCGGAGACAGATTTTTCTTTTCTTCTGCAGACACAGAACTGTCTTTTGGAGCTTTCTCCCCTTCCACAACCTTTGTACTGATATCTTCTTTTCCCTTCACCTCTGCTTCTTTCTCTTTTATTCTTTCTTCTCCTTTAGATCCAGAGTCAGCAGGGGAACCCGGAGGAGTGATGTTGGTCTGTTCATGGGCCACTTCTTCCGGAGCAAAGGATTCCAAGTCCTTAGCTGCTTCTGCATCGGTATTCATTACCTCTTCTGTTGTTTTCTCAACAGACTCTTCTGCAACACTTGTGGTTGAGGGGTCAGTACCCAAGTCCTCTATAACAGGAAGATTAAATCTTTTGAAGGCCTTTCAGAGGATCTCTTCTGTGTCCTTGGCTACCTTGTCAGTCTCACCAAGCATAAGTTGATTCATCCTTGCTTTGCTTCTAAACTCATCCTTACAATCTTTGAATATCATATTCATTGTCTTGGGGTCGATTGAAGGATATAGCTGAATTGCTAATTGTTCCCGAATTTCTAGGTCTTTGGCTTGGGCATTATTCTTTCTTATTTCTAGTTCCTTCTCCAAGCTTTTGGGGATCAGAGATATAATTTCAATGAATGCTTTGTTGTAGATATTTAGATACCTGACTGTGGCATCTTGTAGTATCTTCTGATCTGCTTCACCATAGTCATCATAGAACTCAACCATTGGCTAAAGATTTCTGTCCACTGTGACTGATTTGATTATGTCATCAATGTGGAGAGTGGGTTTTTCAACATATTCCTCTATCTTTTTTTCTTCCTGCTGTCCGGTAGAGGGTTGACCGGATGTTTTCTTCTTTTTCTTCATTTTCTTGATTTCTTCATCAGATTCAGTCTCCTCTTCATCCCTTTGACTGACATAAGCTCTTGTAGCTTTTGTCTTTGTTCTCTTCTCTCCTTTGCCGGATGATTGTGCTTCTGGTTCTGATGTCCTTGAGCCTTTGGCAGTGGTAGGTGGAGATATTTTTGATGATCTGGTCCAGGTGGAGGGTTTTGCCAGAGCACTTTCCTCATTTTTCTTTTCTGCCTTCTTCTTCTTCTCTTCCTCCCCCCTTTCCATCTTTTTCCTGTGGGCATCAAGTGCCTCCTTTGAGATGCCAAGGCCTTGGGCAAAATTTTCTACTTCTTTTCTCACCTTCCTTTTGATCTCTGGTTCTCTGAGTTCCACATGAATCTTTACACTTAGCTCCTCAAAGGTTCCAAACCTTTCTGCCTTTTTATCCTTTGGCTGATTCAGCATGTGTTGAACATGCAACTCCACAATTTGTTCATCAACTTCATACCCCATGGGCATGATCCATACAGTTCTTGGTTCTACTGCCTCCATTAGGCACTGATCAGTCTCAATCATGAAACATACTGTGTCTTTGTATTTTTCAACAAGAGACTGGGGAATCCTTTCTCTAGCTTGCATCATGTTCTGGAAATTCTTGAAGTATCCCCATAGGGCTGTATTTTATGCTTTGTCATTACCAAGTCCATACAAATAATCTCTGATTTGGATAGCTACTAGTCTATCATTCTCCCACACCCAGCCATTAGATCCGGGAAGCTCATTCATAAAGTAGAAGAATAAGCACAATATTAATCCACCATACTTGAATGAATTCTTTTTATCTTTCTTTATTTTCTGCAGACTCTCCAAGAGTTGGTTCAAGAGAAGCTGACAAAGATCATAGTCTGCATCCTTTCTTAGCATTTCATAAGCAGTGTAGATGGCCATTCCAGGTACTGAATTTTCCCTGCAAGAATGATATATTTTATATCCAATGATCATGGAGGTAAAGTTGACATCTGGATCAGAGATGTCATCTACTGTCCTTGCTCTTTTGTCAAACTTAGATCCGGTATCCTCACTCACAGTTTGATTCTTCACAGATTTAAGAACAAGAATCCCACCGGATGAGTGTAATTTGGTAACTGCCCTGATGGCATCTTTTGTGATTTTGAACGGTCCATTTAACCACATGAAGTTGTCATGTATTCTGCTCAAAATATACCTGACCCATTCATGCTCAGTAAAACAGGGGAAATGTATGTATTGTGCAAAGTGCTTATTCCGGAGACCCTTGTATTGGGGTTTGAGTTCAAATGCATCGTCTATCAATTGTTTGTGATAGATATCTCTTAGTTTGAATTCCCCAAACTCTTCAACATTTGCGTGTATGTAAACCCTAATGTCTTATGTGTGCAAAATACCATGCGAAACACTAGAGAAGGCTCCTAGGGGATCTACCTCCAAGGATTTGTATGGATGCTTCTTAAATATGGGGCGAGGTCTATCAGAAATCTTTACTATATTCGAAGTAGCCATTATCAAGGAATCTTACTGAGAGATATCAAGAACGAAGAATACCTTTTACACTGTTTAGGGCACACGATGAAATCCGGATTGAGTTGTATGAAGAATCGTCTTAATCTTTGGGAGAAGTAGTTGCAAAGCTCCTTTTCTCTCTTCTTCGCATGTGAGTGTACAAATGATGAGTGAATGAACTCTTTTGTTCCTGAGAAGCCCTAATTTTCATTCGGCAATAAATGCGCAACCTAATTCATTCTGGTTTGCCTTGTTTGTCTTATTCAGAGACAAAAACCTTTCCGGATCACTGAGACAGATTTCAAAGTTATTCTAGGATAGTATTGATAATCTATCATCCTTTCATTAGTCATTTGATCTATTTGCAGATCAAGACACCATAGTTTGAATCAAACCAGACCATACTTGTAAAGAATCTATTTTTACCGGAAGACTGTTTTACCGGATCAATTCTGGTAGGATTAGATTCTTCAAATCTTCTTGTGGATCTTCCAAATCTTACCCATAGTTTGTTTGGATGTTTCCTTTATGAGCCTTTCAATCCACAACTCTTCTTGTGCCAGTTCTGGCACCAATTGACTGGCTAGGGGAACAAGGTTTTCTTTATGTCTCCCCCTGAGCCAGAGCTTAATTTTTAATTTCCAGAAGGAATATCAGTACCAGAGTCTGGTGCGGATCCATCCCCTACATTCTCTGTACTTTTCTTCACCCAAATCTTGTTCATCTCACTTTGAACTTCATCCGCATTTACTTTTTGTTTTCCCTTATCTTGATTCTGATTATAATATACTGGACCTCTTTTATCCTGATTCTTGCTTCTACAGAATTTTGCTATATGACTGAATCTATTGCAAAATTGGCAAACAACATTTCTTTGCATATTTGGTTGATATCCTCTTGATATGCATTGGTTAGCCATATGACCCATTCTATTGCATGCGAAGCATCTACCATTGAATGAATTATTCATTTGCATATTTCTGCATTCATGAGATTTGTGACCATACCTTTTGCAGTTGAAGCACTGTCCGGAGAAGGACGAGTTAGTCTGATTCATTCTCTTTTTACACTGATTAGCTTTATGACCAAAGTTATTGTAGTTGTGGCAGTATCCATTGAAGGATGGATATCTTTGAGCATCAGGCTGCCTTACCGGAGGTCTTCTAGGCCTGTTTCTTGGATTTTCTAATCCAAAATTCTTCTGACTGGATCCGGAGCTTTCTCCTTTCTCATAACCCAAACCACACTTGTCATCTACCCTCTTTTGACTTCCAAGAAGAACTTCAAGTTGAGCAGAACTTATCTTGAAATTCTCTTTATACTCATTTGCTGTTTGAAGATCTCTTTTGAGAGAGACAATTTGATCCTCAAGTTTTTCTTCATTATCTTTAGCATCTTCAAGATCAGATTCAAGATGACTGATAATTCTATCCATCTTGTGGCAATCTTCTGATTTCTCCTTGAGAGATTGTCTTAGATTATCTTCAATTTTTCTTTTCTCTTCAATCTCTTGGGTAAACTTTATAACTCCTGATTCCATTTCATGTCTTACCATAATGATTTCTTTTGATAGCTTTTCACATAACTTGGTTTTCTCCTTCAGATCTTCATTTGTATTATTTGTTTCACCTTGACTTGCCAATTGCTGAAGTAGCTCCTTTCTCTTTTTCATAGAGAGACTTAATTTGTCTTTTAGTTCTCTCATGAAATCATCACCCTGTTTGAGTCTTTCCTTTAATTCATTGACTTCAGAGTTTGACTACTCAAGATCATCAAGGGTAGTCTTGAGTTGCTCCCTTAAACCATATGCATCCATTTGAATTCCCAGATCTTCCTCAAGCTGTTAGACTTCTGTTAGGAGGAACTTAGCTCTGATACCAATTGTTGATAACTGAGAGGGGGGGTGAATTAGTTATCTTAGTTATTTCAGCTTTCTGAACTTTCTTGATAATTAGTGCAGCATCAAATCAAACAAGCAAACATAACCATGAAATAGAAATACACATGACACAATATTTTTGACGTGGAAACCTTGTTAAGGGAAAAACCACAGGGTGATTAACCCAAATTGTATTCTCTGTTAGAAGAATGGAAGTACAAAAATGACACTTGCCAATTAGGGCTCACTACCCGAGCACACTGCTCATAAGAGGCACACTGCCTACAAGAGACACACTGTCTACAATTTATAAATAATGTAATACAATACTTGAACTGATAAGGAGCATCAACATATGCTAGAGTTCAGTTCTGGTTAGGCTCTGTATACTGATCTATTGCACTTCATCTTTCCTCTTCTTTATGCTGCTCTTCTTTCACATACCGGATCTTCCTCTCTGCTTTTGTTTAGCTCTACTGCTTTTCTTCGCACATCACTTACAACTACAACACCTCTCATAACTAAATCCATCTTATATATATATATCCGCACAAGTGATTTCATCACCTTTCTAGTCGGCACCCGAAATAGTCAATCTTTTCACAAACTCTGATTTGTCGGCTGAATCCTTGCACACCAAGTAGTGTGGATCAAGGATATACTTGTGGAAATCATTAATCATGTCGGCCAAACATAATTCATGCCTTCATAACCTTTACCAACATTAGTAACACATCCAGAATAATGTCTGATGTTCTGCCAGTCAGTTCTTCCTCTATTCACATTGTCACTTGGGAACTCGACACTCAAGCATTCATATCTCTTTATCCTTTCCACACCGGAGGCTCAAACCTTGGAATTTATCAGGCAAGATACTCCTCTTGACTTCCCCAAATCTACACTTTATTGAGATTCTTTTGCTGAGAGATCCAGACCTGTCTGTCGGACTTTACTGATTGCTCTGTTCTTGTTTACCGGACCACAACATTCTTCACTCTGACTTCCAGTATAGACATACCATGTCCTGCGGATGTGTGGGATGAACTTTGTTGCCATCAATGACAACATTCATGAATCCATATAGTGTCTCTTTCCAACATTTTCTTCATAAGAAGCTTTGTGGGCTGTCCCTTTGGAAGCCTTTCCTTCTTCAGATATGCCATCACCAAATCTCCAACTTTGTATTGGACATCCCTTTTCTTCTGATCAACTCTCTCTTTGTATTTCCCTGTGTTCTTCTGTATAGTTCCTCTGATAGCATCATGGATATCTTTCATACTTACTGTAAAATCTTCTCCTTGTGCACTTTTTTTCTCCATGTTCTGGAGATCCCTGAGCTCCAAAATTCCCTTGGGATGAATCCCATATACAACTTTAAAAGGACTCTTTCCTGTGCTCCTATTAACAGAATCATTATATGCAAATTCTGCTTATGGGATGATCATATCCCATGCTTCTCCATGCTGTTGAGTCAAACACCTCAAAAGATTACCTAGTGATCTATTCACCACCTCAGTTTGTCCATCCATTTGAGGGTGATATGCTGACGTGAAAGACAATTGGGTGCCCAATTTCTTCCACAATGTGTGCCAAAAATGTCCCACAAACTTGGGATCTCTATCAGTAACAATATTCAATGGCAAACCATGAATTCTTACTATCTCCTTGAAGAAAAGACCAGCAATATGTGAAGCATCATTAGTACATTTACATGGCACAAAATGAGCCATTTTACTAAACCTGTCAACAACCACAAACACACTGTCAAATCCTCTTTGAGTCCGGGGAAGACCCAAAACAAAATCCATACTGATGCACTCCCATGGCCTTTGTGGAATTGGAAGTGGTTGATAGAGACCTGCATTTGATGAAGTCCCTTTTGCCTTCTGGCAAATGTTACAACCTTCCACAAATTTCCTGACATTTGTTTGCATCTTAGGCCAGAAGTAAAGCCTTCTCACTTGTTCCAATGTTTTGTCTAGTCCAAAATGACCTCCAAGACTACCGCAATGTTTCTCTTTTATGATGTTCTCCCTCATGGAACACCTAGGTACACACAGTTGGCTGCCTTTGAACAGTAGCCCTTGTTGCAACAAATATTTAGAAAAATCAGAATGATAGGAATCTAAAAACTGTGAACAAAATGCATATATCTCCTTGAAGTCCTCATCATCTTCATACATATTCTTGAGAGAATCCACTCCCACACTTTGTAACTGGATTTCTTGTATAGTGCACACTCTTCTGCTCAGAGCATCTGCCACCTTGTTAGCTTGTCCCTTCTTATGTTTGATGGAAAAAGTATACACCTAGAGTTGTTCGACCCTCTTCATATGCCTATGATTTAGTTTCTCCTGTGAATTCAAAAAACTCAAAGCATGGTTGTCAGTATAAACAATGAATTCCTTGGGCAAGAGATAATGTCTCCATTTTTTCAATGCTTGCACCATTGCATACAATTCTAGATCATATGTGGAATACTTCCTTTTAGCATCATTCAACTTCTCACTAAAGAAAGCAACAGGTCTGCCTTCCTGACTCAAGACAACACCAATGACAAGGTTACTAGCATCACATTCTACAGTGAACAACTTATTAAAATCAGACAAAACCAAAATGGGTTTCTCTGCTATTTTTTGTTTAAGAATCTCAAAAGATTCATCTGCTGCTCTATTCCAAACAAACTTATTTTTCCGTCCTCCTTTTATAGTATCCAGAATGGGTGTACAAACATGGCTGAATCCTCTTATGAATTTCCTATAAAAAGTTGCCAACCCATGAAAACTTCTCACATCACTTACTGTCCTAGGTGCTGGCCAAGACATAATAGCCTTTACCTTTTCCGGATCCATTTTCAAATTACCCTGGGATATCACAAATCCCAGATATGTGAGTTCTTCCTTCATGAAGACACTCTTCTCCATATTGATCATCAATTTCTCCTCATGTGGTTTCTTCAACACCTCTTCCAAATGCTGCAAATGTTCTTCCTTTGTCCTGCTGAAAATCAGAATATCGTCAAGATAGACAACAACAAATTTACCAATAAAATCTTTCAATACCTCATTCATCAGACACAAGAAAGTGCTTAGAGCATTGGACAGTCCAAATGCCATCACCACCCACTCATAAAGACCCTCATTAGTCTTAAAGGCTGTCTTCCATTCATCCCCTTGTCTAATCCTGATCTGATGGTATCCACTTTTGAGATCAATTTTAGAAAAGTACCGAGCTCCACCCAAACAATCCATGAGGTCCTCTATTCTGGGCATAGGAAACCTATATCTGATGGTGATCTTATTTATGGCTCTTGAATCAGTACATAACCTCCATTTTCCATCCTTCTTGGGAGCTAAAACTGTAGGTACAGCACACGGACTAAGACTTTTCTTCACCAAGCCCTTATCCAACAGTTCTTGAACTTGTTTAGCAATCTCCTCATTCTGATTAGGTGTCATTTTATAAGTTGGTTTATTTGGCAATGTGGATCCTGGGATGAAGTCAATCTGATGACTGATGTCTCTCACAGGGGGTAGTGTATTGGGCATATCCTCCACCATGATACTCTTATACTTGTCTAACAATTCCTGCACTTCCTTAGGGACTTTTTCCTTGCTATTTTTAGACAAATCAGAATTGTCTTTAGGTTTCAGAATCAGAGCATACCCCTGGGTTCCCTCTTCTTTTAGAGTATGGAGAAACTCTTTCCCACTCACTAACATGATACTTGATCCTACATTCTTGTCTACACCCTCTTCTGGTAAAGGATCCATCTTATACTGTCTACCATTCTTGGTGATAACAAAAGAATTGGATTTACCATCATGTTGGGCTTGTACATCATACTGCCAAGGTCTACCTAACAGTAAATGGCATGCATCCATGGGAATTATATCACACAAAAGTTTATCCCCATATTCCCCTATCTGAAATTCTACCCAAGCTTGTTCATCAACCAAGACTTGTTGCCCTTTGTTCAGCCAAGACACTTTGTATGGACTAACATGTGGCAATCTTTTCAAATTCAATTTCTCTACCATTTCTACTAAAAATAAATTTTCAGTTGAGCCAGAATCAACAATTACCTTACACCTTTTGCCAGAAACTTTACATAGAGTTCTGAATAGTGTCTTCCTCTGCGGTGGTTCTTTGTTCTGTGGTACCTTCAGCATCATCCTTCTCATCATGAGATTCTCTCCATCTTGTGCTAGAGCTGCGCTTCCCATAGATGAGTTCACACTCTGACAATCTTCTTCTTGAATCAGCTGGCTCCTTCTATCTCCTCCATAAGAGCTTGAGGCTTTCTCCGGACACTTGCCTGCTATGTGCCCAATTTGGTTACAATTATAACATCTTCCTGTGAAGACATTAGGACCTCTACTTGGTCCACCAAATCTGCCTCTTCCATTGGGTCTCCTTCCTCTGAAACCCCCTCTGGAACCAGATTCTCCACTGTGTTCTTGTTGATTGAACTCCCCTTGATTCTTCTGTAACTGATTTCTGCCACCAAAACTATTTCTGCCTCTGAAGTTCCTTCCACCTCTGCCTCTGTTCTGTTGTTCTCCTTTTCTTTTCTGCTTCTCTTCTACTCTCAGTGCCACTTGGAAGCATTTGTCCATGGTTTCTGGTGTCGAGATGGTAATCTCATCTTGTATGCTATATTTCAGGCCATTAATATACTTGGCAATTCTTCCCTTTTCATCCTCAACAAGCCCACACCTTAGATACACTTTGTGAAATTCCTCTGTGTGGGTGGATACATCCATGTCCTTTTGTCTGAGGTTCTGCATTTTCCTGTATGTCTGCACTTCATAATCCGTTGGTAGGAACTGAGCCTTGATCCTCTCTACCATCCGACTCTAGGATGAGATCATGCTCTTGCCACTATTCACCCTTTCTCCCTGGGTGTAGTTCCACCATGTGAGTGCAGCACCCTTCAATTTCATCTTTGCAAATTTGACTCTTTTATTCTCTGGTACCTCCTTATACTCGAAGTAATTGTTCAAAGCCTCGACCCATTCGATGACTTCTTCTGCGTCCATCTTTCCGCTGAACATCATAATCTCCATTCTTGATTCAGATGATTCCTTACCAAGTGATTTTATGGCCTCTAGAAATTGTTTCTGATCTGCAGATATATCTGTCTGTCCTGAGGTTGTTTCCTCTTCCCCGTCTTCTTCTTCTTCATTAGATTCATCATCTGATTTCTTTCCTATCTTTAGTGCCTTCAACTCAGCCTGGAGTGTTTCCTTGATTCCAACCTTGACTCCAACCTTGATCATTTCTTCCATCTCTTGGAAGTTTTTAAGCACTTCTGCTGTCATCCCCTTTGGAGGCATGGCACTGGCCTCTCCTTTGCTCTCTCTATCTGACATAAACATTCACAGATCTGTCACACACAAAACGTCCAAAGCTCTGATACCAAAATGATGCAGAGCGCATAGAGGAAGCGTCAAAAACTTAACAAAAGACTGTATATACTTCCGTCGACTTGCGATCACCGGTTTCCTTCACCATCGTTGCCGATCGCCTCTTGCATCCAACACAATGTATATGTACAATGTATATTTTCAATATACATTCGGGAGATGCATTCTCCAAATACATTCAAAACATGCATTCAGAAATTGACTGTTGACCTTCCTTGTATCTCACCTGATGTAATTTCACGACATACACATGAACATACAACTACGATATACACACATAAAGTATATCCGGTGAAACAACACAAATCCTACGCCGATGCATTGGGTTACTCCGACTACCCTTCAGGCAGACTACTGCTTCCGACTTAGCCCTTCTTGTTTTTTCAGCCAGACAACCATCGTTTGGGCCTTCTCCAACAGTTATTGTTTTGTTAGAGACAAACTCTGCAATGCAGACACTCTCTGCCTTCGCCGAATCCTAGCACATGGAGATGCTAGGCTCGATCAGTACATCCCACACTCAATCCGACACTGAACATAAACAAAAACAAAAATAACACTAACTGTACAAACAGACCCATTCCACCGATTTCAAAGAAATCTCATCGGTGGAATGGCTCAGTAACCCATCTGAATGACAAAATGGAACTAACTATAGTGACACGGTGAAAGAACACAAACAAAACAGGATCTTTTATTTATCTTGGGAACTTCTGCACTGAAAACAATTCTTCTATCTTCTTACTATTATTCTACCACAAATCACACCCAATTTCTATATTACTCCTCTTCTTCTCTTCACTGAACTGTTTATACATGTTCTTGTTCTTGACAGTTTGCATTGGTGGGAATGCCAACCGTTCTGCAACTGTCAACCTATTCTGTTACAATGTGTTTGCTCTTCCACTACTAGACCCTACGACTTGTCCTATTCCACTCGGACTCACACGTGGCACTAGGCCTTACAATTGATCACGTGGACCTTATACAACTCCAAAACATCAAAAGAACATGAAATTAATTAAGGTATCTAGGTGCCCCTGCACCACTCTCTAAGCTAAGTTTAGAATATTCTGTGTTTGTTTCTACTTTCTATGCTACTAAGGGTGCACTTGGTACTCAATTCACCATGCCATCTTTAGATGATTTTGTTGTCAATCTCACTCAGGAATAGGACAATCTAATCTAGATGGGCACTCTTAAGTCCTCTAAGTCACATGCCTTGGCTGCCAACCAAGGCACAAAAGAACAAAAAGGACAAAGTAGTAACAATAATAGTAAGGATAAGAAACAAAAGAATAGTAGGGAGAAGAAGGATCAGATATCGGTTGCTTCAAAAGCAACTAATGAGACCCAATCTTCCAAGGGCGACAAGCCTAAGAAAGAGAGGGTCCAATGTGCCTATTATAAAAGACCCGGTCATGATGAACATAAATGTCTGAAGAAACAAATTGATCACTTGACACACATTCTTGAGAAGAATAATATCAGTGTTCCTGAGTCTATCAAACAAAGTTCTAATGAGGGGTCTAATAAGGCAAAAGAAAACAACAAGGGGAAAGGAAAGGGCAAGGCCCTTGTTGTAGTTGCTTCTTCACCATCCACTTGGGTTCTTGATTCAGGTGCTTCGCACCACATGGCTTCATCTAAGGAAGAACTTGCATCTTTGGAGCCATGTACTATGCCTTCTATTTTGATGGGTGATGACACTCCTATTGAGCTGTGTGGGAGAGGGTCTGTTGATGTGGGGGATGGCACATTCCATGATGTTCTTTGTGTGCCCTCATTATCAACTAATCTCCTATCGGTATACTAGATTACTCACATAGGTTCAGGCAAGCAGGTTGAGTTCACTCATGATTCAGTGGAGATTCGTGAGTTGCACAGTGGTTCTACAGTTGCAGTTGGGAGAGTAGATCATTAATCACAACTCTATCTATTTTCTCACTTTGTTCCTGATCCTCCTTCGACTGTTTTGCTCACTCATTCTAATGATGTGAGTAGATTATGGCATGAGCGGTTTGGCCATCTTAACTTCCGCTACTTGCAGCAGCTCAACCAGCAGAGCATAGTCACAGGGTTGCCTTCAGTTCAATTTTCAGGTGGTGTTTTCCAAGGTTGCATTCTTGGTAAGCATCCTAAGGAAAAGTTTGACAAAGGTAAGGCATGGAGAGCTTCACAAATATTGGAGTTAGTTCACAGTGATTTGGCTGGTCCATTTCAGCATCCTTCTTTCAGCAGGGCTAGATATGTCCTCACATTCATTGATGACTTTTCTCGATATACTTGGGTGTACTTTCTCAAACAGAAGTCAGAGGTATTTGATCATTTTCAGGACTTCAAAACTTTTGTAGAGAAGCAAGCCAGGAAAGCCATCAAAGTTTTGCGCACTGGCAATGGAGGTGAGTATGTCAACCATCGGTTTGAGAGGTTTTCCACTTCAGAGGGGATTGATTTGCAGCATTCAATTCCATACAATCCTTAGCAGAACGGTGTTGCATAATGGAAGAATAGGTCCTTGAAGGAAATGGCGAACTGCATGATTCACTCCAGATCTCTTGCACCACAGTATTGGATAGAGGCCATTAACTGTGCTTGTTATATCCAGAACTGTGTTCCTCATCGAGCCTTGAAGGGAGTCACTCCTTTTGAAGCTTGGAGCGGTCGAAAACTATTAGGTAAGCACTTTCAAGTTTTTGGTTCTCCTGCATGGGCCCACATTCCTACAGAGAAACACAAGGCCTTGGATGTAGAGCAGACCTTGCATATTTGTGGGTTATCCTGATGGTGTGAAGGGTTATCGGTTGCTCCACCCTACTACACATGAGTTGTTCATTGAGAGGAGTGTTCAGTTTGAGGAGGGCTCTTCGAGCTCACTTTCTATCACTTCTCCAACTCCTACTTTGACATTGGAGTCACTTGGGATACATGACAGATCTTCTGATGAGTCAGATTCACCTAAGCAGTCTTCTACCTCCACCTCTAATGCAGAGAGCGATTCAGAGGACTCACCTCCTTCCTCTCCTAGTCATCATTCAGAGGTTGATGATTCTCCTCTAGATTCTCCATCTTCTGGTCCACTTTGAGCTAGATAGACCTTGCAGTCTGTAGGTGATTGGGTTGGGGATCCATCAGACACCAGGTGGACTCATTCACAGTTCCAAGATGCTCCACATGTCTTCATTGCTACTGCCTCAGATCCACGGTCTTTTCATGAGGCTTCTGGTATGCCTGAGTGGGATACAGCTATGCAGGAGGAGTATAGTTCCTTGATGAGGAACCACACTTGAGATTTTATCCCTCTTCCTAAGGGAAGAAAACTTGTTCGATGTAAGTGGATCTATCAGACAAAATTTGTAGCAGATGGGTCAGTTGACAAGCATAAGGCTCGCTTGGTCGCCAAAGGATTCTCCCAGGTTTCTGGGATTGACTACTCTGAGACTTTTGCGCCAGTTGCCTGAATGAATTCCATATGACTTGTTCTTGCCATTGCTGCAGCTAATCATTGGGAAGTACACCAGATGGATGTGAAGAGTGCTTTTCTTCACGGTGACCTTCAGGAGGAGATCTACATGGAGCAGCCACAGGGGTTCCTTCAGGATTCTTCACTTGTGTGTTGTCTTCGAAAGTCTCTCTATGGCCTCAAACAGGCTCCTCGGGCCTGGTATGCCAAGATGGACTCATTCCTTCTATCAGTTGGGTTCACTCGGTGCCATTTTGATCCCAATGTCTACATTCTGTAGCAGGATGATTCACTCATATTTCTGGTTCTGTGTGTTAATGACTTGCTGATCACAGGGAGTTCTTCATCCACCATTGGGGCTGTCAAAACTGCCCTTCATGACAGGTTTTTGATGACTGACTTGGGCTTGTTGCATTACTTTCTTAGGATTGATATCTACCAGTTTGCTTCTGGGATCACCATCAACCAGTCCAAGTATGCTCTAGATTTGCTCTCAAGGTTTCATATGGTTGACTGCAAGCCTGCTCTGACTCCCTTTCTTTCTGGAGTCAAACTTGAGGCTCAATGTTCTTCTCCACTTGTTGATGGCACTTTGTACCGACAGCTTGTTGGGAGTCTTATTTATTTGACTCATACGAGACCTGACATTTCATATGCTGTAGGCATGGTCTCTCGATTCATGCAGGAGCCTCATGAGCTGCATTGGAAAGCAGCCAAGCGGATCCTTCACTACATTTAGGGTTCTCACAGTTTGAGATTCACTACGCAGCGAGTATTGAGCTTGACTTGGTGACAGATTTAGATTGGGCAGGTGATTCTCAGGATCGCAAGTCTACTTCAGGTTACAGCTTCTCACTTGGTTCAGGTCCTATTTGTTGGTCGGGCAAGAAGCAGTCTGCTATTGGTCTATCTTCTACTGAGGCCGAGTATCGGGGCATTGTGAATGCCACCACTGAGGCCATTTGGCTTCAGAATCTTCTCACTAAGTTTGGTATCCAGATCAGATGGCCATCAGTCATATTTTCTAACAACCAGAGTGCCATTCAGATCTCACAAAATCTGGTCCATCATCAGCGGACCAAACACATAGAGGTCCACATGTACTACATCCGAGAGCTCATCCATGGCCACGTCATTGACCTTCGCTACTGTTTGACTTCCGAGCAGGTTGCTGATATCTTCACCAAACCCTTCATTGAGAGCAAGGTCCTTCATTTGCGATCTTTGCTCGGGGTGAGGGATGCTTCATCTTCTGGGGGGCTTCTTCCTCTCACTCGGAGTCCTGACTCTCTCTACTTTGGGGGGGGTCTCTTCTCTCTCTATTTTGGGGGGGCTTTTCTCTCTCTTTGGGGAGGAATTTTATGTAGATGGGTACCTCATCAGGCTTGATTTACCGGGACCCATATCTACATCCACCTAAGCTTCACTTATGGGGGGTGTTAGTGTAGGTTTTTATTTCCTAGTTGGGTTATTTATTTTTCCCTATATTCCTAAGTTTTTCCTACACTTCTATTAATCTCTCTTAGGTTAATAAAGCATGTCTTATTAGGTGAGTGGTTGCGAGGTGTCACCTTCCTACATGTGAGCATCCATTAGCTATCTTGGGAAGATACTTTGCTATCTTTAGTCCGATAGATGGTTGCTCCTGATTGGTCGGTGTTGCCACCTCCTCCCTCTTCCTAGTCTATATAAGCATGCTACCTGGCTTGTATTTGATATCTTTTGCTTTTGCATCCTCTTAATGTTATTTTGCTTCTAGCATTTGCATTACTCTCTTGGAGACTAACTCTGTGTTGCTATTTTGATTTCATATCATTTGCATTTATAGTTTAGATATCTATTCTTTGCACTAGTTTTCTGGGTTAATAATCTTTTCAAATTCTAACACTTGTAAGATAAACTATTTTGTACTTATAATCTTTAATGCAAAATTTAATGTATTATCTGATGTTATAATCCAAGATGTTGGTTTAGATTTATTTGATTTTAATTGGTTGAATCATGTATGTTGTTGACTGTTGTTAAATTGCAATAATTGCTATAATGCAGTTATGTAATCCCTAGAGATGATAGTTTAACTTTGTTGCTATTAGTCTATGTTATGTTTTGTTATCATTACTTCTATGTATATAAAAAAAATATTTCACCCTTTTTATTGCTTAGTTAAACTTATTTTTAGGGTTGCATGGTGGGGCATTACATTGTATATACCAAATAACAATTTTGTGTATTGCGTGGTTATGTGTGTATTCTATACAATATGATTTGAGATACCAAATTTTCTTGGGAACCTCCTTGCTTTGGGGTGGGTTTGAAATCAAACCCTATGAATGGGAGGAAATTATGCCTTCCATTAGATGATTGAATGTGATAATCTTTATTATAGTTTGTAAAAATAAATAAGAAGTTGTTCTGGAATATTTCTACGAAGTTGATTATTTGATATCCTTAGGAAGGAGAGAATGAACAAAATATATTCTAGTGTTAGAATTCTATTGAAAAGAAGCTATTACACAGAGATAATTATTGTAATTTTTTTTTCTAATGTTCAAAGGAGATTATAGAAGCATGGAAGGAAGTTTAGATAACAAATTTCATTATGTTGTACAAAATTATGTATTGATAACTATTTGTACATATATATGTATGTTTTAGAAGTTAAAAAAAAGGCAATTAAATAAATTCCTCTTTTACTTTCTTTTGAATTTAGTCTCAAATTAACCTATAACATGAAACTTAAAATAAAACAATTGATTAGAATATGTATTTTTATTGGAAGGAAGATCAAATTTAAATGTCATTGCTTGTATAATTCAAAATGATTTCTTATAAATAAAATGAATAATATTTTTTCTTTTACTTGTGCAAATATATATATATATATATGAAAAGAATGTTCATATATTAATATATTTATTATTTATAATATATTGGAGAGCCAAATTAAATAAATATTATACATAATTATAAATAGAGGTTTATTTAATAACAAATACTAAAAGAATTTAAAATCATATATACAAATATGTAAGTTTATTTAATAACAATAACAATGCCTTAGAGGCACTGTGGGCTCCTTCCATACTCTAATTTATAAAAGAATTCTTATATACAATTTAAAATTATCAAAGAAAATGTAGGAATACTAATGCAATCATCTAATGCATTAATTCATTTCAGTTGACCAATGAGCATTGGGTATTAAATTCATTTGGCAAAATCCCTAAAGTTGAAACTTATTTTTTTTATTTAATGATTTAATAAATGCAATTTATTTATTGTGCTATTGGTCAATTAGTGAACACTAATGGTGAAAATGGAATTTTTTATTTTTTAATTATATTAAAATTCAGTCTACCTTTCAAGTACCAAGTTGGCGAGTTGACAAGTTGGCCGGTCTGGATTTTTGTCAGTTTTGTTTTTCATCAGTTCACATTTGTCAGCATACAAATAGCTTGTGCTTAAATATATGTATTGTTTTCATTGGCTAAAATTGTTTTTTTGACTCAACGGAATGATGAAGATTTCAAATCCGCTACATACTTGAGATGTTGCCAGCGTGATAACGATGACGTTGATGAATGCAGTCCGCTACCCCGCAGTGCCTTTGGTGGGACCTCAGGGGGAAGCGAGGGAGCAATGCCTGCCAGCTCGATAGCCTTTGGTAGGATCCTCGTGGGAGAGTGGGGGATGGTTACCATGAAAGTCAAGCTCAGCGTTGGTCAGCTTCTTTCCGCAGGTGGAGACAAATTTGATGGCCATAAATCTTTGTTTCAGCTAAGCAGTTGCCAGTAGCTGCTGGGGGCCAATGCCTGGGAATTGTTGGTGGGTGCCAACATGAGAATTGGGAAAGGGATGGTAGTGAAGGTGCCCATCATCTGCTCCTGCTCCAATGACACCAGGATCTCCAAAGACGGGCCCAATTACACCATGCAGCCAAAAAAACTATCTTTATAAGTTCATCTCATGGCATATGCACTGAAATCTGGTTCAATCAGATATTAGCACTGATTTTGTTGTTCATCAGTTCATATTTGCTAGTGTGCAAACAACATGTGCTAAAATGGGAGTTTTGAAAGAGGGTTTGGACATCCATCAAAGCATGAAAGAGAGGAATTTTGATAAATTTTGTAGATGCAACAACCTTGGTAGACATGTATGCAAAATGTGGAAGCATAGAGAAGACCCGTGAACTGTTTGACAAAATGCCTCAAAGAACGTGGTTTCATGGAATGTAATGGCTGCAGGATATGCACAAAATGAATTTGTTGAAAAAGCTTTAGAAATTTTCAAGCAAATACAAATGGCAGGTGTAAAGCCAAACTCCACAATTTGAGGTCTTTAAGATTTTCCTGCGCTAGAAGTTCATCTCATGGCATTTGTGCTAAAATCCGGTTCAACCAAATAGTAGCACTGACCCATGTAAGTAGAATTGAATCCCAAAGAATAAAAAGTGTTAATCTTGTTTACCCTATCGTAGATCTCAAAAACTACAGAAAAAATAGCTTAATATAATCTACATTTACAAGAGGAACATAGCAAACATTGATATGATAAACAATTATAGAGAAGAAACCAATTTATGATCAAGAAGTTTGTACCAAAGGTGAATAGAGGCTGATGCCAATGTACTCAAACAGTTTATTCCCAACAAAGGGAGCAAAGATACTGTAGAAGGGAAATGCTAAAGCGAGGACCACTACCACAGAAACCACCTTCAACATCAACTCAGAAATTGGAATTATTGATTTGAAATATTATTAGCAACACAACATTACCCAAATAAAAGATTTGAGAGACACATAGTTGTAGAGGGTGGTAGGGCAGCTCCCAATGATGCCTACTCATTCTCAAGGATTATTATTACTCAGCAGCCCCAAATACTTAATTCCTATCATTTGACACCACAACAGGCCTAAAAGATCACACTGGGTTCATTGATCCTCCTGATACAGGCCTGAGCACAACTGCATACATTACAAAAAGATGAAAAGAGTATGAGATATCCTCACATAATGTCCATATACAATATATTTTCTACGAGGAAGAAATCTAAGGGTATGATCTTCAGAGCCCTGCATCATACCAGCCCGTGACACATGGACTGCAAAAATTGCATCCAACGGCCATCTGCATGCACAATTGTTCATGACCAAGCATGCCAAATAGATCTCCAATCCAAGCGAAGACAAGTTCACATCTCTAAACATTAGAAACCCTTAAAACACACTTCGACTCTAAAATCATTATCAACTAGACTTGCGCTAAAATGGAATTCCTACGGATATATCCACTTGCCTTACAATCCCCCGCTTTGTCCCATCATGTGCTTCTATCCACTTGACAATGGGTGAAATATGAAACATGTTTTTAGTTATAGTATATCTAGAGCACGACTCATCATCTCTTTCTTCGTTGGTACAAATATATGAAGGATAGAGGAATTTTGTCAGATGTTGTGGTTGCAACTGCCCTGGTAGATGTGCAGAGGAATTCAAGATCACATGATAGTGGAGAAAATAAGCGGCACTAGATATATCTGTCAGGGAGGAAAAACCCCGCATCCGATGATGCATAAAAGTCGCAAAATCATTTATCTCTTCAAATACATTACAATTGCTTTTTTTGCTTTCATATTCAATATGAAACACTTTTTATAGTTTCATATTATAATATCAAACTAAGAATGATAACATAATTAACAATAGTAATTAATTGATTCAGTCTAATATAAATATATTACTAATATTACTAATATCATTAATTTAAGCTCATTTATTCAAATATTATCATATATTGAATTAATTTATTGATATTAATATTTTTAATATAAAATGATATTAATTTATTTATTAAAGCTATGACATATTTATCTATATATTAATAAAGATTGATATTTTTAATAAATTATCTAATATTATTGATAAGTTAATATTGATATTGATATATTAATGTTGATTGGTCAAATGGACAAATACTAATATTATCTATATATTTAATCAATAATATTTATCTTGCTTGTCAAGCAACACAATCATATAGAACATGGCATGGCCTATAAGCAATGGCAAGAACTTCAAGGCTAATGTTTTGTTTACAATGAATCAAATTCAACCATTCTTTTACAATCATCATTGTTATATGGAATATGGAGGTAGGGTATCTTCCATACTTTAGATTGCACTATTTGTTTCATAGTGAACTGTACTATGGGAAGAAATTCTTTGTTATATTTTTGACTTATAGTGTCATTCCCTTGTTGTTATAAGAATAATCTAGAGGACATCATTTTTTGCATTGGCTTGTTCAGGTATTACAAGGATCAATAAATTAAAATCAATCTTTACATTGATCAATTACAATGTCATTAATTTTATTCAACATTACAATGACAGGAACCTGACGCAATGCCAAGTTATTCAATAATATGGTCACATGGGTGGGCATTGTAGAATAGTTGAGTGCATAATCAAATCTTTATGCTTATAGTGGGGAGGCATCTCCATGTGTCATGCTCCTATTTATAATGACAAAATGACCAAATAGGCCACTGGCATCTTTGCCCTCAACATTTATTCTTCTTCCATCTAAGCTAGCTCACTTTTACCAAGCTATTTGATCTAGCCTTGGGTTAACTATTGAACCCAAAATTCATGTTCAACAAAGTTTTTTAAAGTCTGTTTAACCCGAGGTGTCACATTTATATTGGCTAAAGTGTGTGTGTTAGCACTTATGTAGCCCTAAATAATAGATGGCTGAACCAAATTACCTTATATGACTATTGACATCACATTTTCATATGTAATTGTATTAAAATGTTGCACATTAGACAACATTATAACACACATGACAACCTAATCTTTTGTCTACATTTTTTCAATAATTATTTAACAACCATATCACATTTATTATTCATAATGAATTATTATTATTGTATACAAAACAAGTATTATTCTTTTAGATTACAATTTTAATACACTAAATTTCAAGAATAAAAATTTCAAAAATATTAAACAAACAACTTTTTCTTTAAAATAATTTTTTAAAGAAACATTGAAATAATTTAATATTTATATAAAATTAACAACATACAACTTATCAACTACTATAATTCTTAACTTAACACAATAAAATAAATAAACAATGTAAGATCACCATACTAAACTCATATTCCTAGCCACATTTACCACATGGCACACACAAAGCCATCTTAGGCTTCTTAGGCTTTTACTTCCTACTACTTTCCCGCTCACTATTAATTATTAATTATTAAAGATTGATATTTAGATTAGTTATTAATATCTAACTTATAATATAATATATTGATATTTTAAATCTATTAAATCTTAAAACTTATTATCAATTACAATGTCATTAATTTTATTAGTATTTCTATTAACATTAGATATTGAATATGAACAATAACTAAGTATATATATTGATTAATACAAATAAATATATTGATTAATTAATTATTAATGTTTCCAACCATTCATTAAATTTACTAAATCTTTAAACTTATTATCAATTACAATGTCATTCATTTTATTCAACATTGCAATGGTAGGAACCTGAAGCAATGAGTCTCTTGTTACAATTAAAAAATTTATCTTTTTTTAAAGACAACTAAAAATATATGTATTAAACTTATTTTATTTATTTAATTTTTTCTTTAAAATTTCTACAATTTTTTATATGTATTAAAGATTTAAAAAATAAAAATAAAATATAAACTTATTTATCTTCCCCCCAAAATGAATAAAACCTCTATATGAATAAACAAATAATTAGAGCTTTTCTCTTGGTCAGATGAACAATAGTAGATTGCTTTATTTCTCTTCATGTAGATGGGTGTAATTGGAAGAAATATAGAAGCTATAGGTAGCTAATAAGAGATGAGATCTATGAGTCAAATCCTTAGATCTGCAAAATAAAATCAAAACTCAAAAAAATGTTATATATAAAATAAAACAAATTTATCACTTTGTATTATTATGATCTCTCTTGATCCATGAATCATTTGAAAATAAAAATATTAATAAAACAATAAATCACAACAAAGGTTTTACCATTAAAATTATTAATGGTTGAATAAAACCCTTGCCTAGAGTAAATTTGTAGAAAACACAGAAAAGTTAGAAGACAATAATAACCATCTATATGGTTTCTCTATGAATTTGCAAATAAAAAAAGAAATAAAATAAATAAGAGCTAGGGTTTGAAAAGAAAAGAAGTGAACCATAAAAGAATTGAGAATGAATAAAATGAATTGCATGCAACAAGGAAAAAAAAAAGAAAGATTGCCTTTATACCTAGATTTTTGCCCTTAATTTTCTCTAAATTTATAATTAATAAATTGTTTGAAATGTTTTAAGTTAAATATTTAATTTTATTTAATTAAATTACATTTGAACAAATAGATAATTAGTTAATTTAATTAACTGTATTTGACAACTAGATAATAAATATAATATGAGTTTGAAAATTAGAATTTAGATTAATTTTAGAATTAATTTTAATTTTGAAAATTTAGTCTGCCATTTAAATAAATAATAATAATAATAATTTATTATATAATTAAATATTTGAATTTAATTGGGTTTTAATTAAATTTTTAGTTAAAATATGAAAACATTAGAGTAGTACATACAATCTTATAAATTAAGAAAAAATTATGACCCTTTAGTTTTCACATATAATATCTTTATCTCTTGTATTGTCTATAATTATTTCCTTATTTCCTTGTGATTAACAAAAAAAATATGTAGAATCTTATAAACATTTTTAATCCTAATAATTGAATTTAGAAAATATTTTGAGTTGTGTTATTGCTTATTGTAGAGGTTTTTTAGTGGCGAATATTCACCAATTGGCAAATATCGCAGATCGGCAAAGTCAGAATTGGCGAATAAATCGCATCCAACTGGGTGGTCAAATCGCCCGGTTTTTACATATTATCAGTCGAATCCATATACATTCACCATTGATTTATTTTATGAGAATCAATGAAGTAAGATTTTTGCCATAACAAAATACGCGTTTCAAATGGGCCGACTAATATTTACGCCTGGAATTTCGGAAGGAAGTACTAAATCACCTATATATTCGCCAATACTATTAAAACAACATTGTGTATCAAGACACGTTTGGCCAACTCCATTAAATGGTTGCTGCGTGTGAGGACCCATTTCGCCAACCCCATTACATGGTCACTACGTGTGAGGACCCATTTTGCCAATTAAAATTTACAAGTAGTTGATTATGAGGGGCCATTTTGCCAATTTGCATGACACCTCCGTGCTAATCTTAGGGCCATATTTGCCTTGGAAATCTCAATGTATATAGTCCGTCAAGGTTTGATTCATCGACACTTAAATGTATTCCTTATATAATCACGCAGGATTCACCAAATCTTTTTGATATACCATATAGAATTCCCACAGAATTCACCAAATATGGTTTGATATAAATACAATCGAAACTCTGATTTATTCTTACATATTTTGTTCAGTTCTGAACTTGTGACTTGTGAGTTCTCAATTCAGATTTCGGAAGTTGGAGTTGGCACCTTGAAGTTGATTGTAGGCAAAGTTACAAAGTTACAACACAGGCATTCCTGCATTAGCGAATAACAAGTCAGTGAAAACCTAAACTTAAAGGCGAGTGATCATTTCTTCATAGTATTAGTGTTTGAAGATTTCTTCCTCTTCCATTCTTGATTCAATCTTAAAGAAGATATTTAGTAGGGAATGGGATCTATATTCTATGAGTATGTCCTTAAACAAGAAGACATTTTTTCCAGCTTTTATTCGAAGTGGGAGATCAGATCAAGATGTCGAGCCGCAAGTGCGACAAGGGTAAGACTCCTTAGGGTGGTGAAGGGATTGGGAGGCCATCAAAATGCTGAAAAGGTGGAGTTAGTATACAGTCTTACTTTGGAACTGGTAATGTTTCTGATCCATCAAATCAAGATGGAGCTACACCATCAACTCTTGCACCAAATAATGATGAAGAAGCCATTCACAATACCTCACCACCACTAGAAGGTGGGATTGCCATTGATTCAAATGAGGATGGCAATACCACAGGAGATATTCCAAGGGATACCCTGGTTAGCCAGAATGAGGATGGAAATACCGTAGAAGATGTTCCAAGGGATACCCTGGTTAGCTAGAATGAGGATGGCAATACTGCATAAGATGTTCCAAGGGGTACCTTGGTTAGCCAGACTAAGGATGGCAATACCGCAAAAGATTTTCCAAGGGATACACTGGTTAACCAGAATGAGGATGGTAATATCGCAGAAGATGTTCCAAGGGATACCCTGGTTAGCTAGATTGAGATAATCGACTTGGATGAAAAAGAAAATGATGGCGATGTAGATGATGTTCGGAAGAAGAAAAGAAAAGGCAAATCAAAAGATTCAAAAGGAAAATCAAATTATTCAGAAGGCAAATCAAAAGATTCAAAAGACAAATCAAAATATTTAGAAGGCAAATCAAAAGATTCAAAATTGGGGTGTGAGTGGGAAATGTCAAGGAATTTTTATCTTGATTCGGTGTCAAAGTACCCATTCATTGAACTAGTGGAGAAAGCAAACAAGATGAACAACCAACAGAATGCAAGTGTGTGATTTGTAGTTGGAAATGTAAAAGAGACAAGAAATTGTAGCTAAAGATTGACACTATAGAAAAACATATAGGTAAAGTTTATGAAAAACAAATCATAGACAGAAAGGAAACATCACTAGTAAGATGGAAATCAAAGGAAGAATGTATTCATGTGAAGTATGCCACAGAATATGATGAGCATAAGAAAAGAATGACAAAGCTTGCTACAAGTGGAGGTACAATCAAGGCTCAATTTGGAAAGGCAATGGAAGGAGCACAACTAGTAAAAACCGTTTAGATGAGTGTTATTTTTCATATTTTGTCCAGAAGGCGTCCTATGATAGACTACCCAGAGTATAGTAATTTATTATCTTTTTTGAGTGTTCCTCACTATCCTAGCACACATTGGTCAATAAACACTAGATGGGAATGGGCAAATTGTCTCTCTATGATGGAAAAGCAAGATTTAAAGGAGAATGTAAAAGAGTCAAACTTCATTGCATTATCTTTAGATGAAGTTACTGTGGTAGATAATACTTCTTGGGTCTGTATGGATGTGTATATTGTAAAAGAACATGTCCGCTGAGCTCATCTACTCTGTGTTCATAAAATGAAGGACAGTTCAATATCGCAAAATCTATTTGAACTAGTTAAGAAGCCTTTGAATGAAATTGCGGGTATGGATGACTTGACAATTGCCAAAAAGTTGGTGTGTGTAGGAGATGATGGAGCTGCAGTAATGCAAGGTCATAAGACCAATCTTTGCACAAAATTACAAACTACTTATGCACCGTACATGCTTTACATTCACTGCATGGCCCACGGAATGAATTTAGCATTTAAAATTGTAAGGAAGTTTCCTATAGTATCAAAAGTTAAAAATCTAGTCTGCAAGCTCCACGCATACTTTTGCCGAAGTCCCAAACATTTTACAGAATTTCAAAATTTTGCTGAGGGAATAACAATTGGAAACAAGCTTCTTAAGGATGTTGATACCAAATGGATCTCCTTGCATGGACTAGCACAACAAGTTCTTTCAGAATATCCATCCTTGATTGGAATAATGTATGAGCATCACAACACAGTAGACAAAGCTCTTGACCTCTTACATAGGTTAAGCGATATAGAGACACTCTTAACTTTAGCTAGTCTTCTTCCCATGCTGGATGAAATGAACAATCTTGTGAAGAAAGCCCAAGACGAAACTATGTATATCTATGAGTATACCAAACTACATAGAATGACATGCATGGCCCTCGATAATCTATATCTAGATCTAACAACTCAAAGCCCAAATTTTCATAGGTAGCAGATAATTACAGATTTGAATCATCCTAAAAATTATTTATAGTTTAATGCAAGCAGGGAGTTATGTGTTTTTGTATGTGGATTTGAGATACCAATGCACCATTGTAAGACAGTCAGGGGCTCTATCAGAGAAGTACTTGTTAGAAAGGATGATTTTGATGGCATTGTTGATATTGTTAGTAGTAATTTGAAGGAAATTGCAAGCAATCTTTCAATAGAGATTTATAATTGATTCCCTCGAGATGAAATACTTGATACCATGTCTATTGTGTATCCTCAATTTTGGGTTCAAGGCCACCGAGATAGCCCAAGCATTTTTCATCAAAAAGTAACTACCTTGACCGCATACTTTTCAAACATTGTAGAATGCAATGGATAGAAAATAGAAGGAATCATATATATAAATAAACTTAAAGGACAATGTAGTCAGTTTGTAAGAAGTATGATAGACTAGTTTAATGCCATGGAGAATTCCTTTGAAGTGGGATCAATAACAAAGGCCTAGAAAAACTTGGGTCAGAGTGAAATATTGCGTGATTCAATATCAGAATATTTCAAACTTGCTGATTTATGTCAAATAATGATATTGGGTTTGGTGGAAGATGAGAGAGTTTTTAGTGCATTAGGGTTTTTGAAATCAAAAATAAGAAACAAACTAGACAAGAATTTGGAAAATTGCTTGAGGGGATTAGGAAGTGCATATGATGAAGGGGGTAAATCATAAAACACACAACAACATAAATTGCACATAGAAAATAGAACTTTCTTTATTTATTTGGATGACTTATTACATTACAGAAGCTGAAATACAATAAGAGGAATCAACCATCCACAAGATGCGACACATTACAGCTTCCTATTCTAATACTATGGAATCATCTGCCTTCTGTAACCCTGAATCAGCTAGGGTTTTTGTTTTCCCACCTATTCTTGACTCTACACTTCCCCCCCTTAACTCTACCACTGCCCAAGGTTCCCAAAAATGGTTATTAATAGCCTTTTTGGTGGCCAACAACCTAATTTTGAAATTTTCTTCTCCTCCAAAAATAGGTCAACTTCTGGGAGTCATAACTTTTGATCCGGGTGTCTGATTGACGAACTGTTTTATGTGTCAAAAATCTCACGGAGTGTTCTATGTGCTAAGAACCTACTATGCTGGTTCCAACCATTTTTGGGCCCGTATCGGGGCCGTTTAGTGCCTCAAACTTGAGTTTGAATAATTTTCAGGCATTTTCTAGGAAACAGAAACTTTAATATCTTTCAGCTCGCAAATGATCTTTGCGTGATTCCTTCACCAAATGTCTTATTTTTTAGTTATGAAGCTTCCTGTAAATTTTCACTTTATTCTGTGCCCAAATGCAAACTTTCTAAAAATAGCAGGTTGCTATTTTAGCAGTTTGGAAAAGCTGAAAGTTCTACATCAATATTCAAGCAATTATGGAACCAGAACCACAAATTTTTAAAAGAAATGGAAAGAACATCAACAATTTTGAAACACATCTTTTTTTGGGTGATGCAAGATTGCCCTTACACCATTGGATGCTCCTGCATCAAACACCAAGGGTAATTTGAGAAGTGACCCTATCACATCTCAGGTGTTTGTGTGAGGAAAACCTAAATGGTCAACCTCTGCCTTAGACAACCAAGAAGAATCTTCAACAAGCCTTCCTTTCCATTTCACCAGGTATTCTTTATATTACCTGTTCCAAGTACTTCTTCCCACACGGCTATCCAAGATCTCTTCTATCTCCTTTGTTGAAGTAGATGCTGAAATACTCCACTATTCTTCTATTGGTCCATCCTTTGTTCCACCTTCATGATATTCTGATAAATTAGCAATGTTGAAAACAAGGGAAATGTTGATCCCACTTGGCAGCTCTACCTCATATGCATTTCCTGAATCATGTTTCTTTAAAATTCTGCATGGTCCAAATTTCTTCATTTTCAGCTTATTGTGTGTTCCAATTGGCAACCTTTCTTTTCTCAAGTGAACTATGGCTTCATCTCCTACTTGGAATTCCTTATATCTCCTCTTCTAATTTGCCTTAGCTTTGTACTGAATATTCATCTTATTAATGTAATTTTTCACCTCTTTGTGCAAATTCTTCATGTGTTCTACAAAGTCTTCAGCCTCGGCACTTGTCTTTTCTCCTTTGTCTAGATTCCTTAACTCTGAAGCATTTCTTGGACTATTCCCATATACAATATGGAATGGTGATTTACCAGTACTCCTATTGATAGAATTGTTGTAAGCAAATTCTGCCTGTGGTAAAATCAAATCCCATATCTTGGGCTTATCTCCTACTAAGCATCGTAGCAGGTTACCCAAACTCCTATTCACCACTTTTGTCTGTCCATCAGTCAATGGATGGTATGAAGAATTGAACTTCAAATCTATTTTCAAATTCTTCCACAATGTCCTCTAGAAATAACCAACAAACTTGGTATCTCGATCTGAAACTATGCTCTTTGGTAGACCATGTAATCTCACCACCTCCCTGAAAAATAACTCTGCAATATGAACAGCATCATTAGTCTTCTTGCAAGGAATAAAATGTGCTGTCTTCGAGAATCTGTCCACCACCACAAAAATAGAATCATGTCCTCTCTATGTCCTTGGTAAACCAAGAACAAAATCCATACTAATATCATCCCATGGCTTCTTTGGTACAAGTAGTGGCTCATATAGACCTATACTCTGACTTGCTCCTTTCACCATCTGACATACTCTGTAACTCTACACAAATTTCCTCACATTCTGCTACATCTGTGGCAAATAATAATTTTCACCAATAATAGCAATGGTCTTATCTCAACCAAAGTGTCCAGCTAATCCCCCACTATGCTTCTCCTTTATCAGGTTCTCTCTCATGGAAATCCTTGGAATGCACAACTGGCTTCCTCTAAACAACATGCCATCTTGGATTATGAAATCCAACCATTTTATCCTATCCAAAGTAATAGGTTCTAGACAAGATTTCAAAGCCTCTGTAAAATCTGGATCTTCAGGATACAAACTTTTGAGCTCATCGAACCCAACAACCTCTATCTTCATTTCTGTCAACAAATTTTGCCTTTTGCTCAAGGCATCTGCAACTCTATTGGACTTCCCACTCCTATGCTTCAAAATAAAAGTATAGCTCTGCAAAAACTCAACCCATTTTTAAGTGCCTTTGATTTAACTTTCCTTGCCTATTAAGATATTGCAAAGCTTGATGATCAGTATATAAAACAAACTCCTTTGGCAACAAATAATGTCTCCATTTCTTCAAAGCTTGAACTATTGTATAAAACTCCTGATCATAAACATAATACTTTTTCTTGGCATCATTAAGTGTCTCACCAAAATAGGCAATGGGCTTACCTTATTGATTCAAAACGACTCCTATAGCACTACCACTTGCATCACAATCTACCTAAAATACCTTATTGAAATCTGGAAGTTCCAAAATAGGTTGCTCTGTGACTTTCTGCTTCAATGTATCAAAGCTTTTGTCTGCTCCTTTAGTTCATTTAAACTCTTTTCTATCCCCTCTCATTATCTCAGTTAGGGGTGCACAAATGCTACTAAAATTCCTAATAAACTTTCTATAAAAACTTGCCAAACCATGAAAAAATCTTACCTCGGAAGCACTCCTTGGTGTAGGCCATTCAATGATAGCCCTCACCTTCTCTAGGTCCATCTTAAGACCTTCTTCTGAGACAACAAATACAAGGTATACCAACTCCTTTGCAAAACTACATTTCTTCAGATTAATCAGCAACTTCTCCTCCCTCAACTTTTCTAAAACTCTTCTGATATGCATCAGATGCTCATCCCAAGTCTTATTGAAAATCAAAATATCATCCAAATAAACAATAACAAAACTTCCCAAAAATTCTTTCAGTACCTCGTTCATGAGCCGCATGAATGTGCTTGGTGCATTGGTTAGCCCAAATGGCATGACTAACCACTCATACAAACCCTCCTTTCTCTTGAAGGCTATCTTTTATTCATTTCCTTCTCTAATTCAAATATGGTGATACCCACTCTTCAGATCAATCTTCGTGAAGTACTTGGCTCCACTCAAACAATCCATTATGTCATCCAGTCTAGGTAATGGAAATCTGTACTTGATCGTGATCTTATTGATGGCTCGAGAGTCTGTACACATTCTCCACTCTCCATCTTTCTTCGGTACTAGTATTGCAAGTACCACATATGGACTTAGGCTCTCTCTTATAAGTCCCTTCCTTAACAACTCTTGAACTTCTCTATTCAGCTCTTCACTCTCTGCAGGGGTCATTCTATGGGCTGCCTTATTCGGCAAACTCGCTCTTCGTATCAAATCCATTTGATGACTTATCTTCCTCACTGGTGGTAAACCTTCTGGTACATTATTAGAGATAATATCCTGAAATTCTTCCAACATATCTGAGACTTCTACTAGTACATCTTCACATTTCTCTTGACTAATCTTAGGAATCAATGCAAAGCAATGATGCTCATGCTTCATACCCTCCAAAAATTTTCTACCATCTACCAAGCAAATTCTAGCAGTACTACATACCTTTTCTTCCACCTCCTTCAAGGGCTTCAACTTATGACAAACTCCATCCTTTGTTAGGGAATATGTGTTTGCACAGCCACCATGGACAACGCTCCTATCATACTGCCATAGCCTCCCCAACAGTATATGACATGTGTCCATTGGTATGATATCACACAGCACCTCATCATGGTAGTCACCAATCTTGAACTTCACTAAATACTGCTCATTGACCAAATCTCTATGGTCCTTCTGCAACCATGCAATCTGATATTGATGTGGATGATTTCTTCTTGTCAACTTCAACTTGTCAACCATCTCCTCTGAAACAAGATTATCAGTGCTTCCACTGTCAATAATAATATCACAACACTTAACTTCACATTTGCATCTTGTGCAGAATAAACTCTTCCTTTGATTTGGTTCTTTCTCCTCATTCAACAAGGTTCTTCTGACCACTAGGGTTTCTCCCCTTTTAGCATCTTCAGAACGCTCAGACTGCACATCTTCATCTACATGTGCAACTCGTGCATTACCTTCAGGTCTTATATTCATCCTTCCTTGATGTTGCAGACACTCATATGCTCGATGCCCTTCTTCTCCACATTGAAAACAAGTTCCTCTGAAACCTCCTCTTCTAGGTCCTTGCCTAGGTCAGCCTCTTCCTCTTTGCTCATCGTTAATCTGGTCACGAGGGCAGTAGGTATTATCTCCTCTCTAATTTCGATTGGTGTCGCCTTCTTCACTTTTCTTTGAATCTTCATTTCTCCCCCCATAGGGTCTTCCACCAGTCCTTCTGCCTTGACCTCTTCTCCTTTGCTTTTTGTCAAATCTTTTAATCAGCTTCTCTTCCACCTTCAGGGAAAACTGGTATGCATCTTCTATGGTGGTCATTCTGACTAGGCTCAATGCCTCTTAAATACTTGGCCTCAACCCATTAATGTAACAGGCTACCTTCTCCTTATTTGGCTCTGCATGGCCTATCCTAATAGTAATCTTATAAAACTCGTATGTATACTCCTTGATAGAGTTGTTACTTTGCTTCAAACCTTGTAGCTTCTTCAATAGCTCCATCTCATAGTCCACAGGAATGAACTACTTCTTCAGTTTCTCCACCATTCGATCCCATCTGGTGATCTTTCCTTTTCCTCTTCTGTTCTTCTCTAACTAGACCTCCTTCCACCAAATATTTGCATGGCCCTTCAACTTTATTTTTGCAAACTTGACTCGATCTGGGTCCTCCACGTCTTCATACTCAAAATACTCCTCCATGTCATTGATCCAATCAATGAGTTGTTCCAGATTTAAATCTCTAGAATATGTAGAAACTTCAATCCTATGCCTCTTTCCAATCTTAGAAATGGCCCTCAACAACCTAACTTCTGTAGGATCTCCTACAGCTTCTTGTTCTTCCTCAGATAGCTCTTCTTCAGCTTCATCTTCGCTTTTTTCTCTTGTTCTTGGCTCAAACCCTCTTCGTAGCTCCTCTTGCAATGCATTGATTTACCTTTGCAGGGCTCTAAAACCCTCTTCCATCAAAGCATTCCTCCCAATATGATTTCTTCATGGAGGCATCTTGATCTCCACAGCAAACCCACAACCTCAGGTCCTGGTGCAAACTGCCTCACGGTTGGCGATCTGTCTACACACTCAAGAACCCTTGCTCTGATACCACTTGATGAAGGGGTAAATCATAAAACGCACGACAACAGAAATTGCACACAGAAAATAGAACTTTCTTTATTGATTTGGACAACTTATTACATTACAGAAGTTCAAATACAATCAAATGAATCAACCCTCCACAGGTTGTGACACATTACAACTTCCTATTCCAAGACTCTGGAATCATCTGCCTTCTGTAACCCTGAATCAACTAGGGTTTCTTTTTTCCCACCTATTCTTGACTCTAGACTTGCCCCCCTTAACTCTACCACTACCTAGGGTTCCCAAAAATGGTTATTAATAGCCTTTTTGGCGGCCAACAACCTAATTTCAAAATTTGCTTCTCCCTCCAAAAATAGGTCAACTTCTGAGAGTCATAACTTTTGATATTGATAAACCATTTTATGTGTCAGAAAGCTCACAGAGTGCTCTATGCGCTAAGAACTTGCTCTATTGGTTTGGACCATTTTTGGGCCCGTATGGGGCCGTTTAGTGCCTCAAACCTGAGTTTGAATAATTTTTAGACATTTTTCGGGAAATAGAAACTTTAATATCTTTTAGCTCGCAAATGATCTTTGTGTGATTCCTTCACCAAAGGTCTTATTTTTCAGTTATGAAGCTTCCTGTAAATTTTTACTTCATTCTGTGCCCAAATGCAAACTTTCTAAAAATAGTAGGTTGCTATTTTAGTAGTTTAGAAAAACTAAAAATTCTACATCATTATTCAAACGATTATGGAACCAAAACCACAAATTTTGAAAAGAAATGGAAAGAACATCAACAATTTTGAGACACATCTTTTTTTGGGTGATGCAAGATTTCCCTTACACCACTGGATGCTCCTGCATCAGCGTATAATGTCAAAAATTCTCTTTATGAAAGGGCATTTACAATTTGGAAGTTCATCTATGAAAGAAGAGGGTTATGCAACACTTCAAGTTCAAACGCTGGTAGTGGTGGGACAAATGATAGTGACACAATGACTGATGAATTTGACTTTGGGACTCAGAATCAAGATGAAGAAAATGAAGACGAGACTCAGAATCAAGACGACTCTTTTTCTTTATTTGAACGTCAGTTTGAGGACCCTGACTCAATTTGGGAAATGGAAGTGAATTAGCATTTTTTAGGTATTTATATTGTATTTTATGAATTATATTCCAAAACTGTTGTTGATGATATTTTATATTGTATTCCTTGAAATTGTGAATCAAATTGAATACATTAACATATTATTAATTATTTCATAATTTAATTGTGTCATATTGATAAGTTTTACATGTACTAAAGTTGATTTGTGCATAAAACATAAAATTTGCAATAAAGTAGAATTTTGGTTTTTGATTTGATATGGTAAATAAAATTAGCTTAACATATTAACAATAGTAGGATTCATCATTCAACTCAATGCTTAATATTTATTTGCTAAAGTTGATTTGTGCATAAAACATAAAATTTGCAATAAAGTAGAATTTTGGTTTTTGATTTGATATGGTAAATAAAATTAGCTTAACATATTAACAATAGTAGGATATAGAACAATGAACATTATCAATTGTTGAATGTGTATTTAGTAGTTGAAATTAGAGTTTATTTTCATTTGATAAAATAAATAATACAGATAATTGAATATCCAACATACATGTCCATATAATATCTTATTTATACTGAATTTGAATTTTCTATTGATTTTCAAATGAAGGAGTACATAGAGGCAATGTAAAATCTTGCTCAAAGACAACTCTGCACAGAGCTGAGTTGGAACTTAGAAACTCATAATATCAATATCAAATCATTCTAACAACTTTTTTAGCACTTTCCACTGTTCAGGTGGTGGAATTGTCATTTCTTCTAGCTGATGTTGTCTGACTTGAATTTTTGTTAACAATGATGATCGATTTCCAATTTGGATCCTGGGTCTGACTTGAATGTTTTAGCTAAAGATACATTCAAGAGTATCAGTTGTTTGATGAAATCCAAAAAGTTCGCCTCATCTGGATTCCCAAGAAACTGGTCCAAATCAATCTTCCTTGCATCCTCCATTTTCTTTCTCAAATTATCCTTTCCAATGAATCGGTCATTTGTGTCAAAACCCTATGGCAAACCAAGTTTTGTCAAGTTCCTTACCTTTTCATCCTCCTCCTTAATCTTTGTTACAGCCTCAATCATAAATTCTTTTGTTTCACACATTCTTGAACACTTTTTAATGATAAATGTCACCTTCATTGTGGCTTCCATCCGATTAGTAATGCCTTTTGAAATCAATTCATTATCACTAGCTTTGTAGACTGTTTCTAGAACTTGATTTGCAGATTTCTCATCTGCCTGCAGTTGCAGATTTGTGTTGTCCATTAAATATTTGCTCAGCTTATCAAGATGTAGTCTCATGGCATCAATGAATTGAAAGAAATTGAACACAATTGATCAAACCTCTACATTATTTCTTCCCAGATATTTTGTTTCATGTGCCTGATTGTTTGTCTACAAAATTCAGTTACTTTTTTGACAAGATTTTATTTCATTTTTTGCTTCCATAAGCTCTACGGCCAATGTTTCAATTTTTTGCCTCTCTTTCTCCAATTTTTGTTCCCACTATTCATTTTCTTTCCCAATGCTTTGTCTTAAATTTTATGAAGTGGATTTTTCCTCATTATATTTCTTTTTGATTGTAATGTCAGAAAATGTCCCCTTGGGGGCTTTGCCCTCATAAGGTTTAGCTCCTGGATCTTTAGAGTGCATTTAGAACATTTTAGTTCATATTTTAGCATCCCGATGGAATGAGACCTAAGTCCCATGACAAATAGGACATAGGTAGACCCCTTGAGTTGTACCTTGCCTAAAATAGGGGGGAGGACTTGGGTGCCTGCGCCCTAGTCCTGCCCTATTTTAGGGAAGCCTCAATTTCTAGGTGTCGGTTTATGACCGTTAGAAGGTTGTTTTGCCGATACAGTAAAGTTTGATTTTTAATATCTTGGCGGGAATGATTGTAGGTGCATATATAAGCAAGTGTAGGCATTCATTTGTAAACTAGATGATTACTAGCAAGCTATTGTGTTCTCAAGGTGATTCAAGGCTTTCTATTGTGTTGCAAGAGCAGACTTGTGTGTTTTGTGTGTTGATATTTGTAGATTTGAGCATCAATTCCTTCATGGCATGAAGATCATCTTCCTCCTTGAAAGCTTCACTATAAGGTGACATATCATTATGTTTTTTATCATTGATTCCTTTGGTTTTTGACCTCTGCCTCACAAGGGCACGCCCTCTTTATCTAACAATGGTGTTTAGAGACTTAAGTGTCCTCTAGGGTTTGATTGAGGCAAACCTCTAAACACCACAACCCCCAAACCGAGTCTTGTGATTGCAGGTTACAGGTGTTGCATCCAGGAAAAGTGGAGTTATAGGAAGGTTGGAAAGACATTAGGGATTTAGGATCTAAAGAAAAGATGGACAAATGAGCACTTACGGGACTAGGGCGCTCACTCCAGTGTCCTTCGAAGGTAGATTCTGGAAAATAGAAGTTGCAGGGCTGATCAGTGTCTGAAGGAGGTCCAGATTCCCTGAAAAAGTAGGTACCTTGGACTTGGGCGTCCGCTCCAGTGTCCCCAATTGTTCCACTTTGGAACCTTGAAAATAGGTATTCTGTAATTTGGTATTTTACTCCTGTCTGCAAGAGCTTTTTCTGTAATTCATTAATTTGTTGTCGTATTTACATAATTAGGGTTTTAATGGTCAATTGAGCATAGGAGAACAAAAAATTGATAATTAATTCCCTAATCCAAGTTTTCCTACATCTGAAAGTGACTCTAGGGTATGATAATGCTTTCCATTCGACCCTAGATCCTTCAATGTAGAGTGGAGAGGCATATTTAAACATCTAAACAATAAAAGATTAAAGAATCCAATTTTCCACTAAACATTTTGGTGAAACCATGTATTTGAAATTAAATTGTAACTTGCTGAGTGTTTGTCTGTAGATTTGGTGTGATTTCATTCATTCATTTGGTCATTTAATTTATTGCATTGAGAAATTTTTTAAAAAATTAAAAAATTGGAAAAATACAAAAAAATTGCATTGTTGGGCTTACTAAAGTGTGTCAGTTCTTCCTAAACTTTCCTAATTCATGATTTTTACATCATATCTGATATAAAATATAGAAAAATACAAAAATTCAAAATTTTTCCTTGCATTTTCATCATTTAATTGCTAGGGTTTTGTGGAAATTTTGTCAATTTTATATAACCTAGAAATACCAAAATCTAGGGTTTGTAGGCAAAATCTTTTAGCAAATTTTTCTACTGATTTTAAAGGCTCATTAAAATTTTCATTTGTCTGTAGTCTTGCATTTTAGTGTGAATTTGCATTTAAATTTAAATTATTTGCATTTTAGCATTGAAAATTTTAACAAAAACTAGCAATTTTGGTGCAATTTCATTAAATTTGCATGGGAATTTTGCATGATTAAGCTTGCAAATTATTTTCAGATCTGACATTATTTAGTTTCCATCATAAATCAGACATTAAATCATTCACATAGCATTTGTTCCAAAACTTCAAACCTAGGGCTTCAAAAACAACAATTTTCACTAAAAATTGGCCTTCTCGACTCTCCAAACTTGCACCACAAGAGTGTTGTGAAAGATATTTTTGCATTAATTTTATTTTATTAGGGTAATAATTTTCTTCCCCTCATAAAAATATTCACAACACTCTTTTAACGGGCTCTTGTAGTGAAAATTTTGCAAAAAACTACGCATTTTGGCTATTTTGGCCCTAGGGTTTGACCTAGTTTGCACTCCAAGTGTGTTGTGATCAATTTTATGGATTTAGGTGACTGATATTATTAATATTATTAATTTTCCCTCCTAAAATTTCTTACAACACCTCTTTTTCTAAGTCTTGGAGTTGAAAAACCGTGAAAAATAATCTATTTTTGCTATATTTTCACTAGGGGTTGACCTTAAATTGCACTAAAATCATGTTGTGTTGGGTATTTTGACACCAAGTGGATTTTATTTCTGATATTAATCACTCTCCATCATCATTTTCCTCACAACACCCTTTGTCATGCTCTCTTGCATTGAATTTTGGTGAAAAAAGTGCCTATTTTGACATATTTTCACTATAATCGACTTGGCATTTTCTTGGATTCGCATCAAGAGTGTGTTGAGAGTGATATTATTTCTGTTTTGGACAGATATCAGACATATATCTCACTTCCCTCAATCAAAATCCTTACAACATCCCTTGTTCCATTCATCTGCATTGAAAAAAGTACAAAAAATCAAGCATTTAAGGCTATTTTTACATATAGTTTTGCACTTGTCTTTTGCATCAATTTGAAAAGATTCTAAAAATATGATATTACAATGCAATGGAACCTTCATGTCATTTTTCTATGCTATCTTTGCATGCATTTATCAAAGATCTTGATTTTGAAGAATTCCTAATCCTCATGAGTGAACATCCTTTGATATTAGAAGATTTAACTAAATTCCTCTCTAGGAACACTGATGAGAAAGATGAGAGATAAAAGCCCTTTTACACCACAAAGTATGATGATGATGGTGATGATGTACCCTCCTCTCATCCCACAGCTCTCCCTAGCCAAGATGTAGCATTGGTGGATGATAAAAGGTCTCTCACATTAAATCCTCTGAGGATGGATATTGGGTGCAATCAAGAGGAAAATAATGTTAATTCAATAATTGTTAATGGCCTTCATAGAAATATTCCTAAAATGATTGTTCGAGGGGCACTTAGTGCACCCTCTTGCTTAAAACCAGTGATTGTGGTTCAAGGTGTTCAAAATGTGTTTACAACAACCACACCACAATGTGATTTCTCACACATACAACACCTGTAATAACAAGCAAAGTAACCAAGCACTGTATTTGCCTGTCTCTCTTCCATGTTCTCAACCTATGCTCCCTCAACCACCTCGTCTTACTCATAAAAGTGGTCAAGAGTATGATCTTGTCAAACAGCTTCGCACTAACCCATCTTTCTGCGTAGTGAATTTGATGATGTTTCTATCGCATTTACAAACCTTAACAATACTATTGCTCTATGCACCTTTGTTTGCCTTTGAATCTAGCCTTGGCGGTACTCAATTCAGAGAGCTTCGTGATATAGCCCCTGGTTATCCTTGAACTCTAAATTTGTTGTAAAACCTTGGCTCTTTGTGTGGTTAATCATATGCATTGATGTTGTTGTTTATTATGAATTTGTAGACACTAACATGTTTCTTGCAGGGATGTGTTTGTGGGAACATTTGGTGATCGTAAAGTACATGTCACCTCCGGGGGGCATGGGCTTTGTGAAAGTCAATGTTCCCTTGTGTGTTTTCTTCCTACCTTAACGTGCTTGATATCGATAGCTGATATCAACCACCTTAAGGTGGGGGCATATATAAGGTAAGCTGTCTGTTATAGATGTTAGCAATGTGCTTGTCCTCAGGTGTAGGCTAGTATGATGAGTACTTCCTACATCCTAAGTTTGTTTGCAATCAATCAATCTATCTATTGCATATACCTCCTTTTCACCATAAGGCGTCTCCGTGATGCGGGTGGGGTTGTATACTTTTGAGCTCATATCTCCTTTTCACTGTAAGGCGTCTCCTTGACGCGGGTGGGGTGGTATGCCATGCTTCCTTTTCACTGTAAGGTATCTCCATGATGTAGGTAGGGTTGTATTTTCAAAAAGTCCTCTGTGGAGGTGGGAAGCAGTTCTGTGACTAACTCAACCCTTAAGCGTGTTTTCGGCGATTGTTGTGGCAAAGCCCAATCGTCGATGTGTGCCTGTAATGTGCCTGAGATGGTGTTGGACCTAGAGATAGGTACACTCCATCGCTTGTCTGCCGTGTTTTCTTCGTGTCTTTAAAGTGTGTGTGTTTGGTGTGCTTTCTTTGTTTGGTGTGCTTATTGCCCCATATGCATCCTGCATTTTGGGAGGTTTTGTGTATCTTGCATGTGTGTTGCCCCATATGTAGAGACCAGCACCTTCGAGTAGTGCTTCCTGCATTTTGGGAGGTTTGTTTACTTTCTAGTACTTGCATTTGCATTTCATATATATGAGAAAAAGAAAAAAAATATATCATTTATGTCTTCTATGCATTAACTATCTACTCTATGTTTTACGTGATTGTAACTGTCTTCTTCATGTTTTGCATGCCTGTTACTGTTTTCTATGTGATTGGTGTGTCTTCTCCATGCTTGGTGTGTTTGTTGTGTTTGTGACCTTACTTTAATGCATGTATTGGCCTCACGTTTATACATACATTAAAGTGGGGGCTCAATGTAACGTCAAAAAATGTCCCCTTGGGGGCTTTTCCCTCATAAGGTTTAGGTCCCGGGTCTCTAGTGTGCATTTAGGACATTTTAGTTCATATATTAGCATCCTGATGGAATGAGACCTAAGTCCCATGACAAATAGGACCTAGGTAGATCCCTTGAGTTGTACCTTGCCTAAAATAGGGGGGAGGACTTGGGCGCCCGTACCCTAGTCCTGCCCTATTTTAGGGCAGCCTCAATTTCCAGGTGTTGGTTTATGACCGTTAGAAGGTTGTTTTTCCGACATGGTAAAGTTTGATTTTTAATATCTTGGCAGAAATACTTGTAGGTGCATATATAAGCAAGTGTAGGCATTCATTTGTAAACTAGATGATTACTAGCAAGCTATTGTGTCCTTGAGGTGATTCAAGGCTTTCTATTGTGTTGCAAGAGTAGACTTGTGTGTTTTGTGTGTTGATATTTGCAGATTTGAGCATCAATTCCTTCATGGCATGAAGAGCATCTTCCTCTATGAAAGCTTCACTACAAGGTGACATATCATTGTGTTTTTATCATTGATTCCTTTGGTTTTTGGCCTTTTCCTCACAAGGGCATGCCCTCTTTATCTGACAATGGTGTTTGAAGACTTAAGTGTCCTCCAGGGTTTGACTGAGGCAAACCTCTAAACACCACAACCCCCAAACCAAGTCTTGTGATTGCAGGTTACAAGTGTCGCATCCAAGAAAAGTGGAGTTGTAGGTAGGCTAAAAAGATAATAGGGATTCAGGATCTAAAGCAAAGACAGACAAAGGAACACTTTTGGGACTAGGGTGCTCGCTCCAGTGTCCTCTGAAGGTAGATTCTGGAAAACAGAAGTTGCAGGTCTGATCAGTGTCCGAAGGAGGTCCAGATTCCCCAAAAAAGTAGGTACCTTGGACTTGGGCGCCCGCTCCAGTGTCCCTGACTATTCCTCTTCGGAACCTCGAAAACAGGTATTCTATAATTTGGTATTTTACTCCCGTCTGCAAGAGCTTTTCCCGTAATTCATTAATTTGTTGTCGTATTTGCATAATTAGGGTTTTAATGGTCAATTGAGCATAGGAGAAGGAAAAATTGATAATTAATTCCCTAATCCAAGTTTCCCTACATCTAAAAGTGACTCTATGGTATGATAATGCTTGCCATTCGACCCTAGATCCTTCAATGTATAGTGGAGAGGCGGATTTAAACATCTAAACAACAAAAGATTAAAGAATCCAATTTTCCACTAAACATTGATCTCATCTAACTCTTGCTTCAGTCCATTCAATTCCACCTCTGTTTGTTTATCCTCTTTGCTTGTTGATGTAGAGGTAGATTTTTTTATTCTTTTTTCTAATTCATTGCTCTTGTTATCTGTTGCTTTCCTATTTGCTTTCTCATTTGCTAAATCTGCCTGTAATTTTTCTATTTGATTCTGCAACTTTTTTTCTCTCTCTATCATGCTTTAGCAATGATGTGTACACCAATTCATTGTTCTTCTTTGATATATTAATTTTGTCAGTATTTTTTAATCCAGAAAAATCAAATTACAAACTGCTCACCTGAAATTCAGATCGATCCATCTGATTTTCTGGTTTATTTTGAATAGTGGGAACAACAATTGTGTACTCCATGATTTCTGTATTTGTGTCAAATGTGAGTAATATCATGGTTGTTGTAGGATCTGAAGTTACAATATTCACACTCTCCATCAGTTGCTTCTTATCCTTTTTATACAATTCTAATTTCTTTTTAAACTCTTGAATGTAATCAAAACCTGGGGACATAGGAATAAGGGAATGCTTGAATGGTGAAGGAATAGGAGTACTTGCAATTTCTGTTATAGCCACACTAACTGGGGGAGTACCTGGAAATAATTCCTTTGTAGTGGAACTAGTAGTTGGACTTGGACCTGTCATAATCCCTTATCTCTTCTGTGTCCCTTGATCACTGAGTGTTTGTGTGGTATTTTGTATTGGTGTCCTCTTGTGTGTAACTTGTTGTTGGACCTATTGTTGTAGCACATGTTGACTAAGTTCTCCACCAGTGGTTGTGTCAGTCGCACTAGGCTCTCCACCATGGGCATGTCCAAGTTGTGATTGCATCTAACCATGAGGATTAGGATTTGAATCTGTAACAAATTCAATTCTTCCAATTCTACTTGTATGACCTTGGTGCATTTTATCAGTTGATTTAGCTCCAAGGCCTCATTTATCAAATGGTTTTCTAGTAGTGGTGACTACATCTATTGGTTTCCAAATGCCTTGTCCTTGGGACCCCAAACCACCACCTCGACAACCCAACTTTTCAGCTATGACTGCTCCTGAATTATATGATTTTTTGTGTCCTAATTTAAACTAGGTTTGTAAATGCTTTGTTCATCCCTATCATCATCAGGTTCATCATCTCTATCACTTTCAGTTTCTTCATCTTCACATTCATTGGGATGTTCTATATTCCACAAATTGAAAAACTCTTCATCTTCATCGATTTCTCCATACTCTGCATCAGTTCTCGGTTCACCTAGATCCTTTCTCATACCAAAATGCAGCAATTTTTTATTAGGTCCAAGATTTTTTTGTAACAACATCATCTAGAAAATCTGGCATTTTTGCTCTAATAGATGGTTTATCACTTTTTCTATAAAAATTGTTGTACCTCCTGATTTCATTCTCTGTTGGTGCTCCTATAATTTGGACCTGGTGCAATGCTATAATTTCGGCTGACAACTATTCAAAAGAAATACCTTTCTCAGTAGCAGTTTTCTCCATTGCAATTTTGACCTCATCCCAGGAATCCCTGTTTCTCAAGTTTTCAAGCAAGGGTTTACTTTGATGTTGAATTCTACTTGTAGCATTCCTATTGGCCACAATCATTATTTTAATGGTGTCACATGGATCATACTACCAGTGACAGACAACATCAAAATTAAAAAAATTCAAAAGATCTTGTGCCACCTTAAATGCTTTTCTCTCGAATGTGAACCCTCCACATGAAAAAGGTAAAGAAGGAAATAAGGTCTTCTTTTGCTGATTGGTAAAGTGTAGTTCATCAGTACTCTGCATCTGCCTTACATATTCCAATGCAAAACCCCTTTCTGTCACATGTATTGGAAGTTTGTATGGCTCTACTTTTGATCCATAAAATCTTAGCACAGTATATTCTTCCAATAAGTACCAATCAGCCAATTGTATTTCTTTTCCTAGTTGAATGAAATCTCTACATGATATAGGCAATCTAGGAATTGGACTATTTGTAATTGCTTGATGTAATGGAGCCAAAAAGTAGTCTACAAAATGATTGTAGTTCCTTCTAGAATTGTGCATCCTTATCTTAGTGGTCCAATCATATATTGGAGCCATTTTATTTTCCTCGACATTGCTATAGGGTTGAATCTGAAGCTTGTTGTTCTGAAACATTCCACTACATTTGAATAGGAAAAAATAGCACAAGTAGGTTGTGAACCTAAATGTCTTGGTGGAACCTCCTTTAATCATTAAAAATTGTTTATGCATGGATTCTACAATGTGCTCAATAAATTTATATTTGACATGTACACCATTACCATAATGGATATTATATACCATTTCAAGGAGGCTTGCATCCACTTCCTAATTGCTATCCAGTCCGAGGCAAAATGCTAGCATGGAAATAGTATCCTGAGCCCATGATTTAAAAATTTTCAAAGGATAAGGAGGCTTATGGTTATCTTTCAAGATGTTTTTTCTTCAACTATTTTATTTAGGAAAAAAAATTTGCTCCTTTCATCCGCTACTTCATAATCACTAGCAATATTTTCTAGGTCAATGTGGACGTCTCCAAATTCTTGGGTTGTAAACCCCAACACTTTTCCAAATTCTTCTACATTAATGGATAAAATTTCTTCTTTGGTATCCTTATTTACAATTGCTATTTTGCTACCATAATAATATTGGGCATAGACCATGATAAATTTTGGGAAAGGGAAAACCTCATGTAACATCATGCGCCCTAATCCAGTTACCCATGGTGCATTGATACTATCAACTTTCTTTTTCTTGGAAGCCTTATTCTCACATGAAAATCTGAGTTCTGAGGATGTTAGGATGATAAATATCATGGTACTCATCAGTCAAACCTGAGGTTTTAAGCAATTCAGAATAATCTATTTTTTTATCTGTACTTGCTCTGCCTTTCCCAAAAACTGTCTGGTTTTCTAGTGGTGGTAGACATGCTTATACAGTGTGAAAATTTTCTCAAGTCTCTCAACCCTAAATGCAAAGTTTGACAAATAAGATTTAAAAAAAAAGTTTGACAAAATAGGATTTTAAGAAACAATGAAATGTAACCTGGGGATTCTATGTTTTGTCTTACTGACTTTGTTGGAAATGACACTGCAATGAGCAATCTGAAATCTCCCTGGTGCACTGCAACGAGCAATATGAAATATCCCTGATGCCCCATGTATTGACCCTCTCAGCTCTCACTTAAAAATAAAATCACTTAGCAGTAAAAAGTATAAACTAGAAAGTTTGCTTTTTTTAATAAAGTGAATTTTTTAGTGAATGAAACATCAAGTCAATGTGTCGCTTCCAAACTACGCTTAGCGCTATTAGTACATGTCTGACAGCTGTCCTACATTGACAACTCACAGCAATCTCTAAACCATTGATCTTTGTAAATCTAATGATTTAGGGTGATTCTAGAGATTTAAGTTTGCAAGCCTAGCATTCTGTGCATTTCATTTTGGAATGCAACTACAACCATCCATCAAATGTTCATCGAACGGTCGAGTATTTTTAATTTATGATATAAACAATAAACATAATTTGCATTTCTTTTTTCATTTAATTAAAGTCACACTTATCATTTAATTACATTCTATTTAATATTAATAAAAAATTATTCACAGTTTTTGGTCTGGTGGACGTCAACTTTCATTCATTCATTCATTGATATTAATTCAAAAAATTGTTACAGCTGGGGGATAGCTACACCCCTGGCATATCATTATGTTACAAAAAATTCCCATACATATTCTTTCCCATGATAATATAATATATTACATCAAAATTACATAGCAAAAATCAAAAGTTTAAAACACTGGGCCACTGGCTAAGGGAAACCATAAAAATCTCTTGTTTGCATTAGGTCTGCGAAGTGCAACACCCATTCCGTATTCAGCTCCATGACGAGAGCTTGAGAGTGCCTTAAAAAAATCAGACCGATGGTGGCCCAGTGATGGTGGCGGGCGAGAGCACCATCCGCCATGTTTAGTACAAAGAGAAGTCGCTAAATCCCCAAAACCATCTCTCCCCCAAGTAACACCATTGGTAGGTCAGAAGACTGTAGAATCCCCACACCCATCGCTGACCCAACAACTACCTTAAAATCATTGCCCAAAAAATCTGCCTTGAAAATTTCTCGCAATAGTTCAAAAATTTCCGCCTTCACACCTCCAAGGTCCAGCAATGATGCCAAGAACTAAGAGGCTATGTCAGAATTCAACGGTATCTATTACTATCTATTAAAAAGTCCCTCCCAAGCACCATTTTAATGGCTTCCAACTCTAGGAAGTGTAAACGAACAATTATGTGAGGCTTCATTATAGCTTTAAGCCTCGAGTCTGTTATGTAACCCAAGAAAGCAATTTTCCTTCGTAGTGCTATAAGGAAAATTGGCGTATCCATTTTCCTTGTTAAGAAGCAAGCTAGCTTCAAACTTTGGTATGACTATGAGGCATTGTTGGGCTCCATTAAATAGACCCAATCTTCCTTAATGGCGTGGGGATTTGAAGCATTTGGATATCTTTCCAAGTGTGCCGATATTTAAGTGATTTGATATATCTTTTCAAGTGAATTTAAGTGAATTTAATCTGCATGCAAATATTTGTGCTTGATTTGACGTAAGTAATAAGTATATAGATAATACTTAATAAGTTAATAGTGTTACCAAGCTATGTTCCACATAGTCATACTCATACGTCATATGCAATCCATGACACATGTCACCAATTTTGAATTAACAGGAGCACAATATTTGTAAATTAATGTGTAAGATCCGACCAATTTGATATACAATAAATTTTAAACTTTTAACTAATAACAAATACTATAAAAAGAGGGAGTAATTTTTTTTGTTCTAATTTCAACAAAAGTCATCTCAAATCAAATATATTTAATAAATGAATAGTACAATAATCATCAAAACAGATATAGAGAACAAAAGCTTGTCAATCCTTAGTTCTGTATCTGTCCTTCCACTCACCGTATGTCCCATCTGACGACCAAGGGAATGAAAGTATTTCTGCAATCTTGCCATTATGGCTGACATACCTGGCATCTAGGATACTTTTTACTTGGTTACAAAATGCATTAAAACCCCTTTCAAGAGTGTGTAGTTTCTCCAACGATGAGCTTAGTACTTGCATAGTTGGATCACTTGCAATTGCATCACAACAATTGGGAATTAATTGATAAATAGTGTCTACCAGCTCCATTCTCCACTTGTCCAAGTCTTTTATTTTTCCATCACCCTCCAAGATGGGAGGTGACCACTTAGTGTCCAACCTTTCAAAACCCTGCAACCTCTCTTTCACTACTGAATCGAATTTCAACTAGAAACTAGCCACATCCTAAAAATCCTTCAACATGTTAAACACCAAAATTAGGTCAGGAGGTGCATTGGTATCATACCTTGCACACATCAGAAATTCTTTGAATTGTTCAGTTCTATGTAACCACTTTGCTTTTAAGATCAATAGTCTCTATTTGTTAGACTCATGCTTTGCATAGGCTGGTTTCAACTGTGAGTAGGATTTCCAAGTTTCATCAACTCTAGTCAAAATGTTTGTCACCCTGTTCTTGATCAAGTTGGTGACCACCTCTTTAACTTTGTTATTCTTTTCCTCCTTCAATCTCCTATTATCCTCCTTCAACTCTCTAATCTCTACAAGGAGAGGCTCTGTATCCACTGGAAGAGATTATGTATTTGGGATCACTAGAGGAGGGGTTGAAGTACTGGCTCCCAATATTGACAACTGCTACTTCAACATGTTTATCTCTGCAACTGCCTTAGAATAATCAAGTTGCAGCTGATTGTAATCCTTTTGCAATTTATTAGTAGTTGTTTTTGTAAATTGTTTAGTCTATACATTTAGGCTTGTAGCCTAAGGAGTAGGGGTATCAGATACTCTTTTTATTATTGCATCCCCTATCAGCTCTCCTAATTAAACCCTAGGCTTTTTGTTGTTTGGGGCTAGAGCCTATATTACCAATGTTTCAAATTTAGGGTTGAAGGCTGCACCAGAGAGGGCCTTTTCAATCTATTCCCCTATCACATCTGAATCATCTCTGGTGATTATATCAAATGTAATGGCATCTGATAGAGTCCAGTGAGGGAGAAGTAGAATATTACTTTTTGCCACTAGTGCTCTCCCTTCCTCTGGAGTCATTGCACTTATAGACTGATGTACTTCTTTTAGGACTCTTTGAGTAATATCATCACACTCCTTTGGGTCTACTCCAACCTTGGCATCTTCAATTTTCTTCTGAAATTCCTCACTCCTCACTTTTAAAACATAGCTCCTAAATTTAGGAGTGTTGACAAATTCATCATCCTCCATAAACTTGTCACATGCCATCACCCTAACATCTTCAATATCAATAGTAGGGTTCCTCATTACTCTCACTATCCTATTCTTTGGGGATGAATAAGGTCTCAGTCTATCAAGTGAATGAGGGCCAGTTTCTTGTGCATGTTCCTCCTCCTCCTCTAGGTCAACCACCTTTATCTGCTCTAGGTTCTCCAAATCAATAATCTTGGCCCTTTTGGTAGGGGAGGGGCCAACTGATTCCCTCTTTGCATCATACTCTCTACTTGAGCTGCTAGGCTCATAAGCATATCTCTGTTCTCCTGCAGGGGCAGATGCAATCAACTGTTTTGCATTATCCAACATTTTCTCAATTCTCTCGATTGGGTCTTGCACTTCTGCAAATGCACCCGGATATGCAGGATTCATGTTTTGCTTCATCTTCTCACTGGCCATGATAGTATCCCACTTGATCCTCAAGTGGTGGACATTATTCATTGTAAAACAATTCCTCACAATGTCCTCATTGTAATCCACCTCATGAAAGCACCTGAGCCTTCCCTTGGTGACTCTGGTTTTGCTGATGAATCCCTCAGGGTCAAAATACCTTGGTTGTTCAAAATACATTCTAAAACATTACAAAACTGAATAAATTTGGTCCAAGCCACTCTTATCAAGGATCAAGAAATCACAAAATTTGATGGAAGAAGGGAAGAATGGACCTTTCTTGCTATTCCTAAAGTGCTCCTTGTTAGAATCATTTAACTACCTTATAACTTCTAAAAATGCCACCCTCTTTGGCACATATTTGGGCAGTATGTGAGGTGCAGTCTGGCATCCATAGACCCTTATGCAAGTAGTATGCTCATGATAGAACCAATCAGCCTAATTGTGATCAATTCCAAGGTGGGGAGTCCTATCCAGAGGTCGTAAGAAATCCAATACATCAAGATGAAACCTTTCACCCTCTGGCTCCAAAAATCTAAGGATTCTCCTCACAAAATATTCTTCAAAGATGACATAATTTGCTGTGACACAATTCATATCTAGCATACATGTCCATACTTGCATTGGTAGCTTGTTCCCTTGAGCATCTAAAACCTTGACATGCAGATTCTGGTGCCACATCCCTAATTAAGCAAATAAGTACATATGGCACAACAAGGAGTACCATGTGAATTCAACATGGACATCCAGTTTAGGCAAATTATTTTTGATCTTTATCATCTGATCATGCATATGGTCAGCTATGAAAGTGGCATAATCATATGGTTCATTGACATCTCGGTTCTGGTTATCAACAACCATCATCATCAAAGAAATAGACATTCTATCTAAAGCATCTCTGCCTAATACTTGACATAGACTGTGATAGGTTCTGACAAAATATTCATTAAACATACTGCAATGAAAAGGCTCCTTCTCATCATCTAAAATCTTTACCAATTTCCCACCAACACCCCTTAGCATGTGCTTTGGTAAGGTATATTCCCTGTAATGTCGTTTCACAGTCTAGTACTTTTCTTGAAAGCCCTGAGGTCAATTTGTTTGCTGGCTGTAGGGTCCAGGTTGAATACAGTGGCAATGTATTCTTTGGTAAGCTTGATAAATTTTATACCATTTCTAGCTATTACTGTCCTAGTGGCTGGATCATACCTTAATGTTGTTGACCTAATTAAGTCAGGGTTGGGGAAAACATTGGAACAAATGAGCTTGGCTAAATCATATCTCTAGGCATGACAAATAGGGGCCTTATAGTTCATCCTCTTATGCCAATGCTCAAAGAGGATCCAACCTGGGACAGGTAATTTGGCATCCTGACAATTATAGCAGTAGTTAAGAAATTTATCCTGGGGTCCGCCTAGGCCATGAAATTTCAAAATTGTTCTAGCAAAACCAGGGGGTTGGATCATAAGATCCTCATCTAAGCTTCGTTTTGAAGTGGAAGGTTGTCCTGACTGACTCATTTTGCTTTTTTGAAGGTAGCTTAGGGTTTTTATGGTTGACAACGGCCCTAAAAGCTTTAGAATTAACCTATACTTATAGTTGGAAAAACCAGACACAAAGGAGGAACAGTTACTTACTAGTTTTCAATGCTTACAGAAGATTGAAACCACTTTTTCCTACTTGTTTTGATGATTTCTTCACTCTGAATGCAGTCACACTCTTGAGAATACCTTAATTCTTGAATTCTTGCACAATTCTATTTCTCTGTATTAATGAACTTCATGCCCCAAGCACTTGGAAATCTTTCTCTTTTGAAAGTTTAAATATGGGTCATTGATCTTTTCCTTACATTCTGAAATCCATGATCCTGATTGGCTAACTAGATTTGACAATCTTCGTTGCCAATAAGAACATGTCACCTTTTGTACGGGTCAGATACGTGGCAGCACCTTGTAGCAGAACAGCCAATGATGGCCCACCTCTTACCTACCCCGCACCGGTGTGCCTTATCCCCCACGTGTCTGCCTTTCACTTCTCAAACAAGAGTGCCATGTGTTGCCATGTCATGACCGCGCAACGCAGATTCCATCTTGTGATATTCTCCTTGTGACGATGCACAACTGTTGGATCAAGTCTTTAATCTTTTGTACGGGTCGGATATGTGGCAGCACCTCGCAGCGTAACAGCCTGTGATGGTCCACCTCTTACCTACCCCACACCAGTGCACCTTAGCCTCCATGTGCCCTCCTTTCACTTCTCAAACAAGAGAATGCCACGTGTCGGCATGTCGCAACTACACAACGAAGATTCCATCCTGTGAGATTCTCCTTGCGATGATGCACAACCATTGGATCAAGTCTTTAGTTGATGCAGGGTCTTTAGTGGGATAGGATGCCAGCTTAGATTCTTTAAAGCATGTGGCACTCTAACTGCATTCCCATTAAGCCACGTGGCAGTACCCGCAAATTTTAAAACTTCAAAAGATGTAACACATGGCACTGTCTGCTTAATCATGATCTCCTTTACCTTCAAAATGAAACACACAGGAAAATGCCACTTGTTGCTGTCCACAACATCTTGAAAACAATACGTGTCTCTCTCCTCTGTAACAACTAAAACTCTATATCATAATGCCCGAGCAACTAGTCATTATGACATCTGTCATTCTTCACTTGATAGATGAATTGAGACATTAAAAAGTGGACCCTGCTAACTTGCTAGGTTAACCTGTTCCCCACCAAGCAGTGACCAACAAGATTAGGTATAAGGGGACGATAAACAACATGGTTTTGATGGCTCAAGTCTCAACTTAGACAATCAACAACCAGAGGTAGCAAGTCAACATAAGATTATGTAGAGGGTTTCTCATATGAAATGTCAACCATTGATATTTCAAAATCTAACGGTTCAAGTGTTATTTCAGAGGCTTGAATTTGCCGGTCTAGTGTTCCAAACATTTTCTTTCGGAATGCAACTATAGCCATCCATCAAAAATTGATCGAACGGTTGTTATATTATTTTGCACTGACATCTTGCTTTAGACATAATAAATATGTTGACACTTTTCCCCATTCCAGACACCTTATGAAGGAATTTTGATGTATGTAAAATTTGTCCCAGAATAGAACAAATGATATTTTTGCCACACTATTTTTTATTAGTTTGAAACTATATTTAAATTTGCCAATGATTTTTTTTATTTCTTTGAAAATTGGTTTAATTCACCCATGAAAATATATTTTTTGGTTTGAAATTAGATTTTAATCGCCAACAAAAATATTTTCTTTTTTAGAAAACATGTTTAATTCACCCTCATAAATATTTTACTGGTTTGAAAATAGGTTTTAATTTGCTAATGAAAATATTTTATTGGTTTGAAAATAGGTTTTAATCACCAATGAAAATATTTTATTAGTTTTAAAAAAATTACAATTCGCCAGGATTTTCCATAGACCTCTAGTGATTACAAAAGATTCGCCAAATAAGATTATTTTTTTCTCGGAAAAACAAAAAAATTTGCCAATAAAATTAATATTTTTCTCGGGAAGTATATACGATTTGTGTCATGTCCCCTTTCCAAAAATAGCATTTTCTATTTTTAGTAAGTCCCTCCTATTTGAAAATTGTAAGTCACTTTACATGGCAGCTTGGAGGGAAATTAATTATTTAATATTATGTTTGTTCCGATGTATTTTCAAATATTAAAGGACAAATAAATATTAAATAAAATGTATTTAGAGCTCAAATATTCCCTTTGGGTGTTTGGATTTGAGAGGGAATATTTTATGGAGATTTGGGGCAGATTTGTGAAGAGATTTGCTAAAAATAGGGACTACACCTTTGACAAGTGGACGGTGGGCATTGTTTGAAGCATCCAAGTGGCATATGGGAGTTGTAACTCCCAAGATTCAGGCATGGGAGATCTTGGACGCCCAATATGATCTCTCACATCATAAAATAATGTAACATTTCATTTTGGGAGGCTAATGACATTTTCTCACTCTTTCTTGCAGAGCAGATGCTTGTGCAACTTCAGTGGACAGGGAAACCATTGAAGACAAAGCCTGTGGGTAGTGGACATGAGTTTCCAACAACCTGAAGGTGGTGTTCTTGGGTTGATATAGCAATCTTATCTCAGAGATTGCATTTGTGCAGACAAGATTCAGTAGTACAATGTTCTTGTGTTTTTGTAGGATTTTGTAGTGATTTCGTACTGTGTTTAGGAGTTGTTTGTGTTGCTGTTCACATTTGCTGTTGTGTGGGGTTTGATTTACTATGTGTGATGTTGTAATACATTATCTACAACATCATTCTACAACCATATCAGTTCTAGGTGTGAATCTAAGAGTTTGGAGGCTTTGTGGTGAGTTGTTTTATGTATATTTCAGCATTTTGCTTAATGGGTTGTGGCTGAAATTACGGATTTGTTGTGATAGTTTGCTGCTGGGTAAATATTATGTATTAGACCTGCACATATGTGTTTCCATCAGAAAATATTAATAAAATTGGTTTGGAGTTGTGTTACAATATTTTGGATGGTTTATTGTGCAAACTAGTCACTAGTTTCTGGATATCGTGATGCATAGTTGTGTTGTTAATGCAAAGTCACTTTCAGATTTTGTGGGGTTTTAATAAAAATTAGATTGGGGACATTTCAATTTTTAAAGTTTATACACCTTCTCCGAGGGGGGGGTGGTTCTTAAAGTTATCCCTGCTTATTGTGTGTTATGTCCAAGTGAAAGTTTGGGCATGACATTAGGTATGGGAGCTTAGGTTTACAAACACTAGGAGCTTTGGGAATAAAGTGGGTCTAGTTGTCAACTTGAGTTAGGTATTCCCATGATTAGAAATAAAAATGATTTGTGAATTATACCTTGTTGTTATTGAAATTGTGTTAAAACCTTGATTGCCTTTCATAAATTTAATTCAATATTAGAACAAAAGAATTTAGTGAAAACATAGTGTGGTCAATATTTAAATATACTTTATAGTTAGTCAATTATAGAGGGAGGGTAAAATTTTATAGTAAGTGTAAACATATCCTAAACTCCCTAATGTGAGAATCTAGGTTTAAATAATAGAGAAAATTTGTTTAGAATATTTTCCTTCTTTTAATGTTCTCATCTTCATATGATTTATATTGAGATGCAATAACCTCTTAGAAAAGTGATTTAATGGACCTTTCTATAGATAGATCACCCTATTTTACGCAGTTAGACTTAACCTTACAAGTGGTGTACCTTGGTCACTTTGAAAATTGAGTCCTACAATGCCTTCCCTAGATCTTGAAATGATATAGAAACATATTTATCCTTGTGATATCCTAGATAAATGGACCACTTACATAATTCTATAAATATTGTTAATTGATTTCCTAACTAATGAGTAGATTTAACTTGGAATAAATGAAAATTTATTTAAATAAATTAAAAGGTAGAAAATGTAAGGTTGTCTGACCCTTTCAAATAAATGTTAAGATTTAAAATATTCAACTATTTTAGTGTTATATGATTTTGAGTAGAATAATGAAAATAAGTCTAAAGAATTAGGCTAAATGTGTTAAAAGTATGCAGAGAAAAGAATATAGAAATATCTAGGATTAAGACCACTTTATAATGTGTGCTAAAAATTTTACATTGTTAGTGTCAAAAACCCCTTGTGGATGGTCATTGTATAAGTGGTATGGATTAAGAAGTTTATTTAGGATATTTTTCTTCGTGAATGCGTCTTGGTAGCTAATAATGAAGAAATAATAGATGTAAGTGATGTTTTTTGCACTAGATGCATAAATGCAACATATTTTTGTTAAAGTACCCATGAAATAATAGGATATATAGGATGCAAACAAACAATCTAGAAATGTTCTTTTTTTATAAACATATGCATGTAAGAATTTCTAGAATATGACTATTGTGAGTCAATTAGGGATAGGAGTTGAAGCTTGTATATAAATTCTCTTTAGATAAGATGTTGAGGGTCCATTATTATTCAACTAGAAGACATAATATAATAAGTAGAAAATAATACAATATTGAATAATATAATTGGCAATAGTATCAGATAACTCATCTTGTGTATTTATTGGTATATGTACTTGTGTACTTCAAGAATATTTGAAATGTATTAGGAAAGTTGATTTTCCTTGCGTACTAGAAATTTAAACTTAATAAATTAGCAAATTTAGGAAGAAAACTAGGATAGAATGAGGAAAATAAATATTTCAATTCATGATTTTGAAAAGGAGTAGAATTAAATAGTGAAATGAAGTAAATAGTAAATCATCTATGTTTGTAGAATATTTTATGTAGGGAGTTAATATGAACCTTGTAGAGGTAGATAAAATATGTCATAACCCTCTTATGCTAGTTGAGTTTTTAATCATTTTCAAGGATTAGTTTAAAGTGTTAGAATAAAAAGTAACCACTAATTTGATAAAAAGTAATTGTTTGTGTGATGTAGGGAAAACTGCTACTCAACTGAATGTATTAATTAAGAGAGTTTTTCACTAACCATACACTCAAGTTCTATTGTTTGATGTTCTAAACCTACACTAGGTCTTACAAAACCACTCAAGTTCCTATCAAAGCAAAACAACTAGACTAGATGCTTACAATGAAGGAAAGAAAGAGAAATGCTAGAAATGAAGAGATACAGAAATAATTTGAAGAAACTAGATACAGAAGTAGAAAGAGGACTAGAAAAGAAAGCTATCACCAAGAGGAGGAGATTACTACCCTAGATGACAACATGTCATGAGGATGTTTGTGCTAAGTGTTGGCATCCTTAAAGCCACAAAATAAAAATCATTCAATCTGCACAACTTCAGAAGTTCTGCACAACACAAAGACAAACCGAAAACACACCCAGGAGCCTCCAAGTGACATAGAATTGAAAATAAAACCAAATATACTATTGAAATGAATAAAAATGAAATAACAAGGAAGAGAGGAAGACCAACAAAACCTCTGTGCATTTGAAAGTCTTCACTTGGAAAGAATACCTACACAGAATAGAGAAAAATGGTTGTGTTGCTAAGGAGCTTGCCATAGTCAAGCCCTCGTTTTAGTCTTTCGACCTCCATGAGAAGTGAATGATAGAAATATTTTGAAAAGAAAATAAATGTGTGTGCCCATATCCTATGTGTTTCTAGGAAATTAGAGCAGTGAAAATTCAAGTAAAATAAAGACATTGCTTCCCTGGTCTATGAGGAAGGCAAACCTTGATCACACACAAGATAAAGAAAGATGGTGGTCTACACCATGTAACAAACAAATGGTAGTTTACACCAAGAAAAGAACTACACTATGCATAAACTGATTCAAACAAGAGATACAAAACTACACAATGAAATAATATTACCAGTTTGAGTGGAGAAGAGGAGGCTACAATTCCTCAAGAGCTGAAACTTGATACACAACTTTCAAAAATACCTAGCAAGAGATAGAGCATTCTCAAAGAATACAATGCCAACAAGAGTCTCCAAGAGCTAGTGAAGATGATACCACAATACACGAGGGCATGAAAACTCCCAATAGCTAATGTAAAGATAGAGTTTACCCAAGGATTTTGAATTTTTTGTAGAGAGGAGAGCCAAGAAGATATTTTGTAAACTTTTTGAGAATGAATGAATGAGTCAAAAATCCAAGAATCCCCCAAAAGGAAGGAATCATCCGAAATAGGAATCCAAGAGACATTGTGCACCTTGGAAGGGTGTTACAAAACAATATCATCTTCACTAAAGGTATTTGGTTGTCTACAAGAAAGAGTGAACCACCTAGGACAAGCTAAAACATGTCTAACCTATCCAATTCACTAATTCATGCAACCTCTAGGTAAGACTAAATATAAATGCACAATTAATTATTTTTGCACCCTATCTATATGTAATTCTATTGATATGTCCTAATGATGAGATACTAAGCTATATGATATGCTAAATTAGCTATGTGAGTGCTCAAATTGATAGAATTTCTTTACATTCTAATTGCTTGTTGGAAATGGATGGGAGAGGCTCAATTTATAGATTTTTGGAGGTGAGGAAGGAGGGATAGGATTGATTTGAAGGATCAAGGGCTCAAATTGCTTTAGGATCCTCAAACAAGGAGAATTGGACAAGTGTCATGAGGAGGTTGGATGAGAGAAATGCTCCAAGATTCAAGGGGAGATCAATGGGTGAAATTGAATGGTTGAATGGATGGATGGCTAGGATTCGGTAGGTGTATGACATGTAGGGCTTCATTTATGAAAATGTATGGTTTAGATTTTGTGAAGAATTTAAAATTGGGAGGAGAGGACAAATGGAATTTAAAATTGGATGAATAGTGCTGCATGGAATTTAAAATTCCATGAATAGTTACACTTGGAGTGGAAGAAAGGGGAATGGGACAAATGCACACTTTTTGGAAGATTTGCCCATGCTTCCAAAGTACCACTTGTCACGTACATGCATGTACATTGAATGACAAGTGCACTTCTAGAAACATGGGAGATATAATTGCAAGTTAATTTTAATTAACTCATGTGCACATGATTAAGAGGAAAATAATGATGATTACTAAAAGTAATCAAAAGTGGACAAAATAGGGAGTTAAATAAATAGACATTTATTTAATTTTGGGAGTGCACACGAACTATAGTTGTCAAAATATTTAAATTTTGAACTATAGTAGAAGAAATTGACTTTTAGTGATGGGGGAAAGACATGAGAATATTAATTAATAATTACAAATTATTTAATTAACGTGTGTATTGGGTGAAATGGTGTGAATTGTCAGGTTTAGAATGCAGAGGATAGATGAAGGTGGTTGTGACGATTTTCAGGTGTCTACATTTTGCCCCTCTTTGATATGACATCATTATTGTTGGGATTGACGGGATATCAAAGAATATTTGAATAATTAGCATGCCCCAGTCAAGTGATGGGACAAGAAATGATAGTGAGGTGATTCCCCTCAAGAGATTGGTGGAAGAAATAAGAATATGTCTGATGATGTCTTGAAAGAGGGAGAAGGGCCAGATGAGAAGAGAGAAGGATAAATAGGGAAGATATTAGGGTTTCGGGGGCTACATGTAAGAGACGGGGGGCCCATTCTCCTCATTTGTCTTCTTATGATTTGTAAACCTTGATTAGAGGAGAGAGAGATGATTTGAGTTGAGATAGCATGAATTTCATGAGAGGAGCATCACATGGAGTAGGTGAGGGAGTACCTACAACCTGTGGTGGCCAGAAACCTGGTAAGTACCTAAACGACACTTTATGATTTGAGTTTCGGGCTAGTTAGGAGTAATAAGTGCTAGGGGGAAAGGGGGATAATCTAGGTGCTAAGATAGATGGTTTAGAACCTAGGAACCACTTTTACCACCCCAACGATGAGAATCAATGCCCAGACTAAGGTTTAGCACCTAATATGGTGATTAGTGCCAAGTTGGCCCACGAATTAGTGCCTAGTCGGGTAGGGGAGAAGGAGATAGATTAGCACTTAGCTTGGAAGGTTTGGTACCCAAAATGAATTGTTCAATGCTGAGAAATGGTGGCTCGTCCAGCAATTAGTACCTAGGGGTATGGGTTTAGCGCCCAAAAGGTATGGATTAGTGCCAAAAATGGTGGACTCAATGCTTAGGAGGGAAGTAGCATCGAGTTTGGTAATTAGCATCGAGACCTGAGGATCAACACCTAGAATGAATAGATTAGCACCTAGAATGGTTTAGTGCCTATGCACCATGGTTTAGTGCCCAATAGAAGAAGAAACCTAATGAGGTGTTTTAGAAATCTGTGTAGGATGATGAGGACGTGTTGCAATTGTGGGAGTGACGTCTGCCAACACAAGTCTTGTGGGATCAGTTGGATGCCATAGATCATTTCTTTCTGGGGTTGATGGGGATGAGGTTCATAGCAGAGATGCTGGTCATCAAGGCACATAGGGCAATGATGACTGCTTTAGTAGAGAGATAGAAAACATAGTGTTGTTCTTTCCTATTACCCATAGGAGAGATGACCATCACATTGGAGGATGTATGGAGGATCCTGTGGATCTCCATATACAGGGAACAGGTTGTATACGACCACGACTGGGGCACACAATTCATGGATGAGGTGTTTACTCCCATAGTGATTCCATATGATGTGCAAAGGATAGAGATGATCGATTCCTAGGTGATGGGAGGTTATACAAGCTTCCCCTATTTGTAGTAGGGGTGATTTTAGGGACACTGGTTCCTGACAAGTGATCAAGGGGATTCCTAGTGGATTTGGGGCTGGTCTTATTGAGGATGTTTTGAGATCGTGTGGTCTTTACATGGGGGCCATGCATGTTAGCACACTTATATCATGATATGGATGAGGTAGTATACTGGTATTTGACTAGCTTGGGGTATGGAGTTACACTGCTACACATCTAGGCCTAAGAGCACATTGTGATTACTAGGCTTGTGACGGTGAGGGATTGGCTGAGCTATCAGTTGTTTGTATATGCATATAGAGGAGTATTACAATATCATCGACTAGGTGATCTCAGCTATTGGAGGAGGACGATTGACGATGTACAATTAGTCATTTGGAGGCCATGGAGAGAGTGTGAGAGCTAGTCAAAGGATTGAGTGTAGCTGAGATATGTGACGTAGCCATGGTACTTGATGGGGTGCACAAAACTGATCATTGACCACTATATTCTAGATCAGGTAGCTTGACATTTTTTACTACCACAGAAGGATCTATAGGAGGAAGTAGTGTTTTCTTGGATACATGCAGAGGCACCATGGTGGGGGCCACCTCCTGACCCATGAGTAGTGATGGCTAAGTTTGATGGGTTGCAGGGTAGGGCATGGGATACTAGAGCATAGGTGGTAGATGCAAAAACAACAACGTTGTATGATCAGTGGTGGGCTCAGTAGAGACCAGTGTAATTGACTATACCAGTAGGCCATGCAGTTGTAGTGCCGGTGGTAGGAGATGACAGGGACAATGAGGAGGAGGAGGAGGTAGAGATATAGGAGATGGACATGGAGGAGGGTGATGGAGGAGGGTGATGGAGGAGGGGAAGATGGAGATGGGGATGGGGTAACAGTGGTGGCAAGGCTATAAGGATTGGTGCAATGGTTGTAGGCCCAAGTGCAATAGTTACAGTGATAGGTGGCATAGTTACAGGGATAGGTGGCATAGGTACAAGGCGATGGGTAGGTGGCCCAATTACAAGGTTAGGTAGTACAACTATAGATGCATCTAGCTTAGGTGTAGGCATAGGATTAGAGGTACCATCGGGAGCACGATCATGCATGATAGGCATTGGGGCCAGGTACATCATATATGTTTAGGACCATGTAGCAGCAGGCCTATGAGGTTGGGAGAGAGGTACAACATTACATGATGCTGTATGAGTGCTTGGTACCGGTGGGTCAGAGAGAGCTATTGGAGACGTTCTACAACGTTGGGCTTGAGGAGGATAGGGTAGTTTGAGAGATTAGTACATCAACCATCTTCGATAGAGGGACCAGTTCCTAATCAGGTAGGGCAATAGGTTATGGGGCCACCTCCATAGAGAGATGTAGGGCCATCCCACTCAGGGGCGTCAGTGTGGGATAGTTCTTCCTAGGGGCTGTAGACTTCCTAATTTTTTATTGTACATATGTAATTTTGATAGGTCTGCAAGACTTGATGTATCATGATCATTTTTTGATGTATACATATGAGATGGGACTTTTGATGTGATGGACTATGCTTATGGACCTTATTTATGTGTATTTATGGATTGTAGTTTGGATTATGATGTACAGACATGCAGGAGGTGTTATGGTTTGATGATTGATATATGATATGATAGATGATATATTTGTGATGCAAGATGATATGACATAGGTAATACGATGTATATGTATGTGATGATTGATTATGTGTGTGATATGGAGGGTGACATGATGTATGATTTGTGTGTGGATGTTTGTATGGATTATGATGATGATTATAATTATGATATGTAGGAGGTGTTATGTTTTTGATGCTATGGATGTTGAACTTTGGCATGATGTTTGTCATTGATGTCAAAAGGAGCAGCAAGTTTGTGATGAGGTCTTCAAGGTGTTCAAGGTGTTTCTAGGTTGATGACAATGGGAGCTCATGTTTGTAATCGGTCAGTGGTAGGTTGAGATATTGAAGATGTTGGTGTTATGTTTTGATGTCAAAGTGTAATGTTGGCAATTGTGATTGAAGATGTTGTTAATGGTCATTAGGAGGATGGTCTTCATCAGGATAGTCTTCATTCCTTACAAGATGGTCTTCATTCTTTATCATGCCCAGAAGTGTGTGCAGGAGTAGGTTGGTTTTGCAGGTTGTTGCAAGTTGATTATCCATTAAGATGTATCTTGTTGTCACTATCATGGAAGTCTTGGCGAGGTCATCTCTAGAGTGGTCATCGTGTCATCATGAGTTGTGAATATTGTGATGAGTAGTCTTCATGCTATTATTATCAGGATCTTGCTTGTTGATCTTGCATTATTGTTCATCATGGGTGTTGAAGTTTTTAGAATATCTTTGCATGGAGTTCATATGTGTCATGTCAAAGGCTTGATTTATCTAAAATCTAAGAGTCATTTTTTATGCCATCATAATCAGACATCATACTTTATGCTTTGGGAGATCTTGGAGATTTGTCATTTAGGTAAAAAAAGGGTTGATGATTGTGAAAGAATTGTTTGTCATGAAAAGTTTGTTTTACAACCACAAGTGATGTCATCTGGAGCTTGTATTTGATAGCAGAGTTATGTCAATTTTCATCTTGTCAAAAGAAGTGATCAGAGGATCTCAATGATGTCAGTTTTCATCTTCATCTTCATATTGGTGTTGTGACAAGAAGTGGTTCAGGACTTATGTTTGGCAGGACCTGTGGGCAATAATTACCCTAATCATTGGTGGATCTTTGGTGTACTACCATGGTGTTTAGAATGTCATTAGGATGCCCTTATTCATGATATTGCACAAGGAGTTGGATGAAAAATACTATGTTGATCTTTGACCTCAGGATGATTTCACTTCATGATAAGATATGCATGATGAATGGTGTTGTGTTTAGGATGTCTTTATGGTGATGTTGAACCAAGATGTCTTCTTAGTAATGATACTCATAGTCAGATGCATATGTTCATGTTTTGGATCAGAGGTTCTAGAAAACCTAAAATTTCTTGTCAAAACCCTAAGACTTACTAATATAAACCCTTATCTACAAAGCTTAGTGCACATTCTATGACGAGCAATTACTTTTGTTTTAATTTAAGGTTGACTTCCTATTAAAGGTAAAGTCACTTAAAGTGACTTGCTAAAGGTTTTTTGAACAATCACTTTGACCCCTCAATCTTGTCTAACAGGTTCCTCCGGTTAACTCTCATTGGCCGAGCGCCTAAAATGAGATCAAAGGTTCCATTTAAAAGTAGCAAAGGCACGAGATTTGAAATTGAAGGTTAGAATTTAAAAGATCTTCAAAAGACAATAGTTCAGCTTCAGGGATAGAATTTGATGGGAAGTTGAAAGACAAAATGCTCTAACTGTCTCTACAGTTTCTCAATGAACTAGATGGGCAAATATTTTTTGATAACTTGATTTGTGGGATGTGGTAGTGTATGCAAGTTGATGATTTATGTTCTAGAAAAATATACCTACACAGTAGACTGCATTAGGGCGTGTATTGGCATTTTAAAAACACAATTTTTATGCATAGTTATCAATCATGTATATAGTGAAATGAAGTAGAGTAGAGTTATGTTTCTCCTGTTTGTAAGACAAGATAGTGTAATTCTATAACACTGAGATTGAGGGTTCATTAACAGTGATTTGATGCTTGGTATCTCTAAGACAATGTATAAAGATATTTTTAGTATGAGAATATTTTGCAATGATATGAAAGAAGGATTATGCAGTTTGATATATAGAGAAAAACTTGTATAGTGAAGGGATATGAAGGTTATTTGTTTGCAGGGAAAATGAGATGTGTTTTCTTGAAGAATTGATAAAAGAAGGTGCAACCAAGATACAACATGGTGATATTGGTAAATAAGAGAGATGGATTTTGTAGAAGAACTGATGCAGAGATAGAACAATGAATTGTCTGGAAATATAGTAACCCTCTAATTTTGTTTATATCTTCTATAAGTGATGTATGTATGCCAGTGAGGCACACTTTTCTAGTGAGGCAGTTGTATTAGCCAGTGAGGCTTGCTTGGTCAATGAGACCTGTTTGCCAGTGAGGCATTTTGTGTAGCTAGTGAGGCATGATTTTGATTAAGCTAGTGAGGCATTTTTAGAGTGGTTTTTCAGCCCTATGAGGGTTTTCCACTCATCAAATCAAGAGTTATGTTTCTTGTTTGTCTTCATGTGTTCATATATCCTAATGCTCTTATGATTTATTAAAGGTCTTGTTCACTCTACTGGTCATTATATTTGTTTAAATCCTTGATGTCTTTCTAATGTTTAAAAGGTGCAAAAAGTTGTTAACTTTTCTATACCACTAATTCACCCTCTCAGTGGTCCTATACTCCAACAATGGACGTGGATAGATGACATAGTTTTAGGATGTATGTGTGTATTGAAATGAATGAGAATGCAAATTATGAATGTATGTATGTATGACATGGTTTTTGATATATATGGATGGTTGATATGGATAATGTGGATAATGTATTAATGATAATGTAATACGATGAAAACATGTGATGTAAAATGGACTAATGGATGAATGATGTGGATTAATGAACCAACTATTAATGATAATGAACTAAATGGAATAGGACTAATGGGACTTAATGGATTTATGAATGTTAATAGAATGGAACGTTAATAGACAAATGATAATGAAATACAAATGGACAAATGATGATGAGATTAATGAATATATGCTCAGATTAATAAACATATATTATGAATAGATGAAAATGCAAAAGGATAATGATAATGGAAATGATGAATATATGCTCAGATTAATAAGCATATATTATGAATGGATGAAAATGCAAAAGGATAATGATAATGGAAATGATGAATATATGCTCAGATTAATAAACATATATTATGAATAGATGAAAATGCAAAAGGATAATGATAATGGAAATGATGAATATATGATCAGATTAATAAACATATATTATAATGGGATGGAAAATAACTAATGAAAAAATGACTAATGCAAAGGGATGATGGTGAGTGAAGAATGGTTAATGAACGAGAATGGGGAAGGCATGGATGGATGATGTGATTTTTTTAATCATGATACCAAGTTCCTGAAAATGGTCACAAGGTGTAGGCTAGGAGGGAAATAGATGGTCAAAATGAATAGGTAAGTGGGGGAAGATAGGTGGGGGGAATGAGGATTGTTCTGATGAAACTTGAAGCAACATATGGGATGGAAAAATGATAAAATGGGTCTATATGTATGATGGGGGGATAAAGGGGATGATAGAATGTATTATAAATTCTATAAACAATTATGAGCACTACTATTGATATAGCATGAGATGTTATGCACCAAGGTATAAAGAACCAAGGTGACAAGGTATCTCGTGCATTAGACTTGACTCTGCAAACAATAGGATGATCCAATACATGCCCAAGATAGTACAATCTTTCCTAGATGAATGAGGGTGATCCATAGCATAATCCCTTAGTACACAAAAGGTATGAGGAACCTTAGATGTAAAAGGAAACTAATATTCTAGAACTGACCCTACTATTCACAAGATATGAATACTAAAGTGGAGTAACGGGAACCTCCCACAAGCACAACATATGAAAGCAATGAACATGCCCCATTCTAGATTTTTCACCACATACCATGATATAGTGAGTCAAGGTAGTTTTGAAATAATTTGAGAAATAGAACAAAAGATAAAAATCAATAACTAAAAGACCAACTGACCAAACAAACAACCATTATATCTCTTGCCAAGATGAGTGTGGATTGGTGATTCTACCTATTGTAGGAAGGATGCATCTGTAAGGTAGGAATAGATGGATGATTAGGATAAATCAAAGGATAGGCAAAAAGATATAGGCTATAAGTTGTGGTTGAAGCTGATCTTATAGTTGATGATTATGCGTGAAGGGATGATGCTTTGAAAGTATGTGTAGTGAGTGTATTATGCTGAGATCAAGTGTAATCAACAAGCTCAGGGAATAGGGACCATCCAAGTGGGGTTGGATAGGTGGCATCTTATGTACTTGCATACTAGATACTTCCTTCATATTCCAGATTGCCTACATACCGTGTATCCACGGGATCAAGGCACATGAAGATGCGGGTGGGGATGATATGTAGTTTTGGCAACTTGATGAAAGGGGGCAGATATAGGGATAGTATGATGTAGATGGATGAGTGATGCAGGAGCATCCAGGTGGACTGGCAATCGACATCACAAAAAAAACATTTTTAGGTTTGGTTTTTCGTTTTGATTTGGTCTAACGGTCATTGGCATCTCTCGGCATCACATAACTTCAAAGTTGGCACAAAATTGCAAGAATCTAACTTCTGTCGGTTCACAGTTTTGACACTCAGCGAGCAGTTTTGTAAAATTTATTCCCAAACATCCATAAGAGCTAGAGTAGAATCCTTTTGTAGGGGAATTCTTGGAGGTACCATGTCCAATGTGTAAAAATAATTGAAGTCATATCTTTCACTATTTGGAAGAAATTAATGCCGAAAATTTGTGTTTTTAGAGTTGAAAGTGTGTCGCCAGTTATAGAAAGTTTAAAATTTCATAATTTTGGAAGGCTGGAGCAAAATCCTTCTATGGAGGACCTAAAGGGGTCATAACACACCTTTGGGCAATTTTTTAGGCAAAACGGAGAACTTTCATTTTTTCGCCTATCGGCACCTGATTCCGCACATTGTCGGAGTTACAATTTCTCAAAATTGCTTATACAACTTCATGAGGTATTTAAATTGTTTTATTGAGGCATTTCAAATGTCAATATGGGTGGAGGTGGAAATTCTTCAGTTTTCATATTCAATTTCTCAAGTAACTCTCTCAATCAAAATAAGAAACATTGCCAAAAATGAAGAGACATTATTTTTGTAACATCTCATAGGAAGAAAATATAATAATAAAGAGAATGGACAGCACCACAAACTGGAACACAACAATTGAGAAGCTTAAGGGACATATATAAGTATTTAATTAGACTTTGTTACAGGTTTGAGCAGCGCTAAGTTGGTTAAGGAAGAGAGGGAAGGCGCCAGATATGTTGCAGGTTTGTAGAGGTTGTTAAAATGCAAAGATTGACATAGACTACAACAGCAAATAGAGGTTTTTGAGAGGGAAATTTGTTGTTCTAAAACAAAGAGGAGTGATGAGAAAGTATGCAGATTGGATGTGGATATGAGAGGCCATGAAAAGGCCATTGTTTGTCTTTGTATTGAAGATTTGTTTGTTGCAGATTTGTAGATTGTATGAGAGTTTGTATTTCAATAAAATGAAATAGAAATTTGTGTTTTCTATCTCTGAATTATGTTGTGAGTTTTGAGTTGTGTGTGGTGGAGGGAGTACCTCTTGCATCAATGAGGTCTAATTAGAGGATGGAATTGTTATATTTCATATTGTACCATGTATGAAAATCATGGTTAGTAGGAATGGGATGTATAGGGGGTTGATGGTAATTGGCAAGGTGACGCGTTGGTAGTGTAAAGACGTGATGTAATAAATCACAAGGGGGATTGGTTGATGAGGGATCAAGGGAGGCTTAGGTGGATGAGGAAGATGAGGTAACCAGCTGGGTGACTTGGCGATGCAAATACGTGATGTTTATGCAAAACCACGGAAGGGACAAGTGATGGAGGGGTTGTGGTAGGATAGAATGTATGAGTGATGGGGGCATTATTGTGGTGGAAATTCTACTTTTATGTTACTCAGTCTCTAAAAAGAGAGAGCGACATAGGCAGAGGAGATGGTAGTAGGGAAAATGATGGGGGTACTTGTTGGAGGTGCAAAGACGTGAGTGATAAATCACAAGGGGGACCAAGTGTGTTAGGGATTGTGGTAAAATGATGGAAGGGAGATGAGTAGGGATTAAGATGATGAGGGGTTACGATTGTTGGAATACTAAGGAGCACTGAGAGGGGGGTGAATCAGTGATCTGATAAAACTAATTCTTCAAACAAGATCTCACAATAGTACCAAAACAATATAACATCATCATGAAACACAAGACAATTGCATCAGGACATGAAAGCATTAACAAAGCACAAGAGAATTTAGGAACAAAACATAACACAGGTGATTGAGTGGAAAACCCCAGAAGGGTAAAAACCACTATGAACATGATCTCCATTAAGCCTCACTGGCAAACCTCATTGGTTACAATCTGTGCCTCACAAACAAACCTCACTGGTTATAGACTATGCCTCATTGGCAAACCTCACTGGTTACTGTCTGTGCCTCACTGGAAAACCTCACTAGTTACAGACTATGCCTCACTAGAAAACCTCACTAGTTACAGTTTGTGCCTCATTGGAAAACCTCACTATTTACAGACTATGCCTCATTAGAAAACCTCATTGGTTACAGTCTATGCCTCACTAGCAAACCTCACTGGTTACAAGCTATGCCTCACTGGCAAAACAAACTTAGAAAAAAAATAAAAGAGTTAGAGGGCTTCTCTATTTCACTACAAATCTTAGATCAACATATCATTCTTCTTCAATCTAGAAGTCCATTCGTCTACTTTCATACTCTGCATATCTACTGCATAATTTCCTCTTACTATGCTTGATTCACCTAAATCCTTCATCTGCATTCATACTCTGCATAATCAACTACTTAATGTCTTCATTCTCTGCATAAATCACCTACAAAAAGATCTCACACACTTCTCAATTCTTAGACAAAAAATTCACTCACACACACCCCTAATTCACCTTCATGTTCTCGTACAAAAGCCCACACTTCATTGCACATTCATAATTCTCAGTCAAAAAACAAATTCTCCTGTCTATTTCAGTCCACTCCAAATGTCCATACCCTGCAAAAAGTCATGTATTAAAAAGAAAAAACATCTTCCTCCATTAAACCCATCTGCATGCTCTCCCTATTCTTCAAAAAAGCATACTTTAATTAGCTTTCATTATTTTTCATGAAAAATCTTCCATATTTCCACTTCATTGTTTCGGTTAGAATATCATCTAAATTGAAAAGGAGTGGGTTCACCTCTTTAATGGCTCCAATTGCACGAGGGAGTGGGCATCTACATGCCTTTTGCATTTCCAACAAAATGTCTATTTTAGTCTTCTTTGAATATGGCTTTCTCAAATTGTTCTGCATGTTCTTTGCAGTATTGGTGGAGAGTTCCCATCAAATTAAATCCTTGAGTAATAAACGTTTTCTATTTAAAAAAGTTTTAAATCCTCACCTTTGATATAACCATTCATGCCTTTGAAGGTTTTAATAAGGACCTTTAGATTGTCTTTGGCACCTGATCCATATGAGGTGACTGGAGGATCTAGTCTCCCTAGGCAAAGCGGGGCCGTAGATCAATGACTACGGCCCCTTAGTTTGTGACTTAAGTTATAAAGTAACTATTATCATAAGTCACTTTCTAATTATAACAAAAAGCAACTTCAGACTTGATGAGAAAAATAGGGGTTTAAACAATTAGGAGTTAGGGTTTAGGTCTTGTAGATTTACAAACCCTAATTTCATTGCTCACTGATATTCAACTTAAATCAAGATCCTATTTCAACAAAACTTCACTATACCTCTGTTATGACAGCCAAAAGTCTTCTCAAAAATTTTTTACAATACCTTTGCTAAGACAATAATCACCTCAAAGCTCCTAACTCCTTTGAAGACTTTGTTTGATATCAATGACAACTAGTCACATCGTATCAAGAAACTTTGGTCTCTCCATTCTAAATACTACTCAAACAATATTGTATTGATGTAAATGATGATGACATCTTATGAAGATGACAAATTTGCAATTCCTTTGAAATAAAATGATCAAGTTCTTCCTCTGTGACATCTTCACTACAAGTTCCAGATAGCATTGACATTGAAACGACCATAACACATGAAGAATGAACATTAATGAACATGACTAACCAAACTTAATATGTGATCTCTTCAACCTCTTCAACACTATCAACATCAACAAGGATATGATCAGAGATGATTAACACCAAAACACCAAATCTTTGATCAATAACCTGAGGCCCTGTTCCATGAAGCACGAACACCATAAACAAGTACCTTTACCAATTTTTGATACCTTTTGACATCTTTACCATGCATCAAAAAAACTTACCATGAAATGAATATAAAGCATCAACATACCCTTCTATCATCTCTGTCACCTTACCTTTGACATCACATGCACCTTTGTCAAGAAACTCTATCATAATGATGACAAGGACACATCACCTTTACATCAACAACAAGAAACAACATGGATGACAAAGATCTACTACTGCAACTCTTTGTGAAGACAACTCTTTGTGATGACAACATAAACCCATGCACTAACTTCACTGACCTCCTATCCTTTTGACATAAATGACAAACCAATATCCAAAAATAATAGGTGGGAATTCTTCTTTTCTGTTACTCAATCTATTAAAAAAGTGAGGAGGGCAGAGGTGGGATGAAAGCTCAACTAGTAGAATAGCTTGATGGATGGTGATAATGGTATGCAGGTCGATGGTGGGAGAGGATAAAGGGAGATGGCTCAATAATGGGCTTGAGTTTTGCTTTTCTTCTAGTTTCTTGTGCAACATATTTAGGTTGGTAATGGGGGATGTATATTTTGGGAATAGTTGGATTTATGGAATGGTTGAAGCTCAGGTAGTGGGAATGATGGGTAATGGATGAAGTGGATGGGATGGATAAACAATGGATCTAGATTTGAACCTACACATTGCACCCGTAAATAGGTTTTCATCATGGTACTTACCCAAGGCACCACGGGGAGTGGTTTTCACCATAGGATGAATTATTTTTCTTTAATTTTTAATTTTTGATTTTTTTGGATTTTTGACATTTTTTTATTTTTTTGTATTTTTGATTTAGGGTATTCAATAGTCTAACTGTGAAACCATTTTAGGTGGATGATGTTCATAGGTTCTTTAAGATCTCCTTCAAGAGTGGAAAGGCAGTATGCTCCTGAACCATATTTAGCTATGATGACATAGGGACCCAACCAATTAGGCTCAAATTTCCTTTTCTTGTCTCACTCTAAGAAATTTCTTTGATTTTATTTTAACACCAAATCTCCTACTGTAAACTCTTTTGGCATGGATTTTTTTGTTTTAGTATCTATAAAGTCGATTCTGGTATGCCTGGAGATGATTCAAGGAATTAGGGTGATGTTCAACCAATAGCTCTAACTCTTGGAGGTGTGCAACACAATATTCTTCGTCTTTGATGAAATTATAAAAAGAGATGCACAATGAGGGCAATTTGATCTCGATTGGTAGGATAGCTTCAACTCCAAAGATGAGGGAGTATGGAGTGGCTCTTGTAGGAGTGCAAATTCTAGTGTGATAGGCCCAAAGGGCAGGGTGGATATGGATGTGCCAGTCACGACCAGTTTCATTGACAACTTTCTTGAGGATTTTGAGTAAGGTTTTATTAGTTGCCTCAGCTTGGCCATTACCTTGGGGATAATATGGAGTGGACCAATGATGTTGAATATTGAAATTTTCACAAAGGGTACGAACATCATTATTTTTTAATGGTTTGCCATTATTTGTGACAAGGACAAATGGGATACCATATCGGCAAATGATATGGTAAAGGATGAATTTGGCGATTTGATTACCAGTGGTGAAAGTGAGAGGAATGGTTTTGACCCACTTGGTAAAGTACTCGATTGTGGTGATGATGAATTTGTGTCCATTAGAAGAAGGTAGGTGAATCTTGCCAATGAGATCTAGGCCCCACTGAGAAAAGGGCCATGGTGTGGTAATTGGTTGCAATTCCTAAGAGGGATCATGTATGAGATCTTTTTGCTACTAACAAGTCTTACATTTCTTTACACACTCACATGCATCATGCTCCATTGTTGGCTAGTAATATCCTGTACATAAAGTTTTTTGGCTAGGATAATACCACTTGTGTGAGCACCACAGATACCTGCGTGGACTTTGTGTAGTGCGATGGAAGATTCTTCCATGTTTAAACATCACAGGAGAGTGCCATCATGGCTTCGACAATAAAGGGTATCGATGAGAATGGTGTAGCAATAGGCCTGACGAATGAGGGATCATTGTTGTTTGTGAGAGGGTTCAAGTGGGAAAGTGTGATGTTGGAGGTAGACATAAATATCATGATACCAAGGATGTTTAGGACCAACAATCTCATATATGAATTCTAACTTGACGACATGATATGCTTGCATGAGGAGTTGTTCTACAAGGGACTCACATTGGTGACTATCATGAGGCATATCCAGGAGGGAACCAATAGTGGCCATGGCATCAGCGATTTTTTTATGAAGGAAAGGCCCCTATTCAAACTGAATGTAGTTGAGCAATTTTTATTCATCAACCATTTGCTTATAGGGAACTAGTTTACCATCTTTAGTGAGGTATTCACCATTGACATATTTGATAACCAATTGGGAATCTCCATAGACCTATAGTTGTTCGATGTTCCACTGAGATGCCATTTTGAGGTTGTGCTACCAATGATCAAGGATTCATACTTGGCCACATTTTTTGTGCAAGGAAAGGGAAGCTTGTATGCTTTAGGAATATATTCTCCTTGAGAGTGACCAAGAGTATTCTTGCCCTTGAACCGTGATTCGTGAAGGATCTGTCAAAGTACAATTTCTAGATTATTAATTCTATCATAGTCAAGATGGATTCATCTAGGAAATTGATGTAGAGTGGTCAATGATCTGTGAGAGGTGCTTCAGCTAACTAATCTACTACAACTTGTCCTTTGATTTCTCTTTGATCAACATACTTAATGTCAAAGTCGCTAAGTAGAATTACCCATTTTGACATTCTTCTTGTGAGTGAAGCCCTGGGAAGTAGGTATTTGAGAGGGTTGAATTTGGAAATGAGCTTGATTGAGTGACTTAACATGTAGCGTCATATCTTTTGAGAGCAAAAGATAATAGCTATACATGCTCATTCCATAGGTGTGTAGCTAAGCTGATAGCAAACAATAGTCCTGTTGATGTAGTATATAGCCCTTTCATGACCGATGTCATCATGTTGCAATAAAAGTACCCCCAATGATATTGATGTTCCTAATATGTACAATAGTAGGGGCTTTCCAAGGATGGGTTCCATAAGGACTGGGGGTGAAGCCAAGTATTCCTTAATGTGGTCAAATGTTTGCTAGCAATTTTGGTCCCATTTGAAATGTACTTCCTTATGAAGCAAATGGGCAAAGGGTTGGCATTTATCTATGAGTTAAGCGATGAACCTTCAGATAGCCTAGAGCTTTCCTTGGAGGCTACAAAGTTTCTTGAGAGTCTTGGGTGGTGGCATTTCTGTTATAATAGTGACCTTAGCTGGATCTACTTCAATACCGTTGCGGGAGACAATGAATGATGCAGAGTGGGACGCAACGGAGGCTAACTAACAGGAAGGAGTCGCCAACAATACAAACAGCATGATAAAATTCTCTATCGACTGAACATCATCATCATATTTCCTAGAGACACCGACAGCATCATCACATTTCAACAGCATCATCATATTTCGGATGATCGCAAATATCCTCCTGTCGACTACTATTTACCTCCTCCGTTTGTCGCCTATCATCATCATCATGATAATCAACGGGCGCCAACATCCTCCGGTTGCACTGTTCATCGGGTGCCAAATACAAGCGGCATCATCATGATATTCAATATCCGGTTGCTCCAAATATCCTGATGACGTTGCACTTCAACAACTTGCCTTCGATGCTCCACTGCCCGACGATACAAGCAACAACATCACGATATTGTTCATCCGGTTCCTCGAAACCTCCTGATGATGCTAATACAACTTCCTGCCTTCGCCGATACTTAACCACTTAGTGACAACAGGATAAACTCGCATTGAGGGATTTCTTAATATCCTGATGACGATGACGTCATATCTGGATGACGATGACGTCACACATCCTCCTGATGAACTCTTCAACACTTAGCCAAAAAAACTTAACTTTCACACCCGCATCCGTCAGCGATATGCGAATGGTGAACTTCCCCGAGAGATGATCCTGACTGCGATATATACACTGAGTATATATCCAACTCAAAACATCATGATGCACTTGCAACATGCAAACTTCAACAACTTCATGACCCGATCCTGATGGCGATGGATTCGCAGATGATGATGCGGCTCGTTCCGACTGGAAACGCACATGCAGACTCCTGTGTATCCTTCCACTGCATGTAAGCACTCCGAACCACTCTATTTCACAAAGATCATGTGACGACCGGGCCGGATCACCTTCAAACCAAAATCTAACAACTTATCTTCTAGACCTAGCACATGAGGATGCTAGGCTGAATTCACAGCATGCTCCTAACAGATCTCCTGAACAATGTAATGCCTAAACAGAAAACACAAATGCAAACTAAACTATGATACAGGACCATTCCACCGATTTGCAGGATCAACAGGTGGAAGGGTTGAAAGTGCCCATTAACTTGCAAACAGGAAAGGAAATCAACACAGATACAACTGATCAACTCAAATACTGCAAAAGATGAGATCTTATTCAATTGAGATTCAAATGTCCTGCTTTTACAATTCTGCTTCACACTATCTGGACTGATCACCAGTACAGCATATCACTAGTACTACCCTCCTGAACATAACAACTATCAAACTCAATATGAACTATCAATATGAACTGTGTCTAAACCCTAACAGATCAAAGGTATATATAACAAATCCTTCGAGTACTACCAACTCACTTCCCAGTGGCTGGGAGCTTCCAAGCGGCTGGGAGAGAGGACAACTCAGACTATCTTATCCCGATCTCTAACTGCCTACACATACTCCTATGCTGATCTATTACATAGCATCGGTCCAATGGACCTTATTACATGCTAAAGTCAAACATACTAAAAATAGGCTATCCTGTCATCATGCTGATAATTATCCTATATCCTGATCATGTATGTCATCATGCGGACCTATATCCTGATCATGTGCGGGTGCTCCTGCACCAATGAACCCTAAGAGTTTTCCCGATCTAACACCAACGACACATTTCTTAAGGTTTAGGTGGATCTTGTATTCCCTAAGGCATTCAAATATATTTTGTAAAACCTTAGGGTGTTCTTCTCTTGTTCTTGATTTCCCAAGGAGATCATCTACATAGTCCTCCATGATTTTGTGTAGCATGTTATGAAAAATAGTGGTCATGGCTCATTGATAAGTTGCTTAGGTGTTTTTAAGGCCAAAGGGCATGACTCGCTAGCAATAAGTACCCCAGGGGTATGTGAATGTTGTTTTATGTTGAAATTCAGGAGTAATTTGGATTTGATTATACCCAGAGAATCCATCCATGAGGGAGAGCATCTCATGTTCGGCCATGAGATCCATAATAATGTCGATGTTAGGAAGTGGGAAGTCATCTTTTGGACATGCTTTGTTGAGGTCATGAAAATCTATACATACTCGGATGCCCCCAAGTTTCTTAGCAATTGGAACAATGTTGGAGATTCATTGCAGGTAGTCAATAGGGTAGACAAAGCCGACTTCCAACAGTTTCTACAATTCTTCTTTGACGAGAAGGGCAACTTGAGGATGCATCTTGTGAAGTTTTTGTTTGACTGGCCGTGCTTATGGATGTACCAGAAGGTGATGTACTACCAAAGAGGGATCCAATCCTAGCATGTCTACATATGACTAAGCAAATACATCAGGTGCCTTGTCTCAGCTTGGATTTTTCTTGGATAGAAAGACTTTCTGCAATGTGGGTGAGCTTAGGTTGTTCTTGTGTGCTGAGGTTGATTTCTTGTGTGCTTTTGATTAGGATGGTGGAATGTTCTTGCAAATAGGAAGGTATAGGGGAAAGATGGAGATCCTCATCTCCTAGCACCTCAGATAGGTTTTCGCTAGGACATCCGTCTTTATTTTTCTCTTTTGTGTCCAAAAGTGCCTTAGAGAGGTTTACTAGGGGATGATTTTCTATTTTTTGATTTTTTATTTGGACTCAGGATCTCCTCTTCCCCAAAATAGGCATTAGCATGCAAGCATATGCCATATTATGAAGTGTCACAGAGTTCTAGGAATGTAGAGAGGGCCTCATCATATCGAGAGGTGGTGGTCCTTGATAATCCCAAGCAATGAGATCGGGATGAACGAGGGGAAGGTCGATGAGAAATATGGTGTTGTTGGGGAAGATGCATGAGACATCAAGATCTTCACATGAAGCTATGATGACACTCAACGTAATGTTTTGAACAATAGAAAAGGATTTGGCCACATCTAGCAAAGTTTTAGCGGGTCTGTGGATTGTCATAGTAGGTGGTGTGTATCCTAAACCAAAATACTTAAAATATTTCTTGGGAGATGTGGGGTCAACCAGAATAGGTTCTATGGTGTCTTGTTCATCAATGCCAAGTCCTTTTCCATGGTAGGGCATCTTGGTACATATTTGGAATGGTAAAAGATATTTTTCCTTGAAGTTTTCAAGATCTTCTTTTGCTAGAGGGGTCTCATCATGGTATAACCAATCATTCAAGTATGTTTCTATGACTTCTTCTTCTCGAGAGACATGTATTGGGATGAAGGGGATCTTATCATCAACCTTGCATTGTTGCTCTTGAGTCTTTTTCTGTAGGTGATGGTATTGGGAGTGGGGGGACAAAGGCAATTGTCCCACATGAAAGGCATTATGAAGCTCATTTTCATCACACCGTTTGTTTATGATCTTGACCTAGGATACTTGAGGGGTTGGAGTGGAAGATGAAGTGGAAGCATGTGGTGGATCAATGGTGATGGATGGAGTATGAGATGAGGTAGACGGTATGGATGATGGGTCTTTGAGACGGTCCCCATAATTGCTTGGGAAATGAGATTGTCTATCATAGACAACCTCTAAATCTTTACAATACTCAAATGGTTGTTGATTGGTGGGAATGGTGACTTCCATGTCATTATGGGGAAACTTAAGACATTGGTGATAGGTGGAGGGAATGACTTACATGGCATGTATGGTTGACCTAGGGGAAGGTTGTATGGTAGGTCAAGATCAACCACATGACATGTAGTGGGTAATGTGAGAGGATGCACTTTGATAGGGAGACATATGGTGCCTTCTAATTCTCACTCTATGTTGTCATATGCTTTGATGGAAATGACCAAAGACTCCAAGTCAACTGCTGAATACGCCAAACGTTTTATGAACTTTAATGCACATATATTAAAACTTGATCCATTATCTAAGAGGACCCTCATGACTTTGTGATTGGTGATTTGGACTTTGATATGGAGTTCTTTATTATGGATGGGGTCGATAATTGGTATGCTAGATTAGATAATAGGATGATGACAATCAGGCCACTAGGTTTTGGAATTGAACGGGTGGTATGTTGGTGGGGACATGGGACTCATGGAGAGATTTATCAAGGATTTCACAGTGGATGGTGGATGTGTGAAGGATTTCCAAGATGGAGATTTGTGTAGGGGTCTTCCCAAGATGGTCAAGGAGATTATATTTGGAAGTGGTAGTGGTGGAGGATGGTGATGGTTCCTTTATGGTTACATGCCCACATCAGGTGGTAACAATACATTCAAGAGTGTTGTTTTTTATGTTAATGGTGGAGATATGAGTAGAGTTGAAATCAATCCGACCTACTACATTATCGTAAGGAGGTGGAACATTGTTATAGTTGATGTTGTTGGTTTAGTTATTGGGATTGGTGTTGGAGGATGATGGTTTAGATGTGGATTGGTTATTATGATTGGGAAGGGGGTTTTGGTACACTCCTAAGCCATCATTGGGTGAGGTATTGTTGTTTTCGTCCACTTGGATATCGTCGTGATCAATGAGGTCTTGGATATAGTTCTTCAATTTCATGCACTTTCTTGTGGTGTGTGCTTTAATACGATGATAATCACAATACTCATTTTACTTGTACCATGCGGGTTTAGGTTTGTTACATCCCCAAACTTTGACTATGTTTTACTTTTACTTTCATGTGATTAAGTGGATAAATTATCTTGGATTAATGATTTGACATTTAGGAAAATGTCATGATAAATCATTAATTTTATGAAGTATGATTAATGCATAGAATTTGACATGAGATCAAATGATATTGAGATTATTTAATTATGATGTATAAAGATTTATCGATGATACACTAATCATAGTTTGTGTGACTATGAGTGTAACCAGGAAATAGATTTCCACCTTTGAGAAAGGAAGGGGAGCATCATTGGAGAAAAGGGAATAGATGTTTGAGAAGAGATAGGTTTGCCATTCGAGTTCCAAGTTGTATATTTTGTGAACCTTCTTGAGAAGGGGCATGTAATAGTTAAATCTCCTTGTTGAGTCAATCTCAATTTGACCATTGTCGATTTTTGACATCAAACTAAGTTTGATTGGGTTGAGAAATGTTTAGGGAACATTATTGATGTTTAGAGTTTAATCTTTTTCTTTTTCTAGAAATTCCTGATAGATATATTACCTATGAGTATTGATTTAATTATATGAATGTTTCTGCAAGGGTGCAAGGGGGGAGCAAATCTCAACCCCATACTCGCATTTAGTCATATGATTTTTTTTATCCCCACACCTATACTTATGTTATTACTACCATCATGTTGGTGTGTTGCATTTATTTATTAGTGTATCACTATATTGTTAAATAATATATGGTTATTAAGTTATAAATATTTATCTTTTGTGATCAACTTTCAATGGTATGCAAACATTTATGTTTACAGTGGGACACATACCCTTTAGCCCACTTTATTATGGAGTGAGTGGAAAATAAGCCACCACTGTTGATCAAAGTTATTCTTGCTCATGGAGAACAACTATAGCATTGCATGCTCAGGGAAGGAAGATTATTAGGAAGTTGGTAGTTATCTTGTGGGGTGGTGAGTTTAACATGCAATCCTTTTGAATAGTGTTTTTAATTTTTAGAAAAAACATCACGTCGAGAGCATAGGAAGAAGGGAGGAGACGACAAGAGAAAGACATAGTGAATAATTCCAAGTGTTAGAGGAAGGACTGTATCTTATCATAGGATAGGTACATTTTGATATAGCCATGGATATACATGGCTTAAAATGTCCTGTCTTTTGCTGTCAATATTGATAACCTTTGTGAGAGCTTTAACTTACAACTTAAGAAGGACAATATCAATATATATGTATTATTTGTAGTGTTGTCTATGGCTACAAAAGGCTAACATTGGTATGACATAAGCATTCTTTGTTAAGTATGCCTTGCGGCTACAGCAGGCTGAAGGTACTCAGATCTTTAATATTTTCTTACTATCGATTGAATGTTAGACTTTAACAGTCTTTTCTTATCTATATAAATCAAATGACCTTGATATCAACTCGTTGCATTGATACTTTGAGAGTCTTAGACTCTTTTGTGAAACCAAAGCCGACTTTCAATAGCAGTATGAAAGTAATTTTCTCAGACAATATTTCCATGTCATGCAAAGTTAAGTTATTGTCTAACCTTTGGTGAAACATCAGTAATGATGTACTAGGGAGCCTCGAGTGGAACAAGTAATCTTTTTCTTAGATGGGCGACAATATAGGTAGCTTCAGATTGAAGTAAACTTTATGATAGTCTAGAAGAGACTTGTGGTCGATAAACTATGTCAAACAATAACATCAACTTATCCATGATATGGTAAGTGGTTTAAATGAAAGTTGTGCATTAAAGCTTGTATTATGATGTATGTCAAGATATCTCTTTTTGTTTATATAACAAGGGCTCTTAAATATTCATTTTGTATGAAGGGATTAGAAAAAGGTAGTTTTCTAAGAATATCCCTGACATACATAGTAAAGATATAAATCTTCTCACAAGTATGTGGTCAACTTAAAACAAACATTTTATTGTTGATATGGATTAGATGAAAATCCATGAACCAAGTTAAGTTCCTTGGACAAACTTATGATGCTATAGACAAAACTATTTTCTATGTTGATTCTAGACACCAAAAATCAAGAAAACATAAACCTTGAAAACAAGGAATAGAGTGATAGAGAGTCATCGATTCCATGTTGTAGTTGCAACAAGAAACATTTTTGAAAGAGTAAGGCCTCAATTTGAACCATCGTTGATATTTTACTCCAGAAATTAGAGTTAGAAATCTATGTCAGGTGGACTATGGGTGAAATTTAATTAAGTCACCCCATGACTAGAATTGGTCAAATTAAATTCACTATAGGATGAGATAGTTTCTAAGTTGAGGTAGAAGTGTGTGAACAATCGACTACATTCATTGTGAAATGTCTATTTATATTGAATCTTTGGCCAAAGTAATGCATCCATCTCTTCATGCATTAGTCAGTTCATTGTGCTCCAGATTTGCATAACCATCCAACAATGTCATACTTAGTTAGAAGGGATCTATAGTTGTATGACCATGTTGGTTATGTAGGACACACCACTAGAAACTTATATGGAAAAAACTTGTTGGTTCCTTATATCTATTCCGTTTGTGAAGGGTAGGGCCACTTCCAGGATGGAAGCTGTGTAGAGGACCGTTGGTCTATGGTTGGAGGAAAAGCACTCAGGTGATGCTTTCCTTTCCAAGAAGAAGACAAGCCGAGACTTATGAAGATAGATATCAAGATTCTAGATGCAATACATTCCATATTATGACTTTGATAGTTAAAGAATTTATGTAAACTTATTCTTATTTCCATGAACAAAATATTCTAATTGTAAACTGAAAGATTTCACTAGAATTCTATCTTTGAATATGTTGTAAGTTTCCAAGTTTTTGAAAATATTCAGAAAAGATATGCTATTTACTTACTTGATTATGCAAATTTTAAATGTTAATAAACCAATCATGATTTTGTCATTTATTTTTTCAATAATTTTGGTATGAGAAGACATGTTACATATGGTATCAAAGCTACCAGGTTCAATACATGGACCTATGAGCTCACTGCATAAAATTTTTCTCAGACATTAATAGTTGCTAATGTTTGAATGTTATTTTTATAGAATGGTAAGAACAAGATTAACCCCAAGGAAAAAGGTAATTTGAAATGGATGTACCTAAAGGTTATGAGGGAGTGACCTTCAAGAATGAAAATCCTAGGCCAAACTGGTTACATTGAAGGTGCATGGTTAACTAACACTGAGACCTTCGCTGATCCTATTAAGCATATCAAGCAGGAGAAGGAAAAGAAGGACAAAGTAGTTTAGGCTATTGTTCCTATCACTGGGGGTGAACTAGTTAAACCCTCTACACATAAGTACTTACCATTTGGATGTGGTCCTAATGCCCCTATCATTAGTTGAGAAGTTATGAATGAGTACCTGCGAGTACACCCACCAATTGGTAAACATCAAGGATGAGGATGAACCTAGGAAGATTCCCCTTTCTAACAGTGACTTGTAGTTGCAAGATGTTAAATTTTGTAATAAATGATAGATATTATGTGATCCATAGATACTATAATACAATTTTGGAATTTTGGCAAAAATTTCCCTTTCTTCTTCAAGATTGCATAAATGAGAATGGATTTATGTTTATGAATGAACTCAATTTTATGAAAAACTAATTGAATGTTTAACATGAAAACTTTAGGAGAAGTATAATTTCAGCATGCTTCGAACCAAGACCAGCCTTGGGGGTAGCCAAGAGGAAGGGCAACCTTCTGGCAACTCTGATGCAAAACTTGACCAGATTCTTGCAATGCTCCATGAAACAAGAGCAAGGATTAGAAATTTAGAACAAGAGGTCAGAGGTTAGAGTAGACCTAAACATGCATCCTTCCTCAAGGGTGAAGATGAGGGTCATCATGAACACACCACCCAGAGTAGGTGTGGAGAGAATAACTTAGAATCAAGATAAGACGAGGAAAAGAGGAGCCATTTAGCCTTCAAACTATCCAAGAACATGAAAAAGTCACACCCCCAAAGTTGATGGAACCGTGAGCATATATGCCATGGAGGCATGACTCACAGAAATGGAAAAATATTTTTAAACAAGGAACTATTCTAAAATAACCAAAGTGGTATGTGGAGGATATCAGTTGGCTAATGAAGCATCCACTTGGTGGAAGCACAAGAAGATGGAGCTGGGATTGAGCTCTTTGAGTCTAACTTGGGGAGAGTTTGTAGAACTCTTCAGGCAAAGATGGTTGCCACAATTATATTTTGATTAGAAGCTCATAGATTTCCAAAATCTGAGACAAGGTGATTTGTCCGTAAATGAGTACTGGGAGAAGTTTACTCATCTCCTTAATTATGTTCCTCAATACCAACATGATGAGAGGTTTTGTATCTAAAAGTTCATCATGGGGTTGAATGCCCAAATTGGAGGTGAGGTAGATGTGCATGGCCCCACTACTATGGACCAAGTTTATGAGAAGGCCATTAAACAAGAGCAAAAGCTAAAATCCATATCTGCATATCAGGAAAAGAATCGTAAAAAGTTTAAATGGTAACAATCCTCCCAATCATTCAAGAAAAAGCGTAACAAAAAAAACTTCAAAAGGAAAGGTGATAAAGGATTCAAGGATAATCAAAATGAGTTTAGGGGTGATAAGACAAACAACAATAATAACCCCAAGAAAATTTGAGATAACTTAGGAAAGCCTTTTGAAAGGTGAGGATCCCTGGGAGGGTGTTTCTCATGTGGAGGTTTCCATTATGCCAATCAGTGTCCTAATAAGACACAAGGGACTCAACCAAAAGGAAATTCATTATCCTTGCAACAAGAAATCTTCCAACAATGAATACATGTAGCCTTAGATAACTGATAAGAAGAGTACTAGATTACTCCAATTGAAACCACATGTACTTTGTTTGGTATTCCAATTTTAGTTTTAATAGATATTGGTGCCACTGAATGCTCTATTTATCCAAAAGTTATAAATAAGATATCTAGAAGAGCTAGTTACATAGAAAAATCATGCTAACCAGACAAGGGCTTAGGTAGAGCAATGTTTGTTTGAAGCCAAGGTTGAACTCCTAAGCTTTTCAACTAAAGTAAACCTTTATGTAGCCCCTTAGGATCATATGATGTCATCCTTGGAATAAATTGGTTATGGAGGCATAGAGATAAGGTAGATTATTTTACTAAAATAGTAGAATGCCTGGATGACCTTGGGAATAGAGTTTTTCTATAAGGTACTGCTAGAGAGGTCAAGTTGAGGCAAATATCTGCCTTACAGTTGAAGAGAGCCCAATGAAAAGGGTGTCAATTTTTTTCTATCAAAATGGAAAAAATAGATAATCACAAAGAGTTTGTCTTTCAATATGATTTGATGTATTATGAATCACAAAAACTCCAAGGAGTGGATGAAAAAGAATCTCTAGATCAAGAGAGATCAGATATAGAGAAATATCCCTTTCTTTGAGATTTTGAGGATGTATTCCTAAATGAATTACCTGGATTACCTCCTAAGAGAGATTTTTACTTTTCAATAGATATAATTCTAGGATTGGAACCTATATCAAAAGATCCTTACCAAATGACTACAATAGAATTGATGGAGCTAAAGGTTCAACTGTAGGAATTGCTAGAAAAAGGATTGATAAGACCCAATGTTTCACCCTAGGGAGCGCCAGTGATTTTGGTTAAGAAGAAAGATGGCACACTGTGCCTATGTGTAGACTATCATATGCTAAACAAAGCAATGAAAAGAACAAGTACATGTTGCCCCGTATTGATGATCTCTTTGATCAAATGCGAGGGGCAACTATATTTTCAAAGATCGATCTATGATCAGGATACCATCAATTAAGGCTAAAAGATGAAGATATCCATAAAATTACCTTTAGAACAAGGTATAGACACTATGAGTTCACTGTCCTAGCCTTTGGATTGATGAATTCACCTGCAACATTCATGAACTTAATGAATAGTGTGTTCAGAGATTGTTTGGACAAGTTTGTCCTTGTTTTTCTTGATGATATTTTGATTTATTCCAAAAATGAGGAAGAACATCTCCAACATTTGCAAATCATTCTTCAACATTTGAGAGAGCATAAACTTTATGGTAATCTCTCAAAGTGTACTTTCTTCCAAAAGGAAGTACAATACCTGGGTCATGTAATTTCAGCTAAGGGAATTGTAGTGGATCCAACAAAGATCAAAGCCATTCTGGAGTGGCTTGCACCAAAAAATGTGCATGAAGTACATAGTTTTATGGCTCTACTAGGGTATTACAAAAAATTTGTGGCTAACTTTTCAAAAATTTCCTAACCCATTACTTCTCTACAAAGGAAAGGCAAAAGATTTGATTGGTCAAAAAAATGCTAGGAGGCACTTGATCAAATAAAAGAGAAGCTTACTATGACACCAATTCTAAAGGTACCTGATCTAGAGGGTCATTTTGTAGTCATCATCGATGCCTTAGGAGAAGGATTAGGTGGTGGACTTGTGTAAGATGGGCAAGTTATTACTTATGAGTCTAGAAAGTTGAAGACATATGATCAAAATTATGCTCCTCATGATCTTGAGTTGGCAACAGTTGTACATGCACTACAAATGTGGTGGCATTACTTGCTTGGGAAACCATTTGAGTTAAGGACAGACCATCAAGGACTTAAATATTTGTTTACTCAACTACATCTTAATGCTTGCCAGAGGAGATAGTTAGAGTTGATATTTGATTATGAATTTGAGATCAAATACATTCAGGGCAAGGAAAACCAAGTGGTAGATGCCTTAAGTCAAAGGAGACATATCTCCTCAATGATCTCTAATCATTCTAATTTTAAGAATCAGGTGTTACAAAAGTCTAAGGGAGACAAATACTATGAGAAGGTTAAGCAAGCTCTGTCAAACGATCCTCATGATTCTAGGTATGATGGTTTCCAATTTGAACCAGATGGACTACTAAGATTTAGAGGAAGAATGTATGTTCCAAACTTTGAGGAGTTAAGGAATATCATGTGGAATGAAGTTCATTCTGCACCCTATTCAAGACATCCTAGAGTGACGAAACTACTAGCTGATTTAAAACCATTGTATTTCTAGAAAGGAATGAAGAGGGATGTTGCAAGGTTTGTAGCTAGATGTCTAGAATACTAGAGGGTGAAAGAAGAACATCATCACCTAACATGACTTCTATATCCTCGTAAAATTTTGAAATGGAAATGGAAGATCATTAGCATGGATTTTGTACAAGGACTTCCTATGTCTAGAAATAGGCATAACACTATTCTAGTAGTGGTAGATAGACTCACTAAGGTAGCGTATTTCATTTCCAAGAATTTGACAGATGGAGCACTAGTCATAGCCCATAAATTTGTGCAAGAAGTATTTAGGTTGCACGGTATTCCTGAGAAGATCATCTTAGATAGGGATGCTATAATGACATCAAGGTTTTGGTAAACCTTATTTTCCTCACTTGGAACTCAATTAAACATAAGCTCAACTTATCATACCGAGAAAGATGGCCAAACAGAAAGAGTGAACCAAGTGTTGGAAGATCTATTGAGAATGTATTGCATGGATCATCAATACAAATGGAAGGATTATCTTCCTCTTGTGGAATTTTCTTACAATAATTCCTATCATTCTACTATCAAGATGGCCCCATTTGAAGCATTTTATTGAAGAAAGTGTTGAACTCCTATAAGATGGGATAAGCTAGAAGATATGATTAGCCTTGGTCCAAAAATGCTATTAGAAATGGAAGAACAAGTCCATCTAATCAAGAAAAGGCTAGTGGAGGATAATGATAGACAAAAAAGATATGCAGATGCTAAGCGCATTCCAAGACATTTCTCAATAGGAGAGAAAGTTTTGTTAATAGTCAAACCGCAAAAGAGTTCCATTAAGTTTGGAAAGTCATCCAAACTAGCCTAGATATGTGGGTCCCTTCGAAGTTCTTGAGGAAGTCAACCCAGTTGCATGTAGGATTACTCTACCACCAGCTCTTGCCATGATGCATAATGTTTTCCATGTTTCTTATTTGAAAAAGTATGTTGCAGGAGATAATCATATTCCTATTCTTGATTGGAATGTCTTACAGGTGAAGGACCTAGGGATGGTAATGATCAAGCCCTTCAAAGTGCTAAAAATATGTAACCTATGCTTGCATAATAAAGAAGTTACTCAATGCAAAGTCCAGTTGGACCAGTATGAAGAAGAGAATGCCACCTGGTGAATTATCATGATATTTACAAAGATTTCCTCATCTATTTTAAATTTTTACTATGATGAACAAAAACTTTTTCATGTTATAAACTTTGGATACATTGGATCATCGGGGACGATGATTCTTATGGGGGGAGATATGATACATCCCTAAACTTTGACTGTATTTTACTTTTACTTTCAAGTGATTAAGTGGATAAGTTATCATGGATTAATGATTTGACATTTAGGAAAATGTCAGGATAAATCTTTAATTTTATGAATTATGATTAATGCATAGAATTTAACATGAGATCAAATGATATTGAGATTATGTAATTATGATGTATAAATATTTATTGATGATACACTAATCATAGTTTGTGTGACTGTGAGTGTAACTAGGAAATAGATTTCCACGTTTGAGAAAGGAAGGAGAGTAACATCAAGGAGAAGGGAATAGATGTTTGGGAAGAGACATGTTTGCCATTCGAGCTCCAAGTTGTATATTTCGTGAACCTCCTTGAGATGGGCTATGTAATAGTTAACTCTCCTTGTTGAGTCAATCTCAATTCGACCATTGTTGATTTGTCATTAAGGGTTTTCTAATGTCAAACTATGCTTGATTTGGTTGAGAAATGTTCAGGGAACATTATTGATGTTTAGAGTTTAATCTTTTTGTTTTGTCATAAATTCTCGATATATATAATTCCCCATGAGTATCAATTTAATTATGAATGTCTATGCAAGGGTACGAGGGGGGAGCAAATCTCAACCCCATACTCACATTTAGTTGTATGATTATTTTTATCCCCACACCCGTACTTATGGTATTACTACCATCATGTTGCTGTGTTGTATTTATTTATTAGTGTATCACTATATTGTTAAAGAATATATGCTTATTAAGTTATAAATATTTATCTTTTGTGATCAAATTTCTATGACATATAAACCATTATGTTTACGTAGTAGGGCACATACCCTTTAGTCTACATTATTGTGGAGTGAGTGGAAAATAAGCCACCACTGTTGATCAGAGTTATTCTTGCTCATGGAGAACAACTATAGCATTGCATGCTCAGGAAAGGAAGATTCTTAGGAAGTTGGTAGTTATCTCAAGGGGTGGTGAGATTAACATGCAATTGTTTTGAATAGTGTTTTTAGTTTTTAGAAAAAAACATCACGTCGAGAGCATAGGAAGAAGGGAGGAGATGATAGTAGAAAGACACAAGGAAGAATTCCAAGTGTTAGAGGAAGGACTGTATCTTATCGTAGAACATGCACATTTTGATATAGCTGTAGATATGCATGGCTTAAAATGTCTTGTCTTTTGCAATCAATATTGATAACCTTTGTGAGAGCTTTAACTTACGGCGTAAGAAGGCTGATATCAATATATATCTATATTCTTTGTAGTGTTATCTATAGCTATAGGAGGCCAACATTGGTATGACATAAGCATTCTTCGTTGAGTATGCCTTGCAGCTATAACAGGCCGAAGACACTCAGATGTTTAATATTTTCTTACTATTGGTTGAACGTTAGACTTTAATAGTCTTTTCTTATCTATATCAATCAGATGACCTTGATATCAACCGTTTACGTTGATACTTCGAGAGCCTTAGACTCTTTTGTGAAACCAAAGTCGACTTTCAATAGCAGTATGAAAGTAATCTTCTTAGACAATATTTCTATATCATTTAAAGTTAAGTTATTGTCTAACCTTTGGTGAAACATCAGTAATGATGTACTAGGGAGCCTCGAGTGGAACAAGTAATCTTCTCCTTAGATGGGTGACATTATAGGTAGCTTCAGATTGAAGTAAACCTTGCAATAATACTATCTACTTCTATGTTTGATAGGCATACAAACTATATGTCTTAGACTAATATGTTATTCTCTTTTCAAAGAAAACAACTTGTAGATATAAATAAAATGATTCTTGGGTAAGATAATGGGTAGAGACTTAGATTCTTGAGCCCCATAATTCAAGAAGATGGACTTTCAAGTCCCATAACTATAAAATGTTATTGTTAGTTCAAGAAATGAATGATGGCTATCATGTATATATATATATATATATATATATATATATTATTGAAATTAAAAGAATCTTTTGTGCCCCATTATAGCACCAAGACAACCAACTTTATGACAGTCTAAAAGAGACTTGTGGTCAATAAACTGTCACACAATAACATTTGCTTAAACATGATTCGATAAGTGGTTTAAACGAAAGTTGTACATTAAAGCTTGTATTGTGATTTATGTTAAGATATCTCTTTTTGTTTATATGACAAGAGCTCTTAAATATTCATTTTGTATGAAGGGATTAGAAAAAGGTAGTTTCTTAAGAATATCTCAGACATACATAGTAAACATATAAATCTTCTCACAAGTATGTGGTCGACTTAAAACAAACATTTTATTGTCGATATGGATTAGATGAAAATCCATGAACCAAGTTAAGTTCCTTGGAAAAACTTATGATGGTACAAACAACTTTTTTCTATGTTGATTGTAGAGACCAAAAATAAAGAAAACATAAACCTTGAAAAAAAGGAATAGAGTGACAGGGAGTCATCGATTCCATGTTATAGTTGCAACAAGAAACATTTTCAAAAGAGTAAGACCTCAATCTAAACCATTGTTGGTATTATACTCTAGAAATTAGAGTTAGAAATCTAAGTCAGGTGGACTATGGGTGAAATTTAATTAAGTCACCCTTGACTAAAATTGGTCAAACTAAATTCACCATAGGATGATATAGTCTCTAAGTTGAGTTAGAAGTGTATGAACAATTGACTACTTTCATTGCAAAATGTCTATTTATATTGAATCTTTGGCCAAAGTAATGCATTCATCTTTGCATGCATTAGTCGGTTCATTGTGCTCCAAATTTGCATAACCATCCAATAGTATCATACTTAGTTAGAAGGGATCTATAGTTATATGACCATGTTGGCTATGTAGGACACAACAGTAGAAACTTAGATGGTAAAAACCTATTGTTTCCTTATATCTATTCCCTTCATGAAGGGTAGGGCCACTTCAATAATGGAAGGTGTGTGAGGGACCGCTGGTCTATGGTTGGAGGAAAAGCACTTGGGTGATGCTCTCCTTTTCAAGTAGAAGACAAGATGAGACTTATGGAGACAGATATCAAGATTCTATTCCATATTATGAATTTGATGGTCAAATTTATGTAAACTTATTCTTATTGCCATGAACAAAATATTATAATTGTAATGTGAAATATTTCACTAGAATGCTATCTTTGAATATGTTGTAAATTTTCATGTTTTTGAAAATATTTAGAAAAGATATGTTATTTACTTAGTTGATTATGCAAATGTTATATGTTAATAAACCAATGCATGAGTTTATCATTTACTTTTTTAGTAATTTTGGTGAGTAAAACTGAGTAATATAAGAAGACATGTTACAAGGTTGATTTTTATCAAAGGGTTTGGTTGTGGGAAACTCAACCATGTTAGCTTGGACAAGTTTTTGGAACACAACTGCGAGTGCATCACCCAAAGGAGTGTACTTGCATTTTGGATTGTTGGGAGGATTTCGTTTTGCCAGAGCAGATGACATCTAGACATTGTTTGAAACATTTTGTACAATGTGTGCCTCTTTAGGTTTAGGAGTGATTATTTGGATGAACTTGGAATCAGTAGCACCATCTCCTATGGCATTTTTGTTCTTAGCCCAAAATTTAGGTTTTGTTACCCCGTATTTTTATTTCTGAGTCTCATTCATTTCTATTGTTCACCCATGTGGTACTTTAAGTTTCTAAGTCCCAAAGGTTTCATGAGTCTCTACTGTTGTGCCTTAGAAATGTTTTTGAAGTCACTAGTGTTCCAAGTTTCCTAACCTGGTCGCTACTTCCTTAAGTTTTCTAACCTTATCACTAGGTTCTGAAACCTTGCGATCCTATGACTTCACGTCTTTATGTTGTGTTGGTTGCTCGCGTGGTTTGCTCTGGTGTTGTCATCGAGTCGTAGGTTTTCCAAACTTTATAACCTGTGACTTAAGGTTCTAAATTTCTCACTTCTTGCAATCCAGCGACGGTTAAGTGGTGGACCAGAAACTAAGGCAATTAATGATCATTTAAAGTGTTGTATGCTACCAGTGTGATGTTCTTCAGCAAATTTTTGGAAAATGAGCAAATCTTTGGGTTAATTTCTCAAGGCATGGAAATGGTACCATGACGGCCTAATAATTAAAAGCATGACAAGGTGCTATAACTTCACATCATTTCATTTCTTGTGCTAAAATTGTCTAAGTGATCTATTTCTTTCTTTCTATTCTGAATTGTTGCTTCCACAATTCTCTGTCATAGTCCTTGGAGCTTAGTCACTGTAATGAAATTCAAATTTTAGGGTGTCTCCTCCCACTCTGGAATCGAGAGCATTTGGTCTAAAATAAAAGACACTGAACTTGGACACATAGACTTGGCAGAATTCTAGTCTCGTCTATAGCAGGAAGACAAGCCATCATTTGTAGAAAAAAATCTACAGAGCGGTTTGGCTCATGCAGTAGGTTTCCCTGTTTCAGTGTGTTGTGAAGATTTAATTGTTTCTTGCATGGAGAGATACGACCCTGAGACTTTGGAGATCAAGACTAGAGAAGGTGTGGTGGTTGCAAGGATTGATTCTGAATCTATCTCGCGTGCATTGAAGATTCCAAGGCAAGAGAAATACGAAGCCATGTCTGTAGCCCTGGGTGTGGAATGTTTCAAAGAGAATGAAAACTGGTGCAGAAATTCTATTGCACGCAACTAGCTAAAATCAGAGAAAAGAGGTAAGTCTCAGCTACCCCCTACACTTAAAAGAGCACATTTTAAAGATAAAATTTTAGATATCATCACTCTGTTGCATCAGGTGGTGGGTAGTGAAAATGCTAGCTCTTTTGAATTCTAGATGTGTCGCTTTATATTACTGATATGTAGTGAGAATAGTTCATTGACTGGGCTAAAATAATAAGCTATCATTTGAATGAGCAATTGTTGAAGTTTCAAGAGACCTCTGCATTTCACATGTGCTCTTATTTGGTATATGTTCTAGCTAGTCGAGAGGTTGTTTGGGATGGGTTGAGGCCTCGTGGGTCTTTAACCCTAGATACACCTGTGTATGATTATTTTCCTCAGTTTACAAAAGATGCTCGGATGAAAGATTTTCATCAGGTTAATGATGCCTTTTTAATGTTTTTGGTGAGAAAGTTGAACTGTGATTCTAAAATAAGGGTTTCTCCTGAGGCTACATTTCTGATCATGCAGTTTGGAAGTTCTTGCATCCAATTTGATAGGTTCACTTACCTGAGATTGGGGGGTTATGAGTCAGCCCCAACCAAGTTGCCTTGGTACCCTAGTGATGACATTGTCTTTTTGGAAGTTTGCAGATAGATGACTGCTGTAAATGTTAAATGCCAGAGTATGAGAAAAAAGGCCTACACATTTCCATTGTCTTTTTCAGTTTATTGTTGTAAAAATAAAGATGCCGCTAAAGGAGCTGAGCGTGCATTGGCAGAATTTAATCTTCACTCTTTATCTTTAAGGAAACACTTTGACAACAAGAACTATGTTAAGCAGAACTTCTATGGCTCTAGCTCTTATGAACATCGTTTGAGCCTAGAGGACTTCTGGGAGGATTGTGTGGATGATTGTGAAGTTCTAAGAAAAAGTTACATGCGACTTACCATAAGTCAAATCTAGGCTTTTGGTTTACCCATTCATATTCTAGAAAAAGCTGAGGAGGACTCTGAAGTAATTGATGTAGAATACCAGAATTGGTTGTCAAAACCCCTTCCTTGCATAAATTGATCTAAGAAGGAAGTTGTGGATATAAATGTTTTCTCTACACTAGTGATTAAGAGAACTGAGGAATGGTTGGTTGGTAAGTGGCGTGGACATGCAGGTTCACCTCATGAATCAGGTAGTTCAAGGGCTATTGGATAGAAAATGGTGCAAAATTCTACTGCTTAGAGCTCCACACGGTCACATGACATGCCACAATTTGTTTCTAATTCACAGTCAGGAGGTGATGGTGAGAGGCCTAATGATTCTCTCAAATTAAAATCAGGATGTGAATCATATAGCCCTCTTGTGAGAAAAAGAAATGTTCATAAAGTGGCAGTGAACCCTGACCCCATTTTTATTCAATTGTTAATGATAGTTCTTTTCCCAATTTTCTTGATGTATCCTCTTTTCCTGATAATGAAGAAATTTTGATTGCTTCCCCATTGGAAGATAGAAATAAATCTTCATCTGACAATATAAATACTACTGTGGTGACATCCTCTCCTAGCTGGCTTAAAAAGGTGGTAGAGAAAAAGAGAAAAACTATTCCCACTGCGGCCAAAGAAATTGATACTGTCACTATGCTCCTGCAAGGGACTTCAAAGCCTAAGAAGGCTAGGAGAATGTCTAGAATGATAATTGATGCTATTCTAGCCACCAGGTATTGGAAATTGTTGATCCCATAAAAGATTTGGATGAAAATGACATAACCAAGGTAGATTATAAAATAAGTCATATTGACTTGGGCCCTTCCACTCTTGAGGGGGAGTCATACCATGCAAATTATTCTGTCAATGTTTTGATTAAAAGGGCTAAGGAAGAAAGGAAAGAAAATATAAAACTCCAATCTCAAATCTTGTCTTTGAGCCAATTCATCCAATCAATTGTGTCACCTTCTTCTCAAGAAGATCCTAATTTAGAGGTCATTGGGATTGATGCAAACACTATCAAGCAGATTAAAACAAGTCAAAAATTTTCCAAGGCTATCAATGAGTGGGTTGAAAAATTGTCTTGTGATATTTTATTTTTCTTGACTAAGATGATTCAAAGATATTCTCTCATACACAATAAAAGAAAAGAATAGGTCAATGAGCTCTAGCAAGTAAGAAAGGAACAAGGAAGTACTTATGTACTTTCAAGAGAAGTTACTAAGTTAGTAGCATTGGACTCCATAACACTTGCTAAGAAAAATCTGGCTAGTGAACCCCATGAAATCAATTTATCCTGGGTTGATTCATTGGACTAGAAGCTCAATATGTATGATAATATCATTGATCAAATCAACAAGGCTCTACAAGAATACTTGGATCTAATGGTTGGTATTCAAAGGGATTGTAATGCTCTAGAAATAAATATTTTGGATGATTTCAGAGAAAAGCTGTGTGACCCCAAGGATATCAACCAAGAAGTCAAAGACATGCTTTGTAGTGAACTTGCTGATCCTGAGACTGTTTCTGGAGAATCACTAAGCAAATTGGGCTATAAGCAGGTTTATCTTAATGGTTACAGAAATAGGGATGAGATGATCCAGGAGACTATGGTGGGAGTAGCTAAGAACTTGGCCAAGTTTAGAACTAGATTGCAAAACACTACTGTTTCAAGAAGCAAAAGTATTACCGTTATCATCACAAAGTATCGAGAGTACAAGCTCAGGTTGAAGGTGCGAGAGAAGATGGTAGAAAGTCAAGCGGTGGAGAGCATTGAAGATCCTAAAGAAAATGAAGGGGTGGCGAATTAAGTTTAATTTCTTTTATGCTTTTTAAGTTATTTGGCTCAAAACTTTTAAAGACTTTATTTTAAGAATGGAGCGGTTGTCTTCAAGAAATTGTTCTTCTTTCAAAGACAGTTATTATTTTATGCTTATAAATATGTAATGGGAAACAATGGAACCATCTTTCTAGTTGGGCAAACTTTGTTTTTCTCAATTTAGATAGACATCTTGTATGTTTGTTTTGATTTCAATTTACTTCAATATATAGAAAAGATACATAGTTGGAATTGTTCAGGGATATATGATCTTTGTGTTATAATGTTTGAGCTATCATTCTTCTTATGTTGAATGCCATATTTGTGGTGGTCTTTCTTTATGTTGGATAATTCAGTTAGTGATTTCATTGTTGTAGATATCTATCTTCAAATGGATATTTGTGGTGATTATAATTCAGAATCTTCTCTTTTTTATTATTATTCGAAGTCTTTGAACTTCTGTGAATATTGGTTAGTTTATTTATGAAAATTTCCTTTCAAAGCTTTTTGGTTAAAAGCATTCCCTTTCTTTGCTTTCTGGTTAAAAGCATCATAGATTTTTGATTCATTGAATATCAGTAGAAGGTAGCTACCACCTTGTAAAATAAGCAGAGAGTTAGTGATAAAATACTATTATTACTGGCTCAACTGTGGTTATGTTTGTCATTTGTCTGAGCGAGAGAATATAGAGTTAGATGACAAATCAGTAAACCAACAGATTTTTCATTGGATGGTTTTTCATTGTCATTTTGATTGTAGATTTTGACCAAACCTTTTGCAATAAGGGCCTTTTGAATGGTGACACCTTTCTCTATGATCTCATCGAAGGTGGATGCACAATGTACTTGCAAGTGGAAGGTCATCTCTTGGTTCAAGTTTCGAATGAAAATATGTACAAATAGTTTTTTGGGTGTTATCTAAGATAAGCCTACTAGCAAGGGCTATCCATCTTTGTAAGTATGCAGAAAAACTTTCACCATTTCATTGTTTGGTGTTGCAAAGGTTGATCATGGTGATTTTGTTCTCTACATTGTACAAGAAATGGGTGAATTTTTTTTGATAAGTCGGTGAAGGTGGAGATGGATCCATAATGTAAGTGCATAAACCATTCAAGGGCTTGGCTTCCTAAGCTTCGTGGGAAAATACAAAGGAGGAATTGATCATCATAGGACACTTCTTGGCATGCCATATAGAACTCTTTGATGTGGTCACGTGGATCTCCTTTTCCTTTGTATTTATTGAATTCAAAGGGTACTTCGAAATGTTGAGTAAAAGGTACAGTTGTCATGTTTCAATGAAATAGATAGGGAAATGAGTCTTCAAACTTATAATGTTTCTTTTGGGTCCTTAGTTGGATCTTTTTTAGAGTGTTTTTCATCTCTTGTCATTCTTGATCGAAAGGATTGGCAAGGGGAGGTTGTAATGTGGATTGAAGTGGTGGGTGTTAGGATTTTTTATGGAATGATGATTGTTGTTGTTGAGGGATGATGTATTGTTGTGGGATATATGGAGGTAGGCCTATAGTTTGTGAATAAACATGAGACCCATATGTTTGATGTTGTGGGATGGTGTGAGAGGATGTATGATACGTATGTTGTGTTGGGAAGGGTGGTTTTTGGTGTTGGGTGATATGTGAATGTTGCATGGAAGTACTATGGGGCGGTTGTTGATGAGTGGTTGAATGATATGTTTGAGTTGGTTTTGTATAACTTGTTAAAAGATTTTGAGGTGGATGGTGTGGTTGGGATGTGAATGGATGTTCTGTTTGGAGGGGTGTTTGTGAAGGTACCATAGGGGGTAATGTTTTTTGGTGATGATCGTCTTTTAAGGGATGTTCAAAGGGGGAGTGTTTGTGGAATGGTGCTAGTGTTGGAAATGTTTTGATGAACATTTGATGGGGGTGGCACAATAAGTATGCTTGTATTAGATGGTATGGTAGAAATTGGAAAGTGGATGGTAGCATACTGTATGGTAAACCATAAAGAGGGTTTGACACTTGTGGTTGTGAAATAGTATTGCCCCCTATAGTTTTATCAATGGTATGGATGGTGTTGGTATTTTTGGTGAAGTTAGGCCATGGATTACCATAGATGGGGTTGTTGGGATTAGGAACACGATCCCATGGTTGATCGAGGATGGGTGATGGTGGTTTGTCATGAAATATCGTATTGAGTTTGTTTTGTTCGAATGAGTGAGGGAGGTGTGCTTAATGTTTAATTAGGCATTCAAGGAATTCATCCTTATGGTTGTTAAGGAATTGGTCAAATTTTTTATGTAATCCTCTTTCATTGATGAAATCAATGAAGGTGGGGGAGGCAACATGATGTGTTGTGGATGTTTCACCCATTTTGAGTTGGTTGATGTATCCCTCCATGTTGCTTATGGTGGAGCCATGTGGAGAGAGGGGTTGATAGCAAGAGTCCATTTCTATCTTATCTTGTGATCGTGTGATGGGAGGCATAAAAGGATGACTATGATAGGAGTTGGATGATGTGGCCAAATGTTTGGGGGTGGTGATTTTTCTAAATTAAAAATGTAAATCACTTATAAGCATAGATCAAGTGTTATCCTTACGAAATTAGGGTGGACAAAGAGCCTAAGCAAGGGGATACCAGGGTTTTCTTACTTGGGGTAGACAAGATGCACCAAGCAAAATGAGATTCTTGAAGTCAACAAACTTAGGAAGTGTCTAAGCACCTAATTTAGTTTATCCAAGTGGGATGATTTCAAGTTTAAACTAAACTTAAGATAGATAAGTTCTTAAGCCTAATACAAACAAGAGGATAAAAGGATTTAGATCTTAACCTTAGAAGAATTAGATTGGATTTGGTTGAATGATTAATTGGATTTGGATGAGATTTGGTTTGATTTGGATAATTGAAGTTGATTTGATTTGGGATGATGGATGTTGACCTTTGGACACAAAGGTTAGATCACAAGCTAAAATCTAAGTGGACATGGATGGTCAAAAATGATGGAATGTAAGTAATATTAGACATGGAAGGATGTTGAATGGAGTGGGAGGACCAATTTGACAATCAAAAAGACAAATTCCTTAGGTTTTATGGAATTTCAAAACTGGGTTCTAAAACAGGAGGTTTAGGCGCTGACAGAGTATGGATGGGTGCTGACTGGGCACTAACAGGGGTCTATTGGGCATTGACAAAGATCAAGTCAGGCACTGAGAGAGGATAACTAAGCACTAACAGATGGATGATGGGCAATGATGGGTGAAAATTAGGCACTGATTGGAGTTGTTTTGATTTTTGGAATGTTTGTGTTTGGGATTTGGTAAGATTTTTCAATCAACAAACATAATGGCTACTTTGACTTTCTTGGAAATGGGTGTGAGAGGTTATGAACCTTCATGGATGACAAATGGCTTATACGGGTATATCACATGAAAACGTGTCAAATACTTGTTTACAAACCTAGTATTTATTCAAGCAAGGTGTGTCATATCCTGCAGACTCACTCAAGTGTGACATCAACCCCCACTAGTTAGATAATGATGGTTTCCATCCCCTTGATACTATGTATCATTTCTTGGATAGGTAGGGAATGCAAGGTCATGGACCACCTTACACCCCTTACTTTGGAGACAAATATCTTGCCCAAAGTGTATTCTATCTCAACCAATGAAGGTACAAGCGTGAGTTCTCCTCCATGTGGTCATGATGCACCGAAGGATATGGCAGCTAAAGGTCTTAACTAAGATAAACAAGGCTTCTAGGTGGTGTCTCAATATATACGAGGTACAGGGGATGATTCCATGAATGAGGGTGTCCCTATCCAACCAAGTGCCAACCAACACAAGTCTTGGCAGACCAAGGCTCTTGGGGTTTTCACAAGGTGGGAGAGAGTTCTTCCTTTGAAGTGAGTCTTTCAATTCTCACAATGCATATATACCACATCCGAACACGCGGTTGAGGTTGTACCCTTGGGGATGAATTTTAAGGTAGGCCCCCTAATGTGAAGGACCTAAGATGCTTTTGGTCACCCAAGATCGCATGAGGCACAAGGGGAGAGCATACACATCTAAGATTCTAGGATAAACAATGAATAAAGATTAGATCAAATTAATGTTTTTAATCTCCAAGATCGCCAAATGACGCAAGGAGAGAACATACACCTTAATAAGATCCCAAACAAAGCACAAAAAGTTCATTTTAATCCCCAAAATAGATGTGCCTAAATTAGTGAAAAAACATGATTCCTTGGACAAGCGAGGTTGCACACAAGTGTTTTTAGTTTCTCAAGTTGTGTTGGACAAGCATAGGGTGTTACAAAACAAGATTTAGTCAAAAAAGTACAAAAATCCTAGCAAATGTGAAAAATAAAACCTGGGTCCTGAAACAGACTGTCTCGATGTTGAGACAGAGGGTTTAGGTGCTACACCTAGGGGGTTATATGCTAAAATAGAAAAATAAAGTGTTGAAAGACAAATTGCTATACCTTTGAGCCTGGGTGTTGAGTCTGACTAGTTGGGCACTAGTACAAGTTTTCTGGACACTAATCCAACAAGGGAGATATGACAGCTTGTAAAATAATCCAAACCTGCAAAATAGAAAGAAAAAGTTTACAAAAGTGTTGATTAGAAGGGTTAGTCCATCCTAAAACCTAAAAACTTAATGATCAACCCCTAAAAAAGGAAAATGCAAAGTTTTGTGACCCCCAGAACTAGCTGCTAATTTGCCAAGGATGGGCGCTACTGTCTATGTGTTAGGTGTTGAAATGAACTGGCCATCATAACAACTTTTAATTTGATAATTTCTTACAAAACAAAGAGCTAATGCATGCCAATTTGTTGTTAGGAAGGTTAGTGGTCACATAAAAATCCAATGAGATCCCAGGGATGCAATGAAATGATGAAATGATGAATTTTTTACCACCCTGAGATCGAGCGTTGAAGTAGGCTGAATGGGTACTGAATGGTAAAATTTAGGCGCTGAAGTGAGTTCAGGGGACCTATAAAATTAGACACTGATTTAGGATATTTATGTGTCAACAGAGAGATTCTAGGTGTTGTTCTGTAGAATTCCAACGCTTATCTAACCTGCACGCATGAAAACAAGCCAAAAATAAGCATGAAAGTGATGGTTAAGGTGGTGGGGGTCCCACTGGGCGTGCCAAAAATGTCTACAAGAAAGAGTGAACCACCTAGGACAAGCTAAAATATGTCTAACCTATCTAATTCACTAATTCATGCAACCTCTAGATAAGACTAAATAGAAATGCACAACTAATTATATTTGCACCCTATCTATATGCAATTATTTTGATATGTCTTAATGATGAGATACTAAGCTATATGATATGCTAAATTAGCTATGTGAGTGCTCAAATTGACATAATTTCTTTGTGTTCTAATTGCTTGTTGGAAATGGATGGGAGAGACTTAATTTATAATTTTTTAGGATGAGGATGGAGGGCTAGGATTGAATTGAAGGATCGAGGGCTCAAATTGCTTGAGGATCCTCAAGCAAGGAGAATTGGACAAGTGTCATGAGAAGGTTGGATGAGGAAAATGCTCCAAGATTCAAGGGGATATCAATGGGTGAAATTGATGTTGATAACTGAGAGGGGGGGGGTGAATCAGTTATCCTAATTATTTCCCTTATTGAACTTTCCTTTTAATAAAATCAAACACAAAACATTAACCATGAAACAAGAAACACATGACACAGTATTTTTGACGTGGAAACCCTGTTAAGGGAGAAAACCACGGGGTGATTAACCCAAGAATTATTCTCTGTTAGAAGAATAGGAAATTACAAAAATGGCACTTGCCAATTAGGGCTCACTGCCCGAGCACACTGCTCACAAGAGGCTCACTGCCTACAAGAAGACACACTGTCTTACAAAGTGATAAGAATCACAGTCTTGAACTGATTGGAAGCATCTGCATATGCTGGAGTTCAGTTCCGGTTAAGTTCAGTATACTGATCTGCTGCACTTCATCTTTCCTCTGTTCTTTAGTCTGCTATCCTTTCACATACCGGATCTTTCTTGCTACTTCTGCTCTACTCTGGACTTGTTCGCATATCCTTTCACACACTTCCTCTTCTTTACAACTAAATCCATCCTCTATATATATCCGCACAAGTAATTTCATCACCTTTCTAGTCGGCATCCGGAACAGTCTATTTTCTTACAAACTTAGTTCTGTCGGCTGAATCCTTGCTCACCAAGCAATGCGGATCAAGCATATACTTGTAGATATCATCAATTATGTCGGCCAAACATGATTCATGCCTCCGCAACCTTTATCATCATCTGTAACACATCCGGAAAGTAGTTTGATACTCAGTCAGTCAGTTCTTCCTCTGTTTTCACTGTCTCTCAGGAATCCGGTACTCAACTATTCATATCTTTTTCCTTGTCCATCTCCGGAGGCTAAATCCTTGGAATATACTACTCAAGATAGTCCTCTTGACTTCCCCAGATCCGCACTGTGCCAAGACACTTCCTCTGAGAGATCCGGACCAATCTGTCGGACCTTGCCACATGCTCTGTTCTTGTTCACCGGACCACAACAATCTTCAATCTGACTTCCGGTAGAGATATATCATGACTTGCGGATATGTGGAATGACCTTTGTTGCCATCAATGACAACAACCATGAATCCATATAGTGTCTCTTGCCAACAATCTCCCCCTTTGGCATTGATGGCAACACTTAGTGAAAAATGACTAAGTGTTTACACTATGCTCCCCCTTTGCTGATGCTCTGTCTTTATATACAATTTCCGGAACTCCCCCTGAGTTGGATTCCTCATTTTTCACTGCTCCTCACTCCCCCTTTGACATCAATGGCAAAGGGTAGGGTCCGCACACCAAAATTTTCAAAAATTTTCTATATATAGCCGCATATTTACGTACTCACATATACTGCAGAATGTCTGCAAAGGATGTCTGCAGTTGAACCATTTCAGTAGCCCAACTTAGCTTCATTCTGTCCAAGATTGAAATGTGACCACTCAACAAAAATGCAAAAGCTTCTGCCCGCCTGAGATCTGTCGGATCTTTTGTATGGGCGGTGGTCTGGGCATCACTGATGGCCTCATGCATAGTTTCCAACTTAGGGACTATAATCCTTCTAAGTTCTCCCATCCGGTTGGTAATGTTCTTCCTCTCCTTCTCAAGATTCTTTATTTCATTCAAGACTGCAATAGTCTGACATTCTTGATTTATTATAGAGGAAGAGAGAGGATCAAAACTTTGAGATAAGCTTTGAAGCTTGTCCTGTTCCTCTTTTATTTTCTTGTCAATTGCTGCTGTTGCCTTTGACCAAGATATACAAAATTTGTAGATGTCACCGCCATCCTTAAGAGCATTTTCTAAGCTCTTTATTCCAATGCTTACAATCTTCCTATCTTTAGAGATTAATTCTAATATTTCAGAAAATCTCTTATCCAAAAATTCCTTCCGGACCTTTTCTTCAGCTGATTTTTCTAGAGAATTAAAATGTGTATCAATACTGCTGACTAAGGTTTTTAGATTACCGGAAGTGGAGGCTGTCTGATCTATTTGGATTGATGGCATGATCTTTACAAGTACTCCGGAAGCAGCCTCTATCAACTCACAGTCTTCCATATGAGACTTCAGGAGCTTTTCATTTGCCTTGGCATTTGCAAATGAAGCTATCTTCATTGTTTGTACCGGAGAGAGAGAGTCAAAATCAAATGGACCTTTTAGAAGCTCCGGTTCATCAATCTCTAGAGTTTCTTTGCTCAAAAATTGTTGAACAGTTTGTGCAGTGTCTCTTGCCGGAGACAGATGTTTCTTTTCTTCTGCAGTCTTAGAACTGTCAACCTCTTTGTCTGTCACCACTGCTTCCTTCTCCTGCAATTGCTCTTCTTCTTTGGATCCGGAGACTGTAGGGGAAACCGGAGGAGAGATGCTTGCTTGTTCATGGGCCACTTCTTCTGGAGCAGAGGGTCCCAAGTCCTCACTTGTCTGTTCAGGGCTCACTTCTTCCGGAACAGAAGATTCCAAATCAGCAGCTGTTTCTACACCTAAGTCCTCTACAACAGGAAGATTGAACCTTTTGAAGGCCTTCCGGAGGATCTCTTCTGTCTCTTGTGCCACTTTGTCAGTCTCACCAAGCATGAGCTGATTCATCCTGGCTTTACTTCTGAACTCATCTCTGCAGTCCTTGAAGATCATGTTCATTGTCTTGGGATCAATTTGAGGATATAGCTGAATAGCTATCTGCTCCCGGATCTCAAGATCTTTGGCATGAGCATTATTCTTTCTTACTTCCATTTCCTTCTCTAGGCTTTTAGGAATGAGAGATATGATCTCAATGAAAGCCTTATTGTATGTGTTCAGATATTTAACTGTGGCTTCCTGCAGAGTCTTTTGGTCTGCCTCACTGAAGTCATCATAGGATTCAGTCATTGGTTGAAGGTTTCCATCCACCGTGACCGACTTGATTATGCTCTCTAGTGACAGAGTGGGCTTTTCAACAGTTACTTCTGCCATTTCCTCCTTGTCTTGGCCTGTGGAGGGCTTACCGGATCCTTTCTTTTTCTGTTTCTTTACTTCTCTTACTCCTTCATCTGATTCTGTCTCCTCTTCATCCTTTTGGCTTCCATAAGCCCTTGTGGCTTTTGCCTTTGATCTCTTTCCGGATGCCTGGACTTCCGGTTTTGAACTTTTGGTTGAGGGAGGTGCAGATCTCTTTGTTGATCTGGTCCGGGTGGGGGTTTCAACCGGAGCACTTTCTTTGCTTTTCTCTTCTTCCTCAGCCTTTCTCCTCTTTTCCCGGCTGGCATCAAGTGCCTCTTTTGAGATGCCTAGGCCTTGAGCAATGTGCTCTACTTCTTTTCTCACTTTTCTCTTAATCTCAGGTTCCCTGAGTTCTACATGTAATTTCACACTCAGCTCCTCAAAGGTTCCAAACCTTTCTGCCTTAGGATCTTTGGGCTGACTTAGCATGTGTTGAACATGCAGCTCTACTATCTGTTCATCAACTTCATACCCCATGGGCATGATCCAGACAGTCCTTGGCTCCACTGCCTCCATTAGGCACTGATCAGTGTCAACCATAAAACATACTGAGTCCTTGTATTTCTCAATGAGAGACTGGGGAATTCTCTCTCTTGCTTGCATCATGCTCTGAAAGTTTTTGAAGTATCCCCATAGAGCTGTATTCCTCGCTTTTGCATCCCCAAGTCCATGCAAATAGTCTCTTATCTGGACTGCAACAGGTTTGTCATTCTGCCATACCCATCCACTTGTTCCGGGTAGCTCATTCATGAAGTAAAAGAATAGACATACAATGAGAGTACCATACTTAAAGGAGTTCTTCTTGTCTTTCTTGATTTTCTGTACATTTTCCATCAATTGGCTTAGTAGTAGTTCACAAAGATCATAATCTGCATTCTTTCTTAGCATTTCATATGCTGTGTATATTGCAGTTCCGGATACAGAATTCTCCCTGCTGGAGTGATAGATCTTATATCCTATTATCATTGATGCATATTTGATATCCGGGTCCGAAATATCTTCAATGGTCATTGCCCTCTTATCATATTTTGATCCGGTGGCCTCAGTTACAACGTTGTTCTTGACAGATTTGAGGATAGGTACCCCCCCGGAAGAGTATAGACCAGTTACTGCTCTAATTGCTTCTTTTGTGATCTTACAGGGTCTATCTAGCCAAAGGAAGTTGTCATGCATCCTGCTCAGTACATACCGGACCCATTCATCTTCTTCAAAGCTAGGGAAATGAATGAATTGCTCAAATTGTTTCTTCTGGATACCCTTATACTCTGGTTTGAGCTCAAAAGCATTGTCTATCAGTTGCTTGTGATAGAGGTCTCTTAATTTGAATTCCCCAAATTCCTCAATGTTTGCGTGTATGTAAACCCTAATATCTTCAGTATGTAAGACTCCGTGGGGAACACTAGAGAAGGCTCCTAGTGGATCTACCTCCAATGATTTGTAGGGATGTTTCTTGAATGAGGGGCGAGGTCTATCAGAGATCTTAACTATGTTTGGAGTAGCCATTCTTCAAAGATTTGCAGTGAGACAATGAAAACGAAGAATACCTTATGCGCCTTCGGTTTGCACGGAGTGGTTGGATTGATTTCTTTATGCAATAGCTTCGGCAGGAGATCCTTGGTGTGCTTGATGAACCTTGTTGCAGAGCTCCACTATTCGCTTCTTCTCAAGTGTAGAATGAGCAGATAACTTTTGAGAAATCTTTATATTGCTCTGCAAACCCTAATATCTGTCTGCAATAAATGCTTCACCTGCATTATTCCGGTTTACCATGTCTGGACAGCTTGGAGTATCCCGGATCAGTCCTGATCACTGAATATCATCCGGATCTTTAAATCATGAATAAATCTAGGTAACATATTACAAGAACATCCCAAACACTCTGTCCAATCCGCAAGACAAGATCGTGCACTTCCGGATCTCTCCGGACCTTTTTGTAATCCTTTATCATACCGGAGCACCTCCCTGAACAGGTCTAACTTAATCGAACACAGCTTCTTCATAACTCCATGCGGACCTCTGAAAACTTGACTGAAGCATCTCAGGACTTATATCTACAAACCCTTTAATCCGCATCTTGTGCCACATCCGGCACAACTTGTTTGGCTGGGGGAACAGAATCTTCTTTGAGTCTCCCCCTGAGCCTGAGCTCACTTTTTAATTTCCGGAAGAAATATCAGCACCAGAATCTGGTGCGGATCCAACCTCTACATTCTCTGAGCTTTTCTTCACCCAAATCTTGCTCATCTGATTCCTAACTTCATCCGCATTCATCTTTTGTTTACCCCTGTCTTGATTCTGATTATACACCGGACCTCTTTTGTCCTGATTCTTGTTTCTGCAGACTTTAGCATTATGACCGGACCTATTGCAGATTTGGCAAATAACATTTCTTTGCATATTTAACTGATATCCCCTTGATCTGCATTGATTAGCCATATGACCTATTCTATTGCATGTAAAGCATCTACCTTTGAATGATTTGTTTACTTGCATAATTCTGCATTCATGGGATTTGTGTCCATACCTTTTGCAGTTGAAGCACTGTCCGGAGAAGGATGAATTAATCTGATTCATTCTCATTCTGCACTGATTAGCTTTGTGACCAAAGTGGTTGCAGCTGTGGCAGTATCCATTGAAGGATGGATATCTTTGAGCATTTGGCTGTCTTACCGGAGGTCTTCTAGGCCTGCTCCTTGGATTTTCTGATCCAAGATTCTTCTGACCGGATCCGGAGCTTTCTCCTTTCTCATATCCCAAGCCATACTTGTCATCTGTCCTCTTTTGACTTCCAAGAAGAACTTCAAGTTGAGCAGAACTTATCTTGAATTTCTCTTTATATTCATTTGCTGTTTGAAGGTCTCTTTTGAGAGAGGCAATTTGATCCTCAAGTTTTCCTTCATTATCTTTGGAATCTTCAAGATCAGATTCAAGGTGTCTGATAATCCTGTCCATCTGGTGGCATTCTTCTGATTTTTCTTTAAGAGATTGTCTTAGATTGTCTTCAGCCTTTCTTTTTTCTTCAATCTCTTGAGTAAACTTTATAGTTCCTGATTCCATTTCATGTCTTAACATAATGACTTCTTTTGATAACTTTTCACATAACTTGGTTTGCTCAGTCAATTCCTCACTTGTATTGCTTTCTTCACTTTGTCTTGCCAACTGTTGAAGCAGCTCCTTTCTCTTTTTCATAGAGAGACTTAATTTGTCTTTTAATTCTCTCATGAATTCATCAGCCTGTTTGAGTCTTTCCTTTAATTCACTGACTTCAGAATTTGACTGTTCAAGATCCTCAAGGGCAGTCTTGAGTTGCTCCCTTAAACCATATGCATCCATTTGAAATCCCAGATCTTCCTCAAGCTGTTAGGCTCTATTAGGAGGAACTTAGCTCTGATACCAATTGTTGATAACTGAGAGGGGGGGGGTGAATCAGTTATCCTAATTATTTCCCTTATTGAACTTTCCTTTTAATAAAATCAAACACAAAACATTAACCATGAAATAAGAAACACATGACACAGTATTTTTGACGTGGAAACCCTGTTAAGGGAGAAAACCACGGGGTGATTAACCCAAGAATTATTCTCTGTTAGAAGAATAGGAAATTACAAAAATGGCACTTGCCAATTAGGGCTCACTGCCCGAGCACACTGCTCACAAGAGGCTCACTGCCTACAAGAAGACACACTGTCTTACAAAGTGATAAGAATCACAGTCTTGAACTGATTGGAAGCATCTGCATATGCTGGAGTTCAGTTCCGGTTAAGTTCAGTATACTGATCTGCTGCACTTCATCTTTCCTCTGTTCTTTAGTCTGCTATCCTTTCACATACCGGATCTTTCTTGCTACTTCTGCTCTACTCTGGACTTGTTCGCATATCCTTTCACACACTTCCTCTTCTTTACAACTAAATCCATCCTCTATATATATCCGCACAAGTAATTTCATCACCTTTCTAGTCGGCATCCGGAACAGTCTATTTTCTTACAAACTTAGTTCTGTCGGCTGAATCCTTGCTCACCAAGCAATGCGGATCAAGCATATACTTGTAGATATCATCAATTATGTCGGCCAAACATGATTCATGCCTCCGCAACCTTTATCATCATCTGTAACACATCCGGAAAGTAGTTTGATACTCAGTCAGTCAGTTCTTCCTCTGTTTTCACTGTCTCTCAGGAATCCGGTACTCAACTATTCATATCTTTTTCCTTGTCCATCTCCGGAGGCTAAATCCTTGGAATATACTACTCAAGATAGTCCTCTTGACTTCCCCAGATCCGCACTGTGCCAAGACACTTCCTCTGAGAGATCCGGACCAATCTGTCGGACCTTGCCACATGCTCTGTTCTTGTTCACCGGACCACAACAATCTTCAATCTGACTTCCGGTAGAGATATATCATGACTTGCGGATATGTGGAATGACCTTTGTTGCCATCAATGACAACAACCATGAATCCATATAGTGTCTCTTGCCAACAATTGAATGGTTGAATGGATGGATGGCTAGGATTAGGTAGGTGTATGACATGTAAGGCTTCATTTATAAAAAGGTATGGTTTGGATTTTGTGAAGAATTTCAAATTGGGAGGGGACAAGTGAAAGTTAAAATTGGATGAATAGTGCCACATAGAATTTAAAATTCTATGAATAGTGACACTTGGAGTGGAAGAAAAGGAAATGGGACAAATGTACACCTTTTGGAAGATTTGCCCATGCTTCCAAAGTACCACTTGTCATGTACATGTACAGTGAATGACAAGTGGAATTTTAGAAACATGGGGAGATGTAATTGTGAATTAATTTTAATTAACTCATGTGCACATGATTAAGAGGAAAATAATAATGATTACTATTGTCACATGAATTTGCACCCTGTTGTTTAAGCTTTTGACAGTTCCAACAAATTTAGTGAAAGATGGGATTGGTATCAAGGAGTGGGACCTTGCAATTGAGACCAAACCTCTAGAGAAGGATGGTTCCTCTTTCTAGAATTAAGGTCCAAAGAATTCAACTAAATCTAATGCTAATGATCACCGGGGAAAAGGGGAAGAAGGAGATATTAAAATTAAAAGGTGATGCACCAAGATTTAGGGCATTTAGTTGGAGCTGACATGACACAATAATGATTTCAAAGGCTGAATAAACTAACACAAACTCATCCGGTCTTCAACAAAGGTCAAAATAGAATACTAAAACCCATAAGGGGTGGTTTCATCCACAAGATAAGTGAGCAACATTCAAGCAGACATAGTGTAAAAGAATATGATAGAGGTAGAATCAGTTGCTTATATTAATCATAGAGGCTAAATAGCCATTACAAAGAGAGAAAAGCTAAATATAGATAAGAAAAGACATAGAATGATAACCTTCCCCTCATAGTTGAACTAGAAATGAAGACAAGAGAGGTCCAAAAGAGGACACAATCCATTAGATTCATATAGTTCTAAGAAATATCATGAGGCCATGATCAAGCATCTAGTACTTCAACCTGAGAAAGGACCCAGCAACTAACCAACCAACCCCTAAAAAATACATCTTAACATGCTTATATAACTTTTACAAATCACTTTGCATCCTTGGGTGTTGAAACTTAGTCAAAAAGACATGCCCATGCTGCATTAAATTTGGCCTCAAGCCCCTATCAGAAGACCTACAAATTGGAAGAATTTGTAGTCTTGGTGTGTTGAAGAATCCTTAGCCTAGATGGTTGCCCATATCCTGCGCACTGATTTTGGCCCTCAAAGGATCTGCTAAAGTATGGGCCACTAAAACACTTCATCCTCATTAAATTTAGGTACTTGTGTATTGAAGGCTTGCACCGTGTCAACCACTTGTGTAACATCAACCTATAACAATGGCATCACTTGTGGAAGTGCATTTTTAGGGCACTCAAGAAAGTTGCGCCCTTTAAGAGCTTTTACAACACTTTAAAATATTTTAAATTTCTTTAAAATATTCTAAAATACTACATCATATTACATGCTTTATTTTTATTGATTTTTACTTTACTTTAATCCAGACAGTTATTTTGCCTTATTGACAAAACTTGTCCATCGTGAACCATTTCTGTCTTCTCTTTTCTCTATCTTTCTTCTTTCTTTCTTTTCACTCTTCCTTAGTCACTTTCTTCCCTCAGTCAATGAAAGTCTCCTTTTGCGAACTTTGCCTTGCTTTGTCTTTTCCTTTCCTTCATCTTTCGCCTTTGTCGACAAGTTCACTGATCGATGAACCATTTGGTTCACCAACCTTCACTTTGCCGATGACTCATCCCCTTTAGCTCCTCTCTCTCGCTTCCCATTGGTTTGAGAAATTCCTCTTTCATGAACTATTTCTATCTTCTCTTTTCATTCTTTCTATGTTTCTCAATGAGTTTGCCGACCTTCCTTTTGCTTTCCTTAGTCAATGATTTTACCGATCAACGAACTTTGAGTTCGCCGAACTCAAAATTTGCTGACTAAGGCTTGATTTTGAAACTTCCTTTTCTCCCTTATTCCTTCAGCCTTGCTCCTTTGCTACCTTAGTCAGTGATTTCGCTGAACTCAAAATTTGTCGACTAGAACTTGCCTTTGTCTCTTTTGCCTTTGTCTTTGAAACCTTTCTCTCTGTCAGTGAATTGGTCTATCAAGAAACTTGCCCATCAATAAACATTTAGGTTCATGAATTGCTGAGTTTGCCAACAAAAGATTGCTTTGCATTCTTTTGCCTTAGAGAATTCTACCTTGGTTCCTTTAGATGACAATTTCACTGATCGATGAACTTTGAGTTCACCAAACTCAAAATTTGTTGATAAAGCGAACCTTTTCCTTGAACAAAAGACTTAGTCTTTTCCCCTTCAACTTACAATGTTAGTTCCTTAGTCGGTGATTTTTTTGATCGACGAACTTTAAGTTCACCGAACACAAAATTCCCTGACTAAGGCAAAAAAAGACTAAGTCAAAACTTAGAATTTTTTGGGTTTTTGAAAGGGATTTCTTAGGATTTTGGAGTTTTTTGATGGGAGACTTTCTTCCATTTAAGATTTCTTAGATCATATATTTTTGATGGAAGAAAGGTAGGGTTTTGGGAAACTTTGGGCTATTTTGGCCTAGGCAAAAATATGACAACAATTACTAAAAGTAATCAAAAGTGCACAAAATAAGGAATTAAATAAATAGGGACATTTATTTAATCTTGGAAGTGCACATGAACTATAGTTGTCAAAATATTTAATTTTTAAACTATAGTAGAAGAAATTGATTTTTAGTGATGGGGGAAAGACAGGGGAATTTTAATTAAATAATTACAAATTATTGTATTAACGTGTGTATTGGGTGGTGTGAATTGTTAGGTTTAGAATATGGAGGATAGATGAAGGTGGTTGTGACCATTTTTAGGTGTCTACACTCGTAACACCTAGGAATGGTCACCTAGCACCAAACATATGTAAGATGCTAGCACGTTGTGCAAACATCCACATGTAGCACTCGAGTCTAGGTGATTTAAGTTCCTGGTTACATGGAACACCTTAGGACAATGTAGCTAACAAAGAATTCAAATGAAATTTGATAAATCTAAGATAAAGAGGCTAGAATGAAGTAAACATTATCCTAATATGAAAAAAGGAGGTGCAAGCACTAAATTAGTTGTTAGACGTAGCGTTAAATTGCAAAGGTATGCAATTTTCAATGTTACATTTAGCTCCCACTTTAGCAGGCCTATGCAACTATGTGAATATGCAAGCTAAAGTAGAAAGGAAATAACACAACATATTATACCTCCAAAAAAGGATATTGTAAAGGATGCAGAGGATTCTTTGAGTAGAGATATAAAGCCCCTAGGATGAAAACCTACAAAACCACAGTGTTAGACAATAAACTTGCACAAGAGGCAATGTCAAAATCACACATGTATATAAAACATCCTAAAAAGGATTAGATTGGATATGGTTTGTTAAAATATCAAGGTTAGCAAGCCATATGATCTAATGCACAACTACTACTATCTAAAACAAATTAAAACACAACACACATAAGAAAAGCAAAAGCAAAGCAAAGGAGAATTTCTAGCACACTACGAGAGCTACAAGAATACCAAGTATGGTTCTAGGGCTAGCACACTACGAGAGATAGGAACCATACCAAACTCTTGTGGGCCACTAGGAATAATAAACTACATTGTTAGGTGACTCACAAAGAGTGCTAAAGGAGTAGATAAAAAGCATGGTCAGGCCAAGCAAGTGCATCTACTTAAGACCATAAGCTACAAAGCACTGCCAGAGCGAACACTGCCAAGAGCAAACCACATGGTGTGTGTAAAAGGTTTAAAGTGTGAAATTATGTCCCCACCTAAAAATAAATTCATAAAGCATGAGTATGTAATTAATTTTAAGGTAGACAAGGGGAAGATACCTTGAAGAAACATATATAAATAGATATGAGGGACAACCAAGGTGATGTTGCAGGCATAATATGAAAAAGTTTGTGTAAACATGGTATGACACCGAGAAATACTAACAAATGCTAGATGGAAACAAGCGACAACACCAAACACACTAAGGGATCTACATGATTTGGGGTTAGTATTGGGGAAGGGAATCATTAGGGGATAACTCATAGATCATCATCATTTCCTAAGCACGTAGAACTACAAGGACAAAGGAATAATGGCACAATAAATTAAATAAAAATAATTTTTTTGGGTGAAAATGGAAGGAAGCCAAATCTTCCAACACTTTGCATCATCCCCAAAATGTCACCATCAAACAAAGAGAAAAAAATAGAAGCATGTCACAAAATTTTTGTGTTGCTTGTATCCACATGTCTACAAGGGCATTGTGGGTCCTCTAGGAAGAACTAACAAACATAAAATATGTGTATAGGAAAAAAATTACAATAAAACAAGTAAGCACACAAAAATAGATGAAACAAAGGTACTACCCTCAAGGCTCAAGCACCATCAAATCATCCCGGTCCCAATCTTGATAAGCATAGGGGGATGTCATAAGAGTTGACAATGGAACCACACTAAGGGTGGTACATGCAGATTCTCTTGGAACCAAGTGCAAAGGATCACTAGTAGGAGTAGGATCTTTCAAAGAACTAGGAATAGAAACTGTCAATGATCATGTGAAAATCATAGACAATAAGGAGACATATGGGATGGACTTGATGGTTCACTCTTTAGAAGAGGAATTGGGAGAGTCACTATCAATATAATGTACCAACCATAGTTCATCAATGCTATCAGCCACAAGTCAAGCACTATGAGTGATGGGTGGAGGAACATTCTCTATAGATGGAAGAGATGATGAAGGCATGTGCTTGGGCTTGCAGAATGACATTGTGGGGTAATGCTCTGGTTTACACTTCAGCTACAGGTGGGGAATGCCAATGTCAATGGTGGCGGAGAAAAGGATATTGAGGAAAATAATGTGGTAGAAGTGCTAGAAGGGTACAAGAATGGTGAAGGTGGCACTTGAAATGACATTGACGTTGGGCATATTCAAGGGTTTGGGATAGGGTGGAATGTCAAGGAGGGATGGGAGGATGGGCTCCTCCATAGAAAGGGCCAAGACTACTTGCACCCTTTGAGGGTGATGTTCATCTAGATCTGACTATGGAGAAGGAGGGGTTGAGGACAAAAGGGACATGGGTTAAGAAGCAGAGGGATGAGAGGCCAAAGAAGGAATAGGAGCAAAGGGCAACTATACAAGAGAAGGATGCTCAATAGGAGGTTACACATCAACAACACACTTATAGGCTACAACATGACATTGACACTTGTGATATCTCACAAGCTAGTTACATCTAGTGCGATTTGATGACACTGTTGATGGAGCTAAGGGGTCTTCCAACATGGGTTCTATATCATCTACTATCATAGGGATATGTGGGGAGACTAAAAGAACCTCAAAGGTTGGGAGACCACAAGGGAAAGGGAAGGATCTCGTGCCATGGGATTATTTCCCCTTGCCATTGAAGGGGCAAGGAGAACTAGAGAAGCCATTGAAGGTTGAGGAACCACAAGAGGAGGGGGAAGAGGAGCACTTAGCACTCTCTAGTTTCCTTGTACCACAAAAGAAGCAAGAGGAACAAAACTAGCCAACATATACTAAGAGGCCCCAAGAACACATGGTGCATGAGGTTGTACTCCAGGTGGACCTTGAGGCCTCAAATAAGAATCTAGAGGTGGTACTATAGAGTACAAGCCATGAGTACAGGAATGGGGAGGTGTGCTTTGTGCGACCTACTTTCCTTAGACTACCGGAGGGGCAGTGGAAGGAACATAAGCAACCTTTGAGGACAAAGACACTGAGGGGGGAGTAGCCACAGAAGAAGAGGGAGAAGGGATAGCAGAAAAATAGGCTATGCAACTCACCTTGAACTTTGGTATGAAAGGAACATGAAGTCATTGCATGGTCTTAATGGCTTAGTCAGTGCCGACTAGAAGTAATCTAAGGAGAATTTTACTTGTATGGATAAAGGCGTAAACCTTTTATGGTGAATGCACAACACCATCATGAGGAAACTTTAGACAATGATGAACTACAGAGGAGATTTCTCACATAGAAGAAAGCCATGGTTGGATTAACTTCAAATGAAAGTGATCAAAAGTGGGAATGATCAAGTAGGAGACATTCAAGGTTTTAGGTCCCACTTGGATAGGGAGGGTGATTGAACCTAGGGTAGGTCTAAACATCTCATCATGACATCAAATAAAGATGTTTGATTTCTCATAGACATATTTATACAATTCATGAACATATAAAAATTCCTTGGTGACTATATTTACTAAGCATGTAGAGTCAACTAAGACATGATTGATAGGCTTTCTGTTGACATCAATGACAATATAGAGAGGACCATCATATGTTTTGACAAAGATATTAGAAGAAGAGAAAGAGATGAGAAGATTAGGAATGAAACACTCTCGAGTAGGGTGAGGGTGAATGTTCCCCATGCCACCATCCCATCATAGGAAGGAGAAGGGAGAATGTTAGTTGTTCAAGGAAGCGCCACAAAAAATGAAGTAAGGTTAACAAAGTTGGAGATATGACACAACATAGGGTCAGTGTAGATCTATAAGTGTTGGTTAGGGGGAGCCACTAACTTGTTACTTTTGTCATTCACTCTAGAGACCTAGATGATACCCTAGTCAATGAGGTCCTAAACAATGTGCTTAATATGCAAGCATCATTTGATATCATGACCAAGTATGTTGTAGAATTGGTAGAGGGCCTTCAAGTCATACAAAGGTGATAGAGGCTTATGAGTGTCAAGTGGATAGATAGGAGGCAGTTGCACCAAACCATTGTTTACGAGTTATTGAATGATTGTGTCAAGGGACTCCTTTAAAGGAGTAAACTTACAATTATTTGATGTTTTTGGAGTAGAGAGGGCTAAAGTATCTTGGGAAGGTTCTTTAGTCACTACAATGTTGATCACTGCTAATGAATTATTTTTAAAGAAATTTTTATTTTTCTTATAGTTAAAAGATGAAGAAGCATCGGATTGAATAACATGATCCAGTGAGGGAGATGCCTCAAATTGGCTAAGCAACTGCTAGTAATCGTTAAGTGCAATGCACACGTGTGTGAAAGATGAATACCTCATCAACATAATCCTATCCCAAATCTATGGCTAGTGTAAGTTTCCTATGAAAACCTACTGCACATCATAGTTTGACAGGGCAAAGGGTATCTATGAGAACAAAGACCGGTATCAGCAAATAAATTTAGCCACTTTTTCATTTGGTCCTTGCCAACAATGGACAAGGTCAACGGACATGACTTACGAGCCAATGTTATCTTGGAAATGTTGAAGAAACTAATTCACAAGTTGATCCAAAGATAAAATAGAATGGTTAGTAAGTTAGCAAAACCAATCCAATGTTGTTTCCTTTAAGGACTGCAAGAATAGTTTTGCTAACAAAGCATCCTAAAAAAGAAAGTCACTATAGAGAGCAGTGAAGACAAATATGTGGGTTGTGGGTCTCCTTTGCCAGTATATTTCTTGAACCTGGGTGCCTCAAAGCCTTATGGTAAATTCATAGAAAGAATAGTGAGTGAGAGCAGACTGCATCGGTAGTAGGTGGGGACAAGGGGTTGCACAGATGAAGTGGATAAGGTGAGTTGTTGTTGCAGAGAACCAACCTACAAAAGTTGGTTAATTATAGGATCAATGGTATGAGTAAGTGGAGGAAGAGGGGTGGAAGCAATAGGCTATGAAAGTGGGTGGGAGTCTCCAAGATTAACAGGTGGAGAATTAAATGGCAAGGAGACCAAAGGTGGAACAAACCCATATTGATTTATGGGGTTCACGACGCTTCCACACAAAATGATACCTGCACTACTATACTATGGAGCACTAGTAGCCATTTGAGAAGAAGTAAAGATATTAATCACTGATGTAGGGAGAGGGAAAGAAAGTTTACTTCTAGTATGTTTGATTGGGAATTTTGAGAATCCATAACATAGCTTGCTAATGGCAGCATATCGCTATGCACGATGTCAAAAATACCACATAGGAGATGAAGACTCTTGTGATGACTAGTTAATATCACTTGGATAGCATCAACCAAGGGGACATCAATATTAGATATATCCTCATGGCATAGAAAATCCTAGTAATTAGCTAGATGGTGATATAAGTCATGAATTTTCTCTGAAGGGACATATCCAAAGGCTGCCTCATGATTAAAGGATTCTTCGACATCATGATAAGAGGTCATGGGAACATTCCTAGAAATAGAAGTAGAAGAAATATTTGTGGTGGGATGTTTAAAAAAAGTTGTAAAGTCTAGAGCAAAATGAATAGGTGAGGTAGGATTTATAGAATAGGCCATGTAATGGTGTCTAATGCTCCTACACAACACAAATTTAGAATTGGAAGACTAGGTTGTGGAGCTCATAAGGTACACAACACACAATTTTATGTGTTGAGAAAGAAAAAAGTTTTTGTTTTTTAAATGTTTATGAACAATGGGTTTACCGAGATGTAAGGTGAACCACAACAATGAAGAGAAAGGTTTATGAAGTGTTAGAACATGTCAGGTTCACCAAAATGTAATGTAGGAAAAACTTCTACTCAACTTAACGTATCAATTAAGATAGTTTTTAGTTAACCTTACACTTGGGTTTTCTTGTTTTGTGTTCTAAACCTACACTAGGTCTTACAGAACCACTTGAGTTCCTATCAAAGCAAAACAACTAGACTAGATGCTTTACAATGAAGGAAATAAAGAACAAAATGTTGGAAATGAATAGATACATAAATAATTTAAAGAAACTAGATATATGAGTGGAAAGAAGACTAGAAAAGGAACCTGTCACCAAGAGGAGGAACTCACTACCCTGGATGATAGTGCTAAATGATGGAAATGAATAGATACAATTTATTTTGAAGAAACCAGATACAAAAGTGGAAACAAGACCAAAAAAGAAACTTGTCACCAAGAGGAGGAGCCCAATGCCCTAGATGACAATGCATTGTAGGGACATCTATGCTAAGCATTGACATCGTTAAAGCCACAAAAATAAAAATGATTCAATATGTATAGCTTTAGGAGGCCTGCATGTCACAATGACAAATAGAAAACACACCCAACAACCTCTAGGTGACACGGACTTGAAAATAGAACTAAATATACTATTGAAATGAATTGGTGTAGGGGTACCCACAGGTCTTCATGATTTCGAGGGGTCAAAGTTAGAATTTTGTTTTGTTTTGTGATTTTTTCATGTAATAAGGTCTTCAAGGACCATTTCATATGTTCTAGAGTCAGTTTTGGGTCATTAGGTGTGAGTTGTTGTCTAGTTGCAAAATATTGTCAAGTTGCACAAATGTTGTCAAAGCAACTTTGCCTTTTTATTGTCAATTGGAAGATGAACAGTTGTAAATTGAAAATTAGTTTGTAAGCATTGGGGGATGGTTGGAAATTCCTTAAAAGGCCTTGTATCATTGACCATGAGGTGGGGTTTTTGGAGATTTGAAGTTTTGAGCAATAAAAACTCTGTTTTCTACATTTTCTGAACGTTTCTTTATTGTTCCCAGGAATGGTATAGACTTGTATGGCCTGTGTATGAGCTTCACATGGTATAGTTAGAAAGATAATTGAATCATATTCCAAATGAAATTGGTTTGGTAGATTTCCATCCACATTTGAATAAGTTACAAGCATTTTTGTAAAAACTACATGAAACCCTGTTTTCTGTTGTTCTTTTGCATAGTATGGATTTGTACAGACGTTTTAGAGTCTGAAACTAGTTGGAGATGAAAGGGAACTGAATCTAATTTATTTTTCAAGTGGTTTGATTGATTTTCATTGGGATTTGTAGAAGTTATAGCATTTTTTGTAATAGTAGGTCTAAATCTGCCCTAGGGTTTCCAGCAGATGTAATTAATTGATATCTTGAGGCTTAGAGATTTGTTATAAAGGTTAATGGAGAATGATCCTTGTGGTAGGAATAGTTGTTTGAGATCACATGTGATGTGTTTGATGTGTTAGAACAGGGGTAAAGGACCATTGGAGTCAAAAACCCAATTGTATCATGCCTAAATGCCTAATTAGGCCTAGTCAAGGAATAGGACAGTCAAAATTTGAAGCCTTCCGTACAAATAACCCTACCCTAGTTTTGAGATATGTTAAATAATTGCCAAATGGGTATTTGAAACAAGTCTTCTTTTTTGGAGATCACTTATGGTTGGAGAGTTATGCCCAAAAATGCCTTTTTGAAAGGCTATAAGGAAGAACAAGGGTTTGTGAAGGAAAACCCATAGTTTGATGAACAAAAGCACTTGTAAGTGGTTGTCTAAGGTTTATTTGTCATTGTACACCCCTTCTCTACATCATGAATAAAAATAAAATAACAAGGAAGAGAGGAAGACCAACAAAACCTCTGTGCATTTGAAGGTCTTCACTCAAAAATACCTGCACAGAATAGAGAAAAATGGTTGTGCTTCCAAGGAGCTTGCCTTAATCAAGCCTCAGTTTTGGTCTTCTGACCTCCATGAGTAGTGAATGATAGAAATATTTTAAAAAGCAAAGAAATATGTGTGTCCCTATCCTACACGTGTCTAGGACATTAGATCAGTGACAATGCAAGTAAAATAAAGAGATTGCTTTCCTAGTCTATAGGGAAGACAACCCTTGATCACAACGAGATAAAGAAAAATGGTGGTCTAAACCATGCAACACAAACAAATAGTGGTTTACACCAAGAAAATAACTACACTATGCATAAACTTGTTCAAATAAGAGATAGAAAACTACATAATAAAATATTATTACTAGCTTGAGTGGAGAAGAGGAGGCTACAATTCCTTAAGAGCTGAAATTTAATGCACAAATTTCAAATACCTAGTAAGAGATAGAGCTTTCTCAATGAATACAACATCAAAAAGAGTCTCCAAGAGATAGTGAAGATGATACCACAATACATGAGGGCATGAAAACTCACAATAGCTACTGTAGAGACAGAGATTACCCAAGGATTTTGAAAATTTTGTAGAGAGAAGAACCAAGAAGTTTTTTTTGTAAAATTTTTGATAATGAATGAATAAATGAGTCAAAAATCCAAGAATACCCCCAAAAGGAAGGAATAATCCAAAATAGAAATCTAAGAGATATTATGCACCTCAGAAGGGCGTTACAAATCAGTCTTATCATCATTGAAGGTATCTAGTATGCCTAGGAATGGTCACCTGGTGCCAAATAGACGTAGGGCACTAGTGCATCGTGTAGACATCTGCATGCATTGCTCGAGTCTATGTGATTTATGTTCTTGGTTAGATGGAACACCTTAGGACAATGTAGCTAACAAATAATTCAAATGAAAACTGATAAAATAAAGTGAAAGAGGTTAGAATGAAGCAAACATTAGCCTAAAATGCAGAAAGAAGGTGCAAGCACTAAAGTGGTTATCAAACATAACATGAAATTGTAAATGTATGCAATTTTTGACATTATAGTGTGCAATTTTTGTGGCACAATGTGATTTAGTATGTAGAAATTAAATAAGTGTTATGTGAAAAATCATGTTAAACGAAAATTAGTAAATTATATTTTAAGTTGCGATACAGGGTATCCAACCTTGGAAAAGGGTCTTGTGGATGTTGCATATAATCAATATATATGCTCTTTAGTGATATTTTTTAAGCATAAAATTATTCAAATCTTTTGTATTGATGTGTGTAATAAAATAAAATGTGCAAGTCACCCTCCATGCATTTATGTTTTGATATGATAAAGACTTCTTTAGTGATGATTCATCAACAATTTGAGAGAATGATAGTATAATTAGGGGTTGTGAGAGAAGGGATCTCCTTTAGCAAGGATCTTTTATAAACAATTTATTTCCAAATGACTTTCTCAGAATTAGAACTACCCTTTCTGATTCAAAGCACAAATCTACTTCTTGTTATTTGAGTTATATAGGTTGAGGATGGACCCTAATGTGCCTTTATAACTAGGACTTATTCTCAATATTTGAGGCAATCTATAGCTTGTGGATATTGGATATCATCATTGATTACTAACTTAAGAAATTATCATTAGTTAATGATCTTTGACATCAACAATACAACAAACATTTGTTTTTGATTAAGAAGGTAAAATAGGCTTTGAAGGGACCCTGAAACCCTTTACATAAAGCAAAGAAATAACATGAACACAACTAAAACACAACAAAACGTTTACCTCAGTGAACCCCAATAGAACAACCAGACACAAGGATAAATGAGAATACCCAAAGAAGAAGGGAAATCACACATATTAGGAAACAACCCAAAACCCCATTTACATTTATTTGAAGATCTCTATAGCTTCCACATCTTGTTGGTAGAAATTTTCATGCAACTTTACAAACTCTAAAAGATCCTTCTTCTCTTCCTTAAAGGTTTTCTTTTTATTGGCTCTAGCTCTAGTATTGAGCCCTGTCTTGCCACTCTTCTCCCCTAGCACGGTATTGTCATCTGTGACATGTATAACATTTCTCTCCTATAGACCCATTAGCTTATTGGTTAGGATTTTGATCCTAGTAGCATTGTTTTGCATGGTACATTTTCTCACTTGGACAACCCTGTTAATATTTTCTTTAATGGTTGTGAGATCCTTCTCCAAATTGACAAGTCTATCATTATGATCATGCTTCCATTTTTCCAATTCACCCACTTTGACCATAAGCTTGCTTTTCACATCAAACAAATATTTTTCAATTTTATCCATCTTTGGGATAGCTTCCCATCCCTCAATAATGATTGTGTCATCCTACCCTTGCATCTAAATTTGCCCACCAATGTTTTTTGTATAGTATCCAATTTCATATTAAGCTAGTTTATTTCAATGAAAAACCACTTGGTCATCATTTGCTGGGAGGAAAAAACTCCTTGACAATGTTCAAGACCTCTGATAACTCCTCTCTAGATGAAGCATTGGCAACAAGAATAGGGAAATCCCTAGGGATATTTGGAGTGGGGTCCAGGATCTGTGGGAATGAAATCCTAACCAAGGGTTCAGGTATATCAGTTTTTCCTTTTCTATTCACTCCTGGTTCCTCATGATGGCCACCTTCTCATCCTTTTTCAACACCCTTTTTCTTATACAAGTCTTCCGCAATCTTTAAATCTTTAAACCACACAACGTGTTTCTTCCTAGTAATCTTCTTTCTAGTTTCACGGTTAGGGGTCTCCATGGGTATTCCTTTTTTGCCTCTTAGGATTAGAATACTCCTTAGACACTTTATAGTCTAGGTGTTGAGGAGACCCAAAATCTAGAGGATTAGATTCCCTAGAAGCCCCACCAATTTCCTCCCCTTCTTCTTGGTCATCTTATGACTCTAGTTGCATTAACTCATAAGAGGAGGTGTTTGAGTACTTAACCACCCTACATTTACCCCCTTTTAAGTGTACCACTACCACCATGGATTTTCAAACTAATATTTTAGCATTGCTTCCTACTCTTCTTAATAGAATTCTCTAGTGAAGCAAGCAAGTAGAAAGGGAAATAAACTTTGATTATATGCCTAAAATGGTTTAAAATAACAAAGTGATAACCATAAATTGATTTATATCTTGCTTCTAGTGACACATAACTCATTAAGATTTTTTTCGTAGTGGGCCAAACATCTTTTAGCAAAGTTATTTCATACCCGGAATGAAGTTTCACTAGCTTGTCCTTCTCGCCATCCTTGAGGAAAGTTTCAAGAGCTTGCTCATCCGCTTTTCTATACTTAAATACATCCCTCCCCTCTGTAGACAATCCTATAACATGAACCACCAATTTTTTGGTGATAACGCATTCCATACCATAAATAAACATTCTTCTATTCTTCCAACCTCTAGCAAAATTCTTAGTGACTTTAGGGTCATGACCTTTAAGCTTCTCCAAGTAAGGTGTTAAATCCTCATCAAGATCTTCCACAATTTGTGATCCTTTCAGACCCCATTATAGTTTGAAGGTTCCACTCTATTATGATCACCTCCCATCCCATTCTTCTTTTTATTTTTACCAACAAATTTCCTATCAACCAAGCCCATAGCTCTATTTTCCAAAAGTGGCACTAACTTCTTAGTGTCATGGAAGATGCTAGAAGTCATCACTAAATTGTGATGGCATTGTCCCTCTCCAAATCAAAATTAAACCTCCATTGAGTTCCTTTGGTAGAGTCATGATCATTAACAAGTAGTTCTTGGGCTTGTACGGGTAGAGACTTGAAATCTTGCCAAATATGCAATCTGTCACTTATCACCCCCCAATTAGCGAATAAGTTAGCTAACCTATTACCTTCATGTAGGACATGTTTAAATTGTATCTCTTCGAAACTCCTACATAAATAAAGGTCATCGTTTATGAATTTTTATATAGTCCAACTAATTGGGAGTTTCAAAGACACTTAATAATACTAAGAGAGTCTCCTTCAACAATAAGATTTTTAAGCCCAAGACAAGAGGCCAGAAGGATCACAATAAAGGTTGTGGCCGCTTCAGCAACATGATTAGTTTGATTTCCCAAAGGCAAAGAAAAGACAGATAAATTGATCATTATGGTCTTTGATAACCCCCCAGGTCTAGCCAAACTAGGGTTACCCTTTGAAGCTCCATCAAAGTTAACTTTAAACCATTCCTTCGGAGGTGGAGTCTACACCGCACCATCTCTACTCTTCTTCATGTCCTTAAATGGAGTTTAGATATCAAATTGTAGATTCTAGGATTTCACAATCCTTAAATCATAAGAGGAAACACTAATTTTCAAAGAGTTTGTGATCTTTTTAGTAACTCTTGACAAAAAAATTTCCTTAGTAACCAACCTAATTCTCTCTGCCACCCTTTTAACATTAGCTTTCTTGTCCCTAAAGATATAATTGTTTCTTTCTTTCCACAAGCCCCAAGCCATGTGGAGTAGCATGATGGACCACAAAAAGTTAAGGGAAGGATTTAAAGAAGGGCATGTCCATTGATCAACCAAATTGTGAATGGAATTAGAGGACCCATCAAATATTTAAAAGGGAAAACAAGATCTCCCAAATAGAAAGGGAGAAACTGCATTCCAACAATAGGTGCAAAACACTCTCTTCATTTCCTTCACACAAAGCACATCTATTCAAGAAAGCAAAGCCTCTTTTCATAAGAATATCTAAAGTTAGGATTTTATTTTGAACGAAAATCAAGAATATATTAACTTTAGGGATCAGTTGAGTTGACCACACCTTAGCCCAAAAAGGGGCAGGCCCACACAAGATGAAGAGAGTTAAAACTATAAGCCACTAAGTAAGACCCAATAGGGGATGCACACCAAGCTAATTCATCCTTTCTTGGGAAAAGGGGAATGTGTAATCTTGATAGAAGAGCTTGTAGCTTAGCAACCGACTTTGAAGAAAGAGAAGGTAACAAAGAAGATAAGGACTTCCAAGATTTAGTGCCCCTAACCTCACAGAAATAATCAACCACTTTAACTGCTATAATTGTCACACAAAGGTCTTTTAAAGGTAGAACCCAATCATAATTTCAAAGAGGAGAGTGAAGTAACTATCTGTCCTCCTAGAAATTAATAGATTTCTCATCTCCCAACTTCCATTTTAAACCTTTATTAATGATAAACCTATTGCCCACTATATTTTCCCAAATGTAAGAACTCAGGGGAAGATCATTACCATAAAAGTAGTCCCTCACATTCTCAAGATGATACAAATATTTCCTCTAGGTGATATCCATCCACTCCTTTTGCTAAAAAATTAGTCTCCAAGTGATATTAGCATTCAAGGCAAGGTTGAAGTCCTTAGTTTTTCTTAAACCCAAACCTCCCTATTTTTTGGCTTTACAAACTCCTTCCCAAGTAAACAAAGGAAGTTTTTCTCTCTCTTTAGAACCTTCCCAAAGAAATTTTCTCTAATTTGGTCAACTTTTTCCATAACCTTCGAGGGAACTTTGAGTAGGCTCATATTGTAAATTTGGAGGTTTTACAAAGTAGCTTTGATTGGTTGTATTTTCCTGCTTGACTCAACAAAGTTCCTTTCCATCTAGCCAAATTTTCTTGGAATCTATCAATAAGATCAAACCAAAAATACTCTAGAAATTTTGTAAAAAGTAAAAGCATCCCTAAATATTTGGAGGATAGGACCCCCACCTGACATTGGAGGATACGAGCAATTTTATTCTAACGTTTAATAGGAGTGTTGAAGAAAAAGATAGTTCTTTTGGGGAGGCTAATCTTTTGGCCTGAAACCCTCTCATAATTCAAGAGGATAGATTTCAATTCTTTAGATTCCTTGATTGAGGCTTCACTAATGAGCATAGTATCATCCATAAATTGTTGATGCAAACATGGTTGACTAGAGGAGGTAGGATTTATACCTCGCAGTCTACCTTCATTGATAGACTTAAGAGATTCCCTTCCCAAGGATTCAACCATAATAATAAAAAGGAAAGGAGAGATGGGGTCCCCTTTCCTAATACCTCTAGAACTCTTGAAAAAACCCAAGGGAGTGCCCTTGATTAAAACTAAAATTTTTGGAGTGGAGATCATTTCAAATATAAGATCCAAGAACTTAGAACCAAAACCAAATCTTTCCATAACCTTCAACAAAAAATCCCATGCAACTCTATCATAAGCTTTCTTAAGGTCTAATTTAAGGAGAAACCCTTCCTTTTTTATTAATGGATAATGAATGAAGGACTTCATGAATGGAAATAATGGAGTCTATAATATGTATTCCTTGCATGAAACCACAATGTTATTCTAAAGTAATTTTGGGAAGGACCAACTACAACCTCAAAGCCACAACTTTTGAAAAGATTTTGTAAATTGAGTTGCACAAACTAATAGGCTTGAAATCAAAAAAAGGGTTCACACCTAATTTTTAGGAATAAGGATAATGAAGGTCAAATTGAGCTCCTTAAGAACTCTCTTAATACCAAAAATTCCTTAGTTTCTACAATAACATCCTTGGCAATGGTCTCCCAATAGATTTGGAAGAAGAACTAAGGGAAGCCATCAAGCCCTAGAGCTTTATTTCCTACAAAAGAGAAAATAATAGATCTAATTTCCTCATCTATTGGAAGTTTACTCAACTTATAATTATCTTCATAATTTAAAAGCCTAGGAATCTCTTTTAGGATACCTTGCTGAATATTTAGGTGAATAGTGTTATCATATGAAAGAAGCTCAAATAAGAAGCAAGTGGCTTGCTTTCTAATCTCAGATTCCTCTGATAAATGAAGATTCCCCATTTGAATTTCCTTGATTTGATTCATATATCTATGTTTAAGAGTGGTAAGATGAAATACTTTCATATTATGATCTCCATGTTTCAACTAGATGTCCCTAGACCATTGCCTCCAAAAATCCTCTTCCCTAGACATGATAAAATGAATCTTAGTTAAAATTTCCTTCTCATTGTTTAAAAGGCATATATCCAACCCCATTTCTTGAATGTCTTTCTAAAAAATATCCAAGTTATTCCTAACTTCCTCTTTCCTCTTAAAGATATGACCAAATAATTTTCTATTCCAGGTCCTAATATTCACCTTAACATTGTTATGTTTTTTGGCTATTCGATACATCACTAATCTCTCAACCTTAATACTCCACCATTCCTCAATCCTATTCTTAAGATTAGGATACTTCGTCCACATATTTTCAAAGTAGAAAGGAAAGTTTTTTCCCTTCCCAACTAGCCTGCATAGAAAACAATGGGATAGTGATCATATCCTAACCAATTAAGGACCGACAAAGAACAACAGTAGGTAGATAATTGTAGAGGAGGAAAAGTTGTTGAGAAAAAATAAGTATGAACAAGGTAAAATTGTAGCTATGTTGCTTTTAAATATTTTCAAATCTAAAAATTAATCATGTGTGGTGTTGCAAATTTGAAAATTACTTTCAATATTATCCAATTTAGATATATTAGTGTTTAGCCAATTTAATGAATAAGGTATGAAAAATTTAATCAAGGAAGTTGGCACAAAATTTATGTGGAGAAACCCTTGTGAGAAAAAACTCCACACACAAAGAGATATTTATGCTTGTATTAATTGTTGTAATCAAGTTTAAATTAACATTGAAATTCTCTCTAAATTCTTGTAGTACTTTGTTACTCCTTCAAGTTCAAAAACCTATCATTAATTTCTACCAACTCAAGGCATCATTATATAGAAGCTATGGATCTCAAAATATAATCAATTGTATCCAATAACATGAAAAGAATCCTCATGCAAAACCAAGCACCCAATATAGTGAACTCCAAAGCTGCATAGTAGAAATCACCTGTTAACTACAAGTCTCAAACATGGGAGCCCAAGAAGTCCCAATAAAACTTAGTCAACTAAAGTGTTATGTTACAACAACAAGGTAAAACTGAAAGTCTCAACATGAGCACCCAAGAAGTCAAACTCAAACTCAGTCAACTGAAGTGTTATGTGACAACAACAAAGCTGAACTGAATGTCACTTCATGAGCGCCTAGTAACTCCCAATTAAATCTATCAATTGAAGTGCTCCATCTCACACTATTGCCATGCAAACAACATGAATCTATAACTTGTTTGTATCATGTAAGAGTCATGTAACATCCTGTAACATCATACAAAAGTCATGTAAAGTTGATCCTGAGTTAGAGTGACATGCAAGACACATGTATCACCATATAAGTACATTTAAAGAATTTTAATTGAAAAGGGTTTGATCAAACCCCATTAGATTCAAACCCCCTTGGATAGAACCCCGCTAGTTTTAAACCATACTTGTAGACATCAAAAATTGACTAGAGATCACATTTTCAATCCATCTTTAAACCGTCCCCTAATTATCGATCAAATGCCTAAAGTCAGAGTATTTAATTAATTTTAATAAATTAATTAAATATTCCTTAATCTCTCTCCTAAATAATAAATTAAAATTGATAAATTTAATTTATTATTTAATCTATCCTTAATCATAAGGTTTAATTAATTTCAAGTAATTAATTAAATCTTTTCACTTATCACCCTACCGTGAATAATAAATTAAAATTAATAAATTTAATTTATTATTTACAACAAACCTAAACCTATATCTATACTATTCGTAAATAAACCAAAACCCGTTACCATAACCCTAACTATCCAGGCCGTTCAACCAATTTACCGTTTTGAAACTATCTCCAAACCTTATAAAATCAAATTCATTTTCATTTACGATTCCCAAACAAATTTACATCAGAGTTATGCTAAATTTTGAGCAACCACATTCATACATTGGGTAACATTTGTTCTATTTGGTTTCAATAGTTTAATCTTTAATCTTTATTTGTTGATGCATTTGATATTAAGGTTTTTAATAGTTTCAAACATTAACATTTATCTAGTTTTATAGTTTTCATGTTGCATCTAGATTTTGAGGAAATTTATATTTTTGATGCAACATTAATTGGTGAACTTGACGTGAACACAAACTTCCCATCATTTGTTTGCAAGCCCTTTGGTTTGAGATTTTCTAGGATTTGGTGCAGTTTTGGCATGACTAGATCGTTGTGGCACTTATCATGATGTTGTTATTTAACTCTCATTGCTAAAACCAGTAGCCGCATCTAGCTTTAATCATAAACGTTGCTCACAATCACTGTAGTTTTCATTCTATGCAAGATAGCAATAGTTTTTGGTAGTTACCCGATAGTCTTTTATATATGCAAAAGAGAGAAGTTTCTATTGATGTACTCTTTAAATCTGGTTTGATTGATTTTGATTTTAAGCTGTAGATGGTGGCGAGTTATTTTATCATTCATTATTCTCTGATATTTATAAATTTTGTATTTTATCTGGAGGATCTTAAGTGAATTGGTTTTGTTGTATAATGGTAGGCAGTTAGGTTAAGCTTTTTGTAAATGCTACCGTTGGAATCTCATTTCTTTTCAAACTGTGTTAAGTGTTTTTAGTTTTGCTTCAAGATTAATGCTTTATGGCTAAAGTCTAAGGAATGATGTATATTGTTACAATTTAATTGTGATTTCCTTAGTGTTTGTTGTCATTTAATCATAAAAATATGGCATTCTATTTCATTGATTAGTGGTCAACATGTTGTTTCAAACCTTTTAATAGTTTTAACTATGGCAATAGCTTGAATTCAAGATTATAGAAGCAATACCTAGATAAAGTGTGAATGGTAACCTGTTAACTGTTAATTTGTATCATGAGTTGCACCCTTCATTCCAGTGTCGTTCGCTTTAATTACTAATTTTTGCTTTCGGTGTTAATTTCTGCCAGACTCATGTTGTACACAAAATTCAGGCTGGAAGATTGTCTAAATTGATTGGTACATTGTACACAAAAGTGCATGCTGGAGAATTTCCAAACTCTCAATTTTTATCGGCGTATTCCTTGAACCTTATACAACAAATTCAAACTTAGAACTTTTTCTAAACTCATTGATTGTTCCTATCGGCTGTATTCCTTGAATCGATTGCTGCACATGAATTCACACAGTAGATATACCTTGTTCATTATGGAGACAAACATTGTTCAATATTCCTCCTTCCCTCTTCTTGGAGACTTTTAGTGGCATCTTTAATGTTTCTTCAGGTTTGACAGGGAGCCTTTGGGTCTGTTCTAGCTGTTAGCTTTTGAGTTTTGGTTTAATTTGTAACGACTATACTTTTAGCTGTTTGTCGTGCACTATTAGCATCACGTGATAGTTGTTCGTTGCGTTAACTTTCTTTAAAAGACGCTATTTTCTGGTAGTTAGGATTTCTTTGTCTTAACTTTGCTCTTTATCTGGGTGTATGACATTCTGATTAAGAAATTCAAACAATGATTAGCATGCAACAAAATCCTACTTAAACAATTGTAAGCAAAAGCATGAAAACGCCTCAACCTTGGGAGTATACAATTGCATGTGATCAATGACTGCAAGATGATAACGATCAAATAAACTGTTAGAATAAAACATTTTCTATTATGAGATAACTACCAGGTGCCATTTCTAGCCTTAGGAGGCTATTTTTTTCAAACAAGCATAACTTTCTCACTTCTTATCAGATTTTCACATTTTTGCAGGCATTGGAAAGGGGATTCAGAGAGCTTCATAGTAGTACAATTCATTTTCTCAAATTCATCTCCAAATTTCTGGATTGTTTTGTCTTGTTCTTAATATTTTTCTTGCAGCTATATGCCTGTCAAAGACAAATTTTTTAAACTACTAATCAGTGTGTTGTAGGTTCGATTGCAGAGAATCTAATCTTGAAATATTGTGTCTTCTTTATATAGATTAGATCACATCATAAGAAAGGGTTAAAATTAACAAGTGTTTGCCATGTCTTGTGGTTTACATTTTAGTCATTGAATGCGTATGCTCTTCTCTTGTGCCACTCAGCGATCTTGAGAATCAAAAGCATTCCTTTGACATTTTGTATAACCACCCACACATTTGTATTTGGAATTAAAATGAATCCCATGTGAGTGTGAGGAAAAGGCATTGTGTATGCTCTCTCCTTGCATTTCGTGCGATCTGGGAGATCAAAAACAATGTGCTTCCTTGCTTTTGTTACCCTTTAGAGTGGGCTTGCTCTTGAGACACATCTGAAAGGAGAACTCACTTGCGACCCCAAGTGAAACTTTTGTCCGGCCCACTATATAAATTGAGGATAAGGCGAAAGTCAAGTCTAACTGGTATTAGTGCTTACCGTACAGTGCAAACTCGAAAGGAGGTGTACCTTTGTGTATATTAAACTCCTAGTAGAGTTAGTCAAAGCCTTTAGTGGCTTGCTAGATGATCGTAATGTGTTGGTCCCTCAGATATTCACTAGAACCCTTTTGTATAGTGGCCAAAAACCCTCTATTTGTTGACGTAGAAGGGTAACCTTTGAAGCTGCCCTGATTCTTGCGGTTCTTAGCCGAGATAGCAGGGACAATCCTAAGGATTGGTAGGGGGACGAGCCTTGGGAAACCTAGAACTTGGTATGCCTGAGAAATTAGTTCCGTGGAGAGGATCCGGTGCTACCAAGATCTTGGAGCTATCCTCTTTGAATAAGCACAGCTAGGGGATTCAACAAATATAGTCCTTGACTAGCCTAGGATTGTGCATGTCTACAAGTGTTTACAAAACATCAAGATGTCATCAAAAACAACCAATCTAATAGCCATGTGTCTTCTATGATTGATGTGTGTTCTTGAAACAAATCTCAATTAAACATCACACCTAGAAATCCAAATATCTCAATCTTGCAAAACCTCAAAAATTCAAACAACTGCAAAACTGTCCCTCTACACCAGTCCATTGTCCATTGTTCCTAAATAGAGAAGTGAAAACACAATTGTATCCAGTCTTTTGGGCATTATTCTTCAATTCTGATCTTCTACGGTTTCAGTCTTGAGTCATTTCATATCCAAAAACATCCCAGTCAGTCATACACACTTGCATATCCATCACCATTCAAACAAAACTCTTAGTTTGCATCTAGGTTGCTCTCTTTGGTCTTCAATCAAAACGTTTGGCTATCATATTGCTTTTACCACTTGAGTTGAGAAACATATCATCATCTTGGGATAGGGTAACCTGCTTGGAGTTTATCATCTCCTACTTTAGCATACCCTCTCTTTGATCATTACCCTTGTGTCATTTCATCATAGCACAATAAATCATTACCTACATAATTACTGTCAGGCCTAGAGTTACCTTGATCTATTTCAGAGTTGTAATCAACCCACTTGAAGTTTAGTCATCTTACTCATATTCTCATCCTAGCCTAGTCCAATCTTCATTCATCAAAATGGTTGTAATCAAACAAATCTATCCCAAATCAAAAACCATACATACTCTAAGGTGACCCAAACTTCATTCCTAGTGATGATGAGAATCTTGTAGATCTTAGTGATGATGAGAACTTTGTAGAATCTTTAAACCATCTTAATGATACTCTTGACAAGGGAAATATCACCTCAAGTTTGGAATCATACATCCATCCATCCTAAGTCCATTCATCCCTTCCAAGCATTATCCCCATCATGCATCCTAATAAGCATCGCCCCCACTAAATCCTAAGGCATAATATAGAGAATGGGGGCAGGATATTCCTATGTGATGTAATCCTTTGAGATCACATCCTCGGTTCCTTTCATCCATATATCATATATCTTCCATCCATTATCCTTCTATTGTCATTCCTGGTATCCACCCTACCTTTATGCTATCACCTCCTTTTATCAACCAATCCAATCCTACATTTATCCCATTACCAATCTTTTTAATCCTACAAGTTTGATCCTATCGCCCATCCTCTTATCCATCCATCCAATCCTTTTATCTATCCCACTCACTATTGTTCATCCCCATTCATTATTGATCCTTTCCTTTTGGTTTGGTTTTCCCTTGTCATTGGTATCTATCCAAAGGCTATCTACACACAATCTCATGCCAAAAAAATCAAAATATTTGAAAATACAAAAAAAACAAATATCCAATAAAAAAAATCAATCTACATCCAATCCAATCACATCAATTCTTCAAATCACTTCAATCAAAATCAATCCAAATCAATCAAATCACTCTAAGCAGCAATGCTCCAAATGCAAATCAATTCTTAATCCATATCAATCAAGTAAATCAATCAAGTCAAATTATCCAATTACAACAATGGTCTTGTTCCTAGCCTTGCTGTGAACCTGATCAATCATCATCATCATCATCATCAATGGGATACATCATTCCCAATCCTAGTGTTGTTCTTAGGATATATCGTTCTCATATCAACAACACAATCCTAGTGTTGTTCTCAGTATAAATAATTCCCACATCAACAATGCTATCAAACAATCATCAATCATTATCAACATCAATCAATCCAATCGATCATTGGTTTTCAATTTGACAGGGGCAATACCTTGTTTGTTTTTGAATCATTTGTGCATGCATGCTTGCTTGTTTGTGTGTGTCATCATTTCATCTTGTATTTGAATCACATCTAGATCATTCTAGCTAATACCCATATCTTGTGTATGTTGGAATCGCTTTTTACATTATCCTTTGCACATTTAAGGTCATATCATACCTTTTGTGCATTAGGACTTTAATGCTCTAAGTTTACTTCCTCATATGTTAGACAAGGTTGTATTACGCTAGGGCACATGACACATCGTCACCTTGGTCTTTATACCTTGGTGCATAATGTCAAGTGCTATATCAAACATCAGGTTGCTCAAATTTTAATCCGCATAACTCCACCTCCTTCCTTTCCTTTCCTTTTTCAAGAGTCTATCCAGCTCCTTCATCCCTACATATCCTCTTGAGGGGGCATCATCTACCAATCCTTATTTTTTATGAGCCCCATGTGAGTCCTCGCCTACCCAAAATTCATTCCAACCTATGTTTTAATCTTCTTTGAAACGGCATTGCTTCACAACATCATCTCAAAGAGGGGCAAAATGTAGACATAAAAAATTGACCAGAGATCACATTTTCAATCCATCCTTAAACCGTCCCCTAATTATCAATCAAATCCCTAAAGTCAAAATATTTAATTAATTTTAATAAATTAATTAAATATTCCTTAATCTCTCTCCTAAATAATAAATTAAAATTGATAAATTTAATTCATTATTTAATCTATCCTTAATCATAAGGTTTAATTAATTTTAATTAATTAATTAATCAAATCTTTTCACTTTTCACCCTAAACCTAAATCTATGCTATTTGTAAATAAACCAAAACTCGTTAACCATAACCCTAACTATCCAAGTCGTTCAACCAATTTACTGTTTTGAAACTGTCTCCAAACCTTATAAAATCAAATTCATTTTCATTTACGATTCCTGGACAAATTTACATCAGAGTTATGCTAAAGTTTGAGCAACCACATTCATACATTGGGTAACATTTGTTCTATTTGGTTTCAATAGTTTAATCTTTAATCTTTATTTGCTAATGCATTTGATATTAAGGTTTTTAATAGTTTCAAACATTAGCATTTATCCGATTTTATAGTTTTCATGCTGCATCTAGATTTCGAAGAAATTTATATTTTTGATGCAACAATACCTATAATGGAGTCTCCTCTACACCTATCAAAATGTTGATAAAAAACCACTTACATTTTGGGGGATCAAATGAATTCATTTAAAATTTATGTTTTGTAAGTATGTAGTACTTATTATAAGCTTCCCAAAAAGTATAATTTTAAATATATTTAATTTGATTATTATATTTATTTTTTATTTCTTGTGAATGTAGGTTTTTCAATGAACATCAAGGTCTTTGTTTCGTGTACAAAAGAATAGGAAAATGGAGAAAAAAATTCTAAAAAATGCATGTCCTCAGGCATTGATGTCCTTATTCCAACAAAAAAAAATTGAATTCTGATATACAAAAAAAGTTATGTTGGACATAATACGCCTATCAAAATTATAATTGGTTTGACTTCAAAACTTAATTAAAAAAAAAATAACAAAATATTATGAAACCAAATGCATCCTCTAGATATTGGTGTTACCAATCTAAATTCAAAAGAATCAGAATTTTATCCTTTGTAGAAAAAAAGTTATGTGTGATAGAATACACATCACTTTAAAAAAATGTTGTTTACTATTAAAAAGTAGTTATCAAAGGAGACAAAAAAAATTACAATTTAACTCCAAATTTATTTTAAAATGTATATTTAGAATCTACAAACAAAATCTCACAAATCACTAGTTCGTATCATCTTCAAATTCCCGACGGTTTAGCGACTATAGGTGTTCGAACATGAAGATTTAGTTCAAAATGTTGATTTCAATGTCAAGTTTGACCAAAAAGTGTAACCCATTATTGTAGGATGACCCAATGTCAAAACTAAAAATAAGATCAAAGCATTAACAAATCCTCCTATAACACTTCTTATAGAGAACGTGGCTAACTCCTCTACCATATAGTGTCAAAACACATATTGATATGCATAAAACATCTCTCATTACCAATCTCTGAATAACTCTCCCAAGTCCCTTAAACCAATGAAGAAAGAGATCAAGGAGATACCAAATTGTTGTTAAAAACAACAATACTTGACTCCAATACAAAACCTCAACTCCATAAACATAAGAACCTTCAAGAAGAAGACAATATACTGGAAAAGAGAGAACCTACAAATCAAACCATGTCTTTATACCACACTAACATGTGCCAAAATGTGTAAAGTAAGATCTTCTTTAACACTCCCAAAATGAAAGGATATCAACATCTAACATTCAAAATGTGATGAAAACATGGCAGCAATAGATATAAACCTCTCACTGAAATTAGATCAAACTAGCCAAACATTCCCACAACAAAGGGAATATGCCCAAAGCCACAAACCATTTCTTGTACCTCTCCAAACAAGTCCTCAAAACTAGTTCCATAGCTCAAAACCAAAACAATGAGAACAACCAAAATACATAAAACCATGCATCTACTTCTCAACAATCCTTCAGAACTCACAAAGTTCAAGACTAATGTATATGAGAAGACAAGATACAAAATAAAGAATGCATATAATAATCAGGTGGGCAACACCTATTAGATCATTCACCTACCGAGTAGACCAAGAGTGGGATACAAGATTGTCCTCTGCATACAACACCAAAAAATATAAGCTCTCAATAAAGACAACCTTCTCATCAAGTCTATGATGGACTCACATCCATTTCTAGGTATATGCTCCTCAGTCTTTACTATCAAAAAATTGATAATAAGTAACCATTCCAACACATGTCTGTAAGTACAAGAGATATCTAGCCTCAGCCAAGTCTCTCTAGTATCCATGAGAATCCACCAATCAATCCATACCAACTTCAAATGCAACCTACAAAAAACATGAAGCTCCAAGCAAATGATTAATACTCAAAACTAAAGAGAAATAGCCAAACCATTGTCAAAGCTCCAACTATAGAATCAGGAACATATCATGACATCATGATCTAACATCTTCTCAAAAGAAGATCATATGTTCCAATGAATATATCATGCTCCTGAGACCACCTGTATCATGCCAAAACTCTAACTCATGATCAAAAGTATGTCATGACATAATACCATACATCCTCTAAACCTAGGATCAATTCTCAAAATTGATAAGTCGTAAACTTGACACCTCACCAAAGACTCGAAGAGTCCTCCATGGAAAACCAAGATGTCAACACCTCTTCAAATAACATGAAGATCTAGCATCCTCTTTCAATAGGACCAAAGATGTCAATGACCCCTCATTGCAAACTAAGGACATAATCCAAGAGCTCCTTATGACACCAACAACTATTGCAAAAGATCATCCATCTTCTATAATCAAAGATTATCCATGGCTCACTACACACTGCAACAACAACAATTTAGAACCAATATCTTGAAACAAAGAAGATAGAACACACTATACATAACTACACAAAACTCCCACTGAAAGTGATACCAATCTATGCATGGTATCATGACCAACATCATTATCAAAACTGCACTGAAAGTGAATAGAGCTTCTCATGCACCATAGCTTAATACTATATATTCCAATGAACAACTAAATCAGGTACTCCAAACCATCCTTTTATCTCACTACAATAAATATACCAATGCAATCAAGGTGACCAAGAAGAGGCCTACCAAATGGAATCCACATCAGCCAATTCATAAGATCTGCACACATGCAACATCTCATAGGAGAAAAAAACATGATCAATGCTTCAACCTCAAATAACTAAATAAATAGATTCAACCCCACATCAGTAACATGTAGAACAAATGTAACCAGATATAACATGTAGATTTCCAAGACTCAAACACGAGGATCAATGCTAGACCTGATTTTCCAAACAAATCCACATAAGAGTAACCATATATCATAAGAACCCAACGAGCAGCCCTACAAATTTGTAATTGTTTTCATCTAGAATACTCCAAGAGTTTGAACACAATTTTTCCACAGATCTACAAACCACAGATTTTGGTTAAAATGTAAAACCTACAAAACCACCTCTTTGCAAATTTGAAACCACTTAAACATCCAAACATTCACACCAATGAACACCATCAAATATGTCATCTAAAATAATGGAATACCATAGATCTACAAACCCATGGTCTTTTGAAACAGGAAAACTGTAAACCTGTATATTCAAAATAACATAAATATGAAAAAAGAGAAATCAGGTTGTTCAGGAGTGTCCATATCATAGAAATACCAACTCCACAAGCCACATACAACCAATGGCAAATCATTCGGTGTTTTTATGTAACCAGGGACTAAAAACCCTAAACCCAACATAAACACTCCATGCTATAGTCCAAATAGTGAGTGTTTTTCCATGTGATCAAGGTACCAAAAGCAACCATCCAACATAAACACCCTTTCATTGCACATGACCACAAGGTAAAGGAATAAAACCAACAAACAAGACAATACACACATATTGTCAAAATGGAGCTCCAAGTCACTACCGCAAGGCCAACTCCATAAAAATCCATGACCTTGAGCCTTAGCCCAACATAGATTCTATTGACAATATCCATCTGAGAGTTACCTACCATGGATTCCAATCTCATAGATCTACAAAACAATGTTAACACATAGAACATCTATTACAACCAAAATACCTTCAACACTTAAGAGAAAGGCATCCCTCTCTCAATAGAACCATTGGCTATGATACCAAATGTTGAGAAAAACAAGTATGAACAAGGTAAAATTGCAGCTATGTTGCTTTTAAATGTTTTCAAATCTAAAAATTAATCATGTGTGGTGCTGTAAATCTGAAAATTACTTTCAAGGTTATCCAATTTAGATGTATTAGTGTTTATCCAATGTAATGAATAAGGTATGAATAATTTAATCAAGGAAGTTGACACATAATTTACATGGAGAAACCCTTGCGGGAAAAAATCCACACCCAAAGAGATATTTATGCTTGTATTAATTCTTATAATCAAGTTTACATTACCAGTGAAACTCTCTCTGAATTCTGGTAGCACTTTGTTACTCCTTCAACTTTGAAAACCTGTCATTAATTTCTACCAACTCAAGGCATCATTAAATAGAAGCCATCGATCTCAAAATACAATAAATTGTATCCCATAACATGAGAAGAAACCTCATGCAAAACCAAGCACCCAATATAGTGAACTTGAAAGTTGCATAGTAGAAATCACCTGTTAACTACAAGTCTCAAACATGGGCACCCAAGAAATCCCACTCAAACTTAGTCAACTGAAGTGTTATGTGAAAACAACGAGGTACAAATGAAAGTCTCAACATGGGCACCCAAGAAGTTAAACTCAAATTCAGTCAACTGAAGTGTTATGTGACAACAACAAAGTTGAACTGAATGCCTCTTCATGAGCACCTAGTAACTCCCAATTAACTCTGTCAACTGAAGTGCCCCAACTCACACCAATATCATGCAAACAACATGTATTACTTGGCATCCTTAATATGAATCTATAACTACTTGTTTGTATCATGCAAGAGTCATGTAACAACCTGTAATATCATGCAAGAGTCATGCAAAGATGATCTTGAGTTAGGGCGACATGCAAGACACATGCATCACTATATAAGTACATGCAACTAAAATGCAACAACATGAAATCACATGCTGCAAGTACATGAAACAACATGCAAGTCCATGTAAGCTCATACATGTGACATGCAACAACATGCAATTCCATGAAAGTAACATGCAACAACATGCAAGCTCATACAAGTGACATGCAACAACATGCAAGTCCATGCAAGCTCATACAAGTTCATGCAAGCAACATGCAAGTATCATGCATCTCTACAAGTTCATGCAAGCAACATGCAAGTATCATGCATCTCTAACTCCAATGTTAACTCCCACATAAGTTTCATGCAAAATATATGCAACATTATCCACTCATGTAAATAAAAAGCTAACTACAAGTCCACATTGGATTCTCCTCCAAAGTGGGTGCCCCTGATGGGTCCCACCTCCTATGAGGTATCTCCAAGTCAACATAGACTTCCAGAAGTCAACTTCAAGTCTCCATGGGTTCCAATTCCAAAGTGGGCACCCATATTGGGTCCCACCACATACAATGTAACTACAACATGTCCAAGTGAAATAATTAATAAATAATTTGTCCCTTAAGTATTTATGTGTCCAAGAACACTTTCCAAGAAACATGGAGACACATAAAATAAATTAGGATAGCAATGTTAATGGAACCTTTTCCTAGCAAAAGTTACATCTTCACTAAAATGTATTAATCAAGGGAGATTTTCACTATAACTAATCTAGGATCTTGTTTAGTTTTTGCTATCTACTTTTCTGGATAGACTAACATCAACAAACCCACTTTGTGCTAAGGAAAATGAAAAGAAACTATACTAACTATTTTGTAGATGAAGAAAAATTGATAAAGTACTAGAAATAAGCTATTGTAGATAGAATTTAGCAAATTTAAATAGAGAACTGAAAATATATAATACTAAAGAACCTGATATTGAAGAACATAGCTCATTGTCCAAGATGACAAAACATTGTAGGGATGTCTGTACTACACGGAGTCTAATCCATATAGAAAAATCAAATTTCCAGCATAGAAAGTTTTCTAGTCAGCTATATCAAACAATAAAAAATAGTATCAAAGCACTAGGTGATTACAGAGATGAAACTAATGTATATATTATATCAAAATCCAATGAGATAAGAAATTGACAAGAAAAGGGAAGAAGTATTGACAAAACCTCCATGTGGCTTTATATCCTTCCTCAAAATATATGTTGCTAAGGAAAAGAAAAATTGTTAGGATTTCTTAGGAGCTTGCCTTTGGGTCAAGCCCCTGCTTTGGTCTTTTGACCTCCACAGGAAGCCAAGATAGATATAAATATGGATAAATGTGTGTTCTCTTACTTCTTAAGTGTGTCTGAGAAATAACCAATAGTGACAAAATAAATAAAAATTAAAAGTATCAACCCTAGTCTATGGGGAAGACCTTAGTACATACAAAAAAAAGAGAGTGGTGGTCTACACTACAAATTTTGCTAATGAATAAGTAAAGCAATGTATATCAAAATCTACAAATAAAACTTATTCTCAAAGATGATATAATATTACCAGTTCAAATGGAAATGGAGGAGGTTGCAAGCTCCTTGAGGGCAAGATCTATGTGAAGATAACTCAAAACCCTTGAAAGAGAGTCTCCATAATACTCAATATGCAAATAGAGATTTCACAAGGCTAGAAAATATGGTGTTGCAACTTAGGAGAGCATCAAGATATTCAATAGGCACTATGGTGAGTGCCACAAGAGAGTATCCTTCAATATTTTCTAGAAAATAAAAGAGAAGAAGAGAGCCAAGGAGCCAATAAGGGATTCATTCAAAATTAGAGATTGAAAGGGAACATATAGACATGCAAGATAGGAAAAGAGTCATTTGAAGTTGGAGGAGCGTTACAAGAATCTGTTACAGTACAGAAGATATTCAACACATCCTAAAAATAGATAGTTAACACTTCATGCACACAAGATGATAGCACAATGTGTGGACATCCATGCTAAGCACTAGTATCCAAGTGATTTTATTTCATGATCATATGAAACATCTTTGGGCTAAGAGAAGTACAAGGCATTGAAATAATTTTTTGTAAAAATAAGCATAAAAGACTAAGATGGTATAAAAAAATGATTATGAAAATACACAAGAGGAGTGAGCACTGTAGTGAGTGGAAAACATAGCGTGAAATTGCAAGGGTATGCAATTTTTGATGTTACATTTAGCCCCCACTTTAGCAAGCTTATGACACTATGTGAATACACATGCTAAATTACAAAAGGAAATAACATTGTAAATTTTACCTCAAAAAGGATAATATAGAGGCTGTAGAGGATTCCTTGGGTAGAGGAGCAAAGCCCCTAGGTTGAGAACCTATAAATCTATAGTATTAGACAATAAAACCTGCACAATAGGAAAAGTTAGAACCACATATAAAATCTATGTTAAAAAGAATTAAATCAGATACGATTTGCCTAAAAATCATGGTTAGAAAATCATATAATCTAATGCACATTCTACAACTATCTATAACAAATCACACACAAGAAAGCAAAGAAAGTAATACAAAAGGGGTATTTCTAGCACACTACAAGAGCTAGAAGGATGCCAAGTATGGTTCTAGCACTAGCACACTACAAGATCTAGGAACCATACTAAACTCTTGTGGACCACAAGGACTAATAAACTACATTGTTAGGTGACTCACAAAAAGTGCTAAAAGGGGTAGCTGAAGAGGGTGGTCAGGCTAAGCAAGTGCATCCACAAATGCTACCAAGAGCAAATGCTTCAGGGAGTGTACCATCAATGTGGTGTGTGTGTAATTGAAAAAGCATAAAAGTATGCCACCACTTTAAAATAATTGCATAAAGCAATAGTATGCAATTAGTTTTAAGGTAGAATAAGGGGAAGAGAGATTTACAAAACATATCTATATGGGAAGAAATATTTTGAAAGCTACATCAAACTAAAGAAGATTCTCCCAAAGAAGAGGAAAAAGGGCAATGTTGTAGGCATGATACACAAAATCTTGTGTAAGCATCATATGACACCAAGAAATGCAAACACATGTCACATAAAAACAAGAAACATCACCAAAATGGATCTATGTGCTTTGGGGTAAGTATGTTTTTTGAAGAAGGGAATCATCAAAGGGACAACTTAAAATAATGTCAATCATTCGCTAAGCATTTAGAACTATGAGTATAAAGAAATAATGTTAACAAGAAATCAAAAGAAAATTAAAAAAATTGGGTCAACATGGAAGGAAGCTAAATCTTCCAACGCTTTTCATCATCCCCAAAATGCCAAAATAAGCAAGTAGATGACATAAAGAAGAAAGTAGAAATAGATAGAAGAATGTCACAACATTTTCATTCCTCCTATATCCATGTGTCTACAAGGGCACCGTGGGTCCTCTAGGTAGAACTAACAAACATATAACACACATTTTTATGGGGGAAAACATGACAAGAAAGCATGCAAACACATATAAACACATGAAATGAAGGTATAATCCTCATGGGTCGAGCATCATCAAGTCATGCATGTCCCAATATTGACTATCATTTAAGGGGACACGAGAATAGCTAACAAAGGGACCACACTAAGAGAAGTACAATTAGACTCCCCTAGAACTAAGTGTAGAGGATCAGTAGCAAGAAATTGATCCTCTTGAGCATTGGTAGAGGTAATTGTCAATGATTTTGTGAAAATCATGGACTATGAGGGGATATTCGAGATGGATGTCACTGTCAGAGTAGTTAACCAAATGTGGCTCATCAGTGCTATCAGTAGAAATGTGAGCACAAAGAGTCATGACTGGAGGAACATCCTCCACAGCGGGAAGAACTGATGCAAAATGGCTTAAAGGTGGTGGAGACAAAAACATGCAATTTGGCTTGTGGAACAAAGGGGTAGGGTAATGCTTGAGCTTGCTCTTGGGTGGAAAGTGGGGAATATCGATGTCCATGTTAGCAGGGCAGAGGATATTAGGAAAGACTACATGGTGGGTATGCTAGAATGGAACAAGAGTAGAGAGGGTGGTGTTAGAAATAACATTTATGTTATGAAGGTCCAAGGGATTGGAGAAAGGTGGCATTTCAGGAATAGAAGGATGGGCTCCTCCATAGAATGAGCCAAGACTACTTGCACCATTTTGGGGTGATGTTTGTCTATGTATGACTAAGGAGGAGTAGGGGTCGGGGACAAGAGAGAAACTATAGGAGAGGTAAGATTGGGTGACAGATGCATAGGAGGAGGACATCCAGGGAGAGACTATGCACCAGTGACATGCTCTCGAGCTATGACACATCGATGATTCTTGTGATCTCTCACAAGATGATTGTGTTGAGTGTGAGACAAGGCCACTATTGATGGAACTGGGGGGTCTTAAAACATGGGTTCCATTTCATCCCCTATCTCAAGAAGAGGAGGAGGAAAAAAAGGAACCACTGAAGGTTTGGAAACCACAGGGGGAGGGGAAGGATTATATGACATGGGTCACTTTCCTCATGTCTCCAAAGAGATAGGATGAATAGGGGTGATCACCAAAGATCAGGGAACTTGAGGATGGGGAGGAGGAGGAGGATCATTTAGTGCATAGGTTGCTTTCCATCCATCAAAGAGGAAGGAGGAATAAAAACAACCACTAAAGGCTAAGAAATCCTAGGATTTCATGATGCATGGGGTTGTACTAGTGGATGACCTTGGCCCTCAAGTATGAGGTTGGAGGTGGGATATTTGAGTACAAACCAAGAGCGTAGGAATGGGAAGGTGCACTTTGCATGGGTTGCTTTCCTTTAACTTCTGATGGTGTAGTAGAAGGAATAGGAGCATCCTCCGAAGGTGGAGACATCGAGGGTGATGTAGCCATAGAAGAAGAAAAGGAAGGGCCACCAGACAACTACACTATCTATCTTTGAACTTATGGTATGATAGAAACAAGAAGTCATTACATGACTGGAGAGGCTTTGTCAAAGCCAGCCAGAAGTAGTCTAAGGAAAAGTTACCATGCATGGTGAGAGGTTTAAATCCACTATGGAGAATTGTGTGTGCTGCACCATCATGGGGGAACTTTAGACACTTGTGGACTACAAATGGGATTGCTCTCATAGAAGCGAGCCATGGATGGCCCAGCTTCAGACAAAAATGATTTGAGCTAGGAATGATCAAGAAAGACATGTCCAGGGTCTTGGGTCCAACCTGGATAGCAAGGGTAAGCTAACCCAGATTGAGCCGAGACATCCCATCATGAGACCATATATAGACCTTTGATTTCTCATACATATCGTTATGTAGCTCATGAATATATAGAAATTACTCTATAATAACATTTATCGTGCCAACATGGTCAACTAGGACACCCTTTACAAGTTTTTCATTGACCTTGGTGGTAATATATAGAGGATCATCATATATATTCATAGGGACATCAGAAGGGGAGAAAGAAATGATAGGTTCAAGAACAAGACACTCTTGAACCAGGTGAGAGAAAATGTCCACCATCCCTACCATTTTGGAATAGGAAGAAGAAGGAACATTAGTAGTCCTATCTAGCACCACAGATGAGGGTGGAAGGTCTATTAAGTTAGATGAATGGCACAGTAAGGGGTTGGTATAAATTTGTAGGTTTTGGTTGGGTGGAGTGACAAACTTGTTTCCTTTGTCATTCACACCAAACACCTGGATGACATTTTGGTCGATAAGGTCTTGAACTATATATTTTAGATGCAAACATCTTTTGCTATGTGGAATTGACAAAAGGCCTTCGAGTCATAAGAAGGCGACCAGGGTTTGCAGGTATAAAGCACACAAATGGGTGATAGATGCACTAAATTATTGTTTAGGATCTATTGCAAGATTGAATAGAGAGACTCTATGAGAGGAGTGAATTTATGATTATTCTATACTTTTGGAGCAAAGAGGGCTAGATTATCTTGCAAGGGTGTTGTAGCCACTACATTGTTTATAATCGTTGATGCATTATTTTTTAAAAAGTTTTTATTCTTTTTATAGTTAGTGAAAGAAGAAACATTGGACTTCCCAATAGGAGCCAGTGAGGTAGGCACCTCAAACTAGATAACAATCTATTGGTAGTCATGGAGTGTTGTGCATAAGTGTGTAAATGATTGATACTTCATCAACAAAATCTTATCTTGATTTGAGGATGCAAGTTTCCAATGAAAACCCACTACACATCAGAATATGGCAGGGCATAAGGGATTTTTGAGAAGAGTGTTTGGTAGTGACAGATGAAATTAGTGAGTTTCTCATTGACTCCCTGACAATAGTGAATGAGGTTAGTAATGGTGGCCTGTGGCCTAATGTTGACCTAAAAGTGTTATAAGAACTGATTTACCATCTATTTGAAAGAAACAATAGAATGATTAGGAAGTTATTAGAACTAATCCAATATGGTGCCTTTCAACAACTGCGGGAATAACTTTTTTAACAAAACATCCTAAAAAATGAAGTCACTGCATAAGGCAGTGAAAGTAGATGTGTCTGGGGATCAACTGTCCAAGGATACATTTCTAACCAGGGTACCTCAATGTCCTAAGGGAAGGGGTAGAAAGAATAGAAAGTGTTAAGGGATTGTGTCTATAATAGGTAGGAATAAGTAGTTGTGTAGATGAGGTGGAGAGCGAAGCAAGCTACTGTTGCAGGGAACCAACATTTTGAAGAAGTTAGTTGACAATGTAATTAGTAGTGTGCATAGGCATAGAAAGAGGAGCAAAAGCAAGAGCAAGGGATAGCTGCTGGGAAGATCTAAAGGCACTAGTAGGAAAAGTAAACTGCAAGGGACACAAGGGTAGAACAAACCCATATTGGTTAATGGGTTCACAACACCTCCAAACTAACTTGCATCTGCAGTACCATGTTGTGAAGCACTAGTAGCCATATGTAAAGATGTGAACATTTGTGTGCATGACATTACCATAGGAACAAAAATTTGATTACCAGTTATGTTTAAAGGAGAGTCTTGAGGTTCCAAACAATATATTGCTAATGGTGGAGTATCACTATGAACCATATGGGCAATACTATGTAGGAAATCAAGACCATTAGGGTGGCTAGTTAACATTACTTGAAGAGCATCAACTAGAGGAATAATAGTCCTAGGCAAGTCCTCATGATGCAAATTAAATTGAAAATCTACCAAATGATGGTCTAATTCATGAATCTTCTTGAGAGGGATAGTGCCTAATGCAGCCTCGCGGTCAAAAGTTGCCTCAGTGTCATGGTAACTAGTCATAGGAACAGTCATGAAAGAAGATAGAGAAGGAAGAGTGTTGATAGTAGTATCATAAGAAAAGCTTGTAAACTCTACTATTGACTTTATTGGAGTGCTAGGATCACTAGAATTGGCCATATTAGCATGGTGCAAACTTATATGAATGATATGATGTGAATTAGATGACTAGGTTGTGAAGCTCATAAACCAAGTGTTTTGGCCTCACAACACATAGAAGAATATGATGAAGAAGATTCATTTTGTGTTAAAAGTTTAAGAAAGTCTTTGAATGTTTAATGAGATGTTTAGAAGTGATAGACTCACCAAAATATAGAGGAGGAAAAGCTACACCTTGACTAAAATGTATTAATCAAGGGAGTTTTTCATTACAATTACACTAGGGTCCTATTTAGTTTTTGCTATCTACTTTTCTGGATAGACTAATGTCAACAGACCCACTTTGCACTAAGGAAAATAAAAATAAACTAGACTAACTATTTTGAAGATGAATAAAAACTGATTAAGTACTTGAAATAAGCTATTGTAGACAAGGTATATTTTAAGAAATGACCTCTTTAAAATTTTATAAAAACTCTGGCAAATCCACTACAAAGAAGCATAATATACTCGGTGATTTTTTTCATACTGGGGATAAAATTTTAGAGTGGATGGAAATATTTTATCCTTATACCAATTTTTTTGCTACTTAGTGACTAGTTTTTTAATTAATATTTAACTTTTATGGTGATTCATTGTATAAATTTCCTATCGACATATAATTATTAAACAAAGATGTTGAAAAGGAGCAAGTACAAAAAATAAAAAATAGCTCTTGATAAACTAGGGAGATTAGGACCCAATTTTTTATATACAACATTGTCATATGTGTTTATATTAAAGAATAAAAGTTTCTAATTCCAGGCAATTTTGTTCCAAGATTAGGAAAAATCTATCAAATATGGGCGAATTGGACACTTATAAAGAGCCCAAAAATAGCCAAATTTGGGGGGGTAGAAATTTAAAAAATAGCCAAAAAGTGACATATAGCCACTAAAAAATCCTTGATTGTAGAAAAAATTTAGCAAATTTAAATACAAAACGAAAAATAGAGATTACTGAAGAACCTAATACAAAATAATGGAGCTCACTGTCGAAGACGACAGTGCATCGCAGGGATGTCTATGCTATGTGCTGGAGTCCAATCCATACATTAAATCAAATGTCCAGCACAAAAAGTTTTCTAGTCTGCAATATAAAATAAGAAAAATAGTATCGAAGCACTAGGTGATAATAGAGATGAAAATAATTTAGATATTATTAAAATCTAATGAAATAAGAAATTGACAAGAGAAGGGAAGAAATATTGATAAAACTTCCATGCGGCTGAATATTTTTCCTCAAAATATCTATTGCTAAGGACAAGAAAATTGTTAGGGATTCGTAGTATCTTACCTTCAGGTCAAGCCCCTACTTTGGTCTTTTGACCTCCACAAATAGACAAGATAGATAGAAATATGGATAAATGTGTGTGCTCTTACTTATTAAGCATGTCTAAGAAATAACCAATAGTGGCAAAATAAATTAAAAATAAAAGTATCAAACCTACTCTAAAGAGAAGAATACCTTAGTGCATGCAAGAAAAAGAGTGGTGGTATACGCCACAAATTTTTCTAATGAATAAGCAAAGAAATGTATATCAAAATATGTAAATGAAGATAACTCAAAACCCTTGAAAGAGAGCCTCCACAATGCTCAATTTGAAAATAGAGACTTCACAAGGCTAGAAAAGATGGTGTTGCAACTTAGGAGAGTATCAATATCTTCAATAGCTGCTATGGTGAGAGCCACAAGAGAGTATCCTTCAATATTTTCTAGAAAATCAAAAGAGAAGAAGAGAGCCAAAGAGCTAGCAAGAGATTCATTCAAAATTAGAGATTGAGAGGGAAAGGATAAACATGTAAGATAATGTAAGATAGGAAAAGAGTTGTTTGAAGTTAGAGGATTGTTACAAGAATCTCTTACACCATAGAAGATATTCAACACATCCTAAAAATAGATTACTTAACTCCTCATGCACATGGGACGCTAGTGTGACATGTAGAACATGTTTGCACTAAATGCTAGCATCCAAGTGATTTTCTTTCTTGGTCGTATGAAACATCTTTGGGCTAAGAGAAGTATAAGGTGTTGAAATGATTTTTTTAAAATGAGCATAAAAGACTAAGATGGGATAAAAAATGATTTTGAAAACACACATGAGGAGTGAGCACTGAAGTCAGTGAAAAACATAGCATGAGGTTGCAAGCATATGCAATTTTTGATGTTACATAACCAACCAAGATAGATCACAGATCAATTCAGCCTCACTTGAATAAGAGATGATCCAAGATGCCTATTGAACCAAGTAAAGTTAGCTCCCTAAAGTTCCAAGTCAATAAGTGCCTGATCATCTATAAAATCAGAAAAATCATCCCTACTTTCCATAGAGCTCTGGGATTTGCCTTTCTTCTCATTCTCCCTAATAGTGGTAGTAAAATCTCCTATCAAAATCCATTTCAAATTAGAATGAATCCTTCTAAAAATTCTAAGATTATTCCACAATTTCCTCCTAGCTCCCCTAATGTTAGGGGCATAGATATTCAATGTTATCCAAGAAATATTATCTCTTTGATTAGTAAATAATGTAGCCATGTGATTGGAATCTTCCATCAAGGCAATTTTGGCCACAAGTTTTGGATTTCAAAAAGTAGCTATGCCTTTTGAAGCCCCAACATCACTAACACCATGAAAACCACAAAAGTCCTTAAAAATCATACCTTTAGCTTTAAGAAATTTATCCACATTTTTTTCTCTTTAATAAGTAACACATTGGGTTTGTGCTCATGAACAAGATTAGTTAGAAGATCTTGTTTATGAGGATTATTTATCCCTCTGACATTTCGTGATATAATTTTTAGTGCTTGGAGTTGGGGGTGCTCTTTGAGCACATATCTGTAATGGTTGGTTGAACCCCATTGTCAATCTCTTTTATAATATCTTTGTCTCTAACATCTTTCAGTGACAATCTCCCCATGCTTCTAGGTTCCACACCATAATCAACAAGTCTTCTATTCCTAGTTTCCATTCTAGTTTGGGAATCCTTCTCTTTACTTTACTTTCCACTAGAGGAGGTGGATAACATCTTATTCTTCTTTCCTTTGACCAATGTCCTAGGACTGACACTCCCCTCTTTCCCTTGCTAGGACATTATCAGGAAGGACTCACTTCCCTTATTGTCAATCTCCTTATTATGTCCTATGTTAGCTAGGGCTGACTTACAATCTTCAAACCCTAGATTTTTCATAATGGGTATTTGAAAAGTTTTTGCAATACCCACAACCTTTGGTGATGTGTTTCTTTGATCAGAGATCTCCATTGTTGATCATGTCCTTGAACCAAACTTCCATTCAGCATTCCACTAGATTGCTTTGTGAAGATTGTTTCAAGTTTTCATTTCCCTCTGTCAGATCAACGTTTTCTTTCATGTCATCATCCACCCTAGCACTCATCCAATACATGATCTTGGAGTTGATTTTGCTCCTTGAGGGTTTCAACCTCTAAACTTTCACTTTCCAAATTATGAGTGTCTTTCCTTCTTGATGTTTCATCATTTTTATTGGGATCATTTTCCATTAGATCAGCCACATTATACCCCTTATCTTTCAATCCTTAAGGCTCTTTTGTCTCCAAATCTTTTTCTCCTTTCTATTTTAAAACTAGGACACTATTTTTCCCAATAACCTAACTTTTTTTATCTAAAGCATGCAAAAGGAGAGGATTCAAACTCCAAATATTGCTTCCAACCTCCAACTTAGATTGATAGATATCTGAGATAAGAGATTAGTTTCCCGATCAATGCAAACATAAATACTAGCAAAAACCAACCTACTTCTTGAAATAGTCATAGGATCAATAGTCAAAAGTTGACCAAAGGTACTAGCCAACCCCTTAAAAACCTCCTCACCCTAGAATTCCATGGGGAGACCTGGGATTCTAACCCACACTAGAGCTACATTAAAAGAAACTTGTGCAAGGTTAAACTACTATTCCATCTTTTTAGAGCCAAGGCTAACTTGCTGAAAAACCATGGTCCTCCTGCTAGGATATTACAAAGATCCTCCTCACAAGTTAAAGAAAAGGATAAAAATCCTTTAGGTATGGTAGCTCCATCCATCTAATCTTTAGTCCTCCATTTCTTATGGGCCCATGTCCTAACCACATCAATGTTAGGTCTAGGACCTATGAATCTTCCTACCAAAGACATCTCCATTTTTAAAATGCACTTATCGAAGATAATATCAGGGACATTAATAAAATCCTCTTCCTCCAAGAGGTCCTCAACATGGGGAATCCTACAAAATTTTCTTTTATTTGGAGAGTCCTCATGACTCTCTAATTTTGATCCATCCATCCCATCTATAGAATCACCTATTTCTTGCCGTACATCCATCAAATTGCTACCTACCCATCTTTCATCTATAGAACTGTCATCTTCTCACCTTCTATTCGTAGAACCACCATCTCCCTACCTTCTATTCACAAAATTTCCATCTTCCCTCTAAGCCATTTGTTATGAGTATTGGTAGAGACACACAACAAAGTAACGAATTCTAGAAATTGAGGCATAGTGACAATGTTTACAACATTAATAGGGTAGAAAAATATGTATGGTGAAACAAAAGTGGTATTAGTTTCTACATCCCTAATCTTAAATTGTGTATAGGGTTATTTGTAGTTGGCTTGTGACTACTTTAAATCTTATTTAAGTTATATAATCATTAATATGGTCTTATATAGGTAGTTATATTGGCCTAGGTGGAATCTAAGGCATAAGTATGGTAAATATAGGAAGTAGAGGTTAGTTATATCATCATATTGAGTATTATGTTCTTACTGAAGACTATTGGAGGTATCCCCATTGAAGCAGAATATTATTATCAAGTACTTTCAACATATTTCCTATTATATTATTTTATTGTGCAGTTTTTTATTGCAAGTGGTATCAGAACATGATCTTGACACTATGTAGGAAAGAAATAAGGCATTTTTTTTCAATTTGGAGGTCATTTTGGGAAGCACATATCTATCCCACTTTAGCAAATATTTTCTAGATTTTGGAGGGTTATTCAAGGGTATATTAGAGCTACCTCAACCATAATTTGAGGTCAATTATAGTAGAATCAAGGGAGTTATTTCCAAATTGGGGTTTCCACAAATTTTGCTCATAAGGATGCAATTCAACAAAAAATTTCTTGATTTATGGAGGGTTGAACAAGGGCTCCTATAGTCCTTATTTGAGGGAATTTGGAGCATATCTAAGGAAGTTATTATAAAATTAGGGTTTCCACCATTGACTCTCAAGGATTCAAATTAATGAATCTCTTAGAGATTTTTTATGGAAAGTGAGATCTAGGCCTTGATAAGTTATATTAAATTTTTTAGGTTAATTAGATTTATTTTGTGTGATTTATTGAAAATTTATTTTTCACCATCATGGTGGGGCCTATCACAAGAGGCAGAAAGAATCCTATCACACCTAGAAAATCTCCATACAAGGAGGATACAAAAAGTGGGGAGATTTATACTAATGATATGAAGGATGAATTCATCAAGGTTAAGGAAGATATTTCATCAGTGAAGATGAAAATCGAGGAATTATCAAGGAAAATGGATTCCTTGTTTCAAATGAGATCTTGGAACCTATTACAAATGAAGAATATGAAAGAAGAAAGAGGAGGAGGAGGAGGAGAAGGAGAAGGAGATGGAGAAGGAGACGGAGAAGAAGGGAGAGAAAGAGGACAAAGTGAAGAAGAGGAGGAAAAAGAAGAAGAAGTCAAACCAATAACATCTTTCCATGCATTATCACTACTTGGAGAAATTCAAAAGTATTGCATCCTAAAGGAGATTTTGGTCAAACCATTCAATCAATGCTAGGGTTCCATATACACCCTTTAGCTCTTCATTGAAGGTAAAAAAAAAGGTTAGAGAAATGGAAGAAAAACATCAACACCAACAAGAGTTACCCTATAGTCTAAACAATAATAAGAAAAAGGTACAAGACAAAATGAAGAGGCAAGTGGATCAATGCAAAATTATAACACAAACATTGCTACGTAAGCTAGATGGAAAGGGAAGACACATCTTGGAGTTGAAGTTATATTTATAGACATGCATGAAGAAGTTGAGGACATCGACAATCCCAAAGTACCTCATTAGATGAAAATATTTTCTAGTCAAAGTCACCACATAGGAAGATGCAGATTTTATGCAAAAGCTACCACGATTGATCAACGTTGAGGACAACTTTGAGCTTTTGTAAAGGTAGGTGACATGATCTATCCCTAATCCTATAGTATGTATAGGGTTATGAGTAGTTGGCTTGTTGATACCTTAACTCTTATTTAAGTTATATAATCATTGATATAGTTTTATATAGGTAGTTAGATCGGCTTGGGGGGTATCCAAGGCACAAGTATGGTATATATAGGAGTTAGGGGTTAGTTATTTCATCATGTTGAGTATTGTGTTCTTATTGAAGACTATTGGAGGTGTCCCCCTCAAAGTGGCATATTATTATCAAGTATTTGCATCATATTTCATATTATATTCTTCTATTGTGCAAGTTGTTTCATTACATTAGTAGTTCGTTGCTAAAATGGCTTGTGGTAGTACTCATATGAAAGCTTGAGATATATCATATCTCGATAATTACAAGTATTTTTATACATAAGATATTTGAAATATTTGAAATTTATTACAAAGAATGTCTAGGTTGTGTATGTCATACATTTTTCAATAAGGTTTAGAATTCCCCTCCTTCCCTTACATGGATCTATGAAGCTACATGGTGTTCATGTTGTGCAATTTTTGAGGGGCTATTGAATTATAGTTTATTTATTACTTTTTCTTTTTTGTTAAGATAATAGTATTGAATTTGTTTTCTTGGGATACTTAGTTGGTTGAAATTTTTATGGTCCTCTTTGCCTCAAGGAGTTGTTTAATTCCATTTTGGTTTGAGATTAAAATGTTGTATTAACGACTGGTTTTGAATTTTTTTCTTATATAAATTTTATTGGTGATTTAATTGAGATACTATTTTCCTTGATTTTGAGGCTTTTTGATACAAATGGGAAAGGAAGGCTCTCAGCAATTAAACTCAAAAATACCCTATGAGACAACAACAATGGAGACCATAAAACATATGCAAATAGACCAATTAAAATTCTATTGAATTGTGAATAAATTTTTACAAGATGTTGGCCAAATTTATTGGCTTTCTACTACAATCTCAAACCAAAAAGGGTCTGGTCATTGACCAGCTACTCAGCACCCTACAACAAATCTCAAACCAAACTACACACAACCTGCATACAAAGAAATCCTCTACAAAACCAAAGACTCCTTCCTAATAACTTGCCATAGCAAACCAAATGTAGGAACAGCCAAAACTGGCTACTCTGAGTTGCCCCTTTCTTAGAAAAAGATCCCTTTTTAATATGCAATAAGATCGACTATTATCACTTCCTCACCGAACCTTCTTCCCTTTCCCTACTTCTAAGCATTCATTGAACCCCCAAAAGAGACCTATAGAAGACGAAGGCTCCCCCATTTATCATTGCAACTATCCACTCTTTGCTTCAATCCAAGAGTCCACGCCCAATGACCACTAATGCAATGGCTAAGGCTAATTTAAGGTGGATAAAACCTCCACTATAAATGACAGGAAAACACCATGATTCCTCCCACATTCTTTCTCTCTTCCATGCATGACTCTAGTGCCAAGCTAAGAAGGGAGTGGGAATATTCATTGATGGAGACTGCGAGGTTACACCAAATAAAGATCAAGCAATAAATGAAAAATTAAGCAATGCCAAAATGGGGGGTTACATGGATGCCCCTACATCAGACACTTGGGTAGGAAGTTTGTGAGCATATACTCACAAAATGGAGTTGGGTAGTTGAACTACCCTTTCAGGTTGCAACCAACCTACAATGAACTCCATTGCTAGGATAAGTGAATCAGATCAATTCTTCCTTCTCTTTTTCTAGCACCGTGCCAGAACAATGGTCCTCTTTCTCTCATAACTCCATTCACCATGCTTCTATTCACTTATGGATTTACATCCATAATGTAACATCCTCCTCTGCCAAATTATTTCTCCGCTCCTCTCCTTCTTCATGGGATTCAACCCACCACAAACCAACCACCTCCACCAAGTTCCACCTACACCATCCTCTACAACCTCTATGCACAAACATGCAACATTCGCATACTAATCTACAACTTCATCCTCTACAACTGCAATCTCTTCAATAGAAGGTAAATAATAATCATCATATTCAAAATCAAAATTTACCTTATCCTTCTTTGTTGTTCCAACATTATCTTCTTTGTTCTTCGCTGTAACATTCATCTCTTCTTTATTTCAATTATCAAACTAGTCTTCTTCTACCACCAAAATTCATGAAAATAAATTATCTTTATCCTCTTCATCTGTTGCAACATCCTCAAGCTCTATCACTGCCATCTCAATCTCCACAGTTGTATCTTCTTCACTACTCATATCTTCTTCCTTTTGAATCACTCGAACTCCTCTTCTGCCTTCTTCTTTCATGTCTTCAACAAGACAAACTCCTACAATCTCTTCATCTACATGTAATCCACTTTCATATTCATTATAAAAAAATATTATGCATTACCTTACTAACCTCTTTCTCCTCCACTACTGCTTCAGCTTTGCTTTGCTTTGTAGCTTCACTTTGCTCCTCAACCTCTACTATATTTTTTGTTTTGATTTCCTCCTTCATGCCTTCAACAAGACATGCTGCTACAATCTCTATCTTTTCTTTTTCATCCTCTTGCATGCGGATCTCATCTTCACACTCTATTGTACCTTCTCTTTTACCTGCAAACAAAACAATGTTAGCATAATTATGGGACTTATCTTCTCCATCCCTTTATCACATTCATCTGACACTTGCCCTTCAAATAAGATATCTATCTTTCTCATCTCCTCTTTGAATAGGAGATCTTCTTCATCAAATATATGACCTTCAAAGTCCATCATCCCATTCCTTACCATCTCTTTTATATCTGCAATCTTATTATTTCCTCTAATCTTCTTTTCCTCTCTCAAAATTATTCTTTCTTTCAGTGCCATCCATAAATCTTTCTAACTCATCAAGTACACATGCCATTTCTCTTACACTTAATGCATAAATTAATCAGTGTTAAGCTGCCTCAAATTGGGGATTCTACTTCCACTTTCAAATCCACTATCTCAAGGTCAAACTGCCTCACTGTTCGGCTATCTGTTTGTCCACAAGTCCTAGTGCAAATTGCCTCACATTCGACAATCTATTTACATGCTCAGGGACTTCCTCCTCACAACCCCACCCTCAGGTCCTTGTATAGACTACCTCAGATCGGTGGTTCTGTCCACACACTCAGGAATTACTGCTTTGATATCTACCTCCACATCTACCCCTACCTCATGGGGTCACTCTCATAGGCACTTTCTCACAACCCACAACTCATAGGTCATGCTACAAGCTACCTCACATTCGGTGATCTACTTACAGACCTAGGAACAACCTACTCTAATACCATTGATGCAAGTGGGAAAGGAAGGCTCTCAACAATTAAAATCAAAAATACCCTATTAGACAACAACAATGGAGACCATAAAACATATGAAAGCAGATCAATTAAAATTCTATTGAATTGTGAATCAATTTTTACAAGATGTTGGCCAAATTTATTGGCTTCCCACTATAATATCAAACCAAAAAGGGACAACTCATTAACTAGTTACTCAAGACCCTACAAAAAAACTCAAACCAAACTACACACAACCTACATACAAAGAAATCCTCCATAGAACCAAAGGTTTCTTCCTAATAACTTGCCATAGTAAACCAAATGTAGGAACAACCAAAACTGGCTGCTCTGAGTCACCCCTTTCTCATAAAAAGATCCCTTTTTAATATGCAATAAGACCCACTATTTTCACTTCCTCACCGAACCTTCTCCTCTTTCCCTACTTCTAAGCATTCGCTGCACCCCCAAAAAGAGACCTACAAAAGATGAAGGCTCCCCCATATATCATTGTAGCTATCCACTCTTTCCTTCAATCCAAGAGTCCACACTCAGCGACCACTAATGCAATAGCTAAGGCTAATTTAAGGTGGATAAAACCTCCACTATAAATGATAGGCAAACATCATGATTCCTCCCACATTCTTTCTCTTTTCCATGCATGACACCAGCGCCAAGCTAAGAAGGGAGTGAGAATATTCATTGACGAAGATTGCAAGGTTATGCCAAATAAAGAGCAAGCAATAAATGAAAAATTAAGCAATGCCAAAATGGGGAGGTTATGTGGATGCCCCCGCATCACTTTTACAATGTTTGCTACTAGTAGTGTGTATGTAGTATTATCACTTGTGTTAATTTTCCATATCCAGCACGAGTCCCTAGCAAGTCGTATGGGGGAGTAGATGGCCTAGGGAATTCTCTTGTAAGGCTTAAGGTAGCAGGTGGGATCAGTATTAGATGGTCATGATCCATTTATTTCTAAATCTAGGTGTATGATATCTTGGTGGCTAACTCACTTTTATCAAGAATAAGGTTTTAGAAATGCTTGGAGGAGTTTTCAAAGAGGGACCTATCTTTCCTATTGTTATATAGCTCTATGTACAAGTGACTTTGTTTCCTTAGGATTTGTGATACTATAATTACTTAGATGTTGGTTCAATGGATAATATAAATACATGGATATTTAGATACTATATTTATGGCTATATGGTCTTATGGTTTCTTAGATAGATTTGGCACTAGTCATCCTCATAAATTCCATTTTGTGAGCCTTGTGACATGATTTAAGTAGAATCAATTTATGTATGTGTATGTGAGAAGTTAGTTATAAGGCTATGATTGTGAGTTAATGTTGGAGAAATAGTAACAAAAGAAGAACTAAATAATTACAATAGCCATAATGGCTTATGATGTCTTTATGTCTCAATGCGTTGAATAGTTATTTTAAAAACATAAAGACTTCCTTAGTATATTCATTGAATATGCTATTAATGTGATAGTTGATAACCAAAAATATTTCAATAGTACTAACATGCATTTTTGTGACTATATTCTATGTATGGTTTTAGTAATAATTTGTGAACCATGTTGGTACCTTTATCTTATGTTTGGGATGTATGTTGTGGTATATTGTATAGTGGTTCCTTTTAAATGAACAACTGCTTCTTTAAAAAAATTACTATTACTTAGCTGGTTGTTTGACTAAATATTTGTTACAATTTGAATTAAGAGATCTCTTTGACTATATCATATTGATGTGTTGGCCTTGGTGGGTTACTCTACCCTCTCCTCTTGAGTACTTCCAAGAGGAAGTCTAATCTTGGGGGGGAGAATGTAAAGCCCACCTATATTTTATGTCTAGTGACTTAATCATTAGAATTATTGATGTTTGTTATAGACTCACTTAATGATTAGACTTTAAAAGCATAATTAGATAAAGTGGATTTTGGTGCAGTAGTTAGATAAATATCCTTAAAAATATTAATATGATTATAATTTATTTACATAATGTGACTTTACATAATTATTTAAGAGTTAAAATTCATTATTTCATTATATCATTTACGGATTTTGGTTATATTGCGATGGAAATTGGAAATAATGTATGGGACTCTAATGTAATATGAATTATGTGAATCAATTTAATGATTTCAGATGATTATGTGATTATGGTTTTCTGATATTGGTACAAATAGATGTTTTAAGTATGCAGGCATTAACAAGAACAATGGAAATATTGGAGGTTCTCAAGAAAGTCCTTGTTGTGCAATCCTTGTGATACCTAGACCTAGGTCTTTGTGGGACTAAGGTCTTCAATATGAGATATTTATTTAAATGTGATGATTGATTTAGAATTGATGTCTTTAAGTGGTTTAAAGAGTTTTGTTTCATATTATTTTTGTGAAATTATGTACCTTAGGTGTGTACCTATGGGTTGGGGGCTTGTTTATACATAGAAATAATGTTTTAACAAAATTTTGACCCTTCCTAACTTCCCTAGGTAGAATGTGGCAAAAATTGCATGGAAAATGAAAAGACACCCTTTCTTTGGAAGATAAAGAGTCATATTGTGTTATTTTTATTTGAGTCTATGAATAGTGCTGGGGGTTCTATTAAAAAAAAAATGGTTTCTTTATTGTTGGATCTTGGATTTGGGAGGCATAAAAGTTGGATTGAAGAAGGAAGATATGGAAAGGGAGTAAAGGTAGCTTCTTGAATTTTTTTTAGATTTCAATTGTTGAATGAATTGTAGTTTTGCTTATGTGATTAAATGTGCATGGATTTTATGAGTTGATTTCTTTGTGTAATTGATGTATGTGTGTTGGGATGGGAGTTTGTATTGGGTCTATCCCTCCAAGTTTATTTGAGAGCAACCCATGTGTGGGGTTGAGAGAGGGTGAACCTCCTTTGGGGTATTTTCTACATTTCCTTGAGAAGGAAATTTCTGGCAATGAGTGCCATGTGTATTTTTATTATGGTGGTTGGGTGATAATTTTGAGAAAGGTTGAGTCCTCCATCTGGAGAAATTTTATATTTTATCTTGAGAAAGATAAATTTTGGCATGAGTGCCATATGTGTTTATTTTTGGGTATTTTGGTGGTGATTTGGTGTGATTCTATGGAGTTGGATTTGTATGGGGTTTTGGGTGGTTGGAAGATGGTTTTTGAAGAGAAGATGGATGGGAATAGGAATATTTTTTGAAGATTTGATTTATTATTTTCTAATGGAATGATTTCCCTCTGGCCTCATTGGAGTGGGTTCCATTTGACCCACTCTACCATGGATTTGTTTAAGATCCATATGCGTTGTTTAAACCAAATAGGGTTCTGTACATATTATGTGTTTATGTGTTGTATATACTAAATAAGGATTTTGTGTATTATGTGGTTATGTGTGTATTATGTAATATGCTTGGGGTGGGTTTTGAATCAAACCCTATTCATGGGAGGAAAGTATGTCTTCCATTGGTTGATTGCATGTGATAATCTTTATTACAGTTTGTAAAAATAACCAAGAAGTTGTTCTAGAATATTTCTATGAATTTTATTATTTGATATCCTTATGAGAGGATGAACATAATATATTCTAGTATTAAAAGTTTGTTGAAAAGAAACTGTTACAAAGAGATAATTCTTGTAATTTTTATTTTTTGTGTGTTCAAAAGAGAATATAGAACCATGGAAGGAAGTTTAGTTAACAAATTTTATTCTATTGTACAAAATTATGTATTGATAACTTGTTCTACATATATATGTATGTTTTCCTAAAAATGGCTCGCAACTGAAGGAAGAAGTAGAATCCTAATTTGCATATCCCTGTTAGGGCTCTTGTAAAAACCAACACATCATGCATTGAAGTCAATCTAGACTCAGAGGCAAATATGGACACTGTGATGCTGAAGGAGACTGCCATGATTGCCAGATTCATAGGCCCTAAAAGATCTCAAGGAGTAGTGGAGGCCTGGGCAAAAAAAATGGAAGGGCAATTATGTGTTGAAATTCCTATTAAAGGGATTTTTTGTGATTGTATTCATAAATCAAGAGGACTGAGATGACATTCTCTCCAAACCATAGCGTATGGGAGAAGACATCCTATACATAAAGAAATGGAGCCCAAATTTTAATATGGTCTCAACCAATCTAGCATTTTCCATAGGATGGATGCGAATGTATAACTTACCTGTTGAATTTTGATTTGAAGAATATCTAAGGAAAATTAGCAATTCTCTTGGAATGTTTGTTGAAATTGACATTGATACCATGGAGGGAAACTCTTACTTGTATGCTAGATTGAAGGTCATAGCGGTAATAGACATTCCAAAGATGATTGTCCTATCCATGATAGTAGGTAACTGGACCCAACAAATAGAGATCAAAGAAACCAAACTTTTCTACTTGAATTGCCATCGAAGGGACCATGGAACATTTAGATGCATTAGGCAACCTCCTTCCCTAAATAGATGGACCCCAGTGTAGAACAACACTTCAGAGGCCACTGTGCCAAAATATCAAGTAGATGGACCATCAAATGATATCGCGACTAGAAATGAAGATGTTCCATTGCCAATAGCGCCCCTCCTAGAAAAAGTGAAGGGGAAACCAAGACCAACTAGGAAGATCCCAATCTGGAGATAGAACATAACAAAACTGATTGGTTCGATAAAGAATCAATAGAAGATGGTGAGATCAGAATCATTAAGTCTAGATTCATTGATCAAATCACTTCAAAGATCACCAAACCAAACATCTATGCTAGCAAGAAGAGAGGAAGGAGATCCAATAGACAAAAAAGGGAAATTGATGCAGGGGCGCATGGGCAAGTTTCAATTAATAAATTTATGAAACACAAGGGAGGGAAATACTCCCTTGAGGAGCCATGAAGCTCTCAACTTGGAATGTTAGGGGTTTGAACACCCCTAACAAATGACACTTGATTAAGTGTTAACTACAATCTCTAAATTCTAGCATAATCTTAGTGCATGAAACTAAACTCAAGGCTGAAGAAGCAAAATTATTTCTTTCTCACTACATTGGATGGAGTGGCAAATTTGTTCTAGTGTTGGAGCCTCAGGGGGCCTAGAGCTCTTATGGAGGCTAAATAGGATTCAAATGGATGTGCTTTCTTAGGATTCAAACTGGATGGCAGTGAAGGTTTGATTCTTGTCATCCAGACTATTATTCTACATCTTCAACATATATGGGCCTACTAAAATGGAGGGGAAAGCAAAGGTATGGGAAAATGTGCTTAATATAATCTCTATGTCCAATTTGGATCTATATATTCTAGGTGGTGATTTCAATACTATCCTATCCAACCTGGAAAAAAGGGGTTGTCAATCCCACATTAGCAGAGCACCCAAGAATTTGTTATCTTGCTAGGCCTTGTGGATTCCATTCCAGAAAATGGGAATTACACTTGGACCAATAGAAGGCCAGGTTTTACCAACATTGTTGAAAGATTAGATCAATTCATGTATTGTTCCAACTTGCACAATGAGCCCATGATATTGGAATCTATTATTGCCCCTATGTTTGGCTCTAAATCATTACCAGATCACTCTCTCAATCTCAAATGATTAAGCTCCTACGAAGTGTCCATTTAAGTTTGAGAAAATGTAGCTAAGACATGAGTCTCTTCACAACCTCTTAGCAAAATGGTGGTCTGAGGCGCAAGTTGAGGAAGGCACCAAAATGTTCATGATGGCAAAGAAGCTAATTTCTATCAAGAACCACCTCAGAGAATGGAACAAGACAACTTTCAAAAATATATTGGAAGAAAAAGAAAGGATTGAAAATGAACAAGAAGCTCTCAATGAAGTTATATTGGAAAAAGGGATGTCACAAATAGAATTTGAAAAGGAAAAGGAACTACTAAATGAGTACCATGAAGTTTTGAGGTGTGAGGAGATTTATTGGAGATCTAAGTCTAGAGAGACTTGGTTAAAGGAAGGAGATTTAAATACAAAATATTTCCACAATTCAACCAAAGCAAGGAGAGTGCAAAACATAATCTCTTCCCTTAAGCTTAAGGATGGATCCATAATCTCTAATCCAATAGATATACAAAATGAATCCATGAAATACTTTCAATGTTTGCTTGCAAGTTTGAAGGCATCCAATGTTCACAACCATAACTTCTTCTTGGATCTAATCTCCAATTCCGTAAGTGAAGCTGACAATCAAATTATTTGTGCTCCAACAAATCTAGACAAAGTTAAAATTGTGGTATTCCAAATGCAGCTTGACAAGGCCCCTGGCCCAGATGAATTTCCCATTGGGTTCTTTCAATATTTTTGGTACATTCTAGGCAATGATGTGTGGGAGATGGTGGATGAATCAAGGACATATAGATGCATTTTAAGGACTAAACTACACCTTTATTGCCTTGATCCAAAAGAAACATGATGTGGATACACTATCGGATTTTAGACCAATTTATTTGTGCAACATCTCACACAAAATCATTTCTAAGGTAATGGAAAATAGGCTCAAGTCAATCATGCCAAAACTCATATTCAAGGACCAAAGTGGACTCAACCCAAGACACACTATCATGGATGGTATAATCATTACCCATGAAGTAATCCATTCAATTTTCCTCTCCAACTAGCTATGTATGCTAATCAAACTCAATATAAGAAAGACCTATGACCAAGTTGACTGGTAGTTTCTTCTCACCATTCTAAGGAATTTTGGGTTCTTAGCTCATTGGTTTCAATGGGTTTATAACCACATCTCCATAGTGTGCTACTTAGTTTTGGTAAATGGTAGTCTTGCTGATTTTTTGAACCAACAAGGGGTCTTCATCAGGGTGATCCTTTATCGCCCTTCCTCTTTTCCATCATGGTCGAAGCTCTTGGGAGGGCCATCAAGGATCATTTTTCTAATGATAAATGGGCTAGAGGCCACATTGTAGATAACTTTCCCCCCATCGCGCACCAACATTTCACAAACGACACCATTCTTTATGGTGTGTCATGCTTAAGGGAATCCAATTCCATAAAAGGTACCTTTGAGAAGTATGTGCATACTGTTGCAAGTATGGGCCTAACCGGTGTTGTCATTGATGTCAACATACTTCTGTTGCATTGATGCTAAGGATTGGATGAGTTGTATGCTGAGGATATTGAGAAAATTAGTCCTATCAGGAACAGAGAAGAATAGTGAAGACAGTGAGGTAAAGATCCCAGCTAAGATGAAGATCAGAGGATGCGCATCAAAGGGTTTGTAGATATGTGTCTTAAGATGATCTAGTAAATATTTTAGAGGTCTACATGAAGATCTGAAGAAGTTATGGCCAATTAAGTAAAACTGGTTCTGGCAGATGTTCAGAGGTGACAGAGTGACACAGATAGGTCTGGTGAGATCCAGAAATGCAATATCTTGTTCTGTGGATTTGGTGGAGTGTTTAGGAAGTCAATGTGAATTGACAACTCAATTGGTTCGTGGTCTGGAGGTCCACAAGCATCTATTCCAATATGACAGTGATGACAGACTATGTTCTTGAGGTTCCAGATGAAGGAGAGAATGATTTAAGTAAGCAGAAGTAGTGTGGATGCTCTTGGTGTTTTAGGCAAGCTTGTGGAGGTCTCTGGATTGTGTCTAGTTCGTGTTGGTGGTCCGCATTAAAGATTGAGCTCATAATTGAAGAATTACTTCTGGATGATGATGTTCTTCCTAAGTCTGGCCGACCGGATGAGTTACACATCTTGCAGATGATCTTGAAGATGTTCTGTGAAGAATGGCATGTTCCTAAAAGAAGATTGAAGTCTCAGATCTGTGTGGCCGACAGTGTGTTGATCCGTGTGAAGTCTTTTTGTAATTAGTCATGTTGTATTTATGTATTTGCTCTGTAATGTATGCCGACTTGGATGATTATCCCTAAGTCGATGTCTTGTATAAATAAGGAGTTGTAAAGTCATTTCAAAAGCATCTTGCGGAGATGAGTGTGTGGTAGAGAGAGAGGAGCAGAGAGAAAGGCAGAGCAGAAGTATTGGGCTTAAATGGAACTGACTCAAGCATAGTGAAGATGTTATTCTTTAGTTCAAGTATGTAATACTTATCATTTTCTAGATAGTGTGTCTCCTGTAGGTAGTGGACCTCTTGTGAGCAGTGTGCTCAGGCAGTGAGTCCTAATTGGCATGTGCCATTTTGTTCTTCCTATTCTTTTAACAGAGAATACAATCTTGGGTTAGTCACCCCGTGGTTTTTCCCTTAACCGAGTTTTCCACATTAAAAATCTTGGTGTCATATGTGTTAATGTGTTTCTGCTCTTGAGTTGTTTCATTATGTTTCCATGATTGATTTATTATTATGCTGTTGAATTAAGAAAAGGATTTAAGTGATTAATTGGAAGAAAGTTTTGAACAACTGATTCACCCCCCCCCTCTTATTTGTCTATCCTAAATCTAACAATTGGTATCAGAGCTAAGTTCCTCTAAAAGAGCTTAACCGCTTGAGGAGATCCAAGATGTCATCCTACAAGAAGGATAGTCTGAGGTTTGATGGAACCAATTTCACTCTTTGGAAAAGTCACATGGAATGTCACTTGCAATGTATGGGAATGCAGTATTGGATCATGGCTTCAAAGAAGTATGTTCCTCCACAAAATGGTCTGAGTACCATAGATGAAATCAGAGATGCTGAAAACAATCTTTGAACTAAAGAAGCTCTACTAAGTGCCTTATCTGATTCAAAACTGACAAATGTTATTGGTCTAAAAACTGCATATGAAATTTGGCAAAAACTAGAACTTCTGCATGGAGATAAATATGTTAAATGTGCCAAGCTACAGAGTCTGAAAGGAAAATTTGAAAACTTGAAGATGAGAGAAGATGAAAATATCACTACATTCATGCCAAGAGTAAATGGGCTTGTTTGTGGCATTAGATGTACTGGTGGAATCTTGGATGAAGATGAGATTGTTGCCAAAGTCCTCAGATCCTTTCCTGATTCTTACAAGTATAAGGTTGCTGCTATTGAAGAATTTAGATCTTTTTCAAATATCACAAGAGATCAATTGGTTGGTAAATTAGCTACATTTGAATTATCCAAGTTTGGAGATGCACGCCCCAAGACTGAATCTGAATTCAAAGCTAGTTCCTTTGTAAAAGGGAAACAAAAGTTTGATCCGGGAGAGAACTCTTTAAAGAAACTATCATGGTATAAAAAAGTAAGAAAAGATCTAGAAGAAGATGAAGCAGAAGCTACTCAACTTGAAGCCCTTATTGCAAAAAGACTGCCAAGAGGATCCCGTAAGTATGAAGGGAAATTGCCTTTTAAATGTTTCAACTGCAATAAGATTGGGCATTTTGCCTCAAGGTGTCCGGAAAGATTTTCAAGAGTGTTGGTTAACAGATTTGTCTTGGTCTAAAAATGTTTTGTTCTAACTCTATAACCCTTTCTTTTTTGAACAAATAATTTAAACAACAACTGGGTGAACTATCAGGAATAATTCCCCTCTGAATTAAGGTACAGCTCCCTTTAAAGTCTTCAATGAATTCAAACTATTCTAATCATTTGAACACACTTTTAACCAGAAAACATCTAAGGCAAACTAACATCCATACATCACTATGTTATGAATGCGATATCTTTTCTTTCATTTAACATCACTTAGTGACAGAATGCACAGATTCCATCCTCAACAATAACTTAATATATAAATAGACACATGTATCACTGAACCAGTAAATGATAAAACATATATGATGAGTCATCTAATGAAAGAATAATTACCACATAAAAGAAGAGTTCTCACAAAAACCCGATTTCAAGAACTTAAACACACAGATTTAAGTCTGCAGCAATCATTTCTTCTTCTCATTCACAGATGAAATTTTTTCAGACCAACATCACATACATTGTAAACATAAAAGTTCAGCTCCAAATTTCCTTGTTTCTATTTTTCTATCCCTTCCGTGTCTCAGTTTTAAAAACTAAAAACATATATATATTTTAACCTCATTAACTGTTCTTTAAACCCAGAGTTAAAAATAAACTCTAACCCATAGCGGGATTTAGTTTCTTAAAAGCTGATTGAAAGACAAAGTTTTTAAACATAATTCTCCAACTAAATAACTAAATGAAAATATTATGTAAGCACGATCATGACTGGAGCAGTGGGTTGGAATCTTTGGATTTTCTTTGTTCAACTGAAGAGACACGTTGCATCTTCCATTCCTGGTATGCAGCAACAAATTCCTAAATTTTTGGGAAGTTAGGGATGCCAATGTGTTTAACTCGTGCTTTCTAAACATCCTTTTCTCTTCGAATTTTTGCCATTTTTTCAGCATGCTCTGGGAGTGCATCGACACAAAGGTGGAGTGATTACACTTTTGATATCTGAGAGAAATCATCAATTATCAAGTTATCATTTTCTTTAACAAAACTAATTTTCTCTTTGAAGGATTGTACCACAATATCAATATCCTTTTCTGGCTCCCCATCATCTGTTATGTACTTCACATCGATACATTCCAAATCATGCTGTAAAGACTGAGTAAACTTAGTTATCTCTTTAATCATCTTCACAAACTCCATTCGTCCTTGTCTAGACACTGAGTTTCTCCATTCAATGTTTATCTTGCTTACATACAGTATATTATTGTTCAGACTTGTTATATTTCTTTCTGATAAAAACTTTATCACCCCATACTTTTGAACTTCACCAATTTGATTTATCACTCATCCATTTCCCTTCATCTTTTTCCCACGAAGCATTCTGTATTTTCATATCTTCGATAGTAGCCATGGTTTAATCATATATACTTTTCAATTCATTAATATAGTCTATACCCTTTTGGATGATACCATCCAGCCAATCATTGAACACTTTGGTCACCATTTTGTTTCTATGTATCTGATCGAGCATTTTCTGATTGACTGGAGATTTTGGGTCAAAAGACAGAGGTAGTTGAGAAACAGGTTGTGGATCTAGATTATGAATGGCGTCAATATACTCTGCCATTGATCATAAAGCTTGTTTGAACTCCCTCTTATATTTTTCATCCTTCCATGTACAGATAACTATCCTTTTAGTAGATGCTTTGAGATGGTGCATGTCCGCGGCACGTGATGCAATTCCAAGATCTATTCGTTCTATTGCAAAATCCTAGACTGTGGGATCTTGAACTTCTTCATCGGCTATTGGTCAGGCTATCTTTGCGCTCCAATTTCCTGTATTAGGGTCAATGTCCACCCTGGAAGTGGTTTTCAGCTTTTTGGATTTCAGAGCCTTTCCCAGACACTTGCTAACCATGTCTTCCAATGGTAAAGAAAACGGAACTATTTTCCTTTTATCACTAATTGAATTTTCCAACCATTTAGGTGCAGGGACTGGAACTTCTTTATCAAGATTCAGTTGTTCAGAAGGAGCATTTGATATTATCATCATATCAATAGCATCCGAAGCAACCTCTACTTGTTGGTTCGTACTGATCTCTTTTGCCATTGGTGAACCAAACCCTTTATCATTCATTACTTCCTCCGAATCTTCTTCAGTGTTTAAGTCTACAACTATTCTTTCTAAAATTTCCTTCTTCCTCCTACTTTTAGCTCTTGATCTAGTGGTGCGAGGAGGCAAAATAGTTGCAAGGGTTTTCTTGGACCTTTTGATGACATAACCTTTTTCAATTTTTGATTTGGGAGTACCTGCATCACAGATACTAATAAGCTGATTAGAAGAGCTTATAGGAGATGGTGATTCATCAATTGGTGCACACCGCTGGGAATCTTCATTTTGAACCTCTTTCAGTCTCCGTTCCCTTAACCATTTTTTAGTTCTCCTTATTACAGGGAGGGTTTTAAATTCAATCCAATCATCTTCATCTCTATTCCAATCAACTTCTAGACTAGGCAACTATTCAAAATGAGAATCGATTACCTGTTCCTCATCATCTATTAATCTGGTGATATTCATATTCAGATTAAGGGTAATTATTTTCCCTAAGAAGAATCTGCACCAAAGCCTTTTCCTAACTTCAAATTCATCTGGGCAATCCTCCCAATAGTCCTCTATCTGGGGAATGTGTGAAAATCCCTCTCCAAAATCCAAATTGTCTCTAGCGAAACCTTTGCTATTGAACTTGGGTATGGCATTATAATACTAAAAATTGAACTTCTTCAAGTCCACCGCTAGATTTAAAGCATCCGAAACTGATTGACATGAATAGTGACCAAGTTCAATGGGAAAAGATATACCAAACTCTCTCTTCATTGGAAATTTCTTATCTACATGAGCTAACTGCCTGCAAACTTCAATCAATACAAAGCGGTCAAAGACATATCTGGGTAGTTTCACAGGCTCACCATCAAAACCACCAACTCTGATGTAAGTAAATCTGGGAAACTAAATGAAGAAGTTGCCATAAATGTTGATTAGTTGCATGGCTTCATCAGACATCCTTTTATTAATATTACTTGTCAATTCATAAGTCATCCTACCAGGGAAAACATCATTAACTCTTCCATAATTTTCATAACAGTTTTGCATCTGTAAATGTGAGTAATAATCATAAATTTTCAACTAAGGATGCATGAGGTAATCCTCTCGATTCCCTTGTGGATGCTAGGCAGTAAAAGAGATATGAGGACATATAAAAGTCTTTATTTCCCAGATAATTACTCAAACCCTGATGTAAACATTCAGCTATTATTTCTGCTCAATCCAAATATTGTTCTCCTTGAAGGATCACTTGAATGAAGAAATACATCCAATCTTCCCAATAGAATGCTTGAGAACTACCCTTTAACTTGTGTAACAATACCATGATATCTTTTATCTCTGGTATCATATGTTCTCTTGATCGTGCTCTGGGCAGTCTCGAACCTCCCTTTTGAAATTTCAATAGCCAATTTCTTGCAATTACACTTTTGTAATTTGCCTTTTTCAATGAAAAATAGATGTAAGAGGAAGTAATATTAAGATCAGAGTATGGCTCCTTAAGCAAGATTTTCATTATGGCCATTAGGGTTTGTCTATTAATAGGCAATAACACATTACCATCAGAAGTTCTAATACATCTATTTTGGGGGTCATATCTGCTCATACATTCGAGAACTAACTTAGGGCATTGTACCGCCATAGGAAAGGCTGCAGCTTCGACTAAACCACTTTCCACTATTCTTTCCATCATAGGGGCAGACGTAGGATTTTTAACCCTTTCCTTAAAGTCCTCTAAATCCTACTGAGCTAAAAAGGTATCTCCATATTCAAGAAGAGAACAAACAAGGCTAGAACCATGTTTAGAACCAAGACATGCAGCTTTCATGGCTACAGATTGGATAAATAGAATGAAAAAGCCTTGAACTTCTTTAACAATGCCAGAAACTCAAAATGATTCTCTTTTTCAACAAAGAAAGGGGATCAGCTATAAGAAAAGTCAAACTCACCTTCAACAGATCTGAAATCACTGTCAAACTGGGCAAGAAAAATCTTTTACCTCTAGCATTGTACCCCCTTTGTATCACCCTGTATATTTTACTGTTAAAATTGGCCTATCCTTTCTCGATAAAATGCATGAAATCAGGTCGAATAATTACTGGATCAATTAACTTGTGCTGAATTTGCTTGATAAGACACAAATTCTAATAGATGCATTAATTGTAAGTAGTTCTCACACACGACCTTAATGTGTAATCATTACCCATAACCTTTCGAAAGTTAAAACTTTCCATTTCATAAAATGTTCCAGATATATTTCCCTCTAAATGATTTTCTTCTTTTTAAAATCTCTCGCAAATTTTTGACTTAAAGAAGACTTCGGGAAAAGTGGGACTAAAGTCATGGAACTTTGAACCTTTGAACTCCGATATGGGGTTCAATCGGGAGGTTCAAAGATACAAATTGAGTTACACAAGGGGACCAAGGGTAAACGACTTCTCAAGAAAGATTGAATATTGAACCATTGAACAGTTGAACTCTTGAACTCTTGAATTATTGAACTCTTGAACTCTTGAAAAGGGTTCAAATTCGAAGGTTCAATTTTATAGTAATTTCGCACATAAGAGGACAGGAAAATAAATTTTAAAAACAAAGAGCCGACTTAAGAAATAAACATATGACCAATAAGGGAAGATGTAGGTCGAATTTTTGCTTAGGGAAGGATTGCCAAAAATTAAATAAGGGTGAATGAAAAGGTAACATTGGCTCTAACTGGGGGGACTGCATTTTATGAAAAAATGCAAAGAATTCAAAAACTCTGGTTACGCACAAACTGAAAACATAGGGATGGAAGAAAAAGAACCAAGGCAAACCAAAACTAGAAAAGGAAAATGACAGCACATGACAGCAAGGAAATGACTATGTATAAAACAGGGGACACCTATTTTACAGTTGATACAATTTAAAATCCTGTCCATTATAGGACATGGGTAAAACAGATCCATCTAGTTATTCCAATTTGAAAGAATTAGGGCCCAGTACATGATGAATTTTGAATGGTCCCTTCCAAATTGAATCAAACTTGCCATGTGCTCCTTTAAGTTCTCTCCTCTTATCCCACAACAGCACTTGGTCTCCTTCCATGAATTTTTTGGGCCTCATTTTTTGATCAAAAATCTTCTTAACTTTGGCTTGATGAGCAGTAATCCGATCAACTAGTTCATTCCTTTCCTCCTCAATCCTGGTTAAGTACATAACTCTTTTCTCTAAGGAATCTTGAAAGTATTGATCTTCAATGACCTTTTGTAATTTGGCCGTAGATAATTCTAGAGGTAATGATAACTGAGCTCCTATTCCATAAACCAACTCAAAAGGCACCATTCCTATTGCCCTTTTTGGGGTTACCCTGTCAGCCCAGAGTGCTTTGTACAATCTTTTATGCCAATCTTTGGGATTGTCACTCACCAATTTTCTCATGATGGCTATCAGATTTTTATTACTGGACTCAGCTTGTCCATTCCCTTGAGGGTAATAGTCTGATGAGTGAGAAAGAGAAATACTATGCTCATAACAAAATGAAGTGAGTTCAACTGAGGAAAAGCTAGTATCATTATCTGCCACAAGTTTCTGAGGGACGCCAAAATGCACCAATATATTCTCTTTGAGAAAATTACACACTACTTCTGAAGTGGTTCTCTTCACATGGACTTCTTCAACCCATTTTGTAAAATAGTTTGTTGCTGTTAGAATGTGGGTATGTCTGACACTTGAAGGAGGTGAAAGAGGCCCAATGAAGTCTAAACCCCATTGCTTGAAAGGTTCTTCAATAACAACAGGCCTCAGAGGCAATGCTGCAAGTTGTGGTCTTCCTGAAAACATTTTGCATTTTCCACAATTAGCTACCCATCTGTATGCATCTTTGAACATGCCTAGCCAATAATAACAATTTCTAAGGATTTTAAAGGCTGCGACTGAAGAAGAGAAGTGTCCACCGCAGGCTTCACTATGAAAAACTTCCAAAAGCTTGTGTTGTTGTTCTTTATATACACATCTCAAAAAGGTTCCATCTAGTCCCTTTTTGTATAAGACATCACCCCAAATGACATATTTTTCTACTTTTAACCTCGGATTCCTTTTCTCCTTCAGGGATAAGTGACTGGGACAGTCTCCATAAGTAAGATAATGTGCCACGTTCAGGAACCATGGATCTTGTAAACTCACCAATAAGACAGTGGGAAGTTCTTCCTCTTCTTCTTCTTTACTTTTAGGAATCAATTTGCGTAGGCCTTGACCTCTATCTAATTTAGTTGGCCTAACCTCTAAGTCATATTCTTAAATCTTAGCAACCCATGTTGCTCTTTTATTCATCCCATCATCTCGTTGAGTCAGAATGCTTTTTACAGCTGAACTAGGGACAAATACAATTGAATGAGAATGTAGTATATAATATTTAAATTGTTTGACAACCTTTACCATAGCGAAAGCTTGCTTCTTAGTTAAAGAATATTTAAGTTCATGCTTCTTGAGAGGAACACTCATAAAAGCTATTGGGGCTTCTACATTCAATTCATTTTTCTATAGTAAGATACCAAACATGGTATGTTCTGAAGCATAACAATAAATAATAAAATCCTTTTGGAAATTAGGGTTTACCAAAGTAGGTGTTCATGCAATCGCCTCTTTAATATCTTCAAATGCTTTCTTAGAAGCCTTGTTCCACCTGAATGCCTATTTTTCACTCATCATCCCTATAATATGTTTCATAATCTCAGCAAAATCAGGAATGAACCTTCTGAGGAAGTTAACCTAGCCAAAGAAAGACTTAACTCCAGTCATGTTAGAAGGAAGACTTAGCTGTTGTATTGATCTAACCCTTTCTGGATCAATCTTGATTCCATCCTTCGAAACTTAATGTCCCAATAACTTACCTTCTGTTACACAGAAAACTAACTTCTTAGGATTAAGAGATATCCCATGACTCCGACACCTTTGCAAAATGATCTCCAGATCTTTCAGATGATTCTCTCTTCTTCTAGAAAAAATAGTCAAATCATCAAGATAAATGACAATAATTTTATCTTTCAGATCTCTAAAGGATGAATTCATTGCCCATTGAAAAGTTGCACCAACATTAATCAAACCAAAGGGCATACGGTTATAGGCAAAAGTTCCCCATGGTGTAGTGAAAGCAATTTTGTGTTGATCAGCTGCAGCCACACTTATTTGATTATAACCTAAGAACCCATCTAACATGGACATCATCTCTGATCCAACAACTATTTGTAAAATGTGATCCATCACAAGTAAGGCATAATTATCTTTCAAACTGGCTTGGTTCAGATTTCTAAAATCAACACAAATTCTTATTTCTCCATTTTTTTTGCATACTGGGACAATGTTTACCACCTAGGTGGAGCGATGAATCGGATAAATAATCCTAGCTTTCAACATTTTGTCGACCTCCTTATAGATAGCCTCAGCAACCTTTGGGTTATAGTTTCTCAACTTTTGCCTGAATGGAGTTGCATTTGTTTTTAAAGGAATATGATGCTGAAATTGCCCACCCCTTAAATCCTTTAGGTCATCATAGCACCAAGCAAAGACATCCTTATACCTAGTCAACAGATTAATCAACTTGTTTTTCTCCTCTGGTGAGCAACACCTACCAATAGAAATCCATTTAGGATTAGTTTTACTCCCAATGTTTATTTTTTCACAATCTCCCAATTTGTCAAGATTCTAAGCAAGTTTGTCTTTGGTATATTCATCTTGTCAACTGAACAAATGTTCCAGAGAGACTAGTCCTCTGGGGATTTTGTTTCCCTTTAATTGAATTGCATCATCCTTTGAATTGATCCCTGGATTAGGACTGAATTCTTTACATTCTACTTCAGAACCTTCAAAATAAGTCCCCAAGAACATCTCAACATTCTCCAAGAAGTTTCTGATCTGCCTGTCATTCTCAAAAACTTGCCAATTTTCAACATTATCTGGGACATTAGGACAGTAGATCAGTTCTATTCTATATGAATCCTTTTTGAAATCAAGGTATGGGAGAAGAAGGGAAGCTAACACTGCTAGAGAATCCACCCATGTATTATGATCTCTAGGAATTGCCTCAATAGAAAAGGCATCAAAATATTCTATCTCGTCCCAAACTTTGTTCTTGTAATGTCTCAATCTTTCATTTTTAACTGAAAAAATGCCTCTCACCTGTTTAACAATCAATTCAGCATCTCCCTTTGCTTTGAGCATCTTTATACCTTTTCCTTTGGCTTCATTTAATCCAAGCAATAGGGCTTTGTACTCTGCAGTGTTATTAGTATTTTTTAAATTCTAACTTGAAAGAGTAAGGAAAATTTTTACCTTCAGGTGAGATCAAAACAACCCCTACTCCTAAACCAATGGTAGCACAACTACCGTCGAATTCCATGGTCCATAGATCATCTGAATGAACAGATTTTGGGACATATTCTTCCTTCATGTCTTCAGAAGAGAGAAAATAATTACCAAATTTGCATTCTTCAAATAGAATCTAAGATTTAGGATCATCAGAAGGGTATATAGTAAACTTGCATTTAAGTTCAGGTTCTAGTTTAACTTTTTGTTTTCCCACTAGAATTGTAGCTTTTGACCAATCCAATTTAATCTCCCCACCCAAATCTTTGCAAAAAGTCCTACTCAACATCATCCCATAACTAGCAGGAATATCTGCTACCAAGATAGTCAACTTCACTCTTTTATCAGGATAGGCTGCAAGAGCAACTCGTGCATCTTTAATTTGTCTGAGCAAAGGAATCTATTTGCCATCCATGGAGTAACACCTACCAACTGCTTTGTAAGGGATAGGTCTAGGGCTTTGGCTAAGGAAGAAGGCATAATATTATCAGAAGCACCTGAGTCTATGATACAATTACTGAGTTTATGGCCATTTATGAATAAATAAACATAAAATGGGTTGGGCTTCATATTGACCACATAAGAAGTATCATTAGATGAACTGACGGCCATTTTAGGAGTGTGTGTGGGTGATTCAGGTGGAGAAGCAAATAATTGGGCAATCGGGGACTCAACATTGACATTTAGTTGACTTTTGGGTTCAATTTGTGTAGGATCACCTTTGACATATTTGACCAATTTATCAAGTTCTTTGGGATTTAACTTGAGGTATTCAGTAGGGGATATTTGAATCTTTGTAGACTTACAAAATCCTATAATATTAAAAGAGGTTTCATGATCATTTATGTGTAACAATTTAACCTCTTGGGCCTTCAAATTAGTATCAGATGTTCTAATAAGAGGTTCCTTACCTTTAACAGGCACTTCTTGAGTATTAGAAAATCTCAGATTCTTCTAACTTCTGGTAATCATAGCACATGAAGGATCTTCAAGAGTAACCAATATTTCACCTCCTCTTTGTAAATCTGATTCATATTCTAGGAAGTGTATTTCAGAGTCACTAGGTTCCTTAGATTTCCTTTCTTCTTCGGTAATCTCTCCCAATACATCTTGAGTAGTGGCCATTTGAGCATATCTAAGCATTTCCAAACAAGAACTTCCATCATGATCAGTAGTCAAATGAAAAGCACACGTATTCCCTTTTCTAGGAGGAGCTTCAATAGCTGGAGGAGCTTCAATAGCTAACCTTGGTTGTGCTGATGTAAGTCACAATGTCTTACCAGTATTTGTCTGTTGATTAAAATTTCTCCTGCTAATATCTTGGTATGGTTGTTGAAATGAAGTACCAACCTTAGGCAATTATCTTTTTAAAGCAACCATATCATTAACTAATCTTTGAGCCAAAGGATCTGTAGAGGATGAGGGCTGAGCATTAGGTACTTGGACTTCTTTCTTCCATTTTCCAGCCATAAGAAGATCATCTTCTAATCCAACTACCAAGGTTTGTGCATTTGTTAAGTCGGCAACTGCACCTCTTCTAAGATGAAAACTAATATCAGGGGGCATAGAATTGATAAAGAAACATTTCTAATTCTCAGGAGTTGGTCTTTTAGCATTTGGGATTTTGTGCACAATTCTATTGAATTTGGCTATAAATTCCCTCATAGGCTCATGAATTTATTTATTGAGCTGAGTTAATTGAGCAAGAAGGGAATGTTCATCTTCTATGCTTTTGAATCTATTTTAGAATGCAGTTTTCATATCTGGTGATTGTCTTCCATCTCCATTAAATTTGGGTAAGTTTTCCCTTGCATTTTTAGGCAGAGGATTCAAGTTAGCTCCTAAATTTACAGGCCCTATAGCTGCTCCCCAAGGTTGGGCCATTGGTAGAAAGCTTATAGCAGAGGGAATGATAGTACCAGAAAGAGTTAAGGCTTGACAGACAGAGGATGTAGAGGGCTTAGGAGGGCTAGGAGGTCTACTTCTAGCTCTTATAATAGGAGTAGGAATATAAGGAAAATTTAGGCTTTGCAACATTTGAAAAGTAGGATCTTCAACTCCCTCTCTCCTCAAAGACCTTGTGTATCATCTGAACTCTAGTTTATGATATTGTAACTGGATAAGTAGTTATTAGTTTCTAGGCTGTTCTTGACCTCTCAGGACTTCAGAGGCTTGATTTCTTACTGTGTTTTCTGCTTGCCTCCTTCTTTGTCTGAGTAACAACAATCTCAAATTATCAGCCAATTCTTCTTCCTTTTCTAATACCCAGCTTGCCCTTCTATAATCATCAATATTTTGGTGCGTGTGCCATCCAAGAGTATTTAACTGACCGATTATGTCTTCCTGTTCATCTTGAAAACCAAGATTAGGCTGTAGAATAGGAATTATATTTTCATGAGGAAGCACCATTGTTGCTTCATATTAAGGCGACTAATCTTTCAACAATCAACTTCGATTCCCCAATAGAGTCACCAAAAACTGTTGGTTAACAAATTTTTCTTGGTCTAAAAATGTTTTGTTCTGACTCTATAACCCTTTCTTTTTTGAACAAATAAGTTAAACAACAACTGGGTGAACTATCAAGAATAATTCCCCTCTGAATTAAGGTACAGCTCCCTTTAAAGTCTTCAATGAATTCAAACTATTATAATCATTTGAACACACTTTTAACCAGAAAGCATCTAAGGAAAACTAACATCCATACATCACTATGTTATGAATGTGATATCTTTTCTTTCATATAACATCACTTAGTGACAAAACGTACAGATTTCATCTTCAACAATAACTTAATATATAAATATACACATGTATCACTGAACCAGTAAATGATAAACCATATATGATGAGTCATCCAATGAAAGAATAATTACCACATAAAAGAAGAGTTCACACAGAAACCCGATTTCAAGCACTTAAACACACAGATTTAAGTCTATAGCAATCATTTCTTCTTCTCATTCTCAGACGAAAATTTTTCAGACCAACATCACATACATTATAAACATAAAAGTTCAGCTCCAAAATTCCTTGCTTCTATTTTTCTATCCCTTCCGTGTCTCAGTTTTAAAAACTAAAAACATATATATATTTTACCCTCATTAACTGTTCTTTAAACCCAGAGTTAAAAATAAACTCTGACCCATAGCAGGATTTAGTTTCTTAAAAGCTAATTGAAAGACAATTTTTAAACATAATTCTCCAACTAAATAACTGAATGAAAAGATTATGTAAGCATGATCATGACTAGGGCAGCGGGTTGGAATCTCCGGATTTGCTTTGTTCGGCTAAAGAGACACGTTGCATCTTCCATTCCTGGTATGCGGAAACAAATTCCTAAATTTTTGGGAAGTTAGGGATGCCAATGTGTTTAACTCGTGCTTTCCAAACATCCTTTTCTCTTCAAATTTTTGCCACTTTTTCCGCATGCTCTGGGAGTGCATCGACACAAAGGTGAAGGAGTGATTCCACTTTTGATATCTGAGAGAAATCATCAATTATCAAGTTATCATTATCTTTAACAAAACTAATTTTCTCTCTGAAGAATTATACCATAGTATCAATATCCTTTTATGGCTCCCCATCATCTATTATGTACTTCACATCGATACAATCCAAATCATGCTGTAAAGACTGAGTAAACTTAGTTATCTCTTTAATCATCTTCGCAAACTCCATTCATCCGTGTCTAGATATTGAGTTTCTCCATTCAATGTTTCTCTTGCTTACATACAATATATTATCATTCAGACTTGTTATATTCCTTTCTGATAAAAACTTTGTCACCTCATACTTCTGAACTTCACCAATTTGATTTATCACACTCATCCATTTCCCTTCATCTTTTTCCCATGAAGCATTCTATATTTTCAAATCTTTGATAGTAGCCATGGTTTCATCATATATACTTTTCAATTCATTAATATATTCTGTACCCTTTTGGATGATACCATCCAGCCAATCATCAAACACTTTGGTCACCATTTTGTTTCTATGTATCTGATCGAGCATTTTCTGATTGACTAGAGATTTTGGGTCAAAAGACAGAGGTAGTTGAGTTGTGGATCTGGATTATGAATGGCGTCAATGTACTCTGCCATTGATCGTAAAGCTTGTTTCAACTCCCTCTTATCTTTTTCATCCTTCCACGTATGGCTAACTATCCTTTTAGTAGATGCTTCAAGATGGTGCACGTCCATGGCACGCGATGCAGTTCCAAGATCTATTCTTTCTATTGCAAAATCCTGGACTGTGGGGTCCTGAACTTCTTCATCAGCTATTGGTTGGGCTATCTCTGCACTCCAATTTCTTGTATTAGGGTCAATGTCCACCCTGGAAGTGGTTTTCAACTTTTTGGATTTAGGAGCCTTTCCTAGACACTTGCTAACCATGTCTTCCAATGGTAAAGAAAACATAACTATTTTCCTTTTATCACTAATTGAATTTTCCAACCATTTAGGTGCAGGGACTGGAACTTCTTTATCAGGATTCAGTTGTTCAGAAGGTGCATTTGATATTATCATCAAATCGATAGAATCCAAAGCAACCTCTGCTTGTTGGTTCGTACTGATCTCTTCTGCCATTGGTGAACCAAACCCTTTATCGCTCATTACTTCCTCTAAATCTTCTTCAATGTTTAAGTCTACAACTATTCTTTCTAAAATTTCCTTCCTCCTACTTTTAGCTCTTGATCTAGTGGTGTGAGGAGGCAGAATAGTTGCAAGGGTTTTCTTGGACCTTTTGATGACAGAACCTTTTTCAATTTTTGATTTGGGAGTACCTGCATCACAGATATTAATAAGCTGATTAGAAGAGCTTATAGGAGATGGTGATTTATCAATTGGTGCACACCACTGGGAATCTTCATTTTGAACCTCTTTTAGTCTCCATTCCCTTAACCATTTTTCAGTTCTCCTTATTATAGGGAGGGTTTTAACTTTGATCTGATCCTCTTCATCTCTATTCCAATCAACTTCTAGAATAGGCAGTTGTTTTATTTGTTCAAAATGAGAATCGATTACCTGTTCATCATCATCTATTATTCTGGTGATATTCATATTCAGATTAAGGGTAATTATTTGACCTAAGGAGAATCTGTACCAAAGCCTTTTCCTAACTTCAAATTCATTTGGGCAATCCTCCCTATAGTCCTCTATCTGGGGAATGTGTGAAAATCCCTCTCCAAAATCCAAATTGTCTCTAGCAAAACCTTTGCTATCGAACTTGGGTCTGGCATTATAATACTAAAAATTGAACTTCTTCAGGTCCACCTCTAGATTTAAAGAATCAAAAACTAATTGACATGAATAAGTTCAATGGGAAAAGATATACCAGACTCTCTCTTCATTGGAAATTTCTTATCTACATGAGCTAACTGCCTGCAAACTTCAATCAATACAAAGCGGTCAAAGACATATCTAGGTAGTTTCACAGGCTCACCATCAAAACCACCAACTCTGATGTAAGTAAATCTGGGAAACTAAATGAAGAAGCTGCCATAAATGTTGATTAGTTGCATGGCTTCATCAGACATCCTTTTATTAATATTGCCTGTCAATTCATAAGTCATCCTATCAGTGAAAACATCATTAACTCTTCCATAATTTTCATAACAGTTTTGCATCTGTAAATGTGAGTAATAATCATAAATTTTGCTATCTTCAACTAAGGATGCATGAGGTAATCATCTCCATTCCCTTGTGGATGCTAGGCAGTAAAAGAGATATGAGGACATATAAAATTCTTCATTTCCCAGATAATTTCTCAAACCCTGATGTAAACATTCAGCTATTATTTCTACCCAATCCAAATACTGTTCTCCTTGAAGGATCACTTGAATGAAGAAATACATCCAGTCTTCCCAATAGAATGCTTGAGAACTACCCTTTAACTTGTGTAACAATACCATGATATCTTTTATTTCTGGTATCATATGTTCTCTTGATAGTGCTTTGGGCAGTCTTGAACCTCCCTTTTGAAATTTCAATAGCCAATTTCTTGCAATTACACTTTTGTAATTTGCCTTTTTCAATGAAAAATAGTTGTAAGAGGAAGTAATATTAAGATCAAAGTATGGCTCCTTAGGTGGGATTTTCATTATAGCTATTAGGGTTTGTCTATTAACAAGCAATAACACATTACCATCAGAAGTTCTAATACATCTATTTTGGGGGTCATATCTGCTCATACATTTGAGAACTAACTCAGGGCATTGTACCACCATAGGAAAGGCTGCAGCTTCGACTAAACCACTTTCCACTATTCTTTCCATCATAGGGGCAGACGCAGGATTTTTAACCCTTTCCTTAAAGTCCTCTAAGTCGTACTGAGCTAAAAAGGTATCTCCATATTCAGGAAGAGAACAAACAAGGCTAGAACCATGTTCAGAACCAAGACAGGCAGCTTTCATGGCTACAGATTGGATAAATAGAATGAAAAATCTTTGAACTTCTTTAACAATGCCAGAAACTCAAAATGATTCTCTTTTTCAACAAAGAAATCGGATCATCTATAAGAAAAGTCAAACTCACCTTCAACAGATCTGAAATCACTGTCAAACTGGGCAAGAAAAATCTTTTACCTCCAGCATTGTACCCCCTTTGTATCACCCTGTATGTTTTACTGTTAAAATTGGCCTGTCCTTTCTTGATAAAAGGCATGAAATCAAGTCGAATAATTACTGGATCAATTAGCTTGTGCAAAATTTTCTTGATAAGACACAAATTCTGACAGATGCATTAATTGTAAGTAGTTCTCACACACGACCTTAATGTGTAATCATTACCCATAACCTTTTGAAAGTTAAAACTTTCCATTTCATAAAATGTTTCGGATATATTTCCCTCTAAATGATTTTCTTTTTTTTAAAATCTCTTGCAAATTTTTGACTTAAAGAAGACTTCGGGAAAAGTGGGACTGAAGTCACGGAACATTAAACCTTTGAACCTTTGAACTCCGATATGAGGTTCAATTGGGAGGTTCAAAGATACAAATTGAGTTACACAAGGGGACCAAAGGTAAATGACTTCTCAAGAAGCATTGAATATTGAACCATTGAACTGTTGAACTCTTGAACTCTTGAACCGTTGAACTCTTGAACTCTTGAAAAGGGTTCAAGTTCGAAGGTTCAATTCTGCAATAATTTCGTACATAAGACGACAGGTGAATAAATTTTAAAAACAAAGTGTCGACTTAAGAAATAAACATATGACCAATAAGGGAAGATGGTAGGTCAACTTTTTGCTTAGGGAAGGATCATGAAAAATTGAATAAGGGTGAATTAAAAGGTAACAAAGAGCTAATCCAAACAGATCAAGATTCCAAAAGAAATGTTACTATGTTCATGAAGATGATGATGATGAATGAGTAACAGATGATGAATCAGAGACAGGAAATAAATCTGGAAGTGACTGGGTGCTTATTGCCATTAAGGAAGAAGATCCAATGCCTTCTGAATCTATCAATCATAAAATGGTAGAAAGAGCTCTAGCTGCCCAAGTTGAAGAAAAGGATGATTGAGTCATTGATAGTGGATGCTCCCACCATATGATAGGTGATAAAAATAAGTTCATAGGTTTGGAAAGATATGAAGGAGGAGTGGTAAAATTTGGTGATAATTCTGCTGGCAGAATTAGAGGTAGAGGAACCATTTCTTTTGATGGAAAGAACAAAACCAGTAATGTACTATATGTTGAAGGTCTAAAACACAATCTTCTTAGTGTTGGATAGTTGGTGGACAAAGGTTATGATCTCTGATTCAAAAATGGAAAATGCAAGATCTTTGAAAGTTCTGGAACAGAGATTACGTCCGGTACTCAAACAAAAGGTAATATCTTCCACTTGGTTGGTACTGGTAAAAGTTGTTTATTTGTTCAAATTGATCAGAGTTGGTTGTGGCATAGAAGAATGTGTCATGTGAATTTTGATAATATCAAGATAAGCAACACTCAGGCTGTAAGAGATCTTCCAAGACTTTTGAAACCTTCTAATAGTTTGTGCAAAGAATGTCAGTTGGGTAAGCAAAGCAAAGTCACATTCAAAAGTAAGGAACAGTCTTCTACCAGATTATTGGACTTAGTTCATACTGATCTATGTGGTCCGGCAAGAATTAGAAGTGTGCAAGGTGATAGATACTTCATGTTATTAATCGATGATCACTCTCGGATGATGTGGGTGACTTTTCTGAAAGAGAAATCTGAGGCTCTTGAGAAATTCAAAATCTTCAAGGCTATGGTAGAAAATGAAACTGGATTGAACATAAAATGTCTAAGGTCTGATAGAGGTGGAGAATTCACATCCGGTGAGTTCATAGAATTCTATGAGAGGCATGGGATAAAAAGACAGTTGTCTGCTCCAAGGACTCCACAGCAGAATGGAGTATGGAGAGAAAGAACTGGACCATCCAGGAAGCATCTAGAACCATGATGATGGAAACAAATGTTCCTCAGATCTACTGGAGAGAAGATGTGAGCATTGTAGTCTATACTCTTAATCAAGTACAAATCAGAAGCAATATTGGTAAGACTCCTTATGAACTCTGGTTTGGCATCACTCCCACTGTGAAGTATTTTAGAGTCTTTGGTAGCAAATGTTACATTAAAAGAGATGAAGATCTAGGCAAATTTGATGCTAGAAGTGATGAAGGAATAATCTTGGGTTATTCTACTCAAAGCAAAGCATACTGTTGTTATAATAAGAGATTGAGAAAGATTATAGAAAGTACAAATGTGAAGGTTGATGAAGGTATTGAAAAACCCTCAAGGTTTTATGAATATGATGAAGATGATCAAAATGATGTTTTGGTTCAAAAAATCCAAGCCCCTTCTAAAATTTAGATCCAGACTGATCTAGAGAATCAGGAAGAGATAAGTTTGAATGAACTTGTGCAAGAAATAGAAGTACAAGAAAGTACCAAAATTCCCAAGTATGTAAGACTGAATCACTTTGAAGACCAGATCATAGGTGATAAAAGTTAAGGTGTTCAAACAAGAAGAAAGTTTTCTCAAGACTCAGAAGAGTATTGTCTGATTTCAAATATTGAACCAAAGACAGTAAATGAAGCATGCAATGATGAAAGCTGGAATAAAGCAGTGGAGGAAGAGCTGATGCAAATTGAGAAAAACCACAGTTGAGATCTTGTTCCAAGACCTAGAAACAAGAATGTGATTGGAACCAAATGGGTCTTCCGAAACAAACTGAATGAAGATGGTGAAGTAGTCAGAAACAAAGCCAGATTGGTCTGCAAGGGTTACTCTCAAGTAGAAGGAGTTGATTTTGAAGAAACTTTTGCTCCAGTGGCAAGAATTGAAGCAGTCAAATTATTTCTTGCTTTTTTTGCCTTCAAAGACTTCAAAGTATATCAGATGGATGTCAAGTCTGCCTTCCTGAATGGAGACTTGGAAGAAGAAGTATACATTGAGCATTCAGATGGATTTCAATTGTCTAATCATGGTGATATGGTCTGCAAGTTGAAGAAAGAACTGTATGGACTCAAGCAAGCCCCAAGAGACTGGTATGAAAGATTAGATAAGCATCTTTTGAAGATTGGTTTCAACAAAGGTACTGTTGAAAGTAATTTGTACTTCAAAATTGATCATGAAAATGTCTTGATTGTTGAAGTGTTTGTTGATGATATCATTTTTGGAGGAAGAGATAGTATGTGCAAAACTTTTGCAAATCAAATGAAAAGTGAGTTTGAGATGTCCATGTTTGGGGAAATGAATTTCTTCTTGGGTCTACAAATCATTCAAACAAAGAAAGGAATCTTCATTTCTCAGACCAAATATGTGAAAGAATTGTTGAAGAAATTTGGGATGGAAGACTCAAAACCAATGAGTACTCCCATGGCAACTGGATGTAAATTGAGAAAAGATGATGACTCTCCTAAGGCTGATCAGAAAAAGTACAGGTCAATGATTGGAGGATTATTGTATCTCACTCAAACTAGACCTGACATTATGAATGTTGTTGGTCTTGTTGCTAGATTCCAAGATGATCCTAGAGAATCTCATGTCATGGCAATCAAGAGGATTTTTAGATGTCTAAAAGGGACAGTTGAGTATGGATTGTGGTATCCTAGAGATCATGATTTTTCTCTTCATGCATATACAGATGTGGATTGGGCAGGAGATGTGGATGACCAGAAGAGTACCAGTGGTGGAGCATTTTTTTTGGGTAAGAGATTGGTTTCTTGGCCGAGCAAGAAACAAGAGGCAATATCTCTGTCCACTGCAGAAGCAGAATATATTGCAGTAGCAGGTAGTTGTACTCAAGTATTGTGGATGAAGCAAATGCTAAGAGATATCAAAGTGGAGTATGAGGAACCTATCACAATCTTCTATGATAATTCAAGTGCAATAAACATATCAAAAAATCTGGTGTTGCATTCAAAGACTAAACATATATCCATCAAGTTTTATTTTTTGAGAGAGCAAGTGAACCAGAAAGAAGTCAGATTGGAGTTTGTGCCTTCTAAGGATCAGATTGCAGATATTTTTACTAAACCTCTACCTAAGGACTCTTTTGAGTATCTCAGGGAGAAGTTAGGGGTTATTACCCCTCCAGTTCTAAATTAAGGTGCACTAATGTGCATCAGTCCAGTAGATCTCACAGTCATATCTTATGGTCCGGACTAATGATGGGAAGCTTCTACTCAGGGGGAGCGGCTAGTATGATTCTGAAGTGATGCAAGTATGTGCCCTTTGCCATTGATGTCAAAGGGGGAGAGAAGACATGTGAAAAACAAGTAGTTGCTAATCAAAGGGGGAGCAGTAAAGGAAGAGAAGACATGTGAATGGTTGTTGTTGATAGGGGGAGTTATGTCAGTGAGGAGAAGTTCTTGTCTTGATGGTTAAAATAGTTTTTCACATCATATGTTGCCATTAATGACAAAGGGGGAGATTGTTGTAAGTATAGGCCTAACCGGTGTTGTCATTTATGTCAACATACTCTTGTTGCATTGATGATAAGGATTGGATGAGTTGTATGCTGAGGATATTAAGAAAATTAGTCCTATCAGGAACAAAGAAGAACAGTGAAGATAATGAGGTAAAGATCCTAGCTAAGATGAAGATCAGAGGATGTGCATCAAAGGGTTTGTAGATATGTGTCTTAAGATGATCCAGTAAATATTTCAGAGGTCTGCATGAAGATCTGAAGAAGTTATGGCCACTTAAGTAAAACTAGTTCTGGCAGATGTTCAGAGGTGACAGAGTGACACAGATAGGTCCGGTGAGATCCAGAAATGCAATATCTTGTTCTATGGATTTGGTGGAGTGTTTAGGAAGTTAATGTGAATTTACAACTCAATTGGTTCGTGGTCTAGAGGTCCGCAAGCATCTATTCCAATATGATAGTGATGATAGACTGTGTTCTTGAGGTTCTGAATGAAGGAGAGAATGATTTCAGTAAGCAGAAGTAGTGTGGATGTTCTTGGTGATTCAGGCAAGCTTGTGGAAGTCTCTATATTGTGTCCAGTTTGTGTTGGTGGTCCTCATTGAAGATTGAGCTCGTAATTGAAGAATTACTTCCAGATGATGATGCTCTTCCTAAGTCTGGCCGACCGGACGAGTTACACATCCTGCGGATGAACTTGAAGATGTTCTGTGAAGAATGGTGTGTTCCTAAAGGAAGATTGAAGTCTCATATCTGTGTGGCCGACAGTGTGTTAATCTACATGAAGTCTTTTTGTAATTAGTCATGTTGTATTTATCTATTTGCTCTGTAATGTATGCCGACTTGGATGATTATCCCTAAGTCAATGTCTTGTATAAATAAGGAGTTGTAAAGTCATTTCAAAAGCATCTTACAGAGATGAGTGTGTGGTAGAGAGAGAGGAGTAGAGCGAAAGGTAGAGTAGAAGTATTGGGCTTAAATGGAACTGACTCAAGCATGGTGAAGATGCTATTCTTTAGTTCAAGTATGTAATACTTATCATTCTATAGACAGTGTGTCTCATGTAGGCAGTGGGCCTCCTGTGAGTAGTGTGCTCAGGTGGTGAGCCCTAATTGGCATGTGCCATTTTGTTCTTCCTATTCTTTTAACAGAGAATACAATCTTGGGTTAGTCACCCCGTGGTTTTTCCCTTAACCGGGTTTTCCACGTTAAAAATCTTGGTGTCATATGTGTTAATGTGTTTCTTCTCTTGAGTTGTTGCATTATGTTTCCATGATTGATTTATTATTATGCTACTGAATTAAGAAAAGGATTTAAGTGATTAATTGGAAGAAAGTTTTGGACAACTGATTCACCCCCCCTCTCAGTTGTCTATCCTAAATCTAAGACATACGTCAGGTTAGCAAATCAACAAGCATAAGTCTTGCATTTATTTTTTAACACCAAATGAACCATTAGAAGGATAGCGTCCCTATTGAAAATCAACATTGAATCATTACCAGGTAAATACCTTGGCATCCCACTATTTAAAGGTGCCATGAGATCGAGTTTGTGGGAAGATACCATAGACAAGTGTCGAACCAAGGTAGCATCATGGAAAGGGAAGTGGCTTACCATGACTGGTAAAATCACAATGATGAAGGCAGTCCTCTCTGTAATACCAATTTACCTTCTTTTGAGCACATAGATAATGAGAAGGAAATATTGCTTGTTAGAGGGAATCTTCAAAAGTTTCCTCTGAGGAGGCTGGAAGGATTCTAGTAGAATTCCCATCATCAACTGGGAAACATCATGTAAAGAAAAGAATGATGGCGGATTAGGGCTAAGGAAAATAAAATTATAGAATAATGCACTAGGAGCTAAGTTAATTTGGAAGATGTATGAGGATCCTTTTGCCCATTGGTGTCGGTTACTCTAATGGAAATACCTTGATACTGCAGACCCATGCCAAATTCTAACCACCCCTAATCCTCCTAGGGGATCACACATTTAGAATTTCCTGATGCAATGTCAGCCTATTATTATGAATCACTTGTTTTGGGCCATCAATAATGGCCGCTCTACATCCTTTTGGAAGGATTCATGGAATGGACTTCCCTCTTTAATCAAAGATTAGAGACTTCATAAATTCATGGAAATCCTCATAGACACATGGGGAATGCAAGTATAACTACCTCTCTCCCCCTATGAATGGATCTCTTGAATAGAAGTGGAAGGATCTTGATGCGATCCCTTTGCCTTCCAACCAAAAAATTCTATTGCAGCAGATCCTTGCCTCAAGGAATTATTTTATTAACCAAAAAAAGGATCACATTGTTTGGATGGGGTGAAATCTAGAATATATTCAGTTAAGCTAGGATACATAATTTAGAAGGTAGTTGGGATTAGGGGTGATTGGCCATCAAAGCTATGTTGGAGCTAATGATGCCTCCCCAAAGTAGGGGAATTTGCTTGGACTACTCTCCACAAAAGAATCCTAACAGAGGATAGATTTAAAACCATAGGCATTATGGGCCCTTCTAGATGTGTACTCTACAGAAACAAATAAGAAGATGCAAACCACTTGCTGTTGAATTTTGAGTTTTTTAAGAAATGTTGGGAGTGGTTTATCAAAAGTCTTAGACGGTCTGATGTAATGAAATAATTTGCACAATAGAAGAAGATGATGTGAAATATGCTACAAATACTTGATAATATCTAAGAATAATAGGCCACTTCAAGGGGGTAAACCTCCAAATATCTCCAATGAGAACACAATTCACAATCTGATGATGAAATAAGACTCACATCCTCCTATATATACCTAATTATGCTTAGACCGAATAGACACACCACTATATAAGCCTTAGGCTAACCTAACTAACTAAATAATAATGTAATAATGATAACATGACTTAATTAGGAGTTAAGATAGCCACAAGCCGACTATTCATAACTCAATGTACACCAATATTAAGGGTGTAGCATCTGATGCCTTGCTCAATAGCATATTAGATCTTTTCCACAACTGGCCCAAATTTAGGAATTCTCTTTGGGAAGGAGTTTGGATTGTTGGATCATCATTAATCATTTGGAATCTTTGGAGAGAGTGCAATAATAGAATTTTTAGAGATGTAGAGTCATTGGTAGAGTGTGTTATTAAAAAGATTGAAGAGAGCATTTATGAAATTGTCATTGCTAAATAAAGATCCTTAAGAGCCCATCTTAGGCCGTTCACTAGTTGGCATGAATTGATCATGAAGAAGTGGAAGCTACTTAAGGCCTCCCCTTCTTATGCTACTAGAATCCCATACATGCCCAAGAAGATCAAGTGTGCATCCATAAAATGGTACCCACCCCCTCGTGGAAGACTAAAGATGAATTTTGATAGTGTGGCCAAAGGCAACCCCAAGATTTCTAGCACAGGGTGCATTCTCAAAGATGGAGAAGGGAAATTGATTTGGGCCTTGTCGAAGAAGTTGATGCCTAGAACTAACAATGAAGTAGAGTTCCAGGCCCTTCTAGTGGGCCTCAAAATGTGTAAAGATAAGAACATCTCCATAGCTGACATTGAGGGTGACTCACTAATCTGCATAAACACCATCTCTTGTCATAATATTTTGAATTGGAAATTAAGGAACATTGCAGAATCAATTTGGACCATCCTAGAATACATGGAGGACTTTCACCTCATGCATTATTTCAAAGAAGAAAATAAGGTTGTGAACTAGTTCCAGCAAATTTTGCATGTGATCAACCAAACTCAGAGATAACTGATAGTGATCCACATGCTTGGGGTACTTTGGCAATGTGACATAGTAGACAAGGTGTATGGCATTAGGCAGTTAACCTCACAATAGACCTTGTGGGGTTGTGCAGATGTTACCACAACAAATCCCTTGGTGAATCCCATGGCATGGGTAGTTTAGCTCAAGGGAATCTCACGGTGTGTGTAGATGATCTACATGAAATCTTATGCTCAATACAAGACTACAATGTGATGATGGTTCATTGAAAAAATGGAAGGAATTCCTTCAAATTCCATGTAGATGCTCTCATTCAGCACATCCCAGAGATAATCGTGATAGCTTGCATTAAGATTGCAGGTGTTGATTGCCCCTATGATACGCATGACTTAATGATACAACTAAGGCATGTTTTTCTGGTGTAGAATGGTTCAAACATTGACAAAGCCTTGTGCTAAGTTTTGAATGTGGGTGCATTAGCAGATGAACACATCCATGATCATGTTCTTCTAGGGAAATTACTTGCATATTTCACACTCATCTAGTGGCACAAGGGGTTAATGAAACCTGCAGTGAAAAATTTGTAGTGCCACACCTACAACAAGCTGCGATCAAGGGTATTTCCCCTTTCAACAAAAATCCTAAAGCTAGCAGCTAGGTGGTGTCTTTGACATTGTTGTTGCCCTGAAAAATGATGACACCAAGTAGGCCATTTCTCTCTTCAGGGAGGGTTTCATTTGTGACAACATGGAGATGTTTTCATTTTCATTGGTTATACGGCGCCTCCACTATCTCTTGAGCAAGTTGAAAGGGTTACTTTGTTAGCTGAGGGGGTGAGGTTTATTCTACATAAACTCTCCAAGTAATGCCATGTATGTTGGTGTGGCCTATGTAGTCCTCTATTTTCATTAATGTTAAGGGGAGCTACCCCCAAGATAGCATTTTACAAATATATATAAAAGAATTGATTAGAATATGACTTTTTACCAGAAGGAAGATCAAATTTAAATGTCATTACTTGTATAATTTAAATTGATTTCTTATAAATAAAATGAATAATATTTTATTCTTTTACTTGTTATACAAACATTATATGTATGTATGTATGTATGTAAGTACATATAATTATAGTTAAGAGTATATATATTTATATTTATAAATATATTATTCATATGTTAATATGCAACTTGAATGTTCATATCTATAAATATATTTATTATGTATAATATTATGAGAGAAAAAATAAATAAATATTACATAATTAAAAATAGAAGTCTATTTTATAACAAATACTAAAAGCAAATAAAAGAATATATTTATAAATGTAACTTTATTTAATAACAAATAATAAATAATTTATTCTTGAGTGGTGCATATATTTTGAGGCTTGGGCTCCTCCCATATTTTAATTTATAAAAGAATTTTTATATACAATTAAATTTTTTATGTTTTTATAAGACAATTGAAATATATATATATATATATATATATATATATATATATATATATATATATATAAAAGATATTTTATTCATTTAAAGAATTTATTATTTTATTCTTTATATATATTAAAGATTTAAAAAAATAAAGATAAAATACAAACTTATTTATCTAATACATTTTTGGGAGGAAACTAAATTAATAAAGTAATAGATCATAGCAAAGGTTTTTCCATTAAAACCATTAGTGGATGAATAAAACACAAAGTTAGAAGATAATAATAACAATCCATATGGTTTCTCTATGAATCTACAAATAAAAATAGAAATAACTTAAATAAAAGCTAGGGTTTGGAAAGAAAAGAAGTTAAGGCATAAATGAAGTATTGAGAATGAATAAGATGAATTGCATGCAAACAAGAAAAATATAGAAAAAATTGCTTTTATACTTAGATTTTTGCCCTTAATTTACTTTAGATTTACAATTAGTAAATTGTTTGAAATGTTTTAAGTTGAACATTTAGTTTTATTTAATTAAATTACATTTGAATAAATAGATTTAGTTAATTTAATTAATTGTATTTAAAAAATAGATAATAAATATAATATGAGTTTGAAAATTAGAATTATATTAATTTTATAATTAAATTTAGTTTTGAAAGTTTAGTCCTTGATTTAAAAAAAAAAAATATTATTTGCTATATAATTAAATATTTGAATTTAAATGGGTTTTAATTAAATTTTTAGTTAAATATGAAAATATTAGAGTAGTATACAATATTACAAATTAAGAGAAAATTATGATCATTTAGTTTTCGCATATAATATCTTTATCTCTTGTATTGTCTATAATTATTTCCTTACAATTAGCAAAAAATATGTAGAATCTTACAAACATTTTTAATGCTAATAATTGAATTTAGAAATATTTTGAGTTGTGTTATTGATTTTTGTGTGTTATGTCCAAGTGAAAGTTTGGGCATGACAACAGGTCTCACATTACTCACAACACTAGCAGCCTTAAGGTCCATGATAATCTCAACATTCATGCCATGGGAAAAGTCATCCTTCCTATCACTAATGGTCATAAAACCCTAGCTCTAGAGTTCTTTATCATAAATGAAGAAACTAGCTATGCTATGATTCTGAGAAGACCTTGGATTCATAGGACGAGGGCCATCCCCTCTACTTTATTTCAAGAGGTCCATTTCCTCCACATGGATAAAATAAACATCATCAAAAGGGACCCCAATCCTTTTAGCATTTATAGAATAGAGAAAGACAAAAAGAAACAAGATTTAACTAAAACTACCAACAACCTAGTAATCAAAGAATTTAGAGAAGGAGAGACATCTTGACAGGTCACAAATATTGCTAGGAATTTAAAATTTATGGGAGAAGAGACATGCTAAGAGAATTCCCTTTTTATCCCCACTTAACAAAATCTTATTCTCTCTATTTATCTTGGCAGTGATTCGTATCAAGCCAGATATGAGCATCCATATGTTTGAGGTCATTACTAAAGAAGAAGAAGAATCATAGCCCACATAGGAAATATGAGACTTATCAAAAGTTATTCTGAGACCAATACCAACTTACCCTTATAACTTTGAAGAAGGCCACCCATTTTCAACTGATGAAACTATTGAAAAAACATTGGAACAACTTAGAAGAACAAAAAATGATGAAGTTAGGGGCCAAATTATCAGATGATGAAATATGTGAGTACATAGGGCTTCTCATTAAGTTTATAGACATTTTTATAACAAGTCTCTGAGTTTCTTTACATGAACTTTTAGATGATGAAGAGTACTAATTTGTTAGGTTAGAAAAGTTAGAAATGTTAGATGAGAAAATATTAAGAGCAGTGCAAAGGTATGAGTCATACTTGGGTTGCACAAGTAAGCAGTACAACAAGAAAGTTATTCCCAAACCTTTCAAGGTCAAATCATATTTAGAATTGATAATCTTATTGATACAAGTGCTATTGAAGGCTAAAAGCTCTAACCAAACTAGATTGGTCCTTATGTAGCTAAGGAAGACATCAAAAACAATGCTTATCTCTTGTACACAATGGAGGGAAAAGAATTTGGTGAAACTGTCAAGGCTTTCCATCTTAATTTAATTATTACATTTGAAAAACTATAAAAAATAAAAGAACATAAAAATACAAAAAAATAATATATTTCCAAAAAGAATAAAAAATGTAGTTCTTTCTATTTCACTCCATCTTTCCATATGTTAGTGGTTTGCTCTTCTCCAATTTTTGTCTTAGTAGGAGTCTTAGGTTGCCTAGTATAGTCTATTTTTACTAAGCCAATAGATTTCCAAAATTATTGTTGCCATTATCCCCTTACATTCCTAACAATTTTAAATAAAGTCAACTTTTATCTTTAAAATGATCCTAGTCTTAGCCATCATCTAGTCAAATCTAAACAAAGCAAGATTTCAAACCTATGGTGCCCAATAGAAGATAAGAGGTAGGTCTTCAAATATCTCCTTGATTGGGGGGAAGTATTAGGATTTAGTTACGCTTTTGGTTGCACCTAACCCCTTACTGACATGGCCAAAAATGTCAGGGGGGTCAAAACTCAACAAAGAAATACAAAAAGAAAGAAAAAAAGAAAGAGAGAAAGTAAAAAAGAAAAAAGAGAAAGACATTTCTGATGTATGTACTCTTGTCTAGAGAACAATCTAAGCTCAAATCTATGAAGATGACATCTATCAGAGAGAAAATGAGAAAGAGAAAAGCACACAGATCCATAAGTTAGGTAAAATTTGGAGTATAGATAGCTTACTAGGGCCATTCTTATTGAGGAGCTAATCCTTTACCCCAGGTTTGACCTATTGGCCATCTCCTTTGGTCTAAGTCTAAAAGGTACCATTAAAATTCGTTGTTTGTCTACATAAAAAACTAGCCTAAGTTATTAGTTGAGACAAGGATCAACATTTAGTCTTTTGTGCAACTACATTTAAAAATTGTTCCATATTCTTCCCATTCCCACTTGATCCCCTAAAAATCTATCTCAAAAGTCTAGTAGGTTATCCTATGTTGAGTTAACATGTAATCTCCCTAAATCAAAAATCTTGTAAAGAGAAACCAAATTGTTTTTATCATTTGCATATCATAAAATAAATGTCATAACAACTAGAATTTACAAAATAAATCATATGTGAATCCACCATGTCATATCCATCAAACCATCTCATGCATTCTAACCTCCATCCTTATTTTCTATCCTCCTAGTCTTCCTAACCTCTCTGCATTTTGAAAACCTTATTTCCTACTTTGAGTTGCAAGACACTCAAGAGACCTTAGGATTTCCCAGGTGACCCATATTAAGTTGGAGGTTCTCTAGGAAAACCTACCCTGGAAGAATGGTTAACCCAGACCTAGACACGGGTGACCCTATCATGTTTTAAAGTGAGTGTAAGTTACTTATTTTTGGCTAGTTTCTTTCAGTTTCCTTCCCAATAGCCATTTTTTCCATGCTTTCTTCCCTAGTTTATTTCCCACTTTCATGTCCATATTATCTCATTTTATTCTCCAATATTCTCCATTTCTCTCCTATATAAACTCCCCTCTCATTCGTAGAAAAAGATAATTTTTGCATATAAGCTTTGAGTAGATTTGAAGAAGTTTTCTCCCCGTAGGATAGAGAGATTAGATTGCCTTTGCAATTCTTTCTTACGAGTTCAACACGCCATCCCAAGCATCGAATTACATTAGGAGATTGCATGCCTCTAAATACCCCCATTTCCAAATCCTCTAGTTTAGTTATAATAGGAAGTTAATGTTATCTTCTTGATGCACGCACATCTTAGGAAGCTAATGTTATCTTCCTCACAATTCAATCTCAATTCAACCACAACTTGAATCTTCACTTTCCATCAAGCGAAGTACCCCGAGGCTAGAAGAGGAGATTAAAAGAATAATATCTAGACCCTCTAAGGACATATTCACAACAGTACTTCAAGAATCTCAAAAGCTTTTTCTAGTTGCTTTGATTTCAAAGCAATTTCATTTCATAGTAATCAGATCACTCATTTTACCTAAGGACTGCTACACTTTGTTATTGCTTCTTAGTTTAGTTAAGTTTATTTATTTATTTCTTAGGTAATGTTAGATCTAGTTTGCTTCTTTTTTATTACTATAGCAGATTAGAAGATTCTTTTACTTTCATGTACATCTCAAAATTGAAAACTATAAAAAACATAGTGTAGACTGCACAGAAAAGTCATATAGTTAATTAGCTAACACTTCATTTCAGAAAAGAAAAAATAAAAAATATTAGCTTTCTTTCTTGTATGCATGTAGTTTATCCTTCATAGAAAGTTAAATACAAAATAAAATCCTTGATTCCATAAGAAAACAAATCTTTCAACTTCTCAACAGCGTAAAATACAAAAGAAAATAAAGTAAACACATCAAATTCAATAAAGAAAACTTCAAAGTAATCACTATCTTTCTAATTATATCTATCCTTCACTTGGATTTTCATGCCAAATGTGTCCTAGGATTAAAAAGATTGGATTGAGGTGGTTCCTAACGAAATTCAAGAAAATGTGCCCACTTAGGGAAATTAGAGAACTCAACAAATAGAGATGGATAAGAGAAGAGTCTCACTTAAGAGAACTCACTTTCTTATATGATCTCATCACACACATTGACTCTAGACTCATAGTTCTAGCAAAATGAAGAGAATGTTTGAATTGCACAACAACTCAAGCAACAATCACTTCACATTCCACCCCTCAAATCATCACTATAGCCCATCACTAGAAACTTCTTCAATGTGAAGTGAGTGAAACTGTTGTTGTGACCTCCATTCCACGTAACCATTTTACTACCATTCACAAGATCCTCTTGCTAAGAGAAGAGAGTGATCACTCAGATTCTCCTTTGCTTAGATCAATTTTCTAGAAGAGTGGGAGTAATTCAGTCCATACTATTAATAAAGCTACATCATGCAACACGTGTCATTTTGAGTCCACCTCATTCAATTTTTATGGTGAGTAGTCTTAAAATATCACATTCCTATTTCCCACAACCAAAATGATGGTGCAATTTTTAAAGGAACAAAATCATATATGAAATTATTGTAACAACCACCAGCTTCACCAGGTAGATTAAGGAATCATTCCTATAACTAATATGCATAAGAAATGTAGAATTTCAAACCATGTGAATATGTTTACATTAACCATGCATAACATCTCACCATTATTAAGATGTTAGTGATGTGAAACACATTTAGAATGCATCAAACATTGATGAATTAAATGTATGAAAAGATAAGAAAACCCATTTTTAGATATTGGAAACCATTATAAAAAATGAAAACCCAAAGAAATGGAGCAAAAAAAATTGTATATTGTTTAAAAAAATGTTTACAAGGGTTTCCAACCATTCATAATGTGTTACAATTTCAAATAAATAGGTTACTTGGATAGGGAAGATGGAAAGTCATTCCCTCCAAAAACCACAAGAGATAAAATACATGAAAGACCAAAAGGCATACATCTTTTTGTTCTTGTCTTTATGATTTCATTATATTTCTACAAAAGAATGGCATGCAAATGAGTGTCACAAGACTTGTGCACACTCTTAGCTATCTCGATTGATTTTTTATGATTGCTCTTATAGATATGAGGCAAAATTATCCATTACAAATCTTCACAACATTTAGATCTGGTCCATCTAAGTGCACAAAATATAACATTATCCTTAATGAAAACATCTAGTAACTTCTCATGTACTTGATTGCATTCAACTAGTTTCTTCTCAAATTCTTCACAAGCTATCCATATCCTTATAAGTCTAATGATAGATGATCGATATAAGTTTCCCTCTTTTGAAGACTCCTTAATCATATCCTCAAACTAATTTTTTAGAACTTGGGTTGAATTGAATATGTGTTGGTCATCTTATAGACAACACCCAATTTTCCTCACAAAATTATGGATGTCACCCAAGGTGTTATGTGTCATATCATGTTTCTTTTAACTTTAGCTTGCAACTTCTCAAACTATCCCTCTAGAACTTATATTCTTCCTTCTATCTTCTATGAACATAAGGCTTTGTACCATCCAAAACTCCTCCATCCACCGAAGTCTTGAAATCCATATTTGCTAGCTCCATAACATGAAGATAGATATTTTCTATTGCTATCAACTCTTCATCAATATTATTCTCCAACACTTTCACTTCATCATCCTCCTTTACAATCCTATCACAAAGAGAAACAACTTCATCCATAACCCTATTGCCCTAATTATAATAGTTATGTGTTCCATGCTTTTGTTTCTCTGACAATATCTCTCAATTCACCTACTATAGGTATCTCTTTATTTGTAGATTGAATGAATTGTGGAGAGGTAGTTGCAATTAGGGAATCAATAGGTCTAATTAGGTGTTTAATATAGGAAGTGAGATAGGCCACTTTATCCTTTAACTCCTCTTTGGTTTCTTTGGCTTTCTTTATTTTTTGACTCATCAAGTCAATTGAAGACTTTATTGTTTGTTTGACCTCTTCTTGGACTCCTTCCCAAGAGACATAGTGGTTACCATGATATATTTTTGTTGTAATTCTTCTTCAAGAATATCTAATAATACAGTTACAGTCTGAGATTATCCAATCCCCTATTCATATGTGATGATAGTTGACTTCAGTATAGATTTGTTTGGAGGTGGAGGTTTTGGGAACATGGAAGCCAATTTTATAAAATCATCCAACATAGTATTAGTTACCCATTTTCTCTTTTGAATTATTTGGTCAAACCATTTTAGTGTACTTTATGTGGTTGACCCTTTCTATTGAGTGTTATCCTCTAACTATTGTTGTTCACTTTGGTCTTTTGGAAGATTTGGAGAAAGGTGAGTAGGTGTTATAGGAGGAAGAGATGTTGACTTCCTATGATATTGTAAAAGTGTTTTCATAAGAGATTTTATTAGAGAACTTGTAGGTGGAGATTTAGGTGGTGAAAATGAAGGGGTCACTTAGGAGGAGAAGTTGGAGTAAAAGTAGGTTCCATTAGAGGCTTTATGAATTCCTTATAAGAAGAGGAGAGGGGTTCATCCACTTGATTTTGTTCTGTTTGGGTGATAGTGGGTGGAGTTGAAGCTGAATAAGTTGTTGCAACCTTGGAATAATCCCCTCCTTTCTATACAAATGTGATCTTGCATCTCCTTTTCCTTTCAAGTTGAGTGACCTCTTCTTTAGACTCTTTTCTTCCTTGGCCCTCTTGTTCTTTTTCCTTTCCTCTTGGGGATTCACCCACTGGAAAATTAAGATTCTTCTTTTCTCTATTAAACCATTCTCATCTTCTCTTGATATTACCCCATTATTTTCTCTATATCTTTCCTTTGCACTCTAATCCATCCTAGGAAATGAATTATCAAAAATTACATCAAGTTCATATGAAGGATTAATGATTTTCCTTCATCTTCTATTTCATCTAGAACTTCATCAATCTGATAAATCTTCATTTGATGTGTACATATATGAGAGTAGTCCCTTCTTTTGACCTCCTTGTGTACATATATGAGAGTAGTCCCTTCATTTGATGTGCACAACTGGCCCAAAAGTCTTCCAAAGCATGCTTGTTTTTGTTGGCAAGAGACATTGCTATGGTATGGACTTGTATGTTGTCATTGATGGAAACAAGGCTCAGAGATCCTATCACCATGACATGAAGAGATATCTCTGGAAGAGCATATTGGATTTCAGGTCCGGTTGACAAAAAATGGCTAAGTATGGAAAGTATTCTAAGTAGAGGATAGTAAGTCAGATAGTATGTCTCCACAGATGATGATTGTGTAACGCGGTTCAAATATGATGTTTGTAATTATTTGGTGGTATCATGCTCTAGAGATTAAGTCTTGATTTCCTTTGGAAGTCACTTAGAAGAAATATCTATGTCCGGGTAAGCAAAGGTATAGTAGGAACAGTGAACAGGGTCTAGTGCAGAGGTCCGCATTCCTCTGCAGATAAGTATTTTGTTATGTGGTTTCAAGGTGTTGTAAACACTTATATGAAGTGTCTTATTCTAGAGTTAGGAGATCTAAAGTCCACCGAAAAGATAGTTGCAAGCTGCTAAGTATCGACATAGTGTTTGACAGAGTTTGACAGAGACAGAGTCTGAGTTTTGATGGTCCGTATTTCTCTACAAGATGATATCATGTCTTGTGGTTCTAAGGGTAAGATTGGGAATGTGTAAAGAGTCCTTGATATGATTTGGAAGGTGTTTTGAGATCCTCAATAAAAGTTGTAAGTCAGTAGATGGAGTTGTTAAGCATGCTCTTGAGGAACAGGCTGACTGGTGAGATAAATCATGATGCAGAGAAAGGATAGTGTGTGAAAGATCTATGTAAGTAATTGAATGATTAGATATGACCTATATGAACACATTTGGGAGAAGATTTGGGTCCACGCAACATATAGTGCATTGGATTGAGCGACAAGGTACATCTTTCTATGTACACATTTCACTTCTTGGATGCCGACCTGATTATAGATTAAATCATGATGCAGATATATATAAGAGAGATGATCTTCAGTTGAGGTGTGTGCATGTGTAGTGTGTGTGTGTGTGTGTGTGTGTGATGTGAGCATGCAAATAGAAGAGCAGAGTTAGAAGAGAAGCAATGATGAAGACTTGGGATTCAGAATTTAGTTGCTAAATGATTGCACCCTTGCATAGTGGCAGATGCTTAAGCAGTATTTAGTTATCATGTGTGATCTGATTGGAAGCAAAGTTTTGCCATCAAGGCAGTAAGCCGATAGTGAGCCTCCAGTAGGGTTTAACAACCCTCATTGTAATCTTTCTAGGTTTAGGGTTGAGGTAGTGAGCCTGCTAAATCTAGTTGTACTTCATGGCAGTAAGCCAGCATGTTCTAGGCCCATGGAGTGACCAAGCCTGAACATCATTTTTCTAAAGATTGCAATATATATGAGAGCTAATCCTCTCTGTGGTTTTTCCCTCTTTGGGTTTTCCATGTAAAATCTTGGTGTTATGTGTCATGCTTTTGTGGATGTTGTTCAGTTGTATATTTGGTTTCTATTGGATTATTCTTTTGAAATGGTTAAAAGTAAAAATACAAGAAAAGATTTATAGAACACTAATTCACCCCTCCCTCTTAGTGTTCTTGACAATCAACAATTGGTATCAGAGAAAGGTTCCTTGGAAAAAGTTTAATAGCTTAAGGAAGAACTGGGTCATGGCAGTAAGAAGGTATGGAAATTATGAGAGATACAATCAACTAGAAGCAACTCTTATGGATCTTGAAAATTCTGAAGTAGAGGTCAGAGATCTGAATGAAATTTTGAAACAAGCTGATGAATGCATCTTAAAGCTGAAAGAGCAAGTCAAGAAATTCAAAGATAGATACAAAGAAGTCTATGACCAATTGTTATCTGCGAATGAAGCCCTAAATGATTTGGAAGCAGAAGTTGCAGAAAGAACAAGAGTAGAAGATGATCTAAATTTGATTGTGAAGAACATATTAGAAGATTGTGCTAAACTTGAAAAATAAATTATAAGTTTAAAAAAAGGTCTAGAAAAGGCTAGAAGTTTTGAAGAGAAATTCAAGATAAGTACTCCAAAGCTTCATGAAATGATTGCTAGCCAGAGGAGTGCTGATGACAAACATGGTTTAGGATTTGAGAAAGGAGAGAGTTTAAACTCTGGTCAAATGAACACAAAGTCAAGGAAAAATAAAGGATCCCAGTTTAGAAATCAAAGAAGAAGATCTAGAAGACCTCCGGTCAGACAACCAAATGCTCAAAGGTACTCACCTTTCAATAGTTATTGTAATTCATGCAATAAGTTTGGTCATAAGGCTACTCAGTGTAGGAGTGGAATAAATCAAAAGACTCCATCATTCTCTGGTCAATGTTTCAATTGTAAGAAATTTGGTCATAGAGCAAATGAATGTAGAAATCAGATCAAGAAAAGTTTCAACAATGGGAGGAATGAACAATCATTCAAAGGTAAATGCTTCACTTGCAATAGAATTGGTCATAGAGCTATTGTATGTAGAAGTAAAGTGAGTCAGAATTCTATTAGGTGCAATACATGCTATAAAATGGGACACAGATCAAATGAATGAGGAAGTTTGGTAAGAACTAATTTTCAAAATATCAGGAACAGTAAATCATTCAATGGAAAATGTTTTGCATGCAATAGATTTGGACACATGGCTAATCAATGCAGGTCAAATTCAATCAATGGAAGGAATCAAGATCAAAAGAATGTGGTATGTTTCAATTGCAACAAATCTGGACATATTGCAAGGTTTTGTAGAAGCAGGAATGTGAAGAAAGATTGCTATTCTGAAGAAAGGAAAACAAAACAGAAAAATGAGAAAGGAAAAGAAAAGGTTGAATAGATTGAAACTAAGGAAGAAATGGACAAGAACTGGGTTGATAATGAAATAATTTTAATTGAGGATAGATCCACACCAACATATGATGTGGATACCTTGTTTGAAGAGTAAATAGAGAGCTCTGGCTCAGGGGGAGCAATGTGGAAAATCCAAATCCCACAGCGAGAAAGTGGGTGCCAAAATTCGGCACGAAGTCATATGATGAATTTGATGTGACACAACTCTTAGAAGAAAAACTGGAAGATAAAGGGTCAATGCGGCATATTGCGAAGCAATCCTAATTGACTGTGCTCTATAGTGAAAGGTTTTGGCAGCTTTTTGGGAATGAGCATTTAATGACGACTAGGTCAAGTCGTGTGGAGGATAAAAAAGAACTTGTTTTCACATTACACTCAAAGCCATCAAGTATTCAGAGAGATCAGAATAGAATTTGAGCAACAATAATCAAGAATTGAAGAGCCTGGAGAATTTCAGAAGAAGGAAACCTAATTCAATAGTACAAGGTAATCTCGTTCAAAAAATTCTTGTGAAAATTCTAAAATGGCATCACCACAAGTTGTTGATATTACTGAGCGAGCATGACCAAAATTCAAAAAACACCCATTCAAATCAACCGAAGTCGATCAGTTGGGTACATTCTCAAGTGTTCCTCATGGAGTCATGCATGTAGAAGATGTTAGGGCATATATTCATGTTGCCCTAGAGGAATTTGGTGATAGCAGGTTTACTGATCTCTACACAAAACACTTGAGCAATGAGAATCTCAAATTGAAGAATGAATATCTGGCATTGAAAGAAAAGAAATTTATTTAGTACTTGAATTTCCCAACTTTTATGGAAGATGAATGGGTCCAGTATGTGTTAAGTAGGATTCATGATGAATTCATATGGCTTGAAAGACCTTTCAAGATTACAAAAGATGCTATTAGGGCAGTCACTAGATTATGCTCTACCAGATCAGTACCTCTACTGAAATCCGTAAAAAATGATACAGTAATTACAGCTACCGGAGCGAAATTTGATAAGAGAGCCTTGACAATAAATGATATTGAGGATCATATAGTGAGATTTGCCTCAATGGTATTAGGATACAAAGTTTATTTCACCAACCAGGAGAATTTTGTTTCAGGCATGGCCATTTACACATCCTATCAAATGATTAAGGAAAATATTGTTTATGACATTTGTGAATTGCTCCGATAGCAAGTAATGGATAACCTGAAGAAGACAAAAGAAGATAAATACCCCTTTAAATTTGGCACACTGATCATGTGTTTATTTTTCTATTTTATGCAAGAGTTTCCTGGTATGAAGAACCTATTCTAGACCAATGATAAACCTGTCACAGTTCAAATTAGAAATTTGTTGAGTAGCATAGGCACCATTGACACATAGAATGCAGCCCTATGGGGCTATTTCAAGAGCTTCCAAAGATCAATGCAAGCCAGAGAAAGGATTCCCAAAATAGTGGTTGAAAAATACAAGGATACAATCTGCTTCACTATGACAAAAGATTGGTGTTTGATGGAGGCCGTTGAGCCCAAAATGATTTGTGTTATGCCTATGGGATATGAGGTAGATGGAACTGTACTGGAAAACTATACTGAACATATGCTGAGCAAACCCAGAGATCCCAAGGAAGAAAGATTTGGGACTTATGATGAATTGCATGCCAAAATTCATGTTGAGGTAAGAAAACCTGAAATCTCTAGGAAAATGAGGAAAGTGGCAGAAGAAATTGCCATAAAGCATGGATTCACAAAAGAAGAAGTGGTAGAGGCAAGGGAAAAGGCACAAGTTGTTAGGGAAGTAGAAGAAAAGAGAAAAGGTGAATCATCTTGGGCTTCGAAAGAACCCAAAGGTAAGATAGAAAAGGTAAAGAAGGCAGAAAGAAAAACCAGAGCCTCCACTTCTACTGAAGCCTCATCCACTCCCTCTGGTTCCACATTCTCTACAAATGTGGAAATTCCTGCCACTAGCTCCAAAAGAAAGAAGTCTAAGGCCAAGAGAATGCATGCAAGTATAACTATTGATGAAGAAGAAATAGAATCAGATGAGGAAGTAAAGAAGATGAAGAGTGAGGCCTCAAAAGCCTCAAGAACTAACAAAAAAGGGCCCTCCAGTAAGAGTAGATCTGGGAAAGGATTAAAGCAAGATGAGCCTCAAATAGAGGAAACTACTATAAGCCTTGAAGATGTTCTTAAAGCCATAACAGTTGATGGAAATCTAAAACCCATAGCTCAGTTGTATGATGAATATAATGATCTAAACAAAAAGATCATTGAGACTACTATTGTAGAATATCTAAATATCTACAATAAGGCCCTAATTGAAATTATTACTGATCTACCACACAGCCTAGGTAACATAATGAGTACAAGAAAAGAAGTAGCTATGGCAAAATATGTTGAGCTAAGAGAGCACTCATTGATATGATTATGTTTGGAAATCACTACTGAGGAGAAGATCAAAATCTCAAAAGAAATCAAAGATGCCTTCAAGATCAAGAAAAGAATGAACTCGTTGATGTTGGGAGAAATTGACAAAGTGGTTAAGGAAATAGAGGAAATTACCCTAACGGCATTAAAGAAAAACAATATTCCAACTATCTATGATGATAAAGAAGCAAATGATGAAGACATATCTCCATCGGAGATAAGCCAAAATCAAGGACCAGAACAAAGTGATCAAGTTCCCAACACTAATATAGTGGATATGATAGATCTAGGTGAAACTAAAATTGATTTGCCTCCTGAGCAATAGGTTGAGGATGAAGACAATAGGGAACAGATAAGGAGCCCTTCACCGAAACAAAACACAAATCAACTAGAGAATATGGACATAGATCCTCCAGAAAAAAATCAACAGAAAAAAATCAAGAGGAAGTATCTAAGTGAGAAAGAGACACTGCAGATGTCTCAGTTGGTTCTGGGAGTCAACAAGTTGTAGATGAGTCTAAACTCCTTCAAGGACCAATCAACTTGGCCTCATTGTCACCTTTTCAAAAGTTCAAGCTCGTATCTATGGTTCAGGCCAAGTCACAGGAAGAGTTATTAAAATCTCATGGTCAAGATAACAAATTGATCAACGAAGCATGCACTGTCTTGGAAAAGCTAATGCCATCATTTCAAAGGGATACCTCATTATCCCTTGCTGACCATCTCAAAAATCTATTAAACTCTGTAAGTGTACATTTTGAATCTTTTGAAAAATCTGTAGAAGCCAAGGTTAGAAAAGAGTTTAATGAAAATAGATTGACTAAGCTAAAGACTATGATAGCCAAAGACAAAAATCTATTAGAAAATGGGATTAAGAACATACAAAGTGCCATTGAAGAAGCCAGAAAAATATACAATTTTTGTTTATCTTGGCCAAAGATCACAAAGGAGCTAGAATATAAAATCAAAGACTTGGAACTCGAACTGCTACATATCTCTGAGACATATAATCTAGCAGCCGAGTCAATAAATGCTAAAGAAACACAAGTTCAAATATCCATAATGATTTACACACTCTAATGAAGAAAAGGGGAGAAATCAAAGACAGGTTGTGTTAGCCGAAAGGATTGATAAGTCTGAAAATTGATTCCATGACCAATTTGGCAGATGAGGCCTTGAAATCTCAAGCACTAATTGATACACCATCAGATGTCCAGAAGGCAGAGAAGCTAGTATTTTTTATGAATGGCCACATCCACATTCTATAAAGTGTAAGAAATACATGGAATGGAGAGATAGCCCTAATAAAGACTATCTATAGTGACATTTTTCCTTCAATCACAAGTTAAGATGAAGATTGTACTTGTAAATATGCAGCAGAGTACATAAAATTTCAAACTTTTAACAAATTTTTGGTTCCAGATCACACCCTTTTCCATTGATGTCAAAGGGGGAGAAGTAGATCAATGAAAAATGGATAATCATCTCAAGGGGAGCAGGAAAATAAAGTGTATATAGTAAGGGGGAGCAATCAAGCATTTTTCACTAAGCGTTGCCATCAATGCCAAAGGGGGAGATTGTTGGCAAGAGACACTTCTCCGGTATGGACTTGTATGTTGTCATTGATGGAAACAAGGATCAGAGATCCTATCACCATGACAGGAAGAGACATCTCTAAAAGAGCATACTAGATTTCAGGTCTGGTTGACAGAAAATGGCTAAGTATGGAAAGTATTCTGAGTAGAGGACAATAAGTTAGATAGTATGTCTCTGCAGATGATGATTGTGTAACTTGGTTTAGATATGATGTTAGTAATTGTTTGGTGGTATCATGCTCCAGAGATTAAGTCTTGATTTCCTTCAGAAGTCACATAGAAGAAATATCTAAGTCTGGGTAAGCAAAGGTATAGCAGGAATAGTGAATAAGGTCCAGTGTAGAGGTCCGCATTCCTCCGCAGATAAGTATTTTGTTATGTGGTTTTAAGGTGTTGTAAACACTTATATGAAGTGTCTTATTCTAGAGTTAGGAGATTTGAATTCCACCGGAAAGATAGTTGCAAGATGCTAAGTATCGACATAGTGTTTGACAGAGTTTGACAGAGACAAAGTCTGAGTTCTGATGGTCCACATTTCTCTGCAAGATGATATCATGCCTTGCGGTTCTAAGGGTAAGATTGGGAATGTGTAAAGAGTCCTTGATATGATTTGGAAGGTGTTTTGAGATCCTCAATAAAAGTTGTAAATCAGTAGATGGAGTTGTTAAGCATGCTCTTGAGGAACAAGCCGACTAGTGAGATAAATCATGATGCAGAGAAAAGATAGTGTGTGAAAGATCTATGTGACTAATTGAATGATTAGAGCCGACCTATATGAACATGTTTGGGAGAATATTTGGGTCCACGTGACACATAGTGCATTGGATTGAGCGACAAGGTACATCTTTCTATGTACACGTTTCACTTCTTGGATGTCGACCTGATTATGGATTAAATCATGATGTGGATATATATAAGAGCGATGATCTTCGGTTGAGGTGTGTACATGTGTAGTGTGTGTGTGTGTGTGTGATGCGAGCATGCAAATAGAAGAGTAGAGTTAGAAGAGAAGCAATGATGAAGACTTGGGATTCAATTCAGTTGCTAAATGACTGCACCCTTGCATAGTGGCAGATGCTTAAGCAGTATTCAGCTACCATGTGTGATCTAATTGGAAGCAAAGTTTTGTCATCAAGGCAATAAGCTGACAGTGAGCCTCCAGTAGGGTTTAATAGCCCTCATTGTAATCTTGCTAGGTTTAGGGTTGAGGTAGTGAGCCTACTAAATCTAGTTGTACTTCATGGCAGTAAGCCAACATGTTCTAGGCCTGTGGAGTGACCAAGCCTGAACATCATTTTTGTAAAGATTGCAATATATATATGAGAGCTAACCCTCTCCATGTTTTTTCCCTCTTTGGGTTTTCCACGTAAAATCTTGGTGTTATGTGTCATGCTTTTGTGGATGTTGTTCAGTTGTATATTTGGTTTCTATTGGATTATTATTTTGAAATGGTTAAAAGTAAAAATACAAGAAAAGATTTATAGAAAACTAATTCACCCCCCTCTCAGTGTTCCTGACAATCAATAGTGTTGATATGAGGCTCTGAATCCATTAACACAAGATCTGGGGTTAAAAGAGCACCTAGATTTACATGGGATCAAATTCAATTGTGCCATTTTTGTGTCTACATTTCTAGTATCTTGTATTGTCAAACATGTATATTTTCCTACAAAAAATGGGAACTAAAATTCCCTTCACCTTTCTTTTGGAGTATATCTTTTATACCTCCACCAATTCTTGTATAGTTCTAACATCATCAACTTGTCTCCCACATACCTAGGGAGCTTGTATGGTGCCTTATAAAAACTACAAGCTCTTATGTAGGTTAGAAAATTGTGGATATACTAGTTTCCTCACTTATTTAGGACATCCATAGATTCGATGTATATTCTTTGGAAAATATTGTTCTTGAACATTTGATAATATAGAAATTGAATGCATCATTGAATCTTATGAAAGATTTTTCACTCTCTTGAAGCTCCAATTGAGGGTAGTATTCATAAAAATTTTGTTGGCCCATCCCATGACTCCCTTGATATTGAGACCATCAAATTTTTGTCTCTTGGATAATGTATACACTAGGTATGAAGTCATAAAATACCTTTGACTTAGTTATATTGCTTAATTTCTCATGTGGCATATCATTGATTAGGGAAGCCTAGTCAATAAACTCCTTTTCAACAAGAATCTTAACAATGTACTATACATCCATGTTTGGAACTCTATTGTCATCTCCTGACCTGTGACCCTACTCAACTATGTGATTATATCATAAACTTACTCACATAATTCACTTTTGAACAATTTCTTTAGAAGCCTAGTGGATGATGATGTCTTTGGCTTAATGAACCAACTTTTATTTATAACTTATGAACATTTATGGTAATGGTTGTCATAGTATTTCTTGGAGGAGTTCATGGTGATCTAGATGTACTCTTTCTTGACAAGGAGATCTAACATTTCTTCAATATATTATGGTTAAATCATTAACATTGCATTACCCTCAATGTTCCTTATTCTCTAGTATCCTTATTATAATATTTGGCACATCATCAACAAATCAATAGATTGAATGGTTATTGGGAAGGTTGTAGCTTGGACTAGATCACTCAAATTTAAGTTTTATGCTCTTTGATATGCCTTACTATCTTTATTCATCTATTTGTGAAACTCCTCTAGTCCCACATGTGCCAAGTTTGTGTCAGATATGTTGGCAAGTTTCATGACTACCTTGGATGGTGGGATGACACCCTTGAAAATTTCATACTTCATTTTTGCAAGTGATGGCATGCTCCTTTAGGATGTCTTATAGAGAACATGTTAGAGTTAATATTAATCTTTTAGAATGTGATACAATTTTTTAAAGTTCAACATTTGATCATCAAAGAGATTTTAACGTTTTACTATGAGTTTTGATAGCACCCTCCCATACATATGCTCTGATACCCAATTCAATCTATTGACTGATTACCAAGTTTCTCATTGAACACCGACTTCTAAAGACTTATATCACAATGGTGACAAGAACTACGCAGGGACTATAGGATTACACAATAACAGTCATTAAAAATAGTTCATGCTCCAACTCAGTTATGTGACAGGAACTTGCAATTAACACATGCAACTTTGTCTACAAGGCGACATGAATTAAAATGCTATAGTCATCATAAGGGACTATATCAACAAAGACAATAGTAGTCATCATTTGTATATCATAGATCAATAACAAAACACCATTTTGTATTATGAAGAACGGATTACACAAAACTTGAATTCATACATTACCCAGATGGAATGTGCCAATAGTGAAATTCCAGTCACCTTCTACAATGAACTCCCTGATTCTTCTACATACCAATCTTCCCTGTCGATGGTTTCCTTCACCTCATGTTTTGTTTTTGCATTCTTTATTCTTCCCTCTATACTCTCTCATCATTGTGTCCCATCAAGTTTCCTTATGGCCTCCTTCATTTCCTTTATTCACTCTTTTTCTACCCATCTTTTTCTTTGTGGTCCCAAACAACTACTATTTCTCCCTCTACAGATTTCCTTCCTCCATTCCGCTCTATCCTCTGTTGGCTTCAAACAACTACTCTCCTACCTTCTACAGATTCCTTTCTTTTTAACTGTTCCAAAATGACCGAATTAAACCAATTCATCAAATAATAGTTGGTTTTGGCAGAGAATAGTTCGACAGTTACAAAGGCCCTTTGAACTAGAATTCTTGTCGCTCTCTCCTCTCTTCAAGACTATTCATCCTTTCTCTTTATCTTCTGCTTGACTCTTCACATTCACAACGATGGAATTGTTTTTCTTCCCCTTCTCATCAGCCGTTACAAGATGACGTCGCTCTGTCATCCATCTGTTATGCTACCATTGCTAAGTATTTCATGCCACGTCCACTATTACTTGGTCATTCCTCTTCCTCAAAACTATCCTCCAAGTTGCCCACATTCTACCATTCATCTTCCCTTTGAAATTGTCCCAACGGTCAGGGAAATATAAAACTATCAACAATTTTTGCCACTTGGTGATAGGAGAATTCTTTTCTACTAGCAACAAGACTCTTTTACTATCTTTGGTTATCAGTGACAAGAACTCCTTAAGTGATAGGAGTATGCACAAATCAAGCATAAGGTATCACCGCTTATTCCCAAAAGAAATCTAACAAACACCAAATCAGCCAAAAGAAAATAAATCAAAATTGTTAGGAGCACGATGCCCCTACATCAAACTCCTCAGGAACAAAAAGATCATGTGCTCCTATAGATGTGGTGATTTATCCAAAGTAAATCATCAATACTCTTCTTCCACTTCTTCCACAATCTTTCTGGCCCATATGGCATATTTACCCCATATAGCTGTGCACTATTCCTCTCTACTCTTATGAATATATCTCTAATTTTTCCCAACCTAAAAATATCATAAGTGAATGGATGAAAATTAAAGATTTCCATGTTTCCAAAATCACTCAATCCATGCATTACATCATCAACAACATTTACTATAGCTGCTCTTATTTTGTCATCATACTCGACCTTACTACCCACATAGAAATTAAATTGACGGAAACTACCTAGTTCCCCAAACTCTTTTACCTCGCAAATATCATCAACATCTGTGTCAACTGCATATAAATCTGCACTTCCCATTTTGTTTCCCCATCCTATAGCATCAACTAACAACCTTTCCAACTGATCTTCCTTAACAGTCAACTGTTGCAACAACAGATCATTTTCAGTTTCCTCATCCATATCATAACTTTCAATAACATTTCCAACATTTGTTTTCATGGTTGCAACTACTTCTTCAACATTATCTGCAAGCCTTCTTTCTGCATTCTGTGTTGTCTCATGGGTCTACATACCCTCAATCTTTGTTAACCATTCTTTCTCTATTGCTTCCAATTGTGTCCATAAATCCTTCTCATTAACATTACTTGTTGTCTCTTCCTTCAAATCTGCACTTTCTCTTTTCTCTTCTCTTCTAGACCCCTTGTCAATCATGAGAATTCCACCATTCCAAGTACTTCCATTTCTCACTTCCTTAACCTTTGTGATGGCTGCAATCTCACTCTTTACCTCTTCATTTTTCTCATCATTCCATGCTACTACTATTATCCTGTTTTGCTTTGTATCACTCTTACCCCACTTGAGTTTATTTTCTTGTTTCTTGTTATATTTTCTTCTTCCCATGTCTTTCTCATCTACAAGTCTCCATAACTCCGTTTCATATTCATAAATGCCATCTTCACTATTCATTTCCACATTCTTTTCATTTTCTTCCATCAAACTCTTATCTTCAACTATTTCATTTGTGAATTTAAAATATTCACTATTTAATTCACCAAAAGCAAATTGCTTACCTTTTATCTCGCATGTATCCTCCTCTAGCTTCCTCCAAGCTACTCCATGCTCTTGTTTCTTTGGTATGACACTAGTCAATGCTTTTGTATCTTAATTATCTTCCTTTTGTTATTCTGATTTCCTTGCACCATCATTTTGCTTTCTAGCTTCACGGCTTAACAATGTTCCTTCACTTTTCTTGAACTCTTCTTTGCAAGTTTCAGCTTGTTGTATGTGACAATCCTACTGCAGACTTAATTCTTCCATCTTAATCTCCTTCTTGACTTCATATCTTCTATTCTCTAGAGAGGTTTTCTTCTCCCCATATTCTTCTGCAACAACTCCTTTGGTTGTTGTCCTATCTTTCATTATCCACACTTTATTTCCTGTAACCCTAGGCTGTTGGCCTTTTATTGCTGCACTCATTGTCCATGGTATATGATTCAATTGCTTCCTTAAGACCTCTACTATACACTTCCTTTCTTGCCAACTTGTTCCCTCTTTTTGTCTCCTCTTGCATTCAATCAAGCCCTTCATGCTTGGCATTTGTTTTCTATTACAAACCACATCATAACCATCTTCTAATTTACACTTCCCATGCTGTCCCTTAAGCCAACGTGGTACTATATAACCATGTTCTTCTTTTTTTTCTCTATCAAATTGAATAACCACACTCTTAATTTCACTTTTATGACCAAAATCAACATTTGTACTCACATGTACTTCTTTGTCCCGTTGTCCAGATTTGCTATCATCCTTGCCTTCATTATTTGCCAACTCATCTTGCTTATAGACTTCCTCCCTTTCATCTATAACATCTTCTAAGGCATCTTGTAACTCATAGTCATCCTCAACATCTACATTATCATTTGAAATCAATATCATACTATTCTCTTATGCACATTTAAGTTCTTTGAATTGTACCTCTTCATGTTGTACTACTGCAATTTGTTTTCTACTTCTCTCATCATCATCTCCCTCTATGGGTGCTTTCCTTGACCCTTCTTTGGTCCATTCCAACGTCTCACTCCTGACCTTCCTTGTGAAGCTCTTCATACCTGCACACACATGCCTCAAGACAACATTAGATAATAAAACAAGAGACCATAATTTCTCCATAAGTGCCTCCTTCATAGACACTTCCCTCTTTCCTTTGCTCTCTTCAACATGCACTTCTTCTGTGCTCCATTCCTTAACTTTTTCCATGTTCTCTTTAATGAGAACTTCTTTGACCTCTTCTAGTCCATGTTGTTCTATAGAGAACTCCTCACTGTCCCAATCTCTCTAGAACTCTCTCATCCTCTTATCTTTTCCTCTTAAGGCTTTTATACTCTGCCTTTTCCTCTTCTCAACAATCTCCTTTACATGCCACTTCAATTTTCTCTTCATTGGCCATACCCACACATAATCTTGGATTTCTTCTTCAAACCTTTGTTGCCTTGAAATTATGTATTATTTTAAGTCTCTTCTCAATTCTGCTAGCTCTCTTTCAAAATCTGCATTTTGCTTCTTCATGTTTTCCTTCTACCCAGTCTTTTGGTGTCACACCTTTCTTGTTACTGCATCAATCTGCAACAAAACCACAACACTCACCTTTCAACAAGATCAATAACACATGCAATATTCATGGCCCAGATCTTTTTGGGCTCTAATACCAATCTGATAGCACACTCCCATACATATGCTCTGATACCCCATATAATCTATTAACTAATTACCAGGTTTCTCATCGAACACCGACTTCTACAGACTTATGTCACAATGGTGACAGGAACCAGGCATAGACTATAGGATTACACAATAACAGTCATTAAAAATAGTTCATACTCCAACTCAGTTATGCGACAGGAACTTGCAATTAACACATGCAACTTTGTCTACAAAGCGACAGGAATTAAAATGCTATACTCATCATAAGGGACTATATCAACAAAGAAAATAGTAGTCATCATTTGTATATCAAAGATCAATAACAAAACACCATTATTTTTATTATGAAGAACAGATTACACAAAACTTGAATTCATACGTTGCCTAGATGGAATGGGCCAATAGTGAAATACCAGTCACCTTCTACAATGAACTCCCTAATTCTTCTACATACCAATCTTCCCTATCGATGGTTTCCTTCACCTCATGTTTTGTTTCTACATTCTTTATTCTTCCCTCTATACTCTTCCATCATTGCATCCCATCAATTTTCCTTATGGCCTCCTCCATTTCCTTTATTCACTCTTTTTCTGCCCATCTTTTTCTTTGCGGCCTGCTGTCTTTTCTCTGTTTGTAATCTCTTATTCCTTTCGCATTCAACCTCTTTCTCTAAGTCCTAGACAGGTACTATTTCTCCCTCTGTGGATTTCCTTCCTCTATTCCACTCTCTCCTCTGTTGGCTTCAGCCAACTACTCTCCTACCTTCTACAGATTCCTTTCTTTTCAACTATTCCAAAATGATAGAATCAACCCAATTCGTCAAATAACAGTTAGGTTTGGCTGAGAACCATTCGACAGTTACAAAGGCCATTTGAACTAGAATTCATGTCGTTCTCTTCTCTCTCCAAGACTATTCATCTTTTCTCTTTATCTTCTACCTGACTCTTCACATTCATAGCGATGGAATTATTTTTCTTCCCTTCCTCATCAGCCATTGCAAGATGATGTCACTCTATTGTCCATCTGTTATGCTACCATTGCTGAGCATTTCATGCCACATCCACTATTACTTGGTCATTCCTCTTCCTCAAAACTATCCTCCAAGTTACCCACATTCTACCATTCATCTTCCCTTTGAAAATGTCCTAACGTTCAGGGAAATATAAAACTGTCAACAGTTTCTGCCACTTGGTGCCAGGAAAATTCTTTGCTACTAGTGACAAGACTTTTTTACTATATTTGGTTATCTGCGACAAGAACTCCTTAAGTGATAGGACTATACACAAATCAAGCATAAGGTATCACTACTTATTCCCAAAAGAAAGCTAACAAACACCAAATCAGCCAAAAGAAAATAAATCAAAATTGTTAGGAGCACGATGCCCCTACATCAAGTTTTCACGTTAAAAGATCCAAATTTAAAGAGTTTCAGATTTTACAAGTCAAAATACAATAAATTCAGTGTTAACAGGCTATTTTACAAGTATTTTAGATTATGTATACCATTTTGCAAGCATTCATTTTAGGGTTTGAGTCTAAAATGCATGTTTGCATGCTTTAAAATGAGTTAAAAAGGCTCTCTTTATAAGTAATTTAGGGTTCAACATCTTTTGTATAATTTGCATGTTTAAAATTTTATTTTTTGAGTCTAAGCTACCAAATCATCGAGCCTTGGCATCTATTTTTGGCATCTATTTTCATCATGCATATATTAACATTCTAAACCAAAAATGTTTAAAGGGGTATGAATTAGGGTCAAAGCAATAGGGTCTCAAATTTCAAAATTTGGAGAAAATTTGCAATTTATAATCTTGGTTTCAATTTGTAGTTCAAAGTTGAAGTTTGAGTTATAAATAGCTCATAGCTCATGAAGTGACTAGCATTTTGCAAACTATATTACCCCATAAATCAAAGACTCATAAAGTTCAGAGTTTAGAATTTGAACTACATATTGCATAGGGTGTGGTTTTATTTTGAAAATCTAAATTGACGTATCCTCGAAGTTTGACATTTGTTTGATAATTTACATAGGTTACGATTTTGACTTAAAAGACTAATACAATTTTTTTTTAGAATTTAGAGTTTGTACCTTGATTTGTATCAAATTTATTCTTAAGGTTTGATCTAGTGGATATTTGGGCTTTGAAGATGATTTTCATATATACTAATTTTTCCCATTTGATTCGATAGTCTGAAAAGGAAAACTCTAGGACTTATGTAAATTAGGACAAAGACCCAACATTTAACTAGCTTGACCTAGGTACAATTTTATCTATGAAGAAAAAGCTAGTGTTTACCTATGGATCTAAAGCTAAAATTATGCATGCAAACCCTAGTTTGGAGTTTTATTCCTCAAAACCAACATAAAATGAAAAAGTAAACTTCTACTCTAGAATGCATTAAGTATTAAAAGATAAGAGATAATGTATAATTCAAACTAATCATAATGCATACTCAACAACCCTAATTACAGGTGAAAATACAATGTAAAATGTAGTGAAGAGAACTTGAAAAATGGTGGGGAAACTCACAAAGGCCTAGCTAAAGAAATATATCCACCATCAAAATCTATAATTTCAACCACAACAAGAAGTCAAGGTGCCAGTGTAGTGCTCTAGAAACCACTCAAATTCCTATAAAAATGTAAGTAGGAAAGAAAAATTATGGGAAGGTAAAAGATTTGAGGTCTACAAAGTCACTTCGCACATGTGGGCATTCAATGCCTACCTTGCTCAGAGTTTGGGCTCATGAAGGTACTTTGCACATCTTACAAATTTGAATAGAAAGTCTGAAAACTTGCAATCTTGAGTTTTGATGTTTAATCTAGAGTTTCATGTGGATTATAAATCTAAGTCCAAGGTATAAAGTCTCAAGGTTTAAACTTCCAATAGCATCTTGCATGTGTGTCACATTCTTGACTTGTCAATCTTGAAGAATCAACTTATTGATTTGATCAAGTCAAAATCACTTAGAGAATCAAGCTTTAATGCCTCATTAATTGATAAGTATTAGATGATGAAGAATTCATTTTCTGATTTTGAGAAATAACTAATTGGGTATTGTAAGACATCTTATTAAATTTTGGAGATTTATACTTCTCAAGATATGTGGTTCAAGCATTCTATAAGTCTAGATTTCGATGCTATCAAAGAAGTGATTGGAAAATGGAAAGAGTATGAAGGACATATTCAAGAAGCAAACATCGAATTTAAATGTCTTGTTGAAAACAAAGACTCTTCTACAATGGATAAGCAAGACAACTAAATACATGTCAATTTTAGGTAAAAATACATCTAAATATGATATTTTTATTAAAAAAATTTAACATTATAATTTTATGCCTAATTTATACACTCATTTTTGGATTATAAAACCCCATGATGGCAATTATTTGTTATGTAAGGGAAAGAAATATTTCCCTATCAATTGTAAAGTGTTAAGAGGAGAAGGGGACTTTTGTATTTTTTGGCAAAGTTTTGTATAGAAAGGAAAAGACTTTGAGCTTTCCATGTCTTGGGAAAATAACTAAAAATTATAGGTTTTAAGATTTGAATCAAATTTGTATCTTTTCATTGAGTTTTTCTTATGTTAAATGTGGTGATTTTTTTTCTTGAAACTTGATAGATTGTAAGTATGTGCAATGGTCTTTATTTATAAATTTTGAAAATTACTTGTGTTGGGTTTATTAAAATATGAATTCCATTTAATTAAACCCACACCTATATATCGTTCCTTTCATTTTTAAAGCATTTAGTTATTTAATTTCTAAAAAAACTATATTTGCAAACCTATAAAATGTATGTATTGTACACATTTTTTAGTTTTGAATTTTAGTAAGGCAACCTCACCATCTTGAGGTGGTGTTTTTACCCAATAATTATTAATAAATATACAAGTACAAATTCATTTACCAATAGGTGCAAAGTTTCATTTTATAAAAAATTTCTTGATTTTTTTAATGTGTTGAAAGGTTATTATTAATATCATTTTATTTTTCCCATGCCAAATTAGATTAAATTTTGATTTATCTTTGGTTTACTTAATACTTCTTCATTTCTAGCATTTTATTTTTTTGGCATTTTAAGACCCTAACCATGACACTAAACATGTATAAACTATAAATATGGAGTGTTGTATATATGTTAGGTTGTGTTGTATTTGTTTCTTTTTGGGTTTCAAAGGGTAGCCTCACCCATCTTAAGGGAAAATTTTATCCCAAAATTGTATGAACTTAATAAATACTAATTTACTTCTCAAGACCTATAGACCAAGGTACTTGCCAATGTAGGATTAATTGATAGGCAAAAGATAACCACACGAGTCTTCAATGTGTAAGCCAAAGATATAGTGGCATAATGGTGCAATGCCTAGTTAAAGTATTTATAGAATATGGTAACAAGTTTAATGAGTCATATCAACTAATTGGTCTTGTAAGGACTACCATCACCATTTGATAAGAATAAAAGAAAGCTACCCATAGACAGTTTTCTTGGACTAATCGATGAGAAGAAGAGGGATGAATCTACCTTCCAAGTTTGCCCCCTAAGTACAATAGTAGAAGAGGGATATAACGTTATCAAGCCATTAGAATAGCTAGAGGTCTAGGTGCAAAATGTAGTTGCTAAGTGTTGGTTTAGGTCTGGACAACTGAGAGGGGGGGTGAATCAGTTGTCACACATTTACAATCCTTTTTTTACTCTTCCTTTACCACTTAGAATCAATTTAATGATGTAAACATTTCAGTATCAGACAATAACATATGAACAAAAAACATAGATAACACATTTGACACCAAGATTTTGATGTGGAAACCCGGTTAAGGGAAAAACCACAGTGGGGGTTAACCCACAAATATTAATACCTTGTTAAAAGTATTTTTATAAATGGGAATGCACATGCATTCGGGCTCACTGCCCAGAGCTCACTGCTCAAATGGAGGCTCACTGCCTATGGAAATATTACAAGAGAATGACAGAGATTTGAACTGATTAATAGCATCTACCCATGCAAGAATTTCAGCTCCAGTTAAGTACAAAAATTGATCTTACACATTTCATCTTTGCTCTACTCTTCTTACTGTTCTACCTTCATTCGCACTTTGGATTTCTGCTCTCTTCTCACATACACCTTTTTGCATACACCACACACCCTAAATCATCAAATTTCATCGGCTATATATATCCGCAACAAGATCTACAATCATTCTATTAGTCGACATTAACAACACTTAGAACTTTTGTGAATGCTATGCTTTGTCAGCTAGATCTATGCATAACTTAAGGTGCAGACCAAAACTTGCTCTTGAAAATCATTACTCATGTTGGCCACTATCACTGATCATCACTATTTATCCAACAAACAACTTCCATACATCCAAAATCAAGATCTTCTACAAGGTCGGCCTGTTCTTCTTTTGTCTACTCTGACAAACTAGAACCCGGTACTCAGAGGCTAATATCTTTTGAATCCTTCATCACCGGAGGACAAAAATGTAGAGTTAAACTATCTTGACAATGCATATGACTCCCCTAGATCTGCATCTAATCATGACTTCCCACCAGAGAGATCCAGACCAAAACACCAGACCCTGTTACTGCTCTATTCCTAGCTACCAGACTTAGACAAATTATGAGTCTGACTTCCGGTATGAACAAATTGTGTTATGCATCTTAGATGATTGGGATGATCTTAGTTGCCATCAGTGACAACACTTATCAATGCAAAGTAGTGTCTCTTGCCAACAATCTCCCCCTTTGGCATTGAAGGCAACACTTAGTGAAAAATGACTAAGTGTCTAGTGCAACTCCCTCTTTGTCTATACACTCATGTACTTCACTTATTTCGGTGCTCCCCCTTTGCTGAGTACCTCATTTTTCACTGCCCTTCACTCCCCCTTTGACATCAATGGAAAAGGGTTGGGTCCACAAGCCAAAACTCTCCAAAAATTTTGTATATACTGCCACATATGTACAATTAATCATTAAGTCTTATTTACATGAACTTGAGAATGTCTGCAAAACTAGTTTTTATTTGTACAAGTTCAGAGGCCCAAGTACTCTTCATTCCATCCAAAATGGAGATGTGCCCACTTAACAAAAATGCATATGCTTCTACCTTTACCAAATCCGGAGGATCACTTGTCTGAAGTGCATTCTGGGCTTCGAATAAGGCATTATGCATGGATTCCAACTTGGGGGCAATCAATCCCCGGAGTTCACACATCCTCTTCATAGTATTGTCTTTCTCTTTTTCAAGTCCCTTTATTTCATCTATCAAGCTAATAACCTAACATTCCTGGCTTATAGGAGAGGCAGTTAGAGGATCAAAATTTTGAGATAGAACTGATATTTTCTGTTCTTGTTCCTTTATCTTCTTATCAATATCTTCATTGACTTTAGACCATGATAGGCAAAACTTATATATATCTCCTCCATCACTTAGGGCATTATGAATACTCTTTATGCTAATGCCTAGTATCAGCCTATCACTCCTTATCAAATTCTTAACTTGACTGAATTTCTTATTCATGAACTCTTTTTGAACTTTTTCCTCCGCAGACTTTTTAAAAGACTCAAAGTGTGAGTTTACTGAACTTACAAGATTTTTTAGATGTCTGGAGGGGGAATTATTTTGATTCTTCTGATAGGTTAGTATTTTTCTCCAAAATTCCAGTTGCAAGCCCCAGTAGCTCATTGTCCTCCATGTGGGACTTTAACATCTTTTCTCTAGCCTTTACTTGGGTGAATGATGCTATTTTCATCAATTGAATTGGAGAGAGAGAGAATCTAGATTTGCTAGGCCTTGGAGTAGCTCAGGCTCATCAAGTTCAATCATTTCTTTTTCAAGAAGACTTTTTATTGCATCTACATTGTCTCTTGCAACCAATTCAGAACCATCTTTTTGTTCTCCTGATTTCTTAGTATCTGGTTTAGGTGCTTCAACATTTGCACCATCTTCTTCTGCCTTATCCTTCTTTCCTTTTTCTTCCTCTTTCTCTGTTTTACTCTTCTCTATGTTTTCTCTAGAGGGAATCTTTCTGGTTTGCTCACCACTTGTTACCTAATCCAGAGGGCTCTATGTCGCAGCAATATCCTCTTATTTTCCAGAGTGATCAGGTGGAGGAGTTACCCCTGCATCAACTATTCTGTCTACCATTTCTATGCCCTCCTGATTGACTTGTTTCTCTTCTTGATCTTCTCCAATATTTAGATTTGATGAATCAAGTTCATCATTGGTCTCCTCATCGATTAATTCAGATGATTTAGAGTAGCACTTTGATCATTAATTCTCTTGTCAGTTTCTTCTTCAGGAGCTTCTTATTCTGGAGCAGGAGGATTGTCTTCTTCAACTTGTTTTTTTGAAACAATAAAGTATTTATCTTTGTCTAAAGCCTTTCTCAAAATTTCCTTTGTTTCCTTTGCAATTTCCTCAATCTCACCAAGCATTAGCTTGTTCATCCGAACTTTGCTTCTGAATTTTTCTTTGACTTCTTTGAGAATTTTATCTGCTTCTTTATTGGTCATTATAGGACATAGTGTGTAGAGGACACACTCTCTAAGTTCTAGATCTTTAGCCTTAGCTTCTTCTTTTCTCATTTTCAGTACTCTCCTTAAACTTTTAGGAAGTTCTTGTAAGATTTCCAACAGGGCTCTATTGAATTTATTTAAATATAAGATAATGGCATCTTCCAAAGTTTTCTTATTTGCTTGATCAAGATTATCATAGTAAACTCTGATAGGCTTTAAATTTCTATGAACAGTGATTGTTTTTACAATTTCATCAATAGACATAGCGACCTTACCAGTTGCTTGCTTTTTACTAGCTTTATTGATTGCGGAAGGTTGGCCTTCAGAAGTCTTTGAAGCTCTGGCTTTCTTGAATCTTATTTCTTTTATTTCTTCATTTATTTTTATCTCCCCATCATCTTTTGTTCTTTTGTGGACTCTTGTGGCCTAGGTTTTCTTTCTTTTTCCTCCCTTCACCGGATGGAGTGGCTTCCAGTTTCTTGGTGGAAGTGGGCTTAGGTTTCTCAGTGAGATTTGTAGAACTCCTTGTCTTGCTTGAGGAGCTTGGAGGAACTTCCAGAGTGACTACTGGCTCACTTTCTACTTTTTCTTCTGAAGTCTGCTCAGTACTCTTCTTCATTTTTTCAATCCTTTCCCTGTTCTCTCTAATTGCTTCTTTTGTAATCCCAATGCTTTTTGCATACATCTCCACTTTCTTGTGCACTTTTCTTTTTATTTTCGATTGTCTTAGTTCCACATGCAACTTTAAGCTTAGTTCCTTGTAGGTACCAAACCTTTCAATAGAGGTGTCTTTTGGTTTTCTCAAAAGATGCTGAGCACACATGTCCAGAATTTCCTCATCCACCTCATAACCCATTGGCATTATCCATACAGTTCTTGGTTCTACAGCTTCCATCAAACATTGATCTGTGTCGAGCATAAAACATATTTCATTTTCATACTTTTCTACAACTGAATTAGGGATTCTTTCCCTTGCATGCATTAAACTCTGAAAGTTTTTAAAATAACCCTAGATTGCAGTCTTTTGTGCACTTGAATCTCCAAGACTATATAAGTGGTCTCTTAACTAGATTGCCACTGGCCTGTCATTTGTACCTTGCACTCCAGGCACTTCATTCATGAAATAGAAAAATAGGCATATGATCAAGGAACCATATTTGAAAGAGTTTTTCTTGTCTCTTTTGATTTTGTTTAGATTCTCTATCAGCTGATTTTATAGCAATTCACACAGATCATAGTCTGCATTCTCCTTTAACATTTTATAAGCTGCATATATTGCAGTTCCAGAAACTAAATTTTCCATGCTGGAGTGATAAATCTTATACCCGATCACCATAGAGGCAAGCTTAACATCCGGTTCTATGATATCATTGATGGTCATTGCCCTTTTGTCAAACTTCACACCGGTAGCATCAGTTACTGTCTGGTTTTTCATGACTTTCAACATGGGTAATCTGTCGGAGGAGTTTAACCCAGTTACAATCTTGATAACGTCTTTTGTAATCTTAAATGGTTTCATTAGCCATATGAATTCATCATGTATTCACATTAAGATGCATCGAACCCATTCATTTTCATCAAAAGATGGAATTTCAATCATTTTCAGAAAATGTTTGCTTTCAAAGGCTTCAAATTTAGGTCTTACTTGGTAATTAACATCTATCAGATGGTTCTTAAACAAATCCATCAGTTTCAAATTTCCAAATTCTTCTATAGTACAATGAATGTATGTCCTAATGTCTTCAACATGTAAAACCCCATATGGAACACTCGAGAAGGCACCTAGCAGCTTGACTTCAATAGATTTATAAGGATGCTTCTTGATTTTAGGACAGGGCCTCTCAATGACATCAACAAGTAGAGGTGTAGCCATTTGCAGAGATTTAGAATTCAAGAAGTTTCATAGAAAACAGAAATACCTTGTTCCATAGATTAGGGTTTTACTTGGAGATCCTCTTCGTGCTTCCATTTTTGGGAATTCTCAGCTCTAAACTCATTCACTTCTCCTCTTCTTGCTTTCTTCTGATGCAAAGTAATCTAAGTGAGGAATGAATGATATTTTATGTTCTGCAACACGTAATTTGTCTTTGTATTAAATGCTCTGCCCTAATACATCTAATTGCTCTATTTGTTGAATAGTTTCACATAAATTACTCTGCAATTTGCCATATCCACCCTTTTTTTCTTCCAGAAATCCTTCCAAATGATCTAAAGCAATTCAAGATACCTTTTCTCATTGTGCCAAAACTAGGCACTCAACTACTAGCTAGGGGAATTTGATTTACAATGCTGCTCCCCCTGAGCCAAAGCTCCTAATTTAATTCCCTGAGGAATTATCTGCACCAGATTATGGTGTGGACCCATCACTATGGTTCACAGTTTCTTTCTTCACCCATGTCTCACTTGTTTCATTCTAGATCTCATTCTCTTCAATTTTTATTTTGCCTTTGTCTTGTCTCTACTCATCTGGTTTTCTATTAACCGGACCTCTTCCTTCATTGGTCCTACTTCTGCAGAATCTTGCAAAATGACCGGATTGATTACAATGGAAGCACACAACACTTCTTTGCCCATTTGATTAGTTTTTTCTTGATCTGCACTAATTTACCATATGTCCAAATCTATTGCATGCAAAACATTTTCCATTGAAAGATTTCCTATTTCCTCTATTTGAAGAGTCATTCATTATCATACTTCTACATTCATTGGATTTATGACCATACCTCTTACACTTGAAGCATTGTCTAGAGAAGGATGGATTATTTTGATTTACTCTACTTCTGCATTGAGTGGCTTTATGACCAAATTTATTGCACTTGAAATAATTTCCATTGAAAGATGGATACCTTTGAGCATTAGGTTGTCTTATTGGAGGTCTTCTAGGTATGTTTCTCTCATTCCTTGGTTGAAAGTTTCTTTGACCAGATCCGGAGCTTTCACCTTTTTCATATCCAAGACCATGCTTCTCTTCATCCCTTTTCTGACCCTCACGTATTGCTTCAAGTTTAGCTGAGCTTATCTTGAACTTTTCCTTGTATTCATTTGCAACTTCTAGATCATGTCTGAGAATGACAATTTGTCTTTTAAGATCTCTTTCATTGTCTTTGCTTTCTTCTAGATCAAGTTTTAGATGACCAACAATACTATCCAATCTATAGCATTCATCAGTTCTTTCTCTAAGAGTTTTATTTAAATCTTCTTCAGTCTTCTTCCTTTGCTCAATTTCTTTGGTAAACCTCATTACCCCAGATTCCATCTCAACTCTTAGAACAACTTCTTTTGACAGCTTATCACACTCCTTTGTTTTTTCTTCCAAGGCTTCATTCATGCTATTTTCTTCAGATAAATTGGATAATTGCAGAAGAAGCTCCTTATTCCTTCCCAAAGATTTCTTCAATTTATCTTTTAACATTTCAATGGTATCATCAGCATCCTTGATTTCCTCTTTCAAATTAAATATTTCTGCTTTGGATTGATCAAGATCTTTTAGAGCCAACTAAATTTGTTCCTTAAGTGAACCCATTAAAAAAAACTTCTTCCAAGATCTTTCCTCAAGTTGTTAAGCTTCTTTTAAGGAACCTTGCTTTGATACCAATTGTTGGTTCAGGTTTGGACAACTGAGATGGGGGTGAATCAGTTGTCACACATTTACAATCCTTTTTTTTTACTCTTCCTTTACCACTTAGAAAAAATTTAATGATGTAAACATTTCAGTATCAGACAATAACATATGAACAGAAAACATAGATAACACATTTGACACCAAGATTTTGACATGGAAACCCGATTAAGGGAAAAACCACGGTGGGGGTTAACCCACAAATATTAATACCCTATTAAAAGTATTTTTACAAATGGGAATGCACATACATTCAAGCTCACTACTCAAATGGAGGCTCACTACCTATGGAAATATTACAAGAGAATGACAAAGATTTGAACTAGTTAATAGCATCTACCCATGCAAGAATTTCAGTTCCAGTTAAGTACAAAAATTGATCTTACACATTTCATCTTTGCTTTGCTCTTCTTATTGTTCTACCTTCATTCACACTTTGGATTTCTGCTCTTCTCACATACGCCTTTTTGCATACACCGCACACCCTGAATCATCCAATTTCATCGGATATATATATCTGCAACATGATCTACAATCATTCTATCAGTCAGCTTTAACAACACTTAGAACTTTTGTGAATGCTCTGCTCTGTCGGCTAGATCTATGCATAACTTAAGGTGCAGACCAAAACTTGCTCTTGAAAATCATTACTCATGTCAGCCACTATCACTGATCATCACTATTTGTCCAACAAACAACTTCCATACATTTGGAATCAAGATCTTCTGCAAGGTTGGCCTATTCTCTTCTGTCTGCTCTGACAAACTAGAACCCAGTACTCAGAGGCTAATATCTTTTGAATCCTTCATCACCGAAGTACAAAAATCTAGAGTTAGACTATCTGAACAATGCATATGACTCCCCTAGATCTGTAACTAATCATGACTTCCCACCAAAGAGATTTGGACCAAAATACTGGACCCTGTTACTGCTCTATTCCTAGCTGCCCAGACTTAGACAAATTCTAAGTTTGACTTTCAGTATGAACAAATTGTGTTATGTGGATGATTGGGATGATCTTAGTTGCCATCAATGACAACACTTATCAATGCAAAGCAGTGTCTCTTGCCAACACTAAGGTGTTTAAATTTTTTATAACAAGGTGACTCTATGCCTAATGGATGCTAGGTTCATTCCCTCCAACAAGTTTAAGTTCCCCTAAGAGCCACCAAGAAATATAGTGAGAAATCACTACATGTTCCTTCCAAACATTTTTCTCTTATTTTGTTACAACCATTTCCTTGTATTTTGATTAGCGTAGGTAGGAGTTCATATTACTAAGTGTTGGCACCTATGTACCATAAATCACCTCAACCTAATGGCCCACAAAGGTTCTTCATTGTGTAAAGGATTTCATTACTTGGGCTCCCACCAACCATTCTATGGTTGGTAGGGAATTAGTATAGAATATGCTCTACCTTTCACTTGATACTTGTTATTAACTATTCCATTTGATGGTGGGGTCCATTCCACCTTTATGTTTTAGCCATGATGCATAGTGATTAGTGGTTACATTCAACATGGAAATTTGTTTTGTCAATAAAATTTGAAAGGAAGTGAAGAAGGTGTCAGGAGTTTTTGGTAGATATCTAATTATCCATGATCAATAGCTTGGGATCTCGTGGAATATTGAGGTCTATTACTTACCATGAAAGAAACAATGGTATCCATTACTCTTCATAAAAATCAAGGAGCTATCAGAAGTCTATACCAAAGGAAAATTTAGTGCAAGCGATGGCCCCAAACAAAATTTGGCTACCAATGTTTTTCAAAAGTATTAAAGGCTTGCTCACTTCTTTGAAATCCAAGATAAGTTAGTAAGAGGATTGGATAATGGATGAACAACTTGTTGGCGATGTAGTTGAGGACCCAACCACTATCCTTGTAAAATTAGACTCGTAACCATCTGGTGCAGTCACGGTAGGAGGGTTCACAGAATGAACTGTCTGGACCGTGCAGCAAGAGTAAACACAATAGAAATAACTCAAAGAAATGGAGCAAATGTAGATTTAGTCATTCAGTATATCAAAGAATTCAAATACAATCTGATCGGCATCATGCGGGCTTACAATTAGGGCTCACAGGCCTGATTACATACATGTGCAAGATAAGGCTTTGAAGCTCTTCACACAAATCTAAACTATTGAATATGAATCAATTTTTAACTTCTTAACTGCTTTCCTAAGGATCTATTACATCAATATATATCATTTCTAGACCAATAGATTCCTCCGCATCAGCCAAGGAAGGTCACAAACTCCAATGAAGAGCTGTAGCGTGTTCACAGATAGGTCAGACCTAAATGCATAGAACACTTCCTCAAATGAATGGAACAATGTGCGGTCCCTTGGGGAAGGTCGGCCACAAACCAAAGAACATTGAATGATGTGTCATTGAGATCCGCAAGTCAAGGAATGATCTGCAAGCCTTATCCTTCAGCTGATTATTAGGAACTGTTAGAATGCTCTGCTATGAGAAAATAGTTGATCTTTTGAGAGTGATATCTTTCTAGTGACTGATCCAAATGCTCTAAATTCTTGATATGATGTAGATGAATGAATGTAGATGCTAAGTCTAGATTTGCAAGATATGAATTGCCAAAACTAGACCACAAGCTAAAAACTGCTACTGACTGAACTGCCTGAACTGAACTGGAAAATGAAAGAACTGAAATGCAAACAAACTACAATGCAAATGTTTTTGGTTGATGCAAGATTACTCTTGAACTAGGGACGCTCCTGCATCAGACATCCAGGTTTATTGGAAAAAGTGAGTCCCTCACTTTGCTGGGGCTAAGGGAGAACTAAGACGGTTCACCTCAGCCTAAGAAATCCAAGATGAATCTTCTTCTGGTCTGCCTTTCCACTTCACAAGATAGTCTTTGTATTGTTTTCCTCTAGTGCTGCGTCCAACTCTACTATCCAAAATGTCTTCAATCTATTCCGGTGCTTGCTGTGGTAACTGCTTCTTCAAGTCTTCTTCCATGTTGTCACTGAACTCTGCTTCATGATACTGATAAATATCTGCAATGTTGAGAATAGGTGAAATACCTAATGTCTCTGGTAACTCCACTTCATATGCATTTCCTGAATCAAATTTCATGAGTATCTGACAAGGTCCAAACTTCTTCATCTTCAACTTGTTATATGTCCCAATTGGAAATCTTTCTTTCCTCAAGTACACCATCACTTCATCTCCCACTTCAAATTCCTTATGTCTTCTCTTCTCATCAGCCTTCTCTTTGTACTTACTGTTCATATCCTCCAAATGTTTCTTCACCTGATTATGCACTGTCTTCATATGATCTACAAATTCTTCTACTTCTATACTCCTCTTTTCCTCTATTCTGATATCTCTCAATTCTGTAATTCCTCTAGGATTCACTCTGGTAACAATCTCAAAAGGTGTTCTTCTGGTACTCCTATTTACTGAATTATTGTATGCAAATTCTACTTGTGAAAGAATCAAATCCCAACTTCCGGTCTTCTCTCCAACCAAACATCTCAACAAATTTCCCAAACTCCTATTCACTACCTCTATCCGTCCATCTATTTGTGGATGAAAAGTAGAACTAAACTTCAAATCTGTCTTCATCTTCTTCCAAAGTGTCTTCCAAAAGTATCCAACAAAGTTTGTGTCTCTGTTTGAAACTATACTCTTAGGTAATCCATCCAATCTCACAATCTCCTTGAAAAATAGGTCAGCTACATGCACTGCATCAGTTGTCTTCTTACAAGGTATGAAATGAGCCATCTTCAAAAATCTGTCAACCACTACAAATATTGAATCATGTCCTCTCTGTGTCTTAGGCAATCCCATTACAAAATCCATGCTTATGTCTTGCCAAGGTCTCTCTGGTACTGTCAAAGGTTTATACAATCCAATATTCTAACTACTTCCTTTTGCAACTTGACAAAATCTACAACTCTATACAAATCTCCAAACATCCTTATGTATCTAAGGCCAAAAGTAATTTTCACTTACCAAATCCACTGTCTTGTCAATGCCAAAGTGTCCTGCCAATCCACCACTATGCTTCTCCTTGATCAAATTATCTCTCATTGAACTTCTAGGTATGCACAATTGACTTCCTTTGAACAACATATCTTCTTGAATGAAATAGTCTAGCCACTTACTCCTATATGTCACAATAGGTTCCTTACATTCTTTCCAAGGTTCTGCAAAATTAGTGTCTCCCTCATACATGTTCTTCAATTCATCAAAACCCAACACCTCAACTCTCATCTCTGTCAACAAGTTTCTTCTTCTACTCAAGGCATCAGCAACTTTGTTTGATTTACCACTCCTATGCTTCAACACAAAAGTATAACTCTGCATGAACTCTACCCATCTCATATGTCTTTGATTCAATTTGCCTTGACCATTCAAATATTGCAAAGCTTGATGATCTGTATACAACACAAACTCCTTAGGCAACAAGTAATGTCTCCACTTCTTCAAGGCTTGAATTATAGCATAGAACTCTTGATCATAAAATGAATATCTTCTCCTTGCATCATTCAACTTCTCACTGAAATATGCTATAGGTCTACCTTCTTGACTTAATACTGCTCCATTTCCATTTCCACTCGCATCACAATAAACTTGAAATACCTTGTTGAAATCCGGTAATGCCAAAACAGGTTGCTCTGTCACTTTCTGCTTCAACAACTCAAAACTTTTATCTACTCCTGATGTCCACTTGAAATCTTTTCTGTCACCTCTCATTGTCTCCATCATAGGGTTACAAATTGAACTAAAATTTATGATGAACTTCTGGTAGAAACTAGCCAATCCATGAAATCATCTAACTTTTCCAATGCTCTCTGGTGTAGGTCATTCAACAATTACTCTCACTTTCTCAAGATCCATCTTCAATCCTTCCGCAGAAATCACAAATCCCAAATATACCAATTCTTCCTTCATGAAACTACACTTCTTGATGTTTATCAGCAATTTCTCTTCTCTCAACCTCTGCAAAACTTGTTTAATATGCCACAAATGTTCTTCTTTTGTTTTACTGAAAATCAGAATATCATCCAAGTACACAATCACAAACTTACCCAAGAATTTCTTCAAGACTTCATTCATCAATCTCATGAAAGTACTCAGTGCATTTGTCAATCGAAAAGGCATCACTAACCACTCATGCAATCCTTCATTTGTCTTAAAATAAGTCTTCCATTCATCACCTTCTCTGATTATGATCTAATGGTATCCACTCTTCAAATCTATCTTTGTGAAATATCTTGCTCCACTCAAACAATCCTTGATATCATCCATCCTAGGTAAAGGAAATCTATACTTAACTGTGATCTTATTTATTACTCTAGAGTTAGTACACATTCTCCATTCTCCATCCTTCTTCGGTGCAAGCACTGCAGGTACTGCACAAGGACTCAAGCTTTCTCCGATCAAACCTTTCCTCAACAATTTTTGTATTTGTCTATTCAGTTCTTCATTCTCTGCTGGTGTCATCTGGTGTGCTGCTTTGTTAGGCAAACTTGCTCCTGGTACAAGATCCATGTGATTACTGATACTCCTTATAGGTGGTAATCCTTCGAGTACATTATCTGATATGATGTCTTCATACTCTGTCAACAACTCTCTTATCTCATCTGGTTCAGTTTCTTTCTTCACTACTTCAGGCTTCTTAGGAATCAAGGCATAGCACATACTTTCCTATTTCAAACCATCCAAAAAATTCCTTCCATCTACCAAATAGATTTTAGCATTCCCACATACCACATCCTTAGGATCATCTTCTAAAGTAATCAAAATAATTCTTTTCCCATTTGTTGTTATAGTATACATATTCTTTCTCCCATCATGTACAACTTTTCTATCATATTGCCAAGGTCTACCCAATAAAATATGACAAACATCCATAGGCATAATATCACACAAGACTTCATCATGATAAGATCCAATATAAAATTTCACCAAACATTGTTCACTCACTAGTACCTTATGATCATCTTGAATCCATTCTATCTGATAGGGCTTAGGGTGTTTCAATCTTTCCAATTTTAGCTTAGTCACCATCTCCTCTGAAACTAAGTTATCTAAACTACCACTATCAATTACAACTTTACAACACTTACCTCTAGATTTGCATCTACTTCTGAATAGAATTTTCCTCCGTGATGGTTCCTCATTTGTCTCTACTTGAAATAGTGCTCTCCTCATCACCAATGATTCTCCTTTCTTAGGTTTACCAACAAAATTGGGTGATTTAGCAGGTTCTTCTTCAACATAGGCTGCTCTTCCACTATTCTTTGTCTTCTTGCTTGTACTACCCTAATTACATTCAAATGCTCTATGCCCTTCACCTCCACACTTAAAACAAGTACCTCTAAATGTCCTTTTATCAAATCCTCTTCCTTCTCTTCTATAGCCTTCATTCCGGTATACACTAGGTTTCCTCTCCGGTAAAAATTTATGTCATCTCTCCGATAAGCATTGTTATCCTTGTCATCCTTCCTAACTGGGTTGTCAAACTTGTTCTGTTCCACAAATGATCTATCATATCCAGAAAATGTTTTACCTCTCTAAAATTTATCTCCTCTGCCTCTCTATCTTTGATCATATCTCTTATTCAGCTTCTCTTCAACTTTTAGGGCAAATTGATATGCTTCTTCCAAAGATGTCATCCTTACCAAGCTTAGTTCTTCTTGAATGTTCAATCTCAGTCCATTGATGTATCTTGCCACTTTCTCCTTGCTTGCTTCACTATGTCCAGTCCTTATGATCATCTTATGAAATTCTTCAGTGTACTCCTTCATAGATTTCTCCTTCTGTCTCAGGTTTTGCAATCTTTTCAACAATTCCAACTCATAGTCAGCAGGTATAAACTGATTCTTCAACTTTGTCACCATCCGGTCCCACTTTGTAATCTTTTATTTTCCTCTTTTGTTTCTTTCCAACTGAACTTCTTTCCACCATATAGAAACATGCCCTTTCAACTTTGTCTTTGCAAATTTCACCTTCTCTGAATCTTCAATTTCCTCATATTCAAAATATTCTTCCATGTCATTTATCTAGTCAATCAATTCTTTAGGATTCAAATCACCAATATAGTTTGACACATCAACTCTAGGTCTCATTCCAATCTTTGAAATAGCTCACAACATCTTTATCTGATCTGATTCTTCTTCTTCATCACCTCCTAGGGTTTTGCCAGTGTGCTCAACAGATTGAAATTCTTACTCATCATCGCTTTCAACATTAGGTCTCGGTGTCAATCCTCTTTCCCCATCTTCTCGAACAACATCCAAATGGATTCGCATTGTTCTCATCAATTCCATCATCTCATCCATTCTATTAGCCACTGTACCAATAGGAGGAACTCTTCGCAGCGGCATCTTCCTAGGATTAGGTGCAAACTACCTCAAATTCGGCGATCGGGCTACAAGCGACAATTGCCTCTCAATCGATGATCGGTTGTGCACAAGTAACCTGCCTCGGATTGGTGATCTTCTCACAACAAGACCTTACGGAATCGCCTTCACCAATTCGCTCCAAAGAATTGAACTTTCGCTCTGATACCACTTGGTGCAGTCATGGTAGGAGGGTTCACAGAATGAACTGTCCAGACCATGCAACAAGAGTAAACACAACGGAAACAACTCAAAGAAATGGAGCAAATGCAGATTTAGTCATTTAGTATATCAAAGAATTCAAATACAATCTGGACGGCATCATGTGGGCTTACAATTAGGGCTCACAGGCCTGATTACATACATGCACAAGATAAGGCTTTGAAGCTCTTCGCACGAATCTAAACTATCAAATATGAATCAATTGTTAACTTCTTAACTACTTTCCTAAGGATCTATTACATCAATATATACCATTTCTGGACCAATAGATTCCTCCGCGTTGGCCAAGGAAAGTCACAAACTCCAATGAAGAGTTGTAACGTGTTCACAGATAGGTCAGAACTAAATGCATAAAACACTTCCTCAAATGAATGGAACAACATGTGGGGAAGGTTGGCCACGAACCAAATAACATTGAATGATGTGTCATTGAGATCTGTAAGTCAAGGAATGAGCCGCAAGCCTTCTCCTTCAACTGATTATCAGGAACTGTTAGAATGCTCTGCTCTGAGAAAACAGTTGATCTTCTGAGAGCGATATCTTTCTAGTGACTGATCCAAATGCTCTAAATTATTGATATGATGTAGATGAATGAATGTAGATGCTAAGTCCAAATTCGCAAGATGTGAATTGCCAAAACTGGACCACAAGCTGAAAACTGCTACTAACTGAACTGCCTGAATTGAACTGGAAAATGAAAGAACTGAAATGCAAACAAACTGCAATGCAAATGTTTTTGGTTGATGCAAGATTACTCTTGAACTAGGGATGCTCCTGCATCACCATCACTTTTTTACAAATTTAGTACATGTGGCCCATTATCTGCATAGGTTCAAGACATTTGTCCTTTTTAGTAATACTTTTAGGTGGTGGTGTGCACGTAATTAGGAATGTTAAGATATTTTCTAAAGTGTGATCTCTAGTCCCCCCAAAATTTGTGGGACTGAAATCAATTTTTTTGGTGGGACATTAATTTAGTCACTTGTCTAGCTTCCTTGTTTTCCCATCTTATTTCTCTCCCTTTCTCTTTTTCCATTTATAAATGGGATCTACTTACTCAATTCTTGGGATGGAATTTTGTAAATTTGTGCTTAGAATCATGCCTTGTATGTAAATTTCTATGAAATTCTTGTCTCATAATTGTTAAGTCTAGGATTTCAAACCTTGTTCATATTTCCAATCTTCAAGCCTTTTCTTATATATAATTGTATCATTTCATGAATATCAATACAAAAGCTGTGACTATTTGATCTCTATCATTTTTCTATGTGTTATGAATGATTGTATGCTTCTATCTTTTTTCTATGTGTTATGAATGATTGTATGCTTCTATCTTACTTTTAATGTGCTTATAGATTAATTGCATGTTATTACTATTCATGCATCTCTTCTATTTTAGTGATAGGTAGAAAGATCCTTTTCTTGGTGCATTGCCCCTGATAAATTAGGATTTATTTCTATGCTACCATCTCGTTCCATTTTCTCTATTAAGAAATTGTGAAGAGCCTATATCATATCTTATAAGGAGACAACCTTTTCAATCTTGAGGTCACCCTACAAGTCAAGTCCCACACCTATGGAATTTCCCATTGTTACACTCTAGGTATGATGCAAGTATAGAGCACACCAAGCTATAGCAATAGGTGGCTATAGTATTTTAATACCAAAATTGACCATAAACCACTCCAACTCTTACACACACAAAACAAATTAGGAAATCCATGGCATATGAAGTGGATGAATTATAATAATTCCACCTAAAAATCAAGCATAAGAAGGGGTGCAATAATAAGGTTGTAGATTGTTTTTGTTGACCATGGATCCATGCACTCACCACTATGCTATAATTAGGTGGCAACAAATTTGCTAACTATGGATTGTGCTATACTTAGGATATAAAAATTTCACATGACCATTCATTTTGATTGCACAAGTTATGCCTAGTGGTGATTTTTATGTGTCCAACAAGCTTCTCTACAAGATTAGACATCTTTGTGTTCCCTCAAGCACACCTCAAAAATGATTCATCTTGGAAGTTTATTATTCCAAAATGATAGGCCACTTTGGTATTACCAAAATTCTTGTCATTCTTCAATAAAACTTCTACTAGCCTCACATGCATTGATATTGAGTACCATATCAAGTCTTACATACCTTACTACATTTCCAAGCCTATAAACAAGACTTTGGAGCTTTACACTCCTATAGTAGTACCTCAATACCCTTGGGAGCCCATCAACATGGATTTTCTTAGTGGTCTACCAACCACCAAGTGCTAAAATGACTCTATGTTTAATATGGTTGGTAGGTTCTCCAAAATGGCCATCATGGCTGTCTACAAGAAGACCATTACAATGCCATATACCACATGCATATTTTTAACCATTTTTGGATCCACTTAAAGCTCCTAACATCTAATATATCTAACTATGACCTAAGATTTTTTAGTACTTTTTGGAAAACTATTTAGACCCTATTGGACACACAACTAGAACATTCCATAACATTCCACCTACATATCAATGATCAAACAAAAGTAGTTAAACAAAAATTAATAGTGTGAATCTATACACTTGGGATGATAGCATGTGATACATCTAGATAGAGCTATACATATTTCTATGGGATATAGTACTTTCCAATCATGTCTTGAGTTCCAACCAATGATCCCTCTTGACAACTCCTACCATGTACCATTAAAATTTGAGATGTGTGCACATGAATGGGAAGTGGATAAAGCACAATACTTCATTCAATGCATTCATGACCATAAACAAGTCCAACAAATCCTTTTGTACAAACAATAAAAGTATAAAGAGCACCATGATGCCCATCATGTTCCCCACACCTTTTGGGTCAATGATACACCATTTTGTGTGAATCTAGTTGAATCTAGTGTGAACTCCTTCATTCTAATTCTCCCATAGTACTTAGGTATGCATACCATCTTCAACATAGAACTACTCAAAACATAGTTTCCTCCACTTTTGGAGCTAGGACAATCTCAACATCCCATAGACCTGGATCCTACTCACATCAACATAGCTGTGATGGATGAAATCATTGACACCATGATAAATCATACTCTCTTAGTTTCTCACCGACTATTCTACATAATTAAGACTAGGTAATATGCTAATTAAGCCAAGTGGTATAACCTGTTACAAATCCATGCAAAGTTTCCTAACTAAAAATTGATGTATGGAGACCATTGCTTCTCAAGAAGGGGTGAGTAATTTGAGTGCAGACTTGTGCATAGCCTTAATCTCTAACATTCACATAGTCTTTATTCTAATTAGCAACATTACTTGCATGATCAAATCCACTCAACTTGCACCAGACAGTCCCAAATCAACTTCATGCACCATTGTTTTGTGCATAGTCCTCACACACTCTTGTGCAACACTACTTGCCTACATAATGCAGCCCTACATGTGGGCACACATGTTTTCACCTAGTTATCAACCAAGTCAACACCATGAACATCTAATAGGTGGTGGCCTCTGCAACACATTTCTTGCATTCCAACTAGCATATAACTAGCAAGCCTATGCTACAACTATAACCATATGGGTTTGACACTTGGCATCACCTTGTCCATATGTAAAGTACACCATATGAGTTTGACACTTGGCACCATCCTATCCACATGTAAAATGCACCATAGGCATGTAATACTTGTTAGTGTAAATAGTGTCATTATCTAACTAATTTAGATATCACCTCTTTGAAGGTTTGACCTATTCACACATAGGCTTAAGTTTACTTAGTATTTTAGGAGTTTGTCTCATTTCGACATGTGTACTCACACATGTGAGACACCTATTTCATTTTGTATTGCCACTTGCCCTCACACATATCATGTGAGTTAGACAAGTGTTGCATGCATGTAGGAGTAGTTCAGTCCTACCTTCCTACCTCCTTCTCCTTGTCTATTTATGCAAGGCTTCTCATTGTATTTTACACACTCTCATTGTATATGATAGATATGTTATTGTGCTCCATTTTTCACTTGTGGAAGGTTATTCAATTTGTGCTTGCTGATCTTGGCTACTCCAACATGGTATCAGAGTCATGCTTGCATGTTCGTTCTCGAATCGGTGACTCCAGAACTTAGCCCTATCATTGGAGCATTGTGGAGCCAAATGGACTATGTTGTTGAGTTCAGAACGGCCAAGACAGTCAAGGTGACCCTTCGAATGATGTTTTTCGGTAAAATCAAGTTTTTGCAAAATTTTTGCCCTTAGTGCTTGAATAGTATGATTTTTGGTTAGAAAAAAAAAAAAAAATTAGCAGAGAGCCATATTGCCCTCTACATTTCACCTTGTAGGTTTCTTAAGAAGGCATATCACCTGCTTGGCCTCCGCTTCTGTCCCTGTATGGAATTTCTATCAAAAATTGCAAAAAATTTTTGCAGAGGGCACATTTGCCCCCTGTAATTTTGTAATCTGGGTCGATTTTGTGTGCAAGATTCTTTTTTTTGTAGTTTTTGTGGCCTCTTGGCCTCTGCAATCTATTCACAGGTTCGTTTATTGAGCGATCTCTGTATTTCATTACTGTGCCTTCCACTTTGCTCGTGGATTGGACTTCAAGGTCGACAAGCTTTGAGTTTTTTGCAGGCTGAAGTTTGTTCATGGTTGTGGATTGTAAGTCCCCTGATTGGATTTCCTTGTTTGGTGGTTTATCTTCTTCCAAGGTTGCCTCTCACACGGTACTTGGCAAGGGCCGAGCCTTGAAGACTGCTTCATAGGTTATAATGTCACATACATTAATCATCATTATAAATGATTCTTTTCACTGTTACATAATCATCATTTTCTGCCTCTACATCAGCTCTACTTGCCACCATTTTCTGCTCTCTGCTCAAGACTCCCATCCGGACTCTACATCTTTAAACCGGCTCTTAACATTTTTTGTGGCTTGGCAGTTAAATGACTAATAGGAGCCATTAATATTGTGGTTTCTTTATCGAACATTGTTAAGGTATCAACATCTTTTGTAACAACTACATTAATTGCAATTTGCATTGTACTAGTTAGGTTAACCACACAATATTTTGTTAACCTAATATTTCATGTGTAACCTAAGCACCTAATGTTGACTGCTAGTAATTAGCAAACCAGCAAAGTTCAAAATTTTTCAACAAAGATACCATTTTATGCCAGTGTAGCCCACTAGGTTGTTGCAAAAGTGCCTAAAATAGGCATTTTTTTTTCAAATTGCTACAACTTTCAAACCGTTTATCAATTTTTAACAAATTTGTAGTCATCAATGGAAAAGTGTTTCCATGTACTTCGCTTCAGAAAAGTCAAAACAAAAAAAAATTGCCTTTTTGACTGGGTTTTTAATCCCCAAAGTCCATTGTATCGCAAATTTCGACAGGGAATAACTTTTGTCCACGACATCAAAATTTCATGAATTTTTTTTTTTAAGTTGCTCAAAATTTCGCAAGGAATTCAACTATGTAAACAAATTTGAGATTTGGATTGCAGATTTTGTAAAAATTATCGTGCATTATAAACGGTTGATTTGACATCCAATCTTAACACAAGTTGTAATTTTTCTTGCATATCTTTTTGGGGGGGCTTCTAACCTAGTCATAATCCTTTTGGGGAGGCAAAAATTTCATTTATGCTTTTATAAGTGCTTAACATTTGATCATGTCTCTCACCCACAACCCCTTCCATTTGAGTATTCTCAATAAACCGCGTAACAAATGGAAGATCAAATGTGGATATTGTGGGCTAAAACAACATACAACAGAAGAATGTCATCATCGCAAAATTGATGAATTACGAAAACAAATTCTTCATGCATATCAAGTTTCTATTGATCTTAATAAAGCACTTGTAGAAAAATCTCATCTCACTAAGCTAGCTTGTGAGACATCTTCAGTTGGGTATGTACACTGTAGTCAGATGACTTACACTGAGATCCCATCTACACCATCTTCACCTGTTGTTGCATCTGAATCCAGAGTTGATATCTCCATGGCTTCCAGTGATTCTCTGCACCAAGATATGGTTCTCATCTTTCCAGATCTGCCACATTGGGATGCATATCTCCCGACATTTTGTGTCTTTTCATAGAGTCTTGCATCGTAGATTTGGGAGACACCATTGAGGGCATTAGTCTTCTTTTTGATGAAAGCTTCGATGAAGTTGCATCAACCTTGTCTTTTTTATATATGATTGCTCTTACCTTACCTACATCAGCTTCTATCGGGACAAATTTTGCATATATTTATGAGTCCACATATTTGATTTTGGCATCATGTATTTTGACATCATCTACAGTACTATTAGATTCTTTTGGGTCCAGCTATCACCATACATCTATGGTCCTTGTTCCTGAATCTCAACATTTGTCACACATCAACATTGGCTTGGAGATCCTTGAGCATCCTTTGAAGACTTCATGGGCATCATCTGTGTCTTTGAATCATGTGTAAAATTCAGAGACCTTCATACTTCTTCCTGTATGTTCCTATCTAGAATGGGAAGATTCTTTGCACACTTCTGTGGTTCGATTTCTTCTTAAGGGGGGAAATGTTGTTCAACATTTGTGGATCATCTTCAACATCCAGTCTCGAGCATCTACCAACACTATAGGAGGTATTTTGAGGGGAGGCTGCATGGTTATTCTTCTCATCTCAGTTTTTGGAGGATCCATTTCCTCGCATGGAGTTCTTTTACTTCACATTTTCAAGGGGGGTCGCATAGATGGGTGAGGGAAGCATTGAAGAGTTTGTGGGTTCTTGTTACTTTTATTTTTGGTAGATAAGTGGTGATATTCTTGCTTGAAATGAGAATAGTAAATGGAATTACTGTGAGATTACCATTCTCATGATCTTGTAGAGTTGTAATTACTGGTATTAGAGGAATAAGTGTTTTGGGTATGATAGGTGGTGGATTGTGGAAATGATACTTGGGTGGTGGTCTTGTTATATTTGAGGAGCTTTGAGATCATCCTTTTGTCACTTGAAGGATCTTCTATGTGAAGGCTTGTAAATTCTTGTATTTGTTATATGTATATGTAATCCTTGGGAATGAAATTTTGTATATGATTCATGATATAATTTATGATGTTCTTATTCAAAAAAATGGTTTTTTAAAATTTACTTAGTGGAGCCTTGGAAAGCATGGAAATGGGCATGAATGTGTATGTATCAAAAAGGGTGAATTGGGGAAGATTGCAAAAGGTTAGGTTCATTTTCTACATTGTGAGTAATTTAGAAACATGTAAATGGAATTGTTTAAATTATATTTCATTGATAAATGTAGAAATAAATAAAGCTAAATTAGAATCTAGTACTTTTTATATCTTACATAAATTAAAGGAAAAAAATAAAAATATGAATTTAAGTTAAAATATGAGTGTGTTTCTAGAAAAACCTACAGTCCCAAAGTGTCACAAAATATGGAAATCTAGAAAATTGGTAGTCTCTTAGTATGCAAGACCATGGACTATAAAATTCTAGCAATCCATAGTCATAGAAAATTTGTTTCCTAGTGTTATCCTCGAATTTAGCTAACTAAATTTATGGGATAACCTCTACGAAACTTGTCTATTTCGTGGCCCATGAGCTCTAGGCACGCAAAATGAGACAAATTAAATTGGCCTCACACATAGTCCCACACCTCAAAAAGTTATTTTGAGTTGCGTGAATTTTTCACCCCTTTTAAAAAAGCAAAATCTGGTTTTTTCTGACTTAGCATTTTTTCTTAATATGCAGTGCCGAAGAAAAAATCTGACATTGCATATGCAAGAACAGAGAATTTCTCTTACACTGCATTTTTGAAAGTTTTTGGTCAAGTGTTAACTCAGAGAAAAACCCCACTCCTACAAATCCAGGAGCAGAGAATTTCTCTATGCCTGCATACTAACCCAACACGAGTGGGTATTAATGGCATTAATTGCAGGTTTATATATATATATATATATATATATTACCACGTTAATTTACATTTTTATCCTATCTTTCTATCATTCTTCCTCCACTGTTTTCGAGTGCCTTTGCATCACCACGTTCGTTGTTTGGTCTCCCTTTGCATGCTGTTGATCATGGATTTTCTTCATTTTTTTATAGTCACAAGTAGGATTCCTTGTTCTTCCCTTTCACTTATTTTATTTTTTATTTTTGTATTTTAAAACAAACCCTAGGTTTTATTTGTTGAACCTACCTCTGTTAATGAACAGTTGGGTGTCGTGGTTTTTCTCTCAACCCCCACTAATCTTAAACCCTAGTCATAACAATGTGTTTCTCAAAGAATAATCTCTGAGCAACGAAGTTTTAAAACACTTTCACCTTCACCATTTTCAACCACAACTTGTAGCAATATGTTGTTTGAAGAATTTTCTCTGAACAACGTTGTTGGTTTTAAGGCCAATATTATTTAGAGAAAATTCTCTAAACAACACTAAACAAAGCCTTCATTACTGTGGAAATGATATGACTTTTGGAGAATTTTCTCTGAAAGTCATTACCTAGCTCAACCTAATATGTACTTTGGAGAATTTTATCCAAAATACATAACCAACCCAATAAACTTAGATGCAAGTTGGAGAAAATTCTCTGACCTACATCCAAAAAGATACCCTAAAATGCATATCAGAGAATTTTTTCTGACCTGCATTTTGTTAAGTTTTTCCCCTCATGCAAGGGCGAAGAATTTCTCTGCCCATGCACACCAAAGTTTCTACCCAATGTAAGGGCAGAGAATTTCTCCACCCCTACATATCAAAACTTATTTTTCAAAGTGTAGTTCAGAGAATTTTCTCTGACCTACACATAATCTATGTAGTTCAGAGAATTTTCTTCGGCATACACTGTGACAATTGAACTACCTCATGTAAAGGTGGAGAAATTCTCTGACCTACACTAAGAAATGAATTATCCATGCTAAGGTAGAGAATTTCTTTGACCTTACACTAAGTGTTGTTCTTAAATGCAGAACTGTAATTTTTCTCCACCATTGCATATTTACTGCCAAACAAAAAATATGCTAACGCTAGAAATTTTCAACATCATCTTGTAGTTTCTCAGAAAATGTCAGAAGCATCTCCTACAAAAAAGAACATGAAGTACAAATATCAAGGGGTGGTTCCTACATCCTCAATGGAATCAAATGATCAAATTAGGGACACTGAAATCAGACATGTAGACATGGTGGAGTTTTTGGAAAGGTTGCATAAGCAGCCAATTGCACCAAATATGCACGTTGTTCTTGATAGTAGTATTCACTTGGTAGCTACGTTCCCAGTCTCTGTGCAGAATCCTGAGTTTGTCTTGGAGACAGTTGCCCTCTTTGATCGAGAGAGCAAGTTTGTTGAAGATGTTGACGGTAAAGTGGTGATTTGGCTTGATGAAGAATACTTGGACAAGATCTTCAATTGTCTAGATATTGAAGAATACTCAGATGTCACTATGGAATCAACTCAGGAGAGTTATGATAAGAACACAAAAAGATGTTAGAAAAATATTAACTCCTGTTGGTTCATGACTCCCAGACCTACTATAGCCAGGTGGCCCAGGAGCACCTATTGCAGTGAGTTCCATGAAGAAGTAGGAGATTTGATTACACACTTGAGTAGGGTCAAAGGGCTTCCAACATCCAACACATTTCAGGATTGGATGTATCAATACATTGCTATCATCAAGAAGGGAAATCAAAAAATCTTCTGGGGTAAACAGATCACTAACATCATTTGTCACCAACTCTCTGAGGTATCTACTTCTCTCAAGTTCTATATGACGTCCTATTTGGTGTATGTTGCAGCATGCATGAGGTCCTTTCCTGGCTTGTCCTTCATTGGAGATAGAAGACAAGTACCAGTGTATGAGTATTACCCACAATTGATTTTGAAGGAGTCTAAAGCATTTTAGAAGCATTACTTACGCCTTCTTTTACAGATATATTTGCATGTTTGACAAAGACCTTGTAAATAAGAGAGTTTCGGATGCAATCTGGGAATAGGTAAAGAAGGTTGGTTGCATATTCCTACAATTCCCAACCTTCACCTACATTAGGGTAGGATGTTTTCGTGAGCAACCTTACATGTTACCAAGGTATCCTAGTGATAAATTGACATTGATGGAGTTGTACAGACAAATGATGAATATCCACAAGAAGCAAGCAGAGGCTCACAGATCTAGGTTCAAGTTTCCAGTCACTATTGGTTGATACATAGTGTCTACCACCCCAAAGGCCAAATTAATGGAAACTGAGCTATAGTGGATTACTCTCAAAAGATTCAAGAGCTGGAATGACTTTGACTACAGAGGGATGAAGGACAAGCTCAAAGGTAACTACACTCATGCACACAAAATAGAAGACATATGGGTTGAGTGTAGGAAAAATGAAAATGCAAGGAAGCTTGACTATAACCGGCTAACCCTGGAATAAATTAGAGATTTGAGGCTTGCAGATATTCTTGAAGATATGGAGGATGATGGTGATAAATTGGATCCTTTGTATGAGGGTAATCAAATTGCTTCAACCCCTCTTCCCCCAATTCAGTGGTCATTGAAGGAGTCTACTTCCATAAGAGATAGGTTTCAACTCACCCTTGCTAATACCAACATCTGGTTGGAAAGGAACAGGATAAAACTAAAGCTATTCAAGACAGGGTCTGAAGAGGAACATGTTGAAGGAGCTTCTAGTAAGAAAGAGGAGCTTAGAACTAAAAATAAAGAAGATGCTTCTAGTTCTAGACAAAGGCTAAAATTTGTTTTCAAAAACAAATGGGAGAAAGGAAAAGGAAAAGAGAAAGAGGGAACATCTACTCAAGTGGATACTAAAGAAAATCCTGTTGTGGTTGAAACACAAGCTCCTCAGGCTACTTCCCAATTAGAGTCATCGCAAGTTCTATCTCCTCCACCTTTTGTGTTTGTCACTCCTATTTCTGTGAAAACCATTTATTCATCTCCTTCATCACCCAAAAGTGACTCGTTGTTCCAAATTTCTCCTCATGGCACCATGGAGCAAATGTTTGGCTCACTTTCCTCCTTGCATAGTCCCCTAGGTTCATCATCGCCACCCTCTGATCCATTCATTACAAGACAATTGGACTTTGACAAGGTCATATCTACTCCTGCCCCCAATATGCCAAAAGACACTACCCCATTGTTGTGTTGACTCAAACACCACCTATTGTTGCCACCACTTCCTTGGTATCCACTCCATTACTGGATACTTCCATTCCATCCATCTCACAACCCATTGATTCTACCTTGTCGTCATAATATTTGGTGACACAAACTAAAGAAGATGTATTTGCTCTTCCCCCTTGATTGATATCTCAAAAGCCAAGATTTTATCAGAAGGATGAGAACAATTGACCTGTGTTGATGAAGAAGCTATTCAAAAGGATGAGAAGATTGGAACACAAGGACAGGAAGCTAGTGCCTGGATGGATAGACTATTGGCACAAGGCACCCAACTTATATAGTCTTCTATGGAATGGTTTGACAACTTGGGGGAAGTAAAGGCAAAATTGAACTGGACCCTTGAGATGCTATCCCAAGACCTGAAGCTAACGGATAAAGATATTCATACCTAGATCTAGTTGTGGCAAATCAAATTGGAGATTCTAATAGAGCATGGGGTGGTCCCCAATTGAAATGTGTATGTAGAATATAGGGAGGCCATGAAGAATAAGAAAGAAGTCCTCAAAATGATCAATGATCTCAAGGAAGCCCTAGATGTAAACATTTCCAAAGGGTTAGACATTTCTAACAAAATTGAATAGCTTCCCTGTCAAACGTTGGATGGAAATCAAAAGACCCTCCCCCCTGTTGAAGCAGTTAGCCAAGAGTTCACTTCACTGGTTCAAGCTAAAATAGAGACATAAGCCTTTTCATTGGCATCAATTGATAAGCTAGTACATTTTCAGGTTACCTTGGATAAATTGCAGAAGATCTTGGACAAGAACAAAGGTGTGCCGATCAACATCTCAGACTCCATCACAAGAGTCCTTACCATCTTTAGATATACACCAGGACCATGTAACATGCCACTTGTTCTACCAAGTAAAAACAACTAAGTTTTACTCAAGAGTAAATAAATCATGAATCCAATACATGAGTAATAAAATTTTTCCTTCTTTTATTTGAAAAATGCACATTTGAAACACATTCCAAACTTCGATTGCATAAATCAAATTACCTTTTCTCAATTAAAGAATTGAATATTTCTAATTATAACTTTTCTTGACATATATACATACAAGCTTCAAGAGCTAACTAAAAAATAGAGATACATATGATTGTATACTTGTCTGTCTTCAATATTCCCGGCCACCAACTACATGAGGGGAAGCATCACTCAAGTGATTTGCCTCCAACCACAAACTAACTACGGTCCCCCGTACATTTACCAAACTGGTAAACGACCCTACCCTTCGATGAAGGGATTGGTATAGTAACCCCAAAATTAAGCCTAATTTGAGCAGGTGTTGTGTCCTACATTAACTAGTACTATCATACTATGGCTACAACCATCAAAATATGGCATCCCTACTTAGTAATGCAAACCTGGAACACAATGAATCTAGACAGTGTAAATGTTGGCTATTTACACCACTTTGGCCAAATTTTTCTTCGTCTCATATTCACCCACCCTTCTATCTCGATTGGGAAATACAACAATCTCTATACTAGGTTATCTACCTCTTCCATGGATCACATATCCCAAGGTTAACCTATTACATGCTTTACTAGGATACATATATCAAAGTAATACCACTTGAAACCTATTTTCACCATCTTTTCCCTTATACAATTTTCCTATACAAACATCAATCAATGATTGATTCACAATTCTATCTAGGTAAAATCCCAACCATAGAAATTATCTCATATTCACAATACAAATTTGCTTTCTAGATATATATACAATCAATAGACATTCACATCGATAATTCAACAATGCAATCACTTAAAACAATACAACACAATGTTTTGAAAACAAGAAAATATAGAGAAGGAGAAAAACCCCATGCCTGAGAATATAGCTCCAAATGAATCAAAGACTCTTTTGCTTAAGTCCTTCCAACACTCTAGATTGCTCCTCCAAATAAAACAACTTACAAAATTAAAAAGACAAACTCTTGACACTAACACAAAAACTCAAAATTTGAAAAGAGAAGGCTCTTGATTTGAAAAATGTGCATGTAAAAGCAAGGGAGAGCACCCCCTTTTATACAAAAACTAAGGAGTGGTCTAGCTAAAAACAAGCAAAGAAATCGGCCACCTTTCCTTTTATTTTGCAACCAACTCAAAAATGTCGACACAATGATGACATGCTTAACAAAAATCTGAAATTAGTTTCATTTCCCATGGGCTCTAACTTTCCAAAAATAAAAGAGTTTGTTATAAAGTATAAAGTAAAAACATTAACGGTCCATATCCTAAGAGCTTGCATAGGATTAAGGATAAGGCACGATCACCTAACACTTTGGCCTCCTAACGGCCTTACCACATGCTCCCATGGTATGCACTTTATGCATTGCCACCAATGTCTTAAGGGCCCGCATGCCATATAAGGATATTCAACTTTTACATATGAAACTTAAAAGGCTTAAGGGAGAGTCGTGGGCTTAGTAAGAAATGCCCAACATGCATTGTAGGTGCCAACTCCTACACATAGACCGGGACCTCTATGGAGTGCCTATCCCACTTTAAACATGCCTTCTTATAAAACTTTATAAGCTTTAATAAATTTCTTCCCCTTTTTATGGGCTACGTACCTTTTTAACTTTATAACCTTTATATATATATATATATATATATATATATATATATATATATATATTTGATATTTAGTAAAACAATATCATTTTTCCAAAAGAATTTTCTTATTTTAAAAACATAAGAATATAATAATATTATATTTATAATATATATGTGTGTATATATATAACATATATCATAAATCGTAAATAAAATCACTTATAACATATTATTCGTAAACTCATTTATCACCATGAAATCCACATAGACATGATTACGTTCTCACCAATTCATCAATATCTCGCAAATCATAAATAACTATATATACACATGTGTGTGTGTGTATATATAGAAATAGCTATCATTTATATATGCATAAATAGGTATATTGACTTCACTCAAAACCAAATAAACTCATGACCCACATACTGATGACACAAATGAATGGAAACCACACATACATTGGTGACATGAATGACAACCACATAAACACGTGCATAACATAAAATATTTTCACAATAAAACTTTATCTAAGAAATCGAAAACTTATCAACATGTAGATTAAATCACAGTTCTCACACGATCATCCAAACATGCAATCAAGATTCATAACATAGATTACTTACCACTACCAATTCTGACTCAACATAATCTAGGTCAAGATAGGGTTGTGAGTGTGTGATTGCTCAATATAGGTTTTACTAAGGTTACCAGACCAAATCCTTCTCCTAAGTGATACTTCCCCTCCCTTCCGGGGGAGCAACCTGTTCCTGCATCCACTTAGATCATAGTACTTAGTTGATCAAAATATCATCATTAATTAACAATAACCACATTTAATACAAGACAATGCGTTATTCTTTTTCTCATCATATTGCATTCAAGATAGATAACACACATAGATGCAAAGATTTATAATTACTTCTATTTTCACAAAATATACAATCTATAGTAAATGGATAAAAACACATATATAGATGTAGAAATCCATAATCACTCACTTTCCAAACAAATTAACCAATCTAGGTAAATAGTAAGTAGATGGAAACACATGGGGTGTAACAGATCGAGCGAGAATGATGTCCAAGAAACCTTGAAAAGATATAAATATTTCTTGGAGAAAGATAAAGAGGATGAAGTTCATGTGTCTACAGACATGTAGTTTATTTTCAAAGCATTTCATGTCTTTTTGTAATATGTAATTTACATGTAGGAAAAGTACAGAGTCCCAAGAAAAATCAGACTTTGTCTAGACTGTCAAGCTAGTTAGAATTTTCCTATTTTTGTTCATGGATCCTCTATATAAATAAGAGGGTGCTCATTTGTAAATATAGATCTTTTGGCTAATGAAGTGAAATGCTGCTACATTGAGAAACAATTTGAAACTTTGAGTTCAAAGTGAATCTTTATTTTCAATCAATACAAGAAAGTCAAGTGAGCATTCAATCTTTGTGTTGAAATAAACTTGTTATGTACGGGAAAGTTCTTACATCTTTTCCATTACATCTTCTTGTGCATTTGATTGGGTTGTGTGAATCTATATGATTTGGAATGCGCTAGAAATCTAATTTTGAAGTCTTTGAGTTGCAACATCATTTCTAGATTTGTGTTATGTGTTTGTGATTAGAGGTGACTTTGGAGACTTTGGGCTACGAGTTATAATCCAAGATTATTTAATCTTCATTGGTAATAAGTTGGAGACTTTGGGCTACGAGTTATAATCCAAAATTATTTAATCTTCATTGGTAATAAGTTGGAGACTTTGGGCTGCACTTTGTTCCATCTATTTTCATTTTCTAATTAGTGTAAGAAGCAAAAAAAGTCTTTGAGCTTTTGTGGGTTTCTTGTGGTTGACACACATTGGTATTATTTTAGTTATTCGTATGTCTAACTAATCTAAATATTGGTTATTATTTCTCCAGCAAGTAGTTTTATGGTTTATTATATATTGTAAGCATCAAAGTGTTTTAAGTATAAGATTGTAAGTGATCATCAACTCCGAAGAAAGAGAATTGGATGATATGGAAACACCCACATGATAAGTTTAGTGTAAATAAGTGTAATTAATTACTTGTTGTTCTTAGTTAGCAATAAGAAGGGTACTTCCCCTTTCCTTGAGGAGAGATTTACTCTCATCATAATGTGGTTGAAAGTACCATTCTATTACCATTTTGTCGGTGACAAAGTATTCACCCAACACCTAGAAACATGTGGTCTAGTAGGATAAAAGTTGTAGTCTCATAATATATTAGACCACATGTTGTGCTAAAAGTCATGGTCCAACCCAAGCTTGGCACATTGTGAACTATTCTACTAGAAATAAAGGTCCTCAAGCTTCTAGTCAGGGTTTTATATTGGATAATCTAGTTGTTCACCATTAGATATCACTAATACAACCCCTATGGTTTCCATCATCATGATATCATTTTTCCCATTGTTCCTAGAGAGTTTTTGGGTGATTATCTCCCATGCTGCAAGAAAAAACTTTTGAATTTGAACCTTGTCACTCTTTCCTCATTAATGGGAAAGAGGCAAGGCCCCCACTATAGAGGATAGGGAGGTAGGGTCTAGTTTGAAAAACAAGCACCAATGAATTATTTTAGTCAATGACATGCACTATACCAAAGTAGAAATTTCCCCTTCCCAAGATGGAAACTTGGAACTAGCCTAACCACTTCATATTCATGCTCAATTGGTTGATTCAGTCTATGCCCTTAATGCTCACTATATATCATGTTGGGGAATCCATTATCGTTAGGCACATGAAGGTCAATGGTAGGGTAATGTGAAACATCACTTTAGTAAGGAAAATTAGAGATTAATTTCTATGAATAGTTCTATAGTGATTTCAGAATCCCTAACTATAGTCTAGATTCAAGGTAAGAAGGGTATATAGATTGATGGTAAGGGCCTCCCCTCACTTTCTCTACAGAGAGATAGATAGGGCATCCTCCTCTTAAATATATAAAGAAGGGGACAAAGGGTAGATTTTGAAAGAAGGCATTTCATTTTTTGGATTTTTAAAGGTAGTTCTTTCCTAGGTTTAGTCCTATTGTTATATGGAGCCTAGTCAGACTCGGAGGTTATATTTACCCCACTTTTATCGGCGCGGTTTCCCCCCAAATTCCTACGGGGTCAAGGGGCAGCGCCCCTTGTGGGGGTTTGGGGGCAGCGCCCCCAAGACGGGGTCAAGGGGCAGCGCCCCTTGTAGGGTCCAGGGGCAGCGCCCCTGGCGCGTTCCCTGTCGCGATACAGGGTGGGGTCGAGGGGCAGCGCCCCCGAAACCTCACACGGTTTTTTATTATTTTATAATGCACCGGGAGTTAATTTTTTCATTGACCAACATAAGAAAACCCTATTTTGTAACCGACAAAAAGCTTGATAAAAAGCGGCTAAGGGTTAGGGTTTTGATATTGTATTGTAGCATTTTGCAGCGGTATTGAGTTGCAGGGATTGCTGATTGTAATCGGTTTGATTTACTGGATAATAATATTGGACTCTCTGTTTGGTGGATGTAGCCCGAGTTCGGGTGAACCACGTTAAAAAATTGTCTCTCGCTATTATTATTTCTGTGTATTTCCATTTCTCTGTTTACTCTTTATTTACATTTAATTGATATCTTCTGCCGGCTAACCCTAACAAGTCCTTGGGTGGGCATGGCCAATAGAAGTTGTAGACTCCCTCTTACTACTATTTAAACCTACTATCTAGAGGTGGGTGAACTTATTGCTTTCAGGTTGGTCATCTAGGCATTCTTGATATGTTTATGTGGTTTGAAAAGAGTGTATGTTAGCTTAGTTGATGTGACACTTGAGATACTTGTTCTAAGTGTGTTATGTGTGTGATGGATAATAACTATTTGATATCTCTCTTCCTTTCTCACACTATTCTCCTTATTTGAGTTTGAATTCTTTTGGAATGGAAATGAACATTCATTTTCATTATAATGGATAGAGTTAGTGACTAATCTATAAATGGAACTGGTTTTATATTTTGTAGTATTAATTCTAGATGTGCAACTCTATTGCAAGGAAAAATAGTAGTCAAATGGAGTCAAAAGTTGAATATTTTGGCATATTCATGTTCCTCTTTAAAATATATTCAATTTCAAAATAAATTTCATTATGTTTTGAGTTCATATGAGGAAGTTATGGCTCCAAGAAGTTGCAACATGGGTTTCTATTGAAGTTGCACATTTTTTTGTTGAAGTGCTTTTGGAATGTTTTTAACCCACTCAAATTGTTGTATTAGTTATTTTTTGTATCTTGTTAAGGGTGCATAATCATCCTATGTGGAAAAATAAATGTCTAATATGTAGCTAAAACAAAACAATAGTTGCATAAATAAAAAAATGCCCCTAAAAATGACTTCTAAAGTTTCAAATTTTTGCCTCTTTGTGTTCTTCTTCTTTGTAATGGTCATTTCATCTTCTAAATGTCTTGGAGATCTATATATACTATGTTAGAGTGGTGTAATGATCAATGGGGAGTTGCTTGAGTCTTATAGCTTATGTATTGGGAGCTTTGTGAGTGATCAATGCTCATGTTGACAGTTATGTAGTAGAGTTGAAGAATTACAAATAATTGTTGGAATTGTTCAAGTGAGAGTCTTTCCAGGTTCTTTAATTAGTCTAAGGGATGAGATTAATTATAACTAAGCCATTTGGGAGTATATCTCACAAATTTTGTGGAGTTTTTACCCACAAGGGGATTCACCATGTTATATGTTTTGCTCCTTTTGCTTGATTGTTTATGTTTTCTAATTTCTTGCTACAAATTCATTCTAACTAAATAATTTTAGTCATTTATTTCTCTCATACAAATCCTTAAGTTGGTAACTAGTGTATGGAATATCCATCCTAGTTTACAAATCAAGTTGTATCAAAATGTAGTTTCTTTCCTTGTGGAGTTTGTTGTGTTTGTTTTGTAGGTTCACAACATAGTACAAGTGGGAGAAGCAGTGCCTTATTAGAGATATTTTTGATATTTCTAAAGAAAACTATAAGCATGGATAGAGAACCATCAAGCCTTAACAAGGAATCAAGGCTTCTTAATCTAGAAGTTGCTTTTGTTCATTTATCTCAATCCATGGAGGCTACAACACGTTCAATTGAGACCCTTATGGAGAAGTTAAGCTTATGAGAGAGCAAGGGGACAACCCACTCCATACAAGAAGAATGTCTCTATGGTGAAATACTATTCAAAGTATGCCTCAAGAGGAAGGCAATATAATAGATGAGATTACACCATTCAAAGGAGATCCAAAAAAGTTGAAGCAATGGTTTGAGAAACTTGAAGTATGTGTTCATTTTCATTATCTTATTTTTGAAGGAAGAGTTAGCCATTCTAAGTTGCATTTAGAAAAATATGCATTAAAATGGTTTAAAAATCTATTGATTTCTATGGCTATTAGAAATCATGCTCATATTTTGGGGTAAGTTTAAGAAATTGTTTAGGAAATAATTTAACTCAAATTTTCATGAAGGAGGAAACATTTGGAGTTTGAAGGAGATCCTTAAGGAGAGTATAGACATGACCAAAACAAAGAAGCCAAATTTAAAATCTGCCAACTATTGTAATCATTGTGTTAATGATGGTAGTAGAGATTCCTCGTGTTGGAGGTTGCATCCTAAGTTAAATATCACAAGAAGGGTAAGAAGGGTAAGAACTCTCATTTCTTCATTGGTAAGGATGAAGAGAAGGGTTTTAATTTCTTAAAGTTGGATTCTAAAATTTCTTGCACTAATAGAAAAGGTGGTTTTGTGGCCAAGGAAGCAATCTTGAATATAAAGTTGCATGTAAATGGTGTTGAAGTGGATGCTTTATTGATTCATGTCCACAAACTAGCCTATTGCATAAAGTTTAGTGAATAAGTTAGGCCTTAAAACATTTAAACATCCTAAACCCTATGGTTTGGGTTGGATTAAATAAGGTGCAAATATGCCAATTACTAAGGAGTGTAAAATGAAGTTTTCCATTGGTTCTAATTTCAATGATGAGGTTATGGTAGATGTTATTCCTATAGCTATTTGTGGTGTTGTATTGGGTAGCCCATATTTGTAATGAATGTAAGGTATTGTTTTCTATAGGAGAGGGAACACCTATTGTGTCATCATGAAGGGTAAAAGATTCATGTTGTATTCCTTTTAGGGAAAAGAGCAATCTTAAAAAATTCTAAATTTTCATGGGAAGATGAATGGTAGCACATCTATCCTTCCTTTGGATAAAATCATTGTTGTAAATGTTACTCCTTGTTCAAGCAATTTTTCTTTGTATCATTCAAGCAGTTTGAGGCAAAGATGCACTAAATATTGGTTAACATTTTTATTGTGGTGCAAAATGAAATGTCATATGTGTCACTTCTTGAGGGGTTCTTCCACGCTCATTCATTGAGTCCCTAGCTTTTGGGGACCAAAAGCTCCTAATTGGGGAGGTGTGATCTATAAATGGATATAGTTTTATACTCTGTCATTAATTTTAGATGTATAGCTTTGGTGCAAGGCTAAAAATAGAAGTCAAATGGACTCAACAGTTAGATATTTTAGCATATTCATGTTTCTCTAAAAAAATTATACAATTTTGAAAAAAATGGCACCACATTTCGAGTTCACATGAGAAAGCTGTATACACCTAAAAATGACACGACTCTGTCTAAATAAATAATTTTAATATTTATTTAAGTCTAATTCCTCTATCAATAAATAAATAAATTTATTTATTTATTCGATTCATATTCCTCTAAGTTAATTCTTATCTTCTAAATCCTCAATTAAATAAATTTATTTATTTAATTTTCTTTCTTATCTTCTAAATCCTCAATTAAATAATTTAATTTATTTAATTTGTTTTCTTATCTTCTAATTCCACAATTAAATAAATTTATTTATTTAATTTGCTTTTTTATCTTCTAAAATATCTTCCAAATCTTCTAAAAATAATAAATCTTCTTCTTCATGCACACAAAATTAAATATTTTATTATTTAATTTCTCTCAAATCATGCAAAAGCAAATCACAAGTTGAGTTAATTGATTTAAAACAATCTTATTTTTATCAACAACTCTTAAATTAGAATAAAACATTCTAATTTTGTGAAAGCTAATCTTATCTTTGTCATGAAAGCAGTTAACTCAAAGAAAATAGCTTTTCCTATGACACTTGTCTTCTTTCTATTCGTGCATGTTCTCTCAACCATTCTCCTCCATTGATCTTCTTATTTCTTCTACACCGTTGATCATCTCACTCACAAATCTATAAATACAGCCATATTCTTCCATTTCTATAAATCCAAGCTTTTCATATCGTTACTCTGTAGAATTATCAATGCACCATATCATTCCATATCAATCTATAGCTTGTGATAATCCTCCTTTGTATTTGAAGTTCATTTTCACTACAATAAATATCTGAGCCATTTCTCCATTGTCATCTTGAGGAAACAAAGCAAGGAAGCAAGCTTCCTGAGGGCTACATTCATCACCAAAGATCGATCAAGAATGGGTGAAAAATTGAAGCCGTGAGGTAACAAAGCACTGTAAGTTTGTTTATTGGTTTTAAATCTTTGTTATTTGCATATTCTATTGAGTTAATGGGTTTTTGATATTCATTTAATATTATCCCATTTTTCTGATAACATTTTTTACGCCCACCGTGGGGCCTTTGCCCCAAATCTAATAAAAAAAATTGAGTTCTTGAGTGCCAAGTTCCGTACAGATTTCATACAGTCTCCGCACAGGTTCATTCGGTGCATACGAGCAATCTCGTAGCACATCTGACACCTATTCCAATGCATGCAACTTTTCGGCGCATACATCCTCCAAGGTTGCACATATACCCCCTGTTCTGGTGCATACAATATTACTGCGTATCTATCCTCTGATCCTACACATCCAACATCTATTTCAGCGCTTTTAACTTTTCGATGCATACATTCCTTATTTCTGCGCTTATGACCTGCTATCCTGCGCATTTGTAATTGTTGCACTTTTGAGTACTGTTTCTGTGCATTCAGTCTCTTAAGCTGCGCATATATATTTCAGGAGTCATCTAGGGATTTCTTGTAGGTTTTCTAACGCTGTCACTTGTCTTACAGGATTGATTTTCTAATTTTTGTGTAGGGTTAGGAGCTGGATAGTTTCATTTTCCTCAAAACACACATCTTAGATTAACTAGGAGGAAAAGTAAAAAAAAATGTATGTATACAAATCTCACGTAGTTCTTAACTAGGAGGGTAGTAATGAACATTATTGCTATCTTTACATTATTGTTATCTCTATTAGTTTAGAACATTGCTATCTTGCAAAAGGAAATGAACCATTGCTATCTTTAATCACTTCAAAGTTAACAACTGTGTGAGTGCCCAAGTAGATAACGCATATAGTTTTTCTTATTTTAAATAGCATTGGATAAACCACTATTTTCTGTGTCTGCTAAATGACATAGGCTTATGCTCTCCCCTTTACTGGGTGACTAGAATGCCAGACTTGTCATTCTTTGTGTATAACCTTTAGAGGGGCCTACCCTTGGATGCCCGCCTGTCCAAGTGGGAATGACCCTAAGTGGTAATAGGCTAAAGCCAAGCCCTACCAATCCACTATAAATAAATTGTGCTTGAGGTGAAAGCTTCTTGCAACGAGTACCGTTGTGTTACACCGACAGCCAACCTCCCCCAAAACCCTTCAAGGCCTAACCCTTGAAGGCTGTGAGACTCCATAATGGAGAGTAGTGCTGCTGCACGTGTAACCACTCAAACAGTTGCCCTGATTACTTAGCCATTGTCTAGTATACCAAAATCCTCTATTTGTTGGCGCAAAAGGTGGGACCTGTGAAGAGGCCCTGATTCATGTGATTCTTAGTAGAGGTAGCAGGGACAATCCTAAGGTTCGGTGGGGGTACAAGCCTAAGGAAACCCAGATCTGGTATGCATGAGAAGTGAGTACCGTGGAGGGGAGCTGGTGCTACTAGATCCTGGAGCTACATGCTTTGAATATGCACAGCTAGGGGACTCAACAAATAATGTCTTTTCCAGCCTAGGATTGTAATTGTTCTTGTGTCAAAAAGTCCACAAAATACAAAAAAAATAATAAAAGATAAAAATCATGAAAACTTCTTTGCGTTTGTTGTATCTTTATCTACCATAATTGAAAATCAAAAGCAAAAAACAAAAAAAAACTTCAAAACATGTCAAAAATTTTACAAAAGCATTCAGAAAACCAGAGCTGCGCATATACATTCAGAAGCTACGCATATATCTTGACCTACTGCTCATCTATACCAACTTCCTGTGCTTTTGCTACATGTTCCTGTGCATTTATTCTCTACCAGAACTGTACATCTACTTCAACCTACAGCGCATTTATCTTCTGAAACTGCACATTTGTAGCTGTGCATCTATCACAGTAGGCTTTTTCAGTCTTGTGTTACTTTCTATGGAAATGACAAACCAATCAAAATATATTGCCCAAAAACTCCAATACCTACAATTGCAAATAAACTTAGGTCCCTTGCCCCAAGATTGTATAGCAATTGCTCAAGAAATCCAAGTCATACAACAACAAATGGCAATCTTACAAGCTAAACATTCTAGTACTAGCTACACCTCGCACCAAAATCATACCTTCTTTTCCCATCTTAATTATACTATTGACAAGGCAAGCACCACCTCAAGTCAGAAATCATATACCACTCCTACTAGACCTCTGTCACCATCTTCTAAGACACATATCCCAAAAGATACCAGTTCTACACCAACACTGACCTCAAGTTCCCCACCCTCTAAACTGACAACCAAAGAATCCTCAGATGATCTTTGGAAAAGAGTTTTTCCAAATTTATACAACAAAAGAAAAGCTATGGAGAAAGCCAAATCCACTCATCCATGTACTCCTACACCTACAAAGGATGTGATCCAAGGACTATTAGCAGAGAGTCAACCATGTCCTCAAATTTTGGTCCTTGACCATACCAAAGATTCTTCCAATAACATGTCAAATCCTACAAACCCTTCATATGATCCACAACCCCTTGAGCTTATCAAAGAACCTCCTACCATGAATCCAAGTCAAGAGCTATTGTACCTTCATGTCGATAACCATCAAGAACATGTCAAGCCTATCTAAGAGCTATCCACTTCCATTCAAACAACCCAAGAGGTGTGTCAAGAGTTTAATCCTAAGGATGTGGAAACATTAAGCCCTAGTCCAAGTCAAGATCAAATCACTTTTATGCAACCTATTCATAACATGTATCTTTTCCATGATCAAGATGATATCCATAATACTAAACCTCTCCATGAGCCACTTGATCCTATCCATCTCCCAACAACTATGCATGATCAAGAAATCCCCATTCAACCCATTCATAACCTTTATCTCTTCCATGATCAAGATATTCCCTATGAAGAAGTTGTCCATGAACAACTTGATCCCATACCCATCTGTGAGCAAGAAACCTCCATTACTCCTATACATCCTCCCTCTAGTCCTATCTATGATCCAAAAACTTCCACTTCCCTTGATGAGACACTTGCCTCCCAAGTGCACATGGATGATCAACCCAATAACTTGGATCCTAAAGAGTATAATGATGATCAAGATCCTGATAATCCTGCACCATCTATTATTGACCATGCTACAAATCCGTTATCCTATATCCTTGGTCTCACTACCTTCAGGCATGAATGTTCTTCATTGGGAGAACAACAACTGTTAACTACCTCTTCACCTTCCTCGTCAAATAATGAGCTCACTACTAGTGTTCCACCTATACATAATCCCATAGTCCATCGCATACTCCAGAATATGAACTATCAAGGTAAAGGCCTAGGCCTTCATGAACAAGGTGTTTTGGAGCCTATCCATGTCAAAGTCCCTCCGCACTCATATCACCTTGGATACACACCCCAAGGTGAAAAATCTCAAGATGTTGGTACTTCCTCTACTCCTCCTAAGTCCACCACTTTCCATCACAAACCCTATCATATTCCCAAAACATATGTCGCCATTCCTCCTCCATCATCCTACAATTGTCAAAAGCATGTCACCATACACCTTCCACCATCCAATCTACCTCTGCTACTTCCAACTCCTACTACCCCTCCATGCATTTTACCACCACTTCTTCCAACACCTTATTCATCATCCTCCAAATATCCCAATCATGACCAACAAATGCACATGTTGTCTAAACAACGAGCTTCCAATAACCTGACTTCCACCATATCTAGGGGATTCAACAACAAATATCTGGATGCCTCTACCTATGAAGTCAAAAATCCTAACGGTCCTCATGACCTAGGATACAAAAGCCAAAAATCAAAGAAAAATCCATCTCAAAAGCTGCATACACCCACACACCTCAATGTCAAACTGAAAAAGGTGTGGGTCCCTAAGCAACAAATAATTACCTCCAAAGCTGCACAAACACTGCATATACCCAAGCCCATACCTTCACAGGTAAAATCTAAAAGCAAAATGGTTTGGGTAACTAAGCAAAAAGACCTCAAGTTAAATGAGGCATTCACCTCTCACGAATCCGATTCCATCCACTAATCTCCAATCCTTCCATACCACATGACAAGCAAAAATCAGAACAATACGAAGTCTATGTGGGTTCCTAAATTCCTAAATCATTCATCCACCAAGTGAAACTCTTCATTGCTTCCTACACCACCTTCCTATCATCAACTTCAATGTTTATCATAGTATGTGCAACCGTTGGTCATGATCCCCTTCCATTCCACAACGTTTCCACATACCTCCATCTCCCCTTCCTTCAATTATTATCCTACATATCTTCCCCATCCTACTCCCATGGTCCATGCTTTTGCATAAGCCTTCCATCTGTAATTCACATCATAATCCACTATCGTACCTTCCATAATCCACTATCTACCATTCTCCATCTCACTTCCGTGCGATCCCTACCAACATCTATGAACACACTTGACATAGTCCATGCGACAACATCCATCTAGTGGGACTATCACCTTTCAGGGAACTAGATACTTGAGTCTCTCCCTTCCATATCCACCTTCTCCTATCTAAAAAAAAAAATAGAACAAAAGAAAAAATAAAAAAAGTAAAGAGAAATCCCTTCATCCAATAGTGAAAACTTGGCAAACAAGCACCTTGGATAAGTACCATGATGAAAACCTGGAAAACAAGCATCATGTGTAAGTTGATCTTCAACATCACCTACATTTGGGGGCACCTTGTCTCATTAGCATATCATTTTTCTCCTATCATTTCCTTCCATATAATTTCCTATCTTATCCTTCTATCCATTACGTACCTATCCTATCAATCCATCCATCCTAATCCTCCCTTCCTCCGTTTGTTTGATCTTGATAACATATGGGGGCACAATGTTGACAAATGTTTTAGATGTCTCTTGATATACCTTATCCCTCAAAAACCACACAAATTATTCATTATCCTCTCATCCTCCTTCATCGTAAGCTTTGTCATGTCAAATCCTGAGTTATTCCTATGCGACATAGTCCTTGGAGATCACATCCTTAATTCCTTCTACCTAACCACCCGTTCCATTCCTTATCACCCATACATCTACCTATCAGTGGTGTTTCCTTGTCATCAGTATCATCCGATCCATATCTGGTCCATACCTGATCCATATATGTTCCCTATCGTTTCTCATCTAGTCCATACCTAATCCATATATGTTCCCTATCGTTTCTCATCTGGTCCATGTCTCAGTATCACAGGGTTCACCCCAAACTACGTTGCCTTTGCGTCGTCACGTAGGCAAGGCCATTATCAATGTGCCCTCGAGGCTCTGCTATCCATCCATTCCCTACATTATCGCCCATCCTCAGGTCCGTCCACATCCGCACCTTTCACCAAACATAAGCACGCGCAGCAAAACACATTTCCAAACAAAATTCTTGACGCAAAACATCAACCTCTCCAAAGCAAAACAAACAAGGACCAAAACACATCAAAATGATTTTATCAATACTATGGCAAGAAAGCACATCTAATGCAAGAATGTTTTGTGAAAAGGTGAAGTTAGAGAGTCTTGATTTTCATTATTATGTCTTTCTATGCTACTTGAGGATGCCAAAAGCTAGAGATGCTATGATCGGGGCATAATCATTTTTCTTTGTCTGCTGCTTGTGGATTAATCTTTAGTAGTGTGACGACTTTTGTCTAACGACATGATCAGCAAAAAGATCATCGAGGACTTCTGAAGTCTAAACATGAAAAGGGGCAATCCTTGTCTGTTGAAACGCAAGCGATACTCAGGTCATCTAGATTCAATTTTGACTAGATGCTTGTATTAACTTGCTATATCAAAATCCATGTAAGTAATACTCAGGTCATCTTGGTTTAATTATACCTAGATGCTTGTATTTTCTTACAACATAATAAATGCCCAATAATGAAATAAGCACTTCAAAATACCTGCAATATCAAGATGGCAAAACCATTTGCATCCATTCGCATCCATCCGCATCTAGAAAACATCCACAAAGCATCCATACCATATCCCATGCAATAAAAATTCTATGCAGAGTATCAATGTTTACAAATAAAATCTAGTGAGTCCTTCATTCGCAATTTTTCTATCAACCAATTTCTATCTATCATCGTATCTTTCATCCTTGTCCAATCAGTCCAATCAATGATCCAAATGCAAGTCTATCCTTAAATCCATACCAATCAAGTAAAGTCAATCTTGTCAAAATGATCCACTTGCACTCAATGGTCTTGATCCTTGTCTGGTTGTAAACCAACCCAATCAATTATAATCAATCAATTGTCTTATACAGGATGTTGCATTGTCGAAATCAAACCAATACACGCGTCTTACACGACATGTTTCATTTCCTATCCTATCGTGTTGCTCTAGGGATCTATCGTTCCTCACCATGACAACACCGTCGTATATCAATATCAATCAATCGTTGGTTTATCGCTTAACAAGGGCAAAACCTTGTTTGTTCTTGTATCATTTGTACATACTTGTGGGCTTGCTTGTGTGTGTTATCATTTTATCTTGCAGATCGCATATCATTCAGCTCTTTCTTCAACCTGTTTTTCTTCATCCTAACATGTTTTTCACCTTCTTCATCATGAGATTGTCCGTCTCACGCCTTCTGCCTTCTTCCCATCCAATCTCCCGAGGGGGCATAATGTTGTTAAACTTGTACTGGCAAACTGGGGCATGTATCATTTTCAGACAATCTTATTCTTTGAAACAACGTGATAAAACACATTGCTTCAAAGAGGAGCAAAATGTATACACCTAAAAATGACACGACTCAGTCTAAATAAATATTTTTAATGTTTATTTAAGTCTAATTCCTCTATCAATAAATAAATAAATAAATTTATTTATTTGATTCATATTCCTCTAAGTTAATTCTTATCTTCTAAATCCTCAATTAAATAAATTTATTTATTTAATTTGCTTTCTTATCTTCTAAAATATCTTCCAAATCTTCTAAAAATAAATCTTCTTCTTCATGCACACAAAATTAAATAATTTGTTATTTAATTTCTCTCAAATCATGCAAAAGCAAATCACAAGCTGAGTTAATTGATTTAAAACAATCTTGTTTTTATCAATAACTCTTAAATTAGAATAAAACATTCTAATTTTGTGAAAGTCAATCTTATCTTTGTCATGAAAGCAGTTAACTCAAAGAAAATAGCTTTTCCTATGACACTTGTCTTCTTTCTATTCGTGCACGTTCTCTCAACCATTCTCCTCCATTGATCTTCTTATTTCTTCTACACCATTGATCATCTCACTCACAAATCTATAAATACAGCCCCATTCTTCCATTTCTATAAATCCAAGTTTTTCATATCGTTACTTTGCAGAATTATCAGTGCACCATATCATTCCATGTCAATCTATAGCTTGTGATCATCCTCCTTTGTATTTGAAGTTCATCTTCACTACAATAAATATCTGAGCCATTTCTCCATTGTCATCTTGAGGAAACAAAGAAAGGAAGCAAGCTTCCTGAGGGCTACATTCATCACCAAAGATCGATCGAGAATAGGCGAACAATGGAACCCATGAGGTAAGAAAGCACTGTAAGTTTGTTTATTAGTTTTAAATCTTTGTTATTTGCTATTCCATTGAGTTATTGGGTTTTTGATATTCATTTAATATTATCCCATTTTACCCCATAACAAAAGCTATGGCTATAGGAAGTTGTTTCCACCAAAGTCACACAATTATTTCCAAAGTTGTAGAGTTTGGTACCCAAGTGATTTTGGTGTGTTTTAACCCACTTAAATTATTGCTAGTTATTTAGTCAACTTTTTAAGGTTTCTAATCATCCTATGTGGAAAAATAAATGTAATATATGCAACTAAAACCAAATAGTAGTTGCAAAAATGACAAAAATACCCATAAAAGTGACTTTTAGTGTTCTATATTTCTACATCTTCGCATTCTTCTTCTTTGTGATGGTTGTTTCAGCTTCTAACATCTTGAGTATCTATATCTACTATATTAGAGTGGCATATTGATCAAAATAAGGTGCTTTTTTGAATCTCATAACTCATGTATTGGAAGCTTTGGGGGTGATTAATGCTCATGCTTTTGATATTGATAAGCTGCAAACGCGGGTGCAGATCCTGATAACAAAAAGCCCCACAGGTAGAAAAATAGGCCCAAGGCCACGAACAACATAGAAACAATTGACTAGCAGCACAAGTTTAAAACAGTACCAAAACTAAACCAAGTCCAAAGCAAAAAAATAAGAAAAAGATAATTAAACAGTTCTTTCTAGTCATCCTTAAGCAGCTTGATAACCTCCTCCTTGTTCTCATACATAGCATCAACACCAACAGTATGATCCTCCTGCAGAATAGAAAAAGTAGAAGCCGCCCTGTGAAAGACCTTCATGCAAACTTTCGACAGGACCTTAACTTTACTTTCCAGTAGCAGAGAGACGAGACTTAACGTCATCCAACTCCTAAGCAAGCTTCCTTTTAGAAACATCCTCTCTGGTACTCACCACTTCCTTATCAGGTGTCTCCAGGATTTCAACATCATTGGGTTCTAGTGCAGGGGCACCCATAGGTCTAAGAGGCCTATCTTGAGTTTCTTGCTATATTTTAGTTTGAGTTTCAATAAGGTCTTGAAGACCATTTGTGGAATGTAATAAGGTCACTTTAAAGCATGTTGAAATCTTGGTAGTCATCTTGTAAGGCCTTGGTGCCAATTATGGTAGGTAGACAAGTCAAGTCTTAAAATGGTCAATTGTAGTCATGTAATCCATGATTGTAAGGATTGAGTGAACTTCATGTTTTTCATGTTTGTATCCATTCATGGCATGTAGGAACTATATTAGAAGAGTTGGGAATAATCTTGTGAAGGGATTATCCACATTGTAAACAAATACACTAGTTTGCATTGTAACAAGGTGACAAAAAGGGGCAGTTTGGAAGGGTAGTGGCAGTTTTTAGTTGCCAAATCAACCCAAACTGCTTGGGGAAGATGTAGACATGTTTATAAACCTCATCATGGTCATTATAAAGCATGATGAAGGTTTTGAAGGACAAATATATAAGAACTCTATTTTTCCTGCATTTTTCTGTGTTTCTTGTTGTAATAGCCATACAAATCGCTGGTACAGAACTATCATGACTCCATAGGGTATTAGATTGAAAGGGAACTGTGTTAGCTTTGATTCAAGCCTAGTTTGGGATCTTGACATTGAGTTTGAGGGAAGTTATAAGATATTTTCTACAGACTGGTCGTTAGAACCTTAAACTAGGGTATTGTTGAAACGATGGAATTTTGACCATTCGACTGTTCCTCCTCATCATGGAATTAGTGGAATGGATCTGTAGCTTCACATTTTTATTGTTTGGGACATTGGTAGGAAGGGATAACAGAGTTTTCATGAAGTTTGTGAGTTAAGGCTTAATAAACCCATGTATTAAGCCATTTTGAGTAACCTAAGACCTTAGAATTTGTACAGTCGACTGCGGAAACAAAAAACCTATTGAATCCTTGGTTTTGACACTAATCCAACATGTTCAATTGGTTTTCTTTGTTCTATGAGACCATTTGAGGGTAGTCCCTTTGGAAAATAGGGCTAATTGGGGCTCCTATCAGTAGTAGCAATCAATTTCTTGGGCACATTTTCCAAAACAACCCAAGGTCACTCTGACATACATTGTGTACCTTCCAAAAGGGTACCTAAAACTGGTCAGAGTTTGTGGAAAATAAGTCTTGGTCAAAAGTTATTCAATGTTGTTCCCAAATTCAGGGCTACTAGGAGTATGAGAGGTCTGTGAAGCAAGTGTCCCTTACATGTATGCAAGACCCTAATCATTGGTTGGAGTAGGTTGTATAGGCTGTCTTAAAGCCCTAACTTATTTGCCCTCAAGTAGATCAATCATTTGATGTCATATCTATGAAAGGCACTCTTAGTTCAAGAGTTCAATACCTAAGAAAATTGGTTTTGATGAAGGAAATCTCCCCTCCATGATTCATAACTTGTCAAACCTTTGATGTGTCATCTATCCCCCTTAGGAACTCTGCATCATAGTGGTATCAGAGCCACCATTTGGTCAATAAAAGGGAGAAGAGTAGTTGAGTCAATAAATCATCTTGTGAAGCCAAGATGCCTCCAAAAGGTGGATCAGTGATGGCTACGAAAATGAAGGCTCTAGAAGATGAAATTGAGGCCTTGAAGGCTAGAGAGAAAAGGAGAGAAAGAGAAGAAGGAGACAGTGATTCTGAACAAGAAGAAGAAGGTGAAGAGGGGGAATCTCTAGAGCAAGAGGAAGAGTTGCCCCCGGGTGAGAGAAGATTTCTTAATGCCTTGAAATCAGTAAAAGGAGAGGCCTCTGATGTGAAGATGGATTTACCAGTGTATGGAGGGAAGATGGATGTTGAGGAGTTAATAGAATGGATTGATGCCTTGAATAATTACTTTGAATATAAAGAAGTGGCAGAGGATAAGAAGGTGAGATTTGCAAAAACCAAGTTGAAGGGGTCAGCTTTGACATGGTGGAACTACACCCAAGGAGAAAGGGTGAAAGTGGGTAAGCCTATGATCCATTCATGGGAGAGGATGGTGAACAAACTAAAGGCTCAATTCCTACCTACTGATTATGAGGTTCAATTTTTCAAGAAGATGCAAAACCTGAAACAAAAAGACATGGATGTGGCTGCATATACCGAGGAGTTTCACAAACTCAATTTGAGATTCGAACATGTGGAGAATGAAAAGGAGAAGGTGGCCAGGTACCTTAATGGATTAAGGTACAATATCCAAGATGAAATTAGTCTCCTAATCCCTAAGTCAGTGGATGAATGCTTTCAAGTAGCATTGAGGGCAGAATAGAAGTTGAAAAGGAAGAGTGATCAACAAAATAGAGGAAGAAGCAGAAATTTTAGAGGAAGAGGTAGTTTTAGGGGTAGAAATCAGTCCCAAAGACAACAAGGGGAGTCTAGTCACAATGAACAAAGTGGAGACTCAAGTGGTAGAGGAATTTTTAGAGGGAGAAGGCCAAATGGGAGAGGAAGATTTGGTGGCCTAGGAAGAGGTTCTAACACATTCACAGGTAGATACTATAATTGCAATCAAGTGGGACATCCAGCCTTCAAATGCCCTAAGAAACAAGGCTCTAGTTCTCATGGAGGAGAAAGGAGAAGTCAGCTAGTGCAAGAGGAGGATTGCCAAAGTGTCAACACACCACCTAAGCCTGCAGATCCAGAGTTTGGAGAGAGCCTAATGATGAGAAGAACACTCTTGAAGGTGCCAAGCAACAAGGAACCACCCCAAAGGAAGTCTTTGTTCAGAACTTCATGCAAATCCCATGGAAAGGTATGCAAAGTGATTGTAGATTCAGGTTCCATAGATAATTTAGTGTCCTTAGAAATGGTTGAGAAGCTAGGATTGAACAGAATCCCTCATTCTACCCCTTATAAGGTGTCTTGGTTGAATAAGGGTCAGCAAGTGCTTGTAAATGAGCAATCTTGGGTAGAGTTTCAAATTGGGGGGTATAGGGATAGATTCCTATGTGATGTGATCCCCATGGATGCTTTCCATCTACTAGGACATCCATGGCAGTATGATCTCAATGCACAACATGATGGGCAGAAAAATACCTACACTATCACAAAGAATGGTGAGTCTTTTACTTTGAATCATTTGCCAGATGAAGGCATAGATAAACAAGTGGGTTCTAGTGTTATGGTCGTAGGAGAAAAAGAGTTTTTGTAGACCTTGAGAGAAGAAGGGGGTCTAGGATTTGCCTTGATTGTTAAGCCAAAGTGTGGGTCTATTTCATCCACAAACAAGAAGGAACCTATCCCTAGTGAAGTCCAAGACTTGTTGGAGAAGTATAAGGACATTGTAGTGGATGAAGTACCTAATCCCCTGCCTCCTATCAGAGACATTAGTCTTCATATTGACTTGATACTAGGGGCTATATTGCCTAATAAGGCTACCTACAAGATGACACTAGCCCAAAATGAAGAGATTGCAAAAAAAGTGCAAGAATTGATGGATAAGGGCCTAGTGAGGAAGAGCTTAAGCCCATGTGTTATACCTACTGTCCTAGCACCCAAGAAGGATGGAAAATGGAGGTTTTATACTAATTCTAGAGACATCAACAAGATCACAATCCGGTATAGATTTCTTATGCCTAGAATAGAAGATCTCATGGACTGTTTGGGAGCAGCATGCAACTTCTCAAAGATTGATTTGAAAAGTGGTTACCATCAAATAAGGATTAGAGAGGGAGATGAATGGAAGACAACATTCAAGACTAATGAGGGTCTCTATGAATGGTTGGTGATGCCTTTTGGGCTGTCCAATGCACCTAGCACTTTCATGCACCTTATGAATGAGGTATTGAAACCTTTCATTGGAAAGTTTGTTGTGGTTTATCTAGATGACATTCTTATTTTTAGCAGGTCCAAAGAAGAACATTTGAGGCACCTTGACATGGTACTAAACAGGCTACATGAGGAGAAATTGATGATAAACTTGGATAAGTGTGATTTCATGAAAGAAGAGTTGGTGTACCTTGGATTTGTCATTTCCAAAGGTAGTTTGAAGATGGATCCTTCAAAGGTAGATTCTATTCTCAGTTGGCCAACTCCAAAATCAAAGGGAGATGTGAGGATTTTCCATGGGCTTTCAAGCTTTTATAGGAAATTTATAAGGAACTTCAACCACATATGTGCACCAATCCTTGACAACATCAAAGGAGGTAATAAGGGTAAGTTTTTTTGGACTGATGAAGCTGATAAAGGGTTTGAATATTTGAAGAAAAGAGTAGCCCAGCAACCTATACTTATGCTTCCAGATTTTGATAAGGTTTTTACCATTGAGTGTGATGCTAGTAACCAAGCAATAGGGGTTGTTTTAAGCCAAGAGGGTAGACCAGTTGCATTTTTTAGTGAAAGGCTAAATGAGGCCAAGAAAAAGTATTCATCATATGATCTAGAACTATATGCTATGGTTCAAGCACTTAATAAATGGAGGCACTACTTGTTGCCCAAAGAATTTATTATTTTTACTAACAATCATACTCTAAGTTTCTTGAATGGGTAGGACAAACTCAATTATAGACATATGAAATGGGTGGAGTATCTACAAGCCTATACCTTCACCATCAAGCATAAGAAAGGCCAAGCCAATAAGGCAGCAGATGCACTTAGTAGAAGGGCACTTGTGGTGCAGGAAATGCAATTTCAAAGCATGGGGATAGATGCACTCAAGGACATGTACCATGATGATGCTAACTTCAAGGAAATCTATGAGGTTTGCAACCAGTTTTTGAATACATTTCACAGTGAATACTCTGATTTTTTATTTCAGAATGGTTTTCTTTTCAAAGGGAGTCAATTGTGTGTGCCTAGATGTTCAATGAGGGAGAATATTATAAAGGAGAAGCATCGTGGGAGTCTTGGAGGTCATTTTGGACTTGATAAGACTTTGGATCAAGTTAGGAGGTTCTACTATTGGCCAAAAATGCAAGTGGATGTTAGAAAATATGTTGAGGGCTGCACTATATGTCAAAGAGCCAAAGGAACTTCATCAAATACAGGGCTTTATCAGCCACTTCCCATTCCCAATAGGCCTTGGGAGAGTGTAAATATGGATTTTGTAATGGGGCTGCCTAGAACACAAAGGGGTTTTGATAGTGTTTTTGTAGTTGTTGACCGATTTAGTAAGATGGCACACTTTCTTCCTTGCAAAACCACCAATGATGCATCTCATATTGCAAGTTTATTCTTTAAGAAAATAGTAAGAATACATGGTATGCCTTTGAATATTGTCTCTAACAGGGATCCTAAGTTCATAGGTCACTTTTGGAGGACCTTATGGAAGACACTAGGCACAAAAGTCTCATACAGCTCTGCATACCATCCCCAAACGGATGGGAAAACTAAAGTGGTAAATAGTTCATTGGGAAACCTTCTAAGGTGTCTAACCAAAGACCATGGACAGGCTTGGGATCTGATTTTACCCCAGGCAGAGTTTGCATATAATGACTCCATGAACAGGAGTATTGCGAAGAGCCCTTTTGAAGTGGTTTATGGAATGCATCCTAGGGGTGTATATGAGTTGAGAGATCTACAAGGAATGGATAGAAGAAGTGCTCAAGGGGAAGATTTTGTTGTTGCAATCAGAGACATACATCAGCAAGTGAAAGAAACTCTTCAAAAGAATGTAGACAAGTACAAGGCAAGAGCATATTTCAAGAAGAGGGGCCTTCAATTCAAGGTTGGTGACTTGGTGTTAGCACATTTGAAAAAAGAAAGGCTTCCTAAAGGCAAGTATACCAAACTAATGATGAAAAAGATAGGACCTTGCAGGGTGGTCCATAAATTTGGGTAGAATGCTTATGAAGTTAAGTTGCCTCCTGGGGTAACAATCTCTCCAATTTTCAATGTATCTAATTTATATCCATACAAAGGCTCTATGGTTGGTGATTCTAATGCAGGTGTAGCAGCAAAAGAGGATGATGATTGGGTGAAGGAGTTTCCACCCAGCCAACCCATGAAGCTTGAATGCATCTTGGACACGAAGGAGGTGAAGAAGACTAGGATGAAGACATATAAGGAGTACCTCATCAAATGGCAAGACCTACCTGTAGAAGATGCCACCTGGATGTCTGAGACTAACATCAAACAACATGGAATATCCATTGAAGACCTCATCTCAAGAGGGACTTGAGATTTTTCTCTCCTCGGGAGCATGGTGCAGGGGCACCCATAGGTCCAAGAGGCCTATCTTGAGTTTCTTGCTATATTTTGGTTTGAGTTTCAATAAGGTCTTGAAGACCATTTGTGGAATGTAATAAGGTCACTTTGAAGCATGTTGAAATCTTGGTAGTCACCTTGTAAGTCCTTGGTGCCAATTATGGTAGGTAGACAAGTCAAGTCTTAAAATGGTCAATTGTAGTCATGTAATCCATGATTGTAAGGATTGAGTGAACTTCATGTTTTTCATGTTTGTAGCCATTCATGGCATGTAGGAATTGTATTAGAAGAGTTAGGAATGATCTTGTGAAGGGATTATCCACATTGTAAACAAATACACTAATTTGTATTGTAACAAGGTGACAAAAAGGGGCAGTTTGGAAGGGTAGTGGCAGTTTTCAGTTGCCAAATCAACCCAAACTGCTTGGGGAAGATGTAGACATGTTTATAAACCTCATCATGGTCATTATAAAGCATGATGAAGGTTTTGAAGGACAAATATATAAGAACTCTATTTTTCCTGCATTTTTCTGTGTTTCTTGTTGTAATAGCCATACAAATCGCTGGTACAGAACTATCATGACTCCATAGGGTATTAGATTGAAAGGGAACTGTGTTAGCTTTGATTCAAGCCTAGTTTGGGATCTTGACATTGAGTTTGAGGGAAGTTATAAGATATTTTCTACAGACTGGTCGTTAGAACCTTAAACTAGGGTATTGTTGAAACGATGGAATTTTGACCATTCGACTGTTCCTCCTCATCATGGAATTAGTGGAATGGATCTGTAGCTTCACATTTTTATTGTTTGGGACATTGGTAGGAAGGGATAACAGAGTTTTCATGAAGTTTGTGAGTTAAGGCTTAATAAACCCATGTATTAAGCCATTTTGAGTAACCTAAGACCTTAGAATTTGTACAGTCAACTGTGGCAACCAAAAACCTATTGAATCCTTGGTTTTGACACTAATCTAACATGTTGAATTGGTTTTCTTTGTTCTGTGAGACCATTTGAGGGTAGTCCCTTTGGAAAACAGGGCTAATTGGGGCTCATGTCAACAATAGCAGTCAATTTCTTGGGCACATTTTCCGAAACAACCCAAGGTCACTCTGACATATGTTGTGTACCTTCCAAAAGGGTACCTGAAACTGGTTAGAGTTTGTGGAAAAAGGGTCTTGGTCAAAACTTATTCAATGTTGTTCCCAAATTCAGGGCTACTAGGAGTATGAGAGGTCTATGAAGCAAGTGTTCCTTACATGTATACATGACCCCAATCATTGGTTGGATTAGGTTGTATAGGGTGTATTAAAGCCCTGACTTATCTTCCCTCAAGTAGATCAATCATTTGATGCCATATCTATGAAAGGCACTCTTAGTTCAAGAGTTCAATACCTAAGAAAATTGGTTTTGATGAAGGGAATCTCCCCTCCATGATTCATAACTTGTCAAACCTTTGATGTGTCATCCATCCCCCTTAGGAACTCTGCATCAGGTTCTATGTCATAATATGAGTTATTCATGGATTCAAAGTGACTAGTTCCTTCTTGCTCCTACATTGGTGTGGTTTTGACTTCCTTGATTTCCATCTCAAGCTCAAGGTCATCATGATCAGAGGTTGAGGAATACTCAACAATCTTAAGCACCTGGGGTTTCCCACCTGTCAGCCTAGACGACCTTCTAATGCTCAATCTCCTCTCAAAACATTCCTTACCCACAACCTTCCCCTTGGTATCAACAATATCCTCTACTTTCTGTTCCTAGGAATTGTCCAACTTTTTCACAGTCTCTGGTTCCTCAATCCTAATCCCACATCACCTTTTTTGGTTTTCTTCTTTCCTCCTTTGGTAGGGCTAGGTTGGCAATGCTGGCCTTTTCATTTTTTACTACCATGAGGAGGAGGAATATTTCTTAGACCACAAAGGCCCTCAGCAACTTCTTCATGGGATTGGCCATGGGACCCATCCACCCCACTAGAAACAGAGATCACTGGGGCCCGACCAGGTTGGGCCCTAGGGTGAGAGACATCCTTCATGATGAGAGGGCTAGAACTAGGAATAGCAAGAGAATTGGAGAGGGGGTCCTCAAGATTATTAGGGTCAACAACAGTAAGAGACAGGGCTTTAGCTTTAGAGGGGCTACCATACTTAGCACTGAGAGGAATATTATCATCTGAATCTTCATTGACATTATCTTCGACAAGACTAGCCTTAAGGGGCTTAATATCCTGGTACAGGGCTAAATGAAAATGGTATAGGAAGAAAATAAGACCCTGGTGTAGGGGAACAACCACCACTGTTGGGTTACCCTCTTGGGTTTTCTTGGTCAAATTAACAGAGGAATCTAGGCTAGTTAGCAAGTAGAAGGGGAAATTCACCAACATTTTGTGTCTGAAATGATTTAATAGAGAGAAATGATAATGGTAAAAGCATCTATAGCGACCTTCAAGGGTAAAAAAATCATAATGAGGTAACATAATCGGTCCCAGGGGTTAACCAAGCTCTCACACTCAAAGTCACCTTGAAGTCTAATCTGTTTCTCACCTTCTGGATAAAAAAGTTTCAACCCCTCCAGGTCTTGGACTTTATATTGTTTATTCAATCATTTACCCTTATGTTGCAGGCTCGTGGCCTTGGCAATGGCTTCCTCAGACACCTCAAACTGCACACCACTGACCCGCACCTTCCTCTCTACGTCCCATGACATAGGAAATTGGATGGACAAGTTTTCATTGAATCCATTTAGGAATTTAAGAAACGGCGTCACCCCCCCCTCATAGGCAATACTCCAGACCTACGAGTCTTCCTTAAGAATTCCCCACAAGACGTAAGCTCAGTACGCACTTTGTCACCTCATATTTTCCTTAACTTACTAAACCAGCAATGCGAAATGCAGCTCCAAAAATTGGCAAGATGCAGGGTTTCTTTGAAGAATTTGGAAATGAACTAATACTTGTTAGAATTAATGCTAGCCATGCCCCCTGAATTCCCATGAGTGTCCTTCAAAATCCCTAATGCATTCAGAGCATCATTAATTTCATAATATGGCTCGTGCAAGCTCATCACATCTAGAGCAGCCAACCAAGAGTGAAAAGACCTATGAAGACAGCATGGCAATGGCACACGAGAGTTGCAAGGTTGGCAATTGTCAACATGGAACCCAAGAGTCCAGCTCAAACAAAGATAGTGAGTTGTCATGACCATGACATCGTCCTTCATATGCCTCCCCAAGTAATGAGGGATAGGCAAAAAAGCACCAACAAGGGCATAAAGAGAAGTTAATATAGCCATGAAACTTAGGAAGATGCCTCAAATTGAATGCATTTTATAACATTCGGGGGAAGATTAAAGATATTTCTCCAACACCTTAAAGGGTAGAGATTTATCCCAAGGTTAGCCATTAGGTCTGTAATTTGATTGCCTTCTCTATGGATATGTACCACTTCAATACCTTCAAAACTTAGAAGAAGGGTTTTAATATCTTGAATAATGTCTTCAACCTACCAACCGACCATGGCCTTGTCTTTAACAACATCAGTAATAAACTTGGAATCACCTTCAACCACTAGTCGACTGATGCCAGTAGCCAAAGCAACTTTGAGGCCCCAGAGGAGAGCCGAAGCTTCCACAATATTATTGGTATTTTTACCAAGCCCCCCAGCAAAGGCCACCAAGAGAGCTCCCTTATCTGACCTAATAACACCTCCCCCACTTGCCACCCTAGGGTTACCTTTGGTAGCATCGTTGAAGTTTAGTTTTTCCCACCCAACAGGGGGGACCATTTAGTATTAGCACGAGCTCTTCTCCTAGTGTCATCCACCCTACAAATACTTGTCGAAATGCTCCACTCCTTTACAATGCTAGTTGCCAGACTATTAGGGGGGTTCTCCGCATCTTTTAAAGTGTTGTTAGAGAGATTGTCCTTCAGGAGTTTGGACATAATACTAAAGACCTCCTTAGGATCTCTATATTTTTCTCGAAAGAACCTATTATTCCTCTCTTCCCAGAGGCCCTGGGTCAAAATGGGAGGAAGCAGGGCCCAGATTTCTTTGCTAATAGGGAGGGAGAGAGAAGAGTACCAAGACCTTAAGAAAGCAAAGAGGTCACCATTCAAACACTAGGGAATTCCTAACTTATTCATGGCTAGGCTCCAGACCTCCCAAGCAAAGTCACAATGCAAGAGGAGATGAGTGGAAATTTCTTCATCTTTTAAGCAAAGAGTACACCTATTGGGTATTTGGAAACCTCTAAGCCGAAGGTTATCTATGGTTAGGATTTTATTTTGCACCGCCAGCCACCAAAAATGGTTGATTTTTGGTATAAGATTGGGATTACAAACCCTTCTCCATAAGTTGTTTTCAATCCTAAGCATAAAGAGGTTATATACCGATCTGACAGTAAAAATCCCAGACCTCTCCCTAGCCCACAACATTCTATCCTTCTGAGGGAAGATGGGAATTCTACAATCTCTAAGAGAGAGTGGGACTTCCTCCGCTTTTTGAATAAGGTCATCTTGGCTCTGACAACAGTCTAACAGCTGCTTCCACTGCCCTTAGCTGGGAAGGATATAATCATAGGCCAAACTGCCAAAGAAGGAAACTGCCATATTAACCAACCCCTGGATATTCTAAATCCTATTTAACGGCCCTCCTTTAAACTAGCTATCTTCCCAAACCTTATAGTTCTCCCAACTTCCACTTGATGCCCTGTAGAAGCACAAACCTGCACTTAATCACATTGTTCCAGATGACTAAACCTTTGGGGAGGTCATGGGGATGTAAGAAGTCCGCAAGAACCAGATTTCCAAGGTATTTATCTCTCATGATATTACCCCAATCCTTATCCCCAGATAAGAAATTCCATCCAATTTTGGTAATAAGGGCTTTATTAAGCAGGTTGATCTTTCTTATTCCAAGGCTTCCCTAAAGCTTCGACCTGAACACCTTGTCCCATCCAACTAGAGCCAATCTCTTTTTATTTTCCACCTCAGTCCATATGAAGTTCCTTTGGATTCTTTCAAATCTTTCAGCTATATACTTGGGAAATTTGAACAAGGATAGAAAGTACACAGGAATGCTTTGAAGAGAGGCCTTTAGCAGCTGGTACTTACTAGCCTGGATTAGCATTTTGCCTTTCCATCCAGCCAATTTCTTTTGGATCCTTTCCAGAATTTAGTTCCAATAATTAGGAGAAACATCCTTAACTGTAAAGGGGAGCCCCAAATAAATTCCAGGAAGCGTACCACTTGAGCAACCAAGAATCCCCATAATCTTTTGTTGGAGCTCAATGGGAGTGTTGAAGTACACCTAGATTTTCTCATAATTGATGCACTAGCCATCTGAAGTAGCATAATCCTGTAAGACTTTCTTCCATTTCCTAGCTTCAACCACCGAAGCATACCCAAACAGGATGGTGTCATCCACAAATTGTTGAATAGCCACCGAGACAACTGTTGAAGTTGGTTTAACAATCTCCTTGGAACTTAATAACATGAGGAAGCTTCTACTCAAGACTTCAGCCATAAGAATGAAGAGGTAGGGGACAGAGGGTCCCCTTGCCTTAAGCACCTTCTAGCATTGAAAAAGCCCCTAGGGACACCATTGATCAGCACATAGAACCTAACAGAGGGGACACAATTTTATAAGCTGCAAAATCTTACCTTGGAAGCCCATCTACTCCAGAATTCTGAAAAGAAATTCCCATGCCACTCTATCATAGGCTTTGGAGATGTCGAGATTAAAGACCATTCCACGTAGTTTACTTCTATCCATGGAGTGAATAATTTCATGCGTGGAAATGACAACATTAGTAATTTCTCTACCTGGGACAAACCCCTTTTGATTGCTGTTGATAAGCCTATCCAGGATGGGTTGAAGTATGGAAACTAAGATCTTAGAAAAAATCTTATAGATAGTATTACATAGGCTAATGGGTCTAAAGTCTCTCATACACACCGGATTCAATTTTTTAAGAATAAGAGCAATAAAGGTATGATTAAGTTGCTTCAGTAGCTAACTAGTCTTGAAGAAGTCCCGAGCCGCCTTAGTGACATCTTTTCCCATAATATCCCAGTATTCCTGAAAAAAAGCAGGGGGAAAACCATCCAGCCCCAGAGCCTTAAAAGCACCCATGGAGAACAGACAAGAATGGACCTCCTCTTCAAGAACCATTTTTCCAAGCTGAGCATTATCCTCCTCATTAAGATAAGTAGGGATAGTATTAATGAGCTCCTGATTTATCCCACACTCATGAACAACTAGGAAGTTTTGAAAATAAGAAGCAGCAACCTGCCCCACCTAATAGTCCGACTCCACCAAACTTCCCTTATCATCCATAAGTTTAGCAATGCTATTTCTTTTTCTATGCCTCATAGTGGACTGGTGAAAGAATGAGGTGTTCCTGTCCCCCTCTCTAAGCCACTACACCCTCAATTTTTGTTTCTAGTAGATTCCTCTTTCTTGAGTATTTCTTTCCATTCCTTTCTCAGTAATTCTTCCTCCTTAGCAGTATCCTTAGAATTGTCACCTTCCTCCATCTACTTTTGGATAGCACCCAGCTTAGTAGAAATCCTCTTTTTTATTATCAAAAATATTGCCAAAGGTGCACCTGTTCCACCCCTTAACTTTGTTCTTAACCATTAGAAGCTTCTGAGCCAGCCTGAACATGGGAGTACCTTGGATAGCAACATTCCACCAACTGGCTAACCTGTCCTTGAACTCGGGATGCTGGGTCCACATGATCTCAAACCTAAAAGGATACAGTCCTTTAATGTCCTTTTCTTTCCAAGAGAGTGGAAGGGGGTTGAAAGTTTATGACTATGATGTAGTAGAGATTTGAAGAATTGCAAATAATTGTTGGAATTGGCTAGTTGAAAGTGTTTCTAGGCTCTTAAATTAGTCTAATGGATGACAATTGTAACTAAGCTTTTGGGAGTACATAAGTGATGAATCTCACACTTTTGGTGGAGTTTTTACCTATAAGGTGTTTCTCCATATTATATCCTTTGGTTGATGGTTGTTATGTTTTCTAATTTCTTGCTACAAATTCATTCTAATTAAAGAATTTCAGTCATTTATTGTTCTCATGATTTAACTCCCATACAAATCCATAAGTTGGTAACTAGTGTATGGAATATCCATCCTAGTTTATGGATCACTTATTGATTCTACTTCATTCAATAGGTAATGATGTGGTATATGTGAAATGTAATCCTTTGTTGTGTGCTGACTAGATCCTTCTTTATTTCATGCTTAAATTCAAATGGTTAAATTAGGGAGTAATATTATGCTATGTGATGAGTTGTTTAAGGCAACCAAAAGTTAACTTACAATATTTACATGATTGTCATTCCTTCCTAGTGCATGATCTTGTTGGAGAAGTAAGGTGAGGTAAATAATCACATGTTATTCTAATTACCTGGAGTAGATAGAACATAAATGTAATGTTCTTCCTTGCTCTACACTTTATTTCAAGGGTTAATATAGATGTTTGAATGCATGTGTTAGTTATGTTCTTGGTTAGAATAGTTAAATGGAAGGTTAAATGGTGCATTTCTATATGGATGTTTAGTGTTCATTCTCTTAGTTGGTTTGGAAGGAAACACCTTTCACCCTCCCTTTTAGAACTCTTGTGGAGTGGGCTACCCATAGATATGACAATCCTATAGGTGCCACAAATGTTAGTGCCTTGTTTTGTGTTTAGTTCTCCTGCAAGGTAGGGTGTGATTCATGGGGCGCATGCCACTCATTTGCCCCTTCTTATGTATTCATTTCCTCCTTGCACATTTTCCAACACATAATTTCATGCATTGTTGGTATCAAGTGATATTATTTGTGGCAATGACACTAGTGGCACACACATGCATTGTTGTTGTAGTGATGCCTTATGCTTAAAAAAATGTTGGTTTTATTTTTGCTAAGTTTGTCTAGTGTAATTTTTAGGCATTAGACAACCTCATGTGAAGGTGAACATAAACAAGTGTATCATGTACAGACACATCACTACAATCCTCAAGGAAGGATAAATCAAGAGAGGTATGTGGAGGAGTTACCATGAGATGTATGAGATGTGTGAAGGAGTAATATCATCACAAGGCGAAACAATGCTTTGAATAGGTAAAGAAGGTACTGCAATAACATCCATATCCATCACACAAGGTGTATTGTAAAGTAAAGCCTCACTAGGTGCATGCACGTCACTATCACAAGCCATAAGAGGTTTATGGCCATTATGAAGCTCAAGGAAAAGTAAGATGAGTGTGTATAAAAGAAAAGGATAACCACTAACCAATTCTATGGAGAGGAAAACATAGACATGATAAAACAATACCTCCATAGAAAAGACATCCTTATCGATAGCATAAAAAATCCTGACTATATCAAGGATAAATGGATTAGAAGCCACAAAAGATAGGAACATACCAAAATTAGACATATACATATGAATCAACTAAAGGAAAGGACCTATGAGGAGCCATGATGAATTATCCAAAGGTGGGTGCGTGGATAGGATCAAATAGATATCCAAACCATAGGTAAATCTAAAATAAAAGGATAGAATCAAAAAATCAAATATGAAGATAAAACCCTATATGTCAAATCAAGGGTGGGTGGGTGGATATGATCAGATAGATATCCAAACCATAGGTAAATCTGAAATAAAATGATAGAATAAAAAAATCAAAAATAAAAATAAATCCCTATATGTCAAATCAAAGGTGGGTAGGGTAGTTGAAAGCAAGGTGACAATATGTATCGAAAACCCTAGAGAAAAATTAAGCTATGAATCTCATATAGGAAAGGGAAATCAAATCCTAATTAAATCTAAAAATAAGATGGAGCACTTAGAAAAATTAGATCCAAAAAACCCTAATATAGGAAGGTAAAACCCTAAGGCCAAACCCTAAGTAAGATATGTTGGGTTCTCCAAAATGTAAAGAAATAAATGGATTATGATTATGATTAATGCATATAATAAACAATATAATTAAATTAAATTAATCTAGAGCTATGATAGATCATGTAATAGAAATTAGATATTTGGAAATAAATAGAAATAAAAACACTTAGTTGATTTGAATATTTGATAGATAGTTGTCCATTGTTTACTCATAACTTTTGAACCATAATTTAGAATCATAAATTCATAGATGCGTTTGAAGTAGAATGATATAATTTACACTAGGTCATTCTCATAATTTGGCTAGATCAAATCACAAGTACAAAAATGGATTGATAAGATCCATGATTATGGAAGTGGACCTAGCGCATGGAAATGATCTTCTAACTCACATGAATGATCTAGTAACTTGCAAACTATTGAATCTCACTCACCTTGGTTTTCTGATATCTAAGTGCATGTAAGGCCTATGATGTTTATAAACACCTTTGGGGAATCTATTAGATTGCAAGGTTCATGTTCTCCTAGGTCAAACCTTTAGATAGATTAGCTTTATGACTTTGAGCGAAAGAATTGAGGACATTAGACAACCATGCAATGGAGCCTAAGATGAAGTGATAACTAATTATGCACTAAATTCTTTGTATCTACCTTCACAAATTGAAATTTAGATGTGCTCAACAAGTGCAAGGTTAATTCTAAATGAATGTCCTTAAATACAACAAATAAACACACAAATCACACAATCACATGCTAAGTAAACCCACAATGGCTAGTGAGAGATGAAAACACGAGCCTATTTTATGAAATTTGAATTTAAAAGTTTGCGATTTAGATTTGTGACCATGGAAGTGACTTATGTAAACTCTACACCTATGGATCTTATCCAAGGTGTTAAAAAAATGCATTAGTGGTTAGGAACGCAAATATGAGGAATCATTAACCAAGGGGATCAAAATACGAGATATAGAATGTCATGAGCCAATTTCACACATGCTTATACCATTTGTAAATTAATTATTACATTTATGACACTCTAATCAAAATGCACCCAAAACAATTATTTAATTAGCCTCAATTAGGGAAAACAATTACAATCCTTCATTATTTCCACCTAGGTAAGAAGTTTGACTTGGTATGTAGCACCTCATTGCTTCATCCAACAACTCTCAACTTTACTAGATTTCTATTTTGGTTAGTAGATACTATAAACCTGCCTCTTCTTAATAAAACCCAGCTAAAACAAGGAAACCCATAAACATAAAATACACTTGACCGCTTGAGTCTACTAACCATGCCCTACTTTTTTCCATTACACTTTTCAATAGGCTGATTGGCTAAAATAAATTCATTCATTCAATCAATATGGAAGAAGCAAGAAACACCAAATAAAAGTTGTTTATGACTAAATGTTTGTAGAGATATTAATAATTTTGAAGGGCATAGCGGAGCACACTTGGCATACAATGGCTATGCGCCTCATCTTCCCTTACACTGCTGCAACTGGAAATATTGTTCGTATAACCCATGCCAATGCTGTTATACGCCCATCTACAAATTTAATCTTTTCCGACACCAACGCCAGAGGCAATGGTAATAGAAGAGGAAGATTTTCCATCTGCTCTGCAGTTTCCGACACAGATACCACCAAAGAAGATAGCAATTCAGTGGAACAAGTCACCAAAAAATATGGGTTAGAAGCCGGTTTATGGAAGGTAACCCACTTTCTTTCCTTAATATCTTCTCTGTATGTTCTTATTGTTTAATGGATTTCTACTGTCTTTTTAACTTTTCTAGTTAAAAATTCGCTATATTTTTGTTTGGGCATTACATCCGTGGCCTTTATGTTGAATTCTGTTTTTATGATTCCTCTGTTATGAAGACGCTTTTGTTTTTAGAGTTCTCTGATTATGTTCTATGTTTGATTGTTTTCTCTTAAATTATAAATTGGGTTTTCTCTGTAGATTTTTGGGTCTCTGTTTCGGCATATGAACTTCGTCAGGCATAAAAATCAACGATTTTTTTTTTTTTTTTTTCTGACGTTTATGTATTTAAAAATAAATAAAATTGCAAAATTTCCTGCATATATGGACTATGTTAATCAACCAGATTCTTGATCTCTCGAAGTAGATAAATTTGAATAGCAGAGATGTTGAGTCTTATCCTTATTTATTGATGTTTTTCAGATATTTACCTCAAAGGATGAAGAGAACGGAGAAGATGGCAAGGAAATGAAGAAAAATCAGGCCAAGCAGTTGTTAGCACGCTATGGTGGGGCATACTTGGCTACTTCTATATCGCTTTCAGTAGTCTCCTTCAGTGTTTGTTACTTGCTCATTAATGCTGGAGTGGATGTCCAGGCCTTGCTTGACAAGGTATAACTTATCCCAACACTTGAGTTACTGAAATTGCATGCTGTTATTGCACTGCAACAAAACTTGATTTTGCCAAATATATATTCTGGATTACTTTCTTAGATGTTTAAGTGAGATATTTCTGGGAAGAAACTGTACATGTTTTGTATGCATCAACATTTTGGATCACACTCAATCAGGACCTAAACAAATTGATGATCATCATCACGATCTAGAATCCTGATGATGGATCACCCAATGTGATCTGAAACATTGATGCTTACATTTCTCAGAAGTTTTTATCCGGTATTTCCTCAAATCACTTTTCCTGATGATGTCAAAAGATAGAATACGAACTTTTACCTAGTTTATCCAGAAAAGCTTTGATGACTGTCAAATCATTTGCAAAAATCTTCGTTCAACAACATTATTTGTAATGCCACAAAGTCAAATCATTTGCACACAACTAAAACAGAAGACCAAAATGCCCGACCCCTCACTGAGAGCTAAAGCTTGCTATGTTTCTGTTGAAATGAAGTTGGAATCGCAGTTTAATTAGATGAACACCTACATAACTAAGCCATTATAATTATCTTTGAAACGCAACTCAAGCAGAGTTTTAATTGGTGGCAGCCTTAAGCTGAGCTTCAGTTCAAACTAAAAGTTTTTAAGCGTGAGTAATGACATTGCAAATTTTGATTTTAATCTTGGACAGTTTCTTTAATCTGTCCTTGCAACAGGTTGGAATTCACACCGATGAAACAGGAGAAAAAGTGGGAACATTTGCCCTTGCATATGCCGCACACAAAGCAGCTTCTCCAATCAGGTTTCCTCCGACTGTTGCCCTTACACCTATAGTTGCTGGTTGGTTCGGCAAAAAGAGCAAGGACAAGGAGGAAAATCAAATTACTTAGGAAACATTTTGAGAGCCCTTGCATATTTTTGGAGGCACAAATAATAATTCTATATATGTATTGATTTTTTTGCAGTAGTTCTGTTGTTTGTTACTAGAGAAAACAAATTAGCTTCTGGGCCGATGCATTTCAATATGCTTCTACTCTTGCTATCATGTGCATTATCCACTGTCAGTTAAGAAGATAACACAGTGCACTGTAAACTCTATAATGTGGCAAAATCTGATCAATGTTTGTGGTGGTTTGTGAATAAAGATGCAATACTGAACACTGTGTCTAGATATCAAGCATCTTTATTTCTATAAATATATGTGTCATTTACAGATGGTTGTTAATAAAAAAAAAAAAATTCCTCTCATTTGTCAAGTCACGGGGAGATGGTGTGTAGGGGAAGACACAGTAATTTGTGGGAAGACACTGATAAACGGAAAGGTGCCAATAGTTGGTCAGCAGCCAAAAGAAAATGAACTGATTCTCAAATGTTAAAAGGAAGTTATGGCAAATGTTGCAATAATTTTCATTTGATCTTTTAGATTGGGAGTTGTTTGTTTGGCCGCTGTCGACCTATTGGCACATGTCCAACTCTTTGGGCTTCTCCTGTGCCCCTTCCATACCAATTATAAAAGAAAGTAATGGCAAGTGAAAGCCCTCAATTTTGTCTTTCATTGCCATTTCTTTTTTTGCTATTTTAGATCAGAAGTTGCTTGTTTGGTTGTTGTCCACCTACTGGGGAAGGACCAACAGTCAATAGTCCTCTATGTGCACCCATACCAATCATCCATGCAATGCCATCATAATTTTTTTATGTTGACTGCAATATCTATGACTAGTTTGAGTGCCACTTTTCAATTATCATTGATTTCATATTTGGAACTTAAATTAGATTCTGCACTGAGACTTTTGGTTTGAACTTAAGTGTTATTTATCTAGTTTGGACCCAGACATTGGAAGAAAGTCTATGCAACGTTGGTGAAATAGAGGCATGAGTTCTGTTACATTCCTGATTGAAGTGACATATTGGATTAAGGAATATGGGAAGAAACAGGAGGGAGTCTGCCTGAATTTGGATTAATGCATAGAATGCACTAGTTTAATGTTTGGTTGGTATATCCACTAGTGATTCCTTTCCAATCTATATGAGATGTTGCAATGCTTAAGAAATAAAATGGTCAGATTTGTCCTTCCCATCAGAGTTCTATGTTAAATCTTGTGTCTTTGTAGTACATTGAAGAGAACAATGTTCCAACCTTTCCGTTCTTAGCTTGAAATTCTTTTTAGTGTAAGAACATAAGTTAAGCAAGAAAAAGAGCAGAAGAACAATGCTTCATTCTGTATTACGACACATAACACTTTCACTCAGTTGTTTTGTTCTGGTAAGATTAGCCATTTTCTGCCCTTTTGTCAAGAACAAACTGTTGGTGTTTTAAAATATGAACTATATAATTTACTCTTTGTTCAAGGAACTAATAATGTGGTGTATAGAAAGATCTGAATTTTGAACAGGTTCTTTTGATTGAGTCTAGAAGTTATAGAAATAAGGAAAATAACAAGTAAATATTAGATTGATAGTGGCACTGGCAAATATTACAATGGTTGAAACTTCTGACCTTTATTCTAGATTTAGACCAATCACCACAATAGCTGAAACATTTTCACCAAATATAGAACTAGGGACATTTCTGGCCCACCGCGGCATGTTTTTTGTGGGTAATTGAATGTACTGAACTTATATTTGTGATTGAATCTTAAGTCTAACCATATGGTACATTTTGTCTTTGAAAGGTAGTAGGTAAATCCTGTTTAGACCCTAAGCTTGCTATTGCAAGACTAGATACCTTTTGAAATTTGGACTACTTTTTATTGAAGAGGATACATCTGGAAAATGATAGCCTAAAATAGATTTGATAAGACTATCAAATTAGTGAAAGGTGCAACTTTTTGCCGAAGGGAGGCATTTATTCAAATTAAAGTTTTAAACTTCTACATTTCCTCAAGTGGATACATTCTATGGTAAATCAACCTAGTTTTGCATATTGCACGTTCTACCTGTTTAGCTGCATGGGTCTTCAAAGATTTAAAATTCTTAGCTATAGTGATTAGAATTAGTTTGAGTTATGGCAAGAGATAGGGCCATACATCTGAGCAACTAGACTGTCTCGGAGCGTTATCTATTCTTTAACTGGTTGGCATATTGGATCAAAAAGGCCATAGAAGGATGAGGAAATTCTAAAATATTACCAAGCTGGTTAGGATTCCCAGGTCATGTCTAGGATTCTTAGGTTTAGGGCTTAGGGTTCATTAGACTTCTTCTTGATATTTTTCAAGTTCAAAAGCACATCAACACAAGATACAAAATAATCCAGTTGCCATTTATAACATATGACTAATTGATGCAAATACGCCTAAGAGCATGTGATTGTCACTAACTCCATGTCCCTAGAGGAGATTACCACCCTCTATCCTGAACTGGCTGTCTTCATGGAGTGAGTGCTGACCTACAGCCATTGCTAATCCTTGGTCAAAGTCAAAGTCTCAATAAACAAATTAAACTACCACTGGCTAGATGCCACTACATTATAAAATAATACAGCAAGAAAATAAGAGATGCCAAATTGTGGCATGCGCTGTGCAACACAGTCAAATTTACTAGGGCCCTTCAACAGAGTCTTTGCATGCAGTGTGCACATATGGATCAAACAGACATAACTGAATGTAATAATGATAAACAATTAGACATGTTTCTCAATAAAGTAGATTGCATTTGTGAGTGCCAAAAGAACATGAGAGGACCTAGATCATCAATTCATTCATTTGATGGCTTATACGTTCATCATGTTCAATGAATAACTTCATCTAGAAGCAATAAAAACATACTCAAAATTCCAAGATCTAATTCCATGTGACTTCCCAAGAAAATGATTACCATTGGATCAGGATTACAATCAAATGGCTTACAAGTCCCTTTGTGAATAAAAGGTCCTCAAAGCTCTTTTAAGCCATTCAATGGCTGAAAGATTATAGATCAAACTTGATCCAAGGGTTGTGATTCTTCTTTGTGAACTTTAATGTCTTTTCAATACTTAGAATGTCTGAGAGGCCATAGATCAATATTGATATGATTGCTTGTGAACCACTTTGCAGGTGTAAGGTATCTAAGCCTCCCCTTAGCTTCTAAAAGCATGGAATTTTGTTGATTTTGAGGTGGGAAGAGGAGTGCGGGTCAGGGATGCTAGGATGTGGGAATGGGGAAATTTTAAGTTTTGCTATTAAAATAACTTTTAACAAACTAAAAGAGCTAAAATGTTAAAAAATAAATACAATGTGCTGAATTTGAAATGACATTCATTTAGCTTTTCATTTAGCTTTTCAGGTGTTTTTTTCCATTATTTTCCTTAAAAGTTTTATGTGCAGAGTTTTATGTGCAGTCCTAGAAAAAGAGGATGTCCCTTTTAAATCCTTGGGACATAAGGATGTCATTCGGACCCCTTGGGACGCGTCCCCATGGAATACTAAGAATAAAAGAAGCCAAGAATAATATGCTTTATTAAATCTTCAATATTTTTTTCTTTGCCATTCATCTTACTGAATCAATGTCCTCTATGCAAGATAAATTTATCTTTTGGGGGATTCTTTTTCATCAACGTGATCGTTCATAGCAAACCCACGTCTCAACCAACTTTGCTCACGTACACACAAATATTTGTTGGGCTGAGCAAAGTAAGAGGGAATATATATATATATATATATATATATATATATATATATATATATATATATATATATACCAGACTTTAACATTTAATTTTTCTGCAATTCTAGATTTTTGGAATTTTCCCCCTCCTGCATAAGTTTGAATTACCAAACTTGGTGACTTTGGTTAAATCTCCCATTGTTGGTTCCTGGATTTATGAAGTTGAGAAGAAGACGGTTCGACAAGTGGAAATCAAATGAGTGGACTGCCCAGAAAATAATTCAAAGTCTAGCTGAAGAAACATAATAGATTCATCTTCTCTATATACTTGCCCTCAACAGGTTGTTATTGTTAAAGTTGTGTTGAAAATGAATTTGTACTTGTCAATTTATTGTGGGGTGAAAAACTTCTACTCAAAAATGGTGAGGCTGCTCTATTGAAAACCAAAACTGAAAAATATGTACAATATATACATACAGATTTTATCTAAAAATTTAAAAATAAAGGGAATGATATGTAGGTGTGGATTTGATTAAATAGAATTTAGACTTTAACAAACCCAATACTAGTGGTTTTCAGAATTTATAAATGAAGACCATTGCACATACCTGTATTATAAATGAAGATCATTGCACATACTTGTACAAATGAAGACCATTGCACATACTTGCAAGCTATTAAAAAGTTTCAAGAAAACAAATCACCACACTTAACATAAGAAAAATGCAATGAAAAGTTTCAAGAAAACAAATCACCACATTTAACATAAGAAAAATGCAATGAAAAGATACGAGTTTAATTCAAAGCACAAAACCTATAATCTTTATTTAGTTTCCCAAAACATGGAAAGCTCAAAAGAGCTCGAAGTCTTTTCCTTCCTATATAAAACTTTGATTACAAAAATTTAATAAAAATGTCTTATATTTAAATGTTATGTTCCAACCTAAAATTGACTTGTATTTAGTTGTCTTGGTTACTTGTTGCAGAAGAGCCTTTGTTTTCAATAATATCTTCAACTTTGATGGTTGCTTCTTGAAGATGCCTTTGATACTCTTTCCATTTGTTGACCGTTTTTTTGACATCACTGGAATCTAGACTTTGAGAATACCTGAACTACACATTTCGAGAAGTATAAATCTCCAGAATTTGATATGATATCTTATAGTACCCAATTAGTTGTTTCTGAAAATTAGAAAATGAATTCTTCATAATCATTAACTTTTTAATTGATGAGGCATTTGAGCTTGACTCTCTAGGTGATTTCGACTTGATTAGTTGGATAAGTTGATTCTTCGAATTGTCGATAGGATTGATTAAGTTGCTTTCTTTGTAATATACCAAAGCTATTTTTTCAATTATTTCTTGAATGTCAATCATGATGTCCTTACCAACATCACCAATTTTCTAAGTCTATCTTTGACTTCTTTGATTTCAATTTTCTATTTAGCTACTTCCCACCATTCAATATGTAATTCAACATTTGAACTTTCAATAATATTTCTAGCCATTAGGGTTTTAGTTTTACAATCTTTGATTTCTTTAATGATTGGCAAGTTCAATTCCAAGGTTAACAATTCTAGATCAAATCTTTCTTCGAATTCCATCATGCAATTCAAATCATCTTATATTTTATGATGTAACTATGTTGTTTAGAATGCGACCCAGACAATTTGCAGGTGAGCCACACTCCAATGCAACACATGAACCATCTTCCTTGCTAAGGGTAGCCTCTTAGTCACCCCGGCTCACGTGTAAGAGCCAGTTGAGCAGGGGTAGTATCGGGGGGTTGTTCTGCTCTTGTTCTTGAGGGAGCAAAATCGTGGATGGTGGCTAGGTTTTGTGTTGTGTGTGTGTTGATGACTGTTCCTATGGAGATGTTCAATTTATGTTGTTGTAATAATTGTATGACCTAAAGGGTCATGAGTTTTGAATCTCCTAAGGCTAGCACGAAGGCTATTTTGTTCGTTGATGATTCGAGGATGTTCTTGCCTCCTTTCTTTGTCTCGTATGATATGTTATATCAAGTGTTGTTGGTATGTAATGTGTTGTTGATGTTCTTGTTCTTCTCTTGTTTGTTCTATGTTTCGTTGATGAATTGGATGGGGGAAGTTCTCTCCAATCTCGTCAAGGATAAATTGTATACAATCTTCCCTAATGTCTGGGCACATTGAATGCTTAGCGATAGAGGGAAGTGTTGTGTCTCATGTTGTTGAATATGTTTGATTTGATCTTGACCTCGTGATGGAACCGAGGGTTTCTCCTTGTTTGAATATTTGATTTTCACTATCTTTACCTCATGATGAGATTGAGGATTTGTTCTTGTTTTGCTCTAAGTTTTCCTAATGTTTTTATGATTTTTATGAGTGCAATCTAAATGTATGCAAAATGATTTTGGTTCCTTTTTTCCCAAATTGAAATGTTGTCTAATTATCTAGGAATTGAAATATGAATGCAATCTATGTGTTTTTTAAATGCAACCTAATCTATGTTTTTGTAGTTTTTGTGGAACAATATTTGAATCTAATTTAATGAATTCAAATTACAAATGAAAGTAAATGCAATCTAATGAATGAACACAAGGCTAATCTAACTAAATCAAATGCAATGCCATTCTATGAAAGAAAATGAACAACCTATCAAGAAAAAGCAAAGCAATGATTTACTTTTCCAAGAGCAAGAATGTGAACTAATTACTACTTTAAAGCATAAAGAACTTGGTATGAAGAAGATGTCAATACATGGATTGAGCCCTCAGAAGTCCTTGTGGGAACCCTCTCTTCCTCTGCAACAGTGGGGTCCTCCTCTTGGCGACAAAAATAAAGATGGGAGCAAACAAAATCAAACGGAAGCTTTGAAGCTTTAAAAACAATTGAGCATTAGAATGCTAAAGAAGTGTTATGGCTTGAGATATGGAAGCTATTGCAAAATCAAAAGGCTCACAAGGTCTTGTACGAGCATAAAAATGCTATGGGGACAACTAGCAAAGCAAAAGCAAGAGCAACAGTATTGAATTTGTCTCCTATAGGAAAGCTTTGAAGCTTTGCAAAAATAAAAAATAAAGAAAGAAATTAAGAGGCTCAAAGGCCTATGAAGAAGCTTGAAAGAGCTTGTGAAGATGAGAAGAGCATTCCTAGACTTAAGAAATATTGATGAGGTGAGGGGTATTATAGGTTGAAAATTAACACCAAAGGTGGTGGGGATTGGGGAGTGATCTAACTTTGATTGAGAATGAGCACTGGTTGCAGAGGAGATCACAGAAGAGGAAATGAAGTTAACACTTGACTGATTGTAAGATAACAAAGATTGATGGGAAGATTGAATGTGTTGAAATAGTTAGGGGGAGTTGGCAATTAGTTAGACAAGAAGAATCCCACAATCAAGACTCAATTTGGAGCAAATTTGGGCTAGAACAAGAAGAAAACATGCATAACAAAAGATGATAGGGTCGTCCCTAGAGAAATGAAGTTAACACTTGACTGATTGTAAGATAACAAAGATTGATGGGAAGATTGAATGTGTTGAAATAGTTAGGGGGAGTTGGCAATTAGTTAGACAAGAAGAATCCCACAATCAAGACTCAATTTGGAGCAAATTTGGGCTAGAACAAGAAGAAAACATGCATAACAAAAGATGATAGGGTCGTCCCTAGAGATCCTTCTTAAAATGCAAGGTCGCCCCTTTTAGCATGTCAAGTCACCCCTGGAGATCTTGTAGGACTAGGGAACTTTTAGAGCTTGTTCAGGCACATACAAACTCCTTTTTGGGTGTTTATTTTTTAAAATTACACAGTTTTTCAAGTACTACACATTGGTGCTATTAGTTTTTATTGAAAATGATTCAAAATTATGCTTTTAGCTTCATTTTTTCTCAAGGTATCCTATCATCTCTTGGGCTACCCTAGCTCCTAAAAAGGTTCGACATGTAATTGGAAAGTGAGTTGGATGGATGGGGAAGAAAGAATGGATGGAAAAGCTCCTAGGGAAAATGGATTTCCCCTCTTGTGAAGTGGATTAGTCATGTCATCAAGGTTGGCAAGTGACAAGAGTGGTTTGATGAAGATGGGTCAGGTGACTAGGAAGACAATGTGTAGGACCTTGGAAGGTTAGCTTGGAGGATAGAAAAGCACAATAAAAATTAAAAACAAAGGGTATGTGCATGGAAATAGGGGACCAAAAGGAGGTCAAAAGTGGCCACTTCTTTTTTCTAAAATCAATAAAAATTTATCTTGGATGAGAATTTGAAGATAGCCACACTTGAAATTAGATGTGATAAGAACAAGATTTGTAGTGCTCGGAATCTAGTTTCTAAATTACTTTTTTTTTTCTAAAAATGGTGGAGATTAAGAGGTTCAAATAGAGGGAGCACACAAAGTGCTCCTATTTTTGTTAGAAAAATATAACATAGCACCTGGTGTGCTCCCCCTAAAATGTCGACTTTTTAAAGTATTTCACAAATTGCTTCAGTGGAAAATTAGCTAATGTCATGTAGTTTATGCCTAATTTTTCTATTAATTTTTAATGAATATATGATTTTTTATGAATTTTCAAAGTGGAGACATCCTGAAAAATGAAAATTTGAGCATGCTCCCCCCTAATATTTTTGAAAACTAATCAAAAATCATTTTTTTTCAATATGTATAAAATTGAATCTAGAATCTAAAAATGTTATTTGTTTCAAATTTTGATAAACTCGTAAAAAATAATACCAGAAATACTAGACATAGGTTTTATGCAAAAAAGAACACATTAGTAAAAGAAATTCAAGATGGAAACCTTAATGTTATTAGATTTTTAAAAAAAATATATGGTTAGAAAGCTAATAAAAAAACTTGAAGTCATCCTGACATTTTTTCGTATTGACATTGAAAAATGTGTATACCTAATGGAGAGCATGCTCGGGATTTGGTTGATTTTCTAAGTTTTGTTGAAAACACATCCTTGGCATCCAAAAGGTAGGTCCAAGCCTTTGGGTTAGATGCCCAATTCAAATCCAACCCTTAGGGTTGGAATTTCCCAAAGTAGGTAGAAATGCGCTCGGGCTATAGCATGAGCTATAGCGCACTCGCATTTTGTATCAGTTAAAATGCTTTGGATGATAAGTGTAGAAAATAATTCAACTTCTTTCACTCTACAGTAGGCTCATGTCTAGGAAGAGACAAACATTATATTATTGGGTGATGATGAGGAGGAAGATTCAAGGCCTCCATAATTTCAAATAGAGGAGGCAATGTTGGAACAAGTAGCATCATATGCATCTTGTTAGATGAGGAGATAGAGTTATTGAGAGGAAAAGAGGAGAGAGAGAGAGAGAGAGAGAGAGAGAGAGAGAGAGAGAGAGAGAGAGAGAGAGAGAGAGAGAGGCGGATAGATAAAGAGAGTTATAGTTATAGAGATAAAGGGGGAGAGATAGAGAGATATATAGAGGGATGATAGAGAGGTAAAAAGATAGAGGAAGAAATATATATATATATATATATATATATATATATATATATATATATATATATATAGAGAGAGAGAGAGAGAGAGAGAGAGCTCATAGATATAGAGTTAGAGAGAGGGAGACATAGAAAGAGGGAGGTGGGAGGGAGAAATAGAGAGAGATAAAGAGAGGGAGACATAGAGAGATAGAGAGGAAGACATAGAGAGAGAGAGGGAGAGGCAAGGAGAGAGGGGGGAGATAGAAAGAGATGGAGAGATAGAGTTAGAGAAAGGGACAAATATAGAAAGAGGGTCAAATAGAGAGATAGAGAGGGATAGATAGAGACATAGATAGGGAGAGAGACTGGGGTTGAGATAGACAGAGGGATAGATAGAGGGAGAAAGATAAAGAGAAGGATAGAGAGAGAGAGAGGATAAATGATAGGTAGAAAGAGACTCTCCCATGTAGATGCAAGGTTGCATTTGTCACTCCTAGTAGACAAGTTCTATTTCACCAACCGCGTGGATATTTGAGTCTAGGGATTCTCTTGGACCATCACTTGATTACCTATTTGATGCACTACATGCACAGTTACAATAGATCTTATGTGATAGCATGACATCCTAGACCATGAGTTTGGCACAAACATTAAGAAGGTTATAATTTATAGGAGTCTAATATCAATATCCTCCTTTCAAGTCTTGAAATGTAATTATAGTTATTTCTTCTAGGACATGCTTTCCAATCTCTCCTCAGATTTGAATGGTGACTTTTAGATTAATGATTCATAGGAAAATTCCAATATCAAGGTGGGAGAGAGTTTTCCTCATTAAACCCAACTAGAAATCAAAGATCTCTACAACCTTACGGAAGATGCTCCAATTTCCAAGACTAACCTTAGGAACTAACGCTAGATGTGAAACCAAGATGGCGGTCATTCTTGTGACCCAAGCAATAAAAGAGAATCATCTTTTAGAGGATTATCACTTCCACTTGTACAAGATGAAACAAGACTACAACTTGGGCCATAAATTTGATCATAAGCTTCACACCAAGAAGATTGAGCAGGATAAGGAAACAGTGACATGGTCTAATACAAATATTCAAGCATGGTGGTGTTATCAATGCAAAATCAACTAGTAATGACTCTTATCTATGAACATGTGATGGATGAAGAGATCGACCACCTCTTTGATTAGTAGGCCAAAGAAACAGAAGCATGAGGGATCTCAACTCTACCATCCTTTTACTCTAAACCCAAAGACAACATCAACAACACAACCAAGCATCTAGAGTTGTAAGGAGAAGCAAGTGACATATGGCCTAAAACTTGCCTTACCAAGGTTGCTTTTGTAGCTATAATTGAGCTACGAGTACCCTAGTTAGTAAGTACCAAAGTCACCCTTCCTAGTGTAAATATTGTAGATAATATATAGATATTCTCACCCCCTTATAAATCCACCATCTCTCTCTCTCTCATAATTTAAATATCCACAAAGACATGATTGTTTCTCTTGAAATAATTGATGTTGATTCTTCTTGATTCTTCTTCTGATGAATGATCTCAAGGCCCCCTCCCTTTAAAAAGGAAGAGGCTCCCTTTACATGGTCTATTACTCATCCCCATGTTCCCCTTTTATCCCTAGCAGTTAGGATTGTTTCCTCCTCCCTCTCTAATTAGTTTTATGCTCACAATAATTTTTCATAATTTCTTCTACTCTCTACCCCTAATGAGTAACTTATTCCCATTGAGTTCTTTCCATCCTCTTCCCAAAACCCTCATTTTTAGACCATTGTAAGTATGAAAGTGTTCACTTTCGATATAAAGGCTTGTAATGAGTCTTCATTGGATGAACCCTCTTCCCCACTCCCCTAATGTAGTCCCATTACATTAGAACCCCACTCCCTTATCTAAGTTTCCCCATCCATGAATTTGTCCCTCATCTCCTCTTTCTATATCATTGGATTCTAAGACCAACATCACCCCATACGACCACCCAACAAAGGATCCTTAGTTTTTCTCTAGTCATGTATCAACATTTCATGACCACAAAAGATCTTAGCCAAAGGGTTGATAATGCTCTTAGATTCCTTCACACATTGAAAGAAAGACATGCTACTTGGTAGGAGAAAGCTAGTGAAATTTAAGACCTGCTACACACTACTCAATAGTAGTCATTGACAAATGTAGAAATCATAGATTGTTTCAATGCATCCAGGATGAGTCACCAAGTGATCATCTACACCAATATCACCAAATACTATATAAATACTCTTTAGATATCTCAAGAAAGAAAAACTGACTTCTTGGCATGTGCCAATGAGTTGGTCCATAAAGGCTAATGTGCCTCTTGGGATCATACAAGTAGTTCTATGCTATCTATTAATGCTTACCAAGAACCACTAACTCTTGAAGCATAGGAAGTAGTTCCTCTACAAAACCTTCCTAGTTTTCATAAGGGGAAAGACTTCACCAACCTCATCTATCCTTTGACTTCATTTGAAGTAGAGATCAGTGTCACCATTAGTTGATGTTAAGATTTGTCATTCTTTATCTCTATCAATCTCATTATCAAGATCAATTTGCTTAAGCAATTGCCTCTCTATGTTTAGTTGGGGGGGAGAAACAGAGTTTGTGAAAGAGCACAAGAGAGGATGATAGAGAAACCAAAATCTTTAAGAATTGTGCTCGCATTTTAAACTAGATAAAATGTTGACTAACAACCTGCAAAAAGGCATACCATGTGATTTTTGGCCTACATGCTTTGTTTTATTCTTTATTCTTTGATTTTCTGACATGCAAAGAGACTTTTGATGCTTTTGAGGTTATCCAATGATTGGTTAACAAAAATGGTTCACTTTTTTTTTTCTTGTTTTGATATAAAATATTCCAATTACATGTTTTTAATTCAAATTTGATATTGAAAATCATTTTTTTCATGTTTTGAGGAATTGCAACAGTTGATTGAACAAATTAATTAGTTTTTTTGTCTTACATTGACAAAAAGTATTCTAATTGTGCATGTTTTGTATTCTAATTTGATAAATTATCAGATATTTTTTTGTTCTTTTGACCATTGTTTTAGATTGATATAGAATTCAATACCATGCCAAGGAAACAAGCAAAAACTCTAACATCAGAGGAGCGTGAAGCCGAGAATGCAAAGAAAAGAGAACAAATGAGATATCTTTGTGACAATAAGAAATTGAACTCCACAAATAAAGATCAACCACCTTTGCCAATTGAATTGGATCATGAAGCATCCAAGAGAGAAGGATTTGGATAAACAAAGGGAATGAATGCAAAAACTTCATGCAAGTAAGAAATCGAATGCGGGAGTTGAAGGTATGCCATCTTTGCCATCTCAAATTAATATCATACAAAATGTTCAATCACCAATTGAAAATGATGATTCATTTGAAAATGTGAATATAGATGTTACACCAACTAATCAAGTGTTGAATGACCAAAATTTATCTTGTGATTCAATTTTTCCATTGAGAACACCTAGAATTTTGTGTAAAAATCCTAAGTTTTTTTATTGAAATTCATGAGAATATTCTAAAAACAATAGCTGATAAGATTCCTAAATGTACTTGTAGAAAAAATGTGAATACAATATGGAACATGATTTTTGAAAACATAAGTGAAACCGGAAGATGTCAATTGGTTGTTGAAATGATGAAAAATATTAAGTTTAGGCCAATCATTAAGCTTCTTGGCCTAATAACATCAAGTGGCAATAGTGAAAAATCTATTGTAAGAAATCTAATTAGTGCATTTCAAAGCATTGGTTCCACCTCATGCACCAAAGATAGTAATGTGACACAATGTGTCATTAAATCAACTATTGTGAGTAATCAAACAAAGAAATATCGTTTGATAAGAAAAACAAGTCAATCACTAAAGATAAGTAGAAAAATATTGATGAAAGGCATTGGGAGGCATGAAAGAATTGAGGACCCTAATAGAAATGAACTATGGGCATTTTTCGATAGACACCCATGGAAAGATAAAGCCATAGTTGAAGCCTTAAAATCCCTAATTAAGGAGTTTTGGAGAAATAACACATGAGTATCTTCTAATCAAAGGGATGTTGTAAAAAGGAGAATTGGTTGTCAAAACTATGAGCCACATCCAAAGCATGTTTTAGATATGACCCAAACACAAATTTTCTCCAAATTTGTAGAGTTATCCTCAAATTCAAATTAGTCAAAGGTATTTTGAAATGGAAATTTTTTTTTATGTCAAAATAAATTGCACACACACAACTTGTAGATTTCACGTGGATTTTTCTATGCATTATGATTTTTATTGACAAATATGTGTATCTTTGCATACTAACGATATTTTACAAGAGTGTGATACAAGTTCCACCTAAATCAGAAAGAGATTTCATTTCAAGCATTTTTGTGAAAGAGTAGTTTGACAAATGTTTTATAAGACATCATGTTTGGATGAAACATGTGATAGTTGCAGTGGTTTGCAACATTTGAGAACTTGTATGGAGAATACACATGAAATTGGAAATGAATTAGTACCTTTTGGGAAATATAAGATAGTCGCATATAGTCTAAAAGAGTAGTAGGAACATTATGTTTGGTTAACATATCATATGGTCAAATAATTGTGCATCACAATTTAAGAATTCATGAACGTTATTTTGGTTGAGTAGGATGCATATATTGAGTGGTGTTCAACATATATGGAATTTCTTTGAGTCTAGGCATGGAAAAGAGGATCATGACGGTGTTGGAGCATGTATTAAAAGAGTCTTACAAGAGAAGAGTTGAAGTACAAGGATAGTTCAAAGTAGACAGATGCAACACCTATCATCGAATGGTGTAACTCTACAATGGGTCCAGGTAATGAACCTGTAAGTCTACAGTTTGTAGATTTTTTTGGTTGATAGAAGAATCTAATATTGCAAAATATGAAGATTGTTGTACAGCTACAAGATTGAGTGAGTTCCACTCTTTTAGAAGATCAAATGCAGCTTCATGGACTATTCATTCAGGGCAGATAGTGTGTTTTTGTTCATCATGTACAAATTTTCTTGGAATGAGTGTGAGTCAAAAGAATGGGTAAATGAATGGTGTATTAGAAATTTAAGCCCAGTTCAAATGTATAAACTTCCAAGAGCACTATAACTCATGGAAATGAAATCATCAATTGACTTTAACCATATTTTAGATCTAGTTGAACCATGTATTATAGATGTATTGCTTAATGAAAATTAATAATTTTAGATTATGATGTATTTTGTATCATTTATTGAATTAATCTTTTTTGTGCAATTTAATGTAGGGCATGTTTATGCAGTTATTGTAGATGAAGAGAATGATGAAGGAATGGATTATTATTATGTCATGTTGAGGCAAAAAAGAAATTGATAGCCACTGTCATAGATGGAGAAAAAATTGACTATCCCATAGGATCGGTGGTTGTTACTAGAACATGGATTAGAAGGTATCCAATGAAGAAGTCTAATGTGTGGTTGTTCGAAGAATTTGACACACATAGGAAGATTTTTCATTAGTCTAACCTTGTGGCATCAAATGTTCAATTGATAAAATATGGGGGTAGAATGTTGAATATAAACTTGTGGAAAGTTTATGAGGAGTAGAGAAGATCCACATGGTTCGTTAGATTGAATTAGTGGAATGACACAAAGGTATACATTATGTATAGTTCTTAAGTTTTGTGATTTGATTACATTTTTCTTTTCTATCCTCATTTCACATTCTATATTTTTTATATTTTTATTTCCTTCTTATATCTTTGTAGGAATCATTTGCATCAGTAAAATGGGGGACCCCCTCTTTTGACATGGTCTTTCAGTGAGTTTATTATGCTTTTCTAGTTTTTTTAGCTTATTAAATGTGCTCCTTGGTCCTGGTTCAGCTTGGTTTCATTATAGAGCTTGTGACTGATTGACATGGTTGTTGATGCATTTGGATATTCTCCAGGGTCTTGATTCATGAGTTGGCTTGATCAAATTAAGTCTTGTTTGAGTGTCATGCTTTGAATTCTTTCATTTGATATGATATGTCCTTTGGTGTAAATTTGATGATTCTTCATTCACTTGATAGCTCATGGAATTATGTTTGCTTGAAGGGTCTTGTATGGTTTAAGGTTGTATTTCATGTTTTCACCTAGTTTCTTGGCTAGTGTGGGGAGATTTTGATGGTGGTGTCTCATTTTATCATGTTGGTGTAGTCATTTTGACAAGTCTTGCATGATGATGTGTTTAATCCTTAGGACCTTTAGTGCAATTGCATTTGTATGTAGGATTTGAGTATGATGGAGGTAGGCAATATCCTTATGGAGTTGGTTTTGGAAGGAAAGTAAGGTAGGCATAATCCTTATGCACCCCTAACCTAGCATGGTACAACTCTAATTTTTCATGGTACATCAGCAAAAATGAGGTTTTCATGATTATTTCTCACATATTTTGAAGGTTTTGTATCATGTAAGGGTTTGTGAATTGATAAATTCATAATTCTCTGGCAGATAAAGTAATATCCCTACTAATGATGTTGGGAATTAAGGTGTCTCAACCTTGGTAATTCCTTGTATTTTTACATTGTATTTATTTATTATTTGCCTATTGTATTAATTGGATGCAAATCCTATGTTGTCATATTGTGGAAGTTGGCACAGTGATGTGTCATCCTACATTGCATATGACCACATGTATTTTTTGTCCTCACATGAGGAGATAGGCGTCCCACTTAGTGGTAGGAATATTTTTCCATGTGTCAGCATCTTGGATGTTGTGTAAGGGAATATTGACCGTAATTGTCATGACAGATTTCTATGACGAAGTTATGACATGTAAGAGTCAGAAATAGGAGATTCTATGACAGGTGAAGACATGTGTCGAAGAGCATCTTTGAAAAATGCATCTTTGGGCACCCCAAGGTGGACTATGACATGTTGTAAGAGAATATGCTATTTATAGCATATGTATGATAGATTCTCTTACAGTTGTAAGTTATGACAGCTATAACAGATTATATGACGGTTGTAAGAGTCGTAGAAGCATTTGTCATTACCCATTTTGGGAATAGGTGACCTCTTTGGGATGGGGTGACCTAACAAGTGTCAGGAACATTCTTCAAGGTTGGACAAGTGTCCATAGGCGTGGGTTTTGGGCCATGAGGCCATGTTGGATGCCCATTCCAAGATAGAGCCAATTTTGCCTTCTATATTCTATATAAACAGGTGCTTCGAGGAGGTGATGTACTATAGGTTTTATAGGTACTGTTATGCTACCGGATCATCTCCAGATACGAGTGTCGAAGACTCTTGCAAGAGCATTGGCTCTGTGTTGTATTGTAACTTTCATTGTTTACGTAATACATTCGAGCTATATTTTGGAGTGTGGGGTTTTTCACCTGTAAGGGTTTTCCCCACGTATATCTTGTGTCTCTCTTCTTCTGTCATACTTTCTTGTTTATGTGTTTGCTGCAATATCTCTGTTAGTGGCTTAACATAGCTATAATTGTAAGGATAAAATTGAATTTGCACTCTCCTCCCCTCATTAGATTAGTGTAGGAAGCGATTTCCGCATACCTAGCTTCCTTTCACATGTCCCAGTAGATTTAGAAGGCTGGGGGAAACCGTCAAGACCAAGATCTTTGTAGGAATCAAATGAGAAGAAATCTTTCACCTCCTCTTCTGAAATAACTTTCTCCATTTCCATATTATCTTCATGAGATATGGAGTTAGGAATGACCTATGACATTTGATTTAAAATCATGTCATTATATTCAAAAGGAAGAGAATTAGAGTTTAACAACTCTTTAAAGAATCTGAATCCTTCTTGAATTTGTTCCTCTTCCTTAATAGTGCATCCATTATCAAGAACAAGTTCATAAATTCTATTTCTTTTTCTGTGTTTATGAGTTGTCTGGTGGAAGAATTTAGTGTTTTTGTCATCTTCCTTGAGCTATTGGATTCTCAATTTCTATTTCCAGAAGAGTTCCTCTTTCTCAATGATATTATGAAGGTTGCTGAGAAAAACTCTCTTTTGCACATAGCTCCTTAGAGGCCCCACAAGTGTCCATCTCCTCTTGGATAATCTTGAGTTTGTCCTTAGTACCATATTATGAAGGTTTTTCTTGATAAATCTAAGCTTTTCAACAACCTTGAACATATCAAATCCTTCAAAATCCACTTTCAACCAATTTGCAACAAAAATTTTCAGGTTTGGGTGGTTGGTCCACATCACTTCAAATCTAAAAGGAAAGCAGTTTTTCCTGACAATAGACTTCCAATTTAATATGAGAGGTGTATGGTCAAATCTGAATCAGAGATGGGTAGACAGATTACATTTGGCAAGAATATACTAGTTAGCAGAAATAAATATTCTATCCAACTTAACATATATGAGATTGTTCCCCTGTAATGTGCTGCCCCTGTTTGTATTTTTTTAGTTTATTATATTTTGTTATTTTTATTATTTTGTGGTCTTTCAAACTAGACAGAAGTTACAGAAGGGGTCTTTTTGTTTTGCATGTAATTGTTTTGCTAGATAATAGTGTAATATATGACATGCAATGATAACCCAGAAAAACTATGATAGATATGTGAAAAAAAAATAATGGCCCAGATCATAAAATCATTCAAAATGAATTATAGAGGCATACCCTTTTGCATATCTTCAACTTGATACATATGTTGTACATGCACCAACACTACATGGGCTATGGAAACACCTCCAGAATGCTTACATATGAAAGTACTATCTCAAACGATTGTTGCAATATAAATATTGCAACCCTAGGTGCCAAAAAGAGAGGTATAGAAGATGCAAATGAAGTGTGGATCAACTCCCAGCAGACCCATGATTTTCCCCAGCTACTGTATGGCCCAAGTGGAGTGTAAGATCAACAAAAACACAAGTGAAACCCCCTTCGAATACCTCTGTTCTGATCTACATGTAGTTACTTGCTGATGGCGACTCCAAAGGAAGGGAAGTAACACCAAAAACTCATACAATATTCCCAGCAAATGGTACAACCCTCACTAGCAAAGGTACGACCAACAAGGAATGAAGACCAATGTGCCAATAACTCCTCAAAATGCAGTCTATAACTTGGAATATGATCTTCAATATCCCTTAGCAAATGTAGTGGCAACAAACTAATAATATATCTCTAAAATCTCCTCCGCGACAATACCTATATTCAACCCTTGAAGCACAAATGCAAACACTAAGTGTATTTGCCTCTTTGAGCACCCGGGGATGATCTTTCACACTTGCAGAATGTTGTTACTAATGGAGGTTTTCATCTCCAAAATCTATGGTTTCGAATTTCTCCAAAACCCTCAAACTCTTTATAGAGCCAAAGCAAATGAAATAATCCAACATGCCAAATGAATTGCTTTTTCCCCTTTTATAATTCCTCTAAGGGGGTCGATTCAACTTTTGGAGGGAATATTTTATTTGAAGTCACTTTTAATAAACTCAAGAGGAGCGCTCAACATTATGGCTAAGTGACTTTATTAATATTTCATTTTTTTGACACTTAACCATTATAACCTAAAGTCCACTATTAAATAAACAAATAATTTACGGACTTTAGAACAGAGGCCCAAAAGATCTTGGAATCCAGTAATCTATAGACCATTGGAAAGGTCTCACCAAGACGCTTCATCTCCAACACTAAAAATTTTGAAACAAACAGAAACCCTAATTTATCAAAAATAGTAAGTTTGGACCTAAGCAATCAAATCCACCCTAAAAAGTCAACTCCAACTGCATTGCAAGAGGACCCAAAAAAATGGGGACATTACATCCCCTCTCTCTTATTGGACCAAGTAAAATTAAGCCCCTCCAAATCCAAATCTAAAAGACCTCCTTTATGATGAAAGTTATCTCAAGCCATCATGTGATCAGTGAAATTTGAGGAGCCACCCATTTTCCTGAGGGATATAGAGGAGTGTTAAAGTCCCCAACTATCATCCAGTTAAGGCTAGAAAAGGAATGTCTCGAAGTTAAGAGGACTTCCCATTTATTCCGTCTTTGAACCTGATTGTTAGGAGAATATATATTGGACAAGATCCATTCAAGATGGTTGATTATATTTTTTAACAAAATTTAATGGAAATGTTTGTTGTTAGAAACAAGCATACCTTCTAGTTCATGTGGTTTCCAAATAGCAGCTAGACCACTAGAAGCGCCTTCAACATCTTCGGCAATAAAATGAACAAAAGGCCAAATATACATGCTAACTTTACTAAAATTTTTAGAACTCATCTTAGTTTCTTGGAGTACAAGAATATCTGGTCTCATGTCCTTGATGAAAATTTTCAAGACATTTTGTTTATGAGGACTATTTAGTCCCCTTATATTCCATAAGATTATAATCATTAATTACTCCTTATGGAGCCAACTTGCTCTAGAATTTTGTGTCTCCCATTAGCCACATCTTTGGTTGTTTCCCTTTGCCTAGTCTCCTGAAATGATTTCTCACCAAGCTTGGAGTCCTTACCAACATCTGCAGTTTTTTCATTACCCTTTTTAGTTTGTTGAGGAGAGTCAGGAGTAGTGACTCTTTTCATCCTAGAGTTAGGGGTTTTTGGAGAGCTAACTCCTTTAGCTAGGCCTTCCTGACCTTGGTAGATGGACCACCCTCTACCATGCGCCTTTTTAGAGTCACTTGAGCCCATTCCACCCTCAACCAAAGTAGGGTTTAGGATAATATCCTGACCAGGTTCTATCCTGGTAATGGTGTCAACTTCTGACACATTCCCAAGGGTCCTCTTCTCACCTTTTCCATCTGGAAGGGAATGGATTTAAGTTACTCTAGTTTGGCCCTTTAGGGAGGTAGCATCCCTAGTGTTGTCCTTAGCCCCAACAGCCAAATCTAGATCCAATCTACAAAGTTGGTATTCCACTGAGCTGGTAGCATGCAGACTTAGAACTGCTTGGGGCGGAGAGATAGGAGTCAGGATCTAAACTTCCACAAGAGCCTTCTCACCAACACCAAGAGTTCCTTTGGGGGAACTATGGTCTGGACTGGAGCAAAATCCATAGGAGAGGTGTTAGAAACTTCAACTGGAGCTTTATCTTTTAGTATTGGTTTTGAGTTGGTTTTTGGGTTTCATGGAATTGGGACAAGCATTAATCAAGTGACCCATAGAAGAGTAATTCTGGTAGAAAAGAGCAGCATTTTCATAAACAATTTATTGAGTCGACTTCTCAAAATTAGAGTCTAGAATGATGGAGGTAGGAAGGGATTTGTGGGTTTCCACATTGACACAAAATCGAGCAAAAACAAAACTACTACGATTCTTAAAAACATTGTCTAGAGATAGGAAGTGGCCAAAAGAGTTGGCAATGCCTGTGATAATTTCGTCATCCCAAAATTCTAGTGGGAGACCCAAGAGCCTAACCCAAGTGGGGGCAGAGGCAGACAAAGCATCATCAGGATTGAAACCAGGGCACCATTTACAGAGTACAATACTTTGTTTACCAAAGAACCAAGGGCCTTGAATCAAGATGTTGAGGTTGTCCTCAACAAGAGAGAAAGAGAAACAAAAGAGCCCTTAAGGAAGAGCAAAAATAGAGATACCCATTTATCGACCATTTATTCGATACCCATTTGCACAACATCTCAATATTAGGTTGTCTCCCATAAACTTTTCCAATAAGAACATTGTCCATTTTTGTAATAGCTCTATCGAAAGTGTGGTTCTTAATTTTAAGGTACACACCATCCTCGGAATGAACAATATCCACACCATCATTACTTTTCTGATTTCGATGACTTGTGGAAAGCTCTTTCCAGGCAAGAAAATCATTGGAGGGAGAAACAAAAGGTTTCTTGTGACTAGTGATCAATTTTGAAGTAGAGGAACCACTATGTTGTCCATTCTTAATATTCAAATGACTGATCCCACTGAAGGCACTTGTAATTGTCGACACCTTCCCAGGAGTTCCTGGGATTCTCTGCACCCCAGGACCATCACTAGGGTTTTCCCGCCCATCGCTTGCCACTCCCATTTCAAAAACTAGTAATCCATTCCATTTACTACCTATTAGTAAGTCATCTTCAATCTCAATTGCTAAGGTTTGAGCAATTTCAAGATCTACAACTCTTTCTCTTCTCAGATAAAAACTAATATATAGTGGTTATGTATTAATAAAGAAACATTTTTTAGTAGACTTTTTTAGCACAATAATTTTGTTTACAAGTTTGTTTAACTTGACTATGAACCTTCCCATTAGATCATACATTTCTTTCATCATTTGTGTAAGTTGAGTCAAAAGATAATGCTCATTTTAAGCACTTTTGAACCTATCTTTGAATTTATGTTTCATATCATCCTAACTTCTGATTGAACCGATTGCAAATGATGCAACCATTCTACAACAACATCAACAAGTGTTTCAATGAATAATCTAACTATAACAACTTCATGTTGCACACCCAAGACATCACATGCAACTGTGAATGTAGATGTGTTCATTCATATTGATTTTACCATCACCCTTAAACTTGGAAATATTCTTTATGGACCCATGTGGAAGATTATACAATTGAATACCAAGGCCTAAGGGACCAATTGTAGTACCCAGTACTATGGAAGCAACCATATTTTTGGGTTGGGTTTTGGAATATTGATAGTAATAGGTAGGATAATATTGTTTATGACTAATGCTTGAGTTAAAGAAGTAGAATTGGGGTGATCCCACAATAGTGTCTCCCATTTTTTGGCCTAAGTGGGGCATTGAAATCAAACTCAATTTTTCCTTTTTGTCACTTATAGCAAGCAAACCATTAAGATTTTGAAGATGATATGATCCATTTTTTAAATTTGTGTGTAGATTCTAAATATTTTTTTTAAAAAAGTTAAAAAATAATTTGTCATTTTAAGCATTTTTTAATAACTTTTTTAAAACACTTTATAGTATTTTTAATGACATTTATTCCATAACACAACCTTTTTTGTATATATTGAAATTATTATTATTCTAATTGACATAAGGACATCGATATGGAGTGTGCAAATATTTTTTAGAATTTGTTTTCTACTTTTTTAAAAAAATCTGTGTCAAACAAAGACTCTTATGTTTGGTATAAAAAACCTATGTTCACTAAAAAATAGAAAAAATAATCATAATTAAATGAAGTATATTACAAATTATACTTTTTAGAAAGCTTATGTCGAGGCCTACAATTCTTCAAAATTTCATGTCATGTTGATTTTGATTAATGGTCCAATCCCTATGCCAAAACAATAATTTGTTTTGAAAATCAGATGAGGAAGGAAGGATGGTCCATCCAAACACCTTTGAATATTAAATAAACCTATTGAAATATTAAATAAAGCTATTATAATATTAAATGAAGCTATTCACATATATAAACAAAGAGATGTGTATTGTTCTAAATCAAATAATTTTTTTCGGAAAAAAATCTTTTATTTGCATTTTTTGAAAGGTGAATACGTTTTGGTCAATTTTTTCAAAGGAGAAGTAGTTTTAAAGTCAATTTTTTTGAAGGAGAAGATTATTGAAACATAATTTTGCAAAGAAAAAGATGGAAAATAAAAGAACTAGGAAAAATAAAATGTGTTCATATTTGACAAAAAAAGACAAGCTAAATTAAAAAAGGTGCAAAAATATTTCAAAGAGAGAGAAGGTATATTTTTTACATTTCCTTTCTTATTTTTAAATATTAAATATATTAATTAGGATATAATTTCAAGTTTTTATTCATCAAGATCCTTCTATATGGTTTAAATGTTTTGAATCTACTTATTTTTTGGTACATCTATATATCTTGCTTGAGATTTGTTTAATTGTTTTTCCCTTACAAGTAGTTTCTAAAAAAAATTAAGCTAGAAATCCTTTGTTGGAGGTGTTAAAGTATCCATAGAAGATTTGACATTTTTGGCTAACCTAAATTTTCCATAAAGGGTCTAGTGAAGTGACAATGGCTTAAACTCAAATACCCAGGCCCTAGATAGCCTGTGTACATGGCTTTGAGCTTCCCCATACTAATATTAGAAGACTACATAATTATTTTTGAAACATCTAGTCCTAGTTAGCCTTCAACCATTTATAATTTGTGATGCACTAGTAAGATGTTATCCCTGAGAAGTTACTCGCATCGTACCTTAGAGATGAGATAGTGCGCTACAAGAATAGTCTATCCTCCACATTTACACTATTTACAAATGGGATCTGTATATTTGTGAGCTTATAGACTAGAGACATCTTGTAGAAGCCTTCCATCCTTTTTTTAATTTATGTTCTTTGAATCTCTTTTGTGTACATACAAGTGTAGTTTATTCTTGAGTTATCTTTCTTTCTAGCAGATCAAGTCTTTGCTTACTTCCTCTTTTGGGTCAACCTCTAGTGCTTAAATTCTAAACTACAACTTTTGTCCAAGTCTTGTATTTGTTGTTAACCTCTACCCCTTTATTATGTGGCATTTTGTGCTACTTCATCCCTTTCTTAAATCTTCTTGGGACCCTAGCCCTTACCTAGTGGACTAAATTATAACTTTCACAAGTGTAGATCCTCTTGATCATTTTTCAGGACACGATCTCAAGTTCTTCTTACAACTTGCATCAACCCCATCTGTTATAATACTCGAAGTAAATGATTTTTTACTAGACACCTATTTACCTCACCCCAATAACTAAATATATTTCTTCGATTAAATACCTAATTTTTGTATACTATGTAGTTGCTCAAATATCTTTTCAAGTTAGACTTATCCCTACAACACTTTCCTAAGCTTTCACAATTTGTCATTCGAATTTTCTTCTAAATATAAAAAGTATTTATATCTTATGCCCAGGTTCTTAGGTAACCTTTTAAAATGGGCTTCAATTTGTTGCAACACTCATTGAATTTTGTACAGGGCCCACAACATATTCATGTACACATCACTACATCATTTATGCCTCTTCTCGCATCTAGCCCTTTCGTAACTTTCTACTACATTTAAGTTTCACAACACTAGGTGTCAACATTTCTCAACACTCTCAAGCTCTTATAGTTTCATCAACCTATGGTCATCATACCGGTACCTTTCAATTTTCTACAATAGCTCTTTAGTGCCTCACGTATAATTTATCTTTCTTATAAATGTGCATGCCTAGTTGTCATAGTTATCTTTTTTCTAAACTCTTTATATTTGTTTGAGCCTGTGATATTGATTATACCAGGAACTATAACACTTAAATATTATGATCTTATGTTTATATATGTGAAGGGGATGAACATATAGAAACTAAAGTAGAAGAGGCCCTATTGGAGCCTAGTTTTAGAGGTCTCAAAATTTGTAAAAAATCCTAAGTCTAGTGCCCCTTTATTTCTTTAGACCTATTTTGTCCATCATAGATAACCAATCTAAGAAATCTTCAATGGGTCTTCCCTTGGTTAAATTGTGCTTTGGAGTTACCTTTTTCCATCCCCATGCTCTTATCATATACTAGACTGTCCAAAAAATCCAAAAAGTGTTGAGAGTTTTTACTCATTTTTGGTGTTTTTTGCAAAGTTGCAAAGTTTTAGTGGACTACTAGACATTTATCCTTCATCTCCCATTCAATCATAACCTCCTGTCCCACATGAAATTCCTATAGTTTCCATCGGGCCCTTTGCATCTTTAATATCCTTCATTTTTTCCATTTTGTAGAATCCTAACATACTACTGAATGTATTCTACTCATTCAATATCTTGTATCCACCTCCTTTTCCATGTAAAAATTCCATAAGACTCCATTGAGTCCTTAGATTTTTTCTTTCCACTTATTTCTTCTAGTTTACAAAAATTCGATGGACTGTTGGACATTCATTTTCAAGTTCCAACATCTTGTCCTAACTCCATTCCTTTTCCATAATTATTTAGTTCACCTCCCATCTTGTTTGTGGAATTTCCCTCCCAAATTGGATGTGTTCACATCTAGTTCCACCTCTGATTCCCCTTTCTTTCCCGCACTCTTCCTGGCCCCTTTTGGCGAGACATTGCCTTGCTTTTGGATCTCATCCATTTAGCACTTCTACTTCCCACAACCAATTCCATGCTAACTTCCCACAAAGTTCCCTTGGTCTAGCCTATCACCTCCCTCATTTGTGTAGACTTTCCATGGACTTATAGATATTATCATATCTTGTTCTAACCTTCAATCCGACATGAAGTTCCCACATCTTTGCACTTCCATTTCCTTTTTCAGTAGAATTATTCCAAACTTCTTGCATTCGACTTGCCCACTTCACATATTCATTCCCATATGCTTTTCTCGCATCCTCTACTCACTCACTCCCTTTCATTTGTAGAACTTCCTAAGCCTTATGAATGTCATCCCTTCACTTCATATCTTGTCCTAACATCCTATCCTGTAACTTTTCCCTATGTTTCTTCCATCCATCCTCCCAACATCTCTCCCTCACTCATTTCATCCATTTGAAAAACTTCTCATTTATTCTAAACTTCATGGTATTTCCAATATCTAGTCATATTTCCTTTTCCCACATATATTTCCTTGCATTTGTGAAACTTCCCAAGGTTGCAAGATTTCTTCAGGTGCCATTCCAACATTCGATTCCTCCTTCTGGTTCCACATGTTTTTCCTACATCATTGTGTCATCCATTCCTTTCTCCTTGCAAACCTTCCATGGACTTCAGGATGTCTTCCTTCCACCTCATATCATATCTTGATGTCATGTTTTGATTCATACCCCACTTTTTTCCCTCATCATCAAATCACTCATTTTCTTTATTTTCAGAAACCTAATGCACTTCTAGATTTCCTCCACACGTTTCCCTTGCTTCCAATGTCTAGTTCCCACCTTTAGTTTTGTAAGGTTTCCAACTTCACTTGGTAACCTCCATTCCCCTATCCAGTCCCATGTCGAATTCTTGCAATTCTCTAGAAAACTTCACTCGCCTCAACAACTCCCCTGCACGATCCAAGATTGGCATTAATGGCCTCTAATGGACGCGATAAGATGGAGGATGACTTTCAAACACCTCCAAGTACTTGTGGCCCTTGCATGGAGATGATTTGTGTACAAAAGCATGGGTTGTTGATGCAAAGGCATCTCTCCAAGTGGTAATCTATGTGAAGATAATGCAATAGGCAATGGTGACTGGAAAATTGTGTTGACTACTCCGAGATTTTCTTCCAAGCAACAAGAATTAATGTAATGCTATATATACCTATTGAAAATATGTAATAGGGGTTGGTCATTGAGACAATTTTTGACTTAAGTGTTTCAAGCAATGTTCTAGGGTATCAAATGATGAATGTCTAGCTTTGTAAATGATTTAGCATGTCTATAAATTAGGGGAAGAGGTAGTCTAGTATGAAAAATGGTATGTCTCCATCGATAGTCTATAATATCTCAGGAGGGGCTTTGAACCTAGTTGTTGTCTCTCACTTGCCACATTTGTTGGCATGATTGTAACATAATTTGATTAATGTTAACAAGCATTCTAGCATTCCAAATTCTTTTGGAATGGTCTTATTTTGTTGCATGTGGGGTGTTGCTAATTTGTAATGGATAATTAAGAATGTTCATTTCTAGGTTTTCTTATCTCATGAGTTTGTATGCATGTGCAAGCTTGGTTCCATTGCTAATTTACAGACATATTCTCCATCCTCTTTCTTAGCTATGACTCTGTTATCTAATGGAGTAGGCACCCATCTGATTGGTGAGGGGCCAAACACATTTTATTTTAATCATCTCTCTTATTAGTTGAATAATTAGGTTAGGTTCCACATACCTGCATGATTTAATATTGTAAATTGTCATATCTTGTGTGGTCCTAACCTAGAATATCATTAACAAATCATGTTGGTGTGTTTTTCCTCTTACCCACATGTGTATGAAATGTTAAATGGAGTCATCTACTATGGAACAATATAATATAAATGTTATATCTTTTGGTGCATGGTAAGAGTGAAATTATCATCTATTTATTAGAGTTCTTGAATATGCAACCAATGTTGACATGAACTTAGTGATAGATCTTGGGGTTCATAGCATATTGGGTATGGCTGCTTAAAGGCTTAGAGTTTAAATTGTTATTTCTCTTTAATTGTTCTATCGTTGAGACCTCGGGGAACAACCCCTTAGCCTTGCAAAGCCTAAAGCTAAAGGTGAGTTTACCCACTCATAATAATTGGTCCTTTCATTCCATTGTCTGAGCATAAGTCTTTCCCATTGCCTTTGTTGACATATCCCTAACCTTAGGTTTTGGAGTTGGTCTTTAGGATTTGTAGAGCTGCATGTTTGAGCTGCATGTTTGAGCACCAACAGAATGGTGCCATTTTGGTGTAGTTTGACATGATGCATTAAAGGGTTGTAGTTTATTAAAGATTCTATTGGTGGAGGACAACTCGAAACTTTTTATTTGCTTTGGCATTTCCGTTTACTCTAAGGATTTCCTCATTTTATGAGTTGGTGACTTTGTTGTCCTATTTTTAAAGTTTCTACTGTTGGTGATTGTGACTGGAACTTGTAAGTTGCTACCTTATGATCTTGAATGAATTATGGTTTAATAATTTCAATTGACTAATAGCCTGATAGGCTAATGTTGGTTTATTCATAGTTCATAGATCTTATAGCATTAGTGATATACTAATATACTAAACTAGGTACTACTTACCCAAGTTTTCTATCCTATGATAATCAGCCATGACTTACTATTATTAACACATGCCAATTACCATGATATCAATCCACTATTACCTTGTTGGAAATCAAGACTTCTCTTCTTTGCTAATTATAGTCCTATTTATTAAAATTAAGGGGTAGTAGAGTCTATTGCACTCCTCTACAAGTGTCACTATTGAGGTATGAGAATCTAGAGTTATGAATGAATCCTTTTTTTAAAACTTATGGGAAACACTATGCTACGAATAGTATGATATCACTTCATGATCCCCATCTTTGTAGGGCTAGAATGAGGGGGTTGTTTAAAGGGAAATTATGTTACCATTATTATTGGTATGAAGTTCCTAATTGAGCATGATTTAACTATCCTTGACTTATATGTTTTGATTTTAATGTCAAAAAAAGCATTTTTTAGTTTCTAAGTTTAAGGTGTACTCTCCATTTTATACTCTCTTTTTCTATTACCTAGTTTATAATATATGTAGCAAGCCTTTTAGGGGGATTAATGCATGGTATATTTCTATTATGCTATACTATGGAGTATGTTATAAAGAGATTAAACTCTAAGATGATTAGTCTTGTTAGATAAGTGGATACCATCTTACTAGTACATAACACTTAAAGTATTAGATAATCTACTCTTAGAGAAGCAAATGCTATAATGTAGGAAATTCTAAGTCAAAACTGCATGTAGAAAAGTCTGAATTAAAATTACAATTGTGAAATCCTAGGTCAAAATTGTATGAAGTGAAAGCCTAAAACAAAACTGTTGTTGTGAAAGCTTAGTTCATACTTGTATGAAGTAAAATCCTTAAACACATTGTTGTTGTGAAAGATTACAACAAAATTACACATATTAAAATTATCTTTTACCCACCCAATCTACACTTGTCTATGATTATCGCATGTTGCATACTTCTTTAGAGACTCCTAGGATTGTACCTATTTTGGGGGAGATATTACCTTCAAGCACATTTACTTAGTATGATATATCTATAGATGATGGCATAATGCCTACTTGTGATGCTATGCTTACATGTCATGTTGTTTATGCTTCTTCATGTTTTACATGCCATATTTACTTCATCCAACCTCATCCCTTTGTATAGAAAACCTTTGATAGCTTCCAAATTCCTACCTACTAGGTGCATAAGTCCCAATTTTACTGCATGTAACTTCTCTTTTTATTAGTTTGGTCTCGAATTGTGTTTCCATTTCATAATTTGTGTTTCTAAGGGTTTCTCTCTTGTCTATAGTTAGTCAGAACTCTTCTAGGTATTGGTTTGATTTTATACTAGGCTTGTTTAGATGGACAATGGTGAAGTGGTGTTGAATGTTCAATGTTGCATACTATAGAATTGAAGTTGGCATCAATTCGTATCCAAGCACCATCCCATACACATATCCATGGAAGCACAGTGAGTAAATGCCACACTGTGGGAGTAGACTATGGAGTGACGACAGATTAATGTTCCCTTGTTTGATTGATGTGTTGTAAGATGTAATTCCCCGCTGCACGCCCTGATACCAAATTGTTTGCCACTTCTACTTCTAAGACATCAACTCCTGAAAGGTTGAGAATGTTCTGCACTACAAAAGCATCATCATGTACACTAAACTAAAATATCTCACTAGGATGCATGTCCTCCATAAGTGCTTTAGGATTAAATAACCATATGTATCCTCTTGAATCATGTTGTGATGATTACAATAGTCAATATATTTTTAAATGATTTGTTGTCAATTCTACCCTCTTAATTTCTATATTTAAAAACTTGGCTAGCCACGCTACTCTTTTAGATTTAAAATATGATTCGAATGCAGAAAAAACATTGACATCGAGTGGTTGTAGTTTGTGTAAAGTGTGAGTTGGCAGTGTTAGCAAGTCAATCCCTAATGACCTTACCTCTTGGATTGTTGTTATAGCAGCATGGCTTCCATGGCCATCAAAAATTAGCAAATGTCTATTGGTTGGTGAGACACCACCTAGAACTGATCTTGCAAAGTGATACAACTTTTTCATAAATAATTCTTTTGTCATCTATACGCAGAGTTGGGCAACTGTGCATAAACCTAGTTCATAGTGAGTAATATAATTTTTAAGTTGTTTTTAACCCTGAACAAATAAAAACCTACTATGCTTAGTTCGGTAGCATTCACACAACACAATATAGTAATTCATTCTCTACTCTTTGGTATGATGTACAATACACTTCGGCTACCTCTTTTCGCCAACACCTTCATGGATCTATTTCTCCCTTCTTGAATGTTGGTTTCATCACAATTCCATATTCTATGAGGACCATATGGATTGACATCATAAGCTTTTGACAGTGTCATGTAAAATGCAGACACAACTATAGGCCCCAAGTTTAGTGTTGTCTCTATCAAGGCCTTCCATTGTCCTCAATGTGAGTTCAAGGTGACACCTAAAACCAGTCCACCATGATTTACCAGGCAACCCATTCTTAAATGGGTTGGGCCATGATTGGCATATTTGTGCAACTTCTACCTTGAGATTGATAATCTCAAGTCCGTGGCCCACTGCAACCATCTCTTTACACCATTCCATAATTAATCCCTCTTCCTCTGCATTCAAGACTATAGGAGGAATTTCTTTGAAATTGAAGTTATACCACCTAGCCAATTGCTCAGTGTGCTAGTGGGGATTCTCCATTTCTTTGTTGCACCCCTTATTGAGATCACGTTATCCTTGACATCTTTAAGAGCTAAATCCATGTCCTATTTGGTCCACTCCCATTGCACTGAAATCTTCTTGGTTCTAACACTTGCATTGACTTGAACAACTATCTCAACTAGTTGTGTACTGGCCTCATTAACATCTTCAATTTCTTCATCCGGTGGGAACCCTACGCCTCTTTTCTGTGGAAGGAGTGTTGTCCTCAATCTTTTAGTGTCATTTTGCGTCCGCATATGGGTTGTGTTCTTCATCTACAGAGATATAAAAGCTACAAGTCATCACCATCATTGATTGTTAGAGAAAAAAAATGGCTCATATTGAGCATCATTCCAGAAATCATTGACTATTGGACCAAACACAATTCAACATCAATTTTGAATTCTAAAACCTTTCAAATTTTGTCAGTAGAAAGTTAATAAAACAAAGAACCTTAAGGATTCAACTGGACATTCTAGCAACCATTAAGCATTAAACTAGACATTCTAGCAACCATTATTGTGGCTTTCAAGATAATTACCTGTATTGATTAGGAGAGAAGGTTGGAGAATGGTGTAGCCTAACTTTTGGGGTCAATGTGGGCTTCTACATGATAGGGAGAGTTTTTATTTACTTAGCCACAAGTGCAGTGAGATGGACAATTTAAAAATTTTGTTGCAAGTGAACATAGATGACTAATATTCAATTTAAATGGTTTTAATATAACAAGCAATGAAAACTACTTTATAGTATCTTCACAAACAATGGAACTTTTGTTAGACCGTTTTGATTAGCATTGAAGTATTAGTTTGTAACTTGAATTTGATAGTTCACAATGATGGCTGAATAGAAGATTAGTTTGTAAATTGAGTTTGACAATTTGATTTTTACTAAAAAATGAAAAGGTAACCTAAACTTGTAATAGTTACAACATTTGTACATAACTATTCTAGGGCTTTGTATTTATAGCATTTGTAAATAACTTGATAAAAGTGGAATAAGGACACATTTACAACATTTACACTATTTATACACCTAAATTTGTCCTAGTACAACCTTATTCTAAATTAATTGAAAGATCACATTATTTAGTTAATTTATCCCTACCTAATGTATCCCACTTACTGATTAAATAATAAATTTATTATTTAATTAGTCATTTTCCCTCTCACACATAATTAAATAATAAAAATTATTTAATTATCCTCTTTTCCACCTCACATAACAAATAGTTATTTTCTCTCCAACATGTTTCCACCTTTTTCTAAATCAAAAGACACATCTCATACTCATAACAAATGGCTATTTTCTCTCCAACATGGTTCCACATTTTTCTAAATAAAATAGACACATGGCTATTTTCTCTCCACTTCATCTCCACCTTTTCCTAAATCAAAGGGAACACATGTTGCATGACTACAACAAACTCTCCTTAATCCTAGGAAAATCCCTCTCATGCATCCTCTACCATTTATCTTCATATATCCTTCAACATTCATCTTCTTCCCTAAAAATTTATAAATAAGAGCTTCATGCTCTCACTTCATCATCCACTTTTATGCTATTCATATGATGTCATTTTATCATCTGTATTTGCACTAAATATATGTTGTTGAAATAGTAATAATCTTCACAAAGAGCATCCACATTTCTCAAGCATCTCAGAGCAAATCCACTTGCAATGGAGATTATTGGTAAAATTGCATTTACTTATTTTCTTTAATTTCCATTTTGCACGCTCTATCTCAAGGTTTTCATACAAACCTTCATAATTAGCATTGTTGATTTTTATTGAATATTTTGTTTGCTAATGATTTTCTGAGTCTTGCATGTAAACATTATTTACTACATATACGCATTTAGAATATAAATTAAAATCAATATATAAGCATTTACAACATTTACAATGTATAAAAAAATATAATGTCAACTTACAATCTTTATAGCATTATAATATAATCTAAACTTACACTATGTACGCTGATTACAATAATCTAAAATTCACTTTGGAATATAAGCAATGAAGGAAATGTAAGCCAAAGGAAATAAAAACTTCCAGTAATATGGACTTACAATAATGGTGTAGATAGCAAGCGAGCAAGAAGTATAGTATAGTTTGAACTCTATAGAAAAAATTTATATGTCTGTAGAAAAATTCGATTAGAAAAATAATGTATTTGTAGCAATGTTTGATAGGGAAACTTTCATTTGATTAGTTGAAATTGAACTGATCAAATCGATTCATGTGAGTAAGGAATGGAGTGTGGATTTTAAAATTTTTGAATTGTGGTCATAAGTTTGGTTGATTGTTTGTTTGGTCTAAAGTTTTAAATTTATGTCCTCTTGTTTTGACAACTTGATTGGTGAGTCTTACAACGTTGAATGTGGTGCTTGCAAGCATTCATGGTGGAAATGACCAATAGTTGGGGAAGTATCACTTGAAGATATTAAGTTGATGAGAAGATATAGGACGTTGAAGTTTGTTTGATAGGACACTTGTTAATGCATTTTGTTATTAAAGGACTTTATATTTGTAATACAATTTTTTATTATGGTTAGCAAGTTCATATATGGTTGGGACAATTAATATGCAACTATTTAAAACTTTCATATATATATATATGAGACAATTAATATGTATGTTTTGAATATACACACTTTATATTAGAATGAGTTATAAAATCTTGTCAACAAGAAATGTGTACATCAATAAGTCATCTCTCTACCACTTATTTTGACAAAACATTAACTAATTAATAAACAATTTAAATTTGAAAATTGATTTATTCACTAAATACAAAATAAGATCCTATCTTATCCTTTTTTGAATGGAATAAAGAGTAGGTGTTAATAATACTTAAAATATTTTTTAATTGATTATTATATTATAACTGGGTATATCTTGGTATAGGACCCGACACCACTAGGGGCACTCTCCCCTATATAAAGGGCCCAATTATATTCTCTAATCATTCGATTGATGCTGATTAATTATTTTAATTTTTTGTAAGTTAATATCTAGGAAGGGGCATTGTAAATATTATCATTGTAGAATCTTGAAGTCTTTAATGTAGTGCACGATGCGGACGTGATCATGTCCCCTTGCCCTCTCAAGACATGGGAGGGCTTTTTCCTTTTAAGAAATATTTTAAAACATTATTGTGATGTGGTACTTGGGGATGTCTAGAAAGAGACTATTCTGAATGAATGAAAGATGTTAATGATGTCTATGAGGCCAAGTAGCCTAAGGGACCCGGGAAGAAACCCTCAAGATATTTTCAACCTCTTTTCGAGATCAGATCTTCTGTTGTTTATCTTGACCAATAAACTAGCAGTATTGAGGAACCGAGGCTCCTCGAATAACTCACTAAGGCTGTTCACATTCCAGCTATTATCAAACTGACCACGAATATTTGTATAAGCAGCACACTCAGTGACGAAATGCCATTCCATTTCAACCACCCCTTTGTTGCAAAAAATGCATGATCTTTCTGCCCACTCTTCCTTGGGAATCGTCCACCTACCCGTCTCACATCTAAGACGATGGGACCCGGTCCTCAACTGAGCCACTAAAATCCTCGCCTTTCCCCTAAGCGCAGCCCACATATAATCTTTTTCACCATGCTCCCTCGAAGGATTGAACTCTCTAATATAAAGCTCTTTTTTTCTACTAATCTAATTTGACCACATGGCAGTTCTGAATTTATCTAGTACAAACTTTTTGATTTCTTCCTTATTGTTAGGAAAATCAAGCAAGCTAATATCCCACTTATCCATCCATTTCTTGTTTTGTTTCGTCCACGTCTTTTTCCTACGGTCAAGTTTCTCCCCCAACACCATTTTGGGCCAACGATGCCTGTCATTGTTTTCCACCTTTTTTAAGTAACTTAAAAGTCTTATAATTGCCGAGGCCTCTAGCGGAAACAAACCCGCTTCCGCTAAAAGAATCTCATAGGGGACCGTCGATTTGACTTTAAAATTGTTGGTAATAAGGTGTTTTTGAATTCTTTCAAGTTGTTTCCATTTGTGGTTTGACAAGCTGCTCCCCCAAACCTCACACCCATAAAGGACGACCGGCGTGACCAGCAGCCTGAAGAGGATTTTCTTGGTTTTCCAATCCCAAAGTTCAGCTTTCCTACACCTGTTTTGGAGCAAGTAGGATGCTCTTCACCCACCTAGAATCCTGCTCGCCCTACAAGACTCCCAACTGAGCCTATTGTGAAAAACAATTCCCAAGTACTTGTACTCTTCCACTATTTCCAACATGTTCCCTTCAAAGATGAAATTGAACTGCTACTTCTTTCTTTTCAACAAAAAAATCATGATCTTGGTTTTGCCAGTATTCACCTGCATCCCGACCTCTTGGCAAAATAGCTCAAGAGCCTTCAAATGAGCAATCAAACTATTGGCGGATTTTGCCATTAGAATAAGATCATCTGCGTACAAAAGGAGCTTTACCACGTAACAAGACAACTGAGTGCCTTCACCACCGGTTTTGTTTAACCACTCTTCAAGTTTATCAATATATAAACCTAATAAGGTGGGGGATAGAGGACACCCTTGCTTGACCCCAATGTCACTGCCAAAGCATTCAGACAAACCCTCTCTAGTTCCGATTTTGGCCCTGACCTGCTCATAAAGCTTATGTACTACCGCTCGATACTTCTTTGGAATCCCAAGTGGCACCAAAGTTTGTCCCTAGGCACCGTATCAAAGGCTTTCTTAAAATCAACAAAGCAACAGAAAACTTCCCCACCTTGGGTGTCCCAAACCTGCTCGATGAGGTGCCTAAGAGTCATGTAGTGATCGATAGTCGAGTGTTTAGGCCTGAAACCTGCCTACCCTTTAGCTCTCTTTCCCTCTTTTTCAGCCCAATCACTGATTCTGCGCTCTAACATGCTCCCGAACAACTTTCCGAGAAGAGGGTTGATCATAATGGTGTGGTAATTAGAGGGGTTATTGATGTCACCACTCTTAAAAAGAGGGACAACGACACTAGTTGTCCAATCCACAGGAAAACCAACCTGCGTGACACTGTTAAAGATAATCTTGATGTGAGGAGCAAGAAGATCAGCCCCCCACTTTAGAAATTCAGCTTGGAGCCCATCAATGTCTTTAGCTTTACCACTCGCTAATTTCTTTATTCCTTGCTTAATATCTTCTACTGAGAAGAGCTCGGTAGAAGTGATAATAACGGGTGGGTTATCATTCAACTGTGACTGCTCATACAAGATCTTGGCATATTCCAGCCATTGGTCCCCTAAGATATTGTTTTCAACTTGTTTTAGCTTTTGTTGCAGCCCTCTCCAAAAGCCTTTCGGGTTGTGCTTACCCAACAAAAGTAATTATTTTCTTCTTGATATCATATATCTCTCTTTTTTTACCCTTATCAGCTGCTCACACTTTTTCTTACTGTCCTTGTTAGTTTTATTGTCTTTGAGGGATCGTTTAGCAGCCTTGCACTCTTCATCATACCAGGAATTAGTTGGGAAAGTATTTGTAATCCCCTTTTTAGGTTGAGATCTCTTGCAAACCTTTAAGGCTTTGTGGATTATCGGAATCAGCATACTGCTGTCAATAAACCCCATGATTTCACTATTTTCTTTCCCCACTGTGTTGCTTTTCTCCCCCTGAAGGTGTTGTTCAAGGGCAGCAGCAAAGAGCTCTTGATTCTCTTGGCTCACAATGATTTTACCTTGCACATGTGCCTCCTTGTGCAAGTTTTGGTCTTGCCCTCTTTGCTGGTTGTTTTCCAAAAGGCCAAATTTAACAAATAGAGGCATATGATCAGACTTTAGTTCCAAGGGGCAGTCCCCAATTTTGAACTCCAACATCCTGAATAAAGAACTTTGGGAGCAGATAACGTAGTCAACCACACTCTGCCCGTTGTAAGTTTTACAAGTGACACCACCAGATCTCGGCCAAGCCCGCATACCATTACAAATAACCAAGTTATACAGGCTGCAAAGACCAAGAAGTTCAGCCCCAAAATGTGTCACACTCTCATTGCCATCACTAGAATTTCTAACCCAACTCAAATCTCCATTCTCCTCAAGCCACAAGGGGTTGTTATCCTCTCCCTCTTTGCTGCCCAGCTGGAGGCATTGATTGTTTGCCGTCCTAGCATTGAAGTCCCCAACTAACATTATATCCCCTAAGAAGTTCTAACATCCACCATGTCGACCATTGCTTAAAAACCAAAGAAAGTAAGTAATACATTTTCTTGTAAACATGGAAAAGAAGGAACAAATGTCCAAAGAACACAATCATTGTAGAAAATGGTTCAGCAAATAATACTATTTCTATTATATCCACTTTATAATAGATCATCTTGTCAATTGGGTGGCAATGCGTTTGTAGAACATGATATTAAAGTAGATTTTCTTGTGACCTGAGGGAATCTTTTTCATAAACCTAATGCATTCAACTCATTTACAAATGCCTCTTTCAAAAATCCATTTGAAGCCGCAATCTTTTGGTTCATGATGTTGACCTCACCTCCTGTTCTGCAATTTCAGTGACAGCAACATCACAAATAATTATAATTAAAAGAGAACTACCACAATCTTACAACTGTCATTGATAAAAATCTACTTACGGGTCGAACACACAGCCACCAGCCTCTTGAATGATCACAACTCCTGCAGCAACATCCCTAACAAAGAATAGAAAAAAATTGTTATTAATAAAGAAAATTGTCTTCTGATATTTCCAAATGCTGTGCAAGTATTTTTAACATACCAGGGACCTCCAAAACCTAACTCATAGTATATATCAAGCCTTCCACATGCTATTCCACAGAGGTTGAGAGCACAGGACCCAGTCATCCGCAAGGATCGTACCTGTGAAACAAAAAACCTGTTGGTGTCAAATGAATCATCAAATATGTCCATGGCATTGTCATCAAATTGTAAATGCTTAGACATTGTGAGCACTCGGACTGATATTCAAAATCCTGGACATTTGAGAGTGAACCTGCGTTGGTAGTGGAATCCAAACTAAAAGCATCCTGTGAGGATGAGGGGATTGGATACATTTTTTTTGAACAGTAGTAATGTGAATCCTGAATTCAAACAACGCAACCTTGAGCAAGTAGTTACCTTGAAAAGTAGCCCATTGATTCGCTTGGTAGTGGCATCAACAGTTTCCTTATCTCGTGCTACACCCACCTGCATGTCAAGGGATAGTAACTTTTATTAAACTACCAAGTATTGATGTAAAAGGCTGCTACAACCTTACTACTATGTATCATCTGAAGCTCCAGACGACCTATGCTACTTCTGATTTTTTTAATTATTCTTTCTTTAAGAGTGATTTGTTTGCAGCAAATTTCAAATTTTATATGCATTATGCAGGTAGAACAAGAAGCAATTTTCAATCATTATTAAGGAAGAAGAAAACATAGTACAATTCAAAGATTCATCTTGAAAATCAGCCTCTTCTGAACATCATCAAATAGATCAGTACCTTCCCTATCAGGATTCAGCAGTACAAATAGACTAAGAAAGAAGATTGTTGAGATAGAAAGTTTATGCATACTACTAGTTGATGAGTATTAACTTCAAAATAATGCAATTGGAGAAATGTTTCTTCAATAAATTATTTGAATTCTGAGTGATTCGTTTCTTATCTATTCTTTGAGGATGGCATGCTTCATAACTCGTTATTAAGAATTGTTCTCTTAGGGTAAGAATCCCTCAAAACTTTTGATGAGGACAAAGATGTTGACACACAAAGTGTGAATGACTAGGAAGAATGAAAAAACAAATTGTTAATGCAGAGTAGAATATACATTTTTTGGATAATCATGTCAGTAAGGAACTATCATAGGAAGGTCATACAGGCAGCAAACAATAAACAAAGTAATAAAAAATTACCATAGAAGGTGGTGATGAAATATTTAGTAAACTAGCAATTTGTTTGCATGTTTGAGATCATCCTTACAATTTTGGTATGTTGCAGAGGATGGCTAGTGTATCACAGGTAACTCTTTTTACCTTCCCCAGAAACAAGGATGTGGGAAGGTTAAGGATAGCAACAAATTAATATCGTAAATATGCTTCGAGGGTGATGTCTATTGTTGATATAGAAATCAGGTATAAGGCTGATACTTTATGTTAAAACGTCAGAACTTTGGTATAGACTAATGCAGCACAAAGGGGAAATAGATTAAAATATTACAGATAACAGATAGCTCCCAAAATTTAAAGGGGGTACTCCAATTCACATTGATCAGAGATACACCAGAATCCTATTCTAACTTTTTATCTTTGTTCATATAATCAATAATAATTAGAGTATACGGTATCAATAACACTAGTTTTCCAAAATGATCCCTCTCTCTTTCTGTTACTGTTTCCATTCTATCCTATTACATTATCCTCTCTATATACATTATATTCTATATTCATCTCATATTCTTCTTACTCATGCTATGTCCCTTCGTTCTTCCTACTCTATTTCCTATATCCATTCTGCAACATACCAAGATTGCTTAATACGACATATAATCATTAGGGCATGTCTGGTCTTCATCCTTGCTCCCTTTCATGCTGCGAAGCCGTGGGAGGTACCACATCGCTTCGGTGTTCTGCTTCAAGATTTTCCTAACCTGTGCCCTGTTCTGATCTCTGCAGTCCCGACCATGTGCCCGCAGTGCAAGACAGCACCTGAAATGATGAACCCTGACAACATTATCCATGGGCTCGGCTTTTGTCTCATCCTCAGGACAACTCTGATGAAGAACCATGTAACTAGGAAAATGCTTGGCCTTGTTGATATCCAAATGCACAAAATTCAAACGAACTATGTGAAGTTGAGGTAGAAGTGTCAATCAAAAAGGAATCACTGATATTTAGCATGAAGATTTTGGAGAGCAGGATTCCAATTTTGAAGAAAAACTTAGACTAGTGCAGTTGCAACTCCAATTCCCCTTTCACAGCCAATGCTGCAGCTTCAAGAGGAGGCAGTCCCTAAGAACTTATAATGTAATCAGACTACACTTTCCAGTTTCTCCACATACCTAGTAACTCTAGTCCCACAATCATCCATCAAATGATTGTAGTAGCCTGTTGAATCTGTTGCTGCCAATAGCAGTCTGCTAGTATCAACAGCCTTTGCCTTTCTGCTCCAGCAGGGTGCACTTTCATATCATAACTGACTGAAGCTACAGTCAATTGGTGCTCCGTTTTATCCAACCCTGACTTCAATGTGGTTGTTCTTGTTGCCCAGCATAGGGAATAGGCTAAGGATGTTGTTTTGGCATCTCTAGCAGCCTGCAACTGAGTTAGCATCCCCTTGGGTGTGGCGCACTGAGTCAACAACTGTCGATGCAGTGGTGCCAATTGTCCCTGTTGGTATTCTCTAATTTGTTTCTTTTCTGCTGCTGTTGAACCCATGTGCATCAACAAATTGATGATGGCTTCAATTGCTGTTCAAAAGGCAAAGAGGAATCCCAGTCATATTGAGGTCACACCTTCCCAAAAGCCTAGATTACTTGAATAATAACCTCTTCCATATGGACACATCTTTGCATCAAATCAAAGCGGGTGCCATGGGTCAAGACTTCCCTTTGTGTCTACTTCTGAATTGGGGTTAGTCTTCTGAAATCCACCTGCTGCCCATGTGTTGTTTTACTGATTGTCCTTGGGGCAACTATGAGACTAGATATTTGTTGGCATTGTACCAAGAAGGCTCTAACCTTCTCCAAAGGATCTTTGGGTGTTTCTCTAGATATAGTGGCCACAATACCCATTGGTTGACTGTTGGATGCCTCCTCTGTTTTCCTGCAGGTCTCCTCCCCCTTTACCTTCTCGTCTTGGTCCTTGGCAAGTTTCTCTAGCTTTAGTGACCACAATGCCGATTGGTTGACTGTTGGATGTCTCCTTTGTTTCCCTGCAGCTCCCCTCCTCTTTGACCTTCTTGTCTTGGTCCTTGGTAAGTTTCTCCTTGGCTTGCATCTCTTCCTGTATCCTCTTTTCTTCTTGTAACTTTTGTTCCTGAGCCATCTTTGCATTTTTTCATGTGGCTTGTTCTTATTTACAATTAGCCTTTGATTGGGCAGCTAGCATTTTCTCCTTCTCTACAGCTTGGTGCACCAATAAGGTAGCTGCTTCAATATCCTTTTTGATCTTCTCCTGCTGTTGCTGTAGGTGCTCTTCTAGCTCTTCAGTATCCCCTATGTGTGCAAGTTGCACCAACAATCTTTGTTGCTTAGTTGCTTTCAAGAGGATGTCAGTCCGTTGTTTTGTCCCCAATTGTTTTTCTTGTGTTTGTGCAGAGCCATGGTTTCTTCAAGAGATAATTGCTTCTGAACTTGGATAACCTGTTGTACTGAAACAGGTAGGCTGGCTACGATATCATCATATGCAGATGAAGAATTCTCAAATAATAGCAAGATGGCTTCTATGATCATGTCCTTGCTAGCAGTATTGGCGTAGTCATATCTCTGCATCACCCTAGGGACTTCACCCTTTCTTTGTAATTCCTACAACAACATTTCAACCCTTGGCTCTCAATGCTACACTCTATGATTAAAACCTCTTCTTCTGACCGATCCTCTGATGGGGCCTCCTCCCATTGACTCTCCACTTTCAGAATAACATACCAGGGACAAAGGTACCTGGATCTTTTATTCACTTTGATAGTTGCAGGGAAGAAGCTTGTCTCTTTTGTTTTCCTGCACTCATTTGTAAGAGTGCTCCCCCTGCTACCTCCATGGAAGAAGTACCAATGTTCACGGAATACTACCAACCTAGGAATGCCTCCTAGGAATGGAGTAAGGCTGATATAGGAAGCATTCCTACCAACCTGACTCCTGAACGACCAACCGTCACTACCGACTACCAATGTTCACTACCACCTACCAACCTGACTCCATTCCTACCAACTTCATGGGGACACAACCAACATTCACTACCGACTACGAACATTCACTCATTCCTACCAATGTTCACTCACTCGTACCAACCTCAATCCTAATGACCAATGTTCACTCATTCCTACGAATGTTCACTCATTCCTCCGAGTGTTCACTCCCTCCTACAATCTTTCACTTCAGATGGAAGCTTTCACAGTTATAGGTACGGGGTCACACAGATGAAGGCCCTTCCTTCCTATAGTTGCGAATAGGAACTACGTTTCGTTTCAACAGATAGTAGGTAATGCTGTAGGCTTTGCCTCTACTTATAGTCGGCACGATGTTTTTGATGTCCCTTCCTATTTCGTGCCTTTTTCTTGGATTGCAACATATAAGGAGGTGTACCTTTTTCCTATAGCACTGCAGCATTGAGGCTTCATTTTGCCTTTGAACCCCTAATTTCAAGTTGTTTAGTTGGAAAGGGACGGGAGGATGTCCCTAGACTTGTAGTCCAAACTCTCTTTGATTACCTTGGTGAGACAACCTTCTTCTCCTTCTGCAGGACGACGTAGAGGTATCAGTGATATAAATAACAGGCAGTTGGACTACCTGTGCCTCCTCAACCTTGTGCAGTGTTGTGTCTCCTTCCTCTACCTCCACAAATGTAACATGTCTTGGCTCTTTTGTGAAGAAATCTTTCCTGTGTCACAAATTTGGGTATTACAGGATTCACTAGGTATATTTTGATAGTTGTCACTTGTCAGCAACACGTCAACTTGTTCATCTATCACCTAGTAGGAAAATGGAGGTATTACTTCTTGTCACAATTCAATTGGAATGACATAGGTATAATCAGTGGCCACTGCAAAGATCAACTCATCTTTATACATGGTTGTTTCTGAGATTTAATCTCTTGTCACAAGTTGTTGTAGTCCATCGAACCATCCTCCTAAGGTGTTAGTCAGATCTATAGCTTTCTCAAAATTCCCCGTATGGTTTTTGATTTGTTGCCCTGCCAATCTATCTTCTTCCCCTATAATCTTCCCTTGCCTTCTTGGTAGTTCATTTATAAAGGATTAAGTAGAATAGAAAGTTGCCATAGCCGAATTCACACTTACCTGTCTTAATCTTGGTGAAGTTCTCAAGCAATTAGTCCTTAAGTGCTTCATGGGGATTGTATTATGTGCCATGGATCATATCCCAGGCTAACTGAATGCTTTTAGCGGTGGTGAAATCCTCTTTGTTGGTGTAGTACACCTTCCATAAAATAGCCTTAGTAGCATATTAAACCCTAATATCTGTGATTTGGCTGATGAAGAGGCTGTGTTGTTCTTTGCGGAACCCGTTATAGATGCAAGTTTAACATTTACAGCTCCTCTGTGGTCCCATTTCTTTGTATTGATCCCTTGGTTCATCAGCCCTATAACTGCATGAATGGCCTGTGATGTGATTTGGTAGGTTCTATCCAAATACATCATGTCATTGTGAGTTCTCCTTAGTAAGATTTTGATGGTTTTGTCCCCAAGCACGAACACCAAAAACTGTGACCCAGCATCCGGCTTCATCCTCCTAATTATGTTGCAACTGGGTTTATACTCCATAGCTCCCTATCAAGGTTTTGTTGCATCATCTCCAATCATTCCTGCTCCATCAATACATGGCTAATTTCTCCCAGGTTGGAATGAATATAATTCTAGATATCCTCATACTATAATACTCTGAATGAAACCTTAGAAAATGCCCCTTGTGGATCTGGGCAGTAAACTTTTATGGAATGCTTCTTGAATTTCAGTCTGCAGATGCTCATATCTAGAAATATTTGAAGGATTTGCATGTCACTTCTTCTAAATCTGATCCCCTAACTTAATTCCTATTTCTCACCTCTGCACTCAGAGAATATACTCTTCAACCTATCTACTCCCTATGTTTTGCAAAACCCTCTACCCTTTGTGATATGCTCCACAACAACTAAGGCATCAACTCACAAAACTATCGAAGACAAGTAATAACAATGTAAATTTTGGTTGCCAAACACTCCCTTTTATGGCTTTTCATTTTCCTTTAACAATTTAATCAGCATTATTTACTTATTTCCATTTTCCCTACATTTGATCCGATACCTGTACTTTCTGCCATCTTTTCCTTCCAATCATTGGCATCCCACACGAATTAAAAGTTACCACCCTTTTCTCATTTGTTTCCCCACCTTCTTTCCCACTCAATTTGATTTTATTGTTTGTACATCTTGAGCATTCTTCACTTTTTAATCAATATGCCTTTTCCTTTTCATTATGTGCTATTATTTTACAAAGTTTATCATACCCTACAACTTCTCCTAACTACAAAATTGCATGTTTCTTCTCTTAGTCCTTTCCAGTTCATCTCTATATGACATAGGGTTTCAACCTTGACCCATTCACATACCCATCCTTATGATCTCCAATTCATCTCTACTCAATGTTTTCAACTTAACTGCTCCTGAAGGTAAAATAGCATCAACAATGTATGGTCTTCAATTCTAACCATCTCATCTTTAATTTCCTTGGTTGATGTAATATGGTAGAACTTTATCTCCTACCACAAACAATTTAAACTTACCATTTTTATTATGCCAATCCTTCTTCTGCCTTTTTTCTTGCATCTGGTAATATCCTGCCAATAATTGTTTTTCATCCAATTTCTCAAATTCTATCAACCTTTCCTTAGTTGACTCTTCTTCATTGAGCCACAAACCTATTGTCATCCTTAAATTTGACATTATGTATTCCATTGGCAATGCCGCATCCAATTCATAAACTAATTGAAAGTACTTTGTAAGTCTTTTGTATGTAGTGCAGTGATCTCATAATACTGCAGGTGTCTTTGTCTCCCAATCTATTGTACCACAACTACATAGTTTAGTCAGTATCCTCTCGAATACTTTGTTAAAAGCCTTTACAGTACCGTTTGCCTATGGATAATGGGTGTGCTCCTATTGTGGATGATCATGAAGTGTTGCAGTAGCTCTTGAATGGTTTCTTTCACAAAATCTGTAGTTAGCGTAAAATAATTTTGTTATGTTTTGTTAATATGGTTGTATCCGACTATGTATTATTTACTTGTTGGCTTATGGGTAGTTGTTACAAGTCAGTTTTTAGTAGTTGATAGTTGTGTTCTGTTTGGCAACCATCAGGTTCTTTAAGCAGGCTTCTCATAGTCAGTGAAAGTAGTTTGATCCTTGGCTGATCATCTTTGGTCAAATTCTATATAAGAACTTCATATAAATAAAGATATACTTCTAGTACTCTACCTTGTATGAATTGTTATTTATATTCATTTATGCATGTACTAGTCTTATCAGATAGAGTAAACATTGGTTCCATTGCCTTAAAGAAGTTGGGTCCAATTTAAGACATTAATGCCCTTAGACCCCAACAAAGGCTAGAAGAGACCACAACATGGTCGGGACTGTAATGTCCCATTTTTTGGTGCATAGATGTTCGTGCACATTGTGCTTGTTCCTAGTCTCTTGGAGGCTATCCGACATGTTTGGGAAGAACTCCAATGTTCTTGGAGTGGTCATAATTCAGTCTGCAGAACAATTATTTGGGTTCCTGGTGTAAATAGATTATTTTTCATGGCTTTGAGCTCAGTTGATATTCCGGGTTATAGTGATGGTTTCTGAAGTTTGATCGGGCTTCTGGTTTGCTCTCCAAGATTCTTGGAAGAGTTTTCTATTTTTGGAAAGTCACCTGAAAGGCATCGTTGCACATCCCAAACCTTACAGAGTATTTTGGTTCAATTTAATTTGCATTCGGAGGCTGTTTGGGATTTTCCGCAAAATTTAATATTTAATGAGCTATTTTAATCATTATTTTCACTTAAGTTCCTAAGGGTGAAAATAATTAAAATATTATTAAGTGTTATAGCTCATTTGAAAGGGGAAAACATATTCTTTTATTTAGGCACATAAAAGTGAGCACTTAAGTGGAGGAAAAAAGAAATAATTTAAGTTAGAAGGAAAATGTTATTATTTTCAAGAAATAATTCATTTCCTTTGTAACTCCTCCAGTGCCTTACAAAAGAGAATGAGTTCTCATTTGGAAGGGTCATGCTATGTTTTTGATATTGATTTTGTTTGCAGATGGATTGAACCTGTGAGTTCTTCCATATTCTCTTGAGGATGAAACCCCTCTTGTAGAATCCTCTTGAAGACAAAAACCCTTTGGAGTTTGAGTGTGGTTTCACACAGAAATCACCATTGTGCTGATGCTGGAGATTGGAGTGGATTGGAGTTATGTGTTTGTGTAGAGTTTTGGTTTGTGATTCAGATAGATTTATGTGTAATAAGATTTAGATGCATTTTTGGTGGGGTTATTGATAGCTTTTATTTATTTCGGTCTGTTCCATAGCTGGCCGTACACTTCCATGGCCGTACAGCTGTAATCTCATTTTGGAGAATGCAAATAAAATTGAAATTTGTTTGCTATTTGCTTTTGGTGGTGTCTTAGTGTGATGGAATCAACTCTTTTAAAACCAATTTAAGGAGTTCAAATGCAAAGAGTGAATTTTGAATGCCATCCGTACCATATATGGCCATACATGTTGAAAATCTTGTTGGAGCTGATTAGAAAATAATAATACTTTCTTGGCATTTCCTTGTGTTTACATTATGATTGGTAGACTTATGCGATCACTTTGGGATTGTTTTACAGTGATTTGAATGAGTCTCTTGCTTATATAAAGATATCCGTACAAAATGGGTCATACCAGCTGGAAGTGCATTTTGATGTCTGCATTAGATATTGAAGTTTGTTTGATCAATGCCTTTGGCGATATCTTTGTATGCCTTGACCGCTCCTTTCAAGACCATTTTCAGGAGATTTGATGCATTATATGATTTATGGTTATCATCTGTACTATGCTAGAGCCGTACATGCTGAAAATTGGTGAAACTTGATCAGAGATTAATATTGTTTCCTTAGCATTATTAATGGTTAGCATTGTGATTGAGATGTGTAGTCAAATATATGGTGGCTGTTTTGTAGTGTTTAATGAAGTTTGAAAGTGTAGCAAGCTGATCGTACATCTGGGTCGTACGGACCTGAAGATGCTCAGAAAAACTTGAAATTGCAGTCAGTATTTATTAAATCCCTGATATTTGCAGTGTATTATGAGTGCTTTGAAGTGAAGATTGAAGTGTTTGGCATGGATGCTTCATGTTTGATTTTGTGTGTAAGCTTATGACTTCCTAGCAGTCGTACTGTATGAGAAACAGTCTGATTGCACTATCAATTCAGTCTCGGCCGAGGAGGTAGCTTTATGACAGTAATGGAATTCATGCATTCTTCAGTGATATCTTGCAGGGTATGATCTCTTCTTTCAAGAATCTTGAGGGGTAGCATTTCCAAGTTCTAATCATGTATTATTGATTATCATTGTATTTGATTTCATTGTAATCCTTATGCAATCACATAATAACCCCTGGATGGTTTACCACCAGTGTGGAGAAATGAACCTTTCTTTATTATTCTCACCCACTGAATAAGTGGATGCCCATTGCATAAGTGGATGACTTGTACTTTGATTCTTTGCATACATACTCACTGAAAAGTGGTGAATTCCCACTGTACAAGTGGATGCCTGCTCATAGCAAAAGAATGTATTACTTGTTGCACGATGCTTAGTTTTGTAAACCAAAGCACATTATGCTCTCACCTCGCCCATTTTGGGAACTTGGTGATCAGAAGTGCGGAGCTATTTTAGTTGTGCTAACATTGGATTATCATTGTTTACATTTTCAAAAAAAATATAGGGGTTGGACATTACACGGACCAAGAGATCAAATGATCTCTAAGGCTGGTGAAGTAAAGAGAATGAAGAAGATGACTATGGGAAGTAGTTGAAGAGACACTATTAGTGCAAATTCAAAGTTGAAGCCCGACTTGAAATAGAAGCAGGAGTCGGAATGTAAGTTGAAGTCATAGTCTAGAGCAAAGACATCAAAACATTCAACCCACTACGAACAACCATACAGAGGAAGAATAGGTGGAGATAGCTAGACATCTTCCCTTGCTTGAAGATGCATGCATCAATCTTAAAGACCAAGTTCAGTTGGAGGAAATAACTGAATCCCTTGAAAGTAAACGAATTTGGAAGACTTTTTTGGCAGATGAAGATTGGGAAGCATATGAGAGCAATCTTTGAAGCATCAAAGAATTGCTCGTTAAAGATGAACTTGAGCCTAAGACACCCATATTAAAGGTTGGAGAGAGTCTGAAGGTGGAAATAGTGATGCCCAAACTACTGAAGTCTTTGGAAGGGTCAAGGGTTTGGACGTGTCCAAAAGTGGCCAAGGAGCAAAGGAACGTCCTGACCAAAATTCCCTGAGGAGAAGGTTTCAAGCACTACAATCACATCAAACGATGGTGACCCCTCCAACAAGTCCTAGTGTCGAGAAGCAAAAACTATCAAAATTTAATGATGGATGTGAAGATCCTCTAAGACATTGCAAAATCTGTAATACTATATGATGGCAAACGAGCAAACAGACTAAAGATATTGGTTAAAATGTTTTTCGGCCACACTACGGAGAGTGGCAATAGATTGCATACAAACCTTCCTAATACTAAGAAAGTAACGTGGGAGAGACTAAAGAAAGCATTTGAACAAGAGTTCACTTTTCTAAGGGATGATAACAAGATCCTTGTGGAAATCTTTAAAACCCAATGGGTAAGCACAAGAACATTCAAGCCTATAATAGGAGGCTCAAGAAGTTACTTAGCCGATTGGGAAGGAACCAATAGATGGGTGAAAGAAACGATGGTTTATTTAAGGGTTGATACCTCACTTTGAAAGAAAATGAAGATAGTTCCTCCTATACTGTGCTACCCCAAATTTTAAAAAAAAAATAATGAACATGGATATGACAGTGTTAGCATAAATGCGATAACAACTAAATGCCTCACACTTTTTGATCACCCAAATCCCGGAATGGGGAAGGTGAGAGCATACGGTGATGTTGGCTTGCAATAAACAACAATGCAACAGGAATATTCAATTCATCCACTGCGGCAGGCATCCATGTATCATGGGAATTCACCACTTTCCAGTGGGTAAGAAACAAACATAAAAAATTACAAAGCCATCCACTTATTCAGTGGGTGAGAACAATAAAGAGAGGATTCTTTTTCCACACTGGCGGTATACCATCCAAGGGTTATTATGTGAATTGAATTACAAGGAAGTACAAATATACTCAATGAAGTCAATATCAATATCACAAGGATTAGAACTTGATGAGTAATTTTCACTGAAGGTCATTAATAAGAGATCAGACCCTGCATCAAGATTGACAAATAGAATATTAATTTTGCTGATGAAGACTGCTTAATTCTGATAAAAAAGTCTAAGCACTGAATTTTAACTCTGCTGCATGATATAACCCTGTACGGCAGCCATGGTAGAAATCAGAAAACACAAAATTGATACACACAACTAACAACCCAAGCTTTGATGTAAGACTGATTATTCTGCCCCCAAAGACAAATCTGAGCAGTCTATACACTGAGAAACTAACCACATATCCCACAGCAAATAAAACTCCATGATCAGGGCCGTACGACCAGGTACAAGTACAGCAGCTCCCAGAAAATTGAAATCAGCATTTAAAAACTTCATACCACTCTTGAAAGTGGCGTCTATGCCATACAAACATAATGCAACCAATAGACTTTCAAAAGACATCAACCATTAATTTTAATATGCATCGACCCTCAGCAGATGTACGGCCAGAAAGGTACGGCCAAGGCAAAGACATCTTAAAACTTCAACAATATACTCAAATCACACCAAAAACTCATACAAATCACTAAACAAAACATCAAAACTTATTTCATAAACAAACTCCACAACGTCTATCAAATCCATGAAAGCTCCATGGCAAACTCTGTATGAGCTTGCACCAATCTCTGTCTCTAGCGCAATGGTGATTCCTATAGTGAAACCACACCCGACCTCAAGAAGGTTTTCGTCCTCAAGAGCATTCCACAAGAGGGTTTTCGTCCTTAAGAGAATAAAGAACACTCAAGTTCAATCCAGCAAAGTAACAATACAAATCCAAGCATGTTTGAACAATGAGCCCATCTCCTCCTTTTATAACTTTTTGAGGGAAATAAAATATTATTTCCTCTATCACTTCATATTTCTCCTCAAAAATATAAAAAATAATTCATTATGTGTGCACAACTTTAAAGTCACCTTTTTAATTTAAAGCTCCTTTTAGCTCCAAAGACCCCTTTATCAAAACAAAGGAAATATTTGATTCGCGAGGTCCCAATATGATGCATCCATGATTTAAAGCTTTTCATCCCCTTTCCAACGAGCTATAACACTTAAGTGTTAAATGAACATTTCCCAACCTTTTTAACTTAAGTGCAATAATTAAATTGTTTAGCTCATTAAATCAACCGATTTTGCGGGAAATCCCAAATATCACCAAACTACAAAATTAAGCATACCAACATACTCCATGATGTTTGGGAAGATGAATGATGCCTTCCGGTTGACTTTCTAAAAATAGACGGCTTCTCCAAGAATCTTGGAGAGCAAACTGGGAACCCGATCAAACATCAAAAAGCATCATTGCGATCTTGAACACCATCTGAGCTCAAAGCCAAAGAGAATTAATCCATTTTCCAGAAGGAAACCCACTTTTATAATTAATATTACACTAAGTTGCAATAATTAAATATAACCTTAGGCAATCTTAGTGAAATGTTAATTAATTATCAGAATAATAGTCCCAAGCCAAAATAAGCATTAGAAATGCACTGATAAATAACTTCAACCAATTCTTGATGAAATGAAGACTTGAGACACACACAACTGATCTACAGATAGAACCACGACCACTCCGAGAACTTTGGAGTTCTTCCAACATGCCGGATAGCCTTCACAAGAATACGAACAAGCATAATGCACACAATAATCAATGTGCCAAAAATGGAACATTACACCTCCCTTGCCATACAAGGCATACAATTAGGCCATGGACATAAAGAATGAAAATAAGACATCTAGTCGTTTGAAGAAAAGCAAAGAGGATTCCAATTCAAGTGACAATGAATCTAAATCACTACAAGCTCTCTAAGACATGCTTAGAATGATGAAAGAACTAAAGGACACAAAAGAAGGTAAAGAACTTTGGCATACTAATTGTGAACTAGGTCACACCAAAACTAATTGTCCTAAAAAACTATTTTGTGATATATGACAAGTTGCAAGTCACTCAATTAAAGATTGTCCCTATAATTTAAAAAGCAAAAGAGTACATAAGTACTCATTACACAAAGGGAACAATCCACTCCACCAAGCACTCCACGAAAGGCGCAAAATAACAAGAACACATCTCCAAGTGGTTATCAGAATCAAAGAGGCAGAGGGCAAAGTCAGATACAATACAATTCCAATTGTTGTTTCGTTATACAATGTCGACAATGTATTGAATGGGGACACTTTGCAAGGGACTACTATAGAAACCAAAACGAAATAGGGCTACTTTGCAAATGGTCTGAACCTAGGGACTGCGATGATGTCAAATGTTTGAAGCAAAAGGTGAGCATCAATATAATTTATATATAACATACCAAAATATTGGTCGTTACGTGAGCTAAAGCAAAGAAGGTTGTGTACTTAGACCCATGTATTCAAAAAGAGAGACTTTGCAAAACAAGAGCCTAGGTGGGGCATGATATGGATAACAAACGTCACCACTCAAATGCAAATGCAAGTATAGTAATAAATCAATTGCAATCCGATAAAATTATTGTAAGGAAATACTTCAAACCATTGTACAAATTAAAGTAGTGAATTCATTACAAAGTATTCTCCAACTTAGAAATGTTATAACTCAAAAGGGTGAGACAATGCGTGCCACAACTCATTTAGAATTTTGAAATAATGAAGACCCCATAACCGAACCTCCACTATCAAGAGACCAAGTGATTCGATCCCACGTTACTAGCGGTTAACATGGCAAAGAAACCAACGGTGGTGGACAGGGTGATCCTTGGAAGGAATCTCACTAACACGATTATTGATGGTGGGTTTGGTGTGAATGTACTTCCAGAAGAAAGTTGGCAAAGTCTAGGTGAGCTGTCTATTTGGCCACCAACTTTCCAGTTGGTATAATTGATCTAAAGAACCAAGGAATAAATGAGGAATTAGCTTCCTCAGATTCCTTGGATTCATCACAGTCATCAAATTATAACTATGAAGAAGAGTGGATAGAGAAGCATGATCAAGGTCCCATAGAGTTGAACACTGAAGGAATCCTAGAATTGCAGTCGTGTTTAGAAGATGAAACAAACTCCCTTCGTGGCTTGTTTCACTAGCAAATGGAGGACTATGAAATACTTCCATCGAACTGCAATTTTATTGAAGCTACAAAGATTAACGAAGAGAAAGAAGGATTACGAGATGACAAGAAGCAACCATTTAATGTTTAGGAAACCCAGGCGAACAATTCTAAAAAGTTGAACAATTCATGTGTGTTGGACGAAGTACATTTTTTCACAAGTAATAATTTATTCTCAAGGGATGGAAGCTATGAATATGATTGACTTTGATGTTCCATTAGCAGCACCAGACTCAACTGAAGATCACGAAATTAATGAAGGTATGACTAAGTAATATATTAAAAAATATTTGATTTGGAGCCTATGAATACTTGTGCTAATGAATGTTATAAAGGACTGATCCTACTTGTGTTGTATATTTTACCATGACATTGAAGTATAGAGACAACTGGAGTACACTTCACAAGAAAATAACAAAAAAGGAAAAAGTACCATATAGTGGATCAGAAAGAAAAGTAGTCAAGTTGAAGAGCAAAATAATAGATGGGCCCCACATTGCAAAAATGGAAAGAATAATAAAGAGAAACATCTTGCTTTGCAATGGGTGGAAAAGACAAAAATTAAAAAAATTAATAAAGTTGCAATTTTTTACACCATACGGCAGGCTGAAAAACCCCACTGTATAGCATTCAAGGGAGAAGCATATTAAAATTTATGATAATAAAATTCCTTACTCCTCAACCATACAATCCTGTCTTCATATGTTGTCTGTACGATAATCAAGGTAAAAGAAAATTAAAATTAATAATCACAAAATTCCTTCATTTGCTACTGTATGACCACCCAATGAATGGAAAAAGGATCCAAATTGTATTGTGCAGCATATTAGGAAAGACTTAAATAAAACAAGTATTTTATTGCCCACCATACAGTCTACTAAAAAGGGTTCCATCGCACAGAGATAAATCAATTTTCACCTAAGCATTTGAAGACACTTCTCTGCAACCTATTGTACACCAACAATCTTTCACCATACAACACATTGAGTTGTTTGACAATACCATATGACCAACTAAATTTCCTACAAATATATGTCAAGTTTACACTATATGGTATGACTATGCTTCATTTTCTACTGGGCTAATATATGTGAATTTTGCTGCCCCTCAGTCCTTCACTCCTGTTGTACAGCCTATTCCTCACCACCTTTCTATTGATGTTATACAACCCTTCTCATGTAATGATGAAATCGAAGAATCTAATCAATCACCTATTGTTGTTGTATGACCCTTGTCTATTTATCATGCTGAAACAACATCTGAATCCTCTATTTCAGTCATGCAGTCTTTCTCTTCTACATTTAGAAAAAATAGGGAGTCCTTCCAACAAGCTGAGGAATTGGGAGAAAGCACATCCATGGCATACGGGAGTATTGAGCAAGGTTTTCCTAATGGATATATTTGCAATTCCGGAAGTATCGTCCAGGTACAATCATTAGCCTGCCAAAGCATTTTCAAACTCAAGAGCACCTTCAACTTGGTTTCTTGTTTGTTTGGTCCTTCATCACAATTCATTGAATTATATGGCAATCGGCAAATACACTCTCCATACAATGCCCTACATTCTGGATAAGTTGACTATGTTGATGATCATTGTATACTTCATAAGTTTTCCTTCTACTTCAAACTAAACACATCACTGCCAATAGTTAGCCATGTCAAAAGTTCAACATTTCCACGATCTTCATCCATATTTCGACGTGGAACATTCATTGGTTGTGGAATGTTCAAGTTATGATTAGGTTGTTCTGGCTAACCAAGGACATCATCAACTCAAAGGTTCTTCTTCCTCTACCACGCCATCATGCGTTTGGAAAACTTTATGTGATATTATTTGATCTATTGTCGTTTTCTGCTTGTCGGCTCAAAATCTGACTTTTCTTTTTGGGAGGGATGATATAGTTAGCATAAAATAACTTCGTTATGTTTTGTTAATATGGTTGTACCTAACTATGTATTATTTACTTTTTGGCTTGTGTGTAGTTGTTAGGAGTTTGTTTTTAGTAGTTGTTGACGGTTGTGTTCTACTTGGCAACAATCGGGTTATTTATGTAGACTTCTCATAGTCAAGGATAGTAATTTGATCCTTGGCTGATCATCTTTGGTCAAATTCTATATAAGAACTTCATATGAATAAAGATATACTTTTGATACTTTATCACGTATGCATTGTTATTTATATTCATTTATGCATGTACAAGTCTTATCAGATAAAGGAGTAAACAAAATCCTTCCCTTGATCATTGTTTATACTTAATGGGCAACTAAACCTAGTAATGATTCTCTCATATATAAATTTGGCTGCTATTTTTGTAGTACAATCCTTGGAAGAATTGCTTCAGCCCACCTAGTCAAAAACTTTATCCTAGTCAAGATGAACCTTGCTCAACTCTTTTTCATTGTAGGTTGAATCATAGTGTTGAGACTCAGACTTGGCCTAGACTCGGCAATCCATTTTTTCCTCAGACTTGGATTCCACACAAAAACTCTACAAACTTGGCAAAACTCAAGAATTACAAAATATTTAATATATGAAAAAATGTTTTTAATGATTTTTTTTAATTTCATGTTGATTTTTTTTATTTTTTCATACTCAACTGAGTCTAAAAGCCAAGACTTGCAAGTTCTAACTTCCAACAGACTCACTAGTTTCTATAGGCTCACCAAGCTTGACTCGGACTTCGATTCGCCAAGAGTCGTTGAATCTCAATACTATGGGTTGAATAGGTCCTACAAAATCTATGACCCATTTTTCAAAAGGCACGACCACTAGTCTTAGCGACATCTTCTCTCTAGAATTAGGCTTCCCAATCCACTAATAAACATCACAACTACAAGCATACTTATTGGTGTCTTTAAATAATGTAAGCCACTATAGAGTCAAAAAGTGCATACTTCACACTTTTCCCTCTATATTTTGCACTCATTTTAATGTCATCCCTAGATGTAATTAGTTGTCATTTCAGTCATTTCTAAGCCTAAAACCCCTCCCAATTGTGCCAAAATACTCAACCAAGACCCTGCTATTATCAAAACCCCATTCCCTTCTATTCTCACCATCGTGTCCTCCGAGGCACTAGTGCACCCACATTACTATACCTTGCCAATTTGACCCCTTTTCTCTTGCCAAAACCCTACACCTTGCCTTATAAAGTTATCCTAACGGTCACTTCATCTAAATCACTCTATTTAAGAACCTTTTCCTCATTTGGAAGCTTCTACAACTCTTTGGGGTTCACTCTTTACCATTCTTTCACACTTACTCTTCTCACTCTCTTGGTGCTATCTTGCTGCCTCCACATCCTCCCATAATAAGTTTTCTACATTCCTCCATTGACAAACCTATGATTGCTAATATTCCATAGTAGACACAAAGCTGAAACCTCATTCTAATCATTAGCACACCTTTGAGTCTCTTCATCACCCTTGTTCCTCCATACACAACCACTACACACACTAATCCAATCTAGCAAGCTCCAAGGCTTCTTTCACCATTTTGCACACATTACATCAACACACCAACACTCTAGGAATCACACACCAGAAACTATTACATTTACTTTGGGCTGAAACATGCCAAATAAAGGCTTGACTACGGTTTCTAACCCAAAAAACTATCTTCTCTTTCCCCTCAAACTTTTGGAGGTTGTTTCTCACTCCTACCAACACATTCTTTAGTTCTACAAGCACTACAAAGGAAAGCTAATTTTGGCAAGCAACTTCACAAAGATTTGGAGCATCACAATCAAGGGACACTACCATCTAAGGAGGGTCTCTAGCTTGAAGTTGGACATGAGTGCCTAGAGGAGGTCGCTAGTGCATCCCCTAATCACTAATGCACCTAGAGGGTCACTAGCGTGCCCCTTGGTCACAAGCATGGCTAAAAGGTTGCTATTATCTAACGCACTTCTTGAAACCTCTACGCATGTCTAGAATCCTTCTCTATTGATTTTCCATCTCTTCCCAACCTTCTACAACAGCTATATCAGCCTCAAATACCAAATTAGACATGCCTCTCTAACCCTATCCCATTTCATTTCCAATTTCTTGTCCAATCTCAACTCTCATGCTTTATTTTATTTACAAGCCATTCACTTCACTATTCTTCAAAAAGAAAATCAAATTAGCAAGTAGAATAGCACACTAGTAATTAAAACAACACAATTAGAACCTAGAAGGCTTATATTTTTTATTACAACTACCATAATCTTGATAACAATATATTTCTTGCTATTCCATCACCTGTGTTATGGCTTCCAACTACTCGTTCATGTGATTCTCTTAATATCAATTCCCTTTCATGGGATAATACTACTCTTCTTCAACTACTCAAATACATGCTGCCATCTATTTCCCCAATGAAACTCCCTTCCTTTGCCCATGACTTTATGCAACGAGGCGGCAATTTATGAGAACTTTTTCATGAATTTATAGAGGTATTGGGCTGCACCTACAAAGTTCCATGTCTTACTCACAGTAGTGGGCTTTGGCCAATTAACTATTGCCTCAACCTTTGGTAGATCTATCCTTATCTATCCATCGCCCACCACTTGACCAAGGTACACTAAAGAGGCCTCAGCATACTCACATTTCTCGCCATCCAATAACAATTTGTTCTCCCTCAAGATCTCAAACACCTTATAAAGATGAGACAAGTGCTCTTCATATGATCTGCTGAATACAAATATGTCATCTAGATAAACAATAACACAAGAGTCAATTAATGGTTTCAATACCTCATTCATGAGGCGCATGAAGGTAGCTGGTGCATTACACAACCCAACTAGAAGAATCAACCACTCAAAAAGACCCTGGCATGTTTTTAAAGCTGTCTTCCACACATCCTCTTCCTTGACTCTCACTTGATGGTATCCAGATTTAAGGTCCAATTTTGTAAAGTATTTGGCATGCTGCAATTGATCTAGTAGATCATCAATTCGAGGCAGCAAATAGCAATTCTTCATGGTTATCTTGTTTAGTCTTCAATAATCTATGCACATCCGCCACATCCCATCTTTCTTCAGCACAATGACAATGGGAGATCTGCATGGAGAGGTACTAGGTCTGATTACCCCTTGCTCCAACAACTTCTTGAACTGATAGAGTAAGCTGATATAGTCTTTATCACTCTGCCTATATAGCCCCAAGCTTGGTAAATGTTCTGTAGCTCTCTTTGGGGGAAGCAACTTGGGTTCTACAAATGATTTTGAAAATATGTACAAAATCACTTAACAACCTATTGTTCGTGATAAGTATAACGTACATGCAGCCCCTTCAACTCAGCCCATTTTTGCTCTCCTTTGCCTCCCAGCATCAGCAAAACAAACTTGCCACTAGCGTTGATCAACTATTTGGCTTTTGTTGCACTAATCATAGTGATTTGTGCCTTCTTCTCCACTACATTCAAGGTGTATGGTGTTCCATTTAAGACCAATCTATACTGATTAGGCCTACTTCAATATGTAGCATCCTTGAGATACAAATATAGGCTGCCAAAAATCACTCCACATGCATCCAATGGAACCACATCCACCAACACTTCATCCTTATAAACAAAACCTATAGAGAACTTGACCTTACGTTACTTTTTCACCATGATTTTCACTCCATCTTTCAGCCAACCCAAAGCATATGGCTGCAGGTGATCCATTACTTGCAAACCCAATTCATTTACTAAATTCGTGGCTATTAAATTAGCTTGAGAATAAGTGTCAAATAGAGACTCTAACTTTCTGTCCTTGATGCAGATATTAATATGGAAGAGCTTTGTCATCTCTTCTTCTTTTGCTTTGGAGCTTTCACCTGCCACACACATCTCCTTGCGCACAACACAAGAGATCATCTCATTTGAATCAAAATCAACTCGAATCTCTTTCCCTTTGTTCATCACAACAATGTTGGTGTCCTTTTCAATTTGTCCAAGACAGTTTTAAATCCGAATGAAGTCTAGCATTTTTCTTCCATGTGCCCTTCTTTTCCACAATAGGCACACTGAGCTTTGGCTTTATTCTTGCCATTGTCCTTCTAGACTATTGTATTAGCATTTTCCTTTGATTTTCCCTTGTCTTTATCCCTATGGTATTGACCTCCTTTCTGCTGTCCCTTTTCTCTGTTTTTATTCTTGAATGAAGACATCTTTTTCTTGTCCAACTCCACATAGTGGGCCTAAGCACATGGCTCATCAATATCTTAAGGTTTTGCCATGAGCACTAGTGTCTTTAGGTGTCCAAACAGCCCACCTATATACTTCATCAGCACATCGTTCTCCATGACATCTTTGCCCAGTTGTACTGCCCTTTTTCAAAACTTGCTAGTATATTCTTGCACACTTTGTCCTTGATGCTGCCGGAAAGAATGCCATTAGATAACTTGGTCTTCTTCATAATATATGGTATAAAACTACTTTTTTATAAGTTTCTTGAAGTCTTCCCACTTCAAATTGGAGCAACTTTTTGACATTCAAAGGATAATGCATAGCTCTCATACCATGTGAGAGCATGGCCTAATAACTTGAGCCTCGCAAATGAAATCTGTTGATGAGGAGTAAGCTGATAAAGACTAAAGTACATCCCCATCTAGAATATCCACTGATCAAACATCTCAATGCTAATCTCTTCGTCATACGGCTGTGTATCAATTTTAGCTTCTGCCTTATATACACTCCATGTGAATGACTCTCCTAGTTCTTCTTCTTCCTTGTGCTAAAGCATTCCCATTTTCTCAGCCAAGGCTTGCATGAAGCTTTCAAGCCAATCTATTTTCCCCACTGAATTGGACATCCTAACCACATCTTGTTGTCTTCTAAAATGGATCTCACCTTCCTCCTCTCCTTCTCTAGCCATTGCTCTTATAACCCTATTCCACTATCTTGTCCAAATTTCAAGTTCATAAGGGACTAGATTATTGTTGCCACCTGACCTTGTAGATGGCATAAACTGTCCACGTCCCTACTCAGCAACCAAGAACTTGCAGCTCTAATGCTACTTGATCCATAAACCGCTAGGTTGATAATCCTAATAGTGCATTAGTTATGGATTCCTATGTTAACTCCTTCAATACAACTCTCAAAAACCTACTTGCAACAGTATGGAAATTTGTATAACAAGAAGGAAAAACAATTAAACAGAGCACAAACATGCATGAAACAGAACATGACACAAGATTTCACCTAGAGAAAACCCGAAAGGGTGAAAAACTCTAGGAAGGTAATGCTAATAGCATCCCATCAATATCCAATGTCAGTACATGGAATAAAATGTCATTTTTAATAGTATTTTGGAGCTGTACAACAAACTTACAGCCTCCCCTATTCTCCACTCTACTCCTGCATGAGCTAATCAAACCTTTAGAATGACTCAATGTTGGTCTTTTATCTCTTCTGTGGCTACACAACACAAGGGGGGCAATTGACGGTTACATTGGAATGGGCACAGTTGCACATTTGCAACTGTCCAACTACCCACTCATCCACATCCCACCCAAACGACCATCCTCCTAGCCATAATGGCCACCAATAAGGAATATGTATTGTCGCTCGCCATAAAGAATGTAGATGATCTTGCTCTATAAAGAAAAACAACCACCACAAGCAAGTGAATGTTGTCCTAACTATCACTCGACAAAAGACAAGGTAAACCGCGACCAAAGCAAAGTCAACTGACTGCCAATAAGAGCCAAAAATGCCTCTCCAAAATCATCCTACCCTAGCCGTCCTCCAACATATTTGGATTGGCCAAAAACAACCTGCAGCAAGCATGTGTATGGATAAATGATACCAAGACTCCATGGTGTTGTTCTAGACCACCCACAAGACAACATCAAACCCAAACTCTACAGACCTATCCGTTGTCCACATTTCTAGCATTTAAAACACTACTGAAAGCAATATAGATCATTAAACAAAATCACCTCAGCAAAAGATTGTTTTCCAATGACCTGCAGCATGTCACCAACTCATCTATAGCAACTTTTAAAACACCTGCAGTGCTTGCCAAAGAGATTTTCCTTTGCTGCAAGTGATCTAGCAGAAATACAAAATGCTCATAGAGTCACTTCATGTGACCTCTCTGCTGCAAGTGGACCTGCAACATGTGTCTAATGGTAGAAACAACCCAATCCGAACATCCAATAATTTTGGATCAACTAATTCCGTTCTTAGGTCATGATCATTAATTATAAGGGCTCTTGTAACTCAATCATCCTCTCCAGTAGAATGAAGTAGGATGCATATCTAGTTTTTAAGGTTTTGATGAATTCCTTCTTAGAGAAGGATAGAGATAGTGCATATGACTTGTGGTGATTGCAAATAAACATAAGCACATCTCTCACACAAGGGGTCCAGTAGATATGCTTCTATGTAGCTTCAACCAACTTCTTAGTAGCCCTACCCACATATATCGCATCAATCACAACTTACACCACATTGTCAAGGCCAACCACTTCAATGGCATCTCTGAGGCTCTGAAACCAAAACTTCACATCCTTATAGTTCCCCAAGCAATCAATTGCCCCAAGGAAGTAAGAGTTTTCCTTCACCAATCCATGCTAATGTTGTCTAATGTCAATCCACCCATCCATGCTAATGTTGCACCCAAGTGAGACCCACATCGCCTTCATTTCCTCCATTAGTGCATCTATCTTGGCATAGTCCTTATGCAAGATAGTAATCCTCAATTTTGTCTCTCCTTGTGCCATATGAAGGCCAAGCTCATGCAACCTTGGACATGGCTCCTTATTATTAAGAGAGAAAGCAACATAGAATTAAATGCAATCAGCAAAAATGAATTTGCCAATGGCATCATCTTTCTCATCTTTGGCATGAATATTGAATATATCCGCCACCAAGTTTGGAGCCAAATTTGTGGCCTTACATTTACCCTTATGCTTTAGTTGTGATGAAATAACTTGCACAAGAGAAGAATATAATAGGAAATATGCTGCAAATAATTGATAATAATAAGCCACTTTGAGGGAACAACCTCCAAAAGCAAGCCACTTTGAGGTGTCTACCTCAATAGTCTTAAATAAGAATAGAATACATGATATGATGACAATAAACTAACCACTACCTCCTATATATACCATACTTATGCCATGGATGCCACCTAGGCCGACCTAACTACCTATACAAAGCTATATAAATGATCATATAGCTTAATTAAGTGTTATGCTTGCCATAAGTCAGCTACACATATCCCCATGCACACTATAGGTTAAGGGCATGCCCCTCCACTTAAAACCAACATTGTCCCCAATGTTGACGATCTCTAGATGCTTCCGATAAAATTGACTTGCCAAAATCAGTAGTTTATAACACAACGTGATTTTGACAATTTCCAGAAAAATTGACTTGCCAAAAAGGAAAAATGGAGGTTACAAATAGATTCCTTGAAATTTTCTAATCAATTTAAACAAAAAAAATTTGCCCAATTTTGACTTTGTGAGCAAAAGTCACAGCAATTGTGTACTTGCAGCAAAATCTGAAGAATCCAAGTGGACCACTGCAAAGAGGGTGAAGAGAGCTTTCCAACACTAGTAAGAAGTCAAAAATTCAACTTCTTGGGCAAAGTTGTGCCATGTCAAAAAAACCCCTCTTTGAGCAAAAAAATGGCCCCTAGGATTGTGCAAGAGAGGCACCCTGGACTAAGTAGCACACAAGAGGCAGAATCCAAGCGGGGTAGTGATTTCTAGTAGATCTGTCTAAGAGGTTGCAGAGTAGACTGAGCTTAGGTGGCGAATTACTAGCGAAGGAGGTGTTGTCAGGTGGAGCCATCAAGGAATTTTGGAAGTGTTGTGGATAGCGTTTAAGTTCTTAGTGCTTGAGCACTAAGCGTTCAACTTTCACAAGCCACGTGGTAGTGGCTGACAGTCCAAAAAATTTCTTTCTCTACCTTCAAAATTCAATTTTTATCTTCATATTTCTGTTTCCCGAGTTTAATTTATTATTTGCATTACAATTTCTTGATCCTTATGGATCAGAGCATCTAGGATAAAATCTAGCAAACTGCAAAAACAGAAAAATAAAACTCGTGATATGAATGCAGTGGACACTTAAAGGCGCTAAAAAGTAAAGCATGTGTTGTTTTTAATAATGTGAGGCCAGTAATTATTGTTTTCATGGAGAAACACGGCAAGTAATACTCCAAGACTTGCCATAAAAAGACAAGCCATAAAAATCCCAACAACTATACAAATCCCCAAAACTAAAACAAAAAAGTGAAAGAGCGACATATGAACTTAAAACAACATCACCAACAATAATATCAACACCACCAAAACCCCATCATTTTTACACACATACTCATTAGCCATTCTTGCCACGTTTTATTTGGCCTCCTAACTGTAATGACGCCATTTGTACAAGTTCCTTGCCATTAACGTGTTTTTTTGGTTCTTTCAATGCAATGTGATAACAAAATAAAAAATTACAATGCAAAGAAAAAAAGAAAAAAAATTAAGAACAGTTGCAGTTTGCAAAGGGTTTGCTTTAGGCCTGGGATTTGGACCCCGGATTCACCCAAGTACGTCCATGGACATTCTTGGTCGAATCTAAGGCCCAAAGTCTATGCCCTGTCTGCACCCACAGACAACAAACTGCGAACTTGGACAAAGAACAAACCAGGCCTGGATCCAAGGCTTTTTCTAAGCAAACCGATAACTTAGTATTTTCATGAAGGAAGATTGCTTTTCCATCACTTTTTTTATTAAAGGTAAAAAAGGGGGTTTTCAAAGGGGCCCCAACCCTTTGACAACCAAATAACAAAACATCAACACAAAAACCCCAAGGAGAGAGGATCACAACAAGTACAACAGAGCAAACACAATGCTATAACAGAGCAACAGCGAATCAACAACCAAACAGAAGGGACCAAAGATCACAATAAATTTATAGCCACTGCAGCCTCCCCACTCATCCTTAAGAGACTCAATATGTTTCTCCACAAACTCCACATCATGGGGCCCTCATCTCCTCCAACCTAGGGCTACGCATCTTAGAACCAAGGCCCACCTACTCCATAGAGGCCAAAGATTTTAGACCATCCTGAAGCATTTTGATACTAGAAGCACAGTTTTGAATGGTTGGCCTGCTCACCTCCAATCTATTCAGATAAATCTTAATTTCTTGCAGCTCCTTCTCCAAAGAATTGAATCTCTCTTCTTGTTTAGCTTTGTTCCCCTTCAATCTGCAAATATCCTAGAGAGCCTCCCAATTTTTCTGACTTAATTTAATCTCCTCCTGATTCAAAGTGTCACCACTAAATTTCTGGTTGAGTAGGAAAATTTTGATCTTCAACCTATTCATTTCAAGAAGAAACCATTTCAAGATGTTACGGTGTACACTGACTTCCTTTTCGAGATTATTGATTTTATCCCCCAAGAACTACACCACGGAGGCAACCTCATCAATGCCAAAAGCTGAGGAACAAGAAAATAGACAAGCCAGCAGAGGAACCCAGGCATAAGCCCTCCACCTGAGGAAAATTGAAATTTGTAGGCAAGTCTCCAATACCACTAAGCGTCTCTTTACCATCTTTGCTCACAACAACACCCTCCCCAACCAAACCGACACCCAAATCAACAACCTTATCGCCCGTAGGACTACGAGCCTCTGCCTACACAACAGAGGAAGGAACCTCTTGTACAAGGGAAAGTTTCAATTTCTTCCTAGAAATCAAATGTCAAGGCAAGAAGCAAGTCCTACCCCCAAAGGGGACAAGGAAGGGGAGAGTTTCAAACTAAGAGTAGGGTTAACCAACAAGAGAATGAGCGATGGTGTAATGGGAGAGCAAAGACCCCATGGCTCATCTATAGCACCAAATATTCAAGCAAGGACAAAAGAAAAACAGGAAACTTACCAAAGCATTGTGATGAAAGTGATTCAGAAGGGTAAGGTGGAAAGAGAAAATAAACTAGCATCGGCCTTCGAGACTGACATACTGAATAATTTGGAGAGCGATCTCGTCCCATGGCCACGGGATGGTGTCTCTGGCATAGCTCAACTGAAGTTTCCTTAGCTTCTCCTTACCCCTAAGAAAGGACCACAGAAGCTCCTCTTTGTTTCATCTATCTTTGTAAATCCTTTTTCCTACAATGGACATGCCTATCAATTCTTCAATAATCTCCAGATCCATCCCCCTCACCTTCACCATTCTGGACTTCCAACTTTTCACAAATTCTTCCAACGATGTAGTGTCATGCCCTTCACTGTCTCCAGGAAGTTAGAGAATCTGCCTTTTTTAAAAATATGCCACTGTGGCATTTTCCTTGACAACATCACAAGAAATAGATTTAATTCTATTCCTGTCAGCCCCCATGACCCAGAATCTCAAAGCACTGTTATTAGTTAAGAAAGTAGGGTAATTTTGCTTACATAGCATGACAACAAAACCCTCCTAGATCAGCAATTGAAATGAAGGGCTAGAACCTTCTCGAAGCTCATAGAATCCTCAAAGAACACTTTAGGATGAACCCAATTCCTAATCCAATTGATCCCTCCCACACTAGGAGGGGTAAAAATATAAAGGTAAGGTCTAAAGAATTTCATGAAGAATGAGATCAATTGCCCCTAGGGGGAAGCTTTCCATCCCCACCCACTTAGAATGGCCAACATTCACAACCCCCCAATTGGCAAAAAAGTCAGCAACACTATTTCCCTCCCTGAAAATATGGCCCAAATTGACATCAATGAAGGACTTAAAGAGGCCTAGGGCATCAAAGATTATATTATTAACAGACCAACAAGGGGAATGGGATTTAAAAACGTAATTGATGATGTTAAGGGAGTCACCTTCCACAAACAAATGCTAGATCCCCAGGTCCTTAGCCAGGTGTATACCCCAAAAAGCAATAAACGCCTCAACAAAGTGATTGGATTGGATGTCAAGGTTGATGGAGAAGGCTCCCACCACTCTGCCTTGTGATCTCTGATAACCCCACCACCCCCAGCAGGACCAAGGTTGCCCTTAGATGCACCATCAAAATTGAGTTTGAACCAAGGAGGGGGAGCAAGACCACCTACTATGAAGTCTCTCTAGCTTGTTCTTTTGAAAGGAGGAACCCGGACTGATGTCAATATTCCAACAATCAGCCACTTTTTGTTCATAAAGAGAGACAGAGACAACACCCTCAGTGGAGTCCAATTCTTAAGGCAAGACACAAAGTTCTCCTTGATGGCCAGACAGATTGTGGCACCTACACAAGCATGAGAGCCTTTTCCATCACTTTCACTAGCCAGGTTATACATAAATTTTGTTGCCTATAAATTTAGTCATTCTGTTATTCAGCTAGCTGATGCTTTAAAGATAAGTGACAAGATTGGAGCTGAAAAATACACCCATTTTCATGAATCTGTGTTTGTAAGTTAGCCAGAACTTTCTGCACTTGGTTTAGGCCTTAAATAATATTTCCAGAAGTCTCCTTGTTCCAGGATTCAAGGAGGGTTTTTAAGAAGTATATATGGGAGAACCACATAGGTTTCCAACTTAAAATATTACCTTCCAGCATAGAATTAATTCCAATGTTGAGCTGAATGGGCCAATAAATTCCCCAAGCTTAACTAAATGCACATGTTACACCTGGTGGGACAATGCCTGTATGTTATGTTGTAGTGAATACATTGTAACTATGTTCTTGACATCCAAATTCTTTGGAACAATTTTTAGAGACATCTAAAGAATGATGGATAAAGTATGTTGCCTATATCTACAAAATAATCGTTAAATGCATGATTCGTTTTTTACCAGAAAGAGATACAACTATGTATTGTTGATTTATAAATTCATTTCATTAGAAAAATGCAAGCATCATGGAAAATAATAAATATTTGTAGAAATAGAACAATATGAATGAAAAGCATGGAAAGGAAGAAACTTCAAACCTACTAGAGAACCTCTATCTAATCAATAAATTGATGACCACAATTAGATATTACATTGACAAAAAACCAGCTTACCTCAGCTGCAAGAAGTGCATTCCCTATCTCAGACTGAGAAGATGCTGGGGAATTTCAGAAAATAGGATTTCAGAATTAAAAGCAAAATAAACTGCCAATGTTTAGTAATACAACCACTATACATCCATGTCAAAGAAGTATGTATCATAGACATGCCTGTAACAATTCATTTCTATGGTCCTTGGATCAGGAAATTTTACTTACAGCTTATTGGCTGTCCATTGAGATATGCGCCCCTTCCACGTACGGCTGTAAACAACTACAAGCACATATACACAAAATTAAACAGGATCTCAAACCAGATATCAAAACAATTGAGTGATGTCTTGTTTTGAGGCATTCATGCATACTAATGTGTTTTTCTGCACCTTTTCACTGATTTGACCAAGAACTAATGTTAGCCTCATTAACTAAGTTACCCAAGATCCATTTCCTCAATAAAAATCTCAAACAATGTAAGTTCATAATAATTTATGTGATTAACCCATAATTACTTGGAGATGTTGGGTTATGGGTATTCTACTAATACAAGGACAAAGTTACCATTAAAATTAGGATACATGAGTAAATGAATAAGGGTACATCTATATTATATATAATGTAGTCACCAAAATTTGCACGTTCAGAGATAGGGATGTGATCCTCATTTATATACTGGAGTTTCCCAGCAACTATAGATTAACCCTATTCCACATCCAAAATGGAGAATAAAATTAATCGTATCCAACATTGATCGACATGTAATGCCATGGACCAAGTAATTATTCACAAAAAATCAATTATAAATGCATAAGCAAATTCTGTGGTGTTTAAACCAGTGTTACAAGACTCGGACTCAGCAAGCTGATTTTTGACCCAAACTCAGACTCGATGCCCAAACTCAGCAAATTGAAAAACCGATGAAATATAGAGATTTTTAAGGATTTAAAACTTGTTTCATGCACCCTTTAATAAATAAACCTTAAAGACACAATAAACTAATCAAATAGAAGCTACTTTGACACATACACAAGTATACATCAATCACGAGTATAAACGCAAATTTTAGCTGAAGGAAATAACATGTTTAGATATATAAATATTGTCAACTGTATACAAAACTCATGGATTATGAAATCCATGGCATCAATAGTTCAAAACAAAAACTATAAGTCTATGGCTCAGAGGAGCCTGCATCACTTGACCCAACATCATGGCAAGTCCTATATGGGTGTCTAAGACAAGTCCTATACGGGCATCTAAGATAGGTCCTGGATGATGATGCAGCCATGATATCTGCTTGTGTCTAAGTGACACCAACATCCAAGGTGTCCACTCGTGCTCTATCCTCCTCTACCATGGCTATTGCCTCTCCCTCTTAATCCACCTAGTCAACCAATGCAAGGTCCTCATCATTGAAGATGGGATCTTCAACCTCAGTGATCCAATCTAATTGTGGATCAACCTCTTCTAGCGTGATGGGAGATAAGTCAGTGCCCAAAATTTGTTTGTGGTGAAGGCAAAGGTTGTAATGAACATAAACAAGATCATTCAACCTTTGCACTGATAATCTATTGTGCTTCTTGGAGTGTATGTGCTCAAACATACTCCGATTGTGCTTGCATCATGAAGCACTACATGGTTGGCTCAAGCTACAAATTGCAATCCTTTAAAGATTTGGCACCTTAGCACTAAACCTTTCCCACCATGCATCTAAAATGAGAAGAAAAATCAATCTCATTGTTCAACTTTAAGTTTCAATATTTAATAATAATGTAAAAAGAGGGAAAAGTTTTAACTTTTAAATTTAAATTATGCCCTTAGTAGATTTTTACATAGCTACAATGACGTCCTAGTGGCCTTGCATATCTCTCGCGCAAAGAGATCTCCTTGTGCAAGTTTGAAGATCTCAATCTCAGTGATTATCTGTGCTCCAAGCTAACTGTAAGATACCCCACTATACTTAACCAAATTTTAGATAACTTTTTCTTACTTCTTACTTCACTTAATCAACATCTAACATAAATGAAATCAACATGAATTGAACAAGCAATGAAGTTGACATATCTTATTGCAATTGTCAATACAACTTCTTATTACATTCAACAGATGCTTGATAGCATCAATGCTCATCTTATTACAATGATTACAAAAGATAGGCCTCAGTGCCTAGATTGAACAATGATTGTCTTCAAACTACAAGTATCTTGTCTTCATGTTGCTAGTGTCTTCAAGATGTAAGCAACTTCAGGTTGCAAGTAACGACTTCAATCCTGCACAATGATTATAACTGAATGTTAAACACCTCTCAAAGGATAAGGGAGCATCACCTTATCAAGGTTGAGGGAGCATCACCCCAACAAGCATGAAATATGCAGATTTCATGAAAAGAGCATAAAGCTTACCAAGAAATATCAAAGAGCCAAAGATGCCAAATGAAGTCGCTCTCCTCCTTTTATAGTACTCCTCCCCAAGAGCAAGAGGCAACCACGACACGTTTTCCAATGAGCATATTCTAGAGGAATATTCCATTGGGATGACTCACTTATGAGTTGGAAGCCTTATCAAGCACACTACTCAAAGTCAGTTACTCCGAGTTGAGAGCCTTATCCAGCACGCCATCCAAGGTCATTTTGGGACCCACTACTTGCACGATACTCAATGAAGCTTAGGCGCACATTGGAGATCGCAGAAACCAAGATTGGCACCTCTCCTAAGCTAGGCGCACTTTTGAGGTGGCAGAGGCTAGAAGGTGCGCCTCAACATCAAGACTTGTCTTCTGACACTTAAACAATTTCCAAACATTGGCAATAGCTAGATTCTTTTCCTTGCAAGTTGACGAGTCCTCCTCAAGGCGCAACTGAGGGATCCAAGTGAGGCGCATATCCAGGGTTGAACAAGAGGCAAAGTACGCCTCAAACATCATGATGTTTTCTTGTCTTTGATTAAGATCTTAGTTGGATGAATGATCCCTCAAACAAGTTTTACCTCCTAAACAAGATGAATGATCAAATTGTGACTTCCATTCCATTTCTAGCTTAGGCACATATTTAGGGTTCTAGAGTCATGAAGTTGCGCCTAGCATCTTGAGGTAAGTTTCAACCAAGTTCAAACCTTCAAGGCTTCTCCAAATGCAAATTTGCCAATAGCAATGATGATGTCTCAAGATCCTCACCTTAGGCGCAAATTGAGCTTTCTAGAGAAGGCGCAAATGTGAGGTTGAAGATGAGGAAAAGTGCACCTCACTCTCATAATACTTCTCTTGTCATAGATGATGATTTCAATTCAATGGATGATCTTTTGAACAATCTTTAACCTTTGATGATCAATTCAACCTTCCAATTCACTTCCTTACTAAGGCACAATCTCAAGGTTGCAGAGGCATGATCTAGTGCCTTAGACATCTAGGCGCACATTTTGGGTTGTAGGATCAAGAAGTGGCGCCTTGACTCTTAGGCGCACATTTGGAGTTGTATAGTAGCAATCTTGCGCCTTAAGTCCTCCTTGACTTATTTTGATGACTTTAATCACTTCAACTCCTAAGAACTCCTTCTTACTTAGGCGCAAGTTCAAGGTTCCAGAGTCATGAGTTAGCGCCTTAATCCTCTAGCTAGTTCCCTTGGTACTTTGAAGTTCTCCAATTCATGTTTGAGTATTTAGAAACCACTCATCATTGAAGCGCTCAAGTACTATCTTCCTATTCATGTTTGAATGGATCCTTGCCAAGGCACACTTTGGTGGTTGAACAGGTGGGAAAGTGCGCCTAGATCACTTAGCATGTTCTTCAACTATTTCAATTCACTGAATAGGCATCAAGGCATTTAGGAGACTTCTTTCCTTCACATGACATCAAAATGACACTTCATCTATTGTTGAAATGACACTTCATCTATTGTTGAAGATCTTCTCTTTGCAAGGCGCAAGTTTTGAGCTCTACAGATGGAAAAGTGCGCCTAGCACCAAGACAAACTTATGTCACTTGATAAAGGTCTTGACCTACAAAACAAAAGTTCATTAGCCAAAACCAAGTTCATTCCCTTATCATACGTATTAGCCCACGGGAATGATGAATAGGCTAATCTGTGTTCATTGTTGACTAGGCTGGAAACGGAGACATGACAGTCTCCCCTTCCCGGGATTGCTTGTCCTCAAGCAATCGAAGGTTAGGATGCTCTAAAATCTTTTCTCCTTCCCATGTAGCATCCTCTATCGGCAAGCCTCTCCATCGAACCAAATATTCCCTAATGACTCGGCTACACAATTTGTGTTTTCTCATATCAACGATGCCATCTGGCTCTAGAATCAACATTCCTTCTTCATCAAGAGGCAGAAGATCAGGAGAGGAAACCACATTCTGACCTAATGCCTTTTTGAGGCATGATACATGAAATACATTATGAATGTGGCTACCTGCTGGCAAATCCAACTCATAAGCCACTTCGCCAACTCTCCTTACAATTTTGTATGGCCCATAAAACCTTGGCTTGAGTTTTTCTGCACCACTCATCTTCAAAGAACTTTGTCTATATGGCTGTAGACGCAGGAAAACCAAGTCATTTACTTCAAAAGATCTTTCCACTCGATATCTATCTGCATACATCTTTTGTTGATTCTGAGCATGCTGAATGTTATCCTTAAGAACTCTAAGGATATCTTGTGTGTCTTGCATCAACTCCTTAGCTCGAGGAGCTCTACTATCATCGAAAGCCAAATCAACAAAGGAAAGAGCATCATATCCATACAATGCTCTAAATGGAGTCATGCCAATAGACATGCGATATGTGGTATTGTAACAATACTCACCAAGGTATAACCATTTTACCCATGCACGTTGGTGCCCAACAACATAGTTGCGAAGGTATCCCTCAATCCACTTATTCACAATCTCCGTTTGACCATCCGTCTGAGGGTGATAACTAGTGCTAAGTGTTAGCTCAGTGCCTGTAAGTCGGAATAGTTCTTTCCAAAACATGCCAATGAATCTACTATCCCGATCACTCACAATTGTCTTTGGAAGACCATGCAAACGGAATACTTCTCTAAAAATAATTCTGCAATCTACAAAGTTGAATAATCCGTTGCAATAGGATAGAAATGTGCATACTTAGATAATCTATCAACAACAACATATATACAATCTCTACCATGTACCTTCGGAAGACCTGTGATAAATCCATTAAGATACTTTCCCACTTTTGCTCAGGAATAGGTAAAGGTTGAGGTAGACCGGCGGGAAAAGTATGCTCAGACTTGTTCTGCTGACAAGTTAAACACTCTCTAACATGTTGTAAGACATCATCTTTGAGACCCTTCCAAGAGAATCTCTCTCATACTTGTCTATAGGTTTTGAAAAAACCTGGATGTCTTGCTAGAGGTGTATCATGAATGGCCTTCAAGATCTGCTACTTAAGCTTAGATTCAGGTACCAAGAAAATTATGTCCTTATAATATATCACATCATCCACTACCTTGTACCTATCATCCTGTATAATGCCATCCATAATCTCGCATGCAAAAGTGGATTTGGAATACTCAACTAAAAGTTGAGATTTCCAATCAGCTAAAATCTCACTGAAGGAACAAATAGTAGGCCTCCTGGAAAGTGTATCTGCAACAATATTCCTTTTTCCTTTTATAAACTCTATATCAAAGTCATATGCTTGGATTTTTGAGACCTATTTTTGTTGTCGTTCATTCAAATCCTTTTGTTCCGAGAAGTATTTCAAATTATTGTGGTCGGTCCTAACCACAAATTTCGCACCTACCAAGTACTAACAAAACTTAGCCAAAGCATGCATAATGGCAAGCATCTCCTTGTCATAGGTGGAATATAGGCGCTTCATATCCTTCAATTTTCTGCTTTCATATGCGATAGGATGCCTATTCTGCATTAACACAGCCCCTATTCCTTCTCCTGATGCATCACACTCAAGAATGAAGGACTGTGTAAAATCTGGTAGTGCTAGTACTGGAGTAGTACTCATTGCCTCCTTAAGCCGATCAAATGCTATCTGTGCCTTAGGAGACCAAAGAAATGCCCCTTTCTTAGTGAGATCTATCAATGGTGCTGCCAATTGTGAAAAGCCCTTAATAAATCTCTTGTAGTAACTGCAAAGTCCCAAGAAACCTCTCAACTAGGAAATGTTCCTTGGAATAGGCCACTCCTGTATAGCCTTGATCTTCTCACCTTGTACTCTAACTCCTTTAGCACTAATCATATGCCCCAAGTAGAGAATCTCCTCCATCCCAAAATGACACTTGGAAGCCAGCATATAGTGATTGTGCCTCCATGACTCCAAGTACCTCATCAAGATGTTGAAGATGCTCATCCCATGTCTTACTATAAATCAAAATGTCATCAAAGAAAACCAAAAGAAATTTACGCAACTGCTTATTGAATACATGATAAGACCAAAGGGCATAACAAGGAATTCATAGTGCCCGTAATGACATCTGAATGCTGTCTTTGGAATGTCCTCCTCACGAACACGAATTTGATGGTAGCCTGAACGAAGATCAATCTTGGAGAAGTACACGGCCCCGTGTAATTCATCCAACAACTCATCGATCCTGGGTATTGGGTACCTGTTCTTGATTGTCTTCTTGTTCAATGCCCTGTAATCAATACACATTCGCATAGTTCCATCTTTCTTCTTCACCAACACCACCGAAGAAGCAAATGGACTAGATGAAGGTCGAATGTGTCCCATATCAATCAACTCCTTTATAGTCTTCTCTATCTCAACCTTGAAGTGTCTAGGATGTCAATATGGTGTAATGTTGATGGGTTTTGTCCCATCCTCTAACTCTATCACATGTTCAAAACCACGATCAGGTGGTCTCCCAGGTGGAATATCTCCAAACACCTTACTGTGTTTATCCAATACAGATTGGATGTCTACATGATACTCATTACTGGAAGAAGACTTAGATGATATTTCAATCTGAGCTGCCCATGCAATGTCATTATGATGAAATAACGACTCCATGTGCCTAGCTGTAACAGTTCTAGGTGAACCATCTGATAAAGCTCTCAGAATAATCTTCTTCCCATTGTGAATGAACTCTATCTCCATCTTCTTCAAGTCTTGAATATAACTGCCAATTGAATGCAACCATTGCATTCCTAAGACAACATCAATACCTGAGAGTCCAACCATATAGAAATCATCTGTCAATGTATAATCACCCATTTGAATGCTAAGTTGTGTCACTCTCTTTTGACAACTCATAGTAAACCCATTGGCAACTACAACTGTAAAACCTTCAAATTCCTCTAATTGTAGACCACGCTTCATTACCAAACCCTCATCAATGAAATTATGAGTAGCTCCACTATCCACCAAACATGTGACCCGCTGCCCATTAAGAATTCCTTTAATCCTGAAAGCATGAAACCTTGGAACTCCTGAAGTAGCAATAGTCACTGAATTGCCTATGTCATCTGTCTCAAGCTCTAGAGTAGGTTGGTCATCCTCGTGCTGCATCAGTATCCTCATGTATCACACTCTCATCATCATCATCTGAATGAACCTCTATAAGATAAGCCTTGCCTTTGCCTTTACACCTGTGTCTTGGTTCCCATGGTTGTTTGCAATCAAAACACAACTTCTTTCTCCTCAACTCATCACGTTCCATAGAAGTAGGATTAGATTTGATAGGCTGAAATGTTCTCCTTTGATGTGAACTTGAACCCTTACCAAAGTTTCTCTTTTGGCCTTGGAATGATGTAGGGTAAGTGTCAAGATCTATAGCAAGCTCAATAGCCTCATCCAATGTCTTAGGCTTATGAACCTTCACCAATCCTCTCATTCTATCATTCAAGCCTTCAACAAACAACATAGTGACTCTCCTTTCCGGCATCTCAGGAACCATAACTGCAATCTTTTGAAACTCATTGATGTAAGAATCTACTTTGCCAACCTATTTCAATTGTGCCAATTCCCTATAGTAGACCTCTATATCCTTCCTGTTAATGAGTCTACGAGTGAACTCATCATAGGAAGTCATCATATCATGTCATTGTGACACAAGTCCATGATGCCACCAATCATAGGCCAAACCTTCCAAATGCATAGTAGCGAACTGAATAGCCTTTACTTCACTCAAGGGTTTGAGTGTGAGAAAAGTATCAAGCTTGTGAATCCATGCTCTAGCACTTAGTTTACCACCGCCATCAAAGTTAGGTAAAGGAACCTTGTTCAAAGCTTCTTTGTACTCCTTATGTTCCTTATCCTTTTGTGTTGGCCTTTTCTCCTTTTTCCTTCTACTCTTTTCATTCCTTTGTGACATAAACTGATTGAAGTTTAGGTCTCGCCTAACATCAGGTGGAAGTAAATGATATTCATCATGTGCAACCATGATATCATCCGAGAGATTAACATTTACCTCCTCATCCTCTGAAGATGTTTCCTCAATCACTGGCTCAAATCTTGGACGAAGTGGTCTATCATCAACCGTTGTGGTTGCCCTACCTGTAGGAGTAGGAGTAAGCTCTTTATGTCTTCATGCATCTCTACCTGCATTAAGATTTGCTTCACCCGCAATGCTTGTCCTTCCACTATTAACACTCCTTGACCTTGACCTCCTAGAAGCACGTTCATTTTTCAAGTCACGAATTTCCTCTATGAATTGATTTGACCAATCCCACATCTACTGTCCAAAGGCATGCATGAACTCTTCTAAATTGAAAACATCACTGCCACCTTGTCCTTTAGGACTACCATTACCTCCTTCTGAACCCATGTGTGGTTGTGTACCTGTGGGAGGTTGTTGTTGTTGCCTAGTTGTTCTTGTATAATACCTGTGTGGACCAACTTCACGCAGATTCATAACCCAAAGGTTGGCAAGATTATGGCTCTGATACCACTGTAGGATACCCCACTATACTTGACCAAATTTTAGCTAACTTTTTCTTACTTCTTACTTCACTTAATCAACATCTAACATAAATGAAATCAACATGAATTGAACAAGCAATGAAGTTGAGATATCTTATTGCAATTGTCAATACAACTTCTTATTACATTCAACAGATGCTTAATAGCATCAATGTTCATCTTATTACAATGATTACAAAAGATAGGCCTCAACGCCTAGATTGAACAATGATTATCTTCAAACTACAAGTATCTTGTCTTCAAGTTGCTAGTGTCTTCAAGATGTAAGCAACTTCAGGTTGCAAGTAACGACTTCAATCCTGCACAATGATTATAACTGAATGTTAACACCTCTCAAAGGATAAGGAAGCATCACCTTATCAAGGTTGAGGGAGCATCACCCCAACAAGCATGAAATATGCAAATTTCATGAAAAGAGCATAAAGCTTATCAAGAAATATCAAATAGCCAAAGATGCCAAATGAAGTCGCTCTCCTCCTTTTATAGTACTCCTCAAGAGCAAGAGGCAACCACGACACGTTTTCCAATGAGCATATTCTAGAGTAATATTCCATTAGGATGACTCACTTTTGAGTTGGAAGCCTTATCAAGCACGCTACCCAAAGTCAGTTACTCTGAGTTGAGAGCTTTATCTGGCACGCCATCCAAGGTCATTCTGGGACCCACTGCTTGCATGATACTCAATGAAGCTTAGGCGCACATTGGAGATTGCAGAAACCAAGATTGGCGCCTCTCCTAAGCTAGGCGCACTTTTGAGGTGGCAGAGGCTAGAAGGTGCACCTCAACATCAAGACTTGTCTTCTGGCACTTAAACAATTTCCAAACATTGGCAATAGCTAGATTCTTTTCCTTGCAAGTTGACAAGTCCTCCTCAAGGCACAACTGAGGGATCCAAGTGAGGCGCATATCCAGGGTTGAACAAGAGGCAAAGTGCGCCTCAAACATCATGATGTTTTCTTGTCTTTGATTAAGATCTTAGTTGAATGAATGATCCCTCAAACAAGTTTTACCTCCTAAACAAGATGAATGATCAAATTGTGACTTCCATTCCATTTCTAGCTTAGGCGCATATTTAGGGTTCTAGAGTCATGAAGTTGCGCCTAGCATCTTGAGGTAAGTTTCAACTAAGTTCAAACCTTCAAGGCTTCTCCAATGCAAATTTGCCAATAGCAATGATGATGTCTCAAGATCCTCACCTTAGGCGCAAATTGAGCTTTCTAGAGAAGGTGCAAATGTGAGGTTGAAGATGAGGAAAAGTGCGCCTCACTCTCATAATACTTCTCTTGTCATAGATGATGATTTCAATTCAATGGATGATCTTTTGAACAATCTTTAACCTTTGATGATCAATTTAACCTTCCAATTCACTTCCTTACTAAGGCGCAATCTCAAGGTTGCAGAGGCATGATCTAGTGCCTTAGACATCTAGGCGCACATTTTGGGTTGTAGGATCAAGAAGTGGCGCCTTGACTCTTAGGCACACATTTGGAGTTGCCAAGGCACACTTTGGTGGTTAAGCAGGTGGGAAAGTGCACCTAGATCACTTAGCATGTTCTTCAACTGTTTCAATTCACTGAATAGGCATCAAGGCATTTAGGAGACTTCTTTCCTTCACATGACATCAAAATGACACTTCATCTATTGTTGAAGATCTTCTCTTTGCAAGGCGCAAGTTTTGAGCTCTATAGATGGAAAAGTGCGCCTAGCACCAAGACAACTTTATGTCACTTGATAAAGGTCTTGACCTGCAAAACAAAAGTTCATTAGCCAAAACTAAGTTCATTCCCTTATCATACGTATTAGCCCACGGGAATGATGAATAGGCTAATCCATGTTCATTGTTGACTAGACCGGAAACGGGGACATGACAGGATCAAGCACCATCCACTCTATGATTGTATAGAGCCCACTCAGAACCTCCTCATCTGCCTTAATAATTGAGCAGAATTGGAATGTCGAATTGAAGAAATAGGCAGCTACATGTAAGGGCTTGTAAAGCAGAAGGTGCCATCGCCAATCAATGATGTCCCATATGGGACAATACTTATCCTCAACCCCAACATAAATGGATTTAATGGCCTCCTTGGCCCTATCCATGCCCTCATATATATAGCCCATTGCGTGCTTCTCACCATCAACAACTCGAAGGAGAACAACCAAAGGCTTTGTGAACTACAATTATTATTAAACATTAATATAAATAAGTGTGAACAAAAATATAATAGAAATTTACCTCTATGATTTCCTTCACCAAAAGATAGAAGCTATGCTCATCAAAAATCCAATCAACAACATCAACCCTTGCATTAGTCTTAGCATATGATGAAGACCACCCCTCACTAACAAACATGCGCTTCAAAGCAATCTTTGATTGAAGCAAAAATTGCAATGTGATAAAATTTGTTGCAAAGCGGGTTATTCCTGGACAAGCCAACTCCTCGTTTGTGAATTTCCTCATTAGGTTGAGGACCCAAGTGTGATTGTATATATATTTGCAAATATTTTTAACATGCTCTAATCCATGGAATTTTGCCAAGATCCTCCAATATGAGGTCAAGGCAATGAGCAGCACAAGGAATCCAAAATAGGGATGGGTGCCTATTCGTGATTAGTCTACCTGTAGCAACATAGTTAACTACATTATCTTAAACTATTTGCACTACATTCTCCCCAACCACCTCGGCCAAGACTCCCTCCAAAACCTCACAAAGGAATTTAGCATTTTCTGTGTTTCCTAAAGCATCAACGGACTTCAAAAAAATTGTGCCACCTAAGAAAGAAACAAAATCAGTGATTCGGTAAAGTAGAAATTAAAAATCTTAATCACTAAATCAAAGGATTTCAAGAAGTGCAATCACCAAAGGAAGAAACAAGAAAAGTTAGCAATGTTTTATTTCTTCTATTTGTCCAACCATCAATCATGATGGTGCAACCCTTCTTCTATATCTCACGCTGCTCCTCAATTGTCGCTCACATCAGCCACATTTTAAGTTAAAATGGAGCCCTTTATCTCCTCATCATTAGGGGCTTTGAACCCCGCCCCGCAAATAGTAATGGCATCCACCATGTTTTTCCAATAAGGAGACCTAACACAAATAAATAAACAAAATAAGTATTCTACTATATATTTTAAAACAAAAAAAAAAAAGAATTATCTAGATGCGTGAAATGGAATGGTGCAATAAAACCATAAGTCTCCAACTGCACTTGTAATTGCATCATGTTTATCCTTGTTCCAACCCATGCTCTCAAGTGATGGTTGGGAATCTAGAGTAGTGCGTGGCAAAATATATGAATGTAACTTAGATCCACGAACTTTAGGCCCAGTGCTAACACTACCACTGCCATTGCCCATAGATACAAAAAATGGAGAAATGAAAGAAGACTCTTCACCAATGGCTATCATCTCCTCTCTTTGCCTCTTTTTTAGTTCCTTCTGTTGATTAAAGGTTTCTAATTGACTTTGTATTTCATGTATAACTTCAACAAATGCTTTTATGCACAGTTTACAATCTCTACATGGTATTTGTGCAAGATGGTATTTCAATCGGTTAATGTCTCCCCCAAGCATTTTTGGTTTGCAATGAAAACAAGTTACTTCCCCTTTCTTTGACCCAGGGGTGGCATGTTTCTAACAAGGGTCCTTTCTAACCAGGGTCGACATTGTGATTGAAATTTGAAACAATTTATAAATGTAAAGAATGCTGCAATAACATATAAATAGAAAATAAATGAACATTTATGGTCTATAATTAGATTAAAATAAGAAAATTTAAGGTCTGCAGGTATAAAATTAAAAAAATTACAAAAATACCTAGGGTTTGTTCATAAAAAAAATTAAACATACCTAAGGTTTGTTCTTTGTTCCATTAAAATAAAATAGAAGAAAAAAACAAATGTAAAAGAGAAATGAAATTTTTATTAAAACAAAAAACAAAAAAAACTTCAAAAAACAAACTTACCTCTTAAATCTTGCTTGAAATCTACGGTGGGCTGCTTCAAATCAACGGTGAGCTCTTCCCAATCCTTCATAGACTCTCTAGATGCACCAAAAGCGGCTGTAAACTTGTCCAAATGCGATTCAACCACCGGTTTTTGTTCAATCTAAATGCTAGTTTTTCCTTCAATGCAATATACTTTTGGCTCAAAACTCTTTTTTTCCTTCTCCTTTGGCTTGGAAATGAAATGAACTTGCTTTTAAGGTGTAGGAGATCATTTTAAGTGTTTTTTATTTTGAGTGTTTTTTTTTCCTTTTATTTTTTTTTCATTTTCACCTTTGCCTGCCGTAGCCGAGTCTTGCCCTCAAGACTCGCCAAAGACCTAGGTCTCAAGTCCCAAAGACTCATTTGGTTCCCCTCGCCTCAAGACTTGCCAAGTCTGGGCAAGTCCTATAACTATGGTTTAAACCTTTATTAATGAAGGATTGGATATCAATAAAAGAGGTCACATTAACCTAAGAAAGTCCTGATACACTATTAGAAAGTGATCACTACGTCCACAATTGATGATTCCCTTGTGGGGCACAATCTATGAAAAAATACCAATCATGAACTTCATAACCGCTACAACTTGCATACGTATCTATCTTTCTAGTTTCTACTACTCCATGAGATTGACATTGAATGCAATAAGACATGTGTTTCCTTGCAAGTTGCAAACCAGCTCTCAACTAAGCTCAGAAAACCTCTATAACTGCCAATTTTTATCCATATTACATCCTAAATAGGGTTATATTAAGTTAGAGATGATGTCCTGTTCAAAGAGTTGTATATCAGTTAGCAACATCTTCTATCTGGCAGCCATGCAAGACTTCTTATTGCATGTTATGGTCTATCTTTTATGTTTTACAAATTGTGTTTGCAAAGCTTGAAAAAGTCTTGTTCTCTTGTTCACTGCCATGATGTTCTGTACATGTGTTTAGTGTGCCATTACCACATTTTTATAATCCATTGAGATTAGTATATTTTCTTTCTTTCTAACAAAAAGACTAAACATTACTCTGCTGACAATTAATTTTTCCTAGAGTTTGATTACAAATTCTGATCTTTAATTTTATTTCATAAGTTTTACTTTTTATCTGCCCCAAAAAACCATTCAAAATTTTCAAGAATGTCAAAAAGAATCTTAACCATACCCATGGATTTAACCTAGATGCATCAACCACTCAATCCCACAAAGCTTTGAACATTAAGATGTCTTATGTAGATTTTTCATGTCATTTGGAATGCCTCTGCCCACATGGATTCACCAAACTTAATCACCATTAATATGCTTTCTATAATTAGTCAGTTGTTGAAGGCTTATCAAACTTATCCCTATTTAAGATGTCCTATTTATCATTGTTAGTGGCTCAAAATACTTTATTCATGTTAAAAATGTTTTCCTTGATTCCTGCAATAACTGAAACAATGATAATATCAAAACAAATCACCTCTCACCTCATCAATTATTGGATTGTAAACAACCCCTACAGTTGGAACTTTTCCAATTGTGAGCCCAATTGAAATGCAGACAAATGGAAACCTGCCAACAACTTTATGTCATCTAAATACTCATTAAATAATTCTGCAGCATGCTAGAAATGTAATTGCTTATGCATTTGAACAGAGAGGAAAATTGAGCTAACAATTATTTAACAATAAAAGGACATTCTATTTTCCCTATGTGCTATTTTTCTACCTACTTACCCTTTGGATTTCTTTTTTCTTACAATAATTTGAAAATAGATTTTTTTTCCTGATAAAAGATAACTGTCTTAATTGAAGAAAGTTACAAAAACCCTCAGTGGACAAGAGGGGGAAAAACCACAAGGAAAGAAAGGCAGAGAGTACATCTGAGAAAAGCACTGTTCCAAGAGAGAGTTATGGTAATGTTCCAAGAGAGAGTTATGGTAATGGCTACATATACAATGGTAAATTAAGAATTGTCCTACTAAGTAGCTATATAATGTCGAAAAAGTAGTGACTATTATAAATTTAGTACTAAAAATCAGTGCTTCATAAACATGCATGGAATACAACAGCATATCTTCATGGAAGTCATAGAGGGTGGAAATCCTGACTCTTGGTGCATTGCTCACCAATACTTGGAGCATAGTTCTAAAACTCGGTGATTTCTCATCAAACTTGCAAGTAAATTTGCAGGTTGGGTAATTCCACAACTTGCATGCTGAATAGTACTAGTTCAAGGCTAGACAGTACTAGTACTATGGTGGGGAAGAAGAAGTTGTACATTGTAGTTGGTTGTTGTACAAATATTCAATTTTTGAAATTTTAAATTTTGAGCATTTGAGGGTCATATGATAAATGTAATCTTTGAATTATGACAATTTGGATAATAAAATAATTTATTTTCTCTATATCCATTCTTTGTCTATCTTATGCATTAGTTAAGTTCATTTTGTGTAATTATGTAGCTTTTTTTTTTATTTTTCGAGTTCTTGTCGAGTCCCAAGTCAAAGTCGAAAATTTGGGCTGTCATGTTTTTGCCAAGTCCAACTTTTCGAATCATGATTTGGAGTGTCATAGTCTTGGTGGCCTCACCCCGTCAATCCCCAAACAACTGCTTTGTGAGCAGAATGGTGATGATGCACATGTTTCCCAAGATATTCCAAAACACGAAGAATCCTCATGGCATTAGCACCAAAACGAGTGGAGATTTGTTGTCTTTTACATTTTACACCCTCTGCCAGTTAAAGACGCTGTTTTTTTTGTTGTAAGAAGCTCTTCTACGAACTTAGCCCAACTTTGAAGGTTGAATATTTTAACATGGTGTCTCAACAGATCTAGAGACACAATCTACCTGTTGAGGCAATCTTGCAAGAGTTGCTGATTGTTTTTCTACTGTAATATCCCCAATGGGATCTGCCCTAAAATTCTGAAATTAATTTTTTGAATTCTGCCCTAATTTTCTGCACTTTAGTTTTTTGCTCAAAACCCTAAATTCTGATTTTATTTTCTGATTACAATCATTCAATTACAGTGAACATATATATGCCCAAACATGACAAATAATGATGGCAAATGATACTACAAGTTGATAATCATAACAAGCATGAAATACACAATGTAGGGCAACCAATTGCAACAACCAAGTCTGATTTTCTGAATAAAACCCTGCTGCTACAAACTGAAAGTTCTGATCTGATTTTTACAATGGATTCTAGGGCACAAACAAGCCAAACAATGCCCAGAATTTCTGCACAACAAATCAAACTTATAACATATGATTGTACATACCATTTACATGCAAAAATAGAAGGCAAATGATCAACCCTAGTTGGGCGAACTGCGCCTAGGGGTGCTGCTCCAAATCGTCTCCAAAATAAGTGAAAATGCCCTCAAAGATGGTCGCTCCAAATCTGCCCAAGTGTGACACTCAAAATAGGGTAAAACCCTAATGCAAATGTTCACAAAATGCCACCAAGGTGCTGCTCCAAAACGGATCTCCAAATCTGATTATGCAATGTAGTTCTTCTCCTCCAAATGACGCCAATGAAGCACAATTAGGTCTCCATGATGAAACCTCCACAAGGATGAGCTAGGGCTTCGTCCAACTCACCACAATCTTAGCTAAGGGTTTTTGTCCTTGGAATGAAGGCTAGCAATATTGCAGCCAAAGAGTATGAAACTCAAGAGAAAATATGAATGTGAATGATCATGAAAATGACTCCAAATGATCTTATATTTATACACAAATCTTTTCCTCCTCCAAGCTGACCGACCACCTCTAGATGTCTTCTTTTATTTTCTTTTTGTCTTTTCCCATGAGGTCGACCTCATGCTAGGTGCCCAAGACAAGGTGTTTTATTTTTCTTATTTATCTTTCTTTTCTCCAAGATGAGCGCTCCACCTTTGGCACTTAACATTTCATCCTTTGACCTTATACTAGGTCGTCCACCTCCAAAGGGAATTTATTTTTATTTATTGTATTTTTCCTTTCAATTACAAAAATATTAGAAGCATATCTATCCATTATTTTCTCTTTCCCTTAATTTATTTTTCTCTCTCCTTGGTCACTCACCATTAAGGCAAATTATTTTTCTTACATTGACTTCTCCAAGAAATCCACAAAAATATACAAAGCCATCTCTTATGATCATTTTGCCCTACAAAATTGGCTAAGTATGAAATCTAGCCAATTAGGTTATCCCCTTTGCCCTCCGGCTTAGCCTACGGGAATAGGATAGGTTAGCCAACTCCACTAGGTCATCACTCGAAAAATGGGACATTAGATCTACTCTGGGATGTAAGTAAACAACAAAGAGGCAAGCTTTTGAAGTGAAGCATTCTCTTTTTCCTTTGTGTCCCAAGCAACCAAAAGCCTTTGTAGGGAATTGTTGATGTTTTCTAGAGCACTGTGCTATGAAAATTCTTGGCTATTTAAGGGTTGAGCACTTGCTCTTGAGAAGGGCAGTGGCGTGAGGCATTGATTGGGCTTGGTTGTTAGGTCCTCCACCACCTTGTGGCTATAGTACATATTAATTGTTATAGTTATGTTTTATGTAGTTAGTTATTTCTGACGATACGTTTGTGCCTTGTCAGCTTTTGCTGGTTAGAGGATATAGTTTTGTGTTAGTTGCCAACGGTTGCAGTCTTGGGCAACCGTCAAAGGAACTGTATAGGTCCTCGATAGTCGGGGAAAGGGACCGCATGTTAATAACATTCCCTGTACTATAGTTTTTGTATAAGAGCATGAATATATGAATAAAAGGAATTGTTCACATTCTTTTGGAATTGAAATCTATTCTTTTATGTGTATTTCTTTTGTTTATCTGCAATATATAGAAGTATATTAAGCAGTAAACATTTGGCATCATTACCTTTAAGAAATCGAGTTGAAATGGCCATATCAATGGGACAAACGATTGAAGAGCTAGTACAATCCAATCAAGAAAGGGAAGACGACCTCATAGAAGATTTGGTACATCAATGGGATATTTCAGTGAAAGAATGCGTGCGAAAGGAAGCCAAAAGAAGACAAATACCACAAGAAGAAATTTAGAATAATCCAAAAGTGAGTGAAGAAGTTGACACTCTTCTTGATCGTCTTCCGAGATGTTTGGCACAACATTTCATAATATCGCAAGATTTGCATGTGGAAAGAGATCATGAACTACATCGACAACAAATAAATCAATGTTACGAAGATCAAAACTGACATGAAGAAGAACGAAGCACAAACTGACATCATACTTCCCAAAATTAATGCTCTTATACCCAAACAAGAATGGGAAGGGACCCCAAAACGGTCAAATAACAACAAAACAAGAGTTGAGATGATCCTTGAGGATTGTAGAACAAAGAGAACGAAGGGAACAACTATGGGAAGTAGTCGAAAACCCAACTGTACAAGTCCAAAGTTGGAGCCCATCCCAAGAACAAAGTCGAAGCTGAAGCTGTAGTCAGAAAAACAAAAACATTTCCACTACAAAGAAGCATACAAGAGCAAAGTGGGAGGAGATAGCAAGGCACTTACCACACTACCCGACAAAGTGTGGGTTGATCTTGTCGACCAAGTGAAAAAGTCAATACAACAATCATTAAACGAGGAAGAGTGGGGGATAGAATCTAAAGATTCATTGACAAAAGCATACGAGAGTAACATCCGAGGCATTGAAGAGTTGCTGATTGAAGAAGAATTGGTTATTGAAGAAACCAAGCCAAAAACTCCCGGGCCAAGGGTGCACAAGAAAGAACCTGAAGGCAATACAGGGGTGTGGAACGCTAAACCGGGATGAGTTGAGAATTCTCACGTGGCCAAGAGTGCAAGAGAAGCATCGGAACATCCGAATCAGAACTCTCTGGTGAGGAGGTTCCGGACACTAAGGTTCCATCAAAACAGAAACATGGTGACTCCCCCATCAAGTCCCAATATAGAAAGGCAAAAGCTGCCCAAATTCACAGGTAATGGATCAAAAGATCCCCTGAGACATTGTAAAACGTGTGAGATGATTTGGACGGCAAATGGCCAAGACTACAAATCCTATTGGCTACAGTCCTTCCCCTAAGGGGCATAACCATTGATTGGTACATAAAACTCGAAGCAAATTCCAAAATTACCTGGGAAAGATTGAAGAAATCTTTTGAAGAGTTCAAACTACTCCGGGACGATAATTAAATTGTAGCAGAAATTTTTTACACAAAGCAAGGTAAACATGAAAACATCAGAGCATATGCTCAAGGAACTCCTGGTAAAATTAGAAAAGGATGTGATGTCCCGATATTAAGGCATTGTTTAAATTTAAGATTTAAACAATCATGATAAAATGATGAAATTGCCTTCTTAAAGTATGGCATTTATAGTATCCCTTCCATCATCAATTCAAATGATAATTGTGTATATGTAAATATTTAATAAATAATATTAAATAATATTATTAAAATATATATTTATTGTATTTATAAATAATAAATATAAATACAAATATAAATGTTATCAATTTATATATTACAATATATTAATAAATATATTTATATATTTAATACATACAAATATAAATATTAATAATTAAATATTATTATAATTAATATTAAGGCCGATTCTTTGTTAATGCTGGCCAACTTTTATGGCAGCGATTATTATATATGGCAGCACTTAAGGAAAGAAATGGAAATATATACGATGGTATATGAGAAATGCAAGGAGCAGCGAATAGAGTAATAAAGAAAAGAGAACAGCAAACATAATCAATGACAGCGATTGATATTAATAATAAGGTTCCATTTGTTAGATCTTAAAGACTAGCAATTTAATATGAGGGGGCAGCGATTCATGAGGAGGCGTCTCTTTTGAAAGAGATGTATCTCTTTATGAAGATATATATATCTGCATTTGTGATTGGCAATAAGGGAAGTATTATGGGTTGAATATATATATATATATATATAACAGTAGGCAATGAACAACAAACTTCCGAATAAAGGAATAATATATGAATATATAATTCTGAATATAAGGATAAGAGAAATATTCTTTTGAATAAGATAAAGTATAACAGTATCATCAGAGCAGCCAGCAAGTAATCATACTCATTTATAAAGAGCAGACCTTGGATCTGCTAAAGGATATATTAATACAAATCAATTATATTATTGAAGCATCAAAAGGATATTGTTTACAGGTCAAAACAATACCTATCAAATGATTTATTGATACTACTGTACTTACATGAATAGAACTCACCCATCATAGGGGGATGACGAGTAGACAATGGAAGGCAACCCTACCATACCCCCCTAAGGGCCTGTTTGGAGGAAAGACTGATCAACAGCCCTGCCATACCTCCCTAAAGGGACCTTATGGAGGCCTTGTTGATAGCTTACACCTTGCCAAGCCCCCCGTTAGGACCTGTATGGAGAGGAACTCAGTAACAGCTGCCATGCCCCTCATAAGGCGTGCATGGAAGTATTGTTGATCAATCAATGTCTTGCCATTCCCACTATGATTGAGTTGAGTGAGCAAGTGAATAAATGGATTTAATTACTGATAATTCCGAAACCCTAACCCTAAACTTGTGGTATTTGAATTTTTAGGGTAAAATTAGTATTGTTCCAATAGGGGGCATTACAAAGGAACTGGTCTACAGCCTAAAGAAAAGATGGTTCATTAAAGGTCTAATTCCTTCATTCAGAAAAAAGATGAAGGTAGTACCGCTCTCTTCCTATGCGGATGCCTACAATCAAGCAATAGACATAGAGAGTGAAGACAAAATGTCCTACCGTGGTAAAATAAAAACAGAGGAAGATGAAAGTTCGAATGACAGCGGCAACAATGAATCAGGAACCATACAAGCCTTGAGAATGGATATGATACAAATGATGAAGCAATTAAAAGCAAAAAAAGAAACCAGTAAAGAAACCAAGGAACTCTGGTGCACATAATGCAAAGGTGAGGGTCACATCAAAAAAAATTGTCCCAAGAAATTATTTTGTGATATCTATCAGGCTCTGGGTCACTCAATAAAAGAATGCCAATATAATCTAAAAATTGTAATGTCCCTTTTTGGGTCCATTCCAACATTCTTGAAAAGTTCCAAGAATCCTAGAGAGCGCCAACATTCTCTGAAAGAAATTCTGACAATTGTAGTGAGTTTGGGAGGCCAAGATAAGTCCAATGGTACTTTCTGGATGCAATTTCGACATTTTGAGAGCACTCCACACTTCTTGGAGAAGTTGGCTATTTTTGGAAAGCACCAATTTGCATAAAGTTTATCTTAAGAACTTAAGGTTATTTTGGCATACTCATAATTCATATTTGGATCATTTTAATATTTTTCGTAACCTTGGGTGCATGTGCAAAAAATAATTAAATTATTAAATGGTTAAATATTTAAGTTGTCGAAAAGTGAAAAATTAAAAGACAACTTATATTTAATTATTTAAAAAGGAGTTTCTATAAGTTGTTCAACTAAAGTGTCGCTAGACATGAGGGATGTAGAAGGTGAGTTAAAAGTGTTTCTAAAAGAGGGCCAAAATGTTTTAGCACTAGGCATGGGGTACAAGTGATGACTTAAAAGGTTATTTTATAAAGTAACATTGAAATTGAGGATTAAAGTGATTAAATTAAAAGTTCTCGAAAAAGTCACTCTTGTTGTACCCAATCAAAATTTTTGCTTCATTAAGGCATTTTGAGAAAGTCTAGAAAATTTTTCGTCAAAAAAGTCAAAGTCAAAATTTCTAAAAATAGAAATTTCTATTTTTAGAAAGTTTCTAAAAATAGACGTCAAATTAGGTTTTCTAGGTTTCTTGAGATACGGATGCTGGCAAAATTTTCTAAAAATAGAATCTTTGATTCAGGTGTCGTGCCTGATTCTGATTGGCTGATTTTGCTTCACGATCAGCGTGGTCCAAACAGAATCTGCAAAAGGTCAAGTTTTCTCTACTGGGTTAATTCTGCTTTTTCAGAAGGCGAAGCATGAGCTCCGAAGTCATCAATGAAGGAAGTTCATCTTCCAGAGCTCATTTTCAAGTTTTCAACACTATTCTGACGATGCAAAACTGACGAACAGTCGTCTATTCGACGAAGAATGCAAAACAGAGCAGGATGGATCCGGAGTGAGGAGGAAAAGTTGAAAATCATAAAAATTTTCTAAGGCACAAGATTCCAAGTGCCCCTGGAGGCCAAGGGCGCCCACTTTTTCATGCCTTAGATTTTTTTCGTGTTTTTCTAGAAAATGCAAGAAATACCTCTGTCGGTCAGTTCTGGGGAGGACAAAAGCAATCATTTTGGTCAGCAGGCCCTAAAATACTGGAATTCACGTAAGATATACCCAGGCTATTCAGTTCATTCATCATTTAGTGGCAGTTGACTGACAGATCATCGAAATTGACATCAGGAAGCAGCTGCCGACACGCGAAACAGAGCAAATTGCAAACAGAGGTTGGAAATCATAAATTTGGCTAAAGCACAAAATTTCAGGTGCCCCTGGAGGCTGGGGGCGCCCACTTTTTCATGCCTTAGAATTTTTTATGCATTTTTCGAGAAACGTCAAAAAGTCTTCGACAGCCCGTTTCTAGGGGGGTCAAACTCAGTCGAAAGCCAGTAAAAGCTGGCATTTCATCTCAGGGATGTTCAGACAGCTCAAATCATCTCCCGTCCTGCCTCAGCAGTCATCCGAACGAACGAAAACGAAGACCAAACAGGACCTGTTGGCATAGAAATCGAGAAATGGACAGAAAATTTGAAAATATCAAAAAATTTCTAAGGCACAAATTTCTAGGTGCCCCTGGAGGCCAGGGGCGCCCACTTTTTCATGCCTAAGAATATTTTTCAATTTTTCCGGAAAAAGACAAAACCTCCTCCGTCAGCCCGGTCTGATTCACTGCAAATCAGTTTGGCACGTTTTTCGAGGCAGGTAGAGGGTACAATCAACTCAGCGTTCATCAAGCTTGCCTATTTGCCAGATCATCAGACTCAGTTTTATTCCAACAGGCAGAAATCGACAACCAAATAGGGGCCACAGTCACCGGAACGCGCGCAGAAGCCAAAAAGTTTGAAAAGATAAAAGTTTTAGAAAAATGGCTAAGGCACTAAAAACCAGGCGCCCCTGGAGGCCAGGGGCGCCCAAGATTTCATGCCTTAGAAAATTTTCATGTTCAACAGTGTTTTACGACAGCCGTTTCCAGATCTTTGTCCGGCGACAGGTTTCAGAGGTCTGATTTGTAGTTGATCATCGTCAGATCATTAGTTTGAGGCTGGGGATGAAATCACGGTTGATAAATCTTCAAGGTGCCATGATCAGTCAGCTTTTTTAGTCAACAGTGACAATTTGACATCTTGTTGAAGTTAGGGACAGGCTATACTGGAGTTAAAACGAGTGCAAAAGTGTTGAAAACGAAGGAAAATTGGCTAACACTTTTGCAACCTCGCGTGTTTGATGACATCATCAAAAAAAGATATTTTTAGTCATCTCACACATGAAGCCATAGGCAGCTATAAAATAAGGATTCCTCCTATTCGAAGACATCCACTTGGATTTGTACTTTAAAAGATGCTTTCTTCATGGATAAGATTGAAGCTTTATTTCTTCACAAAGAAAGCTGTTTTTTTGCCCTAAAATTTTATAAAGACAAGCTTTTGGCCGCTTTTATTCATTATTTTTGCAGGTTGCATCCAGGGGAAGAAAGCATATTTTTCTTCTCATGAAGATTTGAGAGCCCAAACAAAGTGTTTTTTCAGTGTTCTTCATAGTTTCGAGATTGGGAAGCACAGAGGCACGCTTTTTCAAGGTCCTTTTTTCTAGAGGATCATTTTTCAGAAACAGGGCCGAAGCTTTCTCAATTTTCATCAAAATGGGTCCACCTGGATTTTCATCCTCTTGAAGATTGGAAATTTTTATATTTTCGAAAATCCATTTTTTTGTTGCTTTTTTGAGAAATCCTCAACTTTTTCAAAATCCGACGATCTGGGTTGCTTCAGAGCGGAATTGTCTACAAAACCCATGTGCCAGCTTTTTCTCTCGAAAGCTGCTTTTTAGAAGATATTATTTCCCAAAATACCAATTGGATGACATCACCAATAAAGCAAGAATGTAGATGAAGATGTGACTCAAAAAAAGCAGCTCTAACTCAGATGCTTTTTGTTTTAAAGCAATTGCTTTCATTCTAAGCTCATCCAGATTCCATTCTTTATTTAGAAAGAAATCACTTTGTATTAGTTGGAGTTTTCTTTGCTTTAAAGCGTTTGTTAGTTGTAATCTTTGTCTTATAATAGAAATAAAGCTTGCGAGTTGGCAAGTTAGTTAGGTTAAATCAAGGAGATTTTAGGATTCCCTACTCCTTTGATTTAGTATAAATAAGGGCAGCCTTGCCCATTGTGGGTAATGGTAATTGTGATAGCAAATTCGCTCTGCCTATTCTAGCCTGCAGAACTTGTTATTCCAAGTGCTCGTTCATTCTGTGTAATCTGTTTCCAGTGTTTGATCGCATATTGTATGTCTGCCTTTTGCTACAATATTGTTGTCCTAGAGTTGTATCAACTTTATGATATTGGAATAGAAGTCTCATGTTTGCCTTCGCTTTGATTTTCTATCTCACTAATCATCAAGTTTTGTCGTCAGATGTGTGGCTTGCGTAAATTTTATTTCAGCTTTCATCATTAAAGTACAATAAGTCTTATGATGTGAATCTAGGAGAAATTTATTTAAGTTTTTATGTTAAAACAAATCATTCCTCGTCCACTTTTGATTTCTGTGCTTTGTGTTTACTCAGACAATCAAAAGCGTCATTTAGTTTAGGCCTAGCTGTAGTTAGAAGTTTTAAAAAGGAAAAACCTCTGCTGCAGCAAAAAGAGTTTTATAACCTTGTGCTCGCAGCTGAGAATCAAAAAGAAGATAGGCAAATTTAATTTATTTATCTTTTCAGCGAACATCAGCAAAAAAGGAAACTCCCCCTCACAATAGGAGAGCAGTTTATCTGTGCATAGCTGTCTGTTTCCAACTCGCATTCCAGAGGTGCAAATTGAAACGCCAACAACTTTATTTTATTATTGAGAAAAGTGCTTATAAAAGGAGGATTTGTGCACAGAATGAGGGTTAGAGACTAAGTCACAAGATTCGCCGATTTTCGGCCATGGGGTTCGAAAATCGACATATTTATGAAAAGCCAATGAAAATCGTTGAAATTCAGCATAAATTCGAGTGTTTAGTTTTTTAGTCATATTTTTATAAAGTGTCGTTTTAGGTTTATTTTAGGTTTTAAGTTGAAGCGGCAATCAAAAAGCATTTATTCTTTGGCCGCATTTTATCTACTCTCCTGCTAAAGTGCCGACTACCTCCGTTTTATCTACTCCCAACAAATTTAACAACTCCCACCTGGTGCCAACTCAGGTGCTCAGGGAATACTCCAGGTGCCCAATGTTTTATCTGTTCTCTGTGTTTGCAGCGTTGGTTTTGCAGTTGCCACAAAGTTGGAAGATTTTGCAGTTGGACACGCCATCACCGTGCACACACAGGTATTTCCCTGTTTAATTTTTATTTTGTTTTTTAATTAAGTTTTTTAATCAAAATTAGATTTTTATACATACCTGCTTAATATTTATTGTTATTATATTTTTATTTTGTTTTTTAATTAAGTTTTTTAATAAAATTTAGATTTTTATTTTGTTTTTTAAACTTTAAAAAGCTAAAATGTATATTTAAAATATTTTTATTTTTATATTTTTAAAATAAAACTAGTATTTTATTTTGTTTTTTCAACTTTAAAGTTAAAATGTATATTTAAAATGTTTTTTATTTTTAGATTTTTTAAATTAAAATTGTATATTTAAAATGTTTTTATTTCTATATTTTTAAAACAATTACTGTATATTTTAAATATTTTTATTTTTATATTTTTAAAATAATACTAGTATTTTTTATTTTGTTTTTAAAAATTAAAATATAAATTTAATATGTTTTATTTTTATGTTTTTTAAAATAAAATCTAGTATATTTTTATTTTGTTTGTTAAAGATAAAATAAAAATTTAATATATTTTGTTTTAATGTGTTTTTTTGTTTTTTAAGATAAATTTTAGTTAATATTTTAAATATTAAATATTATTTGTTTTTTGAAACATGCAGATTATAATTTAATGGCTCCCAAGAAATCAACTACGGAAGGATGGAAACGTGTGACCCACAATGGTTCTGAGCTCAAGTGCAACTTGTGTCAGAAACCTTTTACCGGAACTTTAACAAGGGCAATGGACCACTTGCTTGGTATTAGAGCGAGTGCAGGAGGTGTTACTGCATGTGAAAACATAACTCCAGAAATTAGAGCTACTCTAGAGATAGAGCAATTCTCTTTGATTGTAGGAAAGATGAAGCAGGCACAAAAGAAATAGAGAATCAAAGATGATGTGTCTAGATTCACATTTCTTATGTCTTCCTCTCCCAATGTGCCCAAGGTAGGTTGATCAAATGAGAGTGGAACATTGAACAGTTTTTGGAAATCAATAGAAAAACATGTGGATGATGCATTGGCTGATTTGTTTTATTCAAGTGCCATTCCATTCAATGTAGTCAGGAATCCACATTTTCAAAATGCAATTCAAAGAGTTCCAGAGTTTGGCAAAGGGTACACACCTCCATCTTCAAAGGCTTTCAGAACAACTCTTTTGTAGCGGTCAAAAGATAGGGTGACTGGTCAATTAGCTGAGATCAAAGCCTCTTGGAAGGCAACAGGTTGCAGAATATTGAGTGACGGATGGTCAGATAAATGTCAGAGGCCATTGATTAATGTTTTGGTGTCTTGTCCTCAAGGTGTTGTGTTCTGGAAGGTGATTGACACCCTGAACCATAAGAAAACTTCAGAGTATGTTTTTAAAATATTAGAAGAAGCCATTCTTGAAGTAGGAGTGGAAAATGCGGTTCAAGTGGTAACTGATAGTGTAGCAAATTGTGTGGGAATTGGGAAGCTAATAGTAGAAAAGTACCCACAAATATATTGGAGCCCATGTGCAGCCCATTGTTTAGATTTGTTGCTTTATGACTTGGCTAAATTCCCATAGGTGCTTGAAGCAATTGATAGAAGAAGGGCAATTGCAAATTTCATAAGAAATCATCATCTCACATTGAGTCTTTACAGGCAACAGACATCTAGGGAGTTGTTGAGGCCTTGTGACACAAGATTTGCTTCATTTTAAATCACTTTGAAAAGAGTGGTTGAAAAGAAAGCAGCTATAAGGTCTGTTATTTGCAACAATGAGTGGGAGAATTCAGCTCTTTCTAAAGGTCCTAAGGGGAAGATGATAGAGCAAATAATTTCAAATAGCAATTTTTGGGAAAGTGCAGCAAAGGTTTTAAATGTATATGGACCGATTGTTGATGCGCTCCGTATGGTTGATGGTGACACCCCTTGTCTTGGCATGCTTTATGAGAGCATGGACTGTTGTAAGGAAGCTATTCAAAAAACACTCAATAATGTGGAAGTGGACTACATGGAGATATGGGAAACTGTTGATTCTAGATGGAAAATGATGCAGACACCTTTACATGCGGCAACTTGTTATTTGGAGCCTAAGCTATTTGACATTGATAGACAAACTGATTGTGAAATTATGGTAGGGCTTTTAGAAGCCATTGAGAGGCTTGAACCAGATCCACTAGTGGCAAGTCTAGTTAGAGACCAATGCTAGAAATACAAGGCACCAGAAGGGATATTTGGAATGGCATCAGCTAAATATGACTGGGCACGAGTGGAAATACTTGGGTTTAGATGGTGGATGATCTATGGAGCACATACACCTGAACTACAACGCTTTGCTATTCAAGTTTTGAGTCAAGGAGCAAGTTCATCAACTTGTGAGAGGCATTGGAGCTACTTTGACCACATTCATTCCAAAAAGAGGAACAAGTTGCTATCCAGAAAGTTGGGAGATCTTGTTTTCATTCGTAGTAATTTACAATTGTTTATGAACAATTCAGCAAATTACTCATCTTCTTCACAACAAATTTCAAAAGCCATAGTCGTTGCAGCAGATGAACCTGACTTTTTGGATGATGAATTGAGTAGCACATCTATCATCTCACCCAAGTCTTCTTGATGACTTGGAACTTTTTTTAAGTGCTCATGATGACTTGGAACTTTTTTAACTTTGAAGTGCTCGTGATGACTTGAAACTTTTTTTAAGTTTTAGTTTCTTGACTCTTGATTGTCACTTTTGACAAGAAAAACATTTGCAATCATGATATCATATGTTTCTTATGGTTCAAAGTTTACTATGGTTTATAAATGTGGCATCTATTTAGCAATGTTTTGTGTATTTACTATTTATATTTTTTAAAAATCAAATTTATGCTAAGGCGAATTTAATCACGAATTTTTTTTCCAATTTTTTCCTTGCCGAATTTTTTCCGAATTTCATCCTTGCTGAATTCGAATCCGAATTCAAACCTTGTACTATTATTTTGCATTTGCAATTTGCTCTGAGTAAGAACTTCAATTCTTCTCTTATTTCTTGAGGACAAAAACCCTCTTGGAATACTAGTTTCGGGGATGAAAACCCTCCTAGCTGGATAGAGTGATTTCACCCAAAAATCACCATTGTGCTAAATGTAGGATGATATTGCATTTGGGGATGAAATCCTCACATCCATTGGAGCAATTTCATACAGAAGTTGCCATTGTGCTAAATGAGTTGTGCCATTGCTTTTTGTGTTGAGTTTCCAAGATTTTGGGTGTATTGGAGATAAGTATTGAAAAACAAAAATAATTTCTAGATTTGTGTTGCAGCAGTGAGATTTCATTTTCAAGTTGCATGTCAGTGATCAGCACTTGCATGTCAGTTCTAATGGTTGCTTGTCAACGCTCAGTGGTTGCATGTGTGGTATCAATCATTGCATGTCAGTTCTAATGGTTGCATGTCAATGCTTTCAGTAGATCATTGCTGGGTTAATTTGCATCATCTGGGTATTTCATATCAGCTGTCAGTGTGAAGTTTGGAGTGTTTCTTTGCTGTTCAGACCTGATAAACAGTATTTTTTAGTCACAACAGTCCGAAATCAGTGTTGTTATGGGCAGAATAAATCAGATTTGTGGACTATTCTCTGCTGGTTAGGGTTTGCAGTGTTTCATTTTCAGATCCACAGCCTGCTGCAATTTACATCAGATGTGAAGTTTGGAGTGTTTCTTTGCTGTTGAGACCTGATAAACAGTGTATTTCAGTCACAACAGTCTGAAATCAGTGTTGTTTTGGGCTGAATAAATCAGATTTGTGGACTATTCTCTGCTGGTTAGGGTTTGCAGTATTTCATTTCCAGACCCACAGCCTGCTGCAATTTATATCAGACCTGCTCTTTCAGTGTTTACAGTGGATTCAAAGTGTTTAAGCTGGTTTTGGGCAACATCCTTCATCTGCATCAACATATCTTCAACAAGTTTGCCTCCTATATTGATTTGTATGTTTTCTAGTGCCTCTTTGCATTAATATTTTGTTGCAGCAGTGTAATCAAATTTGGATCAGATTATTATAACATTATATTGCAACCATTTACTCAGAGAAATATCTTTATGTAGTTGCAATCTAATATCTTGTACAACCCCAAAAGGTAGTACCACTGAAGGCCTTGCATAATCTTTATTTCCAAGCAAAGAAAGGCAATGTTACAACCATGATATGAAGAAATTCACGTTGGGGAATCAAGCCATGGAAGAGGAGAGTGCACACGATGATGAAGCTTACACGTGACGATGAGGTCATTAAGAAAGAAGGATTAGTGAGTATTACTGCTAAAGAAAATAGTTTGTTTGTTGAAGTGCTTAGGATCAATGAGAATGAAACCATGTTAAGCAGTCTTGGCATGAAGAGGAGAAAGTTTCAGGAGTTATCATTGCTTGAGGAAAAGCAAAATTTGAGAGGGGAGGACGGTCATGTCCCTCCCACGTCTCCCAGCTGAGACCTATTTTAATATAAATAAAAAAGTGTTTATCAACATTATATTTATATATATAATATTAAATAATAAATAAAGCATATTAATAAATAAGAATATTAATTAAGTTTAAAATTTTGAAATTAAAAATGTTGGTGCAGACTCTTGGAAGTATTAATTTGAAATTTTAATATTGGCGCCGACTTCAATGGGTCCAAGCGGATATAAAGGATAGTACTCAATTTCATTTGAAAGGATCTATTTGAGTTTTGTTTTTCTATCATACTATTTGCGAATTCGCACCTAGCACTGAGACAGAAACCTCAAGAAGCTAGTCTCGCCAGGTAAGATGAAACCCCTACCCAACACCATTTGTGAGTTACTTCCACACAAGAAGTAACAACGAACTAATCGGAGTTTTTATTAATTCAGGTCTGCAAAGCACGTGAGGATAGAAGGAAGAATTACAAGGGATTTGGCACGTTGTATCATCCTCTGCAGTTGGAAGGTGCAACTGGAAGTGCGTCACTCTTTCCTTCCGTTGGGAGACCATTCCGCAAGATGCGATTTACATATCTTCTAGGAAAAAATAATATGCATTTGCACTTCAGGCAGGAGCACACAGGCCAAATCGCAATTTGAAGGTTGCTGAGTGTCTTCGACACCAGCTCCCTCCAATGGTCCCTAAGTATACTTGGAAGTGATTAACAAGAGATCAGATCACTATTAATAGAGAATTCACTTTCCAATTCGTCGGCACCTTTGAGACTCACTCACAGCCGCGATTTTGGAAAGCGCACATTCTAGTGACTCCCTCATCTATAAATTTGGCTATAATTGAGCCTCAAAATTCCTAGTATGTACACCGTCTAAACCAGATCGCGGGAAAATATCTTGTAAGTGGAGTGGCCATAAGATTTACTTACTGTGAGGATTGTGTGGTAAACTTAATTGTAAGCCTTGTATTCAGAGTTGTGTATTTGCAACAGACTTGAGATCTTTATCTATTCAAGCACATTGTATATGTGGTGTTGAGTTAAACTAAACAGTGTATTACTTGGATCTAATTATTCTTACAGTGATCTTATTGATGAATTAATACATGTTACTCTTGTGCTTTGAATCATGATAAATAACTGAGTTAACGATTGCCTGGAAGTGTTATTTTGATGCAGAAGCATCCGGGTTCATGAGCAATCTTCATCAACCAAAAAGATTTTGTTTTGCCTTCTTGTTGTTTTGCTGCAGGAGTTGCTTCAAGAGTTGAATTGATCCATTTTGGAGAATTTCCCTAAAGAAGTCGGCCAAGTGATGAGTTGATCTTGAAGAAGGCCCAAATGGGTATCTGCGTCTCAAAGTTTGGTGAAGATCTGATCAAAATTGGCTAAATTATGCTTCAGCGGAGTTTTTGCAGGTCACTGCACTTGCGCTAATATCCAGTGACACTGGATATCCACGCTAGCATTCATTATGCGAGTTTGTGCTGAAAACCTAAGGCACCGTGCTTGTGCTAAAATGTCTTTGTACCGAACATCTCCGATGACCCTGAAATTCCCTGCTATCTGGTACCAGTTAAATTCCCCGCCGGGCACACTTAGCACTAAAATCTTGTCTGACCAAATCGACGCTAAAACTTGCACCTGTTGGATAATCCGCTTGCCTTCAAAACTCCCACTGATCCCGTAAGGTCGAAAACCCCCGCTAGTGCTAAATTTCATGACCACTGCACTTGCACTAAAATACGCCCTCACAGGATATGTCCGATTGCGGCCAAAACTCCCGCTTGTCTTGTGACGTCATTATTCCCCGTTGCATTCCCTATTGGGACTTTGCACTAAAATTAACGGTGACTGGATCTGCGCTAAAAGGTGCTATCACTGCACATATCCGGTTGGTGGCCAAATCCCCGCTTTGTCCGATAGAGGCCGAATTTCCCGCTTTTTCTGCATGATGTCTGATGTCCGGTGGCACTGGATATCCCCACATCTGGTAAGGCCCGATTTCCCCGCAAATCACCCAGAAAGCGCCAAAAATCAATTTTAACCATCTAAACGGCCATTCCAAGGGCGAATGGGGGTCTGACACATGTCATGAACGTGTGATATGGTCGGTGGCCACCTCAGGGGTCTTTAAATACAGGGAAATTCATACTATGAAGGCAGATTTTCCAAAGTAGGATTTTCTCAAAGGTTCCATAGTACGTTTTTGGAGCTGCCGTTGGAAGATTTGCTGGGTTGTTCAAGGAGAGCTAGGGTTAGCTTGGTCTGAACATCAAATTGATTGTAAGGCTTCGGCCAGGGCATGTTTGAAGCCCATTGCACTCCTGTTGTAATTCATTTGGCATATCAATTAAGAATCTGTTGTTTCTTGCTATCGCTGCTTGGTTTAGCCGCCTAATAAGGCACCTGAACCTTGATCTGCATCATAATTGTAAGAAAAACAATACATACAAGGGGCATTACAAACCACATATTGATAATATTCCCTATACTAGAGTTTTTGTATAAGAGCATGAATACATATAAATGAAAGGAACTATTCACATTCTTCTTGAATTGGAATCTATAGTAAGAATCTTTTATGTGCATTTCTTTTGTTTACTCTGCAATATATAGAAGTATATTAAGTAAGCAGTAAACAGTGGCTGAATGGGATTTGGGGGTTAACAATAAATGTTTCACAGCTAAGTGAGTTTGTTCTTTGCATATTTAAAGGACTGGACCTAGCAATAGCTGGCAAAAGAGAAAGATTGGGTTTGTGGGATCGTTTGAAGAGGTATGCAACACATAGAACACTTGTTGGCGAGGTTGGGACCATAGTAGCAGGGATTGCAATTTAATCACAAAAAATCATCGATCAGGACTGTTCCTGATTTTTTTCAGAGCAGAAAATCATGTTTTTTACCAAATAAAATGAGATTTAATCACAATTTTAACACAGCAAAATCTAGAAAAAAATGCCAGTCATGATAAAATCATGATTTTCCACGATTCTTTCAATTTTTTGGTAAAAAACTTTAGGGCTTCTGGGTTTTTTATGATTTTTGCAGTGATCTTTTCTGATTTTTCCCTAACACGAACCCAATTTTTCCCTAACCCTAACCCTAAACATAACCCAATTTTTTCCTGATTAATTGAAAAAATCTTTATCTTTTGGTTTGCCGATTTATTACTGAGAGATTTTTACTAGTATGGTTGGAAGTGGAACCATGTGGCTGCTAGAGTTAGGAACAATGAATGCTGATTTGGCATAGTTCTTTCCCGCAGTTTTTGAAAACAGATAAAAGGGAGTAAAAGAATCCTTTATCTAAGTTGTTTGAGGCATTGTACAATCATTTTCTATTGAAGTGGAGCTTTTGATTTGTACTTCACTTCCAATAGTGTCCTGTTGAGTTAGAGAGAGAATCAGCTCTTTCCATGGCATTGGATGGCAATGATACTGTTTTTTCTAGTCCTGTTTCTGTAATAAGCCTTCTAAAGGTTCCTACTCACATGGAGACATTTGCATTTGCAGTAAGTAATGTAGCTTCCTTTTATATATTTTGCAAACGACCTATTACTCTTTGTCATTTTTGTCATCACTGTCTGGGTTCCAAGACCAAGAATATTAATTTGAAATGACCTTGCTAATCTGACAAATCTTCCATAAGATTTGCACTCATAGTCTTTGAGACTCTCACCAAGAAGATTTGTCAGAAAAATAGAAAAATTGATTTCACCCTTGTTTGTGATTTCTGACTGGAAACTCCTTATGGGAGTGACATGGAGAGGAGCAGCAGGGTTTCAGTGCTGCTAAGGCACTATTGGACTGTGTATATAAATATACCATCACTTTCGGGATGAACTAACAGCCAAGCAGATTGAATAAATATTTTTAAAATTTGCATTGAGGGAGATCTGCTTGCATAGGTGATCTTGATCTTGGATAGATACACTTGTCATTAATAATTTAATACCTCCAATTGTACCTTCAACATTTCTCCTCTATGGGCACCTCTATAATTAATATGCCGCTCAGCAGTCATGATTTCTACACATAACCCCTATATGCAGACCACCTCAATGACTTTGGAAAGACACCTTTACTGGTGTAAGGGCAATTGTAAGAGTTTAGAGAGTTGTTAGTCTTTAGAGAGACAAGATAAAATGGGGTTTTGAGATTTTTGCATTGTTCCATAGGGACATGTCCCCAAGAGTTTGGAAAATGTTCTGGACATGCCAGGGACAAGGGGACAGGGACAAGATTGGACATCAGCCCTTCCACCCCCCATTCCCTGTGTCCTTTTTTCAGTTTTGGGCATCCCCAGAACATCCCTGAAACAAAGAGATGTTTCCCAATTTCAAAACATCCAGAGATGCCCTGACATCCCCAAGACAGCCAAGGGGATGTCATGACACCCATCAACCATCCTGGGAATGTCAGGCATCCCAGGACCCAGACAACCTGCATCACTTTGGTGCATAAAAAAATTAAAAAACAGTAACTACTAACCTTATACCATTCCATTTTTTGGCTACGTGGAATGCGTGAGTCAATGGCAAATTGTGGGCATAAATTAGTAGCTTAATACATCAAAATGTAAAGCAGAATTTTACTTTCTATTCGCTGCATGTGAAGTTTTTGGCTTTCAATGGAAATGGGCATACTTTTCGATGATAGTATTAGGATTTGAAGTCATAACCTGTCTTTCACGATCTCTTGTGGACTATTATTGTTCAAAGTTTATTTGTGTTTTGTTCCAAAGAAATAATGATGGAAAATAAAAAGGCATAGCTGCCATTGTTAGTTTTATTTGGTCAATTAAAAAATCAGGTCATTTATTATCCCTACTCGATGGCAGAATGCAACAACAATAATATATATCTGGAATGCTTGAAAATAAACTTTTGACTAAGTTACCGGTTCTGGTACTAGTTCGGGTTCGGGTTCGGTTCGCGGGTTCGGTCAAAAAAATTTTGGGTGTGGGTTCGTTTTGGGTTCATCCATACAAAAACATATAAAAATCAGAAATATATTCATATTTGTAGCAGTAATTAAGTTCAGAATACCATAGCATCATGAATATGATCATATAATAAACAAAACCACACTAGTGTTAGAAATTAAAAACACTACAATGTCAATTAGTCAAACACGAATGTCAAATGTCATGATATATATAGTTATTACAATTCAAAAATCAAACTTATAATGCCAAATGTCAACAATCAGCCAATGCCATCACTAATTAGGCATCACTGTCATATGGGTCATCAAAAATATCATCACCACAAGCCATATGAGCATCATCAGATACTAGTATATTAGTAGAACCACAAAAAGTGGCACTGGCACTCTCATGCCCACTAGGGCCACTACCAATCTCAACATCAACATCAACTTCAAGTGCGGCAAGGTGGGAAATGGTAGCATCCGGGTTAGTATGCTCTGGCTCGATATCCCACTTCCTTGAGTTCCCTTCCTTGTAGTCCTTGTTTTTGTGTGTAAGGAGGCGCAAGTTGGAATGCACATACACTAAGTCCTCCGCCTTTTTTGAGTGCAGCTTGTTACGCTTTACTGAGTGGATGAAGGAGTATGTGCTCCAATTCCTCTCAGAAGTTGATGAACTAGCAACCTATTAATACAAGACAACATTAGACAGTTAGAGTTATAAATTAGAAATTTTGAATTTAGAAATTAAACTTAAAAATCTAAAAGATAATAAAACAAACTTGCGCTAAAATTTTATTGCAAGAGGTTGTAGGTGTATGAATGATTGGCCATGGAAGTACCACCACATATGAGCATCAACCTTATATTTGTCAACAAGAGCATCAACACCCATGTCCGTGGAGCTCACAAAATGCTTGAACTCGGCTCTAACTGCTTCTCGTATGTCAGGATCAACAAAGAGCCTGCGAAATGTTGCCTTGTACCCCCGGTTGACTTCAGCATCTCTATATGGGGCAACCCTTGTCCCCACAGAAAGGAGTTGAGCACTATAATATTTGGGACTCAGTGCAAAGGCAAGAAGATGCAATGGGGTGGTCATTTTGTCCCATCTCTCTTCAATAATTTGGTGTATTTGATTGAAGAAAGTTTCTTTAGGATCTCGCTCACGTTCATTTATGATGGCTTTCATCTTCTCAATCATCGAGTCGATGCCATCATATACCTCTCCCAAACAAGGCCTATCCATGTCGGTATAACGGATCATACTCAATATGGGCTCGGTAAAACTGAGGAGATACTCAACACGATCCCACCAATGGTCATCTAGGATCAGTTGCTTAATTTTTGTTGCCCTTTCAGTGCTAGATTGCCTCCATATGGACCAATTTTGGCTAGTGACCATGCTAGAGAGTGCCTCTTTAACCTTCACAAGCCATCTTAAGACAATCGTGTTGGAGGCAAAACAAGTCTCAACAACCTATAAAAATCAAAATAAAAAAAATAAAAAAATAAGGCTTCTTAAAAAATAATTTAAATAAATTTACAAAACTCAAAACATAAACTTAAGAAAAAATAAAAATTGCTTGAAGCTTCACTTACCTTTAGCAGCTCCAATCTTGAGAATGATCTGAAAATGCCTTGTGACATATGGTGGTTGGTGATGAACATCTGGATGTCTTCTGCCTCACTATACACCTGTTTGATCCAATCAATTTTTTTGCCAATTTTTTGTAGCATAAGGTTGAGGGAGTGGACCGCACAAGGTGTCCAAAAAATGTGTGAATAACGCTCCTCAACCAATAAACCAGCTGCTCTCCAATTTTTTGCATTGTCTGTTACCACTTGAACCATGTTTCGAGGCCCCACTTCCTCAATGGCTTGACAAAGAATATTAGCAATAAATGGACCATCCTTCACCTCCCCTTCACAATCAACTGCCTTCAAAAACATAGCCCCTTTAGGGCACACTGCAATAACATTGATCAATGGCTGATTTTTTGAATCTTTCCATCCGTCAAAAACGATGGATAAACCTATCTCAGCCCAAGATTCCCTTATGGGCTTCAATTTATCCTCTACAAACTTCACTTCCTTTTCCAATAAGGTGGTGCGCACCTTCTCAAAACCTGGGCACTTAAAACCTTTTGGAGCATCATTAATTGCTTTCACCATTTCTTTCCAATACGGTGAGTGAACAACATTGAAAGCTAAGCCATTCGCATAGAGACATCTTGCAATTTGTTGATCAGCAAACTCACGAGACTCATTGTGAAATGTCGTTTCCAATGGTCCCTTTGATCTCTTGCGTGCTACAGGTTCAACTGTGGGCAAAAATGGGTGGCTCTCTACATATTCCTGTTCAAATTCTGATGGTGATGCTGATTGAGGGGGCTTCATTCCTCAAGAACCTCTCTGAGTCTTTAGCAAAGGGTGACTTAGTTTACGCCCTGATGCTTCCTCTGCTTTTTCTTGCTCTTGGATATATGCAAGGACTTGAGCTTGTGGGATGGGTACACCATTTTTTCCAGGGCAAGCTTTGATGCCCAACCCAAATGGGCTTTCACTTGACTGTAAGAGCTTCTATACTGAACCCCACAACCATTGCACATCCATATATAACCTCCACCGCCTGGAAGTGGTTCTAACATTTTAACATATTCCCAAAGAGGTGAATTTGGATCTGTTTTGAATTTGGATTTCTCTGAGGAGGTTGAACCACTTGCCATTGTAATCCCTATGCCAAAAAATTTTAAAAATCAATAAACAACACATTCCATGAATTCAAAGTTCCAAACAAATGAAATTGAAAACAAAAAAAATAAATTAAAAGTAAAACCTAGTTGAGTCTAAAAGCTTTACACATGTGCCGTTGATTTATAGTAGATAGAAGAATTTAGAAAAAAGAACAAAAAAGATTCAAAACAAAACAAAAATGTAGAAAAAAAACACCAAAAAAAAACAACCTTTTTTGCAAAATCTGCCTCTACAATCCCCTTTGTAGCAAACGAGCTATTGCACACCCGTAGGAATAGCAAAACAATCGCTTTAGATCCTTCACCAATCGATCTTCAGCTCTATAGATTTGATGGCAAGAAAAAAAAATAGCTCAGCTCAATATGGAAGAGTTTTGTTTTTTCATTTGGAATGAGGAAAATTGATTGTTTTTGTTCTTAAAATTGTTTCCACATTATGCTTTTAGGGTTGGAGGAGTGTCAAATCAAGAAAAAACAATTAAAAAATGTCAAATTTTATTAAAAAAAACTAAAAGAAATTTGAGTTTTTCGCTACCTGCCGCGGGTTCGTCCCGGGTTCTGCATTGGTTCGATGTGGGTTCGCCCGGATTCGTCCCGGACGAACCCACAGGCAAATGACAGTACCCTGGGCGTATCCCCAAACGAACCGGACCCAGACCAGGACCTGGGCCGGACCGAACTGGGACCCAGGGATTTTTGTGGAAGAACCGGTATCACAGACTTTTGACATAGCCAAGACTCGGGAGTAGCATTATAGCAATTGAAATAGAGTCCAATTTAACCTAGAATATCTTTTAGTTTATTAAAATTATTTTTTATTTATTTATGTTTTTAAGTTTTTAACAATAAAATATTATTTTTTCTATATTATTTTAATAACATCCTCTACAGCCCACAAGATGTGGGAACACTTTTGCCGTCCCTGAAACTGCATCCTCGCAACCTGTTGCTTGCCTATCCCTAAAACTCGGAGAAACTTTGGGTTTTTGTGTGCATTGTTTTGAATCCCCCACTGACCATGTGTGGATCCTAAGTGTTATGAAAGCATTCCATATAAGTTGTTTCCTTCAAAACAATTAAATACTCCTTAAAGGTTCCATGTATCCTTGAAGTTGATCTGTACTTGTTCACTTAAGTGGTGTGTTTGTTCACTTAAGTGATGTGTTGTAGTACCCATATGAAATTTTTCATATGGAGTCATCTTTCAAGTCAAATCCTTGACATTCTTCATTTCCTGAGTCACAACTAAATCCTTGTCTCACGTTGTCATGAAGGTTGCTTTTGTCATTTCTAGTCAGCACCTTTGTAGAGCCAAGGAAAGGAGTTTTCCAATGCATCAACCAAGGTGAAGACAAGAACTTGGAAGATGAAGGAAAGACAAAGATGTTGTAAAGCATGAAAATGGTCATTAAGGCACATGGAGCATGCCTAGAGGAAAGGGCATTTTTTATGTTTCCAAGTTACAAAAGGTGCATAAGTGATGAGGAGCATGCCTAGGAGAGAGAATGTCAAGTTTCAAGGACAAAACACACAAAAAAGGTGCATAATTTGTCCAAGAGCATGCTCAAGTGACTTAAGTGGAAAAATTGCATAAGTTGCCCAATGTTAATGACAAATTAGAATTAAAAGTCACTTAAGTGATTCAAGGGAGCTCTTTTTCACTAGGGGAGCAAAGTGAACATCAAATTATAACAAAAAGTGTACCATGACCCCAAAATCACCCAAGAGAGAAAAGTGCATGGGAAGCCTAGGAGCACACCTGATGACTCGAATGTCAACTTAAAAACACAAGAAGGTGCCCGTAAGTGAAAAAGTGTGTTGCTCCATGGTGGTATGGTCAAGTTTCAACTTAAATATATGAAAAAAGTTTCAACTTAAAAACAAAAGTGCATGCATAGAGAAGATTTGAATAAGTTTTTAGAATGAAGGTGCAAGAAGGTCACCAATGCTCAAAACGTGTGTCTCACAAGGAGTAAATTGCTTTAAAAATACCAAAATTTGCATCATCTCAAAAGTGTGCCTTATAAAAGGGGAATCTAAGTGAAAGGCAAAACACAAGAAAACTTAATCTTAAATCCAAAAGCACACCCTTTACATGGCGAAGTCTAAGTTTCATCTTCAAAACATAGGACGCCAATTGAGCAAGTTTCCCAGCATCTCATTGATTATTAGCAGCAAATTTTTCAAGTTTCACTGCAGTTGTCCAAGAATCAACACTTGTTTTCATCCTTTGAACACCTATAGCAAGGTTTCATAACACCAAGTTCATAGATTTGTGATAAGGTAACGAGTGTTTGAAAAGCAAACACAAAGAAGTTATCATTTTCTCCACTCTTCATTCAAGGCATTTCCAGATCATCATGCCGTAGTTGTGCCAAGGATAGACTGTCAGGGATCATACATAACAAGGCTTAAGGTTTTGAAACACCAAGGTTTGCAAGTTTGTTGAGAGAACAAAGGATGATAGAGTTTTCAGATTCAAAACACCAAGATCGTTTGGTCAGTTGTCACTTTCAAATTTCTTCTGAGGTTCCATCTTGGTTAGAACGAGGAAGTTGCATCAAAATCACTAAGAGGGGCCAACTACCAAACTAGCTATTTTTAGCCAATGCTAGTTTTAGCCACAAGTATTTTTGGACAATTGTTATTTTTGGAGACAACTATTTTTAAATGATCTTCTAGAAAGTCTATCTAGAGGCATTCTATTTCAAGATTTCTTATTTTATATGATGTATTTGGAAACATTTTTTGTATTTAAAGATTGCTTGGATTGCAAGCAAACTATTCTTAGCTTAGGAACTATAGTTACTTTTTTATTTATTTATCATACAAAATCATTGTAAACACTTATAAAAGATTGAGTGGTAATTTTACCCCTACTTGCTATTGAGATTACTGCTAAGTTACCAAGATCTTCAAAAACAAGCATCGAATTGCAAAATTTTGGTTTGGGTTCTAGTTCTGGCCTAGGTTCGGCCTAGATTTGCCTAGGGTTCTGTCAAACACCCTAGGTACACTATGGATCATTTTAGAACCATGTGCAAACCCACGCGAAACCTAGGCAGGCCAAATGTAAAATACACGATTTTGGATGTTTTTTAAATTTTTAAAACATAAAAACACTTAACTAACCCTAATTTTACCCTAAAGTGCTTACATTTCACTCATTTTGCCTTCAAATTACACTCATTTCACAAATAGAAGAGACCAAACCACTAATTTGCCTCCAAGCTGCAATTTTTCATTCATTATGACTCATAAATATTACTATTTTTTATTTTATATATATGTGTGTGTGTGTGCATGTGCGTGCACGTGCATATATATGTATGAACGAACCCATACCAAACCTAGGAAAAAATCTGTCATATTGTGTACCCAAACTTCAAACCCGTACCCGAACCCAGGGAAAAAAAATCCGTCATATTGTGTAACCCAAACTTCTAACCATACCCGAGTCTAAACCCAAACCCAAACCGGCAACTTACGATTACTGTTCAAACTTCTTGTTTTGTCTTATGTGTTGATTTGGTATATTGAATAGAAAATAGTTATTGTTGCAGGTTTTGTATTGTCATTTTCATTAACATTGATGTTGTAGCTTTGTATGCAATTTCCATAATTCAATTTATCAAGGCTTGTCTATTGTTTTCAATTCAATTCAACCCTTATGTTGTACTCAATCTTTTTGGTCTCTACTTTTAGCCAAAAAGAATGAGTGTGTGTTAGCTTCATAGACTAGGTTGTTCACATCAGTCAAAAGATATAAAAATCTCTCATCCATATGTATAAGTGCTGATTAGCCTTGTGCCCATACCCAAGAACCAAACAATAGGCAATTTATTTAGTTTGTTTGCAATGCATGCTCAAAACCTAGATATTTAACGTGTACATATTGTCGAAAGCTAGAGGTCTTGTCCTTGAGTTCTAGGGTTTAGTTTAATTTTTAGTTACAAGGGAGCTTACCCTTCTAATTCAAAAAAAGGCATTACCTTGCATGCTGTTCTGTTTTGTGTTGTCCTGCAATGGACAAATTAAAATATTAACATGCATTCAAGACTCTAATTTCTACCTTGCTGGCAAGTGGTGAAGGTAGTATTGCCATTGTCTTTTTGTGTGACCTGGAATACTTTATGCCATCACATGGCTTTGAGAAAGAATTTGCTTGTGTCGTTCACTAAATCCTTCTCAATTTTGCCAGTTTGTTTGATGTGAAAGAGACTGTGGATTATATTTACTTTGTCCACGTGGGTTTTGTCCTTTAGCAGTGAATCATGCTGAGTTTTGTCATCTATAATGACATGGTGCTGACCTGGGTGTAAACTGGAAAGGAGGCAGAAAGTAGATTGTATTAAGAACATAAAGAAGAGTAGTAAGTCGGGACAGATCTGAAAATGAACCTGTGAACAAAATTTGTTGTTCCATCCACGGGATCAATTATCCAGGTTGGTTCGTCTGTCAATTCAGATGTACCATAAACTGCAGAAGTTTCCTCTCCTATGAACTGCACAACTTGAGCACATCTATTAGCCACTTTACCAAATAAACAAAGAGAGAGAAAAAATCACAGAACTAATCATCCACCTTATGATCTGGATATTTTTCCTTCAGAAACTTGAAAACAAGCTCCTCACATGCCTTGTCAGTTTCTGTTACCAAATCTACCTGCTTTAGAGAAACAGCAAATCACTTGGCAAAATAATTATGCATTAAGTTCCAAACCATAAATCCAAAATGCTTTACTGTGGTGGTTTCATCTGTGAAAAGAACTTTTGAATCCAAATAAATCTAGGTGTGAAAATTAGTATGGAAAATAAAGTTATAACCCTCTGTATTGCAGTTCATCAGAAATAAACTAATTTTGGAATCCAAAAACATTTAGGTGTTAAAGTTATAATGGAAAATAACCCTCTATGTTGCAGTTCATCAGAAATAAACTAACTCATTGAAGATGTAGAGAAACATAAGAAACATGTATATTGTATACTACTCATCTAATAGAATGCAGAATAGAGGTGACACAAGGCATCAATATAAATGAGATTGGATCATACTGTACAATGCTTGAATGAGAGGTAAACAACAATATCACCATAAAAACATGATTCTTGACTGTTGCCATAACAGGGAAACTTGTGCCATGTATTTACAAATTAGTAAGTTAAATTTATTTTTCTTTTGGACAATTTTTGGCACCATAAAATGCTACTCACACAGTAGCTAGCAGGTTGTCAACAGATCTGAAACATGGTTGAAAAATAAGTATCATCTATCCATCCACAAGAGTGATGGATTGTGGGAGCTGATCCAAGCTTTTGCCACTTCTTTCACAATCTTCTGACAGGAAGAAGCAATCCATTGCCAAGGATGTTAGCTAGAATGTCAAAACCAATGTGGAGTGTGGAAAAGCCTCCTTGCTGTTAGAATATTGTCATTGATATCAAAGGAAGTAAAAGGCATTGATATTTGTATTGAGGAAATCAGATAGAGGTCAAATGAAAGATCATGATATATATGATTAAATTAAAGACTTAAACATAAGGAGGCCGACATCCCAACATAAATTTCAGGTTCAAACTTCCTATATTGGCACCTAACAACTAAAAATAATATTGGTCAAGTTTCAAGTGTGGCCGACCTCTAATAATGGCAGACTCTCCTTTTACCTTGGCACCAAACTCAAAAGAAAGATAGCCAACTCTCTTGAGTCAATTTAAATTAAAGATTCAAATTGTTATTAAGGCAGACCTCACTCTAACGAGCACTAAGGATAATATATAAAACCAAGAGGTGTGATTTCTATTAATATAAGCATGTTTTATTAAGAGGTGTGATTTGTTATAGGAGTAGCGATTAAAGAAAACATAAGAGGCTGCAATTTCATAAAGAAAGAGGCAGCAATTATTTTTGAAAAGGCAGCGACTATATTTGAAAAGGAATGTCCCACGTGAAAGGAGGTGTTTTTTATTGTGTCTATCTCTTGTCTTGAAATGATATAAAAGGTGACAGAAGGTGTGACTAGAGAGCAGGAATTCCAATGAGTTATTTCTGAGTAAGAGCAGATTTAAAAAGAAGAGAGTGAGGAAAAAAAGAAGACATCTAACATACACTTTCAGATCTGCATATGAAAGCTTGAAAGAAGTTTATTAAAGGAGATTAATGCAGATTTAGAGAGAAGTATATGGCAGATTTGTAAAAGAGATTTATGGCAGAATTATAGAGAAGAATTCTTGAAGAGAAGAGTAATAAGAAGATAGTGATCCAGATCCGTAGAAAGTTGGTCCCTTAACAAGAGATTGGTGTTTCTTACTAGGTTGGTGTTCAGTTGCGGATTGATACTCACGACATCTGCAAGCGGGGATTGGAGTCTCCAGTGGGTTGGAGCTCACAAATTGTACAAGAGGGGATTGGGGTCTCCTGTAGGTTGGAGCCTACAAAGATTGTAAAAGAGATTTATATATAAGCAATATTTTGTCGTGCTTTTCTCCCGTAAGGGTTTCCACGTAAATCTTGTGTGATTGATGTTGTTGTGGTTGTTAAGATTTGAAAAGTAAAAGTTTGTATTATACTAATTCCCCCCCCCCCTCTCAGTATAATTGTGTTCTTCAATTGGTATCAGAGCAGGTTCCTTCGGAGAGAGCTTAATCGCTTGAAGGTTGATCTTAAAAGCACACATGGTCGGACAAGATGGATATGGTTTTTCTTCAAACAGGGCACCATTGTTTGATGGATCCAACTTGCTTTTTGGAGCTTAAGGATGGAGACTTGTTTGAATGCTCTAGGGTTTGACATATGGCAATCAATTGTAAATGGATATACTATTTCTGCATCACCACCAACGGATCAAGCAGGTAAGAAGGCTAGCGAAAAATAATCCTAAAGCCAAGAATGCTATTATATGTGGATTGACGGAATCAGAGTTAGTAAAGGTAATGCATTGCAAATCTACTAAGGAAATATGGGATAAGTTGAAAAATATCTATGAAGGAGATGATAAAGTAAAAATGGCAAAGCTTCAAACTCACAGGAGTAAATTCGAAAGTCTTAAGATGAAGGACGAAGAATATATAGCTACCTATTTCCTTCGTATCAATGAGATTGTTAACACCATCCGAGGTTTTGGAGAAGAAGTTAAAGAATCAAGCGTCGTACAAAAGATATTAAGATCTTTACCGCTAAGATTTGATGCAAAAGTATCAGCAATTGAAGAAATGAGGGATTTGGATAAGTTAACAAAGGATGAGTTGCATGGAATACTCACCGCTTATGAAATGAGGACTGAAGAGAAATCTTCCAAAAGGGAAGCAGCCTTCAAAGCATCAAAAAAGGGAAAAAATAAAGAACCAGAACCAAGTGACAATTCTGAAAATAATACGGAGAAAGAGGAAGCCAATTTTATAAGAAAGCTGAAGAAAGGAACCGAAAAGTACAAAGGTAAATTACTTCTTAAATGTTTCAACTATGGAAAAGTAGGTCATTTTGCTTCTCAATGTCCATATAGTGATGAGGAAGAAGAATATAATGCAAAGAAAAATAGCATGTCTTTTAAAAAGGATCACAAACAAGGAAAGTTTGATAAAAAGAAGAATTTTTATAAGAATAAAAAAGTTTCTACTCTAAGGAAGGAAACTTGTTACTCATCTTAAGAGAGTTGCAATAACAATGATCAAGAAGTGTTTTTATTCATGACAATAGAAATAAAAGATAAAGAGAAAGAAGAAAAGGAGACAAAAGACATTGATGTCAATATAGAAGAAGAAGATGGAGGAGTGGTTGATCTGGAAGCAGAACTGATTTCCGCCCTAAGTGATATCAACAAACTTAGGAAAGAGAATCGGATCCAAAAAGAGCAAATTCAAGATGACAGTGAATTTAAAGCAAAATTATCAAATGATCTTGAAGAATCAGAGAGGATGATCTTAGATCTGAAAGTCCAAATAGAAGAAGCAAAGAGAATTGAGGAGGTAAGAAAACAACTAAAGGAAAGGGAACAAAATTGTGAGAAGCTTGAATCTGAGATCGTTTCTTTAAGAAAGGAGTTTGAAAAGACAAGTGCCCAATTAAACCGAAGTTTGAAAAATGAGAAGAGTACCGAAATGTTGGATGACATTATCAACTCTCAAAGGCAAATTTTTGACAAAAGTGGTCTTGGCTAAGAAAAGGGTCAAAACTCAAAAACATCACAATCATCAAACGAAGAAAAATCAAAGGGTTATGCCGATGTTCTTAAAAGTCCTATCAAAAATGAAATCAACAAAAAGAAGGAGATTCAAAAGTCAAGCACACCTGCAAAAACAAAGAACATGTTCAAAAGGTGTAATGTCCCCTCTTTTCGAAGTGATCGCCTTGGAGAGCCGATGTTCTATTTTCCACACTTTGGGATTTTTGGAGGGCATTTTGAGTAGTGGAGATGACTTGTCATATTTTTCTAATGTCCTTGATGCTTTTATCTTGCATAAAATAATTTTCCTACACATGGCGCGAACCATCTTGGAGATGGTAGGATTGTGGAAATTGGTCTTTTGAAGGATTTTTGGAGGTGAATTTGATGTCTTTCCTATGCTTTGATATTCGCCTTGGAGATGGTCAAGTGAAAAGGACGAATTGGAAAACGAAAATTCAAATCTTTAATTTGACATTTTGGCACTCTAGGCTTCTGGTGGGTCGGCCAAAACAAAAAAGAAAGGCAGTTTTACCTTGGATGGGTCAGCCTAGGGAAACAAAGTAACAGTGAAATTGGGCGCCAAGAAATGATGTATTATGGGTCGGCCTAAACCTTGACCTCATGGTCGGCTAGAAAAGGATTTTAAAACAAATGTATTTAATTTATTTTGTGACGCCAAGTTTACCTAAAGAGGGTCGGCCTCTTTGTGGAGAAAAAACAATAAAAAAATAAGGAATTATGATCTAGGTCAGCCAACATTTGTAGAAGGTAAAAATTCATGTATATAAGCATCTTGTTTGGATCATTTAAGCATCATGGAATGAGTTTGTTTCTGATTTTCCCATTGTTGGCCATAATCTGATCCAGGTCTGTATATAATCTGATTTTCATAATTGGGGCATTTGCAAGAATGAATTTTGATCATAAGAGTACAAGTTAGAGAAATTATCCCAAGAGCAATAAGACATGGAACAAAAACAAGGGTTCTTATGGGTTTGAAAATAGAAACTACAACTCCTTTGCCCCCTTAATGAATTTTAATACTATATGTTACAAGTGCAATAATTTTGGGCATACAACAAAGTTCTATAGGAGTGTTTTTGAAGAACCTCCCAAACTGAATAAGAAGGAAGAAGAAAAATCCATGCTGGTCCAAACCGCTCTACATGCTCAAAATGAAGGAGAGCAGTGGTACATTGATAGTGGATGTTCTAGTCACATGGCAGGTGACAAGAATAAATTTATCACCTTAAAAAAGGTGAATGGCGGAACAGTGAAGTTTGGTGATAATGCAACAACAAAGATATCCGGAAAAGGAATCCTTAGCTTAGACAATGGCAAGACAAAAACCGAAAATGTTCTATATGTTGAAGGGCCGAAACACAATCTTCTAAGTGTGAGCCAAATGTGCAATCAAGGGCACACTCTCACATTCAATGCAGAAGGGTGTGAAATCAGGAAAGCAGGGAAACTATTTGTTGACACTAGTCGATCTACTAGCAATCTTTGTGTACTTAGTGAGATAAGAGGTGAAAAATGTTGCGTAAGTCAAGAAGATGAAAGTTGGTTGTGGCACAGAAGGATGGGTCACATAAACTTTGACAATCTTGTCAAAACTAGTTGCCAGGAGGCAGTGAGAGACATGCCCAAAATATCAAAGCCATCAAATGTCATTTGCAAGCAACGCCAGCAAGGGAAGCAGACTAGGGTAAGCTTCAAAACAAAGGAATACTCTACATTGAAACCCTTGGAGCTTATACATAGGGATCTCTGTAGACCAACAAGAACAAAAGGTATTCATAGTGAAAGATACTTTATGTTGTTGATTGATGATTACTCTACAATGACTTGGGTCACTTTTCTAAAAGAAAAATCTGAAGCATTTAACAAATTTAGGGCATTCAAAGCCTTGGTGGAGAATGAAACAAGTCAAAAGATCAAGTGCCTTAGATCAGATTGAGGAGGAGAATTTACTTCGAATGAATTTGAAGAGTTTTGTGAAAACCATGGAATAAGAAGACATTATTCTACTGCAAGAACTCCACAACAAAATGGGGTTGTGGAAAGGAAGAACAGGACAGTCCAAGAAATGGCTAGGACCATGTTAAATGAGTCCAAGCTACCTGACACATTTTGGAGAGAAGAAGTTTATACAATTGTCTATATCCTAAATTGTCGGCAAATAAGGGTAAATAACGATAAAACACAATATGAGTTGCGGAAAGGGAGGCCTACAACAGTGAAGTATTTCAAGGTATTCAGAAGAAGATGTTTTATAAGGAGAGATGATGAAGAGTTGGGAAATCTTGATTCAAGATGTGATGAAGGAATATTTCTTGATTACTCCTCTAGGAGTAAAGCTTACAGGTGCTATAATAAGAGGCTGCATAAGATTGTTGAAAGTGCAAATGTCAAAGTGGATGAAGCACATTACTACAAAGAAAAAGAACAAGAAGTTGAATGTCAAAATGAAGAAAGGTGCAAAGAAAAGGAAGTAGAGGAAGAAATTGAAGATGTGGTAGTTGAGCAAACAAACATAAAGACACCGGCACAAATATCATCTAAGACACCATCTAGATTTGTTCAACGAAATCATCCAGAAGATTTAATTATCGGTAACAAAGGTGGTGAGATTCAGACAAGAAGAAGATTGAACTTAGAGCATGTAAATTTGTCTTTGCTTTCAAAAATAGAACCCAAGAATTTTTAGGAAGCAAGTGAAGACAAATATTGGATAGGTGCTATGGAAGAAGAACTGGATCAAATAGAAAAGAATGGAACTTGGGAATTTGTTCCAAGGCCTAAGGATAAAAACGTAATTGGTACTAAATGGGTCTTCAGAAACAAACTCAATGAGGAAGGACAAGTGGTAAGAAACAAAGCAAGATTAGTATGCAAGGAATTGACTTTGAAGAGACATTCGCTCTTGTTGCACAGTTAGAAGCCATAAGAATGTTCTTGCCTTGGCATGTTTCAAGAACTTCAAAGTTTACTAGATGGATGTAAAATCAGCATTTCTAAATGGAAATTTAGAAGAGGAGGTTTCTATAGAACAACCTTAAGGGTTCATTCTGACAGAACATAAGGATTTTGTTTGCAGATTGAAAAAGGCGCTCTATGGATTAAAGCAAGCTCCCAGGGCTTGGTATTCGAGGTTGGACAAGTACTTATAGCAACAAGGGTCCAAGAGAGGAGTTGTCGATAGCAACCTTTACATCAAAACTATATGCGATGATCAGTTGATAATTGTGGTATATGTTGATGATATTATAGTTGGAGGAAGCAGTGACAATATGTGTCAAGGGTTCACCATGAACATGCAGAAAGAATTTGAAATGACCATGCTTGGTGAGTTGTCTTTCTTCCTTGGGCTACAGATCTCTCAATCTGATAAAGGGATATTCATTTCACAAACCAAATATGTTAAGGAGATGTTGAAGAAGTTTAGAATGGAGGATTGCAATCTTGTAAGTACACCCATGGTCACAGGGTGTAAATTAAGAATGATGAGTCACCAAAGGCAAATCAAACTCTTTATAGGTCAATGATTGGAAGTTTGTTATATGTGACAGCTTCACGGCCTAACATTATGCAAGTAGTTGGCATGGTGGCAAGGTTTCAAGCTGCACCTAAGGAAACTCACATTGTTACATCCCCTTCTTCTGAACAATGAAACGTTGGTTATGTTGTTAGTTGTGTATAACTGCTTTCATGTGAATATGAAATTTATTCATTGGATAATGTGTATAACTATATGAGAATGATTTTCTTTTATATGCGAATATTTTTCAATTATATGTGAGAATGGATGTATGGATATAATATATATTAATGTTCGTATCAAGGAAATGATTTAACCTCCATTAATTGTCGAAGTGGTTGCAGGATAAATCAAATGACAAGGAAAAAGGGATATCAACAGGGAGAGGATGATTACAGGAATTGAAAAACAATAATAATGTCTAAGCCTAAGACTTCGTAGCCTTGGCCAAGGCACATGCATATAACTATATTTGTAATTGGTGAGAATTATTTTTCCTTATGTCTATTAAATAAAATATAAATTGTGTCTTACCTTTTGAGGAGCGCTTGGTAGTGTGCGAGCTGGAGTCTTGTTTTGTAACTCCCACTCTGCCGCATGCAAGAAGGAAACACTCCTTGCATGCGGACAGGGTAGGAGGAGCGCGCATATAATTATTGGTGTTCATTCTTTCTTGGTCATTCATTCTTTTTACTCAATCTTGGATAGAAAATAGCATTCGCACCATTTCTAAAAGCATTCGCAAGAATTGTAAGCTATGCATTGATCAATATTTTTGCATTCCGCTGAAGTGCTTCGTCTCTACAATACTGAAACCTGAATCACATATTTTGGAGCATTGTTTTGCATTCTTCGGAAGTATTTTCTACTCTGCATTTTGGTAATCCAAATCATACATTCCTTGGTGTATCAACTGCGTACTTGCTAACTCTGTCAAGTTATTATCATCAAAGCGGCCGCAAGAACAAATCGGCAATCTAGTCTTGTCTTGCTCGACATTTCCTTCAGTTTTCGATCAGTAAAAGAATTGTCCAGGCAAGACCATAGTTCTTTCATGCAATAGAAATACATCATTGGGATAGCCGTAGTTATCAAATCATTCTATCTTTTTGTAATCTTTGTTTTGTGATTCATGATCGGCCTTTTGAATCAGTATATGTTGTTCATCTATCAAGTCTTTCGAATCTGCAGAAGTATTGTCCTTCCTTACACCTTATATATATATATATATATATATAAGAATTATATCTGCTCATATATTTATAGTTTCCTTAAGATATATGACTTCGGTCGCTAAGTATGAAAAGATATTTTTCTGTCTATATGTTTTTATGCTGCATCTCTTGTGAATCTATAAGTATGTCAAGTGGATCATACATGATTTTCTTTCAAACCTGCAACCAAAAAGAAACATATGAAATAATGTCAATGCCGAGCAAGGGTGAATGCTGACGACACAGTAGTGTCAGATATATATATTAGAAATTCTTGGCCAAGGTTACGATGCAGTATAGGCATCTGTCAGCTATCAAGTACCAGATATACCACTGGTCAGAGTGATCTTTCTAGTTAGGAGGTACCTATAGGGAAAAAATCGATCAGGAGGTATAGGTTCTTGACATCAGGCTCAGAGGCAATATTGATATTATTAGATTCCTCGTTAATCACCCTCATGAAGGGTCGGGTTTCTTCAGTTGAAGAAGCACGAGAGACCAGTTGGTCTTGGTTGGGTGGATAAAACCCTTGTTGATATTCCTTTTTCCAAAATCCAATGGAAGATTTGCAAACAAATCAGCAGGAAGCTATTCAAGTTGTACTTTTCTTAATCTCTCTTCCTTCCTTAATATTTGAATTTCATTAAAGGAAGTTGGTTAATTTATTTTGATTATATGTATTTTGTTAGAAAGATTATTTCAGCTGAAAATGAAAGTTAGTTGTAATATCTGAATTTTATTTCATTCAATACTATAATAGTTAGTTATTTTTTCTGCTGAAATTCTGTTAAATGTAAGTTATAATAGGTCAATGATTGGAAGTTTGTTATATGTGACAGCTTCACGGCCTAAAATTATGCAAGTAGTTGGCATGGTGGCAAGGTTTCAAGCTGCACCTAAGGAAACTCATATGCAAGCTGTAAAAAGAATTTTCAAATATTTGAAAGGCACATTAGATTTTGGTTTAAAGTATCCAAAAAGTGAAGACTTCACCTTAACAGCATATACAAATGCAGATTGGGCTAGAAGTGTTGATGATAGAAAGAGTACAAGCGGAGGAGCATTCTTTCTAGGAGATAGTCTTGTTTCATGGTTAAGTAAGAAACAAGCTTCAATGTCCCTATCTACTGTAGAGGCGGAATACATTGCAGCAGTATCCTGTTGCACTCAGGTTCTCTGGATGAAACAAACTTTGAAGGACATGAAGATAGAGTATGATCATCCTATCTCAATACTTTGTGACAATACAAGTGCAATCAATATTTTAAAAAATCCAGTTATGCACTCAAGGACAAAGCACATTCCCATCAAGTATCACTTCTTACGAGAACAAGTGGCAGATCGACAAGTCAAGTTGGAGTATGTTACCACAAAGGGACAAATTTAAGGCAGAAATTGGGGATAATACCACTCTCCTCCAGCCATTGAGGAGAAGTATAGTTTCAAGGGAAGCTAACTATTGCAATATCATCTAGCTCCATAGAAGAGAAGATTCAGAGATAAAGGAAAGATCCTTTGCCATTGATGTCAAAGGGGGAGAAATAGAGATAGGGGGAGCAGTGAGATAGGGGAAGCAGTGTAAAAAGAGAGATTATCCTGTGTATTCATAGTTTGGTTGCCATCAATGACAAAGAGGGAGGATTGTTAGAATATTGTCATTGATGTCACTGGAAGTAAAAGGCATTGATATTTGTATTGAGGAAATTAGATAGAGATCAAATGAAAGATCATGAACATATGTTTAAATTAAAGATTTAAACATAAGGAGGCCGACATCCCAACATAAATTTCAGGTTCAAACTTCCTATGTTGGCGCCTAACAACTAAGATTAATGCTAGTCAAGTTTCAAGTGTGGCTGACCTCTAATAATGGCCGACTCTCCTCTTACCTTGGCACCAAACTCAAAAGAAAGATAGCCATCTCTCTTGAGTCAATTTAAATTGAAGATTTAAGTTGTTATTAAGGCCGACCTCACTCTAATGAGCGCTAAGGATAATATATAAAACCAAGAGCTGCGATTTCTATTAGTATAAGCATGTTTTATTAAGAGGTGTGATTTGTTATAGGAGCAGCGATTAAAGAAGACATAAGGGGCTGCGATTTCATAAAGAAAGAGGCAGCAATTATTTTTGAAAAGGCAGCAACTACATTTGAAAAGGTATGTCCTATGTGAAAAGAGGTGTTTTTTATGGAAGAGTGCGTCTATCTCTTGCCTTGAAATGATATAAAAGGTGATAGAAGGTGTAATTAGAGAGCAGGAATTCCAATGAGTTATTTCTAAGTAAGAGCAGATTTAAAAAGAGAATGAGGAAATAAAAGAAGACATCTAGCATTCACTTTCAGATCTGCATATGAAAGCTTGAAAGAAGTTCATTAAAGGAGATTAATGCAGATTTAGGGAGAAGTATATGGCAGATTTGTAAAAGAGATTTATGGCAGAATTATAGAGAAGAATTCTTGAAGAGAAGAATAATAAGAAGATAGTGATCCAGATCCGTAGAAGGTTGGTGCCTTAACAAGAGATTGGTGTCTCTTACTAGGTTGGTGCTCAGTTGCGGATTGATATTCACGACATCTACAAGTGGGGATTGGAGTCTCCAGTGGGTTGATACTCACAAATTGTACAAGAGGGGATTGGAGTCTCCTGTAGGTTGGAGCCTACAAAAATTGTAAAAGAGATTTATATATAAGCAATATTTTGCCATGGTTTTCTCCCGTAAGGGTTTCCACGTATATCTTGCGGTGCATCATTGATAGATCTTGTGTGATTTATATTGTTGTTGTTGTTAAGATTTGAAAAGTAAAAGTTTGTATTATACTGATTCACCCCCCCTCTCAGTATAATTGTGTGTTCTTCACTTGCAAGAGGGCAGAAAAACTTCATCTTCCAAAACCGAAGCATTCTAATGGTGTTGGAGAAGACTCTACAGATGGTTCCATATGTTATGTTGCAACATAAAAGCTATTATCCTTTGAGGAAAAGTCTCCATGATAACCAATGCCTTATTGAAACAGCCAGAAAAATGTACAATGGGATGAACAATCCATGTTTTCAATGCCACCAACTCCATACCCATTTTCATGAGCACCTTAGAACCTTTACCTTTTGTTCATAACTAAAAGAGGCAAAGATATTTATATCACATACAGAATCATGAGAAATGGTAGAATGATAAGACAAAGCTATATCACTCCCTTGAACTTCATCAAAATAAAGTTGATAAGCACATGATTCAGCTATGGTATATGGTGATGTCATCTCTCCATTTAAATCCGAGAATTGGGTATTGTTGTCACTTGGATTTGCACCCTATGTTGAAGCCCATTTGCTGCAACAATCCAGTGAAACATGAGAGTGATCTCAAGGTGTGGGACCCTGCAAATGAGATCAAACCTCCAAAGAAGGTTGGTTCCTCTTTCTGAATATAAGACTCAAAGAAAACTATAAGACTAAACCTAATCTAACACCTACTGGGAAAAGGGGAAGAAAGAGAAAACTGAAAGGGAAAGGTGATACACTAGGTTTAATGAAGAACACCCACAAAGCTAAAATGCACAGAATAACTTCACACAACTGATAGGATCATTCAGATTTAGGTGGATAGTTGGTGATGATGACATGATGAGAGACATCTATCTCTTCACCTTCAATTGGTGTAATGGAGTGATTATTTGGGATCCAAGTATTGGTATGATTGGTACACTATTTCACAAGGATCATGGTGAGTTGCTTCACAACTTTTGGATTAGTGATGTTTGTATCAGAGTGGAGCAGCGAAAGGTTTGGTGCAGGTGGTTGTGTTGCATAGCTTATATCATATATCACTTGTTGATGGACATGACACTCTTCAGGACTTTGGATATATATGATGCTTTGTCTTTGATAGACTTAGCATTTGTGGACAACGGAGTCTTCAAAGGGAGAGAGTTGATGACACTTGTGGTTGAGGATTCTTCATTCATGTTCCTACAGTTACACAGGCAGATTGCATGGAGGAGTGGAATTTCTGAATTTGGGGAATGGAGCCGAATTGTGTTCATGTGTGTATGGCTAGTTTTGTCTCATTGCTGGCCACCGAGAGTCACTTTGCATATCATTCTTCATATTCATTATGGGAGATGCAGCCATAGGTTGAGTAGGGTGGTCACAGAGTACTTGATCGAATCGATAGTCTAGGCACTTGAGGATGTTTTGCAGTATCCAGGCTTGCAATTGCTTGTGGGCAAGCAATTCCAAGAAGGGAGGACTGTAATGTCCCCATTTTGTGAGTGATCACCTAGCAAAGTTGGCTAGCCTATTTCCATTCCCGTAGGCTAAGCCGGAGGGCTAAGGGAATAATCTAATTGGCAAGATTTCTTAGCCAATTTTGTAGGGCAAAATGATCATAAGGGATGACTTTGTATATTTTTGTGGAGTTATTGGAGAAGTCAATGTAATTTAAGTAATTTATCCTAGAGATGAGCGACCAAGGGAGAGAAGAAAAATGAAAAGAAGGAAGAAAAAGAGGGAAATGCCTTGGAGAGTTTGAGGAAAAATAAGAATAAATTAATATAATTTCCCTTGGAGGAGGACGACCTAATTGGAGGTCAAAAACATGATGTGCGAAATGCCTAAGTGGTCTTGGAGAGTACAAAGAAAAATAAGAAAAATGAAATACCTTGCCTAGGTCGGCCAAGGAGAAGAAAGGAAAATAAAATACAATATTTTTATTTTGAGTTTGGGCGCCTAGCATGAGATCGGCCCTATATGAGAGGGAAAAAGTGAAATAAAATAAGAATTGCCAAGAGTAGGTCAGCCTTGAGGAAGGAGAAAGAATTGTGCATAAATATAAGATTATTTGGAGGCATTTCCATTCATTCACACATCACATTTTTCATTTGGAGTTTTACTCTTGGCTGCACTTTAGGTCAGCATATTCCAAGGACAAAAACCCTTGAGAATATTAGGTGAATTGGACGAAAACCCAATTCCATCTTGGAGGTGAATTCACACAGAGTTCACGCTTGCACGAGCGCCACCTTTTGGAGGAGTTTTTGACAAAGATTGACTAGGGTTCATGCCCTAGGTTGAGTGCCACTTCCATAGGAAGGCGACTTCATTATTTTGAGTCATTTTTGCTATTCCATGGTATGTATAAACCTAATTTAGGTTGAACTTATAGGAGCAAAAATCTGGGTGATGTTTGTCATTTTGAGCCCATAATTTGGTGTAATTCCAAATCAGCATATCCAGATTTGGAGTAGCAGACTTGTTTAATCAGAAATTAGATTTGTGTGTCACATGTTTGGCCTTTGGATGGTTGATTTTCATGGTTGATATCATTGTAGATGTTTTTACATGTTTGGCATGTATTTTATGGATGTTTGGAGCATGTTTATTGGCTGCCTATAAGTATTTATGCTTCTGAAGATTAAAATCAGAATTTAGGGTTTTAGAGCAAAAATCTAAAGTGCAGAAATTTAGGGCAGAACTCAGAAATTTAATTCCAGAATTTTAGGGCAGATCCCATTGGGGATATTACAGCCATAGTGAAGTCTGTTAACACAAATTCCTCAAAAAATATTCTGCAGATGAAATTGATATCAAGAATAGATGGTGTTCAAAACATTACCCAAGATTTTAAAAAATTTAAGTGAAACTAATATCTGATGCAAAACTTATGGCAGAAACAGCCCGAATGAAAATTGACCATAAACTATACCAGAAGTGACCAAATCTGGAATTTGACTATGCTAAAGTATAGATCTAGAAGAAATGGATACTTCCAAAAAAAATGACACTTTAAAAGATGCTCATGCGAGAATGTTGTGCCACCAACAAGTTTTGCAATTGAAAGCTACACAAGGACCTGAGAACAAAATAAAAATTTCAAGAACAATATGTTATCAGCAAAGATATCTTCCACACCTTTCTGATCACCCAGATCCCAATGTGGGCAAGGTGAGTATTAAAATAAATTTAGTTTATATTAATGGTCATCTATTGTAATATATCAAGTTGTTTCTATTCTGTTATTTAGATTAGCTTTAATCTAATTTAGAAACATCTGTATGTTGTATACTTAGAAACATCTGTTTGTAACTCTATTTAAGAGCGTTGCTCTTCTGTAAATAATATATCATTGTAATATCATTCTGAATATCATTTTGATTTTAATCTTTACATGGTATCAGAGCAAGAAATTTTTTCCTGGGCTCTTCATATTCCGTACAACGTACAGATTGTACGGCGCCTAAACGAACGACCGTACCTGTTTTGTTTTTGAAGTCGCAATTTTTGGTTCAGGAGTAGGCATTTCCTCTAAATCGCGATATGTATCGTCGTTTTTTGTGTCTAGGTCGCGATTCTTTCTTTCAGATCCATTTAAGGTCGTCATTTTGCAACACATCTAAAGTTTTCCTTGGTCGCGTTCATTTTCTTGCCTTAGTCATGGGTTTCTGTGAAAGGGTTTCGGCGGCTTTAATCCTCATTCGCCGTTTAACCCTCACGCGCGATTTCAATAGATGATGGTTGTGTAAAAGTTTGTGAACGTGATTTTAATCTGTTTCAGCAGCTTTCATGAATTTTTATCTGGCGATTTTAATCTGTTTTCGTGGTTTTTGAGGTAGTTTTTTTGGATGCTGTCTGTTTTGGCGGATTCTGGGGTTGCGATTTGCCTTTGGTTAGCAGTCTCTGTAGTTTACATTTGGCAGAAGTTTTGGTAGCGATCTTCCATCGACGTCTATTTTGATCGCTATTTCTTTTGACCTATAGCGGTTTAAATCTGTTGAAGGCGGTCGACGTAAAGGTTCCAGCGGCGTTTTTTTTAATCCTATTGTTGATCGCAATTTCTGGGTCGTGTTTTCAGAACTCGTGGATCCTCTTTCCTTGGTGGTCAACGGTCGCAGTTCAATTCGTGGGAGGGTCGGCTTCTAATTTTGTCCGTTTTGTGTTAAGGTTTTCACCTTCGGCAGGAATCTGTTTTTTTTTTGCTAGTGGTCATCGTATTTTCTGCAAGTGATCAAAGTTTGTGGTTCTATTCGCCGCTCCTTTATTCAGCAGTTTGTCTCTATTAGCCACAACCCGTGTCGTTCCTCATCCTTCACTCACGATTTGGTGTCTTCTGTGGCGATCGACGATTCTATTATCTTAGTCGCCACCTTTTTTTGTGTTTGGTCACGTTTTTGTTTTTAGCGTCAAGTTCCCATATCAAAACAAACGTTGACTCTGTTGACCCCGTCAAGCAAGCGCCCAGCGGCTGTGTGTTGTCTTTGATCGGCGGTCTTTCGTCAACAACAGCGGGACTCTAGCATAAGTGCTTAGCGCTCAGTTTTTGTCTCTACCGACAATGCGCTCCACGCCTCAGTCCGTGGTCACACCCTGCAGTCACCTCCCAGCGCGTCAAGCGCTCAGCGTATTCCAGTTTTGGCCTTCAGTCACGTGAAGACCAAGGACCAGCGCTCAACATTTGTTTTTGGCAGGCGGCCATTTTGCTCAACTTCGGATTCCTCGGGATTTGTCTTAAAATCTGTGTTCGGGTTTTCCTGTCTCAGGATTTGTGCTAGGGTTCTTGACTCTATCTCAGGTTCTATGCCCTCAATCTGCCTTTGTCTTTATGGTCAAGCAACCTACAAATCTTGTCACATTTAGGGGGCATCTTGGTTTAGTTGATAGATTGACCATTAAGGGGGGGTATAAAATAAATTTAGTTTATATTAATGGTCATCGATTGTAATATATTAGGTTGTTTCTATTCTGTTATTTAGATTAGCTTTAATCTAATTTAGAAACATCTGTATGTTGTATATTTAGAAACATCTATTTGTAACTCTATTTAAGAGCGTTGCTCTTCTGTAAATAATATATCATTGTAATATCATTCTGATTTTAATCTTTACAGTGAGAGCATACGAGTGCTTCAAAGTTAGCATTCAAATCATAAACCAACAGTAGAAACAATCTTCCACTTATTTAGTGGGCATCCACTCAATAGTGGGACTAAGCATAAAAGTAAACATCAACTTGTGCAGTAGGCAACCACTTATTCAATGGGAGTGCAAGAACATAAAAACCAGGTGCATCCACTTATTCAGCGGGAACCTGAGCCATGAAGTACAAGAAATGAAAGAGGCACATCCACTTATTCAATGGGAAGCCATTACAAGAGTTTGCATCAAGGAAGATATTACAATGAAACACCTGCAACATTAGAGCATTGCCTCTGAAAACATATCACTGCTTTAGCAAAGGGAGCATAGGAATACTCTAAGAAGTTAAGAGTTTAGACATACAAATATATCATAAATATACCATGAATATACCAAAGAAGTGTGACATGGGAAGAGATTGATTGTTGCTTTCTGAAGATGATCCCAGTGCTGGTACGCAGGCCTGAAATCACTATGCTGCCGCTGCACTTCACTCATAACAGCTCCTCCTCCCATATTCCTCATGCCAATCTCCATGGTTAATAGCTTCCATACTAGGCGTCACAAATGGAGGATTGTGCAAAGTCCAAAACCCAGCGATTTCCCTTGGCTGATGTACATGCCCAGCATAACACGCACGGCCTAGTACAGATGTACGGGCATGCAAGGCTCCTATTTCTGCAACCAAAGATCTCCAAACAGATGAAACTAAAGCACCAAGGAATGATGAATAAATTCCAATAAAAATCTGAGCATAAGGCAACCCTTCCAAACAAGTTGATGCAACCTACAGCAGTACGGCTCAGCAGTACAGCCAACAAAAAGTCATAGCACCAAACTTCAAGGAAATCTCCAACATCCAATCCAAAATCACACTAATATCCAGAACAACAAAACAAGGTCACTTCCAAAACAAACCCCATCAAAAAATGTCAAAATCCATTCAGCTCTATGTGATTCCTGGATGAAATCACCTCGAGCCAGCTAGGGTGGATCTTTCACCACCGAAACTAATCTTCTCCAAGAGGGTTTTCGTCCTCAAGAAGGAAGGGAAGAACACGCAAGTTCAATCCAACAGCATAACAATACAATTCCAAGCATAAAAAGCAAAATGAGCTCTCAACCCCTTTATATAGACACTTTTTAGGAGTTTGCACAAAAAAATGAATTATTAAATAGAAAATATACTTTTTCCCCTCAAACTCCAATATTTCAACACATTAGCTTTCACTTTTATGTGTCTAAGTAAAAGAGTGACTTTTCCACTTTCCAATGAGCTATCATACCCTTGCACTTTATACTTATTTTCCAACTTATAAGTTTACGTGCAAATAATTAACTGTTAGCTCATTAAAATACTTGTTTTTTGCGGAAAATCCCGAACTTCACTAAAATGCCAAATAAATTGTACCAACATGCTCCATATGGTTTGGGATGAATAACGATGCCATCCAAGTGACTTCCTAAAAATAGACGGCTCCTCCAAGAATCTTGGAGAGCTATCCGGGAAGCCAAACAAACTTTTTAAAAGTTGCACTATCATCCTAAAACATCAATGAGCTCAAATCCAACATCAATTGCTCTGAAAAACTAATCCACATCCATTCCACGAACATTTGAGTTCTCTCCACTATGACGAATACCCTCCGAAGGACTAGGAACAAGCATAAGGCGCACAAAAAGTCTATAAGCCAAAAAGGGAACATTACAAAGACACCATGCATTTAGACAAACTTTGTGAAATCACCTTTAAGGTAATTCAAAGGATCATAAGACTGATGCATACAAGAGAGGATATAAAGATATGGACGAAAAAGGGCAGCATGACTGCCCATGGAATGATGGCATTGATAGTTACCAAAATTAACAACCAAACTCTATCCATCAGCAAAATTAGGGATACAAGGATGAGATGCAACATGAAGGACAAAAAAGGGCAGCATGACTACCCATGGAATGATGGCATTGATGGTTACCAAAATTAACAACTGAACTTTATCCATCAGTAAAATTAGGGATACAAGGATGAGATGCAACATGAAGGCTATCACATGTAAGGTTTATTATACATATAGGGGGGATTTGGGCACTGTAAGAAGCATGGGAGTGGCATAATCATGCAATGATAGAAAACAAACCCTTTGATTTGTGTTTAGGGTTATATGAGCAGCTGAAGGAGAACTTGGAGAAGATAAAAAATGAATTTTGCTATGGGTCTCTATTGACAGCCATTGCCATGCATTTCACTCAAACTCTGCTAGGCGTAGATGGGAAAATTCAATGCACAGAAAACAAAGTCGTGGATCATCAAATTGTGGGTCACCTCAACTCTTTTGGAGAGGGATCTAAAATTATCATGGCACTCTGCAATTGGGAGGAGATTATCAGACAAATGGTTGCAGAGATACACAGGATATCAAATGTCAATATGGACAAGTTTGTGGATACACATACATTTGGCGTGAGCACCGAAAACTTGTTCTTCAATTCATATACACTACGTGTACTGCCCAAATTTTACTTAAAACACAACCAACAAATTTTTCAAGTTAACAAATACGACAATAACAGTGTTGCAACGTGCGTGCACACACACACACAAATGTAGTCGTCACACACGACTACACTAACACAAATGCCCATCATGTGCGGAAGAGACATGTAGGTAAGCACACAAGAAGAGATATCATATCATCTCAACAAGGAAGAAGTGTCAGAAAACGTGCAGTCAGACTGCTAGAAGTGCAAACAATCCCCTATTTGGTCCCTTTTGAGGCCCCAAGCTTGGTTTTTGGCTTTCTCGACTTCCAAATGTCTATTATGAATGAATTACCATGTTATCAGATGCTTGAATGTCAAGAAATGAGGTTCATTTATGAAATGTATGCATGCTATAAGATTGACATTCATTTATCGTCCTTATAAGAAAACTAGTTTAGTGATACCTTCTCTCTCATCAAAACATCATGTTTGCTATGACTAGAGTTAAATCTCCTTCTATGATCTTTCTAAATATTGATTGTAATTTTCATTGTGTATTGGCATTTGACAAATCACTGAATTATGAATTTATCAGTATTTTCATTTTTGCAAATTATGAGGTATTTAAATATTTTGTTTATTGGCAATTATGAGTATCACTATTTTTATATTTTATAATTTAAATTTTTTTAATACATATATATATAGCCGAACCCATACCCGTACCCAAGGAAAAAAATTTGTTGTACTGCCATACCCAGTACTGGTACCCCTACCCGTACCCGTACCAGGACCAGCAACTTAGGTTTCCAGCCTTCTAAGGCTCATCTATGTGCTGTTCTACCCCTATAACGGCCCCTGCACACTCAGATTTTATTGCCAAACTATTGCATTAACTTGCTACATCTGTGTATTCATTTGCTAGACATTGAGTATCAATATATTTGCCTTATCCCAGCCTCGAAGGCCATATTGTTCATTGTCCTTATTCTATTTTGTTATTTATATGTTGATTTTGTGATTTGGACAGTTATTACATTGCTCAAAGTTTGCTCGTACATTGCTATCTATTGAACAAACATCACATTTCTAAATTAAAAAGAACTTGCTTGCTAGTTTTGGTATTTAATCCTTAGGACAGCAGCATAGTAGTTTATTATTTATTTCTTTCCTTTGAAGTATATGAACATTGGTATTGCTTATTACTCATTAAAAATTGTAGTTTTGCATGCATATTAGCATAGGTGCATATCAATTTGCATTCTAGCTTTCATTGCACTTAATTATAATATCATTTAGCTAATTAAAACATCATTTGCTTACTCTCCTGTGTTAAATAATTAATTGCATTAGTGAAAGTCATACAAGGAAAGAGTGCATAGGGAAATCTTGCATTAAAAACTACATACACATAGTTGTATTTCATTTGGGCAAGTTTTGTTTTAACATATTTACTAGTTAGTAAGCATTCTTAAACCATAAAATACACAAAAAATAAAATAGAAAAGCAAAACATTTGTCATTTTCACTATTGCATTCCCTGCACATCCATGTGCCCTAAGATCTAGTTGGACACTGTCGAGGAGCCGCATATGAAAGGTCTTCCACCTCCCCCTTAGACATCCCCCTTGAGCTACTTGAAGCATTCAATCTAGAGCCCATTACACTACCAGCACCAAGGCTTGATCCCCCACCCCCACCTATTGATGAACACTTTCCAAAGTGCCTCCTCTGCCAACATTATTGATCTATCCATAGGTCTCTTACCTCTATGGTTGACTTTGTTGTTTGCACAACACAATGTAGCTGTAAATCTCACCTAGTGAACCCTGACTCTTTCAAGCAAACCATATACAACTTCTCCCATTTCACCAAGCAAACTCACCTTGGCCTAACAGGATTTACTCCTAGGGTCTCCCTTGTGAGGTCTCTTTGTGGGTGGTTCTAGAACCCAGGATTTGGATCCTTCTTTGGATCTTCATCTAGGACTCTGTGGCTTGCTCCAGAATGACCCCAAGAAGTCACACAGTGTAAATATTCCCTGAAAAGATTTCCTCCATACACACAAGGACATCCTAGACAAGTTGCCCATAAATCTGCAAACCACATTATTGAAATGTGGAAGATTAGAGAATGGTGGGATAAGACGAAAGATGAGGCGCAAAGAGAATGTGGGAGGAGCTGATAGATAAGTTAACACAAGAACAAATTTTGACTCTTGTAGAATCTCAATCTCTATATGAGTTACAGCAAAAAGAACTAAGCAGAAAGTAAGGAATTAATAGCTTCAAGAAAACCGTAGATAACCTTTTGAAATTAGAAGAGATGAAATGAATGAAGGAATTGAAGGCGAAATGGCTAGCAATTGAAAAGGAGATAGAGGAGGAACAACGAACACTAAAGCAACAAGCAAAAGATGCCAATCTTAAGGCATGCCTAGAGATTGAAAAGAAAGAAAAGAAGGATAAGGAAAGGGTTGTGGAGGAAAGAAAGAAACTAGCAAAGGAGGCCCTAGCCAAACAAAATTTGGAGCATGAAGCTGTAATATCCCAAAACGGGATATTTTGGACAATTTTGGATTTACAGACTTTCCAAAAATATCTAGCTTAGATTTCTGCCCAAACCCTAATTTCTGAATTAAAAATCAAACTTAAACATATAGGGCAGCCCATAAAACATCTCAAATCCACATAATATCATCACAAGCATGATTATCCATAATGCACTTGTATTCCACAACAATTCCACTTAGATTGACCACACAATTGACTGAAAATAAATGCAGAAGTCTGCTGCTACAAATCTGAATATAATAAGTCTTCAAATACATTCAAATTAGGGCAAACATGATTAAACATGCCCAGCATAGTTCTGCCCTAAATCTGAGTGTTGTACATACCAAAATATAGTAAAAATGTCCTTCCAAAATGATAGGAAATGGCCTCCAAAGCTGCTGCTCCAATTAGGGCATCAAACCCTAAGTCTTCAATGCTCAAATGTAATAGGAAACCTCTACAAAAAGGTGCGCTCAGGTCTGCTCTGCTGCTGCACTAATTTTCTGCTCTTCTCAAACCCTAATCAGCAATACACTCTTCAAAAATAACATCCAAAACCTAGGCGCTCTCCTCCAATGAAGGGGGCTCCAAAACTAGGGCAAACTCCTTCTCAAATGATGAACAATCCACGCCAAAGAAGTGCCTAAAATGATCTTCAAATCGAATCTGCAATTCTGCTCCAAATAACAATGAAGTGCAAGTGAAATCCCGTCACGGAATCCTCCAAAGGAAAATCTAGGGTTTTGTCCAACTTCTCCTAGAAACTCAAGGGTTTTCGTCCTTGGTTCCTTATGCCCAATTTTCGTTGCAGCCAAGAGATAAACTCCAAATGAGAAAAGAATGAATGATTGAATGATGATGATTCCAAAAGCCACAAACAAACTTGTATTTATACATATTTCCTTCACTCTTCCATAGTGGCCGATCTAGGCTGGAAAAATACTTTTTATTTATTAATTTCTTCACAAGGAAGGCTGACCCATCTTGTGCAAGACTTGGCACCCTAGTAAATAGATGCTGCACTCTTTCGTAGGCCGACCTAGGCAGATTAAACCTTGTTTATTTATCCTTCTCCTCTCTAAAGAGGGCCGACCCAATATGAGAAGCCTTGAACGCCAAAAATACCAAATTAAAGATTTGCATTTTTCTTCTTCTCTTCCCTTCAAGCCTTCTTTCTCACAAGTGCCAAGGATAGGAAATATTTTATTATTCTTTTCTTCTTTATAGGCTGTCCCAAACCAATCATACATCAAGTAGGTTCTCCTCAAGGATGGTGCACACGAATAATCAAAGCAATAACACCTACCCTTCCTCAAAGTGGCATCGACATAGAACATGTTAGCAAATTCATCTCCCGGCACAATCTCCTCAACAAGACAAGTTTCCACACTCAAACTCCACAAGTTGGTTCGCTTCAATGGATAGGAAAAAGTAATAAATGGAAGGAGCATATCAAAACCATCAGAAAAATACACCAAGGCATCTCTAAACCTCGATATTCATCTTCCAAAAATTCCGGAGTGTGAAAACCCACCCATCTATTCTTCAATGGTGACCGCTTCGAAAATGGGGACATTACAGAAGCTATAGAAAAAGAGGCCAAGGAATAGTTAGAAAAGAAGAAAACACAAAAAGAGAAGAGGACTAAGGCAAAGGAAGATCAAGCCAAGGAGGAAGAAAGAACTAGAAAAGAAGAGGAGAGGTGGAGAAGGCAAACGAAAATTAGAAGATAAGGCTAGGAAAGAGAACAAAGCCCAATCCTTACAAGATGCCCTACCTGAAAAAGGAAAGCAAAAAGCCAAAAGAAAAACCAAAGTGGATGCCACGTCAAAAAGTAATGTCCCCTTCTTAGCCCATGCAGATAGATGGAGAGTTAGTCTATTATAGAGTTCCTGTAGACTAACCAGCCTGGTTAGGGAACCACTGTTGGCATTGACTTGGATGGGTTTGTCAATATTTGAGTGGATGTTGGCATGGTTTCGGTGTGATCTTCAATTTGGCACTTTCTGAGGTGGATTTGATTGCTTAGCCCTGGAGTTACTATTTTTGGCAAATTAGGGTTTCTGTTTGTTTCGGGATTTTCAATGTTGGAGATGAAGCGTCTTGGCCAGACCTTTCCAACGGTCTATAGATCACTGAATTCCGAGATCATTTGGGCCTCCGTTTTAAAGTCCGTAAATTATTAATGTTTATTTAATATTGGACTTTGGGTTATAATGGTTAAGTGTCAAAAATGTAATATTAAAAAGTCACTATAGCCATAATGTTGAGCATTCACCTTGAGATTATAAAAAGGTGACTTAAGTTATGACTTAAAGTTATGTGCTAGGAGGTGAACGCCTCATGTGGAGATATGGGGGTTAAAAATAAAATAAATAAAATAATAAAGTAACCCTCTTCTTGGGCGTTGGAAGCCAAGGGCATATAAAAAGGCATTGTGAGCTCATTTTATTATTATTGACTCTTGGAAAAATGATATTGTCGTGCAAACTTTGAAGCTTGGCTTTGGAGGTTGAACAAGGATTTTGCAGAGACGAAAACCTCTGTGAGATCACTCTCTTCGTGCTTGAGAGATAGCATCAGGAGGGTTGCTGGGAGCTTCATACGAAGGCTTCGCTGGTGCTTTGATTGATAGTTTTCATGAGGGTTTTTACACAGTTTAATATGCAAATTTTATGAAGAGTATTGTTGAGTAACTTGCAGATTTCAAGAAGGATTTGGGGGAGTATTAAATGCTGTTATTTCATTACCTTGCTGGCCGTACCCCTTCCTGGACTGGTCGTACATTCTTGGCAGCAGTTTGAAGTTTGTTTGAAGATTCTTTCATTCATCCTTGGGCACCAGAGTCCATATATGAGCTACAGATCATTTACAGGGGTTATAAGACAGATTTGAAGTAGTTTTGGAGAGTTTAGGCTACAGCAGAAATCATACAGGCTGGCCATACAGCAGCTATCAAGGTCGTGGGTTTCTTAGCATTTGATTTATTCCATCGTGGTCTTCAAAACTCATGGAATATGGACGCCTAAGGTTGTAATAGGCACTGCAGATCATTTTATGATGAAGTACCTTCGTTGCCATTGTTCTGGATGTGATTTCTATTGACCATATTGCTGGTTCACACACAATGGATGTACAAAGTTGAAGAAATGCAAATGGCTCATTTCACAAAAGAGGACAAGATAAAGGATAAGGGAAAAAGTGTAGAGACAAAACCTTTAGTGGAAATTCGAGATTTTGGGGAAGGGGTTACCTCATAGTTACGATGGAAGGTAGAGATGGCCATGGGGCTAGTTTAGTTGTCTTTTGGATCACCGCATAGAGAATCAACAACGTTTTGAGGAAGAGAAAGACCAAAAATACAAGTGTGATAATATCTCCAAAAGTAGCGTAGGAAACAACAGATGGCCAGATGGATAACCTCATCACAAAAGCAAAACCTAAAAGATATTCTCCAAAAGATTGTGATGCACGACCGGATGAAGGGGTGTGTAGAGATGGAGGAAAGTATTAATAAAACCCTTCACCAACTGAGCACAACACATACTCGGTATGAACCTACTTCTTCATCACTTGTGGAGTCCCAATTAAAAGAGACGGCGCAAAATCTGGTTGAACATGTAAACCCATTGGAAGATAAGAAGAGGCAAATCAAGAACCATGTAGTTGAGGAATAAAAAGTAGAAACACTAGCACCACTATGGTAAGAGATGGAGGAACAAAAGAAGAAATTATTTAAACAATTGAATGCAATTAAGCAAGTGTAGGACAATGACTTAACATATTTTTCAAACTCATTCACTTGGCCAACCATTACAGTAGAGGCCAAAAATTTGAATGACGTAGACGAGCAATTCATCATGGTAGCTAAAAATTATGATGCACAAGCAAACCCAATAGGGACTGAAAGAAATAGATTGTTCAAGTTGGTCAAAGAATACAAATACCTACATGCATAAAGGGCACAAACCATCACATCCATGGACGAGCATGGACCATAACATGATCCACCAATTAGATGTTCTAGATAAGATTTTGGGTAATTGCAAAAAGTTGGGTCCACATAGAGGGGAAGTCGTAAGCAAAAAAAAATCTTGACAGAAACGAGTAGCCATTTAAGAATGGGTGCCCGAGCCTAAATAGGCACCCGCTTAGAAATGGGTACCCGTTTAGGAATGGGTGCCCGATCCTAAACAGGTGCCCATTCCCGATCCTAAACAGGTGCCCGATCCTAAACGGGTACCCGTTTAAGAACGGGTACCCGTTTCTATAAAGATATTTGAATTTGAAAAAAAAGCCTACGCGCTTTTTTTTCCCATACAAAAGGAATGGGTACCCGCTTTAAAACAGGTACCCGTTCCTAAAAGCTTAGGCTTGGGAAAGGCATGATAAGCCAACCCCTTGCCTTGGACCTAGAAGTTTTTTCTAAGTACAGAACAAGAGAAAAGACTGAGTTTACCTATATGGCTGACGACATTTTTTTCTAAATTTTTTTACGAAATTAAAACCCATTACAGATGACAGTGTCTAGTTTTCAAATATGTAATTTTTTTTTTATTGGACTTGTTTTTCTATCTATTATTTAATTTATGAGCAAACTAATCCAAAAACTTGAAATGACAGGGGTTTATATTTTTTTAATAACTTGTAATTTTTAAAGTTTTTTGAAAAAAAAATTATGTCATCAATCTACACATCATTCTTTACACAATGAAAAAAAAATTCATTTTATGATTACTTTTGCTCAAATTATGTTGGTCGTACATTAGGGTTTTTGAAAACAGTAATTAGGGCCAATAAAAAATTAATAAAAAAAATTTATTTGAAAAAAAATTATAAAAAAATATCCTCATCAAACTTTACTATACTACACATCTTTCCCCAAAATGGTTTAGAAAAATACTTTTATTTAAGTCGAATTATGTTGGCCGTACACGTGCATGGTATGGTAAAAAAAGTGACTTTTAAACAATGGTTTTTAGAAATGCCTATTGAAAATCAATTTGTATCATCTGAGTATTAAAATAAGTTACATATTTGGAAACTAAACTCCGAATACTACATTTCATATTACTAACTTTTTTTAAGATTCAATCTTTAAGTGCCTCAAATGTTCAGGTCAAATGTGACATTCTGAAATCAGGGAAAAGACTTCCACTTTTTGGCGAAAAAGTGGACCCAACTTCTTGCACTGACCCTTTTATTTAAACTTGGTGTGGTCTTGGTAGAGCTCCAAGCTAAGGGAATGATCCTTCCCTCTTCCATTATTGAGGTCACCAATAAAAAAGCTTAAACACCTAGTGGCACAATTGAAGAGTTTGTAGAATTGGAAAGGATTTCATTAGATGCTTCAAAATAAGTGCAAAGATATTTTGCTAGGTTCAAGTTAGTGGTTTGATTGGAGGTGATGATCTCAACAAGTTCTAGAAAATTATTGGATTTGTTTGCACTTCGTGGAGCTATAACAAGACAACTTGGTGAGTTGTTACATCTTAGTATGGTCTGACATATTGATGAGTTCAATAGGTTATGATTCTTCATCTTATTGTCTCCAAGACAAGAAAAATTTATAAAGTTTCGGTAAGATATTGGCAAGATTCTTCATAGAATTGGTTTAAGCATTCTCGCACACCACAAAATAACTTTACATGTTGTCGCACCACCAGGTTAATAGATGGACAATGTTGAGCAATGGCAATATTTGGTATATGTGGCCCCGTATGACGGTTCCAAGCATAATCCAAAGCCACAAAAGAAGAGAGGAAATGTCTAATAGTCATGTCCCTAAGCTTTGTAACGTGTTGGGGCATTATATAACATTAGAGAATAGACAAAAAGTATAAATAGAGAGTATGAGTTTGATGTGCAGAAGTAGATAATAGATGGCAGCATTGTAATAATTATAAATATTGAATAAAAGAGAGGTTAAAGTAGAAAATGCCTATGTTCTTGTGCACATGTGTGGAAATATGTGAAATGTCTATTAATGCATGCTTTGTAAGCTAACATTGCAGTTGTGACCACTTTTCCTTTGTGATGTATTAGCTCTAACCGAGGTCAAGATCCCTAAAGTTGTTCTAAACACATCTAACTTATACCAACAACATCCTTTGTTCAGACTATTCATCTTTTAATATAAGTAGTTTTCCATCTTTATTCTTTTGACCAATATTTTAAATATTTAAGTAAAAAAATGTTCTCTTTTTAATAGTCTATCACTTTATGACCCACTCATCATGTTGCCTAACCTATGGTGTCATGTCACCATGCCAAGACAAATGGTCAACCCCAAAGGCATAATTTTTTTTTTGTTTCCTATCTTGGTTATGTTGTCAATCAATAGAAAGCATTTTCAGCAAGCATTTTATTTTTAAAATCTATTTCACCTCAATGTACCCTCAATATCTAAGCCTTTCTTTCTTGGGTCAACTAAATAAACCCACGGAACTGTGCATCCCCATTCAACCCTCAATAGTCTTGGTATGGATCATAATTGGAAAACTCAGACTCGACAACCGAAAAATTTGACTGAAACTTGGTACTCAACAAAGAAAATACATAATTACCACCAAAAACTGAAATTGATGCATTTAGAGAGCACATAAGTCTATTCTCAGCTCTAACAACAGCCTGAACACTCTCACACCCTCCTCAAGGAACATATGAAATGGCTTAACATGCATCTCTAAGTATTGCATGCTCTTCCTCCATTTGAAGTGGAAGGGGAGGAAGCAGTAGGAGTATCCATAGAGATACTGAGAGAGTAGAGAGACATGCGGAGTGCTAAGCCACGACACACTATCATATGCATGGAAAGAGGCATCAACATCATAGACCTTATGAGAAAAGGTAGTGGGGGTGATGAAAAAGGAGAGAGTGCATCCATGGTTGATGGGATTTGGAAAAAAGATGAAAGGGAGATGTTAAAGGAGAATGGGTTGGTCGAAGGCCAGTAGAGGTTGGCCAAAGACCGCCATTTTTCTCCCCAATTGACATGGGGCAGGGTTCAGCGTAATGCCCTGAAAAAATGGATGTCTTCTTTCGAGAACGTTTTTTGGTTTTTTGCCTCAAACAAGTTTGCACTTGGGATTCGCGAGTCCAATCCCAAGACTCATACAAAAGCTGTGCACACTCACCCAGACTCAACCCATGAGTCTTGGGTGAGTCGATTGTTTTCCTTACTGACTCACAAGTTCGTGGGAGTCTCCTTTGGATCCTTTAATCTTCATATAAACTATATGGCCTCACAATATTTCAAATAAAACACAATATAAACAATATTTCAGAATTCAAGTGATAATTTCCTAAATCAAAACATCAAAAATCATTAAAATAATGACAATATTCCCAACTTGATATAATGCCACATTATAATAAATACCACAAATAAAATGTATGATCCTAGTAAGCCCAAGCCATGTAGCATCTCTAAACATGCTTAAAATAATGAACATGTCATCATACAACCAAATCTAATCAGAGTACATAAGTCCTACTAGGCATAAGGAGACAAAATGATAATAATGAATCTTAGACATGTCACATGCATGTCTACGAAAACAGTACCACATGGTGGAGTATTACAAGCCATATCATCAACAAAAAGCAATTGACCAATCAAAAGGTACAACAATTATCCAAATGTTTTCTTTGTCTAAGAAATTCATCAAGCTTGTCTCTGCAAATCCCAAAAAGAGTTAGTGAGAGAAGGCACCTTTTGTTTAATTCCAAAAACAGTCTCAAAAAGCCAAAGGCAAATGGGCAAGGTTACACGAGGACGTGTCTCCAGCTCTGAAACTGGCATCCCCATCCCCAATGGCATTTCCGAGATGATGGGACGACAAGGGACGTCCCCTGATTGTCCCCAACTTTTCCCAAAACCTTAGAAATGCCTAGGACATCATAGAAAATAGCAAAACATCTGCGGGACATTTGGTCATCCCTAGGACAGCCAGGGACATCTGAGACGTTTCCCAACTGTCTCAAGGACATCTAGTCATCTCAAGCATTTAAAAAAAGGCCTTTTTTCAAAAATATTGACATTTATTTATTTTTAAATCTGTTTTAAAGGGGCATGGGGGACCCTTGTGAGCCCCTTACGTAACCCTAAAAGCCTTCAAACATAAAACATAAGAATTATTTTGTTTTTGCTTGCTGCCTGGTTAGATTTTTTCAACATTTTCTCAGCAGCTTGAAGAAATTTTCAGCAGCATTTTTTTTAGAAAAGGAAAGAAGTTTCAAAGAGGAAAGAAGGGAAGGGAAATATGATTTGTTGGCTATAGCCACTATTTGAAGACATTTTCTACAATTGCAATGTAGGCTCTACAATCACTATGCCTGTATACAGTATAACAATCACCGTGCCTGTATAACATTAAGTTTTCATTTATTTTTTTGGTCATAAAACATAGGCCTTTGTTTGCTTCTTTTTTTTTTCCAATTCGCTCTTTGTTGTGACTCACACAAAACCACAATCCTATAGTAGCCTATCAAACATTTATTTCATCTTTGCCAATAATATGAATAGTAGTGATGAGTGTGAGATGGATAGTGAAGAAGTAAATGTCAACATAAATCCAAGGCACAATGAAATTAAAGGAAGTGTTGGGGTTCCTGTAATTATGAAAATTCAAACACAAGTTTTGTTGCAACACCAACAAACCGTTTTGCATGCCCTTCATCCACTCTCCAAGAGCTTGCAAACAGCCCTTTCAACTCCAAAAATCCCTTGATACAATTTGTCACCATTTTGAGCAATAATCAAGCCAAAAATGTAGGGGGCAACAAGCATTGGTTGTGTCATATTTGCAAAACTGATTTTCATGAGAACTATAGTAAAGTTGGGCAACATTTATTAGGTGAGTGGACACGAGGTTAAGGTTTGTGAGGAAATAATGTTGAAGCAGTGAGTTGAAATGGCAAAGTTGGTTGGGGAGAGTGAAGCAATAACTACTAGTAGTAGACATGCATTCACACCATTGCCATCTATTCAAGAGTATTCAAATGTATTAGCTAGAGAGGGTTCTGATGGAGGGAAAAGGAAGGCTGCTTCTATTATAGGTGGGAAAAATAAAGTGGCGGGTTTGTTGAATTTGCAACAACATGAGGAAGCCGATGATTCAGTGGCCAAATTTTTTATGCTTGTGCCATCCCATTTCATGTGGCAAGGTCTCCTTATTTCAAAGAAATGTTGAGAAAAACAAATGCAATCGGACCCTCTTATGCAACCCCTAGATAACATAGATTGTGTACCTCCCTCCTCAACAAACAATATTCAAAGATGAGTGTATAGATGGAGGACATCAGGCAAACATGGATTAGGATAGGTTGTTCCATTGTCATGGATGGGTGAACTATGATATTCGACATCAGTCACTCATTAATATTATTGTTACATGTCCTACTAGTTCATACTTTCTTAGAGCAATTGATATCTATGGGAAACCTATGGATGTTGATTACCAATTTTGTCTTTTGAGGGAGGCCATAGAGAAGATTGGGCCTTTTAGTGTTGTGCAAGTTGTGATAGATTCAACTCGTGTTTGTAAGTTAGCTGATTTGATGGTTGAGAACGCTTACAAACACATGTTTTGGACTTCATGCTTTGAACAATGCTTTAAAAGACTTTGGAAAAATAGTTTGGGTGAAAATAGAGGTCGATGGCTGAAGCTAGAGACTTACAAATGTGTGTATGTAACCACCACACATCAATTGCATTAGTTTGGCATTTTTTGAAGAAAGAATTCCTCAAACCAATTGAGACTAGATATGCTAGCTATTTCATTTTGTTGGAGAGGATGTTAGAGGTGCAAGAGGCTCTATAATCCATGGTGGTTTGTGGAGAGTGGAAGAAGTGGGCTGAATCAAAGACTGAAGAAGAGAAGAACTTGAGACAAAGGATGCTTGATGACACTTAATGGACCACTATTAAGTAAGATTTTTTTTATTTGATATGTATGTACTTTGTTTATCTTTTTAATTTTTTTTTTAAATTAATATTGTTAATGTTTTTTAATTTTTTAGATGTTACTTGCAAATATATTTGTTCTATCATATCACCTGTTGTGGCGTTAATTAGGTATGCTATACAAACTCTCCAAGCCTTGGAAAGATTTATAAGACTTGACAACATGCTTGATCAAATGAAATAAGCAATTGGTGACAAGGATCCTGAATTACATTTCTATGACGAGCATATCAGGCCTACTATCATTAAGAGGTGGAACACAATGAACATCCCTCTTCATATGGTTGCCTATGCTCTTAATCCCAAGTGGTATGCAATTAGACCTAACAGAACTCCTCCATCATAAAGGAGGGGTTTATTAAGGCCCGTGGAAAGATTTATAGCATTGAGGATGGAAGCAAACTTTGAGAGTAGTGGATTCAATTTGTCAATCTTTGAGGTCCTACAATTAGCAAACCAGAGGCTAGGGCAGACAGGGTCACTCTTGCACAAAAAGGCCCTATTGGATGGTAAGGATACACCAGAGTTGAGGCAATTTGCCTTTCACCTACTCTCACAAGTTACTAGTTCCTTTTTTGAAAAGAGGAAATGGTCCACCTATAGCTTCATTCACTTGATTAAGAGGAACAAGCTTACCTCTAAATGGAGTGGAGAAGCTAGTTGCAGTTCATAATGCCTTGAGACTTCAGGATCAACAAACTCCTAAGGATCGATAGACTCCAGCCGCAGGTTGAGATGTTGACCCTAAAGATGTTCGACAAATTGATGGGGAGCAGCATGGATTGGTCAGGGTTCCATTGGATGAGCCACAACTTGAGCCACAAAGTGACCCAAGGTTAGAGAGCTCTTTTGATATTGATAGCCTAGATGAGGCATAGATGTACTTAGTAGTAGTACTATATTTTTTTACGCTGCGATGAGGAATTTTTTACGTTTGAAATTTGAACAATGAAATCAGAAATTTCTGTCTTACTCTTAATTTATTGCTACTATACTACTCTCACTATCAATATTATAAGCTATGAATCATGATATACTTCGCAAAATGACAATTTCTGTTTTCCTTTAAATTTTGTATTGATGCTATACTGCTATCAGCCTATCACTGATCAATTCAACCAGGTCTGATTGCAGTATAGCATCAATACAAAATTTAAAGGAAAACAGACATCCCCCAAAAATGGCCCCAAGGACTGCCATCCCCAAAATGCCATGGAACATAGCCAGTGGGCAATCCAAAACCCCCATAGCAATATGATAGTGCTGCGTGATGGCAGTAATAAGTAGCAATGTGATAAGAATAGTGCACAACCTCTTGAATGCAAAATATATGCACAAATTCAAAGGCCTTTCTAAAGTATACAAATTACCAAAAGACTTCTGAAGACCACTGACAAGCCTCCTCAATGATAGTTGGTAGAATTAAAATGATCAATGGTTGGGAATCTCTCTTGAAGTTTGTTTGTCCCGGTGCTCAAAATTCACCACACTCCAACTGTTCAAAAAGCCTCCTGTCCAATACCATGGGATAAAATTTGCAAAATGTATGACCAATCATAATAGTTCAGTGGTTATTTGAGTCTGAGATATCCCCTAACTTGTGAATGGGATGAATGATGAGTTATGGCCAAGGGGAAAGACTGAGATAACAACCTCATTAAATAATTCTTCAATAGGAAAAGCAAATGACTCCACAAAATAGTTGAAAATTTTGAGAAGCCCTTCACAGTCTGCTGCTTTAAGAGTGCATAGGTTCCAAATTATTTCATTGTCTCCTGGAAAAAAGAAAGGAAACAGGAGAAGAGTCGTGGACAGCAGAATGACAGGAAGGCCATAAAGGGAATTTGCATGGGGGACAGATTCAGGATTTGAATTCCATAGAGGGGGGTTTCCTTGGGTGAAGGGTACAACCAAAGGTCTTAGACAATGGAGGGCATGAAAGAGCTCATGTCACCTAGATGCAAGAAACTCGAGTTTCATGTATCTAAGGGGAGAAGAATACTCTCTATACTCAAAGGAAATGCAAGACAGGACATGAACTAGAAAATAAAACATAGCCTCTCTTCCAATGAATGGATTTACATAAGATAATTCTTGTAGGAATTACATTTTAACTGCTGCATTTGATACCAAAAAGTATGAATGATATATAGATGGTAACACCACTTAAAAGTTACTGATTACTGGCCATCATAACATCAACACCAACTCTTTAAGAGCTAATGCCTTTAATGATGAAAATGGAGCACTTAATTCAAAGACTAGTTTATATTCTATCAGCAAATAAAAATAATTTATTTTTCAGTAAATAGAACATGTGAATTTAGCAGATAAATGGGGTTTTCAAATTCTACCTCTGTTAAACCCTATTTCAAACCTGACCTTGATCCAAAAATTTCTTTTCGAGTCATTCCTGAATCATTGACAATATTTTAAAAGATAACATCCATTGAATTTATTACCTGATTTCTCTTAGAGCCAGATTTTTGTCATTTGTTGAGTCATGCTTGTGAATAAAAAGAAATGGGAATCCTCAATTGACTGCATTCTTATCAACCTCGGCATTCTTTTCCTTTAAGAAAAATGGTGTGTATGTGCCATCAGCTTAGATTATGGTTACTAACGCACATAATTCAAAAGAATATAATAAATTATGACCCTAAGGGTGGTCGTAACAGGTTTGATGATCTGAATTTTCAGAAGAGTCCACATCATGGTGAAATTAAATAGAGGAACCTTTGAGCACAATTTTGGCTTCCGATGTTTGTTCCCTGTGTGAAAAAGCATTTACAAAATAGCCTGAAAATAGTCAATGATCTGAAAATAACTTAAATTATTGTATATGCATGACCCTAACATCAGGGATGAAACAAATGACTTTTCTTTTTTGTAGCTAACTTAACTCATACAGTGCAGTCAACCAAATCACATTATCTGATCGCTGTAAAACTTAGCTCATCTTAAACAAAGACAATGTCATACAACAAGCATTTCTTCAACTTGGATCATGAACTGCAATTGAGACAATGCTAAGAAAGATGAGCATTCAGCATTGGAAAATAAGAGATGATTCGGATGACCTTCAAAGAGAGAGAGAAGCTGTAATGTCCCCATTTCCGGCATGATCACCCAATGAAGGTCTAGGTTAGCCTATTCCTATTCCCGTGGGCTAATTCATCAAACAAGGGAATAATTTTGGTTGAGCAATGGCTTGGAAAAGATAATGTTGATCAGAGGCTTGGAGAAAGGAATGTTGTTTTACAAAGCTCAACCAATTTCCGGCAAAAATATGAATTAATGCAATTTTGCATTAATTATCAAAAAGAATAATTAAATAATACTATTTTTATTATTATTCAATCGTGGCGCCATTTTTTGGATAAAGGGAAAAAATAGAAAAATAGAATAATAATAAAATATTATTGAGTTAAATTGGAGCGCTCAACTTGGAGAGGCAAAAAAAAGAAATAAATAAAATAATATCTTCTTGAATTTTGGCACTCACCTTGGGAGAATAAAAATAGGATAAAATAATATTATATTTTGAATTTGGGCGGCCTCCTTGGAGAAATAAAATAATAAAATATTGATTGCTAGCCGACAAGGAGGGAAAAGTGAAATTCAAATCTTTAATTTGAATTGTTGGCCTCATCGAAGACTCAAGTATAAAAGAAGGCTTTGGAGCCTCATTTCGGCATCACGAACATTTTGGCAACTTTCGCATTTATGCTTGGCAATTGTATTGCATGATCTTCCAAGGACGAAAACCCTTGTGGAGTTGGTGTGTTGGACGAAAACCCAATCACATCTTGGAGGTGGATTCATACGGAGTTCACATTTGCAGTTCATTGAAGATTGAAGATTTGCTTGGACACCATTGATACATCATTCGAAGATTTGGTCGGAGACCATTGTTGAAGACTCATTGAAGACCTTGATTGAAGATTCTTTGCATTTTGATTGAAGACTTTGAAGATCTATATCATTGCTTGGGGGCCAATTTTAGAGAAAGATCATACTTGCTAGTGGTTGTTGGCTGTTCGTAACATATTTGTAGCAGACCTGAGTTTATGATAGCAGAACCCAAATTGCAGCCTAGACATTTACACTTTGGAGCCGATTCTTGCATATTCCTTTGCAGCGATTTCATGAAGAGGAGTTCGCCTAGTGTCTTGGATGCATTTTGAAGTCTTTGGTATCATAATTATTGCCAAGGGAGGTCCGATCTGTATTGAGGCAGCGCTCAGCATTCAACAGTCACCCTTGATCATCATTGTGGCAGCAAATCAGGCTTAGAAGACAAGCGCTCAACTGTAGAGAAGGTGCGATCAGCTCTACCCATCACTTGAAGACTTTATGCATCATCCATCATTATCAGCAGCGATCAGCTTGGCACCTTGCATTTGATATCTTATCATGGAAGAGGTTCGTCCATTTTATTTGGCATCAATTTGGCATGTAACTCGGATCTGATTTGTAACAGCTATAACTTGGAGGTTTGATGGCCGTGAATGGCTTATTGATGTAATTCCATTCTAAATCATTACATTAGGAGCAGCAGATTGGCATACATATTTGGCATGTTTAAATGTATGTTTCATGGTGTAATTTAATTTGATAAGGCTGCATGCATGCCTATACTTTCCGCTTTCCTTTATGTTAGTCTATGTTACATGTTTGGTGAAGACATTTTGTGAGGAGCAGAAATAAAAATCAGATTTCAGTCCTAGGGTTTCAATTCGAAATTGAAAGATTCAGAAATTTGTTTCAAAAACTAGAACAGGACATGACAGAATACTAAAAAATGCTCTTTGAGACGATGCATATAGAGTAACCAGAATGAAGAACATTCTATACAAAGGCATAACGATGTGCCGAATCAATAGGATCCATCAGATTTATGTAGCAAAGGCACTAGAAAAGTTTATTAAAAACATTTTTAAATGCAGGTCTGAAATGCTACAAACAGTTTACGGGCACTTTGTCCACAGTTAAATTGATTGCTTGAATGGTGTCCTATACAGCATTCTGTCAAAATATCTGTTAAGAGTAAGACTAAAGTCAAATGAACTTTTTAAGTAAAAATTCTAGTGTTTGGGTCAGTGGTAGAGAAGACACTGATCTACTAAGAGGAAAAATTATCATGCTTGGCTCTTTCACATACTCTGCAACGCATCTTATATTAGTTCTTCTAAAAAATATCAGGGAACCAAGCTTAAGGTATTTTTTGGCTTCATTTAGATTAATTCACAATAACAAGATCGAAGTTATGTGATGATTTATTGGCATTCAGTGGTGTAGCTTAAGGTCGATCTCACAAACTCCGCAACTGTCGATGAAGATTGTCCTGAAACTTATAGTAAATTCTTCGCTACCTTCAGAATTTAATAAAATTCTTATTTTATTAAAATCACATGGAGCATAGCATGTGATTTTATTATCATTTGTAGTGGCTTCCTTTAAATATTTAATGTAAAACTTCCCCCCATCCTCCCCCTATGAGGAGTGTGGAGCAAGTTATCTAAAAAGGGATGTCTCTTTTTAGGTTAACATGTTATTTATCTTGATCTATTGGATTACCTTATTTGATCAACGGTTAAGATTGTTTTTCCCTTTTTTGTAATCTATAAATATAGAGTTTTTCTCAATCTGGAGCCCAGGTGTAAAGCCTGGTGGACAACCCAATTAAAGAGATTTAAGTAGGTTATACATACGGAAGGTTTGAGTTATGACAGGGATCCAAAATTATATGCAAAGAAACAATTGAACAACAGAAACAGAAAATAGACAATTAGAACTATAACAATAAGATTATATCATGCTTAGTTCTGTACATTTCCTATGAGAACAAATGTGTGGACAATCTCCTTATTGTTCAACCAACTATCTATCTAGCCTTACAAAGAATGGCTATGTACATATTTATACAAGAGGGAGAGATATGAAGCGTCAGTTGGGATATGATAGTTCATAGTCCCGTTGCAACTATCACAGCTGCTCACAATGTGGACGATAGGTCAATCTATGGGGTAATGTTGACGTGGAGTTATGGCTTGTGGTTTTGAACATAGGTGTTGACTAGGCTGGGGATCCTACTAACCAAACCGTAAAAGTTGTCATGCAACACCCAAGATTTGCAATATGACTAAGTGGCCCAAATCCTCTTGGATCAATCCCCCTCCTTGAAGAGCAATGGTTCCCATTATAGGCAGGTGCAGCAAAAGATGTGGGAACTAATTTGCAACCTAAGCTTATGTGAACCATTTTCCCTAGGAAGGAACTCCAACTACTTTGATGTTCTAGAAAAGACGTATCTCTCATTGTTTTGTCCATTTAACCCTGGCATCAATGAATTGAACCAATTCTACTTTGACGTTCTGGAAAGGAGGAATCTATGGAAGCAAGAGTTCTGCATTGAAGACTAAATGCAACCCAAGGTAGGTAGGAAGATTAAGCTCAAATGCGTTATCTCCTACTTGCTTGGTCATGATATAGGTTCCCTAACGAAGTGGACAAAGCTTGCAATAAGGTTTTATCAGTCTTTCCTTCTGTAGGTGTAGACAAACTCAATCACCAACCTGAAAGGTGTGTGATGTCCTATGCTTGTCATAGTGCTACTTGTACTTTGCATTAACTTGCTACAAAATGGTCTGCACTTGCTACTAAACATGTTGAATGTGCTCAAAGAATTGATCAACTTTGTCAACTTCCTTTTGAGCTAAAGGAGATGCTACTATTGATGGTGGTACAGGATAGGCTACATCAATGGGTGTCAAAGGTTGGAAACCGAAGCAAACCTGAAAAGGGTTGTGTGTTGTAGAGTTGTGTAGAGTGTATTGAATGAAAGGAAGACTTTCATCCCAAGAGTGATAGTGCTTCGAATTATACACTCTGATAAGATGCACTATCATCCTATTAACCACATTCAACTATCCATTAGTCTCAGGATGGAATGCGGTGGATTCGCTCAACTTTGTGTCTAGCATAGACCAAAGTGTTTTCAAGAAATTGCTCAAGAACCTAGTATCTCTATCTAAAAAGATAGTTTATGGGATTCGAAAGTGGATCTAGAAATGCTGAAAATACAAGTGAGTTATTTCAAGAGTTGTGATGGTTTTCTTGCAAGGAATCAAAATTGTCATCTTTGAGAATCTATCAACCACTACAAAAAGACAATCATTACCATGTTCAGTTGTAGGGTAGCCTGAGAGGACGTCCATAGAAATAGATTCCCATGGCATACAAGTTGTGGTTCTGCAAAGTGTCAAGCACTTGTTCAATATGGCATAGATGTTCATCCCAAGTTTAAATGAAAATTAGGATGTCATCAAGGTAAACAACAAGAAACGAAGTAGTGAATGGCTTGAGGATGTCATTCATCATCCGCATGAATGTGGCTATAGCGTTGATTAGGCTGAAGGGCGTGACTAACCACTCGAACAAACCTTCTCTTGCCTTGAAGGTTTATCTTCCAAATGTCTGTGGGCTCAACAAGAATCTGATGGTACCCAGACTTAAGATCAATCTTGGTATAAAACTTCACAGCATGGAGCTAGTCCAACAAGCCCTCATCCTAGACGAGGGTAGCAATTCTTCACAGTGATCTTGTTGAGAGCTCTATAGTCAATGCACAACCTCCACACAGCATCTTTCTTCTGTGCTAGCACAACTAGGCTACCACAAGGTGATGAACTCGGCCTACTATGTTCTTTATCTGCAAGTTCGCGGATCTATCACTTAATCTCGCCATTCTCTAGAAATGATCTATAGTATAGAGAAGCATTAGATAAATGTAGTCTAGGAATCAAATCGCTAGTATGCCTTACCACATAGTGTGTAGGCATTCCAAAAGATATCTTTGTACTCTGCCAGCTTGAATTCAACTCTGAGGTTTCTGTCAATGTTGTTGGAGGAGTTGTGATGTGTTTTGTTGCCACAAGGACATTCTTACATTCAAGTCTCACCCTCAAAAGCACAAACTTCTTACTAGAACTAGCTATCCTTTTACATTGCTTAGCACTGATGAGTGAAAGTCTTGGCACTACCTCCAATATGCGATCTCTCTCATCACCAATATCTATAACTACATTTCTTGGATTTGCCTCATCGCCTGCATGTTGATGATAAAGATATGGTTGCCCAAGTAAAACATCACATACGCCTAATTGTGTGACATCACAAAGGATTGTATCCTGAAAAGACTTGATGTTGTACACTAGTTGACACCGCTAAGTGACACATTTCTTAGAGACCACACTTAACCATCCAATGAGGTATGGCTATGGGTGAGGTGTCAATGGCAAGTTCAAACTCCGAATTGCTTCAAGAGAAATCAGGTTCTTCTAACTTCTATTGTCAACTATGAAGTGCATTAGCAGTCCATTGATCCACATCTAAGAGTGAAACAAGTTTCTACTTTCTCAGTGTCTATAGAGGAAGTAGAGATATTTGTGATACCTACCATAGCACTAGGCTCAGCCTCGATAATTTGCTTGCCTCTGCTTGTGTTGTGGTAGTACTAGTACCCTCTATCTCAAGTTGTTCAAGCAAAGTCTTCCTAGCATGCCATTCTTCTGTGGAATGAGTGTTGGAATTGTGAACTGTACATCACTTTCCAGTCTTGGACTGCTCATGGTTTTGATCTTGTTGCAGTTGTTCTTTTTTTGTGGATGATGCTGACAACTATTCCCGGTTGTTGTTTCTTTTGTGGATGATGCTGACAACTATTCCCTAGTTGGGAATTTTGCTTTGAGGGCTTAGACTATGGCTTGTGATAAGACTTAGAATCTTCTTTCTTGCTCTTGAATTTTGCCTTTGCTTCATTTACAAGCAAATCTATAGTCTTCTCCAATGGAAGAGATCTACAAGAAATCCATATCAATTTGATTATGAGGTCTTAAGCCTGACTAGTACTTCAAAACAAGGTATTGCTTTGAATCTTGGATTCCCAGTTTAGACACCAAAATATGAAATATGTATGTATATTCTTGCATTGTTTGATCTCAACTTTGGAGCAACTAAGAGAACTTGATGCACTGGTCATCATAGTTTCCTATAGGGTAGAGAGTTTCTTTGAGGGTTGCAACGAAACCATTCCACATGTCTATAAATATGTCTATGTCATCCTCATGTGTTGTGTAGTAGTTATTCCACCATTTCTTCACTAAAAAAGAAACTTTTAAAAGGGCAAATGTGATTTTCTCTTGATTAACCACGAAGTATGAATAGATTTAGTTAAGCTAGTTATCTAGGGCATTAGCATCTATCTTGCCTTCAAACATAGTGATGTCTAGATTAACTTGTACCTTGTATGGTGTACGACAACCAAACAATTGTTGTGAATTGGTTGGGTTTTGAACATGTCTAAAAAGTTGCAAAAACTAATACAATGCCCGCTCTTTCATGTGCATGGCATTCCTCTAATTCTTCCCATTGTCTTTGCAAAACATCCTCTATCATCTTCTCTAGCATCTTTGGTGTCAATGTGGCTCACATTTTGTCTCCCATCTCAAGACATGAAGGAAGGTATGATGAGGGGTCATGTGTTTCAAGCCCTAACTTCCTATATTCAACCCTCACGTGAGTGGACATATAAACAGAGATGGTTGTTCAGTTATCACTGCAATATCACTTGGAAATGACACAAAGTGACTTTTGCTCTAATACCAACGATCCAGAGCCTAAGTGTAAGGCCTAGTGGACAACACAATTAAAGAGATTCACTTAGGTTATGTGTGCAGAAGGTTTGAGTTATGATAGGAATTCAAAAATATGCAAAGAAACAATTAAACAATAGAAACAAAGAATAGACAATTAGAACTGTAACAGCAAAATTATATTATGCTTAGTTTTGTTCATGATCTGTGAGAACAGAAGTGTGTTCTATCTCCTTATTGCTCAACCAACGATCTATCTAACCTTACAAAGAATGGTTATACTTATGTATATATTTATACAAGAGGGAGAGATATGGAGCATCAGTTAGGACATGACGGTTCATATTCTCTTTGCAACTATGACAAATGCTCGCAACTGCCAGTGTGCAGAAATGTTGACGTGGAGTTATGACTTACACTCTAGAACACAGGTGTTGACTAGGATGAGGACCCTGCTACAAAGGTTGTCGTGCAACACCCAAGATTTGCAGTATGACTGAGTGACCTGGATCCCCCTGGATCATTTTTATTTTGTAAAGATCTTTTGGCTCTGGATGAATGAAAGCATTGTTTTGGCTTTGTTTGTCATATCTCAACCCAGAGAGTGTCATCTAGCTTGATTTCATGTATGTTGTACGTTTGCTAGATTATGGCCCCCTCATGGAAGTGAGTTGACCCAGCCCCGGCCCCAGACTGGTATTTTCATTTTTAATGGTTGATTGAGTTGAAAGATGAGCTAATTGATCATTGGTTTTTAGCGCATTGCCTCATATTTACTTTATTTCTCTACACTTTAGGCTATGTCTCCTCCTACCCCTTTTTCTATGCAGCACTGGATTAGTTTTTAGATTGGATACAAACCGGCCTTCTGTTGCTTGCACAGTTGAAGTTGTGTATCAAATTATGTGATGATTAGATTAGTTGTTTGCACAGTTAAAGTTGTGCGGTGTATCAAATTATGTGATGATTTATGAGGATGATTTATGGGTGCGTTGTTTTGGAGCAATCAAGAAAACTATGCAATTGAATCCTCATAAATCATCACATAATGTGATACACCCCAAAGACACCACATACTTGAAATATATTGATTTTCCCAACAGATTTCACTTCATAAAATCCTGTGTCATAGGGCATGTTGATTGAAGATATTTAATTTTTTGACCAATGTAGCGTGCAAAAAAATCCCAAATGTAGCGTGCAATAAACCCCAAGGACTTTCAACTAGAACTAAAATGAAAACAACATTGTGAAAAATGTCCATAATCCAAAAAGGCGTTAGAATCGATTGAGAGAAAAAATGTTGCAATGTTAACAAACCTTTCCTTTGTGCTCGACGGTCTTCTCTTTGTAAAAATTTGTGGAAATCATCTGCAATAAAAATTAGAATTGTATCAGATCCAATCTCCATTGTTTGTTCAAATGTGTTTCCAAGCCAAGCCTGCCACCCACCTTCCCAGCTCTGCTCGCAGCCTCCACGGCACTAGACAGATATCCACTCAGCTCATCTTCATCGGCTAACTTGCTGTAGTCCCCCATTTCTGATCTTTACAAAGGCAATAGAGAATTCAATAGAGTGTTGGAAGCAAATCCACTGGGTATTGCAGAAGTTATATCCGCTTTGTATAATGTCTTTATTTGGAATTGATACTATTCCCTAGGATTTTATTCTAGTATCTTTATTCGGCAGCGAGGCGGAATATGCCTCAACATGTAAGCGCACTAATGCGATGCATGCTCGTTTGGAAGCTTCCGAATAATTGCATGAAGCTCTCTATGCTCTTTATTAACTCCGAATATGCACCCTTTCATAGGCTTCGTAGGCTGCTTTTGGCGTCGTTAAAATCCTTCAATTCTATTCTTTACATAAATTATTTTAGGACAATTTATTGAATTATAGCGATAAACAAATCTTAAGATAATTGAAAACAAATATAACAGGGTAGAATAAAACAAATATAACAGATTATAATACATTTAGTTGAATAATGACATAAGAATGAAATATAGAAGAGAAATAGTGAGGAAACATAAGATATACTTTTAGAAAAATTTTATAAGAGAAAAATTCAACCTTCAAAGTATCCAAAATGTACTAGTCTACAAAATAAGTTACAATACACTTTTTTTATTGCAATGTTTCAATGAAGATCTACACAATGTATCCAAAGAAATTCTAATAGCATAACTCCACATAAAAACTGACCATACAATCTTCATCCCAAGCCCTAAATATAAAAGTCAAGGAGACCCAAGAAATCATCAATTGCTTACTAAAACCATGAGCCAAGTCTTAGTAGTTCAAGTTGGACCCATGCGTGCTCCTTCAAAAGTAAATCCTAATTTGGCTATTTGACCCCTATAACTAAGGGGGTCCAATGTAACTCTCAAACACTCCAAAATAAGACCATAATTACACTTACACACCTCTTACAAGCAACTATATTTAGCTAGTCAAAGATGCTAGTCATACTCACCTAGTAACCCCCTCTACTCAATGACTTCTTTCAACCGTCATAAAATTAATGACATGTGGTGGAGAGTGCCAACTAAGGAATCTCAAGATTTCTACGCATTGGAGCATCAATTTTCATGTAGGCACATTATTTTACAATAATTTATGTAATACCTAAAAACAACCATCGACAAAACTTAGTAAAACGCAACCAACAATTTTTCATGAACTCAAATGCATCACACAAAGTTAATGCAGCATATGCACACACAAGTGTCATCGCTACGTGTGATGCCTCCTAATGTCAAGTACATGTAGAAGAACATGTTTGTTATTGCACAAGAAGAGATACAACATTTTGACAAAGGGAGGGCAGGCAGTATCTCCATGCAACACACTCCATATAGTGGAAGAAACATGCTAAGAGATAAAGGTACCAAAGCAAGTGGCACCTAAGGATGAGATAGTTGGACACCCTCCAAGTATCTCACTTTACAAAAATTCAAGAAAGGAAGGAACATTAAGGTCATCAACTATCAAAAGACAAGTTCGAGGAAGGAAATCATCAACTATCAAATTCTCAAAACTGAACATATATCATTTGTTAGAAAGATGATTTCTTCTAAATTTGGCATAGCATATGGCAAACAATCCTCTTATTGTTACTTCTTAACACTACTTTTTTTCAAACATAGTCATTTAAGAGCTTGGCTTTTGAACAAATCAAATGAGTTGTCATGCATTCCAATATACAAAATCCCATTTTCAAATTTCAATATGACAAGATATAATTATGAGACAATCTTTTATTCCATCCTCTTCATATGTGTGTGTGTGTCTGTGCATATGCATGTTAATATGCCCTTTCACCTTTTGTAGATTGTTTAGTCTCATATTTCCCCACCTCCCCCCTCTTCTCACACACATATGTGAGTTTATATATACATATACATACATACATACATATGTATATGTATGTGTGTGTATATGTGTGTATATATGTGTGTATATATACATATACTGAATGTCCACTTTTTTCGAGTGATCACCAATTAGAGTCAGCTAGCCTATTTTATTCTCTTGGGTTAGGTCGAAGAAGCAAGGGAATATTTTGATTAGTTAAATAATATATTTAACTAATTTTGTTAGGCTAAATGATGATGGAAAATGACTTTTGATATTTTTGTGAGCCATGTGGAAAAATAAAATAAATAAAATAAAATTGCCCAAGAGGTGGACGAACTAGCGAGAGGTCTAAAAATAAATAAAGGTACCAAAAAGGGGTCACTCCACTTGGAGAAATAAAATAAAATATTGTAACATGCAATCCCACATTACCCAAAATTAACCATAATTAACCATCTTAATTAAGGTTAAGAATATATCATGATTAACATAATCATAGTTAAGCAAGAAAGAATCAACATCATCATGATAATTAAACATGCTATTCATTTCTGAATAATTCAAAACTTAGATTTACAACATCCATAGATAAATTTTTTTTAGTGAACAACCTTCGCTATACATGTACAAAGCTATGCTCATGTCATGTTTATAAAAGATAACATAATAACTAACTATCAAGTCATAAAAAGAGTGTAATGTATCTGGAGCTTTGACATATATCTTCATAATCCTTGGCTTGTCTTCTGCTTGGGAAGGAGAGTATCACCCGAGTGCTTTTCCTCCAACCATAGAGCGGCAGTTCTCCGTACAACTTCTTACCTGGAAGTAGCCCTACCCTTCACGGAGGGTCTAGATATGAGGAACTGTTAGGTTTTCCATCTAAGTATCTGGTGTTGTGTCCTTCATAATGTCTCTCGATCATACAACTATAGATCCACTCTAACTATGTATGACACTACTGGAAACATTATGCCATCTAGATCACTGTGGACTGACTAATGCTTGAAGAGGTACATGCATTACTTTGGCTAAAGATTTACATACATATATGTTTTGCAATGAACATAGTCATATGTCCACCACCTCGACTCGACTTAGAAGTTGTCTCATCCTATAGTAGTCATAATTTGACCCCCTTTAGGTCTAGGAAAGATAAGTTCAATTCATTTTTAGTCCAAAACTAGGACAATCGACTCCTATCTTGGGAGTACATTCAATCATGTTACGTTGCTTTCGCAATGGGAAACCTATGACTCCATGCCACCCTAATCCCATATTTTCAAAATGACAAAAGCCAATTCAAGTTTTCCAACTTATGACCTTTCTAGGTTCACAATTTCATGTTTACCTTATCACAAGGTTTATGTTCAAATTCATGTCATCTAAGTCTTATATCATCATAGTCTGATAAGATGGTCTTATTAAAAGACTCTATCACAAATATCCACATGAGTTCTTGATATCTTATACCTCATTTAAGAGGTATGGCCATTCGAAAAGAGATGGCTTTCATATACATTAAACAAAAGAGTTCCATACTAAACATAGTATTCATTCTCATAAAAGAATAATTATCAAGGAGGAATAACTTCTCCAACAAACCCAACATGCCTTTATTGCTGCCTAGATAGCAATAATATTTACCTCTTATCAAAACCTCCTTCTTTAACAAGGAGTCAATATATTATTTTAAATACATAAGGTGCTCCATGGTTATCATAATAACCATCATTAACAGTCAAGCACTATTATTGCAATCCTTGAGACCAATTACTAAGTGCCTTATGCACGGTCAAAGGTTAAAGACTGATGATAATGTAATCATGGCTCGAGTAAGGCTCTCGGCCTAATCCTAAGCTAACTTTACAATACACATACACGGTCATTATATACTTTCAATATTGAGCATAGTCGGCTCGAACCATAACAACGAGAGCTTTAGGGAATAAAAGATATAGTAGCAGTCATGATATTTCCACAGTCAATATGGACTGTGGAAATATCATGATTGATATAATTACCCTTCATGGGAGGGAGATTTTAAGCACTATTTCTACCAAAAGATATAGTTTTAAACCTTTGCCATATCGGCACTCAGGCTTCTTGCATGCAACAACAATGCACAGGCTCGGACTTATGGCCTTGGCTAGCTTAAAATTTCAAACATATCTTACAAGCTTCACAATATATATATGCACCTACGGCCCCAAAGGCCTCTAAAGATAGCACCAAAGTGAAAGAAATGTCAAAGTTTAGTCACAACAATGTTTACGACCTCAAAGGCCTTTAATGATAACACAGTAGTCATTAACTGTCGACACAGTCGACCACATACAAGAAGCAGTAGTAATATTTACTTGTCATGCCAAGTATTAAGTTCCTTTCAAAGTTTAATACTTCATGCCTGTTAATGTTTATACAATGGAGTTTAGCCTATCAACTAATGACTCCCGAGTGCCTTGTCAATGGATCTATCCCAAGTGTGGTTATACTTCTAGCTCGCTACTTCTGTAGTAAACTCCTCGTACAACAAAATCCTCATACAGCAAACCCCAATTCTCTCCAAAATCGATCTTGCTCCCTCCAGAGCAAACTAAAAGCATAAAACCTAACATAAACAAAGGCTTGGTGAATACTTTGCATGCATCACATGCAATATTGTTTGCCACCTTTTGCCCCATGAAGTGTTAAAAATAGATAACCAACTTTGCCACCCCGCGGCCTTCGGGCTTCAACAGTCCATTATCACTCATAAAGGAGTGGGCAGCAAGGGTAGGAATAAAGATAAGTTCAAATCAGCCTCCACTCACTCCACTCACCATGGGTGGTGGTCGGCCTACAAACATAATTCATATGCATTAATAATAATAATGTGCCCGATCACAAGGGCTAGAATAATTTTATCACATTAAGTTTCCCCTTGCATCTACATGATGTTTAAGGGTAAACAAAACAATCCAAGATGTCATCAAATGACATCATTATTGATAGGATGGCACAACCAAAATGTGACTTTGGGGTCGAGTACCACTCCCCCTTCTTCGCCATAATGACCATAAGTAATATGTAAAAAGAAATAGTAGTCACAAAATCCTAATACAAAATTAGATAAACAAAAAGGAAGTACTGAACAACCTGATGAGATTATCTATCGACTTACGTTGACATTCTAGGAACATCGTTAAGTCGAATCGACGTAGATGATGAGATAATCCAAATTGTCGTATCGACACAAGAATGAGAATGACTAACAAGGGAAAGAAGCAAATTCACTCTACCTTGCAAGGATCCACAAGGACTAAATCTGACACTCAGATGGCAATCTGACCTTTTCCCAACATCTATCTCATCCTCCCAGATGATACTCTCCTTTTGTCTTCGAAGGAAGATTCTTTTCTTGATCACACTCATAATCATATAACCATGATTAGTGTATCATCATTTGATTCACAAATCATAATAATTAAACAATCGTATCAACTTGTAATCTCATGTCTAACTAACATTAGTCAATATTCATATAATCAATGATTCTTTCTGATATTTTCCACAAACATCAAATCATTAAACTATGATTAATCATCGTAATTACCACACAAAAGCAAGATTAAGCTAAATCATAAGTTGGGGATGTAACATATCTCCCCCCATAAGAATCATCATCCTTGGTGATTAAATGTCTTAAAAAACAAACCAACATAATAAGAAAAAGTGTTGTGTGAGAATAATTAAAAGTATTTCAAACGAGATGGGGAAATCTCACATAAATATCCTTATAGTTTTCCCAGGTGGCATTTTCCTCTGCATACTGGTCCCACTGGACCTTGCATTGAGTTATCTCTTTATTACGTAAGTGTATCTTACACGTTTCGAGCACCTTGATGGACTCGATCACTACCACTCCTGGGTCCTTCACTTGTATAGCATTCTAATCAAGAATAGGGATGTGATTATCTCCTGCATTAAACTTTTTCAAATAAGAAACATGGAAAACATTATGGATCATGGCAAGAGCTAGCAGTAGAACAATTTTGTATGTAACTTGGTTGACCTCTTCAAGAACTTCAAAGGGACCCATGTATCTAGGTGCCAATTTGGATGTCTTTTCAAACTTAATGGAGCTCTTTTGAGGTTTTACCCTTAGAAGGACTTTTTCTCCCACTAAGAAATGCCTTTCGATGTGTTTAGCATTTGCATAACTTTTTTGCCTATCATTGGCTTCCGCTAGCCTTTTCTTGATCAGAAGGACTTGTTCTTCCATTTCTGACAGCATTTCTAGACCAACGTAACCCTATATTCGAGCTTGTCCCAACTTATAGGGGTTTGACACTTTCTTCCATAGAATGCTTCAAATGGAGCCATCTTAATAGCAAAATGATAGGAATTATTATAGGTGAATTCCACTAGAGGAAGATAATCTTCCCACTTGTATTGCTAGTCCATGCAATAGATCCTCAATAAATCTTTTGGTTTACCCTTTCAGTTTGACCATCCATCTCAAGATGATAAGCAGAGTTTATATTCAACTAGGTTCCAAGTGAATTAAACAAGGTTTGCCAAAACCTTGATGTCATTCGAGCATCCCTATCTGAGATAATCTTCTCAGGAATACCATGCAATTTGAAAATTTCTTGAACGAATTTGCGGGCTATGATAGGTGCTTCATTCATCAAGTTCCCAAGTATAAAATGGGTTGCTTTGGTGAGTCTATCCACCACAGCCAAAATAACATTGTGCATGTTCCTTGATATAGGAAGTCCTTGGACAAAGTCCATGCTTATGATTTGTCGTTTCCATTCTAGAATTTCATGAGGGTATAAAAGTCCTATTGGGTGATGGTGTTTCACCTTCACCCTCTGGCATTCTATACATGTAGCTACAAAACTTGTAGCATCCATATTCATTTCCTTCCATAAATGTAAGGGTTTCACATCGGCAAGTAACTTTGTTACTCTAGGATGTCCTAAATAAAGTGCAGAATGAACCTCCTTCCACACCATATTCCTTAACTCCTCAAAGTTTAGTACATACATTCTTCCTTTATACCTTAATAACCCATCTAGTTCAAGGTCAAATCCATCATATTTTAGATTATGGGGATTTTCCAAAAGGGCTTGTTTTACTTGCTCATAAAACTCATCTCCCTTGGACTTTTGTAGAACTTGATTCTTAAAATCAGAATGCATGGAGATCATTGAGGATATATGTCTTCTCCTACTTAAGGCATCTGCGACCCAATTTTCCTTACCTTAAATATATTTAATCTCGAAATCATATTCCGAGATGATCTCCAACCATCTTATTTGGCGAGCTTTTAGATGTGGTTGAGTGAACAAATATTTGAGCCCTTGATGGTCTATTTTCAGCTCAAAGGTTCTTCCAAGCAAGTAGTGTCTCCATGTTTGCAGAGCATGTATTACTGCTGCTAATTCCAAATCATGAGGGGCATAGTTTTGTTCATATGTTTTTAGTTTCTAGGATTCATATGCAATGACTTGTCTATCCTGGACTAGTACACCACCTAAGCCTTCCCCTGAAGCATCGGTAATGACTACAAAATGACCTTTCATGTCAGGTACTTTCAAGATTGGTGTTGAAGTCAAATTTTCCTTCAATTGGTCAAATGCCTCCTGGCACTTGTTTGACCACTCAAACCTCTTGCCTTTCCTCTACAAACAAGTTATAGGATAAGCAATTTTTGAAAAGTTCTTCACAAATTTTCTGTAATATCTTGCAAGGCCCATGAAACTTCAGACCTCATGTACATTCCTTGGTACCAACCATTCTAATATGGCTTTAATTTTAGCTGGGTCCACAGCTATTCCCTTAGTTGAAATTATGTGGCCCAAATATTGCACTTCCTTTTGAAAGAAAGTACACTTAGAAAGATTGCCATACAATTTATGCTCTCTCAAACTTTGGAGAACAATCCTTAAATGTTGAGGGTGTTCTTCCTCATTCTTAGAGTAGATTAGGATGTCATCAAGAAAAACTAGGACAAACTTGTCCAAACAATCTCTGAACACACTGTTCATTAAGTTCATAAACATTGCAGGTGTGTTTGTTAATCAAAAAGGTAGGATAGTAAACTCATAATGCCCATTCCTTGTTCTGAAGGTTGTTTTGTGGATATCCTCATCCTTTTACCTCAATTGATGGTACCCAGATCGAAGATCGATCTTAGAAAACACAATTGCTCCTCTCATTTGATTGAAAAGATCATCAATGCGAGGCAATGGGTATTTATTCTTAATTGTTGCCTTATTTAACATGTGATAATCTATGCATAACTGCAAAGGACCATCTTTCTTTTTCACAAATATTGTCGGTGCTCCCTAGGGTGACACACTAGGTCTTATCAATCCTTTATCCAATAATTCTTGCAATTGATCCTTTAGCTCCATTAATTTCATAGTGGTCATTCTGTATGGAGCTTTAGATATAGGTTTCGATCCTAGAATTATATCTATAGAGAGATCAAAAGCTCTTTTAGGAGGTAATCATGGTAGCTCATCCGAAAATACGTCCTCAAAATCTCTAAGAAAAGGGTACCTGTCCATATCTGATCTCTCTTGATATATGGGTTCCCTCTTCCCAACTCCATTCAGTTTCTGAGATTCATAAAACATTAAATCATCTTGGAAATTGGTTTCCTCAAAACCATTTAGTTTTTCCATCTTGACAACAAAAAGTTGGCATCCCTTTCTTTGAGCTCTTTTCATTTGTAGGGAAAAAATTTGTCTTAGTTTAACTTCTCTAGGGTCCCCTTGCAAAAAGACTTTGTTCCCTAAGTCATCTAGACATTCTATTATTTTGGCATAACAATCCGCTTTGGCCTGATGTCTTCATAACCAATTTATCCCAAGGATAACATCGTATGAGCCTGGTGAGGCTACATAAAGGTTCACTTCAGTGGAGAAACTTGGAAGTTCAACCTTAGCCTCAAACAAGCATTCCTCTACCTGAGCCTTGGTCTAACTTGCATGTTCAACTGACCAAGTGTTCGCCATGTATCCATCCTTTCTAGAAATTTTACTTAAAACTTTTGGGGAAACAAAACATTATGTTGCACTGGTATCCATCAAAACTAAAATTAGGAGACCAAATAAAATACCTGTAGTTTCTATGGGAGTGATTTGGTATTCAACTTACCTATTATCCAAGGCTGCATATGCGTTGTTGGAAAGTCATCTGCTATGAGGGTAATGGATTTCCTCGCAGCTGAGTTCCCTGCGTCTTATTATGACACTAGTTGGCGTAATGATCACCATCGCATGTATAACATCTTCCAATGGGTCCTTGCCTCTCTTGAGGCTTCCCAGAATTATCTCCATTTTTCTTAGCATTATTATTGCCTTTCTTTCCCCCTTTGGATTCATTTTTATTATTCTTGGCCCATTTATCATTTTTCTTAGTAAAATCTTGCTTTTTCCCCCCTTTTCTTAGAAGATTGGGAGGATTGAGACCAATTATACCTCCTTCGGTTCCTTTCCCTATAAGCATACGTAGCTTTCAATTTTTGTTCCTATTTGATGGCCTTCTCATAGACCTAGTCCATTGAAGTGGGACCATGCACGTCAACCTCACCCCCAATATGGGTGTTCAACCCTATTATAAAATTTTAGATGAGAAATATCTCATCTTGTTGATATTGTGGCACATACTTGAGTAGGCAAGTGAACTTTTCCCAATATTTGTTCACAATTAAATCAACCTGTTTCAAATTTTAAAAGTCTATAAGCTTTTGGTTATAAAACAACTGAGGCAACCATCTTTGCCTAAAGAGTTCCATGAACCTATCCCAAGTTAGACTTGTAGACCTCAAGCCTAACTACATTTTCTTATTCATCCACCATGTGGATGCTTCACCCGCCAACTGGTATGCTCCCTATACCGCTTTGGTGATTTTAGTATAATTTCTTATTTTTAAGTATTTTTCCATCTCCGTAAGCCATGCCTCTTCGACATCTTCGCTTACAGACCCATTAGATTTGGGTGTCATAACCTTTTTCATATCCAAGGATAATTCCAAAGCCAAGTGGCTTCTTCTATCCTCTTCTTGTCTAGCCTCGGAGTTATTCTCTATGCATTAACTTTGGGTGGCCTAGGTCCATGCTAACCCCTGACCTCTTGCTCAAGAGTTCCAATTCTCGCTCTCATCTCTTGGAGCATAGCAAGGATCTAGTTGAGTTTAGGCTTGGAGTAGCTTGAAGGTTGCCCTTCTTCCTAGCTATCTCCCATACTGGTTCTTATCTGAACCTTACTGCAATCTACTTCTCCTAAAGTTTGTAGATTACTCATTCAATTAGTTTTTCATACCATTGAATCCATTCATAAATGTAAATCCATTCTTATTCATGTAATCTTTAACAAGAAAGGAAAAGATTTACCAAAATTCAAAATGCATTATAGTTTTCCATGGATTACATATAATCCTTCCATAGTTACAAAATTTTGTTTACATCTTGCTACTACAAGTCATTATTAGATTGGGATGTTTTCTGACATTCATTTCTCATCCTTGAGATTTATCAAATTAGTTTTAGGAGGTGGACGTGCTTGTAGGTAGTCATCCATAACCTCCTTAGTAACATTAGGATTCTTAGGGTCACTTTCCATGCCTGGTTCCTTAGGTGCCGAGGGTTTCACTGATTCATTTTTAGAGACAGGAGTAGTAACCCTAACTGCTTTCCTCATCTCCTACTTCATGTGTTTAATAGCATCAGCAAAGGTTTCATCATCAGCCAACCATGTGCCCACCAAGCAACCAGCTTTTTCAAGGTATTTCATCCTTGAGGCTCACTCCCTCAAGGCCTTAAGGTAACATCCATTGCTCGTTACCTTCTTTTTGGGTGTCATTCTTATTCTTACCATTCTAGCATAAGAACATTCAAACATTAGCAACCGTTAATGTTGGATTAAGAAAATCATCTTGTAGTGAGCTCATAGGTCCATGTATTAAACCTGGTGATAGGCTGTCGTGAGGTCCTAACACCTTAATTGAAAAATATCAGTTTATCGACTGGGGTAGTGTCCGAGACTGTATGCAATAGGGAGGTTGGATATCTCATTGAGAAATAGTTTTCTAGTTCCTTTAAAAGATTGAAACAACATGTGAAATTAAACAACAGTTATATCCTTCTACAGAAAGCTTTTGAATTTTATACTAAAAAGCATGAAAACTCTATGCTAGAAAGCATATAAACTCTACACTAGAAAGCATATAAACTCTACACTAGAAATTTACAAATGCAACTTTACTCTGATTTTGAACAATGAGAAATATATACTGCACAAAACATTCTAACTTCCAACTATCAGAAAATAGCAGTTTAAATAAGGCAAATGCGTTGGAAACATTTAAACAACACAAAGAGTTCTAAAATAGTAGTACACAATAGTTTAACTAAATAAAATGCTCCAAAAACATTTAAACAACACACCCTACAGGTTCACAACATAAAATAACTTCAGCTGAATGAAACATCCACAGAAATGAAAGTACTTAATTCATATGAAAGGTATAGCTTTGAAGTGCTACTCCGCAATACACTATCCTAACTTCTTAGATCATCTAAACTTAACTGATGCCTCTAACTACATCTAGTGAATGATTATATAGCAATTCTAATTTCAAAGAATGATCTTAATCGACCTTAGAAAATTTCAAAGTTTAATGCTTAACGAAACATGTAGGTCGGCTTAATTCCAATGGTGAAGCATCCAATATTGATGGATCATGTTGTGGTTCAGGTTGAAGGTGCGTCTGGTGTTATAATGCCTTGTGATATGCTCTATTAGGTGCCACACATCATGAGAAGGTGCTGTGAACTATGAAGTGATCATGAGGTAGAATGCAATGTAATATACTGAGACTAAACTAACTAAAATGCATGAAAGAAAAGAAACAAAATATTTTTGGTTGATGTAAGATTGCCTTTCAACCTGGGATGCTCCTCCATCAGACACCTAGGTTTGTTTGAAAAGTGAGTCCCTCACTTTCCAGGGGCTAGAGGAAAACCAATGCAGTCTACCTTAACCTGAGAAATCCATGATGAATCTTCCTCTGATCTTCCTTTCCACTTAACTAGGTACTCTTTATACTGCTTGCCTTTGGTACTTTGCCCAATTCTGTTATCCAAAATATGCTCTATTTGCTATTGTTGTTGATGTGATATCTGATCCTTCAAACCAACTTCAATTGTGCTATCACTTGATTCTCCCTCATGATATTGATATAGATATGTAATGTTGAATATGGATGATATGCCAAATGCTTCTGGTAATTACACTTCATATCCATTTCCCGAGTCAAACTTCTTGAGAATCCTACATGGTCCAAACTTCCTCATATGTAACTTATTGTATGTTTCTACTGGAAATCTTTCCTTCCTAAGATATACCATGACTTCATTCCCAACAGAAAATTCCTTGTCTCCTCTTCTCATCTGCTTGTCCCTTATAATTGTTATTCATCTCTTTCGAATACTTTCAAATCTCATTGTGTACTATCTCCATCTATCCTGCAAATTCTTCTACCTCTAAATTTCTTCTGTTGTCCATACTGATGTCTCTCAGCTTCATAACTCCTCTAGGCTGTACTCCAATCATAACTTCAAATGGTGTCTTCCCTATACTTCTTCTCACTGAGTTATTGTAAGCAAACTCTGCTTGCGGTATAATTATATCTAAATTTCCTAGCTTATCTCCTATCAAACATCTCAACAAGTCACCCAAACTCCTATTTACCACTTTTGTTTATCCATCTGTCTGTGGGTGAAATGTTGAACTGAACTTTAGTTTTGTCTTCATCTTCTTCCACAATGTCCTCCAAAAATGTCCTATGAACATTGTATCCCTGTCTGAGACTATACTATTTGGTAATCCATGTAATTTCACAATCTCCTTGAAAAATAGGTCAGCAACATGCACAACATCATTTGTCTTCTTATAAGGAATGAAATGCATCATCTTTGAAAATTTGTCCAATACTATAAATATAGAATCATGTTCCCTCTGTGTTCTTGGTAACCCTAATATGAAATCCATGTTTATATCTTTCGAAGGTCTTTCTAGTACTATGAAAGGTTTATATAATCTAGTATTCTGACTACTCCCTTTCACAACTTGACAAATTCTACAACTTTGAACAAACTTTCCCACATCCTTGTATATTTGAGGCTAAAAATAATATTCATTCACTAAATCTACTGTCTTATCAATACCAAAATGTCCTGCTAATCTATCATTATGCTTCTCCTTGATCAAATTCTCTCTCATTGAGCTCCACAGAATACACAATTGATTCCCTTTGAACAACATATCATCTTGAATGAAATAATCCAACCACATGCTTATATCTATCAGAACAAGTTCTCTACATGTTTTCCATGCTTCCACAAAACCAAGATCATCCTCATACATGTATGTGAGTTCTTCAAAATCGGGAACTTCTACCCTTGTTTCCATTAACAAGTTGCTTCTTCTGCTCAATGCATCTGCAACTTTGTTTGACTTTCCACTCTTGTGTTTCATTACAAATGTATAACTCTGCATGAACTCTACCCACCTCATGTGTCTCTAATTCATTTTGCCTTGACTGTTCAAATACTACAAAGCTTGATGGTCATTGTATAACACAAACTCTTTTGGCAATAAATAATGTCTCCACTTCTTCAAGTCTTGAATTATGGCATAGAACTCTTGATCATATACTAAATATCTCCTCCTTGTATCATTTATTTTCTCACTGAAATATGCTACTGATCTCCCTTCTTGACTTAGCACTGCTCCTTTTGCATTTCCATTGGCATAACAATCAACCTAAAACACTTTGTCAAAATCTGGTAATGCTAACACTGGTTGCTTTATTACCTTTTGCTTCAATAATTCAAAACTTCTTATGTGCCTTTGGGGTGATCCCACAATACTGTGTCCCACTTTTTGGCCAAAGTAGGACACTGAAATCAATATTTTTAACTAAAATTTCACTTTTTGACATATATAGCAACTAAACCATTAAGAATTTTAAGATGTTCATCGTGAACTAGTTTTTTTTGTGATTTTGTGTGTAGATTCTAAATATATATTTTTCAAAATTTAAAAAAAAATTGTGATATTTTTTACGTAACTTTAATTTGATTGTAACTGGCCTACCGGATGATCCCATGGAATCCCGCTTGGTGGGGGCCGGCAAAATGCCCTTAGTAGAGAGGGGCAAGTCATTTCCAATTTGTACCGATGAGATCTGCATAAAATGACCTCAGTAGAGAGGGGCAAGTCATTTCCAATTTGTACCGATGAGATCTACATAAAATGACCTGGTGGACCTACCTTAACACCACCTACACTTACACCTACACTTGCACCTACACAACTCTTTATATTTAAGCAACTGCAACTCATCACTCACTTCGATATATAAGTTGTTTTTTATAGTTAACAATGTTTTTAAAAAGTGTCATTCAAACCATATAGTATAATTTTTTTATAGGAAAGATAAAATTCTAAATATTTAAATATAGATTCATAACACCAATATCTAGTGCGTAGATATTTTTATAATTTTCTGAATTCTATTTTTTATTATTTTTTGAAGTGATCTTATTATAATTTAGACACAGGTTTGAACCATATAGCGTAACTTTTTCTGTATGTATCCAAATTTTTCTTTTTGTTGAAATAACGAGATCAATAGCTAGTGCACATATATTTTCAGAATTTTATTATTTTTCCATATGTGTAGAACAAAGAGCTTGATGATTGGTGAAAAACCTATGTTCAGTAAAAAATAGAAAATAAATATAACATCAAATTAAATATATTAAAAATTATACTTGTTGGAAAGCTCATTTCAAGGGCTACAACCCTACAAATTATTTTGTCAAGTTCATTCTATTTGGATGTCCAACCCAAGGTTTGAAATTGAAAATTCTGAGGAAATCTTGAGGCCTAGAATGGAAGAGGCCATTCAAGGACTTTTGTTCGAAGGTACATTGGGCTGCTTAAAAAAAAATCATAACTGTCCACCTTCGAACAAAGGTGGTCGACTAAAAAAATTATTAAAAAATTCATAACAAGAGACCTTTGTTCGAAGGTCTTGAAGCTGACTTTTAAAAATAAATTAACTAAAGTTGCATATATAAAAATAAGTAATTTAATTAAAACTTATTTGTCTTGAATTATATTCACATTTTTCAATTTTGAAAGGTTTTTAAAGACAATATATAGACAATGAAGGAGTTTTCAACTAATATTTTTTGAAGGAGGAAATGGGCAATAAAAGGACAAGGCAAAATGATCGACAAGGCAAAATAAAGCCATGCGATCATTTTTTGAAGAAAAGGAGAAATAATTATCTCAAGAAAGGTCAAAAAGATACTACAAAAAAAACAAGGTATGTACTTTTTTTTTGTATACAAATGTTTCAAAAATATTAGATTTAGATATGTATGTTTTAAATAGTTTTCAATAGTCTAGAATTTGTTGTATCTAGGAAAAATATCATTGGCACCTTATGTGTCAACTCCTTCCATGATGGGCTATTACTTAGGACCATCTAGTGCATGTAAAATGATCAAGGCCTCTCCCTACCCAGCCATGCCGGGAAATTCTAGGAGATATTGTTACATCACCGTGCTCACAATTATCAGTTGTAGCAAGATGCACCTCATTATCTTTGGTTCCAACCTAATTTGTCAATGTAGGCCAATCTTTCTACCCTCTCAAGTGAAGGGAAACTATTGTTGACACATATTATAAAAATATGGTCAAGGGAAACAATCTACCAAATAGCAAACATATGCAAAACATAGTCAAATTAAAATAAATCCATGATAATTGTTTGACAACTAAAGAACCAACATGACAGTGCCTAATATGACCTAACTAGAATTTGTCATCCTCTTCTATATGGCTAGTTGTTGGTAGGGCCTCCACATGATATTGCATGACACTAATCTATCAAAAAAAAATTGTCATGCCCTAAGGGTGCAACCCTTCCTCTATATACTAATGTTGTTGATATCCCAATGAGATACTAGTATCGTATTTGTTGTTGTTGTTGTTGTTGTTGTTATATATCTATATATACAAGTTTATGACTAAGTGGAATTGTTCAAGAAACAATGCCTCATTATGTTCTCACACATGCATGTCTTCTAGGGACAATTTTTTGTATATAGAAAATAAAGATATAAATTTTCATTTACCACCACATGTTAAAGAATTGGTTGGATTTGGAGTTCCAGATCACCTTGTGGGTCAATAGTGGAAGTTTAAAGAGTTTTAGCAAGGCCCACCATACTTTTACTTTTCAAAATATGTGTATAATATGTCAAAAGGTAACTAAAATGTATGGATTAAAAGTATATTTTAGTTTCAAGTAGAAAACATGGCTACATGCATAACCTTTGTATGAATAATTATTTTAAGTTACTATTAGGTTGTGTCTTTATAATTCAATCTTCATGAATGTTTTAGTTCAAAACTTTGCTAAGAGTTTATGAGTTGCATTATTTCAAACTAAGTGTCTTGTAAAGATTTTTTTTGAAAAGAAATTTGTATTCTTTAAAGATGCATGAAGGACACAACACTAAGCTTATTTGAATTAATACAATGGCAAAACGTCTATCACACAGTAGATGACTAATCAACCTTGTAACCCTAGGATTGTTAGTTAGATAATCTAGACCTAATCATTCACCACCATCCCAATAGTAGATGACTAATTTCAAACTTATAACCCTAGGATTGCTAGCTAGGTTATCTAGACCTAATAATTCACCTTTAAGAGATATTTAGTGTACCCATTGCACACTAAATTGTAGCTATCTCTAACAATAGCAACATCCAAGTATCCAAGCTTCATTCATTAATACATGGCATGACCAATAAATTTGGAAACAATGTTGCTTAATGAAGTGTCTCAAAAATGGACATTTGCAGCATCTTGAAAGTCCAACAAATGAAAATAATACTTAACACCTTCTATTGTTCAAGTATCCCCTTGTTTCACCTCCATCCCAATAATAGATGATCAATATTTTAAAGAATTCTATTAGAGTGAATTATTGCTATACCAATAATTCATAAACATTCACAATCATATTGGTTCATTGGAGAAACATATTACAACCCATTGGAAAAGAATTTCAAATAGCTACCATCTATGGAATTTGCATCATACATCTCTAGATCCATTAACACACACTTACGATGAAAATCTAGAACCATTATCATTAGAGAGAGATAGAATGAATGGGCAAAGATAACATATAATTATTACAAAGTATCAAAAATGGACATTATAAGAAATAGATTTGTCTAAAAAATGGATAGTATAAGAAATAATGATACCAAATATTGGTTTTACAATGCTTATTCTTCAATTAGGAGTAATGGAAAGTAATAAAATTTGTTGATCTAAAACACATGTAACCTTAATTAAACATAGAAGAATAAGTGAAGGAGATAGAAAAAATAAGATGGCATATATAATTGAGAAAACCCTTATGAGTAAGAGACCCACCACCAAAAGTAAACCTTACTATATTAGTGAAACACATCATTTGCTTAAAGACCTGATAATTCACCTTTAAGACCTCTTTAGTGTACCCATTGCACACTAAAGTGTAGCTATCTCTAAAAATAACAACATCCCATCTACAAGCTTCATTCATACATACATGGCATGACCAATGCAATTGGAAACAATGTCACTTATTGAAGTGGCTCAAAAATGGGCAATTACAACATGTAACTCAAACGTCCAACAAATAGAAAGAATGTTTAACGCCAAGTCTATCACACAACAAAACACTTTTTTTCCATTGTGTTTATGCAGTTAAGTTTAGTGTTGTCTCCTTCATACATCTTTAAAGAATACAACTTTCTTTTCAAAAACAACTTATTTACAAGACACTTAGTTTGATATAATGCAATAATTTTCTCATAAACTCTTAGCAATGTTTTGAACTAAAACATTCATGAAGATTGAATTAGAAAGACACAACCTAATAGTAAATCTTAAAATAATTATTCATACGAAGGTTATGCATGTAGCCATGTTTTCTACAAGAAACTAAAATGTACTTTCAATCGATAAATTTTAATTACCCTTTGGCATACTATACACATATTCAGATTAAAAGTATGGTGGCCCTTGCTCAAACTCTTTAAACTTCTACTACCAACCCATAAGGTGATCCAGAGCTTGAAATCCAACTGGTCAATACATTAACATGTGGTAAATAAAAATTTATATCTTTATTTTATATAGACAAACATTTGGAAGACATACTTTCTTTGACCTTTATCTTTTGAAATAGTTTCTGTAGACACCCTAAAATGACCAAGTCATGACATCACTTGCATTTCATCTAATCTGTCTAATCGCCTACATTTAACGTTAATTAAATAATATAATTATTTAATTAATTTCATCAAATTCTTCCAAATCACATAATTTTGATATTAATTGAATAAATTCTCTTTATTTAATTAAAATCAACCTTATTCTTCCACGATTAAATAATTTTTATTATTTAATTAAGTCATTGTCCTCTTTCAAATTTCAAGTCCACATTAATTAAATAAATCCAATTATTTAATTAATTCATCACAATTCTATCTTATCTACAATTAAATAATTTACATTATTTAATTAAAATCACTTGTTCTTCTAAATTTAAATAAATCATGCAAATTTATTTAAATTGTCTCAATCCTCTAAAAATAAATAAAATCAAGTATTTTATTTATAATCTTCTGTTCCTCAATTATGCACAAACAATTAAATAAATTTATTTATTTAATTTCAGTTATCTTCCAATTCCTCTTAAAATATCTTGTTAACTCATGTGCACAATCAGTCTTATTTTTAGAACTCTAAAAAATGCAAAATTACAAGTTGAGTTATCTATTCAATCAATCTTGTTTTCATCATATTTTAATAAAAATGTCCTTATGGATTGACATGTGTCGTGTGCACATTCATCATGGTTATTTGTTTTATCTCCTCCATTGATTCTTTTGAGTTATTTGGACCATTGATCGATCTTTGTTGAAACCTATATAAACCCCCCTCATCTCCTTCACAAATCCTCTTCAATCATTTATTCTCAGGTATCCTTTATAGCGCTTTGAGCATACATCACATCGATTGAGCAAATTTACGATCTTTTGACATTGATCTTTGAGCACCTACACTCACTTGTTGCAAACATGGTTTCACAGCATTATTGAGCAATCCACGTTCAAAACAAAGAGAACAACACAATCTAGGTAAAAGCTTTCTTATTTCATTTGATTTATTGACAATGGCTTTTATTTAGATTAATTCTCTTTATGTTATGGGTTTTTGATTTGTTAGTAGTTTTCATAATCAATTTTCCTCATACATATTCTGGCACGCCCGGTGGGACCCACTAATCGCTCTTTTGCTTTGAGAAATTGATTTTTTTGAAGTACAATATGGAACAACGTATCTCAACACAGAAAAATGCCTTTGGTAGAGCAATACAACGCTTTCGTGCCATCCTACAGCGCCTTTGGTAGCACAGAATCGCGCTTTTGGTATTACAGTAAAGCACTCTTGAGAAAATAGCAAAGCGCTTTTGGTATAACAGTAAAGCACACTTGGTATAACAATAAAGCGCTATTGGCATAACAGTAAAGCGCTTTTGGTTGGGATAATAGGTTTGCAAACTTCAAAACCGCATAACTTTCTCAAAACTTAACGAAATTCAATATTTTTTTTAAACATTGCATAGAAAATCATAAGGAATCCATTGGTGATATTTAATCTCTTGTATCTCATCATATTTGTTACCAATTTTCTAGATTTCACTTTGGTTTTCTAGGGTTTCTCAATTATTATTAGGGTTTTGACTTGATTTCTGACATCTTGTTGTTTTCTTTGGAACTAATATTACTTGTTGCAACATCTTATCACTTATCAACATCCTCGATCATCACTCAATCATTCAATCATCCTTTGATCTAGCTTTCTTGATGAAATATTATTTTTTGCAGGCCTGTTATTACACTGTGCATTTGGTAGTACAGTGCCGTGCGTTTGGTAGTACAATAGCTCACTTTTGGTAGCAAAGTAGCTCACTTTTGGTAGCACAGTACCATGCTTCTGGTAGCACAGTGCATCGCTTCTGGTCTGCATCAAATCACCTTCGGTAACACAGTTCAGCGCTTTCAGCATAACAATAAGTCGCCTTTGGTGACATAGTACAACGCTTTTGGTCAAATTGATTTATTTTTTGCTAACTTGTGAGTTTTTGTGGAACTAATTGACTTGTTGTAGCTTCTTAGCAACTCACACAGAGCAAATGGGTTTTTCTAACATGTTCATGTAGGACGAGTGTTGAAGAAATCTCAATCTATTGCACTAAGTCTTAGGAACATATTGCCTTCTTAAGTGATAATTGAACAAATCACTTTGGCAATCTAAGTCTTATGAACATATTGCTTTCTTAAGGGATAATGGACATCTATGCGAAAACACTTCAATTTTCTAAGGGACAATGGACATGAATGCCAAACACTTCAATTTCATAAGGGACAATTGACAACTACAGTCGTGTGTGTGCCTAATTTAGTTGCACCTTATTTTTTTTTATAACAGGACAATTAAACCTTTGTTTGATGTGCTTGTGCTTACATTTCAGTAATTCCTTTAGAAGGGCCTGCTTTTGGATTGCGCTTCATCCAAAAGGGACGACCCTAAGCAGATTTTTCCTTTGAACCGCTATATAAGAGGGATAAGGTGAAAGCCAAGTCCTAACCGACGTCAGCCTTACCTTGTGGTGCCAAACTGAAAAGAGGTGTACTAGCTCTTTGTGGAAATAATTTTCACATCAAGCGAAGTGTTTGATACTCTTAATAGGATTGGTTAAAGCTTTTAGTATCTTGTCACATTGCTCATAAGGCATTGGTCCCTCAAAGTTACTAAGAACCATTCTAGATAGTGACTACCCAATCTACCTCCGAACGTTGCGGTAATCATCAGTGCAAGGGGAATCGATTTAAGCCCTCAAGATACTCACCATTGGCTCCCTTGAGAAGAGATAGTATTCCCTTAGCCATAAAGTTCTTGTGACCTACTTGAGCTTTTCGAGGGGAGGGTGAGATATCCCTACCTATTGTCTCTCGCAAAGATACAAATGTCTGACACCTTTATGGAATGACATTTGGTCGATGAAGTATTAAGTTGTGAGCTGATCTACTGTAATGAAACCTTGTCTCTAGGGATAAAAAGTGCTTGATATTGTTTGCAATTGTCTTATACCTGTGGAAACATTGGGCTTTTTGTGAGCCTCAAACATACACTATTTATTGTGTCAGTCCTTTTTTGCCACTCTGTTTGTTGTGTTTTCTCTTGCCAAAGCAAATCTAATCAGAACCAAAACCAAATCTATCAAAATTTTCCTTATAAAACATCAGACACTACTTTAGCACCTCTGGCATAACAACTCGCCTTTGGTATTATAGTAGCTTGCCTTTGGTATAACAGTACCTTGCCTCTAGCAAAACCTACTTCAGTGCCCTTGGTATAGCAGTAGCTCGCTTTTGGTAACAGTAGCTCACCTTTGGTATAGCAATACCTCACCTATGGTAGCTCAGTCCATCGCCTTTGGTATTACAGTAGCTCGCTTTTGGTTACACAGTCCTGTGCCTTTGGTCAAACAGTACAACACCTTTTTGTCCAGTAAACTGTGCATCAAAATTTGTCTTTTCCAAAACACAAGCAGAAACCCATCTTTTTGTCCTAGTGTATTCCATGGTAACCACTAGCTCCAGCAAACTATGAAGTCCAAGCAAGTTGTCCTGAGGAAGCACAAATCGCCTCCTCACACTCCTCAATCAAGCCGATCCAAAATTACTCCCAAGGTTAATCCCAAAACACCAGCGGAAAGATCAACCAACTCTCCAAACATGTCACAGCTGGACCACCCTAACAATCCTCAAGAAGGTAGGGTCCCTTTGGTAAGTACACCTTACTATACCACCGACATGCCTCTGGATCTAGTTCCACAAGGTTATACCATAAATCAAGTCTTATCTCAAGAAGAGCGACACTTTGAAATAGGTCAATCCTCTCAAGAAGATGGACAAGATCTTGATGAATTCATACAAGATCCTAGAGCCATAGCCGCCTTTGACAAAATCCTTAGTGTGAACCAAGATCATTTCTTTCGCTTGCTACCAGAGCAAGGAGCCAAATTACCCAAAGGTTTTGATCTATCCACACTTAGCGAGCCTAACAACACCCAAGACACTATAACGGCGGTCCAAACCATGTCAACTGTGACCACACCCTTACATGAACAAAGCTCACAAGGGAGAATGATTGCACAATATGAGAATCCCCTTTATCAAAACCCAACAGGAGCGAAACCCATATCACCGCTTCTGACTCCTATGGAGATCTACAAAAACCAACAAGAGAGTCTACATCGTCAAGCAGAATTAGCAAGACAAGCTGCTCTAGCTAAATCAAACATGCAAAACACTCCTAAAATAACCACACCAATCACAAGTGAAATATTGGCTACCCCATCACGAGAATGTTTCCCACCAAATTACAATCCGGGGAACAACTCTGTAGCCATGCAACAAGGGTCTTACCAAACACCACCCCCAACATCATTAAACCTTCGTATCCCTCAACCAACCAGGGTCATGCAACCCCAACCACAACATTCTTCTATGCTCATCCTCAATCAACCTCAACCATCACACAACACATCTACCTATGTCCCCCCACCACAACATTCTTCTACGCTCATCTTCAGTCAACCTCAACCATCACACAACACATCTACCTATGTCCCCCACCACAACAATCATCAGCGCTAAACTTTTTCAACACCTTTCTTAATCACCCTCAACACTCCCAAAACCAAACTCCCCAAAGCTATGTTCCGCAACCGCAACCTAACCCAATAAACTTTAGTTCACTATCAAACCCTAGTTTGGTAAACTAGGGTTTGACAAACCCTAGTTTGGAAAACTAGGGTTTGATAAAACTAGGGTTTTTTCATGCCACCTTCTCAACCATATAACATGTTCTCTCTATTTGGATAACAGATAATAGAGATCCATGTTATGAAAAAAAGAATCTATTTGCCATGGAAACTACTCTTGAGCTCTATGCAACTATGAATGACTATAGCTAAAAGAGAGATTCCATTCAATAGCTCACAACTTTGTAAAAAAAAAGGTCATTTATTATTTATGAAATCACACCTCTTATATTACTTAACAAATTACAAGAGAATTACTTATATTCATTGCCATGAGATGTTTGTAACCACACAACCAATCTCTCTTTTTACACCTGAAGGCAAAGAACCAGTTCAAAATTTGTAACTACATGCAATTTAGATTTATCATGTTCAGCGTAATATGTGCTAGGTATCAAAATCCCTTATCTTATTTTAATTATTTCATGTTATATGACAATAGAAATCTATTGGTGGCACTTGCTAAAAATAATTTAAAGATATATAAATCCATTTCCAAAAAATTCTAACATAGATATGCAATTGTTATTAATAATGTTATCAACGATAATGCTATTGATGATGTTGGTCAAATCTAATGCTACATTAAAGTGTCTTATGATTTTACTTTGGCTAGGACTAGTGATTGACATATTAATTACCTAGATAGGTTTAACCACTAGAACCTAGTGAGCCATACATAAACATATGGTCGAATCATATCATGATGAAACAAATACTTGTTGAGTGATTAGCATCTATATGTTGTAGTAAAAGGTTGCATTGATAAAACAACTTGGAAATGAGTCTTTAGGAATTTGTAAATGTTTGAGAATTAGATCAATCCTCATGACCCCAAGAGTGCTTTAAGTGTGCAACATCGTTATGACTGCAATGAAATGTTAACCTCAACTCAATCATACTAATTGCCTCATAGCACTAAGGGTGACCAATGTGAATTCAATCAATTTTATATAATAATTATCTCATGAGCCAATGTGGGTTCCACACAAGACAAGTCCAAGACTTCAACAAGGCTCATAACAAGTGTAACTCAACCTTTGAGGGCTTTAACCTAAACAACTCTTAATTTGGAATGGTTTATCACAACCCAACCACCTGCAATGAGTATTTAAGAAGCAAATATTCACAAGTCTTTAATTAAATAAAGGCTTGTGACCACACTAAATCACATTTTCACTCTCAAATAATTCATAAACAGGTAGCAACCATATAACAAGTTTACAAATATCAAACTAAACTTATCAATAAGAATCCTACTACAATACACACTAAAAAACACATTTCTTGCCATTTCAAAACATATATAATACCTTAAAGTTGTATAATTTATGTATTGACTTTATCCTAATCACCCATTGTTAAAAAAAGTTAATTTCCTTACCTATAATTATTAAATTCCTAATTCTTTTATTAAATAGATCCACTACATTTAAACACAATATTAATGTTCTCTTTATTATTCTTAGGACGATTAGTCTTAGTTTCATACTCCTATTCTTTTTATACATAGGTCATATTATTTATACCTCCTAACTCAATTCAAAATTCATTGAGATTTTGGGTAGCTTTAATCTATCTACTTACACTTTGCCAAATTCTATTTCATCAAAATATATCATTAAATATATTAAGGGAACAACATCAAGGCTCTAATGAAAACCCTTGAATAGATCTCACATGTAGGTAAAGTGGAGTGATATGCAACTAGCACTAGTTGTGTTCTTCTAAACTATATGTTATCTAGTATGTCATCCAAAACTATAACATATAGATAGTTATATATTATATATTATTTTTATTAGAATAAATTATTATCATATCTTTGGTTTTGTCCTATGAATATCTATGATTATCACCAATATTTTTATACATAAATCATATATTATTTATACCTCCTAACTCAATTCAAAATTCATTGAGAGTTTAAGTAGCTTTAATCTATCTACTTACACTTTTCCAAATTGTATTTTGTTAAAACATAGATCATTAAATATAATTAAGGGAACAACAACGCTTGGTTTTAGTGAAAACCCTTGAATGGATCTCATGTGTAGGTAAAGCGGATCCTCCTCTCCTTCTATGTCACCATTGATTGCATTTTTTGATGAGGAGATTGTATTGAATAAGTATTATGGTCTATTGTACATGCCAAGTATTATATGAAGAGATATATTGCTACAATTGCACTTGCAACCCTGTTATATATGAAAAGAATTTATCAACCCAAATTTGATTTAATCTAGGTTAATTGTGTTTATTTCCAGGTGCATTTATTTATTAGCCTATATTATTTATCTAAAGCATAAATAAAATATATTTATTTATTTGCAACTTTATATTCAACAATAAAATAGAGAACTTATCATCAAGGTATCCTTTATCAAATGTGGTATTATGTGGATGCCTAACATATGCTTTAAGGATAAAAGGCTGACTTTGAAAGTTCAATTCCTTTTAAGGCTATCCTATATATATTACCTGACTTTAATCATCTAATAGGAAAATAAAAAAATGTCTACAAGATTACTACAATGTGTATGAAAATTTTGAAATTTGAAATTTATATTAAAATAATGTCCATTTGTAGTAACTAAAATAGGTTAATGGGAAGTTGCAAGAAAAGTGTATTTTAACAAAAAAATTCATAATTCAAGTTATGAGCTCTTGATCTAATGCAAAATTATGTTGGGTCATGTTTCTAATGAATACAACTATACATGTATCTTTGATCCTCATAATGAATAAGATCTTAGTGAGAGCCGTGAATTTCTCTAAAGAAGTAGTAAAACCTACACATATCTCATTATACATTGGACACCTAAAAATAAAGTGATCTTTGACTCCTTGTAACATGAAACCTAAACATGCATGATTTAAACTTGAACTTAAATTAGGTTAAATTACTTTGCTAGACAGAGTCCTAATATATATATATATATATATATATATATATATATATATTGTAGGGGTTAGCTCATGTTAGACCTAGTTTGGGGACGGACCGTGTACGCGGGCATGATTCAACCGATGCCAATAATCTTAGTGGACAGGTGAGTTTTAAATTTTTAAATCATGTACTTACATGTTTACATATAATTTGTATGTGCATGTACATATATATTTAACATAATGTACACTTTTATGTACATGTGTTGTACTATCTCCAAAGCTCAGTGTATCCATCAAAGCAGGATGCTCACTCAGAGGGTCGCTCAACTCACAGCCGACATGATGACCAGGTTACCAGCATTGCCTAGACATGTTTCTCGAGATATTTCTCTCGATATTTGTTTTCAGACATTTCTATCTACATGTTTGTGGACATTTCTCTAATCTACATGTTTTCATCTACATTTCTATTTACACATGTTTCTGGACATTTCTACATGTTTATAGACCTTTCTATCTACATTTGCAGCACATGTTTGTGGACATTTCTATCTATATTTGCACATGTGTTTGATGATTATATATATTTATGTCCACACGTTTGTAGACATTTGCATGTTTGATGATACTTTTGTGGATATGATTTATGTTAAATGAGGATATATGTTTAAATTTATAATAGATCCAGAATACATGTAATCACATTGGATAGAAGAATTTAATTAATTCGTTTAATAATTTATTGTGAATAGTGTCCATCAAAAATAAGGTCACATGATTTTAAATAAAATGTGTTAAACTTGCCCACATGGGTAAAAGCACACTACATATAAGTATGCAATGTGGAGTATGCAATTTCCATTATTACAATAACATGAAGATTAAGCATAACATGCTAATTTACCCTAATTGATGCTTCTTGGGCTCAAATTAGAGATCATAGATGTGATAATAACATCTTTGAATGAAACATAAAAAGAAGATAAAAGATTCTCAGAATGTGTTGTCATAAGGCTACTATATGTTAAATGTTTCTATCTAGTAGAGATATTAAGATTAAATAGATATAATAAATAACACATGTAGAATAATGTGGTCCTAATAACTTGTTACACTTTATTAAAAGGACAAATAGACAACACCTAGCGTAGCTACAAAACTAAACAAATCTTATCTAAGAAAATATGTTTGATATACAAAACTAACAAATCTTAGAAGAAAATATGTTTGATATACTTGTAAGATTTGTATATATAGACATGATACTCTACACTGGGGAGAGCTTCCTACATGTCCTACTACATTCCATTCTAATCCTTAAAAAATTTATCTTATGATGTGGTATAAAATATTTAAACTTTAATTTGTTATGGTTCCAGAAATTACATACCTTGCACTTTTCTCCTTTATTGAAATTAAAATGGAATATGTCCACTATGCAATTTCCATTATTACAATAACATGAAGGTTAAGCATAACATGCTAATTTACCCTAATCGATGCACTTCTTAGGCTCAAAGTCTTAGAGATCATAGATGTGATAATAACATCCTCATGAAACATAAAAAGAACATAAAGGATTCTCAAAATGAGTTGTCATAAGGCTACTATATGTTAAATGTTTATATCTAGTAAAGATATTAAGATTAAATCTATAATAAATAACATATGTAGAAGAATGTAGTCCTAATAACTTGTTACACTTTAAATTAAAAGCACAAATAGACAACACCTAAAGTAGCTACAAAACTAACAAACCTTAGAAGATAATATTTTTGGTGCAACATGATTATTCAAGTCTAGGGATGCTCCTACATCATTTGGACTTTGTTTCCCGTTGGATAGGTACCAATGTTTGATGATGAATGATCAAATACTTTTAATAAGTCATATCCATGTGTCCTCAAGTAGTAGTTTAGTATAGTCTTAATCTTTGTCAATCTACATAGTTCAGTTTCATATAACATTGTATTTATCAAATATTTTTTGTCCATGTATCTAAAACATATTCAAAAGACTATGAATATTGAATAATTTTAATTATATGTAACCTAGAAGATAACTTATTATAAATATCTTGAGAGCTTGTGATTGTTACAATTAAAGGGTATGGTTTTGTAAAGAACTATTATATGTTCTTATTTCCCTTTAATTATCATGTCAATGGCCTTTATGACCACCCTCATTGGCCTTGTAGATCCATAAGCACAAGTAGCTACTAACTCATATTAACTGGCTAATTACTACATGTAGCCTAATGTTGAGTCTATCCCCTTGTATCTAGATCAACATACATCCCTAAGTCTAGGTCTTGTATACATTATCTATGGTTGTAATTTATATAGTTTCAAATTTAGGGCCAACCTAACCCTCCCAACTAACCATTATACATCAACTTGAAACGCATGAAATGTTTAAATTTTTTAACCTCAAGTAATTTTTTACCTAAGGACTTTAACTCTTGTTTGATGTTAAACACATTAAAGTTATCATATCACTTGTTTGAATTTTAACACTTAGAGAACATGTTCAAAGAGCACATAGAATTAAATAAAAGCATTCAAAAGTTATCATATCACATGCTTGAATAAGAATCCAGGGCATTCTCTACATGACTTCTAATAGAGAGATCATTTACATTAAGAACCACATGTTGAAATTAAAATTATTTCAATGAAAGAACTATTATTTTAACTTGCATAAATTGTAAAACAATTAATACATGAACATAGATCTAGATATTGAATTTAGGTCTTCAAAACATTAAAAATTGTAAGCTCTTCATCCATATTTTTCATACCGCATCAAGTGGTTCAGCTCGCTCTTCAATGACATCTAATATTCTCTGATGATCATCACTATTTAGTCTCCACTTACGACATCCATGTGAATGTGGAATTAAATGAAGAGATACATGCCAGTAGCAATTACTAGGTGGCTATACTAATATACCTTGTTCTTGGGTTGATAATCAATAAAGTGAATCCCATGTTGAACAATCTTGACTTGTTTGAGATATGTCCCTTGCACTACAACTGAACCTGTGGGAAACAACATTCCATGATAAGACATAAAATTTTCAAGGTAAATGTAACCTACATAGTTCATGTATAGCATTTTCATTGCACAGTAAGACACAACATAAATTATAATATCAATTGAATGTTTAAATCACTGAAGGTACTTGACATGTACATATGTAACAAATTCAAAATTATTTAAAAATATATTAAATAAAGTTAAACCTGTTAAATACAACATTCCATCACTTGCTTCTGGCTTTATTAGCTTTTTCCTCTCTTTTGTGCAATGCAATAAATAATAACTAATGTCTTGTATCTTTCTAGCCTCTACTATGACTGCAAAAACATCTCTTGCACCAAATTTACATGTCTAAAATTTGTAACTTAAAAAATTTAGACACACACACACACACACACACACACACACACCTTTTTTAATAAATCTTGAAATATAGTTATAATCAATTGAAATCAAAGGAATGTCTTCAAAACTTTCATCATCATCTTCATTGTATGTGTTGGTAACAACTAGTGGCACATTCTATTCACTGACATATCCATGTTGTTGGTTCTTACAATTCTCACAATCTCCCAACATGCACTCATAAAAAAAACTTTAGAGTAATCCCTAGTGCGTAACATCTATCTCTAGCTATCTGTACTCATGACACAATGCAAAGATCTTGTTTTCTCTACCCTCTTACATCTATACATTGATCTTCTATCCACACATACAAATTTATTATATTGTACATTATGAATATAATAAAAATAATTAAATTCAAACTAAAACAAAAAAAACTCCTGTACACATATCATATATGAATATATATGTAAAGTATTAAATTTTCAAACAATACATACTTGTTATCTCCTAAAACACTCTATGTGGAATGTATCAGTTTGTTCTTGAAGATGTGCCAACCTCATTTGATGCAAAGTGTGTCTTACACCATTCAACAACATCATGTGCATCATTTATAATCTCCCTCATTATTCATTTGATGTTTTCTTAGAGCACGTTTGATGCAAGCTCTTACGCCATCATGTTCACCCTTTCCATGCCCACTCTAAAAGAAACTCCAAACATGTGGTATATTGTTATTTAGATGATATCTACATAGTGCATAAAATGGCCTTGATGATTTGAATTGTGACGCACATTCATCTGACCATACAAAATGGTTTTCAATTTTTACACACTTGCTTACCAAATATTCAAAAAAATTCTTAAAGTAATGTCCTACAAAATGTGTGTCATGCTCTTTATCATCACTAATATAAAAGTGATATTATTTCTTAATGACTCGTGCTTCAAATATACTGTCAACACCATCCAAATTCAATTGTGCATGCCGATAACACACATCCACCATAATAGTGATCTGCTCTGAAAAGTAATATTGTGATTGAATCTCTTTTTGATGTATAAAAGAGTAATTTTCTGCAACATTGACTACTGATAAAACTGTCCTAGGTGGGAAAGTATCTCTTAATGTTTAAAACTATTGTGCTTTCCACTTAGAAAAAAATGCATGATGTATGTATGGTTGTATCAATTTATGAAAAATTTCCATATTCCAATAGGTATCTCCTCTTCTACATAATCTAACCTTGTGGATTCTTTCCCATTTTTGTTAGAGACTTTATGTACTTGTAACTCTTGCAATTTACCAACTTCATTGGGTCAATATCTTTGTTTCTCAAAGGCATTTTAGCTAAATTTCCACATGTTTTACAAAGACCTTTTATGTAGTTTATTTGACCAGGTCTATTATCATCATCTAATTTATCACATGAGATGGATGCTATGAATTAACTTGCCCGTTTAGGAGGTGCATTTACAAAATCATCACTATCTTCTCTGATCTTTCAAAACACCTGATAGTAGAGATCAAATTCAATATGATAATGACAACAACAAGTTTCAAAAACCTTGTTTGTCTTCACATAATATGGCCTTAACCTTTCAAACATTGTTTGTCCAATCTTAATATGAGGATTTGAATTACAAAACTTCACATACATTTCATGTTATGTTATGTCTAGCTAATGTTTTGTATGTAGTTCATGACTATTGGGCCCAATTTTGTGTTTGATAACATCTTTATTATTTGATGAAGCATGAGTATTATCATTCCAAAAGGTTGAGATCAAGTTCCTAACAATATCTTGAATCTTGTCAGATCAAGGAGCTCTACACATAATTGCCCAATTGCCTTTCAAGGTACTATCATCTAATAATTGTCTCCTTTTCACATATTGTCTTACTATATTTCTACTAAAACCAATCTTAGTTGAAATTGAAGACAAATGTCTTTTTTGGAATTTTCTCACATAAAATATATGTTAACATAACTCTTCTTAAAATGGACATATTCGCAGATCGAGATTGTTTCCCAATGGAAGCCAAACCTTCTTTAACATTTTCAACAATATATTTTTCTAGGTGTGAACCTTTCCCCTTTTTCAATGACAAATATACACCCAACAATTGTAATGGCTCATTTAGCTCCTTACTAGGAAGTACAATTGATAACAATTGGGTTCACCCAAGTGTATCAAGATTATCGAAATGAGCAATTATTTCCTTTGCGGTTTTATTCTATGACCTCCTATTAGTACGTCTAGGTTGTCGATCATAATGTTTCAATTTTTCAATATCCATTTCAAGTAAATGATCTAACTTTATATAAGAAATTTTTCTCTTCACCTCTTTAGCTAGATTAATATGCTCATCCATACCAGTCAAAGGAAGTGATCCTGATGACAGACTGTCGTAAGGTCCTAACACTTTAGATGAAAATTATCAGTTGATCAACCGAGGTAGTGTCCGAGCCTGTATGCAATAGGGAGTTTGGATATTTTATCAAGAAAACAATTTTCTAATTCTGTAAAAAGATTGAAACAGTATAGGAAATGAAATAGTAATTATGCCCCTCTATGAAAAGTATTCAAATTTTAGACTAGAAGGCAGAAAAATTCTAAACTAGAAAGCATGTAAATTTTATACTAGAAAATAGATAAATTCTAATCTAACAACTCACAATAAATTCTAAGCTTAACAACTCACAAATGTAACTTGCTTATGCTACAAACATTTCCACATTCTAATTATCAGAAATGGAGATTCTAACTTAAGGCAGATGTGGCGAAAAACTTTGAATCTACATAGAAAATTTCAAATAATAGCACACAACAATTTATTAAACATGAACTATCTTTAATTGGATAAAACATTCACAGAAATAAAAAGACTTATCTAACCTATGTCCCATGAGTGGCCAGCTTGTTGGAGATCTTGTCTTAATTTGAATCACATTCAATCACTTCCATCACATAAGAACTCCATTTAAATCTTCATATCTTCAAAGAACTAAAACTCCGAATAGCATTTTCATTCCTAGAATTTTTTAGTACACAGATCCAAAAAGATATATTTTTAACTAAGGAATTATTTTTTATGTATCCATAGTGTCTATTTTATATCCATATTTCGAGCAACAACAAAATTGATCTACTCCTAAACTTCGGATGGCGGGAAAATGCCAGTTGAAGAAGTCTTGTAACTGAAAAATAGAAAATTAACTACCATTGTCTTTTTAAACATAAACAGGACTCCGAGTGGAGTCATAATGTCTTTTGAGTAACCACATAAATAGCAGAATAAAAACAAAGTCTCCATTAAATGCAAGCCTAAAATTTCTTGCACCCACAACTTTTAATGCACTCATCCACAATTGCATGATGTCCACTTCTTAGGCGATGCATTAACCTACACAGTTACCCAACTTTTCATGCCATTAAATCAACATTTACAAGCTAGTTTCAATCAATTTAGGAAATCAATATTTATACAATATTTTATTAAAAATAGATAAATATCACTTATAAAAATAAATAAATTGGCAAGGCTAGGGAATTGGATAGTGCAAAAAGGTTATTTGATCCATTAAAGAAATGAGGTTGTTTATACCTCATCACCTGAGCCCTCTCCAACATCCATTGTTTGCACTTGGGCCTCCTCTAGGCTAACATCAACTATGTGTTCTTTAGCCTCGTTTACTCCAATATCTAAATTTGGGTCAACTTCAGTTTCTGTATAACACATTAAGGAAATACATATTAATGAAAACTTATAATTTTGTTCCAAGTCGATATATTTTAAAGAGCCTCTATATCAAATTACTATAAAAATTAATATTTGTACGTGTAATAACTAATATTTATGACCACAAGTGATATATATGGACTCATGCACACAAGTGACAAATACGAGTACAAGATATATAGGTAGTTATATCATTTAGGATAAGAGTGTAAGCATGCACAAATATTCAAGTAAGATATACAATTTGATATATATGAAATCTCCCATACATATGGTAAGATAGCTTTTAGAGCCTTGAATGACTTAACAAAGCACGTAATCCTTTATTGGAATATATAAGATCAAAATGAAATAAGAATACTTGTAAAGATAATATAGGGCTTATATAAGTAGCAACATAATGTAGCAAAATAGGCCTAAGATTAAAGTGAAGAGAAACACCACCATGGATTCAAGGTAGTGAAGTTCATTAAGCTCAATTTGATTCAAGGAAAATCAAATGAGATAAAAGAAATAGATCTCTCCAAGTTAGTGCAACAAGTACTAACACCTCCATTCAAGATGAGCACAAGAAGAAAATTTTCTTATATAATTTTTTCTAGAGAACTAACTAATGAAAAGAAGGATGAGACTAGAATTTTAAGGACTAACCTTTGGCTCTAAATGGATTTCTAGCTTACAAGATAATTAATCTGGTAGCTAAGTTAGAGGTTCAACTATAAAATATTGTGACAAAATCTAAGCTACCACAAGCAAAAGGTTCCTTTTGGTAATGTTTGGAAATTAGAAGCATGACACACTTCCTAGGTTTACTAACACATAACCCACTTGTTAAAGATAGAGGTTATAAAAATAGTATAAAAGGAAGAAGAGAGAGAAGGTAAAAGAGAGGGAGAGAGATATGGAGAGTTAGAGAGGGAAAAAGATAGCTAGGGAGGCCCCAGTGAGGGAGAGGTAGAGTTAAAGAGAGTGGGCAACTTGAGAGAGAGAGTGGTCGATAGAGAGGGAGAGGTAGGTGGTTATCTCTAGGTAGAGGGGTGGGGATTATAGCCAAGAATGAGGAATGACTTAAACTAAATGACATCCTAGCTATATATATATAAGCATAAATAAAATGACCTAGCTTAAAAATAGAAAAGAAAATATATGCATACCTTGTTTTTGTTTATAATATATTTGTAATCTTTCTTCATTTAATCTTTCTATAGTTTCTGCATAATACTTATTAATATGCGCTGGACAACTGAGAGGAGTGGTGAATCAGTTGTCCTAAAAATTCAAATACTTTTGCATTAAAACATTGAACACTTATCTAGAATTATTAAGATTTAACAACGAAACCATAAAATTAGAAACTTAACCACATGTGCAACAACAAACATAAGAGACACTAGATTTACGTGGAAAAACCCAAGGTGGGGAAAAGCCATGGAGAGGATCAGCTCTCAATATATATTGTAATCTTGAAATAACGATGATCAGTCTTGGTCACTCCACATGCCTAATCATACTGACTCATTGTCATGAAGAACAACTAAATTTAGCATGCTCACTGCCTCAACCCTAAACCTAGCAAGATTACAATAAGGGTTGTTAAACCCTACTAGCGACTCACTGCCAGGAACACTACCACAATCAACACTTTTCTATAGTTATCATTGAAGTACAACAATTTCTCCGCTCTACTCTGCCTCTTCTTTGCGCTGCCTCTTCTCTGCTCTTCATCTTTTGCCCTGCCTTTTGGACCTTTCTTAAAATCTTTTCATTTTCGCTCAAGGACAAATTTTCAATGATTCAATTACAAGTATTTATACACTACATCAACCTTGGAATGATCATCAAGTTTGGCATTACAATCATCAACCATTGGAACAATCTCCAAGGTCGGCATTACAAACATTCTCAAAATAGGTCTTGACCTAGTACAACATTATGCAAATACATGTGGATCACACCACGCCTTAGCTGGGACTTAAACACAATCTTCCATGCTTCAACATGCCTTCACAATCTTCAAGAGATCTCCGTAATCGCTAGAATCAATCAGGTTGGCCAAGTTGATTACACATCACACTATCTAGAAGTAATCTTCAAACACCTTCACATTTCTTCCATGAAGACCAATGTAATGAGAGGAACATGATTAGGACGTATCCACAAGCACGTTATAATCATCAGGAGCAACTGCACAACCCTTAGCCACTTTATCCATAGGAATCTTCTCATCGAAACACATGAACTTCTCTGTCTTCAACTATCATAAAAGAAAGATAGATTGCAGACCACAAAACTAGGAACCACTGTAATTGTAGGCACTTATGATCATCACAGACTTCACTCTTGAATCATAGAGAATAATACTTTACTATGGAGGAATGTGGAGCATATTACTTTTTCCCTGTCCTAACTGATCTTCCAGAAAAGGCAGACTTTACTCTGGTGAATGCAACTCTCTCAATTATTCATACCAGAGGCTCAAACTCAAGATTCAATAACTTCAGGCATCTCTTTGAATAACTTCCAATCTGCATAGAAAGATCTTCACCCAAAAGGAAATACGGATCAGTCTACCAAGCTGTTCTTCAACATGCCACTTATTGTCTATAATGCACTTCTATGTAACACTTGTTTCTTTCGGAGAGGCCAATTTTCTCAATATCCTCAACATGCAGAGCTTCCTAGCATGTAATAGAGTAAGATACAGTTGACACCAATGACAATAAAGATATGTTGACATCAATGACAACACCAATTAGGCACATACTTGCAACAATCTCCCCCTTTGTCATTGATGGCAACATATGATGTGAAAAACTGCAACACCATCAAGACAAGATTCTCCCCCTTTCTCTTTATACACCTACACTCTTTCTTTCTACAAGATTCTCCCCATTTCTCTTTCACATCTATACTCTGAGTTTTTCGCATGATTTCTCTCCCCCTTTGACTTCAATGGCAAAGGGCACATACTTGCACTCTTATGCTCTGATCTAATCTCTCTTCTAAACTTTCTGACTACTCCCCCTAAGAAGTAGCCCTGAAAAGCATCAATCTGGATCTCTGAATAGCTCCAGACTGATACACTATTGTGCATCTTAGTTTAGAGTAGGAGGGGTTATAACCCCTAATTTCTCTCTGAGAAACTCAAAAGTGTCCTTAGGCAGAGGTTTGGCAAAAATGTTTACAATCTGATCTTTGGTAGAAACATACTTGAACTTGACTTCATTCTCTGTCACCTTTTCTCTCAAAAAATGATACCTAATAGATATGTAGTTTGTCCTTGAATGCATTACTGGATTCTTTGATATGTTGATGGCACTTGTATTATAACAAAAGATTGTAATTGGATCTTCATACACAACTTTGATGTCCTTCAAGGTCTGCTTCATCCATAACAATTGAGTGCAATTACATGTTGTTGCAATGTATTTTGCTTCTGCAGTAGACAGAGATATTGAATCATGTTTCTTGCTCAACCAAGATACCAACCTTTTTTCGCAAGAAGAATGCATCTCCACTTGTACTTTTCCTATCATCCATATCTTTGGCCCAATCTGCATCAGTGTATGCACTGAGGGTAAAATAATTGTCCTTGGGATACCACAAGCCATAATCCATTGTACCTTTTATATACCTCAAAACTCTCTTGACTGCCATCACATGAGATTCCTTGGGTTTTGCTTGAAACCTCTCTACAAGACATACTGCATGATTATGTCAGGTCTAGTTTGAGCATCATAGATTTGTGCCATTTCTAATCTTCCATGGGTGAGTTATAATCTTTACTCAACTTACAACCAATAACCATAGGTGTGCAAACTGGTTTAGAGTCTTCCATCCCAAATTTCTTTAACAACTCTTTCACATACTTAGATTGAGAAATGAAGATACCTTTATCTAACTGGCTTATTTGCAGACCTATGAAGAAGTTCATCTCTCCAAACATAGACTTATCAAATTCACTTTGCATTTCTCTAGCAAAAACTGAGCACATACCTTCATTTTCTCTAAAAATAGTATCATCCACAATGATTTCAACAATTAGGATTTGTTCACCATTTATCTTGAAGTAGAGATTGATGTCTGTAGTACCTTTACTGAACCCTATCTATATCAGATACTTGTCCAACCGTGCATACCATGCCCTGGGAGCTTGTTTTAATCCATACAAAGCCTTCTTCAATATGCATATCATGTCACCCTGATCTGATGATTGGAATCCTTCCAGCTGTTCAATACATACTTCTTCTAAGTCTCCATTTAAGAAAGTAGACTTCACATCCATTAGGTAAACCTTGAAATCTTTGTAGGCAACAAAAGCCAAAAACATCCTTATTGCTTTGATCCTTGCCACCAAAGCAAAAGTTTATTCAAAGTCTATTCCTTCAACTTGAGCGTATCCTTTGCATACCAATCTTGCTTTGCTTCTTACCACTTCACCATTTTCATTCATCTTGTTTTCTGAAGACCCACTTTGTGCCAATTACATTCTTATTTGCTGCTCTGCGAACAAGATCCCAAGTCTGATTCTTCTCTATCTGCATTAATTCCTCTTCCATAGCCTTTACCCACTTTTCATCTTTGCAGGCCTCATCCACCTTTTTAGGTTCAATCTTGGAAATCAGACAAAAATTTACTTGCTCCTCTATAGCTTTTCTTTTGGTTAAGATCCCTTTGCTCTTATCTCCTATAATCTGATCTTTAGAATGATTGAGTCTCACATACCTTGGAGTTTTTGTGGCACTCTCTGATGCTTGTTCTTCTTCATCTGAGCTATTTTCATGCTACACCACTTCTAAAATCTCTGGTTCATCTTATTCATATCCATTTGATTTTGAACACCTTTCCTTACTTTCATAAACTTTGACATTTGCACTTTCAATGATCTTATTCAGGCTATTATTATAGCACATGTATGCTTTTCTCTTAGTGGAGTAACCAAGGAAGATTCCTTCATCACATCTAGTATCAAACTTGCCAAGATCTTCTTCCCTTTTGATATAACATTTGCTGCCAAAAAATTTGAAATATTTCATAGTAGGAACTTTGCCATGACACTATTCATAAGGAGTTTTAGAGCTGTTACCTTTTACTTGGACTCTATTTAGGATCTACATAGTTGTATTAATTGCGTCTCTCGAATATGCTTCTAGGAAATCAGCTTCCTTCATCATGGTTCTAGCACCTTCTTGAACTGTTATGTTTTTCCTCTCAACAACTCCATTTTGTTGTGGAGTTCTAGGTGCAAATAGCTATCTTTTTATTCTGTGTTCTTCACAAAAGAAAGTGAATTCATATGATGTAAAATCTCCTCCTCTATTAGACCTCAAGCACTTAATCTTCAAGTCCATCTCATTTTCAACCATTGCCTTAAAAGACTTGAACTTATCTAGGGCTTCGGCCTTTTCTTTTAAAAAGGTAACCCAAGTCATTCTAGAATAATCATCAATAAGCAACAAGAAGTACATGCCTCCTTGCAAAATTCTTACTCTGGTAGGTCCGCACAAATCTGTATGCCCTAGCTCAAGTAGTCCTTCAACATATTGGTCCTTGCTTTTGGAACTTCTTCTTGTTTGCTTCCCAAATTAACACTCCTTGCAAATTTGATTAGCAGGCTTCACAAGCCTAGGTAGATCTCTATTAGCCTATGTGTTACTTATCTTCATAATGTTATTAAAATTTATGTGACACAACCTTCAATGCGATAACCAACTTTCATCAGTTTGAGCCAATAAACAATAATTTTTAGTTCCTTTCAAGTGATAGATATTACCTTTGGTCTTTTTACCAGTTGCAATGACTATTCTGAAGCTTTCCCTAATCTTGCATCCTTTGTCCTTGAATCTTAGATCATAGCCCTTTTCACTCATCTGACCCACACTCAAAAGATTATGCTTTAATCTTTTCACATACAAGACATCTTCAGTATTATTCTTGCCATCAAAAGAAATAGATCCTTTTCCACAAATCTTACCAGCTGTATCATTTCCAAACCTAACCAGTCCACCATCATATCTTTCCAAACTCACAAACTTACTTTTGTCACTAGTCATGTGGTGAGAGCATCCACTATCAATAAACCATTCATCTTTGTCCTTGATAACTTGAGTAGCCAGAGCACTTTCCACTTGTTTTTCTTTCTTCACACAGCTAGTAGAATTAGTAGACACATGATCTTCCTTAATAGTAATAAACAAGCATTCATTTCTAGCATTATCAGGTTCTCCATTATCTGATATTGCTTCATCATCATCAAAATCTTCAACATAATAACACTTATTTTGGGTCCTAGGTTTGTTCTCATATCTTTTTCCATTTCTTTCAATTCTTTCAAGACATCTAGAAGCAAAATGACCTACTTTACCATAGAAGAAATGTTGGAAAGGTAATTTGCTTTTATACTTACCAGATCCTCTTTGTAGTCTATCCACGAAGTTGGCTTCAACTTCATCAAACTCATCATCGGATGCTACCTTGTATTTTTCTGATCTGGAAGTACTTCCCAGAGTGATGTCTTTGAAGGTCATCTTAGCTTTTGGTAGAGCATCACCAAACTCTCTCATTTCAAAAGTGGTAAGCTTTCCAAGCAACTGATCCCTGTCAACTATTTTAACTTGCATGAATTCTTCAATTGCGGCTACTTTTGACAATAGGACTTGGGCAGGGATCTGAGAATTTTCATAACAACTTCATTTTCGTCGAGAGTTCTACCCATTACTTTTTTCCTTGTAGTAAGTTCATCAACTCTTTGCACAAAGGCTAAAACGTTTTCATTATTATTCATCTTTAAACTTTCATATTTCACTTTCAAACTTTGTAACTTGACTTCCTTCACAGAATCATATCCTTCATACAGATTTTTCAACTTTTCCCATACCTTATTTGCAGTTTCAAGATCCACAAATTTTGTCAATATTGAGTTAGATAAAGAGCTTAACAGAGCATCCTTTGCCTTGACATCTATCTCATATTCTTTGATTTCATCTTCAGTCATTGGACCATTTTGAGGTATGGTGTATTAAGTTTCTGTAGCTTTCCATACTTTGTAACCAAGACTAAGAAGATGGCTTTTCATTTGAGCCTTCCAGAGAACATAATTTGTTCCATCAAAATGTGGCACTTCCTTTTTATAAGACATTTTGGATCTTCCTCAAGATGTTAAACATTCTTTTAAGGAACTTGGCTCTAATACCAATTGTTAATATGCACTGGACAACTAAGAGGAGGGAGGTGAATCAGTTGTCCTGAAAATTCAAATACTTTTCCATTAAAACATTGAACACTTATCTGCAATTATTAAGATTTAACCATAAAACCATAAAATTAGAAACTTAACCGCATGTGCAACAACAAACACAAGAGACTAGATTTACGTGGAAAACCCCAAGGTGGGGAAAAACCATGAAGAGAATTAGCTCTCAATATATATTTTAATCTTGAAATAATGATGATCAGGCTTGGTCACTCCACGAGCCTAATCATACTAACTCACTGTCATGAAGAACAACTACGTCTAGCAGGGTCACTGCCTCAACCCTAAACCTAGCAAGATTACAATAAGGGCTGTTAAACCCTACTGGTGACTCACTGCCAGGCACACTACCATGATCAACACTTTTTTATGTTTATCATTGAAGTACAATAATTTCTCTGCTCTACTCTACCTCTTCTCTGCTCTGCCTCTCCTCTGTTCTTCCTCTTCTCTGCTCTTCCTCTTCTTCCCTGCCTTTTGGAACTTTCTTAAAATCTTTTCATTTTCGCTCAAGGACAACTTTTCCATGATTCAGTTATAAGTATTTATACACTACATTAACCTTGGAATGATCATCAAGGTCGTCTTTACAATCATCAACCATTGGAACAATCTCCAAGGTCGACATTACAAACATTCTCAAAATAGGTCTTGACCTATTACAACATTATGCAAATACACGCGGATCACACCACGCCTTAGCTGGAACTTAAACACAATCTTCTACGCTTCAACATGCCTTCACAATCTTCAAGAGATCTCTAAAATCATTGGAATCAACCAAGTCGGCCAAGCTGATTACACAGCACACTATCCGGAAGTAATCTTCAAACACCTTCACATTTCTTCCACGTAGACCAATGTAATGACATGAACATGATCAGGAGGTATCCACAAGCATGTTATAATCATCAGGAGCAACCACACAACCCTTAGCCACTTTATCTGTAGGAATCTTCGCACCAGAACATATGAACTTCTCTGTCTTCAACTGTCATAAAAGAAAGATAGCTTGTGGACCACCAAACCTTGAAGCATTGCAATTGTAGGCATTTATGATCATCATAGACTTTACTCTCAAACCACAAAGAAAATACTTTACTACGGAGGAATGTGAAGCATATTACTTTCTCCCTATCCCAATTGATCTTCCAGAAAAGGCAGACTTTACTCTGGTGAATGCAACTCTCTCAATTCTTCATACCGGGGGCTCAAACTCAAGATGCAGTAACTTTAGGCATCTCTATGAATAACTTCCAATTTGCATAGAAAGATCTTCACCCAGAAGGAAATACGGAGTAGTCTACCAGGTTGTTCTTCAACATGCCACTCATTGTTTGTACTGCACTTCTGTGTAACTCACTTGTTTCTTCCAGAGATGCCAATTTTCTCAATATCCTCAACATGTAGAGCTTCCTAACTTGTAATAGAATAAGATACAGTTGACACCAATGACAACAAAGATATGTTGACATCAATGACAACACCGATTAGGCACATACTTGCAACAATACTTTCGTGTAGTCTTATTTTGTCTTGTCTTTTTGTTTCCCATCTCCTTCTTTGTAAAATATGACTTGAAAATTCTTCTCTCAAAGATTTTCTCCTTCCTTGCCAAAAAAATGTGAATTTATCTTGTTACATTGATTTGTAAAAATGAAAAAAAGAAAACATCCTATTTATATACAATACGAAAAAATTAAAACATTTAAAAAACAAGTTCAAGAGAGATATAACAAGAGAGAGATGGAGATAAGAGACAAAGAGATAGAGAGACAGAGAGAGATAACAAAGATAAAGGGAAAGTCACTCTCTCTTTTCTTTATTGAGTGAAGTTTTAAAGTTTTTTTGTATCATTATCATTTCTAGGTCTCAAAATAACAAGCCTACATGTTAGATAGATCTAGTTCATTTACATACATTCATATGCTACTTAGGTGGGCCTTTAAGTTATGTTATTTCATCATGTGTGCGTTTGGTATCAAATTATGTAATTTTTTATTGAGCGAACTTTTAAAGCTTTTTTTGTATCATTATCATTTCTAGGTCTCAAAATTATCAAGCCTACAATAGATAGATCTAGTTCATTTACATGTTCATATGCTACTTAGGCGGGCCTTTAAGTTATGTTATTTCATCATGTCAATTTGGTAGATCATTATGTAAATTTTTTGAGTTCTTTTAACTTTTTTGTATCATTATCATTTATGGACCTCAAACTTAACAAACCTACTTGTTAGATAGATCTAGTTCATTTACATACATTCATATGCTACTTAGGTGGGCCTTTAAGTTATGTTAATTTATCATGTGCTCGTTTGGCTTTAAATTATGTAAATTTTTATTGAGTGAACTTTTAAAGTTTTTTGCATCATTATCATTTCTAGGTCTCAAACTTAACAAGCCTACATGTTATATAGATCTAGTTCATTTACATACATTCATATGCTACTTAGGTGGGCCTTTAAGTTATGTTATTTCATCATGTGCTCGTTTGGTATCAAATTAGGTAATTTTTTATTGAGTGAACTTTTAAAGTTTTTTTTGTACCATTATCATTTTTAGGTCTCAAACTTAACAAGCCTACATAAGATAGATCTAGTTCATTTACATGTTCATATGCTACTTAGGGGGGCCTAAGTTATGTTAAATTTCATTGAATATATAGTTAGGCCCATTCTTGTCCTTTCTAAGATATCTATATTTGAATGTTGTATCATTATGTAGAGTTATAAAGCTTATTCTAAACTTGAAATTTGAGACATGTAACAACTTAATTTATGTAAATAATTTTAAAGTGATTAACAAATTGTAAATGACATGATTAATAAGTAAATTATGACATGTATGATTGAGATAAGCATACTAATTTTGATGTTAATATTTTAATATTGAAACTTCATATTACATGTCTTAATACATAAAATACAGTATGTGTGAATATGAAATAGGGAGATGAACATTGTAAATATCAAGAAGCATTTATATTGAAAAATTTATTTTAAATATCTCAAACATGTAAATTTTCATCCATGTGTAAAATATAAACATATAAATGTCCATGTACATAGACATGCATGTAACTATCCATACACATGTCATATATATAAACATAGATGTCCATACATTCCATTTATATTTAAACATATAAACATTTATTAATGTTCATAGATCTCAAACATACAAGCGTAACTCAAATGTCCATATATCTCAAAAATATAATCATGAACACAATGTCCATGTCCATAGATCTCAAACATAAACATTGTTGCAAGTATGTGCCTAATCGGTGTTGTCATTGATGTCAACATATCTTTGTTGTCATTGGTGTCAACTGTATCCTATCTTACTATTTTTTATAAGCTTTATATGTTGAGGATATTGAGAAAATTTGCCCCTCCGAAAGAAACAAAGAGTTGTAGTGAATTGCAACGAAGATAGTGTATTGCATACTGAAGAACATTCCAGAAGATTACTCCGCATTTCTTGTATATTGAAGATCTTGGTCTCTAGATTGGAAGTTATTTAGAGGCATGTCTGAAGATACTATATCCTGATTTTGAGCCTCCATCATGAAGAATTAAGTGAGTTACATTCACCAGAGTAAAACCTGCTTTTCTTATTATTCATTGGTGTCAGGGAGAAAGTATTTTGCTCAACATTCCTCTGCATTAAAGTATTTTGCTTTGTGGTTCTAAAGGGAAGTCTAGGATGATGATAAGTGCCTACAACTCCAATGGTTTGTGATTTGGTGGTCTGTAAGCTCTCTTTCTTTTATGACAGTTGAAGATAGTGAAGTTCATGTGCTCCAGTGTTTAGAATTTCATGGACAAAGTGGTTAGATTTTGTGTGGTTGCTCCTAGTGATCACAATGTGCTTGTGGAGGCCTCCTGGTCATGTTCCTACCTTTACATTGGTCTACATTAAGGAATTGAGATCATGTTTTAAAATTATTCCCAGATAACATAGCATGTAACTAATCTTAGCTGACTTGGTTAATTCTAGTGATTGTGGAGATCTCTTGAAGATTATAGAAGCATGTCATGGCATGGAAGATTGTGTTTGAGTCCCATCTAAGGCATGACTTGATCTACATACATCTATACTACATTTCCTTAGCATAATTTTGTATTAGGTCAAGACCTATTTTGTAAATATTTGTAATGTCAACCTTGGAGATTGTTCCAATAGTTGATGATTGTAATGCCAACCTTGACGATCATTCCAAGGTTGATGTGATGTATAAATACTTGTAATTGAGTCATGAAAAATATCTCCTTGTGGGGGAAATGCAAAGATAAAGAAAATAGTGAAGACGCAGAGCAAAGTAGAGGAATTATTGTACTTCAATGAATTGATCTCAGACATGAAGAAGATGTTGATCTTGGCAGTGAGCCCGACAGTGAGCCACGAGTAGGGTTTAAGAACCCTTAAGGTTTAACATCCCCCATTGTAATCTTCTAGGTTTAGGGTTGAGGCATTGAGCCTGCTAGACCTAGTTGCACTTCATGGCAGTGAGCCAACATGTTCTAGGCCCGTGGAGTGACCAAGCCTGGACATTATTATTCAAAAATTGCAATATATATTGAGAGCTAATCCTCTCTGTGGCTTTTCCTTTAATAGGGGTTTTCATGTAAAAATTTGGTGTCTCTTGTATTTGATGTTACAACTGTGTTTAAGTTTCTGATTTCATGCATTCATTGTTTAATCATAATAACTGTGGACAAGTGGTTAATGTTTAAAGTGTAGAAGTGGTTAAGGTTTTTGTGATAACTAATTCACCCCCCCTCAGTTGTCTAGTGCATTTCAACAAACATAAACAAAAATGTCCACATGTCCATGTATATCTCAAACATAAACTAAACACAAATGTCCACATGTCCATATCTCAGACATAAACATAAACATAGATGTCCACATGTCCATATCTCAAGCATAAACACAAACACATGTCCATGTCCACATGATATATCTCAAACATAAGTTCATAAATAGAAATGTTTGGATATCTCAAGTTTATAAACACTGAATCTATGAAATATGTAAACTAGATGCTCAATCATCATGTCGACTCCTAGTTGACTGACCCTCAAAGTGAGATCCTTACCCTGATAGATGCAATGAACCCTACAAAAGTGTAATGATACATACACTTGTAAGGGTTTCAAAATTTTGCAAAAAAATCTCAAATTTTCCATTACAATTTTGTAAAAAGCAATGGTTTCATACAATTGCAAAGAAACACTAAATTTCTACATACAATTTTGTAAAAAAATAATAAATTTTCATATTGTAATTTTGCAAAAAAAAATGAAAATATGCAGGTTAATTCTTGAGATACCTGGTAATGCTGGTGTGGGTGATCTAATTTGTTAACAAGTGGCAAGTTGGGTTTGTGCAAAGGTGGTGAATTGGGTTCGTGGTTTAGGTCGCTGTGATTGAAGGATGAAGGTAGTCTGTTTCCCTATTCGTTGGTTCCATTTCGGAGTGTTGTGCCTATTGAAAATGACTATAAAATAAGACATTTCACATTATATTACCTTAAAAAAACAATAAAAAACTAACTTTGTTCTAAGATTTTCTTGGAATGAAGATATTTTTTATTGTTTCCCAATCATTAAAATATTATCTTTTTTTGAAGAGCATCTTTGAATGAAGATGTTCCTTTGTTTGAAGATGATTTCTACAAAATCCTCAAACAAAGTTATCTTCGTTCGAAGAAAAATCTTCAAACGAAGGTAGTTTGGAATTTTTATGCCCATCCGCCATCAAAAAACTAATGCCCTAAGTTTGGGATCGAGTATTAGTTAATCCAAAAGGCATGACTAATCACTCATAAAATCCTTCATTTATCTTGAATGTAGTCTTCCACTCATCTCCTTCTCTGATTCTAATATGATGGTATCCACTCTTTAGATCGATCATATAAAATAGTTTGCTCCGCTAAAAAAAATCCATAATATCATCCATCCTTGGCAATGGAAATTTATATTTGACTATCATCTTATTGGTTGCTCCTGAATCTATACACATTCTCCATTCTCCATCCTTCTTTGGTGCTAACATTGTTGGTACCACACATGGGTTAAACTTTCTCTGATCAATCCTTTTCTCAATGGCACTTGTATCTGTCTGTTTAGCTTTTCATTTTCTGTTGGTGTCATCTTATGTGCCGCTTTGTTTAACAAACTAGCTCCAAGTATGAGATCCATATAATGATTGATTCTCAGAATTGGTGGCAATCCTTTTGGCACATTCCCCAATACAATATCTCAGTATTGTGCTACTTCCTTTTGTGGTGGTTCTTATCCTTTTGCGGTAATGTTTTCTACTCCTAATGTTTCTTGGTATTGTGAGAGAAACCTTTTGCTTTCTTTCGTTGTGAGTTTGGTTTCTTTCAAGAGATTTATATCTGCTCCTAATGTTTGTGTGTGGCACTTTATCAAGTGCCTCTTGTCAGTGGCATTTAAGCCCCTAACATTCTAGGTAGTGATCTTCATTGGGCCCTAAGAGAGGGGCTTCCTCTTGTATTATTCAAAAAGTAATTTTGGATGGATGTCTGTCCATCGAAGGCTGCCTCTTCAACATGTCTTTGACTATTGGATTTTCTGCCTCATTTTTGCTAACTTTTAGGTTGGGCTTGAGGATTTTGGAAACTTTTTTTGAGCGATGGTGTGCACTTCCAATGACCCTAACTCATATGCCTCAAATGAATCATCACTGTAACATTCATAATTCTCCATTAGTTCCTCTATCAGGATTTTATCCTCTTTAGAATTGAAGTTGTCTGGTTTGGTGGAGAATTGGTGGGGATGGGATCAGGTTTTCGAGGGGGTTCCACAACATTATCCTCTGGGGTGTCATTTTAGTTTGGGGGATTCTCATTGGTAATGATCTCATTAGGATTTGCCTTCCGCTGATTTTTAATTGTAGTCTCTTGATTGTTCAGTCTCCATAAGTGATTTGAATGTGTAGGGTAGAAGATGCACTTCTTCAAAGATTGATTTATCCCTTTGCATTTAAGGCAAAAGTGTTTCTTTTCTTCAATTTTGATGATCTATCTCCAATTTCCATGAATAGAAGAAATTGTAATTTCCTTTGGGAACACCGTGATTGTCATAACCCTGATCCTAGTGTAAACATAAGAGTTGTGTTCCAGAATATCTTTATCGATATTGATGAGTGTACCGAGTAAATTCCCTAATTTTACCAAACATTCTTCACATATGAATTCAATAGGGAGATTGTATAGTTCGATCCAAATTCAATCATTTGAAGGAGAGCAATTGTTTGGATTAAAGAGAAGAGTTCATTTCTTGATATACAATGGTGAATCATTGAGCCATCAAATTCCATTGAAGAGAATTTAGTCTCTACCTTCCTTATTGAGAAAGATAACAATTAAAAAAAATTTGGCGTGAATTTGATGACATAGTTCATGCACTAATTCTCCTCCACCCAAACTATGATGTTGTGTCTGTTTTGTTTTGAGCTAATGAACCATCCTATGATAGTTGATTTTGTTGGTATTTTCCCAAACTGGATGCTTGTTCCTAGTTATCCCTACAAGGTAGCCATCATTGATCAATAGGATTCCTGGGCCAGGGGCCAACAGTACAGGAGATAGACTCTATAAATATCTCCTCTTCTTCTTTAGGTTCTGTAGAACCAAGGGGGTATTCCCTATTCAACACCCATGAAATATGACTATGAACTGACTGGGATATTGACACAAAGCAGATAAATCCTCTCTTATGCAGACCAAAACTGTGAAATAAGTGCAAAGGAGCTAGCTTTGGGCCTATGTTCAGTTGTGAGACAAAGGATTTTGGTCCTAAAACTACTTCTAAAACTAACAGGTTGGGAATGTGAAGTGATTTGGATTTTATGTTTGGAGTTATGGGATTTTCTTGGACCCTTTGAATAGACAGATTCCCAAACCAGTGCCTTATCTGGGCAGCAAAGTCAAATCTATGAATGTAAATGTCTCCCTATGACAACATGACTTCATATCCAGAGGATTTACATAAAATATCACTGCCTAATAGCAATATATCCAAGAAAGAGTATTACCTATGATCATACTTTGCAAATCCTATGATGCAATCCATTTTCCTTTGTATCTGATCAAAAGCCTATTTAACCACTCCTTGAGCAGATGCAAGAAATCATACACACAGTACAACAAGTATATACTAAAAAACTTGGAAGCCCTTGACAACCTTGTTTGAAAGGAAAACAAGTAACATACAGGAGATAATCATAAACAACACACACACCAGGGGTTTTTCATTTAACTTCAATCTGCATAGAAAATCATCATACAAGAATTTATCATCTACAAACAAGAAGGACTGATACACCAGACCAAGGACGGAGTCTGCAACAAAAAATGTCTTTCAAAATGTGAACACCTTGTGTTCAGAGTCAGAGCAGAAAACCTGAAAACATCCAACCTCCCGTAGAATGGCCACTGATCCCCTTTTCAAGGAGCATACGAGCCTCTAGCCACCTACCCTGATAGACTTCATCAATGAAAAGACCACTTCTCTCAATTTTTGATGCAACAATCAGATCTTTCATCAATTCTGGTCGTTGAAGCCATCAGATTCACCATAAAAGCCAGCAGCGCAAGCAACCTAGACCTCGAGCAGATGAGCAAATGTGACATTTTTTCAATCACCATGCAGCATGGTAGTTGACCATGGAAAGAGTGCGCAAAAAAGCGCCAACAGATAGTCATTTGAAATGTTTATCCTCAGCCGCAGGATCGGGCTCCATACAAGCAAGATCGACGGTTGCAAATTTTTAAATTTGTGAGATCTAATTATCCCACATTCGCCTTGCAGTGACCTCTTTAGCACTTTATAAACTAGGCCATGAGCACATATGATGTCATGCAATTTTACCTTGCGCGACCAAAGAACCATCTGCCAAGACCCCATCATCATGACTCGCGCCATCGGTGAACCTCTTGCTTGCTCACCCGATATGCAATATCACCCCGATGACCAACATCACCCTGATGTGAAATATCACCCTCATCGGTGCAACTTGATGTATCAAAGGAAGATCCTCCTGTACATATTCCTATCTTCATCAATGATCGATGGGACCTCTAGCATAACTGCCGATAATAACCGTCATGCGAAAGACGATATGATGCATCCCATCGAACCTTAGATGACATCATCGTCATGTTGCAATATCAGGGTGATCTTCGTAAGATGACTGATATTAGAAATATGACCCCCTCCTCTTTCAAAATATCATGATGGACTAAAAATTTGGAATATGACCCCATCGGACTTAGATGACGTCATCGTCATGTTGGCATAGGGTGATATTCGACGACAAGGGTGATATTCGTAAGATGACTGATATTTGGAAATATGACCCTCCACAAGATGTATGAAGTTGTTAGATAGGTAGATATCGACCCTCATGTAAAATTGATGTTCGCACCTTGCGGACCAAGTGATTATGAGGTGATAACGCAACATCAGGGTGTTCCTCTCTAAAATAACTGATATTAGAAATATCACCCCCGCCAAAATATCAAGTTTGACCAAAAATTTGACTTAGCATAACTTTTTGCTTGAAACCTGAAAGTTCATGTGGGCACCACCACTGGCTCTATCTGGGGATGCATGCCTCCTGCAGGCATAGCGAGAATCATAGATCTCTGGGATGTAGACCAGTCCCTTATCCATTGGGCAACAAAGTCGAATGCTGCACCAACCTGTATCACCAATACATTATTGAAACATACTTGGTGGCCCAAGGCCACCAAAAAGGAAGAACCAACATTTCCCTTTGTCAAATACCATGTTTTCATCTACATTTACTAGATCAAACCTGAAGATGCTGCCATTGTCTGGCCACAAACAAACCTTGTCATTTGCATATTCAAACATCTCATTAAGCTTGCTCTTGTCAACCTTATGTAAACAATCATCAGCATCAAGCATCATGTGAATGTCACATTCATTAAACAATGCATGTTCATATGGCATATAAAGCTTGTCATCATCTATATCAGCAATATGCATTGCAAAATAATCTCCTAGTTGGACTAAAAATTGAAAGCACTCATAGTCCATCATATAGCTAGGATCATCAGGTCTCACTTTATCATAAGCTGGCATATCAGGGGGGAAGCTTTCACATTCACATTTGTGTATCTCATGCAAATAATCATTAGCTGCATCAAATTGGAAAGGCTCAGGCTTAGGCACATCTCTGCAACAATCTTCATGATATATGTTGGTCTCTCTTTCATCAGGATGAAAATCAGAATCCTTTTCAATAACAGTGCCTAGATATCCACCATACTCAAATAGATCCTCCTCAGCATATATATCAAAAAGGGTTGAGCCAAGTGTTTCAGCCTCAATATAGTATGCCACTGGTTCATGGGCAGCAGAACATGTATTTTCATTACTAATGAATTTCTTGTGTGGAGGAGTATTAGACTGTGTATCATAAGCAAAACTATAATCAAATAAAGAACAATCATGCTCAACACTAGCACTTGTTTCAATCCCTGATTGCTTTTCATCATCTCCATGTGTCTGAATAAAAGGCAATGATTCAAACATGGAACTGTTGCCCAGTTTGCTTATTTCTTCTATATCTTGAGCACAATACTCACAATTATCTCCACAAACCCACTCTAACAAGTATTCACTACTGTCTATAACCTCATCATTGCTTTCAGAACCAAATACCCTAACCTCAACTTGGGAGTCATTATCAATCCTTTCATTTGCATCCTTCATGGATGAACAATCCATTTGAGCATTGTCATCAGCATTATGTTTAGACATAGCATCATTGTCAACTTCTATCTTTTCATTTACACATTTGTCTTCAAATGATGCCATGATCACTTGGTCATTTGCAACCATACAACTGTTATTCACACCAAAGCCTGTGGATAGGGAATTCTGTATGTACAGATTTCTCATTTTTTTGGTATCTTCTAAAAACTTGTATGCCATTTGCATACTTGTTATCTTGAATTCCCTCAATATTGCACTAGAGCCCTCCTCAAAAGCTTCAAAATATATGCCAATGCAGGCTGAAATATCAGGTCTGAAGTCTTCAAGGATTTGTGAAAGGGCAACTGCAAACTGATGACTGAAATCAATACTGGGCTCTTCATCTTGTCTTCTAATTTCCATTAATCTTGCAACAAGATCAGCAGGTTCTCTTGCAAATTCCTTTCTAAAATAGTCAGCAAGTTCATCCCAACAGGCAAAGAATCTCTTTGGAAAGCTCAAATACCAGTCTCTAGCTCTAACACTAAAGGATCTAACAAAAAACCTCATCCACATATCCTCATCTCTAAATGAATGTTTCTCCATGAAGCTTTGAAAGTTTTGGATATGTGCACCCCCATCACACGCACTGTATCCATTAAATCTAGGCATCTGATTGTAAATTTTAGCAAGCATACTTTCAACTTCATAGTCAACCCATGACAAATCTAATTGGTCATATAAAGGATCAAAAGGGCTGATAAGAGGTTTAGCCTTCTGACTGGTAGACACAATAGGGTTATTATTATTTAACTAAGCTTGCCGAGCCTCTAAGGATATCAACCTATTTTTTATCTCTTCCATTCTTTTACACAACATTTCATCCCCGTCTTGGTTGAGCATTGGTGAATACATACTTGGATTCATATAAATTCCACTCCTAGACACCTTATATCTACCTAAGACCTGAGGCTTCCCCTTGGCATTTAACTTATGCAATAAAACAAATAAAAGTGGGAAGAACTAGGTACCTTTTCTCATCCAGATGCTGAAGTCCTGAACAGAAAATCTTTTATCACAACAACATACATCAACCTTTCATGTGCACTAAAAACTTATTTGCAAAGTCGCCACCTCTCCAAAGAGGATAAATTTTTTTAAACAACTGAAAGCTCATCAAGTATTTTTCTAAGTTCATTCCACCAGCAAAGCGCCATCACTCACATGAAAGAACAGGATATGCAGCAATGATTTCACACTATTTGACTCTTGTCCCCAGTGGAGTCACCAAATCTGTTGGTGACTCGGATGGGCAAGACTTTACCAGAGATTCCTAAATAATACATTTAATCACATCCCTAGCGGAGTCACCAAATCTGCTGGTATTTTCCCAAACTGGATGCTTGTTCCCAGTTATCCCTACAAGGTAGCCATCATTGATCAATAGGATTCTTGGGCCAGGGGCCAACAGTATAGGAGATAAACTCTATAAATATCTCCTCTTCTTCTTTAGGTTCTGCAGAACCAAGGGGGTATTCCCTAGTCAACACCCATGAAATATGACTATGAACTGACTGGGATGTTGACACAAAGCAGATAAATCCTCTCTTATGCAGACCAAAACTGTGAAATAAGTGCAAAGGGGCTAGCTTTGGGCCTATGTTCAGTTGTGAGACAGAGAATTTTGGTCCTAAAACTACTTCTAAAACTAACAGGTTGGGAATGTGAAGTGATTTGGATTTTATGTTTGGAGTTATGGGATTTTCTTGGACCGTTTGAATAGACAGATTCGCAGACCAGTGCCTTATCTAGGCAGTAGAGTCAAATCTATGAATGTAAATGTCTCCCTATGACAACATGACTTCATATCCAGAGGATTTACAGAAAATATCACTACCTAACAACAATATATCCAAGAAAGAGTACTACCTATGATCATACTTTGCAAATCCTATGATGCAATCTATTTTCCTTTGTATCTAATCAAAAGCCTATTTAACCACTCCTTGAGCAGACGCAAGAAATCAGACACACAGTACAGCAAGTATATACTGAAAAACTTGGAAGCCCTTGACAACCTTGTTTGAAAGGAAAACAAGTAACATACAGGAGACAATCGTAAACAACACACACACCAGGTGTTTTTCATTTAACTTCAATCTGCATAGAAAATCATCATATAGGAATTTATCATCTACAAATAAGAAGGACTGATACACCAGACCAAGGACCGAGTCTGCAACAAAAAATGTCTTTCAAAATGTGAACACCTTGTGTTCAGAGTCAGAGTAGAAAACCCAAAAACATCCAACCTCCTATAGAATGGCCACCAATCCCCTTTTCAAGGAGCATATGAGCCTCTAGCCACCTACCCTGATAGACTTCATCAATGCAAAGACCACTTCTCTTGATTTTTGATGCAACAATCAGATCTTTCATCAATTCTAGTCGTTGAAGCCATCAGATTCACCATAAAAGCTAGCGGCACAAGCAACCTAGACCTCGAGCAGATGAGCAGATGTGACATTTTTTCAATCATTGTGCAGCATGGTAGTTGACCATGGAAAGAGCACCCACAAAGGTGCCAACAGACAGTCATTTGAAATGTTTATCCTCAGCCGCAGGATCGGGCTCCATACAAGCAAGATCGACGGTTACAAATTTTCAAATTTGTGAGATCTAATTATCCCACATTCGCCCTGCAGTGACCTCTTTAGCACTTTATAAACTAGGCCGTGAGCACATATGATGTCGCGCAATTTTACCTTGCGCGACCAACGAACCATCTGCCAAGACCCCATCATCATGACCTGCACCATCGGCAAACCTCCTGCTTGCTCACCCGATATACAATACCACCCCAATGACCAACATCACCTTGATGTGAAATATCACCCTCATCGGTGCAACCTGATGTATCGGAGGAAGATCCTCCTGTACATATTCCTGTCTTCATTGGTGATCGGTGGGACCTCTAGCATAATTGCCGATCATAACCGTCATGCCGAAGACCATATGATGCATCCCATCGAACCTTAGATGACGTCATCGTCATGTTGCAATATCAGGGTGATTTTCGTAAGATGACTGATATTAGAAATATGACCCCCTACTCTTTTGGAATATCAGGCTGGATTGAAAATTTGGAATATGACCCCCTCCTCTTTTGGAATATCAGGCTGGACTGAAAATTTGGAATATGACCCCATCGGACTTAGATGATGTCATCGTCATGTTGGCATAAGGTGATATTCGGCGGCAAGGATGATATTCGTAAGATGACTGATATTTGAAATATGACCCCCCACAAGAATATCAGGTTGATATTTGGAAATATGACCCTCTACAAGATGTATGAAGTTGTTAGATAGGCATATATCAACCCTCATGTAAAATTGATGTCCGCACCTTGTGGACCAAGTGATTATTATTAGACTCAGGGCACACAACTGAGAGGGGGGTGAATCAGTTGTGCAAAACTTTATTCCAGTTAAACACTTAACTCCACTTTGTAATTCAGTAGTATAATAATAAATCAATCAAGGAAACACAATGCAACAAATTAAGAGCAGAAACACATCAACACATGAGACACCAAGATTTTGACGTGGAAAACTCGGTTAAGGGAAAAACAACGGGGTGATTAACCCAAGATTGTATTCTCTGTTAGAAGAATAGAAAGAACAAAATGGCACATGCCAATTAGGGCTCACTGCCCGAGCACACTTCTCACAAGAGGCTCACTGCCTACAAGAGACACACTGTCTACAAAGAAATAAGTATCACATACATGAACTGGAGAATAGCATCTTCACCATGCTTGAATCAGTTCCATTTCAGCCCAATACTTCTACTCTGCCTTTTGCTCTCCTCCTTGTTACCACACTCTCATCTCAACAAGGACACCTTTGAAATGACTTTGTAATCCCTTATTTATACAAGATATCAACTTAGGAATGATCATCTATGTCGGCAAACATCAACAAGAACATTCACAGGATGTGTAACTCATCCGGTCGGCCAGTCTCAGAAAGAACACCATCATGTAGAAGTTATTCTTCAATGCAAGCTCCAACTTCAATGCGGACCACTAACACGAACTGGACACTATCCAAAGATCTCCACAAGCTTGCCTGAATTACCAAGAACATCCATACTTCATCTGCTTACTGAAATCCATCTCCCCTTCATCCAGAACCTCAAGAACACAATCTGTCATTACTGTCACAAAGGAATAGATGCTTGCGGACCTTCAAACCATGAACCAATCTAGTTGACACTCCACAGAGACTTCCTCAACACTCCCTCAAATCTGCAGAACAGGACAATGCAATTTTGGATCTCACCGGACCTGTCTGTATCACTCTGTCATCTCTGAACACCTACTAGAACTAGTTTTACTTGAGCGGCCACACCTTCTTTAGATCTTCATGTGGACCTATGAAATCTCTACTAGATCACCTTAAGACACATATCTACAAACCCTTTAATCCGTATCCTCTGATCCTCATCCTATCTTGGACTTTTACCTTACTGTCATCACTGTTCCTGATTGAGACCAATTTTCTCAATATCCTCATCTCACAGCTCATCCAATCCTTATCATTAATGCTACAGGAGTATGTTGACATTAATGACAAGACCAATAGGCCCATACTTGCAATAATCTCCCCCTTTGTCATTGATGGCAACATATGATGTGAGAAACTGTTTTAACCATCAAGACAAGAACTTCTTCTCACTGTCACAACTCCCCCTATCAGCAACAACCATTCACATGTCTTCTCTCCCTTTACTGCTCACCCTTCGATCAGAAACCACTTGTTTTTCACATGTCTTCTCTCCCCCTTTGACATCAATGGCAAAGGGCACATACTTGAAATTCTAACACTTCAGAATCATACTTGCTACTCCCCTTGAGTAGCAGCTCCCCATCATCAATCTGGATCACAAGATATGACTGTGATATCCACTGGACTGATGCACCTTAGTGCACCTTAGTTCATCACCGGAGGGGCAATAACCCCTAACTTCTCCCTAAGATACTCAAAAGAATCCTTAGGTAGAGGTTTAGTAAAGATGTCTGCAATCTGATCCTTGGAAGGTACAAACTCCAATCTGACTTCATTCTTGTTCACTTGCTCTCTCAAAAAGTGAAACTTGATGGATATGTGTTTAGTCTTTGAATGCAACATCAGATTCTTTGATATATTTATTGCACTTGAGTTGTCACAGAAGATTGTGATAGGTTCCTCATACTCCACTTTGATATCTCTTAGCATCTACTTCATCCACAAAACTTGAGTGCAACTACCTACTGCTGCAATATATTCTGCTTCAGTTGTAGACATAGATATTGCCTCTTGTTTCTTGCTTAGCCAAGAAACCAATCTCTTCCCCAAAAAGAATGCTCCACCACTGGTACTCTTCCGGCCATCCACATCTCCTACCCAATCCGCATCTGTATATGCATGAAGAGAGAAATCATGATCTCTAGGATACCACAGACCATACTCAACTGTCCCTTTTAGATATCTAAAAGTCCTCTTGATTGCCATGACATGAGATTCTCTAGGATCAGCTTGGAATCTAGCAACAAGACCAACAACCTACATAATGTCTAGTCTAGTTTGAGTGAGATACAACAGTCCTCCAATCATTGACCTATACTTTGTCTGATCAGCCTTGGGAGAGTCATCATCTTTGCTCAAATTACATCTAGTTGCCATGGGAGTATTCATTGGTTTTCCATCCAAAATTTCTTCAACAATTCTTTCACATATTTGGTTTGAGAAATGAAGATTCCTTTCTTTGTTTGAGTAATTTGTAGACCCAAGGAGAAATTCATTTCACCAAGCATGGACATCTCAAACTCACTTTTCATTTGATTTGCAAAAGTTTTACACATACTATCTCTTCCTCCAAAAATGATATCATCAACAAACACTTCAACAATCAAGATGTTTTCATGATCAATTTTGAAATACAAATTACTGTCAGCAGTACCTTTGTTGAAACCAATCTTCAAAAGATGTTTGTCCAATCTTTCATACCAGGATCTTGGAGCTTACTTTAGTCCATACAGTGCCTTCTTCAACTTGCAGACCATATCACCATGATCAGACAATTGAAATCCATCCGGTTGCTCTATGTACACTTCTTCTTCCAAGTCACCATTCAGGAAGGTAGACTTGACATCCATCTGATACACCTTGAAATCCTTGAAGGTAACAAATGCAAGAAATAATCTGACTGCTTCAATTCTTGCCACCGGAGCAAAAGTTTCTTCAAAATCAACTCCTTCTATTTGAGAGTAACCCTTGCAGACCAATTTGGCTTTATTTCTGATTACTTCACCTACTTCATTCAGTTTGTTCCGGAAGACCCATTTGGTTCCAATCACATTCTTGTTTCTAGGTCTGGGAACAAGATCCCAAGTGTGATTTTTCTCAATTTGCATCAGCTCTTCCTCCATCGCTTTAGTCTAGTTTTCATCATTGCAAGCTTCATTCATTGTCTTAGGTTCAATCTTTGAAATCAGACAATACTCTTCTAAATCTTGAGCAATTCTCCTTCTTGTTTGTACTGGTTTTATCACCTATGATCTGATCTTCAGAGTGGTTTAGTATTACATACCTTAGAACTTTGGGAATTTCTTGCACTTCAGATTCTTGATCAGGCTCATTGAAACTCAACCCTTCTTCCTGATTTATCGGATTAGTTTGAATCTGACTTATAGAGGAGGCTTGGGCTCCTTGAATCAGAACACCATTATGATCATCTTCATCATATTGATAAAACCTTGAGGGTTTCTCAATTCCCTCATCAACCCTCACATTTGTGCTTTCTATTATCTTTCTTAGTCTCTTGTTATAACACCGGTATGCTTTTCTTTGAGTAGAGTAACCTAAGAATTTTCCTTCATCACTTCTAGCATCAAACTTTCCTAGATCTTCATCTTTTTTAATGTAACATTTGCTACCAAAAAATCTAAAATACCTTATAGTAGGAGTGATACCAAACCAAAGTTCATAAGGAGTCTTACCGGTATTGCTTCTAATTTGAACTCGATTAAGAGTATAGACTGCAATGCTGACAGCTTCTCTCCAATAGATCTGAGGAACATTTGCTTCCATCATCATGGTCCTATATGCTTCCTGGATGGTCCGATTCTTTCTCTCCACTACTCCATTTTGCTGTGGAGTCCTAAGAGTAGACAACTATCTCTTTATTCCATGTTTCTCACAGAACTCTATGAACTCACTGGATGTGAATTCTCCACCTCTATCAGACCTCAGACACTTCAATTTTAATCTAGTTTCATTCTCTACCATAGCCTTGAATATTTTGAATTTCTCAAGAGCTTCTGATTTCTCTTTTAGAAAGGTTACCCACATCATCCGGGAATAGTCATCAATTAGTAGCATGAAGTATCTATCACCTTGAATACTCCTGATTCTTGTCGGTGTTGGCAAGAGACACTATATGGATTCATGGTTGTTGTCATTGATGGCAACAAAGGTCATTCCACATATCCGCAAGTCATGATATATCTCTACCGGAAGTCAGATTGAAGATTGTTGTGGTCCGGTGAACAAGAACAGAGCATGTGGCAAGGTCCGACAGATTGGTCCGGATCTCTCAGAGGAAGTGTCTTGGCACAGTGCGGATCTGGGGAAGTCAAGAGGACTATCTTGAGTAGTATATTCCAAGGATTTAGCCTCCGGAGATGGACAAGGAAAAAGATATGAATAGTTGAGTACCGGATTCCTGAGAGACAGTGAAAACAGAGGAAGAACTGACTGACTGAGTATCAAACTACCTTCCGGATGTGTTACAGATGATGATAAAGGTTGCGGAGGCATGAATCATGTTTGGCCGACATAATTGATGATATCTACAAGTATATGCTTGATCCGCATTGCTTGGTGAGCAAGGATTCAGCCGACAGAACTAAGTTTGTAAGAAACTAGACTGTTCCGGATGCCGACTAGAAAGATGATGAAATTACTTGTGCGGATATATATAGAGGATGGATTTAGTGGTAAAGTGTGCGAATGTGTGTGTGGATATGCGAACAAGTCCAGAGTAGAGCAGAAGTAACAAGAAAGATCCGGTATGTGAAAGGACAGCAGACTAAAGAACAGAGGAAAGATGAAGTGCAGCAGATCAGTATACTGAACCTAACCGGAACTGAACTCCAGCATATGCAGATGCCTCCAATCAGTTCAAGACTGTGATTCTAATCACTTTGTAAGACAGTGTGTCTTCTTGTAGGCAGTGAGCCTCTTGTGAGCAGTGTGCTCGGGCAGTGAGCCCTAATTGGCAAGTGCCATTTTTGTAATTTCCTATTCTTCTAACAGAGAATAATTCTTGGGTTAATCACCCCGTGGTTTTCTCCCTTAACAGGGTTTCCACGTCAAAAACACTGTGTCATGTGTTTCTTACTTCATGGTTTATGTTTTGTGTTTGATTTTATGCTGCTTCAATTAAAAGGAAAGTTTAATAAGGAAAATAATTAGGATAACTGATTCACCCCCCCCCTCTCAGTTATCAACAATTGGTATCAGAGCCAAGTTCCTCCTAATAGAGCCTAACAGCTTGAGGAAGATCTGGGATTTCAAATGGATGCATATGGTTTAAAGGAGCAACTCAAGACTGCCCTTGAGGATCTTGAACAGTCAAATTCTGAAGTCAGTGAATTAAGAGAAAGACTCAAACAGGCTGATGAATTCATGAGGGAATTAAAAGACAAATTAAGTCTCTCTATGAAAAAGAGAAAGGAGCTGCTCCAACAGTTGGCAAGACAAAGTGAAGAAAGCAATACAAATGAAGAATTGACTGAGCAAACCAAGTTATGTGAAAAGTTATCAAAAGAAGTCATCATGTTAAGACATGAAATGGAATCAGGAACTATAAAGTTCACTCAAGAGATTGAAGAAAAAAGAAAGGCTGAAGACAATCTAAAACAATCTCTTAAGGAAAAATCAGAAGAATGCCACCAGATGGACAGGATTATCAGACACCTTGAATCTGATCTTGAAGATTCCAAAGATAATGAAGGAAAACTTGAGGATCAAATTGCCTCTCTCAAAAGAGACCTTCAAACAGCAAATGAATATAAAGAGAAATTCAAGATAAGTTCTGCTCAACTTGAAGTTCTTCTTGGAAGTCAAAAGAGGACAGATGACAAGTATGGCTTGGGATATGAGAAAGGAGAAAGCTCCGGATCCGGTCAGAAGAATCTTGGATCAGAAAATCCAAGGAGCAGGCCTAGAAGACCTCCGGTAAGACAGCCAAATGCTCAAAAATATCCATCCTTCAATGGATACTGCCACAGCTGCAACCATTTTGGTCACAAAGCTAATCAATGCAGAATGAGAATGAATCAGATTAATTCATCCTTCTCCGGACAATGCTTCAACTGCAAAAGGTATGGACACAAATCCCATGAATGCAGAATTATGCAAGTAAACAAATCATTCAAAGGTAGATGCTTTACATGCAATAGAGTAGGTCATATGGCTAATCAATGCAGATCAAGGGGATATCAGTTAAATATGCAAAGAAATGTTATTTGCCAAATCTGCAATAGGTCCGGTCATAATGCTAAAGTCTGCAGAAACAAGAATCAGGACAAAAGAGGTCCGGTGTATAATCAGAATCAAGACAAGGGTAAACAAAAGATGAATGCGGATGAAGTTAGGAATCAGATGAGCAAGACTTGGGTGAAGAAAAACTCAGAGAATGTAGAGGTTGGATCCGCACCAGATTCTGGTGCTGATATTTCTTCCGGAAATTAAAAGGTGAGCTCAGGCTCAGGGGGAGACTCAAAGAAGATTCTGTTCCCCCAGCCAAACAAGTTGTGCCGGATGTGGCACAAGATGCGGATTAAAGGGTTTGTAGATATAACTCCTGAGATGCTTCAGTCAAGTTTTTAGAGGTCCGCATGGAGTTATGAAGAATCTGTGTTCGATTAAGTTAGACCTGTTCAGGGAGGTGCTCCGGTATGATAAAGGATTACAAAAGGTCCGGAGAGATCCGGAAGTGCACGATCTTGTCTTGCGGATTGGACAGAGTATTTGGGATGTTCTTGTAATATGTTACCTAGATTTATTCATGATTTAAAGATCCGGATGATATTCAGTGATCAGGACTAATCCGGGATACTCCAAGCTGTCCAGACATGGTAAACCGGAATAATGCAGGTGAAGCATTTATTGCAGACAGATATTAGGGTTTGCGGAGCAATATAAGGGATTTCTCAAAAGTTATCTGCTCATTCTACACTTGAGAAGAAGCGAATAGTGGAGCTCTGCAACAAGGTTCATCAAGCACACCAAGGATCTCCTGCCGAAGCTATTGCATAAAGAAATCAATCCAACCACTCCGTGCAAACCGAAGGCGCTTAAGGTATTCTTCGTTTTTCATTGCCTCACTGCAAATCCTTGAAGAATGGCTACTCCAAACATAGTTAAGATCTCTGATAGACCTCGCCCCTCATTCAAGAAACATCCCTACAAATCATTGGAGGTAGATCCACTAGGAGCCTTCTCTAGTGTTCCCCACGGAGTCTTACATACTGAAGATATTAGGGTTTACATACACGCAAACATTGAGGAATTTGGGGAATTCAAATTAAGAGACCTCTATCACAAGCAACTGATAGACAATGCTTTTGAGCTCAAACCAGAGTATAAGGGTATCCAGAAGAAACAATTTGAGCAATTCATTCATTTCCCTAGCTTTGAAGAAGATGAATGGGTCCGGTATGTACTGAGCAGGATGCATGACAACTTCCTTTGGCTAGATAGACCCTGTAAGATCACAAAAGAAGCAATTAGAGCAGTAACTGGTCTATACTCTTCCGGGGGGGTACCTATCCTCAAATCTGTCAAGAACAACGTTGTAACTGAGGCCACCGGATCAAAATATGATAAGAGGGCAATGACCATTGAAGATATTTCGGATCCGGATATCAAATATGCATCAATGATAATAGGATACAAGATCTATCACTCCAGCAGGGAGAATTCTGTATCCGGAACTGCAATATACACAGCATATGAAATGCTAAGAAAGAATGCAGATTATGATCTTTGTGAACTACTACTAAGCCAATTGATGGAAAATGTACAGAAAATCAAGAAAGACAAGAAGAACTCCTTTAAGTATGGTACTCTCATTGTATGTCTATTCTTTTACTTCATGAATGAGCTACCCGGAACAAGTGGATGGATATGGCAGAATGACAAACCTGTTGCAGTCCAGATAAGAGACTATTTGCATGGACTTGGGGATGCAAAAGCGAGAAATACAGCTCTATGGGGATACTTCAAAAACTTTCAGAGCATGATGCAAGCAAGAGAGAGAATTCCCCAGTCTCTCATTGAGAAATACAAGGACTCAGTATGTTTTATGGTTGACACTGATCAGTGCCTAATGGAGGCAGTGGAGCCAAGGACTGTCTGGATCATGCCCATGGGGTATGAAGTTGATGAACAGATAGTAGAGCTGCATGTTCAACACATGCTAAGTCAGCCCAAAGATCCTAAGGCAGAAAGGTTTGGAACCTTTGAGGAGCTGAGCGTGAAATTACATGTAGAACTCAGGGAACCTGAGATTAAGAGAAAAGTGAGAAAAGAAGTAGAGCACATTGCTCAAGGCCTAGGCATCTCAAAAGAGGCACTTGATGCCAGCCGGGAAAAGAGGAGAAAGGCTGAGGAAGAAGAGAAAAGCACAGAAAGTGTTCCGGTTGAAACCCCCACCCGGACCAGATCATCAAAGAGATCTGCACCTTCCACAACCAAAAGCTCAAAACCGGAAGTCCAGGCATCCGGTAAAAGATCCAAGACAAAAGCATCAAGGGCTTATGAAAGCCAAAAGGATGAAGAGGAAACAGAATCAGATAAGGAAGTTAGAGAAGTAAAGAAACAGAAGAAGAAAGGATTCGGTAAGCCCTCCACAGGCCAAGACAAGGATGAAATGGCAGAGGTAACTGTTGAAAAGCCCACTCTGTCACTAGAGAGCATAATCAAGTCGGTCACGGTGGATGGAAACCTTCAACCAATGACTGAATCCTATGATGACTTCAGTGAGGCAGACCAAAAGACTCTGCAGGAGGCCACAGTGAAATATCTCAACATATATAATAAGGCTTTCATTGAAATAATATCTCTTATTCCTAAAAGCCTAGAAAAGGAAATGGAAGTGAGGAAAAATAATGCTCATGCTAAAGATCTTGAGATCCGGGAGCAGATAGCTATTCAGCTATATCCTCAAATTGATCCCAAGACAATGAACATGATCTTCAAGGACTGCAAAGATGAGTTCAGAAGTAAAGCCAGGATGAATCAGCTCATGCTTGGTGAGACTGACAAAGTGGCACAAGAGACAGAAGAGATCCTCCGGAAGGCCTTCAAAAGGTTCAATCTTCCTGTTGTAGAGGACTTAGGTGCAGAAACAGCTGCTGACTTGGAATCTTCTGTTCCGGAAGAAGTGAGCCCTGAACAGACAAGTGAGGACTTGGGACCCTCTGCTCCAGAAGAAGTGACCCATGAACAAGCAAGCATCTCTCCTCCGGTTTCCCCTACAGTCTCCGGATCCAAAGAAGAAGAGCAATTGCAGGAGAAGGAAGCAGTGGTGACAGACAAAGAGGTTGACAGTTCTAAGACTGCAGAAGAAAAGAAACATCTGTCTCCGGCAAGAGACACTGCACAAACTGTTCAACAATTTTTGAGCAAAGAAACTCTAGAGATTGATGAACCGGAGCTTCTAAAAGGTCCATTTGATTTTGACTCTCTCTCTCCGGTACAAACAATGAAGATAGCTTCATTTGCAAATGCCAAGGCAAATGAAAAGCTCCTGAAGTCTCATATGGAAGACTGTGAGTTGATTGAGGCTGCTTCCGGAGTACTTGTAAAGATCATGCCAACAATCCAAATAGATCCGACTGCCTCCACTTCCGGTAATCTAAAAACATTAGTCAGCAGTATTGATACACATTTTAATTCTCTAGAAAAATCAGCTGAAGACAAGGTCCGGAAGGAATTTTTGGATAAGAGATTTTCTGAAATATTAGAATTAATCTCTAAGGATAGGAAGATTGTAAGCATTGGAATAAAGAGCTTAGAAAATGCTCTTAAGGATGGCGGTGACATCTACAAATTTTGTATATCTTGGTCAAAGGCAACAACAGCAATTGACAAGAAAATAAAAGAAGAACAGGACAAGCTTCAAAGCTTATCTCAAAGTTTTGATCCTCTCTCTTCCTCTATAATAAATCAAGAATGTCAGACTATTGCAGTCTTGAATGAAATAAAGAATCTTGAGAAGGAGAGGAAGAACATTACCAACCGGATGGGAGAACTTAGAAGGATTATAGTCCCTAAGTTGGAAACGATGCATGAGGCCATCAGTGATGCCCAGACCACCGCCCATACAAAAGATCCGACAGATCTCAGGCGGGCAGAAGCTTTTGCATTTTTGTTGAGTGGTCACATTTCAATCCTGGACAGAATGAAGCTTAGTTGGGCTACTGAAATGGTTCAACTGCAGACATCCTTTGCAGACATTCTGCAGTATATGTGAGTATGTAAATATGCGGCTATATATAGAAATTTTTTGAAAATTTTGGTGTGCGGACCCTACCCTTTGCCATTGATGTCAAAGGGGGAGTGAGGAGCAGTGAAAAATGAGGAATCCAACTCAGGGGGAGTTCCGGAAATTGTATATAAAGACAGAGAAGACAGAGCATCAGCAAAGGGGGAGCATAGTGTAAACACTTAGTCATTTTTCACTAAGTGTTGCCATCAATGCCAAAGGGGGAGATTGTTGGCAAGAGACACTATATGGATTCATGGTTGTTGTCATTGATGGCAACAAAGGTCATTCCACATATCCGCAAGTCATGATATATCTCTACCGGAAGTCAGATTGAAGATTGTTGTGGTCCGGTGAACAAGAACAGAGCATGTGGCAAGGTCCGACAGATTGGTCCGGATCTCTCAGAGGAAGTGTCTTGGCACAGTGCGGATCTGGGGAAGTCAAGAGGACTATCTTGAGTAGTATATTCCAAGGATTTAGCCTCCGGAGATGGACAAGGAAAAAGATATGAATAGTTGAGTACCGGATTCCTGAGAGACAGTGAAAACAGAGGAAGAACTGACTGACTGAGTATCAAACTACCTTCCGGATGTGTTACAGATGATGATAAAGGTTGCGGAGGCATGAATCATGTTTGGCCGACATAATTGATGATATCTACAAGTATATGCTTGATCCGCATTGCTTGGTGAGCAAGGATTCAGCCGACAGAACTAAGTTTGTAAGAAACTAGACTGTTCCGGATGCCGACTAGAAAGATGATGAAATTACTTGTGCGGATATATATAGAGGATGGATTTAGTGGTAAAGTGTGCGAATGTGTGTGTGGATATGCGAACAAGTCCAGAGTAGAGCAGAAGTAACAAGAAAGATCCGGTATGTGAAAGGACAGCAGACTAAAGAACAGAGGAAAGATGAAGTGCAGCAGATCAGTATACTGAACCTAACCGGAACTGAACTCCAGCATATGCAGATGCCTCCAATCAGTTCAAGACTGTGATTCTAATCACTTTGTAAGACAGTGTGTCTTCTTGTAGGCAGTGAGCCTCTTGTGAGCAGTGTGCTCGGGCAGTGAGCCCTAATTGGCAAGTGCCATTTTTGTAATTTCCTATTCTTCTAACAGAGAATAATTCTTGGGTTAATCACCCCGTGGTTTTCTCCCTTAACAGGGTTTCCACGTCAAAAACACTGTGTCATGTGTTTCTTACTTCATGGTTTATGTTTTGTGTTTGATTTTATGCTGCTTCAATTAAAAGGAAAGTTTAATAAGGAAAATAATTAGGATAACTGATTCACCCCCCCCCTCTCAGTTATCAACAATTGGTATCAGAGCCAAGTTCCTCCTAATAGAGCCTAACAGCTTGAGGAAGATCTGGGATTTCAAATGGATGCATATGGTTTAAAGGAGCAACTCAAGACTGCCCTTGAGGATCTTGAACAGTCAAATTCTGAAGTCAGTGAATTAAGAGAAAGACTCAAACAGGCTGATGAATTCATGAGGGAATTAAAAGACAAATTAAGTCTCTCTATGAAAAAGAGAAAGGAGCTGCTCCAACAGTTGGCAAGACAAAGTGAAGAAAGCAATACAAATGAAGAATTGACTGAGCAAACCAAGTTATGTGAAAAGTTATCAAAAGAAGTCATCATGTTAAGACATGAAATGGAATCAGGAACTATAAAGTTCACTCAAGAGATTGAAGAAAAAAGAAAGGCTGAAGACAATCTAAAACAATCTCTTAAGGAAAAATCAGAAGAATGCCACCAGATGGACAGGATTATCAGACACCTTGAATCTGATCTTGAAGATTCCAAAGATAATGAAGGAAAACTTGAGGATCAAATTGCCTCTCTCAAAAGAGACCTTCAAACAGCAAATGAATATAAAGAGAAATTCAAGATAAGTTCTGCTCAACTTGAAGTTCTTCTTGGAAGTCAAAAGAGGACAGATGACAAGTATGGCTTGGGATATGAGAAAGGAGAAAGCTCCGGATCCGGTCAGAAGAATCTTGGATCAGAAAATCCAAGGAGCAGGCCTAGAAGACCTCCGGTAAGACAGCCAAATGCTCAAAAATATCCATCCTTCAATGGATACTGCCACAGCTGCAACCATTTTGGTCACAAAGCTAATCAATGCAGAATGAGAATGAATCAGATTAATTCATCCTTCTCCGGACAATGCTTCAACTGCAAAAGGTATGGACACAAATCCCATGAATGCAGAATTATGCAAGTAAACAAATCATTCAAAGGTAGATGCTTTACATGCAATAGAGTAGGTCATATGGCTAATCAATGCAGATCAAGGGGATATCAGTTAAATATGCAAAGAAATGTTATTTGCCAAATCTGCAATAGGTCCGGTCATAATGCTAAAGTCTGCAGAAACAAGAATCAGGACAAAAGAGGTCCGGTGTATAATCAGAATCAAGACAAGGGTAAACAAAAGATGAATGCGGATGAAGTTAGGAATCAGATGAGCAAGACTTGGGTGAAGAAAAACTCAGAGAATGTAGAGGTTGGATCCGCACCAGATTCTGGTGCTGATATTTCTTCCGGAAATTAAAAGGTGAGCTCAGGCTCAGGGGGAGACTCAAAGAAGATTCTGTTCCCCCAGCCAAACAAGTTGTGCCGGATGTGGCACAAGATGCGGATTAAAGGGTTTGTAGATATAACTCCTGAGATGCTTCAGTCAAGTTTTTAGAGGTCCGCATGGAGTTATGAAGAATCTGTGTTCGATTAAGTTAGACCTGTTCAGGGAGGTGCTCCGGTATGATAAAGGATTACAAAAGGTCCGGAGAGATCCGGAAGTGCACGATCTTGTCTTGCGGATTGGACAGAGTATTTGGGATGTTCTTGTAATATGTTACCTAGATTTATTCATGATTTAAAGATCCGGATGATATTCAGTGATCAGGACTAATCCGGGATACTCCAAGCTGTCCAGACATGGTAAACCGGAATAATGCAGGTGAAGCATTTATTGCAGACAGATATTAGGGTTTGCGGAGCAATATAAGGGATTTCTCAAAAGTTATCTGCTCATTCTACACTTGAGAAGAAGCGAATAGTGGAGCTCTGCAACAAGGTTCATCAAGCACACCAAGGATCTCCTGCCGAAGCTATTGCATAAAGAAATCAATCCAACCACTCCGTGCAAACCGAAGGCGCTTAAGGTATTCTTCGTTTTTCATTGCCTCACTGCAAATCCTTGAAGAATGGCTACTCCAAACATAGTTAAGATCTCTGATAGACCTCGCCCCTCATTCAAGAAACATCCCTACAAATCATTGGAGGTAGATCCACTAGGAGCCTTCTCTAGTGTTCCCCACGGAGTCTTACATACTGAAGATATTAGGGTTTACATACACGCAAACATTGAGGAATTTGGGGAATTCAAATTAAGAGACCTCTATCACAAGCAACTGATAGACAATGCTTTTGAGCTCAAACCAGAGTATAAGGGTATCCAGAAGAAACAATTTGAGCAATTCATTCATTTCCCTAGCTTTGAAGAAGATGAATGGGTCCGGTATGTACTGAGCAGGATGCATGACAACTTCCTTTGGCTAGATAGACCCTGTAAGATCACAAAAGAAGCAATTAGAGCAGTAACTGGTCTATACTCTTCCGGGGGGGTACCTATCCTCAAATCTGTCAAGAACAACGTTGTAACTGAGGCCACCGGATCAAAATATGATAAGAGGGCAATGACCATTGAAGATATTTCGGATCCGGATATCAAATATGCATCAATGATAATAGGATACAAGATCTATCACTCCAGCAGGGAGAATTCTGTATCCGGAACTGCAATATACACAGCATATGAAATGCTAAGAAAGAATGCAGATTATGATCTTTGTGAACTACTACTAAGCCAATTGATGGAAAATGTACAGAAAATCAAGAAAGACAAGAAGAACTCCTTTAAGTATGGTACTCTCATTGTATGTCTATTCTTTTACTTCATGAATGAGCTACCCGGAACAAGTGGATGGATATGGCAGAATGACAAACCTGTTGCAGTCCAGATAAGAGACTATTTGCATGGACTTGGGGATGCAAAAGCGAGAAATACAGCTCTATGGGGATACTTCAAAAACTTTCAGAGCATGATGCAAGCAAGAGAGAGAATTCCCCAGTCTCTCATTGAGAAATACAAGGACTCAGTATGTTTTATGGTTGACACTGATCAGTGCCTAATGGAGGCAGTGGAGCCAAGGACTGTCTGGATCATGCCCATGGGGTATGAAGTTGATGAACAGATAGTAGAGCTGCATGTTCAACACATGCTAAGTCAGCCCAAAGATCCTAAGGCAGAAAGGTTTGGAACCTTTGAGGAGCTGAGCGTGAAATTACATGTAGAACTCAGGGAACCTGAGATTAAGAGAAAAGTGAGAAAAGAAGTAGAGCACATTGCTCAAGGCCTAGGCATCTCAAAAGAGGCACTTGATGCCAGCCGGGAAAAGAGGAGAAAGGCTGAGGAAGAAGAGAAAAGCACAGAAAGTGTTCCGGTTGAAACCCCCACCCGGACCAGATCATCAAAGAGATCTGCACCTTCCACAACCAAAAGCTCAAAACCGGAAGTCCAGGCATCCGGTAAAAGATCCAAGACAAAAGCATCAAGGGCTTATGAAAGCCAAAAGGATGAAGAGGAAACAGAATCAGATAAGGAAGTTAGAGAAGTAAAGAAACAGAAGAAGAAAGGATTCGGTAAGCCCTCCACAGGCCAAGACAAGGATGAAATGGCAGAGGTAACTGTTGAAAAGCCCACTCTGTCACTAGAGAGCATAATCAAGTCGGTCACGGTGGATGGAAACCTTCAACCAATGACTGAATCCTATGATGACTTCAGTGAGGCAGACCAAAAGACTCTGCAGGAGGCCACAGTGAAATATCTCAACATATATAATAAGGCTTTCATTGAAATAATATCTCTTATTCCTAAAAGCCTAGAAAAGGAAATGGAAGTGAGGAAAAATAATGCTCATGCTAAAGATCTTGAGATCCGGGAGCAGATAGCTATTCAGCTATATCCTCAAATTGATCCCAAGACAATGAACATGATCTTCAAGGACTGCAAAGATGAGTTCAGAAGTAAAGCCAGGATGAATCAGCTCATGCTTGGTGAGACTGACAAAGTGGCACAAGAGACAGAAGAGATCCTCCGGAAGGCCTTCAAAAGGTTCAATCTTCCTGTTGTAGAGGACTTAGGTGCAGAAACAGCTGCTGACTTGGAATCTTCTGTTCCGGAAGAAGTGAGCCCTGAACAGACAAGTGAGGACTTGGGACCCTCTGCTCCAGAAGAAGTGACCCATGAACAAGCAAGCATCTCTCCTCCGGTTTCCCCTACAGTCTCCGGATCCAAAGAAGAAGAGCAATTGCAGGAGAAGGAAGCAGTGGTGACAGACAAAGAGGTTGACAGTTCTAAGACTGCAGAAGAAAAGAAACATCTGTCTCCGGCAAGAGACACTGCACAAACTGTTCAACAATTTTTGAGCAAAGAAACTCTAGAGATTGATGAACCGGAGCTTCTAAAAGGTCCATTTGATTTTGACTCTCTCTCTCCGGTACAAACAATGAAGATAGCTTCATTTGCAAATGCCAAGGCAAATGAAAAGCTCCTGAAGTCTCATATGGAAGACTGTGAGTTGATTGAGGCTGCTTCCGGAGTACTTGTAAAGATCATGCCAACAATCCAAATAGATCCGACTGCCTCCACTTCCGGTAATCTAAAAACATTAGTCAGCAGTATTGATACACATTTTAATTCTCTAGAAAAATCAGCTGAAGACAAGGTCCGGAAGGAATTTTTGGATAAGAGATTTTCTGAAATATTAGAATTAATCTCTAAGGATAGGAAGATTGTAAGCATTGGAATAAAGAGCTTAGAAAATGCTCTTAAGGATGGCGGTGACATCTACAAATTTTGTATATCTTGGTCAAAGGCAACAACAGCAATTGACAAGAAAATAAAAGAAGAACAGGACAAGCTTCAAAGCTTATCTCAAAGTTTTGATCCTCTCTCTTCCTCTATAATAAATCAAGAATGTCAGACTATTGCAGTCTTGAATGAAATAAAGAATCTTGAGAAGGAGAGGAAGAACATTACCAACCGGATGGGAGAACTTAGAAGGATTATAGTCCCTAAGTTGGAAACGATGCATGAGGCCATCAGTGATGCCCAGACCACCGCCCATACAAAAGATCCGACAGATCTCAGGCGGGCAGAAGCTTTTGCATTTTTGTTGAGTGGTCACATTTCAATCCTGGACAGAATGAAGCTTAGTTGGGCTACTGAAATGGTTCAACTGCAGACATCCTTTGCAGACATTCTGCAGTATATGTGAGTATGTAAATATGCGGCTATATATAGAAATTTTTTGAAAATTTTGGTGTGCGGACCCTACCCTTTGCCATTGATGTCAAAGGGGGAGTGAGGAGCAGTGAAAAATGAGGAATCCAACTCAGGGGGAGTTCCGGAAATTGTATATAAAGACAGAGAAGACAGAGCATCAGCAAAGGGGGAGCATAGTGTAAACACTTAGTCATTTTTCACTAAGTGTTGCCATCAATGCCAAAGGGGGAGATTGTTGGCAAGAGACACTATATGGATTCATGGTTGTTGTCATTGATGGCAACAAAGGTCATTCCACATATCCGCAAGTCATGATATATCTCTACCGGAAGTCAGATTGAAGATTGTTGTGGTCCGGTGAACAAGAACAGAGCATGTGGCAAGGTCCGACAGATTGGTCCGGATCTCTCAGAGGAAGTGTCTTGGCACAGTGCGGATCTGGGGAAGTCAAGAGGACTATCTTGAGTAGTATATTCCAAGGATTTAGCCTCCGGAGATGGACAAGGAAAAAGATATGAATAGTTGAGTACCGGATTCCTGAGAGACAGTGAAAACAGAGGAAGAACTGACTGACTGAGTATCAAACTACCTTCCGGATGTGTTACAGATGATGATAAAGGTTGCGGAGGCATGAATCATGTTTGGCCGACATAATTGATGATATCTACAAGTATATGCTTGATCCGCATTGCTTGGTGAGCAAGGATTCAGCCGACAGAACTAAGTTTGTAAGAAACTAGACTGTTCCGGATGCCGACTAGAAAGATGATGAAATTACTTGTGCGGATATATATAGAGGATGGATTTAGTGGTAAAGTGTGCGAATGTGTGTGTGGATATGCGAACAAGTCCAGAGTAGAGCAGAAGTAACAAGAAAGATCCGGTATGTGAAAGGACAGCAGACTAAAGAACAGAGGAAAGATGAAGTGCAGCAGATCAGTATACTGAACCTAACCGGAACTGAACTCCAGCATATGCAGATGCCTCCAATCAGTTCAAGACTGTGATTCTAATCACTTTGTAAGACAGTGTGTCTTCTTGTAGGCAGTGAGCCTCTTGTGAGCAGTGTGCTCGGGCAGTGAGCCCTAATTGGCAAGTGCCATTTTTGTAATTTCCTATTCTTCTAACAGAGAATAATTCTTGGGTTAATCACCCCGTGGTTTTCTCCCTTAACAGGGTTTCCACGTCAAAAACACTGTGTCATGTGTTTCTTACTTCATGGTTTATGTTTTGTGTTTGATTTTATGCTGCTTCAATTAAAAGGAAAGTTTAATAAGGAAAATAATTAGGATAACTGATTCACCCCCCCCCTCTCAGTTATCAACAGTCGGACCACAAAGATCAATATGAACTAAGTCCAATAATCCGGTAGAAGACAGTTCCTTACTTTTGAATGTGACTCTGCTCAGTTTACCCAACTGAAATTCTTTGCACAAGCTGTTAGTAGGTTTCACAAATTTTGGAAGATCTCTTACAGCCTGAGTATTGCTTATCTTGATGATATTATCAAAATTCACATGACACATCCTCCTATGCCACAACCAACTCTGATCAACTTGAACAAATAAGCAACTTTTACTAGTACCAACCAAGTGAAAGATATTACCTTTAGTTTGAGTACCGGACGCAATCTCTGTTCTGAAACTTTCAAAGATCTTGCATTTTCCATTCTTGAACCGGAGATCATAGCCTTTGTCCACCAACTGTCCAACACTGAGAAGATTGTGCTTCAAACCTTCAATGTACAGTACATTACCAGTTTTGTTCCTTCCATCAAGAGAAATAGTTCCTCTACCTCTGATTCCACCAGCAGAATTATCACCAAACTTTACCACTCCTCCTTCATACCTTTCCAAATCTATGAACTTATTTTTGTCACCTGTCATATGGTGAGAGAAACCACTGTCAATGACCCAATCATCCTTCTCTTCAACTTGGGCAGCCAGAGCTCTTTCTATAGTCTTATGATTGACAGATACAGAGGACATTGGATCTTCTTCCTTGATGGCAATGAACACCCATTCATTTCTGGATTTGTTTCCTATCTCTGATTCATCATCTGTTACTCCTTCATTATCATCATCTTCATGTACATAGTAACAGTTCTTTTGGAACATTGGCTTGTTAGGATTTTGCCTTGAAAACCTTTCCGGACACCTTGAGGCAAAATGACCAATCTTATTGCAGTTAAAACACTTAAAAGATAATTTTCCTTCATACTTACCAGATCCTCTTGGCAGCCTCTTTGCAATAAGGTCTTCAAGTTGAGCAGTTTCTACTTCTTCTTCCAGATCTTTTCTTTCTTTTTCATACCATGATAGCTTCCTTGATGAATTCTCTCCCGGATCAAACCTTTGTTTACCTTTAACAGAGGCACTATCTTTGAATGTAGATTCAGTCTTGGGGGGTCATCTCCAAACTTTGTCATTTCAAATGCAGCCAATTTTCCAACCCATTGATCTCTTGTGACAGTTGTAAGGGCTTTGAATTCTTCAATGGCAGCAGCCTTGATTTTGTAAGAAGCAGGTAGGGATCTGAGAATTTTGCCAATAATCTCATTTTCATCTAGGACTCCACCAGCATTTCTAATTCCACAAACAATCTCATTTACTCTTGGCATAAAAGTAGTAATATTTTCATCATCTCTCATCTTCAGATTTTCAAATTTCCCTTTCAGACTCTGTAACCTTGCACATTTAATATACTTGTCTCCTTCATGCAAAAGTTCCAATTTTTGCCAAATCTCAAAAGTAGTTGGTAGGTCAATAACATTTGAGAGCTCTAAATTAGATAATGTGCTTAGAAGAGCCTCTATAGTCTGCAGATTATTTTCAGCATCTGTGATTTCATTTTGGGTTTTTCGGACCACCTTGTGGAGGTACATACTGTGTTGTAGCCATGGTCTAGTACACCATTCCCATACATTGCAAGTGACATTTCATACGACCTTTCTAGAGATTAAAATTGGTTCCATCAAACTTCAGACTATCCTTCTTGTAAGACGACATCCTGGATCTCCTCAAGTGGTTAAGCTCCTTTTAGAGGAACTTGGCTTTGATACCAATTGTTAGACTTAGGGAACACAACTGAGAGGGGGGGTGAATCAGTTGTGCAAAACTTTCTTCCAGTTAAACACTTAACTCCACTTTGTAATTCAACAGTATAATAATAAATCAATCAAGGAAACACAATGCAACAAATTAAGAGCTGAAACACATCAACACATGAGACACCAAGATTTTGACGTGGAAAACTCGGTTAAGGGAAAAACCATGGGGTGATTAACCCAAGATTGTATTCTCTGTTAGAAGAATAGAAAGAAAAAAATGGCACATGCCAATTAGGGCTCATTTCCCAAGCACACTACTCACAAGAGGCTCACTATCTACAAGAGACACACTGTCTACAAAGAAATAAGTATCACATACATGAATTGGAGAATAGCATCTTCACCATGCTTGAATCAGTTCCATTTCAGCCCAATACTTCTGCTCTGCCTTTCACTCTCCTCCTTACTACCACACTCTCATCTCAACAAGGACACCTTTGAAATGACTTCGCAATCCCTTATTTATACAAGACATCAACTTAGGAATGATCATCTAAGTCGGCAAACATCAACAAGAACATCTGCAAGATGTGTAACTCATCTGGTCGGCCAGTCTCAGAAAGAACACCATCATTCGAAAGTTATTCTTCAATGCGAGCTCCAACTTCAATGCGGACCACCAACACGAAATAGAAATGATCCAAAGATCTCCACAAGCTTGCCTGAATTACCAAGAACATCCATACTTCATCTGCTTACTGAAATCCATCTCCCCTTCATCCGGAACCTTAAGAACACAGTCTGTCATTACTGTCACAAAGGAATAGATGCTTGCGGACCTTCAAACCACAAACCAATCTAGTTGAAACTCCACAAAGACTTCCTTAACACTCCCTCAAATCCGCAAAATAGGACAATGCAATTCTGGATCTCACCGGACATGTCTGTATCACTCTGTCATTTTTGAACACCTATCGGATCCAGTTTTACTTGAGTGGCCACACCTTCTTCAAATCTTCATGCAGACCTCTGAAATCTCTACTAGATCACCTTAAGACACATATCTACAAACCCTTTAATCTGCATCCTCTGATCCTCATCCTATCTTGGACTTTTGCCTTACTGTCATCACTGTTCTTCACTGTTCCTGATTGAGACCAATTTTCTCAATATCCTCAGCTCACAGCTCATCCAATCCTTATCATTAATGCTATAGGAGTATGTTGACATCAATGAAAACACCAGTTAGGCCAATACTTGCAACATGTATGAAGTTGTTAGACAGGCATATATCGACCCTCATGTAAAATTGACATTCGCACCTTGCAGACCAAGTGATTATGAGGTGATAATGCAACATCAGGGTGATCCTCTCTAAGATGACTGATATTAGAAATATCACCCCTGCCAAAATATCAGGTTTGACCAAAAATTTGACTTAGCATAACTTTTTGCTTGAAACCTGAAATTTCATGTGGGCACCACCAGATTCGATGAGCATTTTGATGTCCGCCCCTACCTCTGCTAAGAGATCTATCTTGTTTTATTTTATTTGAATATCCTCCTAGTCTCTTCCACCTTCTACTTTTTCTGGGATTGTTGTTTCTAACTACAAATTTTGGTTGCAAGCTTTGCGAGCCATTTTTTACAAAACAAATACTATTATTACAATACTTGGTAGTGTAATAAATATATAACTAATGAAGGATGTTGACATGACATAAAACTTTATAGTAATTCAGACAAATTAAAAGTGGGTTAATAATATATGTTTTAGTCACTTCTCAATCATAACAAATAAAGAGATAACTTAGTATAATAGTTAAATAATACTTCAATATTTATATGTATTTATTGAATGAACTATGTATGTATATGTTTTTATTTGATAAGCTATTTACTTAGAATCATGCATCTAATTCTAATTCTAAGTTGGAATTACAATTACATGTCCTAATTCTAATGAGATAGTCAAAATTATAATTAATGTTATTGAAGTCCTAATTACAAGTCCTAATTCTAATTCTAATTCAAAATTACATGTCTTAATTGGAAGTCCAAATTCTATTGCGATAGCCAAAATTATAATTAAACATTGAATGAACATAGTTAAGGAGATGTATCTAAGAATGGACACTAGTGCATTTTAGTATTTTAATTCTAAATGGGGACAACAATTGATTTTGTATCATTAACTAAAATGATCCAGTTAATGATATTTACATTGTGACAATGGTGGATATCCTTAAACAAGTTACTTAAGAAAGAATGATGAATAGGCAAAATATATATATATATTATGATACGTAAAGGCTCTTTGGACTATTAATTTAATCATTTTAATTTTTAACATCATCTATAAAGAGGTAAACTAAATTACAATAAATGTTATCAAAGATTCAATGATACCATTATAAGATTGTAAAATTAAGAAAATTACAATTACAAGAGTCCTAATTCTAAGTCAAGATACATAGTAGAAATTTCAATTACTTGAGTCATAATTCTAAGTTCTAGACTCCTAGTTTATAATAGTAAATTATCTAATAGAATTTCCTTATTTTCAAGAGATGTCATCACACATAGAATGTACAAGTAGTGACGGTCATTTCATCTAGTTGTAGGAGACCTGAAATAAAAATGATAAAAAGTATAATGAACATGGGAGCATAAAGCCAAAAATAAAATATTTATATACAAATAATATGTGTATAATAAACAAGTAAATAAACTATGCCGAAGCTGCGGCAGCCTACCATTCTATTGCTCTAGCTCAAGCTATGGGTCATAGAAAAGTCTGGATTGAAGGTGATTCTATGAACATCATAAATTGTCTCAAGGGAAACACTAAACCGAGCTAGACCATTGAGACCTTGATAGAAGATACAATTAAGTTATTAAATACCTTTGAGGCCTTTTATATTTCTCACATTTTTCATGAGGGGAATATGGTTGCCAATGTGTTTGCCAACCTAGGGGCTCTGAGTGAAGCTAAGTTTATATGGGATGAATGGAATGCGATCCCTACTAAAGTTAAGAACCTGATTTGTAATGATAGTCTTAATGGTATGACTATTGAGAAGATTTAAGGAGATCATCAGGATCTCAAGTGGTTTGTAGAACCTCCCCATCCAGACTATTCTGCCCACACGGATTATGGGTGCCAATGTAATTAATTTTGCTTTGCTTGTATTTTTCATCGTTTGCTGTGTGAATACTTGCAGAGCCTGTAGCATTGAACCTTGCAAAGAGCATATTAGTAGAGTCATTAGTATGGGGGGTGACAGGAATAGAATTGAACCTTCATCCTGTGAAGGTTTTAGACAGAATCACAACATATGGAAAATCCTTGAAGATGGTGGGTTAACGCCTTTCATGGAAAAGATTCACGGTGCGGATTCCAGTGTCACGACCATGTTTGAGAAGGGGTATAAGAACAGGAAAGTGAAGGCATACGGCTGGGAGATGGCTATCAATGAGGATTTAATTGCAGCGGTGTCGGGGCTAGCTACCAATGGTAAGAATTTTTTTAGGGAAAGAAAACAAAGCGAGGAAGCTCTCAATTGCTTCTTTAAGGGAAATGAAAGGGACAAGTTGGTGAAATTCCAGATGGGTGGCTACAATCACCTATCCATTAAACCAATCTGGGCAGAGGTTGCTGAAGCCATCATGTGTTATGTAACCCTTGATGGAAGGTATGTTGCTATCTATTCCTACCACTTCAATTTACTGAATCATTTCAGGCATGGAATGGTGGTGTCCTTTCCTTTCTATTTATTTTCTTCCTTGGAGTTTAGTTTGAAAGAGCACAATAGAAACTCTAGCCTCCCTGTTCTTCATGAGAGTCTCATTCTTCTTATCATGGAGCATATGAAAATGAATACCCCTAAGAAATCTCTTAAGCAGAAGAAGGGTAAGGTGGTCTATTTTTGATACTGAGGATTCTAATTCTGAGGATGAGGACTGGTACATAGAGGAAGAGGATGAGGAAACTGAGGAGGATAACTCTAAAAAGAAGAAAAAGACTCAAAAGAGGGAGGTTTCTATCTCCTGGTCGGAAGGGTTTGAAACTAGTAATGACACTGACACCTCTGTAAAAGAGATTTCGGGTAAGAATTTGAAACCCTAAAAAAGAAAAACCCCTGCCTCTAAGAAGGAGAAAAATCCTATGGAATAGGAGGAGGGAGGCAAATAGATTGTGGGTGGGTCCTCTCAGAAAGGGAAGCCTAAGAAAAGGAAAAAACCTAAGATGACTGAGAAAAACTAGGAAGAGGAAGAAAGGAAAATTGCTAGTAGTGCAGTAAAAAACACGGCAACAAGATGGTGCAGGGGATAGAGATGTGATAGACTGAGATGGGCAATGCTGGGGGAGTCTTCCATGCCCTTCCTGGAGCCTACTGTGGGTGGCAAGTTTCCTGAGTTCAAAGACCCCTCCATTGACCTTCTTGAAGACTTTGAGAGGTTGTTTGCCCAGGCTGGGAAGAGAGATCAGGTGGAGGAAGCTTTTGAACTGGTGAAGAATGCGGTTGATTCTCAGCATAGAATGACTAAATGGTTCTTTTTGGAGATTAACAGAATTAATATCAAATTTTAGGTGCTTCAAGAAACCTTGGGTTTTGGAATCCACTCTATTGTTGATCAGGATAAGGTAATTTTCAAAAATTGGGATGCTATCTTGAAAATGGAGGATATGGACAGGGAAATTACCAGGATGAGGGAAGAATTTAATTCCAGGATTCTGTATCTTGAGGGAAAAATTGTTGAGGTGAATAATAATCTAGAAAATTTATGCAATATCAGTAGACTCACTATCCAGAACAACCTGAATGGGATGCGGGTGCTGACTGAGAAACTGAAAGAGCTCAGAAAGGACCAGTTTAAAGACTTCAACGCTGAGGATATTATGACAAATGTGAGACTGGATAATTAGGTTAAGGTTGATGAGAACAGAAGCAGCAAAGGTAAACAGGTGGTGGATGATGATACTGGTGGGCCTTCAACTTGCACCAGAGGTAGGAACAAGAAACAATTTGAAGCTGAGAAGAAAGAGCTGCTAGAATTCACTAAGATGCATGCAAATTTCTACCTACAGGAAATTGAAGCTGCTGAAACTCTAAAAAAAGATGAACTAGTTTCGTTTTTTAGTTTTGTGAACTCTCATTGCTACTGTTTAATGCTTTTGTTTTGTTGTAGCTTTCGGTTGGCTTTCATCTTGTTGTTAGCTTCTTTTTGTTATGGGTTTCGGGCCCTTTTTAAACCCTGTTTGACCTTTAATAAAAAACAAGTAAACAAACTAACTATAAATGCATGAGTCCTAACTATAAGTCAAGGGAGAAATTTATAATGAATAAAGTAAAAATAGTTGTAGGAGACCTAAAAGAAAAATGATAAAAAGTATTATGAACATGGTAGCATAAAGCCAAAAAAAGAAATATTCATCTACATAAAAGAGTGAAGTATTCTATTGTAACATGTGTGATAGTTAAGGAGATGGCTTAAGGAGATATTCAACCAATTATTAGATGGCTAAGGGCATGGTAGTAGTTACCAATCCACTATAAATTTACTTATTCCTAAACAAGTTACGAAACTAAATCCTAAAGTTATTAAAGTAAATTAAACTTACCTAATTTTTGGAACGTAGTTAAGAGATGGCTTAAGGGGACATACAATCAATTACTAATTTTCCAAGGGCATGCTAGTAAATCAGTTAACTATAAATCTACTTCATCCTAAACTTACTGGACCAAATTCTAGATTTATTAAACTAAATCATACCTACCTAACTTAGTGAAGTTAAGAGGATGGCTTAAGGGGGCATGCAATCACTTACTAATTCGCTTAGGGCATTAATGTATGTCATTGCCATTTTCACCTCAACAATTGATATACCCTGTGCAAGATTCTAACGAGACGTACATTTTATATCCATATTTACAAGTAAATACAAGAAAGGAAATCATCACCATAAATTACATGCACAAACAATAACCATTACATCCACAAACAACATTGATTAAGCTCAATTTGATTGCATTTGCAAAGAATATTGGTACAAATATGATGATTATGTTTAACAATTGATAAATAAGTTTTTTTTTAAATTTTCACACCTTTTAGGGTTTGATAGTTATAACTATTGGGCGCTTCATATTGATCAACATTTAAAACACTGGGTAATGGAATTTTTCAAAGTCACTCATTCCCACTTTATCAGTAGATTAGTAAAAATGAAACTCTAAGAAATAACAAAAGCAATTAGGTGCCAAGTGTTTAAGCTACCCACAACAAGTCATTGTTATCGGGCCTTTTTGTTTGTTCCCTATACAGTGGAAATAGTACAAACAAGTTCGTTTATGTGGGGCTCTTGAGAGTCAATAATTTGTTGCCTGATTTGCAATTAAAAGTCTATTGGAACAATTGCCAATTTTTGCCCTTTGTGTCAAGTTGACAAGTAGTGTGTCCCATTCCAGCTATGTTGGTTTGACTCAAACCTATAAATTTTCTTTTAAGAGTAGATATGCACTATTTTTGAATCTTGACCAATTGTAATTGTTATGAGTTAATAGTAAATAAATAAAAGAATTAAAAATAAAAATCATTAGTGTGTCCCATTCCAACTATGTTGGTTTGAATCAAACCTACAAATTTGCTTTTAAGAGTAGATATGTACTATTTTTGAATCTTGACCAATTGTAATTGTTATGAGTAAATAGTAAATAAATCAAAGAATTAAAAATAAAAATAATTAGTGTGTCCCATTCCAACTATGTTGGTTTGACTCAAACCTACAAATTTGCTTTTAGGAGTAGATATGTACTATTTTTGAATATTGACCAATTGTAATTGTTATGAGTAAATAGTGAATAAATCAAAGAATTAACAATAAAAATCATTAGTGTGTCCCATTCCAACTATGTTGGTTTCACTCAAACCTACAAATTTGCTTTTAAGAATAGATATGTACTATTTTTTAATCTTGACCAATTGTAATTGTTATGAATAAATAGCAAACTAGCAATCGCACTGTAGTTGCAATGGGTATGCCGAGATAGCATGTAGATAAAAGCAATAAATAATTTCTTGAGAAGAGTGCATACAATTTTGTTGATGGTGACTAGTTGTTGTCCATCCATCAGTAATAAATTATTTTTCATATTCAAGTTCTCGTCCAAATTGAAGAGGCTACTAAAAAGAAGTATTGAAAATTATGGACATTATTATTATTTTGATTCATTTGCAAAATCAATCTGTATTGTGTGAGATTGATCTAACATGTTATGCGATCTAAATATTGGTTCACCTTTCCTTGTTCATTAAAGGATATCATCTTTTTATTTTGAACCCTATCTATCTAAAGGGGATCAATATCCTTTCTTTGTTATCTAGAATTAGAGATTCAAAAGTTGCTTTGCATCATTTGGGTATACCACTCAATTATGTTGTATCTGCAAAAGTTTGTAACGAAAACAAGCTTATCCTCAAAAGTTGGGTAGAGAAACACATCAAAAGGGTAAATTTATTAAGGTGAAAAATATGTAGAATTTAACAAAATAAATACTTGATGAAACGATCAATTTAATGGGAGGCTTACATGTGATAAAAGGTGGAAGCCCCTATAATAGTCTAACAAGCAACAAAAGGAACATAGGGATGGGCTAGAAGAGATGTTGCTATTGTTAGAGATAACTAAACTTTGATGTGCAATATATACACTAAAGAGGTCTTAAAGGTGAATTTTATCAGGGCCTTACGCAAATGACGTGTTTTACTAATATATTAAGGTTTACTTTTGGTGGTGGGTCTCTTATTTAGAAGGGTTTTTCGAAGTTTATATGTCATCTTATCTTCTCTATCTCCTTCACTTATTCTCCTATGTTTAATTAAAGTTACATGTGTTTTAGATCAACAAAATTTATTACTTTCCATTGCTCTTAATTGAGGAATAAGCATTATAAAACCAACATTTGTTATCAAAGCTTTGTTTGGATTGATCCCATGAAGGAAGGGATACATTTCTTATTATTTTGGCAAAGGTAAATCACCTCTTTGTGACTTTTATACTTATGACTTACACATTGAACCTCACAAATATTGTTCACCTCTTCACAATACCACCAATTTTCCTTCATCTAGTGACCCATCCTCTTTAAAACCTATTGATTGCTTGGGTGCTAATGGATCTTCTTTTAGAATGACTCCTGCCACTATAAGTCAATATCACAAATTTCAATATTCCTACATTACATGTTTTTGATTAAAAGTAAAATAGAGGATTTGAAAGGGCTTCTTCCCTTTTAATAGTCAAGAACAAAAAACAATAGTGTAATAGACATACAACAACCAAGTATCAACCAAAAATAGTAGCCCCAACATTGGGCAGGAGAAACAGAACAAAATCAAGTCCAACAAAGCATTATGAAACAAAACTAAAAAGAACCCGAAAGGTTAAGTAAGGTAGTATCCTCTCTTGCATTACATGTTGACCAAGAAACTCAAAATCATTTTCCCAAAGATCCATCTTCACCTTCTCCTTCCTCTTCACATAATGACATTGATTTAACCAACCCAACTATCTCAAATCCCCCTTTCTCGTCCCCTAAACTTGAAAGATTGTATGGAAAATGATTCAAGATGTTTTTAAACTCTTAACATATGGAAGAAAATACCACAACCCTCATTCAATTATAGTATCATTAAACAACTTAAACCATACCTATGTAAGATTAGCCTTGGATATTCCCCTTCTACAAATTATTCAAGTCCATCCCTTTACCATCTTATACACTTTAGAGTTTCAACACACAATAGTAGATTTCATTAATGATATCCCTAGCTCATACACTATAGAAAATAAAACCTGTGTTAACACTGTCTTCATATGTATGCTTGATCCACTCCACCACATATACTTCTCTAGCAGATTGACTACTTTATCCGTACCAATATTAGCCTCATTATGATTTATTTTTCTTGCCATGATATTTCATTGACCTAATCATACTATTTTTGATCTTCAAGCCCTTCATGTTCCACTTTTCTACTACCACATTTATAAATATATTTCAATCTAAATAACTTTAATATATTTATAAATATATTTTAAAATAAAATGTATTGTACTTAATTGTTTTTAAAATTATACAAGTATTTAATTTATATTAAAATTATTTAATAAATATATTAATCTAAACATATCAAATTTGAAATTTATCACCACGAACTTTACAAGTTAGATGTGACAAATAGTTTTTTAATATAAATATGTCATATACCTATAAAATGTCAAATTGTAATATATGTAAAATTAAATTGTAATTATACAATAATATATATGAAACATGTTAAGCATTAAACCTATATTGTAAGTATACAAATCACTATATATATATTTGATATGTACGGATACTTGATTATATTAATTTTCAAAGAATTACAATCTTCTGCTATGCAGATAAACAAATTATGGAGACTCTTTGCATCAGCCCAAAACATTAAAAAACCCATCCCCCAACCATGTCAAGTATCAATGATTACAATACAAACATCTCTTACCTCTTGATATCATTAAGTTTTGGTTGTAGATTTGGCGCTAAAATTAGTGTGAGAGCGCTGCTGCATTTTCCTCTTGATTTCCTTGAATTTGTGGATGTAATTTTTCCTTTTCTGCACTATGTGCCACTCCTTGTCTTGGCCATTGTTTTGTTCTTCTAAAAGAGGAGAATCGGGTTGTGTAGCTGTATTTTCATTTGAAACTCTCATTTTTGAAGCGCTGAGAACATTTTGGGAAGATACCATGAAGGAAACACCATTTGCATTTGAGAAGTCTAGGCCTTTAGTAGCACCAACTTGAGTCAACAAGTTCTACTCCCCCATGAATTTTGAAGAGGGCTCAACTTTTTTGTATTACCTTTCTCACAGGAGAAATATTATTACCCCCCTTCGCATTTTGCTTCCTAGAGCCCACCTTTGTGGGAGAAATATTTTGTTTGGGAGAGTTCACCACAGAATAATGTTTAGGGGAAGAGTCCTACTAAGAGGCCACTCGATTTGGCTGGGACTTAACTGATGGGCAATCCGCAACAATGTGGCCGGTTTCATAACATCTCTTGCACCTAAAAATTAACCCTTCATAATCCAAAGGTTACTTCCAACATTGTCCATTAACGCTCAAAACAATTTCTGCTAGAAGATCCTTGGAGGCATCCAACTCTACCAGGATTCTGGCATAGGTTGTGTGAATAAAATTTTTTGAGTTGTCATCCGTATACACGAATTTACCCAGAGAGTTCCCAATGGCAACAAAACATGATTTGAACCAGTAGTGGAGAGGGAGATTTGGGAGGCACACCCAAATAGGTAAAACTATGAATGATTCATTGGATGGGTTAAATTTTGGATGCTAAGGTTTCAACTGTAATAGATTGTCTTCCCAAAACCATACATATTTCATAATGGTGTTTTTGTCTTTCTTGCAATTAAAAACCACAATGAAAAACCTTTTGCATTGGGGTAAATTTCTAAATTGCTATTCATAAGAGGGAGCCAAGATTTTGAAATCCAATTATGCAGATCTGGAAGGTTAGGCTAGAGGCGGTTGAATCTAAAGATTAAGCCATTGTGGGAAAAGAATTTTGCATTTTCACTCAGCTCCTTTGACACATAAGCATCAATCTCCACAGATAGAGATTTGCCAGAGCACCGAAACATCCTTTTGTTACCTGCACAAAACTGAGGTTTCTATGCAGCATCTGAGGGAGAAGAAAACCCTGACTTGACCGCCTCCAAAAACGAGGGTTTGCTCTCCACCGGCCTTAGCTCAGGAGGTGAAACACCACGTGCCTGATCTGTATGTAGTTCATCATTTAGGGAAGGCAGATTTGACTGACTGGGCCCAAATTCATCAATCCTCCCACCATGAGCAAGTAAAAGAGGGGTATCATGGACAGAGGGATTTGATGCCCTAATCTTCATGTCACCCAAAGGAGCATTGGAGGTCAATGCAAAGGCAGAGGCAAAGGGGGAAGCCTATGCACCATCTGAATCAACCATTTTTCCTTGCAAATCCAAACTGCAAGCAACCTTTGCTTTTCCGACCGTGGCAACTATAAGATTGCAATCCCCATGCTTCGCATTGTCCAGCCTAGAAACCCTACCCTGGGAACCATTCGACAGTTTCACATTTTCCATACGAAACTTTACAAATCACTATATATTACATAAAAAAATAGTATAGCTATTATATATTACTATAAATTTGTTATTTAATTTATACTAATCAAACTAATTTGTTCAACTTACAAAATGTTATAAACATATATACAAAATATGCTAGTAAACATTATATACTTGTAGACTATTTTTTAATAGTTCCATTTGTAATATTAATATATACTTGTAAATTTTGATGTCTTTTAAAAAAAGTAAGATTACTTTATTTACTTTATAATTCAATCTCTAAGGATGAAGAAATCTTTGTGGAGGAGTTTAGAGTCCTCCATCATCTGGTTTTCACGCTTAGTCCTTCTGAGAAAGAGTCCTTCGTTGAAAAATACATGGCAAATTCAATCACTGAGAAGGGCGGATACAATGACAAATGCATAAATTATTGTGCGGAGGCAGAGAGCAACTGGAGAAATAAACCAGAGCTTCCAAGAGGTTGCGAGTTTGCATCTTACAGGTAAGAAAATCTAAAATAACTTCTTTCAGATCATCTTTTTATTGTTGTTGAGTTCTGAATGATTTGTCTTTCTTTGTTTAACCATAGAAAGTTTGGTATGATTTTATGCCTTTTCCTCAGTTTTCCTCACCTTTTTCTGGGTTTTCTCCATCTGAAAAAGCTCTAAAATTATTATCTATAATCTGTAGATGAGCCTCGTGGAATTCTTTAATGTTTTGTTACTGTTTGTGGCTTGGTTTATAGATAACGTGCGAATGTGATGTGAAATACCGTGTGTCCAAAGGGGTTTGGGTATTGGGTTGATTCAGTTCAAGTTTCTTGTGCAGGGGAAGGAAATCATTAAGTAGTCATGGGCTACACTTGATATTTAGTTGAGTTTGGGGGATTCTCATTGGTAATGATCCCATCAGGGATTACCTTCCGCTCATTTTCAATTGTAGTCTCTTGATTCTTCAGTCTCCATGAGTGATTTGAATGTGTAGGGTAGAAGATGCACTTCTTCAAAGAGTGATTTATCCCTTTGCATTTAAGGCAAAAGTGTTTCTTTTCTTCAATTTCGATGATCTATCTCCAATTTCCATGAATAGAAGAAATTGTAATTTCCTTTGGGAACACCATGATTGTCGTAACCCTGATCCTAATGTAAAGATAAGAGTTATGTTCCAGAATATCTTTATCGATATTGATGAGTGTACCGAGTAAATTCTCTAATAAAATAAAATAATTAGATGAAGCAGTTTCCTTAAATAATTAGTGTAATAATATCTGTGAAAGAATATGTTGTCATTTCTAATAAAGTTTAATTTAAATTTCTATAAAACAATATATTTGCAGGAAACTATAATCTTTCCAATTAATATTTCTGATGCTAAATTAATATCTCCCAATCTTTTTGTGTTGCTTGCTAGTCTCCTTATTTTGCCGATGAAATTTGAATATTCTGATAACCCTTACTAGTATACTACATCAAAGATCAAATTATGGAATTATGCTACAGAAAAGATAAAAAGTATGGAAGTCAATAATGCACAGGCTAAACACAATCTGAAATAATAACCAGACTGCAATTTTGATAATGACGACCTTTGAATTCCAGTGATCCCCTTTTGTATACAGCAGATCGTAATTGATATGTGGCGGGCCCCACTTTCCTGAGCTTGTTCCCTGAATTTGAGACAACCTCCAATTCAGGCGATATCCTATTATTCACAAAGAGGTTGTGGTTTACGCAATTATCTTTCTTCATGGTTTTTTACCCAATCCAATTGAATTTTAATAAACTAACAACTATTTTGGTTTTGTCCTATAAATCAATAGGAGGAGCTTGTAGTTTTTGTTAAATAGTTGAGCAATCATTTGGATTTGACATGCATGATAGTATGCAACTGAATTTTAATACCTATGCTCTATATGATGTTGAACTTTTAAATTTGTTTTGCCTTGTGTTGACAAACCTACACCTATGGAGGCTAGCAACTTTAAGTGGATTAAATATACATCAAATAGGTGTTTGAGTTCTCTTTGTTACTTTTATCACTAGGGTGGTGTTGTCTTACTAAGTATGTATTAGTGATTAATTATCTTGAATTTTGGACCACTCAATCAATTTAATAATTGTGTTTCGATAAATGATTGATTGAATAAATGCATTTCTTAATTTGATCGATGTTTGATTGATTGAATAAATCACTTTTTAATTTGACCGATGTTTGATTGATTGAATAAATGCATTTCTTAATTTGATTGATGTTTGATTGATTGAATAAATGCATTTCTTATTTTGATGGATGTTTGATTGATTGAATAAATGCATTTCCTAATTTGACAGATGTTTTTTTGCAATTCTTTTTTTTTTTGTTGCGCCAGGGTATCCCCGCGGCCCAGACCAGCAACCCAACCCATCCTTGCCTTGGTCTTACTTTTTATTGCCAAGTTGGGGATGAGAAGGGGCACATGACTCCCTTTGACAACATGGAAAACATTTGACCAATCTAATGAATTAGAAATTTCTGGAGATTATAAGGAAAACTAATAAACTATACAAAAATATGATTGATAATTTTTTAAATTAATAAAGCTCAAAGATTATGTGAAATGAACCTCATTAATTGTAAGCTGGAATATTATAGAATTAGTTTGTTTTGAAGATTCATTACAAGGAATGTTGATCTAATCATTCCAAACTTTTGAGAAGTTTAATATTTTTAATCAAATTATTAAATGTTGACATACTCACTCGTTATTGATATTTGATCAATATCATTTCTGCATGCATGGATTTTGATTTTTCTTTGATTAGTTTCTCTTTTTATTTTTTATTTTTTTACTTACACAAATAGGAATAAAGCTAATATTTAATATTTCTTGTGTGATTAAGGTGCAAATATTTGATTGTGGTTAGAGACAATATTTGATAACAGGTGAATAGTTGGCCTTCTTACAAGGTATGAATAGACCTTGCTCCCCCACACGCCCACACACTCATCCTTGTTTTTTTTTGTGGCACTTCTATGTGATAAAAGTAACTTATTTAAATAATCTTTTTCTAGTTCAAACCCATTCCATAAGTAGAAAGGGACATTGTTTGACTTCTATGTATTTTAGCTTATAGATTTCTCTTATATCACTAGAAAACTTATATTTTAAAGCAGTTAATATTATCTTTTTTTGTTATCTCAGTGTAGATGAAGCAATAACAAGTAATGAATACCACTAGTCAGTTTGAGTTTAGGGTGTAGAGTAAACACATTGCCCAGTGTTGAGGTTCTTAGTCCAATCTGCACAAGATGCTTATCCAACCTTTCATACCATGCTCTTGGGGCTTGCTTCAATCCATACAAAGCTTTCTTCAGCTTGCAGACCATATCATCATTATCAGACAATTGAAAACCATCCGGTTGTTCAATGTAGACTTCTTCTTCCAGATCACCATTTAGGAAGGCAGACTTGACATCCATCTGATATACCTTGAAGTCTTTGAAGGCAGCAAATGCAAGAAGTAATCTGACTGCTTCAATTCTTGCCACCGGAGCAAAAGTCTCTTCAAAGTCAATTCCTTCTATTTGAGAGTAGCCTTTGCAGACCAATCTAGCTTTGTTTCTGATTACTTCACCAGCTTCATTTAGTTTGTTCTGGAAGACCCACTTGGTTCCAATTACATTCCTGTCTCTAGGTCTGGGAACAAGATCCCAAGTATGATTTTTCTCAATTTGCATCAATTCATCTTCCATTGCTTTGGTCCAGTTTTCATCATTGCAGGCTTCATTTATTGTTTTAGGTTCAATCTTTGAAATCAGACAACATTCATTCTGATTTTGAGCAACATTCCTTCTAGTTTGTACACCTTTGCTTCTGTCACCTATGATTTGATCTTCAGAGTGGTTCAGTTTTACATACCTTGGAATTTTGGGAGTATCCTGCACTGCTGCTTCTTGATCAGGCTCATTCAGACCTATCTCTTCTTCCTGATTTACCGGATCAGGCTGACTCTGTCTCACCGGAGAGGATTGAGGTCCTTGAACACTGTCTTGGTCATCTTCATCAAACTCATAAAATCTTCAAGGCTTCTCAATTCCTTCATCAACCTTTACATTGGTGCTTTCTATCATCTTCCTCAATCTCTTATTGTAACACCGGTATGCTTTGCTTTGAGTGGAGTAACCCAAGAAAATTCCTTCATCACTTCTAGCATCAAACTTTCCTAGATCTTCATCTCTTTTAATATAACACTTGCTACCAAATACTCTGAAATATTTCACAGTAGGAGTGATGCCAAACCAGAGTTCATAGGGGGTCTTACCGGTGTTGTTTCTGATTTGAACTCGATTGAGAGTGTAGACTGCGGTGCTGATAGCTTCTTTCTAAAACATTTGAGGAATATTTGCTTCCAACATCATTGTCCTAGCAGCTTCCTGGATGGTCCGGTTCTTTCTCTCAACTACTCCATTCTGCTGTGGAGTCTTAGGAGCAGACAACTGTCTCCTTATACCCTGTTTCTCACAAAAGTCAATGAATTCACCAGATGTAAATTCACCACCTCTATCAGACCTTAGACACTTTAGTTTCAATCCGGTTTGATTCTCCACCATAGCTTTGAAGATTTTGAACTTCTCAAAAGCTTCTGATTTTTCTTTTAGAAAGGTAACCCACATCATCCGGGAATGATCATCAATTAACAACATGAAATATCTATCACCCTGCAGACTCTTGATTTTTGTCGGACCACATAGATCAGTATGTACTAATTCCAACAATCCGGTAGAAGACTGATCTTTGCTTTTGAAAGAGACTCTGCTTTGTTTACCTAACTGACATCCCAAACACTCCGTCCAATCCGCAGATTAGGATAATACAATTCCGGACCTCACCGGACCTTTTTGTGATCCTCTGTCACCTCTGGATACTTGCCGGAACCGGTTCTATACCGACAGCCACAACTCCTTCAGATCTTCATGCGGACCTCTGAAATCTTAACTGAAGCATCTCAAGACTCATATCTACTAACCCTTTAATCCGCATCCTCCGGTTCTCATCCTATACAGTACATTTGCCTTCTTCTCATCACTGTTCTTCACTGTTCCTGACTGAGGCTAATTTTCTCAATATCCTCAGCACACAGCTCATCAAATCCTTCTTGTCAATGCAATATGAGTATGTTGACATCAATGACAACACTGGCTCACCTCATACTTGCAACAATCTCCCCCTTTGTCATTGATGGCAACATATGATGTGAAAAACCATTAAGACAAGAACTTCAACTTTTCATATGTCTTCTCTTCCTTTACTGCTCCCCCTTTGATCATCAACCACTTGTTTTTCACATGTCTTCTCTCCCCCTTTGACATCAATGGCAAAGGGCTCATACTTGCAATTCTCATACATCAGAATCATACCAGCTGCTCCCCCTTAGTTGCAGCTCCCCATTAGTCCGGATCACAAGATATGACTGTGATAGCCACCGGACTGATGCACATCAGTGCATCTTAGTTCATCACCGGAGGGACCATGACCCCTAACTTCTCCCGGAGATATTCAAAAGAGTCTTTGGGAAGAGGTTTTGTAAAGATATCTGCAATCTGATCCTTGGAGGGAACATACTCCAATCTGACTTCTTCCTTGTTTACTTGTTCTCTCAAAAAGTGAAATTTAATAGATATGTGCTTAGTCTTAGAATGCAATACCGGATTCTTGGAGATATTAATTGCACTTGAATTATCACAGAAAATTGTGATAGGCTTCTCATATTCAACTTTGATGTCTCTTAGCATCTGCTTCATCCATAAGATTTGAGTGCAACTACCTGCTGCTGCAATGTATTCTGCTTCAGTTGTAGACAGAGATATTGCATCTTGTTTCTTGCTTGATCATACCATGACATTTTCCTTGATGAGTTTTCACCCGGATCAAATCTCTGTTTGCCTTTCACATAGGCACTGGCTTTGAAAGCAGATTCAGTCTTGGGAGGATCATCTCTAAACTCAGTCATTTCAAATGCAGCTAGTTTGCCAGCCAGTTGTTCTCTTGTGACAGTTGTGTGGGCTCTGAATTCATCAATGGCAGCAACTTTGATTTTGTAGGCAGCAGGAAGGGATCTTAGGATTTTGCAAACAATCTCATTTTCATCTAAAGTTCCACCAGCATTTCTGATTCCACATACCAGCTCATTTACTCTTGGCATGAAGGTAGTGATGTTTTCATCATCTCTCATTTTCAATCTTTCAAATTTCCCTTTCAGGCTTTGTAACCTTGCACTTTTGACAAACTCATCTCCTTCATACAGAAGTTCCAGTTTAGTCAGGATCTCATATGCAGTTGGTACGTCAATAACATTCGAGAGATCTGAGTCATTCAATGCGCTTAGAAGAGCTTCCTTGGTCCGCAGATTGTTTTCAGCTTCTGTGATTTCATTCAGAGTTGTCGGACCACCTTGTGGAGGTACATATGGTTTTGAAACCATAGCCAAGTATGCTTTTCCCATACATTCCAAGTGACACTTCATGCGACCTTTCCAGAGAGTGAAGTTGGTTCCATCGAACTTCGGACTATCCTTCTTGTATGACGACATCCTGGATCTCCTCAAGCGGTTAAACTCCTATCAGAGGAACTTGGCTCTGATACCAATTGTTGGATCTAGGGCATACAACTGAGAGGGGGGGGGTGAATCAGTTGTATACAACTTCTTCTTCTTTCAAACACTTGATTCTTTGTTGTTAGTTAGCAGCATATCAAATAATCATCCATGAAAGCATAATACATAAACACAAGAGCAGATAAGCATCAACACATTGAACATCAAGATTTTGACGTGGAAAACCCGGTTAAGGGAAAAACCACGGGGTGATTAACCCAAGAATTATTCTCTGTTAGAAGAATAAAGAAAAATGAATGGCACATGCCAATAAGGGCTCACTGCCCGAGCACACTGCTCACAAAGAGGCCCACTGCCTACAAGGAGACACACTGTCTACAAAGTGATAAAAATCACAGTCTTGAACTGGAGAATGACATCTCTACCATGTCCGGATCAGTTCCAATTAAGCCCAAAAATCTCTGCTCTGCCTTTCACACGTTTCTTCGCTATGCCACACTCATCCACACACCACACTTTGAAATGAACTCACAAACCGTTATTTATACAAGACATCGACTTAGGAACAAACATCTAAGTCGGCAAACAACCATAGGAGTATCCGCAAGATGAATAACACATCCAGTCGGCCATCACAAGAACATTCGCAGGATGAACAACTCATCCGGTCGGCTAAACAGAGCAAGAACTTCATCCGGAAGAATAACTTCAATTTCGCGCTCTACCATCAATGCGGACCAACAACACAACCTAAACATGATCCAAGAACCTTCACAAGCCTGTCTGAATGTCCGGATACATCCGCACTTCCTCTACTTACTGGGATCTCTTGTCTTCCTCATCCGGAACTTCAAGAACACAGTCTGTCGCCACTGTCATAATGCAAGAGGTACTTCCGGACCTCCAAATCATACACAAATCAGGATGACACATCACAAGGACATCCCAAACACTCCGTCCAATCCGCAGATTAGGATAATACAATTCCGGACCTCACCGGACCTTTTTGTGATCCTCTGTCACCTCTGGATACTTGCCGGAACCGGTTCTATACCGACAGCCACAACTCCTTCAGATCTTCATGCGGACCTCTGAAATCTTAACTGAAGCATCTCAAGACTCATATCTACTAACCCTTTAATCCGCATCCTCCGGTTCTCATCCTATACAGTACATTTGCCTTCTTCTCATCACTGTTCTTCACTGTTCCTGACTGAGGCTAATTTTCTCAATATCTCAGCACACAGCTCATCAAATCCTTCTTGTCAATGCAATATGAGTATGTTGACATCAATGACAACACTGGCTCACCTCATACTTGCAACATAAGGAAGTTCAATTATAATGTAAAAGCAAGTTTATAGCTCTTGTCCTTGTGAAAGGAATTGCCTAATATAAAAAACAAACGTATTTACACTTGACATAATATATATTTGGCCTTTAAAACAAATTCAAACTTACCTCAATTGTACAATATTCTTTTAACTATTACATCTTTGTCGAGTGGAACTTTACTATTTGACAAAGATACCCATGTATGAGATGTTAGCATGATAGAAATAAGCTATATGATCAAAACTAAATTGGGAAAATACATATAGGTATAGAAACTTGAACATTATAGTGAATTTGGGATCCAAAAGAGGAACATTTTAGGAAACATGATGCATAATGTAGGTGAATGACATTGCAATTGCAACATAGATCTAATTGGGATAGAAATTTTGATGGTGTCCATGATAGTTGCATGATAAAAAATTAGAACTTGAACCGTACGATAGTTGTTTGACATTTTTGTGTGTGCGGTAAGTCTAGGGCCCTGGAGAACTTTGCTATCACTAAAATTTATAAATTGGAGTTTTTAAGGTGTTGTAAATCATGTCTTTAATTGGAGAAAAAGAGGAATATTGTAGGATTCAATTGTTTATAGGAGAAAGGAGATGATAGAAATAGAGGACATCCAATCGACCCTTATCCCCACCCCTCTTTTTGTAGTTATAGAGTGGAGGGGAGGTGGACTCCCCTAGCTCATCGGTGGTAAAGGGGGGTTCCACAATTAGGGGAAGTAGGGATTATTGGTGGGTTAACCAAATAGCATGTTTGCATTAATAGGTAGGTCTCAAATGCATGAAAGAAGATGGAGAACACATGACATGAGAATGCGTGACGAGGGACGACACATGATGATAGGGAGTGTGCTTTAACTTGTTGCTAATTCTTTAACAATCGCTATCTATAGTGAGGGCCACTCTAGCCATGCAAACCCCTAGTAATTATTAGAATTAGGAGAGACATGATTGGGGGTTTCTTGGGGCTCCATCTCTAACATTAATTATATCTATAGAGAAACACCACTCACTCTAACCAAAAGTGAAGGTGATTGGATGAGTCCACTGGTGTACTGGGTTCAACAAAGATTGTGACTACATTAAACAAGGGATTGTGCCTATGTTTCAAAAGTTTTTTTTACCATATACCTCATTGTGCCCATGCCATTGTTACCGTCCATCAGAGTTTGTTCATTTATCATTACTAGTCATCCCACTAATGATCGCTTGAGGTTTTTGGACCATAAATTTTGCCCATATGAGGAAACATATTTGAATGGTATACCTGATTCTATCGATAACATACCAACCCCCTGTCGTAGAGGAAAGGCCCCATTCAGGGAATTCATTTTACATATAGAATCTGATCTCCTCTATCTCGTCCTGTTTACACACCTATAGTCTTCAGGGCATGAGCTTGACGGGGCTGAATCCCCTTATTTTTATTGATGGGTTGGACAACCTTGATCTTGACTCCTTCCTCTATTGGGAAAGCATCTTGGTTGGCTCATCTATTGGTTTCTTAAAGAGTTCTCATATTGATTGGAACAGTATTAGCTAGGGTACTTATCTAAAAAAAGAAATAAATAGCATAGAGAGGGTGAATGCGTTAGCTTTTGAACTAGTATCTACCTTGATCTAACATCCACTATCAATGTTATAGATATGATCTTGAATTGATGGCCAAACTATGAAGCAGATCAAAGGGAGTAGATATATAGGTCTAGGGACAACTATCCATTCGATTGAACTAAATCGAAGTGAGTGAAAGGAAGTCTAGTGGATGAAAGTTGCTTCCTACACCAATCTAAGCAAGAGAGGGTTGCAAAAGTTTCTCAAAACCCTTGAATAGTTACTGATTCAATCTTAGATGCACATTCAAAATGTAAAAAATATATTAACAATAAAACCATAACACAAAATTTATGTGGGAAAAACCCCTACGTGAGGAAAAACTCAACACTCCAAAACAAAACTTAATTATATTATTCAACAACAACAAACAAGTTACAATATATTTGCATAGCTATGCTCTTGTAGGAATCTTCACAGTTGTTCAGTATTTAGAAGATCGGCAACATAACGGTAGTTCAACAAAAATTAATTCTTTTCTCCAATATACAAGTGCTCAATATATAGGAGCTTACAATGCATTAATTATACACTTTGCAAATCCAACGCCCAAGACTGAAGATGCATCATGGAAGGTGCCACAAACATTGAACAATCAAAATGGTAGTATCTAAATGTCAACACATGCAAACATTGCAAATTGTTACCAAACCTGCACATGCAAAACTACACCTGCCAAAGTATAACTACACCACCAAAAAGGCATCCCTATCATAAGGAAAGTGCCAACATGCATAAATGCACATGCGATAGCAATATCCAAACTTGACTCCTTGGAAATAGAAATTGCATGTTGTAACAGACAATGCAGCATGAGATAATAATAATATATGACTCAACCCAACTCACACAAAATGGGATGCCTACCTCCTGAAAATAGGAGCCATGTCACCCATGCTATTTTATGTGTTTTAAGATAAGTCAACTTGCCACTCCAACAACTGAGATAATCGGGTGCATATAAAATTAATTATTGTAGGATAATAAAACTTAGGATAAATTAAGTAAATAATCACCAAAGAAAAAATGCTAGGACTTGCAAAGGTTGAGACACCTTAATCCCAACATTCTCCCACTTGTTGAAAACCTATGAATAGTCAATGGAACCATTAGGATTTTAATTGCTCAAGATCCCACGGCCCATAGAACTTGAACAACATTTGAACTTATCAGTGCTCACTGGGTTGGTTAGTGTATCTGCAACATTTCTCAAAGTGTGAACCTTCTCGAATATCACCTTTCCATTAGCTACCATATCGCGAACAAAACGAAACTGAACATCAATGTGCTTTTTCTCACATGGAAAGTTGGATTCTTTGCTAAGCAAATGGTACTCTGACTGTCGCAACAGATGGTAATTTGTCTTGCATCAAAACTAATATATGAACACAACCTCTTAAAGCCAAATGGCTTCTCTGCAAGCATGAGTAACTGTAATGCACTTTGCTTCTATTGTAGACAAGGCAACTACAACCTGTCGCTTACTCATTCAACCTATAGCACCACCATACATCGTGAACACATATCCATTGGTGGATCTTTAGCTGTCAATGTCACGTGCCCAATATGAATCCACATATCCATGAATACTAATAGATTGTTGAGATGCAGTAGGATAACCATGATAACATAGGGAATACTTGAAAGTACCCAATAGATATCTAAACACTCTCTTTATCACAATCCAATATACCCATCTAGGATTAGCCACATACCAAATAAGCACTCCAACTTCTTGGGCAATGTATGGCCTCGTACAAACCATCACATACATCAGATTGCTAAGAACTCTTGCATACTGTACTCTAGTCATGTTCTCCATATCAATAAGAAATTTTGGACAATCTTTTAGAGAAAGCTTTGCCCCCTCAATCATCGAAACCACTAACTACTTGCAAGTTGCCATGCTGAATCTATCCAACACTGAATTAACATACTTTCTCTGGCTTAACCAAAGCTTTTTGCTAGCTCCATTTCTTCTGATCTCCATCCCCAGAATATAACTTGTTGTACCTAGATCCTTCATCTCAAGTTGTGTTGACAACCTAGACTTTAGATCTGAAATCAAACTCTTACCATTACAAAAAAAGAACATATCATCTACGTACAATGCAATTATGAGAATGAGACCATTATCAAATTTGTAATATACACAATGGTGAGATTTAGATCTTAGAAATCCCAAAGACAACACAAAGGTGTCAATTCTATGGTGCCACATTCTAGGATACTGTTTGAGACCATACAAAGACTTCAACTTGCAAACCAAATTTTCTTTACCTTTAACCACGAAATGGTATGGTTGTGACATATAGATCCATTTCACCAAATTGTCATTAAGGAACATTGTCTTCACATCCATATGCTCCACTTCTCGATCATACGCTCTTGCAAGTGGTAGCAGGAACTGAACAGATGTCAGCTTCGCAACAGGAGATAATATCTCACCATAGTTAATTCCTTCTACCTGAGAATATCCTTTTGTGACCAATCGTGCCTTGTGCCTTTCAACATTGCCATCGGGACCACATTTATTCTCGAACACCGATTTACATCCAACAAGTTTCTGTCCTCTAGGCAAAGGTACCATATCCCATATACTGTCTTTCTTCAAAGCAACCATTTCTTCATCGGTGGCTTTCATCTAGGAATTTGCATCACTAATATCCATAGCCTCTCTAACAATCCTAGGCTCATCAGTGTTAGCAATCAAAGCATAAACACAACTAGAATCTAACAACGAATAAACAAATCTTGATTGGATAAGCTATTGGTTCCTTAAAGAGAGTGATCATGTTGATGGGAACGTTGTTGGCAAAGCTAGAGAAGGTGAACGAGTTAGCTTCTGAACTAATATATACCTTGATCTAACATCCACTATCAATGCTATCATTATCATCTCAAATTGATGGCCAAGCTATGAATCAAATCGAAGGGGATAGATCTATAATTGTAGGGACAACTATCCATTCGATCCTTTTAAGTACCCCTAAGTATTGTAGAAGCATTAAGTAGAATTGGAAGGAAGTTCAATTATAATGTAAAAGCAAATTTATAGCTCTTGTGCCCTTGAAAGGATTTGCCTCATATAAAAACGAACATATTAACATTTGACATAATATTAATTTTCCCTCTAAAACAAATTCAAACTTAACTAAATTGTACAATATTTTTTAACCACATCTTTGTAGAGTGGAACTTTACTATTTCACAAAGACAACCATGTATGTGATGTTAGCATGATAGAAATAAACTATATGATCAAAAATAAATTTGGAAAATGTATATAGGTATAGAAACTTGAACATTATAGTGAATTTGAACTCCAAAAGAGAAACATATTAGGAAACATGATGCGTAATGTAGGTGAATGACATTGCAATTGCAACATAGACCTAATTGGGATAGAAATTGTGATGGTGTCCATGATGGTTACATGATAAAAAAAATAGAATGTGAACTGTGCCATAGTTGTTTGTCCTCTTTGTGTGTGTGGTAAGTCTTCTAGGGCCCTAGAGAACTTTACTATCACAAAAGTTTATAAATAGGAGTTTTTAAGGTGTTGTAAAGCATGTCTTTAATTGGAGAAAAAGAGGAATATCATAGGATTCAATTGTTCATAGGATAAAGGGGATGATAGAAGTAGAGGACATCCAACTGACCCAAACCCCCACCCCCTTTTTGCAGTTATAGTGTCGAGGGGAGGTGGACTCCCCTGGCTCATCAGTGGTAAAGGGGGAGTTCCACAATTGGGGGAAATAGGGAATATTTGCCGGTTGACCAAATAGCATGTCTATCTTAATAAGTACGTCTCAAATGCATGAAAGAAAATGGAGAACACACGACATAAGCATGTGTGACAAGAGAGAACACATGATGATAGGGGGTGCACTTTATCTTGTTTCTACCTCTTTAGCATGTCTCAAATGCATGAAGGAAGATGGAGAACACACGACATGAGCATGCGTGACAAGGTACGACACATGATGATAGGGAGTGTGCTTTAACTTGTTTCTACTTATTTAACAACCGCTATCTATAGTAAGGGCCCCTACTCTAGCCGCCATGCAAACCCCTAGTAATTATTAGAATTAGGAGAGACATGATTGGGGGTTTCGGTGGGCTCCATCTCTAACTTTAATTATATCTATAGAGAAGCACCACTCACTCTAACAAAAGGTGAAGGTGATTGGATGAGTCCACTGGTGTATTGGGTTCAAGAAAGATTGTGACTACGTTAAAAAAGGGATTGTACCTATGTTTCAAAAGATTTTTTTACCATATACCTCATTGGGCCCATGCCATTGTTACAATGCATCAGAGTTTGTTCATTTATCATTATTGGTCATCCTACTAATGATCGCTTGAGGTTTTTGGACCATAATTTTTGCCCATTTGAGGAAACATATTTGAATGGTATACTTGATTCTATCGATAACATACAAACCCCCTGTCATAGAGGAAAGGCCCCATTCAAGGAATTTATTTTACGTATAGAATCTGATCTCCTCTATCTCATCCTAGTTACACACCTATAGTCTTCAAGGCATGATCTTGACGGCGCTGAATCCCCTTATTTTTATTCATGGGTTGGACCACCTTGATCTTGACTCCTTCCTCTATTGGGAAAGCATCTTGTTTGGCTCAGCTATTGGTTGCTTAAAGAGAGTTCTCACATTGATTGGAACACTATTTGCTAGGGTACTTATCTAAACAATGAAATAAATAGGGCAAAGGGTGAATGAATTAGGTGCTGAACTAGTATCTACCTTGATCTAACATCCACTATCAATGTTATAGATATGATCCCGAATTGACGGCCAAGCTATGAAGCGGATCGAAGGGAGTAGATCTATAGGTCTTGGGACAACTATCCATTTGATTGAACTAAATCAAAGTGAGTGAAAGGAAGCCCAGTAGATGAAAGATGCTTCCTAAACCAATCTAAGAAAGAGAGGGTTGCAAAATTTTCTCAAAACCCTTGAATATTTACTAATTCAATCTTAGATTGATAGAATTTTGGATGGCGTTCGCGTGCTCTGCAAGCCGAGCTAGGGCGACCATGCCCTAGCTCATTCTCTGTGTGTTGCTTGCTTCTACGTTGTCGGGGGGTTTTTTGAAGCTTTTGGGGTGGTGGTGGTGGGTTTTTTTCTTTTCTGGAGGCCTTCTTGCTGCCGTTTGGGTGGCTTGTGGGTGGAAGGGTTTTGATCCTTCCCTTGGGGTCTTGTCTTTTTCCATTTCTTGCAAACGTGTCCTGGGGGTTTGCATGCCTGCTGGGGATCTTGTTTTTTGCTATGCAGGGTGGGGAAACATTTGGGGCTAGCCCCAAATTGGATTTCCGATCAGCAGTTGGTTCGAAGCCTTCGGCGCATGGAGTGAATGTTTTTGATAATATGCTGTTTTCTTTAGAGATGGAGATGAATGATCTAGGATCGGTTAGTGGTTCCCGAATAACGAAGATTAATGGGTGTTTGGAAAGATGCAAAGAGCGACCGAAGTTGATTATCCCGATGGAAATGCATGCAGATGATATTGAATACTATTCAAGGCACTCTTTTTATTGCAAGTTCATGGGTTTGAGAGTCTCGCTGTAATTTTTGGAATCTTGGGCTCAGCGGACTTGGATGTCAAAGGGGGAGATGGAGATTAGGCTCCTTGCGAACAACTTTTTTATGGTCTCTTTTGATTGCATGGCAGATCGGAATAAGGTCTTTGAGGGTGGCCCCTATTTTTATAACCAGGTGGGTTTGTTTATCAAGCCATGGCATGCTGGCTTCAACCCGACTGAGGCACTACCGAGTCGGATCCTAGTTTGGGTTCAGTTGCCGTGGTTTCCAGTTGAGTGTTGGCGGGATGACGTGTTGCATTTGGTGGCTTCAATGCTCGGTAAACCTGTTGGGTCTTCACAACAAACGCAATATAAAAAGGTAATGACTTTTGCTCGTATCTGTGTAGAAATTGATTTAAGCAAGCCATTGCCAGATTCTATTGAAGTGAGTGCTGGATCATATACTTGGGTGCAACAGCTAGATTATGAAACTCTACCTTTTCGGTGTCGTCTTTGTCATGAATATGGTCACTTGCAGCGTAGGTGCCCTAGGGCTAAGCCTGTGGTGCCCCAACCTTCTCAGCCTTCTCGTAATCCACCTAGGGTTGATAATGGTAAGGAGCCTATTCCAGGTGATTGTAATGGAGATGATGGCTATGTCCCTGTCAAGGCTCGCAATAGGAATCGGGGCCAGAAGTGGACCTTGGGGGAGAGGCAGGTTGATGAAACTTTTAATAGGTTTGAGGTGCTGGATGATCTCAGCCAGGGGGAAGTGAATCTGGGGTTGCTGAACTTGGATCAGGGAACTTTGGGTACAGGACAGGATGGGCCACCATTGGAGGCCATGCAGGTTGTGCAAGAGATTGGGGTTGGGCAGATGGATACAGATCAACAATTGATTGTCTAGACTGAACAAGAATCTTCTATTGGAGCTTCAAAGAGTGGTGGAGGTGGTTCCCCATTGCCCCTGAAAGGAGGCAAGAATGTGGGGAAGAGCTCTTTGGCCTCCTCTCTTTTGGGTATTCAGCAAATTGAACTGAAGAAAGGGGTTGGTGACAGGACTTCCAAGCTGGGAAGGAAGAAGGATATGGAGAAGATTAAATTAACTGGGGAAACTTTGGTGGAGTCAGGGTCAGTCAAGACTCTGGATTCACATTTTTCATGCCCCCAGAAATGATTGTTCTCTCATGGAATGTAAGGGGCTTGAACAGTGGCCCTCGACAAAAAGTTATTTGTGATTTGGTTAGGAATCATTCTCTGGATGTTCTTTTTCTTCAGGAGACTAAATTATCTGTAGATAATATGTTGGCCATGGCTCCTAAGTTGTGGAAATATGGTGAATGCTAGTGTATGGGGGCTCTTGGTGCTTCTGGAGGGGTGGCTTGCTTTTGGAACCCTCGGAAGATTTTTTCCTCTCTGGTGGATGTCCTCTAGATCCTCTATATCCCTAGTCGCCTCTTGGTATGAGACTGGTGAGTGTATTCTCCTCTCTAATGTGTATGCTCCTGTTGAGTTTCCGGGTAAACAACTTCTATGGTCCCATCTTCGTTTTGTTCATAGCTTAGCTCCTTACCATCCGTGGGTTATGGCTGGCGATTTTAATGCTATTGTGGAGTTGTCTGAGAAAAGAGGTGGTATTCCGAGGTTGGAGCCTTCTGCTCTGTTATTCAGAGATAGCATTTCTAAATTAAATCTTATTGATGTTCTACCAAGTAATGGTTGCTTCACTTGGAATAATAGGAGAATTGGTGAGAGTTGTGTTGCTGAGAGGCTTGATCGATTCTTGGTTTCCTGTTATTGGGTTGGAGACTTATGGTCCACTCGATCTAAAATTCTTGATTGGAGAGGTTCTGATCATTGGCCTATTAAGCTTAATATTATCTCTGCTCGAGGGCCTCGTTCTCCCTCATTCAAGTTCTAGATTATGTGGTTACGGGATCCTACTCTTCATGAACTTGTGGCTGAGTGGTGGCGGATTGGTAGACCAACTTTTGGTACGGCAATGTACACATTCTCCAAGCTTCTTCAGTTTGTCAAATATCAGCTTAAAAGGTGGAATCGGTGATGTTTTGGTAATATCTTTCATGCTAAGGTTGCTGCCCAGGAGGAGTTGAATAATATTATGCGGTTGATTCGTGAGAATGGGGCCTTTGAGGATCTTCTAAGGGAGGAGGCTAAGACTTTGAAAGTGGTTGAGGAATTTGAATTGTGGGAAGAAATCTATTGGAAGCAAAAGGCCTGGGTTGAATGGTTACAGGAAGGTGATAAAAACACCACCTTCTTCTTCAATTCTGTGAAGGACAGGAGGCATGGTAATTCCATTCCTTTTTTGGTGAATGATAGGGTGAACATCTTACCTCGTTTCAAGAAATCTTTGCTGAGGCATCTCAGTATTTTGCTACTTTATTTAGGGAGGATTCACGAGGGGGCTCTGTTGAAGAAGCACAGGTTCTTTCTTGTATTCCTCAGTTGGTCTCCAGGGAGGCGAATGAGTATCTGATGAAAGATATCTCTCTTGATGAGCTGGAGGGGATTGTGTTTCAGATGAAGAAGGGTAAAGCTCCTAGTCCCGATGGTTTCCCGATTGAATTTTTTCAGGAATTCTGGGATATCATAAAGTTGGATCTTCTGGCGGTTGTCCTTGAGTCCCAGAGGAATAAGCAGATGCTTCGTGCTCTGAATTCCACCTTCCTTGCTCTCATACCCAAGTGTGAAGGGGCTGATAGGTTATCTCAGTTCCGGCCTATCTCTCTTTGCAATGTGGCTTACACAATCATTTCTAAGTTATTGGTTGAGAGATTGAAGAAGTGGCTTAAAGTGCTGATTTTAGAGGAACAGAGTGGATTTGTGGCAGGTCAACAGATTCTTGACGGGGTTGTCATTGCTACAGAGACCATCCACTCCATGGACAACTCCCACGAGAAGGCTATGTTCATTAAGCTGGATATGGCTAAGGCTTATGACAGGGTTAGATGGTCTTTTTTGCAGAAGATCCTTATTTCTTTTGGTTTTGGTGAGGAGTGGATCCAATGGGTCATGAGCTGTGTCACGTCTGTTTCCTTCTCAGTTTTGATAAATGGAGATCATTCTGAACTTTTTGGTGCCTCAAGGGGCTTGCGCCAAGGGGATCCTCTTTCTCCGTATCTTTTTCTACTTCTTGTGGAAGGCCTTGGACGTTTGCTAAAAAGAAGGGTGGAGCTTGGCACCATTTAGGGTTGGCGATGGGGTGGAGACTTGCCTCCGCAATCTCATTTACAGTTTGTTGATGATACTGCCTTGATGGGGATGGCTACTGTTAGGGAAGCTACTAACTTGAGGCAGGTGTTGGACATATATCTTGTTGCTTCAGGACAATTGATTAATGAGGAGAAGTCATCCATATTCTTCTTCAATACGCCGACCCCCATTCAGAGAAGAATTGCTAATATCTTGAGGTTTCAGATAGGGGTTCTCCCTTTGACGTATCTGGGTTTCCCAATTTCTATTCGCCATCTTCCCAAGGGTTCTTGGCAGAATATTATTGATAAGCTCCGTGCAAAAGTTAATCATTGGACCCACAGATGGTTGTCTTTTGCGGGGCGGGTTCAGCTTCTCAAGTCGGTGGTGCAGGTTCTTCCTACCTACCGATGTATGCTTCAGGTGGCTCCAATGGGTTTTCTGAGGGAGTTGGATTCTCTTGCAAGGCAGTTCTTATGGGCGGGAAGTTTGTCATCCTCCAAGTGGAGCCTGGTCAGGTGGGATGTTGTGTGCAGCCCAAAGAAATTTGGTGGTCTTGGTCTTCGACAGTCTGCGTTATCCGGAGTGGCTGTGGCTGCTAAGCTATTTTGGAGATGGTGTGTGGAACCGGATCAGCCGCGGGCCAGGATATTATCTCATAAGTATTTCTCAGGGATTCCACGATAGGATCTCCCTCGTTACCCTCTTGAGGGGAAAGGTTCAGTGATTTGGAATACTCTTCAGAAGGGTGCAAAGCTTATCAAGGAAGGTTTATTTTGGATTTGTAGAAGGGGAACTGAAGCTCTCTTCTGGTCGGATTCTTGGGATGGATTCCCTCCACTTACTTCTCAGTTCCCCAATCTTCTTCCTTTGTGCCAAAGATTTCTCGAAGCTGGCTGGGCTAGGGTGAGTGACTTCAAGTCTGTTGCTTCTTTTGGTCAGTTGGAGGTAGCTCATTGGAAGGATCCCGCAGTGTGGCTAGATTTGGGACTTGCGGAAGATAGTGCTGAGCTTCACAAGATTCTTCATAGTAGCAGTTGTAGTTCTCTTCTGGAAGAGGATATTCTTGCTTGGACCCATAATCCTAAGGGGGTTTACTTTGTTGCTTCTGGTTATCAGGTGTTATTGGCTTAGAAGCTAACTGGGGTAGAGGTTCATTGGTGGAAAAGGGTGTGGAATAAACTCTCGTGGCCTAAATGCAACTGCTTTGTTTGGACTTTGGCTTGGAATAGGTGTTTGACCTGGGATAACATTCGTAAACAGGGATTTCAAGGACCTTCAATTTGTGTTTTGTGTGGGGGAGCAAAAGAGGATTCTTCGCATTTGTTCTTCCGGTGCCCCTTTGTTGTGCAACTTTGGCATTGGTGGTGGGAGGTATGGAAGCTTCCTTGTATTCATGTGTGCTCTTTGGTTGAATTCTGGGATAGTATGGGAAGACCTCCTTCTATGGCTTCCTTTTTGTAGGAAGTTTGGTTCGTGGGTCCTACCTTTCTGCTTTGGCAGATTTGGTTGGAGCGGAACCACCAAATTTTTTGTGATCAGAAGTTGGTGGGTCGGCAAGTTTGGCTGCGTATGCTAGGAATGGTGCAGGAGTCAGTTTCAGCTAAATGTGATGTGGTTTTCCCCTTGGAGAGAGGTGATGATGAGTTGGTGGCCAGACTGGGTCTTCAAGAAATTCATTCTTCTTTTGTCAGTTCCAGGAACTATAGGCATGGGAAAAAGAGGGTTCAACGGGTTGGAAGGTGGTTACTTCCTCCCAATGGATTTTTAAAGATCAATACTGACAATTCTTCTAGGGGCAATCCTGGGCCTGCTGGAATTGGTGGAGTTGGTAGGGACTCAGCTGGGTCGGTGATTTTTCTGTTCTCTATACATGAGGGGGTGAAGACTGTTAACCTCATGGAGGGTCTGGCAATTCTACATGCTATTGAGAGGGCCCTTGCTTTGGGCTGGAGAAAAGTTATATGTGAAGCTGATTCACAGATTTTGATTAATCTCTTGAATGAGTGAAAGATAGCTGATATTAATTGGCAGTTGGCTTCGGTGGTTCAGCGGATTCTTCAGGTTAGTTCTTGGATGGAGGAAGCATCCTTTGTTCACATCCCGAGGGAGTGGAATCGAGCTGCCGACTGCTTGGCCAAATGGGCCTCTGAGCATGATAGTGGTTGGAAGGTTGAGGATTGGGATCAGGTTAACCATGAGCTGCATCTGGATTTAGACCGGTTCTTGGAGGAGGATAGGAGGATACATGGGGATAGTTGATGTTGTTTATGCTGTGGGGTTTTTGCCTTGTTTTCTGGGGCTAGGTCTCTTGGTTATTATTGTAATGCTCTTTTCTGATTTCTAATAAAGTTTTTACCCCTTTGTTTTAGGAAAAAAAAAAAAACTAATTCAATCTTAGATGCACATTCAAAATGTATAAAATAGATTAACAATAAAACCATAACACAAAATTTACGTGAGAAAAACCCCTACGAGAGAAAAACTCAACACTCCAAAACAAAACTCAATTATATTATTCAGCAATAACAAACAAGTTACAATATAATTGCATAGCTATGCTCTTGTAGGAGTCTTCATAGTTCTTCAATATTCAGAAGATCGGCAGCATAATGGTACATCAACAAAAAACAATTCTTTTCTCCAATAGACAAGTGCTCAATATATAGGAGCTTACAATGTATTAATTATACACTTTTCAAATCCAATGCCCAAGACTGAAGATGCATCATGGAAGACGCTAAAAACATTGAACATGCAAAATGGTAGTATGTAAATGTCAACACATGCAAACATGCAACTGCCAATTTTTACCAAACCTGCACATGCAAAACTACACCTCCCAAAATATAACTACACCACCAAAAAGGCATCCTTATCATAAGGAAAGTGCCAACATGCATAACTGCACATGCGATAGCAACTTCCAAACTTGACTCCTTAGAAATAGAAACCGTATGTTGTAACTCACAATGCAACATGAGATAACAATAAAATATGAATCAAGCCAATTCACTCGAAATGGGATGCCTACCTCCTAAAAATAGGAGCCATGTCACCCATGCTATTTTACATGTTTGAAGATAAGTCAACTTGCCACTCCAACAACTAAGATAATCAGGTGGACATAAAATTAATTATCGTAGGAAAATAAAACTTAGGATAAATTAAGTAAATAATCACCAAAGAAAAAATGCTTGCAAAGTTTGAGACAACTTAATCCCAACATTCTCCAACTTGTTGAAGACCTATGAATAGTCAATGGAACCATCAAGATTTGAATTGCTTAAGACCCCAATGCCCATAGAACTTGAACACCATTTGAACTTATCAGTTCTCACTGGCTTGGTCAGTGTATCTGCAATATTTCTCAAAGTGTGAGCCTTCTCAAATATCACCTTTGCATTTGCTCCCATATCACGAACAAAATGAAATTGAACATCAATGTGGTTTTTCTCGCATGGAAAGTGGGATTCTTTGCTAAGAAAATAGTACTCTGACTGTCGCAATAGATGGTAATTTGTCCTGCAGCAAAACTAATATTCGAACACAACCACTTAAAGCCAAATGGCTTCTCTACAAGTAAGAGTAGCCGTCATGCACTCTGTTTCTGTTGTGGACAAGGTGATTACAACCTGTCGCTTACTCATTCAACCTATAGCACCACTATACATCATGAACACATATCCATTGGTGGATCTTTTAATGTCAATGTCACGTGCCCAATCTGAATCCACATATCCACAAATACTTACAGAATCTTGAGATGTAGTAGGATAACCATGAGAACATAGGGAATACTTGAAAGTACCCCATAGATATCTAAACACTCTCTTTATCTCATTCCAATATACAAATCTAGGAATAGCCATATACCAAATAAGAACTCCAACTGCTTGGGCAATGTCTAGCCTTGTACAAACCATCACATACATTAGATTGCTAAGAACACTTGCATACTGTACTCTAGTCATGTTCTCGATATCAATAGGAAGTTTTGGACAATCATCTAGTGAAAGCTTCATCCCCTCAATCACCAGAACCACTAACTACCTACAAGTTGCTATGTTGAATCTAGCCAACATTGAATTCACATACTTTCTCTGACTTAACCAAAGGTTTCTGCTAGCTCCGTCTCTTCTAATCTCCATCCCTGGAATATAGCTTGCTGCACCTAGATCCTTCATCTCAAGCTATGTTGATAACCCATACTTCACATCTGAAATCAAACTCTTACCATTCCAAAAAAAGAACATATCATCTATGGAGAATGCAATTATGAGAATGCGACAATTATCAGATTTGTAATATACCCAATAGTGAGATTTAGATCTTAGAAATCCCAAAGATAACAGAAAGGTGTCAATTCTCTGGTGCCACATTCTAGGATACTGTTTAAGACCATACAAATACTTTAACTTGCAAACCATATTTTCTCTACCTTTTACCATGAAATGGTGTGGTTGTGACATATAGATCCCTTTCTCCAAATTGTCATTAAGGAACATTGTCTTCACATCCATATGTTCCACTTCTAGATCATATGCTCCTGCAAGTGGTAGCAAGAACCGAATAGATGTCAGCTTTGCAACTGGAGAGAATATCTCACCATAGTTAATTACCTCTACTTGAGAATACCCTTTTGTGACCAATTGTGTCTTGTGCCTTTCAACACTGCCACCAGGACCACATTTATTCTAAACACCAATTTACATCCAATAAGTTTCCATCCTCTAGGCAAAGGTACCCAATCCCATATCCTGTCTTTCTTTAGAGAAACCATTTCTTCATCAGTGGCTTTCATCTAGGAATTTGCATCACTCATATGCAATTCCTCTCTAACAATCCTAGGCTCATTTGTGTTAGCAATCAAAGAAAAAACATAACTAGAATCTAACAATGAATAACAAAATCTTGGTTGGATCAACTATTGGTTCCTTAAAGAGAGTGATCGCGTTGATGTGAATGTTGTTGGCCAAGCTAGAGAAGGTGAACAAGTTAGCTTCTGAACTAATATATACCTTGATCTAACATCCACTATCAATGCTATCGATATCATCTCAAATTGACGACCAAGCTACGAATTGAGTCAAAGGGAGTAGATCTATAATTGTAGGGACAACTATCCATTCGATCCTTTTAGGTACTCCTAGGTATTGTAGAAGCTTAATGTAAAAGCAAATTTATAGCTCTTGTGCCCGTGAAACGATTTGTCTCATATAAAAATGAACATAGTAACACTTGACATATAATATTAATTTGCCCTCTAAAACAAACTCAAACTTAACAAAATTATACAATATTTTTTAACCATTACATCTTTGTAGAGTGGAACTTTACTATTTCACAAAGACAACCATGTATGTGATGTTAGCATAATAGAAATAGACTATATGATCAAAAATAAATTTGGAAAATGTATATAGGTATAGAAACTTGAACATTATAGTGAATTTGAACTCCAAAAGAGGAACATATTAGGAAACATGGTGTGTAATGTAGGTGAATGACATTGCAATTGTAACATAGACCTAATTGGGATAGAAATTGTGATGGTGTCCATGATGGTTATATGATAAAAAATTAGAATGTGAACCGTGCGATAGTTGTTTGTCCTTTTTGTGTGTGCGGTAAGTCTTCTAGGGCCCTAGAGAACTTTGCTATCACAAAAGTTTATTAATAGGAGTTTTTAAGGTGTTGTAAAGCATGTCTTTAATTGGAGAAAAAGAGGAATATCATAGGATTCAATTGTTCATAGGAGAAAGGAGATGATAGAAGTAGAGGACATCCAATTGACCCAAACCTTCACCCCCTTTTTGCAGTTATAGTGTTGAGGGGAGGTGGACTCCCCCTGGCTCATCGGTGGTAAAGGGGGAGTTCCACAATTGGGGGCAATAGGGATTATTTGCCGGTGACCAAATAGCATGTCTATCTTAATAGGTATGTCTCAAATGCAAGAAAGAAAATGGAGAACACACGACATAAGTATGTGTGACAAGAGAGAACACATGATGATATGGGGTGTGCTTTATCTTGTTTCTACTTCTTTAGCAACCACTATCTATGGGAAGGGCCCTTCTATCTATCCATGCAAGCCTCTAGTAATCATCAAAGATAGGAGAGACATGATTGGGGGTTTCTTGGGGCTCCATCTGTAACTTAAATTATAACTATAGAGAGGCACCACTCACTTTAACTAAAGGTGAAGGTGATTGGATGAGTCCATTGGTGTACTAGGTTCAAGAAAGATTGTGACTACATTAAAAAGGAGAATGTGAAATTTTTAAACCCTCAGCTGTAAATGTTAAACCCTCCTTAAGTAACTAGCTTAGGATTTTTAAGTCTAAACATCAAATCCTAGATTTGAGGAATAAACTTTCGTCAAACTACCCAAACCTTTAAACCCCTAATTTGTAAGTTAAATTCAATGCTAAACCTTGACAAACGAATAATGTACCTCAATTTTGAATCGCTAACAATGTACCTTAAATTTGAGCCATGCAAATAAACATTTGAATTTTAGCAATGAGCAATTATCAAATATAGACCACCGAGGTTCATTGAACCTAGGACTGGGAAGACTAAAAATAAATTCCTAAACTTGAATGCTAGACATTCAACTAAGAATGGCAAACTAAAAACCTTGACTACTAAACTCAATATCTTAAGCTCAAATGTAACGAATAAAGATTGAATCCTATTCTTTGATTCTTGTAATATTAATATTGAAGCTTTATTTTAAACTGGGTAAATAACAATTAAATTGGAAAACGAAATGATTTGTACTTTATAGAACACACCATAACTTGTCAACCTAGATCTATCTTTCTTTATATCGTGTAAAAATGTTCCTACCAAATTGTCGTGGTCTAGCCAACAAAATATGAAAAACATCCATTGACATAATATCATTGAAAACTTCTTTTTTGTACTCTAATTTTGAATTTCACAAGACATTGTTTGAAAACCAAGATTCTATAATTGTTTTTTCAACGAAGAAAGTCTATAATGATTAGTATGCTCAAAATTTTCAAATTTAATGTCTCCACTATTTCAGTTGCCGCTAAATTATCATTACTACCACTATCAATAATCATTTATCAACATTTTACTCCTTATTGACATATAGTGCTTATAGTCAACATACACAATTCTTCTTGGATTGATCCCCTTAAACTATCGATATATCTGACCACCTCTTTTTTTATCTACATGATGATCTGATTTACTTAACATAGACAACTAAATCTTAATGCTAAATGTTTAATGTTGAAACCTTGAAGGTTACACCTTGAATGTGAACCCTATATTCAAAATTCATCTGGCGATAAGATCATATCTTGATTTCTTTTTTTCTAACTTGATATGCATCCAAATAAATTTCCCTAACTGTTGTTATTATCTCTATTTTTTGTACGTGTGGTTGTGGTGTTGTCAACTAAACTCTAGGTTTATATTTATCTTTTTGCCTAAGGTTCTACAAAAATTTCAAACAAATTTTACATCTCTAACCGATACAATGCTTTTAGGTAACCCATATAATCTATAAGCACAACCCTAACCCGTAAAGGTTGAACCACTTAATTCATGAATAGTTATGCTATAAACTCAATGCTATATCCTAAAGGTTGAACACCAAGCTTTCAATCAAAAACAGAAAATCAAGAACCTTAACCCTAAAGGTTGAACCCAATGCATTGATTATTGAATAGTTAATCTTGACTTCAATTTAAAACCATGTAAATAAACAATTAAATTTGAACACAACAATATTTACTTAATATAAATGACAGAATCTTTGTATTAAACATTTGAAGTTGAAATTTGGGCATTGAATCTGAATGACAAATGCTAATCTATGAACTTTAAACTCTTAACCCTCAATATTGAACCCATTTATTAGCCTAGGATTATGAACTTTAAATCCTTGGCCTTAAATGTCAAACCCTCCTAAATGACTAGCTTAGTGTTTTTCATTCTAAACATCAAATCCTAGATTTGAGAAATAAGCTTTGGTCAAAGATGCCAAAAAATTTATACATGTAATTTATAAGTTAAATTAAATGCTAAACCTTGACGGATGCATAATGTACCTCGACTAGCAATTAGTATCAAATATAGATCACTGAGTTTCATTGTTAAGCATTCAATGTCAAGCTTTGAACGTTAAAATTTTTGATCGTAAATGTGAACGTTAACAAATAAACCATCAACTCTAAACCCTCATGGTCCTAAATGTTCAATTCTCCTCGTAATGTAATGAACCTAGGATTGTGAAGTCTAAAAATAAATGCCTAAATTTGAACACTTGAGTTTCAACCAAGAATGAAAAACTAAAAACGTTGACTACTAAACTCAATACCTTAAGCTCAAATGTAACCAATAAATATTGAAGCTCATGCTTTGATTCTTGTAACATTAATATTGAACCTTAATTTTAAACTGTGTAATTAAACAATTGAATTGGAAATTGAATTTTTTTGTACATAATATAGAACACTTGATAAGCTGTCAACCTATATGTATATCTTTCTTTCCATTGTGTAATGTGTTCCTACCAAATTGTTGTGGTCTAGCGAAAAAAATATGAAAAACATCCATTGACATAGTACCATTAAAAACTTCATTTTCATACACTGGTTTTCAATTTCATAAGACATTATTTTGCAAACCAAAATTCTATAATTGTTTTGCAACCAAGAAAGTCTATAGTGGTTAGTATGCTCTTAACATTTTCAAATTTAATCTATCCACCATTTCAGTTGCAACTAAATTACCATTACTATAACTATCAAAATTTTCCTCTAGATTGACATATTGTTCTTTAAGTTAACGTACACAATTATTCTTGGATTGATCCCTATAAACCATCGATATATCTGACCACCTTATCTTTTGTTATCTACATGATGATCTGATATAGTCAACATAGACAACTAAATCTTAATGCTAAATGTTTAATGTTGAAACCTTGAAGTTTACAAATTGAATGTGAACCCTATATTAAAAATTAATCTGGTGGTGAGACCATATCCTAATTTCTTGTTTTCTATCTTGATAGACATCTAAATAAATTTCTTTGTTTTATTTATCCACGTGTTTGTGGTGTTGTCAAGCAAAATCTAGGTTTGTATTTAGCTTTTTGCGTAATGTTCTACAAAAAATTCCAACAAATTTTATAGCCCTAACTTATATAATGCTTTTAGGTAACCCATATAATTTCAAAAAAATGTCTCGCTTGACTTATAGAACTAGGACTCATGCATTTATAGTTACCTAATGGGATAGAAATTGTGATGGTGTCCATGATGGTTATATGATAAAAAATTAGAATGTGAACTGTGTGATAGTTGTTTGTCCTTTTTGTGTGTGCGGTAAGTCTTCTAGGGCCCTAGAGAACTTTGCTATCATAAAAGTTTATTAATAGGAGTTTTTAAGGTGTTGTAAAGCATGTCTTTAATTGGAGAAAAAGAGGAATATCATAGGATTCAATTGTTCATAGGAGAAAGGAGATGATAGAAGTAGAGGACATCTAATCGACCCAAACCCCCACCCCCTTTTTGCAGTTATAGTGTCAAGGGGAGGTGGACTCTCTTGGCTCATTGGCGGTAAAGGGGGAGTTCCACAATTGGGGGCAATAGGAATTATTTGCCAGTTGACCAAATAACATGTCTATCTTAATAGGTACGTCTCAAATGCATGAAAGAAAATAGAGAACACACGACATAAGCATGTGTGATGAGAGAGAACACATAATGATAGGGGGTGTGTTTTATCTTGTTTCTACTTCTTTAGCAATCACTATCTATGGGAAGGGCCCTTCTATCTATCCATGCAAGCCTCTAGTAATCATCAAGGATAGGAGAGACATGATTGGGGGTTTCTTGGGGCTCCATCTATAACTTTAATTATAACTATAGAGAGGCACCACTCACTTTAACTAAAGGTGAAGGTGATTGGATGAGTCCACTGGTGTACTAGGTTCAAGAAAGATTGTGACTACATTAAAAAAGAGAATGTGAAATTTTTAAACCCTCAACTCTAAATGCTAAACCCTCCTTAAGTATCTAGCTTAGGATTTTTAAGTCGAAACATCAAATCCTACATTTGAGGAATAAACTTTCGTCAAACTACCCAAAACTTTAAACCCCTAATTTATAAGTTAAATTCAATGCTAAACCTTGACAAACAAATAATGTACCTCAATTTTGAACTGCTAACAATGTACCTTAAATTTGAGCCATGCAAATAAACAATTGAATTTTAGCAATGAGCAATTATCAAATATAGACCACTGAGGTTCATTGAACCTAGGATTGTGAAGACTAAAAATAAATTCTTAAACTTGAACGCTAGACATTCAACCAAGAATGGAAAACTAAAAACCTTGACTACTAAACTCAATATCTTAAGCTCAAATGTAACGAATAAAGATTGAATCCTATTCTTTGATTCTTGTAATAATAATATTGAAGCTTTATTTTAAATTGGGTAAATAACAATTAAATTGGAAAATGAAATGATTTGTACTTTATAGAACACACCATAACTTGTCAACCTAGATCTATCTTTCTTTATATCGTGTAAAAGTGTTCCTACCAAATTGTCGTGGTCTAGCCAACAAAATATGAAAAACATCCATTGACATAATATCATTGAAAACTTCTTTTTTGTACTCTAATTTTGAATTTCACAAGACATTGTTTGAAAACCAATATTCTATAATTATTTTTTCAACAAAGAAATTTTATAGGGATTAGTATGCTCAAAATTTTCAAATTTAATGTCTCCACTGTTTCAGTTGCCGCTAAATTATCATTACTACCACTATCAATCATCATTTATCAACATTTTACTCCTTATTGACATATAGTGCTTATAGTCAACATACACAATTCTTCTTGGATTGATCCTCTTAAACTATCGATATATCTAACCACCTCTTTTTTTATCTACATGATGATCTGATTTACTTAACATAGACAACTAAATCTTAATGCTAAATGTTTAATGTTGAAACTTTGAAGGTTACACCTTGAATGTGAACCCTATATTCAAAATTCATCTGGCGATAAGATCATATCTTGATTTCTTGTTTTCTAACTTGATATGCAGACAAATAAATTTCCCTAACTTTTTTTATTATCTCTATTTTTTTGTACGTGTGGTTGTGGTGTTGTCAACTAAACTCTAGGCTTGTATTTATCTTTTTTCCTAAGGTTCTACAAAAATTTCAAACAAATTTTACATCTCTAACCGATACAATGCTTTTAGGAAACCCATATAATCTATAAGTGCAACCCTAACTCGTAAAGGTTGAACTACTTAATTCATGAATAGTTATGCTATAAACTCAATGCTATCTCCTAAAGGTTGAACACCAAGCTTTCAATCAAAAATAGAAAATCAAGAACCTTAACCCTAAAGGTTGAACCCAATGCATTGATTATTGAATAGTTAATCTTGACTTCAATTTAAAACCATGTAAATAAACAATTAAATTTGAACACAACAATGTTTACTTAATATAAACGACATAATCTCTGTGTTAAACATTGAATGTTGAACATTTAAAGTTGAAATTTGGGCATTGAATCTGAATGACAAATGCTAATCTATGAACTTTAAACTCTTAACCCTCAATATTGAACCCATTTATTAGCCTAGGATTATGAACTTTAAATCCTTGGCCTTAAATGTCAAACCCTCCTAAATGACTAGCTTAGTGTTTTATTCTAAACATCAAATCCTAGATTTGAGCAATAAGCTTTGGTCAAAAATCCCAAAACCTTGATACATGTAATTTATAAGTTAAATTAAATGCTAAACCTTGATGGATGCACAATGTACCTCAACTTTTAACCCCTAGCAATAGACCTTAAATTTGAGCCATACAAATTAAGAATTGAATTTTATCAGCGAGCAATTAGTATCAAATATAGACCACTGAGTTTCATTGTTAAGCATTCAATGTTGAGCTTTGAACGTTAAAATTTTTGATCGTAAATGTGAACGTTAACCAATAAACCATCAACTCTAAACCCTCGTGGTCCTAAACGTTCAATTCTCCTCATATTGTAATGAACTGAGGATTGTGAAGTCTAAAAATAAATGCCTAAATTTGAACACTTGATTTTCAACCAAGAATGGAAAACTAAAAACGTTGAAAACTAAACTCAATACCTTAAGCTCAAATGTAACCAATAAATATTGAAGATCATGCTTTGATTCTTGTAACATTAATATTGAACCTTAATTTTAAACTGTGTAATTAAACAATTGAATTCGAAATCAAAATTTTTTCTACGTAATATAGAACACTTGATAAGCTGTCAACCTATATGTATATCTTTCTTTCCATCGTGTAATGTGTTCCTACCAAATTGTCGTGGTCTAGCCAAAGAAATATGAAAAACATCCATTGACATAATACCATTAAAAACTTCATTTTCATACTCTGGTTTTCAATTTCACAAGACATTATTTTGCAAACCAAGATTCTATAATTGTTTTGCAACCAAGAAAGTCTATAGGGGTTAGTATGCTCTTAACATTTTTAAATTTAATCTATCCACCATTTCGGTTGCAACTAAATTACCATTACTATAACTATCAGTAATCATTCATCAAAATTTTCCTCCAGATTGACATATTGTTCTTTTAGTTAATGTACACAATTATTCTTGGATTGATCCCTGTAAACCATCGATATATCTGACCACCTTCTCTTTTGTTATCTACATGATCTGATATAGTCAACATAGACAACTAAATATTAATGCTAAATGTTTAATGTTGAAACCTTGAAGTTTATAAATTGAATGTGAACCCTATATTCAAAATTAATCTGGTGGTAAGACCATATCCTAATTTCTTATTTTCTATCTTGATACACATCTAAATAAATTCCTCTATTTTATTCATCCACGTGTTTGTAGTGTTGTCAAGCAAAATCTAGGTTTGTATTTAGCTTTTTGTGTAAGGTTCTACAAAAAAAATTTCCAACAAATTTTATATCCCTAACTTATATAATGCTTTTAGGTAACCCATATGATCTAAGAATCTTCTTAAGTAACAAGTCAGCTATTTGTACCACATTTTTAGTTTTCTTACATGTTATGAAATGAGCCATGTATAGTGTTCCTAGTAAACTGTCATTGTCTAGCCAACAAAATATGAAAAACATCCATTGACATAGTATCATTAAAAACTTCATTTTCATACATTACACTAATTTCCAGTTTCACAAGGCATTGTTTGCAAAGGAAGACACTATGATTGTTTGTCAACCAAGATAATGTATCCGGACTAGGATGCTCTAACCTTTTCAAATTTAATTTGTCCAGAATATCAGTGGTAACTAAATTACCATTACTTCCACTATCAATAATTATTTATCAATATATTTGAATACAAAATGACAAAATGAGGAATACTCAATATAGACCACTTAATCTAAGTGTTGATATGTAATATTGAACCTTGAAAGCTAGTTCATTTGTAACTTGAACGCGAAGCTTAAACCCAAAACCATGAGCTCCAAATCCTTTAACTTAATGTTGAACTCTATTTCAGTGAAGAGCCTATGATTTGTGAAGCTTAGACATCGGGCCCTATTATGGAATGGTAAACTATGAAGCAAGAAGTAAAAAGCTTGAAAGCTAAACTCTAGAGATACCTTGAACTCAACCCTATGTAAAGGTTAAGCCCCATGACTTGTTTCTAGAACTGTTAACAATGAACCTTAATCTTGAAACATGTAAATGAACAACTAAAATTGAAGAAAAAACAATGGACCCTTGTTATAAAACATTGAATCTAAATGTTAAACATTAAATTTGAAATCTGAATCATAAAAAAATTAATTTAAACCCTTATCTATAATTGTCAAACTTTCCTTATGTAATAATTGAAGTATTGTGAAGCCTAGCATCTTATCTTTAATTTTGACGCTACTCTTTCAACCAAGATCTCAAAACCGAAAACTTTGAAGCTAAATTTCTATTCCTTAGGTGTAACCCTAACCATTGAATGTTGAACCATGTAACTTAATTCTTGAAGAGTTATACCATACTCTGAACCCTAGCAGCAAAAGTTTGAACACTAAACTTTCAACCAAGAATGGAAAACCCAAAACCTCAAATGTTAAACTCAATAACACAAATTCAACCTTAAACCTTAGAACATTCTAGAACATCCATCAGTTGTTACCTTAACGCTGAAACTTTGAGCTTCAATGTGAATTTTCAGCCCTAAATCAGTTACACTAAACCTGTAACCCCACATATCTAACTCTCCACAAGTAATGAGGCCAAAATTGTAACCCTCTAGTTTTATCTTGACTTACTACTAATCAATGTGCTTTAACAAAATTATTGACATACAAATGTTTCAATTCATCAAAATAAAGAATTTTAATTCTCGTCTATGCCAATGAACTATGTCTTCTTCACAATGGATTTGTTACATTATTTGATTTTTCTAGTTTTTCATTGTAGCACAAATGAATAGCTTTGTAAAAGTTCAACCTATTTAAGGTGTCACATGTTAACTTATTTTGGTTAATCAAATATTACAATGCTTGATTGTCAATGTAAGAAATAATCTTTTTAGACATCAAATAATGCATCTATTTCTTGAATTGTTGCACAATTTGCACAAATTTCCTTTCCATTATTTATAGCGTTTCTAGAAATCTTGCATCATCTAGCTAGCAAACTACAAAAAAACATCCATTAACATAATATTTTGATGCTCTAACCTTTTCAAATTTAACTTGTCCACCATTTTAGTTGCAAGTAAATTATGATTTATACAACTACGCATTATCATTCATCAACTTCTTGATCAACACGATGGTCTTATGTGTGTGTTAGATCTTTAATCATATTATCCTTGTCACTGAACATTGAATTTTGAACCATTCATTTCCAAATTTGGATGCTGAATGTGAACTAGATACCTTGAAACATGAATTTTAAACCCATAGTCCTAGATGTTGAACCCTCCATTAATGAGCCTAGGATTTGTGAGGCCTAAACTTAAAGCTCTAAATTTAAATTTTAAGCATTCAACCAAGAACCCAACATTGAAAACTTTAAAGGGTAATTTCTCTTATTTAATTGAACTCTAAATCCTAAAGCTTCAAACCTATGGCTTGATTTTTGAACTGGTAGAAATAAACACTAATATAGAACTTGAAATAAATAATTAAATTTTAACATGAAATCGTGAGTATTCACTATAGAATACATCTTGACGTTACACATTGATTGTTGAACCTTGTATGTCGTTATATGGACCTTGAGTTAGAGCGATAGAGTCTAAATCATGAAATCTACCCTCTTACCCTTGAATGCTGAAGCTTCCTTATGTAATGAGTTTAGGATTGTGAAGCATGCACATCAAGAAATTAATTCGAATGCTAAACATTCAACATGTGTGTCTGGGAAGGTAAGAAAAAGAAGCAAACAACTAGATTAACAAGAGTTTCTTCCTTGGTCTACTAGAAAATAAACCTACAAAGTGCAGGTTGTGCAACGAAGAAGAAAAATGATGGTCTACACAAAACAAAGCAAGTGAAATGGTTGTCTACATTATAGAACAACCTATGCAAATCAAACAGATTTGAATGAACAAGTATTGAGCAACTCAAGTGGAAAGATTTTACTTGTTTGGAGACACAAAAGGGAGTTGTGAGTTCCCAAAATCTTGAAGAAAGTGTGCAGCATTAAAACCCAACAATAGAGAACCTCACAACAAATGCTGAAAAATCCCAAGAGCTATGAGAAGTAATATCACAATATCAACAATATCCAATCTTCAATAGCTTGTGTAGGAGTTCAATTTTCACACAAAGAATAGCAGAGAGCATCAAAGCCAAAGTCTTCAAACCTTAGAGAGAACATGTGAATGAAAGTTGTGTTGAATGCATTCAAAATTCTTCCAATCCTCTTCTAAGAGTGAATAATACGAAAAATGCATGCAAGGGGTCGTTTTGTGACTTCCAGAGGTGTTACCACGAATCTTTATGGTCATTGAAATCATGTTGTAACACCTAGAAATAGATACCTATCAGCAAACAGACGCAAAACATGGAACATTAGGACCATGTCAAAATTAAAGCACTATAATGAATGTTTGGTAAAAGAAGAAGATATAGACCAAAATCACACAGACTTAACCTATCATCAGAGAGAAGGTGGGAAATGTTAAAATGGTTACTAAACATGATGTGAAATTGCAAGGGTATGCATTTTTGTATGTTAGAATCTTTTATAGTTGAAATTTGGAATCATGAACCATGAACTATAATGTTCAACTATATAAATAGACAAATGAATTTTAACACTAAAACATGAGTACTCAATCTACACCTCTAAATCAAGTTCTTAAATATTGAAAGTTGAACATTTAAACTCATACCTGATCAATAAAGATTGAAGCCTATGCTTTGATTCTTGTACCATTAATATTGAACCTTAACTTCAAAACATGTAAATAAACAATTGAATCGAGAAATGGAATGATTTGTATTGAATATAGACCACTCCATCACTTGTCACTATATATGTATCTTCCATTCCATCATGTATGGTGTTCCTACCAAATTGTCATGGTTTAACGAACAAAATATGAAAAACATCCATTGACATAATATCATTAAAAACCTCGTTTTAATACACTCTAATTTTGAAGTTCACAAGCCATTGTTTCCAAACCAAGATTCTATAATTGTTTTGAAACCAAGATAGTCTATAGGGATTAGTATGCTCTAACGTTTTCAAATTTAATCTATCCATGATTTCATTTGGAAGTAAATTACCATTACTACCACTATCAATTATCATTTATGAACATTTTACTCCAGATCAACATATCATTTTGAACAAATTTTTCCTTTGTAGTAGTTCTTTTAGGACATAACAAACTTATTTTGAGTAACAATGGCTCACCTTTTTCTAGCACATCTATTTCTTCATATTTAGAAAAAATTTCTTCATCAACATGATTCTCTTTTGTGTGTGTAGTGCCCCCTCGTTGTTAGCTTGTGATGGTGGTAGTTCTGCATTGCTCTCTATCAGTCAGAGACAGTTGTTAATCGTTCATTTCATTGATTCAGTTTTGAGACAGTTGATTAGTAGGTTATGATTTATGCTTATCTGATGAACGATATTTGACTGCTATATTTAGACATCTGTTATGAGTTAGATGACATTATGAGTACTTCAGTTATGATGTGTTGAATAAGTTTAGTAATGGATTATTATTTACATGTTTTATTAGATTCGTAGATATCTGTTTTCGAATGTTATGATTATAATCTTATCCAAGAGCAGGGATGGTGTAGCATTACTCATTTCGAGTACCCTGCTACACCGTGATTCTCTGACTCTCTGTGTGTTGACATATATGTACTTGATCGTACTTAATCAGTTGTTTGGATGCAGGCTGCAGGTATCGAACCTCGACTCCACCTGATATAGCAGGTTTGAGCGGGTTCTTTCACCAATGGATATTAGTGATAGGAGATAACATGAGGTCTAATCCACTAGGTCGGTCCTTGTCTTCTGTTGTGGTCTCGAGTCGTGTAGGGATACTTGGTCCTTGTCTTGTGATGATGGGTTAGGTTGTGTCGTAATGTTTAGTCAAGTCGTATTTTATAAGGTCAAAATTATTCTCCTGTGTGGATGGAAGATTCTTTAATGGATTAGTGGTTATTAATAATACTCCTATTTTGTGTTAGATAATTATTTAATTAACTTTAAGCTGTGGAAGACACCTTGGGTAAATTTTATAATAGATGAGAATTATAATCTACTGTCCAAAAGTATGTATGTCATAAATTGGAGTACGGGTATTTAGTGGTTATTTGGTAGAGAATATTTTTTTGGGGATCTGCAAAATTAATGCTGTGTGTTGTCAATTTCAAATTGGGGAAATTGGGAATTTCTTGGTATGGTAAATTTTTGAATCTCACGAGAGAGTGGGTTGTTGGGGAGAGAGAGAGGCATGTCTTTTGCATTTACTCAAGGAGTTGAATCCTTATTTTGAGAGAGTGGGTTGTTGGAAAGAGAGGCATGTCTTCTGCATTTATTTGAGGAATTGAATCCTTGTTTGGGAGAGAGAAAAAAAAAAAAGAGGACAGGAAATTGGTTGCGGGAGTTGGGAAATTTGGAGGAGGAACTGAATTTCAGGTATGTGGTTGCCCCTCTCTGTGAAATTTCAAATGTTGTAGCTTGTAAGTTATGTTTCATTGCAACCTGATTCTGTGTGAGTGACTAGCATGTCCTGTTTGTGATCTTGATCTAATTTCTCCGTGAGCTTTCAGATTTCTCCACGGTAGGACACCCCTATGATTATAACTTTTGGTTCTCGTAACCCTCATTATTCTTCTTGCTGAACCAAACTGATTTCACTTGTATTCTTTGCAAAATTTTAATCCTATTGCAATCTTTGCCAAAATCTTAATCATTTTGTTGCACCTTTTTCATAGCTACCATAGATTTAAATGATATTTTTGGATAATAAAATTCTGAAGTTAGCCCGCTCGACAAGGAGGTCAACCATGCCCGCATACTGATCAATCATAGGTGTAATATAATAAGAATCACCTTACCCCTCATCCACTAAACCTGCATGACTGCAAGCAAATAAAACACAAGAGAAGCTTCATGGTCAGGGTATGTCCCATAATGATTCGTTAGTTCAATCCTTTGAGGGCATCCTTGCTAGAGCCTTTCTTTTGTGCATAACCAGCCCATGAGACTACATTTCTCTGAGGCATGTTCTCCACACTTTGTGTGTCCGGTGTGTAACTTCACACCTTGTATACATGTCTTTTAGGGCATTGGCAACTACAGTATCTGACACAGGCCTCTTTCATTTATACTTTGATGGATGTGCTTTCCTTGTTTCGCGGCTCCCATTTTAGCTTAGACTGGCAAAATGCAGGCAAAGGGTGTGAAGCTTGGAGTTTAAACCGCCGACTGCATTTGCTTGAATGTCTTTATGAGCTTTACATTTATCTTTCTTCTTGAGTCTTTTACGGCCATTTAATGGCATTAGGTCCTGCCCATAATCTTGTCAGATTTACTCTCTAGACAAATAAATTCTCCCTGGATATTCCTCTTATCTACCGTGGTCGAACCTCTGATACACCTACCTTTTCTCATCATCTTAGAAAGCATAAAATTGTATATCATTGTGAAGCTTCTTTTGTGCCTCAAACCAAACAAATTCCTGTTTGTATGTATTTTACGGTGGAGTCGTTCTTTTCTGGTAGATAATTCTTTTTTTTCTCCAGTTTCCATTGCCTTCGTGACTGACTAACTGCGGGTGCGGGTTGGCTGTGGATTTTGTCAGTATTCCTTCCAAATATGTTAGATACTATTAAACCTTGTCCATGATTGATGCCCAAACGACCTGATAGCAATGTTGTTTTGCATGGAAAGTTTGTGTGTATGTTGCAGTCACCTTTAGTTGACTGCAGTCGTTTGCGGGATATATGAAGAGTTGTTTTGTTTATGAAGTGATCAAATTTCTGAGCAAATCCTTCTATGACTGTCACAAAACTGATGCCAACATATTCTACAAGCAAGTACCACATTGAATTGGTAGATTTAGATGCTTACAACGCCTTTTGTTTTGGTATATTTGTTTGTGAATTATCAAACTTGGATGATGAAACATCATAAAACAATTGTTAAATGGCACTAAAACAATTGCACCATACCTCGGGGGACTACGTCCATATGCATCTTAAGCACCTTCTCATAGGTAGGTCTTGTCTCAACAAGTTTGGAGGAACAATCTAAAACTAGATTAGAAAATTACTTAGTCCCTCTACCTTAATGAATTACTCTTGCAACCTAACGTTTTCTGTCGCATATTACTGTGGGTATGGCGAGTCGTCTGATAGTTGTAACCCTTCTCTATGTTGACCGTGAGCTATGTCCATTGACTTGTGTTTAGAATGGTATTCACGAGATTCGGCCGTCGTGGTTAGTGCTGTGTCGTCGTGTCTCTAGCACGTTATGTGGGCACAGTTAGAAGACTCTGCAGTCACCGTAGCACAAGGATGGTCGGCAGTCACCGTAGAGTTGAGGGCTATCCCTTTGTCAGATGCCGTAGTTGTGGTTAGTGCAGTGTAAGTCGCCATGGACTATGGTAGACTCAGAATGTTGCATGGTTAGTAGGTGTTGCCATCAGATTGTGTCGTTACGGTGTGCATTTAAGGTTGGGTCATAAATTTAGTGCTTAGTCGCTATTAGTTGATCCTTCTATCGTCGTTAGTTCTGTGTATTGTCGGTGTTAGTCATCATTTATAGCAGTAACACATGTTGGTCGAATGGCCTGTGTGGTATCATTATTCATAGGGTCGAAAAGGATATCACAATTGTTAAGTGTTTTTTTAATTTAGAATCTGTTAGCCAAATGCATGTTTATTCTAGTCATTTTTTTTTCATTAAGTCTTTTTAGTCGTAATGCGGTGCTAATGAATATGTGGTTAGTTGAAAGAATAGCAATGTTGAAGCATTAGTCAAAGCTAATAGCTTAATGTCTGCCCTTTTGTAGTTGTTGGCTTAGAATGGTTATCGTAGCATGCATTAGAATTACTTATGCCTTGTATTGTAAATTGTTTCCTAGTGACCTTGCTTAAGTTTGGTTCATTGATGCTTATAGTTGTGTTTTGAACCCTTACTATCTTAGATGGTGGGATCGATGGAGTGTCTCATGCGAATAGAGAAAGAAATACATTTTATATTAATGTCTTTGGTGGTAGCCAACAGATGATGACCCTGCGAATAGGAAAACATGTATGCCTTATGCTGAATTTTATACGCGGTATAATGTTAGGATAATATAGTTATGGCTGTAGGGTTTGATTTGAAATGAAAGTTGGTAAGATATTAGTTGGAACTTCTTGCTCTATGGGAAAATATGTAGGTTTCAATGTTGATTGGAACTTGTAAGATGCTAAAGAAATAGTTGCTTAGTTAGAACTTGTAGTTGTTTCTTCAGAAAAATTGCAATTAGTAAGATGTTGTGTTATTATTCTAAATTTCCTTGTGGAAACAATATTGTGATAATCTAGTATCATTTACCTTGTTAGAGAGAAAATTTAAACATATTAACCTAGATGCTTTTAATAAAATAAATCAAGGAATTGTGTTTCGAATTCATATGTTGGTATTTATGTGGTTGTAGCGGCAATTGGTAAATGGTTTTAGGAAAATTGTAGGTTTTTTGAAATGTTGTAAATATAGGGCAATAATGGAGGCTTGAGGAAAGAATTTTATTGCTAGCACTTTAGAAAATGTGGATGATTTTCACAGGGTTTTGCTTATCGAGAGTATAAGTGTATTGTTCTATAGTCGTCTTCTAGTTAAGATTGTTAATTTATCTTATCCATATAAGGAAGTATATGTCCAATAGTTATCTTCTCTATTAAATGATTTAATTATTTTTAGTTCTTTAAGTAATGATAGTGTTCCAATTAAGTTTTAATTATACCCTAGTGATCTAGTTAATGTTAGATAGCAGTTTATGCTTAAGCAAAATATACTTCTCGGTAAATCATCATCTAGAAATTATAGTGTTAAAATTACAAGATTGAATGTTGGTTTTTAGCGAATCCGATATATTTTGATAGGGTAAAATACATACTCTTTTATAGTGTTATTGATTTGTGAAGAAAAAGGTTAGTTGGGCATCTATGCCTATAGGAAATTATATAGGTTTATAATGGTTGGGTTATAATGTTGGTTCGAAGTTGTAATTCATAAAAGGGTTTTGGCATGTGATCATTCTTGTGAAATAGGAGTGTAATTTTAAGAAGATCTATTTATGAATGTTGTAGAGCTTGTAGCTTAAGCTTGTAAAAGTATATATAAAAGTTTAAATTAGTAGTTGTGGTAAGGAATCTAATTCGATAGTAACTTATGCAATTAAAGTTATTTCTCGTGTTCATTAGAGTTTGTAGGTTGGAAGATGCTTGATGGAAAGTTGTGATATTGGACAAATATATATATATATATTTCAGTTGTTTGATTTTGATTGTAGTGGGTTTAACGTTAGAGAAAGGCCTGGCTTATTGTAAATAAGTGCCTATGGATGTTTTTAATTAGAAATGGTAAGTGGCAAATCCTGAATGATAAGTTACACCATTTAGTGTTATAATGATTTGATTTATGGAATTACTTCTTGAGCTTTCCTTGACTTTGTGAAGAAGGAATGTTTGGTTTATGGTCCTCCTTCCTTGCCTTATTAATTCCTAGAGTTATGAAGTTTTTCCTTTCGTGATAACTTGGTGTAGGTTGTTTCCTTGACTGGATAGAAGTTCATTGAATCTCTTATGCTTGATTGTCGCCTCGTCGCTGGTGTTGGATCTTTGTGTCTATTTTGGGGGTGAGTTGTGTTTATGTGTGTTTTCTTGTGAAGACGATACATTGTCAGATATGAATTTTAGTCATGTGGTCAAGTTGTATTTCCAAGGCCTATGATGTTTTGGGGTTATTTCAGTTAATATGGTATATTACGGCTCTCGTTCAAGTAAGGGAAACCTTGCAATGTAACGGGAAGGCATGATGCAATTGGTCTAAGCTCATTTCTTAGTTTGAGTCTTTTGTTGCAAACAAGTGTCAAGTGTTAACCCTTGGTTTCCATTTTGGATGAGGAACTTCCTTGTGATATAATGTCTGTGTACCTAACTCTAGAGGGGTAGTTCTTGGCTTTGGATCGAATTATGGCATTGGGTTATCTGGATTTTCGCATCTTGCAATGATTGGGGAATGGTCTCTTGAATACAGTACTTGGTTCTTGTTGGTAGTGCTTCAATTTTGAAGAGATTATATGGATTTATTGTTGTGGCCTAGTGAATGGCGTAAGTTATGGCTCGGATCTGTTTGGTGACTTTCCCCTGCATGTTGTGGTATGTATGTTGACCAGAGAATGCTAAGGGAGTGGCTTTCATGGTGGGGCCGGTGCCTAGTGAGAGGTCGCCTGGGTAACCCCATGGAAGTTGTAAGCATGTGGAAAACTTAATAACTTAATCAAGAGGGTTGGGATATTAAAACACTTAACAAGATAAATAAGATACCTCACCCATGCCTTGAGTGCTCTCACAGGCTAAGGATGGGATGAGAAAGCCTGGTTGGCAAGGCCGACCTCCTTGTCTCCATGAGAGGACCTGTCGGCTCCGCATGTGTCACCCTATGGGGCCGGTGCCTAGAGAGAGGCTGCCAGGGTAACCATAGATGGGGGTCAGCTTCTGGTGTTAGATAGCTTGGGTAACCCATGCTAGGACCATGCGATGACACTCTCCTTATGTAGTTCAATTGTTCCTTTTGTTGTGCCTCTGGAGTGGTGCCTTGACTTATGCTGTTATGTTGACATGGTCAGTTGTGTCAAGTCAGTTGTTGTTCATTTATTTTTGGATGTTGTTTCTTGGCTTAGTGGAATCCTTGTTGTTATCTCCTAGCTCGGAGGGGTGGACCTCAGGGTTCCACATGGTTGGGAGGCAGAGCTATCCATTGGTCATCTTGGAGATGTGGTTCGAGTCTGGTGCAGAGGTGTTCCAATTCCAGTTTGCTTCCTACCTTCGGTGGTGTTGTATACTTTCTTATGTATTCTTTTGTAAACTGACATGATCGGTCTTATAATCTTGTAATCATGTAATCCTGTACTGAGACTCTGTAATTAATCTATTCTGCTACAGTAAAAGATATTTGTATCTAATTTAGTCGTGTAATGGTTATTACTTATGTAGTTTCCTTTTTCTTTTATTAATGCAGTTATGTTGCCCTAGAGTTGTTAGAAGAGTAATTTTGTTTATGAGGTGTAATATGAGATGTCTGGTTACTACTTTGCACTATCTTGCTTTAAATTTTTTTTTTTTTTTCTGTAACCTTTGCACTTTTACTCTAGCACTCTAGGGTTGCATGACGGGGCATTACAGTGTGTCTTAGATCTTCAATGATATTCTCCTTGTGATTGAACATTGAATTTTGAACCCTTAAATTCAAAATATGGACGTTGAATGTGATCTAGATAGCTTACAAAATGAATTTTAAACCCTTAGTCTTAGATGGTGAACTCTCCATTAATGAGTTGATGCAATGCTGGGTTCAACTCAATCCAATGGATGCATATTTCACAATAATGGGCTCATTTCTCTCAAGATCCAATACAACCATTTCAAAACTTCAATGCCACAAGCACCTACTCAACACTTGAAACACCTTAGACATAGTGGGGACAACTTATTTAAAACAAAAATGGTTCACAAGAACTCAGGTTCTTCAATTTACCTATCATTTCCTTACAACAGACCTAACTCCTTGTATCCCTCCAATCATTGTTTTCTTTACATAACCTTCTAAGACAACATGAGACCCACAAAAGGAATAGTATTTCAGACACCCATTAATGAGTTCTTCAACATATCTCAAAATTGGCTAGGTTTATTTAGACCAACATGCCCAATAATTCAATGTCGCTGCTGCAAATAGGCCTAATTAGGACAACAAAAGTAGTAATTTTGACATAACTTTCAGAAAATGGCTCAAACCCACAAAAGAAATGGCTTCGTGGATACCCATTTGGAAGTTATTTAATATATGTTGAAATGAGCATAGGTTTTTTTGAAACAACACCCTCTAAAATTGACTGGTAATTTTACAAACATGCGTAACTAGGCCACTTTTACAAAGTAACCCCTATGTATTCACCTTCCCAATTTCATATCTTTACTCAGACCTTCTCCACATGTTTGAAATAGCCCAAGACAACCATTTTCAAGATGGGAAACATCCACTAAACCATCAATTTACCAAACCCTCATTTTTCCTAGTTTTAGGAGGGGTTTATTGAAAATCAACATTCTAGGTCACCTACAACTTTTCTGACACCTCAAAAACATCGAATTATGTCTACAAATGCTTTACAAACATTCACATAACCCTTAATCATGCATTTCATACCATTTTCAACTTGAAGCCATCATTTTGTTTGCAAAACCTAGAAAATAGGGTTATAAGTGTTTTTGGGAAAAATCTTATAACTCTCTTCAATATTGCTAGAAACAACTCAAATCAAATGCAAATCAAAGTTAATTCATACCACTATCCAATTCCAAATGGTGCTTCAACAAAAAATAATTCTTTTCTCCAATATACAAGTGCTCAATATATAGGAGCTTACAATGCATTAATTATACACTTTTCAAATCTAACGCCCAAGACTGAAGAAGCATCATGGAAGGTGCCCAAAACATTGAACATGAAAAATGGTAGTATCTAAATGTCAACACATGCAAACATGGAACTGCCAATTGTTACCAAACCTACACATGCAAAACTACACTTGCCAAAGTATAACTACACCACCAAAAAGGCATACTTATCATAAGGAAAGTGCCAACATGCATAACTGCACATGCGATAACAACATCCAAACTTGACTCCTTGGAAATAGAAATCGCATGTTGTAAGTAACAATGGAACATGAGATAATAATAATAAATGACTCAACCCAACTCACACAAAATGGGATGCCTACCTCCTGAAAATAGGAGCCATGTCACCGATGCTATTTTATGTGTTTTAAGATAAGTCAACTTGCCACTCCAACAATTGAGATAATTGGGTGCATATAAAATTAATTATTGTAGGAAAATAAAACTTAGGATAAATTAAGTAAATAATCACCTAAGAAAAAATGCTAGGACTTGCAAAGGTTGAGACACCTTAATCCCAACATTCTCCCACATGTTGAAGACCTATGAATAGTCAATGGAATCATTAGGATTTTAATTGCTCAAGATCCCAAGGCCCATAGAACTTGAACAACATTTGAACTCATCAGTGCTCACTGGCTTGGTTATTGTATTTGCAACATTTTTCAAAGTGTGAACCTTCTCGAATATCACCTTTCCATCAGCTACCATAACAAACAAAATGAAACTGAACATCAATGTGCTTTTTCTTAGAAGGAAAGTGGGATTCTTTGATAAGCAAATGGTACTCTGACTGTCGCAACAGATGTTAATTTGTCATACATCAAAACTAATATATTAACACAAGCTTTTAAAGCCAAATGGCTTCTCTGTGAGCATGAGTAGCTATAATGCACTCTGCTTCTTTAGTGGACAAGGTGACTACAACCTGTCACTTACTCATTCAACCTATAACACCACCATACATCGTGAACACATATCCGTTGGTGGATCTTTAGCTGTCAATGTCACGTGCCCAATCTAAATCCACATATCCATGAATACTTATAGATTATTGAGATGTATTAGGATAACCATGATAACATAGGGAATACTCAAAAGTACACAATAGATATCTGAACACTCTCTTTATCACATTCCGATACACCCATCTAGGATTAGCCATATACCAAGTAAGCACTCCAATTTCTTGGGTAATGTTTGGCCTCGTACAAACTATTGCATACATCAGATTGCTAAGAACACTTGCATACTTTACTCTAGTCATGTTCTCCATATCAATAGGAAATTTTGGACAATCTTCTAGAGAAAGCTTCGCCCCCTCAATCACCGGAACCACTAACTATCTGCAAGTTGCCATGCTGAATCTATCCAACATTGAATGCACATACTTTCTCTGGCTTAACCAAAGCTTTTTGCTAGCTCCGTTTCTTCTGATCTCCATCCCTGGAATATAGCTTGCTGCACCTAGATCCTTCATCTCAAGCTGTACTGACAACCTAGACTTCAAATCTGAAATCAAACCCTTACCATTGCAAAAAAGAACATATCAACTACGAACCCATTTATTAGCCTAGGATTGTGAACTTTAAATCCTTGGCCTTAAATGTCAAACCCTCCTAAATGACTAGCTTAGTGTTTTTCCTTCTAAACATCAAATCCTAGATTTGAGCAATAAGATTTTGTCAAAGATCCCAAAAACTTTATACATGTAATTTATAAGTTCAATTAAATGCTAAACCTTGACGGATGCATAATGTACCTCGACTTTTAATCCCTAACAATGGACCTTAAATTTGATCCATACAAATTAAGAATTAAATTTTATGAGCGAACAATTAGTATAAAATATAGACCACTGAGTTTCATTGTTAAGCATTCAATGTCGAGCTTTGAATGTTAAAATTTTTGATCGTAAATGTGAACGTTAACCAATAAACCATCAACTCTAAACCCTCATGGTCCTAAACGTTCAATTCTCCTCATAATAATGAACCGAGGATTGTGAAGTCTAAAAATAAATGCCTAAATTTGAACACTTGAGTTTCAACCAAGAATGGAAAACTAAAAACGTTGAATACTAAACTCAATACCTTAAGCTCAAATGTAACCAATAAATATTGAAGCTCATGCTTTGATTCTTGTAACATTAATATTGAACCTTAATTTTAAACTGTGTAATTAAACAATTGAATTGGAAATCGAAATTTTTTGTACATAATATAGAACACTTGATAAGCTGTCAACCTATATGTATATCTTTCTTTCCATTGTGTAATGTGTTCCTACCAAATTGTCGTGGTCTAGCCAAAAAAATATGAAAAACATCCATTGACATAATACCATTAAAAACTTCGTTTTCATACCCTGGTTTTCAATTTCACAAGACATTATTTTGCAAACCAAGATTCTATAATTGTTTTGCAACCAAGAAAGTTTATAGGGGTTAGTATGCTATTAACATTTTCAAATTTAATCTATCCACAATTTCAGTTTGCAACTAAATTACCATTACTATAACTATCAATAATCATTCATCAAAATTTTCATCCAGATTAACAAATTGTTCTTTTAGTTAACGTAGACAATTATTCTTGGATTGATCCCTGTAAACCATCGATATATTTGACCACCTTCTCTTTTGTTATCTACATGATGATCTGATATAGTCAACATAGACAACTAAATCTTAATGCTAAATGTTTAATGTTGAAACCTTGAAGTTTATAAATTGAATGTGAACCCTATATTCAAAATTAATCTGGTGGTAAGACCATAACCTAATTTCTTGTTTTCTATCTTGATACACATCTAAATAAATTTCTCTATTTTATTCATCCACGTGTTTGTGGTGTTGTCAAGCAAAATCTAGGTTTGTATTTAGCTTTTTGCGTAAGGTTCTACAAAAATTTCCAACAAATTTTACAACCCTAACTTATATAATGATTTTAGGTAACCCATATGATTAAAGAATCTTCTTAAGTAACAAGTCAGCTATTTGTACCACATTTTGAGTTTTCTTACATGTTATGAAACGAGCCATGTATAGTGTTCCAAGTAAACTTTCATTGTCTAGCCAACAAAATATGAAAAACATCCATTGACATGGTATCATTAAAAACTTCATTTTCATACATTACACTAATTTCCAGTTTCACAAGGCATTGTTTGCAAAGGAATACTCTATGATTGTTTGTCAACCAAGATATTGTATAGGGATTAGGATGCTCTAACCTTTTTAAATTTAATTTGTCCAGAATATCAATTATAACTAAATTACCATTACTTCCACTATCAATAATTATTTATCAATATATTTGAATACAAAATGAAAAAATGAGGAATACTCAATATAGACCACTTAATCTGAGTGTTGATATGTAATATTAAACCTTGAAAGCTAGTTCATTTGTAACTTGAATACGAAGCTTAAACCCAAAACCATGAGTTCCAAATCCCTTAAATTAATGTTGAACTCTCTTTCAGTAAAGAGCCTATGATTTGTGAAGCTTGGACATCATGCCCTATGTTGGAATGGTAAACTATTTTGCAAGAAGTAAAAAGTTTGAAAGCTAAACTCTAGAGATACCTTGAACTCAACCCTGTGTAAAGGTTAAGCCCCATGACTTGTTTCTGGAACTATTAACAATGAACCTTAATCTTGAAACATGTAAACGAACTTCTAAAATTGAAGAACAAACAATGCATCCTTGTTATAAAGCATTGAATCTAAATGTTAAACATTAAATTTGAAATTTGAATCATAAAAAAACAATTTAAATCCTTATCTATAATTGTCAAACTTTCCTTATGTAATAATTGAAGTATTGTGAAGCCTAGCATCTTATCTTTAATTTCGACGCTACTCTTTCAACCAAGATCTCAAAACTGAAAAATTTGAAGCTAAATTTCTATTCCTTAGGTTAATCCTAACCATTGATTGTTAAACCATGTAACTTAATTCTTGAAGAGTTATACCATACTCTGAACCCTAGCAGCAAAAGTTTGAAAACTAAACTTTCAACCAAGAATGGAAAACCCAAAACCTCAAATGTTAAACTCAATAACACAAATTCAACCTTAGACCTTAGAACACTCTAGAACATTCATCAGTTGTTACCTTATCGCTGAAACTTTGAGCTTCAATGTGAATTTTCAGCCCTAAATCAATTACACTAAACCTGTAACCCCACATATCTAACTCTCCATAAGTAATGAGGCCAAAATTGTAACCCTCTAGTTTTATCTTGACTTACTACTAATCTACGTGCTTTAACAAAATCATTGACATACAAATGTTTCAATTCATCAAAATAAAGAATTTAAATTCTCGTCTATGCCAACGAACTATGTCTTCTTCACTATGGATTTGTTACATTATTTGATTTTTTCGGTTTTTCATTGTAGCACAAATGAATAGCTTTGTAAAAGCTCAACCTATTTAAGGTGTCACATGTTAACTTATTTTGGTTAATCAAATATTACAATGCTTGATGGTCAATGCAAGAAACAATCTTTTTAGACATCAAATAATGCATCTATTTCTTGAATTGTTGCACAATTTGCATAAATTTCCTTTCCGTTATGCATAGCGTTCCTAGCAATCTTGCATCGTCTAGCTAGCAAAATACAAAAAAAACATGCATTAACATAATATTTTGATGCTCTAACCTTTTCAAATTTAACTTGTCCACCATTTTAGTTGCAAGTAAATTACGATTTATACAACTACGTATTATCATTCATCAACTTCTTGATCAACATGATGGTCTTATGTGTGTGTTAGATCTTTAATCATATTCTCCTTGTCATTTAACATTGAATTTTGAACCATTCATTTCCAAATTTGGATGTTGAATGTGAACTAGATACCTTGAAACATGAATTTTAAACCCATAGTCCTAGATGTTGAACCCTCCATTAATGAGCCTAGGATTTGTGAGGCCTAAACTTAAAGCTCTAAATTTAAATTTTAAGCATTCAACCAAGAACCCAACATTGAAAACTTTGAAGGCTAATTTATCTTATTTAATTGAACTCTAAATCCTAAAGCTTCAAACCTATGGCTTGATTTTTGAACTGTTAGAAATAAACACTAATATTGAACTTGAAATAAATAATTAAATTTTAACATGAAATTGTGAGTATTCACTATAGAATACATCTTGATGTTACACATTGATTGTTGAACCTTGAATGTCGTTATATGGACCTTGAGTTAGAGCGATAAACTCTAAATTGTCAAATCTACCTTCTTAGCCTTGAATGTTGAAACTTCCTTATGTAATGAGTGTAGGATTGTGAAGCATGCACATCAAGAAATTAATTTGAATGCTAAACATTCAACATGTGTGTCTGGGAAGGTAAGAAAAAGAAGCAAACGACTAGATTAACAAGAGTTTCTTCCTTGGTCTACTGGAAGAGAAACCTACAAAGTGCAGGTTGTGCAACTAAGAAGAAAAATGATAGTCTACACAAAACAAAGAAAGTGAAATGGTTGTCTACACTATGCAACAACCTCTGCAAATTAAATAGATTTGAATGAACAAGTATTGAGCAACTCAAGTGGAAAGATCTTACTTGTTTGGAGACACAAAAGGGAGTTGTGAGTTCCCAAAGTCTTGAAGAAAGTGTGCAGCATTAAAACCCAACAATAGAGAACCTCACAACAAATGCTGAAAAATCCCAAGAGCTATGAGAAGTAATATCACAATATCAACAATATCCAACCTTCAATAGCTAGTGTAGGAGTTCAATTTTCACACAAAGAATAGCAGAGAGCATCAAAGCTAAAGTCTTCAAACTTTAGAGAGAACATGTGAATGAAAGTTGTGTTGAATGCATTCAAAATTCTTCCAATCCTCTTCTAAGAGGGAATAATATGAAAAATGCATGCAAGGGGTCATTTTGTGACTTGCAGAGGTGTTACCATGAATCTTCATTGTCATTGAAATCATGTTGTAACTCCTAGAAATAGATACCTGTCAGCAAACATACGTGGAACACGGAACATTAGGACCATGTCAACATTAAAGCACTATAATGAATTTTTGGTAAAAGAAGAAGAAATAGACCAAAATCACACAGACTTAACCTATCATGCAGAGAGAAGGTGTGAAATGTTAAAATGGTTACTAAACATGATGTGAAATTGCAAGGGTATGCATTTTTGTAAGTTCGAATATTTTATAGTTGAAATTTGGAATCATGAACCATGAACTATAATGTTCAACTATATAAATAGACAAATCAATTTTAACACTAAAACATAAGTACTCAATCTACACCTCTAAATCAAGTTCTTAAATATTGAAAGTTGAACATTTAAACTCATACCTGACCAATAAAGATTGAAGCCTATGCTTTGATTCTTGTACGATTAATATTGAACGTTAACTTCAAAACATGTAAATAAACAATTGAATCGAGAAACGAAATGATTTGTATTGAATATAGACCACTCCATCACTTGTCACTATATATGTATCTTCCATTCCATCGTGTATGGTGTTCCTACCAAATTGTCATGGTTTAACGAACAAAATATGAAAAACATCCATTGACATAATATCATTAAAAACCTCGTTTTAATACACTCTAATTTTGAAGTTCACAAGCCATTGTTTCCAAACCAAGATTCTATAATTGTTTTGAAACCAAGATAGTCTATAGGGATTAGTATGTTCTAGCCTTTTTCAAATTTAATCTATCCATGATTTCATTTTAAACTAAATTACCATTACTACCACTATCAATTATCATTTATGAACATTTTACTCCAGATCGACATATGATTTTGAACAAAATTTTCCTTTGTACTAGTTCTTTCAGGACATAAAAAACTTATTTTGAGTAACAACGGCTCACCTTTTTCTAGCACATATATTTGTTCATATTTAGAAAAAAATTCTTCATCAACATGATTCTCTTTTGTGTGTCTTAGATCTTCAGTGATATTCTCCTTGTGATTGAACATTGAATTTTGAACCCTTAAATTGAAAATTTGGACGTTGAATGTGATCTAGACAGCTTACAACATGAATTTTAAACCCTTAGTCTTAGATGGTGAACTCTCCATTAATGAGTTGATGCAATGCTGGGTTCAACTCAATCCAATGGATGCATATTTCACAGCAATGGGCTCATGTCTCTCAAGATCCAATGCATCCATTTCAAAACTTCAATGCCACAAGCACCTACTCAAAACTTGAAACACTTTAGACATAGTGGGGAAAACTTAAAAAAAAAAAATGGTTCACAAGAACTCAGGTTCTTCAATTTACCTATCATTTCCTTACAACAAACCTAACTCCTTATAACCCTCCAATCACTGTTTTCTTGCCATAACATTCTAAGACAACATCAGACCCACAAAAGGAATAGCATTTTAGACACCCATTAAGGATTTTTTTCAACATATCACAAACTTGGCTAGGGTTTCTTCAGACCAACATGCCCAATAATTCACTGTCGCTGCAGCAAATAGGCCTAATTAGGATAGCAAAAGTAGCAATTTTGACATAACTTTCATAAAATGGATCAAACCCACAAAAGAAATGGCTTCTTGGATACCCATTTGGAAGTTATTTTATATATGTTGAAATGAGTATAGGTTGTTTTGAAACAACACCCTCTAAAATTGACTGGTAATTCTACAAACATGCCTAATTAGGCCACTTTTACAAAGCAACCCCTATGTATTCACCTTCCCAATTTCATATCTTTACTTAGACATTCTCCACAGGTTTCAAATAGACCAAGACAACCATTTTCAAGATTGGAAACATCCACTAAACCATCAATTTACCAAACCCTCATTTTTCCTAGTTTTAGGAGGGGTTTATTGAAAATCAACATTCTAGGTCACCTACAACTTTTCTGACTCTCAAACACATCCAATTATGTCTGCACATGCTTTACAAACATTCACATAACCCTTACTCATGCATTTCATACCATTTTCAACTTGAAACCATCATTTTGTTTGCAAAACCTAGAAAACAGGGTTATAAGTGTTTTTGGGAAAAATCTTATAACTCTCTTCAATATTGATAGAAACAACTCAAATCAAATGCAAATCAAAGTTCATTCATACCACTATCCAATTCCAAATGGTACTTCAATAAAAAATAATTCTTTTCTCGAATATACAAGTGCTCAATATATAGGAGCTTACAATGCATTAATTATACACTTTTCAAATCCAACGCCCACGACTGAACATGCATCATGGAAGGCACCCAAAACATTGAACATGCAAAATGGTAGTATCTAAATGTCAACACATGCAAACATGCAATTGCCAATTGTTACCAAACCTGCACATGCAAAACTACACCTGCCAAAGTATAACTACACCACCAAAAAGGCATCCGTATCATAAGGAAAGCGCCAACATGCATAACTGCACATGTGATAGCAACATCCAAACTTGACTCCTTGGAAATAGAAATCGCATGTTTTAATTGACAATGCAACATGAGATAATAATAATTTATGACTCAACCCAACTCACACAAAATGGGATGCCTACCTCTTGAAAATAGGAGCCATGTCACCCATGCTATTTTACGTGTTTTAAGATAGGTCAACTTGCCACTCAAACAACTGAGATAATCGGGTGCATATAAAATTAATTATTGTAGGAAAATAAAACTTAGGATAAATTAAGTAAATAATCACCAAAGAAAAAATGCTAGGACTTTCAAAGGTTGAGACACCTTAATCCCAACATTCTCCCACTTGTTGCAGACCTATGAATAGTCAATGGTACTTTTAGGATTTTAATTGCTTAAGATCCCAAGGCCCATAGAACTTGAACAACATTTGAACTTATCAGTGCTCATTGGCTTGGTTAGAGTATCTACAACATTTTTCAAAGTGTGAAACTTCTCGAATATCACCTATCCATCAGCTACCATATCTTTAACAAAATGAAACTGAACATCAATGTGCTTTTTCTTGCATGGAAAGTGGGATTCTTTGCTAAGAAATGGTACTCTGACTATCGCAACATATGGTAATTTGTCCTGCATCAAAACTAATATATGAACACAACCTCTTAAAGCCAATATATGAACACAACCTCTGCAAGCATGAGTAGCTGTAATGCACTATGCTTCTATTGTGGACAAGGCGACTACAACCTGTCACTTACTCATTCAACCTATAGAACCACCATACATCATGAACACATATTCGTTGGTGGATCTTTAGCTATCAATGTCACATGCCCAATCCGAATCCACATAGCCACAAATACTTACAGATTGTTGAGATGCAGTAGGATAACCATGATAACATAGGGAATACTCAAAAGTACCTAATAGATATCTGAACACTCTCTTTATCACATTCCAATATTCCCATCTACGATTAGCCATATACCAAATAAGCACTCCAACTTCTTGGGCAATGTCTGGCCTCGTACAAACCATCACATACATCAAATTACTAAGAACACTTGCATACTGTACTCTAGTCATGTTCTCCATATCAATAGGAAATTTTGGACAATCTTCTAGAGAAAGCTTCACCCCCTCAATCAACAGAACCACTAACTCCCTGCAAGTTGCCATGCTGAATCTATCCAATAGTGAATTCAAATACTTTCTCTGGCTTAACCAAAGGTTTTTTCTAGCTCTGTTTCTTCTGATCTCCATCCTCAAAATATAGGTTGCTGCACTTAGATCCTTCATCTCAAGCTGTGCTAACAACTCAGACTTCAGATCTGAAATCAAACTCTTACCATTGCAAAAAAAGAACATATCATCTACGTACAATGCAATTATGAGAATACGACCATTATCAAATTTTTAATATACACAATAGTGAGATTTAGATCTCAGAAATCCCAAAGACAACACAAAGGTGTCAATTCTGTGGTGCCACATTCTAGGATACTGTTTAAGACCATACAAAGACTTCAACTTGCAAACCAAATTTTCTTTACCTTTAACCACGAAATGGTGTGGTCGTGACATATAGATCCATTTCACCAAATCGTCATTAAGGAACATTGTCTTCACATCCATATGCTCCACTTCTAGATCATACACTCCTATAAGTGGTAGCAGGAACCAAACAGATGTCAGCTTCACAACAGGAGAGAATATCTCACCATAGTTAATTCCTCTACCTGAGAATATCCTTTTGTGACCAATCGTGCCTTGTGCCTTTCAACATTGCCATTAAGACCACATTTATTCTTGAACACTGATTTACATCCAACAAGTTTCCCTCCTTTAGGCAAAGGTACCATATCCCATATACTGTTGCTACAACATATAAAGTGAGATCTTTTAAAAAGGGTTGCCAAATTCCACGACCCATTTGCAATTGAAAGAAAGGAAGTGAAGGGTTTGATGTGTAAAGTGATTAATCTATTGAAGAATCCACTATGTAAAGAAAGCCAGATCAAAAGGTAATCATGTTTTTATTTTGAAAATAGGTGTTGTAAAAGTGGTTGGCAAAACTTACACAGGCACAAAAATTAAGTGACCAAGATTAGGTCTAAATTGCAGATGTGGAGTAACCAGTCTTGTAAGAGGCACAACCAGACAGAAGGAAGAGTTGATATAGATTGCAAAAATCACAGCCATATTACAGTTTGTAAAAATTGAAAAGTCTGAAGTTGTAGAAGTTAAAAGTCACATAGCAGAGATTGCAGTAGCAAAAGAGAAATTTGAAGACATCGGAAAAGGAGTGAAGGCCTGTGAAGCCGTTGAAACCATTTCAGAATCGAAGACAAGTGTAGTAGCAATTCGAGGTAAGTTCTAATCTTTTTCAATGGGAAAAGGTAGAAGAGAGAAGAAAATAGATGATTGGGAAGAATAAAGGAATTGTTGAGATATTTAAAGCAGGTTTGAATAGAAAAAATTGGACTGCGTATAAAATTTATTATCTTGAAATTGAATTGATTAATTTTAAAGAAGAGTTAAAAGAAAGATTGAAATCATTCAATGAGGTTAAGAAGAAGAATCAAGAATTAGAAGAAAAGATGAAGAAGTTGGAGGAGGAAAACAAGATGCAAAGAGATGAAATATGAAAATTGAAAGAAGAGAATGAATGTTTGAGGACAAAGCCATTGGTATGTGATGTCTCATGTGATACAAGTGATTTATGTGTAGCTAAAGCTAAAGAATGCAAGATTGGAGATAATAAGGAGATTGTATCAACAAAAATTGCAATTTGTGATGATTTTGTCACAAAAATGTTGGTTTTAAGATGATGAAAAAGATGGGTTATGAAGGAAAAGGTTTAGGCAAGTTTGGAGAATGGAATGAAAGAACCTATTGAACCAATAGTAAGGCCAAAGTATGAAGGTCTTGGATATGTTACAGAAAATGATGTTACAGGTTCCAAAAAATTTGTTAAAGCAATGCATTGTTTTCATTGTAATAGGAAATAACATACAAAGGATATGTGTTGGGATCTACATTTGTGTACGAAATGTGGTTTGAGAAATCATTGTAACAAGATGTGTTGGAATAGAGAGTGGAAAAGTGAATCTATGATAGGATGCATTGAAATGAATTGTGGTTGGAGTTTTGGATCGAATTCGCAAGAGATTACAATTATGTTGAAAAGATTGTTCAAGTATAGATGTTTATTTGTAAAAAAGGATAGAAATCAAGAGAAGATTGTTTTTCTTGTATTATGTCAAGAAAAATGGAAAGCTACAGATAACAAGAGGAATTCAAGTTTGAAGTTCTTGAGATTTGAAGATCAAAGTTGGAAGGACTATCGCAGCAGTTGTTGAAGATCCGTAGATCTTGAAGATGCAAGAAAAAGGATTGAGTGAGTCAGTAGAATTGGAAGATAAAATTTGGGAATGATAAATATGATGTCGAAATTAAGGGGGAGTGTTGGAGTAAGTAAATTCTCCCACCTATGTTAATGAGAAAAGACAAAAATGGTAAAAGACAAAATGGTTCCTAAAGGAATGTAGATAGGTTAAAGAGAGTCTAGATAGGTTCTCCACCCCTCTTTCCTTTGGCAAGAAAAAGCCCAAGTTCACCTTTCGTGAACCCTTGGTTGATTCCCTCTTGAGCATGTCCCGTGGGACTCGGTGCCTACCCCCGACCATTCTAATAGAAAAGGCAAAATGAAGTTGTAGGGTAACCCTTTGGTGACCATCTCTTCGTCCCATCCTTGGTCTTCCTCGACTGAGCCTTTTGACCATTTGAAGAGCTCCAAAGTGAAGTGGTCTTCCACCCCTTGCAACAGTTTTGTTAGTGGTGATCAAAGTACCTCCCAGGAAACTAGTAGATGTAATACCTGTAATCAGTTGGAAGAAAAGGTTATCTCCCTTTATAAGGACACGGACCTCGAAAAACTAGCATAATAAAAAAATACAGTGTCTGGAAATTATGCTTTAGCTTGAGACTTGCAATTGGCTCGGTTAAAATGTGACCGAAGACTTATGCAAGGCTGTGGAGAAGGTTGCGAACACCTTTTAACAAATGGGAAAGTATGGAGCAGGAAACAGTTATAAATTAGAAAACCTGGGAAGACATAAAAAGGACTATGGAGGAGACAATTGCTTTCAGAAAAGAGACAGTTAAGGAGATCATTCCAAATATGTACTTTTAATATTCAAGTTATCACTTAACATATACCATAATAATTAGAAATTCTAATTCTGGGACTCTTATCTGATCAAAACATTGCTTCTATTTCGTTCATCTTGTTCGTCTTGGTACTTTAATGGTGTAACTTCTTAACAAAACACTGCTTCTATTGTACTTTCTATTGTGTCACAATCAAGTTAAAATACTTTATGAAAATTTAGAAATGCAAACACTAGTGTGTTAGAAACCTTCATTTACAAGTATTTTAGTAACAATGTTCATTGTCTTCAGTATTTCAAATATTTGTTTTTATTTGTTCCATTCATGTTAGTAACGTCTTGTCAAAACACTATTACTAATTCCACTTGCATCAACATCAATTTAAAATAGTTTTGTAATTCAACAATGCCAACTTTGAGGTCTTATTTACACTCCTGTCAAAGAATTCAACGCTCATATTTGCCCCTATTGTCAATCTGAATTCCTTATTAACTTTATTTATGTTTCAAGTTGGTGGTGCACAAATGCAATTGAAATGTCAAATGAATTATATATAGAAACTTGGTAAAACATGAAAAGATCTTACCTCTCTAGCATTATGTAGTGTTGGCCGCTCAAAAATTTCTCTTACCTTATCTGGTTCCATATTCTCTGATTGAACTTTTTTGAATAAATAATTGATTACCCTTAAACAACATATCATTTTAAGTCAAATAATACTAGCTTCCACAAAATGAGGATCATCTTCATACGGTTGCTTTAGTTCCTTAAGTATGATTACTCTTATTTTTTTTTAAGAAAACTCTTTGTCATACTCAATGAATTTGTATCTTTTTTTTTATTTTGCACTCCTATGCTAGAACACACAGTAATAACTGTGCAGGGATGTGTATAATTATGGCATAAAATTCACTATCATACACTGGTTATCTAATTTATTAATGAACTTATCACTTAACATCATATACCAGAATAATTGGAAATTCCAATTTTGTTGTGTCTTATCTGATCATCCTCTTCTTCCTCTTGGTCCTCTATTGGTCTACTTTCATGATAAAGCTTATTTTTCTTTATAAAAATTCAGCTATGCCAACACTGGTGTGTTGGAAACATTCCTTCACAAGTATTTTAGCTGTAATGTTCCTTGTATTTATTATTCCTAGTATTTCTTCTATTTGTTCTAGTGATATTAATAACACCTTGTCTTCTTGATGGAGGTACTGATATAGATCTTTGACATTGATTTTTTGGTATATGAACAAGTTTTTCTATAACTCTACCTTCTCTTCATTCCCTAAACCAAAATTCTTGACAATTCTGCATGGACAAAACTTCATATCTTGAGTTGGTTATATGTTCAACTGGAAACCATTGCTTCTTGGGATGTACGATGACTTCATTTCAACTGCAAATTCCTTATGTATCTTTTTTTCTATGTTGTTGGTGACCCTAATACAAAATCTGTACTTTTGTCTTCCCAAGATTTCTTTGGAATAGATAATGGCTCATACTACCCAGCATTTTAATTAGCCTCTTTTGCTACTTGAGAAATTCTACAACCTTCAACATACTTTGTTCTATGCTTCGACAATTGAGTGAAAAAATAGTGTTTACATACCAATGCCACTTCTTTTTCTACTCCAAAATCATTTGCTAGTCCACCGCTATCTAAACATCTTATCATTTTAAACAAAATAATCGATCCTATTACCTAAGTTCTATCCATGCTTATAAGTTCTCCACATAATTTCCATATTTCCTCAAAATCAAGACTATCTTTATACAGGTGCTTTAGTTTCTTCGATTGTACTACTGCATCTTTGTTAGTAAACTCTTTCTCATACTTTACATATTTGCAACCTTGTTCGATTTTGCGCTCAAATTTACTCACCTTACATGTCTTTGATTCAACTTGTCATTGTTGTTCAGATATTTGTAATGGTGAAATTTATTTTGCAATAAGTAATGTTTGTATTTCTTCAAGGCTTAAAATATGGCATTACACTTGTGATGATATACTAAATACCTCCTTTTTTTAACCAGAAATGTCTACATTTGTTCAAGGCTTGAATAATGGCATAAAATTCCTAATTCAACTTATCACTAATTGACATATACCAGAATAGTTAGAAATTGCAATTATGGGTCTTTTAACTAATGAAATTCTTCCTTAGTTCGTGTTCTATTGGTTTACCTTCTTGACAAAACATTGCACCTATTTATTTTACACATAGATTACATTCAACTTAAAATACTTTATTAAAACTTCGCGAATTCAAAGCTCTTCATCCAAATTCATTCTTATCTTCCTTCATAGTAATAGTTATTGATGCACAAACTGCATCGAAATATCTAAATAATTATGTATAGAAACTTGCTAGACCTTACTGTAAAAAATAATCCCAAAAACAATAAAAACAGGACATCAACAATGAACAAGGACCACACAGGGCAAAAACAGAGTTCAAACACTCAGAAAATTATATTCATCTAACATACATTACATCACATCTCAAAATGTTGTACCCAGCAGCTCTCTCCAATCACATATATATAGTTACAAAAGCTTTGAAACATGGAAGCTTCTGGCTTTCTAGATAACTCTAAAATCCTAGAATGTTCTTTTTTAGAATAGCTAGGAACTTCTATCTTTCTAGATAACTTGGAATGTTCTTTTCTAGAATAGCTTTATGGAAAACTTCTAGAAATATTTTGTCTCTTTCTAGACAATCTTAATTTTCCTTAACATCCCCCCTTAAGATTGGCTAGAATAATACAAAGAGAATACAAAGGAGAGAGGGACATTATACTTCTATCCCCCCTTAATGTTCACCTCTATCATACCAAGCATTCCTTTTAATTTTAAGAACTTGGTTTCAGTCATACTCTTAGTGAATATATCAGCTACATGTTCTTCAGTTGGACAAAATTGAAGATTGACAATGGATGCTTGAACAAGATCCTGAATGTAGTACTAGAAGAACTTTGTAGAAAACCAATCTCAAATAGAAGATTTCGAATCCAAACTGCTTCTTTGCTTGCTTTTTTTGCTGCTCTATATTCTTCTTCACATAAAGATAATGATGTAGTTTGTTTTTTGCTACTCCATGTAATAGGGCCTGATCCAAGGTTGAAAACATAACCATTGGTAGATGTGTGTAGCAACAACAAAAAATTGGGGAATTTTTATTGCAACAGGGCATTGAATATAGCAGAGAATTGAAGCTTTGGATTTCAGGAAACAAACACAAGTGGTAGAAAGAATTTATTTGCCTCCATATATAATGGCATAGAGATTGAAATCAGGATGGGGAAACAATGAAAAAGTTATCGTGATGTGAAAAGTTATAGTAAACATTTAAACCAAGCATGGTGAGAGGATGAAGATATAGGATGGCTATTATACCCTAGGCATAAAACACAATCTCTTAAGTATTTGATAGTTGGTCGACAAAGGATAAAGTGGTTTGATAGAGAATGGAGAGTGCATAATCTTTGAGAAGGATGGAAGCAAGAAAAAATATGCATATTTAGTCTCTGACACTATGTTTTGCACTATACAGAGTTGCTCCCTCTAGGAACATGAAGGCTCTAGACAAAGTAATGAGGAGTCAACTATATGACATTTAAAGCCATGGTACAATAGTATAACTTTAGGAAATTTATTAAAGACCCATCCAAGCTTCGACATTTGAGGTTTGGGCACAAACAATTGTAGCTCACCTGATAGAAAAATTGAAGCATGCATATTATGTAAACAACATAGGCAACCATTTCAATTAGGGTATTCTAGGAAAGAAAGAGCTCTATTAGAGCTAGTGCACTCAGATTTTGGTAATTATATAGGAATGTTGTGACTTTTTGTATGCAACTTTGGTGGGACAAAATGTTATAGGTTCAAATGTTGTTTTTAGTTGTCTATTCTATGCTGGATAGAGACATTGTAGAAATGGACGAATAGGACAAATGGATAATATAGCTCCTATTGAATATTTAGTCAATATCAAAGTTAGAAAGGAATGAGAAAGAAGAAGAACCTAATTTAGGAGGAAAATAGAAGCAAAAAAATATAATGAGAGTACTGACAGTGAGGAAGTTTTGGAAGCATGGATAAGAAATGAACTGGAACTCAAAACTTGAAAAAAGATAGAATTCTAGAGGATATTTATGCTGAAAACCAGTAGCGGATTAGCCTACCACAAACATCTGCATTAAATGAAAATCTACCGCAGAAGATATGCACCATAGATGAAGAACAAAACACAAGTGAATCTCGGGTATCTAGACAAATTAGTCACATTATGAGAGGATTTTCACATATCAAACTACTTAGTTTCTAGGAGTGAAAAACCTACAAATATACTTATCCGAGATGGAGATAATTTTTTAGAGGAACAAAGTAGGCTAGAAGTAGTACAACAAACATTAGTATGTAATTGTCAAGTCATCAAGATTCAGTTCAAAACTGGTCCATATTTAAGCTTCTTATCAGTGTAAGATATTTGTTGTAGGAAGGAGAATACGAAACCATACACCAAAGTACGAAGGACAAATCCCACCGCAAGAACATTTAACTACCTATATAATAGAATGGGAAGGTAGACATGAACATAGAAAGTTTATATACACCCATATATTCTATTAGACATTGCAACCCATAGCACAAACCTGTTATAGAAACCAAGAAATGATAAGAGATCCTAGCAACTAGGATTAAGTAAAATATGAATTTATACATATATTTTCTTTCTATAGCCCAAACAAATATATACATACTGCAGTCTTGAAAATGAACAAAATAATCTTCCAACAAATGATAGAGGAAGAGGAAGCACAACCGGAGGAAAACAAACCACCTCCTAGAATTGAAGGAATATGGAAACTGGTAGAATGGATAGACAATCAATCAATACATAACGGTCAGAAAAGGTATAAAACCACAAGAATGGATGATGAAAGTATTTAGGATCTAGAAATAGATGTCCAAGAATGAGAAGGAGAACTATTGTTATTAACTAAACCAAAGGAAGAATACTACAATAAGGAAAAGCCATATAGACTAAAATAAAACATCAAGAAAAGGGTGAAAGTAGTAATTGATATAATGTTAGCAATAGGGATCATAAAACTGGTGGAAGAAGCATATTGGACTAATCCAATATGCTTCTTCCAAATAAAAAATCAAAAGAGATAAGAATATGTGGAGACTATAGAGAATTGGACAAAGCTTCTATTGATGACCCATTCCCAACATCATTCACAAAAGAGATACTAGAATCAGTTGCTGGAAGATAAATCTATTCATTCATTGATGGATTTTTTGGTTACCATGAAGTGAAGATCAAAGAGGAGGATCAACCAAAAACAACCTTTGCATACAGTAATGACTTTTGGACTAAAGAATGCACCAGGAGTATTTAGTAGAATCATGGTAAATGCAATCAAGGAATGCATACATGATATCTTAGAAGTTTACTTAGATGATTTGACTGTCTATAGTTTGGTAAAAGATCACACCTAGACCTTAAGGATGATGTTGAACATATGCAGAAGCTTGCAAATATCATTGAATCTAAAGAAATGTACATTTACTATACCATTTGGGACTTTGTTAGGCCATATTATTTGTAAATAAGGATTGATGGCATATCCTTTGAAGGTAACTCTGATCCTCACACTACCAACACCAAAAAGCAACAAAAGTGGTGAAAACTTTCTTGGGATATACTAAATACCAATGGTGTATGCTTTAAAGTAGTTTAGACATCATCTTTTATCAGCATCTTTAATTTTCTATATTGATCATGAATCATTGAAATACTTATTGAACAAACTAGTTATCCAAGGGAGAATATGTCGATGGTTATTGTTATTCCAAGAATTTGATTTCACTATAAAAGTAAAAGAGGGGAAGCATAATCAAGGTCTTGACTAGTTATTGGGAATTGAAATGGAAGATGAACAAGAAAGTCAAGAAGAAGAGCTTCTTGGCACAAGTCTTTTAAGGGTTAATGTGGTATCAGAGGAGTTCAAAGAGATAGCATGTTTACTGACCACAAGAGAATTCCCATGTAAAGCATCTCTGCATTAAAAATAAATTGTAATGTGAAAGGCTTTCCCATACACACTCATTGAAGGAGAATTGTATATTAGAGGAAGGGATGATATAATAAGAAGAGTTGTATATGAACATGAAAGAGATATATTAAAGAAGGCATACGAAGGTGTAGAAGGAGGCCACAACTCCAAAGACCTTACCACAAGGAAGATAAAGCTAGTACGCTTTTGGTGGCCTACCTTATTTCAAGATGCAAAAAGGTATTTAAAACATTGTGATGTATTGCAATGGGTAGGAAAACCTATCACAAATGATAAAATACCACTCATACTAGTACTAGCAAAACTACCATTCGCAAAATGGGTGATTGATTTTATTGGATCTATAGATCCCCTTGCTAAACATTCAAAAGCAAGATATAAATGTAGAGAAGGACAAAAGGAAAAGAAAGATTAGATGAATAATCCATAGAAGCTTTCACAAATTTAATACAAAGGGATATAAATGACCTTGAACCAATAACAATGCATTTTGATAGGGCTATAGAGATTCTAAAAAGTATAAGAAGTTTGTGGGGGGAAGAACATAATCAAACCCTGGCGCTACTTCAAATAAGTAAAACACATAATTTTCAACCTAATTTTGGTAATATTCAAACTAGAGTTGATAAACAATGGGAAGAGTTATTAAATCCTATACGTAACCTCCAGCCCTTGAGGTTGGATGTGGATTACTTAGACCATCTTGTAAATAGAAGTGTAATTAAGGTTGTAGAAAGAGAAGAGGATGCGGTAGATGAGGAGATTAATTTTGGAAGTATAAGACAATTAAATGAAAAGTCACTTGCAAAAGACATGATGTTGTTAACAAATGAAAAAGTATCCCCAAAAATAAAGAGACACTTTAAAGAGACACCCCCTTGACTAGGTACCACCTTGTGTGCCTTATAAAGTAGGAAAAAATTTAGTAGAGGATTATGTTGACAATAAGCAAGACATAGAAGAAGAAATTAAGAGATATTTCATAGAAATATAGGGAAAAGACTATTTTGAGATCAAGTTATAAAGAGACAAGCGAAGGGAACAGTAAAGTGTAATACAAAGTAGAAATCCTAAGTAAAAAGGTAAGGAAGAAAGCTATCATAAAATGACGAAGATATCGAAAAAGAAAAAAAAAGCACAAATGGATGCCATAATTAATCTACTAGTGTTTGAAAAGGATACCAATGAAGCAACATAGCATATCTTTGTTCTAGAATCTATTTAGAATTGAAATGGTATAACCAGGGATGAAATCAAAGTGTTTGACTTTATAGGAACATTGAGGAATAATGGTTTGAGATAGTATAGGAAGGCATGCCCTAAACTTTTAAACTTTAGAGATCTCTAGAAAAGGAGTAAGCAAGACGAGGGAGTTAATACAGAAATATGGAGAAACTATAAAAGCATTTGATAAAATATTCAAAGAAATAGTAAGCCAATTAGAAGAATGATTAACTAAAAGACAAAAGATTGAATGTTTCACACTTGGGATAAGCCCTGAAGTTAGATCATCTCTTGATTGGAGAATATTGAAAACTTAATGCAGAAGGAGTTACATTGGTCTGTCATATAGAATCATAAACATGGCGCAAGCAGGATAAGACTAAACAAAACCTAGAATTGGGAAGAATGAGAATAGAATTGGAGAAATTAAAGCTAATTAATGGGATGATCTTGAAACATGAGATTGCCCTTCACAACTATCTAGGTTGAGAGAAGATGATGAAGAAAATGAGTCATGGTATAGCACAAACCACAAGAATAAAACACAAAACAATACTATGGCATGTGTGAAAGGCCTGGCGAAAAGATCATTATACATTTAGGATCAAGTATATAAGCAACATACTTAGAAAAACCAAAGAAATATGAACACTGTTCAAGACTCAAACCCTAAAGCACCATATGGAAATAATTACAGTGACGATGAGACAGACCAATTTGGAGGATATAGAGGAGGCTGAGGCAATGGTAGAGGTAGAAGAATGAGAGATGACGCAATGAGCTATAAATGTAGTAAAGTGAGACACTTTTCCAATGACTGTAGGGATGAAGGGAGAAGACAATGCACATTTTGCAGCAGTACAAAGCATGACCTATTCTCATGTGATGCAAGACAACAATACTTCCAAGATGAACCGCAATAGGGAAAAAGTGATGACCTAGAAAAAATTATGAAACAAAAAGAGGCCAGGGTAAGTCGGAGAGACCTAAGGAAGAAGGTCAGTTATTAAGAACCTGCCAGAGAGACAAAGATTGTAACACAACAGATATATCTTCATCGAAATATTCAAAAGCAGAGAACCAACATAAGGAAGGCAAGCATGAGAAAGTAGTAAACAAATACAAGGTACACATGACAATGTACTCAAATACCACATGATATTATACTATTAAAACAAAAGGAGAGACTAAGGAGGAAGATACATTCTTCTGTGATAAGAAGCAACATTAGGACAAGGTCTAGCAAACAAAGCAGATTGTGCCACAAGAACATAATAGACAAAAACAATATATGAGTAGTTCTTCACAGAAAAATAGGTTGTGATACTTAAATTGTTCACAATGCTAACACAACAACACAATTTTATGGAGAAAGGTACCATAGGTGTATGGAAACGATAGGGGATAGAGATGAGCGCGCCAATGAGGGTGTTGTTGAGCATGCCAAGGTGGGTGGTACCAGAGAGAAAGATAAAAGGAAAGGAAATGTTGGATGAAGAAGCCATAGGGGTTGTCACAAATTTGATACAAAGGGATATAAATTACCTTGAACCAATAAGAATGCATTTTGACAGGGCTAGAAAGATTCTCAAAAGTATAGGAGGAAGTATTCAGGCATATGAACAATTAAGAAGCTTGTGGAGGGAAGAACATAATCAAGCCCTAGCCCTACCACAAATAAGTAAAATGCATAAGTTTCAACCTAATTTTGGTAATATTCAAACTAGGGTTGATAAACAACGGGAACAATTATTATATCCTATATGTAACCTCTAGCCCTTGAAGTTGGATGTGGATTACTTATACCATATGGTAAAAAGAAGTATAATGAAGGTTAGATAAAGAGAAGTAGATGTGGTATATGAGGAGATTAGTTTCTAAAGTATAAGATAATTAAATGAAAAGTCACTCGCAAAAGACATGATGTTGTTATCAAATGAAAAAGTATTCCCAAAAACAAAGAGGCACTCTAAAGAGACGCACCCCCTCGATGAGGAGTCAACTAGGGTGCCTTATAAAGCAACACAAATTTAAGTAGAGGATCAAGTTGACAATAAGCAAGACATAGAAGAAGAAATTAAGAGAGATTTCAAAGAAATATTGGGAAAGGACTATTTTGAGATCAAGTTATAAAGAGATAAGGAAAATGAACACAAAACACTAATACAAAGGCAAAAACCTAAGTAGAAAGGTAAGGAAGAAAACATGAGCTATAAATGAGACAAAGTAATCACATTATAAGGGGAATTTCACATATCAAACTACCTAGTTTTCAAGAGTGAAAAACCTACAAATATATTTATCCGAGATGGAAATAATTTTTCAGAGGAACAAAGTTGGCTAGAAGCTATACGACATACATTAGTATGCAATGGTCAACTCATAAAGATTCAGTTGAAAATTGGCCCACATTTAAGCTTCTTATCAGCGTAAGATATTTACCAAAGGAAGGAGAATACGAAACCATACCAAAGCATGAAGGACAAACACCACCACAAGAGCATTTAACTACCTCTATAATAGTATGGGAAGGCAGACAGGAAGATAGAAAGTTTATATACAGCCATATTTTCTATTGGACACTGACACCGATAGCAAAAAATTGAAATATGAACCAAGAAAGGAGGAGAATGTAACAATGTATCCCAATTTTTTTTTGAAAATTTAAACAATGATAACACAATGTTTGCACAATCATGCATAAACAACTAAATTGCCTACACACTTCTGATCACCAAGTTCCCAATTCGGGCAAGGTGAGAGCATAATGTATCTTTGTTTACAAAGCTAAAGCATTGTGCAACATAAATTACATTCATCTTCCATGGGCAGGCATCCACTTATGTAGTGGGAATTTGCCACATTTAGTGAGTGTAAAAATAAGAATGAAAAGTAGAAAACCATCCACTTATTTCGTGGGTATTCGCCACTGGTCCAATGGGTAGATACATGAAAGAAAGCATCCCATGAAATTTGATGCTTAAAGTCATCTGGTAGGCCTTGGTACTCTTCAATAATCTTTGTAGCCTCTTGATCATACTTCCTTTGCTCCAACTTCTCTTGAACTGTTCTTTCCAAATCAGCCTGATTCTATCTAAGAGAATCAATCAAGACATCAGTCTAAATTCTTCTTCCCATGAGAGATGCCATGATCTCACATACACTACTCAAAATCTTCAACTGCCCAACTCTGAATTCACATGCAAGTGTTGTTCACCCACATGCAAGGCTAAAAATTTGGTCCCACAATCTGAAGATCTGCAAAGAGTGAGAGCAACCCAAACAAGCTAGCAAGATCACCAGTTTTGATACCACTATAACAATCTATCCTTTTTTTTTTTTTGAAAATTTGAACAATGATAACACAATGTTAGCACAATCATGCATGAACAACTAAATTACCTCCACACTTCTGATCACCAAGTTCCCAATTTATGCAAGGTGAGAACATAATGTGTCTTGGCTTACAAAGCTAAAGCATTGTGCAACATGAATTACATTCATCTACCATGGGCAAGCATCCACTTATGTAGTGGGAATTTGCAACCTTTAGTCGATGTTCAAAACCATCCACTTATTCAGTGGGTATTCACCACTTGTCCAGTGGGTAGATACATGAAAGAAGGAATTCCAATTTTCCCACACTGGCGGTAAACCATCCAGGTGTTCTTTAGTGAGTTTGCAAAATAAAAAAGTAACTACAATGATTAGAATAATGCAACTCCAAAATTAGAAGCATCAACATAGGTTATTATGCAAGTGTCGTTTGAAGACATGAATGTTGAAGATAACCTGCAACATAAACAATATCAAACAATCCATGATAAATTTGATATCCCTACTGATAACAATCTAAGGATAGTTGATGAACACTAAACTCATATCAGTTATTGCAACTCAAGATAATTGTATTTATGTCCCAAAACTGACCACATAACATCAGAAAATCAGATCAGACTTGCACTATACAGAAACAATTTTCCTGTTGTATGACACCATTGCCGGTACAGTACAGATCCCTGGAATAGTCAAACTCCACAAGTTAATCCAACAATGCAGACCCTTCCTTAAACACCACACACCATATAATCTATTTCATACATTATAAAATGGTAGAATGGATAGACAAACAGTCAAGACGTAATGGTCAGAAAAGTTATAAAACTACAAGAATGGATGATGAAAGTACTGATGATCTAGAAATAGATGCCCAGGAAAGAGAAAGAGAACTGGAGTTATTAACTAAACCAAACGAAGAATACTACAATAAACCTCTTACGATTAGGGAAGAGAATACTGAAAAAGAGGGAGACTCGAAGTTAGCAAAAATAGGAGACTACTAGGATGATAAGGTGGTAGCACATGTAACTAAGATTATTTATGAATTTGAGGGATTATTTCCAAGAAATATTAGTGAAATGAAAGGAATCAAGGAACAAGTAGGGATGATGAAAATACAATTAAAAGAGGGTATTAAACTAATAAGGAAAAGGCCATATAGACTAAAACAAAACATGAAGAAAAGGGTGAAAGTAGAAATTGGTAAAGTGTTAGCAAAAGGGATCTTAAAACTGGTGGAAGAAGCATATTGGATTAGTCCAATGGTAGTTCAAAATAAAAAATCAGGAGAGATAAGAATATGTGGAGACTATAGAGAATTAAACAAAGCTTGTATTGATGACCCATTCCCAATATCATTCATGAAAAAGATACTAGAATCAGTTGCTGGAAGAGAAATCTATTTATTCACTTATGGGTTTTTAGGTTACCATGAAGTGAAGATGAGAGAGAAGGATCAACCAAAAACAACATTTACCTCTAAACTTGGATCTTCCATGTATACATGAAGGCCCTTTGGACTAAATAATACACCAGGAGTATTTAGCAGAATCATGGTAAATGCATTTAAGGAATTCATACAAGATTTCTTAGAAGTTTACTTAGATGGTTGGATTGTCTATAGATTTGTAAAAATCACACCTAGACCTTAAGGATGATGTTGAACATATTGAGAAGCCTGCAAGTATCATTGAATCTAAAGAAATGCACATTTGTAGTACCATTTGGGATGTTGTTAGGCCACATTGTTTGTAAATAAGGATTGATGGTATATCCTTTGAAGGTAACTCTGATCCTCACACTACCAACACCAAAAAGCAACAAAAGCAGTGAAAATTTTCTTGGGATATACTAGATACCACCGCAAAGTCATTAAAGGATATGCACCAATAGTGATGCCTATGGAATAATTAAAAATATTGAGTGGAATAATCAATGTCAAATCTCATTTGAAATATTAAAATAGAAATTGTAGAGGCTCTTATTTTGATATTTTCAGATTAGAGCATTCCATTTCATGTCCATGTGGATGCCTTTAGAATAGCAGTAGGTGTGGTACTAGCCCAACCCAAGGGTACAGAAGACCATCCTATAGCATTTTCTAGTAGGAAATTAACAAAACACCATCCTATAGCATTTTGTAGTAGGAAATTAACTAAGTCTTAGAGAAACTATAGCACAACAGAGAGGGAAACCCTACCAATGGTGTATGCATTAAAGAAGTTCAGACATTGTCTTTTATCGACACCTTTAATTTTCTATACCGATCATGAATCATTGAAATACTTATTGAACAAACCGGTCATCCAAGGGACAATATGTCAATGGTTATTGTTATTCCAAGAATTTGATTTCACAATAAAAGTAAAATCAGGGAAGCATAATCAAGGTCTGTGATGTCCCAATATTGAGGTATTTGTTTAAATTTAAGATATAAACATCACAATAAACGGTAAAGTTAGTTCCTCAAAATATGGTGTTCGTCATATCCTCGTCGTCATCAATTTGAATGATAATTGTGTGATTATGTCATGACCCTGTAGTTATAATATACATTATTAAGCTTTGAAATACAATAAATATCAAAAGGATAAATATACATAATTGCAATTTTATTATTAATAACATTATAATTATAAATCAGAATAAGTAACATTAATGACATGATATAATATATAATATTATATTATTAATATAATTATAAAAATTGAATATTATAAATTCTAAATACTTGAATATTAAATATTATAGAATAAATATTATTAAATATAAATATTTAAAATTTATATGTCATGAGATAAAAGGAAGCAAATTAAAGTATATATTATAAATAGCGATTATAGTTTACAAATGATAGCGATTATGCTATGCAACAATGACTAAAGTAATGCAATGAACATACATATACAATATAAATATAAGCATTTAATTGTTATAAGCATAAATATAAATTAATATATATATATATATATTGGTCATCATTTAGATCGACCCTTAGTACGGTCACTGCAAGACAAAGACAAGATTCAATGAAATGAAAACAACCAGCAACGATCTGTGAGATCATATCAAAAATAGTAAAGTGTGGGAGATTAATAATATAGAGAGGTTTATAAAAGACAAGGGGATTGATCAAGGAATGTAGCGTCCACCATTTCATATTAATCATAAGATGATAATTGATATAAAGTTCAATTTATATTAAAGAAAAAATAGTGATTGTGTTAGTGAAAGAAGAGATAATACAAAGCAACGGTTAAAGGAAGTGATTGAGGTTCATATGGAGATTAAGGAATGTTAACGAAAAGATGTCTTTTTGAAAAGGAATGACTCCCATATGACCTCAAACCCCTTCTCCAAAGTGGGAGAAGATATCAAATCAGATTAAATAGTATGGATTAAAGTAGAAAAGGAAGAGTTGGGATTTAATTTTTATATATCATACAACAGACCAAAAGCAATGAATGATATTTTTCTGAGGATAAAAGAATACTAGTTGGTTGGAATAAAAGAAGAATAAAATATAATTCAGAATTATATATATATACACTTGTCAAATGGATAGGTCATGAGTATTAATACTGTAATATAAAAGAGGAATATAGAGGTTGAGAAATGAACGTGTAATACGTGAATTAATATTCAGATTGCATGATTAGGAGAATAGAGAATGGAATATCAATCAAAGTAAGAAGAACTAAGAACATCGGATATGATGAATAATTTAGATTGTGTTGAGTAATAAAGATAAATCATGTACATGGGCAAATATATTATCAACACTAGAGGAAGACAAATTCTTTAATCTCCAAGGATACAATGGCAAGAATTATAAAATTGGCATGATGTATCTAACCCTATGTCTCTTATGATAAATGCCATGTGATAAATAATGACAAATGCATATAGTCAAAAGGTTATCTATTTAATTATTGTATGCTCATTATATTTTGTAGAGAATTCAATATTTATTGGTCAATGTCACTCATTTAATATGTAAGAATAGGATATGTGTCTACTTCATGGAATAATATTTATATTATCTGACTGGGGTAACCCGCAATGATGTGGGAATTAATGGTCTATGAGGAGGGGAAACAACATTGGGATCATCTTCTAAGTACACCACCACATGGTGGATGGCTAAGGCCTACAACATGTGGGCCAAGGGGGCATAAAGGGCTGCTCTTGGGCTTGGAAGGAGTGGTTTCTAGGACACCCTTCTGTAGTTACACCCCCAACCTCCCATCATGGTGATTAATTGAGTCATAAGAAGAAGCATAATGGTTCTGATAAGGGGAACAGTGATAGGATGCCTCACTAGGAACCCCACCCCATATGGATGGCAAGAGGCCACATGGGGCCAAGAGGGGTGAAGCACCTGCTCTTGGGCCTAAGGCAGAGGGTCTCTTGGGCACCCTATCAAACCATTTTGTCCGAGGAAGAATAAATTAGAAACTTAAAAGATTTCAATATATTCATGACATGATATTTACTTCTTGTTATAAATGTTTACTAATCTATTTGCAGGTCTTAAACATGTAGTTGTATCACTAATATTACTTTTCTTGTTTTCTTTACATATTCCAATGAGAGCATCATATAATACTATCTTGTAAATATTTTCTAACTCTATCTTGCAGGTACTCGATTAAGTCATAAACTTTCCCCAAAACCAAGTTGACTAATTGAAATTGATATATGAGGGCAAATTTAGGGGTCTTCCAAATTTGGGGACATTACAAGGTCTTGATTACTTATTGGGAATTGAAATGAAAGATGAACAAGAAAGTCAAGAAGAAGAATGTCTTGGCACAAATCGTTTAAGGGATAAGGTGGTACTAGAGTTGTTGAAAGAGATAGCATGTTTACTGGCCACAGGAGAATTCCCATCTAATACATCTTTGCAATAAAAATAAATTGTAATGCCGAAGGTTTTCCCATACACACTCATTGAAGGAGAATTGTATATCAGAGGAAGGGATGATATAATAAGGAGAGTTGTATATGAACATGAAAGAGATGACCTATTAAAGGAGGCATATGAAGGTGTAGAAGGATGCCACAACTCTGAAGACCTTACCACAAGGAAGATAAAGCTAGCAGGGTTATGTTGGCCTACCTTATTTCAAGATGCAAAGATGTATTTAAAACATTGTGATATATTGCAATGGGTAGGAAAACCTATCAAAAAAGATGAAATGCCACTCATACTGGTACTAGCACAACTCCCATTGGCAAAATGGGCAATTGATTTTATTGGATCTATAGATTCCCTTGCTAAACAGTCAAAAGCAAGATATAAAATTAGAGAAAGACAAAAGGGCTATAGTGATTCTAAAATGTATGAGGAAATATTGAGGCATATCACCAATTAAGATGTTTTTGGGGGGAAGAACATTATCAAACCCTAGCCCTAATGCAAATAAGTAAAAAAACATAAGTTTCAACCTAGCTTTGGTAATATTCAAACTAGAGTTTATAAACAATGGGGAGAATAATTAAATCCTATACGTAACCTCCAAATCTTTAATTTGGGTGTGGATTACCTAGACCATCTGGTAAATAGAAGCATAATGAAGGTTAGAGAAAGAGAAGAAGATGCATTATATGAGGAGATTAATTTGGGAAGTATAAGACAATTAAATAAATAGTCACTTGCAAAAGACATGATGTTGTTAACAAATGAAAAAGTATTCCCAAAAACAAAGAGACACTTCAAAGAGACACACCCACTCGACCGAGAGTAACCCTGGGTGCCTTATAAAGCAAGAAGAATTTCAGTAGAGGACCAAGTTGAGAATAATCAAGACATAGAAGAAGAAATTAAGAGAGATTGCAACGAAATATTGGGAAAGGACTATTTTGAGATCAAGTTACAAAGAGATAAGGGAAGGGAACTAATGCAAAGGGAAGCTCTCCGTTTCAAATATGCAACACAAACACACACAAAAGCCTATGCAAGAAGGCTGCAAATGAAGTGAAACAACATAAAATTGAAGAGAAATCTGCAACAATTATTTTATGTCAATCTAAAATTTCATTACATCAACATGATGCTTATGAGATTCCTGGAATCATACAAGCAACACCTACAACAAATAAGTTCTCCACATTCTGAACCCATTCCCCAACATCTGGGTCTCTAGCCATTTTCCTCTTCCCAGCTCCAATAAAAATCTGTCACTTATTCCTCTCACCGCGGCCTCACTTTTCAAAATTTCTAAAAGGGTTTTTGTGTTTCATGCCTCTCTTTCCCAGTATTCTAGAACATTTTGAATTTAACAATTTTGATGTAAAATGACAAAGTTATGCCCATTTTACCGAGACTGGGTCTCATAATTACGACCCCTCACCTTGGAGTTACAAATTTTTGAATTAATAAAATAAAATTCCGGTAGTTAGGTCCAACAACCTGTCCATAAAGACCAATTACAAGATTCCTTACATGATGTTGGTTACAAAAATAAGTGCTTGCTAAAATTAGGAGTTGGTGACCCACTTTATGATGACATCATCCCATGAAATCAGCCCCACCAAAATACAAATTAATGCATATCTCCAAGTGGGTGCCTAGGAAAGATTCTCCCACAAATGGTGGAAATTACAAATTATTGGAGTAATTTTCTCCAAAATTACAATTACAAAGTGGTCCATGAAAATATATTTGTTGCAAATAAAAATATGATTTTCTCAAAGCTCCAACATTATTGAAAAAAACCAAACAACTGAAAATTAAAATGATTTTTTTTTGTAACACAGGATTCCTCGAACAAATCTTCACCAAATTCTTCAACCCACTATAAACCACCACCTCCACCAGATCTCTCCCGTAGCTTCCTCTACAACCTCTACCTGCACGTATACATTTGTATACCACTCTGCATCTACACAATCCTCTTTCTTCTCTAACTCTTTGCTCATCTCAAAATGCAATTTATTTTCATATTCAACATTACAAAACTCATAAAAATAAAATTTTACCTCAATGACTTCTTCTGTGACAACATCCTCTTCCTCTGGTTCATCATTGAACACTTGATCCTTGTACATCACTGCATACTTTGTTTCAACTGCAACATCCTTAATTGATGCAAATTTACTCATTTCTAGAACTCCTCCATCCTTAGCCAATGCTGCAATAAATTTCATTTCTTTACTTTTCTCCTCTTCTTCCATGCTTTCATCCAAGCATACTATTGTAACTTCTTAAGTTTCCTCATGAATAACCTTTTCATATTTATCTTCCTTATCTGCACACAAAGAATCATCTACAAGCAAAACAATGTTAGCATAATCATGGGATTTATCTTCTCCCATTTTCATCTCCCCCATTCTCTTGTCACATTCATCTGGCATTTTCCCTTCAAATAAAATATCAATTTTTCTCATCTCCTCTTTGAGTAGGAGTTTTCATCTTCACCAAATTTTTCATCAAACATAGGACCCTCAATTTCCATCATCTCAATTTCTTTTGCACTCCTCAAATCAGTAATACTCAAATTTATTGTCTCTTTCTCTTCATCTCCATTCTTATCTTCATTCTCAGCTATAACATATTCATCCTCTTCAACTGCTGCAACCTTCTTTAGCACCTCTTCCGTGTCTTCCAAAAGACATGCCTCAACTTCATATTTAAAAACTTATTCCTACTCATCTTCTTCTTCCTCAGTGTCACATGCATGACACTCTACTTCATTTTCTTTCTTTCTTGCATTCAAAATATCATTAGAAAGATAAAATAAATTATCACCCCTTTTCTGATGAAGTACTCTTCTCCTTTCCAACTCTGCTGCAATTTCTTCCACTTGTTGTTTCAATTCCCTAAATTCTCTCACCCTATGCTTCCTAAGTCTTTCTCTGATTTCCTCAAGTCTAGGAATTGTCATAATCCATCCAATAATAAAAGTCCTTTTTCTCGTTCTCTTTTCCATGTTCAAGGCTTCACAAAGCCTCAAAACGTAGGTTTTCAAAACCCTCACCGCTTCACAACTTCAATCTCGAGTTCCCGTGTAAATTGCCTCAGATCGGTGATCTGTTTACACACAAATCACACACACTCACTACCAGAGATCCTACTACAAGCTGCCTCACATTCGGTGATCTACCCATAGACTCAGGAACAACCTGCTTTGATACCACTGATGCAAAGGGAAGCTCTCCCTTTTAAATATGCAACACAAACACACAAAAAAGCCTATGCAAGAAGGCTGCAAAAGAAGTGAAACAACAAAAAATGGAAGAGAAATCTGTAACAATTATTTTATTTCAATATGAAATTTCATTACATCAACATGAAGCTTATGAGCTTCCTAGAATCATACATGCAACACCTGCAACAAATAAGTTCTCCACATTATGGACCCATTCCCCAACATCTGGGTCTTTGGCCATTTTCCTCTTCCCAGTTACAATAAAAACCTGTCACTTATTCCTTGCACCGCGCCATCATTTTTTGGAATTTTCTAAAATAGTTTCTTGGTTTTGTGCCTCTTCTTCCCAGCTTTCCAGAACATTTTGAATTTCTCTAAAATGAGAAAGTTATGCCCATTTTGCCGAGACTGGGTCTCATAATTACGACCCCTCATCTTGGAGTTACAAACTTTGGAATTAATAAAATAAAATTCTGGGAGTTAGGTCCACCAACCTGGCCATAAAGACCATGTACAAGATTCCTTACATGATGTTGGTTACAAAAATAAGTGGTTGCTAAAATTAGGAGTTGGTGACCCACTTTATGACGACATCTTCCCACCAAATCAGCCCCACCAAAATAAAAATTAATGCATATTTCCTGGTGGATGCCTAGGAAAGATTATCCCACAAATAGTGGAAATTAAAAATTATTGGAGTAATTTTCTGCAAAATTACAATTACAAAGTGGTCCATGAAAATATATTTGTTGCAAATAAAAATATGATTTTCTCAAAGCTCCAACATTATTGAAAAAAAACAAACAACTGAAAATTTTTATATATATATTGGTGACATAAAATTGCCTATATACCTTGGATTCTCCTGGATCAGGAACAATAAATTGTAATACTAAGGCAAAATCCTAAGTAAAAAGGTAAGGAAGAAACCTACCAAAAAACACCGAAGATATCATAAAAATAGAAAAAAGTACAAATGGATGCCATAATTAAGCTACCAATGTTTGAAAAGGATACCAATGAAGCAACATAGTATATCTTTGTTCTAGAATCTATTTGGAATCGAAATGATATAACCAAGGATGAAATCAAATTGTTTGACTTTATAGGAACATTGAGGAATGATGCTTTGAGATAGTACAGGAAGACATGACATACACTTGATAAAACTTGGGATGAAGTTAAAAATGAGTTCTTGGAAAACTTTGAAACTCTGGAGATCCATACAAAATAAGTAAGCAAGATGAGGGAGTTAATACAGAAATATAGAGAAACTATAAAAGAATCTGATAAAAGATTTAGAGAAACAATCCACAAATTAGAAGAATGATTAACTGAAAGACAAAAGATTGAATGGGTCACATCTAGGATAAGCCCTGAAGTCAGATCATCTTTGGACTAGAAGCAGTTCTTCACAGAAAAAGAGGTTGTGGTAGTTAAAATATTCACAATGCTAATGCAACAACACAATTTTATGGAGAAAGGTACCACAGGTGGATGAAATGACAGAGGAGACAGGTGAGCACGCCAATGAGGGTGTTGTTGAGCATGCAAAGGTGGGTGTTGCCAGAGAGAAAGACAAAAGGAAAGGAAAGATTGGTTGAAGAAGCCATAGGGGCTTTCGTAAATTTCATACAAAGGGATATAAATGATATTGAACCAATAACAATGCATTTTCACATGGCTAGAAAGATTCTCAAAAGTATAGGAGGAAGTATTAAGGCATGTGACCAATTAAGAAACTTATGTAGGGAAGAACATAATCAAGCCAAATCCCTACCATAAATAATTAAAACATATAGGTTTTAACCTAATTTTAGTAATACTCAATTTAGGGTTGAAAATCAATGGTAAAATGAAGTGTAATGAAGGTTAGTGAAAGAGAAGAAGATGTGGTATATGAGGAGATTAGTTTTAGAAGTATAAGATAATTAAATGAAAAGTCACTTGCAAAAGACATGATGTTGTTATCAAATGAAAAAGTATCCTTGAAAAGAAAGAGATACTTTGAAGAGACACACCCCCTCGATGAGGAGTCAACTAGGGTGCCTTATAAAGCAAGAAGAATTTTAGTAGAGGATCAAGTTGACAATAAGTAAGACATAGAAGAAGAAATTAAGAGGTTTACAATAAATATTGGGAAAGGACTATTATGAGATCAAGTTATAAAGAGATAAGGAAAATGAACACAAAACTGTAATACAAAGGATAAAACCTAAGTAGAAAGGTAAGGAAGAAACCTACTAGAAAACAATGGAGATATCGGAAAAAAAGAAAAAAAGTACAAATGGATGCTTTAATTAAGCTACCAGTGTTTGCAACATAGCATATCTTTGTTCTAGAATCTATTTGGAATCAAAATTTTATAACCAGGGATGAAATCTTTGACTTTATAAGAACATTGACTAATGATGCTTTGAGATAGTACAGGAAGGCATACCCTAAACATGATAAAACTTGGGATGAAGTAAAAAAGGAGTTTTTGGAAAACTTTTTAACTCTAGAGATCCATACAAAATGAGTAAGCAAGATGAAGCAATTAATATAGAAATATAGAGAAACTATAAAAGAATTTGATAAAAGATTCATAGAAAAAGTCTGCGAATTAGAAGAACGATTATCTAAAAGACAAAAGATTGAATGGTTCACATCTGGGGTAAGCCCTAAAGTTAGATAATCTCTGGATGGTAGAATATTGAAAACTTATGCAGAAGTAGTTACATTGCTCTGTTGTATAGAATCATGAACGTGGCACAAGCAGGATAAAACTAAAGAAAACCTAGAAGAGAATAGAATTAGAGCAATTGAAGCTAAAACAAGATATCTTAGCAAAGTAGGAATAAAAGAGGCCTAATATATGTTGCTCCTATTGTACTAAAGAGGACACATACGAAATGAATGTCCATATTTGAAAGTGGAAAGATAGGCTGTCATGATGAAGGTGGATATAAAATCCCTGGCTACAAGAAATAATACAATATATTGTGGATTATGGGATGAATGGGATGATCTTGAAACACAAGATTGCCCTTCACAACTATCTAGGTTGAGAGAAGATGATGAAGAAAATGAGTCATGGTATAACGTAAACCACAAGAATAAAGCACAAAACAATACTATGGCATTTGTGAAATGCCTGACGGAAAGAGTGATATACATTTAAGATCAAGTATATAAGCAACTTACTTGGAAAAACTAAAGAAATATGAACACTGTTCAAGACTCAAACCCTAATGGACCATATGGAAATAATTATAGTGACGATGAGAGAGACCAATTTGGAAGATATAGAGGAGGCCGAGGCCGTGGTAGATGTAGAAGAATGAGAGATGATGCAATGAGCTATAAATGTGGTAAAGTGAGACACTTTTCCAATGACTGTTGGGGAGAATGGAGAAGACAGTGCGCATTTTGTAGCATTACAAAGCATGACCTATTCTCATGTGATCAAACACAACAATACTTCCAAAATGCACCGCAATAGGGAAAAAGTGATGACCTAGAAAAATTTGAGAGAAAAAGGGGCCAGGGTAATTCAGAGAGTTCCTAAGGAACAAGGTTAGTTATTAAAAACATGCCAGAGAGACAAAGATTGTAACATAGAGTTATTATATCTTCATCAAAACCTTCAAAACGAGAGAGCCAACATAAGGAAGACAAGCACAAGCAAGCTAAAATGAACAAAACTAAAGGGAAAGAAAAGTCTACAGTAGTAACATGACAAGGTACAAATACTGCAAGACACTATACTATTAAAATAGAAGAAGGAGAGATTGAGGAGGAAGATGCATTCTTCCATGATAAGAAACAACATTAGGACATTGTCTAGCAAACAAAGCAGATTGTGACCCAATAACATAATAGACAAAAATAATATATAAGTAGTTCTTCAAAGAAAAAGAGGTTGTGGTACTTAAACTATTCACAACGCTAACACAACAACACAAATTTATGGAGAAAGGTAGCACAAGTGGATGGAAACGACAGGGGAGACAAGTGAACATGCCAATGAGGGTACTGTTGAGTGTGCCAAGGTGGGTGTTTCCAGAGAGAAAGACAAAAGGAAAGGAAAGATTGGATGAAGAAGCCATAAAGGCTGTCGCAAATTTCACACAAAGGGATATAAATGACATTGAACTAATAACAATGCATTTTGATAGGGCTACAAAGATTCTCAAAAGTATAGGAGGAAGTATTCAGGGATATGACCAATTAAGAGGCTTGTGGAGGGAAGAACATAATCAAGCCAAAGCCCTACCGCAAATAAGTAAAACACATAGGTTTCAACCTAATTTTGGTAATACTCAAACTAGGGTTGATAATCAATGGGAAGAGTTATTAAATCCTATATGTAACCTCCAGACCTTGATGTTGGTTGCGGATTACCTAGAACATATGGTAAAAAGAAGTGTAATGAAGGTTAGAGAAAGAGAAGAAGATGTGGTAAATGAGGAGATTAGTTTCGAGAGTATAAGATAATTAAATGAAAAGTCACTCGCAAAAGACATGATGTAATTATCAAATGAAAAAGTTTCCTCGAAAAGAAAGAGACACTTTGAAGGGACACACCCCCTCAATGAGGAATCAACTAGGGTGCCTTATAAAGCAAGAAGAATTTCAGTAGAGGATCAAGTTAACAATAAGCAAGACATAGAAGAAGAAATTAAGAGAGGTTTTGAAGAAATATTGGGAAAGGGATATTTTGAGATCAAGTTATAAAGAGATAAGGAATATGAACACAAAACTCTAATACAAAGGTGAAAACCTAAGTAGAATGGTAAGGAAAAAAACTATCGCAAAACATCAGAGATATTGGAAAAATTAAAAAAAAAGTACAAGTAGATGCTATAATTCAAGTGTTTGAAAAGGGTACCAATGAAGCAACGAAGCATATCTTTATTCAAGAATATATTTGGAATCAAAATGGTATAACCATGGATGAAATAAAAGTGTTTAACTTTATACGAGCAATGAGGAATGATGCTTTGAAATTGTACAGGAAGGCATGCCCTAAACATGATAAAACTTGGGGTGAAGTTAAAAACAAGTTTTTGGAGAACTTTGAAAGTCTGGAGATCCCTACGGAAGGAGTATGCAAGATGAGGGAGTTAATATAGAAATATAGAGAAACTATAAAAGAACTTGATAAAAGTTTCAAAGAAATAGTTTGCAAATTAGAAGAACGATTAACTAAAAGACAAAAGATGGAATGGCTCACATATGGGATAAGCCCTGAAGTTACATAATCTCTAGATGGGAGAATATTGAAATCTTATGTAGAAGAAGTTACGTTAGTCTGCTGCATAAAATCACAAATGTGGCGCGAGCAGGATAAAAGTAAAGAAAACCTAGAATTAGGAAGAATGATAATAGAATTGGAGTAGTTGAAGCTAAAATAAGACATATTTTTACGTGGAAAACCCTAAAAGGGAAAAACCACGGTGGGTGTTAGCCCACAAAATATATAAGTTATAACAATACCAAAAAATAGAGGCTCACTACCGAAGCTGCTCACAACAAAGAATGGCTCACTGCCTAAGGGTGGCTCACTACCAAGGGGTGATGCACTACCAAAATGGTGAACTGATTAAGTAGCATCTACTCCATGTCAGAGTTCAGTTCCATTGAAGCACAATATAACTTCTCTGTTATGCTTTTTCATACCTTCGTACTTATCTCTTCATCTTCGCATCCACACACTTTTTTGCAACTCTATTACATGCTTTTATATAATTCATCAACCTTGAAATGTACATCAAGGTTGACATTACATTCATCAACCATTGGAACAATTTGCAAGGTCGGCATTAGAAAACATACACACAAATAGGTCTAGACCTATTACAAAATTTAGCTAAGGAAAGGATGTAAAGATGTATGTGGATCACACCACGCCTTAGTTGGGACTCAAATCCAATCTTCCACGCCACAACACACTTCTATAATCTTCAATACATCTCCGCAATTGGTGAAATCAACTAAGTCGACCAAAACTGGTAGGAACACTCTGTCATGAAGATTCTTCAAACCGGAGCATAAGAACAATAGTATCAGCTACTGTCATAAGGAAAGAATAGCTTGCGTACCACCAAATCACAAACCATTGAATTTGAATGCACACAACATCATTCCAAACTTAACTCTAGAACCGCAGACCAAAATACTTCAATGCAGAGGAATGCGGAGCAAAATATTTTCTCCCTATCACCGCCAAACATACAGAAAAAGCAGTTTTCGTTCTGGTGAACATAACTCACTTAACTCTTCATACTGGAGGCTCAAAATAGGAATGTAGTATCTACAAACATGCCTCTAAACAACATCCAATCCACAGACAAAAATATCAATCTTACAGGAAATGCGGAGCAATCCATTGGGTTGTTCTTTCTGTAATGCACAAGAAACTATGCACCACACTGTTTCCACCAGAGGAGTAAATTTTCTAAATATCCTCAACATTAGAATCAATTACATGGGTGAATACAAAGAATCTAACTTATTACAAGCAAGTAACAAGATAAGGGTAGAGTTGACACCAATTACAACAGTGATATGTTGACATCAATGACAACAATGGTTAAGCACATATTTGCAAAAATCTCTCCCTTTGTCATTGATGGCAACATATGATGTGAAAAACTAAAAAGACCATCAAGACAAGATTATCCCCTTTCTCTTTACACATCTATATTCTTTCTCCTTCTGAGTTTTACACATGATTTCTCTCCCCCTTTGACATCAATGTCAAAGGGAAAATACTTGCATTCTACTGCTCAAATCCAATAGAACTGTTACCAACACATCTAGCTACTCCCCTTGAGAGGTAGCCCTCAAAACATCAATCCAGATCAAAAAGTGAGACTTTGAACACCATTGTATTGATACATTCTCATGCATCTTAATTTAAGGCAGGAGGGGTAATGACCCCTAACTTTCCTCTGAGATATTCAAAAGTATCCTTAGGCAAAGGCTTGGTGAAGATATTTACAATCTGGTCCTTTGTGGACACATATTCCAACTTTACTTCATTCTCTGTCACCTTCTCTCTCAAAAAGTGATACATTATAGATATATGTTTTGTTCTTGAGTGCATCACTGGATTCTTGGAAATATTTATGGCACTTGTATTGTCGCACACGATTGCAATTGGGTCTTCATAAACAACTCTTATATCCTTCAAAGTCTGCTTCATCCATAACACTTGAGTACAACAACATGCTGTTGCAATATACTCTACTTTTGTAGTTGACAAAGAGATTGAATCTTGTTTCTTGCTTGGGCATGTAACCAATCTATTACCCAAGAAGAAGACACCTCCACTTGTACTCTTCCTGTCATCAACATCTCTGGCCCAATCAACATTTGTATATGCACTAAGAGTTAAATCATGTGATTCTCTTTACTGCCATCACATGTGATTTTTTTGGATCAACTTGAAATCTTACAACAAGAAAAACTGCATGCATAATATCAGGTCTAGTTTGAGTTAGATAAAGCAATCCTCCAATCATGGATATATACTTTTTTTGATTAGTCTTAGGTGATTCATCAGTTTTGCTCATCTTGCAGCTAGTCACCATGGGAGTACATACCGGTTTAGAGTCTTCCATCCCAAACTTCTCCAATAACTCTTTAATATACTTATACTGAGATATGAAGATTCTTTTATCTGATTGATTAATTTGTAGACCTAGAAAAACATTCATCTCACCAAACATAGACATCTCAAACTCCTGCATTTTACCAGCAAATTTCATGCACATCATTTCACTACCTCCAATGATGATATCATCTACAAAGACTTCAACAATCAAGATTTGATCATCATTAATCTTGAAATAGAGATTACTGTTAGTAGTATTTTTATTGAACCCTAATTGTAATAAGTACTTATCCAACCTTCAATACCAAGCTCTAGGAGCTTGCTTGAGTCTATACAATGCTTTCTTTAAGCTGCATGCCATATTATCTTGATCTAACAACTGAAATCCTTTTGGTTTCTCAATGTAGACTTCCTCTTCCAATTTGCCATTTAAATTTTTTTATGAGCTACAAATGCCATAAACATTTTGATTGCTTCAATCCGAGCTCCTGGAGCAAAAGTCTCTTCAAAATCTATCCCTTAAATTTGAGAATATCCTTTGGATGCAAGCCTTGCTTTATTACTTATAACTTCTCCATTTTCATTTAGCTTATTCCTCAAGACCCATTTGGTTCCAATAATAGTTTTGTCAGCAGGTCTAGGAACTATTTCCCAAGTCTCATTCCTCTCTATCTGTATTACTTCTTTGATTGCCTTAACCCAATTTTCATCATTACAGGCTTCATTCACAGTCTTTGGTTGAACTGTAGAGATCAAACAATAATTCACTTGTTCTTTTGCAACTCTTTTCCTTGTCAGTAATCCTTTGTCTTTGTCTCCAATAATTTGATCTTCAAAGTGATTGATTTTTACATACCTGGTGGTCTTAGCAGCAACTTCCAGACCCTTTTCTTCTTCATCTTGATTGACGTCTTGTTCAACTTTTTCTTCATAAGTAGCAGTAGGTTCATCTGATTAATAGCCATTTTGATCTGATGTTCTTCCTTTGTGTTCATCCACCTTCACATTTGCACTCTCTACAATCTTTTTCAACCTTTTGTTGTAGCACCGGTAGGCCTTGCTCTTAGTAGAGTATTGAAGGAAGATTCCTTCATCACATCTTGCATCAAATTTCCCTAGATCTTCATCTCTTTCGATATTGCATTTGACTTTAGACAGACCTCCTTCCTTCATCATTATGATGTAGAGGTGGATGGGAAAACACAAACTAACTCAAACAAACCTTTGACAAAATCTCAACATCCCAAATACAATGATTTCCTTCACAAATCCACTATTTCTCTAGTAGGACAGTAAACATATTAAGAGTGTAGGTATGATTGTTTTGGAACAAACACCTCAAAAATGTGCTGCTATGCTGCTCACAAGGCTTAATTAGGACAACAAAACTAGTTTTTCAATCATAACTTTCCAACAAGACTTCAAACCCATAAACCAAACATCATTAAAAATACTCTCTTGGTTGTTCTTCAACATATCTAGATTTGGGATGTGGTTATTTTGGAACAACACCCTCTAGAATTCGCTGGTATGCTACAACTAGGCCAAATTAAGCCTCTTTTATAAAGGAACTATGAAAAATCCAAAACCCACAACACAAAACCCAACTTCAAAAGTCTCCTTAGGTCACATGGGGTCTGAAAATGTAGATTTCATCAACTAGAGCAATACCCATCTTGTCATTTTTCAAAACCCTACATCTAGCTACACAAACAAGCCTAAAACATAGGAATATTAGGCTAGGGATGCATCAAATTCGCCCAAAACTCCATTTCCTGCAATACCCAATTTCAAAATCTTAATGAACATACTAAACCCCTCCATTCCACCGATTTTAATAATTTTCCACCAGTGGAATGGCTCAAAATTCCATTTTTTCCCTCAAAACCTGAGCTAATGAAGTTTAACGGGTAGATTTCACAAAAATGGCTCTAACTCGCTCAAAAATGAATATCAGAAGACCAAACTAGGTTTCAATGAAAGGAATTTCATAGCCCTACAACATGCAACCAGTTTCAAGCCTTGACCATAGCATACCAGGCCGTACAAGTGATGGGAACAACAAAAAAACACTGAAACAACAGGAAAATAGAGATTTTATTGATCCTTATTCAAAAATATCACTTCCAAAACTCCTATTTGAACATCCTCAATCATATTTACATGCATTCTACCAAAAAACAAATGATTCCAATGTCTTTTCACATCTTTGACCTTTCAGCTTCCTGAAAACACACTAAAAATGCCACTTTTGTAGCTTTTTAACTTGTTTTTTCTACATAAACTAACCCCATGAAACTTATTACATTGAAAATGGTCTAAATAGACCTTATTACACCAAAATTGGACTTAACAAAGCAAAACTCAATATTTGACCCCTATTTAGAATATATACCTAGGTGCCCCCTACACCATACTCCCAGAGAAAGAAGAATTCACTTCCCTCTTGAATTAAGTGTAGTAACATGGATCAACCTTTGAACTCTCTTTCTTGATGCCTTCTATCCTCTACACTTTTTCTTCCTTGGAACAATTCAATGCTATTTTCATTTTCAGCTTGGGTTTCTTGAACACTTGGCAAAGGTGTTTCATGTTGTCAATGCAAACTTGTTTCCTATTTGTCTTGCTACCTTGTAACTGATCATTTTTGCCCTGATGGACCACATACATTGCCACAACACCTTATTCCTCTTCCATAGTCTCCTTCACCTTGAATTTGAGTCTATCCATCCTTTAGGTTGCAATCACACAAGAGATTTGTTTATTCCTTACTTGCCATGTCATCCAACCAACTTTCTTGATCAGCATCATATCCACCTTCAAATACTTCATTGTGCCAGACCTGCAAAACAAAACATGGAACCCCTTGTTTGGAATTGGGCCCCTCAACTTCATTTTCACCAATCTGCCTGATCAATGCAAACATATAGTAGGCTGCACCCTCACACTCCAATTGCAAATGTGGAGTGTCTTCAATCACCTTAAAAGCTTTGTCTTCCTCTTCTAGAAACCTTGCATGAGAACTGATATTTTTCCTTGAAACATCATCTATTACCAAATCAACAAGTTCTTGCAACAAATCTTGAACCTCTAATGGTAACTGATCAATCCTACTTGCTGTTATGAGAGTCATGTTCTTACTTACCTTTTTATTATATGCCTCTTCCTCTTCTATTGGATTTTGCTCTTCCTTCATCAACAAAGGTTCTTCAATGTCTGGTTCTATCATCCCCTCATGCCTTCTCCTCTTAATGATATTCTTGATGGGCCATTTCACCTTTTTCCTTATGGGTAAATGCCAACTACCTTCTTGTTCTGTCTCAAGAAGTTGCATATTCATTTGGAACTCCAGATCTATTCTTTTCATATCTTTTTTTTTTCAAGGCTTGTTTCAATTCTATTATCTCTTTCTCAACATCCATTTGCTTGACCTTCTCATTCTTCTTCTTTGTCTCGCTTTCCTCTTTTCTCATCTTGCATGGTATCTCCTTACTCTACAACTCTCCATGGACTATTCTCCTCAACACTTCCATTCATTTTCCTCGAGCAAGTCTCTTTCACCTTGCTTCTTCTTGTCTTTGTGATACCTCACCTAGGTCTTTTTCCTTTTCCTCACTACCTAGTCTTTTGGCATCTAGGTTCTTCTCTTTAACCTGCAAAATGACAACACATAAACTCCAAAAACTCACTTGCCCAGATCTTTTTGGGCTCTGATACCAATTGATGCAGGAGGATGAGAAAACACAGACTAACTCAAACAAACCTTCGACAAAATCTTGACATCCCAAATACAATCACTTCCTTCATAAATCCACTATTTCTCTAGTAGGATAGCAAACTAGGTATTAATAGACAGATTTCACAAAAATGGTTCTAACTAGCTCAAAAATGAATATTAGAAGACCAAACCAGGCTTTAATGAAAGGTATTTCATAGCCCTACAACATGTAATTGGTTTCAAGCCTTGACCATATCGTACCAGGCCATACAAGTCACAGGAACAACAAAAAAGCACTGAAACAATAGGAAAATAGAGATTTTATTGATCCTTCTTCAAAAATATCACTTCCAGAACTCCTATTCGAACATCCTCAGCAATTCTACCAAAAAACAAACCATTTCAATGTCTTTTCACATCCTTGACCTTTCAGCTTCCCTAAAACACAATTAAAATGCCACTTTTATAGCTTTTTAACTTGTTTTTTCTACATAAACTGACCCCATGGAACTTATTACATTGAAAATGATTTAAATAGACCTTATTACACCAAAATTGGACTTACAAACACAAAACTCAATATTTGACCCCGATTTACAATATTTACCTAGGTACCCCTGCACCACATTGTCCTACCAACTTCTTGAATTGTTCTGTTCTTTCTTTCCACAACTCCATTTTGCTGAGGAGTCCTAGGTGCAGACAATTGCCTCTTTATTCCTTGTTCTTCACAATAATTGTTGAATTCATTTGATCTGAACTCACCTTCTCTATTAGACCTCAAGCATTTAATTTTTATCTCTATTTCATTTTCAACCATTGCCTTGAAGGATTTGAACTTCTCTAGGGCTTCAAATGTGTCTCTTAGAGAAGTAACCCAAGTCATCCTAGAATAATCATCAATAAGCAACATGAAATGCATGTCACCTTGTAGACTTCTTATCCTTGTAGGACCACATAGATCTATATGAACTAGATCTAGCAAACCAGCAGAAAATTGCTCTTTGCTCTTAAAACTTGTTCTTTCCTACTTCCCCAACTGACATTCTTTGCAAATGGTATTGGTAGGTTTCACAAGTTGTGGTAAATCTCTGACGGTCTATCCTGAACTAACCTTTACCAAATTATCAAAGTTTATATGACACATCCTTGTATGCCATAACCAACTCTCATCTGCTTGAGCAAATAAACAGTAATCATTAGTTCCTCTTAATTGATAGATGTTACCTCTAGTCTTGTTACCAGTGGCAATCACAGTTCTAGAGCTTTCCATGATCTTGCACCCATTGTCTTTGAATCTCAGATCATATCCTTTATCACACATCTAACCCACACTCAAAAGATTATGCTTCAGACCCTTCACATATAGTATATTGTTACTAGTATGCTTTCCATCAAAAGAAATAGATCCTCTTCCACAAATCTTACCAGCTGCATTATCTCCAAACCTAACCGAACCTCCATCGTACTTTTCCAAACTTACAAACTTAATTTTGTCACCAGTCATGTGATGTGAGCATCCACTATCAATAATCCATTCATCCTTATCTTTCTCGATGTGAATAGCCAAAGCACTTTCTTCCACTAGTTTTCTTCCTTCACACAGCTAGCATAATTAGTAGACACAAGTTTTTCTTTAATAGAAATAAACAAGCATTCATTGGTACTAGTATTAGCATCATCAGATTCATCATTAGTCACACCTTCATCATCAAAATATCTAACATAGTAGCATTTCTTTGGAGCTCTAGGCCTGTTCTCAAATCTTTTTCTATTTCTTTCAATTCTTTTAGGACATCTGGAAGCATAATGACCTACTTTACCAAATGAAAAACATTTGAAAGGTAATTTGCCTTTGAACTTACCGGAGCCTCTTTCCAGTGTGACAACAAAATTAGCTTCAATTTCATCAAGCTCATCATCAGGTTCTACCTTGTACTTTTCTGCTCTGGAGATCTTCTCTGAAGTACTGGCTTTGAAAGCTGTTTCAACTTTTGGCAAAGTATCACCAAATTCTCTCATTTTAAAAGCAGTAATCTTACCAAGCAACTGATCCTTATTTATCATTTTCACAGTCATTATTTCTTCAATTGCAACTACCTTGTGAGCATAGGATTTAGGTAATGACCTAAGATTTTTCATCACAACTTTAGTTTCATCTATAGTTCCTCCCATACCTTTGATTCTAGTAACAAGTTCATCAACCTTTTGCTCGAAGGATGTTATGTTTTCATCTTCTCCCATCTTAAGACCTTCATATTTGGCTTTCAGTCCCTACAGTTTGGCACTTTTTACAGATTCATCTCCTTCATAGAGACTACTTAGCTTATCCCAGACTTTTTTAGCTAACTCATAATCCATAACCTTTATTAAATCAGAGTCATTCAATGCACTCAATAGAGCATCTTTGTCTTTTATATTTATCTAATATTTCTTTGATTTCATCTTCTGTTGTCAGACCATTTTCCAGCATGGTATAATCAGTTTATGTCGTTTGCCATACTTTATAACCAATAAAAAGCAGATGGCTTTTCATGTGAATCTTCCAAGTTGAATAATTCATCCCATCAAATTGTGGAGCCTCCTTCTTGTAAGACATCATGGATCTACCTCAAGCTGTTAAGCTTACCATCAAGGAACCTTGCTCTGATACCAATTGTTGAAATGCATAGGAAAACTGAGGGGGGGTTGAATCAGTTGTCACAAAAACTTAACTTCATATGAATATCAAATCATCAAATACTTAACTACTAATAATCATAATTAAACATGAAAGCATGAAATCATCTACTTAATCACAATCACACATTCAACATAGTAGACACCAGATTTTTACGTGGAAAACCCTAAAAGGGGAAAACCACGGTGGGTGTTAGCCCACAAAATATATAAGTTATAACAATACCGAAAACATAGGCTCACTGTCCAAATTTCTCACTACAAAGAATGGCTCACTGCCTAAGGGTGGCTCATGGCCAAGGGATGGCTCATTGCCAAAATGGTGAACTGATTAAGTAGAAACTACTCCATGCCAGGGTTAAGTTCTATTGAAGCACAATATAACTTCTCTGCTCTACTTTTTCACACCTTGATACTTATCTCTTCATCTTCGCATCCACATACTTTTTTGCAACTCTATTACATGCTTTTATACAATTCAACAACCTTGGAATATACATCAAAGTCATCATTACATTCATCAACCATTGGAACAATATCCAAGGTTGGCATTACAAAACATAAACACAAATAGGTCTAGACCTTTTACAAAATTTAGTTGAGGAAAGGATGTAAAGATGTATGCGGATCACACCACGCCTTAGCTGGGACTTGTTTAGGGTAAAATTTGGATTCATTAATGTTTTAGTGTTTGATTGTTTGAATCCGCCTTTCCACCTTAACATTAAAAGACCAAGGGTCAAGTGATATACACTATCATACCCTAGGGTCACTGTGAGATGTAGGAAAGCTTGGATTAGGGTGTTTAATTGCCAATTATCTTTCTCCTATACTCAATTAACCATTAAAACCCTAATTATGTAAAAATAAAAGTAAACTGATGAATTACAGAAAATGCTGCTAGAGGCAGAAGTAAAATACCAAATCACAGAGTACCTATTTTTGGGGACCTAGGGCGGAAAAGTCAGGGACACAGGAGCGCGGGCCCAAGTCTGGATCTGGCAACAAGATCTGCAACTTGAATCTTCTGTATCAGAGATTTTCTCAACACGGAACTTTAGAGACTAGGGAGCCGGTGCTCTAGTCTAATGGGAAGATTTTCTTCCTTTCCTACACTTCAGACACTCTGTCATGCTCCTCTGCAACTCCAGTCAATCCAGCTCCTCAACCTGCAATTTGCAATCATGAAAACTTTGGTTGGGGGTTGTGGTGTTTATGAGCTTGCCTCAGTCAAGCGTCGGAAGGACATTTAAGTCTTCCAAACACCTTTGTCAGATAGAGAGAGTGTGCCCTTGTGAGGTAGAGGCCAAATCCAAATGAAATAATGCTTGCAAACATAGTGATATCACCTTGTAGTGAAGATTCTCATGGGAGGAAGATGCTCTTCATTCCATGAGGAGATGGATGCTCAAGTCTACAAATACAAACACACAAACAACACAAGTCTAGTCTTGGAACATAATGAAAGATTTGAATCACCAATGTACATGCAAGTTGATAGCTCCTAATCATCTAGTTTCTAAATGAATACCTAATCATGCTTTTATATGCAACTACAAGCATTTCCACCAAGATTTCAAAAATCAAAACTTATTGTGTTAGCCTAGGGACCAAATAACGGTCATAAACCTACACTCAAAATTTGGGCCTGACCCAAAAAAGGGGAGGACTAGGGTACGGGCACCCAAGTCCTCCCCCCTATTTTGGACAGGGTTAAGGTCAAAGGGTCCTCCTAGATCCCATTTTCCATGAAACATAGGTCTCATTCCATCGGGATGCCAAAATATGAAGTAAGATGTCCTAAATGCATGCAAAAGACTCAGGAGCTAAACCTTATTAGGGAAAAGCCCCCAAGGGGACATTTTCTAACGTTACATAGCCAAATATTCCATTTGGGATATTACATACAGGCAGAAGTCCTTTTGAGCTAGTATATGGGTTAGAGGCCAAAATGCCACTTTCATTAGAAATGCTTGTGAATCAACTGTTGCAACAAATGGGAGAAGATGGAGATGATACTTTTGCATTGAGGATGCATGAGTTGATAGAATTGGATGAAACTAGAAGGGTGGCACATGATAAAAACTTGCTACAACAACAGAAGGTTGAGCATTTGTACAACAAAAGGACTGTCAAAAGGTGTTTTCAGATTGGTGATTTGGTTCTCCTCTAGAATGCAAAAATATGAAGTCCTCCCCCCACATTTTGGGTAGGGTTAAGGTCAAGGGGTCCTCCTAGGTCCAATTTGCCATGAAACCTAGGTCTCATTCTATCGGGATGCCAAAATATGAAGTAAAATGTCGTAAATGCATGCAAAAGACCCATGAGCTAAATCTTATGAGGGAAAAACTGCCAAGGGGACATTTTCTGATGATACAGGTCTCAAATCCAATCTTCCATGCCACGACACACTTCTACAATCTTCAATGCATCTCTGTAATTTGTGAAATCAACCAAGTCGGCCAAAATAGGTAGGGACACTAGGTCTTCTAGGAACATTGTTCATTCACAATCTGATTATCAATTTGCGGACCAATCCTAGCATAGGAACATGATCAAGAGACATCCACAAGCACATTGTAATCATCCGCACAATCTCTAATCACTCTGTCATGAAGATTCTTCAAACTGGAGCACAAGAACAATACTGTCAGACACTGTCATAAGGAAAAAATAGCTTGTGGACCACCAAATCACGAACCATTGAAGTTGAAGGCACATAACATCATTCTAGACTTAACTCTAGAACCACAGACCAAAATACTTCAATGCAAAGCATAACACTTTCTCCCTATCACCACCAAACATACAGAAAAAAAACAATTTTCACTCTGGTGAACATAATTCACTTAACTCTTCATATCGGAGGCTCAAACTTAGAATGTAGTATCTTTAGACATGCCTCTAAACAACTTCCAATCCATAGACAAAGATATCCATCATACAAGAAATGCGGAGCAATCTAGTGGACTGTTCTTTTTGCAATACAAAAGAAACTCTGCACCACACTGTTTCCACTGGAGGAGCAAATTTTCTCAATATCCTCAACATCAGAATCAATTACATGGGTGAATACAAAGCATCTAACTTATTACAAGAAAGTAACAAGATAAGGGTACATTTGACACCAATGACAATAGTGATATGTTGACATCAATGACAACATCGGTTAAGCACATACTTGCAACAGAAAGATACGCTGTCATGATGAAGGTGGATATAAAATCACTACCTACAAGAAATAATACCATATATTGTGGATTATGCGATGAATGGGTTGACCTTGAAACACGAGATTGCCATTCACAGCTATCCAGGTTGAGAGAAGATGATGAAGAAAATGAGTCATGGTATAACACAAACCACAATAATAAAGCACAAAAAAATACTATGGCATATTTGAAAGGCCTGGCAGAAAGATTATATACATTCAAGATCAAGGATATAAGCAAAATACTTGGAAGAACCAAAGAAATATGAACACTGTTCAAGACTTAACCCCTAACGCACCATATGGAAATAATTACAGTGACAATGAGAGACCAATTTGGAGGATATAGAGGAGGTCGAGGCCATGGAAGAGGTAGAAGAACAAGGGATGATGCAATGAGCTATAAACGTTTCTAATTACTGTTGGGAAGAAAGGAGAAGACAGTGCACATTTTGTAGTAGTACAAAGCATGACCTATTCTCACGTGATAAAACACAACAATACTTCCAAAATGCACCGCAACAGGGAAAAAGTGATGACCTAGAAAAATCTATGAAAAAAAAAGGGGCCAGGTTAATTCGAAGAGTCTCTAAGAAACAAAGTTAGTTATTAAGGAACACAAGCATGAACAAGTGAAAATGAACAAAACAAAAGTGAAATAAAAGGTTGCAGTAGTAACATAACAAGGTACAAATATTCCAGGACATTATACTACTGAAATAGAAAAAAATGCAACTGAGGAGGAAGATACATTTCTTCCATGATAAGAAACAACATTAGGACATTGTCCAACAAACATAGCAGATTGTGACCCAAGAACATAATGGACAAAAATAATATATAAGCAGTTCTACATAGAAAAAGAGGTTGTGGTACTTAAATTGTTCACAACACTAACACTACAACATAATTTTATGGAGAAAGATAACACAATTAGACGGAAATGATAGGGGCGATAGGTGAGCGTTGCCAGAGAGAAAGATAAAAGGAAAATAAAGATTGGATGAAGAAGCCATAGGGGCTGTCACAAATTTGATACAAAGGGATTTACATGACCTTGAACCAATAACAATGCATTTTGATAGGGCCACAAAGATTTTCAAAAGTATAAAAGGAAGTATTTAGGCATATGACCAATTAAGAAGCTTGTGGAGGGAAGAACATAATCAAGCCCTAGACCTACCACAAATAAGTAAAACACATAAGTTTCAACCTAATTTTGGTAATATTCAAACTAGGGTTGATAATCAATGGGAATAGCTATTAAATCCTATACGTAACCTCCAACCCTTGATGTTGGATGCAGATTACCTCGACCATATGGTTAAAAGAAGTGTAATGAAGTTTAGAGATAGAGAAGAAGATTTGGTATATGAGGAGATTAGTTTTGGAAGTATAAGATAATTAAATGAAAAGTCACTTGCAAAAGACATGATGCCATTATCAAATGAAAAAGTATCCCCAAAAAGAAAGAGACACTTTGAAGGGACACATCCCCTCGACGAGGAGGCAACTAGTGTGCCTTATAAAGCAAGAAGAATTTTAGTAGAGGATCAAGTTGACAATAAGAAAGACATAGAAGAAGAAATAAAGAGAGATTTCAAAGAAATACTGGGAAAGGACTATTTTGAGATCAAGTTATAAAGAGATAAGGAAAATGAACACAAAACTCTAATGCAAAGGCGAAAACCTAACTAGAAAGGTAAGGAAGAAACCTATTGCAAAACATTGGAGATATTGCAAAAACAAAAAAAGTATAGATAGATGCCATAATTAAGCTACTAGTGTTTGAAAATGGTACCAATGAAGCAAGAAAGCATATCTTTGTTCTAGAATTTGATAAAAGATTTAAAGAAATAATCGACAAATTAGAAGAACCATTAACTCAAAGGTAAAAGATTGAATGGCTCACATTCGGGATAAGCCCTGAAGTTAGATCATCTTTAGATGGGAGAATATTCAAAACTTATGCAAAAGCAGTTACATTGGTTTGCCACAGAGAATCACAAACGTGGCACAAGCAGGACAAAACTAAACAAAACTTAGAATTAGAAAGAATGAAAATAGAATTGGGGCAATTGAAGCTAAAACAAGAAATTTTAGCAAAGCAAGAAGAAAAGAGGCCTAATATATGGTGCTCCTATAGCACTAAAGAAAGACACATAGGAAATGAATGTCCTTATTTTAAAGGGGAAAGAAAGGCTGCCCTGATGAAGGTGGGTATAAAATTACAACCTATAAGAAATAATAAAATATATTATGGATTATGCGATGAATGGGATGATCATGAAATAGGAGGTTGCCCTTCACAACTATATGTGAAAGGTCTGGCAGAAAGACCGTTTTACATTTGGGATGAGGGATGGAAGCAACCTACTTGGAAAAACCAATGAAATATGAACACTGTTCAAAACTCAAACCCTAATGCACCATATGCAAATAATTAAAGTGATGATGAGAGAGACTAATTTTGAACATATAGAGGAGGTCGAGGCCATGGTAGATGTAGGAGGAGAGATGATGCAATGAGCTATAAATGCGGTAAACTGAGACACTTTCCCAATCACTGCTGGGGGGAAAGGAGAAGATAGTACACATTTTGTAGCAGTACAAAGAATGACCTATTCGCATGTGATAAAGCACAATAATACTTCCAAAATACACCACAACAGACAAAAAGTGACGACCTAGAAAAATCTATGAAACAAAAAGGGGCAAGGGTAATCCTGAGTCCATAAGCAACAAGGTTAGTTATTGAGAATGTGCCAGAGAGACAAAGATTGTAACACAGATATATCTTCATTGAAATATTCAGTTTGAGAGAGCCAACATAAGGAAGGCAAGTATGAGCAAGTTAAAATGAATGAAACTACTGAAACATAAGGAGAGAGTGAGGAGGAAGATACATTCCTCCGTGATAAGAAACAACATTAGGACATTGTCTAGAAAACAAAGTAGATTGTGGCCAAGAACAAGATAGACAAAACAATATATAATTAGTTGTTCACAAAAAAAGAGGTTGTGGTATTTAAACTGCCCATAATGCTAAGGCAACAACACAATTTTATGGAGAAATTGAAGCAATTTGACAAGTACTAGAACAAGGAGAAAGTACCCAAACATCAAATCTAACAAATGGGCAGAATAGATAGACATTGGAAGAGAAAACCACTATTGGTAGATTCTCATATAAATCACACAAAAGTCAAACATGTTATGATAGACTTGGGTGCGGATGTAAAAATGATTACCAAGAGGCTCTGGGAACAACTAGGAAAACCTAGGTTGTCTGAAACTACCTACAATATCACTTTAGCAGATGGATCTAGTATGGCAACACTTGGGACTTGGAAGCAAGTTCAAGGGAAGCTGATGGGCATAAAATAGGTCATAGACTTTGTTGTCGTAGCCATGAAAGGACAAGAAGATTCGTTCAATTCATAATTAGGATTAAGATGGTTTGTTGATGCAAATGGCATTGTGGACTCTCACAAAGAAGAACCATCTTTTGCGGATAACAATAAAAGTGTATACATACCCTTATGATCACCCATGAAAAATGCATATGTTGAAGAATCCAATTATGCAGAAGGAAATGATAACTATCCTAAGAATATTTTGTCAATATCAAAGTTAGAAACGAATGTGACAAAAGAAGAACCTAATTGAGGAGGAGAAATAGAAGCAGAAAATGATAATGAGAGTATTGACATTGAGGATGTTTTGGAAACATGGATACGAAGTGAACTGGAACTAAAAATGCAAAGAATGACAATATTCCGGAGGGAATATGCTGAAAATTAGAAGGAAAAACATACTGCAAACGTTTGCATGAAATGCAAATCTACTGTAGAATATATGCACCATAGATGAAGAGCAAAACATAAGTGAATCTCGGGTGTCTAGACAAATTAATCACATTATAAGAGGAATTTCACATATCAAACTACCTAGTTTTTAATAGTGAAAAACTTACAAATATATTTACCCGAGATGGAGATAGTTTTTCAAAGAAACAAAGTAGGCTAGAAGTATTACAACATACATTAGTATGCAATGGTTAACTCATAATGATTCAGTTCAAAATTGGTCCATATTTAAGCTTCTTATCGGTGTAAGATATTTACTGGAGGAAGGAGAATACAAAACCATACCATAGTATGAAGGACACATCCCATCGCAATAACATTTAACTACCTGTATAATAGTATGGGAAGGCAAACAGGAACATAGAAAGTTTATATACACCCATATGTTCTATTGGACATTGTCATCGATAGCACAAACCTGATATATAAACCAAGAAAGGAGAAGAGAAACCAGCAACTGGGATGAAGTAAAATATGACTGTATACATACATTTTTCTTCTATAGCCCAAAAAAATATATACATATTGCACTCTTGAAAATGAAGGAAATAATCTTTCAAAAAATGACTGAGGAAGAGGATGCAACTGGAGAAAAATACACCACCTCCTAGAACTAAAGGAATATGGAAACTGGTAGAATGGATGGACAAACAGTCAAGTCGTAATGGTTAGAAAAGTTATAAAACTACAAGAATGGATGATGAAAGTACTAAGGATCTAGAAATAGATGCCCAAGAAGGATGAGGTTGAACATATGCAGAAGCTTACAAATATCATTGAATCTAAAGAAATGCACATTTGTGGTACCATTTTGGACTTTGTTCGGCCGCATTATTTGTAAATAAGGATTGATGGTATATCCTTTGAAGGTAACTCTGATCTTCACACTACCAGTACCAAAAAGCAACAAAAGTAGTGAGAACTTTCTTGGTATATACTAAATACCACCACAAATTCATTAAAGGATATGCACCTGTAGTAGTGCCTGTGGAAGAATTAAAAAATATTGAGTGAAATAATCAATGTCAAATCTCATTTGAAATAATAAAATAGAAATTGCAGAGGCTCTTATTGTAATATTTCCAGATTGGAGCATTCCATTTTCTAGTAGGAAATTAACAAAAGACCATCCTATAGCATTTTGTAGTAGGAAATTAACTAAGGCTAAGAGAAACTATAGCACAACAGAGAGGGAAGCCCTACCAATGATGTATGCATTAAAGAAGTTTAGACATTATATTTTATCAACACTTTTAATTTTCTATACGATCATCAATCATTGAAATACTTATTGAACAATACAGTCATCCAAGGGACAATATGTGGATTGTTATTATTATTCTAGGAATTTGATTTCACAATAAAAGTAAAACTGGGGAAGCACAATCAAGGTCCTAACTACTTATCGGGAATTGAAATGGAAGAAAAATAAGAAAGTCAATAAGAAGAATGTCTTGGGATAAATATTTTAGGGGTTAAGGCGGTATTAGAGGAGTTGAAAGAGATAGCATGTTTACTAGCCACATTAGAATTCCCATCTAAGACATCTCTGCAACAAAAATAAATTGTAATGTGGAAAACTTTCCCATACACACTCATTGAAGGAGAATTGTATATCAGAGGAAGGGATGATATAATAAGGAGAGTTGTATATGAACATGGAAGAGAGGATATATTAAAGGAGGCATATGAAGGTGTAGAAGGAGGCCACAACTCCGAAGACCTTACCACAAAGAAGATAAAGCTAGCAGGGTTATGGTGGCCTACCTTATTTCAAGATGCAAAGAGGTATTTAAAACATTGTGATATATTGCAAAGGGTAGGAAAACCTATCACAAAAGATGAAATGCCACTCACGTTGATACTAGCACAACTCCCTTTCGCAAAATCGGTGATTGATTTTATTGGATATATAGATTCCCTTGCTAAACAGTTGAAAGCAAGATATAAATGCAGAGAAAGACAAAAGGAAAAGAAAGATTGGATGAAGAAGTCGTAGGGGTTGTGGCCAATTTAATACAAAGGGATATAAATGACCTTGAACCAATAACAATGTATTTTGATAGGGCTACAAAGATTATAAAAAGTATGAGAAAGTATTGAGGAATATCACCAATTAAGATGTTTGTGGGTGGGAAGAACATAATCAAACCTTACCCCTAGTGCAAATAAGTAAAATGCATAAGTTTCAACCTAATTTTGGTAATATTGCAATTAGAGTTTATAAACAATGGGAAGCGTTATTAAATCCTATACGTAACCTCTAGTGCTTGAAGTTAGATGTGGGTCACCTAGACCATCTGGTATATAGAAGCGTAATGAAGGTTAGAGAAAGAGAAGAAGATGTGGTATATGAGGAGATTAATTTTGGAATTATAAGTCAATTAAATGAGAAGTCACTTGCAAAAGGCATGATGTCGATAACAAATGAAAATTATTCCCGAAAACAAAGAGACACATGCCCTCGACCTAGAGTAGCCCTAGGTGCGTTATAAAGCAAGAAGAATTTTTGTAGAGGATCAAGTTGACAATAACTAAGACATAGAAGAAGAAATTAAGAGAGATTTCAAAGAAATATTGGGAAAGGACTATTTTGAGATCAAGTTAAAAAGAGATAAGGGAAGGGAACAATGAACCGTAATACAAAGGCGAAATCCTAAGTAAAAAGGTAAGGAAGAAACCTAATGGAAAACACCAGAGATATCGAAAAAATAGAAAAAAAGTATAAATGGATGCCATAATTAAGCTACCATTGTTTGAAAATGATACCAATGAAGCAACAGAGGATATCTTTGTTCTAGAATCTATTTGGAATGAAAATCGTATAACCAGCGATGAAATCAAAGTGTTTGACTTTATAGAAACATTGAGAAATGATGCTTTGAGATAGCATAGGAAGGCGTGCCCTAAACATGATAAAAATTGGGATGATGTTAAAAAGGAGTTGTTGGAAAACTTTGAAACTCTAGAGATCCACACAAAATGAGTAACCAAGATGAGGGAGTTAATACAAAAATATAGAGACACGAGATTGCCCTTCACAACTATCTAGATTGAGAGAAGACGATGAAGAAAATGAGTCATGGTATAACACATACCACAAGAATAAAGCACAAAACAATACTATGGCATTTGTGAAAGGCCTGGTAGAAAGAGCATTATACATTTAGGATCAAGGATATAAACAACATGTACTTGGAAATACCACAGAAATATGAACATGGTTGAAGACTCAAATCCTAATGCACAATATGGAAATAAATATAGTGACAATGAGAGACACCAATTTGGAGGATATAGAGGAGGCTGAGGCCATGGTAGAGGTAAAAGAACAAGAGATGATGCAATGAGCCATAAATGTGGTAAAGTGAGACACTTTTCCAATGACTGTTGGGGAGAAAGGAGAAGACAATACACATTTTGTAGTAGTACAAAGCATGACCTATTCTCATGTGATAAAACACAATAATACTTCCAAAATGCACCGCAACAGGGAAAAAGTGATGACCTAGAAAAATCTATGAAAGAAAAAGGGGCCAGGGTAATTCAGAGAGTCCCTAAGGAACAAGGTTAGTTTTTAAAAACGTGCTAGAAAGACAAAGATTGTAACACAAATATATTTGCATCAAAACCTTCAAATGGAGAGAGCCAACATAAGGAACACAAGCATGAGCGAGCTAAAATGAATAAAACTAAAGGGAAAGAAAGGGTTGTAGTAGTTACATGAGAAGGTACAAATACCTCAGGACATTATACTACTGAAACAGAAGGAGAGACTAAGGAGGAAGATACATTCTTCTGTGATGAGAAACAACATTAGGACATTTTTCAGCAAAGAAATCAGATTGTGACCCAAGAACATAATAGGAAAAAACAAAATGTAAACATAATGGGTAGACACAGTAAATGTATAAAGTGACTATTAGGGCTATATAAACCCTAAGCCTCACTAGACATTTTGTTTGCATCCAAATACCTTGAGAATTTGAGCTAAGAGGTGAAAGAACTTCAAAGAGACTAAGCCTTAGCTGTAAGCTAAAAAAAGAAATGGCTACACTAGTGCTCATTGATATTACAGAGAAACCAAGGCCCAAATACAAGAAGTGCCCATACAAGGCAACAGGGGTTAATAAAGGAGCATTCTCTGGAGTTTAGGTAGATGTTATATACATTGAGGATGTCAGAAAATACATTCACATAGAAATCATGGAGATAGACCATATGAAATTTGAAGAACTGAGTGGCACTCTACTCAATGATACATGATATTCACTTAAACGTCAAAACAAGTAAGGAACTTGACATTTGGAAGGTCTACCTAGATTTTAGTGATGCTCATGAATGGTTTTGGATTGCACTCAATAGAACTCATAACGAATGCATATACCTGGATAAACACTATCGAATCAATGAAGAGACCATCAGGGGAGTAACATGACTAAACTCTATAGTATTGATGCCGATAATGAAATCCATTAAAAAAATAGTGATGGAATTGAGAGGGGAAAAACCATATGGGTAGAGCCTAAGTGTCAACGATATAATAGATTTAAGGGTCTGGTATGCGACAATGGGAATAGGATACAATGTGTACTATGCAAACATAGAGGGATCTACCACTGCTATCGTAATCCATACAGTCTAGCAAATGGGAAAGAACATAAAGACTTTGACCTCTGCGAACTGATCAGACACCAAGTGATGGAGAATCTAAAGTGAACAAAAGAATCCAATTTCAACTTCAGATATGGAACCGTAATAATTTGTTTAGTATTTTTTTCTTAAATGAACTACCGAGGTTGAAGGGTAAAGCATTGCAACAACATCTCAAAGTAGCCGCACAAATAAAACAATATATTAGAAGCTTTAGTGATAGAAAAACCTTCAATACAATGTATTGGGGATTCTTCAAGTCACTACAATCAGAGATGCAAGCTAGAGAAAGATTCCCATATGAAGTAGTTAAACAAATACATTAATTGTATAACATTCATGATCGATAAACATTAAACATACATGGAACTAGCAGAGCTTAGAACTTCTTAGATACCCAGGCTACCTTATGAAATAACTCCAACAGAAATAAAGACTTGTGTGACAAATTTGCTAAGCAAGCCTAAAGATACTATCCCAGAAAGGTTTGGAACATATAAGGAGATAATGGATAAGAAAACTAAAAAGAATGCAGAGGAGCAATTAGAAAAAAACAAAGAATGATTGCATAAAAAATGGGGAATTCTATCCTAGACTGACACATCTGTACTGCATCATACATCATCACTGACACAAGCTACTTCAGAAGCTTTGTAAGATACTTAGCGGCTCTACAGATGCCAACCTCATCTCAAAACCTCAGGAGGTGAGGAAGAAGCACATATGCGACAACTAGTGCAGATACTACACCAAAATTGACATATTCGACAAAGACAATGTCAACAAGTACAAGGGTAGCATAAAAAACTCTTGTGTAATTAGGTGAGGAGAAGAAAAAAGCACCTAGATGTTGCAAGTATGTGCTAATTGGTGTTGTCATTGATGTCAACATGTTTGTGTTGTCATTGGTCTCAACTGTGTCTTCTAATGTGGCAGTTGTTATCTGATTAAGTTGTATTAAAGTGATCCAAATGCCTTGTAGAGGTGCTGATGATGTTAGTAGATTGTTTCTGTTGCTGAGTTTCTAAGTGCTTTTGAGAGAATTTAATTAATACTAAAAACAATGTGTTGAAGAGTCTTTTGACTTACATAATATTGTTTGAGTTTTTGCTCTACATATCTTCTATGTTGGAGATCTGAGTGTGCGGTTTGGATATTGTGAAGAAGTGTTTGAAGATGCTAAATCTAGAATTTAGTGCTCTGGATTGTTGTATAGTGAAATTTATGTTCACCAATTTGAGAACATTATTTGACATTGTTCCGGAGGGTATTTATGCTAAAAATTAGAAGGAAAAAAATACTGCAAATGTTTGCATGAAATGAAAATCTACTGCAGAATATATGCACCATAGATGAAGAGCAAAACATAAGGGAATCTCAGGTGTCTAGACAAATTAATCACATTATAAGAGGAATTTTACATATCAAACTACCTAGTTTTCAAGAGTGAAAAACCTACAAATATACTTATCCAAGATGGAGATAATTTTTCAAAGAAACAAAGTAGGCTAGAAGTATTACAACATGCATTAGTATGGAATGGTCAAGTCATAACGATTCGGTTCAAAATTGGTCCATATTTAAGCTTCTTATCAGTGTAAGATATTTACCAAAGGAAGGAGAATACAAAACCATACCTTAGTATGAAGGATAGATCCCACCGCAAGAACATTTAACTACCTATATAAAGAAGAGAGTGATGGAGAGAGTGAAGAGGAAGATACATACTTCCATAATAAGAAACAATATTAGAACATTGTCTAAAAAATGAAGCAGATTGTGACAAAAAACAAGATAGACAAAAACAATATATAATCACTTCTTCACTCAAAAACGGTTGTGGTATTTAAACTGTCCACAACGCTAAGGAAACAACACAATTTTATGGAGAAATTGAAGCAATTTGACAAGTATTGGAACAAGGAGAAACTACCCAAACATCAAATCCGACAAATGGGTAAAATAGATAGACATTGGAAGACAAAATCATACAAGGAGAATACAAAACCATACCATAGTATGAAGGATGGATCCCACCGCATGGAGAATACTACTTTGTATGGTTTTTTTATTCTCCTTATATATTGTTGAAATATACTTATCAGAGATGGAGATAGAGGAACAACGTAGGCTAGAAGCAGTACAACATACATTAGTATGCAATGGTCAACTCATAAAGATTCAGTACAAAATTGGTCCATATTTAAGCTTCTTATCAGTGTAAGATATTTACCGTAGGGAGAATACGAAACCATACCAAAGTTTGAAAGACAAATCCCACCATAAGAGTATTTAACTACCTGTATAATAGTCTATGAAGGTAGACAGGAACATATAAAGTTTATATACACCCATATGTTCTATTGGACACTGTGACCAATAACACAAACCTAATATAAACCAAGAAAGGAGAAGAGAAACTAGCAACTGGGATGAAGTAAAATATGACTTTATACATACATTTTCCTTCTATAGCCCAAAGAAATATATACATACTTTACTCTTGAAAATGAAGGAAATAATCTTCCAACATATGACTAAGGAAGAGGACACGCAACAGGAGAAAAACACACCACCTCCTAGAATTGAAGAAATATGTCAAATGGTAGAATGGATAGACAAACAGTAAAGATGTAATGGATAGAAAAAAGTTATAAAACTACAAGAATAGATGATGAAAATACTGAGGATCTAGAAATAGATGCCCAAGAAGGAGAAAGAGAACTGGAGTTATTGACTAAACCAAAGGAAGAATACTACAATAAACCTCTTAAGATCAGGTAAGAGAATATTGAAAAAGAGGGAGACCCCAAGTTAGCAAAAATAGGAGACTACTAGGATGATAAGGTGGTAGCACAAGTAACTAAGATTATTTATGAATTTGAGGACTTATTTCCAAGAACTCTCAATGAAATGAAAGGAATCAAGGAACAAGTAGGGATGATGAAAATATAATTACAAGAGGGTATTAAACTAATAAGGAAAAGGCCATATAGAGTAAAACCAAGGGTACAAAAGTAATTAACAAAAGACCATCCTATAGAATTTTGTAGTAGGAAATTAAGTAAGGCTAAGAGAAACTATAGCACAACAGAGAGGAAAGCCCTACCAATGGTGTATGCATTAAAGAGGTTTAGACATTATCTTTTATCGACACCTTTAATTTTCTATACCGATTATGAATCATTGAAATACTTATTGAACAAACCGGTCATCCAAGGGACAATATGTCGATGGTTATTGTTATTCCAAAAATTTGATTTCACAATAAAAGTAAAACTGGGGGAAGCATAATCAAGGTCCTAACTACTTATCGGTAATTGAAACGGAAGATGAACAAGAAAGATAAGAAGAAGAAGGTTTTGGCACATATATTTTAAGGTTTAATGTTGTATCAGAGGAGTTGAAAGAGATAGCATGTTTACTAGCCATAGGAGAATCCCCATCTAATACATCCATGCCAAAAAAATAAATTGTAATGCAAAAGGCTTTCCCATACACACTCATTGAAGGATAATTGTATATTAGAGGAAGGAACAATATAATAAGGAGTGTTGTATATGAACATGAAATAGATGACATATTAAAGGAGGCATATGAAGGTGTAGAAGAAGGCCACAACTCTAAAGACCTTGCGGAAAGGAAGATAAAGCTAGCAGGGTTATGGTGGCCTACCTTATTTCAAGATGCAAAGAGGTATTTAAAACATTGTGATATATTGCAATGGGCTGGAAAACTTATCACAAAAGATGAAATGCCACTCATACCGGTACTAGCACAACTCCCATTTGCAAAAATGCGTGGTGGATTTTATGTGACAGTTAAGAAGTTTGTGGGGGAAAGAACATAATCAAACCCTAGCCCTACTACAAACAAGTAAAACACATAAGTTTGAACCTAATTTTGGTAATGCTCCAACTAGAGTTGATAAACAATGGGAAGAGTTATTAAATCCTATACGTAACCTCTAGCCATTGAAGTTGGATGCAGATTACCTAGACCATTTGGTAAATAGAAGCGTAATGAAGGTTAGAGAAAGAGAAGAAGATGTGGTATATGAACAGATTAATTTCAGAAGTATAAGACAATTAAATGAAAAGTCACTTGCAAAAGACATGATGTCGATAACAAATGAAAAAGTATCCCCGAAAACAAAGAGATTCTTTAAAGAGACACACCCCCTCGACCAAGAGTCAGCCTAGGTGCCTTATAAAGCAAGAAGAATTTTAGTAGAGGATCAAGTCGACAGTAATCAAGACATAGAAGTAGAAGTTAAGAGATATTTCAAAGAAATATTGGGAAAGGACTATTTTGAGATCAAGTTACAAAGAGATCTATTAAGGGAAGGGAACAGTAAACAGTAATACAAAGGCGAAATCCTAAGTAAAAAGGTAAGGAAGAAACCTACTGGAAAACACCAAAGATATTGGAAAAATAGAAAAAAGTACAAATGGATGCCATATTTAAGCTACTAATGTTTGAAAAAGATACCAATGAAGCAATAGAGCATATCTTTGTTCTAGAATATATTTGGAATGGAAATGGTATAACAAGGGATGAAATCAAAGTGTTTGACTTTACAGGAACATTTAGTCAATATCAAAGTTAGAAATGAATGAGATAGAAGGATGCCACAACTCCGAAGACCTTACCGCAAGGAATATAAAGATAGTAGACTTATGGTATCCTACGACAAATCAAACAATGTAAAGAGGTATTTGAAACATTGTGATATATGTCAATCGGTAGGAAAACCTATCGCAAAAGATGAAATGCCACTCATATCGGTACTAGTACAACTCCCATTCACTAAATGAGCGATTGATTTTATCGGATCTATAGATTTGCATGCTAAATAGTCAAAAGCAAGATATAAATGGAGAGAAAGACAAAAGGAAAAGAAAGATTGGATGAAGAAGTCATAGGGGTTGCCAAAATTTTGATACAAAGGTATACAAATGACCTTGAACTAATAATAATGCATTTCGATAGGGCTACAGAGATTCTCAAAAGTATTGGAGGAAGTATTGAGGTATATGATGAGTTAAGAAGTTTGTGGAGGGAAGAACATAATCAAACACTAGGCCTACTGCAAATAAGTAAAACGCATAAGTTTCACCCTAATTTTGGTAATATTCAAACTAGAGTTGATAAACAATGGGAAGAACTTTGTTAAATCCTATATGTAACCTCTAGCCCTTGAAGTTGGATGCGGATTACCTAGACCATCTAGTAAATAGAAGTGTAATGAAGGTTAGAGAAAGAGAAGAAGATGCGGTATATGAGGAGATTAGTTTCAAAAGTATAAGATAATTAAATAAAAAGGCATTTGGAAAAGACATGATGGCGTTAACGAATAAAAATTATCCCCGAAAAAATAAGAGACACTTTGAAGAGACACTCCCCCTCGACTAGGAGTCACCCCGGGTGCCTTATAAAGCAAAAAGAATTTCAGAAGAGGATTAAGTTGACAATAAGCAAGACATAGAAGAGGAAATTAAGAGAGATTTTGAAGAAATATTGGGAAACCAGTATTTTGAGATCAAGTTACAAAGAGATAAGGGAAGGGAACACAAAACTCTAATACAAAGGTAAAAACATAAATTGAAAGGTAACGAAGAAACTACTTATCGCAAAACATCGGAGATATCGGAAAAACAAAAAAAAAGTACAAATAGATGCCATATTTAAGCTCCTAGTGTTTGAATTAGATACCAATGAAGCGGCAGAGCATATCTTTGTTCTAGAATCTATTTCGAATCAAAATGGTATGACCAGGGATGAAATCAAAGTGTTTGGATTTATAGTTAATACATAAATATGGAGAAACTATAAAAGAATTTGATAAAAGATTCAAATAAACAATCCACAAATTAGCAGAACCATTAATTGAAAAAACAAAAGATTGAATGGTTCACATCCTGGATAAGCCGTGAAGTTAGATCATCTCTAGATTAGAGAATATTGAAAACTTATGCAAAAGCAATTACATTGGTTTGCCACATAGAATCACAAACGTGGCGCAAGTAGGATAAAACTAAAGAAAACCTAGAATTAGGAAGATTGAGAATAGAATTGGAGCAATTGATGCTAAAACAAGACATTGTAGCAAACCAGGAAGAAAAGAGGCCTAATATATGGTGCTCCTATTGCACTAAAGGAGGACACATAAGAAATGAATGCCCGTATTTGGAAGGGGAAAGAGAAGCTTCCACGATGAAGGTGGATATAAAATCACTACCTACAAAAAATAGTACAATACATTATGGATTATGCGATGAATGGGATGATCATGAAACACGAGATTGCCCTTCAAAACTATTCAGGGTGAGAGAAGATGATGATGAAAATGTGTCATGGTATAGTGCAAAGCACAAGAATAAAGCACAAAACAATACTATGCCATATGTGAAAGGCCTAGTGGAAAAATCGTTATACATTCAGGATCAGGGATATAAGCAACCTACTTGGAAAAAAACAAAGAAATATGAATGTTGTTCAGAGTCAAACCCTAATGCCCCATATGGAAATAATTAAAGTGGTGATGAGAGACCAATTTGGAGGATATAGAGGAGGCCAAGGTCATGGTAGAGGAAGATGGAGGAGAGATGATGCAATGAGCTATAAATGTGGTAAACCGAGATAGTTTTCCAATGATTGCTGGGGAGAAAGGGGAAGACAATGCACATTTTTTAGTAGTAAAAAGCATGACCTATTCTTATGTGATAAAGCACAACAATACTTCCAAAATGCACTGCAACAGGCAAAAAGTGATGACCTAGAAAAATCTATGAAATAAAAAAGGGTCAGAGTAATCCGAAGTGTCACTCAGGAACGATGTCAATTATTAAGAACCTGCCAGAGAGGCATATATTGTAACAAAGATATATTTTCATCGAAATCTTCATAAGGAGAAAGCCAACATAAGGAAGCCAAGCATGAGAAAGTTAAAATGAACAAAACTAAAGGGAAAGAAAAGGCTGCAGTAGTGACAAGATAAGTTACAAATACCCTAGTATATTATACTACTAAAAATAATGAAGGAGAGAGTGAGTAGGAAGGTGCATTCTTTCGTGATTAGAAAGAACATTAGGACATTGTCCAAGAAACAAAGCAGATTGTGACCAAAGAATAAGATAGAAACAAACAATATATAATTAGTTCTTCACAGAAAAAGAGGTTGTGGTACTTAAACAATTCATAAGGCTAACGTAACAACACAATTTTATGCAGAAATTGAAGCAATTTGACAAATACTGGAACAAGGAGAAAGTACCCAAACATGGAATCTAACAAATGGGTAAGATAGATAGACATTTGAAGACAAAACCGCTATTTGTAGATGCTCATATAAATCACAAAAAGGTCAAACATGTTATGGTAGACATGGGTGCGGAAAACCTAGGTTGTGTGAAACTACATACAATATCACTTTAGTAGATGGATCTAGTATGGTAACACTTGGGACATGGAAGCAAGTAGAAGGGAAGGTAATGGGCATAAAATAGGTCATAGACTTTGGTTTCATAGCCATGAAAGAAAAAGGGGATTCGTTCAATTCATAGTTAGGACTAAGATGATTTGTTGAGGCAAATGGCATTGTGGACTCTCCTAAAGAAGAATTATCTTTTGCGTATAACAACCTATGAGGCAAAACCAAAGGAACATGAACATTATTCAAAATTCAAACCCTAATGTATCATATGGAAATAATTACAGTGAGGATTAGAATGACTAATTTAGAGTGTATAGAGGAGGATGAGTTCTTGGTAGAGGTAGAAGAAAGAGAGATCATGCAATGTGCTATAAATGTGGTAAATCTGGACACTTTTCAAATGATTGTTGGGGAGAAAGGAGAAGACAATGCACATTTTGTAGTAGTACAAAGCATGACCTATTCTCATGTGATAAATTTTTGTACTGCACAATACCGGTTATTTCGTATTACCAAATTTTTGTACTGTACTAACTCTAAGGTTAAATGCAGAGGAATCCCTAACAAAGAGGACTGAAGAATTAGAGAAAATGGATGAAAATAAATTACTAGCATCAGATAATATGAATTTAGAAAGGAATCTCAAGAAAGCATGGCACATAAACTGATTTAGTACTCCTATATGATAGAAAATTTAAGAAACAAGGAAATTTAAAGATAAGGTGGCTAGGACCATACTATATACATAAAATTGTAAAATCTGGAGCAGTGGGGCTAAAAGATATGGAAGGGAAATTAAAAACTGGTAATGTAAACGGTGTAAAAAGATGGAAGGCAGAACAATTCTAGAATGTATCATAACAAATGACTGTTATATTGTAACATATTATATCATAAACTGACTGTTAGAAGCACATAACAATCACAGGACTACAAAAACCCGTGGAAAGCATAATGGGTAGACACAGTAAATGTATAAAATAACTATTAGGGCTATATAAACCCTAAGCCTCACTACACATTTTGTTTGCATCCAAATACTTTGAGAATTTGAACTAAGAGGTGAAAAAACTTCAAAGAGACTAAACCTTAGCTGTAAGCTAAAAAAATAAATGGCTACACTAGTGCTCAGTGATATTACAGAGAAACCAAGGCCCAAATACAAGAAGTCCCCATACAAGGAAATGTGGGTTAATAAAGAATGAGCATTCTTTGTAGTTTAGGTAGATGTTATATACATTGAAGATGTCAGAAATTACATTCACATAGAAATCATGGAGATAGACCATATGAAATTTGAAGAACTGAGTGGCACTCTACTCAATGATACAAGATATTCACTTAAATGTCAAAACGAGTAAGGAACTTGACATTTGGAAGGTCTACCTGGATTTTAGTGATGCTCATGAATAGTTTTGGATTGCACTCAACAGAACTCATAATAAATGCATATACCTGGATAAACGATATCGAATCAACGAAGAGACCATCAAGGGAGTAACATGACTCAACTCTATAGCATCGGTGCTGATAATGAAATCCATTAAAAAGACAATGATGGAATTGAGAGGGGAAAAACCATATGGGTAGAGCCTAAGTGTCAAAGATATAATAGATTTAAGGGTCTGGTATGTGACAATGGGAATAGGATACAATGTATACTATGCAAACATAGAGGGATCTGCCACCGCTATCACAATCCATACAGCCTAGCAAATGGGAAAGAACATAAAGACTTTGACCTCTATGAAGTGATGAGAGAACAACTGATGGAGAATCTGAAGTGAACAAAAGAATCCAATTTTAGCTTCTGATATGGAACGTAATAATTTGTTTAGTATTTTTTTCTTAAATGAACTACTGAGGTTTAAGGGCAAAGCATCACAACATCTCAAAGTAGCTACACAACTAAAACAATATATTAGAAGCTTTAGTGATAGAAAAACCTTCAATACAATGTATTGGGGATTCTTCAAATCACTACAATCAGAGATGCAAGCTAGAGAAAGATTCCCATATGAAGTAGTTAAACTATACATTAATCGTATAACATTCATGGTCAATAAAGATTATACATACATGGAAGTAGCGGAGCCTAGAACTTCTTGGATACCCAGGCTACCTTATGAAATGACTCCAACAGAAATAAAGACTAATGTGACAAATTTACTAAGCAAGCCTAAAGATACTATCCCAGAAACGTTTGGAACATATAAGGAGATAATGGATAAGCAAACTAAAAAGAATGTAGAGGAGGAATTAGAAAAAAACAAAGAATGATTGCATAAAAAATGGGGAATTCTATCCTAGGCTGACACATCTGCACCGCATCATACAACATCACCGGCACAAGCTAATTTAGAAGCTCTGTAAGATACTTAGCATCTATGTAGATGCCAACCTCATCTCAAAACCTCTGGAGGTGAGGAAGAAACACATATGCGACAACTAGTGCAGATACTACACCACAATTGACATATTCGACATAAACTATGTCAACAAGTGCAAGGGTAGCATCAAAAAGTCTTGTACAATTAGGTGAGGAGAAGAAAAAGGCACCTAGATGTTGCAAGTATGTGCTAATTGGTGTTGTCATTGCTGTCAACATGTTTGTGTTGTCATTGGTCTCAACTGTTTCTTCTAATGTGGCAGTTGTTATTTGATTAAGTTGTATTAAAGTGATTTGAATGCCTTGTAGAGGTGCTGATGATGTTAGTAGATTGTTTCTGTTGCTGAGTTTCCAAGTGCTTTTTAGAGAATTTAATAAATAGTGAAAATAGTGTGTTGAAGAGTCTTTTGACTTACAGAATATTGTTCGAGTTTTTGCTCTACATTTATTCTCTATTGGAGATCTGACTGTGCGGTTTGGATATATTGTGAAGAAGTGTTTGAAGATGCTAAATCCAGAATTTGGTGCTCTGGATTGTTGTACAGTGAAAGTTATGTTCACCAATTTGAGAACATTATTTGACAATGTTTCTGAGTTATGCAAAGGTGTTTGGGAGAAAGTATTCTGCCCTGCATTCCTCTGCAGATTTGTTTTAGTTGCTCTGGTTCTAGATATGTGTTCGTAAGGAGCTTATCTCACCTCCTTCTAAAAGGGTTGTGATTTGGTGCTCCGGAAAGTAATTTATTCGGTGGCAAAGTTTGATAGTGTTGTTGAGTTCATGTGAAAGTTGTTGTGGCCGAATTTGTCAGTTTCCAGGTGACTTTAAGATGTTCATGGATGTTTTTGGATTGTGTTAAAGCACTGTTTATGGGCCGCAAGATATGGTTGTGATCATAGAAGTGTGTGATCAAGATTTCCTTATGTTTACACTATTTTGCCGACTTTGAATGTTTGCACTAATTGAGGAGGTGATTTAATGATTATGTTAGTGTTGTGTAGTGTGCCTAGATAGATTTGGGTCTGAGCTAAGGCATAGAATGGTTTGCTTTCATTCCCTTGTGCCGTGGAATGTTTAGGTTCAAACCTAATTGAAATATTGTGTGTTTTCAGACCTTGAAGATTGTTTCAAAGGAAATTATGGTATAAATATGATGTTAAGGATTTGTGGTGTGTGGGTGTGAATGGGGAATATGATGTAGTGATGCGAATTTGATCATGACACCAAGGGATTTCATGTGTTAGGCTACTAGATGCAGTGAGAAGGTGTCTACAATTTTTGGTGATGCTACGAAGGTGTTGTGTATGTTATGGTGTATAATGAGCTTCATTGGAATTGAACTTCATGCATGGGTTAGATGTAACTATATCAGTTCAAAGTCTGGTAGTGAGCCATTCTTTTGTTGATTCTTTCTTTTTCAGTGGGTAGCGAGTCCACTTGGACAGTGAGTCCCCTGCAGTGAGCATTCTCTCTTGGTAGTGAGCCTTTGTAATTCCAAAACTTCTATTGCTCAGCAAATGCCAACCTCATCTAAAAACCTTTGGAGGTGAGGAAGAAGCACATATATGACAAACAATGCAGATACTGCACCACAGTTGACATATTCGACACAGACAATGTTAGCAAGTGCAAGGGTAGCATCAAAAACTCTTGTGCAATTAGGTGAGGAGAAGAAAAAGGCACCTAGATGTTGCAAGTATGTGCTAATTGGTGTTGTCATTAATGTCAACATGTTTGTGTTGTCATTGGTCTCAACTGTGTCTTCTAATGTGGCAGTTGTTATTTGATTAAGTTGTTGTATTAAAGTGATCTGAATGCCTTGTAGAGGTGTTGATGATGTTAGTAGATTGTTTCTGTTGCTGAGTTTCCAAATGCTTTTGAGAGAATTTAATTAATACTGAAAATTGTGTGTTGAAGAGTCTTTCGACTTACATAATATTGTTTGAGTTTTTGCTCTACATTTCTTCTGTGTTCGAGATCTAAGTGTACAGTTTGGATATATTGTGAAGATGTGTTTGAAGATGCTAAATCTAGAATTTGGTGCTCCGAATCATTGTATAGTGAAAGTTATGTTCATCAATTTGAGAACATTATATGAAATTGTTCTGGAGGGTATTTATGCTAAAAACTAGAAGGAAAAACATCGTAAAAATGTTTGCATGAAATGAAAATCTACTGCAAAATATATGCACCATAGATGAAGAGCAAAACATAAGGGAATCTCGAGTGTCTAGACAAATTAATCACATTATAAGAGGAATTTCACATATCAAACTACCTAGTTTTCAAGAGTGAAAAAACTACAAATATAATTATCTGAGATGGAGATAATTTTTCAAAGAAACAAAGTAGGCTAGAAGTATTACAACATACATTAGTATGCAATGGTCAACTCATAATGATTCAATTCATAATTGGTCCATATTTAAGCTTCTTATCGGTGTAAGATATTTACCGGATGAAGGAGAATACAAAACCATACCATAGTGTGAAGGACAGATCCCACCGCAAGAACATTTAACTACCTATATAAAGGAGAGAGTGAAGAGGACGATACGTACTTCCATGATAAGAAACAATATTAGGACATTGTCTAGAAAATGAAGTAGATTGTGATAAAAAACAAGATAGACAAAAACAATAAATAATCAGTTTTTCACTAAAAAAGGTTGTGGTATTTAAACTGTCCACAACGCTAAGGCAACAACACAATTTTATGGAGAAATTGAAGCAATTTGACAAGTATTGGAACAAGGAGAAACTACCCAAACATCAAATCTGACAAATGGGCAAAATAGATAGACAATGTAAGATAAAATCATACAAGGAGAATATAAAACCATACCATAGTATGAAGGACGTATTGATAACTAAGAGGGGGGGGTGAATCAATTATCTTAATTATTTCAGCTTTTTGAACTTTCTTGATAATTAGTGCAGCATCAATTCAAACAAGCAAACATAAGCATGAAATAGAAATACACATGACACAATATTTTTGACGTGGAAACCCTGTTAAGGGAGAAAACCACGGGGTGATTAACCCAAGATTGTATTCTCTGTTAGAAGAATGGAAGTACAAAATGGCACTTGCCAATTAGGGCTCACTGCCTGAGCACACTGCTCACAAGAGGCACACTACCTACAAGAGACACACTGTCTACAATTTATAAAGAGTATAATACAATACTTGAACTGATAAGAAGCATCAACATATGTTGGAGTTTAGTTCCGGTTAGGCTCTGTATACTGATCTGCTGCACTTCATCTTTCCTCTTCTTTTATGCTGCTCTTCTTTCACATACTGGATCTTCCTTTCTGCTTTTATTTGGCTCTACTGCTTTTCTTCGCACATCACTTTTCACAACAACACCTCTCATAACTAAATCCATCTTGTATATATATCCGCACAAGTGATTTCATCACCTTTCTAGTCAGCACCCGGAATAGTCAATCTTTTCACAAACTCTGATCTGTCGACTGAATCCTTGCACACCAAGTAATGCGGATCAAAGATATCTTGTGGAAATCATTAATCATGTCAGCCAAACATAATTCATGCCTTCATAACCTTTACCAATATCAGTGACACATCCGGAATAATGTTTGATGTTCTGCTAGTCAGTTCTTCCTCTGTTCACACTGTCACTTGGGAACCTGATACTCAAGCATTCATATCTCTTTATCCTTTCCACACCGGAGGCTCAAACCTTGGAATCTATCAGTCAAGATACTCCTCTTGACTTCCCCAAATCTGCACTTCATTGAGATACTTCTGCTAAGAGATCCAGACCTGTCTGTCGGACCTTACTGACTACTCTGTTCTTGTTTACCAGACCACAACATTCTTCACTCTGACTTCCGGTATAGACATACCATGTCCTGCGGATGTGTGGGATGAACTTTGTTTCCATCAATGACAACATTCATGAATCCATATAGTGTCTCTTGCCAACAATCTCCCCCTTTGGCATTGATGGCAACACTTAGTGAAAAATGACTAAGTGTTTACACTATGCTCCCCCTTGGTTGATGTTCTGTTTTTATATACATTTTCTGGAGCTCCCCCTTAGTTGGATTCCTCATTTTTCACTACTCTTCACTCCCCCTTTGACATCAATGGCAAAGGGTAGGGTCCGCATATCAAAACTTTCAAAATTTCAACTATACTTAGCCGCATAAGTATATACATATGGCATACTTACATATACTTAAGTATGTCTGCAAAAGTTGTCTTCAATTGAATAAGTTCTATAGCCCAACTTTGCTTCATTCTGTCCAAAATTGAAATATGACCGCTCAACAAGAACGCAAAAGCATCTGCCCTTTTTAGATCTGTTGGATCATTGGTCTAGGCTGTGATTTGAGCTTCACTTATGGCCTCATGCATGGCCTCTAACTTAGGGATAATGATCCTTCTAAGTTCACCCATCCGGCTAATTATGTTCTTCCTTTCCTTCTCAAAATTCTTTATTGCATTTGTGATTGCAATAGTCTGACACTCTTGATTTACTATGGAGGATGAGAGAGGATCAAAACTTTGAGACAGACTTAATAGTTTATCCTCTTGTTCTTTTACTTTCCTCTCAATATCTTTGGTCACTATGGGCCAAGATAAGCAAAATTTGTACATATTTTCGCCATCTTTAAGAGCATTTTCCAAGCTGTTTATCCCAATATCCATGACTTTCCTGTCATTTGTTATAAGACCCTGTACTTCGGAGAATCTCTTATCCAAAAACTCCTTCTGGACCTTTTCTTCAGCTAACTTCTCTAGAGAACCAAAATGTGTGCTAACACTGTTGACTAGAGTTTTGAGATTACCGGATGTGGAGGCTATGGGATCTTTCTGAAATGATGGCATAATCTTTTCAAGCACTCCGGAAGCAGCTTCTATCAACTCACAGTCTTCCATGTGAGACTTCAGGAGTTTTTCTTTAACCTTTGCATTAGCAAATGAGGCTATCTTCATTGTCTGTATCGAAGAAAGAGAATCAAAATTAAATGGTCCTTGTAGAAGCTCTGTTTCATCAATCTCCATTGTTTCTTTGTTCAGGAATTCTTGGACAGTTTTTGCAGTGTCTCTTGCCGGAGATAGATTTTTCTTTTCTTCTGCAGACACAGAACTGTTTTTTTGAGCTTTCTCCCCTTCCACAACCTTTGTACTGATATCTTCTTTTCCCTTCACCTCTGCTTCTTTCTCCTTTATTCTTTCTTCTCCTTTGGATCTGGAGTCAGCAGGGGAAACCAGAGGAGAAATGTTAGTCTGTTCAAGGCCCACCTCTTCTGACATTTTCTCAGTAGATTCTTCTGCAACATTTGTAGTCGAGGGGTCAGTACCCAAGTCCTCTATAATAGGAAGATTAAATCTTTTGAAGGCCTTCCGGAGGATCTCTTCTGTGTCCTTGGCTACCTTGTCAGTCTCACCAAGCATAAGTTGATTCATCCTTGCTTTGCTTCTGAACTCATCCTTACAATCTTTGAATATCATATTCATTGTCTTGGGGCCGATTGAAGGATATAGCTGAATTGCTAACTATTCCCGAATTTCTAGGTCTTTGGCTTGGGCATTCTTCTTTCTTATTTCTAGTTCCTTCTCCAAGCTTTTGGGGATCAGAGATATAATTTCAATGAATGCTTTGTTGTAGATATTTAGATACCTGACTGTGGCATCTTGTAATATCTTCTGATTTGCTTCACCATAATCATCATAGAACTCAACCATTGGCTAAAGATTTCTGTCCACTGTGACTGATTTGATTATATCATCAATGTGAAGAGTGGGTTTTTCAACATATTCCTCTGTCTTTTCTTCTTCCTTCTGTCCGGTAGAGGGTTGGTCGAATGTTTTCTTCTTTTTCTTCATTTTCCTGATTTCTTCATCAAATTTAGTTTCCTCTTCATCCCTTTGACTGGCATAGGCTCTTGTAGCTTTTGTCTTTGTTCTTTTCTCTCCTTTGTCGGATGATTGTGCTTCTTGTTCTGATGTCCTTGAGCCTTTGGTAGTAGTAGGTGCAGATCTCTTTGATGATCTGGTCCGGGTGGAAGGTTTTGCCGGAGCACTTTCCTCATTTTTCTTTTCTACCTTCTTCTTCTCTTCCTCAACCCTTTCCATCTTTTTCCTGTGGGCATCAATTGCCTCCTTTGAGATGCCATGGCCTTGGGCAACATTTTCTACTTCTTTTCTCACTTCCTCTTGATCTTTGGTTCTCTGAGTTCCACATGAATCTTTACACTTAGCTCCTCAAAGGTTCCAAACCTTTCTGCCTTTGGATCCTTTGGCTGACTTAGCATGTGTTGAACATGCAGCTCCACAATTTGTTTATCAACTTCATACCCCATGGGCATGATCCATATAGTTCTTGGTTCTACTGCCTCCATTAGGCACTGATTAGTCTCTACCATAAAACATACTGTGTCTTTGTATTTCTCAACAAGAGACTGGGGAATCCTTTCTCTTGCTTGCATCATGTTTTGAAAATTCTTGAAATATCTCCATAGGGCTATATTTCTTGCTTTAGCATCCCCAAGTTCATGCAAGTAATCTCTGATCTGAATTGCTACCAGTTTGTCATTTTGCCATACCCATCCATTTGATCTGAGCAGCTCATTCATGAAGTAGAAAAATAGGCATATTATTAGTCCACCATATTTAAAGGAGTTTTTCTTGTCCTTTTTGATCTTCTATATGTTTTCCATTAATTGGCTCAAAAGAAGTTCACAAAGATCATATTCTGCATTCTTTCTCAGCATCTCATAGGCAGTGTATACTGCAGTTCTGGATACTGAATTCTCCCTACTGGAATGATATATCTTGTATCCTATTATCATAGATGCATACTTGATATCTGGGTCAGTAATATCTTCAATGGTTATTGCCCTCTTATCAAAATTTGATCTGGTTTCCTCAGTTACAATGTTGTTTTTGACAGATTTGAGGACAGGTATTCCTCCAGAGGAGTGTAAACCAGTTACTGCCTTAATTGCTTCCTTGGTGATTTTGCAAGGTCTGTTAAGCCATAGAAAGTTGTCATGTACCCTACTCAACACATACCGGACCCATTCATCTTCTTCAAAGCAGGGGAAATGAATGAATTGATCAAAATGTTTCTCTTAGATGCCCTTATATTCTGGTTTAAGCTCAAAAGCATCGTTTATCAATTGTTTGTGATAGATATCTCTTAGTTTGAATTCCCCAAACTCTTCAACATTTGCGTGTATGTAAACCCTAATATCTTCTGTGTGCAAAACACCATGCAGAACACTAGAGAAGGCTCCTAAGGGATCTACCTCCAAGGATTTGTATGGATGCTTCTTAAATATGGGGTGAGGTCTATCAAAAATCTTTACTATATTCGGAGTAGCCATTATCAAGGAATCTTACTGAGAGATATCAAGAACGAAGAATACCTTTTACACTATTTAGAGCACACATGATAAAATCTGGATTGAGATGTATGAAGAATCGTCTTGATCTTTGGGAGAAGTAGTTGCAGAGCTCCTTTTCTCTTTTCTTCGAGTGTGAGTGTACAAATGATGAGCGAATGAACTCTTTTATTTCTGAGAAGCCCTAATTTTTATTCTGTAATAAATGTGCAACCTAACTCTTTCCGGTTTGCCTTGTTTGTCTTATATTCAGAGACAAAACCTTTCCGGATCACTAAGACAGATTTTGAAGTTATTCTAGGAGAGTAGTGATAATCTATCTTTCTTTCATTAGTCATTTGATCTATTTGCAGATCAAGACACCATAGTTTGAATCATACCAGACCAAACTTGTAAGGAATCTATTTTTACCAGAAGATTGTTTGACCGAATCAATTCTGGTAGGATTAGATTCTTCAAATCTTCTTACAGATTTCTCAAATCTTTACCATACCCCTTTTAGATGTTCCTTGTATGACCCCTTTTAATCTGCAGCTCTCCTTGTGCCAGTTCCGGCACCAATTGACTAGTTGGGGGGACAAGGTTTTCTTTGTGTCTCCCCCTGAGCCAGAGCTCACTTTTTAATTTCTGGAAGGAATATTAGCACTAGAGTCTGGTGCGGATCCATCCCCTACATTCTCTATACTTTTCTTCACCCAAATCTTGTTCATCTCACTTTGAACTTCATCCACATTTACTTTTTGTTTTCCCTTATCTTCATTCTGATTATAATATACCGGACCTCTTTTATCCTGATTCTTGCTCATACAGAAGTTTGCTATATGACCGGATCTATTGCAAATTTGGAAAACAACATTTCTTTGCATATTTGATTGATATCCTCTTGATCTGCATTGATTAGCCATATGACCCATTCTATTGCATGTAAAGCATCTACCATTGAATGAATTATTCATTTGCATATTTCTGCATTCATGAGATTTGTGACCATACCTTTTACAGTTGAAGCACTGTCCGGAGAAGGATGTATTAGTCTGATTCATTCTCCTTCTGCACTGATTAGCTTTATGACCAAAGTTATTGCAGTTGTGGCAGTATCCATTGAAGGATGGATATCTTTGAGCATTAGGCTGCCTTACCGGAGGACTTTTAGGCCTGTTCCTTGGATTTTCTGATCTAAAATTCTTTTGACCGGATCCAAAGCCTTCTCCTTTCTCATATCCCAAACCACACTTGTCATCTACCGTCTTTTGGCTTTGAAGAAGAACTTCAAGTTGGGCAGAACTTATCTTGAATTTCTCTTTATATTCATTTGTTGTTTAAAGATCCCTTTTGAGAGAGACAATTTGATCCTCAAGTTTTTCTTCATTATCTTTAGCATCTTTAAGATCAGATTGAAGATGACTGATAATTCTATCCATCTTGTGGCAATCTTCTGATTTCTCCTTGAGAGATTGTCTTAGATTATCTTCAGTTTTTCTTTTCTCTTCAATCTCTTGGGTAAACTTTATAATTCCTGATTTCATTTCATGTCTTACCATAATGATTTTATTTGATAGCTTTTCACATAACTTGGTTTTCTCCTTCAAATCTTCATTTGCATTATTTGCTTCACCTTGACTTGCCAATTGCTGAAGTAGCTCCTTTGTCTTTTTCATAGAGAGACTTAATTTGTCTTTTAGTTCTCTCATGAAATCATCAGCCTGTTTGAGTCTTTCCTTTAATTCATTGACTTCAGAGTTTGACTACTCAAGATCATCAAGGGCAGTCTTGAGTTGCTCCCTTAAACCATATGCATCCATTTGGATTCCTAGATCTTCCTTAAGCTGTTAGACTCTGTTTAGGAGGAACTTAGCTCTGATACCAATTATTGACAACTGAGAGGGGGGGTGAATCAGTTATCTTAATTATTTCAGCTTTCTGAACTTTCTTGATAATTAGTGCAGCATCAATTCAAACAAGCAAACATAAGCATGAAATAGAAATACACATGACACAATATTTTTGACGTGGAAACCCTGTTAAGGGAGAATACCACCGGGTGATTAACCCAAGATTGTATTCTCTGTTAGAAGAATGGAAGTACAAAATGGCACTTGCCAATTAGGGCTCACTGCTCGAGCACATTGCTCACAAGAGGCACACTGCCTACAAGAGACACACTGTCTACAATTTATAAAGAGTGTAATACAATACTTGAACTGATAAGAAGCATCAACATATGCTGGAGTTCAGTTCTGGTTAGGCTCTATATACTGATTTGCTGCACTTCATCTTTCCTCTTCTTTTATGTTGCTCTTCTTTCACATACTGGATCCTTTCTGCTTTTATTCGGCTCTACTGCTTTTCTTCGCACATCACTTTTCACAACAACACCTCTCATAACTAAATCCATCTTGTATATATATCCACACAAGTGATTTCATCACCTTTCTAGTCGGCACCCGGAATAGTTAATCTTTTCACAAACTTTGATCTGTTGGCTGAATCCTTGCACACCAAGTAATGCGGATCAAGGATATACTTGTGGAAATCATTAATCATGTCAACCAAGCATAATTCATGCCTTCATAACCTTTACCAACATCAGTGACACATCCAGAATAATGTCTGATGTTCTACTAGTCAGTTCTTCCTCTGTTCACACTGTCACTTAGGAACCCGATACTCAAGCATTCATATCTCTTTATCCTTTCCACACCGGAGGCTCAAACCTTGGAATCTATTAGTCAAGATACTCGTCTTGACTTCCCCAAATCTGTACTTCACTGAGATACTTCTGCTGAGAGATCCGGACCTGTCTATCAGAACTTACTGACTGCTCTGTTCTTGTTTACCGGACCACAACATTCTTCACTCTGACTTCCGGTATAGACATACCATGTCCTGCGGATGTGTGGGATGAACTTTGTTGCCATCAATGACAACATTCATGAATCCATATAGCGTCTCTTGCCAACAGGACGGATCCCACCGCAAGGAGAATACTATTTTGTATGGTTTTTGTATTCTCCTTATATATTGTTGAAATATACTTATCAGAGATGGAGTTTATTTTATAGAGGAACAAAGTAGGCTAGAAGCAGTACAATATACATTTGTATGCAATGGTCAACTCATAAAGATTTAGTACAAAATTGGTCCATATTTAAGCTTCTTATCTGTGTAAGATATTTACTGTAGGGAGAATACGAAACCATACCAAAGTTTGAAAGACAAATCCCACCATAAGAGCATTTAATTACCTGTATAATAGTATGTGAAGGAAGACAAGAACATACAAAGTTTATATACACCCATATGTTCTATTGGACAATGTGACCAATAGCACAAACATGATATAAACCAAGAAAGGAGAAGAGAAACTAGCAACTGGGATGAAGTAAAATATGACTTTATACATACATTTTCCTTCTATATCCCAAACAAATATATACATACTGCACTCTTGAAAATAAAGAAAATAATCTTCCAACAAATGACTGAGGAAGAGGATGCACAATATGAGCAAAACACACCACCTCCTAGAATTGAAGAAATATGTCAAATGGTAGAATGGATAGACAAACAGTCAAGATGTAATGGACAGAAAAAAAGTTATAAAACTACAAGAATGGATGATGAAAATACCGAGGATCTAGAAATAGATGCCCAAGAAGGAGAAAGAGAACTAGAGTTATTGACTAAACCAAAGGAAGAATACTACAATAAACCTCTTAAGATTAGGTAAGAGAATATTGAAAAAGAGGGAGACCCCAAGTTAGCAAAAATAGGAGACTACTAGGATGATAAGGTGGTAGTACAAGTAACTAAGATTATTTATGAATTTGAGTACTTATTTCTAAGAACTCTCAGTGAAATGAAAGGAATCAAGGAGCAAGTAGGGATGATGAAAATACAATTAAAAGAGGGTATTAAATTGATAAGGAAAACGCCATATAGAGTAAAACCAAGGGTACAAAAGTAATTAACAAAAGACCATCCTATAAAATTTTGTAGTAGGAAATTAACTAAGGCTAAGAGAAACTATAGCACAACAGAGAGGAAAGCCCTACCAATGGTGTATACATTAAAGAGGTTTAGACATCATCTTTTATCGACACCTTTAATGTTCTATACCGATCATGAATCATTAAATCACTTATTGAACAAACCGGTCATCCAAGGGACAATATGTCGATGGTTATTGTTATTCGAAGAATTTGATTTCACAATAAAAGTAAAATCGGGGAAGCATAATCAAGGTCCTGACTACTTATCGGTAATTGAAATGGAAGATGAACACGAAAGACAAGAAGAAGAACATTTTGGCAAAAAAATTTTAAGGTTTAATGTTGTATTAGAGGAGTTGAAAGAGATAGCGTGTTTACTAGCCATAGGAGAATCCCCATCTAATACATCCATGCAATAAAAATAAATTGTAATGCAGAAGGCTTTCCCATACACAATCGTTGAAGGATAATTGTATATTAGAGGAAGGAACGATACAATAAGAAGTGTTGTATATGAACAAAGAGACACTCCCCCTCGACCAGGAGTCACCCCGGGTGCCTTATAAAGCAAGAAGAATTTCAGAAGAGGATTAAGATGAAAATAAGCAAGACATAGAAGAAGAAATTAAGAGAGATTTTGAAGAAATATTGGGAAATGAGTATTTTGAGATCAAGTTACAAAGAGATAAGGGAAGGGAACACAAAACTCTAATACAAAGGTAAAAACATAAGTTGAAAGGTAATGAAGAAACCACTTATCAGAAAACATCGAAGATATCGAAAAAACAAAAAAAGTACAAATAGATGCCATATTTAAGTTCCCAGTGTTTGAAATGGATACCAATGAAGCGGTAGAGCATATCTTTGTTCTAGAATCTATTTTGAATCAAAATGGTATGACCAGGGATGGCTTTATAGATAATACACAAATATGGAGAAACCATACAACAATTTGATAAAAGATTCAAACAAAAAGTCCACAAATTAGAATAACCATTAATTGAAAAAACAAATGATTGAATGGTTCACATCCTGGATAAGCTGTGAAGTTAGATCATCTCTAGATTAGAGAATATTGAAAACTTATGCAAAAGCAATTACATTGGTTTGCCGCATAGAATCACAAACCTGGCGCAAGTAGGATAAAACTAAAGAAAACCTAGAATTAGGAAGATTGAGAATAGAATTGGAGCAATTGATGCTAAAACAAGACATTGTAGCAAACCAAGAAGAAAAGAGGTCTAATATATGGTGCTCCTATTGCACTAAAGGAGGACACATAAGAAATGAATGTCTGTATTTGGAAGGGGAAAGAGAAGCTTCCATGATGAAGGTGGATATAAAATCACTACCTACAAATAATAGTACAATACATTATGGATTATGTGATGAATAAGATGATCATGAAACACAAGATTGCCCTTCAAAACTATTCAGGGTGAGAGAAGATGATGATGAAAATGTGTCATGGTATAGTACAAACCACAAGAATAAAGCACAAAACAATACTATGGCATATGTGAAAGGCCTGGTGGAAAAACCGTTATACATTCAGGATCAGGGATATAAGCAACCTACTTGGAAAAAAAAAAGAAATATTATGACTGTTCAAGAGTCAAACCCTAATGCACCATATGGAAATAATAAAAGTGATGATGAGAGACCAATTTGGAGGATATAGAGGAGGCCAAGGTCGTGGTAGAGTAAAATGGAGGAGAGATATGCAATGAGCTATAAATGTGGTAAGCTGAGACACTTTTCTAATGATTGCTGGGGAGAAAGGGGAAGACAATGCACATTTTTTAGCAGTAAAAAGCATGACCTATTCTCATGTGATAAAGCACAACAATACTTCCAAAATGCACTGCAATAGGCAAAAAGTGATGACCTAGAAAAATCTATAAAACAAAAAAGGGTCAGAGTAATTTGAAGTGTCACTCAGGAACAATGTCAATTGTCAAGAACCTGCCAGAGAGATAAATATTGTAACAAAGATATATTTTCATTGAAATCTTCATAAGGAGAAAGCTAACATAAGGAAGCCAAGCATGAGAAAGTTAAAATGAACAAAACTAAAGGGAAAGAAAAGGCTGCAATAGTAATAAGATAAGTTACAAATACCCTAGGACATTATACTATTGAAAAAAATGAAGGAGCGAGTGAGTAGGAAGATGCATTATTTTGTGATTAGAAATAACATTAGGACATTGTCCAAAAAACAAAGTAGATTGTGACCAAAGAATAAGATAGAAACAAATAATATATAATCAGTTCTTCACAGAAAAAGAGGTTGTGGTACTTAAACAATTCACAAGGCTAACGTAACAACACAATTTTATGCAGAAATTGAAGCAATTTGACAAATACCGGAACAAGGAGAAAGTACCCAAACATGGAATACGACAAATGGGTAAGATAGATATACATTCGAAGACAAAAGCTCTATTTGTGGATGCTCATATAAATCACAAAAAGGTCAAATATGTTATGGTAGACATGCGTGTGGAAAACCTGGGTTGTATGAAACTACCTACAATATCACTTTAGTAGATGGATCTAGTATGGCAACACTTGGGACTTGGAAGCAAGTAGAAGGGAAGGTAATGGACATAAAATAGGTCATAGAGTTTGTTTTCATAACCATGAAAGTAAAAGGGGATTCATTCAATTCATAGATAGGATTAAGATGGTTTGTTGATGCAAATGGCATTATGGACTCTCCCAAAGAAGAATTATCTTTTGTGTATACCAACCTACGTGGAAAAACCAAAGGAACATGAACATTGTTCAAAACTCAAACCCTAATGTATCGTATGGAAATAATTACAATGAGGATTAGAAAGACCAATTTGGAGGATATAGAGGAGGATGAGGCCATGGTAGAGGTAGAAGAAAGAGAGATCATGCAATGTGCTATAAATGCGGTAAACTTGGACACTTTTCCAATGATTGTTGGGGAGAAAGGAGAAGACAATGTAGATTTTGTAGCAGTATAAAGCATGACCTATTCTCATGTGATAAATTTTTGTACTGTACAATATCGATTATTTCGTATTACCAAATTTTCATACCGCACTAACTCTAAGGTTAAATGCAGAGGAATCCCTAACAAAGAGGGCTGAAGAATTAGAGAAAATGGATGAAAATAAATTACTTGCATGAGATAATATGAATTTAGAAAGGAATCACAAGAAATCATGGCACAGAAGGTGATTTGGTACTCCTATACGACATCAAATTTAAGAAACAAGGAAATTTAAAGATAAGGTGGCTAGGACCATACTATATACATAAAATTGCAAAATCTAGAGTAGTGGCACTAAAAGATATGGAAGGGAAATTAACAACTGGTAATGTAAACGGTGTAAAAATATGGAAGGCAGAACAATTCTAGCATGTATCATAACAAATGTATCATATTGTAACATATTATATCATAAACTAACTGTTAGAAGGAAATAACAAGCACATGACTACAAAAACCTGTAGAAAGCATAATAGGTAGACACAGTAAATGTATAAAGTGACTATTAGGGCTATATAAACCCTAAGCCTCACTAAACATTTTGTTTGCTTCCAAATACTTTGAGAATTTGAGCTAAGAGGTGAAAGAACTTCAAAGAGACTAAACCTTAGTTGTAAGCTAAAAAAAGAAATGGCTACACTAGTGCTCATTGATATTATAGAGAAACCAAGGCCCAAATACAAGAAGTGCCCATACAAGGCAATGGGGGTTAATAAAGAAGGAGCATTCTCTGGAGTTCAGGTAGATGTTATATACATTGAGGATGTCAGAAAATACATTCACATAGAAATCATGGAGATAGACCATATGAAATTTGAAGAACTGAGTGGCACTCTACTCAATGATACAGGATATTCACTTAAATGTCAAAACAAGTAAGGAACTTGACATTTGGAAGGTCTCTACCTAGATTTTAGTAATGCTCACTAAAGGTTTTGGATTGCACTCAACAGAACTCATAATGAATGCATATACCTGGATAAACGTTATCGAATTAAAGAAGAGACCATCAGGGGAGTAACATGACTCAACTCTATAGCATCGGTGCTGATAATGAAATCTACTAAAAAGATAGTGATGGAATTGAGAGGGGAAAAACCATATGGGTAGAGCCTAAGTGTCAAAGATATAATAGATTTAAGGGTCTGGTAAGTGACAATGGGAATATGATACAATGTATATTATGCAAACATAGAGGGATCTGCCACCACTATCGCAATCCATACAACCTAGTAAATGGGAAAGAACATAAAGACTTTGACCTTTGTAAAGTGATGAGAGAACAATTGATGGAGAATCTAAAGTGAACAAAAGAATCCAATTTCAACTTCTGATATGGAACTGTAATAATTTGTTTAGTATTTTCTTCTTAAATGAACTACCGAGGTTTAAGGGCAAAGCATCGCAACAACATCTCAAAGTAGCCGCACAAATAAAACAATATATTAGAAGCTTTAGTGATAGAAAAACCTTCAATACAATGTATTGGGGATTCTTCAAATCACTACAATTAGAGACGCAAGCTAGAGAAAGATTCCCATATGAAGTAGTTAAACAAAACATTAATCATATAACATTCATGGTCGATAAAGATTACACATACATGGAACTAGCAGAACCTAGAACTTCTTGGATACCCAGGCTACCTTATGAAATGACTCCAACATAAATAAAGACTTATGTGACAAATTTGCTAAGCAAGCCTAAAGATACTATCCCAGAAAGGTTTGGAACATATAAGGAGATAATGGATAAGCAAACTAAAAAGAATGCAGAGGAATAATTAGAAAAAAAACAAAGAATGATTGCATAAATAATGGGGAATTCTATCCTAGGCTGACACATCTATACCGCATCATACATCATCACTGGCACAAGCTACTTCAGAAGCTCTGTAAGCTACTTAGTGGATTTGTAGATGGCAACCTCATCTCAAAACCTCTGGAGGTGAGGAAGAAGCACATATGTGACAACTAGTGTAGATACTACACCACAATTGACATATTCGACACAGACAATGTCAACAAGTGCAAGGGTAGCATAAAAAAGTCTTGTGCCATTAGGTGAGGAGAAGAAAAAGGCACCTAGATGTTGTAAGTATGTGCTAATTGGTGTTGTCATTGATGTCAACATGTTTGTGTTGTCATTGGTCTCAACTGTGTCTTCTAATGTGGCAGTTGTTATTTGATTAAGTTGTATTAAAGTGATCTAAATGCCTTCTAGAGGTGCTGATGATGTTAGTAGATTGTTTATGTTGCTGAGTTTCCAAGTGCTTTTGAGAGAATTTAATTAATAGTGAAAATAATTTGTTGAAGAGTCTTTCGACTTACTGAATATTGTTTGAGTTTTTGCTCTACATTTATTCTGTGTTGGAGATCTGAGTGTTTAGTTTGGATATATTTTGAAGATGCTAAATCTAGAATTTAGTGCTCCGGATTGTTGTACAATGAAAGTTATGTTCACCAATTTGAGAACATTATTCGACAATGTTTCTGAGTTATGCAAAGGGGTTTGGGAGAAAGTATTCTGCTCCGCATTCCTCTGCAGATTGGTTTTAGTTGCTCCAGTTTTGGATATGTGTTCATAAGGATCTTATCTCACCTCCTTACAAAAGGGTTGTGATTTGGTGCTCCGAAAAGCAATTTATTCGGTGGCAGAGTTCGACAGTGTTGCTGAGTTCATGTGAAAGTTGTTGTGGGTGAATTTTTTAGTTTCCAGGTGACTTTAAGATGATAATGGATGTTTCTGGATTGTGTTAAAGCATCGTTTATGGTCCGCAAGATATGGTTGTGATCGTAGAAGCGTGTGATCAAGATTTCCTTATGTTTACACTATTTTGCTGACTTTGAATGTTTGCGCTAATTGAGTAGGTGATTTGATGATTAAATGTAAGTGTTGTGTAGTGTGCCTAGATAGATTTGGGTCTGAGCTAAGGCATATAATGGTTTGCTTTCATTCCCTTGTGCCGTGGAATGTTTAAGTCCAAACCTAATTGAAATTTTGTGTGTTTTCAGACCTTGAAGATTGTTTCAAAGGAAATGATGGTATAAATATGATGTTAAGGATTCGTGGTGTGTGGGTGCAAATGGGGGATATGATGTTGTGATGTGAATTTGATCACGACACCAAGGGATTTCATGTGTTAGGCTACCAAATGTAGTGAGCAGAAGGTGTCTACAATTTTTGGTGATGTTGCGAAGGTGTTGTGTATGTTATGGTGTATAATGAGCTTCATTGGAATTGAACTTCATGCATGGGTTAGATGCAACTATATCAGTTCAAAGTTTGGTAGTGAGCCATTCTTTTCTTGATTCTTTCTTTTTCAGTGGGCAGTGAGTCCACTTGGACAGTGAATCCCCTTTAGTGAGCATTCTCTCTTGGCAGTGAGCCTTTGTAATTCCAAAACCTCTATGGCTCAGCAAATGCCAACCTCATCTCAAAACCTCTGGAGGTGAGGAAGAAGCACATATGCGGCAACCAGTGTAGATACTACACCACAATTGACATATTCAACACAGACAATGTCAACAAGTGCAAGGGTAGCATCAAACACTCTTGTGCAATTAGGTGAGGAGAAGAAAAAGGCACCTAGATGTTGCAAGTATGTGCTAATTGGTGTTGTCATTGATGTCAACATGTTTGTGTTGTCATTGGTCTCAACTGTGTCTTCTAATGTGGCAGTTGTTATTTGATTAATTTGTATTAAAGTGATCTGAATACCTTGTAGAGGTGTTGATGCTGTTAGTAGATTGTTTCTATTGCTGAGTTTCCAATTGCTTTTGAGAGAATTTAATTCATACTGAAAACAGTGTGTTGAAGAGTCTTTCGACTTACAGAATATTGTTTGAGTTTTTGCTCTACATTTCTTTTGTGTTGGATATATAAGTGTGTGGTTTAGATATATTGTGAAGAAGTGTTTGAAGATGCTAAATCTAGAATTTGGTGCTTCAGATTGTTGTACAGTGAAAGTTATGTTCACCAATTTGAGAACATTATATGGCATTGTTGGGAAGTGTATTTATGCTAAAAACTAGAAGGAGAAACATACTGCAAACATTTGCATGAAATGAAAATCTACTGCAGAGTATATGCACCATAGATGAAGAGAAAAATATAAGGGAATCTCAGGTGTCTAGACAAATTAATCACATTATAAGAGGAATTTCACATATCAAACTACCTAGTTTTCAAGAGTGAAAAACCTACAAATATACTTATCCAAGATGGAGATGATTTTTCAAAGAAACAAAGTAGGCTAGAAGTATTACAACATACATTAGTATGCAATGGTCAAATCATAATGATTCAGTTCAAAATTGGTCCATATTTAAGGTTCTTATCGGTGTAAGATATTTACCAGAGGAAGGAGAATACAAAACCATACCATAGTATGAAGGACAAATCCCACCGCAAGAACATTTAACTACCTGTATAAAGGAGAGAGTGAAGAGGAAGATACGTAGTTCCATGATAAGAAACAATATTACGACATTGTCTAGAAAATGAAGCAGATTGTGACAAAAAAACAAGATAGACAAAAACAATATATAATCAATTCTTCACTCAAAAAAAGTTGTGGTATTTAAACTGTCCACAATGCTAAGGCAACAACACAATTTTATGGAGAAATTGAAGCAATTTGACAAGTACTGGAACAAGGAGAAACTACCCAAACATCAAATCTGACAAATGGGCAAAATAGATAGACATTGGAAGAAAAAAATCATAAAAGGAGAATACAAAACCATACCATGGTATGAAGGATGAATCGCACCGCAAGGAGAATACTACTTTGTATGGTTTTCTATTCTCCTTATATATTGTTGAAATATACTTATCAGAGATGGAGTTAATTTTATAGAGGAACAAAGTAGGCTAGAAGCAGTACAACATACATTAGTATGCAATGGTCAACTCATAAAGATTCAATACAAAATTGGTCCATATTTAAGCTTCTTATCTGTGTAAGATATTTACTGTAGGGAGAATATGAAACCATACCAAAGGTCGAAAGACAAATCCCACCATAAGAGCATTTAACTACCTGTATAATAGTATGTGAAGGTAGACAGGAACATAGAAAGTTTATATACACCCATAAGTTCTATTAGACACTGTGACCAATAGCACAAACCTAATATAAACCAAGAAAGGAGAAGAGAAACTAGCAACTAGGATGAAGTAAAATATGACTTTATACATACATTTTTCTTCTATAGCCCAAACAAATATATACATACTGCAATCTTGAAAATGAAGGAAATAATCTTCCAACAAATGATTGAGGAAGAGGATGTGCAACAGGAGCAAAACACACCACCTCCTAGAATTGAAGAAATATGTCAAATGGTAGAATGGATAGACAAACAGTCAAGATGTAATGGACAAAAAAAAAGTTATAAAACTACAAGAATGGATGATGAAAATACCGAGGATCTAGAAATAGATACCCAAGAAGGAGAAAGAGAACTGGAGTTATTAACTAAACCAAAGGAAGAATACTACAATAAACCACTTAAGATTAGGTAAGAGAATATTGAAAAAGAGGGAGACCCCAAGTTAGCAAAAATAGGAGACTACTAGGATGATAAGGTGGTAGAACAAGCAACTAATAGTATTTATGAATTTGAGGACTTAATTCCAAGAACTCTCAGTGAAATGAAAGTAATCAAGGAACGATCAGGGATGATAAAAATACACTTAAAAGAGGGTATTAAACTGATAAGGAAAAGGCCATATAGAGTAAAACCAAGGGTATAAAAGTAATTAATAAAAGAACATCCTATAGAATTTTGTAGTAGGAAATTAACTAAGGCTAAGAGAAACTATAGCACAACAAAGAGGAAAGCCCTACCAATGGTGTATGCATTAAAGAGGTTTAGACATTATCTTTTATCGACACCTTTAATTTTCTATACCGATCATGAATCATTGAAATACTTATTGAACAAACTGGTCATCCAAGGGACAATATGTCAATGATTATTGTTATTCCAAGAATTTGATTTCACAATAAAAGTAAAACCGGGGGAAGCATAATCAAGGTCTTGACTACTTATCGATAATTGAAACGGAAGATGAACAAGAAAGACAAGAAGAAGAACGTTTTGGCACAAATATTTTAATGTTTAATGTTGTATCGGAGGAGTTGAAAGAGATAGCGTGTTTACTGGCCATAGGAGAATCCTCATCTAATACATCCCTGCAATAAAAGGAAATTGTAATGCAAAAGGCTTTCCCATACACACTCATTGAAGGATAATTGTATATTAGATGAAGGAATGATATAATAAGAAGAGTTGTATATGAACATGAAATAGATGACATATTAAAGGAGGCATATGAAGCTGTAGAAGAAGGCCACAACTCTAAAGACCTTACGGAAAGGAAGATAAAGCTAGCAGGGTTATGGTTGCCTACCTTATTTCAAGATGCAAAGAGGTATTTAAAACATTGTGATATATTGCAATGGGCAAGAAAACGTATCACAAAAGATGAAATGCCACTCATACCGGTACTAGCACAACTCCCATTTGCAAAATGGGCGGTGGATTTTATGTGACAGTTAAGAAGTTTGTGGGGGAAAGACCATAATCAAACCCTAGCCCTACTGCAAATAAGTAAAACACATAAGTTTGAACCTAATTTTGGTAATGCTCAAACTAGAGTTAATAAACAATGGGAAGAGTTATTAAATCCTATACGTAACCTCCAGCCCTTGAAGTTGGATGTGGATTACCTAGACCATTTGGTAAATAGAAGCATAATGAAGGTTAGAGAAAGAGAAGAAGATGCAGTATATGAACAGATTAATTTTGGAAGTATAAGACAATTAAATGAAAAGTCACTTGCAAAAGACATGATGTCATTAACAAATGAAAAAGTATCCCCGAAAACAAAGAGACTCTTAAAGAGACACACCCCTTCGACCAGGAGTCACCCTGGGTACCTTATAAAGAAAGAAGAATTTCAGTAGAGGATCAAGTCGACAGTAATCAAGACATAGAAGAAATTAAGAGAGATTTCAAAGATATATTGGGAAAGGACTATTTTGAGATCAAGTTACAAAGAGATCTATTAAGGGAAGGTAACAGTAAACATTAATACAAAGGAAAAATCCTAAGTAAAAAGGTAAGGAAGAAACCTGCTGGAAAACACCAAAGATATTGGAAAAAAAGAAAAAACTACAAATGGATGCCATATTTAAGCTACTAATGTTTGAAAAGGATACCAATGAAGCAACAGAGCATATCTTTGTTCTCGAATCTATTTGGAATTGAAATGGTATAACCAGGGATGAAATCAAAGTGTTTGACTTTATAGGAACATTTAGTCAATATCAAAGTTAGAAAGGAATGAGACAGAAGGAGGCCACAACTTTGAAGACCTTACCACAAGGAATATAAAACTAGCAGACTTATGGTCGCCTACGACAAATCAAATGATGTAAAGAGGTATTTGAAACATTGTGATATATGTCAATGGGTAGGAAAACCTATCACAAAAGATGAAATGCCACTCATACTGATACTAGTACAACTCCCATTCACAAAATGGGCGATTGATTTTATCAGATCTATAGACCCGCTTGCTAAATAGTCAAAAGAAAGATATAAATGGAGAGAAAGAGAAAATGAAAAGAAAGATTGGATGAAGAAGCCATAGGGGTTTCCAAAAATTTGATACAAAGGTATACAAATGACCTTGAACTAATAATAATGCATTTTGATAGGGCTACAGAGATTCTCAAAAGTATTGGAGAAAGTATTGAGGCATATGACGAGTTAAGAAGTTTGTGGAGGGAAGAACATAATCAAACACTAGGCCTACTGCAAATAAGTAAAACGCATAAGTTTCACCCTAATTATGGTAATATATTCAAACTAGAGTCTATAAACAATGGGAAGAATTTTATTAAATCCTATATGTAACCTCCAACCCTTGAAGTTGGATGCGGATTACCTAGACCATTTGGTAAATAGAAGTGTAATGAAGGTTAGAGAAAGAGAAGAAGATGCGGTATATGAGGAGATTAGTTTCAGAAGTATAAGATAATTAAATAAAAAAGGCATTTGCAAAAGACATGATGGCGTTAACAAATAAAAAGTATCCCTGAAAAATAAAGAGACACTCCCCCTCGACTAGGAGTCACCCCGGGTGCCTTATAAAGCAAGACAAATTTTAGAAGAGGATTAAGTTGACAATAAGAAAGACATAGAAGAAGAAATTAAGAGAGATTTTGAAGAAATATTGGGAAATGAGTATTTTGAGACCAAGTTACAAAGCGATAAGGGAAGGGAACACAAAACTCTAATACAAAGGTAAAAACATAAGTTGAAAGGTACCGAAGAAACCACTTATCGCAAAACATTGGAGATATTGGAAAAACAAAAAAAAGTACAAATAGATGCCATATTTAAGATCCCAGTGTTTGAAATGGATACCAATAAAGCGGCATAGCATATCTTTGTTCTAGAATCTATTACGAATCAAAATGGTATGACTAGGGATGAAATCAAAGTGTTTGGCTTTAAAGTGAATACATAAATATGGAGAAACTATAAAAGAATTTGATAAAAGATTCAAATAAACAGTCCACAAATTAGAAGAACCATTAATTGAAAAAACAAAAGATTCAGTGGTTCACATCCTAGATAAGCCATGAAGTTAGATCATCTCTAGATCGGAGAATATTGAAAACTTAAGCAGAAGCTTTGACATTGGTTTGCCGCATAGAATCACAAACATGGTGCAAGTAGGATAAAACTAAAGAAAACCTACAATTAGGAAGATTGAGAATAGAATTGGAGCAATTGATGCTAAAACAAGACATTGTAGCAAAGCAGGAAGAAAAGAAGCTTAATATATGGTGCTCCTATTGCACTAAAGGAGGACACATAAGAAATGAATGTCTGTATTTGGAAGGGGAAAGAGAAGCTTCCATGATGAAGGTGGATATAAAATCACTACCTACAAAAAATAGTACAATACATTATGGATTATGTGATGAATGGGATGATCATGAAACACGAGATTGCCCTTCAAAACTATTCAGGGTGAGAGAAGATGATGAAAATGTGTCATGGTATAGTGCAAACCACAAGAATAAAGCACAAAACAATACTATGGCATATGTGAAAGGCTTGGTGGATAAACTGTTATACATTCAGGATCAGGGATATAAGCAACCTACTTGGAAAAAACAAAGAAATATTAACACTGTTCAAGAGTCAAACCCTAATGCACCATATGGAAATAATTAAAGTGACGATGAGAGACCAATTTGGAGGATATAGAGGAGGCCAAGGTCGTGGTAGAGGAAGATGCGGGAGAGATGATGCAATGAGCTATAAATGTGGTAAATTGAGACACTTTTCCAATGATTGTTGGGGAGAAAGGGGAAGACAATGCTACATTTTTTAGCAGTAAAAAGCATGACCTATTCTCATGTGATAAAGCACAACAATACTTCCAAAATGCATTGCAACAGGCAAAAAGTGATGACCTAGAAAAAGCTATGAAACAAAAAAGGGTCAGGGTAATCCGAATTGTCACTCAGGAACAATGTCAATTATTGAGAACCTTCCAGAGAGACAAATATTGTAACGAAGATATATTTTCATCAAAATCTTCATAAGGAGAAAGCCAACATAAGGAAGGCAAGCATGAGCAAGTTAGAATGAACAAAACCAAAGGGAAAGAAAAGGCTACAATAGTAACAAGATAAGTTACAAATACCCCAGGACATTATACTACTGAAAAAAATGGAGAGAGTGAGTAGGAAGATGCATTCTTTCGTGATTAGAAATAACATTAGGACATTGTCCAAAGACAAAGAAGATTGTGACCAAAGAATAAGATAGAAACAAACAATATATAATTAGTTCTTCACATAAAAAGAGGTTGTGGTACCTAAACAATTCACAAGGCTAACATAACAAAACAAATTTATGCAGAAATTGAAGCAATTTGACAAATACTAGAACAAGGAGAAAGTACCTAAACATGGAATCTGACAAATGGGTAGGATAGATAGACATTCGAAGACAAAACGACTATTTGTGGATGCTCATATAAATCACAAAAAGGTCAAACATATTATGGTAGAAATGGGTGCGGAAAACCTGGGTTGTGTGAAACTACCTACAATATCACTTTAGTAGATGGATCTAGTATGGAAACACTTAGGACTTGGAAGCAAGTAGAAGGGAAGCTAATGGGCATAAAATAGGTCATAGCCTTTCTTGTCATAGCCATAAAAGAAAAAGGGGATTCTTTCAATTCATAGTTAGGATTAAGATGGTTTGTTGATGCAAATGGCATTGTGGACTCTCCCAAAGAAGAATTATCTTTTGCATATAAGAACCTATGTGGAAAACCCAAGGGAACATGAACATTGTTCAAAACTCAAACCCTAATGTATCATATGGAAATAATTACATTGAGGATTAGAAAGACTAATTTGGAGGATATAGAGGAGGATGAGGCCATGGTAGATGTAGAAGAAAGAGAGATCATGCAATGTGCTATAAATGTGGTAAACCTGGACATTTTCCAATGATTGTTGGGGAGAAAGGAGAAGACAATGCACATTTTGTAGTAGTACAAAGCATGACCTATTCTTATGTGATAAATTTTTGTACTGCACAATACCCATTATTTTGTATTACCAAATTTTTGTACTGCACTAACTCTAAGGTTAAATGCAAAGGAATCCCTAACAAATGGGATTGAAGAATTAGAGAAAATGGATGAAAATAAATTACTGGCATGAGATAATATGAATTTAGAAAGGAATCGCAAGAAAGCATGACACAAAAGGTGATTTGGTACTCCTATACGATAGAAAATTTAAGAAACAAGGAAATTTAAAGATAAGGTGGCTAGGACCATATTATATACATAAAATTGCAAAATCTGGAGTAGTGGGGCTAAAAGATATGGAAGGGAAATTAACAACTGGTAATGTATCATAACAAATGTATCATATTGTAACATATTATATCATAAACTAACTATTACAAGCACATAACAATCACACGACTACAAAAACCCATGGAAAGCATAATTGGTAGACATAGTAAATGTATAAAGTGACTATTAGGGCTATATAAACCCTAAGCCTCACTACATATTTTGTTTGCATCCAAATACTTTAAGAATTTGAGCTAAGAGGTGAAAGTGTTGGCAAGAGACATTGTGTGGCTTCATGATTGTTGTCATTGATGGCAACAAAGTTTATCCCACACATCTGTAACACATAATATGTCTCTACCGGAAGTCAAATTGAAGAGTGTTTTGGTCCGGTGAACAAGAACAGAGCATGCAACAAGGTCTGACAATCAGGTCCGAATCTCTCAGAGGATGTATCTTAGAAAAGTGCAGAATTGGGGAAGTCAAGAGGGGCACCATGATTGCTACATTCCAGAGATTGAGCCTCCGGTGATGAAAGAGTGAAAAGAGATGAGCATCTAAGTGTTGGGTTCCTGACAGGTAGAGCATACTGAGGAAGAACCAACTGGCAGAGCATCAGACCTTAATCCGGATGAGAAATTGATGGTGATAAAGCTTTGTGAGGGATCATTCTTGGTTGGCCAACATGATTGATGACTTCTATGTCTATGTCCTTGATACGCATCACAAAGTAAACATGGATTCAGCCAACAGATCAATGTGTTGGAAAAATCTTGAGTATTCTGGATGCCGACTAGAAGGATGTTGAGATCCTTGATGTGGATATATATACCAGATAGATTTCGGTATGAAGGTGTGTGTATTATGTGATGTGTGAAGAAAGGTAGAGAAAAAGGTGGAAGCAGTAATACAAGTCTGGTATGTGACATAACAACAACACTAAAGCAGAGGAAGAATGAGTGCAGCAGATCAGTTTATTGAGCCTAACTAGAACTGAACCTCAGCATATGTGGATGCCTCTGATTAGTTCAAACACCTGGTTACTTTCTATATACCTTGTAGACAGTGATTCTCTTGTAGGCAGTGTGTTCAGGCAGTTAGCCCTAATTGGCAAGTGCCATTTTGTACTTATTCTTCTAAAAAAGAATACAATCTTGGGTTAGTCACCCCATGGTTTTCCCTTAACAGGGTTTTCCACGTCAAAATCATTGTGTTATGTGTGTTGAATTTATTTCTGCTCTCATAGTTATGTATGCTTATATGTTTTGATGTTGCACTAATTGTTAAAGAAGAATAGAAAGTTAAAATATTTAAGATAACCGATACACCCCCCCTCTCAGTTATCTACCTTGTTTCCAACAATTGGTATTAGAGCTAAGTTCCTCCTAACAGAGCCTGACAGCTTGAGGAAGATCTGGGAATCTCAATGGATATGTATGGTATGAGGGAACAACTTCAGTTTGCCCTAGATGATCTTGAGAAATCTCACTCTGAAGTCAATAACTTGAGGGAAAGACTCAAACAAGATGATGATTTCATAAATGAACTAAAAGAGAAACTGAGTATCTCTGTGAAAAAGAGAAAGGAACTACTTCAACAATTAGCAAGTCAAAGTGAAGCCAATGATACTAATGAAGATCTGAATGAGAAGAACAAGTTATGTGAGAAGCTATCAAAAGAAGTCATTATGGTAAGACATGAAATGGAATTAGGGGTTATGAAATTCACCCAAGAAATTGAAGAGAAGAGAAAAATTGAAGATAATCTAAAACAATCTCTCAAGGAGAAGTCATAAGACTGCCACAAAATAGATAGAATAATCAGACATCTGGAATCTGATCTTGAAGAAGCTAGAGATAATGAAGAACAACTTGAAAATCAGATAGACACTCTTAAAAGGGATCTTCAAACAATAAATGAATACAAAGAAAAATTCAAGATAAGCTCTACTAAACTTGAAGTTCTTCTTGAAAGCCAAAAGAGGGTAGATGACAAGCATGGCTTGGGATATGAGAAAGGTGAAAGCTCCAGATCAGGTCAGAAGAACTCTGGATCAGGAAATCCAAGGTATAGGCCTAGAAGACCTCCGGTAAGACAACCAAATGCTCAAAGATATCCATTCTTCAATAGATACTGCCACAATTGCAATAACTTTGGTCATTAATCAAATCAGTGTAGAAGAAGAATGAATCAGACTAATTCATCCTTCTCTGGACAGTGTTTTAACTGCAAAAGGTATGGTCACAAATCTCATGAATGTAGAAATATGCAAATAAACAATTCATTCAATGGTAGATGCTTTGCATACAATAGAATGGGACATATGGCTAATCAATGCACATCAAGAGGATATCAGTCAAATATGCAAAGAAATATAGCTTTCTACAATTGCAATAGATCTGGTCATATTGCCAAATTCTGTAGAAGTAAGAATCAGGATAAAAGGGGTCCAGTGCATCATAATCAAAATCAAGACAAAGGAAAAGGAAAAGTGAATGCGGATGAAGTTCAAAGGGAGATGAACAAGATTTGGGTGAAGAGAAGTACAAAAAATGTTGGGGATGGATCTGCATCATAATCTGGTGCTGATATTCCTTCCAGAAACTAAATAGATGAGCCCTGGCTCAGGGGGAGTCACAAAAGAAAATAATTTCCCCTAGCCAGTCAATTGGTGCCTAAATTGGCACATGGAGTGTAGCGGATTGAAGAATTCTTAAAGAGATATCTAAATAACCCTTGGTAAAAATATAAAAGATCCATAAGAAGGTTGAAGAGGCTAATCATCCAAAATTGATCCGATTTGACAGTCATCCGGTAAAAGTAGAATTTTCATAGTTAGATCCAATATGATTCAAAATTGAAATACCTTGATCTGTGGATAAATAGCATGATTCAAGGAAGGGAGATACATTGTAAGTTATCATTCTAAGTGCATCTTAGTGATCCAGAAGGATCTCTCTTAGAACAAGGAGAACAAGGCAACCAGAATGACTTAAGTTGTGCATTTATTGCAATATGCAATTAGGGTTTGCGCAAAAATAAAAGGGTTCTTTTGTTCATCATTTGCACATTTGCATATGAGAAGAAGAAAGAAAGAGCTCTGCAACAAGATTGCTTCAACCCTCTCAAGGATCAACCGCATAATTTGATTCAACCAACGATCTTTTCAGCTCTTATCGTGAACCCTAGAAGCATAAAAAGGTATTTCCGCTCTTGAATATCTCTCTCTGAATCTTTTGAAAGATGGCTACTCCAAATGTTGTTAAGATCACTGATAGGCCATGCCCTAAGTTCAAGAAACATCCTTACAAATCCCTAGAAGTTGATCCCCTAGGCGCATTCTCTAGCATTCTGCATGGGGTTCTGCATGTAGAAGATGTTAGGGTATACATTTGTCATGTCCCTATACTAGTAATTTATAATTGAATTGATTATGTATTATTCATTCAAATCAAAGATATGAATGATATTATAAATTGAATATATTTAAATAATATTTATTTAAAACAATTAACAAGATATATTATTATTATATTTATAAATAATATATAAATAATAATAATATATTATAAATATATCTAATAATATAAATACAAATATTCTTATATTTATCTTATATTATAATATAAATATAAATAATATAATATAAATCATATATCATTTATTATGATATAAATGATATAATATAAATAATATAAAATTAATAATATATAATTTATTATAATATAAATGATATAATATAAATACAAATAATATAAATAAACACTGTAATGTCCCCTTTAAGAAGATCCTTATTTTCCACCTTGCACATGAGAATTACTTCTTAAAGGAAACATTAGTAATAGATAAGATCAATAAATCATATTAAAAATAATCAAATCAAGGTTGGTAACCACATAAATAGTATAAACATTAGGGTTGTCTATTATATGTTAATTTTATTTATTTTCAAACCCTAGTGGAGATGGGGTACTATCTCTTGTTAGGTTGCATGAATCATCCTCTACGGGTAGTGCCTTTGTATGATGTAACACATGCCCATTCTACCTTAGGTCTTACTAAGTGCCTTTGTATGATGTAACATATGCCCATTCCACCGTAGGTCTTACTTATTGCCCTTGTATGATGTAGCATAGTCCATTCCACCACAGGTCTTATCCATTGCCTAAGTATGAATTAACACGGTCCATTCCACCACCGGTCTTATCTACCTTCGAGGTATTAATGCTACTTCTTCCTAACAAGTTTACCTCCAATCTCTCAATGTGTGCTATGCTCTTATATAAATCAAATACGATTACTCTTTATTCTTGTGTATGGTGAAAAATTGATTTAATCTAAACTAATAAAACCCAAAATCCCAAGAACATAAAGAAAACGAATTTAAATAAAAGCCATAACAAATAATCAATGAAATAAAGACTTTTACCGAAATCTGTATTGTTTCCTTTGGATTGAATGTGGATTGCTCAATGAAGTTGCGAAGCCATAGCTGCAACAAGCAAGTAGTGTGCTCAAGAGATCAATGTCAAAAGATCGTAAGAGTGCTCAATTGACGCATTTTGTATGTTCAAAGCTCTGTTAAGTATGCCTGAGAATACGATCGAAGAGAGAGGCTCAATGAAGGAGATGAGGGGGGTTTATATAGATTTCAAGGAAGATCGATCAATGGTCTAGATAATTCAGAAGAATCAATAGAGGAGAACAGTTGAGGAATGTGCAACGAATAAGAAGAAGACATGTGTCTTGCTTTCTTTTGCATGAGAGGAGTTATCAAGAATAGAAGAATGAGTTAAAGCAATTAACAGAATGTAATGATCAGTTAAGTGATTTAAAACAAGAAGAAGGGATTTGCATGAGAAAAGAAGATATTTTGCTTTATTAAATATAGAAAGCTTGAGTTATATTAGAGATAACTCAAATTTAGAAGAAAAAACAACTTAAATAAATATTTGATTTATTTAAATTTAGAGAAGATATTTTTGGAAGAAATAATTAAATAATTAGAATTATTTAATTTAGAAGATTTGAAAGCAAATTAAATAAATAAATTTATTTAATTGTTATGCATGATTTTGGAAGAACAATTTTGATTTAATTAAATAATTTAAGAATTATTTAATTGTAGATAAGAGGGAATTTGTTGAATTAATTAAATAATGGGATTTATTTAATTAATGTGGATGTGAATTTTGAAGAAGGATAATGATTTGATTAAATAATTAAAATTATTTAATTTTAGAAAAATAACAGAGGAATTTAATTTAATTAATTAAATAAAGAGAATTTATTTAATTAATGTTGAAAGTATGTGATTTAGAAGAGTTTGATGAAATTAATTAAATAATTAGATTATTTAATTAATGTGTGAAATGCAGGTGATGTGACAGAAATGTTGAAATGCGAATGATATGACAACTTGGTCATTTTAGAGTGTCTACAATTCTATTTATTTATTTTCAATATCAAAGTTGTATTTAACTCAGAAATGTTCTCTTAAAAAATATCTTTTTTTCCCCTTGTTTTTACTTTTTATCTTATAAGTTTTATTTATTTCCCTTTCAAAGGATATGTTCGAAGAGACACGTCTCTTATTATGCTTCGCATAAAATACATACGTACCTTCTTATAATTTTTATTACTCTAGTAAATTACATACGTACCCTCTTATAATTTTTATTACTCTATATTAATTCCCTTTTATGAGCTGTGGTAAAACTAGCTATAACGATACGTAACTCCGTTATCATAAGAGGATAGGTTAAAAGATGTTTATTTATATTATATCATTTATATTATAATAAATTATATATTATTAATTTTATATTATTTATATTATATCATTTATATCATAATAAATGATATATGATTTATATTATATTATTTATATTTATATTATAATATAAGATAAATATAAGAATATTTGTATTTATATTATTAGATATATTTATAATATATTATTATTATTTATGTATTATTTATAAATATAATAATAATATATCTTGTTAATTGTTTTAAATAAATATTATTTAAATATATTCAATTTATAATATCATTCATATCTTTGATTTGAATGAATAATACATAATCAATTCAATTATAAATTACTAGTATAGGGACATGACAACCCTCCCCACTCAAAATTGCTTGTTCTCAAGCAATCACAATTTGGATTAAAGGATTAGGCAAAAGTATTTTTATTTTATAGTTATGTTTAATAGGATTTTGAGATGATCACAAATTTTATATTTATATAGATCATCGTTAATTTATATAAACCATACATCATTGATTAACATATAATATTAATTGAATTTTATTATATGGGGTTATATATTATGATATAGAGAATATCTTTGTCAAGTATATTTACTTAGAGTTGTTTTATTTTTATTTATTTTTACCTTATTTACTCATTATTTATTACATATTTGTAATAAATTTTAAATTTTTTAATGTTGCATGATTTTTTTTTTTATTTTATTTTATATTTATATTTATATTTATATTTTTTATTTAACTATTATTCATAGGATGGCAGGATTACTGCTCTGATACCACTTGTAATGTCCCCTTCTAGCAAGTCAAAATTTTCTTAACCTTGCACAAAATTTCAACTTGTAAAAGAGAGCATTAGTAATCAATTCTTCTTATAATATCAACATATATCAATAATTCAATTATCCAATCCTTAAGTGGATTCATACTTAGGGTTGTCTATTATGTGTTAATTTTATTTATTTTCAAACCCTAGTGAAGATGGGGTACTATCTCTTGTTAGGTTGCATGAATCATCCTCTACGGGTAGTGCCTTTGTATGATGTAACACATGCCCATTCCACCTTAGGTCTTACTAAGTGCCTTTGTATACAATATTGAGGAATTTGGGGAATCCAAGTTGATGGATATCTATCACAAGGAATTAATAGATGAAACATTTGAAATTAAACCCCAATACAAGGCCATCTGGGATAAGTATTTTGGACATTGCATCCATTTCCCCTGTTTTGCAGAAGATGAATGGGTCTGGTATGTTCTAAGCAGAATGTATGACAACTTCATGTGGTTGATGAGGCCATTTAAGATCACAAAAGATGCCATTAGGGCGGTAACTGGATTGCACTCATCCGGTGGGTTGCCTACTCTCAAATCAGTCAAAAACCAAACTATAAGTGAGGCTACCGGATCAAAATTTGACAAGAGGGCAATGACAATAGAAGACATCATAGATCCGGATATCAAATTTGCCTGTATGATAATTGGTTACAAAATCTATCACTCCAGTAGGGAGAATTCAGTATTCAGAACTGCTATATATATTGCATATAAAATGCTAAGGAAAAATGTTGACTATGATCTTTATGAGCTTCTCCTGAACCAACTGTTAGAGAATTTACAAAAAATAAAGAAGGATAAGAAGAATTCATTTAAGTACGGTGGCTTGATACTATGTTTATTCTTCTACTATATGAATGAGCTACCTAGAACTAGTGGCTGGATATGGCAAAATGATAGACATGTTGCCATACAAATCAGAGATTATATGTATGGGCTTGGTGATGCCAAGGCTCAAAGCACAGCTCTCTGGGGATATTTCAAGAATTTCTAAGGTATGATGTAGGCCAGAGAAAGAATTCCTCAGACATTAGTTGAAAAATATAAAGATATAGTGTGTTTTATGGTAGACACTGATCAATGCCTAATGGAGGTAGTAGAGCCTAGAATAGTCTGGATTATGCCAATGGGCTATGAAGTAGATGAGAAAATCCTAGAGCTGCATGTCCAAAACTTGCTAAGCCGGCCCAAGGACCCTGAGGCAGAAAGGTTTGGAACCTTTCAAGAGTTGAGTGTAAAAATTCATGTTGAACTGAGATAGCCTGAGATCAAGAGAAAGGTGAGAAGGGAAGTAGAAGAAGTTGCTAAGAGATATGGGATATCAAAGGAGGAAGTTGATGCTAACAGAGAGAAAATAGAAAGAGCAGAGAAAGAGAGACAAAAAGTAGAAAAAGAAAGTGATTCGGTGCAAGCCCCCTCTCGGACCAGATCCTCCAAGAGCTCTACACCTGCCACCTCTAAGAGCCAAAAGGCCTCAAAATAGGAAGCCAAGACATCCAGAAAGGGATAGAAGAGAACAAAGACAAAGGCCACTAGGTCATACATAAGTCAAAAGGATGATGAAGAGACAGAGACTGATGAGGAGGTCAAGAAATGAAGAAGATGAAGAAAACATCCGGTGAATCCTCTATTGATCAAAACAAGGAAGAAAAGGCAGAAGAATTTGTTGAAAGGCCTACTCTCTGCATTGATGATGTCATCAAATCAGTCACTGTGGATGGGAACTTGCAACCAATGACTGAATTTTATGATGAATATAGTGAAGTTGACCAGAAGATCTTGCAAGATGCTACAGTCAGATATCTAAACATCTATAATAAACCATTCATTGAAATCATATCTCTAATTCCCAAAAGCCTAGAGAAGGAACTTGAAATGAGAAAGGACAATGCTAAGGCAAAGGATCTAGAGATCTGGGAACAGATAGCTATTCAGCTCTATCCTTCCATCACTCCAAAACAAATGAGCATGATCTTCAAGGATTGCAAGGATGAGTTCTAGAGAAAAGCCAGAATGAACAAGCTTATGCTCGGAGAGACTGATCAGGTGGCAAAAGAGATTGAAGACATCCTCCAGAATGCATATAAAAGATTCAATCTTCCTATTATAGAGGAAATAAGTGATGAACCTTCTGCCATGGATGTAGAAGGATTAAGTGCATCAAAGGAAGACTCTATTGAGAAAATTGCAGAAGTGTCAAAGGAGATAGGTGAGGAAAAGACTGACTTGGATTCCTCTATTCCAGAAGAGGAAGTCCATGAAGAAGTAAACATCTCTCTTCTGGATACCCCAACAGACTCTGAAACTGAAGGAGAAGCAAGAAGAGAGGAGAAAACAAGTCAAGAAGAAGAGAAAAAGTGAAGAGAAGAAGATCAAATAGAGAAGACCCCAGGTGACAGTTCTGAGAATGCAGAAGGAAAGAAGACTCTGTCTCCAGCAAGAGACACTGCAGAAGCAGTTAAAGTCTTCCTGATCAAAGAAATGATGGAATTAGATGAACCAGAGCTATTCCAAGGACCACTCAATTTTGACTCTCTCTCTCCGGTCCAGACAATGAAGGTAGCATCTTTTGCTCAAGCCAAAGCAAAAGAAAAGCTTCTGATGTCTCACATGGAAGATTGTGAGATGATAGAGATTGCATCTGGTGTGTTGGAGAAGATCATGCCATCCTTCTAGAAGGATCCTTCGACCTCTTCATCTAGTAACTTGAAATCTCTTGTTAATTCTATTAGCACACATTTTGATTCCTTGGAGAAATCAGCAGAAGAGAAAGTCCAGAAAGAGTTTTGGGAAAGAGATTCTCTGAAGTGCAGGGACTCATAGCAAATGATAGGAGAAATCTGGATACTGGGATAAAGAGCCTAGAAAATGCTCTTAAAGATGGTGGAGATTTATATAAATTTTGTCTATCTTGGTCCACAGTGACAACAGATATTGCCAAGAAGGTGGAAGAAGAAGAGAGTAAACTATCAAGTTTATCTCAAAATTTTGATCTTCTCACCTCATCCATAATAAATCAAGAGTGTCATACTATTGCCACTATTAATGAAATAAAGAGGCTTGAAAAGGAGAAGAAGAATAAAATAAGCAGGCTAAGTGAACTAAGAGGGATAATTATCTCTAAGTTAGAGGCAATGCATGAGGCCCTAATTGATGCTCAGACCACTGCCCGGACCAGTGATCTGACAGACTTAAAAAGGGCATAAGCTTTTGCTTTTTTGATAAGTGGTCACATCTCAATTTTGGACAGGATGAAGCAGAGTTGGGCAACAGAATTTGTCTAGTTGAAGACCACCTTTGCAGATATACTTAGGTATATGTAAGTATAACTTGTATATATACTTATGCGGCTATGTATAGGTTATTTTTTGAAAATTTTGGTATGGGGATTCCACCCTTTGCCATTGATGTCAAAGGGGGAGTGAGGAGTAGTGAAAAATGTGGGATCTAGCTAAGGGGGAGCTCTGGTAAAAGTGTACACAAGACAGAGCATCAGCCAAGGGGGAGTGTGCTATGACACTTAGTCATTTTTCACTAAGTGTTGCCATCAATGCCAAAGGGGGAGATTGTTGGCAAGAGACATTGTGTGGCTTCATGATTGTTGTCATTGATGGCAACAAAGTTTATCCCACACATCCACAGTACATAATATGTCTCTACCGGAAGTTAGATTGAAGAGTGTTTGGGTCCAGTGAACAAGAACAGAGCATGCAACAAGGTCTGACAATCAGGTCCAGATCTCTCAGAGGATGTATCTCAGAAAAGTACAGAATTGGGGAAGTCAAGAAGGGCACCATGACTGCTACATTCCAGAGATTGAGCCTCCGATGATGAAAGAGTGAAAAGAGATGAGCATCTAAGTGTTGGGTTCCTGACAGGCAGAGTAGATTGAGGAAGAACCAACCAGCAGAGCATCAGACCTTAATCTGGATGAGAAATTGATGGTGATAAAGATTTGTGAGGGATCATTCTTGGTTGGCCAACATGATTGATGACTTCTATGTCTATGTCCTTGATACGCATCACAAAGTAAACATGGATTCAGCCAACAGATCAGTGTGTTAGAAAAATCTTAAGTATTCCAAATGCCGACTAGAAGGATGTTGAGATCCTTGATGTGGATATATATACTAGATGGATTTTGGTATGAAGGTGTGTGTATTATGTGATGTATGAAGAAAGGCAGAGAAAAAGGTGGAAGTAGTAATACAAGTCCGGTATGTGACAGAACAATAGCACTAAAGCAGAGGAAGAATGAAGTGCAGCAGATCAGTTTATTGAGGCTAACTAGAATTGAACCTCAGCATATGTGGACGCCTCTGATCAGTTCAAACACCTAGTTACTTTCTATATACCTTGTAGACAGTGAATCTCTTGTAGGTAGTGAGCCTCTTGTGAGCAGTGTGCTCGGGTAGTGGGCCCTAATTGGTAAGTGCCATTTTGTACTTCTTATTCTTCTAAAAGAGAATACAATCTTGGGTTAGTCACCCCGTGGTTTTTCCCTTAACAGGGTTTTCCACGTCAAAATCATTGTGTTATGTGTGTTGAATTTATTTCTACTGTCATAATTATGTATGCTTATATGTTTTGATGTTGCACTAATTGTTAAAGAAGAACATAAAGTTAAAATATTTAAGATAACTGATTCACCTCCCCTCTCAGTTATCTACCTTGTTTCCAACAGATAGAACTTCAAAGAGACTAAACCTTAGCTGTAAGCTTAAAAAAAGAAATGGCTACACTAGTGCTCATTGATATTACAGAGAAACCAAGGCCCAAATACAAGAAGTGCCCATACAAGGCAATGGGGCTTAATAAAGAAGGAGCATTCTCTAGAGTTTAGGTAGATGTTATATACATTGACGATGTTAGAAAATACATTCACATAGAAATCATGGAGATAGACCATATGAAATTTGAAGAATTGAGTTTCACTCTACTCAATGATACAGGATATTCACTTAAACGTCAAAACGAGTAAGGAACTTGACATTTGGAAGGTCTACCTAGATTTTAGTGATGCTCATGAATGGTTTTGGATTGCACTCAACATAACTCATAATGAATGCATATACTTGGATAAATGCTATTGAATCAACGAAGAGGCCATCAGGGGAGTAACATGACTCAACTCTATAGCATCGATGTCGATAATGAAATCCATTAAAAGACAGTGATGGAATTGAGAGGGGAAAAACCATATGGGTAGAGCCTAAGTGTCAAAGATATAATAGATTTAAGGGTCTGGTATGCGACAATGGGGATAGGCTACAATGTATACTATGCAAACATAGAGGGATCAGCCACTGCTATCGCAATCTATAGCCTAGCAAATGGGAAAGAACATAAAGACTTTGACCTCTGTGAAGTGATGAGAGAACAACTGATGGAGAATCTAAAGCGAACAAAAGAATCCAATTTCAACTTCCGATATGGAACTGTAATAATTTGTTTAGTATTTTTTTCTTAAATGAATTACCAAGGTTTAAGGGTAAAGCATCGCAACAACATCTCACAGTAGCCACACAAATAAAACAACATATTAGAAGCTTTAGTGATAGAAAAACCTTCAATACACTGTATTGGGGATTCTTCAAATCACTACAATTAGAGACGCAAGCTAGAGAAAGATTGCCATATGAAGTAGTTAAACAATACATTAATCGTATAACATTCATGGTCGATAAAGATTACACATACATGGAACTAGCAGAGCCTAGAACTTCTTGGATACCTAGGCTGCCTTATGAAATGACTCCAACAGAAATAAAGAATTATGTGACAAATTTTCTAAGCAAGCCTAAAGATACTATCCCAAAAAGGTTTGGAACATATAAGGAGATAATGGATAAGAAAACTAAAAAGAATGCAGAGGAGAAATTAGAAAAAAAAAAGAATGATTGCATAAACAATGGGGAATTCTATCCTAGGCTGATACATCTGCACCGCATCATACATCATCACCGAAACAAGCTACTTAGAGGCTCTGCGGATGCCAACCTAATCTCAAAACCTCTGGAGGTGAGGAAGAAGCACATCTGCAACAACCAATGCAGATACTACACCATAATTGGCATATTTGACACAAACAATGTCAACAAGTGCAAGGGTAGCATCAAAAAGTCTTGTGCAATTAGGTGAGGAGAAGAAAAAGACACCTAGATGTTGCAAGTATGTGCTAATTGGTGTTGTCATTGATGTCAACATGTTTTTGTTATCATTGGTCTCAATTGTGTCTTCTAATGTGACAATTGTTATTTGATTAAGTTGTATTAAAGTGATCTTCTATTCTTCTTCTGTTTTCTTCAGACCTGGTGGCTGATCTATAGCCATCTCATTTGTCTGATTGGCAACCTCTTTTCTATGATCTGCCTTCTGTGTTCAGGCAACTTCCCTTCAACTCTTTTATTTCTTTTGATGACTGTTGCAACAATTCAAATTTTTAATTATATGTAGCCTCTTTTCTTCTTCTATCTTCTTTCAATCTGTAGATTCCTTTGGCGTCCTTCTGTAGATTTTCTGTGACTTCAGCAACCTCTTTTACTCTAGATCTACAATTTCTTCAAATATCTGCCAAAGTATAGTGACTTCTCCTACTTTTATGTACTTATTAAAAACTCCACTTAAGACTTTCACCTAAGGTTTCCATGGTGCCTTTAACATTCTCAAACTTCACACTCTACCTTTAATTTGGGCAGCGCTTTAATTTCAAGACAAAACCTTTTTGTAATCTGTGACAACTTGGACGATTGTTTCATGGCCTCCTATTGGTGATAACAACAACTTCAACTGCAAAAATCTTAACGCAATGATCTCTTCTCCCTTGGCACCTATTGTCTTCAAACAACCATATGTTCGTGACAAACCCTAAACAACATACTCAGCAACTTACAGTTAATCTACAATTCCCTTATTCCTTTAGAGGCTCCTTTTGCAACAAACCCTTTTGTTTGAGTGGCGCCTTTACTTCAGATCAGCAATTTTTATTTCCCTTGCAGGCGACAACTTGAAATTATCTTCAGCTGTAAATTCCACATTTGTCGGATGCTAAATCTCTCCACACATCAATGCTATGTCACACAAACAAATTTACCTTTGTCTCCTTGTTTTTCTTTAGTAGCTATAAACTTCGAACAAACCTTCAAAACCCTCGATCCCTTCTTTCACAACAACCTTAACACTTCAGCGCCTACTCATGCAATGACAAATTTTTCAGCAAACCCTCAGTCTTTAATAGGAATCAGCGGCAATGGCTTTGATCTCCTCATATTGGCGGCCCAATAGAAATCAATGGCTCCTCCTTGTTTGGCATCCCACGGCTATAATCTCCGGACCTGTAATCTTCACTTTCTGGTGGCAACTGCTGCAGTGAAACCCTCACTCTGAGAAACACACAATTTCCTCATATCACCTGAATTAAATTTTCTATCATTTTAAATCAAATAATCAGAACAATTACTTCTATCCATGCTTATAACTTTTATACATGGTTTCTACACTTCTACAAACTTAGGACCATCTTTATACAAGTGCTTTAGAATCTTAGATCCTACTACTTGCATCCGTGTCTCCAAACTCTCTCGAATACAACATAAATTTCTTCCACAACAAGTAACGTCTCCATTTATCCATATCTGAAATATGGCATTAAATTCATGGTTACAGATTAAATATCTCATTTATGGAATATGGAACTTATTTCTGAACAACATATACAAAAATAATTGGAAACATCAATTCTTGGTCTCTTACCAATTTTAGCACTAGCCTTACACATCTTGAAAAAAATAATGATCATATTACGCTTCCACTTGTATTACCATCACTTAAAACCTAAGTTACCGAGTTCTTCTCAAATGCCCAACATGCTTGTATGGGTTCGGCTCGGGTATGGGTATGGGTACGGTTCTACAGGGGGTTCTCTGTGGGTTCTTCCCAAGCACCCTAGGTTCTCTGGAGATTCCTTTGGTGTCCTTCTGTAGACTTTATGTGACTCTAGCAACCTCTTTTACTCCTGATCTACAATTTCTTCAAATATCTGCCAGAGTATAGTGACTTCTCCTTCTTTTATGTACTTATTAAAAACTCCATTTAAGACTTTCACCTAAGGTTTCCATGGCACCTTTAACATTCTCAAAATTCACACTCTACCTTTAATTTTGGTAGCACTATAATTTCAAGACAAAACCTTTTTGTAATTTGCGACAACTTTGGTGATTATTTCATGACCTCCAATTGGTGATAACAACAACTTCAGCTGCAAAAATCTTAACGCAATGATCTCTTCTCCCTTGGCTCCATATTGTCTTCAAACAACTATATGTTCTTGACAAACCCTAAACAACATCCTCAGCAACTTACAGTAAATCTGCGATTCCCTTATTCCTTCAGCGGCTCCTTTTGCAACAAACCCTTTTGTTTGAGTGGCGCCTTCACTTCAGCTCAGCAATTTTTATTTCCCTTGTAGGCGACAACTTGAAATTATCTTCAGCTGCAAATTCCACATTTGTCGGTGGCTCAATCTCTCCACACATCAACGCTAAGTCACACAAAAAACTTTACCTTTGTTTCCTTATTTTTCTTTAGTAGCTACAACCTTCGAACAAACCTTTAGAACCCTCAATCCCTTCTTTTACAACAACCTTAACACTTCAGCACCTACTCATGCAACGGCAAATTTTTTAGCAAACCCTCAGTTTTCAAACAACCTTGGCGTGGCTCTTTTAGCGGCTTCCTTTCAATGAGATTTCCATCAACAGCGGCAACATTTTTCTTTTGACAGTTACTTTGTCATCAACGTCTTCAGCTCAACATAACTTCAACGGTTTACTCCTTTGGCAAAAGATTAGACTATTGGATTCTCTAGTAGTGGCTCCTTAATGGCTTGACTACAACGATTTCTCAATTCTAGAGATTAATCTCCTTTGTTCAAAACTGCAATTCTTCCTTTGTCTTTAACGCAATCTCGTGTGATCTACCTTTTGTGATCATTTTTTGATTTGCAACCAAAACTTCATAGGATTTATTTGTTGTGGCTTTGATCTCCTCATATTATGGGCAAATACAAATTAGTGGCTCTTGTCTCGCATCCCAAGGCTATAATCTCCAGACCTGTAATCTTCACTTTTTGGTGGCAAATGTTGCAGTCAAACCCTGACTTTGAGAAACACACAATTTCCTCATACACCTGCTCTAATACCAATTATAGGTGGGTGCAACATATGCACAAACACAAAATATCAAATATATAAACACAAAACAAAAAAACACAGAAATTACCCAAACATCTAAAATATGAATGTTTGGTAATCACGACAATTTTTTATTGCTTGATGATAAACCATTACATGATGCCTCTATTTATAGAGGTCTTTTTATCTTTCTTGAAGCTTCCCGTATTTGAATTCTAAGCTCGTATTTGCTCTCGTCATCGATCTAAATTATGTGTTAACTTTCTTTATAGTGGAAGTTTTTTATGCCCAAATATAACTAAAATCTCTAATGAATTCTATATATAAACTTGGCAAAAGATGAAAACATCTTACCTCTGCAACATTCAGTAGTGTTGGGTACACAACAATTTCTCTTACCTTATCTACATTTTCTCATATTGAAGGCAAACAACAAATCTCTCCATTTGTTGAAGGCTTGAAATATGTCATAAAATTCATGATCATAGAGTGAATATCTACTTCTTGTAATATATTACATATCACTTAACACCATATACTAGAATAATGTAAAATACCAATTTAGGGTCTCTTATATGGAGAAATTCTTCTTCCTCTTGCACTTCTACTGGTGTAGCTTCTTGGTTAAACACTGCTCCTGTTGCACTTCCAGTTGGGTCACAGTCAATTTAAAATGCTTTATGAAAATTTAGCAAAGCAAACAACGGTGTGTTAGAAACATTTCTTTATAAATATTTTTTAGACGATGTTCCTTTTCTTCATCATTTTAAATATTTATACTATTTGTTCTACTAATATTAATAACATCGTGTGTTGTTGATGGAGGTATTGATATAGACCTATGATATTGAATACTAGGGATATCCATAATTTCTTAACAATTCTGCATGGATGAAACTTTTTCATCTCCAACTACTTGTATTTTCCAATTCGAAACCTTTCCTTCTGAAGATTTACTAGCACTTCGTATTCAACTACAAATAACTTATGTGTCCATTTTTCTATATTATGGGTGACCCTAATACAAAATGCATGCTTATGTATAAAAAGTTCTATTGGAAGTGGTAATCGTTTATACAACCCAATATTTTCACTATACCATTGTGCTACTTCATGAATTCGACAACCTCAAACATACATCCTTATGTGCTTCTTCAACTAATGTCAAAAATGATGTGCACGTACGAATCACAGTTCTTTATGTATTTCAAAATCATATGTTAGTCCAGTTGTAAGTGTCACTTAATTAAATTTTCTACCATTGAGCTTCTTGGAATGCATAATTGATGGCACCTAAACAACATATCATTTTTAATCAAATAATCAGACAATTTTAAATTCAAGGTCTTTTATCTAATCAAATTCTTCTTCCTCTTGGTTTTCTACTACCTTCTTGATAAAACATTGCTCCTATTGAACTTCCACATGTGTTACAATCACCTTAATTTTGTTTGTGAAAATTCAGCTATGCAAACACCAGTGTGTTGGAAATTTTCCTTTACGAATAGTTTAGTTGAATGTTCCTTGTCGTTAGTATTTCCAATAGTTCTTCTATTTGTTGTAGTGATATTAATAACACCTTGTGTTCTTGAAGGAGGTACTGGTAGATCTTTGACATTGAATTTTTGGGATATGCACAAGTTTTTCGATAACTCTACTTTATCTTCATTTCATAATCCAAAATTCTTGACAATTTTGCATGGACAAAACTTCATCTTTAGTTGGTTATATGTCCAATTGGAAACCAATGCTTCTTGGGATGTTCCATCACTTCATCTTCAACTACAAGGTCCTTATGTGTCCTTTTTTTCCATGATATAGGTGATGGTAATACAAAAGATGGTAATACAAAATCCATACTTTTCTCTTCCCAGGGTTTCTTTGGAACTGGTAATGGCTAATACTACCTAGTATTTTCATTAATCTCTTGTGCTACTTGACAAATTCTACAACCTTAAACATACTTTCTTATATGCTTCTACAATTGAAGGCAAAAATGGTGTTTGCGTACCAATGTCGTTTATCCACTTCAAAATCACTTGCTCGTGCACTAATATCTAAACATCTTATCATTTTAAATCAAATAATCGAGTCTGTTACTTATATCCACGCTTATAAATTGCCCACATTGTTTCAACACTTCCTCAAAATCAAAACTATCTTTATACAGGTGCTTTAGTTTCTTAGATTGTATTAATGTATGTCTCTTAGTAAAATCTTTCAATACTAAAGAATAAATTGCATGAAATTTACTCACCTTACATATCTTTGATTCAACCTACCATTGTTGTTCATGAAGAATCTAGAACTCAACCTTATTTTTGAACCAGAAGAATAAATTGTATGAAATTTACTCACCTTACTTATCTTTGATTCAACTTGCCATTGTTGTTCATGAAGAATCTGAAACTCAACCTTATTCTTGAACCAGTGGGTTATGAAAGAGTGCACACACAATTCTGTATTTTGTGGACTTTTAAACTGTTTCCTTTTTATTCATTCTTACATAAAAGGAATTACATTAAAGCACATCGCTGTGTCTAAAAATAGTTTGAAAAATATAAAAAAACTAAACATGCATTCAACCCTATCAAATGGAGTGGATATTGGTTTACAATCAATACTATCAAATTTCTTCAACATATCTTTAGCATACTTTGTTTGACAAATGAAAATTTCATTCTCACTTTGATAAACCTTGATTCCTAGAAAATATTTCTAGCTAGCAATTACAACAAGTTCTTTTGAAAGATCTTCCACTTCTTTCTCCATATCTTATTGTACCTCTTTAAGATTTTTTAGTTTTTATCATTGCAATAAATTACTGTCTTCTCTACTTTTGGCAGTCGAATTATTTATTTCTTGTTCGTTGAGACATGGATTACTATCATTGTTGTATAAGTTATCACTCTTGAAAATTTCTACATATTATCTACATTTTCATCTTTGTGATCTACATCTCTGGAGTTATGGCATAAAATTCCTATTCACAAACTAAATATAGCAAAGTAATTAGAAATTTCAATTTGAGGTCTCTTACTAATTTTAGAACTAGCCTATTGTAATTGCACTTTCATGAAAATCAACTTTAAATGCTTTTTTAAAATTCATCAATGCCAACTTTGGTGGCTGAGTTAGTTTCTTGTTATAGAATTCTAAGCTCATATTTGCTCTCGTCATCGATCTAAATTCTGTGTTATCTTTCTTTACAGTTGAAATTCTTTATGCACAAATACCACGAAAATCTCTAATGAATTCTATATATAAACTTGGTAAAACATGAAAACATCTTACCTCCAACATTCAGTAGTGTTGAGTACACAGCAATTTCTCTTACCTTATGTGGATTCATTTTCTCAGATTGAGCTTCTTGGAATACATAATTGATTACCCCTAAACAAGATATAATTTTAAATCAAATAATCCAGCCAGCTACGTATATACATGCTTCTAGAAAATCAGATCATCTTCATATGAGTGCTTTAGTTCCTTAAATTTGACTACTCTCATTTTTGTCAGAAAACTCTTTCTCACACTCAATGTATTTGTAAACTTTTTTGATTTTGCACTCCTAATCTTCAATACAAAAGAATAACTTTACATTAACTTAGAAACCTTACATGTCTCTAATTAAACTTATGTTTGTTGTTTAGATATTTGAAAGCTTGATAATCTCTAATACAACACAAATTTATTTGGCAACATGAAATGTCTGCATTTGTTCAAGACTTGAAATATGGCATACAATTCATGATCATAGAGTTAATATCTACTTCATGTACTATATTACATATCACATAACAACATATACTAGAATAATTAACAATACCAATTTAGGGCCTCTTATATGGAAAAATTCTTCTTCCTCTTGGACTTCTACTAGTCTAGGTTCTTGGCAAAACACTGCTCTTATTGCATTTCCACTTCCAGGTCACAGTCAACTTGAAATACTTTATGAAAATTTAACAATGCAAACAGTGGTGTGTTAGAAACCTTTCTTTATAAATATTTTTTAAACGATGTTCCTTCTCTTTATTATTTTAAATATCTCTTCTATTTGTTCTACTAATATTAATAACAACTGACAGGGGTATTGATATAGACCTACGAGATTGAGTACTAGGGATATCCATAATTTCTTTAACAATTCTACATGGATGAAACTTTTTCATCTTCAACTTCTATGTTTTGATGACCATAATACAAAATGCATGCTTATGTTTAAAAGGTTTCTTGGGAACTCGTAATCGTTGAGACAAGCTAATATTTTCACTGTACCATTGTGCTACTTTAAATAATTCGACAAGCTTAAACATACTTCCTTATTTCTTCTTTCATCTACTTCAAAATCAGATGCTAGTCCACTTCTATGTGTCAGTTGAATTAAATATTCGACCATTGAGCTTCTTGGAATGCATAATTGATTGCACCTAAACAACATATCATTTTAAATCAAGTAATCAGACCAATTACTTCTATCCATGCTTATAACTTTTCTACATGGTTTCTACGCTTCTACAAACTTAGGACCATCTTTATACAAGTGCTTTAGAATCTTAGATCCTACTACTCGCATATGTGTCTCCAAACTCTCTCTCATACAACATAAATTTCTTCCACAACAAGTAACATCTCCATTTATCCATATTTGAAATATGACATTAAATTCATGATTACAGATTAAATATCTCATTTATGGATTATGGAACTTATTTCTGAACAACATGTACGAAAATAATTGGAAACATCAATTCTTAGTCTCTTACCAATTTTAGGACTAGCCTTACACATCTTGAAAAAAACAATGATCATATTACACTTCCACTTGTATTACCATCACTTAAAACCTAAGTTACCGCGTTCTTCTCAAATGCCCAACGTGCCCGTATGGGTTCAGCTCAGGTATGGGTTCTTATCAAATGTCCATAGAGAACCCAGGGTGCCTGGGAAGAACCCACAGAGAACCCAGGAGAAGCCAGGGGAGGGATGCTTGAAATGGTGTCAATCAACTTTTTAAAACATCTTTTTAACCTATTTTTTAACTTTAGAGAAATCTAAATGAGTCTATTTTGCCCTAAAAGTGAAATTTATCCAAGTATGACTTAAAGTGAAATAAAGTTTTTAAATCATATCTCGACAATTATCAAAGTCTACACATACATCCAATCTTAACTCAGTTTATTGTTGATAAATCTGATTTCAACTTAACAAGGTACACAAGGGGGTTCATAATACCTAGTAAGTATGGAACAGCATAATAATACTTGACATTTGATTTGTTCAACCAACATCTAAAGTATTTAATAATCACCTAGAACTATCCTCTTTCAAATCACCTAAAACTATCCTCTTTCAAGTACTTTCCAATATATGTTAACTAACTTGTAATCATTGTTTAGCAAACAACTTATTTCCTTACAACATTAAACAACATCCTAATGATCTTAAATATAAGATGTAGTTTAGACCAGTCTACAACAAGAAACTATAATCCTCATTACTTTATTTTCATAATGTTCAACAACATAGATGAGCAATACACAACATAACCCATAAAATAAACTGAATTAGAATAAGTAGAACCTTACAAGGTCTGATAATAACTTTTATCAATATGCTAAAAATTCTACCATTACCTTCAATGAGTACTCTACAATGTCACAATTCCTTTGTCAAACTCAACTAATTCAAAGCCAAGTTGCAATTTACATTTATCCCTATTCCAATTGAGTATTTTGATTTTCCTTATTGCAAGTTATGAAATATGAGGTATTTTGATATTTTATTATGTTGTATATATATATTATCATATCGTACCCAGGCAAAAAAAAAATTGCCGTATCCGTGTACCCAAACCCCGTATCTGTATCTGAACCCGTACAAGGACCGAGAACTTAGCTTAAAACACTTTATTAAAATTCCTGATATCCAAAACACTTAAAACTCTTTATTAAAATTCCTGATATCCACTTGCATTACCATCAATTAAAACACTTCCACTTATATCATCATCTTCATAGGAGTGCTTTAGTTCTTTAAATTCGACTACACTCATTTTTGTTGTGTCTCATACTCAACGTAATTGAATGAACTTTACCCATCTTATATGTCTCTAATTAAACTTAGGTATGTTGCTTAGATCATCGAGAGCTTGATGATATCTCATATAACACAAATTCCTTTGGCAATTTGAAATGTTTCGATTTGTTCAAGGCATGAATTATGGCATAAAATTGTTGATCAAAGACTGAATATCTCCTCCTTGTAATATTCAACTTATCGCTTAATCCACGTTAAATGTCCTTGATACAACTTACCATTGTTTTTCAGATATTGCTAAGCATGATTCAATCTGTAATTCATCTCAAATCCCTTTGGCAAGAACTAATATGACCATTTATTTAAATCTTGAAATGTTGCATTAAATTCGTGATGACAAACTTATTATCTCCTTTTTACAATATTGAACTTATTAGTGAACAACATATAACATTCAATTCTAGGTCTCTGACCAATTCGAGGACTAGGCTAACACATCCTAGCAAAAATAATTATCCTATTCCACTTCAAGTTGCATCAGAATGACAAAAATTACTTTCTTTGTGTGTTTTATATTTTGTGTTTGTGCATATCTGCACCTACCACAATTGGTATCAGAGCCTATAGATTCTGGAACAAGCTTAAGTTCCTATTTTAGCTGCTGGAAAGGAGGAAGGACACATAGGGATCTAGAAGGAGAATCCTGAAGGCAAATTGAAGTCGCAGCAGGCAAAGAGTTGTGAACTAAGGTTTTCAAGTTTGATTGGAAGACAAAGCAAGAGCCTATGTCCAAATGAGAGGTCGCTGCTAATAAAATATGGAGGAAATAATAAACAGAACAAATATGACAATGTATTTTATTGAACAAAGAGATTACAATTTTATAATAGTAGAGGAACTCAACAACTCCCTATAAATCTGCAATCTAACATGACAGGTAACTCAGATTTATTGACACCTAACTGAACTTAATTGACACAACTAAAACTCTTATTGACAGCACAAAAGTAAACTGCCAGCACATACAGTCTTTAGTTATTCATTATTTTCTAACATCCCCTCTTAATAAATAACTTAAAATAACTCCAACTCTCACATGAGCACAACATTGCTCCTCTGAAATCTCATGCACCACTCCTCCTCCAACACCATAAATGGAGGCATGTTGAGGAACCCATATTTCCTCTGACAACCTTTTCTAAATGTGCTTTGATGATCCCATCTCATCTATCGTGTCAGCAAATGCTGGCACTAACATGGCAAGGCATCCTGCCATCAGAACTCTCACTCCCTTTCTCAAGAGAAGAGTGCCCAAAATTATCCTCCAATCGTGCCAAACATAATGAGCACCAAGCTTGAAACTCCAGCCAACATGCCAACCTGAATTATATAGTCAGTGATCAAGGCCCTTCCGCCATCTCGCATCCACCCCCAACTATTATTACAGGGAAACAGATGGGCAAACTGTAGAGTATTGTAGTGGAGAGCAGACGCGAGTGCAACCCTAGTGTGAGCACAGTCAACCAAGGTCATGATCTGATGGAAGAAGCCACAGCACTCTGACTAATCCACGCTCCTCCTCCTCTCAACAGAGGCAGCCTTAACAGTACCAGTCTACACATTTGACCTTAGACTCCACGTGTGAAGCTCAGGTGCACCGTGGAACACCCTCAATCTCTCTAGTTCCTGCATTGGCAATTTCCCAACAGGAACATGCATAACAATCTGAACTTGAGCACCAACAACACCAAATGGAGTTTACACAACTGCTGCTCAAAGGAAACTCGATGTAAACTCTCCCTTATTGCCAAGCTCTAATACCATGATAAAATATGGAGGAAATAATAAACAGAACAAATATGACAATGTATTTTATTGAACAAAGAGATTACAATTTTATAATAGTAGAGGAACTCAACAACTCCCTATAAATCTGCAATCTAACATGACAGCTAACTTAGATTTATTAACACGTAACTGAACTTAATTGACACAACTAAAACTCTTATTGACAGCACAAAAGTAAACTGCCCGCACATACAGTTATTCATTATTTTCTAACAGCTGCTGCCAATGAGAGGCAAGTCTATGTTTGCCAGAGTGAAATCAATAGGAGCTGCGGGTAATTCTGGTCAATCTGCAGATTGAAAGATGCCAGATCGCTGCTGTGTAAAAGAAAACCGCGGTTATTTAGATTCTGAAAAAGAGTCATGTCAAAAGGAGGCAGATGAAAAGGAGTCAAGGATATAGTTGAGTCTATGATTCCCCATTCTGCATACATGTCTATCAGAGCATTTCAAGCTATAGTATCTCACAAGAATTCCCCTACCGTTATGCTTTGATGGATGTCCATATCCTCATCCAAAGCTTCAATTTGTGCACAGCATGGAGGATGCTGGCAAAGGTTAAGGAGTTGGACTTTACACCCGCCCGTTGCAACCTGACACGGTGCACATTATTATAGTGAAAGCCTATTTTTCAGATTTCTTATTTAGCATCATCAATAATCTCCACAAGGAATTGTCCCAGTTTAAAATGATGGAAATGATTGACATCGCTCACAACATCTCTTGAAACAATCTTGGAGATAAGTTCTGTTGCAGTATGGCAATCAACACGTACTAGTAGGTTCTTAATAACTGTAATAGTTGTTGTTTGGGGTATGTTTAACAAACCAAATGCAAATTTTTACTGTGGTGACACAGAAATAATTCTTTTTCATTCTTCCTCAAATTTCGTGCGAGTTTATAATTTCCATCTCTGATAAAGTAGATACATATATGATTTACAAACATATATAAACAAGTTCAGACTCTGTATTTCTGCATTTCTCTTGAGGATTATGAGTCCAAACGGCATAGATGTCCAGTACTGTTGTATGCTCACCAAAAATTTGTTGGTGTATAACATTTATAAACCTTATCATGTTCAGTTTGTCTTAGGTTAGCTAGGTAGCTTAATTTAGATAAGTTTATTATTATAAAATTTAGTTAACATCCAGATAGGATATCATCCTGCCTGGCCTATAAGAAAACACGCCTGTAATACATTCTTGAAGGGTAGCATCATTTAATATTGGAAGCATTCTGGTATTCTTGCAATTATCCTAGTGTCAAATTGGCAACTGGTAAGAGTTTATTTTGGGTGGGTCTTACGTGTCATGATGGCGTTGGGTGAATTCCATCACTGAATTCAACAAAATCTGATTTATTTAGTATTCTATTTGATATTATTTTGTTGGTATTGTACTATTAAAAAGCTACTGTAATGATTTTATTGTCTCATACGCTGTTGCTATGCTTGAATGCCATTTGCACATGCGAGAAGACTGATTATTATCTCCTTTGAGTTTGTAACTTGTAATTGTCTCTTGCCATTCTTCCTTGCGCATCGGCCATCTAAATGTATGAGTGTGAGCTTCTGAGTAGATTGTTGCTTTATTTAAGCAAATAATGTTCATATGAGAATCCAAATAATTGGAAAAACAGAGTTTCCTCAAGATAGCCATAATAGGCCAGGAGGTCAACCATGCACACATAATGATCAATTGTCGCTGTAATGCAAGAAGGGCTACAAATGTGAATGAAGTATATATATATGAAAACGAAAACCAAAAATATGGAAGCATAGTACATCAATACTTTTTGATTCTGTGCAATTTGTTGTTAGTTGCCACATTTAGTGAGACTGCCCCTTCACTTGCCTTTATATAAATCATATATCACTTGTCAATTAAAATAAATTACTAATAAAAAAATTTGTTTAGATTATAAAATAGAGGTCTAGAAATAATTGTTCGTACGACTTATCTTAAGGTTTGAAATTAGCAAGGTGGAGTTGAGTTGAATCATGTTTAGGAAGAATAAGATATTTCTTAGTATGCAGATATTTAAATAAACATTTTTTTGGATGGGTTAGTTTATATTTGAATGATATATATAAAGATGAAAATAATATCCTTATGACTGAAAATAGTACCATATCTTAAGTTTGATAGAGCAAGAGGATAATATTATTTATGATGTTTGAAAACTCTTTTATTTCTAATTATGTGCTATGAAGTGGGTTTTCGGTTTTTTATATATGTATATAGTTTCTTTTGAAATAGAGGCTCACTAAGATCTTATATCTATTTATATTTATTTTTATTTAGAAATTGTGGATGGAATTCGTTTAAATAAATAAGTCATACATCTAGTTTTTGTGTATTCTTATCTTAACTTTTAATAGACTTCAGAAATTTAAAGTGTAGGAGGAATTGAAACTATGAAAAAAAACATCTAGTAAATTATTTCAGTGTTTCACTAAGCTTTATATATTAAACACCAAGTTGAAGTATGTTGCAAACCTTTGACTGCACATAACTTCTGCATACTAACTTCTTTTGAGCTCGTTCAAGTTGCGTAAGGATCGTGTCAGCGACCTCTTTCCAATGATGCTGATTTCGTCAGGTTCTAAGACTGCAAAATTTTTAGTTCTTTTGTATCCACCTGGATCATTCCACCCCACTAGGGGTTCAAACCACCTGACCCCCTTTTATAGGGATTTGTTTCTATTATTATTCATTAAATAGAAAGGTGGCTCGTATATGTAGCAAAGAACGCTGCTTGGTATATTGGTGGAGAGTGAAAAAAGCAAGCAGGAGGTTAGGGGTTCGACCCCCACAAACCAACCTTTTAACAATCAAACTGCCACATGTGCCACGTGGCAGCGAATCATTGGGCCACGTGGCATTACCTAATTCATCCGTCAATGACATGTGTCACGTTGGATTGGATTGGTCCACATCTTCAGACCTGCCACGTCATCTGCTAACTCAGATGCAGCTATCTGCCACATGTCAAACTCTGGATCTGCCACGTCAACAACTGCCACTGTGTTTGCTATGTCAGCATGCACATGTCATCATTGTACTATCTAGTCAGCATGGTCAACTTTCAACTTTGACCAGCCAAATCTTGCTCATACGAGCTTTGATCGAGGCGAAACGAGTGGCGTCAGAATCATGGTGACGAGCTCTTCAACTTGGCATCATTTTTGCTTGGATTTGAGACAATTAATTTTTCACCTTTTCGAAAGCCTGATTCACCTATTTGAACGAACCTTTGACTACACATAACTTCATACGAACTTCTTTTGAGCCTGTTCAAGTTGCGTTAGGATCGTGTCAGCGATCTCTTTCCAATGATGCTGATTCCGTCAGGTTCTGAGACTGCAAGATTTTTAGGTCTTCTGGATCCACCTAGATCATTCCTCCCCACTAGGGGTTCAAACCACCTGACCCCCTTTTATAGGGATTTGTTTCTATTATCATTCTTTAAATAGAAAGGAGGCCCCTATATGTAGCAATGAAAGCCGCTTGGTATATTGGTGGAAAGTGAAAATAGGAAGCAGGAGGTTAGGGGTTCGACCCCCACAAACCAACTTTTTAACAAGCAAATCACCACATGTGCCACGTGGCACCCAATCATTGGGTCACATGAAATTCGCTCATTCGTCTGTTAATGACACGTGTCATGCTAGATTGGTCCACATCTTCAGACTTGCCACGTCATCTGTTGAGTCAGATGCCACCATCTGCCATGTGTCAACATCTGGACCTACCACGTCAACAACTTCCAATGTGTCTGCCATGTTAGCATGATGATGTCATTATTGTATTATCTAGTCAGCATGGTCAACCCTCAACTTTGACCGGCCATATCTTGCTCGTACAAGCTCCGATCAAGGCGAAACGAGCGGTGTCGAAATCGTGGCAACGAGCTCTTCGACTTGACATCATTTTTGCTTGGATTTGAGACAATAAATTTTTCACTTTTTTGAATGCATGATTCGCCTATTGATTTATTTTTGTTAGAAAGAACTATTTGCCAAACAAAATCTTTAAGTTCCTAATGCATATAGCCTTTGGATAGCACCCCAGATTGATAAATTAAATGAAGAGGATTGCAACAATTCTCGTCAATGATCCTGCACATACCCAGAAATAATATAGACAATTCTGACTGTAGAAGTACTCTATAGAACACATGTTTGAGTACTTGTGGAAGATGGAGAATGTTACAAGGTGTGTGCCCTTGGTCTCCTTGTGTTGTGCAACGCAGCGCTTGGGTTCATGACAAGGCTTAACTGCCTCAAGTGGATTCATTAACTCTGGCGATTGTATCACGCATTAACAAGTTGATCTTTTTGTGCAATGGCAACTGTCTTGCTAACAATAGTTATCAAAACCTCGGTCACGGGTTCAAACCCCTTGCTTGTGTTGGGGGGATTGTTGCAAGGTGTGCACCCTTGGTCTCCTTGTGTTGTGCAATGCAGTGCTTGGGTTCGTGACAAGGATTAACTACCTCCCGTGGATTCATTAACTCTAGCGATTGTATTAGGCATTAACAAGTTGATCTTTTGGTGCAACGAAAATTGTCTTACTAATAAAGAAGGTATAGATCAGCTATATGAGTGTCTACAGAGACTCTAGACATGCTTCATAGTATCTCAGGATTTGAGACTAAATTTTTCACCTTTTTGAACGCATGATTCATCTTTTTGACTGAACCTTTGACTGCACATAACTTCTACATTTTTAGGTCTTCTGGATCCACCTAGATCATTCCTCCCCACTAGGGGTTTAAACCACCCGACCCCCTTTTATAGGGATTTGTTTCTATTATCATTTTTTAAATAGAAAGGAGGCCCCTATATGTAGCAATGAAAGCCACTCGGTATATTGGTGGAGAGTGAAAATAGGAAGTGGGAGGTCAGGGGTTCGACCCCCACAAACCAACTTTTTAACAAGCAAATCACCACATGTGCCACGTGGTACCCAATCATTGGGCCATGTGGAATTTGCTCATTCGTCCGTTAGTGACACGTGTCACGCTGGATTGGTCCACATCTTCAGACTTGCCACGTCATCTGTTGAGTTAGATACCGCCATCTGCCATGTGTCAACATCTGGACCTACCACGCCAACAACTTCCACTGTGTCTGCCATGTCAGCTTGATGACGTCATTATTATATTGTCTAGTCAGCATGGTCAACCCTCAACTTTGATCGGCCATATCTTTCTCGTACGAGCTCCGATCAAGGCAAAATGAGTAGCGTCAAAATCGTGGCAACGAGCTCTTCGACTTGACATCATTTTTGCTTGGATTTGAGATAATAAATTTTTCACTTTTTTGAACGCATGATTCCCCTATTAGATTTGTTTTTGTTAGAAAGAACTATTTGCCAAAAAAAATCTTTAAGTTCCTAATGCATATAGCCTTTGGACACCACCCTAGATTGATAAATTAAATGAAGAGGTTTACAACGATTCTCATCAATGATCCTGCACATACCCAGAAATAATATAGACAATTCTGACTGTAGAAGTACTCTATAGAACACATGTTTGAGTATTTGCGGAAGATGGAGAATGTTGCAAGGTGTGTGCCCTTGGTCTCCTTGTGTTGTGCAACGCAGCGCTTGGGTTCATGACAAGGCTTAACCGCCTCCGGTGGATTCATTAACTCTGGCAATTGTATCAGGCATTAACAAGTCGATCTTTTCGTGCAATGGTAACCATCTTGCTAACAATAGTTATCAAAGCCTTAGTCACGGATTCAAACCCCTTGCTTGTGTAGGGGGGATTGTTGCAAGGTGTGCACCCTTGGTCTCCTTGTGTTGTGTGCAGTGCAGTGCTTGGGTTCATGACAAGGATTAATCGCCTCCCATGTATTCATTAACTTTAGCGATTGTATTAGGCATTAACAAGTCGATCTTTTGGTGCAATGAAAATCATCTTGCTAATAAAGAAGGTATAGATCAACTATATGAGTGTCTACAAAGACTCTAGACATGCTTCATAGTATCTCAGGATTTGAGACAATAAATTTTTCACCTTTTTGAATGCATGATTCACCTGTTTTACCGAACCTTTGACTGCACATAACTTCTACATAAGAACTCCTTTTGAGCCCATTCAAGTTGCGTTAGGATTGTGTCAGCGACCTCTTTCCAATGACGCTGATTCCGTAAGGTTCCGAGACTGCAAAATTTTTAGGTCTTCTAGATCCATTTAGATCATTCCTTCCCACTAGGGGTTCAAACCATCCGACTGCCTTTTATAGGGATTCGTTTCTATTATCATTCTTTAAATAGAAAGGAAGCTCGTATATGTAGAAAGGAAAGCTGTTTGGTATATTGGTGGAGAGTGAAAATAGCAAGATTCCTTCAGGTTTTGAGACTGCAAAATTTGTAGTTCTTCTGTATCCATCTGGATCATTATTCCCCACTGGATCATTTTTCAATTTGCGTTAGAATCGTGTCAGTGACCTCTTTCCAATGATGTTGATTCCGTCAGATTTTGAGACTGCAAATTTTTTTGTTCTTCTATATCCATCTAGATCATTATTTCCCATTAGGGGTTCAAACCACCCGAACCCATTTTATAGGGATTCGTTTCTATTATCATTCTTTAAATAGAAAGGAGGCCCGTATATGTAGCAAAGAAAGTCACTTGGTATATTGGTGGAGAGTGAAAATAACAAGTAGGAGGTTAGGGGTTCGACCCCCATAAACCAACCTTTTAACAATCAAACCGCCACATGTGCCACATGGCACCTAATCATTGGGCCACGTGGCATTACCTAATTCTTCCGTCAGTGACACGTGTCATGCTAGATTGGTCCACATCTTCAGACCTACCATGTCATCTACTGACTCAGATGCCGCCATCTACCACATGTCAACAACTACCACTGTGTCTGGCACGTCAGCATGCTAATGTCATCATTGTACTGTCTAGTCAGCATGGTCAACCCTCAACTTTGACCGACCATATCTTGCTCGTATGAGCTCCGAATCGAGGAGAAACGAGCAGCATTGAAACCGTTATGATGAGCTCTTCGACTTGGCATCATTTCTACTTGGATTTGAGACAATCAATTTTTCACCTTTTTCAACACCTGATTCCCCTATTTGACCAAAGCTTTGATTGCATATAATTTCTTCATACGAACTCCTTTTGAGCTCGTTCAAGTTGCATTAGGATCGTGTCAGCAACCTCTTTCCAATGATGTAGATTCCGTCATGTTCTCAAACTGTAAATTTTTTTGGTCTTTTGGATCCACCTGGATCATTCCTCTCCACTTGGGCTTCAAACCACCTGACCCCCTTTTATAGGGATTCATTTCTATTATCATTCATTAAATAGAAAGGAGGCTCGTATATGTAGCAAAGAAAGTCGCTTGGTATATTGGTGGTGAGTGAAAATAGCAAGGAAGAGGTCAGGGGTTCGAGCCCCACAATCAAATCTTTTAACAATCAAACCGCCACATGTGCCACATGGCACCCAATCATTGGGCCACGTGGCATTACCTCATTCATCCGTCAGTGAAACGTGTCACGCTGGATTGGTCCACATCTTCAGACCTACCATGTCATCTGCTAACTCAGATACTGCCATCTGCCATGTGTCAAACTCTGGATCTACCACGTCAACAACTGCCACTATGTCTGCCATGTTAGGATGCTAACATCATCATTGTATTATCTAGTCGGCATGGTCAACCCTCAACTTTGACCAACAATATCTTGCTCGTACGAGCTCTGATCGAGGTGAAATGAGCGGCGTTAGAATCATGGCGACGAGCTCTTCGACTTGGCATCATTTCTGCTTGGTTTGAGACAATTAATTTTTCACCTTTCTGAAAGTCTGATTCGCTTGTTTGATTGAACCTTTGACTGCACATAACTTTTGCATACGAACTCCTTTTGAGCAAGTTCAAGTTGCATTAGGATCGTGTCAGCGACCTCTTTCCAATGATACTGATTCTGTCAGGTTCTGAGACTGCAAGATTTTTAGGTCTTCTGAATCCACCTAGATCATTCCTCCCCACTCAAGGTTCAAACTACCTGACTCCTTTTATAAGGATTTGTTTCTATTATCATTCTTTAAATAGAAAGGAGGCCTGTATATGTAGCAATGAAAGCCACTTGGTATATTGGTGGGGAGTGAAAATAGGAAGCAGGAGGTAAGGGGTTCGACCCCCAGAAACAAACCTTTTAACAAGCAAATCACCACATGTGCCACGTGGCACCCAATCATTGGGCCACGTGGCATTCACACATTCATCCGTCAGTGACACGTGTCATGCTAGATTGGTCCACATCTTTAAACCTGCCATGTCATCTACTGACTCAGATGCCACCATTTTCCATGTGTCAAACTCCACTATGTCTGCCATGTCAGCATGTTGACGTCATCATTTTACTGTCTAGTCAGCATGGTCAACCGTCAACTTTGACCAGCCATATCTTGCTCGTACGAGCTCTGATCAAGGTGAAATTAGCGGGGTCAGAATTGCGGTGACGAGCTCTTCGGCTTGGCATCATTTTTACTTGGATTTGAGACATTAAAATTTTCACCTTTTTAAATACATGATTCGCCTATTTGATTGAACCTTTGAGTGCATAAAACTTTTGCATACGAACTACTTTTGAGCCCATTCAAGTTGCGTGAGGATCGTGCCAGCAACCTCTTTCCAATGACGTCGATTCCGTCAGGTTCTGAGACTGCAAAATTTTTAGGTCTTCTGAATCTATTTAGATCATTCCTTTCCACTGGGGTTCAAACCACCCAACCCCCTCTTATAGGGATTTGTTTCTATTATTATTCTTTAAATAGAAAGGAAGCCCGTATATGTAGCAAAGAAAGCTGATTGGTATATTGCTGGAGAATGAAAATAGCAAGGTTCGACCCCACAAACCAACCTTTTTAGAATCAAACCACCACATGTGCCACATGGCACACAATCATTAGGCCACAGGCAATACCACATTTATTCATCAGTACACATGTCACACTGGATTGGTTTAGATCTTCAGGCCTACCACATCATCTGTTAACTCAGATGCCACCATCTGCCACGTGTCAACCTCTGGACCTACCACGTGTACAACTGCCACTGTGTGTTCCATGTCAGGATGCTGATATCATCATTGTATTGTCTAGTCGACATGGTCAACCCTCAATTTTGACCGGCCATATCTTGCTCGTACGAGCTCCGATCAAGGCGAAACGAGCGACGTCGAAATCGTGGCGACGAGCTCTTCGACTTGGCATCAGTTTTGCTTGGATTTGAGACAATCAAATTTTCACCTTTTTGAACACTTGATTTGCCTATTTCACCAAACCTTTGACTGCACATAACTTCTGCATACGAATGCCTTTTGAGATCATTCAAGTTGCGTAAGGATCGTGTCAGCGACCTCTTTCCAATGATGTTGATTCTCTCAGGTTCTGAGACTACAAAATTTTTAGTTCTTATGTATCCATCTGGATTTGAGACAATCAATTTTTCACCTTTTTGAACGCTTGATTCGCTTGTTTGACCGAACCTTTGATTGCACATAACTTCTACATATGAGCTTCTTTTGAGCCTGGTCAAGCTGCGTCAGAATTGTGTTAGCGACCTATTTCCAATGATGCTGATTCTGCCAGGTTCTAAGACGGCTAAACTTTTATTTCTTTTGTATGCACCTGGATGATTCCTCCCCACTATGGGTTCAAACCACCGACCCCCTTTTATAGGGATTCATTTCTATTATCATTCTTTAAATAGAAAGGAGGCCCCTATATGTAGCAATGAAAGCCGCTCGGTATATTGGTGGAGAGTGAAAATAGCAGGGTTCGACCCCCACAAGCCAACCTTTTAACAATCAAATTGCCACATGTGCCACGAGGCACCCAATCATTAGGCCACATGGCATTACCTCATTTGTCCGTCAGTGACACATGTCACACTAGATATGTCCACATCTTTAGACCTGCCACGTCATCTGCTGACTTAGATGCTGCCATTTGCCACGTGTCAACCTCTAGACCTACCACGTAAACAACTGCCATTGTGTCTGCCATGTCAGCATGTTGATGTCATCATTGTACTATCTAGTTGACATGGTCAACCTTCAACTTTGACCTGCCATATCTTGCTCGTAGGAGCTTCGATCTAGGCGAAACGAGCGGCGTCGAAATCATGGCAACGAGCTCTTCGACTTAGCATCATTTTTGCTTGGATTTGAGACAATCAATTTTTCACCTTTTTGAATGCCTGATTCCCCTGTTTGACTGAACCTTTGCTTGCACATAACTATAAGAACTCCTTTTGAGCCCATTCAAGTTGCATCAGGATCGTGTCAGCGACCTCTTTCCAATGATGCTGATTCTATCAGGTTCTGAGACTGCAAAATTTTTAATTTTTCTGTATCCATCTGGATCATTATTCCCCACTTGGGGTTCAAACCACTCGACCCGCTTTTATAGGGATTCGTTTCTATTATCATTCTTGAAATAGAACTAAAGCCTGTATATGTATCAAAGAAAAGCCGCTTGGTATATTAGTGGAGAGTGAAAATAGCAAGTAGGAGGTCAGGGGTTCGATCCCCACAAACCAACCTTTTAAAAATCAAATCGCCATATGTACCACGTGGCACCAAATCATTAGGCCACGTGGCATTACTTCATTCTTCTGTCAGTGACACATGTCACGTTGGATTAGTCCACATCTTCATACCTACCACGTCATCTGATGTCTCAGATGCCGCCATCTGCCACCTGTCAAACTCTAGACTTGTCACGTCAATAACTGTCACTATGTCTACCATGTTAGTATGTTGATGTCATCATTGTACTGTCTAGTCAGCTGGTCAACCCTCAACTTTGATCAGCCATATCTTGCTCGTACGAGCACCGATTAAGGCGAAACAAATGGCGTCGGAATCGTGATGACAAGCTCTTCGACTTGGCATCATTTTTTGCTAGATTTGATAAAAATAAAATTTTAACCTTTTTGAATGCATGATTCACCTGTTTGACCGAACCTTTGACTGCACATAACTTCTACATAAGAACTCTTTTTGAACCCGTTCAAGTTGCGTCAAGATCGTGCCAATGACCTCTTTCCATTTACGCTAATTCCGTTAGGTTCTGAGACTACAAAATTTTTAAATCTTCTGGATCCATTTAGATCATTCCTTCCCACTGGGGGTTCAAATCACCCGACCCCCTTTTATAGGGATTTGTTTCTATTATCATTCTTTAAATAGAAATAATGCCCGTATATGTAGCAAAGAAAGCCGCTTGGTATATTGATTGAGAGTGAAAATAGCAAGGTTCGACCCCACAAACCAAATTTTAACAATCAAACTGCCACATGTGCCACGTGGTGCCCAATCATTAGGCAACATGGCATTACATCATTCTTCCGTCAGTGACACATGTCACACTGGATTGGTCCACATCTTCAGACCTGCCACATCATCTGCTACGTGTCAACCTCTAGACCTACCACGTCAGCAACTGCCATTGTGTTTGCCATGTCAGTATGCTGATGTCATCATTGTATTGTCTAGTCGACATGGTCAACCCTCAACTTTGATCAGTGATATCTTACTCATATGAGCTCCGATCGAGGCGAAAAGAGCTGCATCGAAATCGTGGCGACGAGTTCTTTGACTTGGCATCATTTTTGCTTAGATGTGAGACAATCAAATTTTCACCTTTTTGAACGCGTGATTCGCCTATTTGACCGAACCTTTGACTGAATATAACTTCTGCATACAAACTCCTTTTGAGCTCATTCAAGTTGCGTCAGGATCGTGTCAATGACCTCTTTCCAAGACTGCAAAATTTTTAGTTCTTTTGTATCCATCTGGATCATTATTCCCCACTGGGGTTCAAACCACCCGACCCCCTTTTATAGGTATTCATTTCTATTATCATTTTTTAAATAGAAAGGAGGACCATATATGTAGTAGAGAAAGCCACTTGGTATATTGGTGGAGAGTGAAAATAGCCATGTCAGCATGTTGACGTCATCATTTTACTGTCTAGTCGGCATGGTCAACTATCAACTTTGACCAGCCATATCTTGCTTGTATGAGCTCTGATCAAGGCGAAACGAGCGGTGTCAGTATCGTGGCGACGAGCTCTTCGACTTGGCATCATTTTTTGGATTTGGGACAATAATTTTCCATCTTTTTAAATGCATGACTCGCCTGTTTGACCGAACCTTTGACTGCACATAACTTCTGCATACGAACTCCTTTTGAGTCCATTCAAGTTGCGTCAAGAACATGTCAGTGACCTCTTTCCAATGATGTTGATTCCGTCAAGTTCTGAGACTGCAAAATTTTTAGTTCTTCTGTATCCATCTGGATCATTATTCCCCATTGGGGGTTCAAGCTGCTTTGTATATTGGTGGAGAGTGAAAATAGCAAGTAGGAGGTCAAGGGTTCGTCCCCCACAAACCAACATTTTAACAATCAAAATGCCACATGTGCCATGTGGCACCTAGTCATTAGGCCATGTGGCATTACCTCATTCTTATGTCAGTGACACGTGTCACGCTAGATTGGTTGACATCTTCAAACCTGCCACGACATCTGCCGAAATAGATGCCGCCATCTGCCACGTGTCAAACTCTGGACCTGCCACGACATCTGTCAAAACAGATGCCGCCATCTGTCACGTGTCAAACTCTGGACCTGCCACATTAACAACTGCCACTGTGTCTATAATGTCAGCATGCTGACATCATCATTGTACTATCTAGTCAATATGGTCAACCCTCAACTTTGGCCAGCCATATATTGCACGTACGAGCTCCGATCAAAGCGAAACGAGTGGCGTTGAAATAATTGCGATGATCTCTTCGAGTTGGCATCATTTTTGCTTAGATTTGAGACAATCAAATTTTCACTTTTTTGAACAAATGATTCACCTGTTTGACCAAACCTTTGACTGCACATAACTTCTGCATATGAACTTTTGAGCCCGTTCAAGTTGTGTAAGGATCGTGTCAGTGACCTCTTTCCAATGATGCCGATTCCGTCAGGTTCTAAGACTGCAAAATTTTTAGTTCTTCTGTATCCACCTAAATCATTCCTCCCCACTAGGGATTCAAACCACCTGACCCCCTTTTATTGGGATTTGTTTCTATTATCATTCATTAAATAGAAAAGAGGCCCGTATATGTAACAAAGAAAACTGCTTGGTATATTGGTGGAGAGTGAAAATAGCAAGTAGGAGGTCAGGGGCATTACCTCATTTGTCCATTAGTGACACGTTTCATTCTAGATTGCTCCACATCTTCAGACCTGCCACTCATCTGCTGACTTAGATGCCGCCATCTACCACGTGTCAAACTCTAGATTTGCCACGTCAACAACTACCACTGTGTCTGCCATGTCAGCATGCTGACGTCATCATTGTACTATCTAGTCGGTATGGTCAACCCTTAACATTGACTAGCCATATCTTCCTCGTACGAGCTCTAATCAAGGCGAATCGAGTGACGTCAGAATCATGGTGACGAGCTCTTCGACTTGACATCATTTTTGCTTAGATTTGAGACAATCAATTTTTCACCTTTTTGAATGCCTAATTCGCATGTTTGACCAAACCTTTGACTGCACATAACTTCTGCATACGAAGTCCTTTTGTGGACGTTCAAGTTGCGTTAGGATTGTGTCAGTGACCTCTTTCCAATGATGCTGATTTCATTAGGTTCTAAGACTACAAGATTTTTAGGCCTACTGGATCCACCTAGATCAGTCCTCCCCACTGGGGGTTCAAACCACCCGACCCCCTTTTATATGGATCTGTTTCTATTATCAATCTTTAAATAGAAAGGAGGCCTGTATATGTAGCAATGAAAGCCACTTGGTATATTGGTGGAGAATGAAAATAGCAAGCAGTAGGTCAGGGATTTGACCCCCACAAACCAACCTTTTAACAATCAAATCGCCACATGTGCCATGTGGCATCCAATCATTGGGCCACATGGCATTCGCTCATTCGTCTGTCAGTGACACGTGTCATGCTGGATGGGTCAACATCTAGACCTGCCACAAGAACAACTACTACTGTGTCTGCCATGTCAGCATGATGATGTCATCATTGTACTGTCTAGTCAGCATGGTCAACCCTCAACTGTGACCGCCATATATTGCTCGTACAAGCTTCGATCAAGGTGAAACAAACCAACATTTTAACAATCAAACCGTCACATGTGCCACGTGGCACCCAATCATTGGGCCACGTGGCATTACCTCATTTTCCTGTAAGTGACACATGTCACGCTGGATTGGTCCACATCTTCAGACCTCCCACGTTATCTGCTGACTAAGATACCACCATCTGCCATGTCAACTCTCAACTTTGACCAGCCATATTTTCCTCGTACGAGCTCTGATCAAGGTGAAACGAGTGGTGTCAGAATCGTGGCGAGGAGCTCTTCGACTTGGCATCATTTTTGCTTAGATTTGAGACAATCAATTTTTCACCTTTTCGAATGCTTGATTTTTCTATTTGACGAACTTCTTTTCAGCTAGTTCAAGTTACATCAGGTTCTAAGACTGTAATTTTTAGTTCTTCTGTATCCACCTGGATCATTCCTCCCCACTGGGGGGTTCAAACCACCTGACCCCCTTTTATAGGGATTTGTTTATATTATCATTCATTAAATAGAAAGGAGACCTATATATTTAGTAAAAAAAGTCACTTGATACATTGGTGGAGAGTGAAAAAAGCAAGCAGGAGGTCAGGGGTTTGACCCCCACAAACTAACCTTCTAACAATCAAACCACCACATGTTCCATGTAGCACCTAATCATTGGGCCACGTGGCATTACTTCATTCGTATGGTAGTGACATGTGTCATGCTAGATTGGTCCACATCTTCAGACTTGCCACATCATCTGTTGAATCAGATGCCACCATCTGCCACTTGTCAAACTCTGGATCTGCCACATCAACAGCTGCCACTGTGTCTACTATGGCAGCATGTTGACGTCATCATTGTACTATCTAGTCGCAATAGTTAACCCTCAACTTTGACTAGCAATATCTTCCTCGTACAAGCTCTGATTGAGGCAAAACGAGCGGCATCAGAATTGTGGCGACAATCTCTTCGACTTGGCATCATTTTTGCTTGGATTTGAGACAATCAATTTTTCACCTTTTCAAACGCCTGATTCACCTATTTGACCCACCATTGACTGCACATAACTTCTCCATATGAACTCCTTTTGAGCCCGTTCAAGTTGCGTTAGGATTGTGTTGGCGACGTCTTTCAAATGATGCTGATTTCGTCAGGTTCTGAGACTACAAGATTTTTAGGTCTTCCAGATCCACTTAGATCATTCCTGCCCACTGGGGGTTCAAACCACCTGACCCCCTTTTATAGGGATTTGTTTCTATTATCATTCTTTAAATAGAAAGGAGGCCCATATATGTAGCAATGAAAGATGCTTGGTATATTGGTGGAGAGTGAAAATAGGAAATAGGAGGTCAGGGGTTCGACCCCCACAAACCAACCTTTTAACAAGCAAATCGCCAAATGTGCCACGTGGCACTCAATCATTGGGCCACGTGACATTCACTCATTCATCCGTCAATGACACGTGTCACACTAGATTGGTCCACATCTTCAGATCTTCCACGTCATCTGTTGAGTTAGATGTCGACATCTACCACATGTCAACATCTAGACCTGCCACGCCAACAACTACCATTGTGTCTGCCATGTCAGCATGATGATGTCATCATTGTACTGTCTTGTCAGCATGGTCAACCCTCAACTTTGACCAGCCATATCTTGCTCGTATGAGCACCGATTAAGGCGAAACGAATGGCGTTGGAATCGTGACAACAAGCTCTTCGACTTGGTATCTTTTTTTGCTTGGATTTGAAAAAAAATAAAAATTTCACCTTTTTGAATGCATGATTCGCCTGTTTGACCGAACCTTTGACTGCACATAACTTCTGCATATGAAATCCTTTTGAGCCCGTTCAAGTTGCGTCAAGATTGTGCCAGCGACCTCTTTCCAATTACGCTGATTCCATTAGGTTCTGAGATTGCAAAATTTCTAAGTCTTCTGGATCCATTTAGATCATTCCTTCCCACTGGGGGTTCAGACCACCGAACCCCCTTTTATAGGGATTCATTTCTATTATCATTCTTTAAATAGAAAGGATGCCCATATATGTAGCAAAGAACGCTGCTTGGTATATTGATGGAGAGTGAAAATAGCAAGGTTTGACCCCACAAACCAACCTTTTAACAATCAAACCGCCACATGTGCCACATGGCACCCAATCATTAGGTAACATGGCATTACCTCATTTTTCCGTCAGTGACACGTGTCACACTGGATTGGTTCACATCTTCAGACCTGCCACGTCATCTGCAGAGTTAGATGCTACCATCTGCCATGTGTCAACCTCTGGACCTACCATGTCAATAACTACCACTTTGTTTGCCATGTCAGCATGCTGATGTTATCATTGTACTGTCTAGGCAACATGGTCAACCCTCAACTTTGACCGGTGATATCTTACTTGTACAAGCTCCGATCAAGGCGAAAAGAGCGGCATTGAAATCGTGGCGATGATCTCTTTGACTTGGCATCATTTTTGCTTAGATTTGAGACAATCAAATTTTAACCTTTTTGAACACGTGATTCACCTGTTTGACCGAACCTTTGACTGAATATAACTTCTGCATACGAACTCCTTTTGAGCTCATTCAAGTTGCATCAGGATCGTGTCAATGATCTCTTTCCAAGACTGCAAAATTTTTAGTTCTTTTGTATCCATTTGGAACATTATTCCCCACTGGGGGTTCAAACCACTCGTCCCCCTTTTATAGGAATTCGTTTCTATTACCATTTTTTAAATAGAAAGGAGGCCCGTATATGTAGCAAAGAAAGCCGCTTCGTATATTGGTGGAGAGTGAAAATAGCAAGCAAGAGGTCAAGGGTTGGTCCCCCACAAACCAACCTTTTAACAATCAAACCACCACATGTGCCATGTGGCACCCAATCATTGGGCCACGTGGCATTACCTCATCTTCTGTCAGTGACACCTGTCACGCTAGATTGGTCCACATCTTTAGACCTGGCACGTCATCTGCTGACTCATATGCTGCCATCTGCCACATGTCAAACTCTGGACATGCCAGGTCAACAACTGCCATTGTGTTTGCTATGTCAGCATGCTGACATCATCATTGTACTGTTCAGTCAGCTTGATCAACCCTAAACTTTGATCAGCCATATCTTGCTTGTATGAGCTCCGATCGAGACGAAACAAACAACGTCGAAATCATGACGATGAGCTGTTCGACTTGCAGCCATTTTCTTTGGATTTGAGAAAATCAAATTTTCACCTTTTTAAACCCCTGATTCACCTATTTGACCAAACCTTTGACTGCACATAACTTCTCCATACAAATTCCTTTTGAGCTTGTTCAAGTTGCGTTAGGATTGTGTCAGGAACCTCTTTCCAATGATGTTGATTCTGTCATGTTCTCATACTGCAAATTTTTTCAGTATTCTGGATCCACCTAGATCATTCCTCCCCACTTGGGGTTCAAACCACCCGACCCCCTTTTATAGAGATTCGTTTCTATTATCATTCTTCAAATAGAAAGGAGGCCCGTATATGTAGCAAAGAAAGCCACTTGGTATATTGGTGGAGAGTGAAAATAGCAAGCAGGAGGTCATTGGTTCGACCTCCACAAACTAATCTTTTAACAATCAAACCGCCAAATGTGCCACGTGGCACCCAATCATTGGGCCACGTGGCATTACCTCATTCATCCATCAGTGACACGTGTCACGCTGGATTGGTCCACATCATCAAACTTGACACATCAAGAACTGCCACTGTGTTTGCCATGTCAGCATGTTGACGTCATCATTGTATTGTCAAGTCAGCATGGTCAACCCTCAAATTTGACCGGCCATATCTTGCTCGTACAAGCTCTGATCGAGGCGAAACTAGCAGCATCAGAATCATGACGACGATCTCTTCGACTTATCATCATTTTTGCTTGGATTTGAGACAATCAATTTTTCACCTTTTTCAACACTTGTTTCGTTTGTTTGACCAAACCTTTGACTGCACATAACTTCTGCATACGAAATCCTTTTGAGCCAGTTCAAGTTGCGTCAGGATTGTGTCAGCGACCTCTTTAAAAAATGATGTTGATTCCGCAGTTTCTAAGACTGCAAAATTTTTAGTTCTTCTGTATACACTTGGATCATTCCTCCCTAATGGGGGTTCCAACCACCTGACCCCCTTTTCTAGGGATTCCACATCTTCAGACCTACCACATCATCTGCTGACTCAAATGCCGTCATCTGCACATGAATCCTCAACTTTGACTAGCCATATCTTCCTCGTATGAGCTCTGATCGAGGTGAAATGAGCAGCGTCAGAATCGTGGCGATGAGCCCCTCGACTTGGCATCATTTTTGCTTGGATTTTAGCCAATCAATTTTCACCTTTTCGAATGCTTGATTCACCTTTTTGACCGAACCTTTGACTGCACATAACTTTTGCATACAAACTCCTTTTGAGCCCGTTCAAGTTGCATTAGGATCGTGTCCGCGACCTCTTTCCAATGATGCTGATTCCGTCCAGTTCTACGACTACAAGATTTTTAGGTCTTCTGGATCCACGTAGATCATTCCTCCCCACTGGGGGTTCAAACCACCTGACCCCCTTTTATAGGGATTTGTGTCTATTATCATTCTTTAAATGAAAGGAGGCCCATATATGTACCAATGAAAGTCGCTCGGTATATTGGTGGACAGTGAAAATAGGAAGCAGGAGATCAGGGGTTCAACCTCCTCAAACCAACCTTTTAAGAAGCAAATCACCACATGTGCCATGTTGCACCCAATCATTGGGCCACGTGGCATTTGCTCATTCATCCGTCAGTGACACATGTCACACTAGATTAGTCCACATATTCAGACCTGCCACCTTATTTGTTGAGTCAGATGCTGCAATCTGCCATGTGTCAACATCTGGACCTGCCACGCCAACAACTACCACTATGTCTACCATGTCAGCACGATGATGTCATCATTGTACTGTCTAGTCAGCATGGTCAACCCTCAACTTTGACCAGCCATATATTTCTCGTACAAGCTCCGATCAAGGCGAAATGAGCGGTGTTGGAATCGTAGCGACGACCTTTTCGACTTGGCATAATTTTTGCTTGGATTTTAGACAAAATTTTCACCTTTTTCAACGCATGATTCCCCTGTTTGACCGAACATTTGATTACACATAACTCCTGCATACGAACTCCTTTTGAGCTCGTTCAAGTTGCGTCAGGATCTGAGACTGTAAATTATTTATGTCTTCTGGATGCATTTAGATCATTCCGTCCCACTGGGGGTTCAAACCACTTGACCCCCTTCTATAGGGATTCATTTCTATTATCATTCTTTAAATAGAAAGGAAGCCCGTATATGTAGCAAAGAAAACCGCTTAGTATATTGGTGGAGAGTGAAAATAGCAAGGCTCGACCCCACATACAAACCTTTTAACAATCAAACTGCCACATGTGCTACATGGCACCCAATCATTAGGCCACATGGCATTACATAATTCATCCGTTAGTGACACATGTCACACTCGATTGGTCAACAATTTCAAATTTGCCACGTCATCTGCTTACTCAGATGCCGCCATCTGCCACGTGTCAACCTCTAGACCTTTCACTTCAACAACTGCCACTATGTCTTCCATGTCAGCATGTTGATGTCATCATTGTACTATCTAGTCGACATGGTCAACTCTCAACTTTGACCGGTCATATCTTTCTCGTACGAGCTCCGATCGAGGTGAAACGAGTGGCATCAAAAATATGGCGATGAGCTCTTTGACCTGGCATCATTTTTGTTTGGATTTGACACAATCAATTTTTCACTTTTTTAAATGCTTGATTGACCTGTTTGACCTAACATTTGACTGCACATAACTTCTGCATACGAACTCCTTTTGAGCCCATTCAAATTGCATCAGGATCGTGTCAGCGACCTATTTCTAATGATGTTGATTCTGTCAGGTTCTAAGACTATAAAATTTTTAGTCCTTCTATATCCATCTGGATCATTATTGCCCATTGAGGGTTCAAACCACCCGACCCCTTTTATAGGGATTCATTTCTATTATCATTCTTTAAATAGAAATGAGGCCCATATATGTAGCAAAGAAAGCTGCTTGGTATATTGGTGGAGAGTGAAAATAACAAACAAGAGGTCAAGGGTTCGACCCCCACAAACCAACCTTTTAACAATCAAAGTGCCACATGTGCCACGTGGCACCCAATCATTGGGCCACATGGCATTACCTCATTCTTCCATCAGTGACACATGTCACAATGGATTGGTCCACATCTTCAGACCTACCATGTCATCTGCTGACTCAGATGCTGCCATCTGCCACATCATCTGCTGACTCAGATGCTACCATCTGCCACATGTCAAACTCTGAACCTACCACATCAACAACTGCCACTGTGTCTGCTATGTCAGCATGTTGACGTCACCATTGTACTGTCTAGTCGGCATGGTCAACCCTCAACTTTAATCAGCCATATCTTGTTGTATGAGCTCCGATTGAGGTGAAACGAATGGCGTCGAAATTGTGAAGATGAGCTCTTCGACTTGGCATCATTTTTGCTTAGATTTGACACAATCAATTTTTCACCTTTTTGAACGCCTGATTCACCTGTTTGACTAAACCTTTGACTACACATAACTTCTTCATACGAACTCCTTTTGATTGCGTTCAAATTGCATTAGGATCATGTCAGTAACCTCTTTCCAATGATGCTAATTCCGTCATGTTCTCAGACTGCAAAATTTCTTGGTCTTCTGGATCCACCTAGATCATTCCTCCCCACTTGGGGTTCAAACCACCTAACCCCTTTTTATAGGGATTTGTTTCTATTATCCTTCTTGAAATAGAAAAGAGACTCGTATATGTCGCAAAGAAAGCCACTTGGTATATTGGTGGAGAGTAAAAATAGCAAGCAGGAGGTCAAGGGTTTGACCTCCAGAAACTAATCTTTTAACAATCAAACCGCCACATGTGCCACATGGCACCCAATCATTGGGCCATGTGGGATTACATCATTCATCCATCGTGACACGTGTCACGATGGATTGGTCCAGATTAGTAGACTGGCCACGTCATCTACTGACTCAGATGCTACCATCTGCCATGTGTCAACCTTTGGACCTTCCACGTCAATAACTGCCGCTGTGTCTTCCATGTCAGCATGCTGACGTCATCATTGTATTGTCTAGTCAACATGGTCAACCCTCAACTTTGACCGGCCATATCTTGCTCATACGAGCTCCGATCAAGGTGAAACGAGTAGCATAGGAATCGTAGCGACGAGCTCTTCTACTTGGCATCATTTTTGCTTGGATTTCAGATAATCAAATTTTCACCTTTTTGAACACCTGATTCACCTGTTTGACCAAACCTTTGACTGCACATAACTTCTACATACGGACTCCTTTTGAGCCCATTCAAGTGACGTCAGAATTATGTCAGCGACCTCTTCCAATGATATTGATTCTGTCAAGTTCTAAGAATGCAAAATTTTTAGTTCTTCTGTATCCTTCTGGATCATTCCTTCCCATTCAGGGTTCAAACCACCCGACCCCCCTTTAATAGGGATTCATTTCTATTATCATTCATTAAATAGAAAGGAGGCCCGTATATGTAGCAAAGAAAGTTGCTCGGTATATTTGTGGAGAGTGAAAAAAGCAAGCAGGAGGTCAAGGGTTTGACCCCCACAAACTAACCTTTTAACAATCAAAGCACCACATGTGCCACGTGGCACCTAATCATTGGGCCACGTGGCATTACCTCATTCATCTGTTAGTGACACGTGTCACGTGTCACACTGGATTGGTCCACATGTTCAGGCCTGTCACATCATCTAATGACTCAGATGCCACCATCTGCCACGTGTCAGACTCTGGATCTGCCACGTTAACAACTACCACTATGTCTACCATGTCAGCATGCTAATGTCATCATTGTACTATCTAATTCGCATGGTCAACCCTCAACTTTGACCAACCATATCTTATTCGTATGAGCTCTGATCAAGGTGAAATGAGTGGTGTCAAAATTATGGCGATGAGCTCTTTGACTTGGCATTATTTTTACTTGGATTTCAGACAATCAATTTTTCAACTTTTCGAGCCCCTGATTTGCCATTTTGACAGAACATTTGACTGCACATAACTTCTGCATACGAACTCGTTTTGAGCCTGTTCAAGTTGCGTTAGGATCGTGTCAGCAACCTCTTTCCAATGATGTTAATTCCGTCAAGTTCTGAGACTACAAGATTTTTAGGTCTTCTGGATCCACCTAGATCATTCCTCCCCACTAGGGTTTCAAACCACCCAACCCCTTTTATAGGGATTTGTTTATATTATCATTCTTTAAATAGAAAGGGGCCCCACATATGTAGCAATGAAAGCCCTTGGTATATTGGTGAAGAGTGAAAATAGGAAGCAGGAGGTCAGGGGTTCGACCCCCACAAACCAACCTTTTAACAAGCAAATCACCACGTGGCACCCAATCATTGGGCCACGTCACATTCATTCATTTATCTTTTAGTGACACGTGTCATGTTGGATTGGTCCACATATTTAGACATGCCACGTCATCTGTTGAGTCAGATGCCGCCATCTGTTGAGTCAAATATCGCCATCTACGACGTGTCAACATCTGGACTTGCCATGCCAACAACTGCCACTATCTACCATGTCAGCATGATGACGTCATCATTGTAATGTCTAGTTAGCATGGTTAACCCTCAACTTTGATTGGTGATATCTTGCTTGTACTAGCTCCGATCAAGGCGAAATGAGTGGCGTTGAAATCGTGGTGACAAGCTCTTCAACTTGGCATCATTTTTTTTTAGATTTGAAACAATAAATTTTTCATCTTTTTGAATGCATGATTCACTTGTTTGACCAAACCTTGATTGAACATAACTTCTGCATATGAACTCCTTTGAGCCCATTCAAATTGGGTCAGGATCGTGCCAGCGACCTCTTTCCAATGACATTGATTTTGTCAGGTTCTGAGACTGTAAATTTTTTAGGTCTTTTGGATCCATTTAGATCATTCCTTCCCACTGGGGGTTCAAACCACCTGACCCCCTTTTATAGGGATTCATTTCTATTATCATTCTTTAAATAGAAAGGAAGCCCGTATATGTAGCAAAGAAAGCTGCTTGGTATATTGGTGGAGAGTGAAAATAGCAAGGTTCGACCCCACAAACCAACCTTTTAACAATCAAACCGCCACATGTGCCACGTGGTACCTAATCATTAGGCCACATGGCATTACCTCATTCGTCTGTCAGTGACATGTTTCACGTTGGATTGTTCTACATCTTCAAACCTGCCACGTCATCTGCTGACTCAGATGCCGACATCTGCCACGTGTTAAACTTTGGACCTACCATGTCAATAACTGCCACTGTGTCTGCCATGTCAGCATGTTGACGTCATCATTGTACTGTCTAGTCAGCACGGTCAACCCTCAACTTTGACCGGCCATATCTTGCTCATATGAGCTCCGATCGAGGCGAAAGGAGTGGCGTTGAAATTATGAGGACGAACTCTTCGACTTGGCATCACTTTTTCTTAGATTTGAGACAATCAATTTTTCAACTTTTTGAATTCCTTATTCACCTGTTTTACCGAACCTTTGACTGCACATAACTTCTGCATACGAACTCCTTTTGAGCCCGTTCAAGTTGCATTAGGATCGTGTCAACAACCTCTTTCTAATGATGTTGATTCCATCATTTTCTCAGACTGTAAAATTTTTTAGTCTTCTGGATCTAGGGTAAGTGCAAAAAGTTGGGGGGCTAAAAAATGGCCCAAATTTTTTCAAAAAAAATTAAGACAAAACGTGAGCACGTTATAACGCGCTCGCGTTATGGTTTGGTAATGACAAGCCTAAAGATCAGCAAAACCAAACCATAACGCACTCATGTTATAACGCGGGCGCTTTATGTTTAATTATATATATAAAAAAAGAGCATTTCTACTTATTTGATTTCTATTTTTTCTCTACACCCATGGCCTGCAAACCCTAAGGAGTGCGCTCACTTTTTTGGAGATCCAATTCGACAACAAAATCTCGCCGATTCATCACCAAAATGCCGCCACGACATCGAGCAGGCCAAAGGAGTGAGTTTTATTTGTTTTTTTGTTTGAATTTATTTCTAAATAGGTAGGTTTGAGTTGATTTTTGATGTAAATTTTCTTAATTGTTAGGAAATGATAATGCACCTCCTCCTCCTCAAAATCCACAAAATCCTGAAGAGGAAATACCTGTCGAAGAATATCCTGAACAACAAACTCCTCCATCCATTCCTCGACATGGCCCTGGAACACAAGAAAATCTAATGGGGCAAATTGAAAACAATAAAAAAAAAATTGAGGACATAATTGCAAGGTTTAAAGAACCTACAACTTTTACCTTGCATAGATCCACGCTTGCTCAATCCCTTGAATCTATGTTATCAAATGTAGATTCAGTAAGCAAGCAAATAACTAGTTGGACATAAAAGAGGAGAGAATTTAGAGAGTATTATGCTGACAATTTATCATATGAACAAGTAAAAAAGGAACAAATTAGAAAACTTAACTTGTATTCTATTTTCACAGACCCACGAACAAATGAATCTCTACCCTTTACATGCAAGAGGTTCCCTATCCATTGGTGTAACAATCAAGCGATAAGGGACAATTTTGCGCAGAGGTGGTGGATAGTTTTTGACTATCCTCCATGCAATAATAACGAGATCCCGCAATATTTTTTGAGGAAACTCTATTGTGAGTTTGTCAAAAATAAAGTGCCAAATTATTTTGATATGTGGGGGTTCCAGGGTAGAGGTAGGGGGTCAGTACAAGATAGACTAGGGGCACGTGTTGACTCATAGGGGCCAGCGAGACGAGCACTCGCCAGACTGGCCCATGAGCACGTTTCTATCCCTTCCATTGTGAAGGAGAGTGTTGAGGTCGAGACACTTCAGTCTGTTAGTGCCTTGACCCAAAGCATCTTACACTATGCTAGTCCTGCAGCACAGCGTGGGCTGGGGGAGAGTTTGAGTACGGTTCCACCCCATACTTGTTAGACTTGCGGGTTAGCATGTGGTTATGACCCCACGGGTAGTCATGATGCAGGTACACAGGCTACATCTGCAGCTGAGCAGATGGTGATGACAGATGCCCTCCTAAGTGAGACTTTCAGGCTTGATACTCAGGTAAATCTTATCAAGTTCATTGAATTTAATTTATTAAATTTTATTTTTGAAATGAAAGATTAACTAATTTAGTTTGATGATTTTAATGAAATTTTAGGGTCATAGTGTTGATGTAGTTTTCAGTGGTTCTCCACCTTCATATTACACTACATCATCTACTGTCGGGGTATGTAACCAGTAAAGAATTATAAATATTACATGTGAATAGCATCGTTATATGAATGGTATTCTAATATTTGATTTTGGATGTTGAATAGGTTAATATTAGAGATTTCACAGCAACACTTGCCAGTGGTGGTGGACTTCAAAGCTTCATGGAGGTAATAAAATAAATAGTTTAATGAAGAATTGTACTTACTAGATTTTTGTATGCGACTTGTGTGCTTTATTGTGTGTACTTCCATGTTTAGGTGAACGTGTGTGTATGTTAGGAGCCATGATTTGCATCACTATTATAGTTTTTCGTAATTGAATAATGTTGTTTTATTTTCAGATGATGCAGGCTGCGGAGACACCTCTTGATCTTTATAGGGCAATGGAGCATGGTGTGTCCTTTGCGATTCATAGCTCGATGCCATTGATAGGGGTATGAGGTAGATTAGTAAATTTTAATTTACATTCATTGTTATAGTTGTTTATTTTTGAAAAATTAAAAGATTATTGATTTGAAGTTTAATTTCTATCTGGATGGTTTCTATAGGACATGACATCACCACAGCCTAATCCTTCTACTAAGGCAAATGAGGAGACAGATTATATGGTAGCGATAAGTGAATATTTTGTTAAATGTTTCATTTTTTATAATATGTAATTTCTATAAATTAATGTCTATACTTTTTATTGTAACAGCTACGGATGCACAAACGACTAAATAGGAGCAACCCTCGGGTTTGTAGTAGACCACCCACATATGCGTCTCCATCCCCTAGAAGATCAAAGGCTGCCCATGATCTATTCTCTTTACCAACCAGAGGGGAATGACTTTTTATTGTGTTCCTTTGTTGTATGCCTATATGGAATTTATGGACATATATTTTGTATTGCATATAGTTGACATTGTATGCCTATATGGATATTTGGTTAATACAAATCTTTTTTATTGATGACGTCCATAGTTGCATTATAAATCCACGTTTGAATAGATATTTGTAGATGGTTACTTCAAATATTTAAAGTCTAATTATATTACATAGGATGTTTGTTGATCCAATAAGCTATCTATTGTTGTTCAAGTATCACCTAAACCTCATTCTAGAACTAAAAGATAAAAGTTGTATTCAAAATAAAAATGAATCATCATGTTGAATAGAAAATATTCATATTTTTTATGAGTAACTCAATTGAAAATATTCAAATGAGTATGTTGATCCATATTATTTATGAGTTGGTCAATTGAAAATATTTCTTAATTTCTTGTTATTATACCATATTGGGATGCAAAGAGTATGTTGTTTTGAATAAGATAGTCAAAATCATATGCTTATGAGCACCTGATGACCATTGTGGTTATTAAATGTAATTCCTCTTGCATATAAGGCAAGGTTATGAGAGCGCATTGAGTCTTACCTAATTTTAGTATGTAACATAACATTGGGGATATAGGCTTCCATAAGTCATCAACAATCAAGGTTTAAGGTTGTCATTGAAGTCAAAGGGTCAAGATTGTTTGTCATAGATGTCAAGGTTGATGCCATGATGTTGATAAGGTGATACAGTGATTCAGGGTAGGTGATGGTCATGAGGTGCATGATGTTGTGAATATCGTTTTCATCATAAGGTCTCTCAATTCATGTTGATGCTGCACAAGACAAACATGGTTCATATGATGCAAGGTTCATGTTCATGGTGGATGTGGTTTTTTTCATGCAGACTTTTGTTGTGAATATGGTTTTCATGATAAGGTCTGTCTTGGAAGGTTGATATGATGCAAGGTTCATGTTCATGGTGGATGTGGTTTTTTCATGCAATAAGAAGTTAGAGAAGACACAAGCTTTCATAATCATAATCTAATGACATCATCAAGGAGAGTTATATTTATCAAGGGGAGTCATAAGTTTGATTCAAATGTCAAGTTGTTCATGTCTTAGAACCCTAAGCCTATGATAAGTGTCATACTCTAATGTCTTTCTTCTGATGTCCTTGAGGTATTTGAAATGTCCTAGATATCTCTTGATAAAATTTAGAATGTTTAAGTCTTTCTTATTGATAGTTAGGGTTTGCATAGTGGGCATTAAACCCTAAAAATAATCTACTTTTCTTAAGACTTTAAAACCCTCAATTGCCTCTCGTGTGTAAAGTGCACTTTTGTTTTAATTTAATATTGACTTATAATCACAAGTTACTATCACTTAAATCAACCTACTAAAGGGTCTTTAAGTCATTAGTTCACCAGCCCTTCAACCTAACTCAACCGGCGTCTCTGGTAAACTCTTATAAGCTCAAGTGCCATATCATAATCAAAGGTCATATTTAATTGATATGAGGGCAGGAAAAAGGATTGGAAGGTCAGTATTTAAAAGGAATTTGGAATACCAAAAATCATCTCTATGCAGTTGAATTTGATGGGCATGCCTTTATAAAAGGCTAAAAGACAACTTTATGCAGGATATCATGGTATTTGTAGTGTTTGAAGATTGAAGACTAGTTAGTGTTTGTAGCTCGAACTGTTTCAGCATGTTTGGGTGCAAAACAGGACCATGCCCAGCCTAAACCTATCCATCCAAACGCGTTGGTATTGTCAGTTTGGTCGCACGAGGAGAAGAACAAAAGTTACATCCCTTTGCAACTTTACACTACTTCCTTTTGACATTTTTTGGGGCAGCAGAAAACCTTTCACCACGGGAAAATGCCTCAAAAATATAAAAAACTGAGAGAGGTTATTGTAGAGGGACCCTACATGATCACGTTGCCCCAGAAGAAATGTATCTAAGTGACATAGTTTCTGAGTAACAACTCGTCAAAGATTACTACCTTTTTGCACTTTGGACTCTTCAGGGATATCGCCAGTACAATGTAGCTCATACTGTTTCGGAGTGTTTAGGTGCAAAACAGGACCATGTCTAGCCTAAACGTACCCATCCAAACGTGTTGGAACTATCAATTTGGCCACACGAGGAGAAGAACAAAAGTTACACCCCTTTGCAACTTTACACTGCGTCCTTCTGACAATTTTTGGGGCAGCAGAAAACCTTTCACCACGGGCAAACACCTCAGAGATATAAAAAACTAAGAGAGTTTATGGTCCCTACATGATCACATTACTTTAGATAGAATGTATCTAAGTGACATAGTTTTGGAGTAACATCTCGTCATAGATTTCTACATTTTTGCACGTTGGACTCTTCAGGGATATCGCCGGTACAATGTAGCTCAGACTATTTTGGCATGTTTGGGTGCAAAACAAGACCATGCCTAGCCTAAACATACCCATCCGGGGCAGCAGAAAACCTTTCACCATGGGAAAACGCCTCAGAGATATAAAAAATTGAGAGAGGTTATTGTAGAGGGACTCTACGTGATCACATTGCCTTAGATGAAATATTTCTAAGTGACAGTTTTTTAGTAACATCTTGTCAAAGATTGCTATCTTTTTGCACTTTAGACTCTTTAGGGATATCACCGGTACAATGTAGTTCAGACTGTTTCGACATGTTTGGGTGAAAAATAGGACCATGCCTAGTGTAAATGTATACATCCGGACGTGTTGGAATAGTTAGTTTGGTCGCATAAGGAGCACAACGAAAGTTACACCCCTTTGCAACTTTACACTACCTCTTTCTGACGATTTTTAGGGCAGCATAAAACCTTTCACCATGGGCAAATGCCTCAGAGATATAAAAAACTAAGAGAGGTTATTGTAGAGGGACTCTACATGATCGCGTTGCCTTAGACAAAATGTTTCTAAGTGACATGATTTTTGAGTAACATCGCGTCAAAGATTGCTTCCTTGTTGCACTTTAGACTCTTTAGGGATATCGTCGGTACAATGTAGCTCGAACTGTTTCAGCATGTTTGGGTGAAAAATAGGACCATACCTAGTGTAAATGTACCCATTCAGATGCATTAGAACAGTCAGTTTTGTTGCATTAGGAGCAAGACGAAAGTTACACCCCTTTGCAACTTTACACTACCTCATTCTGACGATTTTTGGGGTAGCAGAAAACCTTTCACCACAGACAAATGGCTCAGAGATATAAAAAACCAAGAGAGGTTATTGTAAAGGAACCCTACATGATTGTGTTTCCTTAAACAAAATGTTTCTAAGTGACACAATTTTTGAGTAACATCTCATGAAAGATTGCTGCCTTTTTGCACTTTGGACTCTTTAGGGATATCGTCGGTACAATGTAACTTGGACTGTTTCGACATGTTTGGATGAAAAATAAGACAATGCCTAGTGTAAATGTACCCATCTGGACACATTGAAATAGTTAGTTTGGTCGCATCAGGAGCAAGACGACAGTTACACCCCTTTGCAACTTTACACTACCTCCTTCTGATGATTTTTGGGGCAGCAGAAAACCTTTCACCACGGGCAAATGCCTCATAGATATAAAAAACTGAGAGATTATTGTAGAGGAACCCTATGTGATCGTTTTGCCTCAGAAAAAAAGTTTCTAAGTGACACAGTTTTTGAACAACATCTTGTCAAAGATTGCTGCCTTTTTGCACTTTGAATCTTCAGGGATATTGTCAGTACAATGTAGATTGGACTGTTTTGACATGTTCGGGTGAAAAATAGTACCATGCCTAGAATAAATGTACCCATCCAGACGCGTTGGAATAGTTAGTTTGGTCACATCAAGAGCAGGATGAAAGTTACACCCCTTTACAACTTTACACTATCTCCTTCAGACAATTTTTGGGGCAGCAAAAAACCTTTCACCATAGAAAAACACCTCAGAGATATAAAAAACTGAGCGAGGTTATTGTAGAGGAACCCTACATGATCACATTGCCTTAGATGGAATGTTTCTAAGTGACATGATTTCTGAGTAACTGTAGACACCCTAAAATGACCAACTTGTCATGCTACTTGCATTTCATAATCTGTCTAATCACTTGCATTGCAAACGTTAATTAAATAATCTAATTATTTAATTAATTATCATCAAATTCTTCTAAATCTCCTAAATTCAACATTAATTAAATAAATCCTCTTTATTTAATTAATTAAATTAAATTCCTCTATATTCTTCCACAATTAAATAATTTTAATTATTTAATTTGATCATTATCCTCCTTCCAAAATTCACATCTACATTAATTAAATAAATCCAATTATTTAATTAATTCAACAAATTCCCTCTTATCTAAAATTAAATAATTCTTAAATTATTTAATCAAATCAAAATCATTCTTCCAAAATCATGCACAACAATTAAATAAATTTATTTATTTAATTTGCTTTTAAATCTTCTAAATTAAATAATTCTAATTATTTAATTATTTCTTCCAAAATATCTTCTCTAAATTTAAATAAATCAATTATTTATTTAAATTGCTTTTTCTTCTAATTTGAGTTATCTCTAAAATAACTCAAGCTTTTTTGCTCATCAATTAAATATTTCTATATTTAATAAAGCAAAATATCTTCTTTTCTCATGCAAATCTCTTCTTCTTGTTTTAAATCATTTAACTGATTGCTTTATTCTTTTAATTGATTTATTTCTTCAGTTAACTCATTCTTCTATTCTTGATAACTCCTCTCATGCAAAAGAAAGCAAGACACGTCTTCTTCTCATTCGTTGCACGTTCCTCAACTTATCTCCTCCATTGATTCTTCTGAATTATCTGGACCATTGATCGATTTTCCTCGAAATCTATATAAACCCCCCTCATCTCCTTCATTACCTCTCTCTCTTCGATCGTATTCTCAGGCATACTTAACAGAGCTTCGAGCATACACAATGCGTCGATTGAGCACTCTTACGATCTTTTGACATTGATCTTCTTGAGCCACTTTACGATCTTTTAACATTGATCTTGGCGCAACCCTTACGATCTTTTGACATTGATCTTCTTGAGCCACTTTACGATCTTTTAACATTGATCTTGGCGTAACCCTTACGATCTTTTGACATTGATCTCTTGAGCACTACACTTGCTTGTTGCAGCTATGGCTTTGCAATTTCATTGAGCAATTCTACATTCAATCCAAAGGAAACAACACAAATTTCGGTAAAAGTCTTTATTGCATTGATTATTTGTCATGGCTTTTATTTAAATTCGTTTCCTTTATGTTATTGGGTTCTTTGGTTTTATTTAGTTTAGATTTAATCCATTTTTCCATATACACATTCTGGCACGCCCGGTGGGACCCATTGGTCCTGATTTAATATCAAATTTGTGAAATTTTTAGTTTGATTTCACAGGTTTTTTAACTCTTTTTTTGGAGAGATTCGAAAAAAAAAATTTAAAGGAAGCTTGCTGGGCAAAAACGGAGGTCACGGTTGCGTTCGAAAGGGTCGAGGGACGAAGAAAAATATAAAATTTGGCCTATTTCGGTGAAGGTAAAATTTTTTCACCTCTGGCACGCAACCCGAGGCCATACAATCACTGTGAGGTACGGTAAAAAATTTTAAAAAAAAAAAATTCTTTTTTCAAAAAAAATCCAAAAATAAAAAAGCAAAAAAAATCCAAAAATAAAAAAGCAAAAACAAAAACCAAAAAAAAAAAAAAAATAAAACAAATAAAAAATGAAGTGTTTTTAGTTTTTATTTCTTTTAGAAAGTAAAACAAAGTAAAGAGAATCTTTTTTCTTTTTTCTTTTTATTTTTTGAAAAAAAATAAAGCACTTTCAGCCCAGCAGCAGGTCACATCAGTGACCAGGAGCCAGTCACAGGGGGCTAAGACAGACCCCTCTTCAATGAGCTTTTTAAATGAATAGGCGATTTTCAAACCTCATTATCTTGGTCATACGGACACGTATTTCAGTGCTTTTTTTTTTTAAATAGGCTAGAATTTCGTGATCTACATCGTGGTGAAATTGGTTTTTTCTCAAGATTCTCTGATTTTTCAGAAAATTGATTTTCTCACTGCTGTCTTTGTCTCGTCACAGTTTTTTGACTTTTCAAGCTTCATAACTTTCACAAACGGACTCGGATTCAGGTGATGTTTTTTTTGAAAGTTGATATTTTTCTGTCCTCTACACAGTGGTAATATTGTTTCAAGGATTTTCTAAGATTTATTTTTTAAGACTGGCCTATTCTCAATCTCTGACTTCAAGCACTTGCTAACTTTTGAGTTTGTGTGGACCTAATATCACTTGTTGCAGCTTCTTATTACTCATACAGAGCAAATAGGTGTTTTTAACATGTTCATGCAGGACGAGCATTGAAGACCTCTTGGTCTATCTCGCTAAGTCTTAGAAACACATTGCATGCTTAAAAGGGATAATTGAACAAATCTTTTTTTGCAATCTAAGTCTTAGGAATATACTGCATTTCTTAAGGGACAATGGACATGTATGAACAAACACCTCAATTTTCTAAAGGACAATGGACATGAATGCCAAACACTTCATTTCATAAGGGACAATTTACAACTACAATCGTGTGTGTGCATAGCTTAGTTGCACCTTATTTTTCTTATAACGGGACAATTGAACCTTTGTTTGACGTGCTTGCTTTTACTTTTTTTGTACTTCCTTTAGAAGGGCCTGCTTTTGGATTGCGCTTCATCCAAAAGGGACGACCCTAAGCGGAGTTTTCCTTTGAACCGCTATATAAGAGGGATAAGGCGAAAGCCAAGTCCTAACCGACATCAGCCTTACCTTGTGGTGCCAAACTGAAAAGAGGTGTACTAGCTCTTTGTGGAAACGATTTTCACATTGAGCGAAGTGTTTGAAACTCTTAGTAGGATTGGTTAAAGCTTTTAGTAGCTTGTCGCATTGCTCGTAAGGCGTTGGTCCCTCAAAGTCACTAAGAACCAATTTAGATAGAGACTACCCGACCTACCTCCGAACATTGCGGTAATCATCAGTGCAAGGGAAATCGATTTAAACCCTTAAGACACTCACCATTGGCTCCCTTGAGAAGAGATAGTATTCCCTCGGACATAAAGCTCTTGTGACCTACTTGAGCTTTCCAAGGGGAGGGTGAGATATCCCTACCTATCGTCTCTCGCAAAGATACTAAATATCCGACACCTTTATGGAATGATATTTTTATCGACAGAGTATTAAGCTGTGAGCTGATCTACTGCAATGAAACCTTGTCTCTAGGGATAAAAAGTGCTTGTTATTGATTGCAACTGTATTTGACCTGTGGAAACATTGGGCTTGTTTGGAGCCTTGAACATACACTATCTGTTGTGTCAGTCCTTGTGCCTTTTTTGACCACTTGTTTGCTGTGTTTTCTCTTGCCAAACCAATCCAATCAGAAACAGAAAAATCTTGCCTTTGAAAAACATCCGACACTACTTCAGCGCCCCTGGTATTACAGCAGCTCGCCTTTGGTAATACAGTAGATCGCCTTTGGTCAAGCAGTAACCCGCCTCTGGCAAAACTCTACTTCAGCGCCCTCGGTATAACAATAGCTCGCTTTTGGTCACTGTAGCTTGCCTTTGACATAGCAGTAACTCGCTATTGGTAGCTCAGTCCGTCACCTCTGGCCCATAGTAGCACGCTTTTGGTAGCACAGTCCTGCGCCTCTGGTCAAACAGTATAGCGCCTTTGGTCCAGTACTTTGTGCATCAGAGTTTGTCCGTTTCTTCAGAGCATCTCACAGATTCCCAGCATTACATTGTGCCTAAGTGAATCCCATGGTCACCACCAGGCTACAACAAACTATGAAGTCTAGGCAAGTTGTCCCTAAGAAGCACAAGTCACCCCCTCGCACACCACAATCATGTCGTCTCAACATTACTCCCAAGGTGACTCCTAATACACCCGCGGCAAAACCAATCAGCTCTCCAAACATGCCGCACATAGATAAACCAAGTAATCCTCATGAGGATAGAGCACCTTTGCTAAATGCACCGCAGTATACCACAGGCTTGCCTCTGGATTTTGTCCCACAAGGTTATGTCATAGATCAACCCCCATCTCAAGAAGAGCGACACTTTGAAATAGGTCAATCCTCTCAAGAAGATGGGCAAGATCTTGACGAATTTATACAAGATCCTAGAGCTATAGCTGCCTTTGATAAAATCCTTAGTGAGAACCAGGATCATTTCTTTCGCTTGCTTGCAAAGCAAGGTGCCAAGTTACCTCAAGATTTTGATGTGTCCACTCTCAAGGAGAGCACCAAGACCCAAGAAACCATACAAGTAGTGCAAACCATGTCCACGGTCACTACGCCCTTACCTACTCAAGGTTCGCAGTATAGGAATCCCCTTTTTCAAAATCCAACAGGGGAGAGGCCCATATCACCACTTTTGACTCCCATGGAGATCTATCAAAACCAACAAGAAACTCTCCAACGTCAAGCAGAGTTAGCTAAGCAAACCACCTTAGCTCGGTCGAATGTGCAACCACCTCCTAAAGTGTCCATCCCAAGCGCAAGTGAAATCTTGGTTACCCCATCACGCGTAGGTTTCCCACCTAATTACAATCCGGGGAACACGTATGTAGCCATGCAACAAGGGTCTCCACATATGCCACCTCCTATATCATCACACCTGCATGTCTCTCAACCAATTGGAGTCACGCAGCCCCAACCACAACATTCTTCTACTCTCATCCTCAAGCAACCCCAACCGTCGCAAATCACTTCTACCTATGTCCCTCAACCACAACATTCTTCTACTCTCATCTTCAATCAGCCCCCACCGTCGCAAATCACTTCTACTTATGTTCCTCCTCCACAACGTTCATCCACACTCAACTTCTTTCATACATTGCCTAGCCACTCTCAACATTCCCAACATCAGGTTTCCCAAAGCTATGTGCCACCTTCACAACCTAATCAAATGCACTTTAGCTTTCCTCCCCCCAATACGTTTCTTCAACCATCGCAGAGCCAACATTCTTACCTAGCGCCACCTCCACCTCTGCCTAATCAAGGCCTCCAATTCCAATCCAATATGAACCAATCATACAATCCATACAATCCCAATCAATCTTACAACCCTTACAATACCAGTACGCATGGCTCATACTATAATCTTCCATATGGGCAACACCAACCGCTTTTTGGACAACAGGAGACGTTACCAACCCCTCCCACGACTATGGAACTAAAGATTGCGGAGGTGCAACAACAGCTATCTGATCTTACGTTTGGCCACACCAAAAAGACCTTCTCCTTGGAGGAAGTGTGCCCTTATCCTTTTGATCGGTCGTTACCAATGATCCCTTTTCCTCAAAATTTCACTATTCCCAAGTTCGATAAGTACAAAGGAAAAGGTGACCCAAAAGACCATCTTAGGGAATTCTATCTTGCTTGCTTTGAGGTCTCTCACAACGACACATATCTTATGCGTCTTTTTCCTCGCAGTCTTGGAGGACAAGCAATAGAATGGTTCTCACACTTACCTACGGGTATCAAGTCTTTCAACGAGCTAGCAGAGAAGTTTGCCACCCATTTTTCTTACAACGCAGAGCATGAGATTTCCATGACGGATCTATGCAACAATAAACAGAAAAATGGTGAGACTTTCATTTCTTTCCTTCAGCGATGGAGACAAATGGCTAGTAAAATCCCTTTCAAGATTCTGGAGAAACAGCTTGTTAGCATATTTGTACAGAACCTCAACCAAGAGTTAGGTTTCCATTTGCAAATTCTTAGTGCTACAACCTTCGATGAAATCACATACAAGGGTATCAACATTGAGAAGGCCCTCATCGCTAAGGGTGTGGTCAAAATCTTTAAGGAGACGAAAGATAGCAATTCGCATCAACAGTCGAATGATAAACCCAAATATTGGAATAAAAACAAAAACGTGGTCAATGATGGAGTGGTCGATACTAAGCATGTCCAAACGTTGCAAACACCGCTGCAACTCTCCAAACCAAGTCAAGCTCCACCTCAACAACAGCAGCAACAAAGGCAGCCTTATCCCAACCAACAACAACGACAACAAGAGCGGCCTCAACAAGATTACCCTCCGCGACGTCAATTTACTCCTTTGGGAGTGCCCATCGAATCGGTCTTACAGCAAGCTTTGCAGAAAAGGCTCATAACCTTACCTGATGCTCCTCCTTATGGAGAACCTATCTACAAAACTGCACGTTACAGAGACAATGAGTATTGTGAGTTCCATAGGAGCAAAGGTCATCGAACTGCATCTTGCATGAAGCTTAAGCACCTCATCCAAAACCTCATCAACGGTAATCAAATCACTTTTGAGAATGAATCACCAGCGCAACACACGAACAAGGATCTCGATATGTACAAGGAACCATTCCCTCATCATGGTCCACCTCCTCCTCAGGATAGAGGTAAAGGTATCAATCACGCTTCCACGTCCTTCGATTCCATTGTAGGTCGTTTTGAAGAGAGTCGAGTGTCTACCCTCACCATTAAAGGCAAATCTACGGATTGTGCTGTTACTACTCGTCGAGGTCATGTCACCATTCGTGCACCTACACCTAGGCTTCCGGTTCAGTCTGATTATAATCTTGTCGAACATCTAGGGAGAACACCAGCGCAGATCTCTATTTTGGACCTTCTACGGTCATCACCTGCACATCGAGTAGTGCTAGAAAAGGCCCTCCAAGAGTCCTCCGTTCCTAACAACATAGCAGTCGCAGATTTCCAAGCTATAGTGGGTAATATTGCTTCGCCTTACAATGTGGTCTTCTCTGAGAAAGACCTTCCCTCCCATGATCCTTGTCACAACGATGCCCTCCATATTGAAGTGCTCATCCATAAGCGCAAAATCAAACGTATACTCATAGATGGTGGTGCTGGTCTCAACATCTGTTCTTTAAAGTTACTAAAGCAATTGGGATACTCTGAGGATCACGTCAACACTAAGCATAGTATTACAATCAAGGGGTATGATGATGCAGAACGCCGTTCAGAGGGTGTTATTCACTTGCCTATACAACTGGGCCCGGTCATGCTTGAAACTAGGTGTCAAGTCCTTGATATTGAGCTGCCTTACAACATTATTCTAGGCCGCCCATGGATCCACGCAATGAAAGCTGTCCCCTCCACATACCATCAGTCCCTCAAGTTCCCATACAATGGTACAGAGATCACCATCCCAGGAGACCCTAATCCTTTTGAATTTTGCCGTGTCTTGCAAGGAAGCTATAAGAATTGCAACCAAGTGCCTAAAAATGACAAAGCCCTTGAGTCCCCTCTCTATGTTGACCCTGAAACTCTCACGCAAGCCTCTACAAGTGAACCTACACCCCTCCCCAAAATCACAGCTCGCTTTCGGGATATAGGCTTTGGCACTTATGATATCTCCGAATCTTGTTGTGTAGGGCGGATGCCTTTATCTCCAAAATCTTACGGCAAACCACCCATTGCTAAAATTACCAAAAAAGCAAATATTCCTCCCCCACCATTCCTAACCCAATTCCAATAGGGACGGTTATTGGAAGAGGAAACTATTGAGGACATCTCTTCTTTGCTCTACAAGGAGAAAGAACCAGTCACGATACCAGTCAAGCAGTATGGCAATGGCTTAAGGATAGTGAAAAACATGGGCTATAAAGGCAAAGGTGGCCTTGGGAAACAGAATCAAGGCACTGTGGAGCCCATTGTGGTAACAAAGAAGCTAGACAGGAAAGGATTAGGATTTGGTAAGAAGGTACCATGCGCCTCGGACATCGAGTATATCCTCGACGAGGTAGCTGACAAGTTTCCCGCCGATTCGACATCTACAGAGGATATCATCGATGACTCTTCCCTCCACATAACTAATCTATTCGCAGAATCCTCCATTTTTACACTATCCTCCGTATCCTTAACTTCCACCACCAGCACCCAGAATGTCACGCTTGTCTACCCTGAACTTATCGATTGGGACCAACAAGGGGCCCCCGTTATAGATGTATTTCAGAATGACGAAGCTTTAGCTGAGTTCATGGGACTTCGGGAAGGTATCCCTCTTGGCGATCACAAGGCAGGTTTTGTAATGGAACTAGAGCCCATGGCTTACTTTGGTGAGAATGCCAAATCCTCCAGTCGCAAAAGTGCAAATAAAGAAAGATCTCTAGGTGAAAACCACACTGTGGCACCTCCTGATCATAAAATAGTAAAAATAAAGGACGTATCCAAAGGTGAAAACCCAACTGTGGCACCGGAGGATGGAGGATTTGACCTTCCCTTACCATCTAAGTACCAGGAGAAATCAGCTCTACTAGTGGAAGATTCTACAGAGATCAACCTAGGTACAGAACAGAATCCAAAGACAACATTCCTAGCGGCATCATTATCCGATACAGAGCACAGAAATCTTAACAACTTCTTCTTGCAACGAACCATCAACTTTGCATGGACCTATGCAGATATGCCAGGGCTAGACCCTAAGCTGGTAGTTCATTATCTCATAGTTGATCCCAAGGTGAAACCAGTCAAGCAGAAATTGAGAAAAATGCACCCACAGATAGCTCTCTTAGTGAAGGTGGAGGTACAAAAGCTATTAGACGCAAAGTTCATATGACCTATCGACTATTCAGATTGGGTCTCAAACATTGTACCTGTGTCTAAACCTAATGGGCGCATCCGCATGTGTAATGATTTCAGAGATCTCAATAAGGCATGTCCCAAAGATGATTTTCCACTACCAAACATTGACATTATAGTGGACTTGACAGCAGGTCACGAGATGCTTTCTCTTATGGATGGATTCTCAGGCTACAACCAGATTAGAATAGCTGAGGAGGATCAACACAAAACAACCTTTACATGTCCTTGGGGCAATTACTGTTGGTGTGTTATGCCGTTTGGTCTGAAGAATGCAGGAGCAACCTATCAGCGAGCTATGACAGTGATCTTCCACGATCTATTTCATCACATCATGGAAGACTATGTGGATGATATATTGGCTAAATCTTCTAGAGCAGAACATATACAGGTCCTAGGACAGATCTTCGACATGCTTGAAAAATACCAAGTAAGACTTAATCCTAAGAAGTGTGTCTTCGGTGTCACATCAGGGAAGCTGTTGGGATACATAGTATCTCGTAGGGGCATCGAAGTAGATCCAGCAAAAGTAAAGGCTATAGTGGAGATGCCTCCACCAAAGAACCTTAAACCATTAAGGAGCCTCCAAGGAAGGTTACAGTCCATCAGGCGTTTCATATCACAGCTAGCAGATAAATGTCAACCCTTTCAACACTTGCTCCGAAAGGATGTCTCGTTTCGATGGGACAACAAGTGTCAGGCAGCGTTTGATCAACTTAAGGAGTATCTAGCTACACCTCCTGTATTGGTTCCACCAGTTGCGGACAAACCCTTGATATTGTACATCTCCACTACAAATTCGGCCCTAGGGGCCCTGCTAGCACAAAATGATGACTCAGGCAGAGAGCACGCAATTTACTATATCAGTAGAACCTTGGTGGGATATGAGCTCAATTATTCACCAATGGAAAGGGCTTGTTTAGCAGTAGTGTTCGCCTCCCAAAAGTTGCGACATTACATGCTGAACCAACACACAAATCTGATAGCTAAGATTGATCCCTTGAAGTATCTACTAGCAAAAGTAGCTCTCACAGGCAGACTGGCTAAATGGGTTATGATCCTTAGTGAGTTCGACATTGAGTACACCGATCGTAAAGCAATTAAAGGACAAGCCCTCGCAGATCAACTAGCAGAAGCACCTATGAAAGATACACATCCTATGGTCGCAGACTTTCCTGATGAGAATCTATTCACTCTTGCTAACTCCATAATGTGGAAGTTATACTTTGACGGCTCTTACACACAGCATGTAATATCCCTTGCCCAAACTGGTTACAATTTTCTGGTTTTTGGCCTTGAAGAATTTTGTCAAACAATTACTCTGCAAAGGGATATTATGCTGATACAAATTTCTGTTTGCTTTTCCTAACACTTAGCTCCAATTGGTAACATTATATATGCTGGTAAATGACTCCTATGATGTCTATATGATGCCTCAAGATGAAATGCAACTATCTTTTGGTGTTTTCAAATTGCGTATTAATGACTACATATGAGAAAAAGACACCTATAGCCAACTGACATAATGACAAACACTTGGCATGCATTCTTATATGAGAAACCAGTGCTCCATTGATATAGACATTACATCAAACAATTATCATGCAATCTAAATGCTGGAGATAAACAATGAGTCTGCAGCTTATAACCCCATTCATTGAAGGTAAAACCAAATACATAACATGCCAAGACTCATGGCTTTCAAATGCCAAAATCTGATTACATAGTCATCAACAACAGCAATATCTATATGCTAACAATAGATGCAAATAACAGAGAGAACCTGGTAATAATGGTGCTCAAAGTGCCGATGAAGAATCAAGCAATATCCAAGGAAAGGAGTCCCTTCCAAACCCAAATTGAAACCCTATCCTAGCTGCCCCGTACTGTAGCGTTACTGTTCACGGCACTGTAGCAACACTGTAGAGTACTGTAGCAAATCACTGTAGCAAACACTGTAGCGTGCACTGTAGCAAATCACTGTAGCGCGCACTGTAGCGTCACTGTAGCGCTACTGTAGCAAAAACACTGTAGCATACTGTAGTAAAACACTGTAGCAAACACTGTAGCAGCCAATAGGAAAACTTCTGATATGCAAATTGATACCTCCAAACCCCTGTAACACTGCAGATTTAAGCACAAATGAAAGGACTGAAGTATCCCTTCCAATTTGCAACCCTTCGGAGGATATTTCACCACCTCAGTTATGCTAATCTATGGGAGTTTCCGTTCCCAAAGACCAAATATGCAGAAACCCTTGGCTCCACAAAACTCATCAAATGCAAATGTCAATAATCAGATGCCTGGAAGCTTGCCTTGCCCCTTCCTTTATACTTTTTCAATCCCACTTCAAGAAGTTTCTAGAAAAATAATATTATTTTATTTTAGTGACTTTATGTAATAATATTTATTTAAGTCACTTTATTAAATTAATTAAATATAAGGTCACTTTAAAATATTTATTTATTTAATAACCTTACAAATAATTAATTTAATTATTATCTATCTTATTTTTCCCATCCAACTGAATTTAGGAAACCAACCATCGACCAGGTGACTGCCTCAAGAAGACCCCCTAACCATGTACATTAGCCTACAAGGGTCAGGAATAGGCTAAACCATCTGCAAACAACATTAGCTAAAAATGGGACATTACAGTCCGCCCTCCTTGAAATTGCTTGTCCCCAAGCAATCTTGGCTACAAAGACAATTCTCTCCACCTGGATCCTAAGGGAGGATCTGTGTAATGTCCCTACTGTCACCAAAGAGCTCCTGTAACACCAGCACTAGCACAACTAACTGAACCTGCTGAATCAAATCAACCCCAACGCCAGATGTCGCAAGAGCATAAGCATTAAGTGGAAACAACTCTGAATACTGGCAATGTTTGCTTCCCATAACTGTGCAAGCTAAGCTATCATACACACTATCTAGCATATACGCAACTGAGCTATGCGTCTGAAACAGATCATGTACATAAAGATCAAAAGTGCAACTGCAAGTAATCACCCTCATATACATGCTGCAAAACTCAACAGTGAACCTTGATGTACACAAAGCATTCCTCAACATACTGGAGAGTATCCCACAACTAATGCCCGAATCCCAAATGAATCTGTAAGGAGCTGCATCAGAATCTCGCTGAAAATAACTGCAGCCATAGAACCTACCAAAACTCAGCAAACTATGCAATTCTACAGCTGAAATACACATATCACTTCTGATGTCAATCCCTGGGTCCCAATGCCAAACTGGAAGTCCGTCACAAAGCGCACCTGTTGACTTCCACTGTACCATTCTACATAAACCACTGACATAGCACCAAGAGTGGTAGAACACCTCATGAGGACCAAAATAGAGTGATGAATCAAACACATCACCACCAGGATCCCAAAACAGAATCAACAATCCACTACCAATGACAACTAGTGGCACCTGCTGCACCATACTATATGCAACTAAATCACTAATCCGCCAAGAGGCTGCTCCCTGATACTGAGACCTGTGGGTTATGGACCCAAACAACAGTCGGAAAAGACGAGTATCTCCTAACTCATCTGCAAATGTTGGTGTCCCCACAATACTCCAACTGCCAAAGCTAGAAGAAGAATGCTCCTGACACCAACTTATAAAGCCAGTTGCACTAATCACTGCAAATGTGGAGGGTTGATCCCTTTCAGCATCAACGGAAGTGGATATCTGTGCCTCTTCCCTCACGAGTGCACCATACAACTGCCTAGCAAGCATGAAAGCACAACCTCTATCCTCTGCCCAATTCCTATGGACGTGCTGACTAACCAAGCCATCATACCTACTGCCCCCATAATCATTCTGTAACCATGTATCTGTGTGAAATCTCTGTGACATAGAAGTAGCAAACCTTATCGGATACATAATAGCATGATGGATAACTGACTGCTGTCCCTGCAAGTAATTCCTCATACACAACTGAGTCGGGTACTTGCAGGCTCTAGTTCCATCTTTTGTAGATGGCAACTCTTCATCCCACAATGGATGGTATAAGCCCCCCATCAATCCACATCGATGCATCAACCAATCATCTACATGTGAACTAAAAGAAAGGTGATGAACTCTCCTCACTATGTAGTCATGGTAAAAAGCACCAACCTCCGTCAATAGTTGACCATCATAGTCCTGCTTTCTATCACCTGACATGGAACTAACCTTAGGGGAATCAAGTGTATTTTCAGATTTATCCCGTAGTTGAAAAAAGAGTCTTCCAATGTTATCTATCCTTTTTTGTCTTGCTATGTTGGTGAGATTGATCTTTTCTTTCACTTTTTGAAGATGTTGTCTTGCATTGGCAGCCACTAATCTAGCCTCTTTGGCTTTTTGCAACCATTCTTCTTTAATCTTTTTGGACTTCTTTACCTCTTCGATGCCAAAATATACAAAATTAGTCCTCTTATCCTTGATATCTTCATGTCTACCAAATGGTGTAGGGCTGCCATCAATGGGTGATATCATATCATTGGCTTTCTCATGATCACAAGCTCCTATCTCACAAGAATGATAGGACATAATGCTGCTGTCCTCAAACAAATCAGTGATGACATTATGCCATTGTAAAATGTCTTCTTCATCATGTGTATTCAAAACACTAGTGGCTGCTCCACTAAACAAAGGATCAACTTTCACATCCACCTTAATATCTTGGACCTTGAATGGACTTTCATATGTATGAATAACATTCATGGAAGCACCATCTGATTCTTTACCATGATAGGATGAAGCAATGCTAGACTCACCTAATGAAGCATCACAAGAAACCTTATCTTCATGTAGCTGCTCTAATGTAACTAGTTTGTCTTCACCCATCACTTGCTCTTCTTTTCCCTCATTTCCTTGTCTCTCAATCACATGCAAAACACAAGATTCTTGCCCATTCAAAGAGGCTGCAATAGAAGACTGATTTTCTGATTTCTTTGGTGAAGCATGAGCCAAACTCAACTCCACATTCAACTCCTCAATCTGATTTTCTGCCATAAGGAGAGCCATTTGAGAGTCTTCCAAAGATTTTCTAGTCTTCACTAGCTCCGTGGTGAGTTGATCAATCTCTTCCTCTTTCCTCTTCAATGCATCTAAATATATGACTCCCAATTCAAGTAGGTGATCTCTATCGGAAAGAAGAGTTAAATAGTTATTTTTCATAATCTCCATGGCTGTCTTAAATGCTTGCAAATTAGAGATTGATGAAGCCTCTTTAACACCTCTATGTCTCCCCTCTAGTTGGACCTTCCATAGATGAATTTCCACCATCTTGTGGGAATGATCAAAATGGGACAGCGCTGTAACAATCTTATCTTCACCAACCTTTAGTTGGTTCTCCAAATCAGACTTAGGGACCAAGGAAAATTCATTAGTTGAAGTTGTGGGCTGCCAATGGAGAGCTTGACTCTCATCAAAATATTCTTTTGAAGTGTCCTCATGCTGGTTTGGAACTAGAGCAGCAGTAGTTTCCAACCCAAACTTCTCATTATCCCTCCAAAAAATAGACTCAATGGATGATGAATCGCTAACCTCATGCAGAGAGGTAAGATCACTCTTAGGACTATCAAAAGAGTCCCCAATCATAACCTCTATGTCACCAACTAGGAGACTTGTGCAACCCTGTCCTGTAGGATCCACTGTTTCTTCCTCTCTATCTTCTGTAACATCAACTAGGGGAAGATCAACTGAAATAGACTCGAGCTCAATACTACTGGTCCACACTTCCCCTGTTACTTTTTCCGCTGAATTTTTGTGAGTGCATTTAACATCAGCCGCAAAGGAATCATTAAAAGAATCCATACCATTGCTATCCTCCTGAAGAGAAGATGAAACCTGTAACCCAAAAGAAGGCATCTCCTGCTTATCACCTTTGTCCATTCTGTTATCCATAGGATCAACTATATGCTGGTCACTAACTGCTGAAAATTCATTGTAGAGGTTTCTAGATACTTCACCTGTAGAGACCTTTGGTTCCTCTTTTTTGTTTTGTGATGTAGACCCCTTAAAAATGGATGCCATAAACCGAGTTGCTTTGTCTATGTTTGCAGGGTTTGAAAACAATTCATTCATCCTCTTCTGGTTCTCATCCAACTTATTCAAACTTTGTTTAAGCTTCTCCATATTCCTGTCCCACTGCTTCTGAGTACTTGAAGTAACCATGATTAACTAGCTAATTCAATGTCCAATCTACCCAACAGGATGGCAGGAAACCGCTCTGATACCACTGTAATATCCCTTGCCCAAACTGGTTACAATTTTCTGGTTTTTGGCCTTGAAGAATTTTGTCAAACAATTACTCTGCAAAGGGATATTATGCTGATACAAATTTCTGTTTGCTTTTCCTAACACTTAGCTCCAATTGGTAACATTATATATGCTGGTAAATGACTCCTATGATGTCTATATGATGCCTCAAGATGAAATGCAACTATCTTTTGGTGTTTTCAAATTGCGTATTAATGACTACATATGAGAAAAAGACACCTATAGCCAACTGACATAATGACAAACACTTGGCATGCATTCTTATATGAGAAACCAGTGCTCCATTGATATAGACATTACATCAAACAATTATCATGCAATCTAAATGCTGGAGATAAACAATGAGTCTGCAGCTTATAACCCCATTCATTGAAGGTAAAACCAAATACATAACATGCCAAGACTCATGGCTTTCAAATGCCAAAATCTGATTACATAGTCATCAACAACAGCAATATCTATATGCTAACAATAGATGCAAATAACAGAGAGAACCTGGTAATAATGGTGCTCAAAGTGCCGATGAAGAATCAAGCAATATCCAAGGAAAGGAGTCCCTTCCAAACCCAAATTGAAACCCTATCCTAGCTGCCCCGTACTGTAGCGTTACTGTTCACGGCACTGTAGCAACACTGTAGAGTACTGTAGCAAATCACTGTAGCAAACACTGTAGCGTGCACTGTAGCAAATCACTGTAGCGCGCACTGTAGCGTCACTGTAGCGCTACTGTAGCAAAAACACTGTAGCATACTGTAGTAAAACACTGTAGCAAACACTGTAGCAGCCAATAGGAAAACTTCTGATATGCAAATTGATACCTCCAAACCCCTGTAACACTGCAGATTTAAGCACAAATGAAAGGACTGAAGTATCCCTTCCAATTTGCAACCCTTCGGAGGATATTTCACCACCTCAGTTATGCTAATCTATGGGAGTTTCCGTTCCCAAAGACCAAATATGCAGAAACCCTTGGCTCCACAAAACTCATCAAATGCAAATGTCAATAATCAGATGCCTGGAAGCTTGCCTTGCCCCTTCCTTTATACTTTTTCAATCCCACTTCAAGAAGTTTCTAGAAAAATAATATTATTTTATTTTAGTGACTTTATGTAATAATATTTATTTAAGTCACTTTATTAAATTAATTAAATATAAGGTCACTTTAAAATATTTATTTATTTAATAACCTTACAAATAATTAATTTAATTATTATCTATCTTATTTTTCCCATCCAACTGAATTTAGGAAACCAACCATCGACCAGGTGACTGCCTCAAGAAGACCCCCTAACCATGTACATTAGCCTACAAGGGTCAGGAATAGGCTAAACCATCTGCAAACAACATTAGCTAAAAAGGGGACATTACACAGCATGGCTCAGGAGCTGGCATCTTATTTGTTACACCTCAGAATGACTACATTCCAAAGTCATATCGGCTCGCATTCCCTTGCACCAACAACATAGCCGAGTATGAAGCACTCCTCATAGGTCTCAATACAGCAGTTCAATGGGACATCATAGAATTACAAGTATATGGAGACTCACAGCTAGTCATTCGCCAAGTCACAGATGAATACCAAACAAAGGATGAAAAGTTGGTCCCCTACAAACAACTAGTGGATGCCTACAAACCACATTTTTCTAGCATCACATTTGAGCAAATTCCAAGAGAACATAATAAAGCTGCGGATTCTATGGCTTCTGTAGGGTCACTGATTGACATGCCTGCAAATACACAGAAGTGTGAATTCTTGATCGAGCAATTGTTGATACCAGCCGTCGATGTTCCTGTTACTGAAATCATCTGCGAACTTGTTGGTCCCAATTCCCCATGGTACGAAGATATCTATGAATACCTCAAGAACAAAACCTTTCCCCCTGACCTATCATCCACTCAACGTAAAACCTTTATCCGTCGATCCTCTCGTTACATCATTCTGGGTGATACACTATATCGCCGGAGTCTCGATGGTATCCTCTTACGATGTCTTAACGCGGAAGAAGCCGAAGTTACCTTACGAGACATACACGAAGGTGTCTGTGGCGCACATTCTACCGGTCCTAATCTTGCTAAGAAGATACTCAGAACAGGTTATTACTGGCCTACAATAGAGCAAGATGCTGCACAGTTTGCTAAGAAGTGTCTACAATGTTAGCAACATGGAGATTTGATTCACGCACCCGCTCATGAGTTACAACCTGTGACAACTCCATGGCCTTTTTCTCAATGGGGTATCGACCTCGTAGGACAAATCCACCCTTCCTCCTCCAATGGCCACAAGTTTATCATTACCGCTACTGAGTATTTCACGAAGTGGGTGGAAGCCATTCCTATGACCTATATCACCGGTAAACAAATAGCCAAGTTTATCCTAAACTACCTCATATGCCGGTATGGTATTCCCCAAGCCATTGTCACTGATAATGGGAGACCATTCAAGAACCAAGATGTCCGTGCCTTATGCATACAATACAATATCCAACATCGCTTTTCAACTCCCTACTATCCGCAGAGTAACAGCCAAGCTGAGGCTTCCAATAAAACCATTCTCAAAATCCTCAAGAAAACAGTCAATGAAGCTGGTCGTGATTGGCACTTGCAACTCAATCCCGCCCTATGGGCCTACCGCACTAGTATCAGAACACCAACTGGTGCCACACCATATGCCTTGGTCTTTGGCTCTGAAGCCATCCTACCTATAGAGGTCGAGATCCCATCCCTCAGAGTATCCATGCAGGACCTGATCGGCGGAGATGAGTATCGCACTTCCAGATTAGCTGAGCTTGAACTACTAGATGAGAGGCGTCTTGCCGCACTTAATCATCTCCATGTCTATCAAAACTGCCTCCGGCGTAATTACAACAAAAAGATCAAAGAAAGACGGTTTCAAGTTGGTGATCTTGTACTTCAGGAGAATCAGAGAAATCAAGCAGATCGAGAGAAGAAGGGCAAGTTTGAGCCTAACTGGTTAGGTCCCTTCATTGTCACAGCAGCATATGGATCGGGAGCTTATACTTTAGCTACACCTGACGGCATTCCTCTAGATGAGCCACTTAACAGTGTCCATCTCAAGAAGTTCTATGCCTGATCCTCAGAGTATTCCCACAAAAAATTAAAAAAATAAAAAAAAATCAAAAAAAATCAAAAAAATCAAAAATACAAAAATACAAAAAAACATCCATCCTCTGGTGAAACCCTGGAAAACAGGCGCCTTGGATAAGTACCATAGTGAAAACCTGGCAAACAGGCGCTATGCGTAGAGTCAGCATCCATCGTCTATCGAGTCCTGTCCACTCCTTGTCCAGTTCGCAACCTACTTCATCCATCCATCCGTAATAAAACCATTGACTTTGTTTGCATTTCCATCTCCCTATCTAGTATAGCTTGGAAATTTGTCAGTGTCCCTCATCGTCATCCCACATCTTGATCTGTGTCTACAGTTAACACTGTCTTGTCCTAGGTCAAGTCTTTCTGTGTCTTCTTCGGCGGTCACCCCTACAGTTTCCTCTACCAGAATGGGGGCAACTCTTTCCTTAGCTTCAGTCTAGGATTGGTTCCTTGTTCGTGGTTCGCAGCGCGTACTTCAATCTTGTCTCATTTCCACAGGTAACACCCTTTAACGGACACTTCGCTCCTACGATAAGGCTGTTATCTTCTCAACACTTGTTCTACATCATCACATCACCAGAACTACATATCATCTTTTCAATCTTAAGGTACCTTGATCCCATGGATATGGGTATGTAGGCAGTCTGGAATACGAAGCACGTTTCCAGTACTCAGGTACATAAGATCACCTCTTCTCCGCTCTTTTCCCACATCATCACACTAACCAGAACTACATATTATCTCTTTTCAATCTTAAGGTACCTTGATCCCATGGATATGGGTATGTAGGCAGTCTGGAATACGAAGGACGTTTCCAGTACTCAGGTACATAAGATCTCCCCCTTTCACCTTGACCCATTCATCATTCTATCCAGAACTACATATTTATCACGTTCACCTTCCATCGTCGTGTGCCTTGATCCCGTGGATACAGGGTATGTAGGCAGTCTGGAATACGAAGGAGGTATCCAATACTCAGGCACACACGATCCATCATTCTCCACCCGTCCCAATCCATTAGCACTTCATCCTTCTAGTCTTCCATTTTTCAAAATCCATTCGCCTCGACTTGACTAACTCAAGCAGCAAGCTCGCACATCCTTTCAAAGCAAAAGTCCTTAACAAACTTGAAGCAAAGAGGCTTTCTTCCAGAGTCATCTACTGTCTTGCATACTGATTGTCAACATCAGCTAAGTACCGCTTAACCAAGCCCTAGATCAACAAGCTTGTCTTCTACGAAGTGTTCCATTGTCGAGACCAACACACGCGTCTCCTGCAACATGTGGCATTTCCTGCAAGTGAGACATTGTCTTTTTAGGTAGATAGCCCCCTTTAACGGACACAGAGTTCCTACGATAAGGCTGTTATCTTCCCTATCCAATCTATCCTGAGCAAACCTCTTTGGCAAGAGAATATGTTGGCTGTATGTTTACTCTGTAAGTCAGTCAATTTGTGTTATGGTTTATCTTTTGTTCCTTATCCCTTACCTATTCAAGACTACCTTGATTTATCTATAATCTTGGTATGTTGCGATGCAGTACGGATTTGGGGCATAGTCATTGCTTTTCGTGTGCTGTGTTTGAGGAATGATCTTTAGTATCTTTCTTAGCATTCTATTCATCTTGTGTGTGTTAGGACCTAGCATCTTACATATTAATAATTCTTCTTGCATTCGCATGTATTGAAGTTTATTTTATGTTCAAGACTATGGCTCATTCACATGTTCCAACAAGGTTATATTATGTCTAAGGGGATCTAAGTTCAAACCGCTTGCTTGCAGAGTCAACGTCCACGCACTCGGATATTACTGCACCTTGGTCTTTTATACCTTGGTGGCGAACTATCCACGTGCTATATCAAAAATAAGGATTGCTCTTTATAAACAAATGTGAAACCATTGCAACAAGCTCATCCATTTACACCATCCATTTTTCCATGGCCTTATATAGTTTTCCAGCAAAGATCAATCAACAGTCTTTCTCTTATGTTCTTTTCTATCTCCACTTTCTTCTATTCAACCTCGCCTATCTCCAACAATCTTCTAGTCGAGCATCAACACAGTTCTTCTACCGCTTCCCCGTCTTCCCGCTCGAGGGGGCATATGCTGGGGCAACTACCTACACTGGGGCATCAAAAAAATTGTATTACATCTTCGACAATCGATTTTCTTTGACGCAACGCTACATGCTGCATTGCATCAAAGAGGGGCAAAATGTAGACACCCTAAAATGACCAACTTGTCATGCTACTTGCATTTCATAATCTGTCTAATCACTTGCATTGCAAACGTTAATTAAATAATCTAATTATTTAATTAATTATCATCAAATTCTTCTAAATCTCCTAAATTCAACATTAATTAAATAAATCCTCTTTATTTAATTAATTAAATTAAATTCCTCTATATTCTTCCACAATTAAATAATTTTAATTATTTAATTTGATCATTATCCTCCTTCCAAAATTCACATCTACATTAATTAAATAAATCCAATTATTTAATTAATTCAACAAATTCCCTCTTATCTAAAATTAAATAATTCTTAAATTATTTAATCAAATCAAAATCATTCTTCCAAAATCATGCACAACAATTAAATAAATTTATTTATTTAATTTGCTTTTAAATCTTCTAAATTAAATAATTCTAATTATTTAATTATTTCTTCCAAAATATCTTCTCTAAATTTAAATAAATCAATTATTTATTTAAATTGCTTTTTCTTCTAATTTGAGTTATCTCTAAAATAACTCAAGCTTTTTTGCTCATCAATTAAATATTTCTATATTTAATAAAGCAAAATATCTTTTCTCATGCAAATCTCTTCTTCTTGTTTTAAATCATTTAACTGATTGCTTTATTCTTTTAATTGATTTATTTCTTCAGTTAACTCATTCTTCTATTCTTGATAACTCCTCTCATGCAAAAGAAAGCAAGACACATGTCTTCTTCTCATTCGTTGCACGTTCCTCAACTTATCTCCTCCGTTGATTCTTCTGAATTATCTGGACCGTTGATCGATTTTCCTCGAAATCTATATAAACCCCCCTCATCTCCTTCATTACTTCTCTCTCTTCGATTGTATTCTCAGGCATACTTAATAGAGCTTCGAGCATACACAATGCGTCGATTGAGCACTCTTACGATCTTTTGACATTGATCTTCTTGAGCCACTTTACGATCTTTTAACATTGATCTTGGCGCAACCCTTACGATCTTTTGACATTGATCTTCTTGAGCCACTTTACGATCTTTTAACATTGATCTTGGCGCAACCCTTACGATCTTTTGACATTGATCTCTTGAGCACTACACTTGCTTGTTGCAGCTATGGCTTTGCAATTTCATTGAGCAATTCTACATTCAATCCAAAGGAAACAACACAAATTTCGGTAAAAGTCTTTATTGCATTGATTATTTGTCATGGCTTTTATTTAAATTCGTTTCCTTTATGTTATTGGGTTCTTTGGTTTTATTTAGTTTAGATTTAATCCATTTTTCCATATACACAGTAACAATTTGTAAAAAATTGTTGTCTTTCTGCACTTTGAACTCTTCAGGGATATCGTCAGTACAATGTAGCTCAGACTGTTTCGGTATGTTTGGGTGAAAATAGCAAGCAGGAGGTCAGGGGTTTGACCCCCACAAACCAAGATTTTAACAATCAAAATACCTCCTATGACACGTGGCATTATCTCATTCATCCGTCTATGACACATGTCACGCTGGATTGGTCCACATCATCAGACCTGCCACATCGTCTGCTGACTCAGATGCCGCCATCTGCCATGTGACAACCTCTGGACCTACCACGTCAACAACTACCACTGTGTCTGCCATGTCAGTATGCTGACATTATCATTGTATTGTCTAGTCAGCATGGTCAACCCTCAACTTTGACTGGCTATAGCTTGCTTGTACGAGCTCCGATCGAGGCGAAATGAGCGGCGTCGGAATCGTGGCGAGGAGCTCTTCGACTTGGCATCATTTTCACTTGGCTTTGAGACAATCAATTTTTCACTTTTTTGAATGCCTGATTCACCTTTTTGACCAAACCTTTGACTGCACATAACTTCTGCATACGAACTCCTTTTGAGCCCGTTCAAGTTGCATCAAGATCATCTCAGCGACCTCTTTCCAATGATGCTAATTCTGTCATGTTCCAAGACTGCAAATTTTTAGTTCTTCAGTATCTACCTAGATCATTCCTCCACATTGGGGGTTTAAACCACCAGACCCCCTTTTATAGGAATTCATTTCTATTATCATTCATTACATAGAAAGGAGGCCTGTATATGTAGCAAAGAAAGCCACTTGGTATATTGGTGGAGAGTGAAAAAAGAAAGCAGGAGGTCAGGGGTTCGACCCCCACAAACCAACCTTTTAACAATCAAACTGCCGCATGTGCCACATGGCACCTAGTCATTGGGCCATGTGGCATTACCTCATTCGTCCGTTAGTGACATGTGTCATGCTCGATTGGTCCACATCTTCAGTCCTGCCACATCATCTGCTGACTCAGATGCCGCCATCTACCACGTGTCAAACTTTGGATCTGCCATGTCAAAAACTGCCACTGTGTCTGCTATGTCAGCATGCTGATGTCATCATTGTAATATCTAGTCAGCATAGTCAACCCTCAACTTTGATCATGCATACCTTGCTCATACGAGCTTTGATCTAGGCAAAATGAGCGGCATCAGAATCATGGTGACGAGCTCCTTGACTTGGCATCATTTTTGCTTAGGTTTGAGACAATCAATTTTTCATCTTTTCAAATGCCTGATTCACCTGTTTGACCGAACCTTTGACTACACATAACTTCTGCATACGAACTCCTTTTGAGCCCGTTCAAGTTGTGTTAAGATCATGTCAGCGACCTCTTTCCAATGGTGCTGATTTCGTCAGGTTCTAAGACAACAAGATTTTTAGGTCTTCTGGATCCACCTAGACCATTCCTCCCCACTTGGGGTTCAAACCACCTGACCCCCTTTTATAGGGATTTGTTTCTATTATGATTCTTTAAATAGAAAGGAGGCCCATATATGTAGCAATGAAAGCCACTTGGTATATTGGTGGAGAGTGAAAATAAGAAGCAGGAGGTCAGGGGTTCGACCCCCAAAAACTAACCTTTTAACAAGCAAATCACCACGTGGCACCCAATCATTGGGCCACATGGTATTCACTCATTCATCCGTTAGTGACACATGTCACGCTGGATTGGTCCACATCTTCAGAACTGCCACGTCATCTGTTGACTCAGATGCCACCATCTGCCATGTGTCAACATCTAGACCTGCCATGCCAACAAATGCCACTATGTCTACCATCTCAGTATGATGACGTCATCATTGTACTGTCTAGTAAACATGGTCAACCCTCAACTTTGACGGGCCATATCTTGCTCGTACTAGCTCCGATCAAGGCAAAACGAGCGGCGTCGGAATCGTGGCGAGGAGCTCTTTGACTTGGCATCATTTTTGGTTGGATTTGAGACAATAAATTTTTCACCTTTTTGAACGCGTGATTCGCCTATTTGACCGAACCTTTGACTAGACATAATTTCTACATACAAACTCCTTTTGAACCCGTTCAAGTTGCATTAGGATCATTCCAGCAACCTCTTTCCTTCCATTTAGATCATTCCTTCCCACTGGGGGTTCAAACCATCTGACCCGCTTTTATAGGGACTTGTTTCTATTATCATTCTTTAAATAGAAAGGAAGCCGTTATATGTAGCAAAGAAAGCCGCTTGGTATATTGGTGGAGAGTGACAATAGCAAGGTTTGACACCACAAACCAACCTTTTAACAATCAAACCGCCACATGTACCACGTGGCATCCAATCATTAGGCCACTTGGCATTACCTCATTCTTCTGTCAGTGACACGTGTCACGCTAGATTGGTCCACATCTTCAAAACTACCACGTCATATGCTGACTCAGATGCTGCCATCTGCCACGTGTCAACCTTTGGACCTACAATGTCAACAACTGCCACTCAGTCTGCCATGTCAGCATGTTGATGTCATCATTGTACTGTCTAGTCGACATGGTCAACCCTCAACTTTGATAGGCCATATCTTACTCTTACGAGCTCCGATCAAGGCAAAACGAGCAGCGTTAAAATCATAGCGACGAGCTCTTTGACTTGGCGTCATTTTTACTTGGATTTGAGACAATAAATTTTTCACCTTTTTGAAAGCATGATTCACTAGTTTGACCAAACCTTTGACTGTACATAACTTTTGCGTATGAACTCCTTTTGAGCCCCTTCAAGTTGCATCAAGATCGTGCCAGTTACCTCTTTCCAATGACGCTGATTCCATTAGGTTCTAAGACTGCAAAATATTTAGGTCTTCTGGATCCATTTAGATCATTCCTTCCCACTGGTGGTTCAAACCACCTGATCCCCTTTTATAGAGATTCATTTCTATTATCATTCTTTAAATAGAAAGGAAGCCTGTATATGTAGCAAAGAAAACTGCTTGGTACATTTGTGGAGAGTGAAAATAGCAAGGTTCGACCCCACAAACCAACCTTTTAGAAATTAAAACGCCACATGTGCCACGTGGCACCCAATCATTAGGCCACAGGGCATTACCTCATTCGTCTTTCAGTGACACGTGTCACACTGGATTGGTTCACATCTTCAAACTTGCCACGTCATCCGCTGACTCAGATGCCGCTATCTACAAAGTATCAACCTCTGGACCTACCATGTCAACAATTGCCATTGTGTCTGCCATGTCAACATGCTGATGTCATCATTGTACTGTCTAGTCGACATGGTCAACCCTCAACTTTGACTGGCCATATCTTTCTCGTACGAGCTCCGATCGAGGCGAAACGAGGGGCGTAAAAATCATGACGATGAGCTCTTCGACTTGGCATCATTTTTGCTTGGATTTGAGACAATCAATTTTTCACCTTTTTGAACACCTGATTCACCTGTTTGACTGAACCTTTGATTGCACATAACTTCAGCATACGAACTCCTTTTGAGCCTATTCAACTTGCGTCAGGATCGTGTCAGCGACCTCTTTCCAATGATGCTAATTCCATCAAGTTCTGAGACTGCAAAATTATTAGTCCTTCTGTATCCATCTGGATCAGTATTCTCCACTGAGGATTCAAACCACCTAACCCGCTTTTGTAGGGATTCATTTCTATTATCATTCCTTAAATAGAAAGGAGGCCATATATGTAGACAGGAAAGCCGCTTGGTATATTGGTGGAGAGTGAAAATAGCAAGTAGGAGGTCAAGGGTTCGACCCCCACAAACCAACCTTTTAACAATCAAACCGCCACATGTGCCACATGGCAACCAATTGTTCAGCCACGTGTTAACTTCTAGACCTGCCACCTCATCAAATGCCACTGTGTCTGCCATGTCAATATGCTGACATCATCATTGTAGTTTCTAGTCAGCATGGTCAACCCTTAACTTTGACCGGCCATATCTTGCTCGTACAAGCTCCGATCGAGGTGAAATGAGTGGCGACTAGCTCTTTGACTTGGCATCATTTTTCCTTAGATTTGAGACAATCAATTTTCACCGTTTTGAATGCCTGATTTACTTGTTTGACCAAACCTTTGACTGCACATAACTTCTGCATACGAACTCCTTTTGAGCGCGTTCAAGTTGCCTTAGGATCGTGTCAGCAACCTCTTTCCAATGATGCTGATTTCGTCAGGTTTTGAGACTGGAAAAATTTATAGTTCTTCTATATCCACCTAGATCATTCCTCCCCACTGGGGGTTCAAACCACCCGACCCCCTTTTATAGGGATTCGTTTATATTATCATTCATTAAATACAAAGGAGGCCCATATATGTAACAAAGAAAGTCGTTTGGTATATTGGTGGAGAGTGAAAAAAGCAAGCAGGAGATCAGGGGTTCCACCCCTAAAAACCAACCTTTTAACAATCAAACTGCCACATGTGGCACGTGCCACCCAATCATTGGACCACATGGCATTACCTTATTCGTCCATTAGTGACACGCATCATGCTAGATTGGTCCACATCTTCAGACCTGCCACGTCATCTGCTAACTCAGATGTCACCATCCGCTACATATCAAACTCTGGATCTGCCATGTCAATAACTGCCACTGTGTTTGCCATGTCAGCATGTTGACGTCATCATTGTACTATCTAGTTGGCATGGTCAACTCTCAAATTTGACCAGCCATATCTTGCTCGTATGAGGTCTGATCGAGGCGAAATGAGCGGCGTTAGAATTGTGTCGACGAGCTCTTCGACTTGGCATTATTTTTTTTGGATTTGAGATAATCAAATTTTTACCTTTTCGAACACCTGATTCGCCTGTTTCACTAAACCTTTGACTGTACATAACTTCTGCATACGAACTCCTTTTGAGCCCATTCAAGTTGCGTTAGGATTGTGTCAGCGACCTCTTTCCAATGATGTTGATTTTGTTAAGTTATGAGACTGCAAGATTTTTAGGTCTTCTGGAACCACCTAGGTCATTCCTCCCCACTAGGGTTTCAAACCACCTGACCCCCTTTTATAGGGATCTGTTTCTATTATCATTCTTTAAATAGAAAGGAGGCTTGTGTATGTAGCAATGAAAGTCGCTTGGAATATTGGTGGAACATTAAAATAGGAAGCAGGAGGTCAGGGGTTCGACCCCCACAAACCAACCTTTTAATAGGCAAATCGCCACATGTGTCTCTTGGCACCCAATCATTGGGCCACATGGCATTTGTTTATTCATTCGTCAGTGACACGTGTCACACTAGATTGGTCCACATCTTTAGACTTGCCACGTCACCTGTTGTGTCAGATGCCACCATTTGCCACTTATCAACATCTGGACCTGCCACGCCAAAAACTGCCACTATGTCTGCCATGTTAGCATGATGACGTCAGCATTTTAATGTCTAGTCAGCATGGTCAACCCTCAACTTTGACTGGCCATAACTTGCTCGTACGAGCTCCGATGAAGGCAAAATGAGTGGCGTAAGAATTGTGGCGAAGAGCTCCTTGACCTGACATTATTTTGCTTGGATCTGAGACATCAAATGTTTCGCATTTTTGGACGCATGCTTCGCCTATTTGACTGAACCTTTGACTGCACATAACTTCTGCATACAAACTCTTTTTGAGCCCGTTCAAGTTTTGTCAGGATCGTGCCAGCGACCTCTTTCCAATGACACTGATTCCGTCAGGTTCTAAGACTACAAAACTTTTATGTCTTCTAGATCCATTTAGATCATTCCTTCCCACTGGGGGTTCAAACCACCTGACCCCTTTTATAGGAATTCGTTTCTATTATCATTCTTTAAATAGAAAGGAAACCCGTATATGTAGCAGAGAAAGTCGCTTGGTATATTTGTGGAGAGTGAAAATAGCAAGGTTCGACCCCACAAACCAACCTTTTAACAATCAAACCGCCACATGAGTCACGTGGCACCCAATCATTAGGCCACATGGCATTACCTCATTCGTTTGACAGTTACATGTGTCACATTGGATTGGTCCACATTTTCAGACCTGCCACGTCATCTACTGACTCAGATGCCATGATCTACCTCGTGTCAACATCTGGACCTACCACACCAACAACTGCCATTGTGTCCGCCATGTCAACATGATGACGTCATCATTGTATTGTCTAGTCAGCATGGTCAACCCTCAACTTTGACCGGCCATATATCTTGCTAGTATGAGCTCCGATCGAGGCAAAATGAGCATAGTCAGAATCGTGGTGATAAGCTCTTTGACTTGGCATCATTTTTGCTTGGCTTTGAGACAATAAATTTTTCACCTTTTTATACGCATGATTCACCTGTTTGACCAAACCTTGGACTACACATAACTTCTACTTACAAACTCCTTTTGAGCCCGTTCAAGTTGTGTCACGATCATGCCAGAGACCTCTTTCCAATGATACTGATTCTGTCAAGTTCTGGGACTACAAAATTTCTAGGTTTTCTGGATACATTTAGATCATTCCTTCCCACTGGGGGTTCAAACCACCTGACCCCCTTTTATAGGGATTCGTTTCTATTATCTTTCTTTAAATAGAAAGGAAGCCGCTTGGTATATTAGTGGAGAGTGAAAATAGCAAGGTTTGACCTCACAAACCAACCTTTTAACAATCAAACTGCCAGATTGCTACGTGGCGCCCAATCATTAGGCCACATGGCATTACTTCATTCATCTGTTAGTGACATGTGTCACACTGGATTGGTCCACATCTTCAAACCAGCCACGTCATCTACTGACTCAGATGCGGCCATCTACCACGTGTCAATCTCTAGACTTACCATGTCAACAACTGCCACTATGTCTACCTTGTCAGCATGCTGATGTCATCTTTGTATTGTCTAGTCGACATGGTCAACCCTCAACTTTGACTGGCCATATCTTGCTCGTACAAACTCCGATCAAGGTGAAACAAGCAGCGTCAAAATCATAGCAAAGAGCTCTTTGACTGGGCATCATTTTTTTGGATTTGAGACAATCAATTTTTCACCTTTTTGAATGCCTGATTCAAGTGTTTGACTGAACCTTTAACTGCACATAACTTCTGAATACGAACTCCTTTTGAGCCCATTCAAGTTGTGTTAGGATTGTGTCAGCGACCTCTTTCCAATGATGTTGATTCTGTCAGGTTCTGAGACTGCAAAATTTTTAGTTCTTCTATATCCATCTGGATCATTATTCCACACTAGGCGTTCAAACCTCCCTACCCCCTTTTATAGGGATTCATTTCTATTATCATTTTTTAAATAGAAAGGTAGCCCGTATATGTAGCAAAGAAAGTTACTTGGGATATTGGTGGAGATTGAAAATAGTAAGCAGGAGGTCAGGAGTTTGACCCCCACAAACCAACCTTTAACAATCAAACCGCCACATGTGCCACATGACACCTGATCATTGGGCCACGTGCATTACCTCATTCTTCTATCAGTGACACATGTCATGCTATATTGGTCCACATCTTCAGACCTGCCACATCATCTGCTAACTCAAATGCTGCCATCTTCCACGTGTCATACTCTGGACCTGCCATGTCAACAACTGACACTGTGTCTGCCATGTCAGCATGCTGACATCATCATTATACTTTTGTAACACTAAAAAATGTCCCCTTGGGGGCTTTTCCCTCATAAGGTTTAGCTCTCAGGTCTTTAGCATGCATTTAGGACATTTGAGTTCATATTTTAGCATCCCTATGGAATGAGACCTGGGTTTCATGATAAATGGGACCTAGGAGGACCCCTTGAACTTTACCCTACCTAAAATAGGGGGAAGGACTTGGGTGCCCGTGCCCTAGTCGTGCTCTCTTTTAGGGTAGCCGCAATTTTCTTGTGTCAGTTTATGACCGTTAGTTCTTTTGCCAACACGGTAAAGTTTGATTTTTAAAATCTTGGTGGGAATGCTTATAGGTGCATATATAAGTATGTGTAGGCATTCATTTGTAAACTAGATGATTACTAGCAAGCTATTGTGTTCTCAAGGTGATTTAAGGCTTTCTATTATGTTGCAAGAGCAAAATTATATGTTTTATGTGTTGATATTTGTAGATTTGAGCATCAATCTCCTCGTGGCATGAAGAGCATCTTCATGCATGAGAGCTTCACTACAAGGTGACATATCCTTGTGTTTTTATCATTGATTCCTTTAGTTTTTGGCCTCTACCTCACAAGGGCATGCCCTCTTTGTCTAACAATGGTGTTTGGAGACTTAAGTGTCCTCTAGGGCTTGACTAAGGTAAGCCTCTAAACACCACAACCCCCAAACCAAGTCTTGTGATTGCAGATTACATGTGTCGCATTTGGGAAAATTAGAGTTGTAGGAAGGTTTGGTAGGCATCAGGGATTCAGGATATGAAGAAAAGTCAGACAAAGGAGCACTTCCAAGACTTAGGTGCTCACACCAATGTCCTCCGCAGATAGATATTGGGAAACAGAAATTACAGGGCTGATTAGTGTTGGAAGGAGGTCCAGATTCCATGAAAAAGTAGGTACCTTGGACTTGGGCACCCACACCTTAGTCCCTGACTATTCCTCTTCAGAACCTCAGAAATATGTATTCTATAATTTGGTATTTTACTCTCGTCCGCAAGAGCTTTTCCTGTAATTCATTAATTTGTTGTTGTATTTGCATAATTAGGGTTTTAATGGTCAATTGAACATAGGAGAAGGAAAAAATGGTAATTAATTCCCTAATCCAAGTTTCCCTACATCTAAAAATGACTCTAGGGTATGATAGTGCTCGTCACTCGACCCTAGATCCTTCAATGTTAGGGTGAAAGGAGGATTTTAAAATCTAAACCACAAAAGATTAACAAATCTAATTTTACCCTAAACATTTTGGTGAACCCGTGTCTTTGAGCTTAAATTGTAACTTGCTGAGTATTTTGTCTATAGATTTGGTGTGATTTCATTCATTCATATAGGCATTTACTTTATTGTATTGAGAAAATTTCAAAAAAATTGAAAAACTAGAAAAATACAAAAACATTGCATTGTTGGGCTTACTAAATTATGTCAATTCTTCCTAAATTTTCCTTATTCATGATTTTTGCATTAGATCTGATATAAACTATAGAAAAATACAAAAATTCAAAATCTTGCTTTGCATTTTCATTATTTAATTGCTAGGGTTTTGTAGAAATTTTGATAATTTTTAGATAACCTAGTAATTCCAAAATCTAGGGTTTGTAGGCAAAATATTTTATCAGATTTTTCTACTAATTTTAGAGGCTCATTCAAATTTACATTTGGCTGTAGTCTTGCATTTTATTGAGAATTTGCAGTTAAATTTAAATTATTTGCATTATTGCACTGAAAATTTCAACAAAAAACTAGCAATTTTGGAATTTCATTAAATTTGCATAGACATTTTGCATGATTAAACTTGGAAATAATTTTCATATCTAAGAGTATGTAATTTCCATAAAAAATTAGACTTCAAAACATTCGCATAGCATTTTGTTCCAAAATCTCAAACCTAGGGCTTCAAAAATAACGATTTTCACTAATTTTGGCCTTATTGACTTCATAAACTTGCACCATAGGTGTGTTGTGAAAAATATTTTGACATTATTTTTCTGTTATCAGGGTAATCATTTTCTTCCCCTCATAAAAAACTTCACAACACCCTTTTATCAGGCTTTTGTAGTGAAAATTTTGCAAAAAAATCACACATTTTGGCTATTTTGGCCCTAGGATTTGACCTAGTTTACACTCCAAGCGTGTTGTGATCAATTTTATAGATTGAGGTGACTAATATTATTGATATTATTTGTTTTACCTCCTAAAATTCCTTACAACACCCCTTTTACTAAGTCTTGGAATTGAAAAACTGTGAAAAATAGCCTATTTTTGCTATATTTTCACTAGGGTTTGACCTTAAGTGTTGCTAAAAACATGTTGTGTTGGATATTTTGGCACCAAGAGGATTTTATTACCGATATTATTTTCTTTACATCATCATTTTTCTCACAACACACTTTGTTATGCTCTTTTGCATTGAATTTTGGTGAAAAAAGTGCCTATTTTGACATATTTTCACTATATTTTGACTTGGCTTTATCTTGGAGTTGCATCAAGAGTGTGTTGAGAGTGATTATATTGATGTTTTGGACTAATATCAGACATATAACTTTCTTCCCTTGACTTAAATCCTTACAACATCCTTTGTTTCATTCATTTGCATCGAAAAAAGTAAAAAACAATCAAGCATTTTAGGTCATTTTGCGTATAGTTTGCAATTATCTTTTTGCATACTCTTGGAAAATTGTTAAAATATGATTTTGAATTTTATTTATGGAATCTTCATGTTATTCATCTCTGAAATCTTTACATGAGTATATCCTAGATTTTGAAAATTTCGCTAATTCATTAATGAGAATCCTCATGTTCTAGAACACATAGCTTATATCAGTGGTATTGATGCTTCTATATGTTCTACATATGAGTTGCAATTGCATTGTTATACACATGATTTTAGTAGGTTCACTTTACTCATAGGAGCATATCCTTTGATATTAGAAGATTTAACCAAATTCATCTCTAGGAATACTCATGAGAAAGATGAGAGGGAAAAGCCCTTTTCCACCATAGAGTATGATGATGATGGTGATGATGTACCTTCCTCTCATCCCAATGATCTCCCTGGCCAAGATGTAGCATTAGTGGATGATAAAAGGTATCTCACATTAAATCCTTTGGGGATGGCTATTGGGTGCAATCAAGAGGAAAACAATGTTAATTCAATAATTGTTAATGGACTTCATATCAATATTCCTAAAATGATTGTCCGAGGGGCACTTAGTGTGCCCTCTTGCTTAAAATCGGTGATTACGTTTCAAGGTGTTCAAAATGCGTTACAACAACCACACCATAATGTGATCGTTCACGCATACAACACCTGTAATAACAAGCAAAGTAACCAAGCACTGCATGTACCTGTCTCTCTTCCATGTTCTCAACCTATGCTCCCTCAATCACCTTGTCTTACTCATAAAAGTGGTCAAGAGTATGATCGTGTCAAACAGCTTTGTGCTACTCCGGCTAAGATCTCTCTTTGGGATTTAATACAAACATCGCCTACATACCATGGAATGCTCCAAGAAGCTTTACAAATGGTGATTGTCCCACCTAATTCTAAGCCTAATGATGTAGCAACCGTATTGGATAGTATGCATGCGACAAAAACATATTTTCTCTTTCAGCCATAGGAATTACCATCAATTGAAGTTCAAAACCAATATGATCCACTGATGATCTCTGTCATAATAAATAGATATTTGGTAAAATGAGTTATGATTGACAATGGATAAGCTCTTAATGTTTGTAGCATTGACCTACTAGACAAAATCAAGGTTGACACATCACAAATCACACCAAATGGCATTAGCATTCGTGGCTTTGATAATGTTGGACGACAATCCGTGGGCACTATAACTCTACCTATACAAATAGGACATGTGCTTGTGCCTACCCTGATTCATGTCATGCCTTATTTTTTATCTTACAACATGAGTCTTGGTAGACCTTGGATTCATGCATTGGGGGTAGTTCCTTTCACCTTGCATCGTTCAATCAAATTTATATTCAAAGGTAAACTTCACACTATTCAGGTTGATCCTAAACCAGATAACTGCTTACACATTGAAAATAAAAAACTAGTTTACAATCATATGAGTTTAAACAGTTCACGAGCTGATTCATCAATAGATAATGCTATACAAGACTCTAGAACATCGAATGCACTCTTTGGTGATGATTGGGGCCCATTAGATTTTAATCCTTGCAATATGGGGGAATATAAAATTAACAGCCTTGACAAGTCAAATGTGGCATCAATACCACCTAAGCAATCTTTTCAAGAACCTAAAAAACCTAAATTCCCCTTGGTAGAAAATAAAGACAATACCTTAACTTATACTACAAATTATGATACCTATATGGCTTCACCTTCCTCTAAGGAACTGGATTCTCTATATGGTCGTGGATTTCAAATTTTGTATAAACATAACAACTATGTAGGTAAGGGATGTGGTGTAAATCAACAAGGAATTCAAGTACCTATAGAATCCACTTCAACACATTACTCAAGTGGCATTGGATATAATCCTTTTAAAGAAAAGAAAGCTTCTCGTCATCCTAAACTTAATATTAGTTCTACAAGATCAAAAGAACATGACAGATATCCTAGATATGCAGGTTCTTAAAGATTTTGCTACCAGGTAAGTATTTCTAACCTTTTATTTCTCTCGTAATGTTCTTCCCCCGTGATGTGTTATGTGTTGTGTGGTGTGTCTTACGGACATAGCATCGTGGTTGGTGACTTGGGGGCACCCTCCTATGTGACTGTCCCTAGGACACTTATTTCTCCTCTCTTATTTATTGTTTCCCTTCCTATAGTGTTTCCACCTAGCGGGCAGATAACGACAAACATTTATACTGATGCAGACCTAGTGTCCCTTTTGAGAGAAATCAAAAAATGGACTATAGTTCCTAATAAGACGATGGGGTTTTATATCTTATCCGACGCTTGGCTAGTGGAAGCATTCATGCTTTCCGCATAGTGATGATTTTGATGGTGTTCTATCTCGTTTACAAATCATAAACAATACTGCTGCTCCGTGTGCTTTGACTACTTTGAATCTTGCATACCTCAGATTTCATATGAATTGATGTTGTTTATTATGACGTTGTAGACACTAACATGTTTCTTGCAGGGATGTGTTTGTGGGAACATTTGGTGATCGTAAAGTACATGTCACCTTCGGGGGGCATGGGCTTTGTGAAAGTCGGTGTTCCCTTATGTGTTTTTTTCCTACCTTAACGTGCTTGATATCGATACATGATATCAACCACCTTAAGGTGGGGGCATATGTAAGGTAAGCTGTCTGTTTTAGATGTTAGCAATGTGTTTGTCCTCAAGTGTAGGCTAGTATGATGAGTACTTCCAGCATCCTGAGTTTGTTTGCAATCAATCAATCAATCTATTGTGTATATCTCATTTTCACCATAAGGCATCTCTGTGATGCAGGTGGGGTTATATACTATTGAGCTCATACCTCCTTTTCATTGTAAGGTGTCTCTGTAATGCGGGTGGGGTGGTATACCATGCTTCGTTTTCACTGTAAGGCATCTCCGTGATGTGGGTGGGGTTACATTTTCAAAAGTCCTCTATGGAGGTGGGGAGCGGTTCTATGACTAACTCAACCCTTAAGCGTGTCTTCGGTGATTATTGTGGTGAAGCACAATCATCGGTGTGTGCCTGCGATGTGCCTGAGATGGTGTTGGACCTAGAAATAGGTACACTCCATCACTTGTATGTCGTGTTTTCTCTGTGTCTTCAAGTGTGTGTGTTGGCGTGGTTGTTTTGTTTGGCGTGTCTGTTGTCTCATATGCGGCATGCATTTTGGGAGGTTTTGCATGTCTTACATGTGTGTTGCCCCATATATACAAAGACTTGTATGATCAGTGCACCGCGTATTATGGGAGGTTGGTTTACTTTCTAGTACTTGCATTTGCATTCCATATATATGAAAGAAAAAGGAAAGAAAAGAATCATACATGTCTTCTATGCATTAATGTGTCTTCTATGTATTGACTGTCTTCTCCGTGTTCTGCATGACTATAACTGTCTTCTCCGTGTTTGGTGTGTTTGATGTGTTTGTGACCTTACTTTAATGCATGTATTGGCCTCGCGTTTATACATACATTAAAGTGGGGGTTAAATGTAACATCAAAAAATGTCCCCTTGGGAGCTTTTCCCTCATAAGGTTTAGCTCTCGGGTCTTTAGTATACATTTAGGACATTTTAGTTCATATTTTAGCATCCCGATGGAATGAGACCTGGGTTTCATGACAAATGGGACCTAGGAGGACCCCTTGAGCTTTACCCTGCCTAAAATAGGGGGGAGGACTTGGGCGCCTGAGCCCTAGTCCTGCCCTATTTTAGGGCAGCCCCACTTTCCGAGTGTTGGTTTATGACAGTTGGTTCTTTTGCTGACACGGTAAAGTTTGATTTTTAAAATCTTGGCGGCAATTCTTGTAGGCGCATATATAAGCATGTGTAGGCATTCATTTGTAAACTAGATGATTACTAGCAAGCTATTGTGTTCTCAAGGTGATTCAAGGCTTTCTATTGTGTTGCAAAAGTAGACTTGTATGTTTTATGTGTTGATATTTGCATATTTGAGAATCAATCTCCTCATGGCATGAAGAGCATCTTCATCCATGAGAACTTCACTACAAGGTGACATATCATTGTGTTTTTATCATTGATTCCTTAGGTTTTTGGCTTCTGCCTCACAAGGGCATGCCCTCTTTATCTGACAATGGTGTTCGGAGACTTAAGTGTCCTCTGGGGTTTGACTGAGGCAAGCCTCTAAACACCACAACCCCCAAAACCAAGTCTTGTGATTGCAGGTTACATGTGTTGCATTTGGGAAAAGTGGAGTTGCAGGAAGGTTTGGCAGGCATCAATGATTCAAGATCTGAAGAAAAGTCAGACAAAGGAGCACTTCTAGGACTTGGGTGCTCACACCAGTGTCCTCCGCAGATAGATCTCAGGAAACAGAAATTACAGGGCTAATCAGTGTTGGAAGGAGGTCCAGATTCTGCGAAAAAGTAGGTACCTTGGACTTGGGCACCCACACCTTAGTCCCTGACTGTTCCTCTTCGAAACCTCAAAAATAGGTATTCTGTAATTTGGTATTTTACTCCAGCCTGCAAGAGCTTTTTCCGTAATTCATTAATTTGTTGTTGTATTTACATAATTAGGGTTTTAATGGTCAATTGAACATAGGAGAAGGAAAATTTGATAATTAATTCCCTAATCCCAGTTTCTCTACATCTAAAAGTGACTCTAAGGTATGATAGTGCTCGTCACTCGACCCTAGATCCTTCAATGTTAGGGTGAAAGGAGTATTTTAACATTTAACCACAAAAAATTAACAAATCCAATTTTACCCTAAACAACTGTCTAGTCAGCATGGTCAACCCTCAACTTTGACCAGCCATATCTTGCTCGTATGAGCTCCGATCGAGGCGAAACGAGTGGCATCGAAATCATGACGATGAGCTCTTCGACTTGGCATCATTTTTTCTTGGATTTGAGACAATCAAAATTTCACCTTTTTGAACGCCTAATTTGCTTGCTTGACCGAACCTTTGACTATACATAACGTCTGCATACGAACTCCTTTTGAGTCCGTTCAAGTTGCGTTAGGATTGTGTCAGCAACCTCTTTCCAATGATGTTGATTCTGTCATGTTCTCAGATTGCAAAATTTTTTGGTCTTCTGAATCCACTTGGATCATTCCTCCCCACTTGGGGTTCAAACCACCCACGCCCTTTTATGGGGATTCGTTTCTATTATCATTTTTTAAATAGAAAGGAGGCCTGTATATGTAGCAAAGAAAGCTGCTTGGTATATTGGTAGAGAGTGAAAATAGCAAACAGGAGGTCAAGGGTTCGACCCCCACAAACCAATCTTTTAACAATCAAACCGCCACATGTGCCATGTGGCACCTAATCATTGGGCCACGTGGCATTACCTCATTCATCCATCATTGACATGTGTCACGCTGGATTGGTCCACATCATCAGACCTGCCATGTCATTTGCTGACTTAGATGCCACCATCTACCATGTGTGAACCTCTAGACCTGTCACGTCAATAACTGCCATTGTGTCTACCATGTCAGCATGCTAACATCATCATTGTAATGTCTAGTCAGCATGGTCAACCGTCAACTTTGACTAGCCATATCTTGCTCGTACGGGCTCTGATCGAGGTGAAGCGAGTGGCGTCGGAATCGTGGTGACGAGCTCTTTGACTTGGCATCATTTTTGCTTAGATTTGAGACAATTAAATTTTCACCTTTTTGAACACCTTATTTATCTGTTTGACCAAACCTTTGATTGCACATAACTTCTACATAAGAACTCATTTTGAGTCCATTCAAGTTGCATTCGGATCATGTCAACAACCTCTTTCCAATGATGCTGATTCCATCAGGTTCTAAGACTGCAAATCATTCCTCCCCACTAGGGGTTCAAACCACCTGACCTACTTTTATAAGGATTCATTTCTATTATCAAGCAGGAGGTCAGGGTTCCACCCCCACAAACTAACCTTTTAACAATCAAACCGCCACATGTGCCATGTGGCATCGAATCATTGGTCCATGTGGCATTACCTTTTCATCCGTCAGTGACACGTGTCACGCTGGATTGGTCCACATCTTTAGACCTGCCACATCATCTACTGACTCAGATGCCACCATCTGCTACATGTCAAACTTTGGATCTGCCACGTTAGCAACTGCCACTGTGTCTACCATGTCAGCATGCTGACATCATCATTGTATTATCTAGTCGGCATGGTCAACCCTCAACTTTGACCAATCATATCTTGCTCATACGAGCTCTAATCGAGGCGAAACGAGTGGCGTCAGAATCATGGTGACGAGCTCTTCAACTTGGCATCATTTTTGTTTGGATTTGAGACAATCAATTTTTCATCTTTTCAAACCTGATTCACATGTTTGACCAAACCTTTGACCGCACATAACTTCTGCATACGAACTCCTTTTGAACCCGTTCAACTTGCGTTAGTATCGTGTCAGCGACCTCTTTACAATGATGGTGATTTTGTCAAGTTCTAAGATTGCAAAATTTTTAGGTCTTTTGGATCCATTTAGATCATTCCTTCCTATTGTGGGTTCAAACCACGTGACCCCCTTTTATAGGGATTTGTTTCTATTACCACTCTTTAAATAGAAAGGAAGGCCGTATATGTAGCAAAGAAAGCCGCTAGGTATATTGGTGGAGAGTGAAAATAGCAAGGTTTGACCCCACAAATGAACCTTTTAACAATCAAACTACCACATGTGCCACGTGGCACCTAATCATTAGGCCGCATGGCATTACCTCATTCGTCCGTCAGTGACACGTGCCATGCTGGATTGGTCCACATCTTTAGACCTGCCACATCGTCTGCTTACGTAGATGCCACCATATGCCACATGTCAACCTCTGGACCTGTTGGGTTTTTTCCTAAACTAGATACTTCCCAGTTATCCCTACAAGGTAGCCATCATTGATCAATAAGATTTTCAAGCCAGGGGCCAACAGTACAGGAGATAGACCCTATAAATATCTCCTCTCCTTCTTTAGGCTCTACAGAACCAAGGGGGGTATTCCCTATTCAACATCTGTAAAATATGCATGTGAACTTACTGGGATGTTGACACAAAGTAGATAAATCCTCCCTTATGCAGACCAAAACTGTAAAATAAGTGCAAAGGGGCTAGCTTTCAGCCTATGCTCAGTTGTGAAACGGAGGATTTTAGTCCTAAAACTACTTCTAATGTCCTAAAGGTTATATTTGAAGTTTGAATTTGTATTTTGTATTTGGATACAAGATTGGGACCTTGGGTTGTAACCTCAATACAAGACCAGACTGGTGCCTATCTCGGGGCTCAGAGTCAATAGACATACACATGCGAATGATTATCATAATCTTGAATCAATAACTAAGTTTCAAGGGGAAATTTTTTAGTGTCTGCTTTACAGATACTTCCCAAGACTAAGTATTTAGTCATTTATGCTTGATGATATCCCTGTTGCAACATACCTTTCCTAATGCTTAACCTAAAACATTTAATTTGTTCCTTGAACAAAGGTAAGAGATTAGACATTCAACACAGAAAATCCATGTTCTTGAATCCCAAATAACCCTTGGCTATTTAGATTCAAAAAGAAAAGATGCCTACAACTTGGAGACAAACAACCGAACACATGCAATGATGCATTTCTCATATAAAAACAACATGAAACCAGCAAAATTATGCATAAAATATTCAACATATGATTCATAAACTCACAAGACACCCAATAGAGCCACCAACAAAACTGTACCTTATTATTCCACCAAAATTTGTCCAGTCTTCGACAACCAGAAAAATGAGTGACACAGTCCTCTTATACACCAAGAATGTGCACTCATCATTAATTACTTTGTCATCTCAAATCGCCCTTAGATACACTGCACCATCAAAATGGCACTAAGAACATTGAATGCACCAAGGAGAAGAAGAGGGAAGGAGTAGTTGAACTCGGGAGATGTGCAACTGCCTGAAGATTTTCTCCTTTAAGATGGTAGTTGGCCCGTCAATCCATTGACCCATATCTCTGCAATCTATCATTATGGCCGACCTACCTATTTTAATATACAGCAGCTTGTGTGTTTTGAAATTCTTCCACTTGGAATGCAGCTGCAGACAAGCAGAAATCCCTCCTTCAAAAATTTGAAACAAGGCCGTCGATTCCATCCTCTTCATCGCCAAGATCAATGGCTTCAAATCACGCTGACAAGTCAACAACCAATGAAATCATGCCACGCAGGTGCATTATCCCCTTTAACTTTTCACAGCGCGAACATACATTTTACCTTTTTTGCCCATTTTGCCTTTTATGCCTTCAAATCTTGGTATATGCAAAAGCATGTACATACAACTACATTTGGACACATGGCAGCATCTGGTTGGATAACCATTGCCGAGTATTTGCATCTCTGAGTTACCGGGACCCACCACTACATCCTATCAACCATTGGAGAAACCGATGATCTATTGTATTCACTTTTGTACTTGTGGTTGTATATGCAATTGTATATACATACAATCGCCATGCATACAAGGGCAGACCCCAAATCCTTATGAAACAAATTCAAATCGCAATCAGGTCCGGCCTTATATCAAACTCTTTGTATATCACCTTGTATATCGTACATACAATGTGCAACATACAACCCACGGACCCCAACCACCTATCCGCCACAACAAACTTTTCATTCATGTCCGGGATTGTATGTGTGCCCTTTGTATCTTGCATTGTATATGCACATACATACAATCACGAGACATACAACTGCGCGGGCCCCACCATACTTTTGAAGACCATTGACTTTGACCACTCCTACTTTGTATATTTCTTTGTATCTACCTATTGTATGTCCGATTGTATATATGTGAACATACAACCCCAATATACAATGGCGGACTTCACCCATTTCACAAATGCAGTTAACTCCTTGGCCGCATCCGCTTGTACATCGCCTTGTATATGCGGTTGTATATCGGAGATATATACAATGCATGATACAAGGAAATGCCTTTGACTTTTCAACTTTGCCCTTGTATGCATCCACCAGGCCTGATTTAATAACTTTTGAAATCTAGGATTGCATGTTCTGCCTTGTATAGTATTTTGCATAAGTCATATACATACAATCCTCTTTACACATACCTGTGGGCCCGACCACCATCTTAACCCGATTTGAACATATTTAAAATCCACCATTGTACCTCACCCGTTGTATATCGAATATACAACAAAATATACATACAATCTCCTTCGATACAACCGCAGAATATACCAGGAATCTGCCATGTACAATCACATTTCCACACCCGAAAATGTATCTAAATGCCACATACAAACCTTAAATGCATACAACCATTTTTCACCCTTTTCAAAGGTTGATTGAAATTTCTTTTCAGGTCTGGCGTTGTACATATGCATCTACACATACAAAGACACATACATACAACGATACATACAACAGATTTCACCACCGCATAAAAGGTTTTTGGACTTAGCATTTTTTCTTTCTTTTCTTTTTAGCGCGACGGGAGAAAGGGGTAATGCAATGCAAAGGGGCCGGTCAACCTACAAGTGCTAAGGCTTAAGTTACAACTTAAATGACCGGGAACCCGCTATTGGAGGTCAACGACAAAATACAAGATACAATGTAGGAGGCCGAGGCGAAATAAAACCTAAGGCATTAAGATTTTGAGGGAATAAAAATATAAGCTTGCAGACTCGACTCAAAACCCTAACCCTAGGTAGGCACCACCAGGACCTGCCACGTTAACAACTATCACTATGTTTGTCATGTCAGCATGTTGATGTCATCATTGTACTGTCTACTCAACATGGTCAACCCTCAACTTTGACCTGCCATATCTTCCTTTTACGAGCTTCGATCGAGGCGAAACAAGTGGCGTCAAAATTGTGGCGATGAACTCTTCGACTTGACATCATTTTTGCTTGGATTTTAGACAATCAATTTTTCACTTTTTTGAGTGCCTGATCCTTTAACTGCACATAACTTTTGCATACAAACTCCTTTTGAGCCCATTCAAGTTGCGTTAGGATTGTGTCAGTGACCTCTTTCCAATGATGTTGATTTCGTCAGGTTCTGAGAGCTCAAAAAAAATTTAGTTCTTTTGTATCCATCTGGATCATTATTCCCCGCTTGGGGTTCAAACCACCCAACTCCCTTTTATAGGGATTCGTTTCTATTATCATTCTTTAAATAGAAAGGAGCACCGTATATGTAGCAAAGAAAGCCGTTTGGTATATTGGTGGAGAGTGAAAATAGCAAGTAGGAGGTCCAGGGTTCGACCCCCACAAACCAACCTTTTAACAATCAAACCGCCACATGTGCCATGTTGCACCCAATCATTGGGCCACATGGCATTACCTCATTCTTCTGTCAGTGACACATGTCACATTGGATTGGTCCACATCTTTAGACCTGCAATGTCATCTGCTAACTCGGATGCTGCCATCTTCCACGTGTCAAACTCTGGACCTGACACGTCAACAACTGCCACTATGTTTGCCATGTCAGCATACTGACGTCATCATTGTACTATCTAGTCAGTATTGTCAACCCTCAAATTTCACCGGCCATATCTTGCTTGTATGAACTCCGATCGAGGTGAAATGAGTGGCGTTGAAATCAAGATGACGAGCTCTTCAACTCGGCATCATTTTTGCTTAGATTTGAGAGAATCAAAATTTCACCTATTTAAACGCTTGATTCATCTGTTTGACCGAACCTTTGACTATACATAACTTCTACATATGAACTCCTTTTGAGCCCATTCAAGTTGCATTATGATCGTGTCAGCAACCACTTTCCAATGATGTTGATTCTGTCATGTTCTCATACTGTAAAAATTTTCGGTCTTCTAGATCCACCTGGATCATTCCTCCCCACTTGGGGTTCAAACCACCCGACCCCTTTTTATAGGGATTCGTTTCTATTATCATTCTTTAAATAGAAAGGAGGTCCATATATGTAGCAAAGAAACCTGATTGGTATATTAGTGGAGAGTGAAAATAGCAAGCAGGAGGTCATGGGTTTGACCACCACAAATCAATTTTTTAACAATCAAACTGCCACATGTGTCACGTGGCACCCAATCATTGGGCCTTGTGGCATTACCTCATTCATCCGTTAGTGACACGTGTCACGTTGGATTGGTCCACATCATCAGACCTACCATGTCATCTGCTGACTTAGATGCCGCCATCTGCCATGTGTCAACCTCTGGACCTACCATGTCAACAACCACCACTGTGTCTGCCATGTCAATATGCTGATGTCATCATTGTAATGTCTAGTCAGCATGGTCAACCCTCAACTTTAACCGGCCATATCTTGTTCGTACGAGCTCTGATCGAGGCAAAACAAGCGGCGTCAGAATTGTTGCAACGAGCTTTTCGACTTGACATTATTTTTGCTTGGATTTGAGACAATCAATTTTCAATTTTTTGAATGCCTAATTTGCTTGTTTCACCAAACCTTTGACTGCACATAACTTCTGCATACGAACTACTTTTGAGTCCATTCAAGTTGCATCAGGATCGTGTCAGCAACCTGTTTCCAATGATACCAATTCCGTCAGGTTCAAAGACTGCAAAATTTTTAGTTCTTTTGTATCCACCTAGATCATTCCTCCCCACTGGGGGTTCAAACCACCCGACCCCCTTTTATAAGGATTCGTTTCTTTTATCATTCATTAAATAGAAAGGAGGCCCATATATGTAATAAAGAAAGCCCCTTAGTATATTGGTGGAGAGTGAAAAAGGTAAGCAGGAGGTCAGGGGTTCCATCCCCACAAACCAACTTTTTAACAATCAAACCACCACATGTGCCATGTGGCACCCAATCACTGGGCCACGTGGCATTACCTCATTCGTCCGTCAGTGACACGTGTCACGCTAGATTGGTCCACATCTTCAGACCTGTCACGTCATCTGTTGACTCAAATGCTGTCGTTTGAAACGTGTCAAACTCTAGATCTGCCACATCAACAACTACCACTGGGTTTGCCTTGTATGAGCTCTGATCAAGGCGAAATGAGTGGCGTCAGAATCGTGGCGACGAGCTCTTCAAATTGGCATCATTTTTGGTTGGATTTGAGACAATCAATTTTTAACATTTTTGAATGTCTGATTCACGTATTTGACCGAACCTTTGACTGCACATAACTTCTGCATACAAACTCCTTTTGAGCCCATTCAAGTTGTGTCAGGACCGTGTCAGCGACCTCGTTCCAATGATGTTGATTTCGTTAGGTTCAAAGACTACAAAATTTTTAGTTCTTTTGTATCCACCTGGATCATTCCTCCCCACTAGGGGTTCAAACCACCTGACCCCACCTTTTATAGGGATTCGTTTCTATTATCATTCATTAAATAGAATAGAGGCTCGTATATGTAGGAAGGAAATCCCCTTGGTATATTGGTGGAATGTGAAAAAAGCAATCCAGAGATCAGGGGTTCGTCCCCCACAAACCAACCTTTTAACTATCAAACCGCCACATGTACCACATGGCACCCAATGATTGGGCCATGTGACATTACCTCATTCGTCCGTCAGTGACGCCTGTCATGCTAGATTGGTCCACATCTTCAGACCTGTCACGTCATCTGCTGACTTAGATGCTGCCATCTACCACATGTCAAACTCTAGATCTGCCACGTCAACAACTGCCACTGTGTCTGCCATGTCAGCATGCTGACGTCATCATTGTACTAACTAGTTGGTATGGTCAATCCACAAATTTGACCAGCCATATCTTCCTTGTACGAGTTCTAATTGAGGCGAAATGAGTAGCGTCAGAATTGTGGTGACCTCTTTGAGACAATCAATTTTTCACCTTTGCGAACGCCTGATTTGCCCGTTTGATCGAACATTTGAATGCACATAACTTCTGCATACGAACTCTTTTTGAGCTCGTTCAAGTTGAGTTAGGATCGTGTCAGCAACTTCTTTTGAATGATGATGATTCCATCAAGTTCTAGGATTGTAAGATTTTTAGGTATTCTTGATCAACCTAGATCATTCCTCCCCACTGGAGGTTCAAACCACCTGACCCCTTTTATAGGGATTTGTTTCTATTATCATTCTTTAAATAGAAAGGAGGCCCGTCTATGTAGCAATGAAAGCCGCTTGGAATATTGGTGGCAAGTGAAAATAGCAAGCAGGAGGTCAAGGGTTCGACCCCCACAAACCAACCTTTTAACAAGCAAATCGCCACATGTACCACGTGGCACCCAATCATTGGGCCATGTGACATTCGCTCATTTGTCCATTAGTCACACTTGTCACGCTGGATTGGTCCACATCTTCAAACCTACCACATCATCTGTTGAATCAGATGTCGCTATCTGGCATGTGTCAACATCTGGACCTACCATGCCAACAATTGCCACTGTGTACGCCATGTCAGCATGATGATGTCATCATTGTACTGTCTAGTTAGCATGGTCAACCCTCAACTTTTACCGGCCATATCTTGCTCGTATGAGCTCTGATCAAGGCAAAAGGAGTAGCATCAAAATCATGGTGATGAGCTATTCTATTTAGCATCTTCTGGATTCATTTAGATCATTCCTTGCCACTGGGGGTTCAAACCACCCGACCCCCTTTTGTAGGGATTCGTTTCTATTATCATTCTTTAAATAGAAAGGAAGCCCATATATGTAGCAAAGAAAGCCGCTTGGTATATTGGTGGAGAGTGAAAATAGCAAGGTTCAACCCCACAAACTAACCTTTTAACAATCAAACCTCCACATGTGCCACGTGGCACCCAATCATTAGGCCACATGGCATTACCTCATTCATCTGTCAGTGACACATGTCACGCAGGATTGGTCCACATCTTCAAACTTGCCACGTCATCTGCTGGCTCACATGCCGCCATCTGCCACGTGTCAACCTCTGGACTTACCACGTCAACAAGTGGCACTGTGTCTGCCATGTCAGCATGTTGATGTCATCATTGTACTGTCTAGTTGACATGGTGAACCCTCAACTCTGACCGGTCATATCTTGCTCGTACGAGCTCCGATCGAGGTGAAACAAGCGGTGTCAAAATTGTGGCAACAAGCTCTTCGACTTGTCCTCATTTTTCCTTGGATTTGAAATAATCAATTTTCACCTTTTTGAATGTCTGATTCACCTGTTTGACCGAACCTTTGACTACACATAACTTTTGTATACGAACTCCTTTTGAGCCCATTCAAGTTGCATCAGGATTGTGTCAACGACCTCTTTCCAATGATGTTGATATTGTCAGGTTTTGAGATTGCAAAATTTTTAGTTATTTTGTATCCATCTGGAGCATTATTCCCCTCTAGGGATTCAAACCACCCAACCCACTTTTATAGGGATTCGTTTCTATTATCATTCTTTAAATAGAAAGGAGGCCCGTATATGTAGCAAAGAAAGCCGCTTGGTATATTGGTGGAGAGTGAAAATTGCAAGCAGGAGGTCAGGGGTTTGACCCCTACAAACCAACCTTTTAACAATCAAACCACCACATGTGCCATGTTGCACCCAATCATTTGCCCACATAGCATTACCTTATTCTTTCGTCAATGACATGTGTCATGCTGGATTGGTCCACATCTTAAGACCTGCCACATCATCTGCTGACTCAAATGCTGCCATCTGCTACGTGTCAAACTCTAGACCTGCCACGTCAATAACTACCACTGTGTCTGCCATGTCAGTATGCTGACGTCATCATAGTACTGTCTAGTCAGCATGGTCAACCCTCAACTTTGACTGGCCATATCTTACTCGTATGAGCTCTGATCGAGGCAAAATGAGCAGCGTTGAAATCGTGACGACGAGCTCTTCGACTTGGCATCATTTTTGCTTGGATTTGAGACAATTAATTTTTCACCTTTTTGAATACCTGATTTGCTTGTTTGACTGAACCTTTGGCTGTACATAACTTCTGCATACGAACTCCTTTTAAGCCAGTCCAAGTTGAATTAGTATCGTGTTAGCAACCTCTTTCCAATGATGCTAATTCCGTCGTGTTCTCATACTACAAAATTTTTTGGTCTTCTGGATCCACCTGAATCATTCCTCCCCACTTGGGGTTCAAACCACCCAACCCCCTTTTATAGGAATTTATTTCTATTATCATTCTTTAAATAAAAAGGAGGCCCGTATATGTAGCAAAGAAAGCCGCTTGGAATATTGGTGGAGAGTGAAAATAGCAAGCAGGAGGTCAGGGGTTCGACTCCCACAAACTAATCTTTGAAGAATCAAACTGCCATATGTGCCACGTGGCACCCAATCATTAGGCCATGTGGCATTACCTCATTCATCCGTCAGTGACATGTGTCACGCTGGATTGGTCCACATCATAAGACCTACCACATCATCTGCTGACTCAAATTATGCCATCTGCTATGTGTCAACCTCTGGACCAGCCATGTAAACAACTGCCATTGTGTCTGCCATGTCAGCATGCTGACATCATCATTGTATTTTCTAGTCAGCATGGTCAACTGTCAACTTTAATCGACCATATCTTGCTCGTATGAGCTCCAATCGAGGCGAAATGAGTGGCGTCAGAATCATGGCGACGAGCTCTTCGACTTGGCATCATTTTTACTTGGATTTGAGACAATACATTTTTCACTTTTTTCAACACAAGATTTGCCTATTTGACCAAACTTTTGATTGCACATAACTTCTGCATACGAACTCCTTTTGAACCCGTTCAAGTTGCGTCAAGATCGTGTCAGCGACCTCTTTCCAATGATGCTAATTCCTCCCCACTGGGGGTTCAACCCACCTGATCCCCTTTTATAGGGATTTGTTACTATTATCATTCATTAAATAGAAAGGAGGCCCGTATATGTAGCAAAGAAAGCTGCTTGGTATATTGATGGAGAGTGAAAAAACTAAGCAGGAGGTTAATAGTTCAACCCCCACAAACCAACCTTTTAACAATCAAAATGCTCCATGTGCCACGTGGCATCCAATCATTGGGTCACGTGGCATTACCTCATTCGTCTGTTAGTGACACATGTCACGCTAAATTGGTCCACATTTTCAGACCTGCCATGTCATCTGCTAACTCAGATGCTGCCATTTACCATGTGTCAAACTCTAGATCTACCACGTCAACAGCTACCACTATGTCTACCATGTCAGCATGCTGACGTCATCATTGTGCTATCTAGTAGGCATGGTCAACCCTCAACTTTGACCAGCAATAGCTTGTTCATACGAGCTTTGATCGAGGCGAAACGAGTAGCATCAAAATCGTGACGACGAGCTCTTCGACTTGGCATAATTTTTGCTTAGATTTGAGACAATCAATTTTTCACCTTTTCGAATGCCTAATTTACCTGTTTGACCGAACCTTTGACTGCACATAACTTCTGCATATGAACTCCTTTAGAGCCCGTTCAAGTTACATTAGGATCGTGTCAGTGACCTCTTTCCAATGATGCTTATTCCGTCAAGCACTGAGACTACAAGATTTATAGGTCTTCTGGATCCTCCTAGATCATTCCTCCCCACTTGGGGTTCAAACCACCCGACTCCCTTTTATAGGGATTTGTTTATGTTATCATTCTTTAAATAGAAAGCAGGCATGTATATGTAGCAATGAAAGCCACTTGGTATATTGGTGGAGAGTGAAAATAGGAAGCAAGAGGTTAGGGGTTCGACCCCCAGAAACCAACCTTGTAACAAGCAAATCACCACATGTGCCACATGTCACTCAATCATTGGGCCATGCAGCATTCACTCATTCATCCGTTAGTGACACGTGTCACGTTGGATTGGTCCACATCTTCAGACCTGCCACGTCATATGTTGAGTCAGATGCCGCCATCTGCCACATGTCAACATCTGGACCTACCACGCCAACAAATACCACTGTGTCTGCCATGTCAGCATGATGACATCATCATTGTACTGTCTAGTCAGCATGGTCAACCCTCAACTTTGATTGGCCATATCTTGCTCGTACGAGCTCCGATCAAGGCTAAATGAGTGGCGTTGGAATCGTGACGACAAGCTCTTCGACTTGGCATCATTTTTGTTTGGATTTGAGACAATAAATTTTCACTTTTTTCAATGCATGATTCACCTGTTTGACTAAACATTTGACTGCACATAACTTCTGCATACGAACTCCTTTTGAGCCCATTCAAGTTGCGATAGGATTATGCCAGCGACCTCTTTCCAATGATGCTAATTCCATCAGGTTCTGAGACTGCAAAATTTTTAGGTCTTCTGGCTCTATTTAGATGATTCCTTCCCACTGGGGGTTCAAACCACCCGACCCCCTTTTATAGGATTCGTTTCTATTATCATTCTTTAAATGGAAAGGGAGCTCGTATGTGTAGCAAAGAAAGCCACTTGGTATATTGGTGGAGAGTGAAAATAGCAAGCTTCGACCCCACAAACCAATCTTTTAACAATCAAACTACTACATGTGCCACGTGGCACGCAATCATTAGGCCACATGGCATTACCTCATTCGTCCATCAGTAACACGTGTCATGCTGGATTGGTCCATATCTTCAGACCTATCATGTCATCTGCTGACTCAAATGTAGTCCTCTGCCACGTGTCAACCTCTGGTCCTACCACATCAACAACTGCCACTGTGTCTGCCATGTCAGCATGTTGATGTCATTATTGTACTGTCTAGTCGACATGGTCAACCCTCAACTTTGACTAGCCATATCTTGCTCGTACGAGCTCCGATCGAGGCGAAATGAGCGACGTCGAAATCATGGCGACGAGCTCTTCGACTTGGCATCATTTTTGTTTTGATTTGAGACAATAATTTTTCACCTTTTTGAATGCTTGATTCAACCGAATATTTGACTGCACATAACTTCTGCATACGAACTCTTTTTGAGCCCATTGAAGTTGCGTCAAGATCATGTCAGTAACCTCTTTCCAATGATGCTAATTATGTCATGTTCTGAGACTGCAAAATTTTTAGTTCTTCTGTATCCTTCTGGATCATTATAACCCACTGGGGGTTCAAACCACTTGACCCCCTTTTATAGGGATTTGTTTCTATTATCATTCTTTAAATAGAAAGGAGGCCTGTATATGTAGCAAAGAAAGCCGCTTGGTATATTGGTGGAGAGTGAAATTTGAAAGCAAGAGGCCAGGGGTTCGACCCCCACAAACCAACATTTTAACAATCAAATCGCCACATGTGTCACATGGCATCCAATCATTGGGCCACATGGCATTACCTCATTCTTCCGTTAGTGGCACGTGTCAAGGTGGATTGGTCCACATCTTCAAACCTACCATGTCATCTGCTAACTTAGATGCCGCCATCTACCATGTGTCAAACTATGGACCTGCCACGTCAACAACTGCCACTATGTCTGCCATGTCAGCATGCTAACATCATGATTGTACTGTCTAGTCAGTATGGTCAACCCTCAACTTTGACCGGTCATATCCTACTCGTATGAGCTCCGATCGAGGCGAAACGAGAGGCGTCAAAATTGTCACAACAAGCTCTTCAACTTGGCATCATTTATGCTTGGATTTGAGACAATCAATTTTTCACCTTTTTGAATGCCTAATTCACTTGTTTGACCGAACCTTTGATTGCACATAACTTCTGCATATGAACTCTTTTTTTCGGTCTTCTGGATCCACCTGGATCATTCCTCCCCACTTGGGGTTCAAATCACCTGACCCCCTTCATGGGGATTCATTTCTATTATCATTCTTTAAATAGAAAGGAGGCTCGTATATATAGCAAAGAAAGCCGATTGGTATATTGGTGGAGAGTGAAAATAGCAAGTAGGAGGTCATGGGTTCGACCACCACAAATCAATCTTTTAACAATCAAATTGCCACATGTGTCACGTGGCACCCAATCATTGGGCCACGTGGCATTACCTCATTCATCCGTTAGTGACACGTGTCACGCTGGGTTGGTCAACATTATCAAACCTACCACGTCATCTGCTAACTTAGATGCCGCCATCTACCTTGTGTCAACCTCTGGACCTGCCATGTCAACAACTGTCACTGTGTCTGCCATGTCAGTATGCTAACATCATCATTGTAATGTCTAGTCAGCATGTTCAACCCTCAATTTTAACTGGCCATATCTTGCTCGTACGAGCTCCGATCGAGGCGAAACGAGCGGCGTCAGAATCGTTGCAAGGAGCTTTTCGACTTAACATTATTTTTGCTTGGATTTGAGACAATCAATTTTTAAATTTTTGAATGCCTGATTCGCCTATTTGACCGAACCTTTGACTACACATAACTTTTGAATACAAACTCCTTTTGAGCCCATTCAAGTTCTTTCAGGATCGTGTCAGCGACCTTTTAACAATCAAACCGCCACATGTGCCACATGGCACCCAATCATTGGGCCACGTGGCATTACCTCATTCATCCGTCAGTGACACCTGTCACGCTAGATTGGTCCACATCTTTAGACTTTTCACGTCATCTGCTGACTTAGATGCTACCATTTGCCACATGTCAAACTCTAGATCTGCCACGTCAACAACTACCACTGTGTTTGCCATGTTAGCATGCTGACGTCATGATTGTACTATCTAGTCGGCATGGTCAACCCTCAACTTTGACCAACCATATATTCCTTGTACGAGATTTAATTTAGGTGAAACAAGCAGCGTTAGAATCATGGCGACCTCTTTGAGACAATCAATTTTTGACCTTTTGCAACGCTTGATTTGCCTGTTTGATCGAACATTTGAATGCACATAGCTTCTGCATACGAACACCTTTTGAGCTCGTTCAAGTTGCATTAGGATCATGTCAGTGACCTCTTTTCAATGATGTTGATTCCATCAATTTATGAGACTGCAAGATTTTTAGGTATTCTGTATCAACCTAGATCATTCCTCCCCACTGGAGGTTCAAACCACTCGACCCCCTTTTATAGGGATTTGTTTCTATTATCATTCTTTAAATAGAAAGGAGGCCCGTATATGTAGCAATGAAAGCCGCTTGGTATATTGGTGGTGAGTGAAAATAGTAAGAAGGAGCTCAGGGGTTCAACCCCCACAAACCAACCTTTTAACAAGCAAATTGCCACATATGCCACGTGGTACCCAATCATTGGGCCACGTGGCATTCGCTCATTTGTCCATCAGTCACACATGTCACGCTGGATTGGTCCACATCTTCAGACCTACCACATTATCTGTTGAGTCAGATACCACCATCTGACACTTGTTAACATCTAGACCTACCACGCCAACAATTACCATTGTGTCTGCCATGTCAGTATGATGACGTCATCATTATACTGTCTAGTTAGCATAGTTAACCCTCAACTTTGACCGACCATATCTTGCTCATACGAGCTTCGATCAAGGCAAAACGAGTGGCGTCAGAATAGTGGCGATGAGCTCTTCGATTTGGCATCTTTTTTTGTTTGGATTTAAGACAATAAAATTTTCACCTTTCTGAATGCATGATTCACTTGTTTGACCGAACCTTTGACTACACATAACTTCTGCATACGAACTCCTTTTGAGCCTGTTCAAGTTGCGTCAGGATCATTCCAATGACCTCTTTCCAATGACGCTGATTCCGTTAGTTTCTGAGATTAAAAATTTTTTAGGTCTTCTGAATCCATTTAGATCATTCCTTGCCACTGTGGGTTCAAACCACCCGTCCCCCTTTTGTAGGGTTCGTTTCTATTATCATTTTTTAAATAGAAAAGAAGCCCGTATATGTAGCAAAGAAAGCCACTTGGTCTATTGGTGGAGAGGGAAAATAGCAAGGTTCAACCCCACAAACCAACCTTTGATAATCAAACCCCCACATGTGCCACGTGGCACCCAATCATTAGGCCACATGGCATTACCTCATTCATTCGTTAGTGACACGTGTCATGTAGGATTGGTTCACATCTTCAGACCTGCCACGTCATCTGCTGACTCATATGCCGCCATCTGCCACGTGTCAACCTCTGGACCTACCACCTCAACAAGTGGCACTGTGTCTGCCATGTCAGTATGATGATGTCATCATTGTACTGTCTCGTCGACATGGTGAACCCTCAACTATGACCGGCCATATCTTGCTCGTACGAGCTCCGATCAAGGCAAAACAAGCAATGTTGAAATCATGGCGACGAGCTTTTCGACTTGGCATCATTTTTACTGGGATTTTAAACAATCATTTTTCACCTTTTTGAACACCCGATTTGTCTGTTTGACCGAACCTTTGAATACACATAACTTTTGCATACGAACTCCTTTTGAGCCCATTCAAGTTACGTTAGGATCGTGTCAATGACCACTTTTTAATGATGTTGATTCTATCAGGTTTTGAGACTGCAAAATTTTTAATTCTTCTGTATCCATCTGGATCATTATTCCTATCTGGGGGTTCAAACCACCCAACCCCCTTTTAAAGGGATTCATTTCTATTATCATTCTTTAAATAGAAAGGAGACCCGTATATGTAGCAAAGAAAGCCACTTGGTATATTGGTGGGGAGTGAAATTGCAAGCAGGAGGTCAGGGGTTCAACCCACAAAAAGCAACCTTTTAACAATCAGACTGCCACATGTGCCATGTGGCACCCAATCATTTGCCCACATAGCATTACCTCATTCTTTCGTCAGTAAAATGTGTCATGCTGGATTGGTCCACATCTTCAGACCTGCCACATCATCTGCTGACTCAGATGCCACCATCTACCACATGTAAAACTCTAGACCTGCCACGTCAACAACTGCCACTGTGTCTATGATGTCAGCATGCTGACATCATCATTGTATTGTCTAGTCGGCATGGTCAACCCTCAACTTTCACTAGCCATATCTTACTCATATGAGCTCCAATCAAGGTGAAACGAGCGGCGTCGAAATCGTGACGACGAGCTCTTCGACTTGGCATCATTTTTGCTTGCATTTGAGACATTCAATTTTTCACCTTTTTGAATGTCTGATTTGCCTGTTTGATCGAACCTTTGACTGTACATAACTTCTGCATACGAACTCCTTTTGAGCCAATTCAAGTTGCATTAGGATCGTGTCAACAACCTCTTTCCAATGATGTGGATTCCATCATGTTCTCAGACTATAAAAGTTTTTGGTCTTCTGGATCACTTGAATCATTCCTCCCCACTTGGGGTTCAAACAACCCGTATATGTAGCAAAGAAAGCCGCTTGGAATATTGGTGGAGAGTGAAAACAACAAGCAGGAGGTCAGGGGTTCGACTCCCACAAACCAATCTTTTAAGAATCAAACCGCCACATGTGCCACATGGCACCCAATCATTGGGCCACGTGGCATTACCTCATTCATCCATCAGTGACATGTGTCACGCTGGATTGGTCCACATCATCAAACCTGCCACGTCATCTGCTGACTCAGATTATACCATCTATCGTGTGTCAACCTCTAGACCTGCCATGTCAACAACTGCCACTGTGTCTGCCATGTCAGCATGCTGACATTATCATTGTATTTTCTAGTTAGCATAGTCAACCCTCAACTTTGACTGGCCATATCTTGCTCGTACAAGCTCCGATTGAGGCGAAACGAGTGGCGTCAGAATCATGGTGATGAGCTCTTCGACTTGGCATCATTTTTCCTTGGATTTGAGATAATTAATTTTTCACTTTTTTGAACATTTGATTCACTTGTTTGACCAAACCTTTGACTACATATAACTTCTGCATACGAACTCATTTTGAGCATGTTCAAGTTGCGACAGGATCGTGCTAGAGACCTCTTTCCAATGATGTTGATTCCGTCAGGTTCTGAGACTGCAAAATTTTTAGGTCTTCTAGATCGATTTAGATCATTCCTTCCCACTGGGGGTTCAAACCACCTGACCCCCTTTTATAGGGATTCGTTTCTATTATTATTCTTTAAATAGAAAGGAAGCCCGTATGTGTAGCAAAGAAAGCCGCTTGGTATATTGGTGGAGAGTGAAAATAGCAAGGTTCGACTCCACAAACCAACCTTTTAACAATCAAACCGCCACATGTGCCACGTGGCACCGAATCATTAAGCCACATGGTATTACCTCATTCGTCCGTTAATAACACGTGTCATGCTGGATTGATCCACATCTTCAGACCTGCCATGTCATCTGCTGCCACGTGTCAACCTCTAGACCTACCAAGTCAACAACTGCCACTGTGTCTACCATGTTAGCATGTTGATGTCATCATTGTGCACTCTAGTCAACATGGTCAACCTTCAACTTCGACCGGCCATATCTTGCTCATACGAGCTCCGATCGAGGCGAAACGAGCGGCATCAAAATCATGGCGACGAGCTCTTCGACTTGGTATCATTTTTGCTTGGATTTAAGACAATCAATTTTTTACCTTTTTGAACACCTGATTCACCCATTTGACCAAATATTTGACTGCACATAACTTCTGCATACGAACTCCTTTTGAGCCCATTCAAGTTGCGTCAGGATTGTGTCAGCAACCTCTTTCCAATGATGATGATTACGTCATGTTCTGAGACTACAAAATTTTTAGTTCTTCTGTATCCATTTGGATCATTAATCCCCTCTGGGGGTTCAAACCACCCGACCCCCTTTTATAAGGATTCTTTTCTATTATCATTCTTTAAATAGAAAGGAGTCTCGTATATGTAGCAAAGAAAGTCACTTGGTATATTTGTGGAGAGTGAAAATTGCAAGCAAGAGGTCAGGGGTTCGACCCCCACATACCAACCATTTAACAATCAAACTGCCACATGTGCCACATGGCATCCAATTATTGGACCACATGGCATTACCTCATTCTTCCATCAGTGAAACATGTCAAGGTGGATTAGTCCACATGTTCAAACCTGCCCCGTCATCTGCCGACTCAGATGTCGCCATCTGCCATGTGTCAAACTATGGACCTACCACATCAACAACTTCCACTGTGTCTGCCATCTCAACATGCTGACGTGATCATTGTACCATCTAGTCAGCATGGTCAACCCTCAACTTTGACTGACCATATCTTGCTCATATGAGCTTTGATCGAGTCGGAACGAGAGGTGTCAAAATTGTGACGACGAGCTCTTCGACTTGGCATCATTTTTACTTGGATTTGAGACAATCAAATTTTCACCTTTTTGAATGCCTAATTCACCTGTTTGACCCAACCTTTGACTGCACATAACTTCTACATACGAACTCCTTTTGAGCCTGTTCAAGTTGTGTTAGGATCGTGTCAGCAACTCTTTCCAATGATGTTGATTCTGTCATGTTCTCAGACTGCAAATTTTTTTGGTCTTTTGGATCCACCTGGATCATTCCACCCCACTTGGGGTTCAAACCACCCAATCCCCTCTATGGGGATTCGTTTCTATTATCATTCTTTAAATAGAAAGGAGGCCCGTATATGTACTACAGAAAGCCGCTTGGTATATTGGTGGAGAGTGAAAATCGCAAGTAGGAGGTCAGGGGTTCGAACCTGCAAACCAATATTTTAACAATCAAACCGCTACATGTGCCACATGGCACCCAATCATTGGGCCACGTGGCATTAACTCATTCATCCATAAGTGACACGTGTCACGTTAGATAAGTCCACATTATCAGACCTACCACGTCATCTGTTGACTCAGATGTTGCCATCTGCCATGTGTCAAGCTCTGGACTTGCGACGTCAACAACTGCCACTGTGTCTGCCATGTCAACATTCTGATGTCATCATTGTATTGTCTAGTTAGCATGGTCAACCCTCAGCTTTGACCGGCCATATCTTGTTCGTACGAGCTTCGATCGAGGCGAAATGAGTGGCGTCAGACTCATGCCGATGACCTCTTCGACTTGGCATCATTTTTGCCTTAATTTGAGACAATCAGATTTTCACCTTTTTGAACTCCTGATTCGCCTTTTTAACGAAACCTTTGATTGCACATAACTTCTGCATGAACTCCTTTTGAGCCCTTTCAAGTTGTGTCAGGATCGTGTCAGCAACCTCTTTCCAATGATGTTGATTCCGTCAGGTTCTAAGACTGTAAAATTTTTAGTTCTTCTGTATCCACCTAGATCATTCCTCCCCACTGGGGGTTCAAACCACCCGACCCACTTTTATAGGGATTCATTTCTATTATCATTCATTAAATAGAAAGGAGGCCCGTATATGTAGCAAAGAAAGTCGCTTGGTATATTGGTGGAGAGTGAAAAAAGGAAGCAGGAGGTCAGGGGTCCGACCCCCACAAACTGACCTTTTAACAATCAAATCGCCACATGTGCCACGTGGCACCCAATCATTGGGCAACATGGCTTTACCTCATTCGTCCGTTAGTGACACGTGTCACACTGGATTGGTCCCCATCTTCAGACCTGCCACGTCATCTAATGACTCAGATGTCGCCATCTGCCACGTGCTAATCTCTGGATCTGGCACGTCAACAACTATCACTGTGTCTGCCATGTCAGCATGTTGACATAATCATTGTACGATCTAGTTGGCATGGTCAACCCTAAACTTTGACCAGCCATATCTTGCTCGTACGAGCTCTGATCGAGGGAAAACGAGTGGCGTTAGAATCATGGCGACGAGCTCTTCGACTTGGCATCATTTTTGCTTTTATTTGAGACAATCAATTTTTCACCTTTTCGAACCCTAATTCACCTGTTTGACTAAACCTTTGACTGCACATAACTTCTGCATACGAAGTCCTTTTGAGCCCATTCAAGTTGCGTTAGGATCGTGTCAGTGACATATTTCCAATGATGTTGATTACGCCATGTTCTGAGATTGCAAGATTTTTAGGTCTTCTGGATCCACCTAGATCATTCCTTCCCACTAGGGGTTCAAAACACCCGACCCCTTTTTTATACAGATTTGTTTCTACTATCATTCTTTAAATAGAAAGGAGGCCCGTATATGTAGCAATGAAAGCCACTTGGTATATTGGTGGGGAGTGAAAATAGGAAGTAGGAGGTTAGGGGTTCGACCCCCATAAACCAACTTTTTAACAAGCAAATTGCCACATGTGCCACGTGGCACCCAATCATTGGGCCATGTGGCATTACCTCATTCATCTGTCAGTGACACATGTCACACTAGATTGGTCCACATGTTCAGACCTACAACGTCATCTGTTGAGTTAGATGCCACCATCTGGCACGTATAAACATCTAGACCTGCTATGTCAACAACTGCCACTGTGTCTGCCATTTCAGCATGATGATGTCATCATTGTACTGTCTAGTCAGCATGGTCAACCCTCAACTTTGACCATCCATATCTTGCTCGTACGAGCTCTGATTAAGGCGAAACGAGCGGCCTCGGAATCGTGGCAACGAGCTCTTCGATTTAGCATCATTTCTTCTTGGATTTGAGACAATAAATTTTTCACCTTTTTGAATGCATGATTCATCAATTTGACTGAATCTTTGACTGCACATAACTTCTGTATACGAACTCCTTTTGAGCCCGTTGAAGTTGCATCAGGATCGTGTGAACGACCTCTTTCCAATGACGCTGATTACGTCAGGTTCTGAGACTGCAAAATTTTTAGGTTTTTTGGATCCATTTAGATCATTCCTTGCCACTGGGGGTTCAAACCACCCGACCCCCTTTTATAGGGATTCATTTCTATTATCATTCTTTAAATAGAAAGGAAGCCCATATATGTAGCAAAGAAAGCCACTTGGTATATTGGTGGAGAGTGAAAATAGCGAGGTTCGACCCCACAAGCCAATCTTTTAACAATCAAACCGCCACATGTGCCACGTGGTACCCAATTATTAGGCCATATGGTATTATGTCATTCGGCCGTCAATGACATGTGTCATGCTGGATTGGTCCACATCATCAAGTAGGAGGTCAGGGATTCGACCCCCACAAACCAACCTTTTAACAATCAAATTGCCACATGTGCCACGTGGCATTACCTCATTCGTTTGTCAGTGACACGCATCACACTGGATTGGTCCACATCTTCAGACTTGCCACATTATTTGCTGACTCAGATGCCACTATCTGCCATGTTTCAAACTTTGGATCTGCCACATCAACAATTGCCACCATGTCTGTCATGTCAGTATAATGACGTCATCATTGTATTGTCTAGTCAGCATAGTTAACCCTCAACTTTGACCGGCCATATCTTGCTCGTACGAGCTACGATCGAGGCGAAACGAGCGACGTCAGAATTGTGACGACGAGCTCTTTGACTTTGCATCATTTTTATTTGGATTGAGAAAATCAAATTTTCACCTTTTTGAACACCTGATTCGTAGTTTGACCAAACCTTTGACTGCACATAACTTCTGCATACGAGCTCCTTTTGAGGCCATTCAAGTTGTGTCAGGATTGTGTCAACGACCTCTTTCTAATGATACTTATTCCGTCAGGTTGTAAGAGTGCAAAATTTTTCAGTCTTCTGTATCACCTAGAACATTCTTCCCCACTGACGGTTCAAACCATCCGACCCCCTTTTATAGGGATTTGTTTCTATTATCAAACCGCCACATGTGCCACGTGGCACCCAATCATTAGGCCATGTGGCATTCGCTCATTCGTTCGTCAGTGACACGTATCATGTAGGATTGTTCCACATCTTCAAACCTACCACGTCATCTGTTAAGTCAGATGCCGCCATCTTCCATGTGTCAACATCTAGACCTGCCATGCCAACAACTGCCACTGTGTCTGCCATGTCAGCATGATGACATCATCATTGTATTGTCTAGTCAGTATGGTCAACCCTCAACCTTGACCTACCATATCTTGCTCGTACGAGCTCAGATCAAGGCGAAACAAGTGGCGACATAATTGTGGCGACGGGCTCTTCGACTTGGCATCATTTTTGCTTGGATTTGAGACAATAAAATTTTCACCTTCTTGAATGCATGATTCGCCTACTTGACCAAACCTTTGACTGGACATAACTTTTGCATACGAACTCCTTTTGAACCTATTCAAGTTGCATCAAAATCGTGCCAACGACCTCTTTCCAATGACATTAATTCCGTTAGGTTCTAAGACTGCAAAATTTTTAAGTCTTCTGGACCCATTTATATCATTCCTTCTCACTGGGGGTTCAAACCACATGACCCCCTTTTATAGGGATTCCTTTCTATTATCATTCTTTAAATAGAAAAGAAGCCCATATATGTAGCAAAGAAAGCCGCTTGGCATATTGGTGGAGAGTGAAAATAGCAACGCTCGACCCCACAAACCAACCTTTTAACAATCAAACAACCACATGTGCCACATGACACCCAATCAGTAGGCCGCATGACATTACCTTATTCGTCCGTCAGTGACACGTGTCACGTTGGATTGGTCCATATCTCTAGACCTACCACATCATCTGCTAACTCAGATGGCACTATCTACTACGTGTCAACCTCTGGACTTTCCACGTCAACAACTACTACTGTGTCTGCCATTTCAGCATGCTGATGTAATCATTGTACTGTCTAATCGACATGGTCAACCCTCAACTTTGACCGGCCATATCTTGCTTGTACCAGCTCTGATCGAGGCGAAATGAGCGAAGTTGAAATTGTGGTGATGAGCTCTTCGACTTGGCATCATTTTTGCTTCGATTTGAGACAATTAATTTTTCACCTTTTTGAATGTTTGATTCACCTATTTGATCAAACCTTTGATTGCACATAACTTCTGCATACGAACTCCTTTTGAACCCATTCAAGTTGCGTCAGGATTGTGTCAGCGACCTCTTTCCAATGATGTTGATTCCGTCAGATTCTGAGACTGCAAATTTTTAGTCCTTCTGTATCCATTTGGATCATTATTCTCCATTGGGGGTTCAAACCACCTGACCCCCTCTTATAAGGATTCGTTTATATTATCATTCTTTAAATAGAAAGGAGGCACGTATATGTAGCAAAGAAAGCCGCTTGGTATATTGGTGGAGAGTGAAAATAGCAAGCAAGAGGTCAGGGGTTCGACCCCCACAAACCAACCTTTCAACAATCAAATCGCCACATTTGCCACGTGGCTCCCAATTATTGGGCCACATGGCATTACCTCATTCTTTCGTTAGTGACACATGTTACTCTGGATTGGTCCATATCTTCAGACCTGCCATGTCATCTGCTGACTCAGATGCTGCCACGTAAACAACTGCCACTGTGTCTGCCATATCAGCATGCTGACGTCATCATTGTACTGTCTAGTCAGCATGGTCAACCCTCAACTTTGACCGGCCATATCTTGGTCATATGAGCTCCGATTGAGGTGAAAAGAGCAGCTTCGAAATCATGACGACGAGCTTTTCGACTTGGCATCATTTTTGCTTGGATTTGAGACAATCAAATTTTCACCTTTTTGAACATCTGATTCGCTTGTTTGATCGAACCTTTGATTGCATATAACTTCTGTATATGAACTCCTTTGAAGCCCATTCAAGTTACGTTAGAATCGTATCAGCAACCTCTTTCCAATGATGTTGATTCCGTCATGTTCTCAGATTGCAAAATTTTTAGTTCTTCTGTATCCATCTAGATCATTATTCCCCACTAGGGGTTCAAACCACTCGACCCCCTTTTATAGGGATTCATTTCTATTATCATTCTTTAAATAGAAAGGAGGCCCGTATATGTAGCAAAGAAAGCCGCTTGGTATATTGGTGGAGAGTGAAAATAGCAAGTAGAAGGTCAAGGGTTTGATCCCCACAAACCAACCTTTTAACAATAAAACTGCCACATGTGCCATGTGGCACCTAATCATTGGGCCATGTGGCATTACCTCATTCTTCCATCAGTGACACGTGTCACACTAAATTGGTCCACATCTTTTGACCTGTCACGTCATCTGTTGACTCAGATGCCGCCATCTACCATGTGTCAAACTCTGGACCTGCCACATCAACAACTTCCACTATGTCTGCCATGTCAGCATGCTGATGTCATTATTATACTGTCCAGTTAGCATGATCAACCCTCAACTTTGACCTGCCATATCTTTCTCGTATGAGCTCCGATCGAGGCGAAACGAGTGGCATTGAAATCATGACGATGATCTCTTCGACTTAACATCATTTTTGCTTGTATTTGAGTAATCAAATTTTCACCTTTTTGATCGCCTGATTCACCTGTTTGACCGAACATTTGACTGTACAACTTCTGCATACAAACTCCTTTTGAGCCATTCAAGTTACGTTAGGATCGTGTCAACAACCTCTTTCCAATGATGCTGACTCCACAATGTTCTCAGACTACAAAGTTTTTCGGTCTTCTAGATCCACCTGGATCATTCCTCCCCATTTGGGGTTCAAACCACCTGACCCCCTTTTATAGGGATTGATTTTCTATTATCATTCTTTAAATAGACAGGAGGCCCGTATATGTAGCAAAGAAAGCCGCTTGGTCTATTGGTGGAGAGTGAAAATAGCAAGCAGCAGGCCAAAGGTTTGACGGTCCCACAAACTAATCTTTTAACAATCAAACTACCACATGTGCCATGTGGCACCCAATTATTGGTCCACGTGGCATTACCTTATTCATCCGTCAGTGACACATGTCACGCTAGATTGGTCCACATCATCACACCTACCATGTCATCTGCTGACTCAAATGTTGCCATTTGCTATGTGTCAACCTCTAGACCTTCCACGTTAACAACTGCCACTGTGTCTGCCATGTCAACATGCTAATGTCATCATTGTATTGTTTAGTCAGCATGGTCAACCCTCAATTTTGACCAGCCATATCTTGCTCGTACGAGCTCCGATCGAGTCGAAACGAGTGGCGTCGGAATCGTGGCAACGAGTTCTTCGACTTGGCATCATTTTTGCTTGGATTTGAGAAAATCAAATTTTCACCTTTTTGAATCACTGATTCGCCTGTTTGACAAAAACTTTGACTACACATAACTTTTGCATACGAACTCCTTTTGAGCCCGTTCAAGTTGCGTCAGGATCATGTCAGCGACCTCTTTCCAATGATGTTGATTCCGTCAGGTTCTAAGACTATAAAATTTTAAATTCTTCTGTATCCACCTATATCATTCCTCCCCACTAGGGGTTCAAACCACTTGACGCCATTTTATAGGGATTCATTTCTATTATCATTCATTAAATAGAAAGGAGGCCCGTATATGTAGCAAAGAAAGCCGCGTGGTATATTGGTGTAGAGTGAAAAAAACAAGCAAGAGGTTAGGGTTTCGACCCCCACAAACCAACATTTTAACAATCAAACTGCCACATGGCACCCAATCATTGGGCCACATGGCATTACCTCATTCGTCCGTCAGTGACACATGTCAGGCTAGATTGGTGCACATCTTAAGACCTGCCACGTCATCTACTGACTTAGATGGCACCATCTACCATGTGTAAAACTCTAGATTTGCCACTTCAACAACTGCCACTGTGTCTGTCATTTCAGCATGTTGATGTCATCATTGTACTATCTAGTCATCATAGTCAACCCTCAACTTTGACCAGCTATATCTTGCTTGTACGAGCTCTGATCGAGGCGAAACGAGCGGCGTTAGAATTGTGGCGACAAGTTCTTCGACTTGGCATCATTTTTTGGATTTGAGACAATCAAATTTTCACCTTTTCGATCTCCTGATGTACCTATTTGACCGAACCTTTGACTGCACATAACTTGTGCATACGATCTCCTTTTGAGCCTATTCAAGTTGCGTTAGTATCATGTCAGCGACCTCTTTCCAATAATGCTGATTCCGTCAAGTTCTGAGACTGCAAGAATTTTAGGTCTTCTCGACTCACCTAGATCATTCCTCCCCACTGGGGGTTCAAACCACCCGACCCCCTTTTATAGGGGTTTGTTTCTAATATCATTCTTTAAATAGAAAGGAGGCTCATAGATGTAGCAATAAAAGTCGCTTGGTATATTGGTGGAGAGTGAAAATAGGAAGTAGGAGGTCAGGGGATTGACCCCCACAAACCAATCTTTTAACAAGCAAATTGCCACATGTGCCACGTGGCACCCAATCATTGGGACACGTGGCATTCACTCATTTGTCCATCAGTGTCATGTGTCATGCTGGATTGGTCCACATCTTCAGACCTGCCACATCATCTGTTGAGTCAGATGCCACCATCTGCCACGTATCAACATCTAGACTTGCCATGCCAACAACTCCCACTGTGTTTGCCATATCAGCATGATGACGTCATCATTGTACTATCTGGTCAGCATGGTCAACCCTCAACTTTGACTGGCCATATCTTGCTCGTACGAGCTCCAATCAAGGCGAAATGAGTGGCGTCAGAATCGTGGTGGCGAGCTCTTCGACTTGGCATCATTTTTGTTTAGATTTGAGACAATACATTTTTCACTTTTTGAAAGCCATGATTCCCTTGTTTGACTGAACCTTTGACTGCACATAACTTCTGCATACAAACTCCTTTTGAGCCTGTTCAAGTTGCGTTAGGATCGTGTCTGCGATCTCTTTCTAATGACGCTGATTCTGTCAGGTTCTGAGACTGTAAAATTTTTAGGTCTTCTTGATCCATTTAGATTATTCCTTCCCACTAGGGGTTCAAACCACCCGACCCCCTTTTACAGGGATTCGTTTATATTATTATTCGTTAAATAGAAAGGAAGCCCGTATATGTAGCAAAGAAACCCGCTTGGTATATTGGTGGAGAGTGAAAATAGCAAGGTTCGACCCTACAAACTAACCTTTTAACAATCAAAATGCCACATTTGCCACGTGTCAACCTTTGGACCTACCATGTCAACAACTACCACTGTGTATTCCACATCTACATGCTGATGTCATCATTGTACTATCTAGTCAACATGGTCAACCCTCAACTTTGGCTGGCCATATCTTTCTCGTACAAGCTCCAATCAAGGCGAAACGAGTGGCGTCAAAATCGTGGTGACAAGCTCTTCGACATGGCATCATTTTTGCTTAGATTTGAGACAATCAATTTTTCACCTTTTTGAATGCCTGATTCGCCTATTTGACTGAACATTTGACTACACATAACTTCTGCATAAGAACTCCTTTTAAGCCCATTCAAGTTGCTTCAGGATCGTGTCAGCGACCTCTTTCCAATGATGTTGATTCCGTCAGGTTCTGAGACTACAAAATTTTTAGTTCTTCTGTATCCATCTGGATCATTATTCCCCACTTGGAGTTCAAACCACTTGACCCCCTTTTATAGGGATTCGTTTCTATTATTATTCTTTAAATAGAAAGGAGGCCCATATATGTAGCAAAGAATGCTGCTTGGTATATTTTTGGAGAGTGAAAATCGTAAGCAGGAGGTCAGGGGTTCCACCCCCACAAACCAACCTTTTAATAATCAAACTACCACATGTGACATGTGGCACCCAATCATTAGGCCACGTGGAATTACATCATTCTTCTGTCAATGACACGTGTCATGCTGGATTGGTCCACATCTTCAGACGTGCCAAGTCATCTACTGACTCAGATGTCGCCATCTGCCACGTGTCAAACTCTTAACCTGCCATGTCAACAACTGCCACTGTATCTACTACGTCAGCATGCTGACATCATCATTGTATTGTCTAGTCAGCATGGTCAACCCTCAACTTTGACCAGACATATCATTCTAGTATGTACTCTGATCTAGGCGAAACGAGTGGCGTCGAAATTGTGATGACAAGCTCTTCGACTTGGCATCATTTTCTCATGGATTTGAGACAATCAATTTTTCACCTTTTTGAATCACTAATTCACCTATTTGACAATCAAACTGCCACACGTGCCACATGGCACCCAATCATTAGGCCACGTGGCATTACCTCATTCATCCGTCAATGACACGTGTCACGCTGGATTGGTCCACATCATTAGACGTGCTATGTCATCTGCTGACTCAGATGCCCCCATCTGCTATGTGTCAACCTCTAGACCTGCCACATCATCAACTGCCACTGTGTCTGTCATGTCGGCATGTTGACGTCATAATTGTATTGTCTAGTCAACATGGTCAACCCTTAACTTTGACCGACCATATCTTGCTCGTACGAGCTCCAATCGAGGTGAAACGAGCAGCGTTGGAATCATGGTAACAAGCTATTCGACTTGGCATCATTTTTGCGTGGATTTGAGACCATCAATTTTTCCCTTTTTTGAACACCTAATTCCGTTGTTTGACCAAACCTTTTGATTGCACATAATTTCTGCATACGAACTGCTTTTAGGCCCGTTCAAGTTGCATCAGGATCGTGTCAGCGACCTCTTTCCAAAGATGTTGATTCTGTCAGGTTCTAAGCCTAAAATTTTTTTGGTTCTTCTATAACCACCTGTATCATTCCTCCCCATTGAGGGTTCAAACCACCCGCCTGCTTTTATAAGGATTCGTTTCTATTATCATTCATTAAATAGAAACGAGGCCCGTATATGTAGCAAAGAAAGCTGCTTGGTATATTGGTGGAGAGTGAAAAAAGAAAGTAGAAGGTTAGGGGTTCAACCCCCACAAACCAACCTTTTAACAATGAAACTGCCACATGTGCCACATGGCACCCAATCATTGGGCCATGTGGCATTACCTCGTTCGTCCATCAGTGACATGTGTCATGCTCGATTGGTCCACATCTTCAGACTTGCCACATCATCTGTTGGCTCAGATGCTGCCATCTGGCACATGTCAAACTTTGGATCTTCCACATCAATAACTACCACTGTGTCTACCATGTCAACATGCTGACGTCATCAATGTACTATCTAGTTGGTATTCTCACCCCTCAACTTTGACCAACCATATCTTGCCCGTACGAGCTCTGATCGAGGCGAAACGAGCGACGTCAGAATTGTGGCGATGAGCTCTTTGACTTGGCATTATTTTTGCTTGCAATTGAGACAATCAATTTTTCACCTTTTCGAAAACCTGATTTGCCTATTTGACCGAACCTTTGATTGCACATTACTTCTGCATACGAACTCTTTTTGAGCCCGTTCAAGTTGCAATTAGGATCGTGTCAGTGACCTCTTTCCAATGACACTAATTCCATCAGGTTCTGAAACTACAACATTTTTAGGTCTTCTAGATCCACCTAGATAATTCATCCCCACTGGGTGTTCAAACCACCTAACCCCCTTTTATAGGGATTTGTTTCTATTATCATTCTTTAAATAAAAAGGAGGCTCCTATATGTAGCAATGAAAGCCACTTGGTATATTGGTGGAGAGTGAAAATAGGAAGTAGGAAGTTAGGGGTTCAACCCCCACAAACCATCCTTTTAAGAAGCAAATTGCCACATGTGCCATGTGGCACCCAATCATTGGGCCACATGGCATTCACTCATTCATCCGTCAGTGAATCGTGTCACGCTAGATTAATCCACATCTTCAGACCTACCACGTCATCTGTTGAGTCAGATGCCACCATCTGCCATGTGTTAATTTCTGGACTAGGCACGTCAACTGCCACTGTGTCTGCCATGTCAGCATGATGATGTCATCATTGTACTGTCTAGTCAGCATGGTCAACCCCCAACTATGACCGTCCATATCTTGCTCTTAGGAGCTTCAATTAAGGTGAAACGAGCAGCATCAGAATCCTGGTGATGAGCTCTTCGACTTGGTATCATTTTTACTTAGATTTGAGACAATAAATTTTCACCCTTTTGAACACATGATTCACCTGTTTGACTGAATCTTTGACTGCACATAACTTCTGCATATGAACTCCTTTTGAGTCTATTCAAATTGCATTAAGATCGTGCCAGCGACCTCTTTCTAATGACGCTGATTCCATCAAGTTCTGAGACTGCAAAATTTTTAGGTCTTCTCGATCCATTTATATCATTCTTTCCCACTAGGGGTTAAAACCACCCAACCCCCTTTTGTAGGTATTCGTTTCTATTATCATTCTTTAAATAGAAATGAATCCCATATATGTAGCAAAGAAAGCCACTTGGTATAGTGGTGGAGAGCGAAAATAGCAAAGTTCAACCCCACAAACCAACCTTTTAACAATCAAACTGCCACATGTGCCACGTGGCACCCAATAATTGGGCCACATGGCATTACGTCATTCATCTGTCAGTGACACGTGTCATGCTGGATTGGTCCACACCTTCAGACCTGCCACGATATCTGCTAACTCAGATGCAACCATCTACCACGTGTCAACCTCTAACCTACCACGTCAACAACTGCCACTGTGTCTACCATGTCAGCATGCTGATATCATCATTGTACTGTCTAGTCGACATGGTCAAACCTTAACTTTGACTGGCCATATCTTGCTCATACAATCTCCAATCGAGGCAAAATGAGTAGCGTCGAAATCGTGGCGACAAGCTCTTCGACTACGCATCATTTTTTCTTAGATTTGAGACAATCAATTTTTTTACCTTTTTGAATGTCTGATTTGCTTGTTTGACCAAACCTTTGACTGCACATAACTTATGCATACAAACTCCTTTTGAGGTTATTCAAGTTGTGCCAAGATTGTGTCAGCAACCTCTTTCTAGTGATGATGATTCCGTCAGGTTCTGAGACTACAAAATTTTTAGTTTTTCTGTATCCATCTATATCATTATTCCCCACCTGGGGTTCAAATCACCCGACCCCCTTTTATAGGGATTCTTTTCAATTATCATTCTTTAAATAGAAAGAAGTCTCATATATGTATCAAAGAAAGTCGCTTGGTATATTGGTGGAGAGTTAAAATAGCAAGCAGGAGGTCAGGGGTTCGACCCCCACAAACCAACCTTTTAATAATAAAACCGCCACATGTGCCACATGGCACCCAATCATTGGGCCATGTGGCATTACCTCATTCTTCCGTCAGTGACACATGTCACACTGGATTGGTCCACATCTTCAGACCTACCACGTCATCTGCTGACTTAGATACTGCCATTTGCCACGTGTCAAACTCTGGACCTGCCACGTCAACAACTGCCACTGTGTCTGTCATGTCAGCATGTTGATTTCATCATTGTACTGTTTAGTCAGCATGGTCAACCCTCAACTTTGATTGGCTATACCTTACTCATATGAGCTCAGATCGAGGTCAAATGAGTGGCGTCGAAATCGTGACAATGAGCTCTTTGACTTGGCATCATTTTTTTCGGATTTGAGACAATCAATTTTTCACCTTTTTGAACGCCTGATTCACCTGTTTGACCGAATCTTTGATTGCACATAACTTCTGCATACGAACTCCTTTTGATCCCTTTCAAGTTACTTTAGGATTGTGTCAGCAACCTCTTTCCAATGATGATGATTTCGTCATGTTCTCAGACTGTAAAAATTTTCGGTCTTCTGGATCCACTTGGATCACTCCTCCCCACTTGTGGTTCAAAATACCCGACCCCCATTTATATGAATTCATTTCTATTATCATTCTTTAAATAGAAAGGAGGTCCATATATGTATCAAAGAAAGCCACTTGGTATATTGGTGGAGAGTGAAAATAGCAAGCAGGAGGCCAGGGGTTTGACCCGCACAAACTAATCTTTTAACAATCAAACTACCACATGTGCCACGTGGCATCCAATCATTGGGCCACGTGGCATTACCTCATTCATTAGTCAGTGACACATGTCACGCTGGATTGGTCCACATCATCAGACCTGCCATGTCGTCTCCTGACTCAGATACTGCCATCTGCCATTTGTCAACCTCTGGACCTGCCACGTCAACAACTGCCACTGTGTCTACCATGTCAGCATGTTGACGTCATCATTGTATTGTCTAGTCAGCATGGTCAACCCTCAATTTTGACTGGCCATATCTTCCTCGTACGAGCTTCGATCGATGTGAAATGAGCGGCATCAGAATCGTGGTGACGAGCTCTTCGACTTGGCATCATTTTTGCTTGGATTTCAGACAATAAACTTTTCACTTTTTTGAAAGCCTGATTTACCTATTTGACCAAACCTTTGACTACACATAACTTCTGCATACGAACTCCTTTTGAGCTTGTTCAAGTTACATCAGGATTGTGTAAGTGACCTCTTTTCAATGATGTTGAGTCCGTCAGGTTCTAAGACTACAAATTTTTTAGTTCTTCTGTATCCACCTAGATCATTCCTCCCCACTGGGGGTTGCAACCACCCGACCCCCTTTTATAGAGATTTGTTTCTATTATCATTCATTAAATAGAAAGGAGGCCCCTATATGTAGCAAAGAAAGCCGCTTGGTATATTAGTGGAGAGTGAAAAAAAAAATAGGAGGTCAGGGGTTCGACCCCCACAAACCAACCTTTTAACAATCAAACCGCCACATGTGCCACGTGGCAGCCAATCATTGGGCCACATGGCATTACCTCATTCGTCCGTCAGTGACACTTGTCACGTTGGATTGGTCCACATCTTCAGACCTGCCACGTCATCTGCTAACTCAGAAGCTGCCATCTACCACGTGTGAAACTCTAGATTTGCCACGTCAAGAATTGGCACTGTGTCTACTATGCAACATGCTAACGTCATCATTGTACTATCTAGTCGGCATGGTCAACCCTTAATTTTGACCAGACATATCTTGCTTGTACGAGCTTTGATCGAGGTGAAACGAGCGGTGTCAGAATCGTGGCGACAAGCTCTTCGACTTGGCATCATTTTTACTTGGATTTGAGACAATCAATTTTTCACCTTTTTGAATGCCTGATTTATCTGTTTGACCGAACCTTTGACAGCACATAATTTTTGCATACGAACTCCTTTTGAGCCCATTCAAGTTGCATTAGGATCCTATCCGCGACCTATTTTTAATGATGTTGTTTCCATAAGGTTCTGAGATTTCAAGATTTTTATGTCTTCTGGATTCACCTAGATCATTCCTCCCCATTGGGGGTTCAAACAACTTGACCCCTTTTTATAGGGATTTGTTTCTATTATCAATTTTTAAATAGAAAGGAGGCCAGTATATATAGCAATGAAAGCCACTAGTTATATTTGTGAAGAGTGAAAATAGGAAGTAGGAGGTCAGGGGTTCGACCCCCACAAACCAACCTTTTAACAAGCAAATTGCCACATGTGCCATGTGCCACCCAATCATTAGGCCACGTGGCATTTTCTCATTCATCCGTTAGTGACACGTGTTATGCTAGATTGGTCCACATCATCAGACCTGCCACGTCATATGTTGAGTCAGGTTCTCAGACTGCAAATGTTTTTGGTCTTTTAGATCCACTTGGATCATTCCTCCCCACTTGGGATTCAAACCACTCGACCCTCTTTTATAGGGATTCATTTCTATTATCATTCTTTAAATAGAAACGAGGCCTATATATGTAGTAAAGAAAGCCGCTTGGTATATTGGTGGAGAGTGAAAATAGGAAGTAGGAGGTCAAGGGTTCAACCCCCACAAACCAATCTTTTAACAATCAAACATCCACATGTGCCACGTGGCACCTAATCATTGGGCCATGTGGTATACCTTATTCATTCGTCATTGACACGTGTCATGCTGGATTGGTCCAAATCATCAGACTTGGCACATCATTTGCTAAGTCAGATGACGCCATCTGGCACGTGTCAACATCTAGACCTGCCACGCCAATGACTGCCACTGTGTCTTCCATGTCAGCATGGTGACATCATCATTGTACTGTCTAGTCAGCATGGTCAACCCTCAACTTTGACTGGCCATATCTTGCTCGTACGAGCTCTGATCAAGGTGAAACGAGTAGCGTCAGAATTGTGGCGGCAAGCTCTTTGACTTGGCATTATTTTTTAAGATTTGAGACAATAAATTTTTTACTTTTTTGAATGCATGATTCACTCGTTTGACTGAACCTTTGACTGCACATAAATTACGCATACGAACTCCTTTTGAGCCTGTTGAAGTTGCGTCAGGATTGTGCCAGCGACCTGTTTTGAATGACGTTGATTCCATCAGGTTCTGAGACTGCAAAATTTTTAGGTCTTCTAGATCCATTTAAATCATTCCTTCCGACTGGGGGTTCAAACCACCCGACTCCCTTTTATAGGGATTCGTTTCTATTATCATTCTTTAAATGGAAAGGAAGCCTATATGTAGCAAAGAAAGCCACTTGGCATATTGGTGGAGAGTGAAAATAGTAAGGTTCGACCCCACAAACCAACCTTTTAACAATTAAACTGCCACATGTGGCACCCAATCATTAGGCCACATAGCATTACCTTATTCGTCCGTCAGTGACACGTGTCACGCTGGATTGGTCCACATCCTCAGACCTACCATATCATCTGCTGACTCAGATGCCGCCATCTGCCATGTGTCAACCTCTAGACCTACCACGTCAACAACTGCCACTGTGTCTACCATGTCAGCATGCTGATGTCATCATTGTACTGTCTAGTCGACATGGGCAACCCTCAACTTTGAATGGCCATATCTTGCTCGTACGATCTCCGATCGAGGCAAAATGAGCGGCATCAAAATCATGGCGACAAGCTTTTCGACTTGGCATAATTTTTTCTCAGATTTGAGACAATCAAATTTTCACCTTTTTGAACCCCTGATTCACCTGTTTGACCAAAATTTTGCCTACACATAACTTCTGCATACGAACTCCTTTTGAGCCCGTTCAAGTTGCATTAGAATCATGTCAGCAACCTCTTTCCAATGATGTTGATTCTATCATGTTCTCATACTGCAATTTTTTTGATCTTCTAGATCCACTTGGATCATTCCTCTCTACTTGGGGTTCAAACCACCTGATCCCCTATTATAGGGATTCGTTTCTATTATCATTCTTTAAATAGAAAGGAGGCCAGTATATGTAGCAAATAAAGCTGCTTGGTATATTGGTGGAGAGTGAAAATAGCAAGAAGGAGGTCAGGGGTTTGACCCCCATAAACCAACCTTTTAACAATCAAACCGCCACATATGCTACATGGCACCTAATCATTGGGCCACGTGTCATTACCTCATTCTTCATTCAGTGACACGTGTCACGCTGGATTGGTCCACATTATCAGACCTGCCACATCATCTAATGACTCAGATGCTGCCATCTGCCATGTGCCAACCTTTGGACCTGCATGACAACAACTGTCGTTGTGTCTGCCATGTTAGCATGCTGGCGTTGTCATTGTACTATCTAGTGAGCACGGTCGATCCTCAACTTTGACTGCCATATCTTGCTCTGCGAGCTCCGATCAAGGTGAAATGAGCAATGTCAGAATCGTGGCAATGAGCTCTTCGACTTGGCATCATTTTTGCTCAGATTTGAGACAATAAATTTTTCACCTTTTTGAACACATGATTCTCTAGTTTGACCGAACCTTGGACTGCACATAACGTTTGCATACGAACTCCTTTTGAGCCCGTTCAAGTTGCATCGGGATTGTACTAGCGACCTCTTTCCAATGACGTTGTTTCCATTAGGTTTTGAGATAGCAAAATTTTTAGTTCTTCTGTATCCATCTGGATCATTATTCCCCACTGGGGGTTCAAACTACCTGACCCCCTTTTATAGGGATTTGTTTCTATTATCATTCTTTAACTAGAAAGGAGGCCGGTATACGTAGCAAAGAAAGCCTCTTGGTATATTGGTGGAGAGTGAAAATAGTATACAGGAGGTCAGGGGTTCGACCCCCACAAACCAACCTTTTAACAATTGAACTGCCATATGTGCTATGTGGCACCCAATCATTAGGTCATGTGGCATTACCTCATTCTTCCGTCAGTGACACTTGTCACGGTAAGTTGGACCACATCTTCAGACCTCCCATTTCATCTTCTGACTCAAATGCTGCCATCTGCTACGTGTTAAACCCTTGACCTACCACGTCAACAATTGCCATTGTGTCTGCCATGTCAGCATGCTGATGTCATCATTGTACTGTCTAGTCAGCATGGTGAACCCTCAACTTTAACCGGCCATATCTTGCTCGTATCAGCATCGATCAAGGTGAAATGAGTGGTGTCAAAATCGTCACGACGAGCTCTTCGACTTGGCATCATTTTTGCTTGGATTTGAGATAATCAATTTTTCACTTTTTTGAACGCCTGATTCAGAAACTCCTTTTGAGCCCATTCAAGTTGCGTTAGGATCATTTCAGCAACCTCTTTTCAATGATGTTGATTTTGTCATGTTCTCAGACTACAAAATTTTTCGGTCTTCTAGATCCACCTGGGGTTCAAACCACCCGACCCCCTTTTATAGGGATTCATTTCTATTATCATTCTTTAAATAGAAAGGAGGACCATATATGTAGCAAAGAAAGCCGCTTGATATATTAGTGGAGAGTGAAAATAGTAAGCAGGAGGTCAGGGGTTCGACCCCCACAAACCAATCTTTTAACAATGAAACCGCCACATGTGCCATTTGGCACCAAATCATTGGGCCACATGGCATTACCTCATTCATCCGTCAGTGACACGTGTCACGCTAGATTGGTCCACATCATCAGACCTACCACATCATCTGCTGACTCAGATGCCGCCATCTGCTATGTGTAAACCTCTGGACCTACCACGTCAACAACTTCCACTGTGTGTGTCATGTCAGCCTGTTGACATCATCATTGTATTGTCTAGTCAGCATGGTCAACCCTCAAATTTGGCCAGCCATATCTTGCTCGTACGAGCTCTGATCGAGGTGAAACGAGCGGTGTCACAATCGTGGTGACGAGCTCTATGACTTGGCATCATTTTTGCTTGGATTTGACAGAATTAATTTTTCACCTTTTTGAATCCCTGATTCGCCTGCTTGACCAAACCTTTGACTGCACATAACTTCTACATACAAACTCCTTTTGAGCCCGTTCAAATTTCATCAAGATCGTGTCAGCGACCTCTTTCCAGTGATGTTGATTCCGTTAGGTTCTAAGAATGCAAAATTTTTAGTTGTTCTTTATCCACCTAGATCATTCCTCCCCACTTGGGGTTCAAACCACCCGACCCCCTTTTATAGGGATTCGTTTCTATTATCATTCATTAAATAGAAAGAAGGCCCGTATATGTAGTGAAGAAAGCCGCTTGGTATATTGGTGGAGAGTGAAAAAAACAAGTAGGAGGTCAGGAGTTCGACCCCCACAAACAAACCTTTTAACAATCAAACCGCGACACGTGCCACATGGTACACAATCATTGGGCCACATGGTATTACCTCATTCATCCATCAGTGACACATGTCACGCTGGATTGGTCCACATCTTTAGACCTGCCACCCCATCTACTGACTCAGATGCCACTATCTGCAACGTGTCAAACTACGGATCTGCCATGTCAGCATGTTGACGTCATCATTGTACTATCTAGTCAACATGGTCAACCCTCAACTTTGACCAGCCATATCTTGCTCGTACAAGCTCTGATCGAGGGGAAACGAATAGCGTTAGAATCGTGGTGACGAGCTCTTTGACTTGGCATCATTTTTGCTTGGATTTGAGACAATCAATTTTTCATCTTTTCAAACACTTGATTCGCCTACTTGACCGAATCTTTGACTGCAGATAACTTTTGCATACAAACTCCTTTTGAGCCCTTTCAAGTTGCGTTAGGATTTTGTCAGCGACCTCTTGCCAATGATGCTGATTCCGTCAGGTTATAAGACTGCAAGATTTTTAGGTCTTTTGGATCCACCTAGATCATTCCTCCCCACTGGGGGTTCAAACCAGCCGACGCACTTTTATAGGGATTTGTTTCTATAATCATTGTTTAAATAGAAAGGAGGCCCGTATATGTAGCAATGAAAGCCGCTTGGTATATTAGTGGAGAGTGAAAATAGGAAGCAGGAGTTCAGGGGTTCGACACCCAGAAACCAACCTTTTAACAAGAAAATCGCCACATGTGTCTATCATGTTAGCATGATGACGTCATCATTGTACTCTCTAGTCAGCATGGTCAACCCTCAACTTTGACCGGCCATATCTTGCTTGTATGAGCTCCGATCGAAGCAAAACGAGCGGCGTCAAAATCGTGGTGACGAGCTCTTCGACTTGGCATCATTTTTTTTGGATTTGAAACTATAAATTTTCACCTTCTTGAATGCATGATTCGCATGTTTGACTAAACCTTTGACTGCACTTAACTTCTGCATACGAAGTCTATTCGAACTCATTCAAGTTGCGTCAGGATTGTACCAGTGACTTTTTTCCAATGACGCCGATTCCATCATATTCTAAAACTGCAAAATTTTTAGGTCTTTGAGATCCACTTAGTTCATTCCTTCCCACTGGGGGTTCAAACTACCCGACCCCCTTTTATAGGGATTTGTTTTTATTATCATTCTTTAAATAGAAAAGAAGCCCGTATATGTAGCAAAGAAAGTCGCTTGGTATATTAGTGGAGAGTGAAAATAGTAAAGTTTGACCCCACAAACCAACCCTTAACAATCAAACCGCCACATGTGCCACGTGGCACCCAATTGACGCCATCTGCCACTTGTCTACCTCTGGACCTACCACATCAACAACTGCCACTATGTCTGCCATGTGAGCATGTTGATGTCATCATTGTACTGTCTAGTCGATATAGTGACGAGCTCCTCGACTTGGCATCATTTTTTCTTAGATTTGAGACAATCAATTTTTCACCTTCTTGAACACCTAATTCATCTATTTGACTGAACCTTTGACTGCACATAACTTTTCCATACGAACTCGTTTTGAGCCCATTCAAGTTGTGTCGAGATCGTGTCAGCGACCTCTTTGCAATGATGCTGATTATGTCAGGTTCTGAGACTGCAAAATTTTTAGTTCTTCTGTATCCATCTGAGTCATTATTCCCCATTGGGGGTTCAAACCACCTGACCCTCTTTTATAGGGATTCGTTTCTATTATCATTCTTTAAATAGAAAGTAGGCCCGTATATGTAGCAAAGAAAGCCGCTTGGTATATTGGTGGAGAGTGAAAATAGCAAGCAGGAGGTTAGGTGTTCAACCCCCACAAACCAACCTTTTAACAATCAAACAACCACATGTGCCACATGGCACCCAATCATTGGGCCACATGGCATTACCTCATTCTTCCGTCAATGACACGTGTCACGCTAGATTGGTCCACATCTTTAGACCTGCCACGTCATCTGCTGATTCAGATGCCCCATATGCCACGTGTCAAACTCTGGACCTGCCACGTCAACAATTGCCACTGTGTCTGCCATGTCAGCATGCTGACATCATCATTGTACTTTCTAGTGAACATGGTCAAACCTCAACTTTGACCGGCCATATCTTGCTCATATGAGCTCTAATCGAGGCGAAATGAGCGACGTTGAATTCGTGACAACGAGCTCTTCGACTTGGCATCATTTTTTGCTTAGATTTTAGATAACCAATTTTTCACCTTTTTGAACACCTGATTCACCTATTTGACTGAACCTTTGACTACACATAACTTCTACATACAATCTCCTTTTGAGCCAATATAAGTTGCGTCAGGATTGTGTCAGCAACCTCTTTCCAATGATGTTGATTCCATCATGTTCTCAGACTGCAAAATTTTTCAGTCTTCTGGATCCAGCTGGATTATTCCTCCCCACTTGGGGTTCAAACCACCCGACCCTCTTTTATAGGGATTCATTTCTATTATCATTCTTTAAATAGAAAGAAGGCTCGTATATGTAGCAAGGAAAGCCGCTTTGTATATTGGTGGAGAGTGAAAATAGCAAGTAGAAGGTCAGGGGCTGGACCCCCACAAACCAATATTTTAACAATCAAACCGCCACATGTGCCACGTGGCACCCAATCATTGGGCCATGTGGCATTACCTCATTCATTTGTTAGTGACACATGTCACCCTGGATTGGTTTACATCATCAGACTTGCCACATCATCTGCTGACTCAAATACTGCCATCTGCCATGTGTCAACCTCTGGACATGCCACGTTAACAACTGCCACTGTGTCTGCCATGTCAACATGCTGACATCATCATTGTATTGTCTAGTCAGCATGGTCAACCATCAACTTTGACTGGCCATATCTTGCTCGTACGAGCTCCAATCGAGACGAAACGAGTTGTGTCAGAATCGTGGCAACAAGCTCTTTGACTTGGCATCATTTTTGTTTGGATTTGAGACAATCAAATTTTTACTTTTTTGAATGCCTGATTCACCTATTTGACAAAACCTTTGACTGCACATAACTTCTCAATACAAACTCCTTTTGAGTCCATTCAAGTTGCGTCAGGATCGTGTCAGCGACCTCTTTCCAATGATGTTGATTTCATCAAGTTCTAAGACTATAAACTTTTTAGTTCTTCTGTATCCACTTGGATCATTCCTCCCCACTAGGGGTTCAAACCACTCGACCCCTTTTTATAGGGAATTGTTTCTATTATCATTCATTAAATAGAAATGAGGGCTGTATATGTAGCAAAGAAATCCGCTTGGTATATTGGTGGAGAGTGAAAAAAGCAAGCAGGAGGTCAAGGGTTCGGCACCCACAAACCAACCTTTTACAATCAAACTGTCACATGTGTCACGTGGCAGCCAATCATTGGGCCACGTGGCATTACCTCATTCATCTGTCAGTGACATGTGTCACGCTGGATTGTTCCATATCTTCAGACCTGGCATGCCATCTACTAACTCACATGCCGCCATTTGCCATGTGTCAAACTCTGGATCTGCCACATCAACAACTAATATTGTGTCTGCCATGTCAGTATGCTGACGTATTCATTGTACTATCTAGTCGGCATGGTCAACCATCAACTTTGACCAACTTATATCTTGCTCGCATGAGCTCTGGTCGAGGCAAAACGAGCGGCGTCAGAATCGTGGCGATGAGCTCATCGACTTGGCATCATTTTTGCTTGGACTTGAGACTATCAATTTTTCACCTTTTTGAACGCATGATTCAACTATTTGATCAAACCTTTGACTGCACATAACTTCTGCATACGAGCTCCTTTTGAGCCCGTTCAAGTTGTATTAGGATCATGTTAGCGACCCCTTTCTAATAATGCTAATTCCGTCATGTTCTGAGACTGCATGATTTTTAGGTCTTTTAGATCCACCTTGATCATTCCTCCCCACTGAGGGTTCAAACCACCTGACACCCATTTATAGAGATTTGTTTATATTATCATTGTTTAAATAGAAAGGAGGCCCGTATATGTAGCAATGAAAGTTGCTTGGTATATTGGTGAAGAGTGAAAATGGGAAGCAGGAGGTCAAGGGTTCGACCCTAAAAACTAACATTTTAACAAGCAAATCGCCACATGTGCCACGTGGCATTTGCTCATTCGTCTGTCAGTGATACGTGTCACGTTGGATTGGTCCACATCTTCAGACCTGCCACATCATCTGTTGAGTCAAATGCCCCCATCTACCACGTGTCAACATCTGGACCTGCCATGCTAACAATTGTCACTATGTCTGTTGTCAGCATGAATGATGTCATCATTGTTCTGTCTAGTCAGCATGGTCAACCCTCAACTTTTACCGGCCATATCTTGCTCGTACGAGCTCTGATCAAGGCGAAATGAGCGACGTTAGAATCGTGACGAAGAACTCTTCGACTTGGCATAATTTTTACTTGAATTTGAGACAACAAATTTTTCACATTTTTAAATGCATGATACACCTATTTGACTAAACCTTTGACTACACATAACTTCTGCATATGAACTCTTTTTGAGCCCATTCAAATTTCATCAAGATCGTGCCAGCGACCTCTTTCCAATGACGTTGATTCCATCAAGTTCTAAGACGACAAATTTTTTAGCTATTCTGGATCCATTTAGATCATTCCTCCCACTGGGGGTTCAAACCACCTGACCCGCTTTTATAGGGATTCGTTTCTATTATCATTCTTTAAATAGAAAGGAAGCCCATATATGTAGCAAAGAAAGCCGCTTGGTATATTGGTGGAGAGTGAAAATAGCAAGGTTTGACCCCACAAACTAGCATTTTAACAATCAAACCACCATATGTGGCACGTGGCACCCAATCATTAGGCCGTATGGCATTACATCATTTGTCCGTCAGTGACACGTGTCACATTGGATTGGTACACATCTTCAGACCTGCCACGTCATCTGCTAACTCATATGCCACCATCTGCCACGTGTCAACCTCTAGACCCACCACATCAACAACTGCAACTATGTCTGCCATGTCAGCATGTTGATGTCATCATTGTACTGTCTAGTCGACATGGTCAACCCTCACATTTGATCGGGCATATCTTGCTCATATGAGCTCCGATCGACGCGAAACGAGCGGCGTCGAAATCTTGGGGCTGTGCTGTTCGACTTGGCATCATTTTTTCTTGGATTTGAGAGAATCAATTTTTCACCTTTTTGAATGCTCGACTTGTTTATTTGACCAAACTTTTGACTCGACATAACTTCTGCATACGAACTCCTTTTGAGCCCATTCAAGTTTCGTCAGGATCGTGTCAGTGACCTCTTTCGGATGATGATGATTCTCTCAGGTTCTGAGACTGTAAAATTTTTAGTTCTTCAGTATCCATGTGGATCATTATTCCCCAATGGAGGTTTAAACCACCTGATCCCCTTTTATAGGGATCCGTTTCTATTATCATTCTTTAAATACAAAGGAGGCTCGTATATGTAGCAAAGAAAGCCGCTTGGTATATTGGTGGAGAGTGAAAATATAAAGCAGGAGGTCAGGGGTTCGACCCCCACAAACCAATCTTTTAATAATCAAACTGCCACTTGTGCCATTTGGCACCCAATTATTGGTCATGTGGCATTACCTCATTCATCCCTCAGTGACACGTCACGCTGGATTGGTGCACATCTTCAGACCTACCACGTCATTGTTGCAAGTATGAGGTGAGCCATTGTTGTCATTGATGTCAACATACTCATACTGCATTGACAAGAAGGATTTGATGAGCTTTGTGCTGAGGATATTGAGAAAATTAGCCTCAGTCAGGAACAGTGAAGAACAGTGATGAGAAGAAGGTAAATATACTGTATAGGATGAGAACCGGAGGATGCGGATTAAAGGGTTAGTAGATATGAGTCCTGAGATGCTACAGTTAAGATTTCAGAGGTCCGCATGAAGATCTGAAGGAGTTATGGCTGCCGGTATAGAACCGGGTCCGGCAAGTATCCGGAGGTGACAGAGGATCACAAAAAGGTCCGGTGAGGTCCGGAATTGTATTATCATAATCTGCGGATTGGAAGGAGTGCTTTAGATGTCCTTGTGATGTGTCATCCAGATTTGTGTGTGATTTGGAGGTCCGGAAGTACCTCTTGCATTATGACAGTGGCGACAGACTGTGTTCTTGAAGTTCCGGATGAGGAAGACAAGAGATCCCAGTAAGTAGAGGAAGTGCGGATGTATCCGGACATTCAGACAGACTTGTGAAGGTTCTTGAATCATGTTTAGGTTGTGTTGTTGGTCCGCATTGATGGTAGAGCCCGGAATTGAAGTTATTCTTCCGGATGAAGTTATTGCTCTGTTTAGCCGACCGGATGAGTTGTTCATCCTGCGAATGTTCTTGTGATGGCCGACCGGATGTGTTAGTCATCTTGTGGATACTCCTATGGTTGTTTGCCGACTTAGATGTTTGTTCCTAAGTCGATGTCTTGTATAAATAACGGTTTGTGAGTTCATTTCAAAGTGTGTAGCATGTGGATGAGCATGGTGTAGCGAAGAAAGGTGTGAAAGGCAGAGCAAAGATTGTTGGGCTTAATTGGAACTGATCCGGACATGGTAGAGATGTCATTCTCCAGTTCAAGACTGTGATTTTTATCACTCTGTAGACAGTGTGTCTCCTTGTAGGCAGTGGGCCTCTTTGTGAGCAGTGTGCTCGGGCAGTGAGCCCTTATTGGCATGTGCCATTCATTTTTCCTTATTCTTCTAACAGAGAATAATTCTTGGGTTAATCACCCCGTGGTTTTTCCCTTAACCGGGTTTTCCACGTCAAAATCTTGGTGTTCAATGTGTTGATGCTTATCTACTCTTGTGTTTATGTATTGTGCTTCCATGAATGATTATTTGATATGCTGCTAACTAACAACAGAGAATAAAGTGTTTGAAATAGAACAAGTTCTATACAACTGATTCACCCCCCCCCTCTCAGTTGTATGCCCTAGATCCAACAATTGGTATCAGAGCTGAGTTCCTCTGATAGGAGCTTAACCGCTTGAGGTGATCCAGGATGTCGTCATACAAGAAGGATAGTCCGAAGTTTGATGGAACCAACTTCACTCTCTGGAAAGGTCGCATGAAGTGTCATTTGGAATGTATGGGAAAAGCATACTTGGCTATGATTTCAAAACCATATATACCCCCACAAGGTGGTCCGACAACTCCTGATGAAACCACAGAAGCTGAAAACAATCTGCGGACCAAGGAAGCTCTTCTAAGCGCATTGAATGACTCAGATCTCTCGAATGTCATTGACCTACCAACTGCATATGAGATCCTAACTAAACTGGAACTTCTGTATGAAGGAGATGAGTTTGTCAAAAGTGCAAGGTTGCAAAGTCTGAAAGGGAAATTTGAAAGATTGAAAATGAGAGATGATGAAAACATTACTACCTTTATGCCAAGAGTAAATGAGCTGGTATGTGGAATCAGAAATGCTGGTGGAACTCTAGATGAAAATGAGATTGTCTGCAAAATCCTAAGATCCCTTCCTGCTGCCTACAAAATCAAAGTTGCTGCCATTGATGAATTCAGAGCCCACACAACTGTCACAAGAGAACAATTGGCTGGCAAACTAGCTGCATTTGAAATGACCGAGTTTGGAGATGATCCACCCAAGACTGAGTCTGCTTTTAAAGCCAGTGCCTATGTGAAAGGCAAACAGAGATTTGATCCGGGTGAAAACTCATCAAGGAAAATGTCATGGTATGATCAAGCAAGAAGAGACATGGAAGAAGAAGAAGCAGAAACAGCTCAACTTGAAGCCCTCATTGCAAAGAGACTGCCAAGAGGATCCGGTAAGTATGAAGGAAAACTACCCTTTAAGTGTTTTAACTGCAATAAGATTGGTCATTTTGCCTCAAGATGTCCGGAGAGATCTGCAAGATCTAATACTCACAGACAAAGGTTTCAAAAGAATTGCTATTATGTTCATGAAGAAGATGACAATGAAGGAGTAACAGATGATGAATCAGATCCAGGAAGCAAATCCGGAAATGAGTGGGTGTTTATAGCCATCAAGGAAGAAGATTCCTTGCTCTCTGAATCTGTCAATCACAAAGTTGTTGAAAAAGCCTTGGCTGCTCAAGTGGAAGAAAAGGATGATTGGGTTATTGACAGTGGATGCTCTCACCATATGACTGGTGACAAGAATAAGTTCTTAGACTTGGAAAGATATGAAGGAGGAATGGTAAAGTTTGGTGACAATTCTGCTGGCAGAATCAGAGGTAGGGGAACTATTTCCTTTGATGGTAAGAGCAAAACAGGTAATGTACTATATGTTGAAGGATTGAAGCACAATCTTCTCAGTGTTGGTCAGTTAGTGGACAAAGGCTATGATCTCCGGTTCAAGAATGGAAAATGCAGAATCTTTACAAGCTCCGGAACTGAAATTGCATCCGGTACTCAGACAAGAGGTAACATCTTTCATCTGGTTGGTTCAAATAAAAGTTGTTTGTTTGTTCAAATTGATCAGAGTTGGTTATGGCATAGAAGAATGTGTCATGTAAATTTTGATAACATCATCAAAATAAGCAATACTCAGGCTGTGAGAGATCTTCCAAAGTTGATAAAACCTACAAACAGTGTGTGTAAAGAATGTCAGTTAGGCAAACAAAGCAGAGTCTCTTTTAAAAGCAAAGATCAGTCTTCTACCGGATTGTTGGAATTAGTACATACTGATCTATGTGGTCCGACAAGAATCAAGAGTCTGCAAGGTGATAGATATTTCATGTTGTTAATTGATGATCATTCCCGGATGATGTGGGTTTCCTTTCTAAAAGAAAAATCAGAAGCTTTTGAGAAGTTCAAAATCTTCAAAGCTATGGTGGAGAATCAAACCGGATTGAAACTAAAGTGTCTAAGGTCTGATAGAGGTGGTGAATTTACATCTGGTGAATTCATTGACTTTTGTGAGAAACAGGGTATAAGGAGACAGTTGTCTGCTCCTAAGACTCCACAGCAGAATGGAGTAGTTGAGAGAAAGAACCGGACCATCCAGGAAGCTGCTAGGACAATGATGTTGGAAGCAAATGTTCCTCAAATGTTCTGGAAAGAAGCTATCAGCACTGCAGTCTACACTCTCAATCGAGTTCAAATCAGAAACAACACCGGTAAGACCCCCTATGAACTTTGGTTTGGCATCACTCCTACTGTGAAATATTTCAGGGTATTTGGTAGCAAGTGTTATATTAAAAGAGATGAAGATCTAGGAAAGTTTGATGCTAGAAGTGATGAAGGAATTTTCTTGGGCTACTCCACTCAAAGCAAAGCATATCGGTGTTACAATAAGAGATTGAGGAAGATGATAGAAAGTACCAATGTAAAGGTTGATGAAGGAATTGAGAAGCCTTCAAGATTTTATGAATTTGATGAAGATGACCAAGATAGTGTTCAAGGAACTCAATCCTCTCCGGTGAAACAGAGTCAGCCTGATCCGGTAAATCAGGAAGAAGAGTTAGGTTTAAATGAGCCTGATCAAGAAACAGCAGTACTGGATACTCCCAAAATTCCAAGGTATGTAAAACTGAATCACTCTGAAGATCAGATCATAGGTGACAGAAGCAAAGGTGTACAAACTAGAAGGAATATTGCTCAAGATCAGAATGAATGTTGTCTGATTTCAAGGATTGAACCTAAAACAATAAATGAAGCCTGCAATGATGAAAATTGGACCAAAGCAATGGAAGATGAACTGATGCAAATTGAGAAAAATCATACTTGGGATCTTGTTCCCAGACCTAGAGACAGGAATGTAATTGGAACCAAGTGGGTCTTCCGGAACAAACTAAATGAAGCTGGTGAAGTAATCAGAAACAAAGCTAGATTGGTCTGCAAAGGCTACTCTCAAATAGAAGGAATTGACTTTGAAGAGACTTTTGCTCCGGTAGCAAGAATTGAAGCAGTCAGATTACTTCTTGCATTTGCTGCCTTCAAAGATTTCAAGGTATATCAGATGGATGTCAAGTCTGCCTTCTTAAATGGTGATCTGGAAGAAGAAGTCTACATTGAACAACCGGATGGATTTCAATTGTCTGATAATAATGATATGGTCTGCAAGTTGAAGAAAGCTTTGTATGGATTGAAGCAAGCCCCAAGAGCATGGTATGAAAGGTTGGATAAGCATCTTGTGCAGATTGGATTCAACAAAGGTACTGCTGACAGCAACTTATATTTCAAAATTGATCATGAAAACATTCTGATTGTTGAAGTGTTTGTGGATGATATCATTTTTGGAGGAAGAGATAGTATGTGTAAAACTTTTGCAAATCAGATGAAAAGTGAGTTTGAAATGTCTATGCTTGGTGAAATGAATTTCTTCTTGGGTCTGCAAATTACTCAAACAAAAGAAGGGATCTTCATTTCTCAGACCAAATATGTGAAAGAATTGTTAAAGAAATTTGGTATGGAAGACTCAAAGCCTATGAACACTCCTATGGCAACCGGATGTAAGTTAAGCAAAGATGATGATTCTCCAAAGGCAGATCAGACAAAGTATAGATCAATGATTGGTGGATTGTTGTATCTCACTCAAACTAGACCAGATATAATGCAAGCTGTTGGTCTTGTGGCAAGATTCCAGGCTGATCCTAGAGAATCTCATGTTATGGCAATCAAAAGAATTTTTAGATACTTGAAAGGGACAGTTGAGTATGGTCTATGGTATCCTAGAGATCCGGATTTTTCTCTTCATGCTTACACAGATGCAGATTGGGCAGGAGATGTGGATGACCGGAAGAGCACTAGTGGTGGAGCATTCTTTTTGGGGAAGAGATTGGTTTCTTGGCTAAGCAAGAAACAAGATGCAATATCTCTGTCTACAACAGAAGCAGAATACATTGCAGCAGCAGGTAGTTGTACTCAAATCTTATGGATGAAGCAGATGCTAAGAGACATCAAAGTTGAATATGAGGAGCCTATCACAATTTTCTGTGATAATTCAAGTGCAATTAATATTTCCAAGAATCCGGTATTGCATTCCAAGACTAAGCACATATCTATCAAATTTCACTTTTTAAGAGAACAAGTAAACAAGGAAGAAGTCAGATTGGAGTATGTTCCCTCCAAGGATCAGATTGCAGATATCTTTACAAAACCTCTTCCCAAGGACTCTTTTGAATATCTCCGCGAGAAGTTAGGGGTCATGGCCCCTCCGGTGATGAGCTAAGATGCACTGATGTGCATCAGTCCGGTGGCTATCACAGTCATATCTTGTGATCCGGACTAATGGGGAGCTGCAACTAAGGGGGAGCAGCTGGTATTATTCTGATGCATGAGAGTTGCAAGTATGAGCCCTTTGCCATTGATGTCAAAGGGGGAGAGAAGACATGTGAAAAACAAGTGGTTGATGATCAAAGGGGGAGCAGCAAAGGAAGACATGTGAAGAGTTGTTGTTGATAGGGGGAGCTGTGACAGAAAAGAGAAGTTCTTGTCTTGATGGTTTTTCACATCATATGTTGCCATCAATGACAAAGGGGGAGATTGTTGCAAGTATGAGGTGAGCCATTGTTGTCATTGATGTCAACATACTCATACTGCATTGACAAGAAGGATTTGATGAGCTTTGTGCTGAGGATATTGAGAAAATTAGCCTCAGTCAGGAACAGTGAAGAACAGTGATGAGAAGAAGGTAAATATACTGTATAGGATGAGAACCGGAGGATGCGGATTAAAGGGTTAGTAGATATGAGTCCTGAGATGCTACAGTTAAGATTTCAGAGGTCCGCATGAAGATCTGAAGGAGTTATGGCTGCCGGTATAGAACCGGGTCCGGCAAGTATCCGGAGGTGACAGAGGATCACAAAAAGGTCCGGTGAGGTCCGGAATTGTATTATCATAATCTGCGGATTGGAAGGAGTGCTTTAGATGTCCTTGTGATGTGTCATCCGGATTTGTGTGTGATTTGGAGGTCCGGAAGTACCTCTTGCATTATGACAGTGGCGACAGACTGTGTTCTTGAAGTTCCGGATGAGGAAGACAAGAGATCCCAGTAAGTAGAGGAAGTGCGGATGTATCCGGACATTCAGACAGACTTGTGAAGGTTCTTGAATCATGTTTAGGTTGTGTTGTTGGTCCGCATTGATGGTAGAGCCCGGAATTGAAGTTATTCTTCCGGATGAAGTTATTGCTCTGTTTAGCCGACCGGATGAGTTGTTCATCCTGCGAATGTTCTTGTGATGGCCGACCGGATGTGTTAGTCATCTTGTGGATACTCCTATGGTTGTTTGCCGACTTAGATGTTTGTTCCTAAGTCGATGTCTTGTATAAATAACGGTTTGTGAGTTCATTTCAAAGTGTGTAGCATGTGGATGAGCATGGTGTAGCGAAGAAAGGTGCGAAAGGCAGAGCAGAGATTGTTGGGCTTAATTGGAACTGATCCGGACATGGTAGAGATGTCATTCTCCAGTTCAAGACTGTGATTTTTATCACTCTGTAGACAGTGTGTCTCCTTGTAGGCAGTGGGCCTCTTTGTGAGCAGTGTGCTCGGGCAGTGAGCCCTTATTGGCATGTGCCATTCATTTTTCCTTATTCTTCTAACAGAGAATAATTCTTGGGTTAATCACCCCGTGGTTTTTCCCTTAACCGGGTTTTCCACGTCAAAATCTTGGTGTTCAATGTGTTGATGCTTATCTACTCTTGTGTTTATGTATTGTGCTTCCATGAATGATTATTTGATATGCTGCTAACTAACAACAGAGAATAAAGTGTTTGAAATAGAACAAGTTCTATACAACTGATTCACCCCCCCCCTCTCAGTTGTATGCCCTAGATCCAACAGTCATCTGCTGACTAAGATGTCGCCATCTGCCATGTGTCAACCTCTGGACCTGTCACATCAACAACTGCCACTGTGTCTGCCATGTCAACATGATGACGTCATCATTGTATTGTCTAGTCAGCATGGTCAACCCTCAACTTTGACCGGCCATATCTTGCTCATACGAGCTCTGACCGAAGCAAAACGAACGGTGTCAAAATCATGGCAATGAGCTCTTCGACTTAGCATCATTTTTTCTTGGATTTGAGACAACCAATTTTAAACCTTTTTGAATGCCTGATTCACCTATTTGACCAAACCTTTGATTGCAATACTTTTAGGTCTTATGGATCCACCTAGATCATTCCTCCCCATTGAGGGTTCAAACTAGCTCACCCCCTTTTATAGGGATTTGTTTCTATTATCATTCTTTAAATAGAAAAGAGGCCCATATATGTAGCAATGAAAGCCGCTTGGTATATTAGTGGGGAGTAAAAATAGGAAGCAAGAGGTCAGCGGTTCGACCCCTACAAACCAACCTTTTAACAAGAAAATCACCACATGTGCCACGTGGCATTCGCTCATTCTTCTATTAGTGACACGTGTCATGCTGGCTTGTCCACATCTTCGGACCTTTCACATCATCTGTTGAGTTAGATGCTGCCATTTGCCACGTGTCAACATCTGGATGCCATGCCAATGACTGTCACTGTGTCTGCCATGTCAGCATGATGATGTAATCATTATACTATCTAGTCAGCATGGTCAACCATCAACTTTGACCGACCATATCTTGCTCGTACGAGCTCTGATCAACGCGAAATGAGCGGCATTGAAATTGTGGCAATGAGCTCTTCGGCTTGGCATCATTTTTTTTTGAATTTGAGACAATAAAATTTTCACCTTTTTAAACATATGATTCACCTGTTTGACCGAACCTTTAACTGCACATAACTTCTACATACAAACTCCTTTTGAGCCTGTTCAAGTTGCGTTAGGATCGTGCCAGCGATATCTTTCCAATGACGATAATTACATCAGGTTCTAAGACTACAAAAATTTTAGGTCTTCTCAATCCATTTAGATCATTCCTTCCCACTGGGGGTTCAAACCACCTGCCCCCCTTTTATAAGGATTCGTTTCTATTATCATTTTTTAAATAGAAAGGAGGTTTGTATATGTAGCAAAGAAAGCCGCTTGGTATATTGGTGGAGAGTGAAAATAGCAAAGTTCGACACCGCAAACCAACATTTTAACAATCAATCATTAGGCCACATGGCATTACCTCATTCATACGTTAGCAACACGTGTCACACTGGATTGGTCCATATCTTCGGACTTGCCACGTCATCTCTGGACCTACCACGTCAACAACTGCCACTATGTCTGCCATGTCAACATGCTGATGTCATCATTGTACTATCTAGTCAACATGGTCAAGCCTCAACTTTGACCGGCCATCTCTTGCTTGTATGAGTTCCGATTGAGTCGAAATTAGCTGCATCGAAATCGCGGCGACGAGCTCTTCGACTTGGCATCATTTTTGCTTGGATTTGAGACAATCAATTTTTCACATTTTTGAACGCTTGATTTGCCTATTTGACTGAACCTTTGACTGCACATAACTTCTGCATACGAACTCCTTTTGAGCCCATTTAAGTTGCGTCAGGATCGTGTCAGCGACCTCTTTCCAATGATGTTGATTTCGTCAGGTTTTGAGACTGCAAAATTTTATTTCTTTGTATCTATCTGTATCATTATTCCCCACTAGGGGTTCAAACCACCCGACCCCCTTTTATAGGGATTCGTTTCTCTTATCATTCTTTAAACAGAAAGGAGGCCCATATATGTAGCAAAGAAAGTAGTTTGGTATATTGGTGGAAAGTGAAAATAGCAAGCAGGAGGTCAGGGGTTCGACCCCCACAAACCAACCTTTTAAAAATCAAACCGCCACATGTACCACATAGCACCCAATCATTGGGCCATGTGGCATTACCTCATTCTTCCGTCAGTGACACGTGTCACACTGGATTGGTCCACATCTTCAGACCTGCCACGTCATCTGCTGAATCAGATGCCACCATCTGCCACATGTCAAACTCTAGACCTCCACGTCAATAATTGCCACAGTGTCTGTCATGATTGTACTGTCTACTCAGCATGGTCAACCCCCAACTTTGACCAGCCATATCTTGCTCGTACGAGCTCCAATCGAGGTGAAATGACGGCGTCGAAATCATGGCAACGAGATTTTTGACTTGGCATTATTTTTTCTTAGATTTGAGACAATCAAATTTTCACCTTTTTGAATGCCTGGTTCACCTATTTGACCAAACCTTTGACTGCACATAACTTCTGCATATGAACTCCTTTTGAACCCGTTCAAGTTGCCTCAGGATCGTGTCAGCAACCTTTTTCCAATGATGTTGATTTCATCAGGTTCTAAGATTGCAAAAATTTTAGTTCTTCTGTATCCACCTGGATCATTCCTCCCCACTAGAGGTTCAAACCACCTGACCCCCTTTTATAGGGATTTGTTACCATTATCATTCATTAAATAGAAATGAGGCCCATATATGTATCAAAGAAAGCCACTTGGTATATTCGTAGAGAGTGAAAAAAGTAAGAAGGAAGTCAGGGGTTTGACACCCACAAACCAACCTTTTAACAATCAAACCGTCACATGTGTCACATGGCACCCAATCATTCGGCCATATGGCATTACATCGTTCGTTCGACAGTGATATGTGTCATGCTGGATTGGTCCACATCTTCAGACCTGGCATGTCATCTGCTGACTATGATGCTGCCATTTTCCACGTGTCAAACTCTGGATCTGCCACGTCAACAACTACTACTGTGTTTGCCATGTCAGTATGTTGACGTCATGATTGTACTATCTAGTTGGCATGGTCAACCATCAACTTTGACCAACCATATCTTGCTCGTACGAGCTCTAATTAAGGCAAAACAAGCAGCATCAGAATCGTGGTGACGAGCTCATCGAGTTAGCATCATTTTTGCTTGGACTTGAGATAATCAATTTTTCACCTTTTTGAATGCATGATTCGACTATTTGACCGAACGTTTGACTACACATAACTTCTATATACGAGCTCCTTTTGAGCTTGTTCAAGTTGCGTTAGGATCGTGTCAGTGACCCCTTTCTAATAATATTGATTCCATCATGTTCTGAGACTACAAGATTTTTAGGTCTTCTAGATCCACCTTGATCATTCTTCCCCACTGAGACTTCAAACCACCCAACACCCTTTTATAGAGATTTGTTTATATTATCATTCTTTAAATAGAAAGGAGGCCTGTAATCTAGCAATGAAAACAGCTTGGTATATTGGTGAAGAGTGAAAATAGGAAGTAGGAGGTCAGGGGTTCGACACCCAGAAACTAACCTTTTAACAAGCAAATCGCCACATCTGCCACGTGGCACCCAATCAATGGGCCATGTGGCATTCGCTCATTTGTCTGTCAGTGACATGTGTCACGCTGGATTGGTCCACATCTTCAGACCTGCCATGTCATCTGTTGAGTCAGATGCCACCATCTACCACGTGTCAACATCTGGACTTGCGATGCTAACAACTGGCACTATGTCTGCCATGTCAGCATGAATGATGTCATCATTGTACTATCTAGTCAGCATGGTTAACCCTCAACTTTTACTGGCCATATCCTGCTCGTACGAGCTCTGATCAAGGCGAAACAAGTGACATCAGAATCGTGATGACGAACTCTTCGACTTGGCATCATTTTTGCTTGAATTTGAGACAATAATTTTTTCACCTTTTTAAATGCATGATACCCCTATTTGACTAAACCTTTGACTGCACATAACGTCTGCATACAAACTCGTTTTGAGCCCGTTCAAATTGTGTCAAGATTATGCCAGCGACCTCTTTCCAATGACACTGATTCTGTCAGGTTCTAAGACAACAAAATTTTTAGGTCTTCTGGATCCATTTAGATCATTCCTTCCCACTAGGGGTTCAACATCTCGACCCCCTTTTATAGAGATTTGTTTCTATTATCATTCTTTAAATAGAAAGGAAGCACGAATATGTAGCAAAGAAAGCTGCGTGGTATACTGGTAGAGAGTTAAAATAGCAAGGTTTGACCCCACAAACCAGCATTTTAACAATCAAACCACCACATGTGCCATGTGGCACCTAATCATTAGGCCACATGGCATTACATCATTCGTCCGTCAGTGACACGTGTCACATTGGATTGGTGCACATCTTCAGACTTGCCACGTCATCTGTTGACTCATATGCCGCCATCTGCCATGTGTCAACCTATGGACCCACCACTTCAACAACTGCAACTATGTCTACCATGTCAGCATGCTGACGTCATCGTTGTACTGTCTAGTCGACATGGTCAACCCTCAAATTTGACCGGGCATATCTTGCTTGTACGAGCTCCGATCAAGGCGAAACAGGCGGTGTCAAAATCGTGGGGACGAGCTGTTTGACTTGGCATCATTTTTACTTGGATTTGAGATAATCAATTTTTCACCTTTTTGAACACCTGATTTGCCTATTTGATCGAACCTTTGACTGGACATAACTTCTGCATACGAACTCCTTTTGAGCCCATTCAAGTTTCGTCAGGATCGTGTCGGCGACCTCTTTCCAATGATGATAATTCTGTCAGGTTCTGAGACTGCAAAATTTTTAGTTCTTCAGTATCCATCTAGATCATTATTCCCTAATGGAGGTTTAAACCACTCGACCCCCTTTTATAGGGATCTGTTTCTATTATCATTCTTTAAATAGAAAGGAGGCCCATATATGTAGCAAAGAAAGCCGCTTGGTATATTGGTGGAAAGTGAAAATAGCAAGTAGGAGGTCAGGGGTTCGACCCCCACAAACCAATCTTTTAACAATCAAACCACCACATGTGCCATTTGGCACCCAATCATTGGTCATGTGACATTACCTCATTCATTCGTCAGTGACACGAGTCATGCTGGATTGGTGCACATCTTTAGACCTGCCATGTGATCTACTAACTAAAAAGCTGCCGTCTGCCATGTGTCAACCTCTGGACCTGCCACGTCAACAACTACCACATTGTCTACCATGTCAGCATGATGACGCCATCATTGTATTGTCTAGTTAGCATGGTCAACCCTCAATTTTGACCGACCATATCTTGCTCATACAAGCTTTGATCGAAGCGAAACAAACGGTGTCAGAATCATGGCAACGAGCTCTTCGACTTGGCATCATTTTTTCTTGGATTTGAAACAACCAATTTTAACCTTTTTGAACCACTGATTCACCTGTTTGACCAAACCTTTGACTGCACATAACTTCTGCATATGATCTCCTTTTGAGCCCTTTCAAATTGCGTCAGGATCATGTCAGCGACCACTTTAAAACAATGTTGATTCTGTTATTTTATAAGACTATAAAAATTTTAGTTCTTTTGTATCCATCTGGATCATTCGTCCCCACTGGGGATTCAAACCACCCGACCTCCTTTTATAGGGATTCGTTTCTATTATCATTCATTAAATAAAAAGGAGGCCTATATATGTAGCAAACAAAGACGCTTGGTATATTGGTGGAGAGTGAAAAAAGCAAGTAGGAGGTCAGGGGTTCGACCGCCACATGTGGCACGTGGCACCCAATCATTGGGTCACATGGCATTACCTCATTCATCCGTCAGTGAAAAGTGTCACGTTGGATTGGTCCACATCTTCAGACCTGCCACGTCATCTGCTGACTAAGATACCACCATCTGCCACATGTAAAACTCTAGATCTGCCACATCAACAACTGCCACTGTGTCTGCCATGTCAGCATGTTGACGTCATAATTGTACTATCTAGTCGACATGATCAACCACCAACTATGACCAGCCATATCTTGCTCGTACAAGCTCTAATCAAGGGGAAACGAGTGGCGTCAGAATCGTGGCGACGAGCTCTTCGACTTGGCATTATTTTTGCTTGGATTTGAGACAATCAATTTTTCACCTTTTTGAAGGTTGAATCACCTATTTGACCGAACCTTTGACTGCATATAACTTCTGCATACGAACTCCTTTTGAGCCCATTCAAGTTATGTTAGGATCGTGTCAGCGACCTCTTTCCAATGAGGCTGATTCCATCAGTTTCTGAGACTGCAATACTTTTAGGTCTTCTGGATCCACCTAGATTATTCCTCCCCACTAGGGGTTCAAACCACTTGACCCCCTTTTATAGGGATTTATTTCTATTATCATTCTTTAAATAGAAAGGAGGCCCGTATATGTAGCAATGAAAGCCACTTGGTATATTGGTGGAGAGTGAAAATAGGAAGCAGGAGGTCAGGGGTTCGACCCCCACAAACCAACGTTTTAACAAGCAAATTGCGACATGTGCCACGTGGAACCCAATCATTGGGCCACGTGGAATTCACTCATTCTTCTATCGGTGACACGTGTCACGCTGGCTTGTCCACATCTTCGGACCTTTCATGTCATCTGTGGAGTCAGATGCTGCCATTTGCCACGTGTCAACATTTGGACATGCCACGCCAATGATTGCCACTGTGTCTGCCATGTCAGCATGATGATGTCATCATTATACTCTCTAGTCAGCATGGTTAACCATCAACTTTGACCGCCATATCTTGCTAGTACGAGCTCTGATCAACGCGAAACGAGTAGCATCAGAATCGTGGCAATGAGCTCTTCGGCTTGGCATCATTTTTATTTGGATTTGAGACAATTAAATTTTCACCTTTTTAAATGCATGTTTCACTCGGTTGACTGAATCTTTGACTGCACATAACTTCTACATATGAACTCCTTTTGAGCCTGTTCAAGTTGCATCAGGATCATACCAGCGACATCTTTCCAATGACGCTAATTTCATCAGGTTCTGAGACTGCAAAAATTTTAGGTCTTCTAGATCTATTTAGATCATTCCTTCCCACTAGGGGTTCAAACCACCTGACTCCCTTTTATAAAGATTTGTTTCTATTATCATTCTTTAAATAGAAAGGAGGTCCGTATATGTAACAAAGAAAGCCGCTTGGTATATTGGTGGAGAGTGAAAATAGCAAGGTTCGACCCCACAAACCAACATTTTAACAATCAATCATTAGGCCACATGACATTACCTCATTCTTCCATGTGTTAGATGCAACCATCTGCCACATGTCAAACTCTAGACCTACCATGTCAATAATTGCCACTGTGTTTGTCATATCAGCATGCTGACGTCATGATTGTACTGTCTAGTCAGCATGGTCAACCCTCAACTTTGATTGACCATATCTTGCTCGTACGAGCTCCGATCGATGCGAAATGAGCGGTGTCATAATTGTGTCGATGAGCTCTTTGACATGGCATCATTTTTACATAGATTTGAGACAATCAATTTTTCACCTTTTTGAACGCCTGATTCGCCTGTTTGACCAAACCTTTTACTGCACATAACTTCTGCATACGAACTCCTTTTGAGCCCGTTCAAGTTGCCTCAGGATCATGTCGGTGACCTGTTTCCAATGATAATGATTCCATCAGGTTCTAAGATTGCAAAAATTTTAGTTCTTCTGTATTCACCTGGATCATTCCTCCCCACTAGGGGTTCAAACCACCTGACCCCCTTTTATAGGGATTTATTTCCATTATCATTCATTAAATAGAAAGGAGGCCCATATATGTAGCAAAGAAAACCGCTTGGTATATTGGTGGAGAGTGAAAAAAATAAGCAGGAGGTCAGGGGTTTGACCCCCACAAACTAACCTTTTAACGATCAAATTGCCACATGTACCACGTGGCACCCAATCATTAGGCCACGTGGCATTACCTCATTCGTTCGTAAGTGACATGTGTCCTGCTGGATTGGTCCACATCTTCAGACCTGGCACGTCATCTGTTGACTCCGATGCTGCCATCTACCACATATCAAACTCTGGATCTGCCACGTCAACAACTGCCACTGTGTTTGCCATGTCAGCATGCTGACATCATCATTGTACTATCTACTTGGCATGGTCAACCCTCAACTTTGACCAACCATATCTTACTCGTACAAGCTCTAATCGAAGCGAAACGAGCGGCGTCAAAATTGTGGCAACGAGCTCTTCAACTTGGCATCATTTTTGTTTGGATTTGAGACAATTAATTTTTCACCTTTTTGAATGCCTTATTCGCCTGTTTGACCGAACCTTTGACTGCACATAACTTCTGCATACGAACTGCTTTTGAGCCCACTCAAGTTGCGTTAGGATCGTGTCAGCAACCTCTTTCCAATGATGCTGATTTCATTAGTTTCTAAGACTGCAAAATTTCTAGGTCTTCTGGATCCACCTAGATCATTCCTCCCCACTGGGTGTTCAAACCACTCGACCCCCTTTTATAGGGATTTGTTTCTATTATCATTCTTTAAATAGAAAAGAGGCCCATATATGTAGCAATGAAAGCCGCTTGGTATATTGGTGGAGAGTGAAAATAGGAAGCAGGAGGTCAGGGGTTCGATCCCCACAAACCAACCTTTTAACAAGCAAATCGCCACATGTGCCACATGGCACCCAATCATTGGGCCACGTGGCATTCGCTCATTCGTCTGTCAATGACACGTGTCATGCTAGATTGGTCCACATATTCAGACCTGGCACGTCATCTACTGACTCTGATGCTGCCATCTGCCACTTGTCAACATCTGGACCTGCCACACCAATAACTACCACTATGTCTGCCATGTCAGCATGGTCAACTCTCAGCTTTGACAGGCCATATTTTGCTCGTACAAGCTCTGATCAAGGTGAAACGAGCAGCATCAAAATCATGGTGACGATCTCTTCGACTTGCCATCACTTTTGCTTGGATTTGAGAAAATAAATTTTTAACCTTTTTGAACGCATGATTTACCTATTTGACCAAACCTTTAACTGTACATAACTTCACCATACTAGCTCCTTTTGACCCCGTTCAAGTTGCGTCAGGATCATGCCAACGGCCTTTTTCCAATCACGCTGATTTTGTTAGGTTCTGAGACTACAAAAATTTTAGGCCTTCTGTATCCATTTAGATCATTCCTTCCCACTAGGGGTTCAAACGACCTGACCCCCCTTTATAGGGATTCATTTGTATTATCATTCTTTAAATAGAAAGGAAGCCTGTATATGTAGCAAAAAATGCCGCTTGGTATATTGGTGGAGAGTTAAAATAGCAAGGTTCAACCCCACAAACCAACTTTTTAACAATCAAACAGCCACATATGCCACGTGGCACCCAATCATTAGGCCACATGGCATTACCTCATTCGTCCGTCATGATACATGTAATGCTGGATTGGTCCACATCTTCACACCTGCCACATCATCTGCTAACTCAGATGTTGACATCTGCCACGTGTCAAACTCTAGACCTACCACGTCAACAGCTACCACTCTGTCTGCATGTCAGCATGCTGATGTCATCATTGTACTGTCTAGTCGACATGGTCAACCCTCAACTTTGATCGGCCATATTTTTCTCGTACAAGCTCCGACCGAGGTGAAATGAGCCGCATCGAAATTGTGGTAACGTTCTCTTCGACTTGGCATCATTTTTAATTTGATTTGAGAGAATCAATTTTTCACCTTTTTGAACACTTGATTCACCTATTTGGCTGAACCTTTTGACTACACAACTTCTGCATACAAACTCCTTTTAAGCCCATTCAAGTTGCATCAGGATCGTGTCAGTGACCTCTTTCCAATGATGCTGATTCTGTTAGGTTCTGAGACTACAAAATTTTTAGTTCTTCTGTATCTATTTGGATCATTTTTCCCCACTGGGGGTTCAAACCACCCAACCCCCTTTTATAGGGATTCGTTTCTCTTATCATTCTTTAAATAGAAAGGAGGCTCGTATATGTAGCAAAGAAAGTCGCTTGGTATATTGGTGTAGAGTGAAAATAGTAAGTAGGAGGTCAGTGGTTCAACCCCCACAAACCAATCTTTTAACAATCAAACCACCACATGTGCGACGTGGCACCTAATCATTGGGCCACGTGGCATTACCCCATTCATGTTAGTGACACGTGTCACACTAGATCGGTCCACATCATCAAACCTGCCACGTCCTTTGCTATCTTAGATACCGCCATCTACCATGTCTCAACCTCTGGACCTGCCACTGTGTTTGCCATGTCAGCATGTTGACGTCATCACGGTATTGTTTAGTCAGCATGGTCAACCCTCAATTTTGACCGGGCATATCTTACTCGTACGAGCTTCGATCGAGGTGAAACAAGTGGCGTCAGAATGGTGGTGACGAACTCTTCGACTAGGCATCATTTTTTTCTTAGATTTGGGAAAATCAAAATTTTCACCTTTTTGAACACCTGATTTGCCTGTTTGACCAAACCTTTGACTACACATAACTTCTGCATACGAACTCCTTTTGAGCCCATTCAAATTGCATCATGATCGTGTCAACGACCTCTTTCCAATGATGTTGATTCCGTCAGGTTCTACGACTGCAAAAACTTTAGTTCTTCTGTATCCAATTGGATCATTTCTCCCTAGTAGGGGTTCAAACCACCCGACCCCCTTTTATAGGGATTCATTTCTATTATCATTAATTAAATAGAAAGGAGGCTCGTATATGTAGCAAAGAAAGCCGCGTGATACATTGGTGGAGATTGAAAAAAGTAAGCAGGAGGTTAGGGTTTGACCCCCACAAACCAAACTTTTAACAATCAAACTGCCACATGTGCCATGTGGCACCCAATCATTAGGCTACGTAGCATTACCTCATTCATCCGTCAGTGATACGTGTCACACTGGATTGGTCCACATCTTCAGACCTGGCACGTCATCTATTGACTCCGATGCTGCCATCTGCCACCTGTCAAACTCTAGGTCTGCAACGTCAACAATTACCATTGTGTCTGCCATGTGAGCATGCTGACGTCATCGTTGTACATCTAGTCGACATGGTCAACCCTCAACTTTGACTAGCCATATCTTGCTTGTACGAGCTCTAATCGAGGCGAAACGAGTGGCGTCAGAATCGTGGCGACGAGCTCTTCAACTTGGCATCATTTTTTCTTAGATTTGTGACAATCAATTTTCACCTTTTCCAATTCCTGATTCACCTATTTGATCGAACCTTTGACTGCATATTACTTCTGCATACGAACTCCTTTTGAGCCCATTCAAATTGCGTTAGGATTGTGTCAGTGACCTGTTTCCAATGATGCAGATTCTATCAGGTTCTGAGACTGCAAGATTTTTAGGTCTTCTAGATCCACCTAGATCATTCCTCCCCACTGGGGGTAGAAACCACTTGACCCCCTTCTTTAGGGATTTGTTTCTATTATCATTGTTTAAAGAGAAAGGAGGCCTGTATATGTAGCAATGAAAGCCGCTTGGTATATTGGCAGAGAGTGAAAATACGAAGCAGAAGGTTAGGGGTTCACCCCCACAAACCTATCTTTTAACAAGCAAATCGCTACATGTGCCACATGGCACCCAATCATTGGGCCACGTGGCATTCGCTCTTTCATCCGTCAGTAACACATGTCATGCTGGATTGGTACTCATCTTCAGACTTGCCTCGTCATCTGTTGAGTAAAATGCCGCCGTCTGCCATGTATCAACATCTAGACCTGCCACGCCAACAACTGTCACTAGACTTGCTAGTACGAGCTCCGATCAAGGCGAAATGAGCAGCGTCGGAATCGTGGCGACGAGCTCTTCGACTTGGCTTCATTTTTTCTTGGATTTGAATGAACCTTTGATTGCACATAACTTCTGGATACGAACTCCTTTTGAGCTTGTTCAAGTTGCATCAGGATCGTGTCAGCGACCTCTTTCCAATGACATTGATTCCATTAGGTTCTGAGACTGCAAAATTTTTAGGTCTTCTGGATCCATTTATATCATTCCTTCCCACTGCGGGTTCAAACCACCCGACCCCATTTTATAGGGATTCGTTTCTATTCTCATTCTTTAAATAGAAAGGAAGCTTGTATATGTAGAAAAGAATGTTGCTTGGTATATTAGTGGAGTGTGAAAATAGTAAGGTTCGAGCCCACAAACCAACCTTTGAATAATCACACCGTCACATGTGCCATGCAGCACGCAATTATTAGGCCACATGGCATTACCTCATTCGTCCGTCAGTGACACGTGTCATGCTGAATTGGTCCACATCTTCAGACCTGACATGTCATCTACTGACTTAGATGCCGTCATCTGGCACGTGTCAATCTTTAGACCTACCACGTCAACAACTGCCACTGTGTCTGCCATGTTAGCATGTTGATGCCATCATTGTACTGTCTAGTTGACATGGTCAACCCTCAACTTTGACTAGCCATATCTTGCTCGTACGAGCTCTGATCGAGGTGAAGCGAGTGGCATCAAAATCATGGCTATGAGAACTTCGACTTGGCATCATTTTTGCTTGGATTTAGGACAATCAATTTTTCACCTTTTTAAAACCTGATTCACCTATTTGACCGAATCTTTGACTACACATAACTTCTGCATACGAACTCCTTTTGAGCCCATTCAAGTTGCGTCAGGATCGTGTCAACGACCTCATTCCAATGATGTTGATTCCATTAGGTTTGAGAATGCAAAATTTTTAGTTCTTCTATATCTATTTGGATCATTATTCCCCACTAGGGGTTCAAACCACTTGACCCCCTTTTACAGGGATTCATTTCTATTATCATACTTTAAATAGAAATGAGGCCCCTATATATAGCAAAAAAAGCCGCTTGGTATATTGGTGGAGTGTGAAAATAGCAAGCAGGAGGTCAAGGGTTCAACCAGCACAAACCAACATTTTATCAATCAAACCGCCACATGTGCCACATGGCATTACCTCATTCATCCATCAGTGACACGTGTCACACTGGATTGGTCCATATCTTCAGATCTGCCACGTAATCTGCTGACTTAGATGCTGCCATTTTCCACGCGTCAACCTCTGGACCTACCACGTCAACAACTGCCACTGTGTCTGCCATGTCAGCATGTTGATATCATCATTGTATTGTCTAGTTGAAATGGTCAACCCTCAACTTTGACCGGCCATATCTTGCTCGTACGCGCTTCGATCGAGGTGAAACGAGCAGCGTCGAAATTGTGGCGATGAGCTCTTCGTCTTGGCATCATTTTTGCTTAGATTTGTTACAATCAATTTTTTACCCTTTTGAACGCTTGATTTGACTTTTTGACCAAACCTTTGACTGCACGTAACTTCTGCATAGGAACTCCTTTTGAGCCCATTCAAGTTGCGTCAGGATCGTGTCAGCGACCTCTTTCCAATGATGTTGATTCCGTCAGGTTCTGAGACTGCAAAATTTTTATTTCTTCTGTATCCATCTGGATTATTATTCCCCACTAGGGGTTTAAACCACTCGGCCCCCTTTTATAGGGATTTGTTTCTATTATCATTCTTTATATAGAAAGGAGGCCCGTATATGTAGCAAAGAAAGTCGCTTGGTATATTGGTGGAGAGTGAAAATAGCAAGCAGGAGGTCAGTGGTTCAACCCTAACAAACCAACCTTTTAACAATCAAATTGCCACATGGCACCCAATCATTGGGCCACGTGGCATTACCTCATTCTTCTGTTAGTGACACGTGTCATGCCGAATTGGTCCACATATGCTGACTCAGATGCCGCCATCTGCCACATGTCAAACCCTGGACCTGTCATGTCAACAACTACCACTGTGTTTGCCATGTCAGCATGCTAACATCATTATTGTACTGTGTAGTCATCATAGTCAACCCTTAACCTTGACTGGCCATAGCTTGCTCGTATGAGCTCCGATCGAGGTGAAACGAGCATTGTCGAAACTGTGACGACGAGCTCTTTGACTTGGCATCATTTTTGGTTGGATTTGAGACAATCAATTTTTCACCTTTTTGAACACCTGATTCGCCTGTTTGATCAAACCTTTGACTGCACATAACTTCTGCATACAAATTTCTTTTGAGCTAGTTCAAGTTGTGTTAGGATCGCATGAGAAACCTCTTTCCAATGATGTTGATTCTATCATGTTCTCAGACTGCAAAATTTTTTAGTCTTCTTGATCCACCTAGATCATTCCTCTCGACTTGGGGTTTAAACCACCTGACCCTCTTTTATAGGGATTCTTTTCTATTATCATTCTTTAAATAAAAAGGAGGCCCACATATGTAGTAAAGAAAGTCTCTTATTGTATTGGTGGTGTTTAGTGGAAAATTAGATTTGTCAATATTTTGATGTTTAGGTGTTTAAACCTGCCTCTCCACTATACATTGAAGGATCTAGGGTTGAATGGCAAGCACTATCATACTCTAGAGTCATTTTCAGATGTAGGAAAACTTGGATTAGGGAATTAATTTTCAATTTTTCCTTCTCCTATGCTCAATTGACCATTAAAGCCCTAATTATGCAAATACGACAACAAATTAATGATTACGGAAAAAGCTCTTGCAGACGGGAGTAAAATGCCAAATTACAGAATACTTGTTTTCGGGGTTCTGAAACGGAATAGTCAGGGACATTGGAGCGGGCGCCCAAGTCCAAGGTACCTACTTTTTCAGGGAATCCAGACCTCCTTCGGACACTGATCAGTCCTGTAACTTCTATTTTCCAGAATCAATCTACAGAGCACATTGGAGTGAGTGCCCTAGTTCTGGAAGTGCTCCTTTATCTGTATTTCTTTCAGATCTTGAATCCCTGATGTCTTCCCAACCTTCCTATAACTCTACTTTTCTCAGATGCAACACCTGTAACCTGCAATCACAAGAGTTGGTTTGGAGGTTGTGGTGTTTAGAGGTTTGCCTCAGTCAAACCCAAGAGGACACTTAAGTCTCTGAACACCATTGTCAGCCAAAGAGTGCATACCCTTGTAAGGCAGAGGCAAAAACCAAAGGAAACAATAATAAAAACACAATATTATGTCACCTTGTAGTGAAGCTCTCATGGAGGAAGATGCTCTTCATGCCATGAGGAGATTGATGCTCAAATCTACAAATATCAACACATAAAACATACAAGTCTGCTCTTGCAACACAATAGAAAGCCTTGAATCACCTTGAGAACACAATAGCTTGCTAGTAATCATCTAATGATCCCCTAGTTTACAAATGAATGCCTACACATGCTTATATATGCATCTACAAGCACTCTCGCCAAGATATTTAAAATTTAAACTTACCGTGTCGGTAAAGGAACCTAATAATGGTCACTAACCGACACCCAAAAATTGGGGTTGCCCTAAAATAGGGTAGGACTAGGCGTGGGCGCCCAAGTCCTCCCCCCCTATTTTAGGCAGTGCATAACTCAAGGGGTCTACCTAGGTCCTATATGCCATGGGACTTAGGTCTCATTCCATCAGGATGCTAAAATATGAACTAAAATGTCCTAAATGCACTCTAAAGACCTGGGAGCTAAACCTTATGAAGGAAAAGTCCTCAAGGGGACATTTTCCAATGTTACATTTAGCCCCCACTTTAATGTATGTATGAACACGAGGCCCATACATGCATTAAAGGAAGGTCACAAACATAACAAACACACCAAGCACGGAGAAGACATGCCAATCACATAGAAAATAGTAATAGGCACGCAAAACACAGAGAAGACAATTACAGTCATGCAGAACATGGAGCAGATAGTTAGTGCATAGAAGACACATTAATGCATGGAAGATGAAAATGATATCTTTTCGTTTCTTTTTCTCATATATATGAAATGCAAATGCAAGTACTGGAAAGTAAACAAACCTCCCATAATACACGATGCACCACTTAAGGGCGCAGGTCTTTGTGTATGAGGCAACACACACACAAGACATGCCAAACCTCCAAAAATGCATACCGCATATGGGGCAACAAACATGCCAAACAAAACAAGCATGCCAAAACACACACACTTGAAGACAGAAAAAACACGACAGACAAGCAATGGTGTGTTCCCTATTTCTAGGCTCATCACCATCTCAAGCACATTACAGGCACACACCGATGATTGGGCTTCGCTACAACAATTGCCAAAGACACACTTAAGGGTTGAGTTAGTCACAGAACCACTCCCTGCCTCTGCAGAGGACTTTTGAAAATGCAACCCGACCCATGTCATGGAGATGCCTTATAGTGAAAAGGAAGCATGGCATACCACCCCACCCGCGTTATGGAGATGCCTTATAGTGAAAAGAAGGTATGAGTTCAAAAGTATACAACCCCACCAGCATCACGGAGACGTCTTACGATGAAAAGGAGGTATACGCAATAGATAGATTGATTGATTGCAAACAAACTTAGGATGCAGGAAGTACTCATCATACTAGCGTACACCTGAGGACAAGCACATTGCTAACATCTACAACAGACAGCTTACCTTATATATGCCCCCACCTTAAGGTAGTTGATATCAGTTATTAGTATCAAGCACGTTAAGGTAGGAAGAAAACACACAAGGGAACATCAAATTTCGCAAAGCCCATGCCCCCCGGAGGTGACATGTACTTTACGATCGCCAAATGTTCCCACAAACACATCCCTGCAAGAAAGTTATTAGTGTCTATAAGATCATGATAAACAACAACATCAATACATATGATTAACCACACAAAGAGCCAAGGTTATACAACAAATTTGAAGTTCGAGGATAACCGTGAGGCTATATCACAAAGCTCTCTGAATCGAGTACCACCAAGGCTAGATTCAAAGGCAAACAAAGGCGCACATAGCAGCAATATTGTTAAGGTTTGTAAATGTGATAGAAACATCATAGGATTCACTACGTGAAAAGCACGAGTGCTTCCACTAGCCAAGCATCGGATAAAATATTCGCCATCATCATATTAGGAACTATAGTCCATTTTTTTATTGCTCTTGAAAGGACACTAGGTCTGCATCAGCATAAATGTTTGTCGTCATCCGCCCGCTAGATGGAAACACTAGAGGAAGGGAAACAATAAATAAGAGAGGAGAAAACAAGTGTCTTAGGGACAGTCACATAGGAGGGTGCCCCCAAGTCACCAACCATGACGCTTGGTGCAGGAGCACCTACCTGACAGCTGGTCTGGATAAGGCAGTTAGTAGTTTAGGTCTTGGTTGTGTTTCCAAGAAGGTCTGTTAGACCAAATGCATGTAATAAGGTCATGCTGATCATGATAAGATCATGCTGACCAGGCTTTTGCTATTTTTAGCTAGTTAGTTATAACAGCTGTCATGATGTATGTTCGGTGGGATCTCCCAGCCGCTTGGAGAGTTCCCAGCCGCTGGGAGTCGGGTCAGTAGTACTCGTAGGAAAGTCTTTATAAGCATGATCGTTTGATATTAGACATATATATCATCGATCGAGCTAGTTGCAGAGAGTGAGACTGAGAGAGAGGCTGATCATTTGTATTGCATCTTTTGAAGTCAATAAAGAGATCATGTTTGTGTTCATCCTCTGTTGAATTCTATTGCTTGACCGATTTGCTGGTTTGAGAGGATTCATGGATATACTGGTCCATTCCACCGGTTGATCCGTCTGATCGGTGGAATGGTAATGTACAGTAGGTTAGATTGTAGTTTGTGTTTTGTCTGCATGCAGGTGTGCAGGATCGCGACTGAAAGATGTTGAGAAGCCTAGCATCCTCATGTGCTAGGTCAAACTGATAAGTTCGAGTGTCGAAGATCACCCTGAGGTGGGATCGGGTCATCCCTGGAGGATCGGCGAAGTTAGATTTCGCTAAGTGAAGAAGTTCGCGAAGACAGCATCATCAGGATATTTCTGCAAATATCCTGCAGTCGGGTTAGGCATCGTCATCCGGATAAGCGAAGGAGAGCATGATGTTGTCAGTTGCATGAAGTGCAAGTTCGTCGGGGTGATCATCATCTGGAGAAGCCGAGGAGGAGTGCATCGGCATCAGGATCATCATATCGGGAGTGCCAAACATCCGCGTATCGCGAGTAGATGCGGGAGAGAAAGTTCGGATTTTTGACTAAGTGTTAAAGAGGTCATCAGGATATTGGGTGACGTCATCGTCATCAGGATATGACGTCATCGTCATCAGGATATTGAGATATCCCCCTGTGCGAGTTTATCCTGCCGTTGTTAAGTGGTTAAGTATCGGCATCGGCAGAAAGTGTATTAGCATCATCAGGAGGTTTCGAAGGGACCGGATGAAGTAGATCATGATGCTGTGGCTTGTATCGTCGGTTAGTGGAGCATCGAAGAAAAGGTGCCGAAGGTGATCGTCATCAGGATATCTGAACAACCGGATATTTGGATATCCTGCTGACGAAGACAGTGTTGAAGGTCATGATGATGACGATGGAGTTCGGTGCCTGATGAACAGTGCAACCGGAGGATGTGTTCGCCCGCTGAATATCATGATGATGATAGGCGACTGGCGGAGGAGGTGAACAGTAGTCGGCAGGAGGATGTTTGTGATCGTCTGAAATATGATGATGCTGACTGTGTAACGAGAAGCATGATGATGCTGTTGGTAGTTGTAGGGAACATGATGATGATGGCGAAGATGATGATGATGAGGTTGGTCTGCAGACATTCATGCTATATGCGCATGTTATAGTGTGGATGCCTCTGCATCATAGTGGTATCAGAGCTCAACAAAAGGTCTGGGCTGTTGTGTGTTGATTCTGTCACCGAAAGGGCAGAGGTAGAGATAGAGTTGATTGTGTTGTGTGTTGATTGTGAGGTTGACAAAATGCCGCCTAAAGGTAGTGGTACTGCAAGGGAATTGCAGGAACTAAAGGAGAAACATGCTAGAGAGATGAGGAAGATGAAGGAGCTTGCTGAAGCACTTCAAGCCAGGCTGACAGCCCTGGAAAAGAACAAAAAGAGGGAAGTGGAAGACAGTGAGTCTGAAGAAGATGCAGATACTGTTGAAGAGTATGAAGAGGTAGCTGAAGATCTGGATGCTGAAGACCAGAGACTGGCAAAACTGTTAAAGGCAGTACAGAGTGAAAAACCTAAGGTAAAGGTTGATGTCACCAAGTATACTGGAAGCTTGAATGAAGATGAGTTGTTAGATTGGATTGCTGCACTAGATAATCACTTTGAATGTGAAGATGTTGCTGAGGATCAGAAGGTAAAGATTGCAAAGACCAAGTTAGGAGGTCATGCCTTGGTATGGTGGGATTATGTACAATCTGAGAGAAGGAAACAAGGGAAGTCTAAGATCACTTCATGGGATAAGATGGTAGCAAGGATCAAAGGGAAATTCTTGCCAAGGGATTATGAAATCCAGATGTTTAAGAAGCTGCAATTTCTAAAGCAGAAAGACAGGGATGTGAAATCATATACTGAGGAATTTTATCTGTTGAGTATGAGATCTGGTCATCATGAGAATGAGGTAGAAAAGGTGGCTAGGTACTTGGCTGGTTTGAGGTTTAACATACAGGATGAGTTAGTGTTAGCTAACCCTAAGAATGTGGAAGATTGTTATCAAATGGCAATCAGGATTGAAGAGAAGATGAATAGAGGACATGATAAGTCCATGAGAGGAAGAGGAAACAATAGGGGAAGAGGAGCAGCCCCTGCACAAAAGCAAACCAATGAGGGTCAGGAAGACACTGGTAAAGGACAGGGACAGTCTGATTTCAGAGGTGGATGGAAAGGTACTAGAGGAAGATTTGGAGGTGGTAGAGGTTCTACTACATTTTCAGGAAAATGTTACACCTGTGGAGAGTTTGGTCATCCATCTTTCAAATGTCCAGAAAACAAAGGTTCATCATCCAGAAATGATAGAACTAGTGACAAGAGAGTACAACTTGTGCAAGAAGAGAAAGAAGAAGAAAGTGCACAGCGTTCAAACAGAGGTCCTGATAATGTTGGATATCCAGAGAGTGGAGAATCACTGATGTTAAGGAGAATTAGTTTGCAGGCATCAAAGGATCTGATGCAAAGAAGAGCTCTTTTCAAAACCACATGTAAGAGCAAAGGTAAGGTATGTAAGGTTGTCATTGATACTGGTTCAACAGACAACATGGTATCCCAGGAGATGGTGGATAAACTGCAGTTGGAAAGGATTCCACACCCACACCCTTATAAGGCATCTTGGGTGAGTGATAGGCAATCACTTTTTGTCTCTGAACAGGCCTATGTGGATTTCCAGATTGGACCATATCAGGATAGAATCTTGTGTGATATATTGCCTATGGAATGTTGTCACCTATTGCTAGGTAGACCATGGCAATTTGACAGAAGGGTACTGTATGATGGGTATGCTAATACCTACACCATTCAGAAGGATGGGAAGACTATTAAGTTGATGCCATTGCAGGCAAAAGCTGCAGTACAGAAGGCAGCTCAAATCATTTTAATGGGAAAGAAGGAATTTGTGCAGATGCCTAGAGGAGCAGGCATGAAGGCAGTTCAGGATACTGCAGGGAAAAGAGTTGTTACCGCCAACAAGCTAAAGAAAGTTTCAGTTGTGACTGACCGAGGTCAGCAGCAGGTTCATAAACAGGGGTGCAACCAACCATCAGTTGAAAGGAATGACAAGGATGTTGTCATAGTTGGGACTATTGTTTGTCCTATGAAGATTGACAGGAAGATACAGTTGAACACTACTGAGGCAGTTCAGAAAGAGGTTCTGGTCAGACAATCTGACAAACACAGAGATAACCTGAAAAAGGCCTACATCAACAGGCATGAGGAATTACTTGCCAGAAAGCAAGTTACAGTTCAGAAATCTTGGAACAGCCAAGAGACAGCAGCAGACAAAGCTGGAGCTGGTCAGACTATTGACAAGGCAAAGTGTAAAGGTGGAAGACTTCCACATGCTAAACTCATGGGACATGAGTTCTTTTCTGTTGGGGAGTATGGTGCAGGAGCACCTACCTGACAGCTGGTCTGGATAAGGCAGTTAGTAGTTTAGGTCTTGGTTGTGTTTCCAAGAAGGTCTGTTAGACCAAATGCATGTAATAAGGTCATGCTGATCATGATAAGATCATGCTGACCAGGCTTTTGCTATTTTTAGCTAGTTAGTTATAACAGCTGTCATGATGTATGTTCGGTGGGATCTCCCAGCCGCTTGGAGAGTTCCCAGCCGCTGGGAGTCGGGTCAGTAGTACTCGTAGGAAAGTCTTTATAAGCATGATCGTTTGATATTAGACATATATATCATCGATCGAGCTAGTTGCAGAGAGTGAGACTGAGAGAGAGGCTGATCATTTGTATTGCATCTTTTGAAGTCAATAAAGAGATCATGTTTGTGTTCATCCTCTGTTGAATTCTATTGCTTGACCGATTTGCTGGTTTGAGAGGATTCATGGATATACTGGTCCATTCCACCGGTTGATCCGTCTGATCGGTGGAATGGTAATGTACAGTAGGTTAGATTGTAGTTTGTGTTTTGTCTGCATGCAGGTGTGCAGGATCGCGACTGAAAGATGTTGAGAAGCCTAGCATCCTCATGTGCTAGGTCAAACTGATAAGTTCGAGTGTCGAAGATCACCCTGAGGTGGGATCGGGTCATCCCTGGAGGATCGGCGAAGTTAGATTTCGCTAAGTGAAGAAGTTCGCGAAGACAGCATCATCAGGATATTTCTGCAAATATCCTGCAGTCGGGTTAGGCATCGTCATCCGGATAAGCGAAGGAGAGCATGATGTTGTCGGTTGCATGAAGTGCAAGTTCGTCGGGGTGATCATCATCTGGAGAAGCCGAGGAGGAGTGCATCGGCATCAGGATCATCATATCGGGAGTGCCAAACATCCGCGTATCGCGAGTAGATGCGGGAGAGAAAGTTCGGATTTTTGACTAAGTGTTAAAGAGGTCATCAGGATATTGGGTGACGTCATCGTCATCAGGATATGACGTCATCGTCATCAGGATATTGAGATATCCCCCTGTGCGAGTTTATCCTGCCGTTGTTAAGTGGTTAAGTATCGGCATCGGCAGAAAGTGTATTAGCATCATCAGGAGGTTTCGAAGGGACCGGATGAAGTAGATCATGATGCTGTGGCTTGTATCGTCGGTTAGTGGAGCATCGAAGAAAAGGTGCCGAAGGTGATCGTCATCAGGATATCTGAACAACCGGATATTTGGATATCCTGCTGACGAAGACAGTGTTGAAGGTCATGATGATGACGATGGAGTTCGGTGCCTGATGAACAGTGCAACCGGAGGATGTGTTCGCCCGCTGAATATCATGATGATGATAGGCGACTGGCGGAGGAGGTGAACAGTAGTCGGCAGGAGGATGTTTGTGATCGTCTGAAATATGATGATGCTGACTGTGTAACGAGAAGCATGATGATGCTGTTGGTAGTTGTAGGGAACATGATGATGATGGCGAAGATGATGATGATGAGGTTGGTCTGCAGACATTCATGCTATATGCGCATGTTATAGTGTGGATGCCTCTGCATCATAGTGGTATCAGAGCTCAACAAAAGGTCTGGGCTGTTGTGTGTTGATTCTGTCACCGAAAGGGCAGAGGTAGAGATAGAGTTGATTGTGTTGTGTGTTGATTGTGAGGTTGACAAAATGCCGCCTAAAGGTAGTGGTACTGCAAGGGAATTGCAGGAACTAAAGGAGAAACATGCTAGAGAGATGAGGAAGATGAAGGAGCTTGCTGAAGCACTTCAAGCCAGGCTGACAGCCCTGGAAAAGAACAAAAAGAGGGAAGTGGAAGACAGTGAGTCTGAAGAAGATGCAGATACTGTTGAAGAGTATGAAGAGGTAGCTGAAGATCTGGATGCTGAAGACCAGAGACTGGCAAAACTGTTAAAGGCAGTACAGAGTGAAAAACCTAAGGTAAAGGTTGATGTCACCAAGTATACTGGAAGCTTGAATGAAGATGAGTTGTTAGATTGGATTGCTGCACTAGATAATCACTTTGAATGTGAAGATGTTGCTGAGGATCAGAAGGTAAAGATTGCAAAGACCAAGTTAGGAGTTCATGCCTTGGTATGGTGGGATTATGTACAATCTGAGAGAAGGAAACAAGGGAAGTCTAAGATCACTTCATGGGATAAGATGGTAGCAAGGATCAAAGGGAAATTCTTGCCAAGGGATTATGAAATCCAGATGTTTAAGAAGCTACAATTTCTAAAGCAGAAAGACAGGGATGTGAAATCATATACTGAGGAATTTTATCTGTTGAGTATGAGATCTGGTCATCATGAGAATGAGGTAGAAAAGGTGGCTAGGTACTTGGCTGGTTTGAGGTTTAACATACAGGATGAGTTAGTGTTAGCTAACCCTAAGAATGTGGAAGATTGTTATCAAATGGCAATCAGGATTGAAGAGAAGATGAATAGAGGACATGATAAGTCCATGAGAGGAAGAGGAAACAATAGGGGAAGAGGAGCAGCCCCTGCACAAAAGCAAACCAATGAGGGTCAGGAAGACACTGGTAAAGGACAGGGACAGTCTGATTTCAGAGGTGGATGGAAAGGTACTAGAGGAAGATTTGGAGGTGGTAGAGGTTCTACTACATTTTCAGGAAAATGTTACACCTGTGGAGAGTTTGGTCATCCATCTTTCAAATGTCCAGAAAACAAAGGTTCATCATCCAGAAATGATAGAACTAGTGACAAGAGAGTACAACTTGTGCAAGAAGAGAAAGAAGAAGAAAGTGCACAGCGTTCAAACAGAGGTCCTGATAATGTTGGATATCCAGAGAGTGGAGAATCACTGATGTTAAGGAGAATTAGTTTGCAGGCATCAAAGGATCTGATGCAAAGAAGAGCTCTTTTCAAAACCACATGTAAGAGCAAAGGTAAGGTATGTAAGGTTGTCATTGATACTGGTTCAACAGACAACATGGTATCCCAGGAGATGGTGGATAAACTGCAGTTGGAAAGGATTCCACACCCACACCCTTATAAGGCATCTTGGGTGAGTGATAGGCAATCACTTTTTGTCTCTGAACAGGCCTATGTGGATTTCCAGATTGGACCATATCAGGATAGAATCTTGTGTGATATATTGCCTATGGAATGTTGTCACCTATTGCTAGGTAGACCATGGCAATTTGACAGAAGGGTACTGTATGATGGGTATGCTAATACCTACACCATTCAGAAGGATGGGAAGACTATTAAGTTGATGCCATTGCAGGCAAAAGCTGCAGTACAGAAGGCAGCTCAAATCATTTTAATGGGAAAGAAGGAATTTGTGCAGATGCCTAGAGGAGCAGGCATGAAGGCAGTTCAGGATACTGCAGGGAAAAGAGTTGTTACCGCCAACAAGCTAAAGAAAGTTTCAGTTGTGACTGACCGAGGTCAGCAGCAGGTTCATAAACAGGGGTGCAACCAACCATCAGTTGAAAGGAATGACAAGGATGTTGTCATAGTTGGGACTATTGTTTGTCCTATGAAGATTGACAGGAAGATACAGTTGAACACTACTGAGGCAGTTCAGAAAGAGGTTCTGGTCAGACAATCTGACAAACACAGAGATAACCTGAAAAAGGCCTACATCAACAGGCATGAGGAATTACTTGCCAGAAAGCAAGTTACAGTTCAGAAATCTTGGAGCAGCCAAGAGACAGCAGCAGACAAAGCTGGAGCTGGTCAGACTATTGACAAGGCAAAGTGTAAAGGTGGAAGACTTCCACATGCTAAACTCATGGGACATGAGTTCTTTTCTGTTGGGGAGTATGGTGCAGGAGCACCTACCTGACAGCTGGTCTGGATAAGGCAGTTAGTAGTTTAGGTCTTGGTTGTGTTTCCAAGAAGGTCTGTTAGACCAAATGCATGTAATAAGGTCATGCTGATCATGATAAGATCATGCTGACCAGGCTTTTGCTATTTTTAGCTAGTTAGTTATAACAGCTGTCATGATGTATGTTCGGTGGGATCTCCCAGCCGCTTGGAGAGTTCCCAGCCGCTGGGAGTCGGGTCAGTAGTACTCGTAGGAAAGTCTTTATAAGCATGATCGTTTGATATTAGACATATATATCATCGATCGAGCTAGTTGCAGAGAGTGAGACTGAGAGAGAGGCTGATCATTTGTATTGCATCTTTTGAAGTCAATAAAGAGATCCTGTTTGTGTTCATCCTCTGTTGAATTCTATTGCTTGACCGATTTGCTGGTTTGAGAGGATTCATGGATATACTGGTCCATTCCACCGGTTGATCCGTCTGATCGGTGGAATGGTAATGTACAGTAGGTTAGATTGTAGTTTGTGTTTTGTCTGCATGCAGGTGTGCAGGATCGCGACTGAAAGATGTTGAGAAGCCTAGCATCCTCATGTGCTAGGTCAAACTGATAAGTTCGAGTGTCGAAGATCACCCTGAGGTGGGATCGGGTCATCCCTGGAGGATCGGCGAAGTTAGATTTCGCTAAGTGAAGAAGTTCGCGAAGACAGCATCATCAGGATATTTCTGCAAATATCCTGCAGTCGGGTTAGGCATCATCATCCAGATAAGCGAAGGAGAGCATGATGTTGTCGGTTGCATGAAGTGCAAGTTCGTCGGGGTGATCATCATCTGGAGAAGCCGAGGAGGAGTGCATCGGCATCAGGATCATCATATCGGGAGTGCCAAACATCCGCGTATCGCGAGTAGATGCGGGAGAGAAAGTTCAGATTTTTGACTAAGTGTTAAAGAGGTCATCAGGATATTGGGTGACGTCATCGTCATCAGGATATGACGTCATCGTCATCAGGATATTGAGATATCCCCCTGTGCGAGTTTATCCTGCCGTTGTTAAGTGGTTAAGTATCGGCATCGGCAGAAAGTGTATTAGCATCATCAGGAGGTTTCGAAGGGACCGGATGAAGTAGATCATGATGCTGTGGCTTGTATCGTCGGTTAGTGGAGCATCGAAGAAAAGGTGCCGAAGGTGATCGTCATCAGGATATCTGAACAACCAGATATTTGGATATCCTGCTGACGAAGACAGTGTTGAAGGTCATGATGATGACGATGGAGTTCGGTGCCTGATGAACAGTGCAACCGGAGGATGTGTTCGCCCGCTGAATATCATGATGATGATAGGCGACTGGCGGAGGAGGTGAACAGTAGTCGGCAGGAGGATGTTTGTGATCGTCCGAAATATGATGATGCTGACTGTGTAACGAGAAGCATGATGATGCTGTTGGTAGTTGTAGGGAACATGATGATGATGGCGAAGATGATGATGATGAGGTTGGTCTGCAGACATTCATGCTATATGCGCATGTTATAGTGTGGATGCCTCTGCATCAACGCTATGTCCGTAAGACCCAACACACAAAAATGAAATTAGAGAGAGAGGCAATTTAGAAGAATGATGATACAAATAGAAGAATGTTACAACAGAGACTGTCTCCTGGTATCCCAAACCTTACGGGAGAATCCGAGGTCATCCCAGGAGGCCTAAACAACACATAACACATCACGGGGGAAGCACATCACAAGAGAGATAAAGGGTTAGAAATACTTGCCTGTTGGGTCTTCATTGTTAAGAACCTACATGTCTAGAATATCTGTCATGTTGTTTTGATCTTATTAAATTAACATTAAGTGTAGGATGATGAGAGGCTTTTTTTTCTTTAAAAGGATTATATCCAATGCGGATTGAGTAATGTGTTGAAGCGGATTCTATAGGTACTCGAATCCCTTGTTGATTTACACCACATCCCTTACCTACATAGTCATTATGCTTGTACAAAATTTGAAATCCATGACCATATAGAGAGTCCAGTTCCTTAGAAGAAGGTGAGGCCTCGTAGGTATCATAATTTGTAGTATAAGTGAGGGTATTGTTTTTATTTTCTACCAAAGGGATTTTAGGTTTCTTAGGTGCTTCAAAAGATTGCTTAGGTGAGATCAATGCCACTTTTGATGTGTCAAGGCTATTAATATTCCCCTATACTGCAAGGATTAAAATCCAGTGAACCCCAATCATCACCAACAAGTGCATTTGATGGTTGAGAGTCTTGCACAACATTATTCATGGCTAGATATATTGATGAACCAGCTCGTAAAGAGTTTAAACTCATATGATTGTAAGCTGGTTGTTATTTTTCAATGTGTAAATAGTTATCTGGTTCAGGATCAGTATGAATAGTATGAAGTTTTCCTTTGTCAAAGGTCTACCAAGAATCATGAATCAAAGGTCTACCAAGAATCATGTTGTAAGGTGAAGAAAAAGGCATGACATGAACCGGGGTATGCACAATCACAGGTCCCACTTGTATAGGTAAAGTTATAGTGCCCACAGATTGTCATGCAACATTATCAAAACCATGGATACTTAATGATTTTGGCTTGATGGTAGATATATCAACTTTAATCTTATGTAATAAGTCAATTCCACAAAAATTAAGAGCTGATCCATTATCAATCATAACTCTCTTAACCAATGTTTTGTTTATTGTAACAAAGATTACAAGAGGATCATATTGATTTTGAACTTCAACTGATGGTAATTCATGTGATTGAAAGAGAATATCTATTTTTGTTGCATGCATACTATCCAATACAGCTGCTACATCATTCGGCTTAATAGTAGTTGGCACAATCACCTTTTGCAAAGCTTCTTGGAGCATTCCATGGTATGTAGGAGATGTTTGTATTAAATCCCAAAGAGAGATCTTAGCTAGAGTAGTGCAAAGCTGTTTGACAAGATCATACTCTTGACCACTTTTATGAGTAAGGCAAGGTGGTTGAGGGAGCATAGGTTGAGAACATGGAAGAGAGACAGGCACATGCGGTGCTTGGTTACTTTGCTTGTTATTACGGGTGTTGTATGTGTGAGCAATCACATTATGGTGTGGTTGTTGTAACACATTTTGAACACCTTGAACCATAATTATCAGTTTTAAGCAAGAGGGTGCACTAAGTGCCCCTTGGACAATCATTTTAGGAATATTGCTATAAAGTCCATTAACGATTATTGAATTAACATTGTTTTCCTTTTGATTGCACCCAATATCCATCCTCAAATGATTTAATGTGAGAGACCTTTTATCATCCACTAATGCTACATCTTGGCTAGGGAGAGTAGTATGATGAGAGGAAGGTACATCATCACTATCATCATCATACTCTATGGTAGAAAAGGGCTTTTCACTCTCGTCTTTCTCATGAGTATTCCTAGAGATGAATTTGGTTAAATCTTCTAATATCAAAGGATATGCTCCTATGAGTAAAGTGAAGCTACTAAAGTCTTGTGTATAATAAAGTAATTGCAACTCATATGTAGAACATATAGAAGCATCAATACCACTGATATAAGCTATGTGTTCTAGAACATGAGGAATCTCATTAGTGAAATTAGTAAAACTTTCAAAATCTAGGATATACTCATGTAAAGATTTCAGAGATAAATAACATGATGATACCATAATGAAATGAAAAATTATATTTTAACAATTTTGCAAGAGTATGCAAAAGATAAGTCCAAACTATATGCAAAATGACCTAAAATGCTTGATTTTTTTGTACTTTTTCAATGCAAATATATGAAAGAAAAGGTGTTGTAAGGATTTTTATCAGGGGCAGCAAATAATATGTCTGATATCAGCGCAATACAGCAATAATATCCTTTACAACATACTTTTTATGCAAATCTAAGATGATGTCAGGTCAAATTATAGTGAAAATATGTCAAAATAAGCACTTTTTTCACCAAAACTCAATGCAAAATAATATCAATAATAACAGCCACTTGATGCAAAAATATCCAACACAACACACTTTTAGTGCTACTTAAGGTAAAACCCTAGTGAAAATATAGCAAAAATAAGCTATTTTTCACGATTTTTCAATTCTAAGACCTAGTAAAAGGGGTGTTGTAAGGAATTTTAGGAGGGACAACAAATAATATAAATAATATCAGTCACCTTAATCCACAAAATTAATCACAGCATGCTTGGAGTGCAAACTAGGTCAAACCCTAGGGAAAAAATTATCAAAATGTATAGTTTTTCGTCGATTTTTCACTACAAGAGCCCGTTAAAAGGGTCTTGTGAAGATTTTTATGAGGGGCAGAAAATTATTTCCCTGATAATAGAAAAATAATGCCAAAATATTTTTTACAACACACCTATGGTGCAAGATTAGAGAGTTGATAAGGCTAATTTTAGCGAAAATCCTTGTTTTCAAAGCCTTAGGTTTAAGATTTTTGAACAAAATGCTATGCAAATTGTTTGAAGTCTATTTTTTGATGGAAATTGCATGCTCTTAAATCTAAAAATGATTTCCAAGCTTAATCATGAAAAATTCCTATGCAAATTTAAGGAAATTGCACCAAAATTGCTAGTTTTTGTTGAAATTTTCAATGCAAAAATGCAAATAATTTAAATTTAAATGCAAATGATTTAAATTTAAATGCAAATTCACATTAAAATGCAAGATTACAGCCAAATGCAACTTTGAATGAGCCTCTAAAATTAGTAGAAAAATCTGATAAAAGATTTTGCCTACAAACCCTGGATTTTGGAATAACTAGGTTATATAAAATTGACAAAATTTCTACAAAACCCTAGCAATTAAATGATAGAAATGCAAGGCAAAATTTTAAATTTTTGTATTTTTCTATAGTTTATATCAGATCTAATGTAAAAATCATGAATTTGGTAAATTTAGGAAGAACTGACACAATTTAGTAAGCCCAACAATACAATTTTTTTGTATTTTTCCAATTTTTCAATTTTTTTGAAATTTTCTCAATGCAATAAATTAAATGACCAAATGAATGAATGAAATCACACCAAATCTACAAACAAACACTCAGCAAGTTGCAATTTAAGTCCAAAAACACGGGTTCACCAAAATATTTAGTGGAAAATTAGATTTGTCAATGTTTTGATGTTTAGGTGTTTAAATCCGCCTCTCCACTATACATTGAAGGATCTAGGGTCGAATGGCAAGCACTATCATACCCTAGAGTCACTTTCAAATGTAGGGAAACTTGGATTAGGGAATTAATTATTAATTTTTCCTTCTCCTATGCTCAATTGACCATTAAAACCCTAATTATGCAAATACAACAACAAATTAATGAATTACGGAAAAAGCTCTTGTAGACAGGAGTAAAATGCCAAATTGCAAAATACCTGTTTTCGGGGTTCCGAAACGGAACAGTCAGGGACACTGGAGTGAGCGCCCAAGTCCAAGGTACTTGCTTTTTTGGGGAATCCAGACCTCCTTTGGACACTGATCAGCCCTGTAACTTCTATTTTTTGGAATCGGTCTACGGAGAATACTGGAGCGAGCGCCCTAGTCCCGAAAGTGCTCCTTTGTCCGTCTTTCCTTCAGATCCTAAATCCTTGATGTCTTCCCAGCCTTCCTGCAACTCCAATTTTTCTAGATGTGACACCTGTAACCTACAATCACAAGACTTGGTTTGGGGGTTGTGGTGTTTAGAGGTTTGCCTCAGTCAAACCTCAGAGGACACTTAAGTCTCTAAATACCGTTGTCAGCTAAAGAGTGCGTGCCCTTGTGAGGCAGAGGCAAAAACCAAAGGAAACAATATGAAAAATGCAATATTATGTCCCCTTGTAGTGAAGCTCTCATGGAGGAAGATGCTTTTCATACCATGAGGAGATTGATGCTCAAATATGCAAATATCAACACATAAAACATACAAGTCTGCTCTTGCAACATAATAGAAAGCCTTGAATCACCTTGAGAACACAATAGCTTGCTAGTAATCATCTAATGATCCCCTAGTTTACAAATGAATACCTACACATGCTTATATATGCATCTACAAGCACTTCCACCAAGATATTTTCTAAGGACTACCCTTTTTACTTCTGTTCTTGTGACTATTTACATTACTGTTACTCATGCTTTTATATTTGTGGGATAGTAGTTCCCGGATTTTCCAAACTATTAAACTTTATTGTGAAACGGAAAAACTAATTGGGTGATGTTTGGATAACATTTACATTTCAGAAAAGTTAATTAGGTGATGAGGGAAAGAAAATTGTAATATGAATTCATTTATGCTATTTATAACTATGTCATGGTAATGCATGTTTTAAGTTGCTTCGGCTATGATGATTATATGTGAAACTGATCTTGTAATTGAGTGTGCAGGATTTACTAATCAAACCACAGATTTCGAAGATCATCCCGCACCTTTTTGTTGTTATTCCTTGTTAAGCCGATCTAGTTCCACAAGGAACCAAGATCACTCTGTGTTTGATGTGGTGTTGTAATGTGGTCTTTCATAAGGTCGAATGGGTTTGGTTTACCCTCTTGTAACACTGAATTATGATTTGTGTTGTAAAAGATTGAATTTGAATTTCTTTCTTTTATTTAAATTTTTGAGGCCTTTTCTTGTGCTTTACCTTGACCCTGGGTGTCCTGAATAGGTTAAAGTTGACCCTGGGTTATACCCCATGGGTCCAGGGTCCCATTTGGCATGGGTAACCCTTGGGTAACCTCCATATGGTCATCTTAACTTCCCACTGAAGTTAAGTGACGAAAATTGGAGGTATGGGAGAGATAGGATGGGTTGTACCAACACCCAAACCCATCCCTCTTCAATCCCCAAGGTAAGAGATGACTACAAACCCATCAATTATGGAGGAATTGAGTTGAAGTCACCCTCACCATTAGTGAGATTTCCCATGAGTTGTGTGGTCATCCATAATGAAGGAAGGAAGAAGAGGCATGGGTCACCTGTCTTTTCCTCCTTTAACTCCTTTTATTTCTCCCATGCGTAAGAGAAATGACATGAGTTAAGGGATAAGGAGGACTTTAGGGATGGGTGAGTGACATAAGCCAACACTCATCCCTTGAGACATAATAGTAGTTTGGGGAAGAGTGAGGAGGTGACAAGTGTCACCTCCCCATTCCTCTAAACTCATAGAGTTTTGGGTTATTTGAATCCCATTTTGGGATGGAAAGGGAGTTAGTTGAATTTTGGAGAGTTTTATTTTATTTTATTTTTATCAAGAAAATTTGCTTGAGAGAGGAAAAAGGGAGAGGGAGTTTGGTGGCTTAGGTTGGAGGAGATCTCAGTGAAGCTCTACATCAGCTTCATCCTTGAAGGGCTTTGTAAGGTTGGTTTGTTATTACCTTTCTTTCGTATATCTGATTGTTGCTTAAAAAGTGTGTGAAAGTTGTTTAATTGCTTGTGTTTTTAGATTTTGTTTTTGTGGGGAATGTTGTCGGGTTATTGACAGAGCTTCTCCCACTTGGGAGAAATGCTCATCAAGTGTGGGGTAGGGAAGGAGTGATCCTCCTCGGGTGCATACCTAGTTTCTCCTTTTGGGATGTTGAAAGCCTTAAGGGTATGTGTGTATGACTTGAAAAGAATTATGTCATTTGGCTTGAGAGTCCAAATACGAACTCTATGGAGAAGTTGTTATCAAATTAGGCTTGAGGCCAAGAGAAATTGTGTTGGTTATATTATCTGTAAGGGTGACACTCTGGAGTCGAGTGTGTCCACTCTCCTACCCCTTGTGAAGCTCACTGTAGTTGAGTTTTCATGTTGTGTAATTTACCCATGGATGTTTGTGTGTTTTGGGTTTGTTGTTGTTCCTTGTTGTGAAGTGGATTGCTTGAGTTACCCAGGTGTGAGTATGATCTCCCTAGCTCGGGGGTGACCCTCTTGCGGGTCTACGATAGGGAGGAGAGCTAGATGAGTGGTGTTTTCTTCTTTGTGATTTAGATATGCAGGTTCCCTCTTGAAGCTTATTGATGGAATTGGAGGAGTTCCATAATTAGGGAGAATGTATCTCATCCTTACTATAAGGAGAGTTTGGTTCATTGAAGCTTCATCCTGTTTAAGTTCAGTGTGGAGGGGTTTTCTCCCTCTGAAGTTGTAAGAATTATTGTATGGGGAAAGAGAGAAATTCTTCCCTTCAGTATTGTTGTTGTGAATGATTTTTCAATTATTTTATACCTGGTGAAACTAAGTGTTAAGAAATGAAACTTGTATTGATTTAGACAAATGAATGAAATTAACTCTAGTATTGAAATTTGTTATTGATTTAGATCAAAAATGATAAATTTTATTTATAGTTTTGTTTGGAAGGAAAGAATGAATTTTAGTTAGTTAGCCTTGTTATATATTGTAAATTGATTTTATTATTGGAAATAAATATATATAAAGAAGTAAATATAATAGCATAAAAATGTGGTGTGGTTTAGTCATAAACTTTCCAGATGTGAGCCAATGAAATTTGAACTGTATATGATTTTATATTAAATTGAATTTAACAAGTTATAAGGGAAAATTGATTTTACTAAATCTCTGGTTTAACACTATCTGTATCAAGTCAAAAGTTAGAAGATTGCATACTAAGAAAATTGTGGATGGCAGTAAAATATAGTTATATTTCATTCTCTGCATTTAAAACAAATTTTCAAGTCTTAAATAAACGGTGATTATAAATGTCTGTTGGATAGAATTTTAGTTTGTTCTCTGTATTTAAAAATTTCAACCATTATACGGAACTGTGTTTACCAGATAAAATAGCTTCATTTTTTTAATTTCTCTGTAATTATAAAATTTCTATTTAAATCGGTGAATTGTAAAAGAACAATGTCTGAAAGTAATCGTGGGATATATATATATATATAGAGAGAGAGATGTTATTATAATCGCGGTTTACATTAAAGAAATTTGCATTAGAAAAATGAGAATACAATAATCGCGGTTTACTCGCTGTGTACACAGCGCAGTAGCAAAGATGGTAGAGTGGTGGTGGGAAGGGTTTGAACCTTCCCACCATCACCGTCGATCCTTATGGGTGTGGGGAGGGGCTTCGCCCCCACCCACACCCCACATAGTGGGATGTGGGTGGGGGCTCTGCCCCTCCCCACACACCCCGCCGGGAGAACAAAAACATACAACGCCGCGGCCGTAAGACCGTGGGCTCCCCCAAAACCACACGCCGAACCCCGCCATCCGCCATGGGCAACACCTTCCCTGTGCTCGGCTCCCCATGAGCCTCCTGTCCGCCGCCCCTGCGCGGCCTACGACGTGGCTTCTGCCACCCAAAGCCTACCATCCCACTCCATGCGATCCTCTTCCCTCTGCGTTGGTTCTCTGGCCGACCCTCCTCCATGGCCGCCGCCATGAGTATAACCTGCAAAACAAAAAAAAAGGGGTTAGGGCACCATTGAAATAGCATAAGGAAATTAGGGCTTCAGCCCTTCAATGAAAGTAAAATTGTATGGGTTTTATAAAAGGAAGACTTAATATTGTCTATATAAATATAAAAATAAAATAATAACAATAGTAATAATAACAATAGTAATAATAATAATAGTCATAAAAATAATAGTAATAATAATAATGGTACTAATAACAATTAAATAAATATATTTGTATATATATTTACATATGTATATTTATAATCCTCTATATATATATATATAGATACATACATATATTATTATTTGATATAAATTTATCAGAGAGGTTGTTTTTCTTTACAACAAAAAAAGGAAAGATATAATTATAATTTGAAGAGAGCATAATTAAATATACTTTAATACTTCTGTAAGAATTTCTCGACAGTTTCAACTATCAACATGAATTATTAACCAAGAAAATGAAGAGGAAATTATGATCCTTCCACTTAGAAAGGACACTGGAAATAAACGTAAAGAAGCCATCACAGGCATTCCACGTGTGGCCATTTTAAACTCACTGTAGTTAGTAAACGTCCAATGGAGAAAACATGAAAGAGAGAAAGAAGAAGAAAAACTAACATTGGAAAACACAGAGGAGAAAATGCGCGGCATTTCCCACCTGGGATAAGAGAACTAAGTAGATTTACCCTTCCGATAATTCTGCTTAGGAACAAGATTAATGTTCAATTAATACAAACGTAGAGGTGAATCCTAGATCGGAGAAAACTAGGAGACTGAGTCCAGCGAAGTAGTAAACCAGTTTATGTGATCTGGACCATCTGGAAGTTAGGAATAATGTTAAAAATAGATACAGTGATAACTCTGATTGATGAAGAACATGAAGAAAGGACAGGATAAACATAAAGAAAACGTAGAAACCAAAAGAGAGACTGAAATATAAACAAACTAAATTTCAGAGAAATAGTTAAGGTGAGCGCGATAGAAATACAATCAAAATTAAGATCCAGAGAAATGGAAGAGAGGGCAAACGAACTGCCTTGTTGAGAATGCTAAGTTCGAAGGAGGAGTATATTTTAGGAAACGAGAAAAGAGGCAGACAATCATGCTTTGTTGAAAAATGACCCAATAGAGAGATCAAGTGTAAGTTCATTATGAACATGGAATCGTGGGAAGTTGTTAATCTATCAGGGAACCCCGTAAGAAGTTTAGTGTTGAATAATTCTCACTTACGCCGTGAGGCATTATGCTGCCAGAATCTGCCGAGATTTAGGGTTGGGAACCTTGAAATTACAAACCTTGTAGCGACGTTAACTGCGTCGTGGAGACCCCCTTGTTGGACTGTGTGCGTCTAGATGAACGCAATTGTACTTTATACCCCGCCGACAACTGTAGTGTTTTCACCTTGAGCGTACACCACCGAGCATGCTTACGCATGCGAGGGGGTTTCTAGGGAAGCGTGGAAATTTTTTTGATATTTCGTGTCATGACCACATGACAGATGTGGACATGACACGTGTGATGCATGTTGTGACCGCATGGAAAATGTGGGCATGACATATTTGAAATTCAAACTTACCGTGTCGGCAAAGGGACCTAATAACGGTCACTAACTGACACCTAGAAATTGGGACTTCCCTAAAATAGTGCAGGACTAGGGCATAGGTGCAAAAGTCCTCCCCCCTATTTTAGGAAGGGTAAAGCTCAAGGGGTCCACCTAGGTCCTATTTGCCATGGGAGTTAGGTCTCATTCTATCGAGATGCTAAAATATGAACTAAAATGTCCTAAATGCACTCTAAAGACCTGGGAGCTAAACCTTATGAAGAAAAAGCTCCTAAGGGGACATTTTTTGACGTGATAGGTGGAGAGTGAAAATAGCAAGCAGGAGGTCAAGGGTTCGACGCCCACAAACCAATCTTTTAACAATCAAACTGCCACATGTGCCACATGGCACCCAATCATTAGGCCACGTGGCATTACCTCATTCATCTGTTAATGACACGTGTCATGCTGGATTGGTCTACATCATCAGACCTGCCACGTCATCTGTTGAATCAGATGCCGACATCTGCGATGTGTCAACCTCTGGACATGTCACATCAACAATTGCCACTGTGTCTGCCATGTCAGCATGTCGACGTCATCATTGTATTGTCTAGTTAGCTTGGTCAGCCCTCAACTTTGACCGGCCATATCTTGCTCGTACGAACTCTCATCGAAGTGAAACGAGCGGCATCAGAGTCATGGCGACGAGCTCTTCGACTTGGCATCATTTTTGCTTGGATTTGAGACAATCATTTTTTCACCTTTTTCAAACACCTAATTCGCCTGTTTGACCAAACTTTTGACTGCACATAACTTCTGCATACGAACTCATTTTGAGCATGTTCAAGTTGCGTTAGGATTGTGTCAGCGACCTCTTTCGAATGATGGTAATTTTGTCAGGTTTTGAGACTGCAAGATTTTTAGGTCTTCTAGATCCACTTAGATCATTCCTCCCCACTAGGGGGTTCAAACCACCCAACCCCCTTTTATAGGGATTTGTTTCTATTATCATTCTTTAAATAGAAAGGAGGCCCGTATATGTAGCAATGAAAGCCGCTTGGTATATTGGTGGAGAGTGATAATAGGAAGCAGGAGGTTAGGGGTTCGACCCCCACAAACCAACCTTTTAACAAGCAAATCACCACATCTGCCACGTGGCACCTAATCATTGGGCCACGTGGCATTCACTCATTCATCTGTCAGTGACACGTGTCACACCAACAAATGGCACTGTGTCTGCCATGTCAGCATGATGACATCATCATTATACTATTTAGTCAGCATGGTCAACCCTCAACTTTGACCGGCCATATCTTGCTCGTACGAGCTCTGATCAAGGCGAAACGAGCGGTGTCGAAATCATACGGATGAGCTCTTCTACTTGGCATAATTTTTTCTCAGATTTGAGACAATAAATTTTTCACCTTCTTGAACACATGATTCACCTGTTTGACTGAACCTTTGACTACACATAACTTTTGCATACGAACTCCTTTTGAGCTAGTTCAAGTTACGTATGAATCGTGCTAGCGACCTCTTTTCAATGACGCTGATTCTATCAGGTTCTAAGACTACAAAATTTTTAGGTCTTTTGGATCCATTTAGATCATTCCTTCCCACTGGGGGGTTCAAGCCACTCGATCCCTTTTTATCGGGATTCGTTTCTATTATCATTCTTTAAATAGAAAGGAAGCATGTATATGTAGCAAAGAAAGCTGCGTGGTATATTGGTGGAGAGTTAAAATAGCAAGGTTCGACCCCACAAACCAGCATTTTAACAATCAAACCACCACATGTGCCACGTGGCACCCAATCATTAGGCCACATGGTATTAGCTCATTCATCTGTCAGTGACATGTGTCACGTTGGATTTGTCCACATCTTTAGACTTGCCATGTCATCTACTGACTCAGATGCCGCCATCTGCCATGTGTCAACCTCTAGACCTACCACGTCAACAACTGCCGCTGTGTCTGCCATGTCAGCATGTTGATGTCATCACTATACTATCTAGTGGACATGGTCAACCCTCAATTTTGACCAGTCATGTCTTGCTCGTATGAGCTTAGATTGAGGTGAAATGAGCAGCATCGAAATCATGGCGACAATCTCTTCAACTTGGCATCATTTTTGCTTGGATTTGAAACAATCAATTTTTTGCTTTTTGAACGCTTGATTCTTCTATCAGTGACCTCTTTTCAATGATGTTGATTCAATCAGGTTCTGAGACTGCAAAATTTTTAGTTCTTCTGTATCCATCTGGATCATTATTCCCCACTGGGGGTTTGAAACCACCTGACCCCCTTTTATAGGGATTCGTTTCTATTATCATTCTTTAAATAGAAAGGAGGCCCGTATATGTAGCAAAGAACTCCGCTTGGTATATTGGTGGAGAGTGAAAATAGCAAGCAGGAGGTCAAGGGTTCGACCTCGACAAACCAACCTTTTAAGAATCAAACCGCCACATGTGCCACGTGGCACCCAATCATTGGGCTATGTGGCATTAGGTCATTCTTCCATCAGTGACATGTGTCACACTGGATTGGTCCACATCTTTAGACCTGCCATGTCATTTGCTGACTTAGATGCCGCCATATGTTGACTTAGATGCCACCATCTGCCACGTATAAAACTATGGACCTGCCACATCAGCAACTGCCACTGTGTCTGCCATGTCATCATATTGACATCATCATTGTACTGTCTAGTTAGTATGGTCAAACCTCAACTCTAACCGGCGATATCTTGCTCGTATGAGCTCTGATCGAGGTGAAACAAGCGGTGTTGAAATCGTGACGATGAGCTCTTCGACTTGGCATCATTTTTTCTTGGATTTGAGACAATCAATTTTCACCTTTTTAAATTTCTGATTCACCTATTTGATCGAACCTTTGACTGCATATAACTTCTACATATGAACTACTTTTGAGCCCGTTCAAATTGTGTTAGGATTGTGTCAGCAACCTCTTTGCAATGATGCCGATTCCATCATGTTCTCAGACTGAAATTTTTTTGTCTTCTGGATCCACCTGGATCATTCCTCCACACTTGGGGTTCAAACCACCCAACCCCCATTGATAGGGATTCATTTCTATTATCATTCTTTAACTAGAAAGGAGGCATGTATATGTAGCAAAGAAAGCTGCTTAGTATATTGACGGAGAGTGAAAATAGCAAGCAGTAGGTCAGGGGTTCGATCACCACAAACCAATCTTTTAACAATCAAACCACCACATGTGCCACGTAGCACCCAATCATTGGGCCACGTGGCATTACCTCATTCATCCGTCTGTGACACGTGTCATGCTAGATTGGTCCACATCATTAGACCTGCCACGTCATCTGCTGACTCAGATATTGCCATCAGCCACGTGTCAAACTCTGGATCTGTCACGTCAACAACTACCACTGTGTCTGCCATGTTAGCATGCTGATGTCATCATTGTACTATCTAGTTGGCATGGTCAACCCTCAACTTTGACCAGCCATATCTTGCTTGTTTGAGCTATGATCGAGACGAAATAAGCGTCGTCAAAATCGTGGCGACAAGCTCTTCGACTTGGCATCAATTTTACTTGGATTTGAGACAATCATTTTTTCACCTTTTTGAATGCCTAATTCACATGTTTGACCGAATATTTGACTACACATAACTTTTGCATACGAACTCCTTTTGAGGCTGTTCAAGTTGAGTTAGTATCGTGTCAGCGACCTCTTTCCAATGATACTGATTCCATCAGGTTCTGAGACTACAAGATTTTTAGGTCTTCTGGATCCACCTGGATCATTCCTCCCCACTGGGGGTTCAAACCACCCGACCCCCTTTTATAGGGATTTCTTTCTATGATCATTATTTAACTAGAAAGGAGGCCTATATATGTAGCAATGAAAGCCGCTTGGTATATTGGTGGAGAGTGAAAATAGGAAGTAGGAGGTCAGGGGTTCGACCTCCACAAACCAACCTTTTAAAAGAGCAAATCACCACATGTGTGACATGGCACTCAATCATTGGGCCACTGCCATTTGTTCGTTCGTCCGTCAGTGACACATGTCACGCTACATTGGTCCACATCTTTATACCTACCACATCATCTGCTGACTCAGATGCCACCATCTGCCACGTGTCAACCTCTAGACCTACCATGTCAACAACTTCTACTGTGTCTTCCATGTCAGCATGTTGATGTCATCATTGTACTGTCTAGTCGACATGGTCAACCCTCAACTTTGACCAGCCATATCTTGCTCCTACGAGCTCCGATCGAGGCAAAATGAGTGGCGTCGAAATCGTGGCGACGAGCTCTTCGACTTGGCATCATTTTTTCTTGGATTTGAGACAATCAAATTTTCACCCTTTTGAATGCTAATTCACCTATTTGACTGAACCTTCCATTGTAAATAACTTCTACATACAAACTCCTTTTTAGCCCATTCAAGTTGCCTCAGGATCGTGTCAACGATCTCTTTCCAATGATGTTGATTCCGACAGGTTCTGAAACTACAAAATTTTTAGTTCTTCTGTATCCATCTGGATCATTATTCCCCACTGGGGGTTCAAACCACTCGACCCCCTTTTATAAAGATTCGTTTCTATTATCATTTTTTAAATAGAAAGGAGGCCCATATATGTAGCAAAAGAAGCCGCTTGGTATATTGAGGGAGAGTGAAAATAGCAAGCAGGAGGTCAGGGGTTCGACCCCCACAAACCAACCTTTTAACAATCAAACTACCATATGTGCCACGTGGCACCCAATCGTTGGGCCACGTGGCATTACCTCATTCTTCTGTCAGTGACACGTGTCATGTTGGATTGGTCCACATCATCAGACTTGCCACGTCATCTGCTGACACAGACGCTGCCATCTGCCATGTCTCAACCTCTGGACCTGCCACATCAACAACTACCACTATGTCTGCCATGTCAGCAAGCTGACATCATCATTGTATTGTCTAGTCGGCATGGTCAACACTCAACTTTGACCGGCCATATCTTGCTTGCATGAGCTTCGATCGAGGCGAAACGAGCAGCTTCAGAATCATGGTGACGAGCTCTTCAACTTTGCATCATTTTTGCTTGGATTTGAGACAATCAATTTTTCACCTTTTTGAATGCATGATTTGCCTATTTGACTAAACCTTTGACTACACATAACTTCTGCATACAAACTCCTTTTGAGCCTGTTCAAGTTGCGTCAGGATCATGTCAGTGACCTCTTTTCAATGATGTTGATTCTGTCAGGTTCTGAGACTACAAAATTTTTAGTTCTTCTGTATCCACCTGGATCATTCCTCTCCACTGGAGGTTGGAACCACCTAACCCCCTTTTATAGGGATACGTTTCTATTATCATTGATTAAATAGAAATGAGGCCCATATATGTAGCAAAGAAAGTCAATTGGTATATTGGTGGAGAGTGAAAAACGCAAGTAGGAGGTCAGGGTTCAACACCCACAAACCAACCTTTTAACAATCAAGCCGCCACATGTGCCATGTGGTACCCAATCATTAGACCACGTGGCATTACCTCATTCGTCCGTCGGTGACACGTGTCATGATGGATTGGTCTACATCTCCAGACCTGCCATGTCATCTGCTGACTCAGATGCTGCCATCTGTCACATGTCAAACTTTGGATCTACCACGACAACAACTGCCATTGTGTCTGCCATGTCAGCATGCTAACGTCATCATTGTACTATCTAGTCAGCATGGTCAACCCTCAACATTAACCAGCCATATCTTGCTTGTACGAGCTCTAATCAAGGTGAAATGAGAGGCCTCAGAATCCTAGCGATGATCTCTTCGACTTGACATCATTTTTGCTTGGATTTGAGACAATCAATTTTTCACCTTTTCGAACCCTTGATTTGACTATTTGACTGAACCTTTGACTATATGTAACTTCTACATATGAACGCCTTTTGAGCCCGTTCAAGTTGCATTAGGATCGTGTCAGCGACCTCTTTCCAATGATGTTGATTCAGTTAGGTTCTAAGATTGCAAGATTTTTAGTTCTTCTAGATCCACCTAGATCTTTTCTCCCTACTAGGGGTTCAAACCACCCGACCCCCTTTTATAGGGATTTGTTTCTATTATCATTCTTTAAATAGAAAGGAGGCATGTATATGTAGAAATGAAAGCCCCTTGGTATATTTGTGGAGAGTGAAAATAGAAAGGAGGCCCTTATATGTAGCAAAGAAAGCCGCTTGGTATATTGGTGGAGAGTGAAAATAGCAAGTAGGAGATCAGGGTTTTGACCCCAAAAACCAATCTTTTAACAATCAAACCGCCACATGTGCCACGTGGCACCAAATCATTGGGCCACTTGGCATTACCTCATTCATCCATCAGTGACACGTGTCACGCTGGATTGGTCCACATCATCAGACCTACCACATCATCTGCTGACTCAGATGCTGCCATCTACCATGTATCAACCTTTGGACCTGCCACGTCAGTATGCTGACGTCACCATTGTATTGTCTAGTTAGGATGGTCAACCCTCAACTTTAACCAAACCTTTGACTACACATAACTTTTGCATATGAACTCCTTTTGAGCCCGTTTAAGTTGTGTTAGGATAGTGTCAACGACCTCTTTCCAGTGATTCTGATTCTGTCAGATTCTAAGACTGCAAAATTTTTAGTTCTTTTGTATCCACCTATATCATTCCTCTCCATTGGGGGTTCAAACCACCTGACCCCCTTTTATAGGGATTTGTTTCTATTATCATTCAATAAATAGAAACGAGGCCCGTATATGTAGTAAATAAAGCCGCTTGGTATATTGGTGGAGAGTGCAAAAAGCAAGAAGGAGGTCAGGGGTTCGACCCCCACAAACCAACCTTTTAACAATCAAACTGCTACATGTGCCACATGGCACCCAATCATTAGGCCACGTGGTATTACCTCATTTGTCCGTCAGTGACATGTGTCACGCTAGATTGTTCTAGATCTTCAGACCTGCCATGTCATCTGCTGACTTAGATGTTGCCATCTGCCACGTGTCAAACTCTGGATCTCCTATGTCAACAACTACCACTGTGTCTACCATATCAGCATGCTGACGTGATCATTGTACTATGTAGTTAGCATGGTCAACCCTCAACTTTGACCAGCCATATCTTGCTCGTACGAGCTTTGATTGAGGTGAAACGAGCGGCCTAAAAATCGTGGCGACGAGCTCTTCGACTTGGCATCATTTTTGCTTGGATTTCAAACAATCAATTTTTCACCTTTTCAGATGCCTGATTCGCCTATTTGACTGAACCTTTGACTGCACATAACTTCTGCATACGAACTACTTTTGAGCCCGTTCAAGTTGTGTTATGATGGTGTCAGCGACCTCTTGCCAATGATGTTGATTCTGTCAGGTTCTAAGATAGCAAGTTTTTAGGTCTTCTAGATCCACCTAGATCATTCCTTCCCACTAGGGTTCAAACCACCCGACCCCCTTTTATAGGGATTTGTTTCTATTATCATTTTTTAAATAGAAAGGAGGCCTAGATATGTAGCAATGAAAGCCGCTTGGTATATTGGTGGAGAGTGAAAATAGAAAGGTTTGACCCCACAAACCAACCTTTTAACAATCAAGCAACCACATGTGCCATGTGGCACCCAATCATTACTACACATGGCATTACATCATTTGTCTATCAGTGACACATGTCACGTTGGATTGGTCCACATCTTCAGACCCGCCATGTCATCTGCTGACTTAGATGCCGCCATCTGCCACATGTCAACTTCTGGACCTACCACGTCAACAACTACCACTGTGTCTGCCATGTCAGCATGCTGATATCATCATTGTACTATTTAGTCAACATTGTCAACCCTCAACTTTGACCATCCATATCTTGCTCGTAGGAACTCTGATCAAGGTGAAACGAGCGGCATCAAAATTGTGGCGACGAGCTCTTCAACTTAGCATCATTTTTTCTTGGATTAGAGACAATCAATTTTTATCTTTTTGAATGCCTTATTTGCCTGTTTGACCAAACCTTTGACTAGACATAACTTCTGCATACGAACTCCTTTTGAGCCCATTCAAGTTGCGTCAGGATTGTGTCAGCGACCACTTTCCAATGATGCTGATTCCGTGAGGTTCTAAACTACAAAATTTTTAGTTCTTCTATATCCATCTGGATCATTATTCCCCACTAGGGGTTCAAACCACGCAACCCCTTTTTATAAGGATTTATTTCTATTAGCATTCTTTAAATAGAAAGGAGGCCTGTATATGTAGCAAAGAAAGTCACTTGGTATATTGACAGAGAGTGAAAAAAGCAAGCAGGAGGTCAGGGGTTCGACCCCCACAAACCAACCTTTTAACAATTAAACTGCCACATGTGCCACATGGCACCCAATCATTGGGCCACGTGGCATTACCTCATTCGTCTGTCAGTGACATGTGTCATGCTGGATTGGTCCACATCTTCAGACCTCCCACGTCATCTATTGACTCAGATGCCGCCATCTGCCACGTGTCAAACTCTAGATCTACCACATCAACAATTGCCACTGTGTCTGCCATGTTAGTATACTGACGTCATCATTGTACTATCTAGTCAGCATGGTCAACCCTCAACTTTGACCGGCTATATCTTGCTCATACTAGCTCTGATCAAGGCGAAACAAGCAGCATCAGAATCGTGGCGACGATCTCTTCGACTTGGCATCCTTTTTGCTTAGATTTGAGACAATCAATTTTTCACATTTTTGAATGCATGATTCGATTGTTTGACCAAACCTTTGACTACACATAACTTCTGCATATGAACTACTTTTGAGCCCATTCAAGTCGATTTAGGATTGCATCAGCGACCTCTTTCCAATGATGTTGATTTCGTCAGGTTCTAAGACTGCAAGATTTTTAGGTCTTTTGGATCCACATAGATCATTCCTCCCCACTGGGGGTTTAAACTACCCGACCCCCTTTAATAGGGATTTGTTTCTATTATCATTCTTTAAATAGAAAGGAGGTCCGTATATATAGTAATGAAAGTCGCTTGGTATATTGGTGGAGATTGAAAATAGGAATTAGGAGGTCAGGGGTTCGACCCCCAAAAACCAACCTTTTACCAAGCAAATCGCCACATGTCCCACATGGCACTCAATCATTGGGCCACGTGGCATTCGCTCATTTGTTTGTTAGTGACACGTGTCACGCTGAATTGGTCCACATCTTCAGACCTTCCACGTCATCTGTTGAGTTAGATGCCACCATCTGCCACGTGTCAACATCTGGACCTGCCACGCCAACAACTGCCACTGTGTCTGCCATGTCAGCATGATCACATCAGTATTATACTGTCTAGTCAGCATGGGAAACCCTCAACTTTGACCAGCCATATCTTGCTCATACGAGCTCCGATCAAGGCGAAATGAGCAGTGTCGAAATTGTGGCGACGAGCTCTTTAACTTGGCATCATTTTTTACTTGGATTTGAGACAATAAAATTTTCACCTTTTTGAATGCATGATTCACCTATTTGACCGAACCTTTGACTACACATAACTTTTGGATTCGAACTCCTTCTGAGCCCGTTCAAATTACACCAGGATAGTGCCAGTGACCTCTTTCCAATGACGCCAATTCCATCAAGTTCTGAGACTGCAAAATTTTTGGGTCTTCTAGATCCATTTAGATCATTCCTTCCCACAGGGGGTTCAAACCACCCAACCCCCTTTTATAGAGATTCATTTCTATTATCATTCTTTAAATAGAAAGGAAGCCTGTATATGTAGCAAAGAAAGCCACTTGATATAGTCAGTGAGACATGTCACGTTGGATTGGTCCACATCTTCAGACCTGCCACGTCATCTACTGACTCAGATGCCGCCATCTGCCACGTGTTAACCTCTATACCTATTACATCAACAACTGCCACTATGTCTGCCATTTCAGCATGCTGATGTCATCATTATACTGTCTAGTTGACATGGTCAACCCTCAACTTTGACTGGCCATATCTTGCTCGTACGAGGTCTGATCAAGGCGAAACGAGCAGCGTCAAAATCGTGGTGACGAGCTATTCAACTTGGCATCATTAATGCTTGGATTTGAGACAATCAATTTTTAACTTTTTGAATGCCTAATTCACCTGTTTGACTAAACATTTGACTGCACATAACTTCTGCATACAAACTCCTTTTTAGCCCATTCAAGTTGCGACAGGATCGTGTCAGTGACCTCTTTTCAATGATATTGATTACGTCAGATTCTAAGACTGTAAAATTTGTAGTTCTTCTGTATCCATCTGTATCGTTATTCCCCACTAGGGGTTCAAACCACCTGACCCACTTTTATAGGGATTCGTTTCTATTATCATTCTTTAAAAAGAAAGGAGGCCCGTATATCTAGCAAAGAAAGCCACTTCGTATATTGGTGGATAGTGAAAATAGCAAGTAGGAGCTTAGGGGTTTGACCCCGAGAAACCAACCTTTTAACAATCATCAGACCTACCACGTCATTTGCTGACTTAGATGGCGCCATCTGCTGACTTAGATGCCACCATCTGCTGACTCATGTGTCAAACGCTTGACCTGCCATGTCAACAACTACCACTATGTCTGCCATGTTAGCATGCTGACATCATCATTGTACTATCTAGTCAGCATGGTCAACCCTCAATTTTGATCGGCCATATCTTGCTCCTATGAGCTCCGATCAAGGCGAAACGAGCGGCGTCGAAATCGTGACGACGAACTCTTCTACTTAGCATCATTTTTTCTTAGATTTGAGACAATCAATTTATTAGCTTTTTAAATGTCTGATTCACCTGTTTGATCAAACCTTTGACTGCAAATAACTTCTACATACGAATTCCTTTTGAGCCCGTTCAAGTTGCGTTAGGATTGTGTCAGCAACCTCTTACCAATGATACTGATTCTGTCATTCCTCCCCACTAGGGGTTCAAAACACCCGACCCCCTCTATCTAATGACACTGATTCCATCTGATTTTAAATCTATAAAATTTTTAGGTCTTCTGGATCCATTTCGATCAATCCTTCCCACTGGGGGTTCAAACCACCTGACCCCCTTTTATAGGGATTCATTTCTATTATCATTCTTTAAATAGAAAGGAGGCCCGTATATGTAGCAAAGAAATCCGCTTGGTATATTGGTGGAGAGTGAAAATAGAAAGTAGGAGGTCAGGGGTTCGACCCCCAAAAACCAATCTTTTAACAATCAAATTGCCAGATGTGCCACATGTTACCCAATCATTGGGCCACGTGGCATTACCGCATTCATCCGTCAGTGACATGTGTCATGTTGGATTGGTCCATATCATCAGACTTGCCACGTCATCTGCTGACTTAGATGCCGCCATCTGCCATGTGTCAACCTCTGGACCTACCATGTCAACAACTGCCACTGTGTCTACTATGTCAGCATGCTGATGTCATCATTGTATTGTCTAGTCAGCATGGTCAACCCTCAACTCTGACATGACATATCTTGCTCGTACAAGCTCTGATCGATGCAAAATGAGTGGCGTAGGAATCGTGGCAACGAGCTCTTCAACTTGGCATTATTTTTGCTTAGATTTGAGACAATCAATTTCTTCACCTTTTTCAATGCCTGATTCACCTATATGACCAAACCTTTGACTACACATAACTTCTACATACAAACACCTTTTAAGCTTGTTCAAGTTGCGTGAGGATCATGTCAGCAACCTCTTTCCAATGATACTGATTCCGTTAGGTTCTAAGAGTGCAAAATTTTTAGTTCTTCTGTATCCACCTAGATCATTCCTCCCCATTGGGGGTTCAAACCACCTGACCCCCTTTTATAGGGATTTGTTTCTATTATCGTTCATTAAATAGAAAGGAGGCCTGTCTATGTAGGAAAGAAAGCCGCTTGGTATATTGGTGGAGAGTGAAAAAAGCAAGCAGGAGGTCAGGGGTTCGACCCACATAAACCAACTTTTTAACAATCAAACTGCCACATTTGCCACGTGGCACGCAATCATTGGGTCACGTGGCACTACCTCATTCGTCCATCAGTGACATGTGTCACGCTGGATTGGTCCATATATTCAGAGCTGCCACGTCATCTACTGACTCAGATGCCACTATCTGCCACGTGTCAAACTCTGGATCTGCCTTGTCAACAACTGCCACTGTGTTTGACATGTCAGCATTCTGACATTATCATTGTACTATCTACTCGGCAACGTCAACCCTCAACTTTGACTAGCCATATCTTACTCGTACGAGCTTTAACCGAGGCAAAATGAGTGGCATCAAAATCGTGGCGACAAGCTCTTCGACTTGGCATCATTTTTGCTTGGATTTGAGATAATCAATTTTTCACATTTTTGAATGCCTGATTCACTTATTTGACCAAACCTTTGACTGCACATAACTTCTGCATACGAACTTTTGAGCTCGTTCAAGTTACGTTAGAATCATGTCGGTGACCTCTTTCCAATGATGCTAATTCCATCAGGTTCTGAGACTGCATGATTTTTAGGTCTTCTAGATCCACCTAGATAATTCCTCCCCACTGGGGGTTAAAACCACCTGACCCCCTTTTATAGGGATTTGTTTCAATTATCATTCTTTAAATAGAGAGGAGGCCCGTATATGTAGCAATAAAAGCTGCTTGGTATATTGGTGGAGAGTGAAAATAGGAAGCAGGAGGTCAGGGGTTCGACCGCCACAAACCAACCTTTTAACAAGAAAATCACCACATGTGCCACGTGGCACACAATCATTGGGCTACGTGGCATTCGCTCATTCGTCTGTCAGTGACACATGTCACGCTGGATTGGTCCACATCTTCAGACCTACCATGTCATCTGTTGAGTCAGTCACCATCTGCCACGTGTCAACATCTAGACCTGTGACACCGACAACTGCCACTGTGTCTGCCATGTCAGCATGATGATGTCATCATTGTACTACCTAGTCAACATGGTCAACCCTCAACTTTGACCAGCCATATCTTGCTCGTACGAGCTCCGATCAAGGAGAAACAAGTGGCTTCAGAATCGTGGCGATGAGCTCTTCGACTTGGCATCATTTTTGCTTAGATTTGAGACAATAATTTTTTCACCTTTTTGAACTATGATTCACCTGTTTGACTGAACCTTTGACTGCACATAACTTCTGCATACAAACTCCTTTTGTGCCCGTTTAAGTTGCGTCAGGATAGTGCCAGCAACCTCTTTCTAATGATGTTGATTCTATTAGGTTCTAAGACTATAAATTTTTTAGGTCTTCTGGATCCATTTAGATCATTCCTTCCCACTAGGGGTTTAAACCACCGGACCACCTTTTATAGGGATTCATTTCTATTATCATTCTTTAAATAGAAAGGAAGCCCATACATGTAGCAAAGAAAGCCACTTGGTATATTGGTGGAGAGTGAAAATAGCAAGGTTCGTCCCCACAAACCAACCTTTTAATAATCAAACTGCCACATGTGGCATGTGGCACCCAATCATTAGGCCACATGGCATTACCCCATTCATCCATCAATGACACGTGTCACACTGGATTGGTCCATATCTTTAGACCTACCACGTTATCTGCTGACTTAGATGTTGCCATCTGCCATGTGTAAACCTCTAGACCTACCACGTCAACAACTGCCACTGTATCTGTCATGTTAGCATGCTCATGTCATCATTATACTGTCTAGTTGACATGTCAACCCTCAACTTTGACCGGCCATATCTTACTCGTACAAGCTCCAATTGAGGTGAAACGAGCAGCGTCGAAATCGTGGCGACGAGATCTTTGACTTGGCATCATTTTTACTTAGATTTGAGATAATCAAATTATCACCTTTTTGAACGCCTGATTTGCCTATTTGACTAAACCTTTGACGGCACATAACTTCTGCATACGAACTCCTTTTGAGCCTATTCAAGTTGCATCAGAATCATGGCAGCGACCTCTTTCCAATGATGGTAATTATGTTAGGTTCTGAGACTACAAAAAATTTTAGTTCTTCTATATCCATCTGTATCATTATTCCCCACTAGGAGTTCAAACCACCTGACCCCCTTTTATAGGGATTCATTTCTATTATCATTCACTAAATAGAAAGGAGGCCCGTATATGTAGCAAAGAAAGTGGCTTGGTATATTGGTGGAGAGTGGAAATAGGAAGCAGGAGGTCAGGGGTTTGACCCCCACAAACCAATCTTTTAACAATTGTAACGTCAAAAAATGTCCCCTTGGTGGCTTTTCCCTTATAAGGTTTAGCTCCCGGGTCTTTAGAGTGCATTTAGGATATTGTAGTTCATATTTTAGCATCCCGATGGAATGCAACCTAGGTTTCATGACAAATGGGACTTAGGTGGACCCCTTGAGCTATACCTTGCCTAAAATAGGTGGGAGGATGATGTAGAGGAAATGAACAACTTAACTCCTTATAGGCAAAGTTCATTACAAAGGAAGAAAAGGTCAGTCTCTCAATCTCACTCCTCCATTGACTGTCCTTGATCTGCAACTATGACAATCACACTGTAACCAAACAACACAAACTTGTTCAACACATGACCAACACATGGTCTCTGACCAAATACCTATGTTCTGTACTTGCAAGGACAGAGGATAGCAAATGACAGTTTGACTACACTTTGACAGTGTTTGGGAAAGGCTTGTTCCTTGTAGCCCTGCCATTAAGGACTGTCAAACACAACTTTCAGTGTAGACCTCCATTCAAGACTGTCTAAGACTTTTGAGATACCCATTATCCTTATTATCAACATGCCAAGAAATCAACATAGCTTACTTTGGGAAGTATTGCTAAACCAAGGACTGTCACCGAACCAATTAGGCTTATTAGGCCTTGCATATACAGGGGTCTTATTGATTCTCCTATCTCCTGCCTCAATCTCTCTCAACCAACTTTTGAAACACGTGCAACATGGTCTACTAGTGCTCATTCAAGCATCAAAGTTCTACCCTCATCAATATTTTACCAAACCCTAGGTCTATGGCTCTTATACTATTTACAAAATCCCTGATTTCAGACCGTGACAGTCCAAAAGCATCCAACACTAATAGAAATATACTTCTCCTAAATCTTCAAGCTTCCTTAGTGATTGACAACATTTAAAACATCTCCTTCCACACCCTTCTAGGGTTTACAAACCTTATTGGAACACAAAATAGTCTCAAAATCAGTCATGACTGTGACTGTCAAACTTAGTCCTGACAGGATAGGCTTCCTTAAGGGTATAAACCTCAATCTATTTGCCAAATTCAACTTATGGAACATGAATTTATCTCACTTGCCTCCTCTACTAAGCCACAACCATCAAGGGAAATGTTAAACCCACACTAAGCACACCAAAATTACAAGTTTACTGCCCTTTACCAATCTGTGACAGATAGAACAGCACTAGGGTACCATCAAATACAATATAAACCTCGACCATCTGGTCTAAACACTTGTCATAAAAAAATATGGTTTATTTCAGATCATTGAATTCATGTATGGATTCATTACCATATAAAAAGATCCTAGAAACTTCATTAAACTGCTCACTGCTTACCCTAAGACAGGGTTTTAACCACTTCTTGAAAATTCTTAATAACTAACACAAATTAGAACCAAAATGCATGGGACAAGAAGCAAATGGAAGGTGATTGAATGCACTACCACTTACAATCAATTAGACATCATTTCCCATCCGTACAAGGCCGTACAACACCTGGAAACACTGTATTTATGAAGAAAATGCATAAAAAATAGTGCTCTTTATTGATCCAATTCTTGAACTCAATCACCCACGAATTCTTAAATGGATATAAGGCCTTTTAAAGGCATTACAACTTGTCCTTTCAGTTTCTAACTACCTCCAAATGAATGAAACTACTCTATGACCTTTCATCTTCCATATGTTGCATTGCAACTTTACAATTTTGCATCATTTACACAAATTTGAACTTAGACCTCTCTTAGTGACTTTAATAAAAGGAAAATAACTTAAATTATCTCATTACATTTAAAATCAACAAATTTCAATCAAACTCCTATGGAAACATCAATTTGTGAAGGTGCTCCTGCACCAGAGGACTTGGGCGCCTGCGTCCTAGTCCTTCCCTATTTTAGGGCAGCCCCAATTTGTGGGTGTTAGTGAGTGTTATTAGGTCCCTTTGCTGACACGGTAAGTTGGAATTTCAAATATCTTGGCGGGAGTGCTTGTAGGTGCATATATAAGCATGTGTAGGCATTCATTTGAAAACAAGATTTCAATTAGAAGATTATTGTGAACTCTAGGAATTCTCAAGGTGATTTAAGGCTTTCTATTATGTTACAAGTGTAGACTTGTGTGTTTTGTGCATTGATATTTGTAGATTTGAGCATCAATTCCTTCATGGCATGAAGAGCATCTTCCTCTATGAAAGATTCACTACAAGGTGACATAATATTGTGCTTTTATTGTTGTTTCCTTTAGTTTTTGGCCTCTGCCTCACAAGGGCACGCCCTCTTTATCTGACAACGGTGTTCGGAGACTTAAGTGTCCTTCGGGGTTTGACTGAGGCAAACCTCTAAACACCACAACCCCAAAACCAAGTCTTGTGATTGTAGGTTATAGGTGTTGCATATGGGAAAAGTGGAGTTGCAAGAAGGATGGAAAGACATCAAGGATTCAGGATCTAAAGAAAAGACGGACAGAAGAGCACTTCCAGGACTAGGGCGCCCGCTCTAGTGTCCTCTGAAGGTAGATTTCAGGAAACAAAAGTTACAGGGTTGATCAGTGTCCAAATGAGATCTAGATTTCCCAAAAAAGTAGGTACCTTGGACTTGGGTGCCTGCTCCAATGTCCCTAACTGTTCGGCTTCGAAACCTTGAAAATAGGTACTCTATAATTCTACATTTTTCTCCCGTCTGTAAGAGGTTTTTCCGTTATTCATTAATTTGTTGTCCTATTTTCATAATTAGGGTTTTAATGGTCAATTAAGCATAGGAGAAGGAAAAATTGATAATTAATTCCCTAATCCAAGTTTTCCTACATCTGAAAGTGACTCTAGGGTATGATAGTGCTTGCCATTCAACCCGAGATCCTTTAATGTATAGTGGACAGGCGGATTTTAATATCTAAACCACAAAGGATTAACAAAATCTAATTTTCCCCTAAACATTTTGGTGAACCCATTTTTTTGGACTTAAATTGTAACTTGCTGAGTGTTTGTCCGCAGATTTGGTGTGATTTCATTCATTCATTTGGTCATTTATCTTATTGCATTAAGAAAATTTCAAAAAAATTGGAAAAATACAAAAAAATTCCATTGTTGGGCTTACTAAATTGTGTCAATTCTTCCTCAATTTTCCTAATTCATGATTTTTGCATTAGATCTAATACAAACTATAGAAAAATATAAAAATTCAAAATCTTGCTTTGCATTTTCATCATTTAATTGCTAGGGTTTTGTGAAAATTTTGTCAATTTTATAAGCTAGTAATTCCAAAATCTAGTGTTTGTAGGCAATATCTTTTATCAGATTTTTCTACTAATTTTAGAGGCTAATTCAAATTTTTATTTGGCTTTAGTCTTGCATTTTAGTGTGAATTTGCATTTTGCATTGAAAATTTCAACAAAACTAGCAATTTTGGTGCAATTTCATTATATTTGCTTGGGAATTTTTCATGATTAAGATTTAAAATTATTTTTAGATTTTATAGTATGTAATTTCCATCATAAATCAGACATTAAATCATTCGCATAACATTTGTTCCAAAATTTCAAACCTAGGGCTTCAAAAACAATGATTTTCACTAATTTTGGCCTTATTGACTTCATAAATTTGCACCATAGGCATGTTGTGAAAGATATTTTAGCATTATTTTTCTATTATTAGGGTAATAATTTTCTTCCCCTCATAAAAAGCTTCACAACACCCTTTTTACGGGCTCTTGTAGTGAAAAATCGGCGAAAAACTACGCATTTTGACAATTTTTGCCCTAGGGTTTGACCTAGTTTGCACCCCAATTGTGTTGTGATCAGTTTTATGGATTGAGGTGACTGATATTATTTATATTCTTTGATTTCCCTCCTAAAATTTCTTACAACACCTCTTTTGCTAGGTCTTGGAGTTGAAAAACTGTGAAAAATAGCCTATTTTTGCTATATTTTCACTAGGGTTTGACCTTGAATTTCACTAAAACCGCGTTGTGTTGGGTATTTTGGAACCAAGTGGATATTATTGTGATATTATTTTCTTTTCATCACCATTTTCCTCACAACACCCTTTGTTATACTCTCTTGCATTGAATTTTGGTGAAAAAAGTGCCTATTTTTGACATACTTTTACTATAATTGACTTGGCAGTATCTTAAATTTGCATCAAGAGTGTGTTGAGAGTGAGATTATTGCTGCATGAGTTTAATAAATTGCTTCCCTAAGAGAAATATTCCTTTAAGAAGAAGCATAAGAAACATGGGATCTAGTGCTCTTGAAGAAGTTGGTACTTTGGACACCTTTACAAAGGGAGAAAATCAAATTGTGCAAGATATTATACATCCTCCAACCTCAATGGAAGAACAAACTTTTCACAATGTTGATGATACTATTGAGGCAACAGGATATGTATCTGATGAGCAAATAGAAAAATTGGATAAAGACTTAGCAGAATTCCAATCATTTATGGAAAATGAGAGAATAGCTGAAGAAGTCGTTCCTGCAATTCATAACATAAGAGAACTGATAAAAGAAGGACAAGATGGTGTTAACGCACTTCGTGGTCTAACACATATTGTGCAAACAAATATCATGCCAATAATTGAATGTGTGCAAATGATAAATAACACTTTATCACCATCTCATACTCAAGTTTCCATACCTATACCAAATATAGGAGTATCCACTTTTACATCAACAATTTTAACAACTAATGCGAACACTTGTAGTAATGCTACCACTGGTATTAGAGTATCTAATAACACTAATTACAAAGTTGTGGGATTTAATTATTAGAATTTGATTCCTAAAGGGACGTCTTCTATGAATAATTGCTCTTAACCTCCTATCTATTCCACTCATTTCCAGCCACCCATTACATATTCGCAACCATCTTCCACATATCAATATGGCCAACCACTGCTAACATATTCTCAACCTCTGCATATTGTGTCTCAAGCTCATTCACCTCCTCACTTTGCTTCCAATTCCTCACAACAAACCACATCTCCAAATGATGCCATCCTAAACCAACTTTTACAGGGCATGACTGCTTTGCAACAAAAGGTAACAAACTTGACAAATTCTTCGCAACCTAGCCTACCGACATATCATGCCTGTAATCCGTTATGCAATCTTGAGAACCCCCATGCCTGAGAGGTTTGAGACTCCTCGCTTTGAAAAATATGGTGGAAAAGGAGATCCTAATATCCATGTGGCAACATTCACAGCGATGTATAGTGATTTCTATTTTGAAGAGGATTTATTAGCAAAACTTTTCCCACGATCTCTCAAAGATACCACTCTAGAATGGTTCTTCTCTTTGCCTCCGAATTCAATTCACTCCTTTTCCCAGTTGATTGATCAATTTTTACAACATTTTCAAGCAAACCTCAGACCCCAAATCACTCTTATTGACTTGGTTCAATGCAAACAAGGTTTGAAAGAGAAGTTGACTAAATTCATTAGCCTTTATGCTCAAATTCAATATCAGGTGAAAGATGAGGATGTTCATAAGATATTCATTACAAATCTAAAACCTAATATTCATGATAATATTCTCTTGATGAAGTACAACTCTTTTCAACATTTATGCACCACCCTTCGTGATTATCAACTTTCGTCTAGTCAGTATGAAAACCAAAACTCATCAGCTCAAGTTGGACAATCCATGGGTGGAACATCACAAAACAACTTTAAAAGGAACAATAACAGGGGTTTCATCAAGATCAATGGACCAAATACAAATGTGTCTGCTATAAACATTCCAAAGAAATAATCATATCAACTGAGGAAGTTTACTCCGATATCTGAATCCTATCATTCTATCATGAATCAAGCTGTGAGTAATAACATTCTGAAGCTTCCCCCGATTAAGCCTATTGATCCTAGCAAACAAGGACCTTACTTTGATGCTAATGCCTTTTGTCATTATCATTGGACACAAGGATATGACACTAAATGATGTATACGTCTTAAACATGAGATACAGGACCCTATTGATTTAAATGTCATCCAGGTATCAGGTGTGAATGATAATGGAAATAAATCAGTTGCTCTGCTGAATCAAAACTTACAAATCTTCACTAAACCTTTTCCTAAGCATACTAAAAATAATATGGTGGAACAAGATTTAGTGGAAGTAGATGAGGATGATTACTTGGACTATGACAGTATCGTGGGAATGATTGAAGTAGATAAGAAACAACTAGATCACCCACCTCGTCCACAAAGAAATGGAATCTACATTGAGGTTCCTCCTCCGTTATCCTTATATGGATTAGGAGATAATCAAAATACCTTTGAAAAGAAAGAACAACAGTCGATACAGATGAGCAAGAGGGTACAGGATGAATCCTGCTACTGTTCTAGAAAGATTTACCAACAAAAAAAAGCTAAAAATCAGAAAAGAGCAAGACAACAATCAATAGTTGAAAATAACAGTGGTTCTCCCCCTCATAAGAAATAAAAGCCTAATATAAATAGGGATTTAAAGAACAATCATTATATAATAACAAACAAGACTTCCATAAGAACCACTAAAATTTTACAACAAACATGATTGAATACCTCTCTAAGAGGTTTGCGAGCTCTAACATATAATATGGAGACCCTACAGGTAAGTATCTTTAACCCTTTATCTCTCTTGTGATGTGCTTCCCCCATGATGTGTTATGTGTTGTTTAGGCCTCCTGGGATGACCTCGGATTCTCCCGTAAGGTTCGAGATACCAGGAGACTGCCTCTATTGTGACCTTCTTCTGTTTGTATCATCATTCTTCTATATTGCCTCTCTCTCTGATTTCATTGTTGTGTGTTGTGTATTATGGACATAGCGTTGTGGTTGGTGACTTGGGGGCACCCTCCTACGTGACTGTCCCTAAGACACTTGTTTCTCCTCTCTTATTTATTATTTCCCTTCCTCTAGTGTTTCCATCTAGCAGGCGGATGATGACAAACATTTATATTGATGTGGACCTAGTGTCCCTTTCGAGAGCAATAAAAAAATGGACTATAGTTCCTAATATGACAATGGGGTTGTATATTTTATCCGATGCTTGCCTAGTGGAAGCACTCATGCTTTCCACGTAGTGAATTCAATGATGTTTCTATTGCATTTACAAACCTTAACAATACTGTTGCTCCATGCACCTTTGTTTGTCTTTAGCCTTGGTGGTACTCGATTCGAAGAGCTTCGTGATATAGCCCCTGGTTATTCTTGAACTCTGAATTCATTGTATAACCTTGACTCTTTGTGTGGTTAATCATATGCATTGATGTTGTTGTTTATCATGATGTTGTAGACACTAACATGTTTCTTGCATGGATGTGTTTGTGAGAACATTTCGCAATCGTAAAGTACATGTCACCTCTGGGGGGCATGGGCTTTGCGAAAGTCGGTGTTCCCTTGCATGTTTTCTTCCTATCTTAACGTGCTTGATATCGTTGCATGATATCAACTACCTTAAGGTGGGGGCATATATAAGGTAAGTTGTCCATTGTAGATGTTAGCAATGTGCTTGTCCTCAGGTGTAGGCTAGTACGATGAGTACTTCCTACATCTTGATTTTGTTTGCAATCAATCTATCTATTGCGTATACTTCCTTTTCACCGTAAGTTGTCTCTGTGATGCAAGTGGGGTTATATTCTTTTGAGCTCATACCTCCTTTTCACTATAAGGCATCTCTGTAACGTGGGTGGGGTGGTATGCCATGCTTCCTTTTCACTGTAAGGCATCTCTGTGAAGTGGGCGAGGTTGTATTTTCAAAAGTCCTCTGTGGAGGCGAGGAGCGGTTCTGTGACTAACTCAACCCTTAAGTGTGTTGTCAGTGATTATTGTGGTGAAGCGCAATCGTCGGTGTGTGCCAATAATGTGCCTGAGATGGTGATGAGCCTAGAAATAGGGAACACACCATCACTTGTCTGTCGTGTTTTCTCCGTGTCTTCAAGTGTTGTTTTGGCGTGCTTGTTTTGTTTGGCGTGTTTGTTTCCCCATATGCGATATGCATTTTGGGAGTTTTTGCATGTCTGGTGTGTGTGTTGCCCCATATGCAGAGACCAGCGCCTTTGAGTAGTGCTTCCTGCATTTTGGGAGGTTTGTTTACTTTCTAGTACTTGCATTTTCATTTCATATATATGAGAAAAAGAAAAGAAAAGATATCATTTCTATCTTCCATGCATTAACTGTCTGCGCTGTGTTCTGTGTGAGTGTAACTATCTTCTCCGTGTTCTGCGTGACTGTAACTGTCTTCTCTGTGCTCTACGTGCCTGTTACTATTTTCTATGTGATTGGCGTGTCTTCTCCGTGCTTGATGTGTTTGTGACCTTACTTTAATGCATGTATTGGCCTTGCGTTTATACATACATAAAGTGAGGATTAAATGTAACATCAGAAAATGTCCCCTTGGGGGCTTTTCCCTCATAAGATTTAGCTCCCAAGTCTTTAGAGTGTATTTAGGACATTTTAGTTCATATTTTAGCATCCTGATGGAATGATACCTAGGTTTCACAACAAATGGAACCTAGGTGGACCCCTTAAGCTGTACCCTGCCTAAAATAGGGGGGAGCACTTGGGCACCCGTGCCCTAGTCCTACCCTATTTTAGGGCAGCCCCAATTTGCTGGTGTCGGTTAGTGACCATTATTAGGTCCTTTTGTCGACATGGTAAGTTAGAATTTCAAATATCTTAGCGGGAGTGCTTGTATGTGCATATATAAGCATGTGTAGGCATTCATTTGAAAACAAGATTTCAATTAGATGATCATTGTGAACTCTAGGCATTCTCAAGGTGATTCAAGGCTTTCTATTGTGTTGCAAGAGTAGACTTGTGTGTTTTGTGCATTGATATTTGTAGATTTGAGCATCAATTCCTTCATGGCATTAAGAGCATCTTACTCCATGAAAGATTAATATTGTGCTTTTATTATGGTTTCCTTTTATTTTTGGCCCCTGCCTCACAAGGGTACACCCTCTTTATCTGACAATGGTGTTTGGAGAGTTAAGTGTCCTTCGGGGTTTGACTGAGGCAAACCTCTAAACACCACAACCCCGAAACTAAGTCTTGTGATTGCAGGTTACAGGTGTCGCATCTGGGAAAAGTGGAGTTGCAGGAAGGCTGGAAAGACATCAAGGATTCGGGATCTAAAGAAAAGACGGACATAAGAGCACTTCTGGGACAAGGGCGCCCGCTCTAGTGTCCTCTGAAGGCAAATTTCAGGAAACAGAAGTTACAAGACTGATCATTGTCTAAAGGAGATCAAGATTCCTTGAAAAAATAGGTACCTTGGACTTGGGCGCCTGCTCCAGTGTCCCTGACTGTTCTGCTTCGGAACCCCAAAAATAGGTACTATGTAATTCTATATTTTACTCCTGTCTGTAAGAGGTTTTTATGTTATTTATTAATTTGTTGTCCTATTTGCATAATCAGAGTTTTAATGGTCAATTGAGCATAGGAGAAGGAAAAATTAATAATTAGTTCCCTAATCCAAGTTTCCCTACATCTGAAAGTGACTCTAGGGTATGATAGTGCTTGCCATTCAACCCTAGATCCTTTAATGTATAGTGGAGAGGCGGATTTAACATCTAAACCACAAAGGATTAACAAAATCTAATTTTCTACTAAACAACAATCAAATCGCCACATGTGCCACGTGGCATTACCTCTTTCATCTGTCAGTGACACGTGTCATGCTGGATTGGTCCACATCATCAAACCTGCCACATCATCTACTAACTCAAATGCCACTATCTACCATGTGTCAACCTCTAGACTTGGCAAGTCAAAAACTACCACTGTGTCTGTCATGTCAGCATGCTGATGTCATCATTGTATTGTCTAGTTAGCATGGTCAAGCCTCAACTTTGATCGGCCATATCTTGCTCGTACGAGCTCCGATCGAGGTGAAATGAGTGGTGTCAAAATCGTGATGACGAGCTCTTCGACTTGGCATCATTTTTGCTTGGATTTGAGACAGTCAATTTTTCACCTTTTTGACCACCTAATTCACCTATTTAACCAAACCTTTGACTGCACATAATTTCTGCATAAGAACTCTTTTTCAGCTCGTTCAAGTTGAGTCAGGATCGTGTCAGTGACCTCTTTCCAATGATGTTGATTCCGTCAGGTTCTAAGACTACAAAATTTTTAGTTCTTCTGTATCCACCTGGGTCATTTCTCCCCACTAGGGGTTCAAACCACCCGACCCCTTTTATAGGGATTCGTTTCTATTATCATTCATTAAATAGAAAGGAGGCCCATATATGTAGCAAAGAAAGCTACTAGGTATATTGGTGGAGAGTGAATAAAGCAAGCAGGAGGTTAGGGGTTCGACCCCCACAAACCAACCTTTTAACAATGAAACTACCACATGTGCCACTTGGCACCCAATCAGTGGGCCACGTGCCATTACCTCATTCGTCTGTAAATGACACGTCTCATGTTGGATTGGTCCACATCTTCAGACCTGCCACGTCATCTGCTGACTCAGATGCCACCATCTACCACATGTCAAACTTTGGATCTGCCATGTAAAAAACTGCCAGTGTCTGCCATGTCAGCATGCTGACGTCATCATTGTACTATCTAGTCGATATGGTCAACCCTCAACTTTGACCAGCCATATCTTGCTCGTCAAAATCATGGCGATGAGCTCTTTGACTTAGCATCATTTTTGTTTCGATTTGAGACAATCAATTTTTCACCTTTTTGAACCCCTGATTCACCTATTTGACCAAACTTTTGACTGCACATAACTTCTGCATACGAACTCCTTTTGAGCCCATTCAAGTTGCATCAAGATCGTGTCAGCGACCTCTTTCCAATGATGCTGATTCCGTTAGGTTCTGAGACTGCAAAATTTTTAGTTCTTCTGTGTCCATCTAGATCATTATTCCCCACTGAGGGTTCAAACCACCCGATCCCCTTTTATAGGGATTCGTTTCTATTATCATTCTTTAAATAGAAAGGAGGCCTGTATATGTAGCAAAGAAAGTCGCTTGGTATATTGGTGAAGAGTGAAAATAGCAAGCAGGAGGTCAGGAGTTTGACCCCCACAAACTAACCTTTTAACAATCAAACCACCACATGTGCCACGTGGCACGCAATCATTGGGCCACGTGGCATTACCTCATTCTTCTGTCAGCGACCCCTGTCATGCTAGATTGGTCCACTTCTTCAGACCTACCACGTCATCTACTAACTCAGATGCTGGCATATGCCACGTGTCAAACTTTGGAGCTGCCACATCAACAACTGCCACTATGTCTGCCATTTTAGCATGCTGACATCATCATTGTACTATCTAGTCAACATTGTCAACCCTCAACTTTGACCGGCCATATCTTGCTCGTATGAGCTTCGATTGAGGGGAAATGATCGACGTTGAAATCGTGACGACGAGCTCTTCGACTTGACATCATTTTTGTTTAGATTTGAGACAATCATTTTTTCACCTTTTTAAACCCCTGATTCCCCTATTTGACTAAACCTTTGATTACATACGAACTCCTTTTGAGCCCGTTCAAGTTACATTAGGATCGTGTCAGCAACCTCTTTACAATGATCTTGATTCCATCATGTTCTAAGACTGTAAATTTTTTTGGTCTTCTGGATCCACCTGGATCATTCCTCCCCACTTGGTGTTCAAACCACCCAGCCCCCTTTTATAGGGATTCACTTCTATTATCATTCCTTACATAGAAAGGAGGCCCATATATGTAACAAAGGAAGCTGCTTGGTATATTGGTGGAGAGTGAAAATAGAAAGCATGAGGTCAATAGTTCGACCCCCACAAACCAATCTTTTAACAATCAAACTACCACATGTGCCACGTGGCACCCAATCATTGGGCCACATTGCATTACGTCATTCATCCGTCAGTGACACATGTCAGGCTGGATTAGTCCACATCATCAGTCCTCCCACGTTATTTGCTAACTCAGATGCCACCATCTTTCATGTGTCAACATCTGGACCTGCCATGTCAACAACTACCACTGTCTCTGCAATGTCAACATGTTGATGTCATCATTGTTTGTCTAGTCTGCATGGTCAACCCTCAACTTTGACCAGCCATATCTTGCTTGTATAAGCTTCGATCGAGGTGAAACGACCGACGTCAGAATCATGGTATGAGCTCTTCGACTTGGCATCATTTTTGCTTGGATTTGATACAATCAAATTTTCACCTTTTTCAATGCCTGATTCGCCTATTTGACTAAACCTTTGACTGTACATAATTTCTGCATACGAACTCCTTTTGAGCCTATTCAAGTTGTGTCAGTATCATGTCAGCAACCTCTTTCCAGTGATCTTGATTCCGTCAAGTTCTAAGATTGCAAAATTTTTAGTTCTTTTGTATTCACCTGGATCATTCCTCCCCATTGGGGGTTCAAACCACCCGACCCCCTTTTATAGGGATTCATTTCTATTATCATTCATTAAATAGAAACGAGGCTCGTATATGTAGCAAAGCAAGCAGCTTGGTATATTGGTGGAGAGTGAAAAAAGTAAGCAGGAGGTCAGGGGTTCGACCCCCACAAACCAACCTTTTAACAATCAAACCACAACATGTGCCACGTGGCACCTAATCGTTGGGCCACGTGACATTACCGCATTCATCCGTTAGTGACACGTGTCACGCTGGATTAGTCCACATCTTCATACTTGCCACATCATCTGGATCCACCTAGATCATTCCTCCCCACTCGGGGTTCAAACCACCCGACCTGCTTTTATAGGGATTAATTTCTATTATCATTCTTTAAATAGAAAGGAGGCTTATATATGTAGCAATGAAAGTTGCTTGGTATATTGGTGGATAATGAAAATAGGAAGCAGGAGGTCAAGGGTTCGACCCCCACAAATCAACCTTTTAAGAAGCAAATCGCCACATGTGCCACATGCCACCCAATCATTGGGCCACGTGGCATTCGCTCATTCGTCCATCAGTGACACGTGTCACGTTGGATTGGTCAGCATCTTCAAACCTGCCATGCCAACAACTGCCCCTATGTCTGCCATGTCAGCATGATGACATCATCATTGTACTGTCTAATCAGCATGGTCAACACTCAACTTTGACTGGCCATATCTTGCTTGTACGAGCTTCAATCAAGGCATAATGAGCGGCGTCAGAATCGTGGCGACGAGATCTTTGACACGACATCATTTTTTTTGGATTTGAGACAATAAACTTTTCACCTTTTTGAATGCATGATTCACTTGTTTGGCTAAACATTTGACTGCACATAACTTCTGCATACAAACTCCTTTTGAGCCCATTCATGTTGCGTCAGGATCGTTCCAGCGACCTCTTTCCAATGACGCTGATTCCGTTAGGTTCTAAGACTACAAAATTTTTAGGTCTTCTGGATCCATTTAGATCATTCCTTCCCACTGAGGGTTCAAACCACCTGACCCCCCTTTATAGGGATTTGTTTCTATTATCATTCTTTAAATAGAAAGGAAGCCCATATATGTAGCAAAGATAGCCGCTTGGTATACTCGTGGAGAGTGAAAATAGATAGGTTCGACCGCACAAACCAACCTTTTAACAATCAAACCGCCATATGTGCCACGTGGCACCAAATCATTAGGCCACCTAGCATTACTTCATTCGTCTGTCAGTGACACATGTCACGTTGGATTGGTCCACATCTTCAAACCTGCCGCGCCATTTGCTGACTCAGATGCCGCCATCTGCAACATGTCAACCTATGGACCTACCACATCAACAACTGTCACTGTGTCTACCATGTCAGCATGTTGATGTCATCATTGTACTATCTAGTCAACATAGTCAACCCTCAACTTTGACTGGCCATATCTTGCTCATATGAGCTTCAATTGAGGAGAAACGAGCAGTGTCGAAATCATGTCGACGAGCTCTTCAACTTGATATCATTTGTGTTTGGATTTGAGAAAATCAATTTTTCACCTTATTGAACACCTGATTCACCTGTTTGACCGAACCTTTGACTGCACAAAACTTCTACATATGAACTCCTTTTGAGCCCATTCAAGTTGCATTAGGATCGTGTCAACGACCCCTTTCGAATGATGCTGATTTCGTCAGGTTCTGAGACTGCAAAATCTTTAGTTCTTCTTTATCCATCTGGATCATTATTCCCCAGTAGGGGTTCAAACCACGCGACCCCCTTTTATAGGGATTCATTTCTATTATCATTCTTTTAATAGAAAGGAGGCCCGTATATGTAGCAAAGAAAGACGTTTGGTATATTCTTGGAGATTGAAAATAGCAAGTAGGAGGTCAGGGGTTCGACCCCCACAAACCAACTTTTTATCAATCAAACCACCACATGTGCCACGTGGCACCCAATCATTGGGCCACGTGGCATTACCTCATTCTTCTGTCAATGACACATGTCACACTGGATTGGTCAGAATCTTCAGACTTTCCACGTCATTTGCTGACTCAGATGCTGCCATCTGCCACGTGTCAAGCTCTGAACTTGCCATGTCAACAACTGCCAATGTATCTACCATGTCAGCATGCTGACGTCATCATTGTACTGTTTAGTCAACATGGTAAACCCTCAACTTTGACCGGCCATATCTTGCTTGTATGAGCTCTGATTAAGGCAAAACGAGCGGCATTGAAATCGTGACGATGAGCCCTTCGACTTGGCATCATTTTTGCTTGGATTTGAGACAATCAATTTTGTACCTTTTTAAACGTCTAATTTACTTATTTGACTGAACCTTTGATTACACAACTTCTGCATACGAACTCCTTTTGAGCCCGTTCAAGTTGCGTTAGGATCATGTCAGTAACCTCTTTCCAATGATATTGATTCTGTCATGTTCTCACATTGCAAAAGTTTCTGGTCTTCTGGATCCACCTGGATCATTCCTCCTCACTTGGGGTTCAAACCATGGAACCCCCTTTTATAGGGATTCGTTTCTATTATCATTCTTTAAATAGAAAGGAGGCCAGTATATGTAGCAAAAAAAGCCACTTGGTATATTGGTGGAGAGTGAAAATAGGAAGCAGGAGGTCAGGGGTTCAAGCCCCACAAACCAATCTTTTAACAATCAAACCACGACATGTGCCACATGGCACCCAATCATTGGGCCACGTGGCATTACTTCATTCATCCATCAGTGACACGTGTCATGCTAGATTGGTCCACATCATCAGACCTGCCACATCATCTGCTGACTCAGATGAAGCCATCTACCATGTGTCAACCTCTGGACCTGCCATGTCAACAACTGTCACCGTGTCTGCCATGTCAGTACGCTTACGTCATCATTGTAATGTCTAGTCAGCATGGTCAACCCTAAACTTTGACCGGCCATATCTTGCTCGTACAAGCTCTAATCAAGGCAAAATGACCAGTGTTAGAATCGTGGCGATGAGCTCTTCGACTTGGCATCATTTTTGTTTAGATTTGAGATAATCAAATTTTCACCTTTTTGAATCCCTGATTCGCCTATTTGACCAAACCTTTGACTACTCATAACTTCCGCATACAAACTCCTTTTGAGACCGTTCAAGTTGCATTAGGATCGTGTCAGCAACCTCTTTCCAATGATACTAATTCCGTCAAGTTCTAAGACTACAAAATTTTTAGTTCTTCTGTATCCACTTGGATCATTCCTCCCCACTGGGGGTTCAAACCACTCAACCCCCTTTAATAGTGATTCGTTTCTATTATCATTCATTAAATAGAAAGGAGACCCATATATGTAGCAAAGAAAGCCGCTTGGTATATTGGTGGAGAGTGAAAAAAGCAAGCAAGAGGTTAGGGTTTCAACCCCCACAAACAAACCTTTTAACAATCAAACTGTCACATGTGCCACGTGGCACCTAATCATTGGGCCACATGGCACTACTTCATTTGTCCGTTAGTGACACGTGTCACGTTGGATTGGTCCACATCTTCAGACCTGCCACATCATCGCTCACTCAAATGCCGCCATCTTCCACGTCAACAACTACCACTGTGTCTGCCATGTGAGCATGCTGACGTCATCATTGTACTATCTAGTCAGCATGGTCAACCCTCAACTTTGATCAACCATATCTTGCTCGTACAAGCTCTGATCGAGGCGAAACGAGCGGCGTCAAAATTGTGCCGAGGAGTTCTTTGACTTGGCATCATTTTTGCCTAGATTTCAGACAACCAATTTTTCACCTTTTTGAATGCCTGATTGCCCTGTTTGATGGAACCTTTGACTGCACATAACTTCTGTATAGGAACTCCTGTTGAGCCCATTCAAGTTGCATTATGATCGTGTTAACGACCTCTTTAAAATGATGCTGATTCCATCAAGTTATGAGACTGTAAGATTTTTAGGTCTTCTGGATTCACCTAGATCATTCATCCCCACTGGGGGTTCAAACCACCCGACCCCCTTTTATAGGGATTTGTTTCTATTATCATTATTTAAATAGAAAGGAGGCCCGTATATGTAGCAATGAAAGCCACTTGGTATATTGGTGGAGAGTGAAAATAGGAAGCAGGAGGTCAGGGGTTTGATCCCCACAAACCACCCTTTTAACAAGTAAATCGCCACATGTGCCACGTGGCATTCGCTCATTCGTCCGTCAGTGACACATGTCACGCTAGATTGGTCCATAACTTCAGACCTGCCACGTCGTCTCTTGACTCAGATGCAGCCATCTGCCACGCATTGACCTCTAGACCTGCCATATCAACAACTGCCACTATGTCTGCCATGTTAGCATGCTGATGTCATCATTGTACTGTCTAGTTGACATGGTCAACCCTAAACTTAGACCGGCCATATCTTGTTCGTACGAGCTCCTATCGAGGCAAAACGAGCGGCGTCAAAATCATGATGACGAACTCTTTAACTTGGCATCATTTTTGCTTGAATTTGGGACAATTAAATTTTCACCTTTTTAAATCCCTGATTCACCTATTTTACCAAACCTTTGACTGCATACGAACTCCTTTTGAGCCCATTCAAGTTGCGTCAGGATCGTGTCAGCTACCTCTTTCCAATGATGCTAATTCCTTTAGGTTTCAAGAGTGCAAATTTTTTAGTTCTTCTGTATCCACCTGGATCATTCCTCCCCACTAGGGGTTTAAAGTACCCAAACCCTTTTATAGGGATTCGTTTCTATTATCATTTATTAAATAGAAAGGAGGCCTGTATATGTAGCAAAGAAAGCCACTTGGTATATTGGTGGAGAGTGAAAAAAGCAAGCTGAAGTTCAGGGGTTCGACTCCCACAAACCAACCTTTTAACAATCAAACCGCCACATGTGCCACATGGCATTACCTAGTTCGTCCGTCAGTGACACATGTCATGCTGGATTGGTCCACATGTTCAAACCTACCACGTCATCTGCCATGTGCCAAACTCTGGATCTGCCACATCAACAACTACCACTATGTCTGCCATGTTTGCATGTTGACGTCATCATTGTACTATCTAGTCGGCATGGTCAACCCTCAACTTTGACCAGCCCTATCTTGCTCATACGAGCTCTGATCGAGGCGAAACGAGTAGAGTCAAAATCGTGGCGAAGACCTCTTCAACTTGGCATCATTTTTGCTTGGATTTGAGAAAATCAAATTTTCACCTCTTTGAAACCCTGATTCACCTGTTTGACCGAACCTTTGACTGCACATAACTTCTGTATACGAACTCATTTTGAGCCCATTCGAGTTGCGTTAGGATCATTTTCAGCGACCTCTTTCCAATAATGCTGATTCCGTTAGGTTCTAAAACTACAAGATTTTTAGGTTTTCTAGATCCACCTAGGTCATTCCTCCCCACTAGGGGTTCAAACCACCCGACCCCCTTTTATAGGGATTTGTTTCTATTATCATTCTTTAAATAGAAAGGAGGCATGTATATGTAGCAATGAAAGTCGCTTGGTATATTGATGGAGAGGGAAAATAGGAAGCAAGAGGTCAAGGGTTCGACCCCCACAAACTAACCTTTTAACAAGCAAATCGCCACATGTGCTACGTGGCATCCAATCATTGGGCCACGTAGCATTCGCTCATTCGTCCGTTAGTGACATGTGTTACGCTGGATTGGTCCACTTATTCAGACCTGCCACATCATATGTTGAGTCAGATGCCGCCATTTGCCATGTGTCAACATCTAGACCTGCCACGCCAACAATTGCCACTATGTCTACCATGTCAGCATGATGACATCATCATTGTATTATATAGACAGCATGGTCAGACCTCAAATTTGACTAGCCATATCTTTCTCGTACGAGCTCCGATCAAGGCGAAATGAGTGGTGTCAGAATCGTGGCAACGAGTGCTTCGACTTGACATCATTTTTGCTTGGATTTGAGACAATAAATTTTTCACCTTTTTGATCACATGATTTCCCTGTTTGACCGGACCTTTGACTGCACATAACTTCTGCATACAAACTCTTTTTGAGCCCATTCAAGTTCCATTAGGTTCATGCCAGCGACCTCTTTCCAATGACGCTGATTCTGTCAAGTTCTGAGACTGCAAAATTTTTAGGTCTTCTAGATCCATTTAGATCATTCCTTCCCACTGGTGGTTCAAACCACCTGACCCCCGTTTATAGGGATTCGTTTCTATTATCATTCTTTAAATAGAAAGGAAGCCCGTATATGTAGCAAAGAAAGCCGCTTGGTATATTGGTGGAGAGTGAAAATAACAAGGTTCGACCCCACAAACCAACCTTTTAACAATCAAATCGCCACATGTGCCATGTGGCACCCAAGCATTAGGCCACATGGCATTACCTCATTCATCCGTCAGTGACACGTGTCACGCTTGATTTGTCCACATCTTCAGACTTGCCACGTCATCTCCTGACTCAGATGTCGTCATCTGCCACGTTTCAACCTTTGGACGGACCAAGTCAACAACTGCCACTGTGTCTGCCATGTCAGCATGTTGATGTCATCATTGTACTATCTAGTCGACATGGTCAGCCCTTAAACTTTCATTGGCCATATCTAGCTGTACGAGCTCCGATCAAGGTGAAAGGAGGGGCGTCAAAATCATGGCAACGAGTTCTTTGACTTGGCATCATTTTTGCTTGGATTTGAGACAATCAATTTTTCACCTTTTTGAATGTCTGATTCACCTGTTTGATCGAACCTTTGACTGCATACGAACTTCTTTTGAGCCCATTCAAATTGCGTCAGGATCGTGTCAGCGACCTCTTTCCAATGATGATGATTCTGTCAAGTTCTGAGACTGTAAAATTTATAGTTCTTCTGTAACCATCTAGATCATTATTCTCCACTAGGGGTTCAAACCACCCGACCCCCTTTTATAGGGATTTATTTCTATTATCATTCTTTAAATAAAAAGGAGGCCCGTATACTTAGCAAAGAAAGCCGCTTGGTATATTGGTGGAGAGTGAAAATAGCAAGCAAGAGGTCAGGGGTCCACCCCCACAAACCAACCTTTTAACAATCAAACCGCCACATGTGCCACGTGGTATTACCTCATTTTTCTGTCAGTGACACGTGTCACGCTAGATTGGTCCACATCTTCAGACCTGCCACGTCATTTGCTGACTCAGATGCTGCCATCTGCCACGTCAACAACTACCACTGTGCCTGCCATGTCAACATGTTGACGTCATCATTGTACTTTCTAGTCAGCATGGTTAACCCTCTACTTTGACCGGCCATAGCTTGCTCAAATGAGCTCCGATCGAGGCTAAATGAGCGGTGTCGAAATCGTGACGATGAGCTCTTCGACTTGGCATCATTTTTGCTTGCATGTGAGACAATCCATTTCTCACCTTTTGAAACGTTTGATTCACTTGTTTGACCAAAAATTTGACTGCACATATCTTCTGTATACGTACTCCTTTTGAGCCCATTCAAGTTGCGTTAGGATCGTGTAAGCAACCTCTTTCGAATGATGCCGATTCCATCATGTTCTAAGACTGCAAAATTTTTCAGTCTTCTAGATCCACCTGGATCATTCCTTCCCACTTGGGGTTCAAACCACCCGACCTCCTTTTATATTGATTTGTTTCTATTATCATTCTTTAAATAGAAAAAGAGGCCCATATATGTAGCAAGGAAAGCCGCTTGGTATATTGGTGGAGAGTGAAAATAGCAAGCAGGAGGTCAGGGGTTCGACACCCACAAATCTATCTTTTAACAATCGAACTGCCACATGTGCCACATGGCACCCAATCATTGGGTCACATGGCATTACCTCATTCATCCGTAAGTGACACGTGTCACGCTGGATTGGTCCACATCATCAGACCTGCCACATCATCTGCTGACTCAGATACCGCCATCTACCATGTGTCAACCTCTGGACCTGCCACATCAACAACTGCCATTGTGTCTACCATGTAAGCATGCTGATGTCATCATTGTATTGTCTAGTTAGCATGGTCAACCCTCAACTTTGACTGGCCATATCTTACTCCTACGAGCTCCGATCGAGGCAAAATGAGCAGCATCAGAATCATGGCGACTAGCTCTTCGACTTGGCATCATTTTTGCTTGGATTTGAGACAATCAATTTTTCACGTTTTTGAACACCTGATTCACCTATTTGACCAAACCTTTGACTTCACATAACTTCTGCATACAATATCCTTTTGAGCCCGTTCAAGTTGCGTCAGGATCGTGTCAGCAACCTTTTACAATGATGTTGATTTCGTCAGGTTTTAAAACTGCAAAATTTTTAGTTCTTCTGTATCCACTTAGATAATTCCTCCCCACTGGGGGTTCAAACCACCCGACCCCCTTTTATAGGGATTCGTTTATATTATCATTCAGTAAATAGAAAGGAGGCCCGTATATGTAGCAAAGAAAGCCACTTGGTATATTGGTGGAGTGTGAAAATAGCAAGCAGGAGGTCAGGGGTTTGACCCCCACAAACCAACCTTTTAACAATCAAACCGCCACATGTGCCACGTGGCAACCAATCATTGGGCCACGTGGCATTACCTCATTCGTTCGTCAATGACACATGTCACTTTGGATTGGTCCACATCTTCAGACCTGCCACGTCATCTGCTAACTCAGATGCTGCCATCTGCCATGTGTCAAACTCTGAATCTGCCACGTCAACAACTGCCACTCTGTCTGCCATATTTGCATGCTGATGTCATCATTATACTATCTAGTCGGCATGGTCAACCCTCAACTTTGACCAACTATATCTTGCTTGTACGAGCTCTGATCGAGGCGAAACGAGTGGTGTCAGAATCATGGCGATGAGCTCTTCGACTTGGCATCATTTTTACTTAGATTTGAGACAATCAATTTTTCACCTTTTTGAATGCTTGATTCACCTATTTGACCGAACCTTTGACTACACATAACTTATGCATATGAACTCATTTTAAGCCCGTTTAAGTTACGTTAGGATCGTGTCAACGACCTCTTTCCAATGATGCTGATTCCGTCAAGTTTTGAGACTGCAAGATTTTTAGGTCTTCTAGATCTATGTAGTTCATTCCTCCCCAGTGGGGGTTCAAACCACTTGACCCCCTTTTATATGGATTTGTTTCTATTATCATTCTTTAAATAGAAAGGAGGCCCTTATATGTAGCAATGAAAGTCGCTTGGTATATTGGTGGAGAGTGAAAATAGGAAGCAGGAGGTCAAGGGTTCGACCCCCAGAAACCAACCTTTTAACAAGCAAATCGCCACATGTGCCATGTGGCACCCAATCATTGGACCACGTAGCATTCGCTCATTTGTTCGTCAGTAACATGTGTCACACTGGATTGGTCCACATCTCCAGACCTACCATGTCATCTGTTGAGTCAAATACCACCATTTGCCACGTCTCTACAGCTGGACCTACCATGCCAATAATTGCCACTATGTCTGCCATGTCAGCATGAATACATCATCATTGTATTGTCTAGTTAGCATGGTTAACCCTCAACTTTAACCGGCCATATTTTGCTCGTATGAGCTCCAATCAAGGTGAAACAAGTGGCATCAGAATCGTGGCAACAAGGTCTTCGACTTGGCATCATTTTTTCTTTAATTTGAGACAATAAATTTTTCACCTTTTTGAACGCATGATTCGCCTATTTGACCCAACCTTTGACTACACATAACTTCTTCATACGAACTCTTTTTGAGCCCATTCAAGTTTCGTCATGATCGTGCCAGTGACCTCTTTCCAATGACGCTGATTCTGTCAGGTTCTGAGACTGCAAAATTTTTAGGTCTTCTAGATCCATTTAGATCATTCCTTCCCACTAGGGGTTCAAAATACCCGACCCCCTTTTATAGGGATTCGTTTCTATTATCATTCTTTAAATAGAAATAAAGCCCATATACGTAGCAAAGAAAGCCACTTGGTATATTGGTGGAGAGTGAAAATAGCAAGGTTCGACCCCACAAACCAGCCTTTTAACAATCAAACAGGCACATGTGCCACATGGCACCCAATCATTAGGCCACATGGCATTACCTCATTCATCCATCAGCGACACGTGTCATGCTGGATTGGTCCACATCTTTAGACCTGTGACATCATCTGCTGACTCAGATTCTGTGATCTACCACGTGTCAAACTCTGGACCTTCCATGTCAACAACTACCACTGTGTCTACCATGTTAGCATGTTGACATCATCATTGTATTGTCTAGTCAGCATGTCAACCCTCAACTTTGACCAGCCAAATCTTGCTCGTATGAGCTCCAATCTAGGCCAAATGAGCGGTGTCAAAATCGTGATGACGAGCTCTTTGACTTGGCATCATTTTTGCTTAGATTTGAGACAATCAATTTTTCACCTTTTTGAACACCTGATTTCCCTATTTGATCAAACCTTTGACTGCACATAACTTCTGCATATGAACTCCTTTTGAACCCATTCATGTTGTGTCAGGATCGTATTAGCGACCTCTTTTGAATGATGTTGATTCCATTAGATTCTAAGACTGTAAATTTTTTAGTTCTTCTATATCCATTTGGATCATTATTCCCCACTGGGGGTTCAAACCACCCGACCCTCTTTTATAGGGATACATTTCTATTATCATTCTTTAGATAAAAAGGAGGCCTATATATGTAGCAAAGAAAGCCACTTGGTATATTGGTAGAGAGTGAAAATAGCAAGAAGGAGGTCAGAGGTTCGACCCCCATAAACCAACCTTTTAATAATAAAACTGCCACATGTGCCACATGGCACGCAATCATTGGCCCACGTGGCATTACCTCATTCTTTCGTCAATGACACATGTCATGCTGGATTGGTCCACATCTTCAGACCTGCCACATCATCTACTGACTTAGAAGCTGCCATTTGCCACGTGTCAAACTATGGACCTGCCACGTCAACAACTGCAACTGTGTCTGCCATGTCAGCATGTTGATGTCATCATTGTACTGTCTAGTCAGCATGGTCAACCCTCAACTTTGACTGACCATATCTTTCTCGTATGAGCTTCAATCGAGGCGAAACGAACAGTGACAAAATTGTGATAATGAGCTCTTTGACTTGGCATCATTTTTGCTTGGATTTGAGACAATTATTTTTTCACCTTTTTAAACCCCTGATTTGCCTATTTGACCGAACCTTTGATTCCACATAACTTTTGCATACGAACTCCTTTTTAGCCCATTCAATTTGCATCAGGATCATGTCAGCGACCTCTTTCGAATGATGTTGATTTCGTCAGTTTCTAAGATTGCAAAATTTTTAGTTCTTCTCTATCCACCTGGATCATTCCTCCCCATTAGGGGTTCAAACCACCGAACCCCCTTTTATAGGGATTCGTTTCTATTATCATTCATTAAATAGAAAGGAGGCCCACATATGTAGCAAAGAAAGCCGCTTTGTATAGCTTTGTATATTGGTGGAGAGTAAAAAAAGTAAGCAGGAGGTCAGGGGTTCGACCCCCACAAACCAACCTTTTAACAATCAAACCGCCACATGTGCCACGTGACACCCAATCATTAGGCTACATGGCATTACCTCATTCATCCATTAGTGACACATGTCACGCTGGATTGATCCACATCTTTGTTGAAAAGAAGGTAGTACTATTGCTATAACCTTTAACATTTTGTGTATGCAAAGTTGAAATTAAGATTAATCTGTAACAATTAATGAACAAGTGCTTATGCACTTTCAAACCAATGTAGAAGAGAAGAGAAGAGAAAAAGCTTGCACATTATTTATGTGGAGAAACTCTTTCGAGAAAAAACTCCACAATCAAAGTGTTTCCTGTTTGTATTAAATCTCTTTGGAAAAGATTACATTCAATACTGAAATTCCTCTAAGTCCTTGATGCACTTCAAAAGCTTCTTCAATCTTCAAACCTGTTAAAAACTTCAAAAAAGCTTCTTGCTTTTTTTCTTGAAAAACTTCTTCAATAAAAAAAGCTTCTTGCTTTTTATTCTAAGTCAAAAAAGCTCTTTGCTTTTTTATTCTAAGTCTTTTACAAAAAAAACTTCTTGCTTTTATCTTCTAAGTCTTTTTCCTCAAAACAACTCTCTAGAAAATGTATGGGGTTTACAAGTAAATCAAAAACCCTCTTATAATTCAAAATCTTCTTAATTCAAAAGCTTGAAACTCAAATTATAATAAATTACAATTGATAACATAGCTTCCAAAGCTCATGCAAAAATAAGCTCACTTAAATTGAGAAGACTGAACTCAAACAAAGTCCAAGCTTTGAGTTAACTACCCCTTCATGATGTGTGTACACAAGTATGCTAAAATAGCTTTGCCAACATCAAACATATTTCTAAATAAAAGCAACAACTGAAAGTCCCAAGATTGGGTGCTCAAGTTAGTCCAATCTATTTCAGTTAACTGAATTAATCAACACACACCAATTCTCATGCAAGAACGTGCACAATTGATGTCCCCAATGTTATTCTAAATTATCTTGTTTTGTACATGCAAGGGACATGCAAACACCAGATCCAACATGCAAGTGATACCCATTACCTAAAACACTGAGATGTACCATCCTACAACTTTTAGGAGTTGGAGTGTCCTGCAAGTAATATCTTAAAACTGACATGCAAGCATTTTCAACAACATGCAACTGATACCCATTTCTTGAATCACTGAGATGTACCATCCTGCAAGTTTCTAGACTTGGAGTGTTCTACAAGTAATCTCACAAAACTGACATGCAACTACATGCAAGGTCATACAAGTCCATAAGATTGACATGCAACAATATGCAAGCACATGCAAGTGACAAGCAACAACATGCAAGCATATGCAAGTGACATGCAACAACATGCAAGGTCATACAAGTCGATAGGAGTGACATGCAAGCACATTCAAGTGACATGCAACAACATGCAAGCACATGCAAGTGACATGCAACAACATGCAAGCACAATCAAGCGACATGCAACAATATGCAAGTTCATATGAGCAACATGTAACAAAATGCATCAATATGCAAGTAACATGCAACAACATGCAAGCTACATGCAAAAAGCATGCAAGTCCATGCAAGCTATTCTAACCACATGCAAGCAATATCCAAACATTCATCTCTAACACTGTAGTTAACTCTAAAATTATATCCATGCAAGGTGTCTCAACATTATCCACTCATGTACATAAAAAAGCACAACTCCAATTCTAAATATAAGTCCCCATCAAAAAGGGGTGCCCAAATTTGACTCCCACTTACTAGGAGTTATCAAACTCTCAAAATAGACTTAGGAGAAGTCAACAAAGTCTTCATGGCCCCCACTCTAAAAATGGATGCCCAAGTTTGAAAATTATCAATTAGGAATTGATTGCAAAAGTCAAACTGATATAATTAATAAATAATTAATCTCTCAAAGTCTTCATGTGTTGGGGAATGCATTCCAAGAACTTTGGAGACACATGAATTGGTTAGGATTGCAAGTTAATGGCAACTTATCCCAACATTCTCCCACTTGACATTATACATTGCAATAACTCTAAATGATATAATCAAACTTTAAATCACAGGGAAAAACATCCCTAGCCATCAATGTACCATTGATTCTTCAACATACTTTTGTGCTCCAACAAGATTGATGATTATCCCAAAGTCAATGTCTTGTATAAATAAGTGTTGTGAAGTCATTTCAAAAGTATCTTGGTGAAGATGAGAGTGTGGTAGAGAGGAGAAGGGCGAAAGGCAGAGCAGAATTATTGAGCTTAAATGGAACTGACTCAAGCATGGTGAAGATGCTAATCTTCAGTTCAAGTATGTAACATTTATTATTCTGTAGATAGTGTGTCTCCTGTAGGCAGTGGGCCTCTTGTGAGCAGTGTGCTCGGGTAGTGAGCCCTAATTGGCATGTGCCATCTTATTCTTCTTATTCTTTTAACAGAGAATACAATCTTGGGTTAGTCTCCTCGTGGTTTTTCCCTTAACTAGGTTTTCTACATTAAAATCTTGGTGTCTTATGTGTTAATGTGTTTCTGCTCTTGAATTGTTGCATTATGTTTTCATGATTGATTTATTGTTATGCTGCTGAATTACAAAAAGGATTTAAGTGGTTAATAAAAGGAAAGTTTTGGGACAACTTATTCACCCCCCCTTTCAGTTGTCTGTCTTGAAACTAACACCTGCCACTATGTCTGCCATGTCAACATGCTGACGTCATCATTGTATTGTCTAGTGAGCATGGTCAACCTTCAACTTTGACCTGCCATATCTTGCTCGTACGAGCTTCGATCGACGTGAAACGAGCGGCGTTGGAATCATGACGACGAGCTCTTCGACTTGGCATTATTTTTACTTGGATTTGAAATAATCAAATTTTAACCTTTTTGAACCCCTGAGTCACCTGTTTGACCAAACCTTTGACTGCACATAACCTCTGCATACGAACTCCTTTTGAGCCCGTTCAAGTTACGTTAGGATCATGTTAGTGACCTCTTTCAAATGATGCTGATTCTGTTAGGTTCTAAGACTGCAAAATTGTTAGTTCTTCTCTATCCACTTGGATCATTCCTCCCCACTAAGGGTTCAAACCACCTAACCCCCTTTTATAGGGATTCGTTTCTATTATCATTTGTTAAATAGAAAGGAGGCCCATATATGTAGCAAAGAAAGCCGTTTGGTATATTTGTGGAGAGTGAAAAAAGCAAGCAGGAGATCAAAGGTTCGACACCCACAAACCAACCTTTTAACAATAAAATTGCCACATGTGCCACATATCACCCAATCATTGGGCCACGTGGCATTACCTCATTCATCCGTCAGTGACACGTGTCATGCTAGATTGGTCCACATCTTCAGACCTTCCACGTCATCTGCTGACTCAGATGCTGCCATCTGCCACATGTCAAACTCTGTATCTGCCACGTCAAAAACTGCCACTGTGTCTGCCATGTCAGCATGTTGACATCATCATTGTACTATCTAGTCGGCATGGTCAACCCTCAATTTTGACTGGCCAAATCTTGCTCGTACGAGCTCTAATCAAGGCAAAACGAGCAGCGTCAGAATAGTGGTGACGAGCTCTTTGACTTGGCATCATTTTTGCTTGGATTTGAGACAATCAATTTTCACCTTTTCGAACACTTGATTCGCCAGTTTGACCGAACCTTTGATTGAACATAACTTCTGCATACGAACTCCTTTTGAGCCTGTTCAAGTTGCGTTAGGATCGTGTCAGCGACCTCTTTCTAATGATGTTGATTCCATCAGGTTTTGAGACTCCAAGATTTTTAGGTTTTTTGGATCCACCTAGATCATTCATCCCCACTCAGGGTTCAAACCACCTGACCCCCTTTTATAGGGATTTGTTTCTATTATCATTCTTTAAATAGAAAGGAGGCCCATATATGTAGCAATGAAAGCTGTTTGGTATATTGGTGGAGAGTGAAAACAGGAAGCAGGAGGTTAGGGGTTCAACCCCCACAAACCAACCTTTTAGCAAGCAAATTGCTGCATGTGCCACGTGGCACCGAATCATTGGACCATGTGGCATTCACTCATTCGTCCGTTAGTGACACGTGTCATGCTGGATTGGTCCACATATTCAGATCTGCCATGTCATTTGTTGAGTCAGATGCTGCCATCTGCCACGTGTCAACATCTGGATCTGCCACGCCAACAACTACCACTGTGTCTGCCATGTCAGCATGATGACATCATCATTGTACTGTCTAGTTAGCATGGTAAACCCTCAACTTTGACCAACCATATCTTGGTCGTACGAGCTCTGATCGAGGCGAAACAAGCAGCCTTAGAATCGTGGCGACGAGCTCTTCGACTTGGCATCATTTTTTCTTAGATTTGAGACAATCAAATTTTCATCTTTTCAAACCCCTGATTCACCTCAACATCTTCAGACATGCCACATCATCAGTTGAGTTAGATGCCGCCATCTGCCACGTGTCAACATCTAGACCTGCCACACCAACAATTGCCACTGTGTCTACCATTTCAACATGATGACATCATCATTGTACTGTCTAGTCAGCATGGTCAACCCTCAACTTTGATCGGCCATATCTTGCTCGTAGGAGCTCCGATCAAGGTGAAACGAGCATCGTCAGAATTGTGGTGACAAGCTTTTCGACTTGGCATTATTTTTGCTTAGATTTGAGACAATAATTTTTTCACCTTTTTGAATGCATGATTCACCTGTTTGACCGAACCTTTGGCTACAGATAATTTCTGCATACAAACTCCTTTTGAGCCTTTTCAAGTTGCATCAAGATCGTGCCAGCGACATCTTTCCAATGATGCTGATTCCGTCAAGTACTGAGACTGCAAAAATTTTAGGTCTTCTTGGTATCATTTTTGCTTGGATTTGAGACAATCAATTTTCACCTTTTCGAACACCTGATTTGCCAGTTTGACCGAACCTTTGATTGAACATAACTTCTGCATACGAACTCCTTTTGAGCCTGTTCAATTTGCGTTAGGATCGTGTCAGTGACCTCTTTCTAATGATGTTGATTCCATTAGGTTTTGAGACTACAAGATTTTTTAGGTTTTTTGGATCCACCTAGATCATTCATCCCCACTCAGGGTTCAAACCACCTGACCCCCTTTTATAGGGATTTGTTTCTATTATCATTCTTTAAATAGAAAGGAGGCTCGTATATGTAGCAATGAAAGCCATTTGGTATATTGGTGGAGAGTGAAAACAGGAAGCAAGGGGTTAGGGGTTCAACCCCCACAAACCAACCTTTTAGCAAGCAAATTGCTACATGTGCCACGTGGCACCGAATCATTGGACCATGTGGCATTCACTCATTCGTCCGTTAGTGACACATGTCATGCTGGATTGGTCCACATATTCAGATCTGCCATGTCATTTGTTGAGTCAGATGCTGCCATCTGCCACGTGTCAACATCTGGATCTGCCACGCCAACAACTGCCACTGTGTCTGCCATGTCAGCATGATGACATCATCATTGTACTGTCTAGTTAGCATGGTAAACCCTCAACTTTGACCAACCATATCTTGGTCGTACGAGCTCTGATCGAGGCGAAACAAGCGGCATTAGAATCGTGGCGACGAGCTCTTCGACTTGGCATCATTTTTCTTAGATTTGGGACAATCAAATTTTCATCTTTTCAAACACCTGATTCACCTCAACATCTTCAGACATCGCACGTCATCAGTTGAGTTAGATGCCGCCATCTGCCACGTGTCAACATCTAGACCTGCCACACCAACAATTGCCACTATGTCTACCATTTCAACATGATGACATCATCATTGTACTGTCTAGTCAGCATGGTCAACCCTCAACTTTGATCGGCCATATCTTGCTCGTAGGAGCTCCGATCAAGGTGAAACGAGCATCATCAGAATTGTAGTGACAAGCTTTTCGACTTGGCATTATTTTTGCTTAGATTTGAGACAATAATTTTTTCACCTTTTTGAATGCACGATTCACCTGTTTGACCGAACCTTTGGCTACAGATAAATTCTGCATACAAACTCCTTTTGATCCTTTTCAAGTTGCATCAAGATCGTGCCAGCGACATCTTTCCAATGATGTTGATTCCGTCAAGTACTGAGACTACAAAAATTTTAGGTCTTCTTGATCCATTTAGATCATTCCTTCCCACTGGGGGTTCAAACCACCTGACCTCATTTTTTAGGGATTCTTTTCTATTATCATTCTTTAAATAGAAAGGAAGCCTGTATACTTAGCAAAGAAATCCGCTTAGTATATTGGTTGAGAGTGAAACTAGCAAGGTTCGACCCCACAAACCAACCTTTTAACAATCAACTCGCCACATGTGCTACGTGGCACCCAATCATTAGGCCACATGGCATTACTCATTCGTCCATTAGTGACACGTGTCACATTCCCACGTCAACAACTACCACTGTGTCTGCTATGTCAGCAGGCTGATGTCATCATTGTACTATCTAGTCGACATGGTCCACCCTCAATTTTGACTAGCCATATTTTGCTCGTACAAGCTCCGATCGAGGCGAAATGAGCGGCGTTGAAATCGTGGCGATGAATTCTTCAACTTGGCATCATTTTTGTTTGGATTTGAGAAAAATTAATTTTTCACCTTTTTAAACGCCTGATTCGCCTGCTTGACCAAACCTTCTACTGCACATAACTTCTACATATGAACTCCTTTTGAGCCCATTCAAGTTGTGTTAGGATTGTGTCAACGACATCTTTCCAATGATGCTGATTCCGTCAGGTTCTTATACTTCAAAATTTTTAGTTGTTTTGTATCCATTTAGATCATTATTCCCCACTGGGGGTTCAAACCACCCAACCCCCTTTTATAGGGATTCGTTTCTATTATCATTCTTTAAATAAAAAGGAGGCTCGTATATGTAGCAAAGAAAGGCGCTTGGTATATTGGTGGAGAGTGTAAATAGCAAATAGAAGGTCAGGGGTTCGACACCCACAAACCAAACTTTTAACAATTAAACTACCACATGTACCACGTCGCACCCAATCATTGGGCCACGTGGCATTACCTCATTCTTCTATCAGTGACACGTGTCACGCTGGATTGACCCACATCTTCAGACCTACAGGTCATCTGATGACTCAGATGTCACCATCTGCCACATGTCAAATTCTGGACCTGCCACGTCAACAACTACCACTGTGTCTACCATGTCAGCATGCTGATGTCATCATTGTACTATCTAGTCAGCATGGTCAACCCTCAACTTTGACTGACCATATCTTGTTTGTATGAGCTCCGATCGAGGCAAAACGAGTGGCGTCGAAATCATGACGACGAGCTTTTTGACTTGGCACCATTTTTACTTGGATTTGAGACAATCAAATTTTTACCTTTTCGAATGCCTGATTCACCAGTTTCACCGAACCTTTGACTGCACATAACTTCTGCATACAAACTTTTTTTGAGCCCGTTCAAGTTGCATTAGGATCCTATTAGCAACCTCTTTCCAATGATGCTGATTCCGTCAGGTTCTAAGACTGTAAATTTTTTAGGTCTTCTGGCTCCACCTAGATCATTCCTCCCTACTTGGGGTTCAAAACACCTGACCCCCTTTTATAGAGATACGTTTTTATTATCATGCTTTAAATAGAAAGGAGGCCCATATATGTAGCAAAGAAAGCCACTTGGTATATTGGTGGAGAGTGAAAATAGGAAGTAGGAGGTCAGGGGTTCGACCCCCACAAACTACTTTTTTAACAATCAAACCGCCACATGTGCCACATGGCACCCAATCATTGGGCCACGTGGCATTACCTCATTCCTCCGTCAGTGACACGTATAACATTGGATTGGTCCACATCATCAGACCTGCCACGTCATCTGTTGACTTAGATGCTACCATCTGCTATGTGTCAACCTCTGAACCTGCCACATTAATAACTGCCACCTTGTCTGCCATGTCAGCATGGTCAACCCTCAACCATGACTAGCCATATCTTGCTCGTATGACCTCTAATCAAGCCTAAACGAGCGGTGTCAGAATTGTGGCGACGAGATCTTCAACTTGGCATCATTTTTTCTTGTATTTGAGACAATCAAATTTTCACCTTTTTGAAGACTTGATTCACTTGTTTGACCAAACCTTTTACTGTACATAACTTCTGCATACGAACTGCTTTGGAGCCCATTCAAGTTGCGTCAGGATCATGTCAACGACCTCTTTCCAATGATGCTGATTCTGTCAGATTCTAAGACTCTGGATCAGCCACATCAACACTTGCCACTGTGTCTACCATGTCAGCATTTTGACATCATCATTGTACTATTTAGTCAGCACAGTTAACCCTCAACTTTGACCAGCCATATCTTGCTCGTATGTGCCCTAATCGAGGCGAAACGAGCGAGGTCAAAATCGTGGCGACGAGCTCATTGACTTGGTATAATTTTTTCTTGGATTTGAGACAATCAAATTTTCACCTTTTCGAATGCCTGATTTGCTTGTTTGACCGAGCCTTTGACTGCACATAACTTCTGCATATGAACTCCTTTTGAGCCCGTTCAAGTTGCGTTAGGATCATGTCAGCGATTTCTTTTCCAAAGATGTTGATTATGTTAGGTTCTGAGACTGCAAGATTTTTAGGTCTTCTGGATCCACCTAGATCATTCCTCCCCACTGGGGGTTCAAACCACCCGACCCCCTTTTATGGGGATTTGTTTCTATTATCATTCTTTAAATAGAAAGGAGGCCCGTATATGTAGCAATGAAAGTCGCTTGGTATATTGGTGGAGAGTGAAAATAGGATGTAGGAGGTCAGAGGTTCGACCCCCATAAACCAACTTTTTAAAAAGAAAATTGCCACATGGCCCACATGGCACCCAATCATTGGCCCAGTTGGCATTCACTCATTTGTCCGTCAGTGACACATGTTACGCTGGATTGGTCCTGTTAGTTATTTTCCTAGACTGGATGCTTACTCCCAGTTATCCCTACAAGGTAGCCATCATTAATCAACAGGACTCCCAGGCCAGGGGCCAACAGTATAGGAGATAGACTCTATAAATATCTCCTCTTCTTCTTCAGGCTCTGCAAAACCTAGGGGGGTGTTCCCTACTCAACATCCATGAGAATATACATACAAAGGTTGGGATGCTGACATGAAGCAGATAAGTCCCCCTGTAAGTAGACCAAAACTGCAAGATAAGAGCAAAGGGGCTAACTTTGGGCCTGTTTTCAGTTGTAGATAGAGGACTTGGGATCCTAAAACTAATTCTACTATCCTAATGGTTGTTTTGGAGTTTGATTTTGATGTTGTGTTTGGATGCAGAGCTGGACCTGGTGTATAACCTCAACACAGAGCTAGATTGGTGCCTATCCAAGGCTTGGAGTCAGTAGACATACACATGCAAATGTTCAGCATAAACATAACAAGATTGGATTTCAAGGGGATTTCATCATATTTGCCTTACAAATATATCCCAGAACAGAGTGTTTATACATCTCTACTTATGATATCCTTACTGCAATATACTTTCCTCAATACTTAACCTGAAAACAATTTAATCTATCCCTTGAACAAAAGTTAAGAGATCAAGCATTCAAAATAGTAAACCTATATCCTAGAACCCAAGACACCCCTTAGATATCCCGATTCAAAAGGAAAGCATATTCAATATAGGAGACAGACAACAAAACACATGCAATATAGCATTACTCATCTAAATCAGCATGAAACCAATGAATTTATGCACAAAAGATAAGACATGAGACTCATAAACTCACAAAATCCACTGCACAGAGCAACCAGGTGAGTTGTATTGTATTACAGAGCTAGAAAATGTCCAACTTTCAACAACCTTAAAATGGGTCACAGAGTCTGCTTAAATAGCAAGAAAATGTACCCAACAAATTAATTACATGGGAGGCCAAAATTCCCGCCAGATACACTGCATTGAAAAATGGCGCTCAAAATCATAAATGCAACAGGGGACAAATCATGGAGAAGCCAGAGAAGGACGAGGAGCAGGTGAGATTGGAATCTGGGCCGTTGCTCAGGGACTTCTCTCATCAATCAGGTGGTTGACCCGTCAACTCGACCCATACCGCCACCACAATTTGCCATTAATGTTTCATCTACATGCAGCCTCTGGAAATGCAGCCGCGGCAAGTCCCTGGAGTTTTCCCGCCCAAAAATAACCACAGAAACTCGAGAAAAAACCCTTGCTGCAAGTTCAAAATGTGGCCGTTGATCAAAAACCCAGCCGCGGAGATCAACGGCCCCAAAAACATTGAAAAGTCACCTGCCAATGATACTGTGCCATGTAGACACTTGAAATTTCTATTGCTCGGACTCATTGCTCCTCCGTCTTGCCTGCCGAGAGCCTTTGTCAAAACCTCACGCGGAATGCGACACTTGGTAGCATCCGCGATATCCATGAAACATTAGAGACCCTTCCATGAAAATCCAGCGGAAGCCAACACCTGGCAAGTTCCGCGAAGCCTCACTAAACTGTGTCTCCATACTGATGTGGCCCCCGCATGTGACACTTGGCGCCTTCCGCCACATTCATGAAACATACTGTGTCAAACCTTAAGTGTCCCTCGCAAGTGACAGCTGTCACAACCCACAGCATTTGAAACATGAGACACATTGAAAAGGGGCCCACAACCTCCCGCTCGCCCTCGTCAAAGGAAAACAGGGGCAAGCCCGCAGAAGCTGACACTTGTCAAGCTCCGCAGCCTTCTTTTGAAACATTTAGAAACTTTTGAAGCTCCCACGGAAGCTGCCATGTGGCACCTTCTGCGGACTCTTGAAACTCAAAGAAACTTTATAGAAACTTCCCGGCGGAGGCCGACACTTGGCGCTTTCCGCGCATCTAGAAACTTTATAAAGGGGCTCCTGAAACTTCAAGCGGAGGCTGCCACTTGGCAACATCTGCAGTAGCAACTGTTAACTGGGACCCACCTTCTCTTCGCCACACTCAGAAACAAAAAGAAACAATCACGGAAGCCAACACTTGTCGGCTTTCGCAGCAACCTCAAGGGGCACGTGGCATCTTCCGCCCCTGCCTAGAAACTTTTAGAAACTATGCTTCTGCAAGTGACACGTGGTGTCTTCCGCAGGGTCTCTTGAGTTACACTTAGGGTCTTTCGGAAACACTGGTGGATGCCGCCACCTGGAGCATTCCGCGGCATTCTCAAAACAAGATAGAAACTTTATAGAAACTCAGTCGAACACTGACACGTGGCACCATCCGCAACAATTAACCTAGAAACAAAAAAGACACAGCTTCTGCTACGTGGCATGCTCCGCTTTAAAGGTACATACAAAAACAAAAGCACGGCAATAAACTGGGGCTCGACACATGGTGGATCCCGCGGTGTTTGATACATGAAACCCTTGCAGCCACTGTTAGAAACATTCAGACACTGAACCTGCGACCCAATAGGCATTTGGAAATGCATCTAACTCATTTTTTATCATTTTCGAGGGACCGAGGGAGATTTCACAAGTTTGCCAACATACATTTTGCCTTTGCAAACATAGAACTTAACAATTTTTTCAAATGCGACAGGAAAAACAGTTAAACAATGCATGTGGGCCGGGGAACAATTTAAACCAAGGCACTAAGGGTCTGAAGGAAAATTCACAGGAACCTGCAAATTGGAAGTCGAAACCCTAACCCTAGGTGAACACTACCAGGTCCAAAACTTCAGACCTGCCACGTTATATGTTTAGTCAAATGTCGCTATCTGCCACATGTTAATATTTTGACCTGCCACACCAACAACTGCCACTGTGTCTGCCATGTCAGCATGATGACGTCATCATTGTATTGTCTAGTCAGCATGCTCAACCCTCAACTTTGGCCGGCCATATCTTGCTCATACGAAGTCCGATCAAGGTGAAACAAGCGGCGTCAGAATCGTGGCGATGAGCTCTTCGACTTGGCATCATTTTTGCTTGGATGTGAGACAATAAAATTTTCACCTTTTTAAATGCATGATTCGCTTGTTTGACTGAATCTTTAACTGCACATAACTTCTGCATACGAACACCTTTTGAGCCCATTCAAGTTGCGTCAGGATTGTGCCAGTGACCTCTTTCCAATGATGTTGATTCTGTCAGGTTTTGAGACAATAAAATATTTAAATCTTTTGGATCCATTTAGATCATTCCTTCGCACTCAGAGTTCAAATCCCCTAACCCCTTTTATAAGGATTCGTTTCTATTATCATTCTTTAAATAGAAAGGAAGCCCGTATATGTAGTAAAGCAAACCACTTGGTATATTGTTGGAGAATGAAAATAGAGAGGTTTGACCCCAAAAACAACATTTTAACAATCAAACTGCAAACATGTGCCATGAGGCACCCAATCATTAGGCCACATGGCATTACCTTATTCGTTCGTCAGTGACACATGTCACGTTGGATTGGTCCACATCTTCAGACCTGCCACGTAATCTGTTAACTCAGATGTCGCCATCTACCACCTGTCAACCTATGGACCTACCATGTCAACAAATGCCACTATGTCTACCATGTTAGCATGCTAATGTCATCATTGTACTGTCTAGTTGACATAGTCAACCCTCAACTTTGACCGGCCATATCTTTCTCGTACGAGCTCCGATCAAGGCGAAACAAGTGGCGTCGAAATCGTGACGATGAGCTCTTCGACTTGACATATGAAATGATTCGTCTCTTTGACCGAACCTTTGACTACACATAACTTCTGCATATGAACTCCTTTTGAGCCCGTTCAAGTTACGTTTGGATCGTGTCACCAACCTCTTTCGAATGATGCTGATTCCATCATGTTCTCAAACTGCAAAAATTTTTGGTCTTCTGGATCCACCTAGATCATTCCTCCCCACTTGGAGTTCAAACCACCTAACCACCTTTTATAGGGATTCATTTCTATTATCATTCTTTAAATTGAGAGGAGGCCCATTTATGTAGCAAAGAAAGCCACTTGGTATATTGGTGGAGAGTGAAATAGGAAGCAGGAGGTGAAGGGTTCGACCCCCACAAACCAATCTTTTAACAATCAAACTGCCACATATGCCACGTGGCACCCAATCATTGGGCCATGTGGCATTACCTCATTCATTTGTTAGTGACACGTGTCACGATGGATTGATCCACATTGTAAGACCTACCATTTCATCTCTTGACTAAGATGCCACCATCTGCTATGTGTCAACCTCTGGACCTACCATGTCAAGAACTGCCACTGTGTCTACCATTCCAGCATGGTTAACCCTCAACTTTGACTAGCCATATCTTACTCGTACGAGCTCCAATCGAGGCAAAACGAGTAGCGTCAGAATTGTGTCGATGAGCTCTTCGACTTGACATCATTTTTGCTTGGATTTGACACAATCAATTTTTAACCTTTTTGAAGGCTTGTTTTGCCTATTTGACCAAACCTTTTACTGTACATAACTTCTGCATACAAACTGCTTTGGAGCCCGTTCAAGTTGTGTCAGGATCATGTCAGCGACCTCTTTCAAATGATGCTGATTCTGTTAGATTCTAACACTGCAAAATGTTTATTTCTTCTATATCCACATGTATAATTCCTCTCCACTGGGGGTTCAAACCACCCGATCCCCTTTTATACAGATTCGTTTCTATTATCATTCATTAAATAGAAAGGAGGCCCATCTATGTAGCAAAGAAAGCTGCTTGGTATATTGGTGGAGACTGAAAAAAATAAGCAAAAGGTCAGGGGTTTGACCCCCACAAACCAACCTTTTAACAATCAAACCACCACATGTGCGACGTGGCATCCAATCATTAGGCCACGTGGCATTACCTCATTCGTCCATCGGTGACACTTGTCATGCTAGATTGGTCCACATCTTCAGACCTGCAACGTCATCTGCTGACTCAAATGCCACCATCTGTCGACTCAGATGCCGCCATCTGCCATGTGTCAAACTTTGGATCTGCCACATCTACAACTGCCACTATGTCTGCCATGTCAACATGCTGACGTCATCATTGTACTATCTAGTTGGCATGGTCAACCCTCAACTTTGACCAGCCATATCTTGCTCGTACGAGCTCTAATCGAGGCAAAACGAGCGGCGTCAAAATCATGGCGACGAGCTCTTCGACTTGGCATCATTTTTGTTTGGATATAAGACAATCAATTTTTCACCTTTTCAAACACCTGATTCACCTATTTGACCAAACCTTTGACTGCATATAACTTCTTCATAAGAACTCCTTTTGAGCCTGTTCAAGTTGCATTAGGATCGTGTCAGCGACCTCTTTCGAATGATACTGATTCCATCAGGTTCTAAGACTGCAAGATTTTTAGGTCTTCTGGATCCACCTAGATCATTTCTCCCCACTGGGGGTTCAAATCACCTGACCCCCTTTTATAGGGATTTGTTTCTATTATCATTCTTTAAATAGAAAGGAGGCCCGTATATGTAGCAATGAAAGTTGCTTGCTATATTGGTGGAGAGTGAAAATAGCAAGCAGGAGGTTAAGGGTTTGACCCTCACAAACAAACCTTTTAACAAGCAAATCACCACATGTGCCACATGGCACCCAATCATTGGACCACGTGGCAATCACTCATTCGTCCGTCAGTGACACTCACACTGGATTGGTCCACGTCATCTGTTGAGTCAGATGCCACCATCTGCCACGTGTCAACATCTGGACCTGCCACGCTAACAACTGTGACTGTGTCTGCCATGTTAGCATGATGACGCCATCATTGTACTGTCTAGTCAGAATGGTCAACCCTCAGCTTTGATCAGCCATATCTTGCTTATACAAGCTCCGATCAAGGCAAAACGAGCTGCGTCAGAATCCTGGCGATGAGCTCTTCGACTTGGCATCATTTTTGCTTGGATTTGAGACAATAAATTTTTCACATTTTTGAACGCATGATTCACCTGATTGACTGAACCTTTGACTACACATAACTTCTGTATACGAACTCCTTTTGAGCTCATTCAAGTTGCGTCACGATCGTGTCAGCAACTTTTTTCCAATGACGCTGATTCCGTCAAGTTTTGAGACTACAAAATTTTTATGTCTTCTGGATCCATTTAGATCATTCCTTTCCACTGGGGGTTCAAACCACCCAACACACTTTTATAGGGATACGTTTCTATTATCATTCTTTAAATAGAAAGGAAGCCTGTATATGTATCAAAAAAACTGCTTGGTATCAAACCGCCACATGTGCCACTTGGCACCCAATCATTAGGCCACATGTCACGCTGGTTTGGTCCACATCTTCAGTCCTTGCCACTGTGTCCGCGATGTCAGCATGCTGATGGCATCATTTTTTATTAGATTTGAGATGATCAATTTTTCACCTTTTTGAACGCCTAATTCACCTATTTGACTGAACATTTGACTACACATAACTTCTACATACGAACTCCTTTTGAGCCCATTCAAGTTGCGTCAGGATCCTGTAAGTGACCTCTTTCTAATGATGCTAATTCCGTTAGGTTCTGAGACTGCAAAATTTTTAGTTCTTCTATATCCATTTGGATTATTATTCCCCAATGGGGGCTTCAAACCACCTGACCCCCTTTTATAGGGATTCATTTCTATTATCAATCTTTAAATAGAAGGGAGGCCTGTATATGTAGTAAAGAAAGACGCTTAGTATATTGGTGGAGAGTAAAAATAGCAACCAGGAGGTCAGGGGTTCGACCCCCACAAACCAATCTTTTAACAATCAAACCACCACATTTGCCACGTGGCACTCAATCATTGGGCTACATGGCATTACCTCATTCATCCGTCAGTGACACGTGTCACGTTAGATTGGTCCACATCATCAGACCTGCCATGTCATCTGCTGACTCAGATGCCACCATTTGTCATGTGCCAACCTCTAGACTTGCTACGTCAACAACTGCCACTGTGTTTGTCATGTCAGCATGCTATTGTCATCATTGTATTGTCTAGTTAGCATGGTCAACCCTCAACTTTGACCGACCATATCTTGCTCTTACAAGCTCCAATCGAGTCAAAACGATTGGTGTCAGAATCATGACGATGAGCTCTTCGACTTGGCATCATTTTTTCTTAGATTTGAGACAATCCATTTTTCATCTTTTTTAACGCGTGATTCACCTATTTGACCAAACCTTTGACTACACATAACTTCTGCATATGAACTCCTTTTAGACCCCATAAGGAGTGAAAATAGGAAGGTTCGACCCCACAAACCAACCTTTTATGAATCAAACCGCCACATGTGCCACATGGCACCTGATCATTAGAGCACATGGCATTACCTCATTCATTTGTTAGTAGCACATGTCACGCTGGATTGGTCCACATCATCAGACCTGCCATGTCATTTGCTGACTTAGATGCCACCATCTGCCATGTGTCAACGTCTGGACCTGCCACGTCAACAATTGCCACTGTGTCTGCTATGTCAACATGCTGACATCATCATTTTATTGTCTAGTCAGCATGGTCAACCCTTAACTTTGACCGGCCATATCTTGCTCGTACGAGCTACGATCGAGGCGAAACAAGCGGTAGAATTGTGGCGACGAGCTCAGGGGTTCGACCGCCATAGACTATCCTTTTAACAAGCAAATTGTCACATGTGCCACGTGGTACCCAATCATTGGGCCACGTGGCATTCACTCATTCATCCGTTAGTGACACGTATCACGCTAGATTGGTCCACATCTTCAGACCTGCCACATCATCTGTTGAGTTAGTTGCCGCCATCTACCACGTGTCAACCTCTCGACCTACCACGTCAACAACTGCCACAGTGTCTGCATGTCAGCATAGTGATGTCATCATCGTACTGTACGCACATAACTTCTTCATACGAAGTCCTTTTGAGCCCATTCAAGTTGCGTCAGGATCGTGTACGCAACCTATTTCCAATGATGTTGATTCCGTCAGGTTCTGAGATTGCAAAATTTTTAGTTCTTTTGTATCTATCTGGATCATTATTCCCCATCGAAGGTTCAAACCACCCGACCCCATTTTATAAGGATTCGTTTCTATTATCGTTCTTTAAACAGAAAGGAGGCGCATATATGTAGCAAAGAATGCCACTTGGTATATTGGTGGAGAGTGAAAATAGCAAGCAGGAGGCCAGTGGTTCGACCCCCAGAAACTAACCTTTTCACAATCAAACTGCCACATGTGCCACGTGGCATTACCTCATTCTTCCGTTAGTGACACGTGTCACGTTGGATTGGTCCGCATCTTCAGACCTGCCATGTCATCTGCTGACTCAGATGCCACCATCTACCTTGTGTCAAACTCTGGACCTGCCACGTCAACAACTGCCATGTGTCTACCATGTCAGCATGCTGACATCATCATTGTACTGTCTAGTCAGCATGGTCAACCCTCAACTTTGACCGGCCATATCTTGCTCGTATGAGCTCTGATCGATGCAAAACGAGTGGGGTAAAAATCATGACGACGAGTTCTTCGACTTGGTATCATTTTTTCTTAGATTTGAGACAATCAATTTTTCACCTTTTTGAACGCATGATTCACCTGTTTGACCAAACCTTTGACTACACATAACTTCTGCATATGAACTCCTTTTGAACCCATTCAAGTTGCCTTAGGATTGTGTCAGTAACCTCTTTCCAATGATGCTGATTCCACCATGTTCTCAGACTACAAAATTTTCTGGCCTTCTAGATCCACCTGGACATTCCTCCCCACTTGGGGTTCAAACCACCTAATCCCCTTTTATAGGGATTCATTTCTATTATCATTCTTTGAATAGAAAAGAGGCCTGTCTATGTAGCAAAGAAAACCGCTTGGTATATTGGTGGAGAGTGAAAATAGCAAGCAGGAGGTCACAGGTTCAACCCCCACAAATCAATCTTTTAACAATCAAACCGCCACATGTGCCACATGGCACCCAATCATTGGCCCACATGGCATTACCTAATTCATCCGTCAATGACACGTGTCACGCTAGATTGGTCCACATTATCAGACCTGCCACATTATCTACTGACTCAAATGCCGCCATCTACCATGTGTCAACCTCTGGACCTGCCACGTCAACAACTGCCACTGTGTTTGCCATGTCAACTTGCTGACATCATCATTGTATTGTCTAGTCAGAATGGTCATCTCTCAAATTTGACCGGCCATATCTTTCTTGTATGAGCTCTGATCAAGGTGAAACGAGTGGCGTCAGAATCGTGGTGACGAGCTCTTCGACTTGGCATCAATTTTGCTGGGATTTGAGACAATCAAATTTTCACCTTTTTGAATGCCTTATCGCAATTAAATAGAGAGGAGGCCTGTATATGTAGCGAAGAAAGCCGCTTGGTATATTGGTGGAGATTGAAAATAACAAGCAGTCAAGGGTTCGACTCCCACAAACTAATTTTTTAAAAATTAAACTACCACATGTGCCACGTGGCACCCAATCATTGGGCCACGTGGCATTACCTCATTCATTCGTTAGTGACACATGTCACGCTGGATTGGTCAACATCTTCAGACCAGGCACGTCATCTACTGACTCATATGCCACTATCTGTCATGTGTCAACCTCTGGACCTGCCACGTCAAGAACTGCCACTATGTCTATCATGTCAACATGTTGACGTCATCATTGTATTGTCTAGTCAACATAGTCAACCCTCAACTTTGACCAGCGATACTTGCTCGAACGAGCTCTGATAGAGGCAAAACGAGCGGCGTTAGAATCATGGTGACGAGCTCTTTGACTTGGCATCATTTTTGGTCAAATTTTAGAGAATCAATTTTCAACTTTTTGAACGCCTAATTCACCTGTTTGACCAAACCTTTGACTGCACATAACTTCATACAAACGCCTATTGAGCCCGTTCAAATTGCGCAAGGATCATGTCAGCAACCTCTTTCCAATTATGTTGGTTCTGTCAAGTTCTAAGAAAGTAAAATTTTTAGTTCTTCTGTATCCGCTCGGATTATTTCTCCCCACTAGGGGTTCAAACCACCCGACCCCCTTTTATAGGGATTCGTTTCTATTATCATTCATTAAATAGAAAGGAGGCCTGTATAGGTAGCAAAGAAAGCAGCTCGGTATATTGGTGGAGAGTGAAAATAGCAAGCAGGAGATCAGGGGTTCGACCCACATAAACCAGCCTTTTAACAATCAAACCACCACATGTGCCATGTGGCACCCAATCATTGGGCCACGTGGCATTACCTCATTTGTCCATTAGTGACACGTGTCACAATGGATTGGTCCACATCTTCAGACCTGCCACATCATCTACTAACTAAGATGCCGCCATCTACCACGTGTCAAACTTTGGATCTGCCATGTCAACAACTGCCACTATGTCTGCCATGTCAGCATGCTGTTGTCATCATTGTACTATCTAGTCGACATGGTCAACCCTTATCTTTGACCAGCCATATCTTGCTTGTACGAGCTCTGATCGAGGTGAAACGAGTGGCGTCAGAATCGTGGTGACAAGCTCTTCGACTTGGCATCATTTTTGCTTGGATTTTAGATAATAAATTTTTCCTCTTTTCGAACGCCTTATTCACCTTTTTGACCAAACCTTTGACTGCACATAACTTTTGCATACGAACTCCTTTTGAACCCATTCAAGTTGTGTTAGGATCCTGTCAGCGACGTCTTTCCACTGATGTTGATTCCGTCAGGTTCTGAGAATGCAAGATTTTTAGGTCTTCTGGATCCACCTAGATCATTCCTCCCCACTAGGGGTTCAATCCACCCGACCCCCTTTTATAGGGATTTGTTTCTATTATCATTGTTTAAATAGAAAGGAGGCCCGTATATGTAGCAATGAAATTCGCTTGGTATATTGGTAATAGGAAGCAGGAGGTCAGGAGTTTGACCCCCACAAACCAACCTTTTAACTAGCAAATCACCATATGTTGCACGTGGCACCCAATCATTGGGCCACATGGCATTCGCTCATTCGTTTGTCAGTGACACGTGTCACGCTAGATTGGTCCACACTATAAACATGCCACTTCATCTGCTGACTTAGATGCCACCATCTACCATGTGTCAACCTCTAGACCTGACACGTCAACAACTACCACTATGTTTGCCATGTCAACAAGCTAACGTCATCATTGTATTGTCTAGTCAGCATGGTCAACTCTGAACTTTAACTGGCCATATCTTGCTCGTACAAGCTTCGATCAAGGGAAACGAGCAGCGTCAAAATTGTGGCGATGAGCTCTTCAACTTGGCATCATTTGTGCTTGGATTTAAGACAAAAAAAATTTCACCTTTTTGAACACATGATTTGCATGTTTGACCAAACATTTGATTGTACATAACTTCTACATACAAACTCCTTTTGAGCCCTTTCAAGTTTCGTCGGGATCGTGCCAGCAACCTCTTTCCAATGACGATGATTTCGTCATGTTCTGAGACTGCAAAAATTTTTAAGTCTTCTAGATTCATTTAGATAATTCCTTCCCACTGGGGGTTCTAATCACCCGACCCCCTTTTATAGGGATTTGTTTCTATTATCAAATTTTAAATAGAAAGGAAGCTCGTATATGTAGCAAAGAAAGCTGCTTGGTATATTCGTGGAGAGTGAAAATAGCAAGGTTCGACCCCACAAACCAACATTTTAACAATCAAACTGCCACATGTGCCACATGGCACCCAATCATTAGGCCACATGGCATTACCTTATTTGTCTATCAGTGACGTGTCACACTGGATTGGTCCACATCTTCTGACCTGCCACGTCATCTGCTGACTCGGATGTTGCCATCTGCCACGTGTAAACCTCTAGACCTACCACGTCAACAAGTGCCAATATGTCTACAATGTCAGCATGTTGATATCATCATTGTACTGATTTGCCTGTTTTACTGAACATTTGACTGCACATAACTTCTGCATACGAACTCCTTTTGAGTCCATTCAAGTTGCTTCAGGATCATGTTAGCGACCTCTTTCCAATGATGTTGATTCCGTCAGGTTTTGAGACTACAAAATTTTTAGTTCTTCTATATCCATTTGAATCATTATTCCCCATTGGAGGTTCAAACCACCCAACCCCGTTTTATAGGGATTCATTTCTATTATCATTCTTTAAATAGAAAGGAGGCCCGTATGTGTAGCAAATAAAGCCGATTGGTATATTGATGGAAAGTGAAAATAGCAAGCAGGAGGTTAGGAGTTCAACCCCCATAAACCAACCTTTTAACAATCAAACCGCCACATGTGCCACGTGGCAGCTAATCATTGGGCCACGTGGCATTACCTCATTCATCCGTCAGTGGCATGTGTCATGCTGGATTGGTCCACATCTTTAGATCTACCACGTCATGTGTGAAACTCAGATGATGCCATCTCCCATGTGTCAAACTCAGATGACGCCATCATTGTACTGTCTAGTCAGCATGGTCAACCCTCAACTTTAACCGGCCATATCTTGCTCGTATGAGGGCCGATCGAGGCGAAACGAGCTGCGTCGAAATCATGATGACAAGCTCTTCGATTTGGCATCATTTTTTCTTAGATTTGAGACAATTAATTATTCCACCTTTTTGAATGCCTGATTCGCTTGTTTGACTGAACCTTTGACTGCACATAACTTCAGCATACGAACTCCTTTTAAATCCATTCAAGTTATATTAGGATCATGTCAGCAACCTCTTTCCAATGATGTTGATTCCGTCATGTTCTTAGACTACAATTTTTTTGATCTTTTGGATCCACCTGGATCATTCCTCCCCACTTGGGGTTCAAACTACCTGACCCCCTTTTATAGGGATTTGTTTCTATTATCATTCTTTAAATAGAAAGGAGGCCCGTATATGTAGCAAAGAAAGTTGTTTGGTATATTGGTAGAGAGTGAAAAATGAAGCAGGAGGTCAGGGGTTCGACCCCTAAATACCAACCTTTTAAGAAGCAAATCGCCACATGTGCCACGGGGCACCCAATCATTGGGCCACGTTGTATTATCTCATTCATCTGTCTGTGACACGTGTTACGCTGGATTGGTCCACATCATTAGATCTGCCACATCATCTGTTGACTCAGATGGCGCCATTTGCCATGTGTCAACCTCTAGACCTGCCTCGTCAACAACTGCCACCGTGTCTGCCATGTCAGCATTCTGACGTCATCATTGTATTGTCTAATCAGCATGGTCAACCCTCAACTTTGACCAGCCATATCTTCAGACCGTCAGAATCGTGGCAACGAGCTCTTCAACTTGGCGTGATATTTGCTTGGATTTGAGACAATTAATTTTTCACCTTTTCGAACACCTGATTCGCCTATTTTACCAAACCTTTAACTACACATAACTTCTGCATACGAACTCTTTTTGAACCCGTTCAAATTGCGTTAGGATCGTGTCAGCGTCCACTTTCCAACGATGTTGATTCTATTAGGTTCTGAGACTGTAAGATTTTTAGGTCTTCTGGATCCACCTAGATCATTCCTCTCCTCTGGGGGTTCAAACCACTCGACCCCCTTTTATAGGGATTTGTTTCTATTGTCATTCTTTCAATAGAAAGGAGGCCCGTATATGTAGCAGTGAAAGTCGCTTGGTATATTGGTGGAGAGTGAAAATAGGAAGCAGGAGAACAGTGGTTTGACCCCCACAAACCAATCTTTTAACAAGCAAATCGCCACATGTGCTAAGTGGCACACAATCATTTGGCCACGTGGCATTCGCTCATTCGTCCGTCAGTGACACGTGTCACACTGGATTGGTCCACATCTTCAGAACTGCTACACCATCTATTGAGTCAGATGGCCCCATCTGCCACGTGTCAACATCTGGACTTGCCACGCCAACAACTGCCACTATGTCTGCCATGTTAGCATGATGACGTCATCATTGTACTGTCTAGTTAACATGGTCGACCCTCAACTTTGACCAGCCATATCTTGCTCGTACGAGCTACGATCAAGGCAAAACAAGCGGCATCAGAATAATGGCGATGAACTTTTCAACTTGGCATCATTTTTGCTTGGATTTGAGACAATAAATTTTTCACCTTTTTGAATGCATGATTCGCCTATTTGACCGAAGCTTTGACTGCACATAACTTCTCCATACGAACTCCTTTTGAGCCCATTTAGGTTGCTTCAGGATCGTGCCAGCGACCTCTTTCCAATGACACTGATTTCTTCAAGTTGTGAGACTGCAAAATTTTTAAGTCTTCTGGTTCCATTTAGATCATTTCTTCCCACTGCAGATTCAAATCACTCGACCCCCTTTTATAGGGATTCGTTTCTATTATCATTCTTTAAATAAAAAGGAAGCCCGTATATGTAGCAAAGAAAGCCGCTTGGTATATTGGTGGAGAGTGAAAATAGTAAGGTTTGACTCCACAAACCAACCTTTTAACAATCAAACTGGCACATGTGCCACATGGCATTACCTCATTCTTCCATCAGTGACACGTGTCACACTGGATTGGTCCACATTTTTAGACATGTCACATCATCTGCTGACTCAGGTGCTACCATCTGCCACATGTCAACCTCTACACCTACCACATCAACAACTGCCACTGTGTCTGCCATGTCAGTATACTGATGTCATCATTGTACTATTTGGTCGACATGGTCAACCCTCAACTTTGACTGGCCATATCTTGCTCATACGAGCTCCGATCGAGGCAAAATGAGCAGTGTCAAAATCGTGGCGATGAGATCTTCCACTTGGCATTATTTTTGCTTGGATTTGAGACAATCAATTTTTCACCTTTTTGAACGCCTGATTCTCCTGTTTGACCGAACCTTTGACTACACGTAACTTCTGCATACAAACTACTTTTGAGCCCATTCAAGTTGTGTCAAGATCGTGTCAGCAACCTCTTTCCAATGATGATGATTCCATTAGGTTCTGAGACTGCAAAATTTTTAGTTCTTTTGTATCCATCTGGATCATTGTTCCCCACTAGGGGTTCAAACCACCTGACCCCATTTTATAGGGATTCGTTTCTATTATCATTCTTTAAATAGAAAGGAGGCCCGTATATGTAGCAAATAAAGCCGCTTGGTATATTGGTGGAAAGTGAAAATAGCAAGCAGGAGGTCAGGGGTTCGACCCCCACAAACCTACCACGTCATCTGCTAACTCTGATGTCACCATCTGCCACGTGTCAAACTCTAGACTTGCCACGTCAACAACTGCCATTGTGTCTGCCATGTCAACATGATGATGTCATCATTGTACTGTCTAGTCAGCATGGTCAACTCGCAACTTTGACCAGCCAGATCTTGGTTGTATGAGCTTCGATCAAGGTGAAACGAGCCACGTCCAAATCATGATGACGAGCTCTTCGATGTGGCATTATTTTTGGTTGGATTTAAGACAATCAATTTTTCACCTTTTTGAATGTCTGATTCACCTGTTTGACCGAATCGTTGACTGCACATAACATTTGCATATGAACTCCTTTTGAGCCCATTCAAGTTGCGTTAGGATCATGTTAGAAACCTCTTTCCAATGATGCTAATTCCATCATGTTCTCAGAATGCAAAAATTTTCAGTCTTCTGGATCCACTTGGATCATTCCTCCCCACTTGGGGTTCAAACCATCGACCCTGTTTTATAGGGATTCGGTTCAATTATCACTCTTTAAATAGAAAGGTGGCCCATATATGTAGCAAAGAAAGCTACTTGGTATATTGGTGGAGAGTGAAAATAGCAAGTAGAAGGTCAGGGGTTCAACCCCCACAAACCAATCTTTTAATAATCAAACTGCCACATGTACCACGTGGCACCCAATCATTGGGCCACGTGGAATTACCTCATTCATCTGTCAGTGACATGTGTCACGTTGGATTGGTCCACATCATCAGACCTACCACGTGATCTGCTGACTCAGATGCTGCCATCTGCCATATGTCAACCTCGGGACCTGCCACGTCAACAACTGCCACTATGTCTGCCATGTCATTATGTTGACGTCATCATTGTATTGTCTAGTCAGCATGGTCAACCCTCAACTTTGACTGGCCATATCTTGCTCATACAAGCTCTGATCGATGCGAAACGAGCAGCGCCAGAATCGTGGTGACGAGCTCTTTGACTTGGCATCATTTGTGCTTAGATTTGAGACAATCAAATTTTCACCTTTTTGAACACCCAATTCACCTGTTTGACCAAACCTTTGACTACACATAACTTCTGCCTATGAACTCCTTTTGAGCATGGTCTAGTTGCGTCCGGATCAGGTTAGCACCCTCTTTCCAATGATGTAGTTTCCGTCATGTTCTAAGACTGCAAATTTTTTAATTCGTCTGTATCCACCTAGATCATTCCTCCCCACTGGGGGTTCAAACCACCCAACCCCCTTTTATAGGGATTCATTTATATTATATTCATTAAATAGAAAAGGAGGCCCATATATGTAGCAAAGAAAGCCACTTGGTATATTAGTGGAGAGTTAAAAAAGTAAGTAGGAGGTCAGGAGTTCGACCCCCACAAACCAACCTTTTAACAATCAAACTGCCACATGTGCCACGTGGCACCCAATCATTGGGCCACGTGGCATTACCTCATTTGTCCGTCAGTGAAATGTGTCATGCTTGATTGGTCCACATCTTTAGACTTGCCATGTCATCTACTGACTCAGATGCTGCCATCTACCACATGTCAAACTCTAGATCTTCCACCTCAACAATTGCCACTATGTCTCCCATGTTAGCATGCTGACGTCATCATTGTACTATCTAGTCAGCATGATCAACCCTCAACTTTCACTAGCCATATTTTGCTAGTACGAGCTCTGATCGAGATGAAACAAGTGGTGTCAGAATCGTGGTGACAATCTCTTCGACTTGGCATCATTTTTGCTTGGATTTGAGATAATCAAATTTTCACCTTTTTGAACCCCTGATTCCTTGTTTGACAGAACCTTTTACAACACATAACTTCTGTATATGAACTCCTTTTGAGTCTATTCAAGTTGCATTAGGATCGTGTCAGCGACATCTTTCAAATGATGTGGATTTCGCCAGGTTCTGAGACTGCAAGATTTTTAGGTCTTCTGGATCCTTCTAGATCATTCCTCCCCACTGGGGGTTTAAACCACCTGACCCCATTTTATAGGGATTTGTTTCTATCATCATTCTTTAAATATAAAGGATGCCCGTATATGTAGCAATGAAAGCCGCTTAGTATATTGGTGTAAAGTGAAAATAGGAAGCAGGAGGTCAGGGGTTCGACCCCCACAAACCAACCTTTTAACAAGTAAATTGCCACATGTGCCACATGGCACCCAATCATTGGGCCACATCACATTCGTTCATTCATCCATTAGTGACACATGTCACGCTGGATTGGTCCACATATTCAAAGTTGCCACATCATATTTTGAGTCAGATACCACCATCTGCCACGTGTCAACATCTGGACCTGTCATGCCAACAACTGCCACTGTGTCTGCCATGTCAACATGATGACATCATCATTGTATTGTCTAGTTAGCATGGTCAACCCTCAACTTTGACCAGCCATATTTGCTCGTACCAGCTCTGACCATGAAGTAATGAGCGGCATCAGAATTTTGGCGACGAGCTCTTTAACTTGGCAACATTTTTGCTCAGATTTGAGACAATAAATTTTTCACCTTTTAAACGCATGATTCACGTGTTTTATCGAACCTTTGACTACACAAAACTTCTGCATATGAACTCCTTTTTAGCTCGTTCAAGTTACATCAGGATTGTGCCAATGACCTCTTTCCAATGACGATGATTCTGTCAGGTTCTGAGATTGTAAATTTTTTAGATCTTCTGGATCCATTTAGATCATTCCTTCCCAGTGGGGGTTCAAACCACCCGACGCCCTTTTATAGGGATTTATTTCTATTATCATTCTTTAAATAGAAAGTAAGCCCGTATATGTAGCAAAGAAAGCCACTTGGTATATTAGTGGAGAGTGAAAATTTCAAGTTTCAACCCCACAAACCAACATTTTAACAATCAAACCGCCACATGTGCCACCTATCACCCAATCATTAGGCCATGTGGCATTACCTCATTCGTCCGTCAGTGACACATGTCATGTTGGATTAGTCCAGATCTTCAGACCTGCCATGTCATTTGATGACTCTGATGTCGCCATCTGCCACATGCCAACCTATGGACCTACCACGTCAACAACTGCCACTGTGTCTGCCATGTCAGCATGCTAATGTCATCATTGTACTATCTAGTTGACATGGTCAACCCTCAATTTTGACTGGCCATATCTTGCTCGTACGAGCTCCGATCGAGGCGAAACAAGGGGCGTCAAAATTGTGGTGACGAGCTCTTCGACTTGGCATCATTTTTGCTTTAATTTGAGATAATCAATTTTCACCTTTTTGAACACCTGATTCACCTGTTTGACTGAATCTTCAACTACACATAACCTTTGCATACGAACTCCTTTTGAGCCCATTCAAGTTGCGTCAGGATCGTGTCAGCGACCTTTTTCCAATGATGTTGATTCCATCAGGTTCTGAGACTACAAATTTTTTGTTCTTCTGTATCCATCTAGATAATTATTCCCCACTGGAGCTTCAAACCACCCGACCCCCTTTTATAGGGATTCACTTATTTTATCATTTTTTAAATAGAAAGGAGGCATGTATATGGAGCAAAGAAAGCTGCTTGGTATATTGGTGGAGAGTGAAAATAGCAAGCAGGAGGTCAGGGGTTCGACCCCCACAAACCAACATTTTAACAATCAAACTGCCACATGTGCCACGTGACACCCAATCATTTGGCCACGTGGCATTACCTCATTCTTTCATCAGTGACACGTGCCACGCTAGATTGGTCCACATCTTCAGACCTGCGACGTCATCTATTGACTCAGATGCCTCCATCTGACACGTGTCAAACTCTAGACTTGCCACATTAATAACTACCACTGTGTCTGCCATGTCAGCATGCTAACGTCATCATGCTGACATCATCATTGTATTGTCTAGTCAGCATGGTCAACCCTCAACTTTGACCAGCCATATCTTCCTCGTTCGAGCTCCGATCGAATCGAAACGAGCGGCGTCAGAATTGTGGCACGAGCTCTTCGACTTGGCATCATTTTTGCTTGGATTTGAGACAATCAATTTTTCACCTTTATGAATACCTGATTCACCTATTTGACCAAACCTTTGACTGCACATAACTTCTGCATACGAACTCCTTTTGAACCCGTTCAAGTTGCATCAGGATCATGTCAGCGACCTCTTTCCAATGAATCTGATTCTGTCAGGTTCTGAGACTACAAGATTTTTAGGTCTTCTGGATCCACCTAGATCATTCCTTACCACTTGGGGTTCAAACCACTCGACCCCCTTTTATAGGGATTTGTTTCTATTATCATTCTTTAAATAGAAAGGAAGCCCATATATGGAGCAATGAAATCCGCTTGGTATATTGGTGGAGAGTGAAAATATGAAGCAGGAGGTCAGGGGTTCGACCCCCACAAACCAACCTTTTAACAAGCAAATTGCCACATGTGCCACATGGCACCCAATCATTGGGCCACATGGCATTCGCTCATTCATCCATCAGTGACACGTGTCACCCTGGATTGGTCTACATCTTCAGACCTGCCACGTCATCTGTTGAGTCAGATGCCGCCATCTGACATGTGTAAACAACTGGACCTACCACGCCAACAACTAGTATTGTGTCTGCCATGTCAGCATGATGACATCATTATTGTACTGTCTAGTCAGCATGGTCAACTCTCAATTTTGACCGGTCATATCTTGCTAGTAAGAGCTCCGATCAAAGCAAAACAAGCAGCGTCGGAATCGTGGTGACGAGCTCTTCAACTTGGCATCATTTTTACTTGGATTTGATACAATAAATGTTTCACCTTTTTGAATGCTTGATTCACCTATTTGACTAAACCTTTTACTGCACATAACTTCTACATATGAACTACTTTTGAGCCCATTCTAGTTACGTTAGGATCGTGTCAACAACCTCTTTCCAATGAAGTTGATTCCGTCAGGTTCTGAGACTGCAAAATTTTTAGTTCTTCCATATCCATCTGGATCATTATTCCCCACTAGATTGGTTCACATCATCAGACCTGCCACGTCATCTTCTGACTTAGATGCTGCCATCTACCATGTGTCAACCTCTAGACCTGCCACGTCAACAACTACTACTATGTCTATCGTGTCATCATGTTGACATCATCATTGTATTGTCTAGTCAGCATGGTCAACCCTTAACTTTGACCAGCTATATCTTGCTTGTACGACCTCTGATTGAGGTGAAACGAGTGGCGTCAGAATCGTGGCGACAAGCTCTTCAACTTGGCATCATTTTTGCTTGGATTTAAGACAATCAAATTTTCACCTTTCTGAATGCCCGATTCACCTATTTGACCAATCCTTTTACTGTACATAACTTCTGCATACGAGATCATGTCAGTGATCTCTTTCCAATCATGTTGATTTTGTCAAGTTCTAAGACTGCAAAATTTTTAGTTATTTTGTATCCACCTAGATCAATCCCCCTGCTGGAGGTTCAAACCACCCAACCCCCTTTTATAGGGATTCATTTCTATTATCATTCATTAAATAGAAAGGAGGCCCGTATATGTAGCAAGGAAAGCCACTTGGTATATTGGTGGAGAGTGAAAAAAATAAGTAGGAGGTCAGGGGTTCGACCCCCACAAAGCAACATTTTACCAATCAAACCACCACATGTACCACGTGGCACCCAATCATTGGGCCACGTGGCATTACCTCATTCATTTGTCAGTGACACGTGTCACACTGGATTGGTCCAATCTTCAGACCTGCCACATCATCTGCTATGTGTCAAACTCTAGATCTTCCACATCAACAACTGCCACTCTGTCTGCCATGTCAGCATGTTGACATCATCATTGTACTGTCTTGGTAGCATGGTCAACCTTCAACTTTGACTGGCAATATCTTGCTCGTATGAGCTTCGATCGAGGTGAAACGAGTGGCATCAAAATTGTGACGATGATCTCTTCGACTTAGCATCATTTTTGCTTGGATTTGAGACAATCAAATTTTCACCTTTTTGAATGCCTGATTCACCTGTTTGACCAAACCTTTGACTGCACATAACTTCTGCATATGAACTCCTTTTGATCCCGTTCAAGTTGCATTAGGATCGTGTTAGCAACCTCTTTCTAATGATGCTAATTCTGTCATGTTCTCAGACTACAAACAAAATTAGCATCATTGTTAAGAGGTCACTAACACGATCCTGATGCAAATTGAATGGGCTTAAAAGGAGTTCGTATGTAGAAGTTATATGCAGTCAATGGTTCGGTCAAATAGGTGAATCAGGCATTTAAAATGGTGAAAAATTTATTGTCTCAAATCCAAGCAAAAATGATGTTGAGTCGAGGAGCTCGTTGCCACGATTTCGATGCCACTCATTTTGCCTCAATCGGAGGTCGTACGAGCAAGATATGGCGGGTCAAAATTTAGGGTTGACCATGTTGACTAGACAGTACAATGATGACATCAGCATGCTGACATGGCAGACACAGTGGCAGTTGTTGACGTGGGAGGTCCAGAGGTTTACACGTGGCAGATGGCGGCATTTGAGTCAATAGATGACGTGGGAGGTCTAAAAATGTCGACCAATCTAGCGTGACACATGTGGCGGTTTGATTGTTAAAAGGTTGGTTTGTGGGGTTGAACCTTGCTATTTTCACTCTCTACCAATATACCAAGTAGCTTTCTTTGCTACATATACGCGCTTCCTTTCTATTTAAAGAATGATAATAGAAACGAATCCCTATAAAAAGGGGTCAGGTGGTTTGAACCCCTAGTGGGAAGGAATGATCTAAATGGATCCAGAAGACATAAAAATTTTGCAGTCTCAGAACCTTACAGAATCAACATCATTAGAAAGAGGTCGCTAGCACGATCCTAACGCAACTTGAACCGGCTCAAAAGGAGTTTGTATGAAGAAGTTATGTGCAGTCAAAAGTTTGATCAAATAGGTGAATCATGCGTTCAAAAAGTTGAAGAATTTATTGTCTCAAATCCAAGCAAAAATGATGCCAAGTCAAAAATCTCATCGCCATGATTTTGACACCACTCATTTCACCTTGATCAGAGCTTGTATGAGCAAGATATCATTGGTGAAAGTTGAGGGTTGACCATGCTGACTAGACAGTATAATGATGATGTGATCATGCTGACATGGCAAACACAGTGGGAGTTGTTGGCGTGGCAGATCCAGATGTTGACATGTGGTAGATGGCGGCATCTAACTCAACAGATGATGGGGTAGGTTTGAAGATATGGACCAATCTAGCATGACACGTGTCACTGACGGATGAATGAACGAATCCCACATGGCCCAATGATAAGGTGCCACATGGCACATGTGGCGATTTGCTTGTTAAGATATTGGTTTGTGGGGGTTGAACCTCTGACCTTCTGCTTCCTATTTTCACTCTCCACCAATATACCAAGAGGCTTTCATTTCTACATATACGGGCCTACTTTCTATTTAAAGAATGATAATAGAAACAAATCCCTATAAAAAGGGGGTTGGGTGGTTTGAATCTCCAATGGGGAGGATTGATCTAAGTGGATCCAGAAGACCTAAAAATATTGCAGTCTCAGAACCTAATGGAATCATCATTATTGGAAAGAGGTCGCTGACACAATCCTAATGCAACTTGAACGGGCTCAAAAGGAGTTCGTATGCAGAAGTTACATGCATTCAAAGGTTTAGTGAAATAAGCGAATCATGTGTTCAAAAAGGTAAAAAATTGATTGTCTCAAATCCTAGCAAAAATGATGCCAACTCAAAGAGCTCGTCGTCATGATTTTGACGCCACTCGTTTCACCTCGATTGGAGCTCATACGAGCAAGATATGGCCGGTGAAAGTTGAGGGTTGACCATGCTGAATAGATAGTACAATGATGATGTTAGCATGATGACATGGTAGACACAATAGCAGTTGTTGACATGGCAGATCCAGAGTTTGACACGTGGTAGATGGCAGCATCTGAGTCAACAGATGATGTGGCAAGTCTGAAGATGTGGACCAATCCAGCGTGACACGTGTCACTGATGGATGAATGAGGTAATGCCACATGGCCCAATGATTGGGTGCCACGTGGCACATGTGGTAGTTTAATTGTTAAAAGGCTAGTATGTGGGGGTCAAACCCCTGACCTCCTACTTGCTTTTTTCACTCTCCACCAATATACCAAGCAACTTTCTTTGCTACATATATGGGCCTCCTTTCTATTTAATGAATGATAATAGAAACGAATCCCTATAAAAGGGTCAGGTAGTTTGAACCCCTAGTGGGGAGGAATGATCCAGGTGGATAGAGAAGAACTAAAACTTTTGCAGTCTTAGAACTTGACAGAATCAACATCAGTGGGAAGAGGTTGCTGACACAATCCTAACGCAACTTGAATGGGCTCAAAAAGAGTTCATATGCAGAAGTTATGTGCAATCAAAGGTTTGGTCAAATAGGTGAATCAAGTGTCTAAAAAGGTAAAAAATTGATTGTTTCAAATCTAAGCAAAAATGATGCCAAGTTGAAGAGCTCGTCACCATGATTCTGACGCCACTCGTTTCACCTCGATTGGAGCTCGTACGAGCAAGATATGGCCGGTCAAAGTTGAGGGTTGACCATGCTGACTACACAATACAATGATGACTTCAGCATCTGACATGGCAGACATAGCAGTAGTTGTTGACATGGGAGGTCCATAGGTTGACACATGGTAGATGGTGGCATCTGAGTCAGCAGATGATGTGGCAGGTCTGATGATGTGGAACAATCCAACATGACACGTGTCACTGACGGAGGAATAAGGTAATGCCACATGGCCCGATGATTGGGTGCGAAGTGCCACATGTGGCAGTTTGATTGTTAAAAGATACGTTTGTGGGGGTCAAACACCTGACCTACTGCTTGCTATTTTCACTCTCCGCCAATATACCAAGCACCTTTCTTTGCTACATATACGGGCCTCCTTTGTATTTAAAGAATGATAATAGAAAGGAATCCCTATTAAACGGGGTTGGGTGGTTTGAACCCCAAGTGGGGAGGAATTATTCAGGTGGATCTAGAAGACCAAAAAATTTTGCAGTCTGAGAACATGAGGGAATCAACATCATTGGAAAGAGGTTGCTGACATGATCCTAACGCAACTTGAACAGGCTTAAAAGGAGTTCGTAAGCAGAAGTTATGTGTAGTCAAAGGTTTGGTCAAACTAGCATATCAGGCATTCAAAAAGGTTATAATTGATTGTCTCAAATCCAACCAAAAAAGATGCCAAGTCGAATAGCTCGTCATCACGATTTCGACGCCGCTTGTTTCTCCTCGATCAGAGCTCATAGGAGCAAGATATGGCCGGTCAAAGTTGAGGGTTGCTCATGCTGACTAAACAGTACAATGATGACATCAGCATGCTGACATGGCAGGCGCAATGATTGGGTGCTAGGTGGCACATGTGGCAATTTGCTTGTTAAAAAGTTGGTTTGTGGGGGTCAAACCCCTGACCTCCTGCTTCCTATTTCCACTCCCCACCAATATACCAAACGTCTTTCATTGCTACATATATGGGCCTCCTTTCTATTTAAAGAAAGATAATAGAAACAAATCCCTATAAAAGGGGGTCACGTGGTTTGAACCCCTAGTGGGGAGGAATGATCTATGTGGATCTAGAAGACCTAAAAATCTTGCAGTCTCAGAAGCTAATAGAATCAGTATCATTGGAAAGAGGTCGCTGACACGATTCTAACGCAATTTGAATGGGCTCAAAAGGAGTTCGTATGCAAAAGTTATGTGCAGTCAAAGGTTCGGTCAAACAGGTGAATCATGCATTCAAAAAGGTAAAAAATTGATTGTCTCAAATCTAAGCAAAAATGATGCCAAGTCGAAGAGCTCGTCGCTACGATTCTGATGTCGCTCATTTCGCCTCGATCAGAGCTCATACGACCAAGATATGGCTGGTCAAAGTTGAGGGTTGACCATGCTGACTAGATAGTACAATGATGATGTCAGCATGCTGATATGGTAGACACAGTGGCAGTTGTTGACATAGCAAATCGAGAATTTGACATGTGGCAGATGGTGGCATCTGAGTCAACAAATGACATTGGAGGTCTGAAGATGTGGACCAATCCAGCGTGACACATGTCACTGACGGATGAATGAGGTAATGCCACTTTTTCCAATGATTGGGTGCCACGTGGCTCATGTGGTGGTTTGATTGTTAAAAGACTGGTTTGTGGGGGTCGAACCCCTAACCTCCTGCTTGCATTTTTCACTCTCTACCAATATACCAAGCAACTTTCTTTGCTACATATACGAGCCTCCTTTCTATTTAATGAATGATAATAGAAACGAATCCCTATAAAAGGGGGTTGGGTGGTTTGAACCCCTAGTGGTGAGGAATGATCCAGATGGATACAGAAGAACTAAAAATTTTGCAATCTTAGAACCTAACAGAATTAGCATCATTGGAAAGAGGTCGCTGACACGATCTTGACGCAACTTGAACAGGCTCAAAAGGAGTTCGTATGCAGAAGTTATGTACAGTCAAAGGTTTGGTCAAACAGGCGAAGCAGGCGTTCAAAAAGGTGAAAAATTGATTGTCTCAAATCCAAGCAAAAATGATGTCAAGTCGAAGAGCTTGTCGCTGATGAGCCAAATGATTGACTCATTTAATTGTCAATATTTTCATGCTTTGATAAACTTTTAAAAAAACATATTGGCATATAAATACATATTATTATAATTATATTTGTCTTGAGAATTGATATGCTTATGTTTTGTTTCCATTAGACCTTGATGAAATCTCTTTAATATTGATTCTTGAATGATGTTTGCTATGTGCATATCTCATAATTTGTGGTATAAGTTGTGGATGTTCAATAAAGGTTGCAGCAGTTGAACTTCAGTTGAACTCCAGATAGCTCTAGAGGATAATACTTCCTAAGTGTCATCCTTCCCTGAGTCGATGATTTCCAACAAACGCTCCTGAAGACCCTCTAAGCCCTACAACATGCCCAATCAGCACCTCAAATCCTTGCCACAGCTTTAATTACACTGCCATATCACTGAACTTAGTGACCCATATATCCGATGGCAAATGTCAGCTCCAGCTATCATTGCCACCTGGGCGCACCACTATTTTTGGGGAACTCATGGAGTTTGCCTGACTAATTAGTTTACTCAGATCGCGGATCTAGAGTTTCTTGCAACTAATTGTGTAGTTAAGCAAATAATAAACTTGTTGTTCCAGCTCCAGTTCATAGGGAATTAGTTAGTACTTAGATTTACTTTTCAATAAGCATGCAACTGGTTGTTCCAGTTCTCTACAGTTAGACTCGCAATTAGCATTCCTTTTTCAATAAGGCTCGATTGTATAAGTAGAGGAGCCATTGCACCTTATTAAATTAGTTCATGTTTTTCCATCCATTAGTTGTTCATCGCAATTTGTTTTCAGCAGAAGAAAACTTCTGAGTTTAGGCATGTATGTTCTTTAAATCTGAATAAAATACAAATGAAGGGAGATTTCTTTTGAAAGAAGTTGATCAAAGAGGATCGTCTCCAACTGGGAAAGTAGGGCCCGCTTCCCCATCTTGGAGGAGATCTCTCGGTATTCTGTCTGTATCATTTTACTTCTGTTAATTTCTTTACAACAAAGTGTTATATGTGTTGTTTTTCTGTCATGTGTTCTCACCTGCAGGTTTATTCTTCCAAAAATAGAAAATTATAAAAAAATCAGATTTGTTATCTCCTTAAGCATTGTGATGTTCAGAGTATTGCATGTCTGAGAAGAAACAATAGGTTTCCTTTCTGTTCATCTCTTATTTTTCACAAGTGTGTTCATTTCTAGCAATTAGATTAAACTCTCATTTCAGCACGTGTGTTTGTTTCAAAGCAATTAGATTAATGTTTATTTCAACAAATGTTAGAATAGTTTCTTTTTTTTAAGCAAGAGTATTTCTTTTCAAGCAAAGTAAAGTAGTTATTTTATGAGCAAAAAGATCAGAACTACAACTGTGCGAGGATCACCAAACCAATCTCTGGTCCTCAACCATCCCATAAAGAAAACCCCCCAACAAATAGTCTTATTGCAGATCGCTCCAGATACCTCCGGATTGATAAAGAGTAAATGATGATATATTAACAAAGCCTACTCTGACCTCATCATTTTTGGCGCCATTGTCAGGGACATAATCTACAAATCATTGTAGGTTTAAGGTGTCGATAAGACTTTCGATCCATTAGTTTATGAGAAGACATAGGGATGCCTTAGGTCGATTCATTAGACATCCTATAGCAGATATACCTTTGGAGGCTAATTGGGAAGAACCTCCAGAGGATCTGATCAATCAAGGATTACCAGTTTTATCAGAGTCTTCCAACTCATCTGTCACATCCTCAACCATGGGTGATCAAGAAGATCCACCTGTTAATAGAACTTTTTCTTATCCTATAGCTGTAGTTCCTGGGGTAAATGAGCCTCCTATGAAAAATATATCACCTGCTTTTCTACCTACTTTTAGGGGAAAAACATCTGAAGATCCAGACCAGTTCCTATTCGAGTTCAAAGTTCTCTGTCAAACTTATGACTATGCTACCGATAACCAGAAGCTAAAACTTTTTCCTTCCATTCTCAAGGAGTCAGCTTTAAGATGGTTCATGGGCTTGGTAGCAGACTCTATCACCATATGGGATGATATGGAAATAGTTTTTCTTGATAAATATCAGGATTACTGTGGAGTCAGGGATTGGAAAGATGAACCCTTTCGCATGAAACAAATGGAGGAGGAGAACTTAGAAGACTATGTGGATAGATTCTTATTTGTCCATAGGAGGTGTGGAAACAATCTAGATGAGTAACTAAGTAAGACCATCTTTCTAAGAGGGATTGATGATGACAGTAGAGAAGCATTAAATCTGATGGGTAAGGGAGACATTAATAAGCAAACTTTTGAAGAAATTATAGAAGTGTGTAAAAACTATTCTTGTACAAGAGTGGGCAAAAGAATTTTAAAAAGGGGTAGTAACAGTGATGTTATGAAAGTGATGGAGGAACTAGGAAATCTTAAAACTGACATCCTACTTCATTTAAACACCACTTTAGATGGCATCCAGGCTAGTAAAAAGAATACTTAACCCTTAGCTATTTATTGCCCTCGTTGTAGAGAAAAACATCCACTTAGGGAATGCCCTTTAAATAGGACTGAGTTGTGTAAAATCTATGAGAAAAATCATTCCACCAACGAATGTGGCCTACTCCCTGAGATTAAAAATAGATTGAAAAAGGTTCCAACAGATGAGGAAGAGCTGAATTTTATTGGTCAGAAACAACCTACTTATGGATTTAATCAGTTTCAAAACCAATATGCTCCAAGAGGGAACTCTTATAATGGACCTTGGGGAATGCAAATGCCAATGCAGTGGGGTTCATGGCCTCAGCAAGATTAGACAAATCAATCTTGGTCCAATCCATAATGGTCAAATCAACAACAGTATCAACAACAATGGGCTCCTCAATACAACCAAGGGATGAGAATATTTGGAAACCAACCTTAGGCCTTACTTCTAGGACCTTCACAGCCTGCGAATAAAAATCCCAATGAGCAAGTAAACCAACCATCAATGCCTGCACAACTAGTTCTAAATCCCAAGAACAATAGACCATAGTAATAGGTGCACAATATCGATCCAAATCCAACAACCCTGAATGTGGTAGAGATTAATGATATCCAACTTCAATCCAGAAATGTGCTTGTAACTATACCTATTGAGGAAGTCATTGAAGAAGAAGAAGCGAATACTAAAGATGATACACAACAGTCCAATAAAAAGGCTAAGGCAAAAGAAACAGAAGAGATTTTGAAGGAGACCCATGTTCCATTCCTAGAATAGTTGAAATAGACCCCTCCACAATCTATGGAAAACCAACCTTCACATGACGACTCCCAATTAATTAGGGAACTTAGGAAAATGCACATTGAAGTTCCTTTGTTACAAGCGATAAAAGAGATTCCTGAGATAAATCAGACTATTAAAAGTTTGTGTCTAAAACTTCCAGGCAGAAAAAGGAAACTGCCCAACACTATCCAAGTTGAAGAAAAACTTGTGGATGTTTTATCAGGCAAGTTGATTCCTCAAAAATATGGGGATCCTGGGAGCCCAGTCATAATGGTGGACATAAAAGGGGTGTCTGTTTCAAATGTTTTAATAGATTTGGGTGCTGCTATCAATGTAATGACATTAGAAACTGTAGAAGCTTTGGCATTAAAACACGTTCAGCGAAATTCAATTGTTTTACAACTTGCAGACCTATCTATTACCAAATATGAAGAAATTTTAGAGGATGTCATAGTCACCATTGACACTTGGGATTATTCGGTTGATTTCCTTATCCTACAAACAAGAAAAAAACTATTGGTTTACCCAATAATCTTTGGAAGACCTTGGCTGGCTATAGCAGCAGCACTTATTGACTGTAGATCTGGAAGTATGACCATTTCAAATGGAAAAAGACTTAAAGAACTTTCTATCTATCCTCTAGCCAAACCATTTCTGCAATACGAAAATAAGCCATAGATAGATGATTTGATAGATTTTGATGAAGAGGATGCCTCCTTGTTGGCAATGGTAACAATAGTAGAACACTTTGAAGATTGAATAAGGAATATGAAGAAATAGAACCAAACATTGAAAACTCCTTATACAATGCTACTCAGCAAGAGGTCTCTGGATGGCCCCAGAGAGACCTGAAAGGGTCCTTCAAAGCTTTTAATTGCCCATACTCTGAAGAGATTGCCTCTCATGTAAGTTACCAACAAGCGAAAACTCTCCACCAAGTCATACCTCACCTTTGTCCTTTAAACACGTTATTAAGTCCATATAGAGAACTTCTTTCTGTTCATACTGGCACAAAACAAATTCTAGTTCAAACCAACAAAGAACTTTCTATCAACAGTTGGTTAATAGAAGGGGAAGAGATTCGATTGGCAAAATTGTTACAAAACCACACCCAAGATTTTTCTTGGGAATACAAAAACATGAAGGGAATCCATCCCAACGTTTGCATGCACCATATTTACACTGAGGATGTCTAACCTGTTAGGCAACCACAACAAAGAATCAACCCAGCTCTGAAAGACATAGTGAAGGAAGAGATTGAAAAATTATTATAGGTAGGGTTCATTTATCCCATCTCTGACAGTCAATGGGTATCACCATTTGTAATAGTGCCCAAAAATAATGGAAAATGGTGAGTCTACATAGATTATAGGGAGATGAACAAAGCTACAAAGAAGGATTATTTTCCACTCCCTTTCATTGACCAAGTCCTAGACAACCTGGCTGGAAGTCGTTATTTCTCCTTCTTGGATGGTTTTAGTGGCTATAACCAGATATAGGTAGCTCCAAAAGATCAGGATAAGACAACCTTCACCTATCCATGGGGGACATTTTCCTACAGAGTCTTACCATTTGGGTTATGTAATGTGCTAGCCACGTTTCAACGTATTGTTTTAGAAATATTTGCTGATCTAGTGAATACCTGTGTTGAAGTCTATATGGATGACTTTACAGTGCATGGTAAAACCTTTGATGAAGCCCTAAATAGTTTAAACGAGGTACTTGAAAGATGCAAAGAACACCAGTTGTCTTTAAACCATGAAAAATGCTTTCTCATGATGACTGAGGGAATTGTACTTGGTCACCATATCTTGCAGGAGGGATTGAAAGTGGACCCCAAGAAGATCGAAATCATAGTACAAATTCCTCCTCCTAAAACTCAAACTAAGGTGAGGAGCTTTCTGGGACATGTTGGCTATTACAGAAGGTTCATAGAAAATTTTAGTCAAAAAGCTGACCCTATGTTCACTTTGCTGAAGAAGGATTCCGAATTTAAGTGGACACAAGAATGCCAGCAGTCATTTGAGACCATCAAAAGTGCCCTCATAACCGCTCCGGTGATAAAAGGACCAAACTAGGGAGAACCATTTCACATCCACACAGATGCTTCCAATCAGGCCATTGGGGCAGTCTTAGGACAATTAAGTGAGTCTAGAGGTATGCATGCAATATATTACATCAGCAAGAACTTGAACCCAGGTGAGAAAAATTACACAACAACTGAAAAAGAATTTTTGGTAGTAGTTTATGCTATTAACAAATTTTGCCACTACATCACAGGCTATAAAATCTTCATACACATTGATCATGCAACCATAAGGTATCTGATGAACAAAGCTGTAGTTGGTGGTAGAATTATCAGATGGTTATTATTATTGTAAGAATTTGACATAACTATTATTGATAAACTAGGCAAAGATAATGTTGATGATGACTTCTTGTCGAGATTGAATGTGCAGGGAAATAACAAACCAGTGGATGATACATTTCCTAATGAACATTTGTTCACCATCTCTATACAATCTCCATGGTTTGCTGATCTGGCTAATTATTTGGTTTCATGAAAATGCCCACAACATTTCAACTTGAAAGAAATCAGACGACTAGTTCGAGAGAGCTCCAAATACAAGTGGGTCAATGGTCTTTTGTTTAAAAATTGTCCTGATCATGTATTACATCAGTGTGTGCAGGAAACAGAGGTGTATGACATAATCCGTGCATGTCATGATGAACCTTCTGGAGGACACTTTTCAGCCATCAAAACAGGGCACAAAATCTTGGGAGCTGGATATTTTTGGCCCACAATGACCAAAGATATTCACCAATATGTCAAGCGATGCAATTAGTGTCAATGAATGGGACATCCAACTTTCACCATAGAGATGCCCTTCCATCCCCAAGTGGCTTTAGAGCCATTTGAAAAATGGTGGATAGACTTTGTCAGACCAATTGACCCACCATCCAGAGGAAATCACTATATACTAGTCTACACAGATTATGCCACCAAATGGGTTGAAGAAAAAGCACTACCGGCAGTAAAAGAGGAGAAAGTTGCAAATTTCCTGTACACACATATCTTGCAGTGGTATGGAGCACCCAGAACTCTTGTCTTCAATCAGGGACCACAGTTTATGTCTGCCATGATCAAAGCATTCCTGGAAAGATATCATATCACTCATAGAAAATCTTCTCCATATCATCCACAGAGCAATGGTCAGGTTGAAGTCACAAACAGAGAATTGGAGAATATTCTCACCAAAACTATCTCAAGCAGGAGGATAGATTGGGCCAATAGAATGACAGAAGTTGTTTGGGCTTATAATACTACCTGGAGATCAACAACTAACTTCACTCCATATGAGTTAGTTTATGGAAAGCAACCAGTGCTACCCATCAAATATGAGATAGAAACATTAAGGACAACACTTGAAGTCGGCATTAATTTGACCGAGGCTCAGCAACAAAGGGTGTTATGGTTAAACAGGTTGGATGAGATGAGAATGGAAGCACTTCAGCATACTAAATTAATCCAACAACAAAGGAAGGAATGGCATGATAAGCACATCATCAGCAGGCACTTCAAACAAGGAGATTGGGCCCTGTTGTATGATTCTAAATATCAGGATCTAAAAGGAAAACTACATACTAGATGGTTGGGGCCTTATGAAACTCAAGAAACCTTCAGCAATGGAGCTATCCAGTTAGTTCCAATTGATGGAGATTACAGAGTTTTTCTAGTCAATGGACATAGATTGAAGCTATACCATAAACCAGCCTCCAAAGAAGAATTCTCTACCAAAATTTAGTCTCAAATAGAACATTTCTCTGTGGAAGACCTTTCTTCCATGGGAATTGTGCTCTAAATAACGATTCTTAAATGAATAAAGTAGTTGAGGTTGAAAACCAGAAATAGCGGCCTTTCTTCTAATAAAAAAATTGGGCAAATGTTGAAAACCAGTAATGGCGGCTTTGCCTAGAGGGAAGACTGAAAATCAGTAATAGCGATCTTTTCTTTTGAAACTCCCTCCTTTTCTAATAAAAATCTTTTGCAAACTCTACAGATCTTTTTGTGATATAGCATGCTCTAGATGGCCCTGGATAGATCCAGATGGCTCCGGATAAATCCAGATGGATCCGGATAGCTCCTGACGACTCTAGATGAAGACCAGGTGTATAGCACCAACTCAAATACCTATGGGCACAAGACTAATGCGTGGTGGAAAGAATTAAGTGATATAATCAAGGTCATGGGTACCTTACCTAGGTATACTCTTTCCTCAAAACTTATATAATTATTTTAATGTGTATATCTATGCCATGTGTTTCAAAAAAGTAACATCATGGAGCTTCAACTTTTGGTACACAAAGATCGCAGTCACGGCAATGATTATGGATTGATACGTGGCAAGTTGATACTTTATTGCAAATCCTATGTATTCCTAAGAAAATTGCAGTACTTGGTCATTAAGATGGGTGAGCTTTAAATTATTGCCAAAAATGGAATAAAAGCTCGGTTTGTAAAATCATAATGAAGGTAATGATGACCAATTAAGAGGGAAGTACATCTGAATGAACATAAATCCGTAGTGGAATGGCGTCTGTGTATGAGGAAAAATCGATTTAAATTAAACCAATCAAAAACCCAATAACATAAAGAGAACCGATCTAAATAAAAGCCATTAATAATAATCAATAAAACATGAAAGCTTTTATCGAGATTTGTATTGTTCCCTTTGGATTGAATGTGGATTGCTCAATATTGCTGCAAAACCATAGTTGCAACAAACAAGTGTAGTGCTCAAAAGATCAATGTCAAGAGATCGTAAGGTTGCTCAATCGATGCGATGTATGCTCAAAGCGCTGTTAAGTATGCCTGAGAATAAGATCGAAGAGAGGTTGTGAAGGAGATGAGGGGGGTTTATATAGGTTTCAACAGAGATCGATCAACAGTCCAGATAATTCAAAAGAATCAACAGAGGAGAACAGTTGAGGAACATGCAACGAATAAGAAGAAGACAAGTGTCACACAAAAGCTGTTTTATTTGAGTTAAACACTTTCTTTTCTAAAGATAAGACATGCTTTTCATAAATTAGAAAGTTTTTTTATAATTTAAGAGAAATTGATAAAAACAAGGTTGAGTGAATAGATAACTCAACTTAAGATTTGCTTTTGCATGATTTGAGAGAAATTAAATAATAAATTATTTAATTTTATGTGCATGGAGAAGAAGACTTATTTTTAGAAGATTTGAAAGATATTTGAAGAATTTGAAAATAAGAAAGCAAATTAAATAAATAAATTTATTTAATTGTTGTGCATGATTTGGAAGAATAAATAAAATATTTGATTTATTTTATTTTTGGAGATTGAGAGGATTTAAATAAATTTGATTTGATTTATTCAAATTTTGGAAGAATGAATTTGATTTAATTAAATAATTGGGAATTATTTAATTGTTTGGATAAGATAGAATTTGTGATGAATTAATTAAATAATAGGATTTATTTAATTAATGGAGACTTGAAATTTGGAAAGAGGATAATGATCTAATTAAATAATTGAAATTATTTAATTGTGGAGGAATAATAGAGGAATTTGATTTAATTAATTAAATAAAGAGAATTTATTCAATTAATGTCGAATTTTAGGAGTTTTGGAAGAATTTGATGAAATTAATTAAATAATTAGATTATTTAATTAACATTGTAATGCAGGTGATGCTCCAGCTTAGACGAAATGCAAGTAGTGCAACGACTTGGTCATTTTAGGGTGTCTACATTTTGCCCCTCTTTGGTGCAATGTAGTTTATAGCGTTGCGTCAAAGAAAACAATTGTTGAAGATGTGATACAATTTTTGATGCCATAGTGTAGCTAGTTGCCCCAGCGTAGCTGGCGTAGGGTGCCCCCTCAAGAGGAAAGATAGGGAAGCGACAAAAGAACTGTGTTGACGCTCGACTAGAAGATTTGTTGGAGATAGGCGAGGTTGAATAGAAGAAAGTGGAGATAGACTGTTGATCGATCATTGCTGATGAAAATGATATAAAGGATGTCGTGAATGGATGGGTGAATGAGTGAGCTTGTTGCAATGGTTTCACAATTGTATATAAAGAGCAATCCTTATTTTTGATATGGCATGTGGATAGTTTGCCACCAAGGTATAAAAGACCAAGGTGCTGTAATATCCGAGTGCGTGGACGTTGACTCTGCAAGCAAGCGGTTTGAACTTAGATCCTTTAGACATAATATAACCTTGTTGGAATATGTGAATGAGCCCTAGTCTTGAACATAGAATAAAACTTCAATACATGTGAATGCAAGAAGAGTATTAATATGTAAGATGCTAGGTTGTAACACACACAAGATAAATAGAATGCTAAGAAAGATACTAAATATCATTCCTCAAACACGGCACACAAAAAAAAAATGACTATGCCCCTAATCCGTATTGCATCGTAACATACCAAGATTATAGATAAATCAAGGTAGCCTTGAATAGGTAATGGATAAAGGAACAAAAGATAAACCATAACACAAATTGACTGACTTACAAAGTAAACATATAGCCAACATATTCTCTTGCCAAAGAGGTTGCTCAGTATAGATTGGATAGGAAAGATAACAGCCTTATCGTAGGAACTTTGTGTCTGTTAAAGGGTGCTATCTACCTAAAAAGACAATGTCTCACTGCAGGAAATGCCACATGTCACAGGAGACATGTGTGTTGGTCTCAACAATGGAACACTATGCAGAAGACAAGCTTGTTGATCTAGGGCTTTGGTTAAGCGAGACTTAGTTGATGCTGGCAATCAGAACAGAAGGACAGTAGTTGACTCTGGAAGAAAGCTGCTTTGCTTCAGGTTTGTTAAGGACTTTTGCTTTGAAAGGATGCGCTAGCTTGCTGCTTGAGTTAGTCAAGTCGAGGCGAATGGATTTTGATAAATGAAAAACCAGAAAGGTGACAGTGCTAAATGGATTGAGATGGGTGGAGAATGATGGATCGTGTGTGCCTGAGTACTATATACATCCTTCATATTTCAAACTGCCTACATACCCTGTATCCACGGGATCGAGGCACATTACGAGGAAAGATGAAAAATGATAAATATGTAGTTCTGGATAGAGTGATGAAATGGGTCAAAGTGGAAGGGGGAGATCTTATGTACCTAAGTACTAGAAACTTCCTTCGTATTCCAGACTGCCTACATACCCATATCCATGGGATCAAGGTACCTTAAGATTGAGAAGAGATGATATGTAGTTCTGGTTGTGTGATGAAATGGATTGAGGTGAAAGGGGGGGATCTTATGTACCTAAGTACTGGATACTTCCTTCATATTCCAGACTACCTACATACCCATATCCATGGGATCAAGGTACCTTAAGATTGAAATGATGATAATATGTAGTTATGGTTGGTGTGATGATGTAAGAAAGTGTTGAGAAGATAACAGCCTTATCGTAGGAGCGATGTGTCCGTTAAAGGGTGTTACCTGTGAACAATAAGAAAGAGATTGAAGGATAGTTTCTTGTTGGTTTTTATAGATCTCCATAGGAGTCATAAGCGGTGATACGGCGCTCTCTCCTGTTGAGTTTTGATAGAGGGGATTCCTATACTGCGAGCTCTGTTCAGGTAAGGGCGTGGTCACCGTTGACATGGTTTGCACCGCTTGTATGGTAGCTTGGGTGTTGTTGTTCTCCTTGAGAGTGGATAAATCAAAATCTTGAGGTAACTTGGCACCTTGCTCTGCAAGCAAGCGAAAGAAATGATCCTAGTTCTCACTAAGGATTTTGTCAAAGGTGGCCACGATTCTAGGCTTTTGTATGATTTCATCAAGATCTTGCCCATCTTCTTGAGAGGATTGACCTATTTCAAAGTGATGGGGGTTGATCTACGATATAACCTTGTGGCACAAAATCCTGAGGCAGGCCTGTAGTATAGTGAGGAATGCTTACCAAAAGAACCCTACCTTCTTGGGAATTGCTTGGTTGGTCGACGTGTGGCATGTTGGGATAATTGGTAGATCTTTTCGTGGGCATTCTAGGAGTGACCTTGGGAGTAATGTTGAGACGGCCCGATTGCGATGTGTGAGGAGGTGACTTGCACTTCTTAGGGACAACTTGCTTGGACTTCATAGTTTGCTAGAGCCTAGTGGTTACCATGGAATACACTAGGACAACAAAGGTAATGCCGGGTTTCTGCTTGTGCTTTGAAAAAGACAAACTTTGATTCACAATGTACTGGACCAAAGGCGCTATACTGTTTGACCAGAGGCGCAGGACTGTGCAACCAAAAGCGTGCTACTGTGATGCCAAAGGCGATGGACTGAGCTACCAGAGGTGAGTTACTGCTATGCCAAAGGTGAGCTAAGGTTACCAAATGCGAGCTACTGATATACCAAAGGCGCTGAAGTAGAGTTTTGCCAGAGGCGAGGTACTGCTATACCAAAGGCGATCTACTGTACTACCAAAGGCGAGCTGCTATAATACCAGGGGCGCTGAAGTAGTGTCTGATGCTTCTAAAAGGCAAAATTTTGATAGATTGGTTCTGTTTCTGATTGGATTTGTTTGGCAAGAGAAAACACAGCAAACAAGTGGTCAAAAACAAGGACTGACACAACAGATAGTGTATGTTCGAGGCTCAAAACAAGCCCAATGTTTCCACAGGTATAAGACAATTGCAAACAATAACAAGCACTCTTTATCCCTAGAGACAAGGTTTCATTGCAATAGATCAGCTCACAGCTTAATACTCCGTCGATAAAAATATCATTCCATAAAGGTGTTGGATATTTTGTATCTTTGCGAGAGACGATAGGTAGGGATATCTCACCCTCCCCTTGGAAAGCTCAAGTAGGTTACAAGAGCTTTATGGGCAAGGGAATACTATCTTTTCTCAAGGGAGCCAATGGTGAGTATCTTAAGGGCTTAAATCGATTCCCCTTGCACTAATGATTACCGTAATGTTCAGAGGTAGGTCGGGTAGTCTCTATCTAGAATGGTTCTTAGTAACTTTGAGGGACCAACACCTTACGAGCAATGTGACAAGCTACTAAAAGCTTTAACCAATCCTACTAAGAGTATCAAACACTTTGCTCAATGTGAAATTTGTTTCCACAAAGAGCTAGTACACCTCTTTTCAGTTTGGCACCACAAGGTAAGGCTGACGTCGGTTAGGACTTGGCTTTCGCCTTATCCCTCTTATATAGCGGTTTAAAGGAAAACTCCACTTAGGGTCGTCCCTTTTAGATGAAGTGCAATCCAAAAGCAGGCCCTTCTAAAGGAAGTACTGAAATGTAAGAGCAAGCACGTCCAACAAAGGTTCAATTGTCCCGTTATAAGAAAAATAAGGTGCAACTAAACTAGGCACACACACGTTTGTAGTTGTTAATTGTCCCTTATGAAATTGAAGTGTTTGGCATTCATGTCCATTGTCTCTTAGAAAATTGAGGTGTTTGTGCATACATGTCCATTGTCCCTTAAGAAAAGCAGTATGTTCCTAAAACTTAGATTTGCCAAAATGATTTGTTCAATTATCCTTTAAGAAGGCAGTGTGTTTCTAAGACGTAGTGAGATAAATCAAGATTTCTTCAACGCTTGTCCTGCATGAACATGTTAAAAACACCAATTTGCTCTGTGTGGGTAATAAGAAGCTGCAACAAGTCAATTAGTTCCACCAAAAATTCACAAGTTAGCAAAAACAAATCAATTTGACTAGAAGCGAGTTACTGCTATACCCAAAGCGCTCTACTGTCTTACCAACCGCACTATAATACAGACCCAAAGCATTAGAGAATATTACCAGAAGCGCTGAACAAGATCCAGAAGTGTTGTACTGTGTATCCGGAAGTGCGATACTGTTATGTCAAAAGTGATGTAATGCATACCAGAAGCGTCGTAGGATACTACCAGAAGCACTGAACAAGGTCCAAAAGTGCTTTACTATGTATCCGAAAGTGCGATACTCTTATACCAAATGCGCTGCATGGTCTCAGATCACAAAAAAATTAGCTTTTGTCAAAATAACCAGATCAAAATGGGATTTCATGATTGATCTACTGTTCTGCGAAGTAAATTCTGATAGATCTGAATCGTGAAGTCCAAAAAATTTAGAAAGTGTAGCAACACAATAGATTAACTCAAATACCAAAGATACCCCTAAATAAGTCAGCTTAGGAAGTATCAAAAGCAGGTTTGAAAGATAAATACAACAGCTTGTCAGACAAATCAAAAAGATATGTAACGAAAAACCTTGCAAAAACATGAAACGATGTCAGAAACCTAATTTAGCCAAAAGCGCTTAATGATACTATCAGACACGCCATGCTGTGTTAACAAAAGCATCGCTCTATGCTACCAGAAGCGGCGCAGTGCCCCTAAAGGCGTTGTACTGTGCCTCCAAGAGCGCTTAAGAATACTGCTAGAAGCGCTTTGTAATGTCGATTGCGCTGTACCGTACTGTGACTTAAAAAAATCAATTTCTCAAAGAAAAAGAGGGATTAGTGGGTCCCATCAAGCGTGCCAGAATGTGTATGAGGAAAAATTGATTTAAATTAAACCAATCAAAAACCCAATAACATAAAGAGAACCGATCTAAATAAAAGCCATTAATAATAATCAATAAAACATGAAAGCTTTTACCGAGATTTGTATTGTTCCCTTTGGATTGAATGTGGATTGCTCAATATTGCTGCGAAACCATAGTTGCAACAAACAAGTGTAGTTCTCAAAAGATCAATGTCAAGAGATCGTAAGGTTGCTTAATCAATGCGATGTATGCTCAAAGCACTGTTAAGTATGCCTGAGAATAAGATCGAAGAGAGGTTGTGAAGGAGATGAGGGGGGTTTATATAGGTTTCAACAGAGATCGATCAACGGTCCAGATAATTCAAAAGAATCAACGGAGGAGAATAGTTGAGGAACGTGCAACGAATAAGAAGAAGACAAGTGTCACACAAAAGTTGTTTTATTTGAGTTAAACACTTTCTTTTCTACTTTTAATAAATTAGAAAGTTTTTTTCTAATTTAAGAGAAATTGATAAAAACAAGGTTGAGTGAATAGATAACTCAACTTAAGATTTGCTTTTGCATGATTTGAGAGAAATTAAATAATAAATTATTTAATTTTGTGTGCATGGAGAAGAAGACTTATTTTTAGAAGATTTGAAAGATATTTGAAGAATTTGAAAATAAGAAAGCAAATTAAATAAATAAATTTATTTAATTGTCGTGCATGATTTGGAAGAATAAATAAAATATTTGATTTATTTTATTTTTGGAGATTGAGAGGATTTAAATAAATTTGATTTGATTTATTCAAATTTTGGAAGAATGAATTTGATTTAATTGAATAATTGGGAATTATTTAATTGTTTGGATAAGATAGAATTTGTGATGAATTAATTAAATAATAGGATTTATTTAATTAATGGAGACTTGAAATTTGGAAAGAGGATAATGATCTAATTAAATAATTGAAATTATTTAATTGTGGAAGAATAATAAAGGAATTTGATTTAATTAATTAAATAAAGAGAATTTATTCAATTAATGTCAAATTTTAGGAGTTTTGGAAGAATTTGATGAAATTAATTAAATAATTAGATTATTTAATTAATATTGTAATGCAGGTGATGCTCCAGCTTAGACGAAATGCAAGTAGTGTGACGACTTGGTCATTTTCGGGTGTCTACAGCGTCAGCTCTAGAAATGCATAGAAGGCAATTAAGATGGCAGCTCTGAAGAAAAATTTCACACGTGCCACCCTACGACAACAATCCAAAGTATCCACCAGGAGTACCGAAAATACAACAGGAACAAGTGCCAACCTGCATGCAATTATTTCTTCCAATGAATCTGTAGATGGCAACTCATACTTCAATAGCTTCCTTCTTCGTCAGACCAAAATAAAGACAAACTTCAATAAACCATGTTGCAGTATAGACCCCCCTTGCTTCGGATTGAATTCCTTGAAACCAAAGTGGCAGCCAGAGAAAATAATTACCAGATATGGGGCATAAACGGAATGCTGAACTAGAGAATGCAATCATCGATGATGCTAGTGCTCAAATTTTCCAGCAGGTGGGATGGCTTGAGTTCTTGCAGAAGTTTGAGGGTTTCGAGGCATAATTAGTCCAAGAATTTGTCAAGAATTTCCACAGAACATTCACAACTGTAAGAGGGGTAAGGATTCCAATCAACTCTACTATCATTAGTCAAATTTCTAGAATAGCTATAGTAGGAGTTGATTTATTTGCCACTAAATCCTTGTATGAGGAGTTAATTCAGAACTTTCATGTCTCTCCTGAGCCCTTGCCTAGATACATTGTTAGCAAAGGTGCAACAAAAGGCATCAACAAGAACAGTATTCCAGATCCTTGGAAGACTGTAGTCTTGTGGGTTATGAAGTTATTTACTTGTGATGGCCAGTATGGGACTTGACTCAGCCCTGGAATGAGATTAATCACACACCTCAGGCATGGTGCTAATAATCTACAATTTCTGATAAACATTTCTGCCTTTTTGCACACTACATTGGTAAATATGTTGATAAAATAGAAGAGCAGAGAGGGCCCGGTTAGCCATGTAGGATTAATTCATTTTATTATGAAACACCATTTCATACAGTAAGAAGATGGGCAGAGAAAATGGGAGGACTTTTTGGCTTTGACACCAAAGAAGAAAAGAACAAAGCACTCTTCTGATGTGTCTATATCTGGCGAAGTCGTCACCATGTCTTCAAATCCTTCCAAGGTCCACTTCAAAAGGCTCCGCAAAGGTGCAAAGCATCCGTGCCAACAAGGTGAAGCAACATCCTCTAGACCTACACAAATTAGACACTCTTGCACTTTTGTTATTTCTTCGGATGATGAAGATGTTGAAGCAGTCCCCATTGCTCTGGCAAGCCAGCAGGGCAGTCCACAAGAAACACAAGAAACAGCTGAGGAGAGTGGTAGAGATAATATTCCACAAAAGGTACATGAAACAATTGAGGAAGGTGGTGGCAGTAGCATTCCAGCGATAGATGAGCATAATGCCTCGAAAGCTCTAGAGAACGAACCATTGCAACATGGGCATAGGCAATGCAAAAGGGTCATGACAGAGAGCTCCAGCTCTGAGGATACCACGGCACAAGATACCCGACATGCCCTTGACCTTTCAAAGATTGAATTTGAGCTAAAGCAATGTAAAGCACAGTTGGCAGCTTTGTCCCAACAAGTAAAGGCAAAAGATGAGGAGCTGGCGGTAGAAAGGGTAAAGGCCACTGGGGAAAAAGAAGAAAAGGAAAAAGAAATTGCTTCTTTAAAAAAGGAGGTGGATAATTAGGTGGGCATGATTACCCAAAAGAACAAGCAAATTGCCAGGTTGAGATAGACTGCTGCCCAGCAAACCCCTGCCACCACATCCTTAAATGTTTATGAACAAAATCTGTAGTTAACTAGAGATAATAGACGACTCAGAGGTGAAATTGCAAAGCTCTGGAGAGCGATGGAGACCTTGAGGCAGGAGAAAGTAAAGGTAGAGCAAAATCTGGCTCTCGTCTGTGAAACAGGGGAAACTCTATTAGCACAATGGGCACCCTCAGGTGTGTATGCTCTTTTTCTAAGAGAACAATTTTTGAGATGGAAACTACTACGCATTAGCTGCAATTTGCCCTTTGATTTTGAAAATGAAAAAGAATTTGTTGAATGTTACCTTCAAAATCCTCTAGATCAGAAGAACCTTCTCTATGAATTTTTCCAACATGGCCACATTCTGGGCCATGTAGATACTTCCATCCTAAATCTTTATATAGGGGAACTCCAAATATGGAGCTATCTGTCCCTATTAAGAAACAACAGATTATGGGAAGACAGAATGGAGGAGTATGAAACTGTTGCTAGGTCAATTGGCCTACTAATGAGGCATGAATGCCCAAAGACTACATGGTTCAGAAACACTTTCAGGGCAAATGTGTATAGGCAGGGTATCATGGGCCAATATATACAAAATATGAACTCTTGTATTGTAGATTTCTTTGCCATTGCAGATCACCTTCCCAATGCCACCACATCAAGTTGCAGAGCACCGTTTGAAACACTTCCCAATGTGCTAAAAAGAAGGGAACCAGTTTCCCCTGCTAACATACAATGGATGACCGCAAGAGTCAGGAGCCTCATTCCAATTATTTAGAAAAAGCAACAAAATTGGATTGGAATGAGGTTCAGACCCCCACTATTTCTCATGCCAGCACCTAGGCTCAGCCATCCTCAAGGTGAGCCAATGCCACCAGAAAAATTCAACAAATGGCACAACAGGATTCAGGAAAATGATGGGTTCCATCCTAAAGGCAGACAGTTGTTCCAGTACGGTGATGATGACTATAACTGTAGCACAATTATGGAAGGGAAAAACATTCTGGATGGGGCAGGACAGTAATGGCCATGAGGGCATGGCAGAAGCTAAGCAGGGAGGGAATGATGAGCCAAATGACTGACTCATTTAATTATCAATATTTTCATGCTTTGATAAACTATTAAAAAAACATATTGGCATATAAATACATATTATTATAATTATATTTGTCTTGAGAATTGATTATGCTTATGTTTTGTTTCCATTACACCTTGATGAAATCTCTTTAATATTGATTCTTGAATGACATTTTCTCTGTGCATATCTCATAATTTATGGTATAAGTTGTGGATGTTCAATAAAGGTTGCAGCTGTTGAACTTCAACTGAACTCTAGATAACTCAGGAGGACAATACCTCCTAAGCGTCATCCTCCCCTGAGTCGATGATTTCTAGCAAATGCTCCTGAAGACCCTCTAAGCCCTGCAACACACCCAATCAACACCTCAAATCCTTGCCACAACTTTAATTACACTGCCATATCACTAAACTTAGTGACCCATATATCCGATGGCAAATGTCAACTCCAGCTATCATTGTCCCCTGGGTGCACCACTATTTTTGGGGAACTCATGGAGTTCACCCGACTAATTGCTTTATTCAGATTGTGGATCTAGAGTTTCTTGCAACTAATTGTGTAGTTAAGCAAATAATATAGCTAGCTGTTCCAGCTCCAGTTCATAGGGAATTAGTTAGTACTTAGATTTACTTTTCAATAAGCATGCAACTGGCTATTCCAGTTCACTGCAGTTAGACTCGTAATTAGCATTCCTTTTTCAATAAGGCTTGGTTGTATAAGTAGAGGAGCCATTGCACCTTATTAAGTTAGTTCATGTTTTTCCATCCATTAGTTGTTCATCGTAGTTTGTTTTCAGCAGAAGAAAACTTCTGAGTTTAGGCATGTATGTTCTTTAAATCTGAATAAAATATAAATGAAGGGAGATTTCTTTTGAAAGAAGTTGTTGATCAAAGAGGAACGTCTCCAGATGGGAAAGTAGGGCCCACTTCCCCATCTTGGAGGAGATATCTTGGTATTCTATCTGTATCATTATACTTCTGTTAATTTCTTTATAGCAAAGTGTTATATGTGTTGTTTTTCTATCATGTGTTCTCACCTGCAGGTTTATTCTTCCAAAAATAGAAAATTATAAAAAAATTAGATTTGTTATCTCCTTAAGCATTTTGATGTTCAGAGTATTGCATGTCTGAGAAGAAACAATAGGTTTCTTTTCTGTTCATCTCTTATTTTTTGCAAGTGTGTTCATTTCTAGCAATTAGATTAAACTCCCATTTCAGCACGTGTGTTTGTTTCAAAGCAATTAGATTAATATTTATTTCAGCAAATGTTAGAATAGTTTCTTTTTTTTTAAAGCAAGAGTGTTTCTTTTCAAGCAAAGTAAGGTAGTTATTTTATGAGCAATAAGATCAAAACTACAACCCTGCAGGGATCACCAAACCAATCTCTAGTCCTCAACCATCCCGTAAAGAAAACCCCACAACAAACAGTCATATGGCAGATCACTCCAGACACCTCTGGAATGATAAAGAGTAAATGATGATGTATTAACAAAGCCTACTCTAACCTCATCAGTCGCCACAATTCTGACGCCGCTCGTTTCACCTCGATTGGAGCTCGTACGAGCAAGATATGGCCGATCAAAGTTGAGGGTTGACCATGTTGACTAGACAATACAATGATGACGTCAGCATGCTGACATGGCAGACACAATGGCAGTTGTTAACGTGGCAGGTCCAGAGGTTGACACATAGTAAATGGCGGCATCTGAGTCAGCGGATGATGTGGCAGGTCTGACAATGTGGAACAATGAAGCGTGACACGTGTCATTGACAGATGAATGAGATAATGCCACGTATCCCAATGATTGGGTGCCACGTGGCACATGTGGCAGTTTGATTGTTAAAAGATTGGTTTGTGGGGGTCGAACCCCTAACCTCTTGCTTGTTATTTTTACTCTCCACCAATATACCAAGCAGCTTTGTTTGCTACATATACAGGCCTCCTTTCTATTTAAAGAATGATAATAGAAACGAATCCCTATAAAATGGGGTCAGGTGGATTGAACCCCAAGTGGGGAGGAATGATCTAGGTGGATCTAGAAGACTAAAAAAAATTTAGTCTGAGAATAAGATGGATTCAGCATCATTGGAAAGAGGTTTCTAAAACGATCCTAACACAACTTGAACGGGCTCAAAAGGAGTTCGTATGCAGAAGTTATGTGCAGTCAAAGGTTCGGTCAAATAGGTGAATCAAGCATTCAAAAAGGTGAAAAAATGATTGTCTCAAATCCAACCAAAAATGATGCCAAGTCAAAGAGCTCGTCGTCACGATTTTGATGCTGCTCGTTTCGCCTCGATCGGAGCTCATATGAACAGGATATGGCCGGTCAAAGTTGAGGGTTGACCATGCTCACTAGACAGTACAATGATGACGTCAGCATGCTGACATGGCAGACATAATGGCAGTTGTTGACGTGGCAGATCCAGAGTTTGACACGTAGCAGATGGCGGCATCTGAGTCAGCAAATGACATGGCAGGTCTGAAGATGTGGATCAATCCAACGTGACATGTGTCACTGGTAGATGAATGAGGTAATGCAACGTGGCCCAATGATTGGGTGCCAAGTGGCACATGTAGCGGTTTGATTGTTAAAAGGTTGGTTTGTGGGAGTCGAACCCCTGACCTCCTCCTTGCTTTTTTCACTCTCCACCAATATACCAAGTAGCTTTCTTTGCTACATATACGGGCCTCCTTTCTATTTAATGAATGATAATAGAAACGAATCCCTATAAAAGGGGGTCAGGTGATTTGAACCCCCAGTGGGGGGGAATGATCTAGATGGATACAAAAGAACTAAAAGTTTTACAGTCTTAGAACCTGATGGAATCAACATCATTGGAAAGAGGTCACTGACACGATGCTGATGCAACTTGAATGGGTTAAAAATGAGTTCGTATGCAAAAGTTATGTGCAGTAAAAGGTTTGGTCAAATAGGTGAATCAGGCGTTCAAAAAGGTGAAAAATTGGTTGTCTCAAATCCAAGCAAAAATGATGCCAAGTCGAAGAGCTCGTCGCCACAATTTTGACGCTGCTCATTTCGCCTCAATTAGAGCTCGTACGAGCAAGATATGGCCAGTCAAATTTGAGGGTTGACCATGCCTACTAGACAATACAATGATGATGTCAGCATGTTGACATGGCAGGCATAATGGCAGTTGTTGATGTGGCAGGTCTAGAGGTTGACACATGGCAGATGACGGCATCTAAGTCAGTAGATGACGTGGCAGGTCTGATGATGTGGACCAATCCAACGTGACACGTGTCACTGACAGAAGAATGAGGTAATGCCATGTGGCCTGATGATTGTGTGCCATGTAGTACATGTGGCGGTTTGATTATTTAAAGGTTAGTTTGTGGGGGTCAAACCCCTAACCTCCTCCTTGCTATTTTGACTCTCCACCAATATACCAAGTGGCTTTCTTTTCTACATATACGGGCCTCATTTCTATTTAAAGAATGATAATAGAAACAAATCCCTATAAAAGAAGGTCGAGTGGTTTGAACCCCCAGTGGGGAATAATGATCCAGATGGAAACAAAAGAACTAAAAATTTTACAATTTCAGAACCTGACAGAATCAACATCATTGCAAAGAGGTCACTGACATGATCCTGATGCAACTTGAATGGGCTCAAAAGGAGATTGTATGCAGAAGTTATGTGTAATGAAAGGTTCGGTCAAACAAGCGAATTAGGTGTTCAAAAAGGTGAAAAATTGATTATCTCAAATCCAAGCAAAAACGATGCAAAGTCAAAGACCTTGTTGCCACGATTTCAATGACACTCATTTCGCCTCGATCGAATCTCGTACGAGCAAGATATGGCCGGTCAAAGTTGAGGGTTGACCATGTCGACTAGACAGTGCAATGATGACATCAGCATGCTGACATGGTAGACACAGTAGCAGTTGTTGACATGTTAGGTCTAGAGGTTCACATGTTGTAGATGACAGCATCTGAGTCAACAGATGACGTGGCAGGTGTTAGTGCCTGAATTGACTGGCAGTTTTTTGAGCAATTTTCATGCAGGCACTCTCCCTAAGTATCCAAAAAATGTTCTAAGTGTTGGACCTCCTCAGCATTTTTCAGCTGCAGCATCATATTTTCCTGAGGAGGAGGTCATCATCATCATCTTTGTTTCGATGAAGGTCATCATCATCATGTTCTCCGTCGACTGGTTTCTCAACGTCATCATCATATTTTATTATCGGGTGATGTTTGGATATCATCCTGATCCTGCTGATGAGCTACAGTGCGCCCTGATTTGCTTGCGGGGGTGATTTTTCAAGTATCCGGTGATCTCCCATTTATCACCTTGCGCAAACATGATGATGATGTTGCCCTGATTTTCTGAGGGGGTTATTCTTTGAGTTGTTCGACCTGACTTGTTCTTTCTTAAGGGTCGTCGTCATCATCATCATATTTCCAGTTATCACCGTGTGGCTTGCGAGGGTCATCATATTTTCTGCCTTCATGATATTTCGCCGGGGTGATATCTTTATCATCGGGTGATCTTGGTTATGATCATCCTGATGATGTTGTTGAAGAGTTCTAAGTGCGACCCGATATTCACTGGGGTCATCATATTTTGAACGTCAGGATGATCTTAGTCAATATCATCCTGATGATGTTGTATCACTTCTTGTTCGTTGTTTTGTCATCCTGATGATGCTGACGTCATCCTTATATATGGGTGATATCTTTTTCTCTGCCTATCTGCATCATGATATTTCCGAAGGAGGGGGTGATGTTTTCATTTTTTGAATATCACCCGGATGTATATTTGTTCCAGCGTCATGATGATGCTGATATCAAGGAGATATCCACCTGCCGGCTTCGTGCATTATCTAGTGGGGGTGATCTTTTCAAGCATCATCATATTCGTCTGTCGCCCCGATCTTATAGTGGAGCTACAGTGCAACCTGATATTTGTGCATCAGGATGATATTTCCAAATATCCGGTTGTCTTCCGAATATCATCCTGATGTTAATATGATGATGACGTCATCAAGGTCCGGGGGCGGTCATATTTCTAACACTGATCATCTTGAGGAGATCTCCCGATATTTGCAAACATGATGATGACGTCATCCGGATATGAGGAGGTGCGCAGTAGGCAGATATGATGATGACGTCAGCAGGATATGATGATGATGTCATCAGGATGTTCATCGGCCAGACTTTTGGTATAGGCTCAGCAGGAGGATGTTCCTCTGATGGATCAGGTTGTGCCGATGAAGGCGATTATCATGCAGGTTGTATTGCAATATGATGCTGACGTCAGGGTGATATTTCGGGCAACAGGATATCATGCTGCTGGAGGATGATGATGATGAAGTCTTATACTAGTGTCGTCAGGAGCAAAAGCACCGACATGATATATGCTCATGACCTAGTATATAAAGTGTTAATGAGGTTGTTGCGGGGTGCATGTGGGATAATTGTATCCTGCATATTCGAAATATCATGATGATGAATCTCGGCGGGAAATGGTTGCGATTAACTGTCTGATGTTCTTCCCAAGGCCGCGGGTTGGTGCGCCATTAATGGCGATTGTTGCAGAGGTATGGGCGATGGCGTGGGCTGATCTAGTACCTGGTTGAAGATCTGGATCCCTAGGCGGTGGCGCAAGGCTCAAAAAATCTTCCTGTCTCCTCCCCTACCTGCTGCATTAATGTGTTTGAGCGCCATTTTTATGATACTGTGTATCTGGCAGGATTTTTGGTCAACCTGGTAGTTAATGCTGAATACACCCTCCTGCTATATAATGCAGACGGTGTTATTCATTCAAGGTTGTTGAAAGTTGAGGATTTTTGGCTCTGTAATCCAAAACCAGCTGATCTGGTTGCTCTGTACAGTCTAACTTGTGAGTTTATGTATCTCCTGTTGTACGATTTGGCATGAATCCACTGATTTCATGGTTGATTTTATATGAGTAATGCTATCTTAGCATGTGTTGTGTTAATTCTGTCTCCAGTATTGCATGTATTCTTCTTCTGGATCTGGATATTTGCGTAATGTTTAGATTCTAGAGCATAGAATTCCTATGTTGAATGTCTGATCTTTCAACTTCTGCTCAAGGGGCAGATTAAACTGTTTTCAGGTTAAACATTGGGAAGGGTATACTGCAGTAGGGATGCCATAAGTAGAGATAACTTAACACTCTTTATTGGGAGATATCTGTAAGGCAGATATCATGTATATCCCCCTGAAATCCAGTTTTAGCTATTCATGCTGATCATTCACAGGTGTATGTCTACCGACTCCAAGCCCTGGATAGGCACCAATCATGCTGTGTTCTTGTGTTATACACCATGTCCAGCTTTGCATCCAAAATTCAAACTAAAATATTTCACACTTCCACCTGTTAGTTGTAGGAGTAGGATTAGGAACCCCCTGCATGCTCTCATACCTAACCAGACATCATGTCCAAGAATGTTGCCAGCCTTGTGATCTATCATGCAGATCTTGGTCCATACATGAGAGTATTCTGCCTGTTGTTGTCAAGTTAGATCTTTCTATCTTTGAGCTAGTCAAGGTTACATCTTGAGTTATAGGGATACCCCCCTTGGTGCGGCAGAACCAGAAGTGAAGGGGAGGCAGCTCACGCAACCTCCTATATTTAGTTGGCTGAATCTGCCTGTGCATTAGAAGTGGCAAACCCTAATGCTGATTTAGAGGAAATGTCAACAGCAGGTCTGAAGATGTGGACCAATCGAGTGTGACACGTGTCACTAATGGATGAATGAGGTAATGCCATGTGGCCTAATGATTGGGTGCCACGCGGCACATGTGGTGGTTTGATTGCTAAAAGGTTGGTTTGTGGAGTCGAACCTTACTATTTTCACTCTCTGCCAATATACCAAGTGGCTTTCTTTGCTACATATATGGGCTTCCTTTCTATTTAAAGAATGATAATAGAAACGAATCCCTATAAAAGGGGGTTGGGTGGTTTAAACACCAAGTGGGAAGGAATGATCTAAATGGATCCAGAAGACCTAAAAAATTTGCAGTTTCAGAACCTGACGGAATCGATATCATTGGAAAGAGGTCGCTGGCATGATCCTGACGCAACTTGAACGGGCTCAAAAGGAGTTCATATGCAAAAGCTATGTGTAGTCAGAGCTTCGGTCAAACAGGCGAATCATGCGTTAAAAAAGGTGAAAATTTTATTGTCTCAAATCCAAGCAAAAATAATACCAAGTCGAAGAGCTCATCGCCACGATTCTGATGCCACTCGTTTTGCCTTGATCGGAGCTCGTACAAGAAAGATATGGTTGGTCAAAGTTGAGGGTTGACCATGCTAACTAGATAGTACAATGATGATGTCATCATGTTGACATGACAGACACAGTGGCAGTTGTTGGCATGGCAGGTCTAGATGTTGACACATGGTAGATGGCGGCATGTGACTCAACAGATGACATGGTAGGTCTAAAGATGTGGACCAATCCAACGTGACACGTGTCACTGATGGATGAGTGAGCGAATGCCATGTGGCCCAATGATTGGTTGCCACGTGGCACATGTGGCGATTTGCTTGTTAAAAGGTTGGTTTGTGGGGGTGATGCAGGGACTTCCAGAGGTCATAACGTTTGACTCGGATGTGGGTTTTCTACGAAATTTTATAGGTGGATGCGTTATGAGGTGGCCAGTGGTTTCCCAACCGACCCTAGTCGGTTGGACCTCGTCTTGGCACTTTTTCGAGGCTTGAAACTTTCATCTTGGCCCTCAAAATGGCAAATTAGTGTTTTTTTCTAGTTTTTTAAAAGTTGCTTTTTTTAATAACTCGAAACTCATGTTTCAAATTTAGGATGTTAGTTGGTTTTACGTCCTACCTTAGCTTTATGAGTTTTTTGCAAAAAAACTGGATTCTCATGATATGATTGTAAAATTACCTAAAATGGCAAAATCTGACAATTGTTGAAATATGCCAAAAAAGGTAATTTTTTGCTTTTTTTTTGTTTTCTTAGATATAAGAGAGTTTTCTCTCATTGTAGCGACAGAGTTGATGAATAGAAGTTTTGTTATGTTTCAGCTTCCAAATCTTTGTCTCTCATGTTTAATGGCACAATTCTGTTGAGTGTATGTTGTGTGCTGCATCATTTGGTATCAGAGCAGGAAGATGGCTGGGAGAGGAAGAGGAAGAGGCAGTCTTGCCCAGATGCATAGAGAAATGCAAAATCTACAAAGGCAAATAGCAGAACTTACAACACGGATGGAAAACCAAAGATTGCATAGAGGAGGAGACGAATCTGATGAAGAGATAGGTCAAGGAGGTGCAAATCAAGATATAGAACATGAAGAAGAAGAATTAGAAGGCATGAGTTTTGAAGAGAGGATGCTCAGGGCCTTAGAAGGAAAAAATGAAGGGATCAAGGTAGATGTTTCAGATTATGCAGGTAGTCTTAAACCAGAGGAGTTGATAGACTAGTTGAATGGCATGAGAAATTTTTTTGAATGGAAATCCATGACAGAGGAGAAGAAGGTAAAATTCGCATGCACCAAATTAAAGGGTCATGCAATGATTTGGTGGGATCATCTTCAAAAGGAACGAACAAGGAAAGGCAAGGATAAGATCAGGACATGGAATAAAATGGAGAAGTTGAGAGAAAAAAATTTGCCCATAGATTATGCGCAAACCCTTTTTCGTAGGTTTCAAAATTTAAAGCAGAACCTCTCTTCTATGCAAGATTATACAAATGAGTTTTATACACTATCTATACGTATAGCGCATCAAGAAACTGATGAACAGATGGCTGCTAGATATGTGAATGGCCTGAAATTTTCTATTCAAGATGAATTGAGTATGCATCGACTCAACAATATGGATGAGGCTTACCAATTGGCTCTAAAGGCTGAAGAAAAACAAAACAGACAGTACCATCAGAGGAATAGAGGAGGAAGAAGGGGTACATCAACCCCATTTCGAGGAGGTTCAAATTATGGTAGGGGAGAGTCATCCCATGGTTTGGAAAAACAAGTAGACACCCGACAAGATCCTCCAAATCAAGAACGTGGAAGGGGATTTCAAAGAGGTAGAGGTTATGGTAGTGGTAGAGGATGGGAAAACCAGAGAAGGCCTTTCACTTGTTTCAGATGTGGAGAAGAAGGTCATAGGGCATTTGAATGCTCAAATTATAAAATGCAAGAAAGAAATCAAGGGGGACAACCTAGGGTGAACATGATTCAAATGCAACATGAAGTGGAAGGGATAGAACTGGAGGTTCCACCAGATGTGGGAGAAAGTCTCATGATGAGAAGAGCAATGGTGGTTCTAGAGAAGGAGAAGACACAAGCCAAAAGCTCTGATGGTTTATGGCTTTGAACCAATATCTTCAGAACTAGATGCACTTCGGGTGGCAAGGTATGTCAAGTCATTGTTGATGGAGGTAGTTGTGAAAATATGGTTTCTAAAGAAATGGTAGAAAAATTGAATTTACACTGTGAAAAACATCCTCATCTGTATCGCATTGCATGGTTTAAAAAGGGAAATGAAGTCACTATTTATAAAAGATGCCTAATTAAGTTTAGCATAGGGAAGATCTATTAGGATGAGATATGGTGTGATGTTGTCCCAATGGATGCCTGTCATGTGTTATTGGGAAGGCCATGGCAGTATGATAGAAAAGTTATGCATGATGGAGAGAAAAACATATACACCTTTTGGAAAGATGGCGCTAAGGTGATTTTATTGCCTCTCAAGGATGAAGGAAAAGGTGAGACCATGTTGTCTAAAAGAGATCTTGTTAAAGAAATGAAGGTGACAGGGTGTTGCTATGCATTAGTAGTGAAAAAAGGTGAAGAGGAAGACATTTCAGTTCCCCCAGAAGTAGCTGAGCTATTGAAAGAATTTGTTGATGTTTTACCTAATGAATTGCCTGATGGTCTACCGCCAAAGAGAGATATTCAACATCATATTGATTTGATTCCAGGAGCAACTCTACCCAACCAAACAGCTTATAGGATGAATCCAACACAACATGCAGAGATGAATAAGCAAGTAACAGAACTCATAAGTAAAGGTGTGGTGAGAGAGAGCATGAGCCCATGTGCTGTACCTGCATTGTTAATGCCAAAAAAGATGGAACATGGAGGATGTGCACTGATAGCAGAGCAATTAATAAGATTACCATCAAGTATCAGTTTCCTATACCTTGTATGGAGGACATGATGGATGTCCTTGCAGGGGCTAAATATTTCAGCAAGATTGACCTACGAAGTGGCTACCACCAAATCCGGATTCGAGAAGGGGATGAGTGGAAGACAACCTTTAAGACTGGAGATGGATTATATGAGTGGATGGTTATGCCATTCGAGCTATCAAATGCACCTAGCACATTTATGAGATTGATGAACACTATACTATGCCCTTACATTGGTAAGTTTGTGGTAGTTTATTTTGATGATATTTTAGTATTTAGTAACAGCAAAGAAGAGCACCTACAACACTTGAGGATCATCTTTGGTGTGTTAAGGAAGGAGGAGCTCTATGCCAATTTGAAAAAGTGTAGGTTCATGCAGGATAGTTTGGTTTTTTTAGGCTTTGTCATTTCTAAAGATGGTGTCAGAATGGATCTAGAAAAGGTCAGGGCAATTCTAGAATGGCCTAGTCCAAGCAGCATCACAGCGATAAAAAGTTTTCATGGCTTGGCCACTTTCTATCGAAAGTTCATTCAAAATTTCAGTAGTATTGTAGCTCCTATAACAGATTGCACCAAAGGGAGGGAGTTTGTATAGACCAAGGATGTTGAGGAGAGCTTTAAGTACTTGAAGAAAAAGGTAACAGAAGCACCTATACTTGCATTGCCAAATTTTGATAAGGTATCTGAAGTAGAATGTGATGCCTCCCATGTGGGAATAGGTGTTGTGCTTAGCCAAGCTGGCAAACCTATAGCTTTCTTTAGTGAAAAGCTGAATGCAGTGAGAAAGAATTATTCTACTTATGATTTGGAATTTTATGCAATTGTTCAAGCATTGAGGCATTGGAGACATTATCTAGTTCCCCAGGAGTTTGTATTGTTTACAGATCATATTGCACTGAGATACTTGAACACACAGAAAAAGTTGAATAGTAGGCATGCCAAGTGGGTCTCTTTCTTGCAGGGTTACAACTTTATGTTGAAGCATAAGTCTGGAAAACAAAATCAGGTTGCAGATGTATTAAGTCGGTGTGTTGCACTTTTGACCACAATGGAAACTGAGGTGATTGGTTTTGATGCCATCAAAAATTTGTATGAGTCTGATGATGACTTTTGGGAGATTGTGGAACAATTGAAGGCACCAGTATTTGGTAACTTGGATCACTTTCGGGGTGAATATTTTATTCAAGATGGGTATTTATTTAAAGGAAAACAATTATGCATACTAGCTGGCTCTATGAGGGAAAACATTATCAGAGGATTTCATAGTAGTGGGTTGGCTGGACATTTTGGCAAGGACAAGACAATATCCTTGATAAAAGATAAATATTATTGGCCAAAGATGAAAAGGGATATAACTAAGTATGTAACAAGGTGTAAAATGTACCAAGTGGCTAAGGGACATTTACAGAATACAGGGTTGTATATGCCCTTACCAGTACCAGCTACATCATGGATAGATTTGAGCATGGACTTTGTGTTGGGACTTCCACATACTCAACGAGGTAATGACTCAATTTTTGTAGTTGTTGATAGATTCTCCAAGATGGTTCATTTTATTGCTTGTAAGAAAACTAATGATGCAATGAGGGTCGCAGAGTTATTTTTTTCAGAAGTTGTTCGACTACATGGTGTTCCAAAGACTATTACCTCTGATAGGGATACCAAATTCCTCAGTCATTTCTGGAGGACTTTATGGAAGAAGATGGGGACCAAGTTACAGTTTAGTAGTGCCTATCATCCTCAAACAGATGGGCAAACAGAGGTAGTCAATCAGAGTCTAGGAAATTTGCTGTGGTGTATTGTTGGAGAAAAGCCAAAACAATGGGATTTGGCATTACCCCATGCTGAATTTGCCTATAATAGTTCTGTTAATAGATCAATAGGAAAGTCCCCTTTCTAGATTGTGTATGGCAGGAATCCTCAGGGTGTTCTAGATTTGGTACAGCTACCAATGAAAGATAGGGTCAATGATGATGGGGAAGCATTTGCAGAAGACCTTCAACAGTTGTAGAAAGAAGTGAGATAGAAGTTGCAGGACAGTAATGAGAGGTACAAGAATTCAGTGGATACTAGTAGGTGACATCAGACATTCAGTGAAGGTGACTTAGTAATGGTATATTTGAGAAAAGAGTAGTTTCCTACTGGAACATATCACAAGTTGAAGTACAGGAAAATTGGTCCTTGCAGAATTACAAAGAAGATCAATGATAATGCATATGAGGTTAGTTTACCAGATGATCTCGATATTTCTCCTATGTTTAATATTTCTGATTTGTATGCATTCCATGGTGAGGATGATGCTAAAGATAGCCAACCAGAGGTGGCATGGCACAATCACATTCCCCATAAGAAGAAGGAAAAGATCACACAGGTTCTTGATAAGAACACTATCTACACTTGGCAAGGGCGTTACAACAAGTATTTAGTACAGTGGGAAGGATTGCCACCAACAAATAGCATGTGGATTATAGAGTGGGAAGTGCAGAGGTTAGATCCAGTCAAATTGCAGCAGTTTGAAGACACTCACTTGCAGGAGCTGCGTTCTTTTCAACCAGAGGAGAATGATGCAAGGACTTCCGGAGGTCATAACTTTTGATTCGGATGTGGGTTTTCTATGAAATGTTACAGGTGCATGCGTTATGAGGTGGCCAGTGGTTTCCCAACCGACCCTAGTCGGTTGGACCTCGTCTTGGCACTTTTTCAGGGCTTGAAACTTTCATCTTGGCCCTCAAAATGGCAAATTAGTGTTTTTTTCTAGGTTTTTAAAAGTTGTTTTTTTTAATAACTCGAAACTCATGTTTTGAATTTAGGATGTTAGTTGGTTTTTCGTCCTACCTTAGCTTTATGAGTTTTTTGGGAAAAAACTGGATTCTCAAGATATGATTGTAAAATTACCTAAAATGGCAAAATCTGACAATTGCGAAATCTGCCAAAAAAGGTAATTTTTTACTTTTTTTTGTTTTCCTAGATATAAGAGAGTTTTCTCTCATTGTAGCGGCAGAGTTGATGAATAGAAGTTTTGTTATGTTTCAGCTTCCAAATCTTTGTCTCTCATGTTTAATGGCACAATTTTGTTGAGTGTATGTTGTGTGCTGCATCAGGGGGTCGAACCCCAGACCTCCTACTTCCTATTATCACTCTCCACCATTATACCAAGCAGATTTCATTGCTATATATACAGGCCTCTTTTCTATTTAAAGAATGATAATAGAAACAAATCCCTATAAAAGGGGGTCAAGTGGTTGGAACCCCTAGTGGGGAGGAATGATCTAGGAGGATATAGAAGACCTAAAAATATTGTAGTCTCAGAGCTTGATAGAATTAGCATCATTGGAAAGAGGTCACTGACATGATCCTAACGCAACTTGAATGGGCTCAAAAAGAGTTTGTATGCAGAAGTTATGTGCAGTCAAAGGTTCGGTCAAACAGGTGAATTAGGCATTTGAAAAAGAAAAAAATTGATTGTGTCAAATCCAAGCAAAAATGATGCTAAGCCAAAGATCGCGTCACCACGATTCTGACGCTGCTCATTTCGCCTCGATTAGAGCTCGTACGAGCAAGATATGGCTGGTCAAAGTTAAGGGTTGACCATACCGACTAGATAGTACAATGATGATGTCAGCATGCTGACATGGAAAACACAGTGGCTGTTGTTGACATGGTAGATGGTAGCATCTGAGTCAGCAGGTGACATGGCAGGTCTGAAGATGTGCACCAATTCAGCGTGACACGTGTCACTGATGGATGAATGAAGTATTGCCATGTGGCCCAATGATTGGGGGCCACGTGTTACATGTGGCGGTTTGATTGTTAAAAGGTTGGTTTGTGGGGGTCGAACCCCTAACCTCCTACTTGCTTTTTTCACTCCCCACCAATATACCAAGCGGCTTTCTTTGCTACATATACAGGCCTCCTTTCTATTTAATGAATGATAATAGAAACGAATCCTTATAAAAGGGGGTTGGGTGGTTTGAACCCCCAGTGGGGAGGAATGATCCAGGTGGATATAGAAGAAATAAAAAAATTGCAGTTTTAGAACCTGACAGAGTCAGCATCATTGGAAAGAGGTTACTGACATGATCCTAACGCAACTTGAATGGGCTCAAAAGGAGTTCGTATGCAGAAGTTATGTGCAGTCAAAGGTTCAGTCAAACAAGCGAATCAAGCGTTGAAAAAGGTGAAAAATTGATTGTCTCAAATCCAAGCAAAAATGATGCCTAGTCGACGAGTTCGTCATCACGATTTTGACGCTGCTTGTTTCGCCTCGATCGAAGCTCATATGAAAAGATATGGCCGTTCAAAGTTGAGGGTTGACCATGCTGACTAGACACTACAATGATGACATCAGCATGCTGACATGGCAGACACAGTGGCAGTTGTTGACGTGGCAGGTCCAGAGTTTGACACGTGGTAGATGGCGGCATCTGAGTCTGTAGATGACATGGCAGGTCCTAAGATGTGGACCAATTCACTGTGACACTTGCCACTGACGGACAAATGAGGTAATACCATGTGGTCTCATGATTGGGTACCACATGGCACATGTGGCGGTTTGATTGTTAGAAGGTTGGTTTGCGGGGTCGAACCTTGCTATTTTCACTCTCGCCCAATATACCAAGTAGCTTTCTTTGCTACATATATGGGTTTCCTTTCTATTTAAAGAATGATAATAGAAATGAATCCCTATAAAAGGGGGTCGGGTGGTTTGAACCCCTAGTAGGAAGGAATGATCTAAATGGATCCAGAAGACCTAAAAATTTTGTAGTCTCTGAACCTGATGAAATTAGCGTCATTGGAAAGAGGTCGCTGGCACGATCCTGACGCAACTTGAACGGGCTCAAAAGGAGTTCGTATGCAGAAGTTATGTGTAGTCAAAGATCCGGTCAAACAAGTGAATCATGCGTTCTAAAAGGTGAATTTTTTTTTTGGTCTCAAATCCATGCAAAAATGATGCCAAGATGAAGAGTTCATCGCCACAATTCTGACGCCACTCGTTTCGCCTTAATCGAAGCTCGTACGAGCAAGATATGGCCGGTCAAAGTTGAGGGTTGACCCTGTTGACTAGACATATTGGTGGAGAGTGAAAATAGCAAGGTTTGACCCCACAAACCAACATTTTAACAATCAAACCACCACATGTGCCACATGGCACCCAATCACTAGGCTACATGGCATTACCTCATTCGTCCGTCAGTGACACACGTGACGCTGGATTGGTCCACATCTTCAAACATGCAACGTTATCTGATGACTCAGATGCCACTATCTGCCACGTGTCAACCTCTGAACCTACCACATCAACAACTGCCAATGTGTCTGCCATGTCAGCATGCTGATGTCATAATTTTAATGTCTAGTCGACATGGTCAACCCTCAACTTTAACCGGCCATATCTTGCTCGTACGAGTTCCAATCGAGGCAAAACGAGTGGCATCAAAATCATGGCGACGAGCTCTTCGACTTGGCATCATTTTTGCTTGGATTTGAGATGATAGATTTTTCACCTTTTTGAATGTCTAATTCACCTGTTTAACCAAACCTTTGACCAGACATAACTTTTCAATACAAACTCCTTTTGAGCCCATTCAAGTTGTGTCAGGATCGTATCAGTGACCTCTTTCCAATGATGCTAATTACGTCAGGTTCTGAGATTGCAAAATTTTTAGTTCTTCTGTATCCATCTTGATTATTATTCCCCACTGGGGGTTCAAACCACCCGAACCCCTTTTATAGGTATTCGTTTTTATTATCATTATTTAAATAGAAAGGAGGCCCGTATATGTAGCAAAGAAAGCCGCTTGGTATATTGGTGGAGTGAAAATAGCAAGCAAGAGGTTAGGGGTTCGACCCCCACAAACTAACCTTTTAACAATCAAACCACCATATGTGCCACATGGCACCCAATCATTGGGCTACGTGGCATTACCTCATTCTTCTATCAGTGACACGTGTCACGCTGGATTGGTCCACATCCTCAGACCTACCATGTAATCTACTGACTCAGATGCTGCCATCAGTGTCGTGTCAAACTCTGGACCTCCACGTCAACAATTGCCACTATGTCTACCATGTCAGCATGCTGACGTCATCATTGTACTGTCTAGTGAGCATGGTCAACCCTCAACTTTGACCGGCCATATCTTGCTCGTATGAGCTCCGATCGGGGTGAAATGAGCAGTGTTGAAATCGTAACGATGATCTTTGACTTGGCATCATTTTTGCTTGGATGTGAGACAATTAATTTTTCACCTTTTTGAACGCCCGATTCACCTATTTGACCAAACCTTTGACTGTACATAACTTCTGCATACAAACTCTTTTTCAGCCCGTTCAAGTTGCATTAGGATCGTGTCAGCAAACCTCTTTCCAATGATGTTGATTCCGTCATGTTCTTAGACTGAAAATTTTTTTAGTCTTCTGGATCCACCTGGATCATTCCTTCCCACTTGGGGTTCAAACCACCTAACCCCCTTTTATAGGGATTTGTTTCTATTATCATTGTTCAAATAGAAATGAGGCCCGTATATGTAGCAAAGAAAGCCGCTTGGTATATTGGTGGAGAGTGAAAATAGCAAGCAAGAGGTCAAGGGTTCGACCCCCACAAACCAATCTTTTAACAATCAAACCGCCACATGTGCCACATGGCACCCAATCATTGGGCCACTGGCATTACCTCATTCATCCATTAGTGACACGTGTCATGCTAGATTAGTCCACATCATCAAACCTACCACGTCATCTGCTAACTCAGGTGCCGCCATCTACTATGTGTCAACCTCTAGACCTGCCACGTAAACAAATGCCATTGTGTCTGTCATGTCAGTATGCTGACGTCATCATTGTATCGTCTAGTCAACATGGTCAACCCTCAGCTTTGACCGGACATATCTTGCTCGTACAAGCTCCGATCGAGGCAAAACGAGCGGTGTCAGAATCGTGGCGACGAGCTCTTCGACTTGGCATTATTTGTGCTTGGATTTGAGACAATCAATTTTTCACCTTTTTGAAACCTTGATTCACCTATTTGACCAAACCTTTGATTGCACATAACTTCTGCATACAAACTCCTTTTGAGCTCGTTCATGTTGCATCAAGATCGTGTCAGCGACCTCTTTCCAATGATGTTGATTCTGTCAGGTTCTAAGACTGCAAAAATTTTAGTTCTTTTGTATCCACTTGTATCATTCCTCCCCATTGGGGGTTCAAACCACCCTACCCCCTTTTATAGGGATTCGTTTCTATTATCATTCATTAAATAGAAAGGAGGCCCGTATATGTAGAAAAGAAAGCCTCTTGGTATATTGCTGGAGAGTGATAAAAGCAAGCAAGAGGTCAGGGGTTCAACCCCCAAAAACAAACCTTTTAACAATCAAACCGCCACATGTGCCACATGCCATCCAATCATTGGGCTAGGTTGCATTACCTCATTCGTCCGTCAATGATGTGTCACGCTGGATTGGTCCACATCTTCAAACCTGCCACTTCATCTACTGACTCAAATGCCGCCATCTGCCACGTGTTAAACTTTGGATCTGCCACATCAACAATTGCCACTGTGTCTACCATGTCAGCATGCTGACATCATCATTGTACCATCTAGTTGGCATGGTCAACCCTCAACTTTAACCAGCCATATCTTGCTCGTATGAGATCTAATCGAGGCAAAATGAGTGGTGTTAGAATTGTGGCAATGAGCTCTTCGACTTGGCATCATTTTTGCTTTGATTTGGGACAATCAATTTTTCACCTTTTCAAACGCTTGATTCACCTATTTGACCGAACCTTTAACTACACAACTTCTACATACGAACTCCTTTTGAGCCTATTCAAGTTGCGTTAGGATCGTGTCAGTGACCTCTTTCCAATGATGCTAATTTCGTCAGGTTCTGAGACTGCAAGATTTTTAGGTCTTCTGGATCCTCCTAGATCATTCCTGCCCACTGGGGGTTCAAACCACCCTGCCCTTTTATATGGATTTGTTTCTATTATCATTATTTAAATATAAAGGACACTCGTATATGTAGCAATGAAAGCCGCTTGGTATATTGGTGGAGAGTGAAAATAGGAAGTAGGACGTCGTGGGTTCGACCCCCACAAACCAACCATTTAACAAGCAAATAGCCACATGTGCCACATGGCACCTAATCATTGGGCCATATGGCATTCGCTCATTCGTTTGTTAGTGACAAGTGTCACACTAGATTGGTCCACATCTTCAGACTTGCCGCGTTATCTGTTGAGTCAGATGCTACCATCTGCCATGTGTCAATATCTGGACCTGTCACGCCAACAACTGCCACTGTGTCTGCCATGTCTACATGATGACGTTATCGTAATACTGTCTAGTCAGCATGGTCAACCCTCAACTTTGACCAACCATATCTTTCTCGTACGAGCTCCAATCAAGGCAAAACAAGCGGAGTCAGAATCGTGGCGACGAGCTCTTCGACTTGACATCATTTTTGCTTGGATTTTAGACAATCAATTTTTCACCTCTTTGAACACATGATTCCCCTGTTTGATCAAACTTTTGACTGCACATAACTTCTGCATACGAACTCCTTTTGAACCCGTTCAAGTTGCGTCAGGATCGTGCCTGTGACCTCTTTCCAATATAGTTGATTCCATCAGGTTTTGAGACTACAAAATTTTTAGATCCTCTGGATCCATTTAGATCATTCCTTCCCACTAGGGGTTCAATCCACCTGACCCCCTTTTATAGAGATTCATTTCTATTATCATTCTTTAAATAGAAATGAAGCTCATATATGTAGCAAAGAAAGCCACTTGGTATATTGGTGGAGAGTGAAAATAGCAAGGTTCGACCCCACAAACTAACCTTTTAACAGTCAAACCGCCACATGTGCCATGTGGCACCCAATCATTAGGCCACATGGAATTACCTCATTCGTCCGTCAGTGACACATGCCACGTTGGATTGGTCCACATCTTCAGACCTGCCATGTAATCTACTCACTCAAATGCCACCATCTGCCACGTGTCAAACTCTAGACCTACAACGTCAACAACTGCCACTGTGACTGCCATGTTAGCATGCTGATGTCATCATTGTACTGTCTAGTTGACATGGTTAACCCTCAACTTTGACTGTGTTGGCAAGAGACACTATGTGGCTTCATGAGTGTTGTCATTGATGGTAACAAAGTCTATCCCACACATTCGCAGTACATAGTATGCCTATACCGGAAGTCAAATTGAAGAGTGTTTTGGTCTGGTGAATAAGAACAGAGCATGCAGCAAGGTCTAACAATCAGGTCTGGATCTCTTAGATGGTGTATTTCAGCAAGTTGTGGACTTGGACAAGTCAAGAGGAGTATCATGACTACTATATTCTAAAGATTAAGCCTCCGGTGATAAATCATGGAAAAGATATGAGCATCTAAGTGTTGGGTTCCTGACAGGCAGAGCAAACTGAGGAAGAACTGACCGACAGAGTATCAGACTTCAATCCAGATGAGTAATTGATGTTGATCAAGCTATTTAAGGGATCATACAATATTGGCCAACATGATTGATGACTTCAATATCTATGATTTTGATATGCATCACATATGAAGCATGGATTCAACTGACAGATCAGTATTTTGTAAATATCTTAAGTATTCTGATTGTTGACTAGAAAGTTGTTGAAATCCTTGGTGCGGATATATATACCAGATGGATTCCAGTATGAAGGGGTGTGTGTGATGAAATAGTGGGCAAAGAAAGGCTGAGATAAGTGTGGAAGCAGCAATACAAGTCCGGTATGTAAGAGAGCAGCAACACTAGAGCAGGGGAAGAATGAAGTGCATTAGATCAGTATATTGAGCCTAACCAAAACTAAACTTTAGCATTTGTGGATGCCTTTCAGTAGTTCAAACACTTGGTTACCTTCTATAAACTTTGTAGACAGTGAGTCTCTTGTAGGCAGTATGCCTCTTGTGAGTAGTGTGCTCAAGCAGTGAGCCCTAATTGGCAAGTGTCACTTTGTACTTCTTATTCTTTTAACAAAGAATACAATCTTGGGTTAGTCACCCCATGGTATTTCCCTTAACAGGGTTTTCCACGTAAAAATTCTTGTGTTATGTGTGTTGATTTTATTTCTGCTCTCATTATTATGTATGCTTATTTATTTTGATGCTGCACTAATTGTTAAGGGAGAAAAGAAAGTTAAGATATTTGAGATAACTGATTCGCCCCCCCTCTTAGTTATCTGCCTTATTTATAACAATTGGTATCAGAGCTAAGTTCCTCTAAACAGAGCCTAACAACTTGAGGAAGATCTGGAAATCTTAATGGATATGTATGGTTTGAAGGAACAACTTTAGTCTACCTTTGATGATCTTGAGCAATCTCACTCTGAAGTCAACAACTTGAGAGAAAGACTCAAACAAGATGATGATTTCATAAATGAGCTAAAAGAAAAACTGAGTATCTCTGTGAAAAAGAGAAAGGAACTACTTCAAAAATTAGCAAGTCAGAGTGAAGCCAATGATACTAATGAAGATCTGAATGAGAAAAACAAGCTATGTGAGAAGCTATCAAAAGAGGTCATTATGGTAAGGCATGAGATGGAATCAAGGGTTATGAGATTCACCTAAGAAATTGAAGAGAAAAGGAAAATTGAAGATAATCTAAAACAATCTCTTAAGGAGAAGACAGAGGACTGCCACAAAATGGACAGAATAATCAAGCATCTTGAATCTGATCTTGAAGAAGCTAGAGATAATGAAGAACAACTTGAGAATCAGATAGACACTCTTAAACAAGATCTTCAAACAACAAATCAATACAAAGAGAAATTCAAGATAAGCTCAACTCAACTTGAAGTTCTTTTTGAAAGCCAAAAGAGGGTAGATGACAAGTGTGGCCTGGGATATGAGAAAGGTGAAAGCTCTGGATCTGGTCAGAAGAACTCTGGATCAGGAAATCAAAGAAACAAGCCTAGAAGACCTCCGGTAAGGCAACCAAATGCTCAAAGACATCCATCCTTCAAAGGATACTACTACAATTGCAACAACTTTGGTCATAAAGCAACTCAGTGCAGAAGAAGAATGAATCAGACTAATTCATCCTTCTTCGGATAGTGTTTCAACTACAAAAGGTATGGCCACAAATCTCATGAATGCATAAATATGCAAATAAACAATTCATTCAATGGTAGATGCTTTGCATGCAATAGAATGGGACATATGGTTAATCAATGCAAATTAAGAGGATATCAGTCAAATATGCCAAGAAATGTTGTTTGTTAGAATTGCAATAGATCCGGTCATTTTGCCAAATTCTGCAGAAGTAAAAATCAAGATAAAAAGGGTTCAGTGCATCATAATCAAAATCAAGACAAGGGAAAAGGCAAAGTAAATGCAGATGAAGTTCAAAGGGAGATGAGCAAGATTTGGGTGAAGAAGAGTACAGAAAATGTTGGGGATGGATCCGCACTGGAATCTGGTGCTGATATTCCTCCCGAAAACTAAACAGATGAGCTCTGGCTTAGGGGGAGTCACAAAGAAAAATAAATTCCCCCAGCTAGTCAATTGGTGCTTAAATTTGGCACATGAAATGTTGTGGATTAAAGGGTTCTCAAAAAATTACCTAAATAACCCTCAAAGAAAATATGAATGATCTGCATGAAGTTTTGCAAGGGTTTAATCATCCAAGATTGATCCGATTTGACAACCATCCGGTAAAGTAGGATTTTCACAGACAGATCCAGTGTGATTCAAAGTTGAGATAATCTACAGATTTATGGCATGATTGGAGGAAATAAGATACATTTTCAATTATCACTAAAAATGATTTGAAGTGCATCTCAGTGATTTAGAAAGATCTCTCTCAAAACAAGGCAACCAGATGACTTAAGTTGTGCATTTATTGCAAAAGGAAATTAGGGTTTGTGAAAGAATAAAAGGGTTCTTTCACTCATCATTTGCACTTTTGCATTCGAGAAGAAGAAAAGAAGAGCTCTGCATCAAGTTTCTTCAACACTCTTAAAAATCAACCGCAAAATCCAATTCAACCAGCGATTTGTTCCGTCTCTTATTTTGAACTCTAAAAGCACAAAAAGGTACTTCCATTCTAAATATCTCTCTCTGAATCTTTTGCAAAAATGGCTACTCCAATGGTTGTTAAGATCACTGATAGGCCGTGCCTAAAGTTCAAGAAACACCCCTACAAATCCCTAGAAGTTGATCCCTTAGACGCTTTTTCTAGCATCCCGCATAGGGTTTTACACGTAGAAGATGTTAGGGTTTACATCCACACCAATATTGAGGAATTTGGAGAATCGAAGTTGATGGACATCTACCATAAACAATTAATAGATGAAAGTTTTGAACTCAAACCTCAATACAAGGCCCTCCAAGATAAGCACTTTGGACTTTGCATCCACTTTCCCTGTTTTGCAGAAGATGAATGGGTCCAGTATGTTCTTAGCAGAATACATGACAATTTCACATGGTTGATGAAGCGCTTCAAGATAACAAAAGATGCCATTAGGGCAGTAACTGGATTGCACTCATCCGGTGGGTTACCTGCACTCAAATCTATCAAGAACCAGACAGTAAGTGAAGCTATCGGATCCAAGTTTGACAAGAGAGCAATGACCATAAAAGACATCACAGATCCGGAGATCAAATTTGCCTTTATGATAATTGGTTATAAAAGCTATCATTCCAGCAGGGAGAATTATGTGCCCAGGACTGCAATATATACAACATATCAGATGTTAAGGGAAAATACTGATTATGACCTATGTGATCTTCTTCTAAACCAACTGTTAGAAAAGTTGCAGAAGATCAAGAAGGATAAGAAGAACTCATTCAAGTATGGTTGCTTAATACTGTGTCTGTTCTTTTACTATATGAATGAGCTACCCGAATCAAGTGGTTGGGTATGGTAAAATGATAGACCGATTGCCATACAAATCAGAGACTATATGTATGGACTTGGTGATGCTAAGGCTCAAAGCACAACACTCTGGGGATACTTTAAGAACTTCCAAAATATGATGCAGGCCAGAGAAACAATTCCTCAAACCATAGTTGAAAAATATAAGGATACAGTATGCTTCATGGTTGGCACTGATCAATGCCTAATGGAGGCAGTTGAGCCCAGAACAGTATGGATAATGCCAATGGGTTACAAAGTAGATGAGAAAATCTTGGAGCTACATGTTCAACACCTATTGAGCCAACCAAAGGACCCTGAGGTAGAAAGGTTTGGAACCTTTCAATAATTAAGTGTAAAGATACATGTTGAGTTAAGACAACTAGAAATAAAAAGGAAAGTTAGAAGGGAAGTAGAGGAAATTGTCAAAAGATATGACATATAAAATGAGGCAGTTGATGCAAACAGAGAGAAAATAGAAATAGCTAAGAAAGAGAAATAAGAAGCAGAAAAAGAAAGTGTTCTGGTGTAAGCCTCCTCCCGGACTAGATCCTCCAAGAGCTCTACACCTACCACCCCTAAGAGCTCAAGAGCCTCCAAACCAGAAGTCAAGACTTCCGGAAAGGGAGAAAAGAGAATGAAATCAAAATCCACAAGGTCTTACACAAGTCAAAAGGATGATGAAGAAACATAGTTTGATGAGGAAGTTAAGAAAATGAAGAAGAAGAAGAAAACATCCGGGGAATCCTCTGCCGGTAAAAATAAAGATGAAGAGGCACAAGAATTTGTTGAAAGGCCCACTCTTTCTATTGATGATGTCATCAAGGCAGTCACTGTGGATGAGAATCTACAACCAGTAACAGAATTTTATGATGACTATAGTGACACTGACAAAAGGATCTTGGAAGAAGCTACAATCAAGTACCAGAATGTTTATAATAAAGCATTCATTGAAATCATTTCATTAATTCCCAAAAGTCTAGAGAAGGTACTTGAACTTAGAAAGGAGAATGCTAAGGCAAAGGACTTAGAGATCCGAGAACAGATTGCTATTCAGCTCTATCCTTCCATTACTCCAAAGCAAATGAACATGATCTTTAAGGACTGCAAGGATGAATTCCGGAGCAAAGTAAGAATGAACAAACTAATGCTTGGAGAGACTGATCAGGTAGCAAGAGAAATAGAAGACATCCTCTGGAATGCCTTTAAAAGATTCAATCTTCCTATTATAGAGGAAATAGATGAAGAACCTTTTGCCATGGATGTCGAAGGATTAAATGCATCAAAAGAAGAATCTACTGAGAAAAATGTAGAAGGGTCAAAAGAGATGGATAAGGAGAAGTCTAAGGACTTGGATTCCTCTATTTCAGAAGAGGAAGTTCATGAAGAAGTTAACATCTCTCCTCCAAATCCCACTGCAGATTCATGAACTGAAGGAGAAGGAAGAAAAGAGGAGAAAGTGAGTCAAGAAGAGGAGGAAAAGGGAAGAGAAGAAGAACAAACAGAGATCTCTGATGACAGTTCAGAGATTCTAACAGAAAAGAAGAATCGGTCTCCAGCAAGAGACACTTAGAGGCAGTGAAGAATTTCTTGAACAAAGAAATGATGGAGATAGATGAACTGAAACTTTTCCAAGGACCACTAAATTTTGATTCCCTCTCTCCGGTCCAAACAATGAAGATAGCATCTTTTGCTCAAGCCAAGGCAAATGAAAAACTCATAAAGTCTCACATAGAAGACTGTGAGCTATTAGACATTGCATTCGGTATGCTGGAGAAGATCATGCCATCCTTTCAAAAGGATCCTTCATCCTCTCCATCCGGTAACCTGAAATATCTGGTAAACTCTGTCAGCACTCATTTTGATTCTTTAGAGAAATCAGCAAAAGAAAAGGTTTAGAAAGAATTTTTGGGAAAAAGATTCACTGAAGAACAGGGACTCATAGCTAATGATAGCAGGACCTTGGATATTGGGATAAAGAGCTTTGAAAATGCTCTTAAAGATGGTGGGGACATGTACAAATTTTGTCTATCCTGGTCTAAAGTGACAGAGGATATTGAAAAGAAGGTGAAAGAACAAGAAGGTAAACTATCAAGTTTGTCTCAGAATTTTGATCCCCTCACTACATCTATAATGAATCAAGAATGCCAGGCTATTGTTGTGTATGAGGAAAAATCGATTAAACTAAACCAAACAAATCAAAAACCCAATAACATAAAGAGAACCTATCTAAATAAAAGCCATTAATAATAATCAATGAAACATGAAAGCTTTTACTGAGATTTGTATTGTTCCCTTTGGATTGAATGTGGATTGCTCAATATTGCTGCGAAACCATAGTTGCAACAAGCAAGTGTAGTGCTCAAAAGATCAATGTCAAAAGATCGTGAAGTTGCTCAATCGACGCGTTTGTATGCTCAAAGCTCTGTTAAGTATGCCTGAGAATAAGATCGAAGAGAGAGGTAATGAAAGAGATGAGGGGGGTTTATATAGGTTTCAAGGAAAATCGATCAACAGTCCAGATAATTCAAAAGAATCAACAGAGGAGAACAGTTGAGGAACGTGCAACGAATAAGAAGAAGATAAGTGTCTTGCTTTCTTTTGCATGATTTGAGAGAAATTAAATAATAAATTATTTAATTGTGTGTGCATGGAGAAGAAGACTTATTTTTAGAAGATTTGAAAGATATTTGTAGATAAGAAAGCAAATTAAATAAATAGATTTATTTAATTGTTGTGCATGATTTGGAAGAATAAATAAAATATTTTATTTATTTTATTTTTGGAGAATGAGAGAATTTAAATAAATTTGATTTGATTTATTTAAATTTGGAAGGATGAATTTGATTTAATTAAATAATTAGGAATTATTTAATTGTGGAAGAATAATAGAGGAATTTGATTTAATTAATTAAATAAAGAGGATTTATTTAATTAATGTCGAATTGTAGGAGTTTTGGAAGAATTTGATGAATTTAATTAAATAATTAGATTATTTAATTAACGTTGTAATGCAGGTGATGCTCCAAATTAGATGAAATGTAAGTAGTGTGACGACTTGGTCATTTTAGGGTGTCTACATTTTGCCCCTCTTTGGTGCAATGCAGTTTACAGCGTTGCGTCAAAGAAAATGATTGTTGAAGACATGATACAATTTTGATGCCCCAGTGTAGCTAGTTGCCCTAGCGTAGCTTGCGTAATGTGCCTCCTCGAGAGGAAAGATAGGGAAGTGACAGAAGAACTGTGTTGACACTCGACTAGAAGATTTGTTGGAGATAGGCAAGGTTGAATAGAAGAAAGTGGAGATAGAAAAGAACATAAGAGAAAGACTGTTTATTGATCTTTGCTTGAAAAACTATATAAGGCCATGGATGAATGGATGGGTAGATGGATGAGCTTGTTGCATTGGTTTCACATTTGTTTATAAAGAGCAATCCTTATTTTTGATATAGCACGTGGATAGTTGGCCACCAAGATATAAAAGACCAAGGTGCAGTAATATCCGAGTGCATGGATGTTGACTTTGCAGGCAAGCGGTTTGAACTTAGATCCCCTTAGACATAATATAACCTTGTTGGAACATGTGAATGAGCCATAGTCTTGAACATAAAATAAACTTCAATACATGTAAATGCAAGAAGGATATTTAATATGTAAGATGCTAGGTCGTAACACACACAAGATAAATAGAATGCTAAGAAAGATGCTAAAGATCATTCCTCAAACACGGCACACAAAAAGCAATGACGATGCCTCCAATCCATACTGCATCGCAACGTACCAAGATTATAGATAAATCAAGGTAGTCTTGAATAGGTATTGGAAAAGGAACAAAAGATAAACCATAACATAAATTGACTGACTTACAAAGTAAACATACAACCAACATATTCTCTTGCCAAAGAGGTTGCTCAGGACAGATTGGATAGGAAAGATAACAGCCTTATCGTAGGAACTATGTGTCCGTTAAAGGGGCTATCTACCTAAAAGACAATGTCTCACTGCAGGAAATGCCACATGTTGTAGGAGACGCGTGTGTTGGTCTCGACAATGGAACACTTTGCAGAAGACAAGCCGGTTGATCTAGTGCTTTGGTTAAGCAGGAACTAGCTAATGTTGGCAATCGGTATGCAGGACAGTAGATGACTTTGGAAGTAGGCCTCTTTGCTTCAGGTTTGTGAAGGACTTTTGCTTTGAAAGGATGCGCTAGCTTGCTGCTTGAGTTAGTCAAGTCAAGGTGAATGGAATTTTAAAACTGGAAGACCAGAAAGGTGACACGCTAATGGATTGGGGTGGGTGGAGAATGATGGATCATGTGTGCCTGAGTACTGGATACATCCTTCATATTCTAGACTGCCTACATACCCTGTGTCCACGGGATCAAGGCACATTACAAGGAAAGATGAAAAATGAATATGTAGTTCTGGATAGAGTGATGAGATGGGTCAAGGTGAAAGGAGGATATCTTACGTACCTGAGTACTAGATACGTCCTTCGTAATCCAGACTGCCTACATACCCATATCCATGGGATCAAGGTACCTTAAGACTGAGAAGAGATAATATGTAGTTCTGGTTGGTGTGATGATGTGGGAAAGTGTTGAGAAGATAACAGCCTTATCATAGGAGCGATGTGTCCGTTAAAGGGTGTTACCTGTGAACAATGAGAAATAGATGGAAGTGTGCATTGCGAACCACGAACAAGGAACCAATCCTAGACCTAAGTTAAGGAAAGAGTTGCCCCCATTCTAGTAGAGGAAACTGTATGGGTGACTACCGAAGAAGACATTGAAAGCTTTGACCTAGGACAAGACAGTGTTAACTGTAGACACAAATCAAGATGTGGGATGACGACGAGGGACATTGACAAATTTCCAAGCTATACTAGATAGGGAGATGGAAATGCAAACAAGGTCAATGGTTTTATTATGGATGGATGGAAAGGTGTGCTTTGTGCACTAGGCATGGAGTGGACAGGACTTGATAGACGATGGATGCTGACTCTACACATAGCGCCTGTTTGCTAGGTTTTCACTATGGTACTTATCCAAGGCACCTGTTTGCCAGGTTTTCACCAGAGGATGGATTTTTTTTGAATTTTTTTGTTTTTTTGTTTTTTTTTTTGTTTTTTTGGGAATACTCTAAGGATCAGGCATAGAACTTCTTGAGATGGACACTATTAAGTGGCTCATCCAAAGGAATGCCGTCAAGTGTAGCTAAAGTATAAGCTCCTGATCCATATGCTGCTATCACAATAAAGGGACCTAACTAGTTAGGCTCAAACTTGCCCTTCTTTTCTCGATCTACTTGATTTCTCTGATTCTCCTTAAGTACAAGATCACCAACTTGAAACCGTCTTTCTTTGATCTTTTTGTTGTAATTACGCCGAAGGCAGTTTTGATAGACATGGAGATGATTAAGTGCAGCAAGGCGCCTCTCATCTAGTAGTTCAAGCTTAGCTAATCTGGAAGTGTGATACTCCTCTCTGGCAATCAGGTCCTGCATGGATACTCTGAGGGATGGGATCTCGACCTCTATAGGTAGGATGGCTTCAGAGCCATAGACCAAGGCATAGGGTGTGGCACCAGTTGGTGTTCTGATACTAGTGCAGTAGGCCCATAGGGCGGGATTGAGTTGCAAGTGCCAATCACGACCAGCTTCATTAACTATTTTCTTGAGGATTTTGAGAATGGTTTTATTGGAAGCCTCAGCTTGGCCATTACTCTGCAGATAGTAGGGAGTTGAAAAGCGATGTTGGATATTGTATTGTGTGCACAAGGCACGAACATCTTGATTCTTGAATGGTCTCCCATTATCAGTGACAATGGCTTGGGGAATACCATACTGGCATATGAGGTAGTTTAGGATAAACTTGGCTATTTGCTTACCGGTGATATAGGTCATAGGAATGGCTTCCACCCACTTCATGAAATACTCAGTGGCGGTAATGATAAACTTGTGGCCATTGGAGGAGGAAGGGTGGATTTGTCCTACGAGGTTGAGACCCCATTGAGAAAAAGGCCATGGAGTTGTCATAGGTTGTAATTCATGAGCTGGTGCGTGAATCAATCTCCATGCTGCTGGCATTGTAGACACTTCTTAGCAAATTGTGCAGCATCTTACTCTATTGTAGGCTAGTAATAACCTGTTCTGAGTATCTTCTTAGCAAGATTAGGACCGGTAGAATGTGCGCCACAGACACCTTCGTGTATGTCTCATAAGGTAGCCTCAGCTTCTTCCGCGTTAAGACATCATAAGAGGATATCATCGAGACTCTGGCGATATAGTGTATCACTCAAAATGATGTAACGGGAGGATCGATAGATAAAGGTTTTGCATTGGGTGGATGATAGATCAGGGGGAAAGGTTTTGTTCTTGAGGTATTCATAGATATCTTCGTACCATGGGGAATTGGGACCAACAAGTTTGCAGATGATTTCAGTAACAGTAACATCGATGGCTGGTATCAACAATTGCTCGATCAAGAATTCACACTTCTGTGTATTTGCAAGCATGTCAATCAGTGACCCTACAGAAGCCATAGAATCTGTAGCTTTATTATGCTCTCTTGGAATTTGCTCAAATGCGATGCTAGATAAGTGTGGTTTGTAGGCGTCCACTAGTTGCTTGTAGGGGACCAACTTTTCATCCTTTGTTTGGTACTCATCCATGACTTGGCGAATGACTAGCTGTGAGTCTCCATATACTTGTAATTCTGTGATGTCCCATTGAATTGTTGTATTGAGACCTATAAGGAGTGCTTCATACTCAGCTATATTGTTGGTACAAGGGAATGCAAGCTGATATGACTTTGGAATGTAGTCATTTTGAGGTGTGATGAACAAGATGCCAGCCCCTGATCCATGTTGTGTGTAGGAACCATCAAAGTATAACTTCCACATTATGGAGTTGGAAAGAGTGAATAGATTCTCATATGGAAAGTCTACTACCATAGGGTGTGTATCTTGCATGGGTGCTTCTACTAGTTGATCTACTAGGGCTTGTCCTTTGATTGCTTTACGATCCACATACTCAATGTCGAACTCACTAAGGATCATGACCCATTTATCTGGTCTGCCTGTAAGAGATGCTTTTGCTAGTAGATACTTCAAGGGATCAATTTTGGCTATAAGATTTGTGTGTTGGTTCAACATGTAATGTCGCAACTTTTGGGAAGCGAACACTACTGCTAAACAAGCTCTTTCCATCGGTGAATAATTGAGTTCATATCCCACCAAGGTTCTACTGATATAGTAAATTGCATGCTCTTTTCCTGTTTCATCATGTTGTGCTAGCAAGGCCCCTAGGGCTGAAGTTGTAGTTGAGATGTATAATATCAAAGGTTTATCAGCAACTGGTGGAACCAATACAGGAGGTGTAGCTAGATACTCTTTGAGCTGATCAAATGCTGCTTGACACTTATAATTCCATTGAAATGAGACATCCTTTCAGAGCAAGTGTTGAAATGGTTGACATTTATCCGCTAGCTGTGAGATGAAACGCCTGATGGATTGCAACCTTCCCTAAAGGCTCCTTAATGCTTTAAGGTTCTTTGGTGGAGGCATCTTTACTATAGCCTTTACTTTTGCGAGATCTACTTCGATACCTCTATGAGATACAATGTATCCCAACAGCTTCCTTGATGTTACACCGAAGACACACTTCTTTGGATTGAGGCGCACTTGATATTTCTTGATCCTGTCAAAGATCTGCCTGAGAACCTGTACGTGATCTGCCCTGGAAGATTTAGCTAGTAAGTCATCCACATAGTCTTCCATGATATGATGAAAGAGGTCATGGAATATCACTGTCATTGCTCTCTGATAGGTTGCTCTTGCGTTCTTTAGACCAAACGACATGACACACCAACAATAGTTACCCCACAGACAAGTAAAGGTTGTTTTATGCTGATCTTCCTCTGCTATCCTTATCTAATTGTAGCCAGAGAATCCATCCATGAGAGAAAGCATTTCGTGACTTGCTGTCAAGTCTACTATAATATCAATGTTCGGTAGTAGAAAGTCATCTTTGGGACATGCCTTATTAAGGTCTCTGAAATCATTACACATGCGGATGTGCCCATTGGGTTTAGATACAGGTACAATGTTGGAGACCCAATCTGAATAGTCAATAGGTCGTATGAACTTTGCATCTAACAGCTTCTGTATTTCCACTTTCACTAAGAGAGCTATTTGTGGGTGCATCTTCCTTAACTTTTGCTTGACTAGTTTAACTTTTGGATCAACAGTGAGATAGTGAACAACTAGCTTGGGGTCTAACCCTGGCATATTAGCATAGGTCCACGCAAAGTTGATTGTTCTCTGTAAGAAGAATGTGTTAAGATTCTTGTGCTCTATTTCTGATAATGATGCTGCTAAGAATGTGGTCTTTGGATTTTGCTCTGTGCCAAGGTTTATATCTGTAGAATCTTCCACTAGGAGAGATGACTTCTCTTGATACTTAGATGGTAGGGGAAGGTCAAATCCTCCATCCTCAGGTGCCACAGTTGGGTTTTTACCTTTGGATACGTCCTTTGTTTTTACTATTTTGTGATCAGGAGGTGCCACAGTGTGGTTTTCACCTAGAGATCTTTCTTTATTTTTACTTTTGCGACAGGAGGATTTGGCATTCTCACCAAAATAAGTCGTTGGCTCTAGTTCCATTACAAAACCTGCTTTATGATTGCCAAGAGGGATACCTTCCTGAAGTCCCATGAACTCAGCTAGAGCTTCGTCATTCTGAAATACATCTATTACGGGGGACCCTTGTTGGTCCCAATCGATAAGTTCAGGGTAGACAAGTGTTACATTCTGGGTGCTGTTAGTGGAGGTTAAGGATATAGAGGATAGCATAAAAATGGAGGATTCTGCGAATAGGTTGGTCATGTGGAGGGAAGAGTCATTAATGATATCCTCTGTAGACGTCGAATTGGTGGGAAAAGCGTCAGTTACCTCGTCGAGGATATTCTTGATGTCCAAGGCGTGTGGTACCTTGTTTCCAAATCCTAATCCCTTCTTATCTAGTTTCTTTGTCACAACAATGGGCTTTTTACTATTCTTAAGCCATTGTCGTATTGCTTGACTGGTATTGTGACTGGTTCTTTCTCCTTATAGAGCCAAGAAGAAATATCCTCAATAGTTTCCTCTTCCAATAACCATCCCTATTGGAATTGGGTTAGGAATCCTGGGGGAGGAATAGCTGCTTTTTTGGTTACTTTGGTAATGGGTGGTTTGCTGTAAGATTTTGGAGATAAAGGCATCTGCCTTACACAACAAGATTTTGAGATATCATAAGATCCAAAGCCTATATCACAGATGTGAGCCTTGATCTTAGGTAGAGGATTTGGGTTACTTGTAGAGGCTTGTGTCAGAGTTTCAGGATCAACATAGAGTAGGGATTCAAGGGCTTTTTCATTGTTAGGCACCTGGTTGTAATTCTTATAACTGCCCCTCAAGACATGGCAGGATTCAAAAGGATTGGGGTCTCCTAGGATAGTGATCTCTGTACCATTGTATGGGAACTTTAGAGATTGATGATACGTGGAGGGAACAGCTTTCATTGCATGGATCCATGGGCATCCTAGGATAATGTTGTAAGGTAATTCAATATCAAGGACTTGACACCTGGTTTCAAGCATGACAGGGCCCAGTTGTATAGGCAAGTGGATAACACCTTCTGAACGGTGTTTTGCATCATCATATCCCTTGATTGTAATACTTTGATCATTGTTGACATGATCCTCAGAGTATCCCAATTGCTTAAGTAACTTTAAAGAACAAATGTTGAGACCAGCACCACCATCTATGAGGATGCATTTGATTTTGTGCTTATGGATGAGAATTTCAATATTAAGGGCATCATTGTGACATGGATCATGGGAAGGGAGGTCTTTCTCAGAGAAGACCACATTGTAGGGTGAAGCAATGTTACCTACTATAGCTTGGAAATCTGCGACTGCTATGTTGTTGGGAACCGAAGACTCTTGGAGGGCTTTTTCTAGCACTACTCTATGTGCAGGTGATGACCGTAGAAGGTCCAAAATAGAGATCTGTGCTGGCATTTTCCCTAAATGTTTAACAAGATTATAATCAGATTGAGCTGGAAGACTGGGTGTAGGGCCACGAATGGTGACATGACCATGGCGAGTTGTAACAGTGCAATCCATAGATTTGCCTTTGATTGTGAGGGTAGACACTCAACTCTCTTCAAAACGACCTACAATGGAATCAAAGGAAGTGGAAGCATGATTGATACCTTTACCTCTATCCTGCGGAGGAGGTGGACCATGATGAGGGAATGGTTCCTTGTACATATCGAGATCTTTGTTCGTGTGTTGAACTGGTGATTCATTCTCAAAAGTGATTTGGTTACCTTCGATGAGATTTTGGATTAGGTGCTTGAGCTTCATGCATGATGCGGTTCGATGCCCTTTGCTCCTATGGAATTCACAGTATTCATTTTCTCTATACCACACAGTTTTGTAAACAGGTTCACCATATGGGGGAGCATTTGGTAAGGTGATGAGCCCTTTCTATAAGATCTGTTGTAGGACTGACTCTATAGGCACTCCCAAGGGAGTGAATTGGCGTTGCGGTGGGTAATCTTGTTGAGGTTGCTCCTGTTGTCGTTGTTGTTGATTTTTATATGGTTGCCGCTGTTGTTGTTGTTGTTGAGGTGGAGCTTGACTTGGTTTGGAGAGCTGCAGCAGTGTTTGCAATGTTTGGACATGTTTAGAATCAACCACCCCATCGTTGACCACGTTTTTGTTCTTGTTCCAAAACTTGGGTTTATCGTTCAATTGTTGATGAGGAGTGTTGTCTTTCATTTCTTTGAAGATTTTGACCACACCCTTAGCAATGAGGGCCTTTTCAATGTTGATACCCTTGTATGTGATTTCGTCAAAGGTTGTAGCACTAAGAATTTGCAAATGGAAACCTAACTCTTGGTTGAGGTTTTGCACAAATATGCTAACAAGCTGTTTCTTAGGAATCTTGAAAGGGAATTTGCTAGCCATTTGTCTCCATTGTTGAAGTAAAGAAATGAAAGTTTCACAATTTTTCTATTTATTGTTGCATAGATCGGTCATGGAAATCTCATGCTCTGCGTTGTAAGAAAAATGGGTGGCAAATTTCTCTGCTAGCTCATTGAAAGACTTGATACCCGTAGGTAAGTGCGAGAACCATTCTATAGCTTGACCTCCAAGACTGCGAGGAAAGAGACGCATAAGATACGTGTTGTTATGTGAGACCTCGAAGCAAGCAAGATAGAATTCCTTGAGATGGTCTTTTGGGTCACCTTTTCCTTTGTATTTATCGAACTTGGGAATAGTGAAATTTTGAGGAAAAGGGATCATTGGTAATGACCGATCAAAAGGATAAGGACACACTTCTTCTAAAGAGAAGGTCTTCTTGGTGTGGCCAAATGTAAGATCAGATAGCTGTTGTTGCACTTCCGCAATTTTTAGCTCCATCGCTGTGGGAGGGGTTGGAAACATCTCCTATTGTCTGAGAAGTGGTTGTTGCTTCCCATACAGAAGATTGTAGTGTAAGCCATGAGCATTAGTATTATAAGGGTCATAAGATTGGTTGGGGTCATATGCATTGTACGTTGGGTTCAGATTGGGTTGGAATTGGATGTTTTGATTTGGAAGAGGTAGAGGTGGCGCTAGGTAAGAATGTTGGCATTGTGATGGTTGAAGAAAAGAATTAGGTGGAGGAAAGCTAAAGTGAGTTGGATTAGGTTGCGATGGTGGCTCATAGCTTTAGGAAACTTGATGTTGGAGAATTTGAGGGTGGCTAGGCAATGTGTGAAATAAATTTAGCGCTGATGAACGTAGCGGAGGAGGGACATAGGTAGACATGATTTGTGATGGTTGAGGTTGATTGAGGATGAGAGTAGAAGAATGTTGTGGTTGGGGTTGCATGACTCTAGTTGGTTGAGAGACATGAAGGTTTGATGATATAGGAGGTGGTATGTATTGAGACCCTTGTTGCATGGCTACATAGTTGTTCCCCGAATTGTAATTTGGTGGGAAACCTATTCGTGATGGGGTAACCAAGATTCCACTTGCGATCGGTGTGGACACTTTAGGAGGTGGTTGCATATTCAATCGAGCTAAGGTGGCTTGCTTAGCTAGCTTCGCTTGTCATTGGATAGTTTCTTGTTGATTTTTGTGGATCTCCATAGGAGTCAGAAGTGGTGAAATGGTCCTCTTTCCTGTTGGGTTTTGAAAGAGGGGATTCTTATACTACGAGCTTGGTTCCAGCAAAGGCGTGGTCACTGTTGACATGGTTTGCACCGCTTGTATGGTGTCTTGGTTGTTGTTAGGCTCGCTAAGTGTGGATAGATCAAAACCTTTGGGTAATTTGGCTCCTTGCTTTGCTAGCAAGTGAAAGAAATGATCTTGGTTCTCACTAAGGATTTTGTCAAAGGCAGCCAAGGCTTGAGGATCTTGTATAAATTCATCAAGATCTTGCTCATCTTCTTGAGAGGATTGACCTATTTCAAAGTGTTGCTCTTCTTGAGATGGGGCTAGATCTGCAGTATAGCCTTGTGGCACAAAATCCTGAGGCATGCCGGTAGTATAGTGAGGAATGCTTACCAAAGGGACCCCTTCTTCCTGAGATGGTACTTGATCAATAGTATAACCTTGTGGGACAAAATCTTGAGGCATACCAGTGGTGTATTGGGGTGTACTTACCAAAGGGACCCTACCCTCATGAGGAGTGCTAGGGTGGTCAAGGTGTGGCATGCTGGGAGAGTTGGTAGATCTTTCCGCGGGTGTCCTAGGAGTGACCTTGGGAAAAATGTTGAGACGGCCTGATTGCGATGTGTGAGGAGGCGATTTGCGCTTCCTAGGGACAACTTGCTTGGACTTCGTAGTTTACTGGAGCCTAGTGGTTACCATGGAATACACTAGGACAAAAGGTAATGTTGAGATTCTGCTTGGTGTTTTTGAAAGAAAAGACAAACTCTGATGCACAAGTAACTGGACCAAAGGTGCTATACTGTTTGACTAGAGGTGCAGGATTGTGCAACCAAAAGCGTTCTACTGTTATACCAAAGGCAATGGACTGAGCTACCAAAGGCGAGGTACTGATATGCCAAAGGTGAGCTAAGGTTACCAAAAGCGAGCTACTGTACCACCAAGGGTGAGCTGCTGTAATACCAAAGGTGCTGAAGTAGTGTCTGATGCAAAAAATTTCTGTTTCTGATTGGATTTGGTTGTTTTGGCAAGAGAAAACACAACAAACAAAGTGGGCAACCAAAAAAAATAGGACTGACACAACAGATAGTGTATGTTCGAGGCTCACAAAAAGTCCAATGTTTCCACAGGTATGAGACAGTTGCAAACAAAATAATCAAGCACTTTTTATCCCTAGAGACAAGGTTTCATTGTAGTAGATCAGCTCATAGCTTAATACTCCGTCGATAAAAATATCATTCCATAAAGGTGTCGGATATTTTGTATCTTTGCGAGAGACGATAGGTAGGGATATCTCACCCTCCCCTTGGAAAGCTCAAGTAGGTCACAAGAGCTTTAGGGCCAAGGGAATACTATCTCTTCTCAAGGGAGCCAATGGTGAGTATCTTAAGGGCTTAAATCGATTCACCTTGCACTGATGATTACCGCAATGTTCAGAGGTAGATCAGGTAGTCTCTATCTAGAATGGTTCTTAGTAACTTTGAGGGACCAACGCCTTATGAGCAATGCGACAAGCTACTAAAAGCTTTAACCAATCCTACTAAGAGTATCAAACACTTCGCTCAATGTGAAAATCATTTCCACAAAGAGCTAGTACACCTCTTTTTAGTTTGGCACCACAAGGTAAGGCTGATGTCGGTTAGGACTTGGCTTTCGCCTTATCCCTCTTATATAGCGGTTCAAAGGAAAAATCCACTTAGGGTCATCCCTTTTGGATGAAATGCAATCCAAAAGCAGGCCCTTCTAAAGGAAATACTGAAATGTAAGAGCAAGCATGTCAAACAAAGGTTCAATTGTCCCATTATAAGAAAAATAAGGTGCAAATAAAATTAGGCACACACACGTTTGTAGTTGTCAATTGTCCCTTATGAAATTGAAGTGTTTGGCATTCATGTCCATTGTCCCTTAGAAAATTGAGGTGTTTTCACATACATGTCCATTGTCCCTTAAGAAAAGCAGTATGTTCCTAAGACTTAGATTGCCGAAATGATTTGTTCAATTATCCCTTAAGAAGGCAATATGTTTCTAAGACTTAGTGCAATAGTTTGAGATTTCTTCAATGCTCATCCTGCATGAACATGTTAGAGAAACCCATTTGCTCTATTTGAGTGATAAGAAGCAGCAACAAGTGATATTAGGTCCACACAAACTCAAAAGTTAGCAAGTGTTTAAAGTCATAGTTTGAAGATAGGCCAATGAGTGGTCTTAAAAAATAAATCTTAGAAAATCCTTGAAACCATATTACCACTTTGTAGAGGACAGAAAAATATCAACTTTCAAAAAAAACATCACCTGAATCCGAGTCTGTTTGTGAAAGTTATGCAACTTGGAAGGTCTAAAAACTGTGACAAGACAGAGACAGCAGTGAGAAAAACAATTTTCAGAAAAAATAGAGAATTTTGAGAAAAAACCAATTTCACCATGATGTAGATCATGAAATTCTAGCCTATTTAAAAAAAAAAGCACTAAAATACGTGTCCGTATGACCAAGATAATGAGGTTTGAAAATCGCCTATTAGTTTAAAAATCTCAATGAAGAGGGATCTGTCCTAGCCCTTTGTGTTTGGCTCTTGGTCATTGATGTGACCTGCTGCTGGACTGAAGGTGCTTTATTTTTAAAAATTAAAGAAAAAGAATATAACTTTTTTTTCTCTTTTTATTTTTCTAAAATAAAGCATTTATTTTTAGAGTTTCAATGTTTTCTCTTTTAAACAAGGGACGCAGTGCGTCAGCTTCCTGCCGTTAGTTGATGTTAAAACTGATATTGGTAGCAATGCAGGTTTGCTATATTGTTAAGAAAATAAGAATTTATTGAACTAATGTAGTTGAATTTGACATGGAAATCAGCTGAGAAATTAAAACATTTCACATTACTATTTTCAAATGATTATTAGCTGCTATTGAAAGTAAATAACGAGGGACAAACAAGGACATGCACAATTGTTCACAACACCAACCAACTTGTGACTAGGGACATACTAATCACACCTCTTGTGAATAGGGGCACACTCAAGGTTCCACTCACAAGGACATTTACAAATAGGGACATATACTTATTCACAACAATCTTCATACATGTGAATAGGGATAAACTCAAAACATATTAGACAAATGATATATATAAGTTTCTTTATGCAAAAGCTTGTTAAACAATATAAAGCTTCATTGTAATCTGATATTTGGCTCCATTTGCAACCTGCAAGATATGTATAAAGATGGTCGTCAGTAGATTATTATAGTAAATAAGCTATTGTAATGAAGAGTGTGATGAACAAACTAATTTCTTTGAAATAGTTTTTTAAATAAGACATTAGCAAGAGAAGTAGAATTATACCTTTTGATATGCATTAGTCCTATTTACAATTGGCATTGATAATAATATTGTTCTGATTAAGTGTAAAGTCTCCTTTTGTTGAAAAGTCTCTTAGCATGAAGACAATATCTGATTTGTCTTCAATGTATTGTTCATAGGTGACATTGTGGAGTTTAGGGAGCAGTATCTGAATGATGGACTTGTCTCAAGAACAATTAATAGTTTTTTTATTATCAGTAGTCAAAATTGTTTTCAGATACAAGGAGTGTATATATGCAACTTGTTTCTTGCATATAATGCAATGGGCAGTTTGCTCTTCTAGTGTTCCATATGCATCAAATTTGTAGTTACAGTTTGGACAGAATGCATGGAATGGACTTGAGAAGGCATTGGCTATTTTTAATATTCCATGGACTTGCAAGACATGTTGAAGTATTATTATCTTTTGGCTTATATTTAGAAAATTGTACGTAAAGAAATCCAAGAGTTTGAAATTACTTACCTCAAATGTTGATTGTAGTACTGTGTTTAATCTATCCAAGGTCCTTTTGTTATTTAGTTTACCAATATATATTGACTGGCCTGTATAAAGTGTGTTGTCCCTTGAATCTATCTGTTTAACAATATTATTGAAAAGCATAGGTGGGAATTCATTCCTTTGGACTTTTTCTTGCATTGCTAGGAAGTGGTGCTCCAAACTTGAATGCATTATCAGCTATTTTTTATCAAGAGAGTTAGCATTTTTTTCCATGTATCTAAGGAATATAAGAGAAAATGAAAAATAAAAAATACAATGAATTGATGATTCAAGAGAATAATTTACTTGTGCTTTGTCAAGTTCAGTATCTCCATCTTTCAGGTCAACAAAATATTGGTTTCCTTTCTTTGTTGTTGCCACTACCAAGGCACCAATAGTTCCTGTAGAATATTCATCTGTGCTTGTTAGTCATTGTTTGATTGTAGTGCTTGGTATAAAGTTGTATTGTTGACAGATTTGCAGTATGACTTCCACAGTGCTGGAGCTGTTTAAGATCAGGATGCAATCACAGTCACCACGATCATAATTTGTCTTTACAGCAATCTCGAATCCTAAAATCTGGATGCTTGAACTTGGGACTATCTTATGTTCAAATTGCTTGACAAGGTCACCAGTTATGTTTACAGTCACTGTCATCTCAGCTTTGGCATCTATTAGGTCAGCCTAAAGCACTTCACGTGTTCTATTATTTTTATCTAATGTTGTCTTATAGACAACAATGATATCTCCTTCAAATGTTTGTCCAGCTCTCCAGGCATTGAGATCTTCAATAGACATTGAGTTGGGATTTTTTGTCTTTGATCTGTGGGGATTGAAAGAGAATTATTTTAATACTAGGAAATTGAATCAGTATCATATATTTACGAATTGAAGGTGTCATTTACCTTTTTGTTGATTGTTGTTGTTTTGCATGCAATTGTTTCTCTTGTCTTTTGCTGTTTTCCATTTTTTAGCTGCAACAAAGTTGTGAAATGTTAAGATACATGTTGTGGAATGTTAATTTAGTAATTGTCCTTTTTAATAATGAGGAGTCATAATTATGTGATAAATGAAAAATAGAATTTTGTAATAAATAGGGATCAATTCATACCTCTAGATATCTTGAATAACATGGTAAAGTTTATTTATTGACATGAATTGCTCGAGAGGATTTTGATTTATTTTGCATCATTGATTTCAAGCATTGTAAAAATTGCATCATGATTAGTCTAGTATGCTTCTGATTTGTAAATGCAATATGTTTGTCTATGTACATTACACCAAACATGATCAATGAGTGGTCTAGATAGGAATTGTATGTTGTTTAATAGAAAGTTCATTTTGTGTGTTTGCATATGGCTAGAGAATCCATTTGTTTTCTTGTTATGCATAGACATGTCAATGTTGAAATCACCTACAATGTATAGAGTAGCATGAATATTTATGCAAGAAAAAACTTGGTTGGTAATTTCTATGATTTCTAACAATGGGGTACCAGGTCTTACATATAGATTAGATATGTTGATTTCATTACTGTCGAAAGTTAATGTTATTGTTATAGCTTCAGCATTATTTGTTTTATGTTGCATAGTTTTTAATATCTTATATTTTTTTTTGGTGAAAGTCATAACACCATGTAACCAAACAACAACGAAATATAATCATTCATAATTTTAAGTTACATTATTATATATCTGCCAACCATGCCTGACATTAGCTTTCTACTAACTCTAAAACCTGCACTGAAGAAAAACAGTCTCTTTTCTTCTAGTGACACACAGTTGGGTTGATCTAATGTTGCTTCATAGATTGGCTTGCATGCAATGCTAGTGCTTTACCTTTTCCCTTTCTACCAATTGTGCTAAGGTTACATATATTTGAGTGATAAGATAGAAAACAATTAAAATAGGGGTGTGTGTTATCTTGAATTTCTAACTTTCTGGGCATTGGAGGCTGATAATGGTGAGACAAGGAATAATATTAAGAGTTTGCAGGCCTTTTGGAGCAAGGATCAGGCTTATTGTCATACTCCTTTTCATGGCTGCATGTACTAGGTGGATGTTTTTTACTCCTTTTTCTTTGAAGCTTGACTACGAGCTCCAAAATTCAAAATAAGATGATCACAGGAAGGTAAGGTGAGTGCCATTGCTGTGCATATTGTAGTATAAGATGGAACACACTTTACAGTCTCTTACACAGAATTCAGGACCTGGAAAAGTTTGTCTAGGTGTTTAGAAGAATTAACACCTACCCAAGACTTTTCACTTGTTTTTAAGATCTTGTTTAGATTCCCCCAAGAAAATTCTTAAGGTAAGATTTCATTGTCTAATATGAAAAGCATTTTAGGAGGAATTGTTTATATTGGTTTGTTTTCTTCTTCTAAGATGATGACAGAGGAGATAGTTTTACCTGATTCAACATTCAATATCTATAGATTTTTAAGCATAAATCATATGAACTTTAAGATTTAAATATTATATATTTTTAGAAGGAATTGCATTTAATCTCTTACATCATGAGAACAATGTACATGTATTAATCTGAAAAATAAAGAAAAAAGAAAGATTTACTTGTCGATGGAGTTGATGACACTATTATAAAAAAGAGGTTTCATATAATTCAAAGATGGAAAGTTTAGAACCAGGGTTTTAAAAAAAGCATTTAAGAAAAATCTTCTAAAAATAGTTAAGATTATAGTTCCTTGTTAATGAAGGCTAGCTCACTTGGAAAAAGCTTCATCTAGAAGATTTTGGAAAGATTTCCTTATTTCTCATTTTTGTTGTTAGTTCAAAGATTTGATTTAATTGTTAGAATACAAGATTTTTTTTGATGTTTAATTTAGCATGTGTCAAATCTATACATGGTCAGATTTTAACACATATTCAGTGCTTCATGCATTAGAATTTAGTTAATATTGTACAGGATTCTTGTTTGACTAACTAATTTAAATTGTTAAAATCTTTATAGAATGTTGTAGAATGGTTGATAAATTTTTTACAACCCTTTCTAAAAGATTGTGACTTACAACTAGAACATTGTACTTGTATGACCCATCAACAAAATTTCTCTAACTTAGAACCAAATATTTGTGGCATTGCTAGACTAGAATCACTAGATGAATAGTTTTCAGCCACATTTTCGTTGATCTTACCAGTTTCAGATAGGAAAAATTTTCTAATTGAATCTCTAGGTAAGTAAAATTGATTTAATTTTGTGGTGTTACAGATGGAGAGATGCAGAAAAAGTGGAAGCCATATGGGAACGAAATTTGAGAGAAGAGAGGAACCCACATGACATTAACGTTATTGATTGGCGTAGGCTTAGTTCCATGATTAGATCTGTTATGGAAACTAACCAAAGCATGAAGATTGCGCTTTTGAATATCCAAGAGGAAGAAGCCCATCAATGGGAAACATTGGGAGAAACTAAAGTAATAAAATTTGATGTAATTGACTCAGAGGAAGTGCACTGAACTGATCTGTTTCTAGAGTGGATAGATGAAGAAGAGCAGTATACAACTCCTACTTGTCCAGCTATACCAATGCCAGAGATTGAAGATGAAACAAAGTTTGATTTGGTTATTACGAGAGTGCCTTGCAGGAAACTAGAGAAAGGGTGGTCTACAGATGTTGTGCGCCGAGTAGTCTTGACTTTTACAGTAGTTGATGTCAGAATTATTTTTGAGATCTTGAAATAAAATATTTTGTATGGTTTGTAATTTAAGCCTTTAAGGCTTATGTGGCTGTTTTGCTAGCCCGCGCATCATACCCTGGCTCCTTTATAGGGGTGCACGACGACCTCTACTCAACTCCTGTGCTTCAACAACCCTTGTTCAATTTCTCAAACCCATATCTAGATGAAATTTTTACAATGTCCAAGAAGGAGTAGTAAATATCAATGTACACCACTTTCATACCAAGGAGGCAATCTTCTAGCTTATTCACAGTTGTTTTTAGTTTTATTTAGCTAAAGTAGAGTCGAAGCAAAAGACAGTTTTCATTCTGTTTCCATAGAGTTAGCCATAGTAATAAGCAAAACAAAGAAATTATTTGAACAAGTTTGGCTGGGTATTCATCATGAACCAACGGAAAACCTAGGTCGTTTTCATTCTATTTCCATAATAGAATGATGCCATGTGAAAAGTAGGATATCTACCTAAAGTAGAGTCGAAGCAAAAGATAGTTTTCATTTTGTTTCCATAGAGTTAGCCATAGTAAACCAGAGATGCCCTCCTTGTCTTAAAAGTCATTTAAAAAAAAAAAAAAATTCTTTTAAGCACTTGGAGACCATTAGACACCATTTTCTTTGCAAAGTTGAAGACATTTAAGTCCGCATCATGGTTGGCCATAAAGACCCATCATTTGGTCTCAATATCTACCCATATTCATCATAAGGGAAAACAAAAAAATACTGAAACATGGCTTCCAAATCTTCCAATAATCATCATTATAGATGAATCAAGACAAAAGTGGATGAAATGCTGAAACTATACAACACCTCTGCAAATGAATCACTTCTCCTTGCAATCAAAACTAATGATATACTTTAAAAACTGAAAGACGGTAGAGAAAACTAAGAGCAGCATTGCATAACAAAATGCTGAAAAAGCTCTAAAACAATTTAGTTTCAGCTAGAACTGACCGTCACAAATTACACAGAAGATGTAATACAAAGCAACAAAAAGTAGAGAAGGTACCTGCTTCGAGTGTTGATGATGATGATGGATTCCAGTCTTTCAGTTGGTACAGATATAGATAGAGCAGATGATAGGGGTATTGAACATGCAATCAAACGGTAGGAACTAATAATGGATATCTGTGTGATTGCAGAATGTTCAATCACACATTTAATAATCGAGATATGTTTTCAACAAAAATATTCCTTTACGGTACAATATTATGGCAACACATGACATATTATGGCACAAGACTCTTGAACAGTTAAAAATGAAAGGAAGAGAAAAGAGAGAAGGTACCTACTTCTACTGTTGATGATGATGATGGCCAAATCAAAACCTTAAGACCAGATCTCGAAGGATATCAGAGATATCTCAACAATGAATGGGATCCACGTCTCCAAATTTTGGGATAGTTGTTTTGATGAAGTCCTGAGCCGTATAATGCGTCCGCTGGCTTTTTCCGGAAAGCTGATATTCTTAGGCAGTTTCAATTAAAAATATTGATTGAGCTGCTAAACATGCAATGTTAAATTAAAAAGGCAAAAACATTTATAGATGGATGGCTTATCTTCCTACTACTTTTGACCTTCGTTGTTTTTCAGTGGACGTGGGGGACCGGGGAATGTCCTAACATGGACCGTCAAAAATCACAGAGAAGATGTAATAATAATAATGGAATGATTTGCTTTCGGGAACAATAAATCTATTTAGCAAAGTGAGATTGAGTTATTAGAGGGCACTTTACAATCCTCCTATGATTTGAGGCTGTAGATTTTAGAACAAAACCCCAATGTGTGTCATGATCGTGTTAATCTTAGCTCAACAAGTGAGTGGAATTAATAATGGAGATATGTTTTCAACAAAAATATCCCATTACCAAACAATACTATGGCAGGAGACTTCACAATAGTTGAATATTATGGCAAGAGAATCTAGAATAGTTCAGAATGAAAATTGTAGTGGAAAAGTAGGTAACAAGAGGGCCCCACAAACCCATGCAGATAGAATGGGTAGAATGGAAACAATTCATAAAATAAATAATTACTTATAGACAAACAAGACTTCTGTAGCTACATAGTTGCATTAAATATATGCATAGGAAAAAAAAATCACACAATATCTATATGAATTTTTGTGAGTCCAATTGCATACGTCATCACAATAATACTATTAGAAACTGTTAGCCAATAGAATATCAACAAAATCATTTTATTATATGAAAATAGGAATTGAAAAAAACAAAAACTTTAGAAAAATTAGTCAAAGAAATTTAATTCTGTAGTCCTATTGGACAATTGAATAACTAATAAAATTACATGAATGCATTAGTATTCCTGCCAACGGCAGGAACTAAGAAAAGAATACCATAAAAAAACCTACGTTTGAAAAAGAAAGTCTAGGTACTTTGAAAAGAAAAGATAAATAAGTACCTTGTCAGCAGGGTACCACCATACCCTCCATGCACAGGTACGTACTTTTCTTGTTTGTTTTGCTTTTTTTTTTTTTTTACTTTGACTTTTGTCTTTTTTGGGTGTTTTGCTTTTTTTTTTTACTTTTGTTTTGCTTTTTTATTTTTGGATTGTTTTTTTTTTTTTGCTTTTTTATTTTTCAAAAAAAAAGAAAAACTTTTTTTTTTAAAATAAAAAATATTTTTTACTGTACCTCACAGTGATTGTACAGCCTCGGGTTGCGTGCCCGAGGTAAAAAAATTTACTTTCACCGAAATAGGCCAAATTTTATATTTTTCTTCGTCTCTCGACCCTTCCAAACGCAACCATGACCTCTGTTTTTGCCCAACAAGCTTCTTTTAAAAATTCTTTTTTGGATCTCTCTTTAAAAAAGTGTTAAAAACCTGTGAAATCAAACTAAAAATTCCACAAATTTTATATTAGATCAGGACCAATGGGTCCCACCGGGCGTGCCAGAATGTGTATGAGGAAAAATCAATTAAACTAAACCAAACAAATCAAAAACCCAATAACATAAAGAGAACCGATCTAAATAAAAGCCATTAATAATAATCAATGAAACATGAAAGATTTTATCGAGATTTGTATTGTTCCCTTTGGATTGAATGTGGATTGCTCAATATTGCTGCGAAACCATAGTTGTAACAAGCAAGTGTAGTGCTCAAAAGATTAATGTCAAAAGATCGTGAAGTTGCTCAATCGACGTGTTTGTATGCTCAAAGCTCTGTTAAGTATGCCTGAGAATAAGATCGAAGAGAGAGGTAATGAAGGAGATGAGGGGGGTTTATATAGGTTTCAAGGAAGATCGATCAACGGTCCAGATAATTCAGAAGAATCAACGGAGGAGAACAGTTGAGGAATGTGCAACGAATAAGAAGAAGACAAGTGTCTTGCTTTCTTTTGCATGATTTGAGAGAAATTAAATAATAAATTATTTAATTGTGTGTGCATGGAGAAGAAGACTTATTTTTAAAAGATTTGAAAGATATTTGTAGATAAGAAAGCAAATTAAATAAATAGATTTATTTAATTGTTGTGCATGATTTGGAAGAATAAATAAAATATTTTATTTATTTTATTTTTGGAGAATGAGAGAATTTAAATAAATTTGATTTGATTTATTTAAATTTGGAAGGATGAATTTGATTTAATTAAATAATTAGGAATTATTTAATTGTAGATAAGATAGAATTTGTGATGAATTAATTAAATAATGGGATTTATTTAATTAATGGAGACTTGAGATTTGGAAAGAAGATAATGATTCAATTAAATAATATAAATTATTTAATTGTGGAAGAATAATAGAGGAATTTGATTTAATTAATTAAATAAAGAGGATTTATTTAATTAATGTCGAATTGTAGGAGTTTTGGAAGAATTTGATGAATTTAATTAAATAATTAAATTATTTAATTAACGTTGTAATGCAAGTGATGCTCCAGATTAGACGAAATGCAAGTAGTGCGATGACTTGGTCATTTTAGGGTGTCTACAATTGCCATTATAAATGGAATAAAGAGGCTTGACAAAGAGAAAAAAATATAATAAGCAGGATGAGTGAACTTAGAGGGATAATTATCCCTAAGTTAGAGGCAATGCATGAGGCCTTAACTGACACTCAGACCACAGCCCAGACCAGTGATCCGGTAGACTTAAGGGCTAGAAGCTTATGCATTTTTGTTAAGTGGTCACATCTCCATTTTGGACAGGATGAAGCAGAGCTGGGCCATAGAGTATGTACAGTTGAAGGCCACTTTTGCGGATATACTTAAGTATATGTAAGTATAACATATATATATACTTATGCAGCTATGTATAGGTTAATTTTTGCAATTTTTATGTGTGGATTCCACCCTTTGCCATTGATGTCAAAGGGGGAGTGAGGAGTAGTGAAAAATGTGGAATCCAGCCAAGGGGGAGCTCCGGTAAAACAATACATAAGACAAAGCATCAACCAAGGGGGAGTTTGCTACGACACTTAGTCATTTTTCACTAAGTGTTGCCATCAATGCCAAAGCGGGAGATTGTTGGTAAGAGACACTGTGTGGCTTCATGAGTGTTGTCATTGATGGCAAGAAAGTCTATCTCACACATCCACAACACATAGTATGCCTATACCAGAAGTCAAATTGAAGAGTGTTTTGGTTCGATGAACAAGAATAGAGCATGCAGTAAGGTCTGACAATCAGGTCTGGATCTCTCAGATGGTGTATCTCAGCAAGTTGTGCACTTGGACAAGTCAAGAGGAGTATCATGACTACTATATTCCAGAGATTAAGCCTCCGGTGATGAATCATGGAAAATATATGAGCATCTAAGTGTTGGGTTCCCGACAGACAGAGCAGACTGAGGAAGAACTGACCAATAGAGTATCAGACTTCAATCCAGATGAGTAATTGATGTTGATCAAGCTATTTAAGGGATCATACAATATTGGCCGACATGATTGATGACTTCAATGTCTATGGTTTTGATACGCATCACATATCAAGCATGGATTCAGCTGACAGATCAGTATTTTATAAATATCTTAAGTATTTTGATTGCCGACTAGAAAGTTGTTGAAATCCTTGGTGCGGATATATATACCAGATGGATTCCAGTATGAAGGGGTGTGTGTGATGAAATAGTGTGTGAAGAAAGGCTGAGCTAAGTGTGGAAGCAGCAATACAAGTCCGGTATGTAACAGGGCATCAACACTAGAGCAGAGGAAGAATGAAGTGCATTAGATCAGTATATTGAGCCTAACCGGAACTGAACTTTAGCATTTGTGGATGCCTCTCATCAGTTCAAACACTTGGTTACCTTCTATAAACTTTGTAGACAGTGAGTCTCTTGTAGGTAGTATGCCTCTTGTGAGTAGTGTGCTCGGGCAGTGAGCCCTAATTGGCAAGTGCCATTTTGTACTTCTTATTCTTTTAACAGAGAATCCAATCTTGGGTTAGTCACCCTGTGGTTTTTCCCTTAATAGGGTTTTCCATGTAAAAATTCTTGTGTTATGTGTGTTGCTTTTATTTCTTCTCTCATGGTTATGTATGCTTATTTGTTTTGATGTTGCACTAATTGTTAAGGGAGAAAAGAAAGTTAAGATATTTGAGATAACTGATTCACCCCCCTCTCAATTATCTGCCTTATTTTGAACAGACTAGCCATATCTTTCTCGTATGAGCTCTAATCGAGGCAAAATGAGAGGCGTTGAAATCGTGACTACGAGCTCTTCGACTTGGCATCATTTTTGCTTGGATTTCAGATGATCAAATTTTCACCTTTTTGAACACCTGATTCACCTGTTTGACCAAACCTTTGACTGCACATAACTTCTGCATACAAACTACTTTCGAGCCCATTCAAGTTGCGTCAGGATCGTGTCAGTGACCTCTTTTCAATGATGCTGATTCTATCAGGTTCTGAGACTAAAAAAATTAGTTCTTGTATATCCATCTAGATCATTTTTCCCCACTGGGGGTTCAAACCACCCGACCCCCTTTTATAGGGATTCGTTTCTATTATCATTCTTTAAATAGAAAGGAGGCCCGTATATGTAGCAAAGAAAGTTGCTTGGTATATTGGTGGGGAGTGAAAATAGCAAGTAGGAGGTCAGGGGTTTGACCCCCACAAACCAACCTTTTAACAATCAAACCACCACATGTGCAACGTGGCACCCAATCATTGGGCCACATGGCATTACCTCATTCTTCCGTCAGTGACACATGTCACGTTGGATTGGTCCACATCTTCAGACCTGCCATGTCATCTGCTGACTCAGATGCTACCATCTGCCATGTGTCAAACTCTGGACCTGCCACGTCAACAACTACCACTGTGTTTGCCATGTCAGCATGCTGACATCATCATTATACTATCTAGTCAGCATGGTAAACCCCCAACTTTGACCGGCCATATCTTGCTTGTATGAGCTTTGATCGAGGCGAAACGAGTGGCGTCAAAATCGTGACGACGAGCTCTTCGACCTGGCATCATTTTTTCTTGGATTTGAGACAATCAATTTTTCACCTTTTTAAACGGCTGATTCCCTGTTTGACTAAACCTTTGACTACATATAACTTCTACATACGAACTCCTTTTGAGCCCGTTCAAGTTGCATTAGTATCGTGTTAGCAACCTCTTTCTAATGATGTTAATTTCGTCATGTTCTTGGACTGCAAAATTTTTTAGTCTTTTGGATCAACCTGGATCATTCCTCCCCACATGGGGTTTAAACCACCCGACCGCCTTTTATAGGGATTCGTTTCTATTATCATTCTTTAAATAGAAAGGAGGCCCGTATATGTAGCAAAGAAAGCTGCTTGGTATATTGGTGGAGAGTGAAAATAGCAAGCAAGAGGTCAGGGGTTTGACCCCCAAAAACCAATCTTTTAACAATCAAACCACTGCATGTGCCATGTGGTACCTAATCATTGGGCCACATGGCATTACCTCATTCATTCGTCAGTGACACGTGTCACACTGGATTGGTCCACATCATTAGACCTGCCACGTCATTTGCTGACTCAGATGCTCCCATCTACCATGTGTCAACCTCTGAACCTACCACGTCAACAACTGCCACTGTGTCTACCATGTCAGCATGCCAACGTCGTCATTGTATTATCTAGTCAGCATGGTCAACCTTCAACTTTGAGCGGCCATATCTTGCTCGTACGAGCTTCAATCGAGGTAAAACAAGCGGCATCAGAATCGTGGCGACGAGCTCTTCGACTTGGCCTCATTTTTTCTTGGATTTGAGACAATCAATTTTTCACCTTTTTGAATGCCTGATTCACCTATTTGACCAAACCTTTGACTACTCATAACTTCTGCAAACAAACTTCTTTTGAGCCCGTTCAAGTTGCGTCAAGATCGTGTCAGCGACCTCTTTCCAATGATGTTTTCGTCAGGTTCTAAGACTGCAAAATTTTTAGTTCTTCTCTATCTACCTGTATCATTCCTCCCCACTAAGGGTTCAAACCACCTGACCCCCTTTTATAGGGATTCGTTTCTATTATCAGTCATTAAATAGAAAGGAGGCCTGGATATTTAGCAAAGAAAGCCGCTTGGTATATTGGTGGAGAGTGAAAAAAGTAAGTAGGAGGTCAGGGGTTCTACCCCCACAAGCTGACCTTTTAACAATCAAACTGCCACATGTGTCATGTGGCACCCAATCATTGGGCCACGTAGCATTACCTCATTCGTCCGTTAGTGACACGTGTCATGTTGGATTGGTCCACATCTTCAAACCTGCCACATCATCTGCTGCCTCAGATGCTACCATCTGCCACGTGTCAAACTCTGGATCTACCATGTCAACAACTGCCACTATGTCTGCCATGTCAGCATGTTGACATCATCATTATACTATCTAGTTAGCATGGTCAACCCTCAACTTTGACTAGCCATATCTTGCTTGTACAAGCTTTGATTGAGGCGAAATGAGTGACGTCAGAATCGTGGCGACGAGCTCTTTGACTTGGCATCATTTTTGCTTAGATTTGAGACAATCAATTTTTCACCTTTTTGAACCCCTGATTCACCTATTTGACCGAACCTTTGACTGCACATAACTTCTGCATACGAACTCCTTTTGAGCCCATTCAAGTTGCGTTAGGATCGTGTCATCAACCTCTTTCCAATGATGCTAATTCCATCAAGCTCTGAGACTGCAAGATTTTTAGGTCTTCTGGATCCACCTAGATCATTCATCCCCACTAGGGGTTTAAACCACCTGACCCCCTTTTATAGGGATTTGTTTCTATTATCATTCTTTAAATAGAAAGGAGGCCCATATATGTAGCAATGAAAGCTGCTTGGTATACTGGTGGAGAGTGAAAATAGAAAGCAGGAGGTCAGGGGTTCAATCCCCACAAACCAACCTTTTAACAAGCAAATCGCCACATGTGCCACATGGCATTCGCTCATTCATCCGTCAGTGACACGTGTCACGCTGGATTGGTCCACATCTTCAGACTTGCCACGTCATCTATTGAGTTAGATGCCGCCATCTGTCACATGTCAACATCTGGACTTGCCACACCAACAAATGCCACTATGTCTACCATGTCAGCATGATGATGTCATCATTGTACTGTCTACTCAGCATGGTCAACCTTCAAGTTTGACCAGCCATATCTTGCTCGTACGAGCTCAAATCAAGGCAAAACGAGTGGCGACAAAATCGTGGCGACGAGCTCTTCGACTTGGCATCATTTTTGCTTGGATTTGAGACAGTAAATTTTTCACCTTTTTGAATGCTGATTCGCTTATTTGACTGAACCTTTGACTGCAAATAACTTCTGCATACAAACTCCTTTTGAGCCCGTTCAAGTTGTGTCAGGATCATGCCAGCGACCTCTTTCCAATGACGCTGATTTCGTCAGGTTCTGAGACTACAAAATTTTTAGGTCTTCTGGATCCATTTAGATCATTCCTTCCCACTTGGGGTTCAAACCACCTGACCCCCTTTTATAGGGATTCGTTTCTATTATCATTCTTTAAATAGAAAGGAAGCCCGTATATGTAGCAAAGAAATCCGCTTGGTAAGTTAGTAATAATATGTCAGTTTAAAAACTATGAACAATGTGGAAGATTGCTATCCAAAAATCACTATTTCCAAATCCCAAATTTTCATAAATCAATATTTAGTCTAATTGTTTGTAACCACTGATGCTGCAAAAATTCCATATCTGAAAGGGATTCCCATAAATAGTGACCAAGTTACCATCAAATGTCCATCTACTAGAACTACCACTAGTTCTCATGCCAACTGAGATATCATAATTGAATTATCACAAATAAATAAACTCCAGAACCGTAGGCACTCTTAGATCCATCCTCAACCCATAGGTTTCCAATTACACATATGAATTACTAATGAATCCATAAAGAGGGGGAGCAGAGGGGATATGTATTCCAACATGACTATGAGGGGGATGTCTCCCCACCTCACCCCATAATGGGCTACGTGCCAAAGGAGGATCTACACCTTGTTCAACCGCACACATGGGAGGCTCTAAACCCTAATGGAGTAGATCCGCTCCCAAGATAGCAATAACAACACATATGAATATCTAGTCTGATACATAAATGAGGAAAGAGAGGATATTCATCCATCTTAGGGGTAAAATAAAATTCCCCAAGAGAGGCTCCACACCTCTCTCAAACCCCATTACATCAGAGGCTCTCACCCCTTAGGGGAGATCAGCTCTCAGACATAACAATTCCCTTCCCAACACAATACAACTATTCTATCTCAACAATCAACAAGAAGTCACAACCATGAACATACAACACACATTGTCCACCATAACATACAATTATCACAATCAGGTATACATACGTGAATCATTACTAACATCCACAATACCCTTCTCTCGAGTTGGATACCCTGTATCACAACTAGAGACACAACACACATAAGCTCACTAGTATCATCACAGAATATGACAAAAAAATTCACATGCTTGACATAAATCATCCACTATCATCAAAAACTTAGATTCATAATGATTCACTAAGGAAAATTTATGTCTAAAGTGATCTACTAGATTTTTATTTTTTATTCCAAACAATAATCAATCATGAATTATTTTGGTACAAGATAGTGAGACCCATAAGGCTCTAGAGTTTGATAAACTTGGCTCTGATACACCGCAGAAGGAAGTAGCAGAATTGTTGTCAGAATACCAGGATATTGTATTGGAGAATGTGTCAAAAGGATTACCACTAGTCCAGAGTATCAGTCATCATATGGATCTCATACCCAGAGCTAATTTACCAAAAAAGTGGTGCATAGGATGACACCAATAGAAAATGTAGAGCTAAATAGACAGATACAAGAGCTATTGAGGAAAGGATTGATTAGAGAAAGCTTAAGTCCATGTGTGGTACCTATAGTAATAGCACCAAAGAAAGATGGAGAATGGAGGATGTGTACAGATTCAAGAGCAATCAATAAGATCACAGTCAAGTATAGATTTCCATTGCCAAGGATGGATGACATCATGGATTGCTTAAGTGGAGCAAAATATTTCATAAAGATTGACCTAAAGAGTGGATCCCATCATATTAGAATCAGAGAAGGAGATGAATGGAAGACTGCATTCAAGATAAATGAAGGATTGTATGAGTGGTTAGTCATGCCTTTTGGATTAACTAATGCACCAAGTACATTCATGAGATTGATGAATGAGGTATTGAAGAAATTATTGGGTTAGTTTGTTATTATCTATTTGGATGATATTCTAATTTTCAGTAGAACCAAGGAAGAACATTTGTGACATATTATGCAAGTATTTCAGAGGCTGAGAGAAGAGAAATTGATGATAAACATCAAGAAATGTAGTTTCATGAAGACAAAACTAGTATATTTGGGAATTGTGGTTTTTGCGGAAGGATTGAAGATGGATCCAGAAAAGGTAAGAGCAATTGTTGAATGACCAACACCTATGAGTATTGGAGAGGTAAGATATTTTCATGGATTAACAAGTTTCTATAGTAAGTTCATCAGAAATTTTAATGTCATTTGCACACCAATGACAAAGACAATGAGAGGAGACCGAAAATATTTTAAGTGGACATCTAGAGCACATAGGAGCTTTGAATTGTTGAATTAAAAGGTGACAGAGCAACCAATGTTAGCATTACTAGATTTTGACAAAGTATTTTAGGTTGATTATGATGCTAGTGGAAACACAATAGGAGCAGTGTTAAGCCAAGAAGGGAGACCAGTGGCATATTTCAATGAGAATTTGAATGATGCAAGGAGGAGATATTCAATATACGATCAAGAGTTCTATGCCATAATCCAAGCCTTGAAGAAGTGGAGACATTATTTTTTGTTGTCAAACTCCATTATTAACCAATACATTGATGCAGAAAGGGCATGCACACAACTCAACGGACTAATGGATCCTATATCAAGCAATCTACTGGCTATAATGTGTTACATTTAAATTATCAAACCAGAGAATTGTATTCTTCTTGGATGGTGTCTGTACTATGTGTACAGTCAAGGATTCCTTAATTGTAATCTAGAAGTTATGCATAGAAACAAACTACTAAAAGGGAAATAAACTCTACTTTGCAAGAATTGACAAGTACTATGAGTAAGTAATGCTAATAAGGAATAACCAATGCTATTCAGTTGGTTGTAAATCAAAGCAATCTATGTGAATCAAAACAAGGGAACAATCTAATAACTAAGTTGGAGATCACCTTAACCCAACATTATAGATTATCAATATCTAACTAATCCACATGACATAAATTCATCACATGTATTAATCACACAAACATAAACTAAACACATGAACATATAAGAACTATATAGTTACCTCAAGTGGCCCTTGCTTAAGTGACTGTAATCTCCATAGAATCTAACTAGATCTCTACTGTATCACTTAAACCATTGACTGAATTCAAAACCTACATTTCTTTATTAAATGTTGAGAAAAATACAATAATAACTCTGATAATACAATCTCTGTCTAACCTCCTTTTGTCGTATATGAAATCTAACATATATAGACAAGATCAGGTTTTCCTAATTGAACAAAATTGCTAAGCAATAAATACCATACTTGTCCATTCTCCAACAACATAGGGAGAAGACATTATTACTAATCAAACTAGGAATAGGAAACTAAACTACCATACAGATAATGTAGACAATACAGTCCTACTATAACTCTTCTTAGTCATTATGAAAATAGTCATAACTGGAGACAGAACATGGACCATGATTTGAGCTTCCTTCATTATTCATTATTATGTCAACTCTCAAAGGATAACCGTCGAAGAGTGGGGAGTTATGACTAACTCATGCCCAATCAATTCAGAGTCCTCCTTTGGTTGCTGGTAACTGCATTGTTTGTTGTAGATGAGAACACCTCCTTTGTTGCGAGCTGATAGGTGGTCTTCATGAAATGTAGCCATGTGCTTGCTGCATAGGGGTTAGTTCATCACATGATATTTATACATCTTAAACTACTAAAATTAATAGAAAGTACTATCATATTTTATGAGAAATCATCAATTCATACATAGTCATTTACTAACATATTATATACCAATCTTAATGCTTTCAATGTCTTAATGATGATTATAGGCATAGACAGTATATATAAAAGTCTAGGACTATCTTTGAAAAGAATAAACTAAAGCAAGAGAAATAAGAAAAAACATAGGCTCATCAGTTGCCAAAATAATTTGTGTTGTACACTGATCATCAAGCTTTGCAGTATTTGAATTTAGTCAAGGTAAGTTGAATCAGAGACACATGAGGTGGGTAGAATTCATGCAGAGTTATACATTTGTGTTGAAACACTAAAGTGGAAATTCAAAAAATGTTGTAGATGCATTGAGCAAAAGGAGAAACTTGTTGATAGAAATGAGGGTAGAAGTACTAACTTTTGAAGAACTCAAGAACAATGCATGAAGATGATCTTGATTTTGTAGAAGCATGGAAAGCATGTAGAGAACCGGTTGTGATAGACATAAGCAAGTGGTTGGATTACTTCATTTAAGATGATATGTTGTTCAATGGGAATCAATTGTGTATTCTGCAGATCTCAATGAGAGAGAATTTGATCAAGGAGAAACATAGTGGTGGATTACCATGACATTTTGGTATTGATAAAATAGTATCTTTGGTGAATGAATTGTTGATAACTGAGAGGGGGGGTGAATCAGTTATCCTAATTATTTCTGCTTTGTAAACTTTATTAATAAACAATGTAACATTAATTCAAATGAGCAAACATAACCATGAAATGGAAATACACATGACACAATATTTTTGATGTGGAAACCCTGTTAAGGGAGAAAACTACGGGGTGATTAACCCAAGATTGTATTCTCTGTTAGAAGAATGGAAATACAAAATGGCACTTGCCAATTAGGGCTCACTACCCGAGCACATTGCTCACAAGGAGGAACACTACCTACAAGAGACACACTATCTACAAAAAGAGTGTTATACAATATTTGAACTGATTGGAAGCATCTACATATGCTGGAGTTTAGTTCCGATTAGGCTCAGTATATTGATCTGCTGCACTTCATCTTTCCTCTTCTCTTATGCTGCTTTCCTTTCACATATCAGACCTTCCTTACTGCTTCTGCTCTACTCTTCTACTTTTATTCGCACATCACAAACAACCACAACACTTCTCACAACTAAATCTATCGTGTATATATATCCGCACAAGTGATTTCATCACCTTTCTAGTCAGCACCCAGAATAGTCAATCTTTTCACAGACTTTGATCTATCAGCTGAATCCTTGCACACCAAGTAATGCGGATCAATGATATACTTGTGGAAATCATTAATCATGTTGGCTAAACATAATTCATGCCTTCATAACCTTCACCAACATCAGTAACACATCTGGAATAATGTCTGATGTTCTGCCAGTCAGTTCTTCCTCTGTTCGCACTGTCACATGAGAACCCGACACTCAAACATTCATATCTCTTTTTCCTTTTCACAACGCAGGCTCAAACCTTGGAATCTATCAGTCAAGATACTCCTCTTGACTTCCCCAAATCCGCACTTCACCACAATACTTCCTCTGAGAGATCCAGACCTGTCTGTTGGACCTCGCCACATGCTCTATTCTTGTTTATTGGACCACAACATTCTTCACTCTGACTTCCGGTAGATGTCCTGCGGATGTGTGGGATGAACTTTGTTGCCATCAATGACAACATTCATGAATCCATATAGTGTCTCTTGCCGACAATCTCCCCCTTTGGCATTGATGGCAACACTTAGTGAAAAATGACTAAGTGTTTACACTATGCTCCCCCTTGACTGATGCTTTATTTTTATATACATTTTCTGGAGCTCCCCCTTAGTTGGATTCCTCATTTTTCACTGCTCTTCACTCCCCCTTTGACATCAATGGTAAAGGGTAGGGTCCGCTTATCAAAACTTTCAAAAATTCAACTATACTTAGCCGCATAAGTATATACATATGGAATACTTACATATACTGCAATAGGTCTGCAAAAGTTGTTTTCAGTTGAATGAATTCTGTAGCCCAACTTTGCTTCATTCTGTCCAAAATTGATATATGACCGCTCAATAGAAATGCAAATGCATCTGCCCTTTTTAGATCTGTTGGATCATTTGTCTGGGCTGTGATTTGAGCTTCTTTTATGGCCTCATGCATGGCCTCTAACTTAGGGATAATTATCCTTCTGAGCTCACTCAACCTGCTTATTCTATTTTTCTTCTCCTTTTCAAGCTTCTTAATCTCATTCAAAACTGCAACCGTTTGACATTCTTGATTTATTATTGATGTAGTAAGTGGATCAAAATTTTGAGAAAGTTTTATCAGTTTATCCTCCTGTTCTTTCATTTTCTTCTCAATCTCCACTATTGCTTTGGACCAGAAAATACAAAATTTGTATACTTCACCACCATCTTTAAGAGCATTTTCTAAGCTCTTTATCCCAATATTCATATTTCTTCTATCATTAATGATCAACCCTTGTACCTCTGAGAATCTCTTATCCAAAAATTCCTTCTGGACCTTTTCTTCAGCTGACTTCTCTAGAGAATCAAAATGTGTGCTAACACTATTGACTAGAGTTTTGAGATTACCGGATGAGGAGGCTGTGGGATCCTTCTGAAATGATGGCATAATCTTTTCTAGCACTCTGGAAGCAGCTTCTATCAACTCACAGTCTTCCATGTGAGACTTTAGGAGTTTTTCTTTAGCCTATGCATTAGCGAATGAGGCTATCTTCATTGTCTATACTAGAGAAAGTGAATCAAAATTAAATGGTCCCTGTAGAAGCTCCAGTTCATCAATCTCCATTGTTTTTTGTTCAAAAATTCTTGGATAGTTTTTGTAGTGTCTCTTACCGGAGATAGATGTTTCTTCTCTTCTGCATTCTTAGGGCTATCTCTTGGAGCTTTCTCTCCTTCTACATTCTTACCACTAGCAGTTGTGGTTTTCTCTGTTGGGGTCATCTCTCCCTCTGCAACCTTGGTACTGTCAACTTCTTTTTCCTTCACTCCTGCTTCTTTCTCCTATATTCTGTCTTCTTCTTTAGATCTAGAAGCTGTAGGGGAAACCAAAGGAGAAATGTTAGTAAGTTCAATGCCCACCTCTTCTATCATTTTCTCAGTAGATTCTTCTACAACACCAGTGGTCGAGGGGTCAGTACCCAAGTCCTCTATAATTGGAATGTTGAATTTCTTAAAAGCATTCTAGAGGATCTCTTCGGTCTCTTTAGCCACTTTGTCAGTTTCACCAAGCATTAGCTGATTCATCCTGGCTTTGCTCTGGAACTCATCCTTGCAATCTTTGAATACCATATTCATTGTCTTGGGATCAATTAAAGGAAATAGCTGAATTGCTATCTGTTCCCAGATCTCAAGATCTTTTGCTCGAGCATTATTCTTCCTCATTTCAAGCCTTTTCTCTAAGCTTTTGGGAATTAGAGAGATAATTTCAATAAAAGCTTTGTTGTAAGTGTTCAAAAACTGAACTGTGGCTTCCTCCAAAATCTGTTTATCTGCTTCATTATAATCATCATAGAATTCTGTTAAGGGTTGCAGGTTTCCATTCACAGTGACTGCTTTTACTACAACATCTAAGGATAAAGTGGGGTTTTCAACAAATTCCTCTTCCTTCTCTTCTTCTCCTTGACTGGTAGAGTGTTCACCGGATGATTTCTTCTTCTTCTTTAGTTTCTTTATCTCCTCATTTGATTCGGTTTCCTCTTTGTCTCTTTGACTGGCATAAGCCCTTGTGGCTTTTGTCTTTGATCTTTTCTCTCCTTTGCCGGATGCCTGGACTTCCAATTTTGATGTTTTTGAGCTTTTGGCTATGATAGGTGCAGATCTCTTTGATGATCTGGTCCGGGTTGAGGTTTCTACCGGAGCACTTTCCTTGCTTTTCTTTTCTACCTCTTTCTTCTCTTCCTCAGCCCTTTGCCTCTTTTCCCTATTGGCATCAAGTGCCTCCTTTGAGATGCCAAAGCCTTTGGCAACATCTTCTACCTCTTTTCTTACTTTCCTTTTGATCTCTGGCTATCTTAGCTCAATATGAATTTTTACACTTAGTTCTTCAAAGGTTCCAAATCTTTCTGCTTTTGGGTCCTTTGGCTGACTGAGCATGTGTTGAACATGCAGCTCTACAATTTGTTTATCAACTTCATACCCCATAGGCATGATCCAGACTATCCTTGGCTCTACTACCTCCATTAGGCATTGATCAGTGTCTACCATGAAGCACATTGTATCTTTGTATTTCTCGACTACTAATTTGGGGATTCTTTCTCTGATTTGCATTGTATTTTGAAATTGCTTGAAGTAACCCCACAGAGCTGTATTCCTTGCCTTAGCATCCCCAAGTTCATGCAAGTAGTCTCTGATCTGAATTGCTACCAGTTTGTTATTTTGCCATACCCATCCATTTGATCTGGGCAGCTCATTCATGAAGTAGAAAAATAGACATAGAATTAGTCCACCATATTTAAAGGAATTCTTCTTGTCCTTTTTGATTTTCTATATGTTTTCCATTAATTGGCTCAAAAGAAGTTCACAGAGATCATATTTTGCATTCTTTCTTAGCATCTCATAGGTAGTATATACTGCAGTTTTGGATACTAAATTCTCCCTACTGGAGTGATATATCTTGTATCCTATTATCATAGATGCAAACTTGACATCCGGGTCAGTAATATCTTCAATGGTCATTGCCCTCTTATCAAATTTTGATCTGGTGGCCTTAGTTACAATGTTGTTTTTGACAGATTTGAGGACAGGTATCCCTCCAGAGGAGCATAAACCAGTTACTACCCTAATTGCTTCCTTTGTGATCTTGCAAGGTTTGTTCAGCCATAGGAAGTTATCATGCACCCTACTTAATACATACCAGACCCATTCATCTTCTTCAAAACAGGGGAAATGAATGAACTGATCAAAATGTTTCTCCTGGATGCCCTTATATTCTGGTTTAAGCTCAAAAGTATCATCTATCAATTGTTTGTGATAGATGTCTCTTAGTTTGAATTCCCCAAACTCTTCAATATTTGCATGTATGTAAACCCTAATGTCTTCTGTGTGCAAAATGGCATGCAGAACACTAGAGAATGCTCCTAGGGGATCTACCTCCAATGATTTGTATGGATGTTTCTTGAATTCAGGGCGGGGCCTATCAGAGATCTTTACTATATTTGGAGTATGCATCTTTCAAAGCTTTGCAGAGAGATATTAAGAACGGAAAATACTTTTTGCGCTGTTTAGGGCAAACACGATGAAATCTGGATTGAGTTGTATGAAGAATCGTCTTGATCTTTGGGAGAAGTAGTTTTAGAGCTCCTTTTCTCTCTTCTTCTTGAATGCAGAATGAACAAGTGATTAATGAGAAAACCCTTATATTGCTCTGCAAACCCTATTGTCAGGTTGCAATAAATTCTTGACCTAAGTTATTTCGGTTGGCCTTATTCAGATGACTTGAAGAACTTGAATTAGTCCTGATCTTTGATCATCATGCAGATCTTCCAAATATTAACCATAGTTTGTTTGGATGTTTCCCTTATGAACCCTTCAATCTGTAACTCTTCTTGTGCCAGTTTCAGCACCAATTGACTAGCTGGGGGAACAAGGTTTTCTTTGTGTCTCCCCTTGAGCTAGAGCTCACTTTTTAATTTCTAGAAGGAATATCAGCACCAGAGTCTGGTGTGGATCCAACCTCTACATTCTCTGTACTTTTCTTTACCCAAAATCTTGTTCATCTCACTTTTAACTTCATCCGCATTCACTTTTTGTTTCCCCTTATCTTGATTTTGATTATGATATACTGGACCTCTTTTGTCCTGATTCTTGCTTCTACAGAATTTTGCAATATGATCGGATCTATTGCAAATTTGGCAAACAAAATTTCTTTGCATATTTGATTGATATCCTCTTGATCTGCATTGATTAGCCATATGACCTATTCTATTGCATGCAAAGCATCTACCATTGAATGATTTGTTCATTTGCATATTTCTGCATTCATGAGATTTGTGACCATACCTTTTGCAGTTAAAACACTATCTGGAGAAGGATGAATTAGTCTAATTCATTCTCTTTCTACACTGATTAGACCAAAGTGATTGCAGTTGTGGCAGTATCCATTGAAGGATGGATATCTTTGAGCATTAGGCTGTCTTATCGAAGGTCTTCTAGGCCTATTCCTTGGATTTTCTGATCCAAAATTCTTCTGACCGGATCTAGAGCTTTCTCCTTTCTCATATCCCAAACCACACTTGTCATCTACCTTCTTTTGACTTCCAAGAAGAACTTCAAGTTGAGCAGAACTTATCTTGAATTTCTCTTTATACTCATTTGCTATTTGAAGATCCCTTTTGAGATAGACAATTTGATCCTCAAGTTTTTCTTCATTATCTTTAGCATCTTCAAGATCAGATTCAAGATGTCTGATAATTCTATCCATCTGGTGGCAATCTTCTTATTTCTCCTTGAGAGATTGTCTTAGATTATCTTTAGTTTTTCTTTTCTCTTCAACTTCTTGGGTAAACTTCATGACTCCTGATTCCATTTCATGTCTTACCATAATGATTTCTTTTGATAGCTTTTCACACAACTCAGTTTTCTCCTTTAGTTCTTCATTTGCATCATTTACTTCACCTTGTCTTGCCAATTGCTGAAGCAGCTCTTTTCTCTTTTTCATAGAGAGACTTAATTTGTCTTTTAGTTCTCTCATGAAATCATCAGCCTGTTTGAGTCTTTCCTTTAATTCATTGACTTTAGAGTTTGACTATTCAAGATCATCAAGGGCAGTCTTGAGTTGCTCCCTTAAACCATATGCATCCATTTGAATTCCCAAATCTTCCTCAAGCTGTTAGACTCTGTTAGGAGGAACTTGGCTCTGATACCAATTGTTGATAACTGAGAGGGGGGGTGAATCAGTTATCCTAATTATTTTTGCTTTCTGAACTTTATTAATAAATAATGTAATATTAATTCAAATGAGCAAACATAACCATGAAATGGAAATACACATGACACAATATTTTTGACGTGGAAACCCTGTTAAGGGAGAAAACCACGGGGTGATTAACCCAATATTGTATTCTCTATTAGAAGAATGGAAATACAAAATGGCACTTGCCAATTAGGGTTCATTGCCTGAGCACACTACTCACAAGGAGGCACACTGCCTACAAGAGACACACTATCTACAAAAAGAGTGTTATACAATATTTGAACTGATTGGAAGCATCTACATATGCTGGAGTTCAGGTCCGGTTAGGCTCAGTATACTGATCTGCTGCACTTCATCTTTCCTCTTCTCTTATGCTGCTTTCCTTTCACATACTGGACCTTCCTTACTGCTTATGCTTTGCTCTTCTACTTTTATTCGCACATCACAAACAACCACAACACTTCTCACAACTAAATCCATCATGTATATATATCCGCACAAGTGATTTCATCACCTTTCTAGTCAGCACCCGGAATAGTCAATCTTTTCACAGACTTTGATCTGTCAGCTGAATCCTTGCACACCAAGTAATGTGGATCAATGATATACTTGTGGAAATCATTAATCATGTTGGCTAAACATAATTCATGCCTTCAGAACCTTCACCAACATCAGTAACACATCCGGAATAATGTCTAATGTTCTGCCAGTCAGTTCTTCCTCTGTTCGCACTGTCACATGAGAACCCGACACTCAAACATTCATATCTCTTTTTCCTTTTCACACCGGAGGCTCAAACCTTGCAATCTATCAGTCAAGATACTCCTCTTGACTTCCCCAAATCTGCACTTCACCACAATACTTCCTCTGAGAGATCCGGACCTGTCTATCGGACCTCACCACATGCTCTGTTCTTGTTTACTGGACCACAACATTCTTCACTCTGACTTCCGGTAGAGACATACCATGTCCTACGGATGTGTGGGATGAACTTTATTGCCATCAATGACAACATTCATGAATCCATATAGTGTCTCTTGCCAACATGAATATTATTCATGTCCTCAAATATATAAGGATGTAAGGAAGTTTGATCAGGGTTGCATAACTTGTCAAGTTACAAAGGGGAGTAGTTAGAATACTGGATTGTATAAACCTTTGATAGTACCAAAAAGACCTTGGGAAGATCAAAGCATGGATTTCATATTAAGGTTACCAAGAACACAAAGGGGGCATGATTCTATATTTATAGTAGTGGACAGATTTTCCAAGATGGCACATTTCATTCCTTGTAAGGACAAATTATGTTGTACTTGTTGTTGACTTATTTTTTAGGGAGATTTTGAGATTGCATGGATTACTGTGAAGTATAGTTTCAGACAGGGATAGAAATTTAATAGGATATTTTTGGAGGACATTGTGGAAGAAGATGAAGATAGATCTAAAGTTTAGTTCATCATTTCACCCACAGACAGATGGACAAACAAAAGTGGTAAATAGGAGTTTGGGCAACTTGTGAGATGTTTGGTAGGAGATAAAGCAGGAAATTAGGATATAATTCTACCACAAGAAGAGTTTGTATACAATAATTTAGTAAACAGAAGCACAGGGAAGACACCATGTGAAATTGTGATTGGATTACAACCTAGAGGAGTTGTAGAACTTAGAGACATTAATATGGAGAACAAAAGGAGTGCGGAAGTAGAATAATTTGCAGGATACATGGAAACAATACACACTTAGGTACAAAAGCATTTGGAAGAGATGAACAACATGTATAAGGGACAAGAAGATGAGAAAAGGAGACAAAGAATTTTCTGTTGGGGATGAGGTCATGGTATATCTCAGAAAGGAAAGTTTTCTAGTAGGGACATACAACAAGTTGAAGATGAGGAAGTTTGGACCATGTAAGATCCTCAAAAAGTTTGACTCAGGAAATGCATATGAAGTGGAGTTACTACAAGCACTTGGCATATCACCAATCTTCAATATTGCAGATCTATATTAGTATCATGAAGCACAGTCAAGTGACTATACCATAGGAGATTGTTTAGAGGATAAGATATCACATCAACAACAGGAATAGATAGAGAAGATTTGGACAATAGAGTTGGGCGCAGGTATAAGGAGTACTTAGTTAAATGGAAAGGAAGACCGAAAGAAGATTCATCATGGATTTCTCAGGATGAGGTAGACCGTGTTGGTTTTCCTCTAGCCCTAGGAAAGTGAGGGACTCAGTTTTCAAACAACCTCAGGTGTCTGATGCAAGAGCATCCCAGGTTGAAAGGCAATCTTGCATGAACCAAAAATATTTTGTTTATTTTCTTTTCTTGCATTTCAGTCAGTTCAGTCTCAACAGTTTGCACTGCATTTTACCACATGATCACTTCATATCTTGTCGCATAGGATCAGGATTCTACAATGGCTCATCTACATCATATCTATATTTCAAGAGATTTTCAATTGTCTACGGTAAGTTATCACTATCAGAAGCTTCATCAGGATTCATTATTCAGAGCATTCAACATTCAGTCTAGCATACCAATTTTGCAGTACCTTCCCATGACTTGTGACACCTAATGGAACATCTCACAAGGCATTATGGGACTAGAGGCACCTTCAACTAGGACCGCAATATGATCCATCAACATTGGAGGCTTCACCATTGGAATTAGGCCAACCTACATGTTTTTCAAACATTGGGATTAGGAAGCTCTTGTGGCTAGCGCAGATCCCTCCAAGAGCTTGGAAAGGATATATAAACATCTCCTAGATTCATTCAAAAATAGTTCTCATAGTTTTGATAGAGAGGATGGTTTTAGAAGCTCTGAAAGGTGTATGTGCCCAATCTTCATATCTTTCACATAACCATTTGTGAGGAGGATTGTAATGCCCATACGATAGGCTTATGAGCCCTATTGTAATCTTTTGTGAAGTTGAATCAATCAAAATTCCAATTTGTTATTGCATTCATTGTGTTTATTTTGTTGTGTTTACTCTAAGGTTGCACAGTTGGACAATCCTTTCCCTAGACCCTCCATCCCTGATTGCAACAAAGCTGGCCCCTGGTTACACATGTGACCTCATTCTGGGCACTTTTTTAAGCCCCCTTGTGTAGGGAAGGACTATGGGCTTACCACCCACAAGACCAAGGGCTAGGTGGGTGGAGCACCTATTTGGTTATATGACCAGGAGCACAACCTCAACCTATGGATCTAATGAAATGATTTTGAAACTTAGCTACCTTGCAGACTAAAAATTTATTTTTATTACCCTATAAAGACTTTAAGATAGATTTAATTTAAACACATGCCTATTGAAATCAAATTTAAAGCCATGTTGAAATCATATTTAAACCTGAATCAATTAACTCAAATTTAAAACAATGTAACCCTAACCCTTTTAATTGGACAACTTTTAACATTTTTTCCAAATGAATTTGAAGTCTTTCAAATGTCTCAAACAAATTTAAATGATTTACAAAAATTTTGAACCCATGAATTTAAATTCTTTCCCACACCTTTCAAACAAACTTAATATTCCCATGAATTTAAAGAAAGACTTAAAAATTTTCTAACAAATTTAAACAAAAATCTTTCAAAGTAAGACTTCAATATATTTTTTAGGTGCACTAATAGAGATTTTTACCAAACCCTAGCAAATCAAATGTAGTTGTAAAAAGATCTATACGACCTATATGAAACCCATATAATGAAGGCAAGGGGCTGACCAAAAAATTATGTAATTGATTGTCATTGAAATATATGGTGTTTACTATCATTCCATATAGTTTTAGGCCTTTTGGACTCATCCATGAGGTCATTTTCATTATAGGAGGCTTCTTGTAAAACATGACCACCAAACCCTCTCCAACAAAATAAGAACTCACAAAACAAAGTTAGTAGAAACCACTACAAACACTAACCAAATGATGGAGTTAGACAAGGGACAACATACCTAGTAGTGTCGCTAAAATTTGAGCAATAATTTAGAACTAAACTAGAAAATAGATACAAATGAAAACTTCATATTCTAAAATATCACAAACTTTAAGATAGAGCCAAAATGGAGTCAACAAACCAGAAAAACACATGAACTAGTATTTTCCAAGCTCTCCTCCATTGTTAAAATGATTGCTCTTGTATTGAAAATACTATGAAGAAATTTAGTTATTCAAAATAAAGCTCTGTGATAAATTTTGCAGCATACGTTTACTTCACATTCTAAGATGAAGTGTTGAAGGAAATAAGACTTATTTGTAATGTTTTTATTTTTGAAATGAATGGTCTAGATTAAAAGACCAGATCAACTGATGTGATTGAATGAGGGAGGAAATGGTTAATTTATTAAAGTTTCATTAATATTTTTTTTGCAAATATCAATGGGCTTATTGAAAAAGTCTTTGGATTTGTCGTTGAGTTGGAGAAGGTGGGTGGTTAGATGTAATGAGGTAGTTAACTACTAAACGGGGTAGTTAACTCCCCAATACTTTATTAAATTAATTCAATTTAATAGCTTTTAAGCGCATGATGAGTGGGATAATTATATAAATAAATTATTTAATTAGTGGTTGTTTACTCTCCTATCTGATAAAACAAGTACTTGAAATAATAAATAGAATTAACAATACATACCAGATAGATGAGTAAAAGTATATCTTTATTCGCACATGAAGTTATTAAATAAGTAGACCTAAAATGGTTGGCCAAGGATTATAATTGATTAGACTAGATCATACTCCCTTTCTTTGATGATTCAAAGACTATTTAAAGGACCCAACATTTGCTAAGAAAAACACAATCGTCGACCAACAGACTCTTATAACTACTCAAAAGTCAACAAAAACCCAATACATAGTCAGACAAACCATATTATTGAAATATAATAATCAACATTGTACACTAACTACATCATCCCCCTGAAAGAAAAGTTGTCTTCTAGACAACAATAAAATAAGGATGCATCAAGTAACATTAGGTAAGGTTTTTGAAACCAGTGATGATGTTGTAGATGAAGAAGTAATTGTATGTAAACTTGGAAGGATATGTGGAGTAGAAGTAAAACCAACACATCTTGGACACATTTCAATAGACAGAGAATGCTAAGGACCAACCCACCAAGGAACCCAATTTGACTACACACTAAAGTCAAAAAATGTTGCACCCAATCGATCATTGAATCCAAACAATATAGCAAGCACTTCAAAAGCATTCTAACCATGAAAATTTTGCTCAGTATCCCCATTGTCTAGGAATGTAATTTCTCTAATTTCATCAAATTTGTATGAAGAATTTCTTGTTTCTACCAAAGTCATAGTCTGAGGAGGAACCAACTACATAAGGTTGGTCAAGTATATGATCTAAGATCCATTGATTTTTACAATAAGAGCACTCAACAAAGGTTGTAAAATTAAATCATTTGAATCCTAAACATTAGTCGAGGGAGCAAGTGATAACTGTACATGACAATTATCTTGAGCAAGTTGTATAATAGAATAAATAATGGACTAAATATTAGATGGTCGTATAACAAAAGGGACAAAAAATAGGTTGTACGATAGCATGAAAGAATAGATATAGTAGGTTGTACAAAAAAATAGATCGTACAATGAAGAATACACTATTGGATATAAGACAAATTATTAAAGTGAAGTTGGTTTGTGAATACCATACTTCTAAAATAATAATTTTTGTGTGATTAAAAATGAATATAACACATTGTGCCATAGTCTACCTATTGTATAGTGGGGAAAGATTTGAATTCTTATCACCTTCAGTTGACCATATGGTGGTGTCTTCTATAGCCTATCATACGATTGAATTTGCAACTATATGATTTTCAATTAGATGGTCTTTTTTTGTCATACGGTTGGAAAGTAAGGTGGTCGTAAGGTCAAAGGAAACCTTTTTATTTTATTTTGAATTTTCTTCCTTAGCTACCATAAGGTTGAAGAGAATGAAATTTTAACTTTTTTATTATTAGTTGTTGGCTATACAATATTTTTAAAAAGGCATGTATTATTTATTTTTAATATTTACCCTTTAAGAAAAAATCTTTATTATTTTTTCCCTTTTTCTCTTGTGGGGCCCACCTTGTTTTTTCCTCATTGACTTCAATATTTTAATTTTTTTGTCTGATGATACTTTTTCTTTTTTCAAAATGTTCCAGTGAACTTGATCTGACTTGACGATAATTATCCATACACTCCACATCAAATATTTTAATACTATTACTTTGAGAAATACCTTTATTAGTTTTGCAATATTCGGTAAAGTTGGGTGCCTTTGTTGGAACTAAAATTGTCATCTTTTGTGAACCTTGTACTGCATCTCACACACATGCATTGTCCAACTTGTCAAAGTCATTTTTCATCTACTGCTCTTTACTGATCAATGTAGTTTCAATAAAATTATAGTTTGATAGAAATACCTCATAGTCTTCCATTTTTCAGTGAAATAGGTCACGGAGAGAATTTGTTACATCCTCTAAGCATGATTGTATTTCCAAAATCCCTTCGTCATTCGACTCTATCAACCTCATCATGCTTCTCCATCCATTCTTCTTTGGAGTCTAAATTTGACGAGTCTGAGGAAGTTTCTTCCTCACTTACTGCTTGGTTTTTTAGATCAATTGTATATTTCTGACCCTTGTTTTTAATGGAGATTGTGTTTCATTTCTAGTTGTGGTTGGTTTTGGCTGCTACCTGCTAACCCTAACCCAAGAATGTGTTGTATGCTTTCTTTCATAATGAAATGACCACAAAATTCAATAAAAATGCTTGGGTTAGTTATGGAGTAAAAAGTAGCCACATGTCTTTTTACCTCCTTGTTTACTTCCTAGGTCCCCGTGATTGCATTATACATTCTAAATGTTCATCCCGATGCAAAATTGCCTGACACCAATGTAAATTGGGAATAAGGGGCCCATGTTTTACCTTATCCTGGACCTAAAAGGGGCTCAAAGACTTAGGTGCCACCGCCCAAGTCTTCCCTGACTAGTTGGGGTAGAATCAAATTTATGTCAGCCTAGGACCTTTAAAAAGGTTTCTCTTTGTCAGCTCTTTTGGTTTAATTTCATGAATGTTAGCGAGAAAGCATATATATGTGTGTTTTTGAATTCATTATAGACCTAGATAGAGATAACCAACTTGAAGCATTGGAGTAAAGAGCATTCATAGCATTCATTGTGATTCTAGAGCAAATTTGTATTGTCATTGTGTGTGTTGTTGCAGGTTTTGAAGTTATCATCTATCTCTCCTTATGAGTTGAAGATACTTCATCCTCCTAAGGGTTTCATCACATAGGTGATATCATTGTTGTTTATCATCATTTGATTCATCATATTATTATTGGGTTTAGCCTCTGCCCTACAAGGGCACACTCTCTTTATCTATCAGCAATGTTGGGAAGCTTGAAATCTATCCCAGGATTTGAATGAGGCAAGTCCCTAAACGCCATTACCCTCAAACCCCTTCTCTTCTTCTTGTGTGTAGGTTATAGGAGCGAGATCCAAGAAATACAAAGATACAGGAAGACTGAGCAAGGATTAGGGTTTCATGATCTAACAACAGTTACTGAATATTCCTCTATGCAAGACTTGGGCAGTGGAACCCTAGTCTTTCTGCCCCTGCTAACTCTAGATCTAGCATTAGGGCAGCTTCTACAACATTTCTTCAGTTTATAGTTTTGACAAATTTTATCTTTCAAGACATGGGCAGTCTCGAAATAGTCCTCCAACACCTTTGCTTACAGGACATAGGTTCTATCATCTTCCTGATCATCCATGTACAATTGGTTTCTAGATATCTATTGTACATCTTCAATTATAATCAAATAATCATAGAACAAGGGTTTAGTATATTATTGACCTAGGGTTTGATAAAAAAGGACTTGATTAAATATGATCTTTCTATAGCACTCCTAAGTACAAGATCTATAGTTGAGTTCACCTCCACTTGGTAGTGATTTGGCTCGGTCTTTTTCTTGAATTTTATATGGAAAAGGGGTTGATCTAGTGTGCATGTTAGTTGCTATCATTCTCCTTTTTCATACATAACATTTTGGTGAACCCGTAGTATCTTACACTTTGGCATCCTTCTTGGATAAGATATTAGCTATTTTCTTCCTTAGATATGATAATATTCCATTCATCCATCATTTTACATAGTTACATAGCAAAATTTCATTGTTAGGGTTTTAAAAATCCTTGCATTTTTTTAAGGAAATCTAGCTAATCTTCAACCTAGGGTTTCAAGATTGGCATGCTATGGTAAATATTGTTGCATTATTGGATTGATTAAATGGTTTTAGGTTGTTGTACCTTATCATCCTCTATTTTAGGACATCTTTTGCATGTTTGCATTGAAAAAAGTGAAAAAATCAAGCATTTTAGGCTTTCAAAAAGGCATTTTTATGCATTGTTTCATTGCATATCATCATAGAAAGATTTCAATCTATGATTTTTGTATCAGATATGATTCACATTATAGTATATAATCATTTCATGGTGTTGCATCTTGCATATAAATCTCTCATTTGCTAGGGTTTTGTTTAAAAAGTTGCATTTTTGAAAACCTAGACAAATTCAAAATCTAGGGTTTGTAGTTAAAATCTTGTTTCAGATTTTTCTACTGTCATAAAAATTTCAAATATGATATTGAATTGCTATATCATTTCATAAATTCCACTTAAATTCAAAAATAAGGCTTTCATTAAAAAAATTTGATCTAGAAGTGGGCATTCAAGATCTAGGGTTTAATGGCGAAGCCCTAGATAGTCTTGCATTTTAGTACATCCTTTATCAAAGCAAAGTGTTATAAATCATTGTTGGATTCAAGTGGATACATTATTTATACACTTATTTTGCACATACTTCACATCCTACATTTACAAGACTAAGTTGTTGTGGTTACCCCACTTCTCTTGCACTTGTAGGCCTTTGATTGCAATTTTATTTTCATATTGGTGGTACTTGATAAATGAATAGATCTGATTATACATTGATGGTCTGGAAGGTATTTAATTATGGCATATTCATGTCATTTCTCTTTGGTATCTTTGCATGCATATATCAAGGATCTTGAACATTTTTACAAATTCATTAATATGCATCCTTATGTTTTAGATATTGAAATTTTAAAGGCTCTTTATATGAAATCCTTCATTGCATATCTAATTTTGATAGCTTCATAAACCTCATGTGTGACCATCCTTCAATGTTACAAGATCTAACCGAATTCATCTCCATGAATTATCATGAGAAAGGTGATGGTGATAATTCTTCTTTTACTTCTACTACATTTCATGATGATATCGTGGAAATCATCTCTAAAACATACAAGCGTGACCTAGCTTTATCTATCTCATCCCATGATTTGGATCCCTCTCCCAAAATGGTCCCTACTTGTGAGGATATTTTGGCACAAGAGGATGAAATCCTTGATACATTCCTTAACATCACCCTACCCTCTCTTCATTTCAATGCTCTCCCTTTGAAAGATGAAGCGTTAGTGGATGAAGAGCCTCCTCTTAAAAAGGATCCCCCATGGGTAGATAATGGGCATTCATATAATAATCTTAAATCTTTTATTAATAATGTAATACATGAGGCTTCTATGGCTCATCCTATGGATCTCCCACCTTTGATTGAATGTTCAAGTACATTGGACATCACTAAGGAAGTGAAGACCCTTGATCTTCATCTTCTTCATCTTTTGGTTGAATGTTCAAGTACCTTGAATCTCTCTAAGGATGCGAAGACCATGGATAGTTCTCCTTTAGTTGCATGTTTAAACTCCTTGGACATCACTAAAGATACAATCATCAACAATTATCTTAACAACACTTTATCTTCCCTTCATTCCAGCGCTCTCCCTTCAAAATATCAAGCATTTATGGATGAAGAAATGTCTCTCACATTAAATCCTTTGGGGATGGATATTGAGTTTAATCAAAGTAAAAATAATGTTAATTCAATCATCATTAATAAACTTATTCCACCCACAAAGGGGATAGTGAATAAGTGTACTAATGTTCCTAAAATCATTGTGCATGGGGAACCTAATGTGCCTCCTCGCTTCAAACCAGTAATTACTATTCAATGTGATCCAATACCACCTCGACCCTTGGGATACATTTTAAATTATGCAACTTAAAGAAATTAGGGTGTTCAAAGTGTACCGCAGCATCACTTGATTGCTCACACATACAACGCCCGTAATAACATGCAAAGTAAGCAAGCACCACATGTGCCTATTTCTCTTCCATCTTCTCAACCTATTGATGCTGAAAATGAAAAACTAATGAATCTACAACCAGAATCACAATATTTTCAACATCATAGAAGTTTCTCCTAAATGAATATTAATGCAGAAATGAAATACTAAACTATGAAAAACCCAAACATAAGCATTCAAAAAGAAAAATAACTCCATTGTTTTCCTATTATCAAGATCTTAGATTTCACATTTGATTCTTTCAGATTTTTATAAGCACAAATACAACAAGAAGCTATAATAAACGGATGAAAAGTTCTATGTGATCAAATTCACGTATATCTCACGGTGAGAAGAGAGAGGACTTATATAGATGTCCTCACAGGATAAATCCAGATTATGGGAGAAATGTGGAATTAAAGAGAGAAATGGAGAAATGGACATTTGTCCCATACTGTCTTGATTTAGTCTAATTAATGAAAGAAATAAATGGGAGAGTTTGTGGTATAGTGGAGTTTTAGGGATTTATGGAGAAAGTGGATTTTGTGAATTAAATGAATGATTTAATTAAATGAATTTATAAATGATTTAATGAAAATGCAATGGATAAAGATTTGTGTAAATTAATGCATAGGTATTTTAATGATTAGAGTATATATGAAATGGATAGATGATTTATGGATAACTAATTATGCAAATGGATAAATGACTATAATATTTTAGTGATTTAAGTGAATTAATGAATAAATAGAGGAAAATATTAAATGAATTAATTAAATATATAATATATCCATTTAATTAATAGAAGAAAAATAGAAGAAAGTATTAAATGAATTAATTAAATAGGTAATAATATCCATTTAATTAATAGAAGAATAATAGAGGAAAGTATTAAATGAATTAATTAAATAGATAATATTATCCATTTAATTAATAGAAGAATAATTAAATTGACTGTAAGGATAAATTGAAGTGTCTACACAACCTATGCTTCCTCAGCCACCTCATCTTACTCATAATGTTGGTCAAGATTATGATCTTGTTGAGCAGCTTCACGCTACTCCTGCTAAGATCTCTCTCTGGGAACTCATACAAACATCACCTACATACCATAGAATGCTCCAAGAAACTTTATAAAAGGTGATTGTACCACTTGTTAAGACAAATCATGTAGCAGCTCTGTTAGATTGTATGCATGCAACAAAAATGGATAGTATATTTCAACAACAAGAATTACCGTCAATTGAAGTTCATAACCAATATGATCCTCTTGTAATCCCTGTCACAAAAATAAAAATATGATAAAGAAAGTTATGGTTGACAATGGATCAGGGCTTAATGTTTGTGGCATTGATTTTCCACACAAAATCAAGGTTGACACATTTTTAATCACACCAGATAATCTTAACATTCATGGCTTTGATCACTTTGGTAGACAATCACTGGGTACCATAACTTTACCCATAAAGGCTGGACCTGTGACATTATCTATCCTTATCCATAGCATGCCTGGTCCATTTTCATATAACATCATTCTTGGTAGACCGTGGATTCATGCCATGGGGAAGTTCCATTTACCCTTCATCAATCAGTAAAGTTTATTTACGCAAATAAACTTCACACCATTGAAGCTGATCCAAATCTAGAAATTTGTTTGCAAGTTGAGGCAGAGAAACAAATTATCAATCACAAACTTCTCAATAACTTAAAAGTTGATTCATCAATACCACTTGCCATAGATAATACTATGCAAGATTCTAAATCACCATTGAATGCACTTCTTGGTGACGATTGGGGTTCATTAGATTTTATTCCTTCCTTTATGAGGGAATATAAACTTAATAACTCTAATCCTGAAACATCAAAAGTTGCATCGATCTCATCCAAGCAATCTTTGGAAATACCTAAAGAACCTAAAGTTTCTTTGGTAGAAAACAATGACAATACTTTTACTTATACTACAGAAGATGAGGCCTCACCTTTTTCTAAAGAGATGGAGTCTCTCTATGGTCATGTATTTCAAATCATTTACAAAAATTATAACTATGTAAGTAATGGTTGTGGCATAAAACAACAAGGAATTAAAGTACCCTTAGAAACTGGTACACATAGCTCTTCGGTTGGTATTGGATACCATCCTTTGAAGCCCACCATCGTCCCACTCTTAATGTTAACACAATATCAACAAATCCAACACTTGATTTGATATATCTTGAGATGATAGACATAGATTGTCCACCAAGAAATATCCCATATGAATCAGGTAAGTTTTTCTCCTTCATCAACCCACACTTGATGTAGCACTTCTTTATGTTGCTCTTAAGGGTGGCCTTCTCCTAGGAACTTATGTTGTTGTGTTGTGTTCCCTCGTGTTGTGTTAAATGTTTGTTTAGGTCCTTAGATGACCCTTGATACTCTTGTAAGGTTAAGGATACAAGGAGACTGCCTCCATCATGATATTCCTTCTATTTGTTTCTCTACTCTTCTACACTTTTCTTATTGTAATTGTTGTGTGTGGTGCCTTGGGGGCATAACATTGTGGAGGTTGTCTGGGGGGCATCCTTCCATGTTGTGGCACTAAGTCGCTTTTGTCTCCTCTCTCATTTTTCTTGATTTCATTCTTCCATTGTATTGGTGGCTCTACTAGTTGACGGATGACGATAACAAATAAACATCGATAAGGACCGTGCGCCCCTATAACAAGAATAAAAATGGACCCAATCCATATATGAAGATGAGGGTAATTTGTTACTGACGCTTGACTAGTAGAATCACTTTGTGTCATGATGTGATCATGTGTAGTGTTGTGAAAATCTTGTAATAAACCTTGAAATACTCTAAATCTGCTTCTAAGCACTTTGGAATATTTTTGTATGTCACCTTGTAGCTACACTTGGTTTTGAGATACTTGAAGTATGACCTTACGACTATACATGTTTTTGAACCCATAATTATAGTCTTGGTTTATTAAGTATTATGTTGCCTTATTTCTGTATCAATGTTCGCAAGATGATTCGGTTGTTATCTTAGCTAAAATTTTCTAACCAAAGTTTGTTCAATGTTAGCATATAATACTAATGTGTTACTATTGTAATTGTTGGAAATAGTCAACAATCGCAAGCACATGTCACTTTGGGGCATGGGCTTTACAAAAGCTTTGTTCCCTCGCGTGTTTTCAACCTTACCTTAAATGTGATTGCTACCAAAAAGCGAGAACAACCACTTTAAGGTGGGGGCATATTGTGATAAATGCTTGGATATCTTAGACATTGTGATAAAATGTGTGGCATATGCTTCCTTTTCATGGTAAGGCATCTCCATGATGTAGGTGGGGTTGTGTACTTTGTCTTTGTGTGTTGTGTATGCTTCCTTTTCACTGTAAGGCATCTCGGTGATGCAAGTGGGGTTGTATACTTTGTGCACATGCTTCCTTTTTACCATAAGGTGTCTCCATGATACAGGTGGGGTTGTATGTTTTTGAAAGCCCTTTTGTGAAAGGTGGGATTATGTATTCCCTTGAGTGGTTGCACATTTTTTAAAAAAGTTCTCCACAGAGGTGGGGTTGGATCTTGAGTTATACATCTTTAAGCGTGTCTTTGGTAGTTATGGTAGTGTAGCTTAACTGTCATCTGTGTTTTGCGTGTCTTAGATGGTGGCGTGTAGAGATGAGCTCCCCCCATTGCCCGTGTTTTATGTGTTTAAGACATATAGTGTGTCGACAACATACTCTATGGCACTCATGTATTCCATGTGTTTTGCATGTGTATTCCTTGCGTGTCTTGCGTGTTTAGTGGCGGCGCATAGCAATGAGATCCCCCATGTGCCATGTGTTTTACGTGTTTTGTGGTGGCGTGTAGCGATGAACTCCCCCCATGTTGTGTGTTTTGTGTGCTTTTGATGGCGGCACGTAGCAATGAGCTCCTCCCATTGCCTAGTTAGGGATATATAATTGTTTAATCATGTCTTCTTTTCATGTATGTCTTGTGTATTGCATGCCTCTTTACTATCTTATTCATGTATTGCGTGCTTCTTTACTATATTCTCTATGTTTTGCATGATTGTCAAGTGTTTTCTTATGTTTGCCTAAGCTTGGGGGCTAGAAATGGTTCTCCAAACTTAGGGTGTGTTTTTTCTCTAGTGTCTGATGTGTTTGATGTGCTTTGGCCATACTTTAATGCATGTACTGATCGTAAGATCATACACACATTAAAATGGGGGCTAAATGTTATGGAGTAAAAAGTAGCCACATGTCTTTTTAGCTCCTTGTTTAGCTCTTAGGTTCCTGTGATTGCATTATACATTCTAACTATTAATCTTGATGCAAAATTGTTTGACACCAATGTAAATGGGCAATAAGGGGTCCATGTTTTACCTTATCCCAGACCTAAAAGGGGCTCAAAGACTTTGGCTCCATTGCCCAAGTCATCCCTAATTGGTCAGGGCAGAATCAAAGTTATGTTGGTCTGGGACCTTTAAAAAGGTTTCTCTTTATCATCTCTTTTGGTTTAATTTCACGAATGTTAGCATGAAAGCATATATAAGTGTGTTTTTGAATTCATTATAGACCTAGATAGAGATAGCCAACTTGAAGTATTGGACTAAAGATCATTCAAAGCATTCATTATGATTATAGAGTAGATTTATATTGTCATTGTGTATGTTGTTGCAGGTTTTGAAGTTATTATCTATCTCTCCTTATGAGTTGAAGATCCTTCATCCTCCTAAGGGTTTCATCACATAGGTGATATCATTGTTGTTTATTATCATTTGATTCATCATATTGTTATTATGTTTAGCCTTTGCCTGCAAGGGCACACTCTCTTTATCTATCAATGGTGTTGGGAAGCTTGAATGCTATCTTGGGATTTGACTAAGGCATGTCCCTAAACACCATAACCCTCAAACCCCTTCACTTCTTCTTGTGTGTAGGTTACAGGAGTGAGATCTAGGAAATATGAAGATACAAGAAGACTAAGCAAGGATCGGGGTTTCAAGATCTGACAACAGTTATGAAATATTCCTCTATGCAAGACTTGGGCGGTGGTTCCCTAGTCTTTCTACCCTTGTTAACTCTAGATCTGGCATTAGGGCAACTTCTGTAACATTTCTCTAGTTTACAGTTTTGACAGATTCTATCTTTCAGGACTTGGGCGGACTTGAAATAGTCCTTCGACACCTCTACTTTTGGGACATATGTTCTATCATCTTCTTGATAATCCTTGTACAATTGGTTTCTAGATATATGTTGTACATCTTTTGTTATAACCAGATCATCATAGAATAAGGGTTTTGTGTATTATTGACCTAGAGTTTGATAAAAGGACTTGATTAAATATAATCTTTCTATAACACTCCTGAGTTCAAGATCTATAGTTGAGTCCACCTCCACTTGGTAGTGATTTGGCTTGGTCTTGTCCTTGAATATTATATGGAAAAGGGTTTGATCTAGTGTGCATTCTATTTGCTATCATTCTCCTTTTTCATACCTAACAAGTTCCAATAATTACCTTTTGGCCCATTAAAACTCCAAGTACTTTAATACCTTGACCTACTAGTTGAAACATTGGGGGCCAAATGGTTTGCTTACCCAGACTTCTCCAAGTGTCTTCTAGAAGTATGTTCACACCAGACTCACCATCAACAATTATATATGTATGCATATGCATATGTGTATGTATATGTATATGTGTATATGTATGTATGTATGTATGTGTATATGTATATGCATACATACATATACATACATACATATACACATATACATATACATACACATATGTATGCATATGTGTATGTATATGTATATGTGTATATGTATGTATGTATATGTATGTATGCATATACATATACATATACATTATACATACATACATATACATACAAATGGAGGCCCCAACCTCATTCTTAGGCATTCGGAGTCAAATTCAGGCTCTGATAGTGTCCTAGGTTAAGTTTTAAGATCACACGAGTATGCTCTTATTATGCACTTAGTGCAATCTGAACAATCAAAAATTGTGTAGAAAGTGTGCATAATGTGTTAATCCATCTCGGTTATCACATTTATTGATTATAGACTTCATTGTAATCATCAATACTTATGCAAAATAAATTCTTCCATTTAAATTGGTATCAGAGCCATTGGTGTTCTCTGTCTCTTGCCATTTTGTTTGATATTCTGAAGATCTACTAGTAGCATTCGTAGTACTTGTGGAGGTCACACCCGTAAGACCCGTTTAAAGGCAAGGGGATCTATGTGAAGGGCAAAAGTAAGTTGACTAAAGTAGCAAGGAATATCGTGAAAGAGATTCTGTAAGTTTATTCTTTCACAATGGCTAGTCATAGATCATTAAATGTTAGCTCTTCCTAATATGAAGTCTACATAATTATTTTGAGGATAAGACTGAACAACACATAGATGATAAAGGCAATTTTAAGTTTCTAGATATAAAGATTTCTACAATTTACCCTAAAAAGGGATTAAGGAAAAAAATTATGATTTTGTGTGTCAGTAGGAAGTGTTGCAAGTATGCGCCTAACCGGTGTTGTCATTGATGTCAACATATCAGTGTTATCATTGGTGCCAACTATGCTATTGTCTTGATGATTACTTGTAATGATTTAGATGCCTATGTAAGTGTTGGAAAGCCTGATATTGAGAAAATTTTCTCCTCCGGTAGAAATAGTATGTTGCAGAATATCTTTGTATACAAAAGAACAATACAACATATTGCTTCGTATTTCCTATATAATAAATATTTTTGTCTGCAAATTAGAATTTATTTATAGACCTGTATGAAGATGCCATGTTCCAAGTTTGAGCCTCCGGTATGAAGATTTGAGTGAGATATGTTCACCAGAGTGAAAACTGCTTTTCTGTATGTTTGGTGGTGACAGGGAGAAAGTGTTATTCTCTTCATTCCTCTGCATTGAAGTATTTTTGTTTGCGGTTCTAGAGTTAAGTCTAAGATGAAGTTAAGTGCCTTAAACTCCAATGGTTCATGATTTGGTGGTCCACAAGCAATGTTTTCCTTATGACAGTAGTTGGCTATGTTGTTTATGTGCTCCGGTTTGAAGAATCTTCTTGATTAGAAGTTGTGCGGTTGTTCCTGATGATCTCAATGTGCTTGTGGATGTCTCTTGATCGTGTTCCTACCCCTGGATTGGTCCGCAAAGAGAAAATTGGGTCATGGATGAAGAATGTTCTTAGTAGACCTAGTGTTCTCACCAGTCTTGGCCAACTTGGTTGATTTCACTATTTGTGGAGATGCCTTGAAGATTGTGGAAGTGTGTCATGGCATGAAGGATTGTGTTTGGGTCTCAGCTAAGGCATGGCATGATTAGCATACATCTTTATATATTTCCCTTAGCTAATTTATGTATTAAGTCCAGTTCTATTTCTATGTATGCTTTTGTAATGCTGACCTTGAAGATTGTTCCAACAGTTGAATGTATTGCCAACCTTTGAAAGGAAGCTAGCTGTGCAGAAATCGCGTCCTACACTAATCTAATGAGGAGAGATGAGTGCAAATTCTTTTTTAACCTTTACAATTACAAAATGTTTAACATAGCAATGGAGATATTGCAGCAATACACAACACAAGAATGTAAGACAGTTGGAGAGAGACACATGATATAATGTGGGGAAAACCCTTATCGGGTGAAAAACCCCACACTCCAAAACTTGCACAATGTATTATCAAAATTGTAATGATTTACAATACAATTGCAATGGAATCTCTTAGGAGTCTTTGACACTCGTATCTAGAGACAAATTGATAGCATAACAGTACCTGTCAATCACATAATACATCTCCTCTCAAAGCACCTGCTTAAATAGAAGTTTACAAGGCAAAACTGATCTTTCCTTGAGATGGCCGTCCAACTTGGCCTCATGGCCCAAAACCCACACCTAGAGACACTTGTCCAACACTACAACATGGTCATGACACTTGTCATATCACCCCATCCCAATATGGTCACCTATTCCCAAGTTGGGGAATGACAGATGCTCTTACAACTCTTATGACTATCATAGAATCTGTCATAACTGTCATATCTTACAGCTATAAGAGAATCTATCATACATGGGCTAAAAATAGCATATTCTCTTACATCATGTCATAACCCTCCTTGGGGCACCCAAAGATGCCTTCTTCCAAGATGCCTTGTGACACATGTCTTCACTAGTCACAAAACATTCCATTTACGACTCTTACGTGTCATAGATTCTGTCATAGGAAACTGTCATAACCGTTTCGGTCAAGATTCACTTACACACTAGTCAAGATGCTGACACATGGTAGAAAACCTCTACCACACAAAGGGGACACCTATCTCCATATGGAGTGAGTTGACCACCCTAGTCATCTTACAAGTGGAGTGACAACTCATCGTGCCACTTCACACTAAATGACAAAATAAGATGTGCAACAAAATTACAACATAGGATAAATAAATAAATACATTACAAATAATAAATGCAAGGAATTACCAAGGTTGAGACACCTTAATTCCCAACATTCTCCCACTTCTCAAACACCTTGTAAGAGCCAATGGAAATAACAAGATTTAACTGCTATAGGCTGAGAGGCCCATAGACTCTTAACACCATCTGAACTTCTCTGTGCCCACGAGTTTCGTCAATGCATCCACAACATTCTTCAAAGTGTCTACCTTCTCCAAATTCACCTTCCCATCCTCTACCATGTCTTGCATGAAGTGAAACTGTACATTAATATGCTTTTTTCTGGCATAGAAAGTTGGATTCTTTGCTAGGCAAATCGCACTCTGACTGTCACAACAAATCGTAGTCTGTCCTGCATCAACACCAATATCTGAACACAATCTCTTAAGCCAAATGGATTCCTTGCAAGCATGAGTTGCTGCCATATACTTATCTTCTATCATGGACAAAGTGACCATAGGTTGCCGCTTACTCATCCAACTAATTGCACCACCGAACATAGTAAACACGTAAGCACTGGTAGATCTCCTGCTGTCAATGTCACCCATCCAATTAGAATCCACGAATACAAAATGAATGCGGAGGTTCTGTAGGATTACCATGATAGCATATGGAATACTTAGAAGTACCCCTCAAATATCTAAACACTCTTAATTACATCCCAATGTACCTGTCTAGGATTAGCCATAAATCAACTAAGGACTCCCACTGCTTGGGCAATGTTTGGTATTGTGCAGACCATAGTATACATCAAACTACCAACAACACTAGCATAAGGTACTTTGCTCATGTCCTCCACCTCACTAGGAGATTTTAGACAATCATTAAAAGAAAACTTTGTCCCCAAAGAAATAGGAACACATAATGGTCTACAATTTTCCATGCTAAACCTATCCAACACGGTCTTCACATACTTACTCTGGCTTAGCCAAAGTTTTCTGTTAACTTTGTCTCTTCTGATTTCCATCCCCATAATGTACCTGGCTGGCCCTAGATTTTTCATCTCAAATTGTGCTGACAACTAAGACTTCAAATAAGAAATCATATTCTTACCATTCCCAATTAACATCATATCGTCAACATACAATGCAATAATGAGAATGTGATCATTGTCAAATTTATAATACACACAATAATCAGATTTCAATCTAAGAAATCCAACTGACAACACAAAGGCATCAAACTTCAAGTACCACATCCTAGGAGACTGCTTCAAACCATACAAAGACTTTTTCAACTTGCAAACCAAATTTTCTTTACCTTTCTCTATGTAATGCTCTAGCTGTGACGTGTAAATCTCTTCCTCCAAATCACCATGAAGGAATGTTGTCTTCACATCCATCTGCTCCACCTCTAAGTCATAAGCTACTACAAGAGATAACAAGAACTGAATAGATGTTGACTTTGCAATGGGAGAGAAAATTTCACCATAATCAATTCCCTCCACTTGTGAGTACCCCTTCGCAACCAGTTTGGCCTTGTACTTTTCAACACTGCCATCTGCACTGAATTTCTTCTTGAACACCCATTTCCATCCAATAGGTTTCTATCCTTCAGGTAAAGGCCCCAAGTCCCATGTTTTATTCTTCTCCTAAGAAGCCATTTCATCTTCCATGGCCTCCTTCCAAGAAATTACATCTTTCATGCCCATAGCCTTTGTCACAGTTCTAGGCTCATCAGTGTTAGTAAGAAAGGCAAAAGCACAACTAGAATCAAGCAATGAATAACCAAACCTATCAGGTTGCTTCCTTGTTCATGCAAACCTCCTCAATGGTTGAGGTTGAGGTTCTACTTCTTCTTCTGAGCTTTTAGAGCTGTTAGAGCTCTCCTCATCATCAGGTCTCACAGGGTCTGTCAGTTCAGTCTTCTCAGGGGTAGAAGGAAACTTAACTGCATCCTCTTTATTTTTTGTTTCTTCTAGCTATAGAACAATGGGAGTAGGTGTTATCTCTCTGAAGATAACACTTCTACTATACAACACTTTTTTAGCCACAGGATCCCAAATCTTGTATCCTTTCACACCGACACCATAGCCAATGAAAATACACTTAACAGCATTGTTCTCTAATTTAGACCATTTCTCCCTAGGCACATGTACATATGCCTCACAACCAAAAACATGAAGATGTCTAATTGAAGGATTTTCTTACTAGATCACATCTCCATAGGTGTCTTACCAACAAAAGCTAATGTAGGAGACTTGTTTATCAGGTAGCAAGCAGTGGCTACAACTTCAGCCCAAAAATTTTGTTCGAGGCTTGCTCCACTAAGCATACTCCTAGCCTTCTCCATCAGTGTTCTATTCATCCTCTTTGTAACTCCATTTTGCTGCGGGGTGTATGGAGTTGTCTTATGTCTTTCAATCCCTTCCTCTTTATAGAACTTATCAAAATCTATCGAACAAAACTCACCACTGTTGTCAGTTCTCAAACACTTAATCTTTTTACTAGTCTAATTCTCAACAAAAGCTTTAAACTCTTTGAACCAACTAAAGACTTCAGTCTTACTTCTGAGAAAATAAATCCATGTCCTTCTACTGTAATCATCTATAAAAGATACAAAATATATAGATTTGGAAATTGAAGGAACACTAACAGGACCAAACACATCAGAATGAATAAGGTCCAACACACCAGAAGACTTGTGAGAACTAGAGTAAAAATAAACACGGTTTTGTTTTCCATATATACAATGTTCGCAAAAGTTAAACTTGAGATTACAATCATTTAACCCCTCAACGAGATTTTTATTTTTCAAGGTTTAAAGACCCTTCTCACCAATGTGGCCAAATCTATTATTCCATAACATTGTCTTTTCAGTAGGAAGTTTGACTTCCAAAGCATGAGCACTACCATCAAAATTTGTTACAACAGATTTCTTCACTACTTGTTCAGATGGTGGGAATGAAGTGACTGCAGATCTTTTCTTCAAGTCAGAAGAACTATTGCACTGCGAAGTGCATGCCTCTAGCTGAAACAGAGTACCTCTCTAAGTACCCTTCGTAAGCACCATAGCTCATCTAGTCATCTTGTATCCATCCTTCGAAAAGACAACCTGCACACCTGTATCATCCAACTTACTTACAGAAAGTAGGTTCTGTGCCTAGCTTGGGATGTGCATAACCCTAGAGATCCCCTTCACTCGTCCATCAGGGAATCAAATTGAGACTCTTCTAGGACCAACAATTTTCATATGAGAATCGTCACCCAGGTACACTCTTCCACCATCAAACTCTTCATACTTCATGAACCAACTTCAATGCGAGGTCATGTGGAATGATGCACCAGAATCAATCAACCACACATCATCAAATGCATGGGTGGCCAGGGTTGTGATGAATGCATCACCATCATCTTGTGACTTGTTAGAATCTGAATCTGGGACATTCTTCTTCTTCTTTTTCTTTTCCTCTTTGTATTCCTTTCAAAAATGCCTAGTTTTTCCACAGTTCCAACAGAGAGCCTTGGAATTTTCAGGAGATTTGGATCTCCCATGGGATTTGGATCTGCCCTTCTTAGCTTTCTTGTCCTTCTTTTTCCCTTTCTCCTTGGGTCTTCCACGAACAACAAGAGCCTCTTTGGCTACTTCAAAAGACTTTCTCTGCATATCTTCAAATAACAGTGAAGATACCACTTCATCCATTTTGAATGTGGATGTGGTGCTCCCAATAGCCATAACAAGATGATCCCACGAGTCCAACAAAGAACAAAGCAAAGTCATACAATGATCCTCCTCCTCCATCTTCACACCAACAGATGTCAATTGTGCAACTAACATGTTGAAAGCATTTAGGTGATCTGCAATAGATCCTCCATCCTCCATCCTCAGAGAATACAACTTCTTTCTTAGAAAAATCTTTTTCACCAAGGATTTGGCTTGATAAACATCTCCCAACTTCTTCCAAAGATCTTTCATGGTCTTCTCCTCATGGACATTCAACAGGACAGAATCAACTAGACCGAGTCTTATGAGACCCTTAGCCTTCTGATCTTTGAGACCCTAATCAACTTATACATTGTGGTTGGTTTTACACCTGAAATGGTTTCCCATAGGTCTCGATCAACAAGCATGTCTTCCATCTTAAGTTTCCATAACTCAAAATTTGTGCCATTGAATTTCTCCACCTCTAATCTTCTGAATGTGCCTACCATCTCCTTCCTGCAACAAGATTATAGAATACTTTGCACAAAGCTCCCACTCAACCTAATATTAGCTCAAAAAACCCCTACCCAACTACTAGGACCAAAGGTGATCAATCTCTAATACCAAGTGAAAGGAAGCTAGGTGTGCGGAGATCACTTCCTACACTAAACTAATGAGGAGAGATGAGTGAAAATTCTTTATTAACCTTTACAATTACAAAATGTTTAACATAACAATGGAGATATTGTAGCAATACACAACACAAGAATGTAAGACAGAAGAAGAGAGAGACAAGATATAATGTGGGGAAAACCCTTATCGGGTGAAAAACTCCACACTCTAAAACCTACACAATGTATTATCAAAACTGTAATACACTTGCATGCAAGCTCTCAGGAGTCTTTGACACTTGTATCTGGAGACAAACCGGTAGCATAACAGTACCTATTAATCACATAATACATCTCCTCTTAAAGCATCTGCTTAAATAGAAGTTTACAAGGCAAAACTGAGCTTTCCTTGAGATGGGCGTCAAACTTGGCCTCATGCCCAAAACCCATGCCTAGGGACACTTGTCCAACACTGCAGCATGGTCATGACACCCCATCCCAATATGGTCACCTATTCCTAAGTTGGGCAATGACATATTCTCTTATGACTCTTACGACTATCATAGAATCTATCATAACTGTCATGTCTTACAGTTGTAAGAGAATGTCATACATAGGCTAAAAATAGCATATTCTCTTACAACATGTCATAACCCTCCTTGGGCACCCAAATATCCCTTCTTTCATGATGCCTTGTGACACATGTCTTCACCTGTCATAGAACATTCCATTTATGACTCTTACGTGTCATAGATTTTGTCATAGGATTTGTCATAACTATTTTGATCAAGATTCACTTACACACTAGTCAAGATACCGACACATGGAAGAAAACCTCTACCACACAAAGGGGATGCCTATCTCCACATGGAGTGAGTTGACCATTCTAGTCATCTTACAAGTCGAGTGACAAATCATCGTGCCACTTCACACTAAATGACAAAATAGGATGTGCAACAAAATTACAACATAGGCTAAATAAATAAATACATTACAAATAATAAATGCAAGGAATTACCAAGGTTGAAACACCTTAATTCCCAATAAACCTTGATGTACATTCCAAGGTTGATGACTTGTATAAAGACTTGTAATGTAATTGCAAAATAGTGTGTGTGTGGAGAAATGAGAAGATAAGTGCGAAGAGTAAGAAGAGCATAGCAGAGGAAGAATATTGCGCTTCAATGGAACTAAACTCAGGCATAGAGTAGATGTTATCAAATCAGTTCAAAAATCCTTGGTAGTGAGCCACCCTTTGGTAGTGAGCCGATTCTTGGCAGTGAGCCACCCCTTGGTGGCCAGCTAATCTTTGCAGTGAGCCCTGTTAGCCTCTATTTTTTGGTATTGATATAGCTTATATATTTTTGTGGGCTAACACCCGCTGTGGTTTTTCCCTTTTAGGGTTTTCCATATAAAAATTTGGTGTCTACTGTGTTGACTATGTGATTGTGATTAAGTCTATGGTTTTATGCTTTTATGGTTAAATTTGATTATCAGTAATTATGTAGTTGATGGTTTGATATTCATATGAAGTTAAGTTTTTGTGACAACTGATTCAACCCCCCTCTTAGTTGTCCTGTGTATTTCAACAATTGGTATCAGAGAAGGTTCCTCGAAAGAAATCCTAACATCTTGAGGAAGACCTAGGATGTCTTTTAAAAAGGAAGCTCCACAGTTTCATGGGACAAATTATGCTCTTTGGAATGTACTAATGAAAAGCCATCTCCTTTGTCCTTGTTATAAAGTGTGGAAATTTGTAGAATCAAAATATACCATGCCTCAAAATGGTTTGACAACTAAAGATGAAATCAAGGAATATGAGTTGAATATAAAAGCTAGAGATTCTCTGTTAAGTGCTTTGACTGACACTGAGTTGATAAAAGTCATGGATCTAGAATCTACAAATGAGGTTTGGGAAAAGTTGAAGAAACTGTATGAAGGAGATGATTCTGTAAAATAAGCCAAGCTACAAGGCCTAAATGCAAAACATGAGAGTTTAAAGATGAATGAAGATGAAAATATTACAACCTTCATGCAAAGGGTTGATGAACATGTCAATGGAATAAAAGGTATGGGAGGAACTATTGGTGATAAGGAAGTTGTGATGAAAATTCTTAGATCATTACCAAAGTCCTACAGTCACAAGGTAGCTACAATTGAAGAAGTAATGACTATAAAAATTATCGACATAGATCAATTGCATGGAAATCTTACAACCTTTGAGATGAGAGAATTTGGTGATGCTCTGCTAAAAGTTGAGACAACTTTTAAAGCCAGTACTTCAGAAAGATCTCCAGAGTTGAGAAATATAAGGTGGAACCTGATGATGACTTTGATAAAATTGAAGCTAACTTCCTTGACAAATTGCAAAGAGGTTTCGGTAAGTTCAAAGTCAAACTACCTTTCAAATGTTTTTCATGTGGTAAAGTAGGTCATTATGCTTCCAGATGTCCTGAAATAATTGAAAGGAATAGAAAAAGATTTGAGAATAGGTCTAGAGCTCCAAATAAATACTACTATGTTAGAGATTTTGATGATGAAGGTGTGACTGATGATGAAATTGATGATGCTAGTACTAGTGCAAATGAATGCTTGTTTATTGCTATTAAAGAAGAACTTGTGTCTACTAATCCTACTAGCTGTGTGAAGGAAGAAAAACTAGTGGAAGAAAGTGCTTTGGTTGTTCAGGTTGAGAAAGATAAGGATGAATGGATTATTGATAGTGGATACTCACATCACATGATTGGTGACAAAAGTAAGTTTGTAAGTTTGGAAAAATTTGATGGAGGACTGTTAGGTTTGGAGACAATGCAACTGGTAAGATTTGTGGAAATAGATTTATTTCATTTGATAGAAAGGATAATACTGATAATGTCCTATATGTGAAGGGTTTGAAGCATAATATTTTGAGTGTTGTTCACATGTGTGACAAATACTATGATTTAAGATTCAAAGACTGCTACACCCTTAATATTGGTGTACATAGGGTTATGAATAGTCAGCTTGTGGCTATCTTAACTCCTAATTAAGTCATTATCATTATTATATTGTTATTTAGTTGTTTAGGTTGGCCTAAGGCTTCTATAGGGCTATCTAAGTTGGCCTAGGTGATATCCTAGGCATAAATAGGTATATATAAGAGGTAGTGAGTCTCATTTCATATCATATTGAGTATTATGTTCTTACTAAAGACTATTGGAGGTATCCCCCTCGAAGAGGATTAGGAGGTTGCCCCCTCGAAGTGGCATATTATTATCAAGTATTTGCAACATATTACTATTATATTCAGATATTGTGCAAGTTGTTTCATTACAAGTGGTATCAGAGCATGATCTTGGCACCGTAGAGGCAAGATTTTTTTCTCAACATTGGAGGCGATTTTGGGAAGAGCATAACTTTCAGATTTTAGCAAATTTTTTAAAGATTTTTTAAAGGGTTTTTGAAGACCATATAAAGAAGATACAGTCCAGATTTCAGAGGAATTGAAGCAAAAATAAGTGAGTTATTGCAAAATTAGGGTTTCCAACAAATTCTCTCTCAAGGTAGCAAATTTGTTAATTTTTTGGATTTTTTTCTGGGTAAGTGGTATCTTGGCCTTAGTAAGTTATAGTAAAAATTTCAAAAAAATTACATTTCATTTGTGTGATTTATTTCAAAAATATTGGTTTCCATCATGACAGGGCCTGCAACAAGAGGCAAAAAGAATGCTGCCACACCGAGGAAATCCTCTGATAAGGATGAGGAAATAACAGAGGATAGTAATCCCAATGAGGAAATAAGTAAGTTCAAGGAAGAGGTTAAGAGGGATATGTGTGAACTAAGAGGAGATATATCAGATATACGAAGCATGTTAAGTGCCTATATGAATGAACCAAGAAAGGAGTTCTCAAGCAACCAAGGTGAAACCTTCAAGTTGGCTACTAATGACACAATTTTAATACTCCTATGGGATCTAGGAATTTTGTCCAAAGGTGGATATGCGCAAGTTCGATGGTAAGGATGCTCTAACATGGATAAACCAAATGGAGAATTTTTTTGAAGTACATCAAATCCCATATGGACAAAAGGTCATGATGGCTTCCCTATATCTAGAACCAGATCAATTCATTTGGTATCGTTGGCTTTGTACTCATCAGAGAAAAAAGGGTCTCACCATCTCATGGTCAATTTTTACAGAAGAACTCCAAGCACAATATAGCAATAGTGTGATAGACAACTTCTTCAGCCAGCTTGCTAAAATTCAACAAACAGGATCCGTTAAGGATTATATTCAAAAATTCCAAAATCTATCCTTAAGAGTGGATACAATTACAGAGGAGAACTTGAATGATTTATTCTTGGGTGGTCTCAAGGATCACATTCAACATGAGGTATGCATGTTTAGTCCTAGCTCAGTAAATAAGTCTTTTATCTTGGCACGCAGGGTAGAGGAGAAGTATTTGATTCCTAGAAAGCAAGGGGCTAATATGACAAGAGAGAAAGGATATTCAACACCTTCTCTTCCTCAACCTACTAGGTTGACTCCACAGTAAATTGAGGAGAAAAGAGCAAAAGGGTTGTGTTTCAATTGTGATAGCAAATACAGTCGAGGACATAAATGTAGTGAAAAGAAATTGTTCTATATTGAAGGTCCAAGTGAGGAAGAAGAGGAGGAACCCATATTAGAGGAGGATAGGGAGTCAAGTGAGGAATCACATGATTCTCAACCAATCATTTCTTGTCATGCACTCTCAGGTTTCAATGCACCACAAACTCTCAAGGTAGTGGGTTTCTTAAAGAAGCAGAAAGTAACAGTGTTGATCGACTCAGGTAGTACTCATAATTTCATCAACAAAAAGTTGGCAACTCGTCTAAATTGTTTTATATATCCAGCCCCAGAGTTTCAGGTTTTGATTGCAGATGGGGGTACAGTTAGTTGTTTGGGGAAGTGTCATAGCATTAAATTAACCATGGGAGATTATCAACTTGATACCCCAATGTATGCAATATCCATGGGTGCAGCAGATATTGTTTTGGAAGTACAATGGCTTACTACATTGGGAACAATTGAGATGAACTTCCAAGAACTATTCATGAGATTTCAATCAGAAGGAAAAGTAGTGGAGCTAAGGGGGTTGAAGGCAAAATCCCCACAGATGGTAAGCTCTCATCAAATGCAAAAGTTGCTTAAGAAAGGAGCGGATGGATTTGTGGCCCAGCTATGTTCATTAGAAGTCTCTCAATCTAATGCTCCTACTCATCCAGATTTACAAGCAATAATTGATCGTCACTCAATGGTTCTTGGAGATATGCCTAAAGGACTTCCTCCTAAGAGGGATCATGACCATGCCATACAACTAGTTCCAAGTAGCCAACCACCAAACATCAAGCCTTATAGATACCCACACATACAAAAAAGCGAGATAGAAAAAATTGTTGAGGAGATGCTAGAGGCAAGAATTATCAGGCATAGCCAAAGTGCTTACTCCTCGCCTGTGGTGATGGTGCATAAGAAGGATGAAACTTGGCGCATGTGTCCAGATTATAGAGTGCTCAACATGTACACCATTAAAGATAAGTTTCCTATTCCAGTCATTGATGATTTGCTAGATGAATTGAATGGAGCTATGTATTTTACCAAGTTAGATCTTAGATCTGGTTATCACCAAATTTAGATTAAGGAGGAAGATATTTGTAAGACAGCATTTCGAACTCATGAGGGTCATTATGAATTTTTGGTGATGCCATTCGGCCTTACTAATGCACCATCTACATTCCAAAGTTTGATGAATTCCATTTTTAAGAAGTTCTTGAGAAAGTTTGTGTTAGTGTTCTTTGATGATATATTGATTTATAGCAAGACTTGGGAAGAACATTTGTAGCATGTAGATCAAGCATTACAATTACTCAAAGATCATCAACTCTATGCTAAGCCATCCAAGTGTGCTTTTGGTCTTAAGGAGGTGGAGTATTTGGGACACATAGTTTCACATGAAGGACTAAAGGTGGACCCTAACAAAATTAAGGCTATCATGGAATGGCCTATTCCAAAAACCATTAAGAAATTGAGGGGTTTCTTGGGATTGACAAGGTACTATAGAAGATTTGTGAAGAATTATGGTCGTATAGAAGCACCCCTCACCACTCTCTTGAAGAAGGATTCTTTTCATTGGAATGAGTCTGTTAATGTAGCATTTGAGCAATTGAAGGAGGCTATGTGTAAAACTCCAGTGCTTGCCACTCCAGACTTCACCAAGGAATTCATTATGGAATGTGATGCTTCTGGAAATGGGATAGGAGGAGTTCTCATGCAAGAAGGTCGACCAATTGCTTTTGAGAGTCATCAATTAAAGGGTAAAAATCAGCTCAAACCTATTTATGAGAAGGAAATGCTAGCAATCCTTCACGTAGTTAAACAATGGAGGCCTTATTTAATGGGCTGACACTTCAAGGTTAAGACAGGTCATGATAGCCTAAAATATTTTTTGGAACAAAGACTATCCTCTGAAGAGCAACAAAAATGGGTCACTAAGATGTTGGGATATGACTTTGAGATTGTATATAAGAAAGGGAAGGAAAATATTGTGGCTGATGCACTTTCTAGGAAGGATGAGAAAGATGAAGCCTTATTGTGTGCCCTTTCAATATTACAAGCAAATTGGGTGGAAGAAGCCAAAGCAGAGTGGCAAAATGATGTTGCAACAAGTAATCTCATCCAACAATTAAAAAGTGATCCTTGTAGTTCAGATAAGTTTTGTTTGAAGGGAGATATTCTTTGGTATAAAGAGCACTTGTATCTCTGCAAGAATTCCACTCTTAAACACAAGATTCTCACAGAGCTACATGAGTCCCCAGTTGGTGGTCATTTAGGATTTTTGAAGACATATCATCGGGTCAAGCAAGATTTTTTTTGGGAAGGGCTAAAAGGTGAGGTGCAAAAATTTGTGGCTGAATGTTTGGTTTGTCAAAGAAATAAGGGGGAGACAATTAAGACACCAGGTCTCTTGCAGCCCTTATCTATTCCTAGCCAGCGTTGGGAAGAGGTATCCATGGACTTCATCACAGGGCTTCCCAAATCTAAAGGTCATAATGTCATCATGGTAGTAGTTGATCACCTCACTAAATATGCACATTTCATTGCATTATCACATCCTTTTACAGCAAGTGCAGTAGCAAAAGTTTTCTTGGAGAATATCCAAAAGCTACATGGTACACCTAAGGTTATTGTCAGTGATCATGATCCTATCTTTACTAGTCACTTTTGGAAAGATTTATTCTCATGTTTGGGTACTCAATTGGCTCATAGTTCTTCATACCATCCTCAATCAGATGGGCAAACTGAGGTTGTTAATAAATGTTTGGAAGGATATCTATGTTGTTTCACTTCAAAGAAATAATCTCAATGGGTAGATTGGCTATCACTGGCAGAATGGTGGTATAACACTTCTTTTCATAGCTCATCAAAAATGTCTCCATTTTTGGCACTTTATGGATATCATCCTCCTTCCATCACATCATCATTAAAGGTATCACCAAGAGTTCAGGTAGTAGAGGACCACTTGCTTCATCAACAACAGGTACTTTCAAGACTCAAGGAGAATTTAGCTATGGCACAAAATCAAATGAAACAACAGGTGGACCAACATCATAGTGAAAGAAATTTTGAAGTTGGGGATTGGGTCTTCTTGAGATTGCAGCCTTATAAACAAATCTCAATGAAGCAACAAAAAAAGAATAATAAGTTGTCTCCAAGATATTATGGGCCATACCAAATCATGCAAAAGATTGGTAGTGTTGCCTACAAGCTAGAGTTGCCACCAACAACAAAGATACATCTAGTTTTTCATGTTTCTTGTTTGAAGAAGGTAATTGGGTAGAATATTCCTACTCAAATAGTACTACCAGAGCTCGATGAAGAAGGAAGAATAATTTTGGAACCAGAGGGCATTCTTCAAACACGCACGAAGAAGTTGAGGAATAGAACCCTCACTCAGTATCTCATCCAATGGAAGAATTTACTAGTTGAAGAGGCCACATGGGAGGATGAGGAGTTCATTCAAAAGAATCCACACTTGGTTAGCATTGAGGACAATGCTTCTTTGAAGAGGGGGGGCATGCTATGCCCTTAATATTGGTGTACATGGGGTTATGAATAGTCAGATTGTGGCTATCTTAACTCCTAATTAAGTCATATTATCATTATTATATTGTTATTTAGTTGTTTAGGTCAGCCTAAGGCTTCTATAGGGCTATCTAAGTCGGCCTGGGTGATATCCTAGGCATAAATAGGTATATATAGGAGGTAGTGAGTCTCATTTCATATCATATTGAGTATTGTGTTCTTACTAAAGACTATTAGAGGTATCCCCCTCGAAGTGGCATATTATTATCAAGTATTTGCAGCACATTACTATTATATTTAGATATTGTGCAAGTTGTTTCATTACAAAGACAATGGGTGCAAGATCATGGAAAGCTCTAGAACTGTGATTACTACCGGTAAGAAGACCAGAGGTAACATCTATCAATTAAGAGGAACTAATGATTATTGTTTATTAGCCCAAGCAGATGAGACTTGGTTGTGGCATAGAAGGATGTGTCATATAAACTTTGATAATCTGGTAAAGGTAAATTTAGGTCAAACTATGAGAGATTTACCAAAACTTGTGAAACCCACCAATACCATTTGTAAGGAATGTCAGTTGGAGGAGCAAACAAGAACAAGTTTCAAGAGTAGAGAGCAATTTTCTACCAGTTTCCTGGATCTAGTTCATATAGATCTATGTGGTCCTACAAGGATAAGAAGTCTACAAGGCGACAGGTACTTCATGTTGCTTATTGATGATTATTCTGATAGACAAACCTGAAGCCCTAGAGAAGTTTAAATGCTTCAAGGCAATGGTTGAAAATGAAATACAGCTGAAAATCAAATGCTTAAGGTCTGACAGAGGAGGTGAGTTCACATCAAATGAATTCAACATTTTCTATGAAGAGCAAGGAATAAAGAGATAGTTGTTTGCACCTAGGACTCCTCAGTGGAATGGAGTTGTGGAAAGAAAGAACATGATAGTTCAAGAGGCTGCTAGAACAATGATGAAGGAAGGAGGTCTACCGAAAGTTTTTTGGAAAGAAGCTATACATACTGCTGTCTACATTCAAAACAGAGTTCAAATGAAAGGAAAAGGTACTAAAACTCCCTATGAATTATGGTATAGAAGAAATCCTACATTAAAATATTTCAAAGTCTTTGGAAGCAAATGCTATATCAGAAGAGATGAAGATCTAGGGTAATTTGATGCAAGATGTGATGAAGGAATCTTCCTTGGATACTCGACCAAGAGTAAGGCCTACCGATGCTACAAAAAGGCTGAAAAGGATTGTTGAGAGTGTGAATGTGAAGGTGGATGAAGACAAAGGAAGAACATCTGATCAGAGTGGCTATGAATCAGATGAACTTGCTACTATAACATATGAAGAAAAAGTTGAACAAGAAGACATTCAAGATGAAGAAGAAAAGGCTCCAAAAAATGCTGCTAAGACCCCCAAGTATGTAAGAATCAAGCACTCTAAAGATCAAATTATTGGAGACAATGACAAAGGAGTACTGACAAGGAAATGAGCTACAGAAGAATGAGCGAATTACTATTTTCTCTCTACAGTTGAACCAAAAACTATGAATGAAGCCTGCAATGATAAAAATTGGGTAAAGGTAATGAAGGAAGAACTAATGTAGATAGAGAGGAATGAAACTTGGGAATTAGTTCCTAGACCTATTGACAAAAATATTATTAGAACCAAATTGGTTTTCAAGAATAAGTTGAATGAAAATGGAGAAGTTGTAAGGAATAAAGCAAGGCTTGTGTGCAAAGGATATTCTCAAATTGAAGGAATAGATTTTGAAGAGACTTTTGCTCCAGTATCTCAGATTGAAGCAATCAAAATATTCTGGCATTTACAGCTCACAAAGATTTCAAAGTGTATTAGATGGATGTGAATTATGCATTTCTAAATGGTGAGTTGGAAGAGGAAGTCTACATTGAGCAACTAGAAGGATTCCAACTATCAAATCAAGGTGATATGGTATGCAGGTTGAAGAAAGCATTGTATGGACTCAAACAAGCTCCTAGAGCCTAGTATGCAAGGTTGGATAAGTACTTATTATAGTTAGGGTTCAATAAAGGTACTGTTGATAGTAATCTCTATTTCAGGATTAATGGTGATCAAATTTTGATTGTTAAAGTCTTTGTTGATGATATCATCTTTGGAGGCAATGAAGGCATGTGTATGAAATTTGCTGGTGAAATGCAGAAAGAGTTTGAGATGTCTATGTTTGGTGAGATAAATTTCTTTCTGGGTCTGTAAATCAATAAATCAGAAAAGGAATCTTCATATATCTCAGTCTAAGTATGTGAAAGAGTTGTTGAAGAAGTTTGGGATGGAAGACTCTAACCAGTATGTACTCCCATGGTGACTGGTTGCAAGTTGAGAAAAACTAATCAATCACCCAAGAGTAATTAGAAAAAGTACAGGTCCATGATTGGAGGATTGATTTATCTAACTCAAACAAGACTTGTTATTATGCATGTAATTTGTCTTGTCTCAAAATTTCAAGCAGATCCAAGAGAATCACATGTGATGGTAGTAAAAAGAATCTTGAGGTATTTAAAAGGAACACCAGATCATGGCTTATGGTATCCAAAGGATAATGATTTCACTCGTAGTGCTTATATAGATGTTGATTGGGCCGAAGATGTTAATGACAAGAAGAGTGGCTAATAGATTGGTTTCATGGTTGAGAAAGATTCAATCTCTTTATCAATTGTAGAAGCTGAATATATTGCAACAGCATGTTGTTGTACTCAAGTATTATGGATGAAGCGGACTTTGAGGGACATAATAGTTGTATATGAAGATCCAATTGCAATCTTCTGTGACAATACAAGTGCTATAAATATTTCAAAGAATCCAGTGATGCACTCAAGAACAAAGCATATATCTATAAGGTATCACTTTCTAAGAGAAAAGGTGAAAGAGAATGAAGTAAAGTTGGAATATGTGTCCACAAAGGATCAAATTGGAGATATCTTCACCAAGCCTCTGCCTAAGGATATTTTTGAGTATCTCAGAGAAAAGTTAGGGGTCATTACCCCTCCTGCCCTAAATTAAGATCCATGGGAATGCATCAGTCTAGTGGTGCTCAAACTCTCATTCTTTGATCTGGATTGATGTTTTGAGAGCCACCTCCTAGGGGGAGTAGCTAGATGTTACCGATATGAGCTCTTGATGAAGAAAGTATTGATAATAGAAAAGGTTCAGTTGATTCAAAACAACATAATGCAAGTATGTTCCCTTTGCCATTGATGTCAAAGGGGGAGAAAAATCATGTGAAAAACTTAGGGGGAGAAAGAGTGCAGATGTGTAAAGAGAAAGTGGGAGAATCTTGTCTTGATGGTCTTTTCAGTTTTTCACATTATATGTTGCCATCAATAACAAAGGGGGAGATTGTTGCAAGTATGTACCTAACCGATGTTGTCATTGATGTCCACATATAAGTGTTGTAATTGGTGCCAACTATTCTCTTGTCTTGATGATTGCTTGTAATGAGTTAGATGCCTATGTAAGTACTGGAAAGCCTAATATTAAGGATATTGAGAAAATTTGCTCCTTCGGTAGAAATAGTATATTGTAGAATATCTTTGTATACAAAAGAATAGTCCAACAGATTGCTTTGCATTTCCTATAGAATGAATATATTTATCTGTGGATTGGAAGTTATTTATAGACTTGTCTAAAGATGCCATGCTCCAAGTTTGAGCCTCTGGTATGAAGATTTGAGTGAGATATGTTCACCAAAGTGAAAACTACTTTTATGTATGTTTGGTGGTGACAGGGAGAAAGTGTTATTCTCCTTATTCCTCCGCATTGAAGTATTTTTGTCTACAGTTCAAGAGTTAAGTCTAAGATGATATTAAGTGCCTTCAACTCCAATGGTTCATGATTTGGTGGTCCACAAGTGATATTTTCCTTATGGCAGTAGTTGGTTGTGTTGTTTATGTGCTCAAGTTTGAAGAATCTTCTTGATTGGAAGTTGTGCAATTGTTCCTGATGATCTCAATGTCTTGTGGATGTCTCTTCATCATGTTCCTACCCCTGGATTGGTCTGCAAAGAGAAAATTGGATCGTGGATGAAGAATGTTCTTAGTAGACCTAGTGTTCTCACCAGTCTTGGCCGACTTGGTTGATTTCACTATTTGTAGAGATGCCTTGAAGATTGCGGAAGCGTATCGTGGTGAGAAGGATTGTGTTTGAATCCCAGATAAGGTGTGGCATGATCAACATAAATCTTCATATCTTTCCCTTAGCTAATTTATGTATTAAGTCCAGACCTATTTCTATGTATGTTTTTGTAATGCCAACCTTGGAGATTGTTCCAACAGTTGATGAATGTATTGCCGACCTTGATGTACATTCCAAGGTTGATGACTTGTACAAAGACTTGTAATGTAATTGTGAAAAAGTGTGTGTGTGGAAAAATGAGAAGATAAGTGTGAAGAGTAAGAAGAGCAGAGCATAGGAAGAATATTGTGCTTCAATGGAACTGAACTCAGGCATAGAGTAGATTATGTCAAATCAGTTCAAAAATCCTTAGCAGTGAGCCACCCTTTTGCAGTGAGCCACCCCCTTTGCAGTGAGCATTTGGGTAGTGAGCTTCATAGGTAGTGAGCCCCATAGGTAGTGAGCCTATTTTTTTGGTATTGGTATAACTTATATATTTCTGTGGGCTAACACCCACTGTGGTTTTCCCTTTTTAGGGTTTTCCACGTAAAAATTTGGTGTCTACTGTGTTGACTATGTGATTGTGATTAAGTCTATGGTTTCATGCTTTTATGGTTAAATATGATTATCAATAATTAAGTAGTTGATGGTTTGATATTCATAGGAAGTTAATTTTTTGTGACAACTAATTCACCCCCCCTCTTAGTTGTCCTGTGTATTTCAACAGGAAGTAAATCTGTTAATCTCTGGAGAAGGCATTTGTCTTTTTTATCTTCCTTTCTTACTTCCTAAGGATATTAATAGATGGAGAGCCAAGGGTTTTTTCCATGTTCATTTTCCTCATGTATATTTGATTATGCATCCACATTTCAATTATGACATTAATGCTGAGTATTTTGCCACACTAGTTGACACTAGGTGTTGTATTTGGGACCAAATAGTTATTTCTCAGTTTCATGGGATTCTATCTACTGAACAAGGAGATGGTGATGTAGAGGCAAATTGGATGAGGAAGGATAGACAAACTAGACAAGGTTCTACTTCATCTACAAGCCCAAAAATAAAGATCTTTATGCAAAAGTGGGAAGAGAAGAAAGAAACTCTAGGTTCATCATGGAAATGTTGGTTTGGGATGTTAAGGGACCCATTCCATCCATTGGCCAAGGTAGATTAGACTCCGGGTTGATACTTCCTTCATAAACCCCTCAAAATGGCTTGTAGCCCTCCAAAATGACAACAGTCCAAATAACTTTTGACTCAGACCTCCAAACCAAGATCTTAGATAATTAGTAGATACCCATTATGGCCCTCTATCACATATCCCAAACTTGGCATAGGTTGTTTTAAATGGAATATCTCAACCAATAACCCCTACCAGTGGCCTAGAGCCCTAATTAGGCCAAAATTACAAAGAGACCACTATAGAATGCAAACCCAGAACTCAACCAAGGGTTTGAACATGTAGGATATATGCCAAAACAAAGGATTTTGTGGGTTTTACCCTTCTACAATCTGATGTTCCAAGAAATACCTCTTAGGTTCCTTCAAATGGCTTAATACATGGTCTTATTAAGCCTTTTCTAGCAAAACTTGCACACACCAATTCTCCCACTCTTGAAAATAGTCAAAAAAATTAAAATACAAATGAATACATCCATCCCACTAGTCTTATTGCCTTGAAAGACAATGGGATGGTCAATGCCTCGTCGTTGGGAGCAAACCCTTATCTAGGTTTTTATGAGACTATTTTTAAAGAAAACCTTATAACTTTCTACCACAGGAGTTTCAAAGCACCAAACTAGATTCAAATGAAATATAACTCCATTATATAACTTATCAAACCATGAAAAAGTGGAAACAACCTTGTACCTTTGTACAGTACGGACTGTAGCAACAAAAAAAACTCAGAAAATGCAGATTTTCAGCAACCCATTTTTGGAAAAACACTCATAACTTCCTCTAGACAGTGTGTGGAGACCTATAACTAGATTCAAATGAAAGGTAAGACATAGGGGTTTTCAAAAATTCCAACCTCACCTTCTAATTCATTCGTATGGAAAAGTTATGAATGTTATAGCAGAAAACATGTAGAAAATTCTGGAAATCACAGTGTTTGTTTGTATTTCTTGATCACCAACTCCAACTACTGCCTTGCCTCGACCCTTGGGAGGAATTTTAAGCATGTTATTACAGTTCCAATTTTCCCCAACTACTTTTCAAGAGGGTGACCATTGGTTTTTTATAGTTTTTCCCTTTGCAAGGCTCACAACATGAAATATATGACTGTCCCTATATGCCTTAATAAAGGCTTACAAACATGACTACCTCCTACAACATGAGGATAGGTATTTGGACATAGTCCTTATTCCTTATTACAATCATGAATGGTCTTCTAGGACCTTATTGAACCAACAAAGTAAAAATGAACAAGTCATGAAGTTGAATGCCTCATGGAGGCCACCTTGTGTTAGGTGCCCCTGCACCATACACCCCACCTAGAAAAGAACTCATGCCACATGAGTTGATTCTTTGTCTTGTTCCACCTTTATCCTTTTCTACCTCATGTCTTCCCCATGATCTCTGGACTGCAACTTGCTTCCATGGAATCAAAAACTCATGCCATGCATTGTAGGCTCTACTCACACCTTGCCATGAGTGAGTGCTTGCAACCAAACCTATATTTTGTTTGCCATTCTTCCTTACTATTATCTCTGCCTGAAGACCTACATTTAAAACCTTGGTTGATGCTTCTTGTACTGCTGCTATGGTATAATATGTTTTCCTTTCAACTCTTGTTGGCTCTAGAGGACAAACAATGGTCCCTACTATGATAGCATCTTCTTCTTTCCAACTACCTTGTGGCTGCTTGCAGACTTGCTCTTTGACCTTCTTTTGATCCATCTCAGACATCACCATCTAATCTCCATCATTCAAAACTGAAACCACCTTCAAACTTTGATCTTTGGCAACCCCACTCCTTGAGGTATCCTCAACTTTCCTTGTCTCTTCTTCATTGATCTTCACAAACTCTTTCTTACCCACCAAAATGACCTTGGCTGCCTTCTTTGCTTCAGCATCCTCCTGCAATGGTGTCATCAAAAAAGTCTTCCCATCCTTCTTGATGGTGTATGTGTTATCACATCCATCATATAATGATTGCCTATCAAATTGCCATGGCCTACCTAAAAGTAGGTGACAACATTCCATGGGAAAAATGTCACATAAAACCCTATCCTTATATTCTCCAATTTGAAAATTAACATATGCTTGTTCATCTACCAAAATTGATTGACTATCACTAACCCAAGATGCTTTGTAAGGAGTTTGATGAGGAATCCTTTCTTTCTTCAATTTATCCACCATTTCCCTAGACACCATATTATCTGTTGAACCAGAATCTATTACTACCTTGCATACTTTACCTTTGCTTTTGCAATTGGTCCTAAAAAGTGCTCTCCTTTGTATCATCTCCTTGTCCTTGGATGTCTTCAAGAGTGTTCTCCTTAGCATCAATGCTTCTCCATCTTGAACTAGGGCTGCACTCCCAATTGGAGAGTTAACACTTTCATCTATCCTCTTCCCTATCCTCAATGCCTTCAAATCTGCTTGGAGTGCTTCCTTGAGTCCACTTTTGATCTTCTCTTCCATCTCCTTGAACTTCTTGACCACTTCGGTGGTCATCCCCTTTGGAGGCATATTGCTAGCCTCTCCTTCACTCTCCTCTACTGACATATACCAAGCCAACAACAGAACCTTTTATGGCTCTTATACCACTATGATGTAGAGGCAAATTGGATGAGGAAGGATAAACAAACTAGACAAGGTTCTACTTCACCTACAAGCCCAAAAACAAAGATCTTTATACAAAAGTGGGAACAACAGAAAGAAACTCTAGGTTCATCATGGAAATGTTGGTTTAGGATGTTAGGGGACCCATTCCATCCATTGGCCAAGGTAGATTAGACTCTGGGTTGATACTTCCTTCACAAACCCCCCAAAATGGCTTGTGACTTAGACCTCCAAACCTAGATCTTAGACAATCATTAGATACCAATTATGGCCCTCTATCACATATCCCAAACTTGGTTGTTTTGGATGGAATATCTCAACCAATAACCCCTGCCAGTGGCCTAGAGCCCCAATTAGGACAAAATTACAAAGAGACCACTATAGAATGCAAACCCATAACGCAACCAAGGGTTTGAACATGTAGGATATATGCCAAAACAAAAGATTTTGTGGGTTTTACCCTTCTACAATATGTTGTTCCAAGAAATACTTCTTAGGTTCCTTCAAATGGCTTAATACATGGTCTTATTAAGCCTTTTCTAGCAAAACTGGCACACACCAATTCTCCCACTCTTGAAAATAGTCAAAACACTTAAAATACAAATGAATACATCCATCCCACTGGTCTTATGGCCTTGAAAGATAGTGGGATGGTCAATGCCTCATCGTTGGGAGCAAACCCTTATCTGGGTTTTTATGAGACTATTTTTAAAGAAAACCTTATAACTTTCTACCACAAGAGTGTCAAAGCACCAAAATGGATTCAAATGAAATCTAACTCCATGTTCTAACTGATCAAACCATGAAAAAGTGGAAAAAACCTTGTACCTTTGTCCAGTACGGACTGTAGCAACAAAAAAAACTTAGAAAATGCAAATTTTCAACAACCCATTTTTGGGAAAACACTCATAACCTCCTCTAGACAGAGTGTGGAGACCTCTAACTAGATTCAAATGAAAGGTAAGACATAGGGATTTCCAAAAATTCCAACGTCACCTTCTAATTCATCCGTATGCGAAAGTTATGAATGTTATAGCAGAAAAAATGTAAAAAATTCTAGAAATCACAGTGTTTGTTTGTATTTCTTGATCACCAACTCCAACTACTGCCTTGCCTCAACCCTTGGGAGGCATTTTAAGCATGTTATCATAGTTCCAATTGTCCCCAACTACTTTTCAAGAGGGTGACCATTGGTTTTTTAATAGCTTTGCCCTTTGCAAGGCTTACAACATGAAATATATGATTGTCCCTATATGCCTTAATAAAGGCTTACAAACATGACTACCTCCTACAACATGAGGATAGGTATTTGGACATAGTCCTTATTCCTTATTACAATCATGAATGGTCCTCTAGGACCTTATTGAACCAACAAAGCAAAAATGAACAAGTCATGAAGTTGAATGCTTCATGGAGGCCACCTTGTGTTAGGTGCTCCTGCACCAAACGGTGTCCTTTCTGTCAATCCTAATTTCACCCTTTCTCTTTTCGATAAATTCTTTTCCACTACTTTCTATCTATTTATTCAAGTCAAAGGAATTTCACTTATGTCGGGCTCCATATATTCTACCATTAGTGGTCGTTGTATTTATCGTCTCATGAATACTGTATCCCCACTTGTTTCTTTGGCCATGGGGGTAAGTTTCCCTGAAGGATCTTCAAACCTATTAGATTATGGCTGACATATTGATCACACAGGTTTTGATATTGGCTTTCCAATCATTGAGCAACTGTTAAATAGACACAAGACTCAGTTTAGAAATCTTCCGGTTCCTAGAAATCAATTTTCTACCAGACCACTGTTTCAAAATAGAAGAGTTGTAGACATAACATTATAATCTATTCCTAAACAGACAATAATGGAACAACTCATTATTGACGAAGAACAATCTTGTTTGTAGCCTTTAAAACAAAGTCATTCCTTAGCTCATGCTTTTCCCAGTTCTAGCAATAAGCCATATGTTGATTATAATCCAAAGGAGTGTTCTACTTCATCTAGCCATCCTACTACCAGACCACATATGTCTATAAATCCTTATCCCTCTAGACATTCTTTTGCTTCTACTTCTGATCTGAGTAATGATTTTGTTCTCATGGACAAATTGGTCAGACAAGTTAGTTCCAAACTACATTTGACCCTAAAGAAGAGGATAAAAAGCAAAAAGGGATTAAGATTCAAAGGATGGATGAACCTGCCTATATGTACAAAGAAACTCTTCCAATATATGGAGTTGAGAAGAGAGTCAAATATAAGATCCATCTTCTTGATGAAGCTTCAAAAGAAATCATTGGTTATGAACCAGGAAGATGGCCTACCCCTGAAACTTTTCATGTGATCAATCAAGATAAGAACTTATGGGGTAAATATGAGTCACAACTCCACACCAAAATAGGAGTCCAACAAAAAAGCTCAGAAGCACAAAGGAACTGGTAGACCTAGTGGATGTTGTCTGCACAAGGCAACTTAGATGACATGACTTTAGATATCAAGCAATTTGTAGATAACTCTAGTATTGTTAGAGGGAGAATGATTTTAGTAGAAGATAATATGGATAATTTAGATACTTGTGTCAGAAAAATTGAAAAACAAGCCACTTCTTCTCTAAATGATACTTCAAGAATATCTTACCAAACCAAAGGAATTCAGACCTTAGTCACAAACATTCAGACTCTGGTTCAAAGAACTGATACATATGCTACAAATATTTTTGAAGACATAGCCACTTCAGATGCTAGAAGAGATACTCAGGCCCAAGAAAATAAGGCATTATTACATGTGGCTAGGAATCTAGAAAAATTAGAAAATATACAAAGAAAATTAGAGTTTCCCAAAAAGCAAAAGATAGTTTTGAAGAAGAAATACAAGAAGTCAAATCCTTTACTTAGAACCACGACAAAAACAAAGATTTAAGGTTCAATGGAAAAAAGGTATTTTAATTACAGATGAACCTGATGAGGAACAACATGTAGCACCCTCTAGAACTAAAATAGCCCTAAGGCCTACAAGATTAGTTTTCCCCAAACACAAAGAACATGCTCTGCAACACACAGAGGAAATGAGAGATTGGTTGCAAGAGCTTCAAATTGAGAATAATGAACCAATCTATACAAGGATGAACCTACTTTTGCACATATAGATGTTTTTCTTTCTGATGAAGAAATTTTCTTAGACACAGAATCATCACAAGCCTGTGAGAATGAACCAGAAATGGTTAATGAAGAGTTTGTTTTAAAACAACTAAATGATGCTGAAGAGTGGGAAAACTTCATGGCTAGCCATGAATCAGTAGGCAACAATATAAATATTAAAATGAGGGATATTGTTATAGAAAATTCCAGACCAGAACAAATGAGGGCTTATGCTACCTTAGGTTATATTTTAAATATTGATAAGATTGTTGACCCTTATGATGCCATTTGTACCTAGTGTGAAACATTAGAAAACTTCTATGACACTAGAGGTTCTACCTGGTCTAATTCTAATAAATTTTTGTATGATGTTAGATTGATGTCTGGCAAACTTAGAGATTGGTGGAATGGTTTGCCTGACAATGGTATTATTACCCAAGATCTAGTATCAGGAGAAGAGTATGTCAAGGAAATGGATATGGGTAGGAATGATATATCTACTCAAGGCTTTGCAATGCTAAAACTAATGCTGATTGGATTATTCTTTGGGGATAGGAGAAATGATGTCCTTGAAGCTGAAAAAATTTGGTATTCTTTATAGCTCAAGAATTTAGGAAAGCTGCACAAATACAACCTCATTTTTGAAAAATATATGATTGCAGCTCATAAAATTCATGATCCTACCACTAAGAAGTATTATCTTAGTTCACTTCCTTGTGGATTAGGAGAATGGGTAGAAGACTATTTGATAAGGTAGAAAAATGTACATTTTCTGAATTAAAAATCTTAGTCACATATAAGCTTGATAAGCAATGTTTGCTTAAGGCCTTGAATGACAACAGAGAACAATTTAATTCTTCATGCAACCTGAGAGAATACTGTAATCTACCTCCAATTAACCAGCTTAAGGACTTCAAGCAGGTAAGAAAATTCAATAAAAGTCTTGTGGAAAATATTGTAAATGTAGGAAGTACAATAAACATGGTTATGCTGATGATAACATGGAAAGAACTTTCTTTCCTAAGCATAGAAGCCACAAGAAGAGATACATATTTTCTCCTGTACATAAGAATTCCTTCAGAAATAGGAATCCTCTCAAATATTTGTTCAGGAAAAATAAGAATCTAGGAAAAGGACTAGTAAAATGTTTTATCTGCAAAGGTCCACATTATGCCACAAATTGTCCAAAGAAATTGAATCCTGGAACAAAAGTATATGCTCTTTTTCAAGAACAAGATGTATATAATAATTGGGAGATTGTAGATACTTTTGATGTTTTTGCTTAGTTTTTTGATAATCAATTTTTTGAACTAGTTGAAAATCTACTTGAACATTTTTCAATGGGCAAAGACAAGTCTAACAGACTTTGTGAATCAACCTCTGAGGAAGAAAGTACTTTAGATTCTTCATGTTCATCAAGTTCATCCTCTACTGTGACAAAAGTTGTTAAGCAAGCTATTAAGGATCTCAATTTCAAGATTGATATGGCCAAAGCCAAAGATTCTTATAGAATGGTTGAGACAAAAGAAGAAAGAAGGACTACTACTAAAAAGAAACTCAAAGATATTAAGGTTTGGGAAGAAGAATGTGATTCTCTTCAGAAGTAGCTCCAAGGTTCTAAACCTTCTACTTCCCATGGTTACAAACATCCCAAATGGAAGAAAAAACTAGCCTCACCTCATCCTTCCTCTCCACCTCCTTCTTTTAAGAAGTTGTCTTCCAAAAAATTGCTTCTAATCAGCTTGATGTTGTTTTCTCCAAATTGGATTATCTCACTGAGGAGATTCAAAATCTTACCCAGCAAGTTTATTTACAGAAAAAAGAAACTACTACTCATTTCTGTCATGGGGGAGATTAGAGAAATTTTGTTCAAAGATGATAATAGAGATGGTGAATCCACAAGCAACAGCTCTGACCCTGACCTTAGAGAACCAACAAAAACACTATATCTTGCTAAGAATTGTACATACATTCATATCAATTTCTATTTTCCCAGTTACAAGCAGATTCCAATGGATGCCTTTGTAGATTTTGACTCTTCTCGAAGTTTTACCAAGACTAATGCAATTCCTCCAGAATTCTGGAAACCTAAGCCAGAACTCCCAAAAGGATATGCAATCAATGGAGAACAAATTCAGATGGGTAGATATGCACAATATGTTACTATTGAAATTCAGGGAAAGAAATTTGTTACTGAGTATAATGCTTTGCAAGGTGATGTTTTATTAGAATTTTTATTCTTGACTAAATATCAAACTTTTATCTTGAGTACTCATTAAATTTCTCTTAGACATGAAGATGGTCCAATAAAAATTCCTCCTTTAAAAGTAGTCAATTACAAATTTGATGGAAAGGCTACTAAAATAGTTAGAAAAGAAAATGCCAATCTTCAGGTCCAAAAATGATGAGGAGCCAAAAAGAATAAATATTCTTACTCTTTCAACTTAGGAGAGGATGGGTAAATATTTTATGTCTTTCATATAGTTCTATTAGAACTTCCTTCTTATTGCCATCGGCAACAGAATAGACTATCAGCGACCTTTGGAACTGTTTTGCCGAACACCAAGTCTGACCGATACCTCCTATCGGTGAGGCTTGACTTCTTTTCACCCCGATGTGACTAAGAAAAATTGGCATTTGCCATCATAGTTTCAGCAAGACATACGCCTATCAGTGGAACCAAATAATATCAACCCAATACTCCGATAACATCCTCTCTTTGCTATCGGTCACATTACAATTTGCTTCACTGATATGCCGATGACTTTTGTCTTCGGTGAGAATCTTCTCATCGACGAGCACTTATAACCTCTGGCCAATGCACCAATAGACCACCCCCCTCAGTGAGACTTGACCTGTTGGTGGGACTTACTTCGGAGTTGCCGATACACTGATAGACTTCCCACGCTTGTCTTCGGCAAGACTACTCGACTTCGGTGGACTTGTTTTGTGTCCTAGCGATATGTCAATAGGGTTGTCACTCTCACATAGTCTGATCTACACTCTACGCCTAGCACATAGAGATGCTAGGACATGCTACTATGCACACTCCTCAGTCTAGAACATCTGCCTTGCCAAACAGGTAAATGAAAGGAAAAACAAATAGAAATATGTTCAAACCAATGCCATTCCACTGATTTCTTTGGAAATCCACCAGTGGAAGTTATCGACTCATCTTCGACAATTTAGACTAAACTATTTCAATTGCAGAGAATAGAAAGCTATTATGAACAAATAGGAAATATTTATGATACAGATCAAACACAAAAAATGATGGATAGAAGTTATTATTGCTCAGATGATTTCTGAATCACAATCTTTGAATCTATAGAACCCCCTTCTCGGTTGTTCCTCTGTGGTTTTATTAAGCCAAAGTTGGAAGATCAACGGTTGCTCAATAGTTAGGGAAGGCCAACTGCATTGAATCCCAACTGACTCCTATTGACCTTTTTAGATTCTATTAGATACAAAATGTGTCCATTATTTGCCAAATGGAATACATAGACTTCTAAGCTTTTTAGAAAACAAAAAATGAACAAGATGACATGGCCAAACAGGCCTTATTTCAACATAGTAGATTTTAGTATGGTGCCCCTACACCATACTCCCTAGAAGAAAAATGTCTCAAGTCCTCTTAGAGACCAATTCTTGTACATCTCCACCTTGCTTTAGTATGTCTTCCTCCAACATCCATGTAGCTTTTGAATCTGGAAGCCCTTGCCACTTAACCAGATGTTCAAAGTATGTTTTGTGCCTTGTCTTCCTAGCTTCTCTACTTTCCAAAATGTACTCCATTTTTGGCAGCTCCCTAGAAGGTAAGTGCTTCAGCCAGTCTTCATTTTCCTGGACAGGGTCTTCTGCATTATCCCCTGTATTAGGACTTCTGTACAATGTCAAATTAGCAATGTTGAATATGGGTGAAATGGCAATATCATCAGGGAGCTCAATCTTGTAAGCATTTGGACCGGACTTCTCCAGAATCTGACAGGGTCCAATCTTCCTCATCACCAGTTTGTTGTGGCCTCCTTTTGGCAACCTATTTTTGTTCAGATGAACCATGACCAAGTTGCCTACCTGATACTACACATCCCTCCTCCTTTGATCCATTTGAGCCTTCATCTTCTAACTATTCTGGTGTAAAGTATCTCTGACATGTTGGTGTATTTCTTTCATGGCTTTTGCAAATGCATGAGCATGACCACTCCTTTTGTCCAACCCCTGGACGTCTCTCAATTCAAAAATACCCCTGGGGTGACTGCCATATACAATTTCAAAGGGACTCAAACTTGTGCTCCTATTTGTTGAGTCATTATAAGCATATTCTGCTTGTGGGAGTATCACATCCCAACTGCTGCCATGTTATTTTGTTAAGCATCTAAGGAGATTGCCCACAGATCTATTGACCACCTCGGTTTGACCATCGGTCTGAGGATGATAGGCTGAACTGAAAGACAAATTTGTTCCCAATCTTTTCCACAAAGTCCTCCAAAAATGTCCTAGAAATTTGCTATCCCTATTAGACACAATGCTCAAGGGTAGCCCATGAATCCTGACAATTTCTTTAAAGAACAAACCTACAATGTAGCTAGCATCATTAGTGGTCCTGCAAGGAATGAAATGAGCCATCTTGTTGAATCGGTCTACCACTACAAACACACTGTCACAACCTGCCCTTGTTTTGGGTAACCCCATCACAAAATCCATACTCAGACATTCCCAAGGCCTGTTGGGTATTGGAAAAGGTTGATACAATCCTGCATTGGTCGAGACTCCTTTTGCTCTTTGGCATACTATGCAACTTTCAATAAATTTTCTGATGTCAAATTGCATTCTTGGCTAGAAATAAAATCTCCTTACCAGATCTAAAATCTTATTCAACCCAAAATGTCCACCCAGTCCACCACTATGTTTTTCCTTCACAATATTATCCCTCATTGAGCATTTAGGGATACACAACTGACATCCTTTGAACAATAGTCCATTCTGCAATGTAAAATCTAGAAACTCACTATGAAAAGTATTAGCAAATTCATTGCATACCTTGTAATTTCTCTGAAATCCTAACCTTCTTCATACAATTCTTTGAGTGACTCACACCCATGCTTTGCAACTGCACTTCTTGGACTGTCAACACCCTCCTTCTAAGAGCATCTGCAACCTTATTTGTGACTCCTTTCTTATGCTTAATGGTGAAAGTGTATGCTTGCAGACTTTCCACCCACTTCATGTGTCTATGGCTGAGCTTTTCCTATCCATTCAAAAAACTAAGAGCATGATTGTCAGTGTACACAATGAATTCTTTGGGAAGCAAATAATGCCTCCACTTTTTCGGGGCTTGTACCAAGGCATATAATTCTAAATCATAAGAGGAGTACTTCCTCTTGGCTTCATTTAACTTTTCACTGAAGAAGACCACTGGTCTCCCTTCTTGGCTCAACACTGCTCCAATGGCCAGCCCACTTGCATCACATTCAATTGTGAAAACCTTATTGAAATCAGGTAACACTAAGACAGGGAATTTAGCAACTTTCTATTTCAAACTCTCAAAGCTCCTATCTGCTTCTCTCGTCCACACAAACTTCACCTTGTAACCACCCTTGATGGTTTCCAACATAGGTGCACAGATGTCACTGTAGTTCTTAATGAATTTCCTATAGAATGTGGCCAAACCATGGAAACTCCTTACCTCCCCTGCTGTCTTAGGTGTGGGCCAATTCAGAATAGCCTCCATCTTTGAAGGATCCATCTTCAGACCACCTTTGGAAATGACAAAACCCAAGTAGATCAAGTCTTGTTTCATGAAATCACATTTGTCCAAGTTTATCAACAGCTTCTGGTCTTTCAACCTCTTCAAGACTATCTCTATATGTTTCAAATGCTCTTCTTTACTTTTACTAAATATCAAAATGTCATCTAGGTATACTACCACAAACTTACCTATGAAATCCTACAATACTTCATTCATTAGCCTCATGAAAGTGCTAGGAGCATTAGACAGACCAAAAGGCAATACAAGCCATTCATATAACCCTTCATTGGTTTTGAATGTTGTTTTCCATTCATCACCTTCTCTTATCCTTATCTGATGGTACCCACTCTTCAAGTCTATCTTAGAGAAATAGGTAGCACCCCCCAAATAGTCCATTAGGTCTTCAATTCTAGGAATAGGAAACCTGTACCTGATGGTTATCCTATTTATTGCCCTAGAATCAATACACAGTCTCCATTTCCCATCTTTCTTTGGTTCTAAAATAGTGGGGACTGCACATGGACTCAAACTCTTTCTTATCAACCCCTTGTCTAAAAGTTCTTGAACCTGCTTGGCTATCTCCTTATTCTACTGAGGGGTCATCTTATAGGCTGCCTTGTTGGGAAGTACAACTCCCAGTATGAGATCAATCTGATAGCTGATATCTCTAATGGGTGGTAGTGAGTCTGGTATATCTGCTACAATTACTTCCTTATAACTCTCAAGTAGTTCTCTGACCTCCCTAGGTCCTACCTCTCTCATATTTTCTCTTTTCTTCTCCTTAGGTTTCACAACCAGAGAAAAACCTACTCCACCTGATTCTTCTACTATTTCAAGGAATTCCTTTTCTCCTACTAGCATTACACTAGACCCTACATGATGTGGATCCTCTTCTACCAATGACTATATCCTATAAGTCACACCATCCTTTTGGAATGAGTAAGCATTCTTTTCTCCATCATGATGAGCCTTTCTGTCAAACTGCCATGGTCTGCCTAGCAAAAGATGGCAAGCATCCATTGGAAATATCACACAAAATCTTCTCTCTATACCCCCCAATACTGAATTCTACCCATGCTTGTTCATTGATGACTATATGTTGTCCCTTGTTTAACCAACTGACCCTATATGGACAGCTATGGGGTATCTTATCTAATTTCAATTTATCTACTGCTTCCAAAGATATAATATTGTCAGTAGAACTAGAGTCAATAATAACTTTACAAACCTTACCTTGGATCTTGCAGTTGATTCTAAACAAAGCCCTTCTTTGAGACGATTCAGTCTGCACTGGTTCCTTGAGCAGTGTCCTCTTGACCATCAGATTTTCTCCCATTTCTGATGCTAGATTCACTTTAGGAGATGTCACACTCCTTGCATCCTCTTGAATCAAAGTGGTTCTCTTCTCACCACCATGAGAAGTTGAGGCCTTCTCTGGACACTTGTATGCCAGGTACCCTATCTGATTGTAGTTATAACATCTCATGTTGGAGAACTTGGATCCTCTACTTGATCCATTTGTCCCACCTCTTCCATTACGCCTTCTTCCTCGGTAGCCTCCTCTACTACTTGAGTCCCCAACTTGCTCTTCTTGGCTAGACTCACCATTATGCCTATGGTTAGGACTTCTTCCTCCAAAACTACCTCTACCTCTAAAATTTCTACCACCTCTTCCTCTACCTTGTTGGTCACCTTTTCTCTTCAGCTTCTCTTCATCTCTTAATGCTACTTGAAAGCATTTTTCCATGGTTTCAGGGGTCAATAAACTTATCTCATCTTGAATATTGAACCTCAGACCATTTAGATACCTGTCCACCTTAGCTTTTTCCTCCTCCATGTGCCCACAGCGAAGAGTGTATTTGTGAAACTCCTTAGTGTAAGTAGCTACATCCATATCTTTTTGCTTGAGGTTCTGCATTTTCCTGTAAATCTGCACCTCGTAGTCATATGGAAGGAACTAGGACTTGATCTTCTCTAGCATTCTGAACCATGAAGAGATCATACTCTTCCCATTCTTTACCCTTTCTCCTTGGGTGTAATTCCACCACGTAAGGGCAGCACCTTTTAGTTTGGTTTTTCCAAACTTAACTCTCTTATTCTCAGGAACTTCCTTGTATTCGAAGTAGTTGTTTAGAGCCTCAATCCATGCCATGACTTTGTCAGCATTCATCTTTCCACTAAACATGGGGATATCTATCCGAGCCTCTGAAGAGTCCTTGCTAATAGCCTTAATGGCTTCCAGGAAATGCTTTTGATCAGCTGGTATCTATGCCTCTTCTTGTTCCTCTTCTTCTTCCTCATTCTCTTCCTCTTCATCTGAACCTTCCTTTATCCTTTTTCCTATCTTCAGTGCCTTCAATTCTTCTTGGAGTGCTTCCTTGACTCCAGTTTTGATCTTCTCTTCCATCTCCTTAAATTTCTTGACCACTTCAGTGGTCATCCCCTTTGGAGGCATATTGCTAGCCTCTCCTTCGCTCTCCTCTACTGACATATACCAAATCCACAACAGAACCTTTTATGGCTCTGATACCAATATGATGAGGAGCCAAAAAGAATAAATATTCTTACTCTTTCAACTTAGGAGAGGATGGGTAATTATTTTATGTCTTTCATATAGTTTATTAGAACTTCCTTCTTATTGCCATCGGCAACAGAATAGACTATCAGAAACCTTTGGAACTATTTTGCCGAACACCAAGTCTGTCCGACACCTCCTATCGATGAGGCTTGACTTCTTTTTACCCTGATGTGACTAAGATAAATTAGCATTTGCCATCACGGTTTCGGCAAGACATACACCTATCGGTGGAACCAAATAATATCAACCCGATACTCCAATAACATCCTCTCTTTTCTATCAGCCAGACAATTACTATCAGCCACGTTAGAATTTGCTTCGCCGATATGCTGATGAATTTTGTCTTCGGTGAGACTCTTCTCGTCGGTGAGCACTTATAACCTCTAGCCAATGCGCCGATAGACCAACCCCCTCAGTGAGACTTGACCTGTCGGTGGGACTTACTCTGAAGTTGCCGATACACCGATAGACTTCCCACGCTTGTCTTTGGCAAGACTACTCAACTTCGGTGGACTTGTTTTGAGTCCCAGTGATACGCCAATAGGGTTGTCACTCTCACACAGTTTGATCTACACTCTACGCCTAGCACATAGAGATGCTAGGGCATGCTACTATGCACACTCCTCAGTCTGGAACATCTGCCCCGCCAAATAGGTAAATGAAAGGAAAAACAAACAGAAATATGTATAGACCGATGCCATTCCACTGATTTCTTCGGAAATCTACTAGTGGAATGGTTATCGACTCATCTTTGACAATTTAGACTAAACTATTTCAATTGCAGAGAACAGAAAGTTATTATGAATAAATAGGAAATATTTACGACACAGATCAAACACAGAAAATGATGGATAGAAGTTATTATTGCTCAGATGATTTCTGAATCACAATCTTCAAATCTATAGAACCCTCTTATCGGTTGCTCCTCTGTGGTTTTATTAAGCCAGAGTTGGAAGATCAACAGTTAGGGAAGGCCAACTGCCCTAAATCCCAACCGACTCCTATTAACCTTTTCAGATTCTATTAGATACAAAATGTGTCCATTATTTGCCAAATGGAATACAAAGACTTCTAGGCATTTTAGAAAACAAAACATGAACAAGATGACATTGCCAAATAGGCCTTATTTCAACATAGTAGATTTTACTATGGTGCCCCTGCACCAAAAAATCACCATTGCTGCTAGAACCAGTTAAAGCTAAATTTGAGAAATATTGTTGCAGTTTAAATCCTTTACAGTTCTAGTCAAAGGAACATTAAGAATGTGAAATCAAAATCAAGCCATAATGCCAGTCTATAATCCCATTCGAGCCAGCATATCTGATGAGTCCTATAGAAGACAAGGAGATGGATGCACACTTGGAGGAGCTACTTCAAGGCCATTTCATATGAGAAAGCAAAAGTCCTTTTAGTTATCCAACTTTCTTAGTAAATAAGTGAGCAGAGAGAGAAAGAGGTAAGAAAAGATTTTGCATCAACTATAAACCTCTTAATGATATAATTCTTCAATTTAATTATCCAATTCCATTCAACACTGACTTGATCATGAGAGTAGCTTCTAAAAAGATATTTTCAAAGTTTGATTGCAAATCAAAATTTTGGTAAGTCAAGGTAAAAGAAGAAGACGGGTATAAAACTACATTTTCTATCCCTCAAGGACTATATGAATGGAATGTAATGCCATTTGGGTTAAAAAATACTCCTGCTTGTTTTCAAAGAAGGATGGACAAAGCTCTCAGAACATTGAAAGAATTTTGTGTTGTGTATATAGATGACATTATTGTTTTTTCTAAAGATTCAATCATAACATTTAGAACATTTGCAATATTTATATAATGTAATAAGAGAACATGGCATATGTTTATCAGCCAAGAAAATGGTAATTGGTCAGGGGGAAATTGATTTTCTTGGGTTAATTCTTTTAGAAGGGAAAGTAAAATTGCAGCCCCATATTTTAAGACACATTAATGAGTTTCCTGATGTTTTGGTTGGAAAAAAATAGATTCAAAGATTTTTAGGTTGTTTGAATTATGCATCTCCTTTTTACAATGGATTGGCCAAAGATAGAACAAAGATCCAAGGGCAGTTGAAGGATGACACAAAGGAATGGATAGAAGAATTGACAAAAATAGTCAAAAGAATCAAGGAGAAGTGTCAACACCTTCCTACTCTGCATATGCCAAAGGATGGCTATCCTTTAACTTTATACACTAATGCTTCTGACAATGTGTGAAGTGTTGTTTTGTTATAGGAAATCTATTTACAAGAAGCACAAATATGTGGCTATAGATTAGGGACTTTCACTAATACAAAATACAGGTATATAATCTATGAGAAAGAGATTTTGGCTGTTAAAAAGTTTAAAATCTTCTTGAAACCTACACACTTCATTGTAAGAACAGATAGTCAGCCAATGAGGTCTCTCTTAAAAAAGAAACCAGATAAGGATTTGGCTCATGGAAGAATTGCAAGATGGTACTTAGATTTCATGAGCTATGATTTTGATATAGAATGGATTTAAGGGGATAATAATCCATTAGTAGACAGTTTGACGAGGGAAATTCCAGCCATTGCTAAATTGACTGCTTCAATGGTTATTGAGTTTATTGACAATTGTCTTGATTATGAAGAACTGGTTCAAAAGGATGGTTCTATCTCAATTATTAGGAAATTACCCCTCGAAATTCTAGATCCCATTCTTTCAATCCATTTTCTAGATAAATGGTTAAATGACCTCAGGGCACTTATCAGCTTACACTATGATGAAGGAGAATATGATGATGACAAATAATTTGAATTTGAAGATCAATTTGGACTAATGATTTCTCCTGTCAAACTTACAATCAGACATAGATATAGTTTTGATCTTTGCATCACTTCGCTATATGCTCCTCATTGGCAGAAAGAAGCAAAAATGAATGTGTTAAGGAACATTAAGTTTGGATTTATCAATAGTATCACATTTTCATAGGCAGAAGTTGAAGACCATGCCAACACATTCAACCCTATGCTTACCAAAGATATGAAAGAATTTCTGAATCATATTCATGGAAATCTATATTGGGCACTTTCACAAGGGATGATTAACCATCTAACCAATCCATACCCTTACATTTTTCCAAGAGTAGAATTTCATCCTCTTTGTTTTGACTAGTTGTCAAAGGCAGGTTATTCAAGACTTGAAACCAACCCTCAAGCCAACCAGAATAGCAGCAAGAATAGAGATTGATTGGGCATATCCTGATGAAATGTTTTGAATAGAATATGGTTTCAGGTCACATCCCAATGAGTGGAGAGATACTTACCATCCTCTTCTGATAGATCTGTTACCAACAAATACTCCTTTTGACTAGCACATGTGTTTGTCTGTGTCATGACATCAGCCACGTTATGATCCGACAATAGGATGCAACCCTGTCAGAAAAGCAAGATCCCCATATCTACTTTTGGGTGTAAAGTAGGTCTTCCTCACTTACGGTGTGTCTAAAGCGATTGTCTTTTTACACTATCATTGTTAATGTTTACAGACATGACTGCTTAACAGCTATACACTTCAACAATGCCTGCTAGGTGTCAATTTTGTATGGTCATATTTCTAGGATAATTTAATAAATTTTGAGGTCTGATGGCTATAAATGGAGGCCCCAACCTCATTCTTAGGCATTCAGAATTGGATTCAGGGCCTGATAGAGTCCTAGGTTGAGTTTTAAGATCACAAGAGTATGCTCTTGTTCTACGCTTAGTGTGATCTAAACAATCAAAAATTGTGTAGAAAGTATGCATAATATGTTAATCCATCTCGATTATCACATTTATTGATTATAGCCTTCATTGTAATCCTCAATACTTATGTAATATTAATTCTTTCATTTAAACATACATATACATACATACATATACACATATACATATACATACACATATGCATACATATACATATACATACATATGTATATGCATGTACACATATGCATATGCCTATGGATATACATATGAGTATACATATACATACATACATATGTATATGCATATCCATATGCATATATATATATATGCATATGGATATGCATATACATATGTATGTATGTATATGTATACTCATATGTATATCCATAGGCATATGCATATGTGTACATGCATATACATATGCATATGCATATGTATATGTATATATGGATACACATTTACATATGCGATGCATATGCATATTCATATGTATATACATATACATATACATATATATATGTATATGTATATGTATGTATGTTTATACAAATATATACATATGTATAGGTATGTATACATATGTATATACATATACATATGTATATACATATACATATGTATGTAGATATACATACATTTGTATACTTATACATATACATATGTATATGTATGTAGATATACACATATATATTTATGTATATGTATCTATATACATGTATATAGATACATATATACACACACACACTATTATATATTAATAAATATATCTATGAAAACACACACACATATACATATATAGGTATATATGTATATGTATGTATGCATATATACACATACATACACACACACACACCATTATATATAAATAAATATATCTATGAAAATACACACATAAACATATATATGTATATGTATACGTAGTGCAGGCAAGCATTCAGAAAAGTAAAAAAAGCACAGGATCAAGTAAAGGAGAAGTAAACGACAAAATCACAAAGGGGACAAAGGGAGAAATTGACAAGACACTACGGCAGGTTAGGGGAAGGAGGAGAGGGGAAGGTGGGGAGGTAAAATCAATGTGGCAAGGGTGGGAGCAGAGAGGATAGGAAAGGGAGTGGGGTGTGGAAAGGTGAAACGAACGAGAAAGGAGGACGAAGGAGAGGAGGGAAGCTTGAGAGGAGATATCAGGATGGATGAGGGAGTTGAACAAGGGTCGCTAGGTTGGGCTTAGTTTCCACGCTCCATCATGATTAAAATTGGAGGGGTGACTTCTAATGAGGATGGGTGTTCTCAATATAAATGTGGTTCTTAGTATAGTGGGAGTGCTTAGCTAAGGTAAATTTTGAAAATTGGTCATGCCTAACAGCTGCACTATGTTCTTTGATCCTAGTGCTAATAGATCATCATATTTTCCCAATGTATGGATTCCCATAGGAGAAGACAACATTATAGACCCCTAAGTTGAGCAAAATTTATCTAGGATCTTTGGCCAAAAGGACGAGCTTAAAAGTACATAAGAGACCTTTCTTGTAAAGGATTTTAGAGATTTTATTACAGAGGTCATCTATGTCGGGGACAGTGGCAACTCGGTTAGCATTTGGGACACCATGCTTCATCTCGGGGTTGGAAAGACTTTTAGCGAGGTTAAAATCTTAAGAGATGCACTTATTTTGGTACCCATTCAACTTGAAAACTTAGGATAGGTGGGCTAGCTCTTGGTCGATGTCTTCCTTATCGCAGATGTGATAATCTCAGGTGGCTAAAGTCTTTAGGACACCAACTTTTTGGGTAGGATGGTGGTGAGAGGATGCATGGAGGTATAGGTCCATGTGGGTGGATTTTCTATAGAAATGATGAGCAAGGGAGTCATCCTTTTTCCTCATGATAAGGACGTCCAAGAAAGGAAGTTGGCCCATATGTGGATTTTTTATGTAATGGATTCCTTTTAAGCTTCAAATCAAAATGTTCCTAAAATGATTTACTTATTCCTACTAAGTGTAATGTGAATTTTGATGTAATGGATTCCTTTTAAGCTCCAAATCAAAATGTTCCTAGAACAATTTACTTCTTGTAGTTACTTATGAATTAATTGCACATTGAATGTCTCTAAATACAAAGACATAACATGTCACACAAATGTGTACCATGTTGGCTCCTGACAACTAATGAAAAAAGACAAATTGAGAATTTAAATTTTGGGCTCAATTTTGAACCCTTTAAAATTAACTTAAGATAATGAAGTGAAAATCTGAAAGTAAGAATCGAATATACAAATATACAAACAAATACAATTACAATGAATAACTAATAATAATAAATATATTAAAATATGTAAATAAAAATAAAATATAATAAAATGTATGTAAATACATATAAATAAATGTACAATAGAAATTTAAAAAAAAGCTAAATGTAACACAAAAGTATCCACTTATAATATTAAGTCATCCCAACAAAATCAACCCAAAATCAAATGAGAATCAACATGGCTATGCAAATTTCAGCTTTTCCCAGTAGTCTCGTGGACCTCATCATGCTTCTCCATCCATTCTTCTTTGAAGCTTGAATTTGATGAATCTGAGGACGTTGCATCCTCGCTTACTGCTTGGTTTTTCAAGTCAATTGTATATTTATGACCCTTCTTTTTAATGGAGATTGTGTTCCATTTCTAGTTGTGGTTGGTTTTGGCTGCTACCAGCTAACCCCAACCCTACAATGTGTTGTTGTATGCTTCATTTCATAATGAAATGACAAAAAAATTTAATAAAAATGTTTGGGTTCCAATAATTACCTTTTGGCCCATTAAAACTTCAAGTACTTTAATGCCTTGTTGATCAAAACCCGCTAGTTGAAAATTTTGGGACCAAATGGTTGGCTTATCCAGACTTCTCCAAGTGTCTTCTGGAAGCATGTTCACACTAGACTCACCATCAATAATTGTATATGTATGCATATGTATATGTATATGTATATGTATACAATGTATATGTATGTATATGTGTATGTGTATTCATATGTATTTGTATACAATGATATATTGTATATAAATACATATACATATACATTGTATATATACGTATATACATACATACATATACACATATAATATACATTGTATACATATACATACTATATGTATATGTATACAATGTATTGTATATATACATATATGCATACATACATATACACATATAATATACATTGTATGCATACACATATTATATGTATATGTATTTGTATACAATGTATCATTATATACAAATACATATACATACACATACACATACATACGTACATATACACACATACATATACACACATACATATACATATACATATCCATACATATACAATTTTTGATGGTGAGCCTAGCGTGAACGTGCTCCCAGAAGACACTTGGAGAAATCTAGACAAGACAACCATTTGGCCCCCAACTTTTCAACTATATGTATGTATATGTATTTGTATACAATGATATATTGTATACAAATACATATACATTTTATACATATACATATTCATATATCTACATATACATACTATATGTATATGTATATACATATGCATATGCATATCATACATATACATATAAGGGTAAACTACAAAGTTGTGTCACACTTTGGGCTAAAATAATAATTTCAGTCAAGTAGGTTTAGGTCAAGTCAGAGTCAGCCGAGTGGTATTTGGCCAAATCAACATGGCATCGACGAGGTGCCGATGTGGTGTATATTTAGTGCCCATGTGGCCTGAAATATTCAGTCGAGTGGTTGTTGCTCGAGTCCCTTTCGGTCGAATCAATCAAACATAAAATAAAAAAATAGCTGTAGCGGTCAATTTTTGCATTTTTCGCCGAGTTTGTTGCTTTTGGATACTATTCTACCAAATACACAACATACATATCCATCCAACCCCACGTAGGAGTTCATTTTGCACGAAAGAGTTCATTTTCCACTCATTCTGAACAACAGTTTTTTATTTTGATTTTCATTATGCAGTGTTTTATTTTCATCATGTAGTATTTATAATTTCTTTGGAATGTAATGTAAATTGAAATGTTAGTAGTTAAGTGCTTTTGTTGTTTGTTTTTGTGAAGCATTGTGCCTGTGCTTGTGAAGAGATTTGATTTTTTTATTAAATTTTTTAAAACCCTAGCCGGGCCATGATTAGGGCACAGATTTTTTTACAGTAAAACACTGTTTAAAAGTAGGCATGTGAAATATGTAATAATATAATGGAATGGAAATTTTTTTAAAACCCTAGTTGTATAATACTATGACATGCTTTAGTATTAGTAAATCATAAATATAAATCATTGTAATCCTATATAAATTTTGATAGTTTGTCCAAAATCTCTACAGTCTTTTTAGAATTTTGATTGTAAATTTTATAGCAAAAATGTCTATTTATACAGCTATACAACTGTCTACATGCCCTTACTCATACTTTCATGATTTGCAGACAAGTCTGCCATGCTTAATATTATGTTTTGTGCATATATACACCAAAGCCAACATGTATGTGTTCCCTTGGTTTTAGAATGGTTGATTCAACAGACTGGTTGATTCAACAGATTGGTTGATTCAACAGACTGGTGATCAACCCACTTTCCTGCAGACCAAATTCTACTCAATTTGTTAGGCTACAATACACATATTACTATGGTTTTGATAATTCTGGATATGGGGATGGTAGGTCACTGGAAGAGTGTAGGAAAACCTACTTGGATGATTGTGATTTTCTAGGGTTTGGTTACAGACTTACTGGGACATGACAGTGTTTTTTAAAGTTTCTACTGGTTAATGGATATCAATCTCGAGGAATAAAAAATTACATGTATGTTAAAATATCTATAAATGATTCTTCAGCAATTAAGGCACCGTCCATGTCAATCAATTGCTCAAACAAAACATAGTCTCAACTTGTCAATACTTCCACAGTTATAAAGAGAGCAAAAAGAGATCAGTTAATTATTGCCCTCGCATCATTTGCTTCTACTATTGGAGTTACAGATATTGTTTGCATAGAACTCAGATGGTTAATATTATATTGTCTCTCTATATTTTAATATACACATGTATGCTATTATTATTTCTTTTACTGGATCCTTTTCTAGTGCTAGAACAATTAGGAAAGGTTCTCAGATATGGGCCGATCGTTACAATATCTAATTTGTGCTTCTGTTGCAATTACTCCAAGTTGTCTGTTATGCCAGTGGCTTTGACACAAAATAGGACTATTTTTGTTCATCTTTGATGTAGAGGACCTAGGACAGTTTGAGGATTCTACAGTTTGACAAGACCTTCTTCCAAACATTCAAGAACCTAATTCATGGATCAACATGAAAAAGTGGAAACAATAGTTAGTTTCTTTGGAACCATCATATAAAGGCTTGTTTGGCATACCATAGGACCCATCCAGACCATAGGCTAAGGTTTGACAAGTTTGGGTTTAGGACTTCCTTCACAAACCTATTAGGATCCTTGTAGCCCTTAAAATGAGAACAGTCAGCAACAACTTCTTCTAGTTTCCTGCAAACTTAAATCTTAGACAATCCTAAGATACCCTTTTTGATGCCCTATAACATATCAAAAACTTGGGGTACTTTGTTTTGGACAATATACCCTAACCTATAACTATCCTCTAACAGCCCTTGGCCAATTAGGCCTATTTTGTAAAGCAACTACCCTTTTCTTGCCTCACAAAACTTTCTGCACTAGTTAGACACTTCAACCTCATGTCTAAACCAAGGCTTTTTTAGGTTTTGAGGCCCCAGCATCGACTGCAACAGATGTGGCTTATATTGTTCCTTTCTACATACTCCTAGCACATGGTTTTGCTAGGTTTCTCAATCAAACTTCCCAAAATCCAGTTCACTACCTAAAATTCTTGCATAACATGAAAGAATAAATATCATTGAAGCCATTCCACTAATCTAGAAGGTTTGCAATCAGTGGAATGGTGAGGAAACCATAATTTTCTGTTAGAAACCCTAGATGAGGGTTTATCAAACCGTTTTCAGAAAGATGCAAATATATATGCTATACAAATGTTTCAAGAACTCAAACTAAATTCATTTGAAATTTTACTCATAGTACTTTCAGTCAATCATATCATGAAGCCACCACTCATCCGTACAGTCATACTAGACAGCCTAGAATAGTGACTGGAACAACAAAATGGGCAGAAAATAGAGTTTTACTTCCTTATTTCTCCTTGAATCAATTCAATACAGTACAACCATCACTTGGGGGGCTTAAAAGAAGTCTACCTTGACCAAGGGAAGTAGTTTCAAGTAGTTTGGATTGGTGGGAGGGTAGAAAACTTCCCTGCAACCACCTATCTGTTTACATCTTTTGTCGTATTTTCCTCCTAACTACATGTATTATCATATGCATCGGTGTTTTCAAACTTTACAAGGCTTTCATACATCATTAAAAGATGGATGAGCCTTTGACAAGGCATGACACTCCTTGACACATGCCAAAAAGGCTTACAATGTATGACTGCCCTATTACAATGCATGACTCTTATGATTGTTCCTTTACATCAACATGACTTCTTTTGGACATAGTCCTTATTACAAACATGGAAAATGGTTTTTCAAAACCTTATTACAACATGATCAAGCATGATTTATCAAAACCTTATTACAACATGATCAACCATGAAACAAAAAAAAACAACCATGGATCTTCATGATCCTCTTGGTGCTCCTGCACCATACTCCCTAGGTTGGAAGAAGACTCAAGTCCCTTGAGGAACTAGATCAGCAACAGTGGTTCCATGTTTCAAAATGTCTTCTTCAGTCATCCAAGTGGCATCCTCAGTAGGTAGGCCATTCCATTTGACAAGATACTGCTTGTAGATCTTCTTCCTAGTCTTCTTCAAGACCTTGGTGTCCAAGATGCATTCCAATTTCAAGGGTTGATTGGGTGGGAGACCCTTAACCCATTCCTCATGTCCTACTACTGTTACATCTGCCTCTGAATCTACATCAGTACTACCCCTATAAGGAAACAAATCTAAGACATAAAAGATAGGAGATATGGCCAAGCCTTGAGGAAGCTCAATCTCATAGGCATTGGGCCCAAACTTATGTACAATCTGGCAAGGGCCTATCTTCTTCAAGAGGAGTTTGGTTGGCTATCCCTTTGGAAGTCTTTCCTTCTTCAAATGTGCCATGACCAAATCCCCAACCTTGTATTGTACATCTCTCCTTCTCTCCTTGGCTTTCTCCTTATACTTCTCATTGTTCTTTTGGAGAGTTTCTCTTACATTATCATGGATGTCCTTCATGGCCAATGCAAAGTCTTCACCTTGAGCACTCTTCCTCTCCAATCCATGTAGATCCCTCAATTCAAGAATGCCTCTTGGGTGAATCCCATAAACAATCTCAAATGGACTCCTTCTTGTGCTTCTATTGGTGGAGTCATTGTAAGCAAATTCAGCTTGAGGGATGATCATATCCCATACCTCTCCATGTTGCTTTGTAAGACATCTAAGAAGATTTCCCAAGGACCTATTCACTACCTTAGTTTGGCCATCAGTCTAAGGGTGATAGGCTGAAGTGAATGACAACTGAGTGCCCAGCTTCTTCCACAAAGTACGCCAAAAGTGGCCCACAAACTTAGGATCCCTGTCAATCACAATGTTAAGAGGCAAACCATGGATTCTAACAATTTCTTTAAAGAACAAACCAGCAATGTGTGAAGCATCATTAGTGCATTTACATGACAAGAAATGAGCCATCTTACTAAACCTATCCACCACAACAAAAATGCTATCAAAGCCTCTTTGAGTCCTAGGAAGACAAAATCCATGCTAATACTTTCCCATGGCCTATGAGGAATAGGAAGTGGCTGATATAGACTAGCATTAGATGATGTTCCCTTTGCTCTTTGACAAATACTACAACTCTCAACAAATTTTCTGATGTCTGATTTTTAGGCCAAAAATAAAATCTTTTCACCTGATCCAATGTCTTATCCATCCCAATGTGACCTCCTAGACCACCACAATGCTTTTCCCTTATGATGTTCTCCCTCATGGAACACCTAGGGACACATAATTGGTTGTCTTTGATAAACAACCCCTGCTGGAACAAAAACTTAGAAAAATCAGAATGATATGCATCCAAAAGTTGAGAACAAATTTCATATACCTCCTTGAAATCTTCATCAGCCTGGTACATATGTTTGAGGGAATCAATTCCCACACTTTGTAACTAAATTTCTTACACCATACACACCCTTCTACTCAATGCATCTGCCACTTTATTGGCCTGCCCTTTCTTGTGCTTGATGGAAATTGTGTAGGCTTGGAGTTGTTCAACCCATTTCATATGTTTATGACTGAGTTTTTCCTGTGAATTCAGAAAACTAAGTGCATGATTGTCAGTTTAAACAATGAATTCTTTAGGCATGAGATAGTGCCTCTATTTCTTCAAGGCTTGCACCATGCATACAACTCCAAGTCATAAGTAGAGTACTTTCTCTTAGCATCATTTAGTTTTTCACTAAAGAAAGCAATTGGTCTACCCTCCTGACTCAAGATAGCCCCTATGGCAAGGTTACTAGCATCACATTCCACCACAAACAACTTATTAAAATCAGGCAAAACAAGAATGGGCTGTTGTGCTACCTTTTGTTTCAGAATTTAAAAAGAATCATTGGCTACCTTTGTCCAAGAAAACTTACATTTCTGCCCCCCTTTAATGGTATCCAAAATAGGTGCACAAATATGACTAAAACCCCTTATAAACTTCCTATAGAATGTTGCCAAACCATGCAAACATTTTACATCACCTATTGTTTTAGGAGTTGGCCATGACAAAATAGCCTCTACCTTTGCTAGATCCATCTTCAAATTGCCTTGGGAGATGACAAAACCAAGATAGGTGAGTTCTTCCTTCATGAAGACACTCTTCTCCATGTTGATCATCAATTGCTCATCATGCAACTTCTTCAAAACCTGATCCAAGTGTTGCAAATGTTCTTCCTTGGTCCTGCTGAAAACAAGAATGTCATCAAGGTACACCACAACAAATTTGCCAATGAAATCCTTCAACACTTCATTCATAAGGCACATATAAGTAATTGGGGCATTGGATAGGCCAAATGGCATCACCAACCACTCATAAAGACCCTCATTTGTTTTGAAGACTGTCTTCCATTTATCCTCTTGCTTTATCCTAATTTGATGATACCCACTCTTAAGATCAATCTTGGAAAAGTATCTAGCCCCTCCCAAACAATCCATGAGGTCCTCAATCCTTGGCATAGGGAACCTATATCTTATGGTGATCTTGTTAATAGCCCTCGAATCCATACACAGCCTCCATTTACCATCCTTTTTAGGGGCTAGGACTATTGGGATAGCACATGGGCTAAGACTCTTTCTCACCAAACCCTTATCCAATAATTCTTGCACGTGCTTGGCAATCTCTTCATTTTGAGAAGGTGTCATCTTGTAGGCTACTTTGTTTGGCAAAGTAGACCCTGGTATGAAGTCAATTTGGTGGCTTATGTCCTAGATAGGTGGCAATTCATTAGGAATCTCCTCTACCATGATACCCTTATACTTCTCTAACAATTGTTGCACCTCCTTGGGAACCTCTTCCTCACTAGGACCATACAAATTAGGACTATTTTTAGGCTTCAAAATTAGAGCATACCCTTGGGTTCCTTCCTCCTTAAGGGTGTTAAGAAACTCTTTACCACTTACACTCATGACACTTAACCCAACACTCTTCTCTACATTCTCATCTGCCAATGGATCCATTCTATACTTCCTACCATTCTTGGTTATGATGAAGGAGTTAGATTTACCATCATTTTGGGATTGAACATCATATTGCCATGGACGTCCTAATAGAAAATGACAAGCATCCATGGGGATTATATCACACAAAATCTTGTCCTTATATTCCCCTATCTCAAACTCTACCCAAGATTGTTCATCTACCAAGACTTGCTACCCCTTATTCAACCATGACACCTTATAAGGACTAGCATGAGGAAGTCTTTTCAATTTCAACTTGTCTACCATCTCAATGGAAACTAAATTTTTAGTTGAACCTAAATCAACAATTACCTTGCAAATCTTACCATAGGCTTTGCATGTTGTCCTGAACAATGTTTTCCTCTGAGGGGGTTCTTGTGTTTGAGGCACCTTCAACATGGTTCTCCTCATCATCAAGTTTTCTCCATCATGGACTGGGGATGCACTTCCAATTGGAGAGTTAACACTTTGGCAATCTTCCTCTTGGATCAACTGGTTCCTTCTCTCTCTACCATGAGAGCTTGAAGCTTGTTTCTCAGGGCATTTGAAGGCCGGATGTCCCACTTGGTTGCAATTGTAGCACCTTCCTGTGAAGACATTAGGACCTCTCCCTGGTTCACCAAATCCACCCCTTCCATTAGGTCTCCTTCCTCTAAAGCCTCCTCTAGAACCTGATTCTCCACTTTGTTCTTGGGAACTAGATTCCCCTTGACTTCTTTGAAATTGATTTCTACCTCCAAAACTGCCCCTACCTCTTGTTGGTCATGATGTTAGTCATTCGCAAACATAGAATAAAAGTTACACAACAACCTTTACTCATCTTGAAAGATACGATGAATTCAAAGAATTCATGATCCCAAGTCTCTGTTGATTAGGTCTTAATCTACTGACGTTACTCAGTGGTTGATGTGTGTTGCTGTTTTCCATTCAGGGGCCTTACGTGTTTCTGCACTGTTCATCATCATCATCTTCAAATATCCTGCTCTGGATGTTCGCTCTGCATAAGTCTCCAACAATTCTACCTCTGCACTGTAAATTTAGTCAAATAATGTGCATACAGGCTGATATTTGCATGATTTCTACCATTATTTATGATTCTTTGCATGATATTTTCAATACTACATACATTTAACCAAATATGCTAATGATCTTCAGTTACCTACGGGATTTCAGCATATTTCACTGTTTCTGCTTGTTATTTATCATGATTTGCAGTTATGGTGATGAATTAATGAAATTGAAAAAGGGAAAAGGGTTAAAGAATGAGATTCCCAAAACTACTGGACTTAGATCACTGATTCACATACAAGCTCCCATACTTGCAATGAAAAGAAGGAAAACTAGAAATCATACTTCACCAGGACATTCCACAAATCCGCATGATCTAGTGCAAAGCTTCAAAGGAAAAGTTGACAACAACATGTAATGAAATGAAAGCGCTTCCAGTTGAACACAGCATTCACCAGTACATATCCAGAAATCAACAGAAAGATTACGTAAAATTTACAATCAGGATGTAATCTAGAACTTCATATTCATTCAGTATGCTCAAGAACAGGTACATTTACAGTGATCTGAAGAAAGAACCTTGACATTTCAACAATTCTATCCCCATTAGTCTCAGTAATCCGATCTCCTAATTGATTCTACAGTAATTAGCTTTTTGCGCCAGATGCGTCTGTGTATTCTAATGTATTTCTCCTTTCTAAAATGACAAGCCCTGTTCCTTATATAGAACAACCGCCAAAAAACGGTTACGACGATCCAAAGATCAGGATCCTCTCATAACAAACAACGGTCCAGATGAAAAGCACATGCTTCGTCAGTTGGCAAATGCACAGCTGGCACAGAATATTCCAGCATCTTCGACTTGATTCGGTCTCCAGCTGGCAAACAGCATATTTGACAATATCCTCCTCATTTCTGGCCCATGTTGACTCCATGCGTAACTTTGTAATTATCAGCTTCAGCAGCATCATCATGATTTCAACGCTCAGCTTCAGCAGCATCATGACTTCAATGTTCAGCTTCAGCAGCATCATGACTTCCTGCAAATAAACAGACAAACATTAAGTTCATCATCATGTGGATAAACAACAGGAAGTAAACATTTTATTAAACATACCTCCCCATGTGCAGCCACAGGCAATCAGGCTTTACCTGTGGAAAATATGCACTAAATGCATAAACAGCATAAAAACAACCAGGTCAACCCTCGTTGACCAAAATCAGGCAGTCGGGCTTTCAAATTTCTATCGCTTCATGTTTTTGCCCATTTTCTTGTATATCGGGTTCAAATATGATCAGGTATGTCAAAAAATACAAGGAAATAACTACCCCTAACAAATTACTTCATACCTGGCTTTGCATGCTCTGTTTGAATGTTTCGGGTCATCATCATCATGTTCGCATCAGTGCGACCACATATGATCAGGTTGACAATATTAGACTTGGCCGATGGCAACAGTTATACCTACGCCGAAAATCATGATGATGACCAACTCTATGTCTTGTATCTAGCCGCAGGATATTGTGAAATATGATGCTCCTCGCCTCCGAATGCTCTGAGGAAAAGCACATCAGGATGTTTTGTTTTTGCGTATTCGGGGAAGACATCATCATCATCATCATGATGAAGACAAACAGGAGGACTTGGAAAATGATCCTGCCGCTGAGGAAAATCATGATGACGTCATCGTCATCATCAGGCTTGGTTAAAATGCAAAGGGATGACGTCATCGTCATGTTTCGTTAAGATCAGGAGGTAAATGGAATATCGGGTTCCCTCTAAGGAAGATGATCGCGTCATGAACGCAGTATGACCCCTTTCGGCTAAGGCGATCCGCTCGAAAGATCAGGATGATGAACATCATCATCATCATATCCGCATTGGGTGATTTAGAGTATGATCCTGCTGAAAGTCCTGATGACGTCATCAAGATATCCGGGGCTTGTGTTAATCTTCGAACATGACGTCATCGTCATCATCACATTGGCGAAATGAATCACGCCTTGGAAAATATCCTGCCTAAGGAGAAAGGTGATGGTGACGTCATCGTCATCATCATATTTGCAAAAGGTTACTCTTGTCGGCAGGATGATACTACGAACTGTCGGGAAAGACTAACAAGATCATGATGATCTTGTTCAACAAGGTTTGGGAAAGGAAAATCATCCTTCGTTTCGAAATATAAGGTGATCATCATGATCACACAAAAGGAGATCAGGAGGATATTAGGAAATGTCGGGTCCTGAAATATCATGATGATGTTGATCACCAAGACTGTCGTGCGCGCGCAAATTATGCAGATGGCAGATTTCTCTAAGTAAGGTGATATTATAATATCAGCATGATATTATGATATCGGGTGATGTTGGAATATCATGATGCTCGCAATGTTTCCAAGGTTACTCGACGGGTAAAACACACTAGCACTTAAGATTGACGTCCGGATGTTTCGGGACTGCATGATTTTTATCAGGTGATAGAGTAAGATCATGATGATGACCTTTGGCGATACAAAAGACCGCCTGACGGGAAAGGATTATTACGACTTAAACTTGACGTCCGGATGTTTCGACCTCAGGATATTATCGGGGGGCTTTTCAAATATCATGATGATGATGTTCATACAGCAATTATCAGGTTTGACCAAAGCTTTGACTGCTCACAACTCCCTCATATGGACGAATTTTCAAGTGGTGCAAAAGGCAAACCTGCATGGAATTTCAAGCTCTTTCTAAACATGAGGTCATAGAGACAAAATATGAACTTTGACAAACTAACCTCATGATGATGACCTACCTCATCCTGACCTTCATGATGATGATGCACCTGACTTATTTTTACCAAACCGCCAGAAACAGACAACACAAGCCAAAACAAAAGTTGGGTCCCTGTTTTGCCAAGTCAAAATGGGGCGTGTTGTGTAACCACACAACAACTTGCCACCAAAGAAAACAACAAAATTCAAATGATTCAAGTGATGTGATCACATTTATCTATAGTGTTCTAATTCTGTCTAAGTAAAATCATCATGATCTTTGAATGATAAAATTTCATTATGGTGATAAAGCTAACAAAGGATCAGGTGTGTGCAGATGATTAATTATCCTCATCTTGAAAGTAAGTTGAAAACATAAGTAACTGGTGTTAAACTACATAGTTGGAGATCATCCCTCATAGCCAACCTGGATAGAGCCTTGCTGCCAGCAGGCGTCTATAGCCCCGGCAAGGTTATCTATACAATCTCCCTAAGTAGGGCTCCACTGCCAGCAGGCGTCCATAGCCCCGGTAGAGTTACTTAGATGGCCTAAGTTTATTGTTTATATATTTTCTATTTATATACTTATATTTGATATCATCATGTCAGCTCATTTATACAAGGAGTAGTCACTTGCAGCTTTAGGTTGGAGATTGTACTGGTAGCAAGGGAGTCCCTTTAGATTTTTCACTTAACACCTATACTCATATCTTCAACAAACCCAAGGCTGTTAGGTGTTTCATTGTGTTTGATTCACTTTGGACAAGAAAAAGTACCCTGATGAAAAGACATCATAAACCTGATCATGAGTATTTATCAGAATGAATTACAATCTATATCTAAATCTGATCTCATCACTTGAATCCTAACAATTTAGTTATTTTCTTAGGTGATGAAGTGCATCATCCTGACTTACCAGAACAAGGTCCCAACCAACAAACAACAACAACAACAAGCAAACTGTACAAACAACTATACAAATATACAATATGATACACAAGACTGTCATGAAGTCACTCAGGCCTGGAAATAATGTTTGAGGAATTGTCCATTGACTGGCAACGGGACATCCTCACCTGTCAGGTTCTTAAGCCTATAAGTGCTGTCTCCTAAAATTTCAGAAATCTGAAAGGGACCTATCCATAGTCTATCGAACTTACCATGACCACCTTTCCTTTCATGGGCTTTATCCCACATCAGGACTAAATCTGATATCCTGAAAGCTTTAATTCTGGTTCTCTTGTCAAACCAGCGTTTGACAACAGCCTGATGTTTTGCAAATTGGTCAATCGCTTGGCTTCGTTTTTCTTCCAGATGCATCAACTGAAGCAACCTGACTTCCTGCTTATTATCTATGCCTAGATAGTCTTGGGCAAACTGCAGAGTAGGAATTTTCAAGTTTACAGGGAGGATAGGGTCTACCCCATATACTAGCTGGAAGGGTGAGTTTCCCAATGCAATTTTCATTCTAGTTCTGTCTACCCATAAGGCATATTTCAGAAATGAGTTCCATTCCCTAGGATTTTTCTCTATCAATTTTCTTATGATACTCAGTAAATTCTTATTGGTGGATTCTGCTAATCCATTTCCCTGGGGATAGTAATTGGATGAGAACTTAAGTATGATCCCATGATCAAAAGCCCAACTTGACAATTTAGTGGAAATGAAGGCAGAACCATTATCACTTACCAATGCATAAGGAATCCCATACCTGGTGACAATGTTGCTTTCCAGAAATTTAATGACATCATCAGCAGTACAAGTTTTGCTGCTGATAGCCTCAGTCCATCTGGTACAATAATCAGTAATTGTTAGGACATACCTCTGGCCTGAAGAAGACGGAGGATTGATTGGTCCTATGAAATCCATGCCCCATTGTGCAAATGGGCGCTCTTCCATCACTGGCTGCAACGGTTGTGCAGCATATTTTTCTCTGTTGGCAGCAACCTGGCAAACATGACAACATTTAACATGATCAGCTGTGTCTTTAAAAATTGTAGGCTAGTAATATCCTACTCTGAGGATTGCATGTGTGGTGGCCAACGCTGATCCGTGGGCAGTTCCAAACTTGTCATGTAACTCTGTCAAAACTTTATTGGCTTCTGGTTTCTCTAAGCATCTCAGGTATATCCCTTCATAATTCTTTTTAAACAGGGCTCCTCCCTTCATCATATATTTCTGGGATCTTATCTTTAAGGCTCTTCTCTGTGAGGCTTGCATCCTCGAAGGACATCCTCCAGTGATCAGGATGTGCCTGATGTCTGAATACCATTCTTTATTGTCTTTCTCATCGATTACATACTGCTGACTGATGATGTTTGGATCAGTTTCAGATATCATCTGGCTCAGAGCCTGTCCTCTTACTAGCTTCATGGGTGTGATCTCCATGTCATATTCTTGTAGTACCATAATCCATTTGGCCCTTTTTTCACCAGGTTCACTCTGCATCAGCAGCATCTTTACTGCTGCATCTGGTACCACAGCAATCACTTTGCTTCTCAGTATATAATGTCTGAACTTTTTTACTGCTCTGACTAATGCAAGTGCCTGTCTTTCAACATCTACATATCTCAACTCAGCATCCCTGAAAGGACAGCTCATGAAGGCAATTGGTTTCTCTTCTTTATCTTCATTTCTTTGAGTTAACACTGCTGCAGAAGTATGTTCTGAAGCAAATGAGTAGATGTAGAAATCTTTTGTATAATCTGGACTAATGAGGACAGGAGCATCTGAAATGGCCTTCTTTATATCTTCAAAAGCAGCTCTGGCTTCTGGTGTCCAGTCAATTTGTGCATCTTTTTTCAACATGGCATTCAGTGGTCTGACAATCTCAGCAAAGCCAGTGATGAACTTCCTCACAAAATTTATCTTACCAAAATAAGATTTAAGCTCCTTTTTGCTTCCTGGAAGTGGTAATTTCATAATAGATTCCACCCTGTCAGGATCAATGATAATCCCATCCTCTGTGATCAGGTGGCCTAGTAACTTTCCTGTTGTGACCCCGAATATGCACTTCTTGGGATTCAAAGATATTCCATATTCTTCACATTTCTTTAGTACACTTCTGAGGTCAGCAACATGATCTCCTCTTTCCTTGGAGAATACTGTCAGGTCATCCATGTAGATGACTATACATTTTCCTATTAAGCCTCTGAAGGCTATGTCCATTGCTCGCTGGAATGTAGCTCCAGCATTTATCAGTCCAAACGGCATACGTCTATATGCAAATATCCCCCATTTTGTGGTGAAGGCAGTTTTTAATCTGTCAATTTTATCAACCATCACTTGGTTGTATCCTGAAAAACCGTCCAAGAAGGACATCATCTTGGCTCCATTTACCATCTGCAGAACTTCATCCAAAGAGGGCAAAGGATAGTTATCCTTTTCTGATGCTCTGTTCAGGTTCCTGAAATCCACACACAATCTGATGTCTCCATTCTTCTTCCTGACTGGTACCAGATTTGCCACCCAAGTGGAGTGCCTTACAGGAAATATTATCCGGGCATTTAACAATTTCTTGACCTCTTCAAGGATGATGGGCTCAAGCAGAGCATTGACTGGCCTCTGCTTCTGTCTGAAAGGTTTTGCATCTGGCTTGAGAGGTATAGTATGAGTTATGACAGAAGTGTCATACGTCTTCAACTCGTCATAAGTCCATGCAATTACATGTATATAATCCTTAAGGGCCTGAGTTATTCCTTCTAACTCTTCAGGTGTACAAACTTTACCCAACAAGACATTTCTCTTGTCATCAGCTTGTCCAATATTCACCTGTGAATATTGACCTCCATCTGCCTTAGGCAGATCCTTATGTTTGAGCATATTATCCAGATCAAAGGCTCTTTCTAATTCAATCATACCTTTGGGAATTGTGTTGCTAGGCAACTCTAATATCTCATCTTCTTCCCAGACATGATCTTCCATACCATTTTCATCTATGATCTGAGCTTCAAATACGTCTCTGTTTGATATGAAGTCCAGGATGTGTTGATCATCATCAAACACTTGGAGATTAGTCACATTGTCAGGTACCGAAGGTACTGACACCAATTCTACTGAAAATCTCTTCAGACCAGATATAGACAGCGGTTCCAGCGTACTGGCGGCCTGAGCAAGTGCATCTGCCCTTTGGTTCTGTTCTCTTGGCACGTGAACGATGTTGAAGGCATCAAAGTCTTCAATCAGGTCCCACACACGATGTCTGTAATTTGACAGCTTTCTGTAGTTACAAGAGTAAATTCCCCTTACTTGTCTCACAACTAGTTCTGAATCTCCAAAGACATGCAGGATCTTCACCTTCTTCTTATGTGCAAACAACAGTCCATGAATCAGAGCTTCATACTCTGTGACATTATTAGTGCAGGGGAACTGTAATCTGTAAGCTGCTAAATAGGATTTTCCTGATGGATCAACAAGGTCAATTCCTACCCCAGAACCCTGCTTAGATTTGGATCCATCAAACCTCAGGATCCAAGGCATATCTTCAGCAGGACATTTGCTTGAGCTTTCCTTTTTCTTTGCAGCTCTGGCTGCTGCTCCACCTGATATCCACCTTAACTTAGGTGTGTCATCTTCAAGCTTCTTCTTTCCTTTATCTGATGAGCCTGATGGCTTTTCTGTTTTCTCTTCCATCCTAGCAGGAGGATGATGTTCAGCACATACAGCTGCATGCTTCTTCAAAATGTGTAAGCACAGTGAGCAAGTGGTTTCTGAGTGAGGCGCCTCATGCACCCTACACCAACCTTTAATTAAAACCTCCTGGGATCTACACTGTTGTGTCATTTTTTTTATTTCTTTGACCAGAAATTCTTCGAACTTCGTCAGGTCACTGCCTTTATCCTCATCAGACAACTCGTAATCCGGTTCCATGAAGCAATCACTACCAGGAGTGATCTTTTCCTTTCTCGCATCATTCGTCTGATTGGACACCAGGATCTCTTCTATTTTTCGGATATGATCCTCATCAGGATCCGTCGATTCTTCTGTTCCTGCAGAAGACAAATAAAAATTAGTATCATCATCATCATCAGATGTAGCACTCACCTCGGAATATGATGATGATGCTTCACTATACGTCTGCTCCAGCATGATCATGTCTAAGCATGGTTCGCAAGTCTTTTCCGAGTGTGCTTCGCCATGCAATCTACACCATCCGTCAATCAAAATATCATTAGCAGGTATATTTAATAATTGACAATGTTTTATCTGAGTAGATAAATGCATCTGAAAATCCCTGAAGCGATCTATTTTGTTGTCATTATCAGGATCATTATTAAGTTCTGCAACTGGCAAATCCTCATGATAATCATCATCATGATGATGATGAACATCAAGCATCAGGACCTCTTCTATTTGGACAGTTTGCGGCCTGATGTGATAAACTCCAGGTTCTACGTTTACATACATGATCTCATTTGTTCTGTTATATTCCGTGATCATATGTTTCATCCTAGGCTCAGCGTCAATCCGGATCTGATTAGGTATACCCTTCCATGGCAACCACATGTGACTGAAGTCTGTGGACATGTATCCGTTAAGCGTTTTAGACCAGTCCCGGCTAAGCAACATCCCGTATGTATCAGGTATGTCAACTACCTGAATGTCAATGTAATACTGGATCCTAGGATCAGACGCTAGCTGCATGTGAATGTGAGTGAGTTCTCCTACGACACTTACTTCTGTCTTGTCCAGTTGAGTGACCTTCTTTAAGGATTTAGCAGGATGCAGTCCTAATGCGTTGCATATTGACAAAGGCATAACATTAGTTGAGGCTCCCGAATCAACTAAACAATTGTGCAAATTCTTACTGAACATTCTTATGGTGAGGAGAAACGGAGGTGATTCAGTTTTATCTCTGTACAAGGTCATGTGAGAGGTTTCAGCAGCTTGGACTGTGGCTGACACTTTGGGCTTGACAGTGTTATCTTTAGCAGTATGGTCTCTGCTATGGGATTGACTCGAAAGGTGATTATCCTCTTTAGAAGCAGGATCATCCAGCGACTTCATGAATGCCCTTTTGATGGCAGGAGTTTTCAGTAACTCAGATAGGGACAGCTGATCTTGATTTTCTTCATTTCATCAGCCAAATAACTGACTAACTTGTCAGACTCATGAGGTGCATTTGCGACTTTTGTTACTGTGTTTTGAGGAGACAAGTATTGAGCATTCACCTTAGGGAACCCAGGGTTATTGCTAACCTTAGGATCAGGAGGTGTGTTGAAGTTGTTTGGAGGTAGAGATGATGTCAATGGACCGGCAGGTCTGTTGGCATTACTCCTCAGGTTATAACTATGCTTACCAGGGTATTGCTGCTGGTATGCATGTACTTCCTCATGCTCTCTTGTAGGTTCGTTTTCATCCTCAAAAGGGAAGACATAGTTTGCTTCAAAGGTTAAGGCAGATTCTTCACAAGTCCGATTATAATCTTGATGAGGCTGATTAGTGTAGGTTTCCAGCACAAAAGCTGAGTCATATCCACAAGGAACTATTTCATTTCCTTTTGCCTGAGGTGGATTTCCAGAAGTATTAGACACTTCAGTCTGAAAGATGTTGGCAGCAATCCTAAATTGTGGACAATCTAATTCTGCATGTGCATTGGTGTTGTGAATCCTGCACCAATTGGTAAGGGCTGCTTCAGCAAGATTGACTCTAGTAGTCTGTTTGGCTTCACCAAGAGGCTGATTGTCTAGGGGTGATGGTAATGAACCATTATTCGGCCTGGAGTTCCACACTCTGGGCTGCCTAGGAGGATTATTGTTATTTGCAGCACTACTGTTGAAGTTATTGTTGTATCCTCTGTCAGGGTAATTTGGTCTGTCATTGGAATAACTCCTATTCTGACCTGACTGTGAATAAAACCCTTGATTTCTCAAGTGTGTTACTTCTGTGGTGAGTTTTCTCAACTGAGCAGCAATTTCTTTGATTTCCTCTTTCTCCTCTTGAGCTTTGGCCACTACATTTTCAGTCTGAGGCTGGAAAAAGGAAGATCCATGGTTATTGTGGGATAGATCTGTACCCTGAGGTGTCTGAGTATGTGCAGGATATTGTGGCAATTGGCCACTTCCATTAGGAGGAGGCATAATACTCAATGGAGGTACTTGCAAAGGTGCAGGCATGATTGCTGGGGGCATCACTGCTCCATTTGGATATTGTGCAGGATATTGTGAAGGATAAGCTGCAGGATACTGTGCTGGATATTGTGATTGTACGCCAGGCAAAGTAGGGAATGCTATATTTGGAGTAGGAGCAGGTATCAGCTGCTGATTTACCTTGATAGCTTCTTGAAAAGCTCCTGTCAATGTGGTGATCTCAGGATGTGTTCTCCTGATGAACATGGCGGTTAATGGATCCAGGGCTGAATAATAAATACTTCTAGCAGCATCATCAGCCACCACATATGGGGTAACTAGCTTGGACAACATTTTCTGGAACCTAGCATTGAAATTTGCAATAGGTTCATGCTCAAATCTCTTAATTGTGGCAAACAGGTGGTAATTCATGGATGGATCAATAGGGACCTTGAATCTGTCAAGAAAGGCCTTCTCTAAGACAGCCCACGAACCTACAGAAGATTGACCAAGACTGATGAACCAATTATAAGCCTCTTCCCCTAAGGAAAAAGGGAATAATCTGCACACCACATCCTGATGCTCTATTCTGGCTCTGCAGCAAGCTTCTTTAAACGTCCTGATATGATCATCCGCATCCTGATAAGGATGGTATTTTGGACAAAGTTTGTCCGGATACTTTGGTAACTCATGATACGCAGTAAAGGTCAATGGTGATTCTGCTGCAAAGAACGACATTGCAACCTGAGGGGGCTGAACTGGTGGTGCAATTGGCCGAGGTTGGACTAAAGGTATACCCTGAGGTTGAACAGAAGGGGTCACGGGTATACCGGAAGGTATTTGCAAACCAACAGGAGTTACAGGAGGAGGTCCTGGTGAAGTTCTGGACGCACTAGACTCTGGAGTATGGTGAACGTCTACAGTCTTAGGTCTAAAACCTCTAACAGGCAATTCTTCGAAAATTTCACTATGTCTAGACCTGGTATTTACCCTGTGAGCCAGGATTTCTCGATTTGGAGGCAAATTGGCTGAACTTTGCAAATATTGGCTGGATTCCACCGGATGAGGTGATATTTGCGGTCAACTTGCAAATCAGACTGAATATTTACGCAATATTTGCGAAGACACTGCAAATATGACAGGATATTGGGATACTCTGATCGTTAGCACAAGATCTCACGTGTTTAAAGGCTCAAATTCTCAAAGCTTGAACAAATTTATGCATCTTTGGCCAATATTTAGTGAATTTAAAGAAATCTACTGTAAAGCTTGCAATATTTATGTGAGATTTGGAAATCTTTACACAGAATGTGCATATACAAACTTGTCGCAGCAAATATTTACGCAATATGATGAAATTCACAAATGATCTGAAGTTACCTTACTCTGAGCGTCATCAAACCTGAAAGTACTGATGATGAACGTGATCTTCCGGACTCAAGGCCCTCCTTCTAGCGCCAATTTATGTTGGTCATGATGTTAGTCATTCGCAAACATAGAATAAAAGTTACACAACAACCTTTACTCATCTTGAAAGATACGATGAATTCAAAGAATTCATGATCCCAAGTCTCCGTTGATTAGGTCTTAATCTACTGACGTTACTCAGTGGTTGATGTGTGTTGCTGTTTTCCATTCAGGGGCCTTACGTGTTTCTGCACTGTTCATCATCATCATCTTCAAATATCCTGCTCTGGATGTTCGCTCTGCATAAGTCTCCAACAATTCTACCTCTGCACTGTAAATTTAGTCAAATAATGTGCATACAGGCTGATATTTGCATGATTTCTACCATTATTTATGATTCTTTGCATGATATTTTCAATACTACATGCATTTAACCAAATATGCTAATGATCTTCAGTTACCTACGGGATTTCAGCATATTTCACTGTTTCTACTTGTTATTTATCATGATTTGCAGTTATGGTGATGAATTAATGAAATTGAAAAAGGGAAAAGGGTTAAAGAATGAGATTCCCAAAACTACTGGACTTAGATCACTGATTCACATACAAGCTCCCATACTTGCAATGAAAAGAAGGAAAACTAGAAATCATACTTCACCAGGACATTCCACAAATCCGCATGATCTAGTGCAAAGCTTCAAAGGAAAAGTTGACAACAACATGTAATGAAATGAAAGCGCTTCCAGTTGAACACAGCATTCACCAGTACATATCCAGAAATCAACAGAAAGATTACGTAAAATTTACAATCAGGATGTAATCTGGAACTTCATATTCATTCAGTATGCTCAAGAACAGGTACATTTACAGTGATCTGAAGAAAGAACCTTGACATTTCAACAATTCTATCCCCATTAGTCTCAGTAATTCGATCTCCTAATTGATTCTACAGTAATTAGCTTTTTGCGCCAGATGCGTCTGTGTATTCTAATGTATTTCTCCTTTCTAAAATGACAAGCCCTGTTCCTTATATAGAACAACCGCCAAAAAATGGTTACGACGATCCAAAGATCAGGATCCTCTCATAACAAACAACGGTCCAGATGAAAAGCACATGCTTCGTCAGTTGGCAAATGCACAGCTGGCACAGAATATTCCAACATCTTCGACTTGATTCGGTCTCCAGCTGGCAAACAGCATATTTGACAATATCCTCCTCATTTCTGGCCCATGTTGACTCCATGCGTAACTTTGTAATTATCAGCTTCAGCAGCATCATCATGATTTCAACGCTCAGCTTCAGCAGCATCATGACTTCAATGTTCAGCTTCAGCAGCATCATGACTTCCTGCAAATAAACAGACAAACATTAAGTTCATCATCATGTGGATAAACAACAGGAAGTAAACATTTTATTAAACATACCTCCCCATGTGCAGCCACAGGCAATCAGGCTTTACCTGTGGAAAATATGCACTAAATGCATAAACAGCATAAAAACAACCAGGTCAACCCTCGTTGACCAAAATCAGGCAGTCGGGCTTTCAAATTTCTATCGCTTCATGTTTTTGCCCATTTTCTTGTATATCGGGTTCAAATATGATCAGGTATGTCAAAAAATACAAGGAAATAACTACCCCTAACAAATTACTTCATACCTGGCTTTGCATGCTCTGTTTGAATGTTTCGGGTCATCATCATCATGTTCGCATCAGTGCGACCACATATGATCAGGTTGACAATATTAGACTTGGCCGACGGCAACAGTTATACCTACGCCGAAAATCATGATGATGACCAACTCTATGTCTTGTATCTAGCCGCAGGATATTGTGAAATATGATGCTCCTCGCCTCCGAATGCTCTGAGGAAAAGCACATCAGGATGTTTTGTTTTTGCGTATTCGGGGAAGACATCATCATCATCATCATGATGAAGACAAACAGGAGGACTTGGAAAATGATCCTGCCGCTGAGGAAAATCATGATGACGTCATCGTCATCATCAGGCTTGGTTAAAATGCAAAGGGATGACGTCATCGTCATGTTTCGTTAAGATCAGGAGGTAAATGGAATATCGGGTTCCCTCTAAGGAAGATGATCGCGTCATGAACGCAGTATGACCCCTTTTCGGCTAAGGCGATCCGCTCGAAAGATCAGGATGATGAACATCATCATCATCATATCCGCATTGGGTGATTTAGAGTATGATCCTGCTGAAAGTCCTGATGACGTCATCAAGATATCCGGGGCTTGTGTTAATCTTCGAACATGACGTCATCGTCATCATCACATTGGCAAAATGAATCACGCCTTGGAAAATATCCTGCCTAAGGAGAAAGGTGATGGTGACATCATCGTCATCATCATATTTGCAAAAGGTTACTCTTGTCGGCAGGATGATACTACGAACTGTCAGGAAAGACTAACAAGATCATGATGATCTTGTTCAACAAGGTTTGGGAAAGGAAAATCATCCTTCGTTTCGAAATATAAGGTGATCATCATGATCACACAAAAGGAGATCAGGAGGATATTAGGAAATGTCGGGTCCTGAAATATCATGATGATGTTGATCACCAAGACTGTCGTGCGCGCGCAAATTATGCAGATGGCAGATTTCTCTAAGTAAGGTGATATTATAATATCAGCATGATATTATGATATCGGGTGATGTTGGAATATCATGATGCTCGCAATGTTTCCAAGGTTACTCGACGGGTAAAACACACTAGCACTTAAGATTGACGTCCGGATGTTTCGGGACTGCATGATTTTTATCAGGTGATAGAGTAAGATCATGATGATGACCTTTGGCAATACAAAAGACCGCCTGACGGGAAAGGATTATTACGACTTAAACTTGACGTCCGGATGTTTCGACCTCAGGATATTATCGGGGGGCTTTTCAAATATCATGATGATGATGTTCATACAGCAATTATCAGGTTTGACCAAAGCTTTGACTGCTCACAACTCCCTCATATGGACGAATTTTCAAGTGGTGCAAAAGGCAAACCTGCATGGAATTTCAAGCTCTTTCTAAACATGAGGTCATAGAGACAAAATATGAACTTTGACAAACTAACCTCATGATGATGACCTACCTCATCCTGACCTTCATGATGATGATGCACCTGACTTATTTTTACCAAACCGCCAGAAACAGACAACACAAGCCAAAACAAAAGTTGGGTCCCTGTTTTGCCAAGTCAAAATGGGGCGTGTTGTGTAACCACACAACACCTCTAAAATTTCTGCCACCTCTTCCTCTATTTTGCTACTCACCTTTCCTCTTCAACTTCTCTTCAGCCCTCAATGCCATTTGAAAGCATTTGTCCATGGTTTTAGGGGTTAGTATACTGATTTCATCTTATATACTAAACTTCAAACCATTTAGATACCTTGCCACTTTACCTTTTTCATCCTCCATATGTCCACAACAAAGAGATAACTTGTGAAACTCCTCGGTGTAAGTGGCCACATCCAAATCTCTTTGTTTGAGATTTTGCATCTTCTTGTAGATCTGCACCTCATGGTCTGATGGAAGGAATTGGGACTTGATCCTCTCCAACATTCTACCCCATGAAGAGATCATGCTCTTTCCACTCTTCACCCTCTCACCTTGGGTGTAATTCCACCATGTAAGGGTAGCACCCTTGAGTTTAGTTTTTGCAAACTTCACCCTCTTGTTCTTAGGAACTTCTTTGTATTCAAAGTAGTTATTTAGGGCCTCAATCCACTCCATAACTTCATCAGCATTCATCTTTCCACTAAACATTGGAATCTCCATCCGAGCCTCTGAAGAATCTTTGCCAATTGCCTTGATGGCCTCAAGGAAATGTTTCTGTTCTGCAGGTATCTCTGCCTCTTCTTGATTTTCTTCTTCTTCCTCCTCTTTTTCTTCCTCTCCATCAGAACCTTCATCTATCCTCTTCCCTATCCTTAGTGCCTTCAACTCATCTTGGAGTGCTTCCTTGACTCACTCTGAATTTTCTCTTCCATCTCTTTGAATTTCTTAACCACCTTAGTGGTCATCCCTTTTGGAGGCATGTTGCTAGCCTCTCCTTCACTCTCCTCTACTGACATATACTAGGTCTTACACACAACCAGATGATAGAACCTTTTATGGCTCTGATACCACTATGATGTAGAGGACCTAGGACAGTTTGAGGATTCCACAGTTTGACAAGACCTTCCAAACATTCAAGAACCTAATTCATGGATCAACATGAAAAAGTGGGAACATAAGTTATTTTATTTGGAACCATCATGTAAAGGCTTGTTTGGCATACCATAGGACCCATCCAGACCATTGGCTAAGGTTTGACAAGTTTGGGTTTAGGACTTCCTTCACAAACCTATTAGGATCCTTATAGCCCTTAAAATGAGAACAGCCAGCAACAACTTCTTCTAGTGGCCTGTAAACTTAAATCTTAGACAATCCTAAGATACCCTTTTTGATGCCCTACAACATATCACAAACTTGGGGTACTTTGTTTTGGACAATATACCCTAACATATAATTGTCCTCTAATAGCCCTTGGCCAATTAGGCCTGTTTTGTAAAGAAACTACCCTTTTTTTACCTCATAGAACTTTTTGCACTAGTTAAACACTTCAAACTCATGCCCAAACCAAGGCTTTTTTAGGTTTTGATGCCCCAGCATTGACTGCAATAGATGTGGCTTATACTGTTCCTTTCTACATACTCCTAGCACATGGTTTTGCTAGGTTTCTCAATCAAACTTCCCAAAATCTAGTTCACTGCCCAAAATTTTTGCATAACATGAAAGAACAAACAACATTGAAGCCATTCCACTAATCTAGAAGGTTTGGAATCAATGGAATGGTGAGGAAACCATAATTTTCTGTTAGAAACCCTAGATGAGGGTTTATCAAACCGTTTTCAAAAAGATGCAAATATCTATGCTATACACATGTTTCAAGAACTCAAACTACATTCATTTGAAAGGTTACTCATAGTACTTTCAGTAAATCATATTATGAAGCCACCACTCATCCATATAGTCGTACTAGGTGGCCTGGAACAGCAACTGGAACAACAAAATGGGCAGAAAATAGAGTTTTACTTCCTTATTTCTCCTTGAATCAATTCAATACAGTGCAACCATCACTTGTGGGGCTTAAAAGGAGTCTACCTCGACCAAGGGAAGGAGTTTCAAGTAGTTTGGATCGGTGGGAGGGTAGAAAACTACCCTGCAACCACCAATCTGTTTACATCTTTTGTCTTATTTTCCTCCTAACTACATGTCTTATCATATGCATCGGTGTTTTCAGACTTTACAAGGCTTCCAAACATCATTACAAGATAAATGAGCATTTGACAAGGATTGGCACTCCTTGACACATGCCAAAAAGGCTTACAATGTATGATTGCCCCATTACAATGCATGACTCTTATGACTGTTCCTTTACATCAACATGACTTCTTTTGGACATAGTCCTTATTACAAACATGAAAAATGGTTTTTCAAAACCTTATTACAACATGATCAACCATGATTTATCAAAACCTTTTTACAACATGATCAGCCATGAAACAAAACAAAACAACCATGGATCTTCATGATCCTCTTGGTGCTCCTACACCAATCTTCCCTTGCTCATCGATTACTGTATAAGACTATCCAATGCTTCTTCTAGAAATTTGGATGTAGATGTCATTTTCTTGTATAGTACATAGGGTATGGTCAATCGATCACAATTTGAATGTAGTATGGTTTTAGTTATAAATGACAGCATCTTCTTGCAATAATCAAGCTATAGTGAAACTGTCACATGGTTAATTTTTGTAATATAACCTTGAATGAGTATTATTTGAATGAAATTTTTTTGGCTTCTCTTTAAGCAATTGACCCCTTCTTTTAGTCTGTATGTTTATGTTGGAATTTCAGTCTCGAAATAAAGTAATTCTGGGATAATTTATAGAATTTTATGGACTTTTTAAGTTTAAGACCAACAAATGAGCATAACAGATAGGAAGATGAACACAAGCAACACTAAAACACCACACAAACAACACCGAGATAGCACAAAGAACAAACTAAGTATGACCATGGAGGGTGGTCAATTCCCCCTATTCCTTTATTTAACTTCTCCCACCAAGTAGGAGTCTCACCACTATCCACTTGTATCCCTTTTAGCTTCTTCTTGGATTTCTTAGCTTTATCATTAGAAACTTGCTTCCTCTTCTCAAGCTTAGATTTTATAAGTGCAATACTAGTGGCAGAGCACCACATCGTATCTTTAGTGAGATTGATAATTTTATCTATAGAATCCTAAAACTTATTGATTTTTCTTTCAACCTCATCAAGCTTCTCATTCAGTTCAGCCCACCTAATGTCACAACTATTACGTTTATGCCCCTTTACAACTACATCCTCATCTTCTTTAAGCAACTCAATACTTGTACTTAAGTGTTTCAGATAAGGCATTTTTAGACTTCTCAAGGGGAGAATCTTCTTCCTCACTAAAAACATTATAGTTCTCCTTGATTTGAAAGAAGGAATAGAATTAGAGTTAGTGACTATCTCCTCCATAGTATTCCCTTTGGTAACCTACTTACTATCAGCGTCCCACATGGTTCTGATTACCTCTAGCCAATCTTCAAAATTTATCTCAACATTCTTATACATCTTGGAGGAATCTAATGCACCTTTTTTTGACTAAGTTCTTATCTTGATCACTCCATTGATGGTGGATGCATGTCATCTTTGTTTTTGTTTTGTTTTATTGGAAAATATCATTGTAATAGTCAAATTGTAGAGTAGATGCAACATTATGTAATTCTTAAGAAGAATATCCTCATATCGAAATTGTGTGAATGGATTGGGCATAAGGAGGGGCATGGATGTGCAGTTTGTAACATTGCTCCCTAACTTGTCCCCTTTATCTTGATGAACTAACAAGGCAACTTAAGGCAAACTGCCCATAGTTGAGCATGTACCGATAGTTGTGAGTGCTTTGGGACATTAAAAGACTATATTTTAATACTATAACACTCTTACTCATCACTTCAAAGTTATCGGTGTTGGTTATTATTACTACTAATTAAATGTGTAAAGGAAAATAATATTTCCTTAGAATTAATCTAGGCTAATTAAATAAAAGGATACAATTAGACACAAATTAAATCAGAATAAATCTATGACAATTGGGAATGATAAAGCATGTAAAACAATGCTATTTTAGGAGAAGTTATGAGAAGGTATGAATGTTGAGATCTTGATAAATCAATTTGTCATAAGTTCTAGGATCTTGTAATGCTTGTCCTCAAATTTAGTGTAGACTTGCAAATCTGCATAGGTCCATAAGTTGAAACTTTGACAAAAGCCACAATTGGGTTGCCGCTACAATTACCCCTCCTTGATGGACAATGTTGTTGCATCCATTGACTACAATTGTTCAACACAAAAAACCACTATGCTAACTTTATCCAACTCTAACAAAATTGTGCTCTAATAAAAAAATTATCAGCGTGCCCATTGACCCAAGGGTCCAATTGCTAGTTTTATTTTACATATAAGATGACATAAACTTGAAATTGTTCTTTTATCACTCTATTTTAAAGAGACATAAACTTGAAACTATGATTCTAAATTTAAGGAACTCCCTAGGACATTACAAGGGGGATTATTCAAGGGAGACTAAGTAAAAAGATCAAACATTATCAAAATGAGAGAAAATTAGAGCATATCGGATTGTGTTAAAAATGCTACATTTATGCATTCTTCATCATCTCTCTGTATGGGAGACTAAGTAAAAAGATCAAACATAATCAAAGTGAAAGCAAATTAGAGCATATTGGATTGTATTAGGCTAAAAATGCTACACTTATGCATTCTTCTTCATCTCTCTTTGTGTCTTCAATCCTATGGAACTAAAAAGGTGTTTGACATGGATCTAAGAAGGTTTCATGCTTCAACCCTTTCACAACAAAGCCCTCCAAGCGCCTCGCTAGACAACATTTTTCTTACAATTTATAAGAACTACTTAAGATGACTAATTACTAAACTAGACATAGATAGGAGACAACATCATATGGTTCACAAGTATCCACAAACTACATTGTAGATGCAATTTACTTTTGAGTTGTCCCCAAGTCACAAGGTCGAAGCCTTACAATTTGACAAGTGTAAGTGTAATTCCAAATTTCAATCTATGAAATGTCAATGAACATAATTGTCAGTAACTTCAATTCTTTTTATTTGATAATACATTAGATTTCTTCCATTATAGTTATGAAAACCATTATATACTTACGAAAAGTTGAATCTTGTAAATTTCCCAAGCTTATCTTTGAATCTTTTTCCTTTGCATGCAAATCTAAACTTTGTGTTTATTCAGATGATCTACATGTTGCATTTTTATATTTTTGTATGCTTAAAAGAAAAATGCTTGTACATATTTAATTTTTTTGTTTTAATTAAATGCAGATCTCTTTACATATAGTTATATCTAGATATGGATGATGATAAGGGATCTCATCATTCCACGCAGTCTCAGCGCAAATCTGAGGCTAGGAATAATTTTTATAATGATAGCATTTCTAGATTAGATAATGTTTTGAAATGTTTGGACCAAACTATATAGAACCCCCAAAATTTGGCTAATAGAGATAGATTAGTCAATATTCGGTGCGAGATTAGACATATGATTGAGACGATAAAATCATACAATCCATATGATGATATTATCACTGAGGAGTTTTATAGGTCCCTTGCTAAAACTGTTACTGGCATTGAGAATATCAAAACTATTTCTAATAGAGTTTCATTACATAATGTGCATATTATGTTCCCTTTTTATACTGGGAAAGACAAAGTTAGAGGTTATACTGTTACCAGGTGTACAAATCCGCTAGTTGGTCCATTTATATATCCCAAATTTTTGGCAGCCAATCATAGATGGCCTCATAATGACGAGTTGCCACTATATTTTTGCAAACAATTATATGCTGTGTTCCATTTAGGATTATTTGTGGATTACACATCTATGCCCGCACATGCTAGACAGGGCAAGGGGAGGTTTGCTGATAAACCTGAATTTAGATGTCCAAATTTAGCACTGCCTGAAAACAAGAGGGCATTAGTTGGTCCAAACCTTTTGGTTCTTCCAAAATGTTTGGAATTAGCAGTAGCAGGAGATGCAGCAATCACACCGACTAGATCCAGGCTTTTTGACAGGATGACCACGATTGCTACTCAAGTTGATCAGATGTCATCTGATCGTGTAGGGAGATACTTACTACGTCCATGGATTAGCCTTCCTCCCACTAAGGCTACATCCATGAATTATGACCCCTACATTCATGTGGATCTATCATCTCCATCAGATGTGACCCATATGAGTGACACCATTGTACGTAATGTTGCTTTAGCTTCCATTCTTGATTTACTATCAGCATACCAGTTTATTAGTGATGAGTATGGTATTCCTTTGGATGCTGTATTGACTCATATTAGATGACATACTGGTAGACAATCAGGTTAGGGTGAGGCAGCTTCAGAGGACCAGAATATTCCAGACTAGCCTAAAGCCCCCACACAGCATCAGGCTGCACCATCATTCTTCTGAGATTAGTGGGATTGGTAGAGTGCTCTAGGATCTGCAGGTACTTGAATAATTTCTATATTTTGCATTCTACAAATTCACATGTGTATATATTAAATAAACTTGACTTAAAAATAGTTCTCACTATTCATTGAAATCTTGTATTTGAAAATTTCTAGCAACAAGGGGTTAATTTGTCCCGCTTCAGAGATTTAGAGCATGCAGAAGATCCCGTGCACGATACATTTGAGGTACATTTATAATATATATAAATTATTTGATAAATTTAGACATGTTGAAAGTACAAAACTTTAAGATGATTTTACATATATATACACATGTACATTAAATTAAATTATGTACTTTCTTGTGCATGGAGATGCATTAGGACAGGGATCGGGTTCCAGAGAGAGATCGAGACATGGATCCACACATGGATCAAGATCTAGAGAGAGATCGAGACATAGATCCACACATGGATCAGGTTCCAAAGAGAGATCGAGACATGGATCCACACATGGATCGGGAGATTGATTTCTCTTATTATGTTTGACATTTGACTTTATGGTTTGACATTTTATATTATGGTTTGATATTTTATTGTAACATCAAAAAATGTCCCCTTGGGGGCTTTTCCCTCATAAGGTTTAGCTCTTGGGTCTTTAGAGTGCATTTAGGACATTTTAGTTCATATTTTAGCATCCTGATGGAATGAGACCTAGGCTTCAGAACAAATGGGACCTAGGAGGACCCCTTGAGTTGTACCCTACCCAAAATAGGGGGAGGACTTGGGTGCCCATGCCCTAGTCCTACCCTATTTTGGGGTAGCCCCAATTTCTGGGTGTCGGTTAGTGACTGTTATTAGGTCCCTTTGTCGACACGATAAGTTTGAATTTCAAATATCTTGGCGGGAGTGCTTGTAGATGCATATATAAGCATGTGTAGGCATTCATTTGTAGGCTAGATTTCAACTAGATTGTTATTGTGAACTCTAGGCGGAATTCTCAAGGTGATTCAAGGCTTTCTATCGTGTTGCAAGAGTAGACTTGTATGTTTTATGTGTTGATATTTGTAGATTTGAGCATCAATCTCCTCATGGCATGAAGAACATCTTTCTCCATGAGAGCTTCACTATAAGGTGACATAATATTGTGTTTTTATTATTGTTTCCTTTGGTTTTTGGCCTTTGCTTCATAAGGGCATACCCTCTTTATCTGACAACGGTGTTCGAAGACTTAAATGTCCTCCGGGGTTTGACTGAGGCAAACCTCTAAACACCACAACTCTCAAACCAAGTCTTGTGATTGTAGGTTACAGGTGTCGCATCTGGGAAAACTAGAGTTGCAGGAAGGCTAAGAAGACATCAAGGATTTGGGATCTAAAGAAAAGTCAGACAAAGGAGCACTTCCGAGACTGGGGTGCTCGCTCTAGTGTCCTCCATAGACTATTTTTGGAAAACAGAAGTTACAGGGCTGATCAGTATCCGAAGGAGGTCCAGATTCCCTGAAAAAGAAGGTACCTTGGACTTGGGCACCCACTCCAGTGCCCCCGACTATTCTGTTTCGGAACCCCAAAAATAGGTACTTTGTAATTCTGCATTTTACTCCCATTTATAAGAGGTTTTTCCGTAATTCATTAATTTGTGGTTGTATTTGCTTAATTAGGGTTTTGATGGTCAATTGAGCATAGGAGAAGGAAAAATTGATAATTAATTCCCTAATCCAAGTTTCCCTACATCTGAAAGTGACTATAGGGTATGATAGTGCTTGCCATTCGACCCTAGATCCTTCAATGTATAGTGGAGAGGTGGATTTTAACATCTAAACCACAAAAGATTAACAAGATCCAATTTTCCACTAAACATTTTGGTGAACCCATGTCTTTGAACTTAAATTGCAACTTACTGAGTGTTTGTCTACAAATTTGGTGTGATTTACTTTATTGCATTGAAAAAAATTTGAAAAATTAGAAAAATAGAAAAAAATTGCATTGTTGGGCTTACTAAATTGTGTCAGTTCTTCCTAAATTTTCCCAATTCATGATTTTTGAATTAGATCTGATATAAAATACAAAATAATACAAAAATTCAAAATCTTGCTTTGCATTTTCATCATTTAATTGCTAGGGTTTTGTAGAAATTTTGTCAATTTTATAACCTAGTAATTCCAAAATCTAGGGTTTGTAGGCAAAATCTTTTATCATATTTTTATACTAATTTTAGAGGCTCATTCAAATTTGTATTTGTCTGTAGTCTTGTATTTTAGTTTGAATTTGCATTTAAATTTAAATTATTTGCATTTTTGCATTGAAAATTTTAACAAAAACTAGCAATTTTGGTGCATTTTCATTAAATTTTCATGGACACTTTGCATAATTAACATTGAAAATAATTTTCAGATCTGAGAGTATTTAATTTCTATCATAAATCAGACATTAAATCATTCAAATAGCTTTTTGTCCCAAGATTTCAAACCTAGGGCTTCAAAAACAACAATTTTCACTAAAAATGGCCTTATCGACTCTCCAAAATTACACCACAAGAGTGTTGTGAAATATATTTTCACATTAATTTGTTGTTATCAGGGTAATAATTTTTTTCCCCTAATAAAAAGCTTCACAACACCCTTGTAACGGGCTCTTGTAGTGAAAATTTGGCAAAAAATTACACATTTTGGCTATTTTTGCCCTAGGGTTTGACCTAGTTTGTACTCCAAGTGTGTTGTGATCAGTTTTATGGATTGAGGTGACTGATATTATTGATATTGTTCACTTTACCTCCTAAAAATCCTTACAACACCTTCTTTGCTAGGTCTTGGAGTTGAAAAACTACGAAAAATAGCCTATTTTTGCTATATTTCACTAGGGTTTGACCTTAAATTGCACTAAAATCATGTTGTGTTGGATATTTTGGCACCAAGAGGCTATTATTTATGATATTATTTTCTCACCATCATGATTTTCCTCAGAACACCCTTTGTTATGCTCTTTTGCATTGAATTTTGGTGAAAAAGTGCCTATTTTGACATATTTTCGCTATACTTTGACTTGACATTATCTTAAATTTTCATCAAGAGTGTGTTGAGAGTGATTATACTTATATTTTGGACTGATATAATTCTTATAACTTTCTTCCCTTGACTGAAATCCTCATAGCATCCTTTGTTTCATTCATTTGCATTTGAAAGGCATTGAAAAATCAAGCATTTTTGGCTACTTTTGCTCTTACCTTTTGCACCAATTTTGAAAAGCTTTCAAAATCTGATTTGGCATTAGTTTTATCATAAAATCATGGCCTCTAATCATAACAGCAACAATAGGTTCCCTCCTAGACCTTACATAAAAAGAAAGGCTCATGAACTTGAAATTATCTTCACTCCTCATGATAGAACAATTAGTGATTCTGAAGGACCTCTTTACATCACTATTCAGATAATGGGAAATAATGTGGAGGGAACTCTAATTGATCCTAATTGCATGACTAATGTTGTCACTGAAAAATTCCTCTTTTTGAATCAATTAATACAAGGTCCTTATAGCCCTCCGAGCTTGGTGATTAAGACACATATGGGAGCTTTAAAGAAACCACTAGGTAAGATATCATTGATAGTAACTATATTTGAGAAGCATGTTGAGCAATGGTTCGATGTTACTCCTAATTCTGTTACCTTTGACATAAAACTTGGAATCCCTTGGTTAAAAGTTATGAAAGTGGCCCCTTCAACTATTTACAAATGTGTTAAATTTCCTTTGAACGGACAAGTGCATGCCATTCATCGAAATACATACAAACCTTCAATTACACAACAACACTTCACATTGGATTACTTTTGTAACAAACATACTAGCGACAAATTAGAGCTATGAACAGACTTTACATTTTTGAGCTATAGAAATTACAAGGTGAAACTAGTACATCCGGTACCTAATCCTCCTACACAAGAAATGACAAAAGAGAAACAACCCACATGTGAAGAGAACTTTAGACCAAAAGGACAGAGTCCCTATGCTGAGGTTCCTCCCTTGAAATCCTTACAAGGATCAGGAGATCATTATCAACAACAAAATGTTCCACCGCGACTTGAATGAGGTTTGATCCCCATGCTTCATCTTCTAATTTACATAAACCTATGAAAGAGGATAGCCCTATCTTACAAAAGATAGTGGTAAAACAAAATGAAATAGAAAAGCAAGAGAAAGAAGGAGAAGAAGACAAGAATATGCCATAAACCTTGCCTCTCAATAAGAAAACATCGATCCTAACATTCAACCAAACAAAGACAATCCTAACAATGAACAACATGATGAACAAAATATGAATTTGGCTATGGTACCATATGTCCCAATATAATCCATCATTAGGGAATGGGATGATGACGACGATAATTTGCTTATAGACAATTTCTAGCCCAGAAGGGGCCCTACAGGTAAGTATCTCTAACCCTTTATCTCTTTCATGATGTGCTTCCCCCGTGATTTGTTGTATGTTGTTTATGCATCCTGGGATGACCTGAGATTCTCCCATAAGGTTCGGGATACTAGGAGACTGCCTCTGTTGTGACCTTCTTCTATTTGTATCATCATTCTTCTAAATTGCCTTTCCCTCTGATTTCATTGTTGGGTGTTGTGTCTTACGGACATAACGTCATGGTTGGTGACTTGTGGGCACCCTCCTACGTGACTGTCCCTAAGACACTTATTTCTCCTCTCTTATTTATTGTTTCCCTTCCTCTAGTGTTTCCATCTAGCGGGTGGATGATGACAAACATTTATACTGATGTGGACCTAGTGTCCCTTTTGAGGGTAATAAAAAATGGAGTATAGTTCCTAATATGACGATGGGGTTGTATATTTTATCCGACGCTTGGCTAGTGGAAGCACTCATACTTTCCGCGTAGTGAATGTTATGATGTTTCTATCACATTTACAAATCTTAACAATATTGTTGCTCTGTGCACCTTTGTTTGCCTTTGAATCTGGCCTTGGTGGTACTTGATTCGAAGAGCTTCATGATATAGCCCCTAGTTATCCTCGAACTCTGAATTTGTTGTATAACCTTGGCTCTTTGTGTGGTTAATCATATGCATTGATGTTGTTGTTTACCATTATGTTGTAGACACTAACATGTTTCTTGCAGGGATGTGTTTGTGGGAACATTTGGCGATCGTAAAGTACATGTCACCTCCGGGGGGCATGGGATTTGTGAAAGTCAGTGTTCCCTTGTGTGTTTTCTTCCTACCTTAATGTGCTTGATATCGATAACTGATATCAACCACCTTAAGGTGGGGGCATATATAAGGTAAGCTATTTGTTATAGATGTTAGCAATGTGTTTGACCTCAGATGCATAGACCTGCGCCTGAGTAGTGCATCGTGCATGATGAGTTTGTTTGCAATCAATCAATCAAACATGTAAGCCCTCTGCAGAAGTGGGATATCAAGCATATCCTTTTTCTTAAGCCCTCTACGGAGGCAGGGATGGTGTATTTCTTGGAGTAGACTGCATCATCCTGTCATTTTCAAAAGTCCTCTATGGAGGTGGGGAGCGGTTCTGTGACTAACTTAGCCCTTAAGCATGTCTTTGGTGATTGTTGTGGTGAAGCCCAATCATCGGTGTGTGCCTATAATGTGCCTAATATGGTGATGAGCCTAGAAATAGGGAACACACCATTGCTTGTTTGTCATTTTTTCTCTGTGTCTTCAAGTGTGTGTGTTTTGGTGTGCTTGTTTTGTATGGTGTGTTTGTTGCCCCAAATGCATAGACCAGTGCCATTGAGTAGTGCTTCATGCATCTTGGGAGGTTTTGTGTGTATTGCGTGTGTGTTGCCCCATATGCAGAGACCAGCGCCATCGAGTAGTGCTTCCTGCATTTTGGGAGGTTTGTTTACTTTCCAGCACTTGCATTTGCATTTCACATATATGAGAAAAAGAAAAGAAAAGATATCATTTCTATGTTCCATGCATTAATGTGTCTTCTATGCATTAACTGTCTGCTCCGTGTTCTATGTGACTGTAATTGTCTTCTCCGTGTTTTGCGTGCATGTTACTATTTTCCATGTGATTGGCGTGTCTTCTCCATGCTTGGTGTGTTTGCTGTGTTTGTGACCTTACTTTAATGCATGTATGGGCCTCGTGTTCATACATACATTAAAGTGGGGGCTAAATATAATGGTGGAAAATGTCCCCTTGGGGGCTTTTCCCTCATAAGGTTTAGCTCTCAGGTCTTTAAAGTGCATTTAGGACATTTTAGTTCATATTTTAGCATCCCGATGGAATGAGACCTGGGTTTCACAACAAATGGGACCTAGGAGGACCCCTTGAGCTGTACCCTACCCAAAATAGGGGGGAGGACTTGGGCGCCCGTGCCCTAGTCCTACCCTATTTTGGGGTAGCTCTAATTTTTGGGTGTCGATTAGTGACCGTTATTAGGTCCCTTTGCCGACACGGTAAGTTTGACTTTCAAATATCTTGGCGGGAGTGCTTATAGATGCATATATAAGCATGTGTAGGCATTCATTTGTAGGCTAGATTTCAACTAGATTGTTATTGTGACTATAGGCATTCTCAAGGTGATTCAAGGCTTTCTATTGTGTTACAAGAGTAGACTTGTTTGTTTTATGTGTTGATATTTGCAAATTTGAGCATCAATCTCCTCATGGCATGAAGAGCATCTTTCTCCATGAGAGCTTCACTACAAGGTGACATAATATTGTGTTTTTATTATTGTTTCCTTTGGTTTTTGGCCTCTGCCTCACAAGGGCACGCCCTCTTTATTTGACAACGGTGTTCGGAGACTTATGTGTCCTCCGGGGTTTGACTGAGGCAAACCTCTAAATGCCACAACCCCCAAACCAAGTCTTGTGATTGTAGGTTACAGGTGTCGCATCTGGGAAAAGTGGAGTTGTAGGAAGGCTGGGAAGACATCAGGGATTCAAGATCTGAAGAAAAGTCAGACAAAGGAGCACTTCTAGGACTAGGGTGCTCGCTCTAGTGTCCTCCACAAACTATTTTCAAAAAATAGAAGTTACAGGGTTGATCAGTGTTCGAAGGAGGTCTGAATTCCTTGAAAAAGTAGGTACCTTGGACTTGGCCAACCACTCCAGTGTCTCCAACTGTTCTGCTTTGGAACCCCAAAAATAGGTACTCTATAATTTTGCATTTTACTCCTGTCTGTAAGAGGTTTTTCTGTAATTCATTAATTTGTGGTCGTATTTGCTTAATTAGGGTTTTGATGGTCAATTGAGCATAGAAGAAAAAATTCATAATTAATTCCCTAATCCAAGTTTCCCTACATCTGAAAGTGACTCTAGGGTATGACAGTGCTTGCCATTCGACCCTAGATCCTTCAATGTATAGTGGAGAGGCAGATTTTAACATCTAAACCACAAAAGATTAACAAGATCCAATTTTCCACTAAACATTTATATTATGGTTTGACATTTTATATTATGGTTTGAACATTATATACATTTTATATTATATACATTGAACATTTTAGCATATCAAGACATTATATACATTTTATATTATACATTGAACATTATATAAATTGGTCATACACAAGTCCTCTTTAAACAAACTTTTTTTAATTTTTTCTCATATCAAGACATTCTCCTTGAATTGTATTATATTTAAAAATACAAAGGATAGTTTGAATGAAAGTATGCAATCATAGTCTCTACTACAACAAGATCTAATTGGTGCAATTTGGAAGCAAATAGGGAATCATTACTCTAATTAGACATCACTACGTTAGAATTTGAATAAATAATAAATGATTCATGAGAAAATCATAAATGATTCTTGTTTAATCCTTGCATGCCAAGAAATACATTAGATTTAAATAAATAATTGGAAAAGATAAAATTATTGTTCTAAAAGTAGTTAAAAAATATGTCCACTTATGCCAACTAGATAATAGGGAGCTTGATAGTTTTATTTAAATAAGAAAATAATTTAGTTTCTCCTTTTTTGGTCAATAAGACCAAAAATCTCTTTCTCAATAATTGTTATGTGCTTTGTGATTCTAATTCATGTCTTTTGCAAATTTGGTTCTTCATCATAAAAAATCACATGTTCATGTTCATGTTTGTGGCTCATAGGTAGCCTTGTAAGACATTCATTGTATTCTTGATCATAGGAAAATATCACTAGAAATAGGATGTAAAGTTAAATGTTTTGTTTATGTTTCAAGAGGTCTTATTTATCTCTTATATCACATTTGTTGATATTGATGAGCTCCCTCTATTGCCCCTTTTACTAGAATATACATGAAGCATAAATTTTAGTTTGTGGATCTTTCAAGTATGCATAAATTCTAACCAACTATTCCAATGCAAATTTAGATTTAAGTTTACAAGTAACCCTATATGAGTTTTGTTGGTATTTCTTCTGAATCAGCATTAGGATTTGCCACTTCTAAAGCACAGGCAGATTCAGCCAACTGAATACAGGAGGTTGCGTGAGCTCCTCCCCTTCACTTCTGGTTCTGCCGCACCAAGGGGGGTATCCCTATAACTCAAGATGTAACCTTGACTAGCTCAAAGATAGAAGGATCTAACTTGACAACAACAGGCAGAATACTCTCATGTATGGACCAAGATCTACATGATAGATCACAAGGCTGGCAACATTCTTGGACATGATGTCTGGTTGGGTATGAGAGCATGCAGGGGGTTCCTAATACTACTCCTACAACTAACAGGTGGAAGTATGAAATGGTTTAGTTTGAATTTTGGATGCAAAGCTGGACATGGTGTATAACACAAGAACACAGCATGATTGGTGCATATCCAGGGCTTGGAGTCGGTAGACATACACCTGTGAATGATCAGCATGAATAGCTAAAACCGGATTTCAGGGGGATACACATGATATCTGCCTTACAGATATCTCCCAATAAAGAGTGTCAAGTTATCTCTACTTATGGCATCCCTACTGCAGTATACCCTTCCCAATGTTCAACCTGAAAACAGTTTAATCTGCCCCTTGAGCAGAGGTTAAAAGATCAGACATTCAACATAGGAATTCTATGCTCTAGAATCTAAACATTACACAGATATCCAGATCTAGAAGAAGAATACATGCAATACTGGAGACAGAATTAACACAACACATGCTAAGATAGCATTACTCATACAAGATCAACCATGAATTCAGTGGATTCATGCCAAGTCGTACAACAGGAGATACATAAACTCGCAAGTTATACTGTACAGAGCAACCAGATCAGCTGGTTATGGATTACAGAGCCAAAAATCCACAACTTTCAACAACCTTGAATGAATAACACCGTCTGCATTATATAGCAGGAGGGTGTCTTCAGCATTAACTACCAGGTTGACCATAAATCCCGCCAGATATACAGTATCAGAAAGATGGCGCTCAAACATTACCAGATTGGCGCCCAAACATGAATGCAGCAGGTAGGGGAGGAGACAGGAAGATTTTTCGAGCCTTGCGCCGCCGCCTAGGGACTCAGATCTTCAATCAGGTACTACATCCGTCCACGCCATCGCCCATACCTCTGCAACAATCGCCATTGATGGCGCACCAACCCGCGGCCTCGGGAAGAACATCTAACAGTTAATCGCAACCACTTCCCGCCAAGATTCATCATCATGATATTTCAAATATGCAGGATAACATTATCCCACATGCACCCCGCAGCAACCTCCTTGACACTTTATATACTAGGTCATGAGCATATATGATGTCGGTGCTTTTGCTCCTGACGACACTAGTATAAGACTTCATCATCATCATCCTCCAGCAGCATGATATCCCGTTGCCCGAAACATCACCCTGACGTCAGCATCATATCGCAATACAAACTGCATGATATCCGCCTTCACCCGCACAACCGGATCCACCGGAGGAACATCCTCCTGCTGAGCTTATACCAAAAGTCTGGCCGATGAACATCCTGATGACGTCATCATCATATCCTGCTGACGTCATCATCATATCTGCCTACTGCGCACCTCCTCATATCCGGATGACGTCATCATCATGTTTGCAAATGTCGGGAGATCTCCTCAAGATGATCTGTGTTAGAAATATGACCCCCCCGGGACCTCGATGACGTCATCATCATATTAACATCAGGATGATATTCGGAAGACAACCGGATATTTGGAAATATCATCCTGATGTGCAAATATCAGGTTGCACTGTAGCTCCTCTGTAAGATTGGGGCGATAGATGAATATGATGATGCTCGAAAAGATCACCCCCACTAGATAGCGCACGAAGCCGGCAGGCGGATATTTCCTTGATATCAGCATCATCATGATGCTGGAACAAACACACACTCGAGTGATATGAAAATATCACCCCCCCTTCGGAAATATCATGATGCAGATAGGCAGAAAGAACCGGATATCACCCTGATATAAGGATGACGTCAGCATCATCAGGATGACAAAACAATCGAACAATAAGTGATACAACATCATCAGGATGATATTGACTAAGATCATCCTGACGTTCAAAATATGATGACCCCAGTGAATATCGGGTCGCACTTAGAACTCTTCAACAACATCATCAGGATGATCATAACCAAGATCACCCGATGATAAAAATATCACCCCGGCGAGATATCATGATGCAGATAATATGATGACCCTCGCAAGCAACACGGTGATAACTGGAAATATGATGATGATGACGACGACCCTTAAGAAAGAACAAGTCAGGTCGAAACAACTCAAAGAATAAGCAACATCATCATCATGCTTGGGCAAGGTGATAAATGGAAGATCACCGGAGACTTTGAAAAATCACCCTCGCAAGCAGATCAGGGCGCACTGTAGCTCGTCAGCATCATCAGGATAAAAACCAAACATCACCCGATATTTCAATATGATGATGACGATGAGAAACCGGTCGACGGAGAACATGATGATGCTGACCTTCATCGAAACAAACATGATGATGATGACCTCCTCCTCAAGAAATATGATGATGCAGCTGAAAACTGCTGAGGAGGTCCAACACTTAGAACATTTTTTGGATACTTAGGGAGAGTGCCTGAATGAAAATTGCTCAAAAAACTACCAGTCAATTCAGGCACTAACAAGTTTGATGTATCTTTGTTTATTTAATCTGTTATGTGAACCATATGAAGCTACTAGGAAAAGGATTTAATGCATGTGAATACATGGGAATGAAATTTTAACTCCAATGTACACAGATTGGACAAAGTTACCAACCCTTTTGAAACCATAACTCCTACTACATCACTAGAATATACATGAAGCATAAATTTTAGTTTGTGGATCTTTCAAGTATACATATGAATAGATTTAAAATGATACAAATCTCATATAGGTAGAGAGATGAAAATAATGCAAGGTAGAAAACAATAATTAAATTTAGGATTGGGTCAAATCTGAAAATGAATCCAAAGTGATAAGGGAAACTATGTGAAAAGCTAAGGTTTTGAGAAAGAGAAGGAGAAGGAAAAAAATAAATCAAATACATTATAAATGGTAAAATTTTATATCTATGGAAATAATGGAGAGATAGGAGGTAGAAAATAGAGAATAAAAAAGAATGGGTGTACATCTAAAAATGAATTAAACAAGCAATGGAAAACTAGGGATTTTGAGAGGAAAAAATAAACATGGGAGAAGAAAAAGACTAATCAAATGGATTCCAAATGATACTAATTTGATATAAATGGAAAGTTAAAAGGGATAAGAGGTAGAAATAAGAAAAAAATATTGGGTCATATCTAAAAATGAACTGAAGAGAAAAGGGAAATAATGTAAATTGGAAAAGAAACTAGGATAAGAAATATAGAAGAAACTAGGAGGGATCAAAAGATTAGAGGGTTTTGAATTTGAATATTCTTGAAATATGAGTCAGGAATGATAATGGAAACAAATAAGGATTTTGAAACTAAATATGTGTAATAAAGATTATATAAAACTTAATGTTGTAAGTATGAATCAAATGGAATTAGTGGATATATGTTGTGATTGGAAGTCTTAGTGTATCTATACAATTAGGAAGATGGATTCCATAGTAAGTAGGTTTATGATCTTATGGGGTACTTTGTATGAATGAATTCATAATTTTTTTGTAACTATATATAATGTTTTCATGAAATATATTTGTCATTTTTACCTAAAATTGAGTGAATTTGGAATTTGGGAAATAAATTTAAAAAATGTAAATTGAAATTGTTATAAAAAATTTGGTACATGTCTAAATTAACTTTCATTTTATTGTGAATTAACTTTCACAATAAATTATCCTTAAAAATTTAGTAATTTTGAGATATGATTAATTTAGTGATTATCTATCTATGCTGAAATTGTAAAAATTAGATATTTTATTAGTAATTTCTAGCATACTAGATGTAATGCCCCATCATGCAACCCTAGAGAGTTAGATAAACAAGAGCAAAATTCCAGAAATAATTTTTTTTTAAAGCAAGTAAATGCAATAACAGTAACCAAAGATATCATAATACACAACATGAAGAAAAGTGCACTTCTAACTCCTCTAGGGTAACATAACTGCATCAGTGAATATAAAGTTAAAACCACACAAGAGATAAACATTATACTACTACTATAGATAAGATCAACTTTTACATTAGCAAGATAGTTAATTTACAAAAATACAATACAAGATTACAAGACCGATCACGTCGGTTTACAAATGAATACAAAAGAGAGTATACAACAACTCTGAATGTGGGAAGCAATCTGGAACTGGATCACCTCTGCACAGGACTCGAACTAAATCTCCAAAAAGGCCAATGGATAGCTCTGCCTCTCAACCATGTGGAACCCTGAGGTCCACCCCTCTGAGCTAGCAGATAACGACGAGGATTCCACTAAGCCAAGAAACAACATCCAAAAAGAATGACAACTGACTTAACACAACTGACCATAGTAAACAAATTGCACAAGACAAGACATTACTCTAGAGGCACAACCAAAAAGAAACAATTGAACCACGTAAGGAGAGTGTCATCGCATGGTCCTAGCATGGGTTACCCAGGCTATCTAACACCAGAAGCCGGCCCCCATCTATGGTTACCCTGGTAGCCTCTCTCTAGGCACTGACCCCATAGGGTGACACATGCGGAGCTGACAGGTCCTCTCATGGAGACAAGGAGGTCAGCCTTGCCAACCAGGCCTTCTCATCCCATCCTTAGCTTGTGAGAGCACTCAAGGCATGGGTGAGGTCTCTTACTTATCTTGTTAAGTGTTTTAATATCCCAACCTTCTTGATTAAGTTATTAAGTTTTCCACATGCTTACAACTTCCATGGGGTTACATAGGCGGCCTCTCACTAGACACCGGCCCCACCATGAAAGCCACTCCCTTAGCATTCTCTGATCAATCATACATACCACAACATGTAGGTAAAAGTCACCAATCAAATCCAAGCCATAACTTACGCCATTCACTAGGCCACAACAATAAATCCTTATAATCTCTTCAAAAATTAGAAGCTATATAATCTAGAACCAAGTACTATATCCAAGAGACCATTTCCCCTTTCATTACAAGACACAAAAATCCAATGAACCCAAATCATTGACATGCCACAATTTTGAACCAAAACCAAGAAATACACCTCTGGAGATAGGTACAAAACCAATGAACAAGTAACCATTATCTGACAGGGACAAAGTTTCCACCTTCTGACACCAAGTACAAATGGCATCTCTCAAGGTTCACACTTCAAAATTAACCAAAAACATAGATAAAAACTCCACCCCAAGAAACATAATGCTCCGATACAAACATAAGATATGACCAAGAAGAAGATCGAGCAATGAGGTTCAATGAACTCCTAATTCAAACAAGAAATCAACTTACACCAAGTTATCACAAATAGCAAAACTTCAAAACTCTAGGAATTAATAAGGCAAGGAAGGTGAACCATAAACCAAACATCCTTACTAAAACAAAAGTCGAGGAAGACTCATAAAATAATTCTATTAATAACACAATCCCAAGTTAAAGACACTCTTCTTTCTCGTACTATAATCAAAACACAATTCCTTGTTTTTCCAAAATAAAAGTATCTAAATGAAGAAAATACATATACAATGATATCCACCATTTACGAAGCACGAAATAGAATATTACAAGCCTGGACAAACAAATTAATATATAACAAGGTAATTTGATACTCGAAGCACAATATAGTTACCTCATGAAACAAGAACATCGATACAAATTACTCTAAAATTTCCAGAGACAACTATAAATATAAACATAACTTTTCATTGGCTTGATTACTACCTACAATTTAAATAAAGAAGGCAACTACATAATATAACTTGTTACCTAAAATGTAAACATCTTACCCACTACTAATTCCTCAAGAGACAAATACGCAAACATATTTACTTCCCATTAGCCACAACTATAAGAAACTCTAATTTCCTATTTTAGTTTCCAATAACTATCAATTGTTACAACAACATTTATCACTATAATTTCCTATAATATTATAAACCTAAATAGTGCAACTTACCATTTAAGATTTGTCGCATACCCTTTTCTGATTAAAACCTCTATAAGTACTTATTTACAATAAGCAAAATCTTTCTTTGACATTAACCCAACTACAATCATAATCAACATCTATAATATATACTTTTCCAAAATCACATTTTTTCCATCAAGCACCTTCAAATCTACAATCTCTAATGAACACATCCATGAGAATAGGATAAACATTTTTAATTGCATGAGTTTGTATCGAATTAGACTATTGACCACAATCTACTAATTTAAACCTTTACATTTCGCAACACCAATCACATGCCAACTACCATTCTACAAAATACAATTTTGAAAACAAACATTATAACCGTATTAGTTTCCTATAAGCCAACTTGTATGTTTCAAATTGCAACTTTAAATCTCAAGGAACGAAAGACGGAGAATCATCAAATCAACGTAAAACTATAATTTAGATCCATTAAATAAAGACATTTATAAAAATACACCTATATCCTTGAAAAACATAAACCTATACATTACTAACCACAATTTCAAATTAAACTTCTATAGGCATCAACGATTCGATCTATATCATAATCACTAATAGCATTTTCAAATCCAAACAACTACTATAACCTACAAAATTCCCTAACTTATTACCACATTCCATTTCAGACCAAAACTTAAGATACCCTAAGAGCATGGTACCGAGCTAACATTAAAATTCCTAACAACCATACCTAAGAATACATTAATTCCTAAAATATAACCACTTTCAAATGTAATTCAAAACATTGAATTTCTAATTAATACGATACCATAAGAAAACTTCCAATTAAGCATATTGTAAGGAAAGTGTAAACGTTTACATCCTATCGAATGAGACTCCCTTTTGAACCTAAAATCTTCAACGGCTACCACTAAAGTTTGCTAGACAACAAAGTTTAAGCATATATTGTTAGATCTAGGGCACACAACTGAGAGGGGGGGTGAATCAGTTGTACAAAAACTTGCTTCTACTTCAAACACTTGATTCTTCTTTGTTAGTTAATAGCATATCAATTAACCATCCATGAAAGCATAATGCATAACCACAAGAGCGGATAAACATCAACACATTGGACACCAAGATTTTGACGTGGGAAACCTAGTTAAGGGAAAAACCACGGGGTGATTAACCCAAGGATTATTCTCTATTAGAAGAATAAGAAAAATGAATGGCACATGCCAATTAGGGCTCACTGCCCGAGCACACTGCTCACAAGAGGCACACTGCCTACAAGAGACACACTGTCTACAAAGTGATAAGAATCACAATCTTGAACTGGAGATTGACATCTTTACCATGTCTGGATCAGTTCCATTTAAGCCTGAGGTACTTTTGCTCTGCCCTTCGCTCTTTCGCTATACCACACTCATCCGCTCCACGACACACTTTGAAATGATCTCACAAACCTTCATTTATAAAAGACATCGACTTAGGAACAATCATCTAAGTCAGCAATCAACCATAAGGACATTCACAAGATGATTAATACATTCAGTCAGCCACCACAAGAACATTCGCAAGATGAACAACTCATCCGGTCGGCTAGTCTGAACAAGAACTTCATCCAGAAGAATATCTTCAATTCCAGGCTCTACGACCAATGCGGACCGACAACATAACCTCAACATGATCCAAGAACCTTCACAAGCTTGCCTGATTGACCAGGTACATCCGCACTTCCTCTACTCATTGGAATCTCTTCTCCTCTTCATCTGGAACTTCAAGAACACAGTCTGTCACCACTATCATACTGAAAAAGGTTCTTTCGGACCTCCAAACTTTGTACAAACTGAGATGACACATCACAAGGACATCCCAAACACTCCTTCCAATATGCAGAGTCTGATAATGCACCTCCGGATCTCACCGAAACTTTTTGTGACACTCTGTTCCTCCGGAGCATCCCCTGGAACCAGTTCTACTTGACCGATCACAACTTTTTCATATCTTCATGCAGACCTCTGAAATCTTAACTGGATCATCTCAAGACTCATATATACAAACCCTTTAATCCGCATCCTCTGATTCTCAACCTATTGAGTACATTTGCCTTCTTCTTATCACTGTTCTTCACTGTTCCTGATGGAGACTACTTTTCTCAATATCCTCAACACACAGCTCATCCAAACCTTCTTGTCAATGCAATATGAGTATGTTGACATCAATGACAACACTGGTTCACCTCATACTTGCAACAATCTCCCCCTTTGTCATTGATGGCAACATATGATGTGAAAAACCATCAAGACAAGAACTTCTCTTTTCTGTCACAGCTCCCCTATCAGCAACAACTCTTCACATGTCTTCTCTTCCTTTACTGCTCCCCCTTTGATCATCAACCACTTGTTTTTCACATGTCTTCTCTCCCCCTTTGACATCAATGGCAAAGGGCTCATACTTACACTTGTAACACATCAGAATCATACCAACTGTTCCCCCTTAGTAGTAGCTCCCCATCATCAATCCAGATCACAAGATATGACTGTGATATCCACCGGACTGATGCACATCAGTGCATCCTAGTTCATCACCGGAGGGGCCATGACCCCTAACTTCTCCCAGAGATACTCAAAAGAGTCCTTGGGAAGAGGTTTAGTAAAGATATCTGCAATCTGATCCTTGGAGGGTACATACTCCAATCTGACTTCTTCCTTGTTCACTTGTTCTCTCAAAAAGTGAAACTTGATAGATATGTGCTTAGTCTTAGAATGCAATACCGGATTCTTAGAAATATTAATTGCACTTGAATTATCACAGAAAATTGTGATAGGCTTCTCATATTCAACTTTAATGTCTCTTAGCATCTGCTTCATCCATAAGATTTGAGTGCAACTACCTGCTGCTGCAATGTATTCTGCTTCAGTTGTAGACAGAGATATTGCATCTTGTTTCTCGCTTAGCCAAGAAACCAATCTCTTTCCCAAAAAGAATGCTCCACCACTGGTGCTCTTCCGGTCATCCACATCTCCTGCCCAATCTACATCTATGTAAGCATGAAGAGAGAAATCATGATCTCTAGGATACCACAAACCATACTCCACTGTCCCTTTTAGATATCTAAAAATTCTCTTGATTGCCATAACATGAGATTCTCTAGGATTAGCCTGAAATCTTGCCACAAGACCAACAGTCTGCATTATATCTGGTCTAGTCTGAGTGAGATACAATAATCCACCAATCATTGATCTATACTTTGTCTGATCTACCTTCGGAGAGTCATCATCTTTGCTCAACTTACATCCGGTTGCCATAGGAGTGTTCATTGGCTTTGAATCTTCCATACCGAATTTCCTCAACAATTCTTTCACATATTTGGTCTGAGAAATGAAGATCCCTTTCTTTGTTTGAGTAATTTGTAGACCCAAGAAGAAATTCATTTCACCAAGCATAGACATTTCAAACTCACTTTTCATCTGATTTGCAAAGTTTTGCACATACTATCTCTTCCTCCAAAAATGATATCATCCACAAACACTTCAATAATCAAAATGTTTTCATGATCAATTTTGAAATATAAGTTATTGTCAGCAGTACGTTTGTTGAATCCAATCTACACAAGATGCTTATCCAACCTTTCATACCATGCTCTTGGGGCTTGCTTCAATCCATACAATGCTTTCTTTAACTTGCAGACCATATCATCATGATCAGACAATTGAAATCCATCCGGTTGTTCAATGTATACTTCTTCTTCCAAATCACCATTTAGGAAGGCAGACTTGACATCCATCTGATATACCTTGAAGTCTTTGAAGGCAGTACATGCAATAAATAATCTGACTGCTTCAATTCTTGCTACCAGAGAAAAGGTTTCTTCAAAGTCAATTCCTTCTATTTGATAGTAGCCTTTGCAGACCAATCTGGCTTTGTTTCTGATTACTTCACCAACTTCATTTAGTTTGTTCCGGAAGACCCATTTGGTTCCAATCACATTCTTGTTTCTACGTCTGGGAACAAGATCCCAAGTGTGATTTTCTCAATTTGCATCAATTCTTCCTCCATTGCTTTTGTCCAATTTTCATCATTGTATGCTTCATTTATTGTCTTAGTTTCAATCTTTGAAATCAGACAACATTCATCTAAATTTTGAGCAATTTTCCTCCTTGTTTGTACCCCTTTGCTTCTGTCACCTATGATCTGATCTTCAGATTGATTTAAAGTTACATACCTTGGAACTTTGGGAGTCTCTTGCACTGCTGTTTCTTGATCAGGTTCATTCAGACAAACCTCTTCTTCTTGATTTACCAGATCAGTCTGAATCTGACTTTTAGGAAGGGATTGAGTTCCTTGAATTAGAGCATCATCCTGATCATCTTCATCATATTCATAAAACCTTGAGGGCTTCTCAATTCCTTCATCAACCTTCACATTTGTACTTTCTATCATCTTTTTCAGTCTCTTATTGTAACACAGGTATGCTTTGCTTTGAGTGGAGTAACCCAAGAAAATTCCTTCATCACTTCTAGCACCAAACTTTCCTAGATCTTCATCTCTTTTGATGTAACACTTGCTACCAAATACTCTGAAATATCTCACAGTAGGAGATATACCAAACCAAAGTTCATAAGGAGTCTTACCGGTATTATTTCTGATTTGAACTCGGTTAAGAGTGTAGACTGCAGTGCTGACAGCTTCTCTCCAAAACATCTGAGGAACATTTGCTTCCATCATCATTGTCCTGGAAGCTTCCTGGATGGTCCGGTTCTTTCTCTCAACTACTCCATCCTGCTGTGGAGTCCTAGGAGCAGACAACTGTCTTTTTATGCCATGCTTCTCACAAAAGTCTATGAATTCATTGGATGTGAATTCACCACCTCTATCAGACCTTAGACACTTCAGTTTCAATCCGGTTTGATTCTCTACCATAGCTTTGAAGATTTTGAACTTCTCAAGGGCTTCTGATTTCTCTTTCAGAAAGGTAACGCACATCATCCGGGAATGATCATCAATTAGTAACATGAAATATCTATCACCTTACATACTCTTGATTCTTGTCAGACCACAGAGATCAGTATGAACTAATTCCAACAGTCCGGTAGTGGACTGATCCTTGCTTTTGAAAGAGACTCTGCTCTGTTTACCTAGCTGACATTCTTTGCACAAACTATTTGTAGGTTTCACCAATTTAGGAAGATCTCTTACAGCCTGAATATTGCTTATCTTGATGATGTTATCGAAATTCACATGGCACATCCTTCTATGCCATAACCAACTCTGATCAACTTGAACAAACAGACAACTTTTATTAGAACCAACTAGATGGAAGATATTACCTTTTGTTTGAGTACCAGATGCAATTTCAGTCCCAGAGCTTGTAAAGATTCTGCATCTTCCATTCTTGAACCGAAGATCATAGCCTTTGTCCACTAACTGACCAACCCTAAGAAGATTGTGCTTCAATCCTTCAACATATGGTACATTACCGATTTTGCTCTTTCCATCAAAAGAAATAGTTCCCCTACCTCTGATTCTGCCTGCAGAATTGTCACCAAACTTTACCATTCCTCCTTCATACCTTTCCAAATCTAAGAACTTGTTCTTGTCACCAGTCATATGGTGAGAGCATCCACTGTCAATAACCCAATCATCCTTTTCTTCAACTTGGGCAGCCAAAGCTCTTTCTACAACCTTATGATTGACAAATTCAGGGGATATTGGTTCTTCTTCCTTGATGGCAATAAACACCCATTCATTTCCGGATTTGCTTCCTATTTCTGATTCATCATTTGTTACTCCTTCATTGTCATCTTCTTCATTAACATAATAGCAGTTCTTTTGAAACCTTTGTCTGTTAATATTAGACCTTGTAGATCTTTCCGGACATCTTGAAGCAAAATGACCAATCTTATTGCAGTTGAAGCACTTAAAGGGTAGTTTTCCTTCATACTTATCTGACCCTCTTGGCAGTCTCTTTGCAATGAGGGATTCAAGTTGTGATGTTTCTGCTTCTTCCTCTTCCATGTCTTTTCTTGCTTGATCATACCATGATAGCTTCCTTGAAAAGTTCTCTCCCAGATCAAATCTTTGTTTGCCTTTCACATAGGCACTGGCTTTGAATGCAGATTCAGTCTTGGGGGATCATCTCCAAACTCAGTCATTTCAAATGTAGCCAGTTTGCCAGCCAGTTGCTCTCTTGTGACAGTTGTATGGGCTCTGAATTCATCAATGGCAGCAACCTTGATTTTGTAGGTAGCAGGAAGGGATCTGAGAATTTTGCAAACAATTTCATTTTCATCCAGAACTCCACCAGCATTCCTGATTCCACATACTAGCTCATTCACTCTTGGCATAAAGGTAGTGATATTTTCATCATCTCTCATCTTCAATCTTTCAAATTTCCCTTTCAGACTTTACAACCTTGCACTCTTGACAAACTCATCTCCTTCATACAGAAGGTCTAGTTTAGTCCAGATCTCATATGCAGTTGGTAGGTCAATAACATTTGAGAGATCTGAGTCATTTAATGCGCTTAGAAGAGCTTCCTTGGTCCACAGATTGTTTTCAGCATCTATGATTTCATTCAGAGTTGTCGGACCACCCTGTGGAGGAACATATGGTTTTGAGACCATGGTCAAGTATGCTTTTCCCATACACTCCAAATGACATTTCATGCGACCTTTCCAGAGAGTGAAGTTGGTTCCATCGAACTTTGGACTATCCTTCTTGTATGACGACATCCTGGATCTCCTCAAGCGGTTAAGCTCCTTTCAGAGGAACTTGGCTCTTATACCAATTGTTAGATCTAGGGCACACAACTAAGAGGGGGGTGAATCAGTTGTACAAAAACTTGCTTCTACTTCAAACACTTGATTCTTCTTTGTTAGTTAATAGCATATCAATTAACCATCCATGAAAGCATAATGCATAAACACAAGAGCGGATAAACATCAACACATTGGACACCAAGATTTTGACGTCGAAAACCTGGTTAAGGGAAAAACCACGGGGTGATTAACCCAAGGATTATTCTCTGTTAGAAGAATAAGAAAAATGAATGGCACATGCCAATTAGGGCTCACTGCCCGAGCACACTGCTCACAAGAGGCACACTACCTACAAGAGACACACTATCTACAAAGTGATAAGAATCACAATCTTGAATTGGAGATTGACATCTTTACCATGTCTGGATCAGTTCCATTTAAGCCCGAGGTGCTTCTGCTCTGCCCTTCGCTCTTTCGCTATACCACACTCATCCACTCCATGACACACTTTGAAATGAACTCACAAACCTTCATTTATACAAGACATCGACTTAGGAACAATCATCTAAGTCAGCAATCAACCATAAGGACATTCACAAGATGATTAACACATCCGATCGGCCACCACAAGAACATTCGCAAGATGAACAACTCATCCGGTCAGCTAGTCTGAACAAGAACTTCATCCGGAAGAATATCTTCAATTCTGGGCTCTACCACCAATGCGGACTGACAACATAACCTCAACATGATCCAAGAACCATCACAAGCTTGCCTGATTGACCAGGTACATCCGCACTTCCTCTACTCATTGGAATCTCTTCTCCTCTTCATCTGGAACTTCAAGAACACAGTCCGTCGCCACTGTCATACTGAAAAAGGTTCTTCCAGACCTCCAAACTTTGTACAAACTGAGATGACACATCACAAGGACATCCCAAACACTCCTTCCAATCTGCAGAGTCTGATAATGCACCTCTAGATCTCACCAGAACTTTTTGTGACACTGTTCCTCCAGAGCATCCCCCGAAACCGGTTCTACTTGACCGATCACAACTTTTTCATATCTTCATGCGGACCTCTAAAATCTTAACTGGATCATCTCAAGACTCATATATACAAACCTTTTAATCCGCATCCTCTGATTCTCAACCTATTGAGTACATTTGCCTTCTTCTTATCACTATTCTTCACTATTCCTGATTGAGACTACTTTTCTCAATATCCTCAACACACAGCTCATCCAAACCTTCTTGTCAATGCAATATGAGTATGTTGACATCAATGACAACACTGGTTCACCTCATACTTGCAACATATATTTTGATCCATACGACTATGCCACCCTCGAACCCACTAACAAGACCCAAACGATGCTACAAAGACTACATGCTAATTACCATGAACATTGACGATAAGCTAAATTTCCTACAACTGTAGGGCCTACAAAAAAAGGTGAAAAAACCTAGACACCACTAAGTATGCTGACCAAACGCTGCTCCATTATGACATGCAGCAGACAAAAGTGACCAACGCAAAAATAACGATGCCTACCACCTAAAATCATGCCACTAAGAGCTCACTAGTCTAATTGGCAGTCACCAGAATGGGTTTATATAGAAGACATCCTAAGATTACCATAAAACCAGGCCGCTATGGACCTCCACTACCCAGACTACCTACTGAGTCAGATTGACGGCAGATTCTTATGCTTGCGACAAAAATTATTAGGAATATCATTTCGCAACATTAGCTCGCGATCACAGAAAAAGGTTGACATCACAAATCAAAACCACTAACAACCATACTATCTATCGACCCATAGATCTCTAAACATTTGCTGAGTTTAAAATTGGAATCTATCACCGAAAATAGAGCACTTACTAACTTTAAACAATGTGTTATGGATAATTAGTGTCCTCAAAGTCACTTAATGCAAAACATATATGATAAATGAGAATCCATAACTTTATATAAGTTGATAATTTTAGTTAAATCCCATCAATCCAACATTATGCCACTTCTTACCATACATTAAGGGAGATTCGCTAACTCTAAAATCGCATCCTCTCTAAGTGTGAACATAGAAAGACACCATAAACTGCAGATTACTAATCCTTGATATGGCAAGTTTATAAAAAAAGATGTGGTGGGCATCTAGTATTTTAGGAATAAGAGCAAAACCAAAAGTTTCTGATACACAGGTTTGTTGGAGGCAGTAAATGCATATCCCACCAGAATAAACTTACAAGTTAAACCAACTGGGAAGCAAAAAGGCAGAATAAATCTGGTAAGGTGCACAGGCATTAATTAGACATAAGGGTTAAAAGAATTGATGCTGATTCGGAAGAAAGGATGCATAAAGAAGGCAAACACCTCAGTGGGGCCATTCTGCCAGGGTCGAATGGCATACAACAAGTACTGATGAACTCCTAAGGTTGATTGACCATGGCGATGGAGAGTGAACTGCTCCAATATAATCTCAACAGAATTAGATTATCTTTTAGAATAAATGATATGCAATCAAACGAAATGAGTACAATATTTCATCTCGTGACTGGTGAAGGGCTCACCTCAGATAGGCCAAAAGTAACAAGGTAAAATGGTCATCTCTAGATGAAATTCAAGTCTCAGAGAATGACCAGGGAATCAGCCTTAGCATCGACTCCAAAGAAGATAATAATAGAAAAGTTTCAGAGTTGATAAAAGATACTAGCATACAATTTGTTCAGCGGTTTAGGAAGCTCAACAATTGCAGAAATGTAGTATGGTGGGGACATCTCTATACTACGTTGGAGTTTCTTTCTTCATGGCATAAGATCTTGCTATAGATAACCACATATTCTAAGATTTATGGGACTTCAACAGATGACGGTTTGAATTAACACAAGGATCCCAGAATGCCACAATTATTGATTTAAGAAATTTCCAAGGATGATCAGTTGCAGAAAACCAAATGGGAGAAGCAATGGGCAATCCAGAACCACTCAGACTAATTGATTCAAAAGCACAAGGGGAAAGAATTAATTTGTCCAAGAACCGTAAAATTCAAACCAGAATTATGCAGAACATACCCGGAACAAAACTTTGATCTGAAGCCTCCAATTTCTTCTATATTCCCGCCACCAAAACATTGATTTTCCCCCCCATTCCCTGAATTCACCTTTCCCCCCATATAAAAATGGTTCAACTCAACAAACTAATGCAGACATGCATCCGTTACTCAACAACCCACTCCTAAGAAATTACCAAAAAAAACTGCTATCAAGAGAGATCCCAAATCTTCTAATTTCCAAATTGACAACACATGGCATTAATTTCGCATATCCAACTTAATCTGTACCAATTATAAATTAATAACCCATAACTCCAAATTTACGACATCAATGCTCTTGGACAGCAGATAATTAACTCTAGTCTATTATAAAATTTAACCAAGGTAACAATCCAAGTTTTAAGCCAAACAAATATTATCCAATAATCATAATAGGAGCATTATTAGTTAATAGTAAATCATTAAAGTATTTTCCAACCACACATGAGCATAATAACAGAACTTGACTATACACCACAACACGAGATTACCCAACATACAAGGTAAAGACAAGGACCAAGCGACACAACACGACTCGAGACTACAACAAAAGACAAGAGACTACAACAGAAGACAAGGACCGACCTACTGGAATAGACCTTATGTTATCTCCCATCACTGATACCCATTGGTGCAAGAACCTGCTCAAACCTGCTATATCAGGTGGAGTCAAGGTTCGGTACCTGCAGCGTGCATTCGAACAATTGGTTGTATAAAATCAAACACATGTGTCTACACACACAAAGAGAGTCAGAGAATCGTGGCGTAGTAGGGTACTCAAAGCGAGTAGTACTACACCATCTCTACTCTTGAAACAATATCATAACAACTTTTATCTGAATTCAACCACCACAAATCAAATGACACATGATGATATTAATTCGCATCATAACTGAAATAATAGTAATGCCATCATGAACTCTTAACACATGTCTAATTATATCAGTCAAACATAGTTCATCAAGATCAAAATAAACATAAATCATTACCTACTAATCAAATGTCTCAGGACTGTATCAATGCAATGAATGACTAACCACTCCCTCTGACTGACAGAGAGCAATGCAAAACTGTCACTATCACAAGCCAACGACGAGGGGGCACTACACTAGAAAAAAGAGAAAACATGAGAAGATTAGTGGGAGATAAAGAAAGGAAACATTTTGGAACTAAACAACCTTTCCCTCTATGCTTGAAAATCCAAATTTAAGGTCTAGGCCCAAAATTCTAGATAGTTTATTTAGTATTCATCTAGATACAATTAATTGAAGACCTGTCTAATTCGACCACTCTAGATCTATTCAAGTGCAAAATAGGGTATTTAGAGCTACAAGCATGGAATCAAATTAGATTGTCATCATATATTTGAGGCATAGGATATGAAAAAATGTCAAAAACTACACCTCAAGAGGCCCCTTTGCCTCTGTTATTTCTCTATTCATTTTTCTCTATTTTATTTCGATTTCCAACTAGAATTTAACTTCATATATTTGAATTTAAAATACATATATATAATGAGAGCCCTTTAAGAAAATTCAAAAGATTGTTATATGTTGTCTTGCACTTGTTAAAATAATCATGCATGATGTAGAACTATATATTTTAAGGGGAAATATAAACCTAATTTACAATTATTTTCATGCATGACATATATGCATAAATTGTCGAGAGTGATTCAAAAACCATGATTAAACAAGCTTGTATAATGAAATTTAGTGACAAATTTCTAGGAATTTCATGTGCTCATGATGAGATTGCTATCAAGCTTGCTTATATTTTCTTTGTTTCACTTTAATTAGTGTACACCTCAAATCTTAGGGACTAACATCCCAAGCTTATCTATCCTAAAGAGAAGAGTTTTAACATTGCCTTAAGCATTGGCCTTGAACTATCCTTTGCCTAATTATAAGCTATAACTAATTGGTCTTGAGATTGGCATTCCCTACCCTCAAGAACTAAGCTTACACCATAGAGTCATTAGAAAATAGCTCAGATCACCAACATGTTGATTTAACAAACAACTTGGTGAACACATAAATGACTACACACATGCATCATACTCAATCATGTAGAATTTTTGAACCTATAAATATTTATTAGGCCTTAAAAACTAAACTTTATCATGACATCCAAAAATAACTCAATTCAATTAAGCTACATTAAGATAAAAGAACATAGCCAATAACTTTATCATGACATCCATGACATCTAGAATTTCTGAGCCATAGAAGATAGCCTTTAATTTCATCGAATCACAATATCTTAGGATGACCTGAATATCAGGTAAGATCTGAACACCAAAATGTAGGAAAATGAAACATGTGGGCTACAATTAATTGATGACCTGTCTATTTCGATGATTAAGAAAAAAGTAATGTATCACCACATTGAATGAAATTATTTGAATTCAACATAAAATAAATTGTATGTAGAAAATATATACATGTATAAAAATAGCTTAAAGTTCTTGGTACATATAATCTGGATCCTCTCTATCTTTTATTATCTCTAAAATCTTTTCATGATTTTCAATAGGCAACCTCTACCTTTGTTTGGCACATCCTCTTTTTGGTAAAGTTTCAAGATCTATTCGTTTTGCTATAACTAAGTGACCATAATGTAGAACCTTTTGACTTGGCATATAATCAATAAATATAATACCATTTGTATCTATCTTTGTTTGTTGATAGTATGTGCCTTCAACAACCACTTATCCAGTTGGATACTCTTGTCCATCACCATTTGTCATTGATTTTGATAATTTGCATTTTGGTTGCATACATCTTAGTAGATAGTAATCTACACCTTCTGTATTGTCAGGATCTGCAAGAACAACAAAAATATCTCATGTACACACCATGTAGTAAACCATGCTCAACTTAAGTACAGAATATATTATATAAATCAAATGTACAAGTTAAAATTCAATTTAAAAATTTACAATTTACCTGTAACAACTAAATCTGATACACGTTCGTAATCAGCTAAATACAAAGGATCATAGACATCTACAATGTCATTATCTTCAAAAGGGTCTGACATGGCCACTAATTATTTTATTTCCCATTCTAAAACATACCCATCTCTAATATTCTCACATTGTAGAGTATTTGCATTGTTCTCAAAGCAATTAGCACAAAAACATGATTTTTCTCTCACTTGAATTATAGGAGGCCTGCTATGTCCTACTGTCATGATTTTATGCAAACTTCTAATACCACTAATTGTTTGACAATTAGTAAGAGTTGATCAATCAATATCTATTTAAATTTCAATCATCCAATTAAAAAGTGTATAAAATTGAAAATTTAATTCATGTACACACATTGAAATTCAAAACAAAATATTTATGTACCTTAAACTTCCCAAAAATAGCGTGTGTTGTATATTGAGTCACGAACGACAAAATGACTTTTGCACCATTCAACAATTTCATTTGCATTCCTTATGGTATTACTTGCAAGTTCATGTTGGTGAAATGTCAAGTTAAGAGGTTTTCTAGTTGAAAGGAAAAGACATGCAATATATTGAGATCTACACTTTTTTCCTAACAGGTTTAAATTCATTTAAAATATATTTAAGAATTTAAATCTGTAGTCCATATGGTATTACCTGCAAGTTCATGTTGTCGAAGTGCACACTTCACACATGCTCCAGCTCCATAATGCTCTCCTTTTCCATGTCCACTCTCATAGAAATTCCACAAAAATTGTATGTTTCGTTTAATATGTTGTTGGCTTAACCAATTAAAAGCGTTTGCATACTTAAATTGTCCTGTGAAGTTACAAACAATTTCAAATTTAAAACCAAAATATTTTTTTAAAAATAATATACATATAGGTTCAACATATTTAAGTAACTGAACAATTCAAGTCTACAAGTTAATTACACAAATAAATATAATATAATATTTTTTAAAGATTAAATAAACACTTACCAGCACATCCATCAGACCATATCCAATGTTGTGTCTCAGGTCTTCAAAAAATATTGCAAAACAATGGGCTACATAGCTTCTATCATAACATGTATCATCACTGATATAAAAGTGAACCTCTTTGATGATAATTCATTCTTCTTTGCTACTCTGTACACCATCCACATGTTCTTCAACATGCCTATAACAAACTTGTACAAATATTGCAACTTGCTCTGAATGATAATATTGACTTTGAATCTCACTTTGAGGACTAAATGTATAGTTCTCAGAGAAATCAACAATAGAAGAATACAACCTGGTGGAAAGTAATTCTTTGAATCACAAAATTGCTTAGCTTGCCATCTAGCACCATGACAATGTTCAATATGTGGATATATGATATTGCAATTTTTTTTTCATAAACTCATTGCTTGACAATTCACTTTCTTTGAGAAAATTTTTTCTACTCTCAACTCCTGACTTTGTTGAGTACTTCTCATATTCAAATCTCTTCCACATAACTTGCATCGAATGATCAATATTGTCAACCTGTATAAGATTCTTCAAATTTCCACAATGATTACATATATTTTTTATACACTGCACTTTGAATTCATCCGAATCTTCTAATTTTTCACATAGAAGAGACTTCACAAATTGTGTTGTACTTCCAGGGATGACTATATTTGGATTAATTACTGCCATAGCTTTTTTATATGACTGTAGGTCTTGATGAAATTTGACATGATTTCGACAACAACAAGTCTCACGTACCTTATTTATACATACAAAACTTGGTCGTAGTCTCTCAAACATCCTTTGACAAATCTTCACATCTAAAAATTCTTGCTTGAATGCTTCAAAAAGTTCACTTTGTGTTGTATCTATAAAATATTTTGGATGTGAAATTTTTGTACCATCTTCACCTTTTATCTGTATAGTGTCCCTTCTATTGGATGAAACACGAGAGTGGCTGGTCCAATATTCAATCACCTGTTCCTTTACATCTTCTGAGATTCTATCTTTTTGGGGAACCCTACAAATATTTACCTAATTATTCTCAACATTTCCATCCAATCTATTTCTCTTTGTAATATATCTTTGAACAGTTCTCCTAGAAACATTGAGTAATTAGGAAATTGCTTGAACTTGTCTTCTATGTGATAATTTCTTACTAGAAATTACAGTCATTAATGCTCTACATGTAGCACTTAAATCAATAGCTCAACTCTTGCTTTCAATAGAATTCAATGCTTCTTGCAAGTTTTCAACTATTGTTTGCTTTAATGAACCTGATGACTTTTTCTTATCATCAACCCCTAACAACTCCAAAACAGAGGTCATCTCTTTCTCTTAAATAACTTTGCAAATAATTGTGATCTTCCAATTATAGACTTATTTTCAAAAAATTCATCCCATATTTTTTTAGAATGTAATTTTACTGTGTCTTCAGGTACCATATCTTCAAATGAAATATTTTTGAAAAGAGAATACTCATCCATCTCTATCAAAATTTCCATACCAAGGAAAAAATTTCTATCACCACCTTCAATTTGTTTTGGTACCTGTACTTCTTGGTCATCAACAATTTCCATGGGTTGTTCTTGAGTAGATGTTCCTTCATCGACATTTGTAGTATCTCTTCTTCGATCATACAACCTTTTTCTTGTTTTTTTATTTCCCATCACAAATTTATCAAATTTGAATTCACCTACATGCAAAAATAACACATGTACAAATACTTTAACCTTTATTTTTTGAAGATCTAGGTCTACATTCAATAAATCAATGATTTAATCAATTACATGTTTTAGAGCATGGTACCTGAGAATAGAACTCTGTCCCTGTTGAAATTAGTGGTTCTATTTCCTCCAAATTTCTATAATTTAATAATTTAAAAAAGCCCAAAAAGCTAAAAAAAGCTAAAAAAAGCCAAAAAAGGCATTAAAAAAATACTTTCAAATCATTGTGTTTTTTAATATGACTCTACCCTTGTTGAAATCAGTGATTCTTTTTTTCCAAATTTCTATAATTTATTAATTTAAAAAAGCTCAAAAAACTAAAAACGCTAAAAAAGCTAAAAAAGGCATTAAACAAACACTTTCACATCATTGTGTTTTTGAATATGACTCTTCCCCGTCGAAATCATTTTTTTTTAATTTATTGTAATTCAATAATTAAAAAAATTTAAAAAGCCACAAATTCTTTTTTTTCAAAAAAAGTAAAGGAGTAGTTTAGACCAAATGGGATTCGACTGAATCACATTAGATAGAATCCCATTAGGTCGAATCTATCTATGTGGCATCCTATTGGATAGCCAAGTCACCATTTTCTCAAACTTTCTCAAACTTCCAACTTCTGCTAAATATTTCTGCAATCAAAATTAATTTTAAAAATAAAAATAAAAATACCCTTTTGTAGAGCTCAGACTGCCGAATCTGGAAATATATATATTTTTATATTTTGAGTAATTTTAGGATATAAATATTTGAAAATAATGCAAGTAGGTTGTTCAAATTTAAAAAGAGTCTAATTTGAAATTAAAAAAAAAATAGTAAAACATGATTTTAAAATTTGGAAAATATATGATGCCCCAGAGGAGAGAATCATCTTCAAAAGGGTATAATTTGTTTTTTGAAAATAAAAAAAAATTAAACAATAGTTGACGTCAATTGAAAACTATCTAAATCGGGTAAGTTTGACTTTAAAACCTTATTATGAGAAAAATATAGATCAAAAATTCATTTTTTTTCCATGCCCTAGATATTGAAGTCACCTATTTGGGAAAAAAAACAGGAGAAAATGCATTTTTTTCTATTTGTTTCTTGACGTCAACTGAACGCCACTTTTTCTTCAAATTTTCAGCATTTCAAAATCTGCTCTTAAATTGATAAAAAAAATATCAAAACATTTTTTTAAAAAATCTAAAAAATTAGAGTAATAAACTTCAACAAGAGATCTACATTTTCTTAGTTTACACCATTTCAAAATTCAAAACATAAAGACCACTTTTATGTGGTCGAAGTTGAGATTTTTTTTATGTTGGTCAATTCCTTTATAAAGTGTGACATAGATTTGTACTTTTACCCATAAATATAAATATCCATACACATACATATGTGTATGTATATGTATATACATATACATACACATATACACATACATCTACATATACATTGTTTGGTATGAAAAAAAAGAATGACAACTAGCACACAAACTAGATCAAACCCTTTTCCATATAACATTCGAGGACAAGGCCAAGCCAAATCACTACCAAATAAAGGACTTAGCTACTGACCTTGGATTCCTATATGCTATAGATGGATAAGATTTAACTTAGTTTTTTTCTCAAACTCTGGGATAACAATGCATGAAAACCCTATAATAGAGAAAAAATGACAAAAACCTAGAAACTAATAGCACACGGATAATTAGGGGAATGATAGAACCAATCACCCAAAAGCAAGGGTGTCAGAGGACCTCGATGGTACTGCCCAGGTCCCAACTAAAGGAATCTACCGAAGGTGTAAACTGGAAAGTTGTCTCAAATGTTGTCCTGATGCCAGATCCAAACCCAGAAAAGGTAGAAGGACATGGGTGGTTCCACCCAAGTCCTTGGTGAGGGAATACTTTGAAACTATCTTCAAATCTCAAAACCCTAATCTGCACTCAGTCTTCTTGTAGCTTTGTATTTTCCAGATCTCACTCTTGTAACCTGCACACAAGAAGATAAGAAGAGGTTTGTGGGTTATGGTGTTTAGGGGCTTGCCTCAGTCAAATCATGGGATAACATTCAAGCCTCCCAACACTATTGATTGATAAAGAGTGCATGTCCTCGTGGGGGCAGAGGCTAAAAACAATGATGCTATGATGATTCAAATGATGATAAACAAACAATGATATCACCTATGTGATGAACCCTTAGAATGATGAAGATCCTTCAACTCCTAAGGAAGAATAGATGATAGCTCCATATCTGCAACAACACACAATAACAATACACAAATCTTCTCTAAAATCACAATGAATACTCTTGATGCTCTTTACTCCAAGTTTGTAGTTAGCTATCTCCATATTCATTGATAATGACTTCAAAAACATGCTTATATATGTTTTCTTGCTTACAATCAACAATTCAAACCAAAAGAGCTGACAAGGAGAAACCTTTAGGGAGGTGTAAGGCTGACATACACTTGTATTAGCTCCGACCAAAAGGGAGGGACATGGGCGGTACTAACTAGGTCCTCTAGCCTCCTTTAGGTATGGGGTAAGCTAAACCAAGTTGCCCCCATTCCAATTTCATCTTGGTGTTAGGAAATTCTACATCGGGAGAAACATTTTGAAGATATAATGTAATTAAGGGACCTAGGAGCTAAACAAGGATGCAAAAAGGCATGTGGATATATATTATTCAGAACAACTTTCCAATTTGTACCTTTGGCTAATTCCTTCAGTCAAGACCTAGGTGGTACCACTGAGGTCCTCTGACACCTCTACTTTCTGGAGAGAGGTTCTATCATTCTCATGATTATCCCTATGCAATTAGTTTCTTGGTTTCTGTTGTATTTTCTCCATTATAAGCAAATCCTTGTAGAATTACAGTTTTCATGTATTATAAACCTAGGGTTTGAGGAAAAGACTAAGTTAAATCTTATCCATCTATAGCATACAATAGTACAAGGTCAGTAACTAAGTCTTCCTTTATTTGGTAGTGATTTGGCTCAGCCTTGTCCTTGAATGTTATATGGAAAAGGGTTTGATCTAGTTCGTATTTTAGTTATTGTCATTCCCCTTTTTCATGCTAAACATTTTGGTGAATCTTCAACATCTTTGGCCATTACATTTGGTGAATGTCATCATTGCAAGTTTGAGGTTGACTTGTTGTTCACTGGTTCATAATTATATACATCTACAAATATGATTTTGATAATCAGTCAGGACTGTTTGTAATCAACTTTATCTTATGAATGTATTTGGCAAGTATTCATTATCCAAGTATGTAAATGAAGATACCTATTTCAAATCTTTAATTTGAAATTGATTTACTAATTGTTCCTAGTGGTGCCTACCTAGGGTTAGGGTTTTGAGTCAAGCCTACAAGATTATATTTTTATTCCCTCAAACTCTTAATGCCTTAGGTTTTATTTCCCCTCGGCCTCCTGCATTGTATCTTCTATTTTGTCATTGACCTCTTATAGCAGGTTCCCGGTTGTTTAAGTTGTAACTTAAGCCTTAGCACTCGTAGGTTGATTGGCCCCTTTGCATTGCATTACCGCTTTCTCCTGTCGCACTAAAAAGAAAAGAAAGAAAAAATGCTAAGTCCAAAAAACCCTTTATGCGGCGGTGAAATCTGTTGTGTGTATCGTTGTATGTATGTGTCTTTGTATGTACAGATGCATATGTACAACGCCGGCCCCGAAAAGAAATTTCAATTGGCTTCTGAAAGTGGAGAAAATGGTTGTATGCATCTTTGTATGCATATCGGGTTTGTATATGTCATGCAGATACAATTCTGGGTGTGAAAATATGGATGTATATCGCATATTCCATCACAGATTCCGTGCTTGTATGTGAATGTTTGCATGTATATTGTGTTGAATATTCGATATACAATGAGGTAGATACAACAACCAGATGTCAAAAGGATTCAAATCAGGTTGAAATGGTGGTTGGGCCCACAGGTATGTGCAAAGAGGATTGTATGTATATGACTTATGCAAAATGATATACAAGGCAGGACATGCAATCCCAGATTTCAAAAGTCATCAAACCGGATCTGGCGCATGCATATAAAAGGCAAAGTTGAAAAGTCAAAGGCATTTCTTTGTATGTATGCATTGTATGTATCTCCGACATACAAATGCAGATACAATTGAAACATACAAGGCAGGAGTAGTCAAAGTCAAAAGTTTCTAAAGCATGGTGGGCCTGCACAGTTGTATGTTCTATGGGTTGTATGTATGTGCGATATACAATGCAATGTACAAAATTGCAGATACAACCCGGGCGCGAAAGGAGAATATGTTATGGCAGATTTCAGGCTAGAGTCCGCGGGTTGTATGTTTCTCATTGTATGTGTGATATACAATATGAGATGCAAAAGAGTTCAATACAATGCAGGATTCAAAATTTATTCCAATCTGCCTCATATGTGTGATGGAATCCGCATTGTATGTATATTGCATTTGTATGTGCAATGTACAATACAAAATATACAAAGAGTTCAATACAACACCGGATTTCAATATTTTTTCAATTCGACTGATAAATGCAATGGAGTCCGCGGATGTATATTGCACATTGTATGTGCAATATACAAAGTGATATGTAAAAGGGTGTTTGATACAAGGCCTAGACCCGATTGCAGTTTCAATTTGTTTCACAATGATTTGGGGTCCGCGCTTGTATGTGTGGTGATTGTATGTATATGCAATCTCACATACAACTGCAAATACAAATGGAGATACAAATATTTGGTGATGGTTATCCAACCAGATGCTGCCACGTGTCCAAATGCAGTTGTATGTACATGCTTTTGCATATACAAAGATTTGAAGGCATAAAAGGCAAGATGGGCGAAAAAGGAGAAGGGAAATCGACGGCCAGTTTCAAATTTTTAGAAAGTGAAGGATTTCCTATCTTCGCAAACGCATTTCAGGCGGGAAGTTTTGCAAAGTACGCAGCCGTTGTATTTCCAGAAGCTGCGGGTAGGTTGGCCATTAATGGAAAAATTTGCAGAGGCATGGTCTTGATTGATAGGTCAACTAACCGATTAAGGGAAAAAATCTTCAGTCAGCGGCTCACATCCCAAACCCACCTGCCCATTCCTCTTCTTCTTACGGTTGCATTGAATCTTTTCGGTGCCATTCAGATGGTGCATTGTATCTGGCAGAGTTTTGAAATGACATGTACCTTGATTGCTGAGTGCACGTTCTTGATGTATAAGAGGACTGTGTCACTCATTTTTCTGGTGGTTGAAGACTAGATAAATTTTGGTGGAGTAATGAGATACAGTTTTGCTGGTGGCTCTGTTTGGTGCCTTCTGAGTTTATCAATCATATGTTGTATGTTTTATGCATAATTTTGCTGGTTTCATGTTGTTTCTATATGAGAAATGCATCGTTGCATGTGTTTAGTTGTTTGTCTCCAAGTTGTGGGCATCTTTTCTTTTGAATCTAAACTGCTAAGGGTTTTTGGTATTCAGGAAAATAGATTTTCTGTGTTGAATGTTTAATCTATTATCTTTGTTCAAGGAACAAATTAAATATTTTAGGTTAAGCATTGGGAAAGGTATGCTACAACAAGGATATCATCAAGTATGAATGACTAAATACTCAGTCTTGGGAAGTATTTGTAAGGCAGATACTAAGAAATTTCCCCTTGAAACTTAGCTATTGATTCAAGTTTATGGTAATCATTCACATGTGTATGTCTATTGACTCCGAGCCCTGAGATAGATACTCGTCTGGTCTTGTATTGAGGTTACAACTCAAGGTCCCAGTCTTACATCCAAATACAAAATACAAATTCAAACTTCAAATATAAACCTTAAGGACATTAGAAGTAGTTTTAGGACTAAAATTCTCCGTTTCACGACTGAGCATATGCCCAAAGCTAGCCCCTTTGCACTTATTTTACAGTTTTGGTCTGCATAAGAGAGGATTTATCTGCTTTGTGTCAACATCCCAATAAGTTCACATGCATATTTTACGGATGTTGAATAGGGAATAGCCCCCTTGGTTCTGCAGAGCCTAAAGGAGAGGAGATATTTACAGGGTCTATCTCCTATAATGTTGGCCCCTAGCCCAGAAATCTTATTGATCAATGATGGCTACCTTGTAGGGATAACTAGGAAGCATCCAGTTTGGGAAAAAACCCAACAAATTTGGTGACTCTACTGGGGACTACTTTGTGTAAGAACCTTGGTTTAAAAAACTATTTCCTAGTTGTAGGTGACGACTCTGAACAAATCCTCCCAACCGGTAAGGTGAAATTTGTAAGCAAGGGAGAAGATCCCTGCGTAATCCTTTGCTTGAAGAATTACCCAGAAAAATGATGTATAGGAGAAAAGGGACCATTCAAGCTGGTCAAGAAGGTTCTCTCAGCCCTAGAAACAATGATAATACCCAAGATAATCCTGGATCTTCAGAGCAGCAGGCACCTTACTTTTCAAACACAGAGGCTAAAATTCAAGATGTATATGAAAGACGACAAGGTGATAGATTGAGAATGAGATCAGAGGTGTTTCAGGAACACCCTTTCTTAGATCCTCTTGACATATTTGAAGAAACTGAGTCCCCAAGGGATGATGATGACCAAAATGGAATGGGACCATCCTCTTCTATGCCTAAAGATGAAGAATTGGCTGAAGAAATCAAGAGCCTGAGGGCTGATTTAGAATATTTGTAGGCTTTGAGGATTAGAGATGATATGAGACAAAAGGTGTAAGCTCTGAAAATTGCTCAATAGGATTCAGTTCCCACCCTTGATAATGCAAATGTGCTAAGAAACTAGCAAAGAAATGAAGTTCAGAATCAAAAGAATGATCAGAAACAAAATACAAACAATGTTAGGATACCATCGAACAATGTGAGAAATCAGAATGTTAATAGGAATGCAAACATTAATCAGTTTGGTCGACAGCCTATGCAGTTGGATAGATTCAGGCAGCTAGTTTTTAATGGTATTCCTGGTTACCCTAATCCCATTGATAAACATGTAAGGTCTCAGATACCAAAGTTTTCAGGAAACAATGTTGTGTCAGGTGAGGATCATTTGAAGGCCTTTTAGAATGTTATGGACAACTTTGAAGTCGAACATGAAGATGTTTTTATGAAATTGTTTATGCAGTCCTTAGTTGTTGAAGCTAGAGAGTGGTATAAAAGTCTACCTAACTAGAGTGTCTCATCATGGGATGACTTCAGAAGGATTTTTAAAGAACAATATGGTGATAAGACTAATCCAAGCTTTTTTATAAATGAGTTCTATAAGGAAAGCACAGGTGCGGAGTACAGCTTCCCTAATGTTAATTCCAAAGGGAGAATGCAGACAGGTAACTTTCAATTCTAAAAACACATATGAATACACTAGAAAAACAAAATAAACAATTAAGACAACACAGAATGACACCAGTTTTATGTGGGAAAACCCTTTCAGGTAAAAAACCCACTGCCACAATAGAAGCTATCTTTATTACAACAAACTGAAAGATTACAATAAAGATTCCCATCTCTAATGTTCAGGTATCGATCTTTTTACAATTGTACAAAGCTGTTTATATCATCTGCACATTCTACAGAAATAAATAGTAAAAATTGAATCATTTCGTTATCCAACAATGATGTTAGTAGATCAGTTTTATATCTCCAGTCTATAAGAGCAAAGACCGTTACTCGACTGTTGCCCTAACTGATCGATCTAACTTCCCCATCACCGCTGCTGTTCAACAGTCGTAACTGTTCACATTCCCGTGAGATGATTAATCCCACATGCACCGGGTCACAGACTGCTCTGTAGTTTATATCACCAAACACTCGGTCATACTATCATCGGCAATTTTGTTGCCGACGATGCCAAACCAAAGACCCATCAGCCTAACCTGCTCCATTGGTGATCACATTGCTTCCTTCACCGATAATATACAGTCTCTGTGATCCCCAAGTTCACCACCCTTCATCGGACAGACCTTCGCAATCGGTCCAAATGCTTTCCATTGTTCCAATGAACAATCTCTCACTGATGGTTGTAGAAGCTACAACCATCAGTTAGAAAGTGAGTGTCAGACAAACTTAACAAAGCCTGGCTGAAAACAACTATTACACCGATGCCAAATTCCTATCAGAGTAACACATAACTGTCGAGGCATGTAGCTTAGGTTCAACCGATAACAAACTTCACGCCGATAGATGTAAGACATCGATGAGACTTCACACATCGGACAATGTCTTCGAAATCCCGCCAATACAGTAAGTCATAACGATGAACCTTGAACCCATTGAACCTTGAACTCATTGAACTCTCGAATGTTACAATTAACCATTGAACCCAACACTTGAACAGTTCATCGAACCATTGAACCCAATGAACTCATGAAAGGTTCAACGAAGTACAACTATGAAACATGAGGTTCAAGCAGTAAAATTGAGACACAAGTTCTCTTCAATCTCCCACTTGTCAAAGAGATTACTGCTACCTCTTAGTCCTCTTTAGATTATGAGAACTATGAGTCCATAGACCCATTTCAACTGAACACCATTTGAAGTTGGCCATGCTCACTGGTTTAGTTAAGGCATCAACAACATTTTCCAAAGTGTCAACCTTTTCCAGTTTCACCTACCTGTCTTCCACCATATCACAAACAAAGTGATATTGGACATCAATATGTTTTGTCCTAGCATGGAATGTAGGGTTCTTCGCCAAACATATAGCACTTTGACTGTCACAATGAATTTGTATCTGCCCTGCATTAAAACCAACATCAGAACATAACCTCTTCAACCAAACAGCTTCTTGGCATGCACGAGTAGCTACCATGTACTCTGCCTCTATTGTGGACAAAGTGACTACAGCCTGCCGCTTACTCATCCAACTGATAGCACCACCATTTAATGTGAACACATATCCACTAGTGGATCTTCTACTATCAATATCCTCTGCCTAATTAGAATCCACATATCCTTGAATGCTAATAGATCTTTGTGATCCAACTGAGTTTCCATGATAGCAAATAGCATAATCAGAAGTTCCCTTCAAATACCTCATAACTCTTTTCACAGCATCCCATGTGATCTACCTGGATTCGCTATAAACCGGCTCAAAACTCCCACTGCTTGGGAAATGTCTAGTTTGGTACAGACCATTACGTACATTAAACTGCCAGCAGCACTTGCATAAGGCACTTTTTTCATGTCGTCAATTTCATTCGAAGATTCTAGACAATCTTCAACAGATAGTTTCGTTCCCTGCAAAATTGGAACAACTAACTGTTTAGAATCAGACATATTAAACTTATCAAGAACATTGGTAATATATTTTCTCTAGCTGAGCCAAAGCTTTCTCTTCGATCTATCCCTTTTGATTTCAATTCCCAGAATGTACTTCACTGCCCCCATATTCTTCATTTCAAATTTCAAGAACAACTGAGATTTTAATTCTGAGATCATCCCCTTACCATTGCCAATGAACAACATGTCATCCACATACAGTGCAATTATAAGAATTTGATCACCATCAGTTTTATAATAGACACAATGATCAGATTTAGATCTCACATATCCCAAGGATAAAGCATACGTATCAAATTTCTGATACCACATTCTGGGAGATTGCTTCAAACCATAAAGAGACTTTTTAAGTTTACATACCAGATGTTCTTTACCTTTTTCCACAAAATGCTCTGGCTGGGACATAAATTTCTTCTTCAAGGTCCACATGAAGAAATGTTGTCATCACATCCATCTGCTCAATTTCAAAGTCATACGCTGCTGCAAGTGACAATACAAATCTAATGGATGTCATCTTAGCTACAGGAGAAAAGATTTCTCCATAATCTATACCTTCCTTTTAGGAATACCCCTTAGCAACAAGTCTTGCCTTGTACTTTTCAATATGACCATCTAGACCATATTTCTTTTTAAATACCCACTTACAGCCCATAGGTTTTCTACCTTCAGGCAAGGGAACCAGATCCCAGGTTCCATTCTTCTCTAATGATGTCATTTCACTATCCATGGCTTCTAACCAAGAATCTGAATCAGGTAAACTAATAGCTTCTTTCATAGTCCTAGGTTCATCAGTATCAGTAAGTAAAGCATAGGCACAACTTGAATCAAGTACTGAAAATCCATACCTATCTGGTTGTCTTCTTTCACGTGTAGACCTCCTCACAGGCTGAGGTGTAGGTTCAGGTTCTTGCTCTGGATCTGAATCTTCGGAGCTACTCGGACTCACATCTGAACCATCTACACTTGGTGCTTGTTGTTCCTCTTTTACAGGGGTCAGAGGAATATTCACAACACTCTTTTCTTTCATCTCTTCTATCTTCTTCAGCTGAGGATCAATAACCAAAGGTTTCAGCTCTTTGAAAATTACATTCTTGCTGTAAATTACCTTTTCAGTTTCAGGATTCCAAAGCTTGTACCCTTTAATACCGACACCATAGCCAATAAAGATACATTTAACTACCTTGTTATCCAACTTAGATCTCTTTACCTCAAGAATATGAGCATATGCCTCACAGCCAAAGACTTGAATTGTCTTAGAGAGGGCTTCTTACCAGACCATGCTTCCATAGGCGTCTTATCAACCAATGTTGAAGTAGGAGAACGATTCAGCAAGTAACAAGTTGTAGCAACTGCCTCAGCCCAGAACCTTTGTTCAAGACTAGCATAACTCAACATTCTTCTTGCTTTCTCCATCAATGATCGATTTAACCTTTCAGCAACTCCATTTTGCTGTGGAGTATAAGGTGTAGTTTTATGCCTTTTAATTCCATGATCTACACTATACTTATCAAAATACGCATTGCAATATTCACCACCGTTATTTGTTCTCAAGCATTTTAATTTTCTACCAATCTGATTTTCCACAAGAGTTTTAAATTCTTTAAACTGATTGAACACTTCTGATTTATTTTTCAAAAAATATACAAATGCCCTCCTCAAATAATCATCAATAAATGATATGTAGTATCTTGATTTAGATAAAGAAGGAACATCAACTGGACCAAAAACATCAGAATGCGCATAGTCCAGAACACTAGAAGATTTATGAGAACTAGAGTAAAATGAAACACAGTTTTGTTTTCCATATATACAATGTTCGCAGAAATTGAACTCCAGATTACAATCAATCAACCCATCTACTAGGTTTTTGTTTTTCAAGGTTTTTAAACCTTTTTCACCTATGTGACCAAGTCTATGATGCCAGAGCATTGTTTTCTCTACAGGAAGTTTAACTTCCATAGAGTTTGCATCATGTGTTACAATAGTAGCTTCTTTAGATTTTACAGAGACATTATTATAGCAAACTGGTTTTGCATCTAACCTATACAGATTTCCAATGTGTTCACCCTTTGCCAGTACAATAGACCCTCTAGTCATCTTACAGCCACCATTCACAAAAGTAACTTGCACTCCAACATCATTAAGCTTACTAACAGAAAGTAAATTTCGAGCCAAACTTGGTATGTGAAGAACTCCATTCATTCCCTTTATCCTATCATCCGGTAACTGGATTCTGACTCGTCCTTGGCCAACAATTTCCAGTGTTGAATCACTTTCCAGGAACACCTTCCCACCAGCATACGGTTCATACTTTGTGAACCACTCTCTGTGAGATGTCATATGAAAAGATGCTCCCGAATCCACCAGCCAAACATCTTCAGATGTAGGCATTCCCAAAGTAGCAATGAAGGCATCAGCATCACTCTGTGAAGACTCAGAGTCAGAGAAGTTCTTCTTCTTTTTCTCCTCTTTGCAATCTTTCTTGACGTGACCTTTCTGCCCACAATTCCAGCACTTCACCTTGGACTTCTTGCCAAGGGATTTTGATTTCCCCTCTGATTTGGACTGACTTCTTGTCCTTTTTCTTGCCTCTTTCCTTTGATCTACCTCGAATAGACAGAGCCTCTTTGGCCATACCAGAAGACTTCCTCCGCATCTCTTCAGACAACAGCGAGGCAACAACAATTTCTGTTGAAAACGTGGTTGTTGTACTTCTAATAGCCATCACAAGATGGTCCCATGAGTCAGGTAAGGAACACAATAGAAGCATACAGCGGTCCTCCTCTTCTATTTTTACACATATAGATGTCAATTGAGTAACAATCATATTGAATGCGCTCAGATTTTCTGCTACATATGTACCTTCATCCATCTTCAGAGAATACAATTTCTTTATGAGGAAAAGTTTATTCACCAAGGACTTGCCCTGATAAATATTATTCAACTTCTTCCACAAATCATTTGTAGTCTTCTCCTCATGGACGTTCAATAAAACAGAGTCAGATAAACTCAATCTTATCAGTCCTTTGGCTTTCCTATCTGCCAGCTCCCAATCTTCTTGCTTCATGCCTGTAGGTTGAGTTCCAGACACAGCAACCCAAAGATCTCTATAGACCAGCATATCTTCAACTTTAAGTTTCCACAACTCAAAGTTTGTGCTATTGAACTTTTCAATGTCTATTTTGTCTAACGTACTTGCCATCTTATTTAACCAAATAAATCTTTGCAGAACTCCCACTTATAGAATTAACACAAAAAACCCAAACTACCAACAAGGATAGCACAACTGGCCAAGCTCTAATACCACTTGTAAGGAAAGCACAGGTGCGGAATATATTGTCCCTAATGTTAATTCCAAGGGGAGAATGCAGACAGGTAACTTTCAATTCTAAAAACACATATGAATACACCAGAAAAACAAAATAAACAATTAAGACAACACAGAATGACACCAGTTTTACGTGGGAAAACCCTTTTGGGTAAAAAACCCACCACCACAATAGAAGCTATCTTTATTACAGCAAACTGAAAGATTACAATAAAGATTCCCAGCTCTAATGTTTAGGTATCAATCTTTTTACAATTGTACAAAGCCCTTTATATCATCTGCACATTCTATAGAAATAAACAGTACAAATCGAATCGTTTCATTATCCAACAACGATGTCAGTAGATCAGTTTTATATCTCCAGTCTGCAAGAGCAAAGACCGTTACTCGACTGTTGCCCTAACTGATCGATCTAACTTCCCTATCACCACTGCTGTTCAACAGTCATAACTGTTCACATTCCCGTGAGATGATTAATCCCACATGCACCAGGTCACAGAATGCTCTGCAATTTATATTGCCAAACACTCAGTCATACTATCATCGGCAATTTTGTTGCTGACAATGCCAAACCAAAGACCCATCGACCTAACCTACTCCATCGGTGATCGCATTGCTTCCTTCACTGATAATATACAGTCTCCGCGATCCCCAAGTTCACCACCCTTCATCGCACAGACCTTCACCATCGGTCTAAATGCTTTCCATTGTTCTGATGAACAATCTCTCGCCGACCTCTATAGAAGCTACAACCATCGGTCAGAAAGTGAGTGTTGGATAAACTTAATAAAGGCTGGTCGAAAACAACTCTTACATTGATGCCAAACTCCTATTGGAGTAACACATAACTGTCAGGGCATGTAGCTTAGGTTCAACTGACAACAAACTTCACGCCGATAGATGTAAGACATCGATGAGACTTCACACATCAGACAATGTCTTCGAAATCCCACCGATACAGTAAGTCATAGCGATGAACCTTGAACCCATTGAACCTTGAACTCATTGAATTCTTGAATGGTTTAATTAACCATTGAACCCAACACTTGAATAGTTCATCGAACCATTGAACCCAATGAACTCATGAAAGGTTCAATGAAGTACAACTATGAAACATGAGGTTCAAGCAGTAAAATTGAGACACAAGTTCTCTTCAAGTTCACTAGTATTACTAAGGGGTCAAATGAGTAGGTTGCAGATTTTAATGCTAGGTTCACTAGAGTATTGAACAAATTACCACTTCACATGAGGCCTAATGAACCAATGTGCATGGTACTATACATAAATGCTTTTGATGCTAAAACAACTTATGGGTTAAGAGATAAGGGTCCTACTAGCCTCAGGGATGCTTTTAGAATTGCAACCAACATTGAAAATAATAGGAAAGCATCTGGTAAGACAAATAGAACAGATGATGTAAAGATTTTGCAAAATCTGAATAATAAGTCTCAGAGTACTTAAGGTAATGCATCTACTTCCAAAGAGAAATTGGATAAATTGACAACTATTATTAAGGACCTAAGTTATAGACTTGCTAAAAATGAAAAGGGGATAGGTCCCAAAAGGCAGGTTTACCAAAGACAAGAGAAGAGACCATCATTGCATGATATGCCATATAACACTAATTGGCATAATGGTAAACCCATTCTCCCAAATAGAAACACTAATCAAAGAGCTCAAAATGTTAAGGAGACTCCTGATCCTTTGAAGAAAGATGTGAACATTGTTGATGATAGCCCATGGTGCATAATCTATCAAATGCCTCACTCACAATCGCAATGTATGATTGCTCAATCTTTGTATAATAATGTTGTTGTCTGTGATGAATGCAATGAGCCACATTGTATGGAGGATGATAATGTCAATATGTTGTTCACAAATAGGGAGTATTCTTCTTATGATGATGATGAAAGTACGTATTATGGGACTTAGATCTACCAGCAGATTTCCTGTGATGACGATGATGAAGATAACTATGCTTATGCTTAGGACTCACGCATCTTTCTAAATAACTTGAGAAGGCCTTTTGATGAAGAGATTAGAGCTCTCATAGCTGCAGCAGTGGCTTAGGTCAAGAGCAATTATAACCTTAGAGGTAAGGCTCAGATAGGTGATCCACGTCAATTAGAAGACACCTTTGTGAACCAACCAATGTATAATCATAAAGGGGCTAAACCACATAAGATACGAAGGAACAATAATAAGAAAAATTCTAAGCAAAAACCAAGTCATGATTCTCAAGGACCAGAAAATAAAGTTCCCCAAAATGAGGATCAAAATAAGAATTCTTAGGTCATGGATGACAGTCAGAAGGCCATTAAAATTAAAGCTGGATCAACTCAGGATAAGAATAAAACCACGGCTCAAGTGACAACTCTTATACAAAATTATACTCCCTTTGACATAACTCAGGTTTTATCCTAGATAAAGGTATCTGTTCCATTGATGGAGATGATGAAAGTTGAAGAATTCAGGAATAAAGCATTGTCCCTAATTTCAGGAGTAGCTTTTCAAGCCGAGCAGAATGTTGAGACTCAGGTAAGAAACAAGCCTTGTGTATTGATGAGGATGAGGTTCCTGAAGTCTATCTGGGGCTGACAATGACAAAACACCCTTCACAAGTTGAACTGTTTTATGTCTCCCTTGTTATCAATGGAAAAGTAATCAAGAATTGTATGCTTGACTCAGGAGCATCAACAAACATTATGCCTCTGGCTATCATGCAACAAGCTAGATTGAAAATAGATAAGGCATGTGGAAAATGCTATGCAATGGATGCTAGGGAAGTACCAGTTATAGGAATCATGAAGGATGTGGATTTTATGCTAGTAGCATATCCAGAAAAGACTTACAGAATGAACATAACAGTAGTTGACATAAAGCCACAGTATGGTATGCTATTGTCGAGAAGATGGGAAGCATTAGTTGGAGGAAGTATGCAGTTAGATTTATCATATGTCATGATCCCAATGAATGGTAGAGATGTCAAACTGGTCAGAGAAGAGAGGTCACCAGAAACAGTTGAAGATCAAGATTCAGAAGAGCATATCTATTTTGTGGATACTGACTGTGAGAATTTCAGAATTGTCTTAGATGATCGAGGAAACGAAGGGAGAGATTTTTGCATTCAAGAACTTGACCAATAGGCTCTCTAGGCTATGTATTTTGATGGAGCTTGTTCAAAGGAGGGTTCTGGTAATGGAGTTGTGTTTTTGTCTCCAACAGGTAAGCTTCTGAAATTCTCTTTCCTGTTAAAGTTTGCCTGCACAAATAATATTTCAGAATATGAAGCTCTGCTACTAGGATTGAATGTTGCTTTGAAGCATGGGATTAAGATGCTAAAAGTGTTTGAAGATTCAGACTTAATTGTTTCCCAGGTGAGAGATAAATATGCTTCAAAAAATAAAAGGTTAAAACAGTATAAGCATGTTGTATGGGAAACAATTGAATTATTTGATGCTTTTTCAATAAATTGGATAGAAAGATCAAAGAATGTCATGGCAGACTTTTTAGCTAATGTGGCCATAAGGCCGGATGATATCACTTTGTCTGATGTTACAAATGTTGAAGTTAAAATTAGACCTGCAGTACCAAATAATGTATGCAGTTGGAAGGTGTTTGATGATGATAGAGACTTGTTGAGGTTCCTACACTGCATAGATGAATATGAGAACCAGGAGATTGATTTTTAGAACTTTGTAGAAGTTATGAATGGAAAAGAAACTCTTTTGGGGAAAGAAGTAATTCAAATTAAAACAAATAAAATCCCTAGAGGGCTAGTTGCTTTAGAAAGAGCATTTGACAATAGAGACCAGTTTGTTACAAAGGCATCTCCTACAAACAAGGATGACTTGGAGGAGATAAACTTGGGGACATGCCATGCCCCCAAAAGGGTATATATTAGCAAACAACTCAAGCCACACATCAGGAGAATGTTGATTGCATTATTGAAAAAATATAAGCATGTCTTTGCATGGTCATATGAAGACCTAAAATCTTATAGAGAAGACTTATTCCAGCATGAGATTCCTTTGAAGCCTGGAGCTAAGCCATTTAGACAGAAACAAAGACCTATTAACCCAACTTTGGCTCTAAAAATGCAGGAAGAGCTTGTAAGGCTTAGGGAGGCTGGAATAATTATGCCTATTAGACACTCAACTTGGGTGTCCAATCTTGTCCCAGTTAGAAATAAAAATGGTGATATAAGGCTTTGTGTGGATTTCAGGCATTTGAATGTATCTTCTTTAAAGGATAATTATCCACTGCCTAACATGGAGGCTATGTTGCAAAAGGTAACTGGTTGTGAGCTTTTATCCATGATGGATGGATTTTCAGGATATAATCAGGTGAAGGTAAAAGAATCTGAACAATACAAGACTGCCTTCACCTCTCCATGGGGGACTTATGTATATTTAAGAATGCCATTTGGACTAACAAATGTAGGTGCTACATTTCAGAGGGCTATGGATGTTGCTTTTGCAGGATTGATTGACTCAATTTTGGTTGTATATCAGGATGATTTAACTTCTTATTCAAAAAAGGAGGAGCAACATTGCATGCATCTAGAACAAATTTTTATTAGGGCATTGGAATATGGCATTTCACTTAACCTGAAGAAATGTACTGTTGGGGTTAATAGAAGGAAACCTATTGGGACACATTGTTTCCAAAGATGGAGTCAGGATTGATCCTGAAAGGGTTGCTGCAATTGAAAAAATTCAAATTCCTAAAATGGTGAAAGGCATTCAGTCTTTCTATGGGTAGATTAACTTTGTTAGAAGATTCATTCCCAACTTTATAGAGATTACAAAGGATATTTCTAAAATGTTGAAGAAGGGTGAAACTATCAAATGGGAAAGTGAAGCAACTAGATCATTTCAGAACATCAAAGAGGCTATAAAGGTGGCTCCTATGTTGAGATCTCCTAATTTTTCTAAGCCACTTTAGTTGTTCTCATTTGCCTCTTTCCACACTATTGGTGCATGTTTATTACAGAAAAATGAAGATGGTTTTGAGCAACCTATTGCTTTCTTTAGCATGTCGTTGCAGGCAGCCGAATTGAAATATGATATCATGGAAAAGCAAGCATATGCATTAGTTAGGGCAGTCAAAAGCTTTAGGCCATACTTAGTAGGATCTTAGATAGTTGCATATGTGCCCCATGCAGCAGTTAAGGACATTTTCACTTAGCAGGAAGTGACAGGAAGAAGATGCAAGTGGATAAGCAAGTTACAAGAGTTCAACATTGAGATACAAATTACAAAATTGGTAAGGGGACAGGGTTTAGCTAAGATGATGACACAATCAAATTTGGAAGCATGCCAAGTAAATGTAGTTTAGGATGAAGTTGTTAACATGTCAGAATTTGAATGGTACAAGGATATTGTGTATTATTTACAAAATTTGAATTGTCCTTCTCATCTCAGTGATAGTCAAAAAAGGACCTTAAAGTTACATGCTATCAAATACATAATTATTCAAGGAGAATTATATTGGAAGAATCCTAATGGTGTACTACTTAGGTGTGTGGATAAAAATCAAGCTACGGATATTTTAAATGACATTCACAAAGGAATGTGTCGTGGACACTACACTGCCAAGACAATAGCCCATAAAATTCTTAGAGCAGGCTATTGGTGGCCAACCCTTTTCTCAGATGCACAAAAGATGGTAAGAAAATGTGGTGCCTATCAAAGGTTCTCAGGAAAACTTAAGTATGAAGGTGCATTACCCCTTAGAACTGTAACTGTGGAGGCTCCATTTCGGCAATGGGGAATTGATTTTATAGGGGAAATTTCAAAAAGATCAAGTGGAGGACATAGTTGGATTTTGGTCGCTACTAACTATTTTACTAAATGGATTGAGGCCATTCCAACTAAGAAAGCTACATGCAGGGTGGTGATGGATTTCATTTTGGAACACATTATTATCAGATTTGGAGTGCCAGTCAAAGTGGTCACAGACAATGCCATGTGTTTCAGATCTGGTGAGTTTGTTGATTTTTGCAACAGCTATGGGATTAATTTGTCATATGCATCACCATATCATCCACAAGGAAACGGTCAGGCAAAATCAAGTAACAAAAGCCTTATGAAAATCATCAAAAGGATGGTAGACAAGAACAAAAGGGCATGGGATTCAAAGTTAAAGATGGCACTATGGGCTAACTGGATAATAGTGAAGAAAGTAATTGGAAGGTCACCTTTTGAGCTAGTGTATGGCGCAGCAGCTAAGTTACCTATGAATAATCTCTTACCAGTTTATAGATTCATACAAGAAAATGATAAAGAGATTGAGGACTCAATGAATGAAAGGATAAATCAACTGGTTGCATTAGATGAAATTAGAAGAGAAGCATAGAAGACAAATATCAAGAAATAATAGAAGGTGAAATATTTGTTTAATAAAAGGGCTATAGAAAGGAAGTTTCAGATAAGTGACTTGGTCCTTGTTTGGAATGCAAAGAGCCAGGATAAGGGAAAGCATGGTAAATTTCAACCATTATGGATGGGCCCATATCAAATCAGTAATACTCATGGAGAAGATTCCTACTTTCTCCAGGCCCTGAATGGTGAACTACTGGAATTGCTTGTGCATGGTCAGTTCCTAAAACCTTACTTCTCATGAAGGAATATCTTGTGTGCAAATTGTAAATTAGGTGTGAATAGTTTGTACATACCTTGTATAGTCAGTGGTGTTTTGCGTTTTGCATTTTGTGTTTTGCCTGGTCTGTCCCAGAGTGGCCTGGTTCTCGTTGTAGCCTTGTGCCTGCACGTCCCCAGTCGGAGCCAATGGTGGTGCCTACCTAGGGTTAGGGTTTTGAGTCGAGCCTGCAAGCTTATATTTTTATTCCCTCAAACTCTTAATGCCTTAGGTTTTATTTCCCCTCGGTCTCGTGCATTGTATCTTCTATTTTGTCGTTGACCTCCTATAGCAGGTTCCCAGTCGTTTAAGTTGTAACTTAAGCCTTAGCACTCGTAGGTTGACCGGCCCCTTTGCATTGCATTACCACTTTCTCCCATCACACTAAAAAGAAAAGAAAGAAAAAATGCGAAGTCCAAAAAACCCTTTATGCGGTGGTGAAATTTGTTGTGTGTATCGTTGTATGTATGTGTCTTTGTATGTGCAGATGCATATGTACAACGCCAAACCTGAAAAGAAATTTCAATCAGCTTCTGAAAGTGGAGAAAATGGTTGTATGCATCTTTGTATGCATATCGGGTTTGTATATGTCATGCAGATACAATTCCAGGTGTGAAAATATGGATGTACATCGCATATTCCATTGCAGATTCCGTGCTTGTATGTGAATGTTTGCATGTATATTGTGTTGTATATTCGATATACAACAAGGTAGATACAACAGCCGAACGTCAAAAGGATTCAAATCAGGTTGAAATGGTGGTTGGGCCCACAGGATGTGCAAAGAGGATTGTATGTATATGACTTATGCAAAATGATATACAAGGCAGGACATGTAATCTCGGATTTCAAAAGTCATCAAATCGGATCTGACGCATGCATATAAAAGGCAAAGTTGAGAAGTCAAAGGCATTTCTTTGTATGTATGTGTTGTATGTATCTCCGACATACAAGTGCAGATACAATTGAAACATACAAGGTAGGAGCAGTCAAAGTCAAAAGTTTCTAAAGCATGGTGGGCCCACACAGTTGTATGTTCCATGGGTTGTATGTATGTGCGATATATAATGCAATGTACAAAAGCGCAGATACAACCCAAGCACGAAAGGAGAATATGTTATGGCAGATTTTAGGCTAGAGTCCGCAGGTTGCATGTTTCTCATTGTATGTGCGATATACAATGTGAGATGCAAAAGAGTTCAATACAATGCCGGATTCAAAATTTATTCCAATCTACCTCATATGCATGATGGAATCTGCATTATATGTATATTGCATTTGTATGTGCAATATACAATGTAAAATATACAAAGAGTTCAATACAACGCCGGATTTCAATGTTTTTTCAATCTGACTGATAAATGCAATGGAGTCCACGGATGTATATTGGACATTGTATGTGCAATATACAAAGTGATATACAAAAGGGTGTTTGATACAAGGCCCAGACCCATTGCAGTTTCAATTTGTTTCACAATGATTTGGAGTCTGCGCTTGTATGTGTGGCCATTGTATGTATATGCAATCTCACATACAACCGCAAATACAAATGGAGATACAAATATTCGGCGATGGTTATCCAACCAGATGCTGCCACGTGTCCAAATGTAGTTGTATGTACATGCTTTTGCATATACAAAGATTTGAAGGTATAAAAGGCAAGATGGGTGAAAAAGGAGAAGGGAAATCGACGGCCAGTTTCAAATTTTTAGAAAGTGAAGGATTTCCTATCTTCGCAAATGCATTTCAGGTGGGAAGAATTGCAAAGCACGCAGCCGTTGTATTTCCAGAAGCTGTGGGTAGGTTGGCCATTAATGGCAAAATTTGTAGAGGCATGGTCTTGATTGACAGATCAACTACCCGATTAAGGGCGAAAATCTTTAGTCGGCGGCTCACATCCCGAACCCACCTACCCTTTCCTCTTCTTCTTATGGCTGCATTGAATCTTTTCGGCACCATTCAGATGGTGCATTGTATCTGGAAGAGTTTTGAAATGACATGTACCTTGATTGCTGAGTGCACGTTCTTGATGTATAAGAGGACTGTGTCACTCATTTTTCTGGTGGTTGGAGACTGGATAAATTTTGGTGGCTCTATTTGGTGCCTTGTGAGTTTATGAATCATATGTTGTATGTTTTATGCATGATTTTGCTAGTTTCATGTTGTTTCTATATGAGAAATGCATCGTTGCATGTGTTTGGTTGTTTGTCTCCAAGTTGTGGGCATCTTTTCTTTTGAATCTAAACTGCTAAGGGTTTTTGGTATTTAGGAACATGGATTTTTTGTGTTGAATGTTTAATCTCTTATCTTTGTTCAAGGAACAAATTAAATATTTTAGGTTAAGCATTGGGAAAGGTATGCTGCAACAAGGATATCATCAAGTATGAATGACTAAATACTCAGTCTTGGGAAGTATCTGTAAGGCAGATACTAAGAAATTTCCCCTTGAAACTTAGCTATTGATACAAGTTTATGGTAATCATTCACATGTGTATGTCTATTGACTCTGAGCCCCGAGATAGGCACTAGTCTGGTCTTGTATTGAGGTTACAACCCAAGGTCCCAGTCTTACATCCAAATACAAAATACAAATTCAAACTTCAAATATAAACCTTCAGGACATTAGAAGTAGTTTTAGGACTAAAATCCTTCATTTCACAACTAAGCATAGGCCCAAAGCTAGCCCCTTTGCACTTATTTTATAGTTTTGGTCTGCATAAGAGAGGATTTATCTACTTTGTGTCAACATCCCAGTAAGTTCACATGCATATTTTACGGATGTTGAATAGGGAATACCCCCCTTGGTTCTGCAAAGCCTAAAGAAGGAGAGGAGATATTTATAGGGTCTATCTCCTGTACTGTTGGCCCCTGGCCCAGAAATCATGTTGATCAATGATGGCTACCTTATAGGGATAACTGGGAAGCATCCAGTTTGGGAAAAAACCCAATAGTTCCTATCATTTTCAGTCATCTTTGTTATGTATTTTCCATGCAATTATGTTTCAATTTCATTACTATATCATGGCAAATCCCTACATGCATTGAAACAAATAAAAACCATAAGCAAAACCACTCAAAAACAAATTCAAAAAATCAGAACAATAGTGTGAAAAATGGATCAAAATTAGTAGGGGTTCTTACAGTGCTATTAGAGCTTAGCATCATGCCAGCCTATTTGGGTGTATGATTCAAAAAAATTTAGAGTTATGGCAATGAGTTTCAGTAGAGTTAAGGATCAGATCAGGAGGAATTATGAACAAGAGGCCATCCAATTTTTTTATGAATATCAAAGCATGCCTGATAGGTTTTAAAAAATAGGTTTCTTCTGATTATTTCTTGAGTTTAGTTGTAACATTAAAACCTGGTAAAAGAGGCTTGGTGAACTACATTAGAAGAACAAGGAAAGAGAAGAAAGCATGTGAAAATAAGAGCTTCAAGATCTATAGACCATCCCAACAATCTTCTAATTAGCCACAAAGGAAGATCAAAAATCATTTGAGGAATGAACATCATTGCTTCACATACCATGAAATATGGACACCTAGTCATACATGTGGAAACAAAGAAAAATTAGACATTCAGTCGTCTACGACAACCAAGAGGATGGAGGTTTGATTCAATTTAGAGGCATGTAATTTTTAGTTAGAGTCACCTTTTGGATATGTACTTGTGGAAAGCATTTGGAAAAGGAAGAAGTGTTTGAGGATCTAGAGGACATCACACGAAGGTTTGATAGCAAATCTGATATTCTTATTTGTGACAATAGTCCTATTTCCTCACATAATCATTGATCATAGTGTTGGTCACCTTAGTTGGAATGATAACCAATGACGAAAAGAGGACAATGCCACTGATATAAGACTAATTTTTAGGACTATAAATTGTGATGACCAATCTGATGTCATAACTATTGCAAGTATGGGTTTAACTGGTGTTGTCATTAATGTCAACATACTCATGTTGCATTAATGAGAAGGATTGGATGAGCTGTGTGCTGAGGATATTGAGAAAATTAGTCTCAATTAGGAACAGTGATGACAACAAGGTAAAAGTCCAAGATAGGTTGAGGATCAGAGGATGTAGTTTAAAGGGTTTGTAGATGTAAGTCTTGAGATGCTCCAGTCAAGTTTTTAGAGATCTGCATTAAGATTTGAAGAAGTTATGGTCGTTCAAGTAGAACCGGCTCCAGTAGGTGTCCAGAGGTGACAGAGTGACACAGATAGGTCTGGTAAGGTCCGGTAATGCATTATCCCGTTCTGTGGATTTGAGGGAGTGTTGAGGAAGTCCCTGTGAAGTATCAAATAGATTGGTTCATGGTTTGAAGGTCCGGAAGAGCCTATTCATTTGTGACAGTGATGACAAACTGTGTTCTTGAAGCTCCGGATGAAGGAGAGAAGAATTCCAATAGGATGATGAAGTGCGGATGTTCTTGGTGATTCAGGGAAGGTTATGATGATCATTGGATCATGTCCAATTCATGTTGGTGGTCCACATTAATGTTAGAGTTTGCATTTGAAGAATAACCACCGGATATTGGTGTTCTTCTTGAGACTGGTCGACCGGATGTATTACACGTCTTACAAATGTTCTTGTAGATGTTTGCCGACTTAGATGATTGTTCCTAAGTTGATGCCTTGTATAAATAAGTGATTGTGAAGTCATTTTCAAGTGTGTTTTATGGTGATGAGTGTGTGGTAGCAAGGAGAAGTGCAAAAGGCAGAGCAGAAGTATTGGGCTTAAATGGAACTGATTCAGGCATGGTGAAGATGCTTTTCCAGTTCATAAAGGTGATACTTATTTCTTTGTAGACAATGTGTCTCTTGTAGGTAGTGAACCTCTTGTGAGCAGTGTGCTCGGGCAGTGAGCCCTAATTGGCATGTGCCATTTGTTCTTTCTATTCTTCTAATAGAGAATACATTCTTGGGTTAATCACCCCTTGGTTTTTCCCTTAACTGGGTTTTCCACGTCAAAATCTTGGTGTCTTATGTGTTGATATGTTTCTACTTTTGATTTGAATGCATTATGGTTCATGATTAATATTCTTCTAATCACTAAAGAAGATTCAAGTGTTTAATTTGAGAAAGTTTCGCACAACTAATTCACCCCCCCTCTCAGTTGTGTGCCCTAAGTCTAACAATTGGTATCAGAGCTAAGTTCCTCTAAAAGGAGCTTAACCGCTTGAGGAGATCCAGGATGTCGCCATACAAGAAGGATAGTCTGAAGTTTGATGGAACCAACTTTTCTCTTTAGAAAGGTCACATGAAATGTCACTTGTAGTGTATGGGAATGGTGTACTGGTCCATGGTCACAAAAGCGTATGTACCTCCATAGGGTGGTCCGACAACCCTAAATGAAATCACAGATGCTGAAAACAATCTGCAGACCAAAGAGACTCTTCTAAGCGCATTAACTGACTCAAAGCTCTCAAATGTTATTGACCTACTAACTGCCTATGAGATCTAGAATAAACTGGAACTTTTGCATGAAGGAGACGAGTATGTTAAATGTGCAAGGTTACAGAGTCTAAAAGTGAAATTTGAAAAACTGAAGATGAGAGATGATGAAAACATTACTACTTTATGCCAAGAGTGAATGAGCTGGTTTGTGGAATTGGAAATTCTGGTGGAGTCTTGGATGAAAATGAGATTGTTGGTAAAATTCTCAGATCCCTTCCTGCCTCTTACAAAATCAAGGTTGCTGTCATTGATGAATTCAGAGCCCATACAACTATCACAAGAGACCAATTGGCTGGCAAACTGGCTGTTTTTGAAATGATCGAGTTTGGAGATGATTCCCCCAAAACTAAATCTGCATTCAAAGCCAGTGCCTCTGTGAAAGGTAAACAAGGATTTGATCCAGGAGAGAACTCATCAAGGAAACTATCATGGTATGAAAAAGCAAGAAAAGACCTGGAAGAAGAAGAAGTAGAAACTGCTCAACTTGAAACCCTCATTGCAAAGAGACTGCCAAGAGGATCCGGTAAGTATAAAGGAAAATTGCCTTTTAAGTGTTTTAACTGCAATAAGATTGGTCATTTTGCCTCAAGATGTCCGGGAAGATTTTTCAAAGCCAAATCCTAACAGATCAAGGTTCCAAAAGAATTGTTACTATGTATATGAAGAAGATGATAATGAAGGAGTAACAAATGATGAATCAGAGACAGGAAACAAATCCAGAAGTGAATGGGTGTTTATTGCCGTCAACGAAGAAGAACCAATATCCTCTGTATCTATCAATCATAAAGTTGTAGAAAGAGCTCTGGCTGCCCAAGTTGAAGAAAAGAATGATTGGGTCATTGACAATGGTTGCTCTCACCACATGATAGGTGACAAAAATAAGTTCATAGACTTGGAAAGGTATGAAGGAGTGGTGAAGTTTGGTGATAATTCTGCCGGTAGAATTAGAGGAAGAGGAACTATTTCTTTTGATGGAAGAAACAAAACTGGTAATGTACTGTATGTTGAAGGTTTGAAGCACAATCTTCTTAGTGTTGGACAGTTGGTGGACAAAGGCTATGATCTCCAATTCAAGGATGGAAAATGCAAAATCTTTAAAAGATCCGGAACAGAGATTGCATCCGGTGCTCAAACTAAAGGTAATATCTTCCACTTAGTTGGTACTGGTAAAAGTTGTTTATTTGTTCAAGTTGATCAGAGTTGGTTATGGCATAGGAGAATGTGTCATGTGAATTTTGATAATATCATCAAGATAAGCAATACTCAGGCTGTAAGAGATCTTCCAAAATTGGTGAAACCTACTAACAGCTTGTGCAAGGAATGTCAGTTGGGTAAGCTGAGCAGAGTCACATTCAAAAGCAAGGAACTGTCTTCTACTGGATTATTGGACTTAGTTCACACTGATCTTTGTGGTCCGGTAAGAACCAGAAGTATTCAAGGTGATAGATACTTCATGCTGCTAATTGATGACTATTCCCGGATGATGTGGGTAACATTTCTAAAGGAGAAGTCAGAAGCTCTTGAGTAATTCAAAATATTTAAGGCTATAGTAGAGAATGAAATAGGATTAAAGTTGAAGTGTTTGAGGTCTGATAGAGGTGGAGAATTCACATCCGGTGAGTTCATAGAGTTATGTGAGAAACATGGAATCAAGAGACAGTTGTCTGCTCCTAGGACTCAACAGCAGAATGGAGTAGTGGAGAGAAAAAACTGGACCATCCAGGAAGCATCTAGGACCATAATGATGGAAGCAAATGTTCCTCAGATCTATTGGAGAGAAGCTGTTAGCATTGCAGTCTATACACTTAATCGAGTTTAAATCAGAAGCAATACCGGTAAGACCCCTTATGAACTATGGTTTGGCATTACTCCTACTGTAAGATATTTTAGAGTCTTTGGTAGCAAGTGTTACATCAAAAGAGATGAAGATTTAGGCAAGTTTGATGCCAGAAGTGATGAAGGAATATTCTTGGGTTACTCTACTCAAAGCAAAGCATACCGGTGTTATAACAAGAGGCTAAGAAAGATGATAGAAAGTACAAATGTGAAGGTTGATGAGGGAATAGAGAAACCCTCAAGGTTTTATGAGTATGATGAAGATGATCAGAATGGTGTTCTGGTTCAAGGAGCTCAATCCTCTCCTGAAAGTCAGATTCAGACTGATCCGGTAAATTAGGAAGAAGAGATAGGTCTGAATGAGCCTGATCAAGAAGTAGAAGTGCAAGAAACTCCCAAAGTTCTAAGGTATGTAAGACTGAATCACTCTGAAGATCAGATCATAGGTGACAAAAGCAAAGGTGTGCAAACTAGAAGGAAAATTGCTCAAAATTTAGATGAATATTGTCTGATTTCAAAGATTGAGCCTAAGACAATAAATGAAGATTGCAATGATGAAAATTGCACCAAAGCAATGGAGGAAGAGTTGATGCAAATTGAGAAAAATCACACTTGGGATCTTGTTCCCAGACCTAGAAACAAGAATGTGATTGGAACCAAATGGGTCTTCCAGAACAAACTAAATGAAGTTGGTGAAGTAATCAGAAATAAAGCTAGATTGGTCTGCAAAGGCTACTCTCAAATAGAAGGAATTGATTTTGAAGAAACTTTTGCTCCGATGGCAAGAATTGAAGCAGTCAGATTATTTCTTGCATTCGCTGCCTTTAAGGACTTCAAGGTGTATCAAATGGATGTCAAGTCTGCTTTCTTGAATGGTGACTTAGAAGAAGAAGTGTACATTGAACAATCGGATGGATTTCAATTATCTGAGCATGGTGATATGATCTGCAAGTTGAAGAAGGCACTGTATGCTAGAGATCATGATTTCTCTCTTCATGCATATACAGATGCAAATTGGGCAGGAGATGTGGATGACTGGAAGAGTACCAGTGGTGGAGCATTCTTTTTGGGAAAGAGATTGGTTTCTTGGCTAAGCAAGAAACAAGAGGCAATATCCTTGTCTACAACTGAAGAAGAATACATAGCAGCAGCAGGTTGTTGCACTCAAGTTTTGTGGATGAAGCAGATGCTAAGAGATATTCAAGTAGAATATGAGAAGCCTATCACAATTTTCTGTGATAATTCAAGTGCAATAAGTATTTCTAAGAATCCAGTGTTACATTGTAAGACTAAGCATATATCTATCAAGTTTCACTTTCTGAGAGAGCAAGTGAACAAGGATGAAGTCAGATTGGAGTATGTGCCCTCCAAGGATCAGATTGTAGATATCTTTACTAAACCTCTACCTAAGGACTCTTTTGAGTATCTCAGGGAGAAGTTAGGGGTTATTGCCCCTCCGGTGATGAACTAAGGTGCACTGATGTGCATCAGTCCGGTGGGTATCACAGTCACATCTTGTGATCCAGATTGATGTTGGGGAGTTGCTACTAGGGGGCAGCAGGTATGAGTCTGAGGTGGTGAAATTGAAAGTATGAGCCCTTTGCCATTGATGTCAAAGGGGGAGAGAAGACATGTGAAAAACAAGTGGTTTCTGATCAAAGGGGGAGCAGTAAAGGGAGAGAAGACATGTGAATGGTTGTTGTTGACAGGGGGAGTTGTGACAGTAAGGAGAAGTTCTTGTCTTGATAGTTTTTCACATCATATGTTGCCATCAATGACAAAGGGGGAGATTGTTGCAAGTATGGGTTTAACCAGTGCTGTCATTGATGTCAACATACTCATGTTGCATTAATGAGAAGGATTGGATGAGCTGTGTGCTGAGGATATTGAGAAAATTAGTCTCAATCAGGAACAGTGAAGAACAGTGATGACAACAAGGTAAAAGTCCAAGATAGGTTGAGGATCAGATGATGCGGTTTAAAGGGTTTGTAGATATAAGTCTTGAGATGCTCCAGTCAAGTTTTCAGAGGTCCGTATGAAGATCTGAAGAAGTTATGGTCGTTCAAGTAGAACCAGCTCTGGCAGGTGTCCAGAGGTGACAGAGTGACACAGATAGGTCCGGTAAGGTCCGGTAATGCATTATCCCGTTCTGCAGATTTGAGGGAGTGTTGAGGAAGTCCCTGTGAAGTATCAAATAGATTGGTTCATGGTTTGAAGGTTCGGAAGAGCCTATTCATTTGTGATAGTGATGATAGACTGTGTTCTTGAAGCTCCGGATGAAGGAGAGAAGAATTCCAGTAGGATGATGAAGTGCGGATGTTCTTGGTGATTCAGGGAAGGTTATGATGATCGTTGGATCATGTCCAGTTCATGTTGGTGGTCTGCATTGAAGTTAGAGTTTGCATTTGAAGAATAACCACCAAATATTGGTGTTCTTCTTGAGACTGGCCGACTGGATGTATTACACATCTTGCAGATGTTCTTGTAGATGTTTGCCGACTTAGATGATTGTTCCTAAGTCGATGCCTTGTATAAATAAGGGATTGTGAAGTCATTTTCAAGTGTGTCTTATGGTGATGAGGGTGTGGTAGTGAGGAGAAGTGTGAAAGGTAGAGCAGAAGTATTGGGCTTAAACGAAACTGATTCAAGCATGGTGAAGATGTTATTTTCCAGTTCATAAAGGTGATACTTATTTTTTGTAGACAGTGTGTCTCTTGTAGGCAGTGAGCCTCTTGTGCAGTGTGCTCAGGCAGTGAGCCCTAATTGGCATGTGCCATTTGTTCTTTCTATTCTTCTAACAGAGAATACATTCTTGGGTTAATCACCCCATGGTTTTTCCCTTAATCGGGTTTTCCACATCAAAATCTTGGTGTCTTATGTGTTGATATGTTTCTGCTTTTGATTTGAATGCATTATGGTTCATGATTAATATTCTGCTAATCACTAAAGAAGATTCAAGTGTTTAATTTGAGAAAGTTTCACACAACTGATTCACCCCCCCTCTCAGTTGTGTGCCCTAAGTCTAACAATAACCCTAGCCAAAACATGCCAAATACTCTTCCAAAATGTAGCCGCTAGGTCTAGGAATGAGGTGATTATGCCCTAGATGCAAAATATGTCAATGAATCATCAAAACATGCCATTAAACTTTCATATCTGCACCTGCTATGAATTATCACAAGTCTAAAACATAAAATTAGAATGCCAAATGATGTTGCCAATCACCAAAAATGCCCTCCAATGCCAAGCGCTTCACTTCCAAACCCTTATCAAATGTTTATTGATGAAAATATAGCATATAAACCTTTAGATCTGAATATCAAATGCCTTCACCCTGCAATAAACTTCAAACCCTAGTTGATATCATATTCTCCTTTCAAACCCTAGCTGGTTGAAGCTCCAAAACATCAAATAACCTACAAATAAGATCAATAATGGATCTCGAATGAATCCATCTCTCAATGTGGGATGGGTTTTCATCCAAACCACCAATGTCTATCTAAGGGTTTTCATCTCTAGAACAAGTTGAATCGAGTTGCATCCAAGAGAAACTCTCCAATATCCAAAATACCAAATAACATGAATCATGCAAATGACCTCCAATTGACATATTTCATACTTCTCAACTTGAGCACCCATATGAAATGCAATTTAATCCACTTTGAAGTCTACCTCCAAAAGAAAATATTTTATTTTAATTTTCTCAAGTGGAGCGATCAAAATTGGGCAATAAAATAATAATATTTTATTATTTTACCTTTTCTCCTTGAGCGGCCACTTTTTGGCAATAAAATATTATATATTAGTCATTTGCTTTATTTTTCACTTTTCCATTTTTTTCATCAAATTTCTCTTCTCCAAGTGGGATGTTTTCCCTTGGGCAAATTATTTAATTAAATGTGAGTTTTCCACAAATATTATAAAAAATAAAAAATCATCTCCCATCGTTAATTTGTGAAAAATCATTTTTGCCACTTTTTCACATATTTAGTCATTTTGCATCAATGGCTTAAAAAGGGGACATTACAAGTCCTCCCACCCCAAGATTGCTTACCCTCAAGCAATCACATGTAAATGGTTGATTACTTTCAGAAGATACTAGGATCCCATATCCTTCTTGTATAACCATACATACTCAACATGAAATGAGGAACATCTCTCATCATAACATCCATAATACCCACACATACTTCCTCAAAGTTGCTAGTGTAAAAGATGACAAAAAAATTGGAAATTTGATTTAAACTCATCCTGGGACCACTTCCACTATCATAAACCGATGCAAACTCATCATTACTCAACCCCAAAGTGCTTGGTTCATACCAAACCCAAACAAGTGACTCCATGACACTTGTCACAAATCACTGAAGTAGGGAAGCCTCCAACTCTATCAAGAAATCATCAACATGATGTACCTACACCTCATCATGAATCAACTCCTCAAGCTCTCCATAAATGATCAAGGGCTCAACCAAATATGAAACACTTATGTCTCCTTCTTCATGTGTAGGAAAAACACTAGTGGCTGATCCACTAAGTGAGAGATCAACTATCACGTCCACTTCTATGATGTGAGCCTTCAATAGGTTCTCTAAAAGAGGTAGCACATGATCCTAATGATGTAAACTATGTGTACAAACGAAATTTTATGAATCATACCTCTTCTCATGTCCACCTAAATGTGAATGTTCTTCTTTCTTGATCACCTCAAGAAGGCTCTCCCTTGTATGTTCAACCTCCTTACCTTCTTCCCTTGGAAGAAATAGAAATCTAAGGTGTGACTCCCTTTGTTGCCTTGCATGATCTAGTTGATTGCAATGTTCCTTGACCTCCTGTAGGTGTTGTCTTGCTTGGGCAACCAAAAACTTTGCCCTCCTAGCTCTTTGTACCCATCCATCACACATGTCTTGAGTCTTCTTAGCATCTTCCATGGTATGATGTACAAAATAAAAAGTGTTGTGGCTTGAATCTTCTTGACATACTTCTCATGCTTAACACCCAAAACTTGAGTGCCAACATTGGGAGACTCTTTCACCTTATTTTTCTCATGTGAAGTGGCTTCTATCTCATGATTATGTGAGGAAATAAGACTGTTGTCACAAAACAGAAAATTAGACCTGTTGTCAAACCTTCATCTAATGTTCTCTAGATCCTCAAACACTTCTTCATTTGTCGAATGCTCCCCCACAAGTACAGATCCAAAAGGTGACTAACTAAAAATTGCATGCCTCTAACTTGAATCGAACCTCCATCCTCTTGGCTGTCATAGATGACTGAATGTCTAATTTTTCTTTGTTTCCACATGTATGACTAGGTGTCCATACTTCATGGAATGTGAAGCAATGATGTTCATTCCTTAATTGATTTTTTCTCTTCCTTTGTGGTCGATTAGAAGATTCTTGGGATGGTTTATAGATGTTGAAGCTCTTCTTTTCACATTCTTTCTTCTCTTTTCTTGTTCTTCTAATGTAATTCGCCAAGCCTCTTTTACCAGGTTTCAATGTTACAACTAAACTCAAGAAATAATAAAAAAAAACATGTTTTTTAAATCTATCAGGCATGCTTTGATATACATAAAAAAATTGGATGGCCTCTTGTTCATAATATTAGAGTTGGCTATGATTGGAACCACCCAAGATCTAGGGCTTCATGAAAGCTCAAGAGAGATCAAATGAGAGAATAATTCTATTCTATCAATGAATGTAAAAGATTGTTACAATGTACATTGTTGTCATGTGAAATTGCACCTTACTTGGAGCCTGTCTAAACATTCCAATGACACAATGGAACTGATCTCAAGGTGTGGGACCTTGTAGATGAGATTAGACCTCCAGAGAAGGTTGGTTCCTCTTTCTGATCTTAAGGCTTAGAGAATTGAACTAAATCTAATGCTAATACTTGCAGGGAAAAGGGGAAGGAGAACTACTGGAATTAAAAGAGGTGATGCACCAGGTTTATAGTTTTAGCTGGGACTAACATAACACAAACATGGTCTCAAATATTGAAATGAACTCACACAGACTTACAACATTTAACAAAGGCCCAAACTAGAAAACCATAACTGCAAGAGGGGCCATTTTACCCACAGAATAAGCTATAAATTCAATTAAACACAGAGTAAAAGTATAAGAGAGACAAATATCAATGATTGTATTGATCGTGGAGGCTAAATAGCCATTACAAAAGATAGATAATTATTACAGAGAAAGTAAACACAAAACAACCAATTACATTCATTGGTGAAAAATCAACTAGAGACATTAAAGGCTCAGAGTTAAGCACAATGTATCGAATCTAGTTGGTTTGTGCAATTGCATTACAAGGTTTGATAGCAAAGAACTCTCCAACCTGTATAATAGCCCAGAAGAACAACTAACATAAATACATCATTTTTCTATGCATATATAGCACTTTGAATGCATTGTGCAGTAAAAGGCATTGGATTTTGGTCAACTGACCCTACACATGCCCACACTGCATTTAATATTTGCTCAAAAACACAGCCAAAAGATCCAAAAGGGACGACGGTCATGCTTTTGACGGGCCTGGAAATAACAGAGGGAGATTGCCTGTACACATGGGTGCCAGGCACATTTATGAGAGAAGGCCTGAAATACCTTCTACATACCTGGAAATCCATCTTGTTTCCCATTTGTACAGCAGCATTGAAGAATTCCACTGTTTCAGCTACCTGTAATTAACTTTGGCCTGCAAAATTTTAATGTTGGGTACCTTCTGTTGATTGTTAGGAACACTGAGAGGGGGGGTGAATCAGTGTTCTAAAAATCTTTTCATGCACTTTAACTTTAAGTCGTTTCCCAAAATTAATTAAACAAAAACACAATATGCATATGAACAACAACCATGAAAACATGACACATGAACACCAAGATTTTTACGTGGAAAACCCAAGAAGGAAAAAACCATGGAGAGGATTAGCTCTCAAATATATATTGCAATCTTTACAAAAATAATGTTCAGGCTTGGTCACTCCACGGGCCTAGAACATGTTGGTTCATTGCCATGAAGTACAACTAGGTCTAGCATGCTCACTGTCTCAACCTTAAACCTAGCAAGATTACAATAAGGACTGTTAAACCCTATTGAATGCTCACTACTGGCTCATTGCCTTAAAGACGAAAGCTTGCTTCCAATCAGATTACACATGAAAACTGTGTTGCAAGTATGTGCCTAATCAGTGTTGTCATTGATTTCAACATATCCTTGTTGTCATTGGTGTCAATTGTATCTTATTCTATTACTTGTTTAGAAGACTTGTATGTTGAGGATATTGAGAAAATTAGCCTCTCTAGAAGAAACAAGTGAGTTACAGAGAAGTGCAGTATAGACAGTGAGTTTATACTGAAGAACAGTCTGGTAAACTACTCTGCATTTATTTCTACTTGACGATCATGGTCTGTGGATTGGAAGTAAGTTAGAGGTATGACTAAGGATGCTACATTTTGGGTTTGAGCCCTCTGCATGAAGATCTGAGTGAGTTGTGTTCACCAAAGTGAAATCTACTTTTTCTGTAAGTTCAGTTGGGACATGAAGAAAGTATTCTGCTCTGCATTCCTCCGCAATAAAGTATTTTGCTCTATGGTTCTAGAGGGAAGTCTGGGATGATGATAAGTGCCTACAATTGCAGTGGTCCATGTTTTATTGGTCTGTAAGCTATCTTTCTTTTACGACAGTTGAAGACAATAAAGTTCATGTGTTCAAGTGTGAAGATTCTTATGGGTAAAGTGGTTAAAGATTGTGTGGTTACTCCTAATGATTATAACGTGCTTGTGGATGTCTCCTGATCATGTTCCTATCTAGACTTTGGTCCGCGTTAAGAAATTGAGATTGTGTTTGAAGATTGTTCCCAGATAATGTAGCGTGTAACCAGTCTTAGCCGACTTGTTTAATCCTAGTGATTGCAGAGATCTCTTGAAGATTGTGGAAGCATGTTGAAGTGTAGAAGATCATGTTTGAGTCCTAGCTAAGGCATGGTGTGGTCCGCGTATAATTTTACTTCATCCCCTTTTGCATAATGTTGTAATAGGCCAAGACCTATTTTTAAATGTTTGTAATGCTGACTTTAGAGATTGTTCCAATGGTTGATGATTGTGATGCCGACCTTGATGATCATTCCAAGGTTGTTGTAGTGTATAAATACTTATAGTTGAGTCATGAAAAGTTGTCCTTGAGTGGAAATGAAAAGATTTTAAGAAAGGTCCAAAAGGTAGAGCAAAGAAGAGGCAGAGAAAAGAAGAGGAAGAATAGAGTAGAGGAATTATTGTACTTCAGTCACAAATATAGAAAGGTGTTGATCGTGGTAGTGAGTCTGGCAGTGAGCCACCAATAGGGTTTAATAGGCCTTATTGTAATCTTGTTGGGTTTAGGGTTGAGGCAGTGAGCCTGCTAGACCTAGTTTTTCTTCATGGTAGTGAGCCACTATGTTTAGGCCTGTGGAGTGACCAAGCCTAAACATCATTATTTCAAGATTGCAATATATATTGAGAGCTAATCCTCTCCGTGGTTTTTCCCCACCTTGGGATTTTCCACGTAAAATCCAGTGTCTCTTGTGTTTGATGTTGTATCTGTGGTTAAGTTTCTGATTTCATGTACTCATTGTTAAATCATAATAATTGTGGATAAGTGATGAATGTTTAATTGTAGAAAGTGTTTAAGTTTTTGGTACAACTAATTTACCCCCAGTTGGCCTCATTTTCAACTTGCCAATTCTTAAACTTTTTATGTCAAAATCTCTACTTTGAGTCACTCCTAGTCACAAGTGCTAAAGTGTTAAGTTTCTTTGTAGTTTGAAGGAGAAATTGTTCACATGTTTCAATTGAGGTCTTGGAAGCGGTTCTGCTATGCAGCAAATCAAAAAAATAATTAAATTTCAAAATCTGCAAGGTTTGGAAATAAATCATTTAACAGGGATGTTTCTATGGTTATTTTGCCTAATGTGGCCACTTTTTAGACTCATGCGCCTTCTGGTTTGCGAGATTTTAAACTTTCAATTTTTCAATGAGCAATTGGTAGAAATAATTAAATCATGGTGTCTGTAAAGGCTGGAGCAGAATCAACAATTATGGGATCTCGTGGCACTATTACGGACAATATGGCAAAATTTCGTGAGAAAATATTAACCTGATCAAAAGTTGTGCATGTTTTGCCATTTTCACGTTTGGAGATCAATCAAGTGATTTTTATGAAGATTCTCTAAGTAACATCAAAGCAACACAAGCAGTTTTAATTGACACTTGTGAAGTCATCAAGTCTTCAGCAACATCATTGGCAATACTTGTACCATGGGAAAATATAAGCGATCTCATAAATCTTAAAGCCAAAGAGTTCTTCACACACTGACAACGAGGGACTTTCTTTTTCAGGAATTTCTCTTCAAAATGGTCGAATAATGCTTTGAGAAGATCAAAGGTGACTAAATGGTTGTAGACCACATTTCAAATGCTAACAATATTTTGCTATCATCGGTTTCTATCATAGGTAGTTATCAACTAAAGTAAAGGGGTTTTGAAAGTAATTTTAAAAAGCCAACGAAGAGAAGTCTTCTATCGCTAGGCTAAGCACATGGTTTCAAAGCTTTTGATGCATCTTCAACAAACATAGAAGCTTTCAAAACTAGTTTCAAACATGGATAGAGGAGTCTCTAATCTCTAATTATTTCATTCACTCCTAACTACCTTCAAGTCGATCAATATTTTGATTACTCATGTTTCAAAAGTGGCAACTTCGTCATAAAGCACTCACAAAGAGATGAAGCATTTATGACACTTTGAAATGGTTACAAATCAGCCTTTGTTTATAAGTTTTAAACCTTGGTCAAGCACCGATGGGCTTGCAAACATTATTTTAAATGTATTTTCGAGAGTTTTGTTTAGTTCCTAAAGCATTACAAAATGCCGAAGATAAAAGAAAAGACCCTTTTAATTTCTTCCATGGGCTTTATTCAAGACTTACCAAGCCTTATATATCTCTGATGAGTTAAAAGTAAATTATCTCCAATGCATTAATCGACACTTTCGTAAGGTAAAGAAAACATCAAAAGATCCCGATGAAGTATTTATTAGGAAGTAGTTTTAGTAACTACTCAGAAAGCCTGTTACCAAGAAAATAAGCTATTCTTGATTTGCATTTTCACAACCTTTTCTAGTAACCTTCTTTCTTACGTACCAATCTGGGAGCTTTCAAATAGGGCATGCACATTCATCAAAGTATAAATGAGAGAGAGATTATTCATTAGATGATGTTGTAGCTGCCCCAGTAGACATCGATGTAAAATGTGGAAGTGGAGACAAGGCACACAAGCTGTTCGACACAACGCCTCAAAAAGAAGTAACCTCATGGATGCAAAGATTGCCAGATATGAACAAAATTATTTTGTTAAAAAGATTATAGAAAGTTTCAAGCAAATACAATTTGTAAGTGTAGAACTTAATCCGCCACCTTTTCCAGCATCCTTGCGGCCTGTGTCAAAAGGATAGCCTTAAAACAAGTTTATGGTTGTCCATCAAAGCATGATGAAATGAAAACTTTTGTCAGATATTAGAGTTCAAAACACTCTAGAAGGCATGGACGCCGAAGGTAGGAGCTTAAACAAGGTACAGCAACTGTTTGGCAAGACACCTCAAAGATTTGTAATCTCATGGAATACCATGGCAACAAGAAAACACACAAAATGGATATTTTGAAAAGATTTTAATGGTGGGTGTAATGCCAAATTCCACAATCTTTGCAAACTTCCTCTCAATCTGCGCCAAACTCAGAGTATTGAAATCATAGAAAGCAAAATCTAAAGTGAATTTTTGTCAAATGTAACAATTGCAATTTCCCGTGCCAATCTTTATTTAAAGATGGAAGAATGGAGAAAGTGCATGAACCGTTTGATACAATGCCCCTAAGAAATATGGTCTCAGGAATGTAATGATTACAAAATACATATAATATGGATTCATCTAAGATGCTTTAGAAGCTTTCAAGTAAATGTGCTTGGCAAGTTTATGAGATAGCTTCACAACATTGCCAATATCCTCTTGGTCTACATATGCCAAATGGAAACTTTGAAATCAGGACAATGACAATGTTTATTGGGTGTAATTGTAGTTGATATCATAATGTACTCTCAAGTTGTAGTGCAAGAAACTTTGCTTTCACATGAAATTCTGCCAAGCAAATGAAGATTTATCTCTAGTTTTCATTTTCAACAATTCTATTTGTTCACCGAGAGAAGATTGCGACATCTCTTTGTAAAGTAGTTTTAAATTTGGTAGTTTGTAGTGTTGATATTAAATTCAAGATATACATCTAGCCTTGCACCCTACCTATGCCAAGCACCATAGACAAGCATGCTGTCTCAACTTGGGGACTACATAATAGCTTTAACTTTCTTTATTTGTCATATACTTGCCATACAGAAGATGTTAGACAAGTTCGTGCTCACCTATCTAAGCTTGGGAATTTTCACCAAACCCAGATATTTGTCAAGATTGAAAATATAGAGGGCTTACAACACTTTGATGAGATTTTGCAAAGAGCAGATGGTATCATCCTTTCTCGTGTAAACTTGGGGGATTGATCTTCCACTAAAGAAAGTCTTTTTGTTTTAGAAAGCTATTGTTTACAAGTGTAACATGGATAGAATGACTTCAATTCTCACTCATGTGGTTGGCAGTATGACCGATTATCTAAGACCAACCAATGTTGAAGTAACTGATATGGTAAATATTATCCTTGATGGTACAGATGTGATTTTGTTCAGAGCAGAAATTCTTCAGGGACTATACCCTATTGAGACCATAACATGGGTACAACTTAAGGGCACAATGGATGGATTGGTAAATAGATCTCCTTGTTGTAAACATAGATGTTGCCACTGATATTAAGGTTTGGTTGAAATGCACATGAAATTTCATTTGAAGCCACATGAAGATACTATTTGTAGCACAAGCACAATAGAAATTTAGGAACATGTAGTCTCAACCATGAGAAGTACTATAATTTCTAATGGCTCTCTATCTCCAGATTACATTGTTCATGATTTAAATGCTCTTAGTGTTGAAGATGTACATATTCATTTTGGATATGAGAGTGCCTCTCAAAACATTAGTGAATGGTGATAGCATTTTATGATTGCAATTGAGGTGAGAGTCTAAGATTCAGGTATATGAAGGAGATGTCAACGTCCGGCGATGGTTTGACTACCAAAATGAAACAGATGAAGATGGAAAGGACTCAGCGAAATGCACAACTTAAAAGTCACAAGTTCTAATTACCTTTTTGTAAGAGTGACTTATGTCACATGTTGTAAGTTCTGAAAGTTAAAAAATGAGCTTCGTTTCTAGTTATTTATTAAGTGCCAAAATTGGGTAGTTACTCTAGTTACTCTAGTTATTTAAGGCATTGGTCATTTCCAGAGATTCTAGGTTCATCCTGCATTCACAAGGTCCTTGTCCCTAGTTAGAGCCAGTTGTTGGCCTCGTTTTCAACTTGCTAATTTTTAAAATTTTTATGTTAGAATCTCTACTTTGAGTCACTCCTAGTCACAAGTGCTAAAGTGTCAAGTTTCTTTCTAATTTGAAGGAGAAATTGTTCGCCTGTTTCAATTGAGGTCCTGGAAGCAGTTCTACTATGCGACAGATCATGAAAATAATTAAATTTCAAAATCTACAAGGTTTGGAAAGAAATCATTTTACAGGGATGTTTCTATGGTTGTTTCTCCTAATGTGGCCACTTTTTAGACTCATGCACCTTTTGGTTTGCGAGATTTTAAACTTTTAATTTTTCAACGAGCAATTGGTGGAAATAATTAAATCATGGTTTCTATAAAGGCTAGAGCAGAATCAACTAGTATGGGATCTCATGGTGCTATTACGAACAATGTGGAAAAATTTCATGAAAAAATATTATCCCGATCAAAAGTTGTGCATGTTTTGCCATTTTCACGTTTGGAGATCAATCAGGTGATTTTTATTAAGATTCTCTGAGTAACGTCGAAGCAATGCAAGCAGTTTTAAATTGACACTTGTGAAGTCATCAAGTCTTCAACAACATCATTGGCAATACTTGTACCATGGGAAAATATAAACGATCTCATAAATCTTAAAGCCGAAGAGTTCTTCACACACTGACAACGAGGGACTTTTTTTTTAGGAATTTCTCTTCAAAATGGTTGAATAATGCTTTGAGAAGATCAAAGGTGACTAAATGGTTGTAGATCACATTTCAAATGCTAACAATATTTTGCTATCATCAGTTTCTATCGTAGGTAGTTATCAGCTAAAGTAAAGGGGTTTTGAAAGTAATTTAAAAAGCCAACAAAGAGAAGTCTTCTATTGCTAGGCTAAGCACATGGTTTCAAATCTTATGATGCATCTTTGACAAACATAGAAGCTTTTGAAACTGGTTTCAAAAATGGATAGAGGAGTCTCTCATCTCTAATTATTTCATTCACTCCTAACTACCTTCAAGCCAATCAATATTTTGATTACTCATATTTCAAAAGTGGCAACTTTGTCATAAAGCACTCACAAAGAGATGAAGCATATACAAAACTTTAAAATGGTTACATGTCGGCCCTTTTTATAAGTTTTAAACCTTGGTCTGGCACCGACGGGCTTGCAAACATTATTTTAAATGTATTGTCGGGAGTTTTGTTTAGTTCCTAAAGTTTTACAAAATGTCAAAGATAAAAGAAAAGACCCTTTTAATTTCTTACATGGGCTTTATTCAAGACTTACCAAGCCTTATATATCTCCAATGAGATAAATGTAAATTATCTCCAATGCTTTAATCGACACTTTAGTAAGGTAAAGAAAACATCAAAAGATCCTGATGAAGTAGTTATCAGGAAGTAGTTTTAGTAACTACTCAGAAAGCCCGTTACCAAGAAACTAAGCTATTCTTGATTTTCATTTTCACAACCTTTGCTAGTAACCTTCTTTCTTGTGTACCAATCTGGGAGCTTTCAAACAGGGCATGCACATTCATCAAAGTATAAATGAGAGAGATTTTTCATCAGATGGTGTTGTAGCTGCCCCGGTAGACATCAATGCAAAATGTGGAAGTGGAGACAAGGCACACAAGTTGTTTGACACAATGCCTCAAAAAGAATTAACCTCATGGGATGCAAAGATTTCTGGATATGAACGAAATGGTTTTGTTAAAAAGATTGTAGAAAGTTTCAAGTAAATGCAATTTGCAGGTGTAGAACTTAATCCACCACCTTTTCCAGCATCCCTACGGCCTGTGTCAAAAGGATAGCCTTAAAACAAGTTTATGGCCGTCCATCAAAGCATGATGAAATGAAAACTTTTGTTAAATATTAGAGTTCAAAACACTTTGGAAGGCATGGATGCCGAAGGTAGGAGCTTAAACAAGGTGCAACAATTGTTTGGCAGGACACCTCAAAGATTTGTAATCTCATGGAATACCATGGCAACAAGAAAACACACAAAATGGATGTTTTGAAAATATTTTAATGGCGGGTGTAATGCCAAATTCCACAATCTTTGTAAAATTCCTCTCGGTCTGCACCAAACTTAGAGTATTGAAATCATACAAAGCAAAATCTAAAGTGGATTTTGTCATATGTAACAACTGCAATTTCTCATACCAATCTTTATTTAAAGATGGAAGAATGGAGAAAGCGCATGAACTGTTTGATTCAATGCCCCTAAGAAATATGGTCTCATGAATGCAATGATTGCAAAATACATATAATATGGATTCATCTAAGATGCTTTAGAAGCTTTCAAGTAAATGCGCTTAGGAAGTTTACAAGACAACTTCACAACATTGCCAATATCCTCTTGGTCTACATTTACCAAATGGAAACTTTGAAATTAGGACAATGACAACATTTATTGGGTGGAATTATAGTTGATATCATAATGTACTCTTAAGCCGTAGTGCAAGAAACTTTTCTTTCACAGGAAATTTTGCCAAGCAAATGAAGATTTATCTCTGGTTTTTATTTTCAACAATTATATTTGTTCACCGAGAGAAGATTACGACATCTCTTTGTAAAGTAGTTTTGAATTTGGTAGTTTGTAGTGTTGATCTTAAATTCACGATATACATCTAGCCTTGCACCCTACCTACGCCAAGCACCATAGACAAGCATGCTATCTCAACTTGGGGACTACATAACAGCTTTAACTTTCTTTATTTGTCATATACTTGCCATACATAAGATGTTAGACAAGTTTGTGCTCACCTATCTAAGCTTGGGAATTTTCACCAAACCCAGATATTTGTCAAGATTGAAAATATAGAGGGCTTACAACACTTTGATGAGATTTTGCAAAGGGCAAATGCTATCATCCTTTCTCGTGTAAACTTGGGGGATTGATCTTCCACTAAAGAAAGTCTTTTTGTTTTAGAAAGCTATTGTTTACAAGTGTAACATGGATAGAAAGACTTCAATTCTCACTCATGTGGTTGGCAGTATGACTGATTATCTAAGACCAACCAATGTTGAAGTAACTGATATGGCAAACATTGTCCTTGATGGTATAGATGGGATTTTTTTCAAAGCAAAAATTCTTCAGGGACTATACCCTATTGAGACCATAACATGGGTACAACTTAAGGGCACAATGGATGGATTGGTAAATAGATCTCCCTGTTGTAAACATAGATGTTTCCACCGATATCAAGGTTTGGTTGAAACTCACATGAAATTTCATTCGAACCCACATGAAGATACTGTTTGTAGCCCAAGCACAATAGAAATTTAGAAACATGTAGTCTCAACCATGAGAAGTACTATAATTTCTAATGGCTCTTCATCTCCAAATTACATTGTTCATGATTTAAATGCTCTTGGTGTTGAAGATGTACACATTCATTTTGGATATGAGAGTGCCTCTCAAAACATTAGTGAATGGTGATGTCATTTTATGATTGCAATTGAGGTGAGTCTAAGATTCAGATATACGGAGAAGATGTCAACATCCGGTGATGGTTTGACTGCCAAAATGAAACAGATGAAGATGGAAAGGACTCAGCAAAATGCACAACTTGAAAGTCACAAGTTCTAATTACCTTTTTGTAAGAGTGACTTATGTCACATGTTGTAACTAAAAGTTAGAAAATGAGCTTAGTTTCTAGTTATTTCTTAAGTGCCAAAATTGGGTAGTTACTCTAAGTAACTATCTTTCTAAAAAGAAAGTTAGTTATTCCAAGTTGGTTTACTTAAAGAGTTAGTTATTCTAAGTAGTTATAAAAGTGGTTAAGGTAGTTACCTTAAGTGGTTACTAGCCTCACCTATGTATACTTCTTTGTAATTCAATCAAAGGGGACTTTTTCAGAGGGGAAAACTTTGAGAACTTCTCAAAGAGATTGTATGAAGACTTTTTGGTTTGACACTATGTATAAAAGAGTTTTTGGAATTGTATAATTTCAAGGAGATAATGAAGAATGCTTTTGGTTCTTATGTTCTAAATGTATTCATGTGTTATCATTGTTGATTTCTCATATGTTAAATTAGTAATCCTTCTATGTAACTATGCAAACCATTGATATTTTATGTGATTGATGTATTGAATAACGTTCATATCTTGGTATCTTGGTTTGAACATGTTGAGGTGGCATAACTTCACGTATGTTGAGGTTTATCATCTCTCTTTCATTATCATCGCTCATCAAAACCTATTTTCTATTAAAACCCCCTTTGTAATTTGTCATATCCGTTGTGAAATCTCAGCTGATATTCGTATGTCTATTGTTGGGATTTCTATTAGTTATTTTCTTCTAGTCTTGCCTTTTCTCCTTTTTGTACTTTCAGGTTAAAAGTACACAAAAAATACAAAAACCCCCACCATATGAGGGAGTTTCCCCTCTCAAATGTAGAGGAAGATCGTTCCTTTGCCTCGATCTCTCCAACTGTTGGGACAATTTAGTCACTGCTCTAAGGGCAATGAGTCAATTTCAAAGGTTATTTCGCGGTGACAAATATGTTTACCAACACCCCCCCTCTCAGTTGTCCAACGCATATCAACAATTAGTATCGGAGCCACGTCCCTTTTGGAAAGAGTCTAACAACTTGAGGGAGATCCTAAAGGAGTCAAAAGGAAAGTAGATACTCTTTGATGCACCCGAATGCTCATCAAGAGATATCAAGAGCAAATTGTCCAAGGAAGCGATTCATGAAGAACACAATGTCAACCATCAAAGATGCTCTGAAGATTGTACCAGTGATGAAGACTATTGGGTTATTAATAGTAGCTACTCAAACCACATGACTGGTGATAGAAGTAAGTTTGTTAGTCTAGAAGAATACAATGAAGGGCTAGTCAAGCTTGGAGATGACTGCACTGCTAAAGTTTGCAAAATAGGATCAACAAATTTGGCAACAGACAAATTTTTGAAGATGTTCTTTATATAAAAAGTTTGAAACAAAATCTCTTAAGCATCAAACAATTATGTAGGAAGGGATTCAAGTTTGTGTTTGAGAATGATTCTCTTGAAATCAAACAGAAATCTGGAGCTACAATAGTAATTGCAAAAAGAGCAAAAAATAATCTCTATCATCTCAGAAAAAGTAACTTTCTTGGATACACATCTCAAACCAATGAAAGCTGGGTTTGGCATAGAAGACTTTGACATACAAACTTTGATGATTTAACAAACTCAGTTTAGATTGTGAAGGACCTACCAGAGATTGATTACTCAAGCAACATTAGTTGTAGGAAATGTCAAAGATTGTCAAGAAAAGCATGGCAAGATAAAGAAAGATCCTCCACTGAACATTTGGAATTGATTCATACAAACTTTTGTGGTCCTACAAGAATACCTAGCCTCCATGATCACAGGTACTTTATGTTTTTTTATTGATGACTTTTCTAGAATGACTTGGGTTAGTTTTTTAAAAGATAAATCAAACATTCTAGAGGCACTCAAAAATTTTAAAGAAACCCTTGAAAATGAGACAAGCATGAACATCAAAGGCCTGAGAATTGGAAAAGAGGAAGAACTTACTCCAATGATTTCAATATATTTTGTGAAACCTATGGGATAGAAAAACAACTCTCTGCAAAAAATAAGATAATGGAAGCAAGTAGAACTATTTAGGAGAATGCAAAATTAATGATGGAAGAAGCAAATTTACTAAATATATTTTGGAAGGAGGCAATTCAAACCACTGTCTATACATTAAATAGAGTTCAGGTAACAACCAAATAAGGAAAGCCCCCTGCTAAGTTATGGTGTGGATCAGTACCCATTGTGAAATATTTTAAAATCTTTCGAAGAAAATGCCTCATCAGAATGGAAAAGGACAAGGCTAATTATGAGGAAGGCATTTTTCTTGGATACTCTTCCTGGACCAAAGCCTACCAGTGTTACAACAATAGATTGGGAAGGATAATCGAAAGTACAAATGTTAAGGTTATTGAGAACATCCAAGAGAATTCAGTCTCAACCAATAAGGATTTGCAAATCGAAGAACAAGAAGGTTCCCAGACCAACAAATGTGATGTGGAAGATCACAAAGCTATAGTGAATCAAATGAATATGTGCCTAATTATCAGTATTGATAGAGATAACTTGAGAACTGCAGATGAAGACATGGATTTGAAAGAAGATTTAAGAAGGCAAATCAGGTAGTTACAACAAACTCTAAAAGAGAACAATGAAGAAAAGACAAAAATTGAGAACTGTCTGAAAGAAAAAATTAAAGTTTGCATGAAGCTTGAAGAAGAAGTTGAAGACTTGAAAGATGATTTGAAACATGTGTGGGCTCAAAGAGATCAATTCAGTGTGAGTGCTGTCAGATATGATAGGCCAATGGTAGAACAGAAAAATGATGATGATAGAGAAGGCATAAAATTTGGAAAAGATAAAGGATTCAGAGCAAGTCAGGAAGAGGACAAAATCAAACAGATTCATAATCAAAGAAGCAGAAGACTATCAATTAGGCAGCCAAATGCTCAAAGGTATTCTTCTTTCAATGGTTACTGCAATTTATGTAACAAATTTGGTCACAAGGCTAATTGGTGTAGAAATAGGGTGAATCAAAATACCCCATCATTCTCTAGTCAGAATTCCATTAGATGCTATGATTGCCACATAATGGGACATAGAGCTAATGAGTGTAGAAGTCAAGTGAGAAAAGGCTATGGGACAAATAGGACTTGATGGAATACTTCGGTGGCTATTGTTATACATACAACAATTTTAGGCATAAGGCTAACCTAAGTAGGTCAAGGATGAATGGAAGAAACAATGATCAGAAAAGTACTATGTTCTTCAATTGCAACAAGCATGGACACATTGCAAAATACTACAAAAATAAGAAGGATAACCAATCAGAATCAAGGGAACCAGTTGAAAAAGTTGATCCGACACAAATCAAGGAAGAGATGAACAAGGTTTGGGTTAGGAAGGAAACAAATGAAGGAAGAGATGAGTCTGCTCCAGGCTCAAGAGCAGCTGCTTCCTTCGGGAAGTAGATTATGAATCATGGCTCAGGGGGAGCCATATTGAAGATTCTAAATCCCCCAGCCAGATAGTTAGTGCTGAAATCTGGCACAAAGATATATGTTGTGGCAGTCTACTTGGAAGGGTTCTGATTAAGAAGACTAAAATGACTAAGTATGAGCAGTATGCAAGTAAGTAAAGAAGTTTGAGTTTGTATGCCTCTTTAGTTGAAAATCACCATATGTTATTCAGGAATGTTGGTAAATGTATCTTCTAGGAAGTCCCATTGTAAATTGTCCCAAAGTCAAACCAAGAAAAGTATGTTGTATCAAAGTACTAGGGTCCGCATGTCTCCATAGATGCCTATTATGTACTATGGTTCTGAAGTTAATGATGACTATTGGAACTAAACTCTAGAGTGTCATATGCTGTGCATTGGGAGGCATAATGGGATAGATGAATTAGTCACTCATGCAATTAAGGGACAAGATGCCAGGTAATAAGGAACTGATAGCTACAATTGATGTCGAGGCAATGAAAGTACAATGGATTATGGTTTGTGGTATCCTAAGGATTGTGACTTTACTCTCAGTGTATATACTGATGCAGATTGGGCCAGAGATGTGGATGACAGAAAAAGTACAAGTGGAGGTGCATTCTTCTTGGGAAAAAGATTAGTATCTTGGTTGAGCAAGAAATAGGATTCGATATCCCTGTCTACTACAAAAGTAGAATACATTGCAACAACATGCAATTGCACTCAAGTGTTATGGATGAAGCAAACTTTGAAGGACATCAAAATTGTATATGAAGATCCCATTGCAATATGTTGTGACAACAAAAGTGCCATAAACATATCAAAGAATCTAGTGATGCATTCAAAGACAAAGCACATATCTATTAGGTATCATTTTCTAAGAGAAAAGGTGACAAAGAAAGAAGTCAAGTTGGAGTATGTTTCTACCAAGGATCAGATTGCAGACATTTTCACCAAGCCTCTACCTAAGGATACTTTTGAGTATCTCAGAGAAAATTTAGGGGTTATCACCCCTCCTGCTCTAAACTAAGATAAACAATAGTGCATCAGTCTGGAGGTGCTCAAAGGTCCAGATTGATTCTTTTTAGGTCTACTTCTCAAGGGGAGTAGTCAGAGAGTTTAGAAGAGAGATTAGATCAGAGCATAAGAGTGCAAGTATGTGCCCTTTTCCATTGATGTCAAAGGGGGAGAGAAGTCATGTGAAAAACTTAGAGTGCAGATGTGTAAGAGAAAGGGGGAGAATTTTGGAGAAAGAAAGAGTGCAGGTGTGTAAAGAGAAAGGCGGAGAATCTTATCTTGATGGTTGTTGCAGTTTTTCACATAATATGTTGCCATCAATGACAAAGGGGGAGATTGTTGCAAGTATGTACCTAATTGGTGTTGTCATTGATTTCAACATATCCTTGTTGTCATTGGTGTCAACTGTATCTTATTCTATTACTTGTTTAGAAGATTTGTATGTTGAGGATATTAAGAAAATTAGCCTCTTTGGAAGAAACAAGTGAGTTACAAAGAAGTGCAGTACAGACAGTGAATTGTATGCTGAAGAACAATCCGGTAAACTGCTTCGCATTTATTTCTGCTTGACAATCATGGTCTGTGGATTGGAAATAAGTTAGAGGTATGACTAAGGATGCTACATTCTAGGTTTGAGCCCTCCACATGAAGATCTGAGTGAGTTGCATTCACCAGAGTGAAACCTGCTTTTCTTTAAGTTCAGTTGGGACAGGAAGAAAGTATTCTGCTCTGCATTCCTCTGCTATAAAGTATTTTTCTATGTGGTTCTAGAGGGAAGTCTGGGATGATGATAAGTGCCTACAATTGTAGTGGTTCATGTTTTAGTGGTCCGCAAGCTATCTTTCTTTTATGACTGTTGAAGACAGTAAAGTTCATGTGTTCGAGTGTGAAGATTCTTATGGGTAAAGTGGTTAAAGGTTTTTTTGGTTGCTCCTGATGATTATAACATGCTTGTGGATGTCTCCTAATCATGTTCCTATCTGGACTTTGGTCCGCATTAAGAAATTGAGATTGTGTTTGAAGATTGTTCCCAGATAATGTAGTGTGTAACCAGTCTTAGCCAACTTGGTTAATCCCAGTGATTGCAGAGATCTCTTGAAGATTGTGGAAGCGTGTTGAAGCATGGAAGATTGTGTTTGAGTCCCAACTAAGGCATGACATGGTTTGCGTATAATTTTACTTCATCCCCTTTTGCATAATGTTGTAATAGGCCAAGACCTATTTTGTAAATGTTTGTAATGTTGACCTTGGAGATTGTTCCAATGGTTGATGATTGTGATGCCGACCTTCATGATCATTCCAAGGTTGTTGTAGTGTATAAATACTTATAGTTGAATCGTGAAAAGTTGTCCTTGAGCAGAAATGAAAAGATATTAAGAAAGGTCCAAAACGCAGAGCAGAGAAGAGGCAGAGGAAACAAGAGGAAGAACATAGCAGAGGAAGGAAGAGCGGAGGAATTATTGTACTTCAGTCACAAATATAAAAAGGTGTTAATCATGGTAGTGAGTCTGAAATGAGCCACCAATAGGTTTTAACAACCCTTAGGGTTTAACAACCCTTATTGTAATCTTGTTGGGTTTAGGATTGAGGCAGTGAGCCTGCTAGACCTAGTTGTTCTTCATGGCAGTGAGCCAGTATGTTTATACCCATGGAGCGAACAAGCCTAAACATCATTATTTCAATATTGCAATATATATTGAGAGCTGATCCTCTCTGTGGTTTTTCCCCTCCTTGGGGTTTTCCACGTAAAATCTGGTGTCTCTTGTGTTTGATGTTGTATCTGTGGTTAAGTTTTTTATTTCATGCACCATTGTTAAATCATAATAATTGTGGATAAGTGATGAATGTTTAATTGCAGAAAGTGTTTAAGTTTTTGGGACAATTGATTTACCCCCCCTCTCAGTTGTCTGGCGCATATCAACAAACTAAATACTGCTTAAGCATCTGATACTATGCCAGGTGCAGTCATTTCATAGATGAATTCTGAATCCCAAGTCTTTATTCTCACTGCACTGTTATTCGCATATTCGCATCCTCTTCCACAACCCCACACACTCTCAATCAAAATTTATTGCTCTTATATATATATATATATATATATATATGCATCATGATTTGATCCATAGTCAGGTTGGCATCCAAGAAGGAAACATGTACATAGAAAGATGTAGCTTGTCAGCTCAATCCAATGCACTATGTGTCACGCAGACCCAAATCTTTTCTCAAATGTGTTTATATATGTCAGCTCTAATCATCCAAATACTTGAATAGATCTTTCACACATTATCCTTTCTCCGTATCATGACTTATCTCACCAATCAGCTTGTTCCTTAAAAGCATGCTTAACAGGTTCATCTGTTGACTTACAACTTCTACTGCAGATCACAAAAAACTTCCAAAATCATATCAAGGACTCTTTACATGTTCCCAATCTTACCCTCAGAACTGCAAGGCATAATATCATCTTGTTGAGAAATGCAGACCATTAGAACTGACTCTGACTCTGTCAAACCTTGTCAAACACTGTACCAATACTTATCAGCTTGTAGCTAACCTTCTGGTGGACTTCAAATCTCCTAACTATGGAATAAGACACTTCATATAAGTGTTTACAACACCTTAAAACCACATAACAAAATACTTATCTGTGGAGGAATGAGGACCACTGCACTATACCCTGTTCACTGTTCCTGCTATACCTTTGCTTACCTAGACTTAGACATTTCTTCAAGGTGACTTCCAAAGTTAGTCAGGACTTAATCATTGAAGCATAACACTATCAAACAACAACTAACATCATACCTGAACTGCATCTACAAGTCTTCAATTTTGGAGGCATACTAACTCATTTTTTATCCCTTTCTCAGAATACTTTCCATACTTAGCCATTTTCTGCCATCCCGGACCTGAAATCCAATATGTTCTTCCAGAGATATCTCTTCCTGTCATGGTGATAAGATCTTTAAGCCTTGTTACCATTAATGACAACATATAAGTCAATACCAGAGCAGTGTCTCTTGCCAACAATCTCCCCCTTTGGCATTGATGGCAACACTTAGTGAAAAATGCTTGACTGCGTGAAAAATGCTTGACTGCTCCCCCTTACTATATACACTTCATTCTCCTACCACCCCTGAGATGTTTATCCATTTTTCACTGATCTTCTTCTCCTCCTTTGACATCAATGGCAAAGGGTGTTATCCAAAAGCAAAAATTTGTCAAAATTTCAAAAAAATTATGTACTCTGCCACATATTTACAAGCACAATCTTCATCTTAATTTGTGACTGAAGGGAAAATGTCACTATAGATAGTCTTTATCAGAGTTATCTCTCCATTCCATCTATTCCTTGCACTTTCTAGAATATGGATGTGGTCATTTATCAAAAATACTAACTTCTCTGCCTTCTAGACATCTGATGGTGTATCAATTAGTGCTTGAGATTTCAAGGCCTCATCTGCCAAATTGGTCATGGAATCAATTTTTAGACTTATCAGTACTTTCAGTTGGCATAACCTATCTTTGATTTCTCCCCTTTTCTTCATCAGAGTGTTCAAATCATTATGGATATTTGTAACTTGTGTTTCTTTGGCATTTATTGACTCCACTGATGGATTATAGATATTTAGTAGTTTGAGTTCCAAGTCTTTGATTTTATCTTCTAGCTCCTTTGTGATCTTTGGCCAAGATAAACAAAATTTGTATATTTTTTCAGCTTCTTCAATGGCACTTTGTATGTTCTTAATTCCATTATCTAATAGACTTTTGTCTTTGGCTTTCATAGTCTTCAGCTCGATAAATCTATTTTCATTAAGCTCTTTTCTAACCTTTGCTTCTGCAAATTTTTCAAAAGACTCAAAATGCATACTTACGGAGCTCAATAGGTCCTTGAGATGATCAATAGGAGATAACAAGATATCCTTTTGAAATGTTAGCATCAACTTTTCTAGAACAATTGTTGCATCATTGATCAGTTTACTGTCTTTGTCATGAGATTTCAGCATTTCTACCTATGCCTTGGCCTGAACAATGGATTCTAATTTGAACTTTTGTGTAGGTGACAATGAGGCCAAATTGATTAGTCCTTGAAGAAGTTCAAACTCATCTGCAACTTTTTCCCTTCTAGCACCAATTAAGACATCTATAGTGTCTCTTGCTCTCTCAGATATTTCTTCTCGACTTCATTCTGGAGGATTTATGTCCATATTTTCTTGTTGTTCTGTGTTTTGTTCTAGTGTAGGGCTCCTTAGTTGTTCCCTATCTTCTACATCTTCAACTTGATGCTCAGGAGACAGATCCTTTTTAGTTCATCCTATATTGTCTCTGTATTAGCTTCTATAGCACCACTCTTTACACTGTAATAATTTTGTGATCTAGTGCAGCGACAAGAGAAAGGATCATACCCAGTCTCACCTTTTCTCTTAAGTGAAAGGACTTCTAAGTCTGATCCTGTCAACTTCTAAATAATCATGTTTGCTCTCTACAAGCTTCATCTCCTTCCTCAGCCTATCCTTCTCAGCAAAGAGATTTGATGGCCTTGAAGAAGCCATTGTCTTCTCTTGCAACATCTACTTTACAGTTTCTATAGAATAGAAAAAATTATTTATTTCCTTTAGTGTATTTTTCTTCTCTTCCACATTATCTCTACCAAAAATTCATCCCTTAGTGCACTCTACTTCCCATTCTCATTCCTTAAACTCTTTCTCAAGTGGCGATGAATCAGACACCCTCTCCATCTACCATTTAGTGGCACTATCATCACTACCCCAAACACAATCCAAGTACTTGTGGATAATCCTTTCTCAAATTTGTAATGCTTGTCAGCATTGATTGCGTCTACATTTTTAACCATGCAAAGACAGTAAATATGTTGTCCTGGCCTTGACATACCAATCCCAATTCTCACAAAATAGCCCACAATGTTCTTTTCGAAGAATGGCTCCATGAACATCTTGGCAAGCTTTGATCTCCAGATTGTTATACTGTGAATATCTTTAATGGAAGGAATATTAGAATTTGTGCCTTTTCCATCACTATCATCTAGATCTTCACAACTTCTTGGACTCTAATCCTCATTACTAGAGGATGATGGACTAACAGTAGAACTAGCATGAGACTTTCATCTGCCAGGTGAAGAATCCCATCCTCTAGATGACCCAGCAGTATCTCTTCGCTTTCTCTACACATCTGAATCCTATGCCTTCTATCCTCTTGTAGCTAATTCATTTTAAGGCATTTTCTTTCACTATCCTAGTAGATTTTACATAAGAGTGCATCCGTGAAGATGGTGGCCCTACATCTTTTCCCCTCTGATTCCTAGTCTCATTTTGTCGAGCTTCAGCCCTCTTCTGCACCAAAAAAAAATTATCCCTTGCCTCTGCTCTTTTTGCCAAAATCATCTCCCTATCTAGTTCAGACATCTTTCGAAGTTGCTCCCTATCTTCATTATCTTCATACAAATCACTCCCAAGCAATAATCCATCACTGTCTGAATCATCTTTCTAGCCCACATCATCATTAACTTTTTCACCAAAATTAGATCTCTTCTTCAAAGGTATCCTTGACCCAGATGCCTTTCTATTTGTTGTTCTAGCATCATCAAAATCATCCCCATTATCAGAATTGGAATCACTACCATCATCTAAAAAGGAATTAGATTGCTTCCTCTTTGTTGGAGTTTGATTCCTATGCTTTCCATCATGGGCATTAGTTCGACCAGCAACCTCCAGCAGCGAATTCTCAAAATCCACCATAGTCCTTGCTTGATTTACAATTACTACAAATACAACCTTCCAAGGGCTTATATATGTGTGCGTGACCAAATAGAATCATTTATCCTCAGTCAAAAAAAGAATTTCCATAGCGCAGGTTGAAAAATCCTGTAGTTCGTAGAGCAAATCAATACACTATTGCACCAAATGCAAAGAGATTTAGAAACCAAAAAAAGTTCTTTTTTATCCTCCACATGATTTGACCTAGTCTTCATTAAATGCTCATTCCAAAAAGGTGTTAAAACCCTTCACTATAGAATATAGTCTATTAGGATTGCTCCGCAATATGCCGCATTGACTCTTTCTCTTTCGGTTCTTCCTTTAAGAGATGTGTCACATTAGATTTCATCATATACCTTTGTGTCGAATTCTGGCACCCAATTTCTGGCTGGGGGGTTTTGGATTTTCAACACTGCTCCCCCTATGCCAGAGCTCTCAATTTACTTCTCGGAGGAAGTATCTGCACTAGATATTGGTGCGGATCAATCCCTGACTTCAATTACTTCTTTCTCGATCCATACCTTGTCCATTTCTTTCTTGGTTTCAACCGTATTAACTTTCTCTTTTCCCTTATCATTTTTTTGCTCTGTTTTCCTTTCTTCAGAATAGTGATTTCTCTTCACATTCCCACTTCTACAAAACCTTGCAATATGTCCAGATCTGTTGGAATTAAAACATACCACATTCTTTTGACCTTGATTCCTTCCATTGATTGAATTTTATCAACATTGATTAGTCATATGTCCAAATCTATTGCATGCAAAATACTTTCCATTGAATGATTGACTGTTCCTTGTATTTTGAAAATTAGTTCTTACCAAACTTTTGCATTCATTTGATCCATGTCCCATTTTATAGCATGCATTACACCTAATAGAATTCTAACTTACTTCTCTTTTGCATACAACATCTCTATGACCAATTATATTGCAAGTGAAGCATTTACCTTTGAATGATTGTTCATTCCTCCTATTGTTGAAACTTTTCCTGATCTGATTTCTACATAATGACCAATTTTCTTGTAATTGAAACACTGACCAGAGAATGTTGGAATCTTTGATTTATTTTGCTCCTACACTAAGTAGCCTTATGACCAAACTTATTGCATGAATTACAATAACCATTGAAAGATGGGTACCTTTGTGCATTTGGTTGTCTGACTGAAGGTCTTCTAGGTCTTCTTTTCTAATTTCTAAACTGGTATCCTTTGTTTTGCCTTGACTCAGTGCTTATCTGACCAAAGTTTGAACTTTCTCCTTTCTCAAATCCCAAACCTTGCTTGTCATCAGCTCTCTTCTGGCTAGTAATCATTTCATCAAGTTTTGCAGTGCTTATCTTGAATTTTTCTTCAAAGCTTTTGGCCTTTTCCAAGTCTATTTTTAGATTTGCAATTTCTTCTTCAAGTTTTGCACAATCATCTGATATGTTCTTCACAATCAAATTTAGATCATCTTTTGCTCTTCTTCTTTCTATAACTTCTGCTTTCAAATCATTCAGGGCTTCATTTGTTGATAATAATTGATCACTAACTTCTTCGTATTTATCTTTGAATTTCTTAACTTGTCCCTTTAGTCTTGCGATGCATTCATTAGCTTCTTGCAAGTTATCCTTTAGATCACTAATTTATGCCTCAGAATTTTCAAGATCCATAAGAGATGCTTCTAGTTCACTGTTGCTTTCATAATTTCCATATCTTCTTGGTGCCATGGTTGCACTATCCCAGATCTTCCTCAAGCTGTTAGACTTCTTCCAAGGAACCTTGCTCTGATACCAATTGTTGATTGTCAGGATAACTGAGAGGGGGGGTGAATCAATGTTCTAAAAATCTTTTCATGCACTTTAATTTTCAGCTGTTTCCCAAGATTAATTAAACAAAAACACAATATGCATATGAACAACAACCATGAAAACATGACACATGAACACTAAGATTTTTACGTGGAAAACCCAAGAAGGGAAAAACCACGGAGATGATTAGCTCTCAAATATATATTGCAATCTTTACAAAAATAATGTTCAGGTTGGTCACTCCATGGGCCTAGAACATGTTGGCTCACTGCCATGAAGTACAACTAGGTCTAGCAGGCTCACTGCCTCAACCCTAAACCTAGAAAGATTACAATAAGGGTTGTTAAAACCCAAGGGCTGTTAAACCATGTTGAAGGCCCACTGCCTTGAAGATGAAAGCTTGCTTCCAATTATATTACACATGAAAACTGAATACTACTTAAGCATCTGCCACTATGTCAGGTGTAGTCATTTAATAGCTGAATTCTGAATCCCAAGTATTCATTCTCATTGATCTATGTCATTGCTCTGTTATTCACATATTTGCATCCCCTCTCATAGCCCCACCCACACTCTCAACTAAAATTCATCGCTCTTATATATATTCGCAACATGATTTGATCCATAGTCAGGTCGGTATCCAAGAAGGAAACATGTACATAGAAAGATGTAGCTTGTCGGATCAATCCAATGCACTATGTGTCATGTGGACCCAAATCTTTGCCCAAACATGTTTATATATGTCATCTCTAATCATCCAAATACTTGAATAGATCTTTCACACACTATCCTTTCTCCGCATCATGATTTATCTCACCAATCAGCCTATTCCTTAAGAGCATGCTTAACAGGTTCATCTGCTAACTTACAACTTCTACTACGGATCACATAACACTTCCAAAATCATATCAAGGACTCTTTACATGTTCCCAATCTTACCCTCAGAACCACACGGCATGATATCATCTTGTGGAGAAATGCAGACCATTAGAACTCAAAATCTGTCTCTGTCAAAACTTGTCAAACACTGTACTGATACTTATCAGCTTGTAGCTAACCTTCCCGTGGACTTCAGATCTCCTAACTCTAGAATAAGACACTTCATATAAGTGTTTACAACACCTTAAAACTAGATAACAAAATACTTATCTGTGGAGGAATGCGGGCCACTGCAATATACCCTGTTCACTATTCCTGCTATACCTTTGCTTACCCTGACTTAGACATTTCTTCAAGGTGACTTCCGGAGGAAGTCAAGACTTAATCACTGAAGCATAACACTATCAAACAACAACTAACATCATACCTGAACCGCATCTGCAAGTCTTCAATTTCAGAGGCATACTAACTCATTTTCTGTCCATTTCTCAAAATACTTTCCATACTTATCCATTTTCTGCCAACCCAGACCTAAAATCTAATATGTTCTTCTAGAGATATCTCTTCCTATCATGGTGATAGGATCTCTAAGCCTTGTTGCCATCAATGACAATAGACAAGTCAATACCGGAGTAGTGTCTCTTGCCAACACCTTCATCCTATGAAAATGGCGCGATTTTAGGGACTGATTTGCAAGCTTTTACAACACTTTAAAGTGTTGTACCTTTAAATCTTCCATGGCCTCATGGTGAATTCTTCATCAGCTGATTGTATTGGACTGAAATATACCTTGTCATTTTTTGCGTTAATTTTCCTTGTCGGCAATTTCTTTGTTTTCAGAACTCTCATGTTTTTCCTTGTCAGCAAAATCACACTATGGCAAACCTGCTAAGTTTATCTTTTCTTTCCCTTACTTTTCATCTTATCAGCAAAAATTACCTTTTGCAAACCTACCATCGGGCCCTTTGCTTTTTCTTTTAGCTTTGTTATCATTTTCTACCTTATTGGTGAAATTGTGAAATCATGAACTACTTCTTCTTTTCATTCCTACGTCGATTCCCTGATTTCTCTTTCCTTAGTCTTTGGTGAACTTTTTCTTCCTTATCGGTGAAATTGTCATTTCATGAATTGCCCATGCCTTAGCCACTTTTCGCCTTGTCAACGAATTTCCCAATTCTAGAACCAAGCTTGCTTTTGACTTTTCTTACTTTTACCTTATTAGAAAATTTGCACCATTCCGAACTTGGCCACCTCCTTTAGCTTATCGGGCTTCCATGTCATCCTATCGGTGAAATCTAGAAAATGCGAACTTGTTGGCAAGTTCATACTTTCACTGATTCTCTGACTAGCCACTTTGATCACTCTTTTCTTGGCCCCTTTGTTGGTGATTTCCTCCTTTTGAGAACTTGAACATCTTTCCTTTTATCTTCTTTGCCTTGTCGGTAAATCCTAAATTTTACGAACCAATGCCTTAGTTCCCTTATTGCCTTGTCGGTGAATCCCTGAAAACCCAAACCTTTTGCCTTGTTCTCCACTTTGTTGATTCATCGATAGAAGCCCTTATTTCCATTCCTTGCCTTAGTCTTTTTCTTTGATGAAGACCCACTGCAGCCTCCCAACCTTTTAGTCAGTGAAATGCCCGTCAGCAAAACCACCGATCTGTGAACTACGAAGTTTGAGAACCATTCATTTTGCTGACAGAACACACTCCTTTATCTTCCTTCCCTTTGCACTACATTGTTTTACCTTAGCTGATTCACCCTTTAGTCAACAAACTGACAAATCAGCTAACTTGTGAACCTACGAACCAAAGGTTAGCCAAACTAAAATTTTACCAACTAAGATAGAAATGGCTAAAAAAACTTGGATTTTTTTCAAAATTTTTTCTGGGTTTTTTTGCTAAGGGAACTTCTTCCATTTTAGGTGTCTCAGATCAGGTATTTTTTATGGGAGAAGGGATTTTTTGGTTATTTTGGCATGGGCGAAAACAAGACAAGATTTTGGAGACTATGCAGGGGTGTTTGTCAACTAAACACAAGGATCCAACTACCTTATACAATCCATTAGGCACAGGGTCAAAAGAAAATGTAGCCACATGACCAAACAGAACTAAACATGCCTCCATAAACCTACACAAAAACACACAACAAGGCAAACAATCTCCGAATGAGAAGGTTGCCTATGCAAAAGCACTTAGAGGAAGGAAACCTAAAATAGAAAATAGATCTACTCTAAATATTTACAAGGATCCCAAAACCAAACTTGGAAGTATTGTTTGAGATAAATCTCATTCACTGGGATTAGAAGTGCTTCACTAGTTAGTTTGGAGAGTTGAAAGGCATTAGCTTGCTTGCAACTGGTGATGATGTAAAGCCCGCTCCACAAGGTCTCAAATTTGGAATGCCTCCCAGTCTTAGCTCTTTCTTCATCCCATTTTAGCATAAAATCTCCCTCTTGGAAGACTCTATCAACTGATTTTATATCAAAGGTCCTCTTGACCTAATCTTGGGCTTCGAGGGTTTTCATAGCAGCATCCCTTTTTCTTCAAGCTCCATCAACTCAACACACTTGACTATCATGGCATCATTTTCCAGCAATTCTAGTTGCTGGGCCAACTCAAGGGAATGCAACTCCAATGATAGTGGAAGCCTTGCTTCCTTTCCATATACAAGCATGAAGGGTGAATTGCCAATGTCCCTCTTAGGGGTAATTCTATCAACCCAAAGAGTTTTCTTCAACTTGGCATGCCAAGTTCTCTAATTATCATCCACTATTCTTTTGATGATCTTGATCAGATTCGTATTTGTGGACTCAGCCAAGCCATTTCCTTGGGGGTAGTAATTGGATGATGTTTTCTAATATATCCCATAGTTCAGTGCCCATTCACTAATTTTTATACCTATAAAAGCCTTGGCATTATTACATATAATGGTGAATAGAATACCAAACCTGGTAACTATCCCCTCAAGGAAGTCTAAAATGGAGGCCTCTGTAGCATCCTTCAATGCAACTGCCTCTGTCCACCTAGTAAAATAATTAGTGGCTACTAAAACACACTTGTGGCCAACAATAGAAGGTGGATTAATCATCCCAATGAAGTTTAAACCCCATTGGGCAAATGTTTGATCAGTCTGAATTGGATGCAAGGGAAGAACAACCAACCTTTCTTTTCCTGCAAAGAATGCATGTTCTTTGCAGCTCCTTACCCATCTATGGGCGTCTCTGAATAAATTGGGCCAATGATAGCCAGCCCTCATGATCTTAAAATAGTTGTTCTTGGAGAATAATAGCCACCAACATGGCCATTATGAAATTCTTCTAATACCTTAGAGGTCTGATCTTGTGTAATACATCTAAGAAGAACTCCATTGATGTCCTTTCTGAACAAGACACCATAAGGACATAAGGGATGGATTGGAGCTGGAAATACCTTCTTTTGGATTGATCCAATCCATCTGGACATCTTCCTAACTATAGGAATGTAACCATATCATGATACCACTCGCCTGAAGCATGGGAATTAGCAGGCTATTCTTGTTCCAGAATACACACAACATCATTTCTGGCCTCAGAACCTACGGCCTTCTGCTCACATAGGCCCTTGCCACGTACTATCTTGCTGATGTTGATGTTGACATCATATTCCATTACCTTTCTAATCCACCCAAACCCTCTTCTCATTGATATCTTTGCTTAAAAGAAATTCTTTAACACCAGGGTGATTCACCATCAGTTGTATCTTGTTGTTTAAAAGCATATGCCTAAAATTTTTGAGTGCTTTCACCACAACAAACACTTGTTTTTCAACAAAATCATATCTCAACTCATATTCTTTGAGTGGCTGGCTGAAGAAAGCAATTGGATGTTCTAATTTCTCTTCATTATGTTGTGTTAAGACTGCTGATATGCCCTCTTTGCCTCCAAAGGCATAAAGGATAAAGTCCTTCTCATAGTTGGGTTTTATCAGCATTGGAGCCTATGCAATGGTCTTCTTGACAGCTTCAAAAATGTCTCTACCTTCCTTGATCATGTGAAGATAACATTCTTCTTGAGCATGGCAGTAAGGGGTTTTGCTATTGAAGCAAAATTGGGAATGAATCTCCTCACAAAATTTATCTTTCCTAGAAAACTTTGCAGGCTCTTCTTGTGAATGGGAAGGGGGAGAGCTAGAATGGCACTTATTCTTTCTGGATCAATGGCCAATCCTTCTTTTGAGAATATATGCCCTAACAATTTGCCTTTTGGGACAATAAATACATATTTTTTTGGATTCAATGATATGTTGTATTCCCTGCATCTTTCAAAGACTTTTCTCAAATGACCTAAGTGGTCAATTGCATGCTTGGAATACATAGTCAGATCATCAAGATACACTAAAATAATATCATTGATTAGGCCTTTAAAGGCCAAATCCATTTCTCTTTGGAAGGTTGCCCCAACATTTGTCAACCTAAATGGCATTTTTTGATAAGCCAAAGTACCCCACTTGGTTGTAAATGTTGTCTTATACCGGTCTGATTCTTTTACAAGAATCTGGTTATAGCCTAAGTAGCCATCTAGGAGTGAAAATCTTTCAGCCCCTGCTACTATTTGTAAAATCTACTCCACGGAAGGGAGTAGATAGTGGTCTTTAAGGGAGGCCCTATTCATTTCTCTAAAGTCTACGCACAATCTGATTTCCCCATTATTTTTCCTAACTGGAACTAGATTTGCCACCCAAGAGGAATGTTTAATGGGATAAATGATTTTAGCATCTATGAGCTTGGATAGCTCTTTTCTCATTAATGGTTCAATTTTGGGGTTGACTGGCCTTTGTTTTTGGTGGACAGGTTTTGCATTGGGGTCTAAATCAATGGTATGTTAGATTAAACCAAGGTCAAATCATTTTAGATCCCTATAATCCCAAGCAACCAAATCAGCAAATTCATTACAAAGTTCAATAAAACCTTACCTTTCAACTTGATCACATACCTTGCCATGTTTTAGAAATCTGCCCTATGCAATTTCCACCTCTTCATAGTCTTCTTTCTTGACTGTCATGTTCATTTTCTCCTTCTTTGGTTGATCATCAGCACCAAATATGCTCTCTAAAGTGATTATTCACCAAATATGGTGACTAATCATTTAATAGCTGAATTCTGAATCCCAAGGCTTCATTCTCACTGATCTATGTCATTGCTTTGTTATTCGCATATTTGCATCCTCTTCCACAACCCCACACACTCTAAACTAAAATTCATCACTCTTATATATATCCACATCATGATTTGATCCATAGTCAGGTCGGCATCCAAGAAGGAAACATGTACATAGAAAGATGTAGCTTGTCAGCTCAATCCAATGCACTATGTGTCGTGTCGACCCAAATCTTTGCCCAAATGTGTTTATATATGTCGGCTCTAATCATCCAAGTACTTGAATAGGTCTTCCACACACTATCCTTTCTCCGCATCATTATTTATCTCACCAATCAGCATGTTCCTTAAGAGCATGCTTAACAGGTTCATCTGCTAACGTAAAACTTCTACTACGGATCACAAAACACTTCCAAAATCGTATCAAGGACTCTTTACATCTTCCCAATCTTACCCTCAGAACCGTAAGGCATGATATCATTTTGTGGAGAAATGCAGACCATTAGAACTCAGACTCTGTCTCTGTCAAACCTTGTCAAACACTGTATTGATACTTATCAACTTGTAGCTAACCTTCCCGTGGACTTCAGATCTCCTAACTCTGGAATAAGACACTTCATATAAGTGTTTACAACACCTTAAAACTACATAACAAAATACTTATCTGCGAAGGAATGCGGACCACTACACTATACCCTATTCATTGTTCCTGCTATACCTTTGCTTACTCTGACTTAGACTTTTCTTCAAGGAGACTTACAGAGGAAGTCAGGACTTAATCACTGAAGCATAACACTATCAAACAACAACTAACATCATACCTGAACCGCATCTGCAAGTCTTCAATTTCAGAGGCATACTAACTCATTTTCTATCCCTTTCTCAGAATACTTTCCATACTTATCCATTTTCTACCAACCTAGACCTGAAATCGAATACGTTCTTCCAAAGATATCTCTTCCTATCATGGTGATAGGATCCCTAAGCCTTTTTGCCATCAATGACAATAGACAAGTCAATACCAGAGTAGTGTCTCTTGCCAACACCTTCATCCTATGAAAATGGCGCGATTTTAGGGACTGATTTAGAAGCTTTTACAACACTTTAAAGTGTTGTACCTTTAAATCTTCCATGGCATCATGGGGAATTCTTCATTAGCTGATTGTATTGGACTGAACTCTACCTTGTCATTTTTTGCCTTAATTTTCCTTGTCAGCAATTTCTTTGTTTTCAAAACTCTCATGTTTTGCCTTGTCAGCAAAATCACACTATGGCAAACCTGCTAACTTTATCTTTTCTTTCCCTTACTTTTCATCTTATCAGAAAAAATTACCTTTTGCAAACCTACCATCAAGCCATTTGCTTTTGCTATCATTTTCTACCTTATTGGTGAATTTGTGAAATCATGAACTATTTCTTCTTTTCATTCCTTCGTTGCTTCCCCGATTTCTCTTTCCTTAGTCTTTGGTGAACTTTCTCTTCCTTATCAGCAAAATTATCATTTCATGAATTGCCCATGCCTTAGCCACTTTTCGCCTTGTTAGCAAATTTCCCAATTCTCAAACCAAGCTTACTTTTGACTTTTCTTACTTTTGCCTTATTAGAAAATTTGCACCATTCTAAACTTGGCCACCTCCTTTAGCTTATCGGGCCTCCATGTCATCCTATCGGTGAAATCTAGAAAATGTGAAGTTTTTGGCAACTTCATACTTTCACTAATTCTCTGACTGGCCACTTTGATGACTCTTTTCTTGGCCCCTTTGTTGGCCTCCTTTTGAGAACTTGACCATATTTCCTTTTATCTTCTTTGCCTTGTCAGTAAATCCTAACTTTTACAAACCAATGCCTTAGTTCCCTTATCGCCTTGTCGATGAATCTTCGAAAACTCAAACCTTTTGCCTTGTTCTCCTTTTTGTTGATTCATCGATAGAAGCCCCTATTTCCATTCCTTGCCTTAGTCTTTTTCTTTGATGAAGACCCACTGCTACCTCCCAACCTTTTAGTCGGTGAAATGCCCATTGGCAAAACCACTGATCAGTGAACTATGAAGTTTGAGAACCATTCATTTTGCTGACAGAACACACTCCTTTATCTTCCTTCCCTTTGCACTGAATCATTTTACCTTAACCAATTCACCCTTTAGTCGACAAATTGACGAATTAGCTAACTTGTGAACCTGCGAACCAAAGGTTCGCCAAACTAAAATTTTGCCAACTAAGACAAAGAAATGGCAAAAAAACTTGTATTTTTTTGGGATTTTTTCTAGGTTTTTTTGCTAAGGAGACTTCTTCCATTTTAGGTGTCTCAAATCAGGTATTTTTTATGGAAGAAAGGATTTTTGGGTTATTTTGGCATGGGCGAAAAATAGACAAGATTTTGGTGACTATACAGGGGTGTTTGTCAACTAAACACAAGGATCCAACCACCTTATTCAATCCATTAGGCACAAGGTCAAAACAAAATGCAGCCACATGACCAAACAGAACTAAACATGCCTCCAAAAACCTGCACAAAAACACACAAGGCAAACAATCTCCTAATGAGAAGGTTGCCTATGCAAAAGCACTTAGAGGAAGGAAACCTAAAATAGAAAATAGATCTAATCTAAATATATACAAGGATCCCAAAACCAAACTCAAAAGTATGGTTTGAGATAAATCCCATTCACTAGGATTAGAAGTGCTTCACTAGTCAGTTTGGAGAGTTGAAAGGCATTAGCTTGCTTGCAACTGGTGATGATGCAAGGCCCGCTCCACAAGGCATCAAATTTGGAATGTCTCCCAGTCTTAGCTCTTTCTTCATCCCATTTCAGCATAAAATCTCCCTCTTGGAAGACTCTATCAATTGATTTTATATCAAAGGTCCTCTTGACCTAATCTTGGGCTTCAAGGGTTTTCATAGCAGCATCTCTTTTTCTTCAAGCTCCATCAGCTCAACACACTTGACTGTCATGGCATCATTTTCCAGCAATTCTCACTGCTGGGCTAGCTCAAGGGAAGGTAACTCCAATGACAGTGGAAGCCTTGCTTCCTTTCCATATACTAGCATGAAGGGTGAATTGCCAATGTCCCTATTAGGGGTAATTCTATCAACCCAAAGAGTTTTCTTCAACTTGGCATGCCAAATTTTTTGATTATCATCCACTGTTCTTTTGATGATCTTGATCAAATTCATATTTGTGGACTCAGCCAAGCCATTTCCTTGGGGGTAGTAATTGGATGATGTTTTCTAATATATCCCATAGTTCAGTGCCCATTCACTAGTTTTTGTGCCTATAAAAGCCTTGGCATTATTAGATATAATGGTGAATAGAATACCAAACCTGGTAACTATCCCCTCAAGGAAGTCTAAAATGGAGGCCTCTGTAGTATCCTTCAATGCAACTACCTTTGTCCACCTGGTAAAATAATTAGTGGCTACTAAAATACACTTGTGGCCAACACTAGAAGGTGGATTAATCATCCCAATGAAGTTTAAACCCCATTGGGCAAATGTTTGATCAGTCTGAATTGGATGCAAGGGAAGAACAACCAACCTTTGTTTTCCTGCAAAGAATGCACATTCTTTGCAACTCCTTACCCATCTATGGGCATCTCTGAATAAATTAGGCCAATGATAGCCAGCCCTCATGATCTTAAAATAGTTGTTCTTGGAGAATAATAGCCACCAACAGGGCCATTATGAAATTCTTCTAATACCTTAGAGGTCTGATCTTGTGTAATACATCTAAGAACTCCATTGATGTCCTTTCTGAACAAGACACCATCCACAAGGACATAAGGGATGGATTGGAGCTGAAAATACCTTCTTTTGGCTTCATCCAATCCATCCAGACATCTTCTTGACTATAAGAATGTAGCCATATCATGATACCACTCGACTGAAGCATCAGAATCAATAGGTTGTGCTTGTTCTAGAATACACACATCATTTATGGCCTCAGAACCTACGGCCTTCTACTCACATAGGCCCTTGCCATGTACTAGCTTGGTGATGTTGATGTTGACATCATATTCCATTACCTTTCTAATCCACCCAGCCCTCTTCTCATTGATATCTCTACTTAAAAGAAATTCTTTAACACCAGGGTGATTCACTAGCAGTTGTATCTTACTGTTTGAAAGCATATGCCTGAAATTTTTGAGTGCTTTCACCACAACAAACACTTGTTTTTCAACAAAATCATATCTCAACTCATATTCTTTGAGTGGTTGGCTGAAGAAATCAATTGGATGTTCCAATTTCTCTTCATTATGTTGTGTTAAGACTGCTGATATGCCCTCTTTGCCTCCAAAGGCATAAAAGATAAAGTCCTTCTCATAGTTGGGATTTATCGGCATTAGAGCCTATGCAATGGCTTGCTTGACAGCTTCAAAACTGTCTCTACCTTCCTTTGACCATGTGAAGATAACATTCTTCTTGAGAATGGCAATGAGGGGTTTTGCTATTGAAGCAAAATTGGGAATGAATCTCCTCAAAAAATTTATCTTTCCTATAAAACTTTGCAGGCTCTTCTTGTGATTGGGAAGGGGAAGAGCTAGAATGGTGCTTGTTCTTTTTGGATCAATGGACAGTCCTTCTTTTGAGACTATATATGCCCTAGCAATTTGCATTCTGGGACAACAAATACACATTTTTTTGGATTCAATGATATGTTGTATTCCCTGCATCTTTCAAAGACTTTTCTCAAATGACCTAAGTGGTCAACTACATGCTTGGAATACACAGTTAGATCATCAAGATACACTAAAATAATATCATTGATTAGGCCTTTAAAGGTCAAATCCATTGCCCTTTGGAAGGTTTCCCCAGCATTTGTCAACCCAAATGGCATTTTTTGATAAGCCAAAGTACCCCACTTGGTGGTGAAGATTTTCATATACTGGTCTGATTCTTTTACAAGAATCTGGTTATAGCCTGAGTAGCCATCTAGGAGTGAAAATCTTTCAGCTCTTGCTACTATTTGTAAAATCTACTCCATGGATGGAAGTAGATAGTGGTCTTTAAGGGAGGCCCTGTTCATGTCTCTAAAGTCCACGGACAATCTGATTTCCCCATTATTTTTCCTAACTGGAACTAGATTTGCCACCCAAGAGGAATGTTTAATGGGATAAATGATTTTAGCATCTATGAGCTTGGATAGCTCTTTTCTCATTAATGGCTCAATTTTGGGGTTGACTGGCCTTTATTTTTGGTGGACAGGTTTTGCATTGGGGTCTAAGTCAATGTTATGTTAGATTAAACCAGGGTCAAAGCATTTTAGATCCCTATAATCCCAAGCAACCAAATCATCAAATTCATTACAAAGTTCAATAAATCCTTACCTTTCAACTTGATCACATACCTTGCCATGTTTTAGAAATCTGCCCTATGCAATTTCCACCTCTTCATAGTCTTCTTTCTTGACTATCATGTTCATTTTCTCCTTCTTCGGTTGATCATTAGCACCAAATATGCTTTCTAAAGTGATTGATCACCTGGTCACCATATTGCTCTTGCAATACTGACTAATTCTTGGCAGCAAACTCTGCCTCATCTTGTAGAAATTCACAATCTGCTGGTCACTTTCAAATACTTGTCAGCTCATCACATTTTTAGGCATAGCAGGCCTGACAACAATCTTCACATGTTAATATGAGCTTTGTTTAACACTCTGGGGAATGCCAAATTGGGCACCAACTATAGCCAACCTATTAGCATCTTTGTTTCTTTGTTTAGACACTACCTGGATATTGAAGACATAAAAGTATTCAATCAGGTCCTAGACCCTATGCTCATATGACTTAAGCAAATCATTCTTTGAAGCACTTTGTGATATGATTTGGTGGACAATGAGTTCGTTGTCACCAAATGCTTGTAAAACTTTTATTCCTCTCTTTTGTGCCTACTATATACCCTGAATTAAGGCTTCATGCTCAGCCACATTATTAGTACAACTGAACTGAAATCTAAAAGTAGAGAAATATTCTTCTTTCTATGGTGAAATTAACACAACCCTAACACCTGCTCCATTTTTGCTTCTGGAGCCATCAAAATGCATTTGCCATATCCCACTGGGATCTATCATTGGTTTTTCAATATTAGGGATGATGGCAACCTCTTCATGGATACAATAAGTACCCAACCCTATTTCTTCTATATGATCAGGAGTGTTAAACTAAAAATAGTTTGCCCACTCATCTAGTAGTATATCAGGTATTTCCTCCACAAGTTTTACAGCCTCATGCCTACTATTGTCATCCTCTTCCAACTAATGGATTGTGTAGTTCATGCCTAAAGGAATAGGTGTATAAGGCTATGTGTGATCATTACAATAGGATTAGACTTAATGGTCACCTTAGTGTCATATCTAGTTCTGAACAACATGTGGGACCAGTTAGAAGATAGATACCCACCTATTTTAGCAGTAAAATCCCTAGATAGGCATATGCCAAAGTATTATGGGAGGTCAATAACTGAGATATCTTGTGGAACAGAGCAACCGAGACAGGCATGTAGGGTGAGCTTTAAAACTTTTATAACACCTACTATCTTAACAACAATGCCATCTAAGTAGAAGAGAGATGAGGGAAGAAGTCTCATGATAGGTGTCTCTGAAAACTGCTGAAATGTCCACATGTCAAAATCAAAGAATGGCACTATGCAATGAGGTGTGACCAATCCAAAATCCTGGGTAGACGTATGAAGAACAATCTCCAAAGATGAAGTAGATGGGATAACAGTTGTGTTGTAACTGTCATCAAAGAGGAGACATATTCCCTCAAGTGTGTCCTCCAAATCTACAATATGAGATTCACAAAACAAGTCTGATATACCTGTCAAGAAAGTATCCCACAAAGCTGTGTCTGAAAGACCTGTAGAATCCTACTCAGCCAAAGTAGAAGAAACCATGTCGATGTCGATCTCTAAAGTAGGAGGTTGAGGTGATGGAATCTCAACACTAGTCTCATGAACCAAAGTGGATGAAAGAACACCAAGGTTCAAATGACCAAACTTCTCCTCAGAAACATGATTCACACTTTATACATGAGTGTGACTATCAATCAATGGATCTACATCATCAGAAGAAGTAAAATGGAAGAATGTATACAAGCAAGATGCATGATCAGCCATCTAAACAAACAATGATATCTCTGCTCTCCAAGTCTCTTATGATCACTCAATCAAGAGTGAACTCAATTGTCTTGCTTGCACCACAATGAGTAATCTGGAAGATGGAAAGGAGATTGGTTGACAACGAAGGTACACACAATACATTATTGAAAGTGCCCTCACCAATATCAATAGTCCCTTTACCAGTTGCATGCATGTATGTATTGTTATCCATCAAAATAGATGGTGAAGTACATGACTCAAATGAAGAGAACGTCCCTTGTGAAGATGACATATGATGAGAAGCTCCAAAATTAAGAAGCCATCTCTTTGACTAATAACTTGTAGAAGCAAAGAGTGCTTGTCCTTTTCCTTTGTTTATCCCATTAGCAATGCATGTTGTCCCTGTCTATGTAGATGATGATGGTGTCAAAGAAGAGGATGGACTAGATGGCATTTTGATGTTGTGTTTTTAAATAATGTGAGTCAACTCATCAATTTTCTTCTCATAACACTTATGCTCATCATGTCCTTGTTTCTTGCAATATGCACACTTTGGTCTCTCCTTCTTAGATGATTCCTCCTTAGGAGAGGATGAGGACTTAGGTGAATTGGTTGACTCTTTTGCTTGCTCATTGTTCTTGAAATCCTTAGTTTTATGTTTCTTGTCTTTGCTAGATGAAGCCTTTCAAATGATCCTTAGAACCTTGATTAGCAAGAAGATCTTGAGGTCTAGGAGACTTCAATGTGCCCATGTGTACTAAGTTAGCTTGTTGCCTTGTCATCAAGTGAAGGCATTGTGAAAGCTTTCCCAAGTGCATCCATAGTAGCATAAAAGGTTGAAACAAAACTGAATAGTCAAGACCAAGACTAGCAAGGATTGAAAGAATCAATTGAGTGTCCTCTTTCTCAATTTCACATTATTTGAGCTGCAATCTAAGTGACTTAGGCTTTGTGAAGAAGTCCTGGTTGCTTGCAAAGTTGGTTGGATTCAAACCAATTAGTTCATTCTCTAATTTGAAACCTCTCATAGTATCTTGTTTACCAAAGAGATTCTCTAAGGTAGTCCATACTTCATTAGGTGTTTTACAAGATTCAACATGAAAAAGAAGATTAGGAGAAATAGACAAGCATAGTGTTCCATAGGATTGATCACATCTATTGTACCACTTTCTCTTTTCTACATCTATTGTTGGTTCAATTTATGTACCCATTGTTACTCTATAAATTTTCAAACTTCTTAAATGAATCTCCATTTTAGTTTTCCACTCATGATAGTTATATGTTGTAAGTAGAGGAAGTTTCTTTGGATCCATGATACAAGAGTATAAAAAGGAACAACACAAGTACAACCCTCACCTTACTTAATCAATGAGATCACCCCCCAGCAAAAAATGATTGTGGGACTTTATGATCAGTACAATTACAATTTCCACAAGCCAAAACAACAAAGTGGTCTTTGATTTTGGTACAATGCAAAAGCCTATATTAGGCTAGAACTAAAAGTACAATTTCTAAGCAAAACTAGATCAAACTGATAGCAGATCTGGAAAGTACTTGAAAAATTATGCACTTTCAAAACAATTTACCAAAAAATGTTACCGTTGAGCCGAACGAAGCCTTTGAAGTTTTGAAAACAAGGACTACTCAGGTACAAGTGAGAAAATATGCAATTTCTAGAAAAATCAGGCACCAAAATCAAAATTTGATTCCACCACTATGAATCCTGTGAAATTCTAGCCCAAATAAAAAAATTACTCAAAAAATGGAGCAAAATTGAGCAAGATAAGAGCCTCCAAAGTCTGACTATCAAAATGTAAAGCTCATTGGAGGGGGTCTAGCCAAGAGGGGAAAATGTCTAATGACGTTAGCACCTAGAATGCTGATGTTAGCAAAGATTCCAATAGAATATTCTTCAAATCACCAGAATATTCTTTGCAGACACCGAAATGCTGACGTCACAGATCAAAAAATGGTGTCATGTTGATGTCAGCATGACATTAGTAGATAAAAAAAGAGATGTAAGAATATTCCAAGATTCTATCTGTGATGCCAAAACCACCTTTTGAATGTAAAACCTCTACTAGATAGTTGAAAACCGCTATTGTTTTTGTGTGAAACCGCTTTTTGAAAGCGGGAAACTGTTTTACGTGTCGAAGATTTTAAGGGTGGTTTTAGTTTGCCGCAGGGCTGATTTGAATGGCCTAAGGGTTGTTTTCTAGTTTAACCACCATCTAACTTTTTACAGGGCCCGAAGGGTTGAAAGGTTGTCACCTAAGTGTTTATTACCCACCGAGGATACTGATAGACTGTTGGGCGAGAGGATTTTGATAGACCGCCAAGCGAGAGGATTTTGATAGACCGCTAGGAAAATTTTGATGTCGTTGGGCTGTGTTCTAAGATTCCTGCGAAAAGTTTGGTAGATGGGCATTAGAACTATGGAATTTGTCAGAATTGAATGTTTAAACTGCCGAGAGTGTATGTCTGCCAATCGGCGGTTGGATGCCCCAGTTTGAATGGCTACTAATGATTTTAATAGACCGTTGGGAATTATTTAGAGCTCCCAATTTTGAAGCCCTATAGACACTGCCGATCTATTGGTCGGTGGTTGAAATTTTTCCACTAAAGAGTTTTAGATTCCTTGTCTGTAATTTTTAACTCTGCGAAGACCATCGGTGATGTTAAGTTCGTTGGTGACGCGAAGCAAAGGATCTCCAGGTGATGTTAAGCCCGTAGTTTTGAAATGAAGCCCACCATAACCACCAATGGATGGGGCCCTTGCCACTGGCACCTAAGGTGCCACATGGCACCTATTTAGATTTGGTGGTACCTGTCGCCGTAGTTAGGTAGCCTGCGACAACAGGGTACTTTACTGCTATTTTTTATCTGCAGAAAAACACTTAAAAAATGTAGATTAAATTAAAAACTAGAGGTTTTTTGTTTACCTGACGGATAAAGCACACCACTAAAGATTTTGCTTGCACAAGCACTACGCCAAAGATTCTACTTGCTGTAGAATATTCCCTACAAAGATTTCGCATGGTGAAATGAGGTAAAAAATGTTGTATGTGCCTAATCGGTGTTGTCATTGATGTCAACATATCTGTGTTGTCATTGGTGTCAACTATGCTCTTATTTTATTTCTTTTTTGTATTAAGTGAGATGCTTTGTATTTACTTATGTAAGTGATCTTGATGTTGAGTATATTGAGAAAATTATCTCCTCTGGTAGAAACAGTGAGTTGCAGTGGAAACAATGTATTGCACACAAAAGAACAGTTCGGAAGATTGCTCTGCATTTCATATAGGGTGAATATCTTTGTTTGTGGATTGGAAGTTACTTATAAGTCTATCTGAAGATGTTATATTCCAAGTTTGAGCCTCCGGTATGAAGATTTGAGTGAGTTATGTTCACTAGAGTGAAAACTAATTTTCCTGTATGTTTGGTAGTGACAGGGAGAAAGTGTTATGCTCCGCATTCCTCTGCATTAAAGTATTTTGGTATGCGGTTTTAGAGTTAAGTCTAATTTGGTGTTATGTGCCCTCAACTCTAATGGATCATGATTTGGTGGTCTGCAAGCTATCCTTTCCTTATGACAATGGCAGATAGTGTTGTTCTTGTGCTCCGATTCGAAGAATCTTCTTGATAGAGTGGTTGGAGATCGTGCAGTTGTTCTCGGTGATTACAATGTGCTTGTGGATGTCTCCTGATCATGTTCCTACCTTTGGATTGGTCTGCAAAGAGAAAATTGGATCATGGATGAAGAATGTTCTTAGTAGACCTAGCATTCTCACCAGTCTTTGCTGACTTGGTTGATTTCACTAACTGCAGAGATGCCTTGAAGATTGTGGAAGCATGTCATGGCATGAAGAATTGCATGTTGCAAGTATGAGGTTAACCAGTGTTGTCATTGATGTCAACATACTCATATTGCATTGGTAAGAAGGTTTGGATGAGCTGTGTGTTGAGGATATTAAGAAAAGTAGTCTCAATCAGGAACAGTGAAGAACAGTGATAAGAAGAAGGCAAATGTACTCAATAGGTTGAGAATCAGAGGATGCAGATTAAAGGGTTTGTAGATATGAGTCTTGAGATATTCTAGTTAAGATTTCAGAGGTCCGCATGAAGATATGAAAAAGTTGTGATCGGTCAAGTAGAATCAGTTCCGGGAGCTGTTCCGGAGTGACAGAGTGTTACAAAAAGGTCCGGTGAGATCCGGAGGAGCATTGTCAGACTCTGCAGATTGGAAGGAGTGTTTGGGATGTCCTTGTGATGTGTCTTCTCATTTTGTACAAAGTTTGGAGGTCCGGAAGCACCTTCTTCAGTATGACAGTGGCGACAGACTATGTTCTTGAAGTTCTAGATGAAGAGGAGAAGAGATTCTAGTGAGTAGAGGAAGTGCGGATGTACCTGGTTAATCAGGCAAGCTCGTGAAGGTTCTTGGATCATGTTGAGGTTATGTTGTCAGTCTGCATTGGTGGTAGAGCCCAGAATTGAAGATATTCTTCCGGATGAAGTTCTTGCTCAGACTAGCCGACCGGATGAGTTGTTCATCTTGCGAATGTTCTTTTGGTGGCCAACTGGATGTATTAATCATCTTGCGGATGTCCTTATGGTTGATTGCCGACTTAGATGATTGTTCCTAAGTCGATGTCTTGTATAAATAAAGGTTTGTGAGTTCATTTCAAAGTGTGTGGATTAGCGGATGAGAGGGGTATAGCGAAAGAGCGTAGGGCAGAGCAGAAGTATCTCGGGCTAAAATGGAACTGATCCAGACATGGTAAAGATGTCAATCTCCAGTTCAAGTTTGTGATTCTTATCACTTTGTAGACAGTGTGTCTCTTGTAGGTAGTGTGACTCTTTGTGAGCAGTGTGCTCAGGTAGTTAGCCCCAATTGGCATGTGCCATTCATTTTTCTTATTCTTCTAACAGAGAATAATCCTTGGGTTTATCACCCCGTGGTTTTTCCCTTAACTAGGTTTTCCACGTCAAAATCTTGGTGTCCAATGTGTTGATGTTTATCTGCTCTTGTGTTTATGCATTATGCTTTCATGGATGGTTAATTGATATGCTATTAACTAACAAAGAAGAATCAAGTGTTTGAAGTAGAAGCAAGTTTTTGTACAACTGATTCACCCCCCCTCTCAGTTGTGTGCCCTAGATCTAACAATTGGTATCAAAGCTAAGTTCCTCTGAAAGAAGCTTAACCGCTTGAGGAGATTCAGGATGTCATCATACAAGAAGGATAGTCCGAAGTTCGATGGAACCAACTTCACTCTCTGGAAAGGTCACATGAAATGTCACTTGGAGTGTATGGGAAAAGCATACCTGGCCATGGTCTCAAAACCATATGTACCTCCACAGGGTGGTCCGACATCTCTAAATCAAATCACAGATGCTAAAAACAATTTGTGGACCAAGGAAGCTCTTCTAAGCGCATTGAATGACTCAGATCTCTCAAATGTTATTGACCTACCAACTGCATATGAGATCTAGACTAAACTGGAACTTCTGTATGAAGGAGATGAGTTTGTCAAGAGTGCAAGGTTGCAAAGTCTGAAAGGGAAATTTGAAAGATTGAAGATGAGAGATGATGAAAATATCACTACCTTTATGCCAAGAGTGAATGAGCTAGTGTGTGGAATCAGGAATGCTGGTGGAGTTCTGGATGAAAATGAAATTGTTTGCAAAATTCTCAGATCCCTTCCTGCTGCCTACAAAATCAAGGTTGCTGCCATTGATGAATTCAAAGCCCAGACAACTGTCACAAGAGAGCAACTGGCTGGCAAACTGGCTGCATTTGAAATGACTGAGTTTGGAGATGATCCCCCCAAGACTGAATCTGCATTCAAAGCCAGTGCCTATGTGAAAGGCAAACAAAGATTTGATCCGGGAGAGAACTCTTCAAGGAAGCCGTCATGGTATGAACAAGCAAGGAAAGATATGGAAGAGGAAGAAGCAGAAATAGCTGAACTTGAAGCCCTCATTGCAAAAAGACTGCCAAGAGGATCTGGTAAGTATGAAGGAAAACTACCCTTTAAGTGCTTCAACTGCAATAAGATTGGTCATTTTGCTTCAAGATGTCCGGAAAGATCTGCAAGGTCTAATACCAATATACAAAGGTTTCAAAAGAACTGCTATTATGTTCATGAAGAAGATGACAATGAAGGAGTAACAGATGATGAATCAAAAATAGGAAGCAAATCCAGAAATGAATGGGTGTTTATTGCCATCAAGGAAGAAGATTCAATATCCTCTGAATCTGTCAATCATAAGGTTGTAGAAAGAGCTTTGGCTGCCCAAATTGAAGAAAAGGATGATTGGGTTATTGACAATGGATGCTCTCACCATATGACTGGTGACAAGAACAGGTTCTTAGATTTGGAAAAGTATGAAGGAGGAATGGTAAAGTTTGGTGACAATTCTGTTGGCAGAATCAAAGGTAGGGGAACTATTTCTTTTGATGGAAATAGCAAAACCGGTAATGTACTATATGTGGAAGGATTGAAGCACAATCTTCTCAGTGTTGGTCAGTTAGTGGATAAAGGCTATGATCTCCGGTTCAAGAATAGAAGATGCAGAATCTTTACAAGCTCCGAAACTGAGATTGCATCCAGTACTCAAACTAAAGGTAATATCTTCCATCTGGTTGGTTCAAATAAAAGTTGTCTATTTGTTCAAGTTGATCAGAGTTGGCTATGGCATAGAAAGATGTGTCATGTAAATTTTGATAACATCATCAAGATAAGCAATATTCAGGTTGTAAGAGATCTTCCAAAATTGGTGAAACCTACAAATAGTTTGTGCAAAGAATGTCAGCTAGGTAAACAGAGCAGAGTCTCTTTCAAAAGCAAGGATTAGTCCACTACCGGATTGTTGGAATTAGTACATACTGATCTCTGTGGTCCGACAAGAATCAAGAGTATGCAAGGTGATAGATATTTCATGTTGCTAATTGATGACTATTTCCAGATGATGTGGGTTACCTTCCTAAAAGAGAAATCAGAAGCCCTTGAGAAGTTCAAAATCTTCAAAGCTATGGTAGAGAATCAAACCGGACTGAAACTAAAGTGTCTAAGGTCTGATAGAGGTGGTGAATTCACATCCGGTGAATTCATAGACTTTTGTGAGAAGCATGGCATAAAGAGACAGTTGTCTGCTCCTAGGACTCCACAGCAGAATGGAGTAGTCGATAGAAAGAACCGGACTATCCAAGAAGCTTCCAGGACAATGATGATGGAAGCAAATGTTCTTCAGATGTTTTGGAAAGAAGCTGTCAGCACTGCAGTCTACACTCTTAACTGAGTTCAAATCAGAAACAATACCGGTAAGACTCCTTATGAACTTTGGTTTGGTATAACTCCTACTTTGAGATATTTCAGAGTATTTGGTAGCAAGTGTTACATCAAAAGAGATGAAGATCTAGGAAAGTTTGATGCTAGAAGTGATGAAGGAATTTTCTTGGGTTACTCCACTCAAAGCAAAGCATACCGGTGTTACAATAAGAGACTGAAAAAGATGATAGAAAGTACAAATGTGAAGGTTGATGAAGGAATTGAGAAGCCCTCAAGGTTTTATGAATATGATGAAGATGATCAGGATGATGCTCTGATTCAAGGAACTCAATCCCTTCCTGAAAGTCAGATTCAGACTGATCTGGTAAATCAGGAAGAAGAGGTTTGTCTGAATGAACCTGATCAAGAAACAGCAGTGCAAGAGACTCCCAAAGTTCCAAGGTATGTAACTTTAAATCACTCTGAAGATCAGATCATAGGTGACAAAAGCAAAGGGGTACAAACAAGGAGGAAAATTGCTCAAAATTCAGATGAATGTTGTTTGATTTCAAAGATTGAACCTAAGACAATAAATGAAGCATGCAATGATGAAAATTGGACAAAAGCAATGGAAGAAGAGTTGATGCAAATTGAGAAAAATCACACTTGGGATCTTGTTCCCAGACCTAGAAACAAGAATGTGATTGGAACCAAATGGGTCTTCCGGAACAAACTAAATGAGGTTGGTGAGGTTATCAGAAACAAAGCCAGATTGGTCTACAAAGGCTACTCTCAAATAGAAGGAATTGATTTTGAAGAAACCTTTGCTCTGGTAGCAAGAATTGAAGCAGTCAGATTATTTCTTGCATATGCTGCCTTCAAAGACTTCAAGGTATATCAGATGGATGTCAAGTCTGCCTTCCTAAATGGTGATTTGGAAGAAGTATACATTGAACAACTGGATGGATTTCAATTGTCTGATAATGATGATATGGTCTGCAAGTTGAAGAAAGCATTGTATGGATTGAAGCAAGCCCTAAGAGCATGGTATGAAAGGTTGGATAAATATCTTGTGCAGATTGGATTCAACAAAGGTACTACTGACAGTAACTTATATTTCAAAATTGATCATGAAAATATTTTAATTGTTGAAGTGTTTGTGGATGATATCATTTTTGGAGGAAGAGATAGTATGTGCAAAACTTTTGCAAATCAGATGAAAAGTGAGTTTGAAATGTCTATGCTTGGTGAAATGAATTTCTTCTTGGGTTTGCAAATTACTCAAACAAAGAAAGGGATCTTCATTTCTCAGACCAAATATGTGAAAGAATTGTTGAGGAAATTCGGTATGGAAGATTCAAAGCCAATGAACACTCCTATGGCAACTGGATGTAAGTTGAGCAAAGATAATGACTCTCCAAAGGCAGATCAAACAAATTATAGATCAATGATTGGTGGATTGTTGTATCTCACTCAGACTAGACCAAATATAATGCAGGCTGTTGGTCTTGTGGCAAGATTTCAGGCTAATCCTAGAGAATCTCATGTTATGGCAATCAAAAGAATTTTTAGGTACTTGAAAGGAACAGTTGAGTATGGTCTATGGTATCCTAGAGATCCAGATTTCTCTCTTCATGCATATACAGATGCAGATTGGGCAGGAGATGTGGATGACCAGAAGAGCACCAGTGGTGGAGCATTCTTTTTGGGAAAGAGATTGGTTTCTTGGCTAAGCAAGAAACAAGATGCAATATCTATGTCTACAACTGAAGCAGAATACATTGCAGCAGCAGGTAGTTGCACTCAAATCTTATGGATGAAGCAGATGCTAAGAGACATTAAAGTTGAATATGAGGAGCCTATCATAATTTTCTATGATAATTCAAGTGCAATTAATATTTCTAAGAATCCGGTATTGCATTCTAAGACCAAGCACATATCTATCAAGTTTCACTTTCAGAGAGAACAAGTGAACAAGGATGAAATTAGATTGGAGTATGTACCCTCCAAGGATCAGATTACAGATATTTTTACTAAACCTCTCCCCAAGGACTCTTTTGAGTATCTCCAGGAGAAGTTAGGGGTCATGGCCCCTTCGTTGATGAACTAGGATGCACTGATGTGCATCAGTCTGGTGGATATCATAGTCACATCTTGTGATCTGGATTGATGATGGGGAGTTGCTACTAAGGGGGAGCAGCTGGTATGATTCTAATATGTTACAAGTGCAAGTATGAGCCCTTTGCCATTGATGTCAAAGGGGGAGAGAAGACATGTGAAAAACAAGTGGTTGATGATCAAAGGGGGAGCAGTAAAGGAAGAGAAGACATGTGAAGAGTTGTTGCTGATAGGGGGAGCTGTGACAGAAAAGAGAAGTTCTTGTCTTGATGGTTTTTCACATTATATGTTGCCATCAATGACAAAGGGGGAGATTGTTACAAGTATGAGGTTAACCAGTGATGTCATTGATGTCAACATACTCATATTGCATTGGTAAGAAGGTTTGGATGAGCTGTGTGTTGAGGATATTAAGAAAAGTAGTCTCAATCAGGAACAGTGAAGAACAGTGATAAGAAGAAGGCAAATGTACTCAATAGGTTGAGAAGCAGAGGATGCGGATTAAAGGGTTTGTAGATATGAGTCTTGAAATATTTCAGTTAAGATTTCAGAGGTCTGCATGAAGATATGAAAAAGTTGTGATTGGTCAAGTAGAACCGGTTCCAGGAGCTATTCCGGAGTGACAGAGTGTTACAAAAAGGTCTGGTGAGATCCGAAGGAGCATTGTTAGACTCTGTGGATTGGAAGGAGTGTTTGGGATGTCCTTGTGATGTGTCTTCTCAGTTTGTACAAAGTTTGGAGGTCTGGAAGCACCTTCTTCAGTATGACAGTGGCGACAGACTGTGTTCTTGAAGTTCCGGATGAAGAGGAGAAGAGATTCCAGTGAGTAGAGGAAGTGCAGACGTACCTAGTTAATCAGGCAAGCTCGTGAAGGTTCTTGGATCATGTTGAGGTTATGTTGTCAGTCTGCATTGGTGGTAGAGCCCAGAATTGAAGATATTCTTCCAGATGAAGTTCTTGCTCAGACTAGCCAACCAGATGAGTTGTTCATCTTGCGAATGTTCTTGTGGTGGCTGACCGGATGTATTAATCATCTTGCGGATGTCCTTATGGTTGATTGCCGACTTAGATGATTGTTCCTAAGTCGATGTCTTGTATAAATAAAGGTTTGTGAGTTCATTTCAAAGTGTGTGGATTAGCAGATGAGAGGGGTATAGCGAAAGAGCGTAGGGCAGAGCAAAAGTATCTCGGGCTAAAATGGAACTGATCCAGACATGGTAAAGATGTCAATCTCTAGTTCAAGTTTGTGATTCTTATCACTTTGTAGACAGTGTGTCTCTTGTAGGCAGTGTGCCTCTTTGTGAGCAGTGTGCTCGGGCAGTGAGCCCCAATTGGCATGTGCCATTCATTTTTCTTATTCTTCTAACAGAGAATAATCCTTGGGTTAATCACCTCGTGTTTTTCCCTTAACCGAGTTTTCCACGTCAAAATCTTGGTGTCCAATGTGTTGATGTTTATCTGCTCTTGTGTTTATGCATTATGCTTTCATGGATGGTTAATTGATATGCTATTAACTAACAAAGAAGAATCAAGTGTTTGAAGTAGAAGCAAGTTTTTGTACAACTGATTCACCCCCCCTCTCAGTTGTGTGCCCTAGATCTAACATTGCATTTGAGTCCCAGCTAAGGCATGGCATGATCAAATACATCTTTACATATTTCCCTTAGCAAATTTTTGTATTAGGTCCCGACCTATTTCTATGTATGTTTTTGTAATGCCAACCTTGGAGATTGTTCCAACGGTTGATGAATGTATTGCCGACCTTGATGTACATTCCAAGGTTGATGACTTGTATAAAGACTTGTAATGTAATTGAGAAATTGGTTGTAGAGTAGGAAAATGAATAGATAAGTGCGAAGGTGTGAAGGAGCAGAGTAGACAAGTTATATTGTGCTTCAATGGAACTGAACCCAGGCATGGAGTAGATGGTACTTAATCAGTTCACCATTTTTGGTGGTGAGCCACCCCTTGGCAGTGAGCCACCCTTTGGCAATGAGTTGTTCTTTGCAGTGAGCAATTTGGGTAGTGAGCCTCTATTTTTCGGTAATGTTATAACTCATATATTTTCTGTGGGCCAACATCCACCATGGTTTTTCCCTTTTAAGGTTTTCCACGTAAAAATCTGGTGTCTACTGTGTTGAATCTGTGATTGTCATTAAGTCTATGGTTTCATGCTTTCATGGTAAAATCTGATTATCAGTAATTAAGTAGTTGATGGTTTATGCAGTTAAGTTTTTGTAACAACTGATTCACCCCCCACCCTCTCAGTTGTCATGTGTATTTCAACAAAAAAAATTGCCTTTTACTGCAACTTTGTTCAATTACAACGAATTGATAGTCGATCTTAGGGATTTTGGGCCTCCTGAGCATGATGACAGGGTTAGATTTGACCCAAACTGCTCCAAAAGATTAGGTACATGCAAAAGTAGGCATGCACCTCCCAACTTCAAACCCTCATAGATTTGTCCTCCGATGTCTGATCTAGATGAAACAAAAGTCGATATTGACTATCTTAGACCTCTTGAACACAATGGTGTGCTCAGATTTGTAGCAATGTGCTCCAAAATGAACCTAAAATACAAGGCTACAAAGAAGGAACCCTCACAAATCAAGTATTTCCATCAAGTCTTTCTGATTCTCCAGGTCATCATTCGATGCAAGAGAAGAGCATACTCAACTATCAAGATCCACCATGAATTGCACTCAAGATCTCTCAAAAATTGACTCACACAAAGTGATTCTTCCTAGAGCTCTGATACCATGTTAGAGTTGTCTATGATTGGAGCCACCCAGGATCTAGGACTTCATGAAATCATAAGAGAGATCAAATGAGAGAATAATTCTATTCTATCAATGAATGCAAAACACTGTTACAATGTACATGATATGCCTTGCTTATAAAGACAAGGATGTGATGTAGGATGTTGTAGTCATGTGACAAATGTCTTAATCCTATGACATGTGACAACTATAGGATAAGATGCTATCTATCAACAACTAGACACAACTAGAATCATCTAGTAGACTCACTAAGTCAACTTAACATGTGAATTATGTGTGATGTGTGAATATTATTTAGCTAATAAATAGTTAAATAATATGAATTATTCACAGAAGGGTAAACCAGATAGGTAATAATCGTGTTCACACCAACACATAATTCCTCTTGATCTAATCTTCAACTCTGCTGAAATTCATTGCCATAACTCTAAAAAAATTTGAATCACACACCCAAATAGGCTGGTAGGATGTTAAGTTCCGATACCACTGTAAGAACCCTTACCAAGATTTGTACTCAAAAACTCAAATTTTCTGATTTTTACACTTTTGGAATTTTGTCAAACACTTGACAAACAGAGAATTCTCTACCAAATTTCTGATTTAGATGATCAATGATAGCTTCACTAATATTTTCTTCATTAACAACTTCACAGCGCATTTATTAAGCAAGATAATATAGGAGTCATTTTGTTAAATAGTTTGTTGTCCACATATATAATATATGTATATGTATATGTATGTATGTACATATTTGATATATGTAACATATGTATATGTACATAAATATACATACATATGTATATGTATAGGCATGTATATGTATATGTGTACATATATATATATATATGTACATGTATATGCATATATATGTATATGTATATGTATATGTATGTATATATGTGTGTGTGTATGTATATGTATATGTATATCTATGTATATACATATAAATATGTATGTATATGTATATCTATGTATATAAATATAAATATGTATGTATATACATACATATATGTATGTATATACATACATATATGTATATACATACATATATGTAGGTATATATAACATACATATGTAAATAATACATATGTATATGTTATATATACATACATATGCATATACGTATACATATGTATGTTATATATAAATACATATACATATGCATATATATATGAATGTATATATACACATAGATATGTATATGTATGTATATATAAATACATAGACATATGTTATATATACATACATAAACATATGCTATATATACATACATATACATATGTATGTGTATATATACATACATATATATGTATATGTATATACACACATATATATATGCATATATACATACATAAATACACACACACTATTGTATATAAATAAATATATCTATGAAAACACACACACACACATATATATACATATACATATGTAGAGTGGGCAAGCATTCAGAAAAGTTTTAAAAAAGCATAGGATCAAGGAAAAGAGAAATAAACTACAAAAACACAAAGGTGACCAAGGGAGCAATGGACAAGACAGTAAGGCAGGTTAGGGGAAGGAGGAGAGGGGGAAGGTGGGTAGGTAAAACCAATGTGGCAAGGGTGGGGGCAGAGAGGAGAGGAAAGGAAGGGGGAGGTGGAAAGGTGAAGTGAGTGAGAAGGGAGGGCAGAGGAGAGGAGGGAGGCTTGAGGGGAGATATCAGGATGGATGAGGGTGTGAATGGAGGGAGTTCAATAAGGGTTGCTAGGTTGGGCTTAGTTTCCACCCTTCATCATGATTAAGATTGGAGGGATGACTTCTAATGAGGATGGCTTCTTGGAGTTTCCTCTTGAAAGAATAATCTTCCTTAACCAAAACTTGGGTGTTCTCAAGATAAATGTGGTGCTTAGTATAGTGGGAGTGCTCATCCAAGGCAACTTTTTAAAATTGGTCATGTCTAAATATTTGCACTATGTTCTTTGATCCTATTGCTGATGGATCATGGACTATTTTCCTGATGTATGGATTCCCATAGGAGCAGAGAACCTTATATATCCCTCAATTGAGAAAAAAATGTCTAGGATCTTTGGCCAAAAGGATGAGTTTTCTAAGAGTGGAGACAGGCTTAAATATACATAAGAGACCTTTCTTGCAAAGCATTTTGGAGATTTTATTAGAGAATCCCTCTATGTAGGGGAGGGTACCAACTCAGTTAGCATGTGGGACATTGTGCTTCATCTAGGGGTTGGCAAGACTTTTAGTGAGGTTAAAATCTTGAGAGATGCACTTATTATAGTACCCATTCAACTTGAAAACTTGGGATAGGTGGGGCTCATGGTTGATGTTCCTTATCATAGATGTGATAAGATTAGGTGGTTAGAGTCTTTATGATGCAGAGCAAGGAGAAAATCAACTCACTTAGGACATATTTCACAACAATGGGTTTCAATCAACCCACTTTACAAGGCTATCACTCTTTAAGGCAACTCTTCCTTCACAAAACCCTTGTTTCATAATACCAAAACTGAGAACAATGCACATAATCACTTAAAGACTTCTCAAAACACTTTAAACAACATTGATATCACTGGACCATACCTTTTAATCAACATGAACAATACCAACAAGTGAACCCTCCAAGATGGATGTCCAATCAGTAGTTAGGCCATTTAGGCCACAACAACAATTTCCCAAGCATCATCCAGATGTCACAAACAAGATTTTTCAAGACCTACAAACCCCTTAGAACTTTAACTCAAATAAAACAATTATTTACTAGATCTACCCTTCATCTACTTCCTTATTCTTTATTGACTGTCAAACTCCTTGTAGCCCTGCCATTAAGGACTGTCAAACTCCTTGTAGCCCTGCTATTAAGGATTGTCAAACACAACTTTTAATACAGAACTCTTCTTAAGACTGTGATGGACATTTTGAGTACCCTTTAACAAGTTTTAAAACATATCTAAAAACCAACATATGTTACTTTGGGAAGTAGTGATCAAAAATGGACTATCACCATGCCAATTATGCCTATTAGGCTTGCATACACAGGGGTCTTATTGATTCTTCTATCTCCAAACCCTAACTCTCATAACCAACAGTTGAAACACTCCTTATGTGGTCTACATAAGCTTATTAATCCACAAGAAATTCCTTTCAAGACTATTTTCTTCCAACCCTAGGTCTAAACCTCATGCTAAACTCTATTTTCTTGCCTATGCACATATTTACAGTCTTAAACTCCAATTTTCCCCACATCAATCTTAGCCCTTTGGTCTGAAACCTCAAGAATATGAAAACAGATGCTACTAAGATTATTTCTGGTGCAGGAGCACCTACCTGACAGCTGGCCTTCATGAGGCAGTTAGTTGTTTTAGGTCTTGTTTATGTTTTCAAGAAGGTCTGATAAGACCAAATGCATGTAATAAGGTCATGCTGATCATGATAAGATCATGCTGACCATGCTTTTACTATTTTTAGGAAGTTTGTTAGGACAGTTGTCATGATGTATGTTCGGTTGGATCTCCCAGCCGCCTGGAGAGTTCCCAGCCGCTTGGAGTCGGGTCAGTAGTACTCGCAGGAAAATCTATTTAAGCATGAGGATCGGTTGACTGTAGATCATCGATCAGGCTTTACTGAGAGACAGAGCGACTGAATATTGTAATAGCATCTTTTGAAATCGAATAAGAGATCCTGTTGTTTTCGTTTTCTGTCTGATCTCCTTTGTGTAATTGATTTGCTGGTTTGGGTGGTTTCATGGATTCACTGATCCATTCCACCGGTTGATTTGTCTGATCGGTGGAATGGTGATGTACAGTAGGGTAGATGTTAGTTTGTTTGTTCGCATGCAGGTGTGCAGGATCGCCGTCGAGAGGTGTTGAAGACCCTAGCATGGGCATGTGCTAGGTCGAACTGAGAGAGTTTGGAAGATCACCCTGTGAGTGGAACGGGTCATCCCAGGAGGATCGGCGAGGTGAAAATTCGCTAAGGTTGAAGATTCGTGAAAACGGCATCATCAGGATATTTCTGCAAATATCCTGCAGTCGCGTTGGGCATCGTCATCCGGATAAGTGGAGGAGAGCATGATGCTTTCGATTGCATGAAGTGAAGGAGCGTCAGGGTGATCATCATCAGGAGAGCCGAGGAGGAGCATATCGGCATCAGGTTGAAGATCGGGTTGATCGCGGGCCGAAAAAAGGCTAAGTTTGGCCAACATCAGGATATGACGTCATCATCATCAGGATATACGTCATCAGGATATTTCAGAGCAGCAGGATATTGAGGAGCTGTGGGTGACGTCATCGTCATCAGGATATACGTCATCAGGATATCGGGTGACGTCAGCATCGGAAGGGACGGTGCGAGAAGTGAAGGTTGGTCATCATCAGGATAAATGGAAGGAACCGGATGTTCTTTATCCTGTTGATTATCATGATGTTGAATATCATGATGCTGAAGATAGTGAAGGCGGAAGTTGTCGCTGAAGTGAACAGTGGACGTCGGGAGGATGTTCGCGCTGATCGAACATGATGATGCTGTCGATAATCGAAGAAGGTGATGCTGTTGGCAGGTGAAAGTGCGAAGGCTTGTCATCAGGAGGATATCGGTCGGCGCAGGAAATATGATGATGCTGACAGTGTTAAGCAAAATATGGTGATGATGATGATGATGATGATGGGCTGCAGACGTCCATGCTGTATTGTAAGGTTATAGTGTGGATGCCTCTGCATCAATTTCCACTAATTATTGGCAATTTTCAATGGATAAAATGGGAGAAATACAGTTTTCATTATCTCTGTTTACCCTAATAGAGGGTCCTGACAATTTTTAGAAAAAACACAAATATCTTTTTCAAATTTGAACCAAATTGCATGAAATAAGATGTGTTAGGAAGGTGATTGATTAGTATATCATTTACAATCAATTAGACATGTAACCATGCCCGTACAAGGCCGTACAACATCAAAAAATAGTAAATTTCTGTAGAAATACATGGAAACAATGTCCTTTTATTGATCAAAATCTTCTAATCAAGCACCCACGAGTTCTCAAATGGTTACAAGGCCTTTTTAAAGGCATCATAACATGTCTTTTCAGTTTCTAACTAATCCCCAATTGTCTCCAAGCGAACTAACCTTTCATATTCTAAGTTTGCCTCCTTTTTACACTAGTGACAACTTTTAACAACTTTAACAATATGAACTTAAAACTATATTCTAAGACCTAAGACACATTTATTAGGGTCCATTTGGACCTTACAAAATCTTGAACACATCATATTTGAACAAATTTGAAAATTTGCCTCATGGAGGCTTATTCATGCTAGGGTGCACCTACACCACTTTAAGACACTAACTTTTTGGGCAAGATGGTGGTGAGAGGATGCATGGAGGTATAGTTCTATGTGGGTGGATTTTCTATAGACATGAAGAGTAAGGGAATCATCCTTTTTCCTCATGATAAAGACGTCTAAGAAAGGAAGTTGGCCCATATGTGGTTTTTTTATGTAATGGATTCCTTTTAAGCTTCAAATCAAAATGTTCATAAAATGATTTACATATTCCTACTAAGTGCACAAATGGCCTATATGTGGATTTTGATATAATGGATTCCTTTTAAGATCCAATTAAAAATATTCCTAGAATGATTTGCTTCTTGTAGTCCCTTATGAATTAATTGCACATCGAATGTCTCTAAATACCAAGGCATAACAACATGTCGTACAAATGTGTACCATATTGGCTCCTAACAACTAATGAAAAAGACAACTTGAGAATTTAAATTTTGGGGTCAATCTCGAACCTCTTAAAATTAACCTAAGACAATAAAGTGAAAATCTAAAAGTGAGAATCGAATATACAAATATACAAGCAAGTACAATTACAATGAATAGCTAATAATAATAAATATATTAAAATATGTAAATGAAAATAAAATAAAATAAAATGTATGTAAATATATATAAATAAATGTAAAATAAAAATTAAAACAAGAGTTGCACAACAGTAGGAGTCCCTGCCAAATGTTTCCAACATAGATTTGATTTAAAGAGTTATAATTTTAAGGCTACATTAACTGAAAATAATCAGAATTATTATTAATCATTTATGGAAACTGATACATACAATTTAAATATACATTATGTGCAAAACCTCCATAATATGACTGTAGCAGCTAGAATAGACTATACTCTAGTAGACATAATTTTATCTCTAAGAGCAGAGACGAAGGATGGGAAGAAACTCCTCACTTTTAAAGCAATAGTGTAAGGCAATTAGCTTCTAAAATGCAAATCAAAGCATAATTTCATTTGTAAATCTACTTCCATATCAACTAACCAAACAATGGTCATGAGTGAGGCACTTGCACCTTTTCAATTTATTCTAGTCTATAGCATTTACACTGACAAAACAAAGTAAGCCTAAAAATTACTAAAATGTCAAAAACAAAAATGGCAGAAAAATACCATGGTAGGCAATTCACTCCATATATTGCATTAACATTGGAAAAATAGAAAACATGTTTATCTTGTTGAAATACACAGGACAACTGAGAGGGGGGGCTGAATCAGTTGTCACAAAAACTTAACTTCATATGAATATCAAACCATCAAATACTTAACTGCTGATAATCATATTTAAACATAAAAGTATGAAACCATAGACTTAATCACAATCACATATTCAACACAGTAGACACCATATTTTTACATGCAAAACCCTAAAAGTGAAAAACCATGGTGGCTGTTAGCCCACAAAATATATGAGTTATAACAGTACCAAAAAAAATACAGGCTCACTGCCCAAATTTCTCACTGCAAAGAATGGCTCACTGCCAAAAATGGTGAACTGATTAAGTAGCATCTACTCCATGCCTGGGTTCAGTTCCATTGAAGCACAATATAACTTCTCTGCTCTACTCCTTCACACCTTCGCACCTATCTCTTCATTTTTGCACTACACACTTTTTTTCGCAACTACATTACATGCTTTTATACAATTCATCAACCTTAGCATGTACATCGAGGTCGACATTACATTCATCAACCATTGGAACAATCTCCAAGGTCAGCATTACAATCATACATAAAATAGGTCTGGACCTAATACAAATTTATCTAAGGAAAAGAAGTAAAGATGTATGCAGATCACACCACACCTTAGCTGAGACTCAAATCCAATCTTCCATGCCACGACATGCTTCCACAATCTTCAAGGCTTCTCTGCAATTAGTGAAATCAACCAAGTTGGCCAAGACTAGTGAGGACACTGGGTCTGCCAAGAACATTCTTCATCCACAATCCTATTTTATCTTCGTGGACTAATCCAAAGATAGGAACATGATCAAGAGACATCCATGAGCACATAGTAGTCACCGAGAACAACCGCACGATCTCCAACCACTCTGTCAAGAAGATTCTTCAAACTGGAGCACAAGAACAACATTGTCGAACACTGTCATAAGGAAAGGATAGCTTGTGGACCACTAGATCACAATCCATTTGAGTTGAGGGAAGATAACACCAAATTATACTTAACTCTAGAACCACAGAACAAAATACTTTAATGTGGAGAAATGCAAAGCATAACACTTTCTCCCTATCACCACCAAACATATAGGAAAAGCAATTTTCACTTTGGTGAACATAACTCACTCAAATATTCATACCGGAGGCTCAAACTTGGAATATAACCTCTTCAGATAGACTTCTAAATAACTTTCAATTTGCGGGCAAAGATATTCAATCTATAGGAAATGTGGAGCAATCTTCTAAACTGTTCTTTTGTATGCAATACACTATTTCCATTGCAACTCACAGTTTCTACCGGAGAAGCTAATTTTATCAATATCCTCAACATCAATATCACTTACATAAGTAAATACAAATCATCTCACTTATTACAATCAAGCAACAAAATAAGACCACAATTGACACCAATGACAACACAGATATGTTGACATCAATGACAACACCGATTAGGCACATACTTGCAACAATCTCCCCCTTTGTCATTGATGGCAACATATGATGTGAAAAACTGAAAAGACCATCAAGACAAGATTCTCCCCCTTTCTATTTACACATCTGCATTCTTTCTTCTCTAAGTTTTTCACACGATTTCTCTCCCCCTTTGACATCAATGGCAAAGGGCACATACTTGCATTCTGCTGCTCTGATTCAACTGAACTATTATCAACATATCTAGCTACTCCTCCTGAGAGGTAGCTCTCAAAACATCAATCTAGATCAAGATGTGAGACTTTGGGCACAATTGGATTGATGCATTCCCATGCATCTTAGTTTAGAGCAGGAGGGGTAATGACCCCTAACTTTTCTCTGAGATACTCAAAAGTATCCTTGGGTAGAGGCTTTGTAATGTCTATAATTTTCAAAACACTTAAAACCAATTAATTACCATGAAGTAAAATTTTGATGAGGTAAATAGGTGATAATTTTTTTTTTGGTTTAATTTGGAAATGAAACATATTTATATCAATAATAATTAAATTGTCTTACTAGATCAAATAAATGAATCATGTTAAATTATACAAAAATGAAAAACACATAAATTATCTTACCAATTGTTTACTGCATCTCGATTGTTGTCTTCCATATCACAAGCCTCAGCATGCCTCATGTTGAGGAGAGAGAAAGCATCTTCGGAGAGCTTTGCCTCCATCCACAGACCAATGGTCTCCCACACACCTTCCTATCCGGAAGTTGCCCTATCCTTCACGAAGAGTATAGACCTAGGATGACCTGTGGTATTTGCCATCTGAGTATTGGTGTTTGTGTCCTATACAACTCTGTTAATCACACATCCCTAGATACCCTCTAGTCAAGTGTGTCCATTCCCACAGGTTACATAATCCTGAACATGGTGAACTAACAATGCAATAGAGGCACATGCATTACTTTGGCCAAAGTTTCATAGTATTTGCAATAATACAGTCGATTGTTCACCCACCCCAACTCGACTTGGATAACACTGCAATCTTATAGTTGACTTCGTAATAATGGTTTTTTTTTTCTTCATGGTCCAAGACATTAATATCTCATTCTTAGACCCCCTAAGGTTCATACCAAACACGATGTTTTCCAATACAACCTTGCAAGCATTTAGAATTTAGACTTGTCGACTGGATTCGTTATTCGAATCGGTTTGGAGTTTCACTCCCTAGGTTATTAGGGTTTAGATCTCATTTGGAAATTCAGAACACTTTTGTCATAATGGAATATAAAACCTATATTGACGTGCAATAATTGTCTTGATTTCACGAGAGTGAAAACGGGTTTTATAATTTGGAAGAAAATTAGGGTAGAACCCCTACTGTCATTATAAAGTCATTTAAGTTTTGCTACTCATTGCCAAGAGGATTATTCCTTAACCTTTCTCAAGAATACCTGGCCTATATCCTGTATGGATCTTGACTTGGTTTATATTTGTCTGTTTGAGTAAAATATTTGTGTTTAAATCAACTTCAACATCGTATGAGGCATTAACCACCATTGTTAATCAATATTATCTACCTAATAAAGTAGACTTATTTCCCTATACAAGAGTGTCGAAAACCTTTATGATATAAATAATTTATTACTAATCATTTGTCATACGAGTGTCATCGGTACTTCTATTGGGCATTAACAAAGATTATCATATGTCTACATTAGGTTGAACATATTCTCGACCATCGACCGAATATACACTTATTACTGTTTGATAATATAGGTCTGGCAGATTATAAATTACGACCCTTAAGTGAAGTTGGAGCAGTGAACATAGTTTCAAAATAACATGGTTCTTCCTCCCACTTCATGTAGTTGTTATGAGAGGGAGATTTAGAGCAGACAATGATATTGAATTATGTGCTTAACAAAAAGATTTTTGGATGGTAAGATAACGGTGAAAAAAACCGCCAGCCGTAAACAGCCGGTGAGTTGTGCCGATCGGCTGTACGGCATTTCAATGTCGACCCACCAGTTGACTCCAACTAGACAGTCGACAGACACAGTCGACTACCACCATTGCTGCCGTACAGGTCGCAGTCGCTGATTCATCCGGGAAGTGGAGGCCGTACGGGATGTCGACCAACCGGTCGTTTACAACGCACCGGCTGGTTAAGCTCTTCATAAAAAACTCTATCACGACTAGTGTTTGCTCAGTAGATAACATCCTACGAGCTGACACAACATTCGTTTCATTTTGTGCAGTTTCAATCACCATTTTATCTGAAAATGATTATTAACAAGATGTCCTCAAAGAATACAATACGGCAACATTGAGTTGTTTTCACAAAGCTGGCGGCTTAGTTCTTTTTTTGTATTTGGCAAGCTTCATGCCCTTAACATACGTGAGCTTAGGAATTCTAAACAGCTGAGAATATTTGTATAAACTAAACTCGAAGGCATCTGTAAGCATGGTGTGCACTTAAACATAATGGCTATTAGGTACTTGATAAGCAGAGTTTAGGTCTTTGCCATCTGAGGCCTTATGACCTTGCAACCATTTCTCATGATGGTTTCCGACGTTCTCTGCAGGTTGATAGCATTTTAAGTTTCTAAACAGTATTGAATCATCATACGGTAAGTTCAAGTTTTATTTTTAAAACCTTATCTATATCTACAGCATGAAGAAGTATCATGAAGATGTAATGCTTTTCGCAGGACAATGAATACATACAAGTGGTTTAACGTTTTGTGCCAGGGCAAAATTATTGCTATCATTTCACCGATACATTGCAATATTTCATCTAAGATTATAAAAACAAACTTACAATTTCCATCTTGGTTTTTAAGCACAAAATCATCATCAACTTTGCTCCTTTAGTTTTCTTTAGCGGCTGTAGTTTTCTCTTACTCCACCTTGTCACCTCTTTCTTCTTGCATCTTGATGCTCATTCATCTCCAAAAATGATGATGATGCAAGACATAATCTTCCAACTCTATATCGTCTTCGAGGAAAACTAATTCTTGTTCTTGGCAGCTACCTTTTGTTCTTATCAACATCACGTCCTCGCTCAGAGGTTAGGGTTCTCCATTCGGTTTGGATAAGCTTTTCATTATGAGCAGCTGACCCAGCTTAAGCCGCGATTATCATGGTCATGCCATCATGATAGGGTGGCAACATATGGTTATAATTTGATGTTAACTATTATAGTTTTTACTGCCTTATTCGTAGATACGATAACACCTATCGAATCGACTCAAGAGCACATGTATGAAGGTAATATTTCCTTTGTTCGAATGGGTAAAAGTTGAACACTTATTTTATGATGTTATCAACCCATTCGATTCTTTGCTAAAAGTTGAACACTTATTTTATAAAGCCTTGGCACACTACCATGATTAGTAACATATAGATATATATATTAATATAGAAAGTATTATAGGGCATTTAACATCCAATAATTAAACTAAGATTCTCCCATGCTCCTAATTTCTATTAAGTGCATACATCCCTCTTGAGTCTAATGGAGGGAAATGGTTATTGGAGCTCAACAATTATGGAGGATCGACTGATCTGGTAATGTTTAAGTGACGTGTTTTAGGCGCTCTCAAGCACATAAAAAAATGATAATATTGGATTGAATAAATTACGTTAACGTGGTAGGGTCGAGTTTAACTCCCCTCCATGGAACACATTGATTTGCATCAGTTTGACTAGCTTAAAGCGTACAAGCATAAATAGATGACAATAATCTACTATCCACATTTGATGATGTGAACGCAACTGGTTACTACGTAATCGTTGAAAGGTTTGCGTTAGTCGCAAATGACGACGTTCTACCAACCACGTCATTTCTACATAATAACATAATTGAAGGACAACATACCCCAAAAGACATTAACGATCCTGTCGATGTCTTCTATGATTTGACCATAAAATGAAACTTACCTCAAGACTAAGGTCCACTAACAGTTACACACCGAACTTAGCTAGAAAATACCAGTTGGTAATCCACGGTCTATATCCTTCCTCCCCGAAGATACTTTCTCTCTGTTTCTTGAAGAGTCAAACCAACCTATTTCCCTGTTTAAAACTTTCACATAGAAATCATGATCAATGTACCAGTGTCCTAGTCATGTAACATAGTAATAATCAATTCAATTTTCTACATCATCATATAATCATTATAATCTAATCATTTGAGATCGTCATATTTACAAAACCATTTTCCATAAAGTTAATGTCTCTAAACCTTAGCATCAAATCTCTTATGAATAATATTTACTCACAAATTTACTTCTATCCAAGTAACAAGTGAAAAGTAAAAACAATCCAAAATGGGGATGTAACATATCTCTCTCCTAAAGAATCATCATCCCCAATGATTTAGTTATCAAATTATAGTCTTAACAAAGAAATAATTTTATAGTTTAATTGTTGGTAGCATGAAAAAGATAAGGGAACTTCTGATTAATTTCATTATAATCTTCCCATGTGGCACTATCCTCCCCATACTGATCCCATTGCACCTTGCACTACAAAACCTCTCGATTATGCAAGTGGAGCTTGTGTGTTTCGAGCACCTTGAGTGGATCGATCATAACCACTCTTGGTTCCTACATTTGTAAGGCATTCCAATTAAGAATGTGGTTATCTCCTACAAAGTATTTCTTTAAGTAAGAGACATGAAAAACATTATGCATTTTGACAAGGCTAGGGGTAAAGCAATTTTGCATGCAACCGGATTGACAATCTCAAGGACTTCGAAGGGTCCCACATAGAGAGGAGCTAACTTTGAAGATTTTCCAAATTTAATAGAGCTTTTATGAGGTTTAACCCGCAAAAGGACTTTCTCTCCAATAGAGAATTATCTAGGTACTTGTTTGCGATCAGCATAACTCTTTTGTCTATCGTTGGCTTCAGCCAATCTTTTCCTAATCATCTTGACTTTTTCTTCCATATCCACTAGCATCTCTGGACCAATGCTAATCCTATCTTTCGGCTTGTCCCAACTTATAGGAGTTCAGCATTTTCTTCCATATCATGCTTCAAATGGTGTCATCTTAATGGCAGAATGATAGGAATTACTGTATGCAAATTCCACTACTAGTAAGTATTCTTCCCACTTGTATTTATCATCCATGCAATATGTTCTTAGTAGATCCTCTAAAACTTGATTGACTCTTTCAGTTTGACCATCAGTTTCAGGATGGTATGCAGTACTTACATTGAGTTTAGTTCTAAGTGCTGAAAATAAGGTTTACCAAAACCTAGATGTTATACGAGCATCTCTATCCAAGATGATCTTTTTAGGTACTTCGTGTAATCTAAATACTTCCTGAACAAATTTACGGGCCAACACAGGTGCTCCATCAGTCAAATTCCCTGGAATGAAGTGTGCGACTTTTGTTAACTTATCAACTACAACCAAAATTGCATCATGCCTATTTCTAGACATTGGTAAGCCTTGCACCAAATCCATGCTAATAACCTGTCATTTCCACTCCGGTATATCATGTGGGTACAATAATCCTGTAGGATGTTGGTGTTCTACTTTTACTCTGACATTCCAAACAACTTACCACAAATCTAGCAGCATCACCTTTCATTCCTTTCTAGAAGTATAGAGGTTTCACATCAGCTAGAAGTTTAGTTACACTTGGATGTTCGGAATAAGGTGCACAATGGACTTCTTTCCACACAAGATTTCTTAGTTCATCTAAATTTGGAACGTAAATTCTCCCTTTGAATCTCAATAAACCATTAGATTCAAAATGAAATCCATCATACCTTGGATCCTTGGGATTATTTCGAAGCGCTTTCTTAACTTGTTCATAATACTCATCACCTAACAATTTTTGCAGTACCAAGTCTTTGAAATTAGCATGAATAGAAACAATTGAAGCAATATGCCTTCTTCTGCTCAAAGCATCAACTACTCTATTTTCCTTTCCCTTAATGTGGCTTATCTCAAAATCATAGTCAGATATCAATTCTAACCATCTTCATTGGTGTGCATTGAGATGGGGTTGAGAAAATATGTATCGGAGACTTTGGTGATCTGATTTAAGTATAAAAGTCTTTCCCAACAAATAATGGCGCCACATCTGTAAAGCATGGATTACTGTGGCTAACTCTAAATCATGTGGGGTGTAATTTTGTTCATATGATTTTAACTTCCTTGACTCGTAAGCTATTACATGCATGTCTTGCATAACTACACCCCCTAATCCCTCCCTTGAGGCATCAGTTATTACTTCAAACTATTCTTCAGGGTTAGGAACTTTCAAGATTGGAGCAGTTGTTAACTTTTCTTTCAATAGGTCAAAAGCTTTCTGACATTCACTTGTCCATTCAAATCGCTTCCCTTTTCTTTTTAATGCAGTAATCGGGCTTGCAATGCTTGAAAAGTCTAAAATAAATTTTCTATATAGCTGGCCAAACCCATGAAACTACGCACTTCCCACACATTGGAAGGTACTGGCCATTCAAGAATAGCTTTTATTTTAGCTAGATCGACATCTATCCCTTCTACAGATATAATATGCCCTAAATACTAAATTTCTTTTTGAAAGAAGGAACATTTTGAAAGCTTTGCATATAACTTATGTTCCCTCAGTCATTGTAGTACAATTTGTAAGTGTTGCTTATGCTCTTCTTAATTTTTGGAATAAATGAGGATATCGTCCAAGAAAACTAGAACAAACTTATCAAGATAAAATTTGAATACACTATTCATGAGATTCATAAATGCGGCAGGGGCATTTGTCAATCCAAAAGGTACCACTGTGAACTCGTAGTGTCCATACCTTGTTCTAAATGTTGTTTTATGGGTATCCTCATCTTTCAATCTTAATTGATAATACCCTGACCTCAAATCTATCTTTGAAAACACTACAGCTCCATGCATTTGATCAAAAAGATCATCTATATGTGGTAAAGGGTACTTGTTCTTTATCGTTGCTTTGTTGAGCATATGATAGTCAATACATAGTCTAAGGGTTCCATCCTTCTTCTTGACGAATATAACTGGGGCTCCCCAAGGTGAAACACTTGGCCTAATCAAAACCTTAGCTAATAATTCTTGCAATTGTGCTTCAATTCCATTAACTCTGTAGTTGTCATAATATATGGGGCCTTGGAAATGGGCTCAAATCCAAGTTTGATAGCTATTGCAAAATCAAAAATCCTTTTAGGAGGCAAACCAAGAAGTTCTTCAAGAAAAACATCTTGAAAATCACAGAGATAGGGATACTTTTCCTCAAAAGACTCAGTTTGTTTCTCAGAACTCTCTTCAACTTGATCCATTTTAACTGCGAAAAGTTGACAGCCTTTACGCCTAGCCCTCTTTAATTGCTTAGAAGAAATAGGTCTAATCTTGACTTCCCTCTGAATACCCTGAAAAATGACTTTATTCCCCATGTCATCTAAGCACTCAATTGATTTTGTAAAGAAATCAACTTTGGCCCTATGCTTCCATAGCTAATTCATTCCTATAATGACATCATAGGAACCTAAGGGTGCTACGTACAGGTTCACCTTGGTTGAGAAACTTGGAAAATCAACCCTAGCCTCAAACAAACATTGCTCTACCTGAGCCTTGGTTTGGTTTGCATACTCTACAGTCCAAGGTTTAGACATATATCCAACTCTCCTAGGAAATTTATTTAACACTCTAGCTGATACAAAGTTTTCAGTAGCTCCAGTATCAATTAAAATAGAAACATGAAATCCAAATAAGTTACATGTCATATTGATAGGTGTAATCTAATATTCATCTTTCCGATTGTCGAGTGTTGCATGGATTCTTTGTTCAAAGGCTGCTTGTTGAGAAGGTAAAGCAATATTCCTTTGCTATCCATTTTGTTTCTTATTTGGGCAATGGTTTGCATAGTGATCACCTCTGCAAGTAAACAACCTCCTAAGGGGCCTTTCTTTTCTGAAGATCTACCTGCGGCATCCTCATTCCTCTTAAAGTTATTGTTCTTCCTGTAGTCGTCATTCCTTCTGTCATTTCTAGAGCCACTTTTGTTTTTTTATTCCCTTTATTGTTTCTTATGTTCTCATATCCCTTATCATTCTTTCTCTTAGATGGATAATTAGTTGAATTCTTATTAAATCTTTTGTGTTTTCTTTCACGATAGGTTGATATAGATTTTATCTTTTGCTCCTGTTTAATCGCCTTTTCATACACTTGGTCCATTGTCGTTGGACCATGCACATCCACCCCTCCTCCAATTTGGGATTCAACCCCATAATAAACCTTCTAATTCTAAACCTCTCATCTTGCTGGTACTGAGGCACGTATTTCAAAAGATGAGTGAACTTTTCTGCATATGCTACCACAGATAATTCTCCTTAACAGAGGTTCTGGAAATTAGTTAGTTTTTGGTCAAAATAGAGTTGTAGCAACCATCTTTTCCAAAAACATTCTACAAACTCATTCCATGTCACCTTCAAGGAACTTAGATTTAGTTCCATCTTTTTATTCATCCACCAAGTGGATGCTTCTCCGGACAGTTGGAATGCTCCCCAAACTACTTTAGTAATCTCTGAGTAGTTCCTAATTTCAAAGTACTTTTCCATCTCGGTCAACCAGGCTTCAGCTGCATCCCCAGTTTTTGTTCCGTCAAATTTAGGAGTAATCTTTTTCATATCTTTAGATAATTCGAGAGCAAGTTTATCTTTTGTTTCTCTCTAGAATTCTCTATCTTCTAGGCTCTGACTTGCCATATTATGTTCTTGCCTTCTACCCCTATTCTCATTATAAGAATACTCATTTTATCCTTCTGTATTACCAGACTCATTCACTCTCTTTTCCAAATTACCTAGTCTTTCCTTTGTTTCAGCAAGCATATTTAAAATTCAGTCTAGTTTGTCTGCAGAATTATGATCTTCCTAATCCTCTCCATGATTGAAATATTTTCTCACACCTGAGATTAATGAGTTACCTATTAGTTTTCTTGATTTAACATATCTCATTAAATCATAACTTAATGAATTCACACAACAATGGTCGATTACAAAAACAAAATCATCTTTATTATGATTTGTATAAGAGTATATACATTCTTTGTGGATAGATACATATCATGATGATTCACATAATATTTACAAGAGGAGTGTATCCCTCTGAATCATTGTTTGACACATACTCAAGGGGTGTGTAATCCTTAGATTCACTACTAGATAAAAGTACAATGATTTCAGCATTAGGTGGTATACGAGGATCCCTCATGATCATTGGTGTGTTATTAGGGCAAGAATCTCTCATAATCTGAGCTACCATCCTAGTTGTCTCTAGCAGTTCTCTTTTTATTTGTTTCAGTCATGTCAATGCATTAGCAAGGGTTTTAGTATTGCCTAGCTAGATATCATTTTCATCGTTTGTTCCTTCGATGGTTTTTATTATTGCCATATACTCTCTTCTTGCTTGCAAGTATCGTTCTTTGCCAACAAAGGACTTCCTTGTGGTCTTTTTGAGGTGTACCATCCTGGCACAGTAAATCAAAACATTAGCTACCTGCATAATGTTGATTCTAGGTTAGCCTAGTGGACTCATAAGCCCTAGTACCTAACCCAGTTATCTCTAATACCATATGTAATTTCCATAATTTTCAAAACACTTAAAACCAAATAATTACCATGAAGTAAAATTTTGATGAGGTAAATAGGTGATAATTTATTTTTATTTAATTTGGAAATGAAACATATTTATATCAATAATAATTAAATTGTCTTACTAGATCAAATAAATGAATCATGTTAAATTATACAAAAATGAAAAACACAAAAATTATCTTGCCAATTGTGTACTGCATCTTGATTGTTGTCTTCCATATCACAAGCCTCAACATGCCTCATGTTGAGGAGAGAGAAAGCATCTTCGGAGAGCTTTGCCTCCATCCACAGACTAACAGTCTCCCACACACCTTCCTATCTGAAAGTGGCCCTACCCTTCACAAAGAGTATAGACCTAGGACGACCTATGGTATTTGCCATCTGAGTATTGGTGTTTGTGTCCTACGTAACACTGTTAATCACACATCCCTGGATACCCTCTAGTCAAGTATGTCCATTCCCACAGGTTACATAATCCTGAACATGGTGAACCAACAATGCAGTAGAGGCACATGCATTACTTTGGCCAAAGTTTCATAGTATTCGCAATAATACAGTCAATTGTTCACCCACCCCAACTCAACTTGGATAACACTGCAATCCTAGACTTGACTTGGTAATAATGGGTTTTTTTTCTCTCCATGGTTCAAGACATTAATATCTCATTCTTAGACCCCCTAAGGTTCATACCAAACATGATGTTTTCTATTACAACCTTACAAGCATTTAGAATTTAGACTTGTCAACTAGATTCATTATTCGAATCAATTTAGAATTTCACTCCCTAGGTTATTAGGGTTTAGATCTCATTTGAAAATTTAGAACACTTTTGTCATAATGGCATATAAAACCTATATTGACATGCAATAAATGTCTTGATTTCACGAGAGTGAAAATGGGTTTTATAGTTTGGAAGAAAATTAGGGTAGAACCCCTACTATCATTATAAAGTCATTTAAGTTTTGCTACTCATTGCCAAGAGGAATATTCCTTGACCTTGATCAAGAATAACTGACCTATACCCTATATGGATCTTGACTTGGTTTATATTTGTTCGTTTGAGTAAAACATTTTGTTTAAATCAACTTCAACATCGTAAGAGGTATTAACCACCATTGTTAATCAATATTATCTACCTAATAAAGTAGACTTATTTCCCTAAACAAGAGTGTCGAACACCTGTATGATATAAATAATTTATTACTAATCATTTGTCATACGAGTGTCATCGGTACTTCTAATGGGCATTAATAAAGATTATCATATGTCGAGATTAAGTTGAACATATTATCGACCATCGACCGAATGTACACTTATTACTATTTGATAATATAGGGCTCGCAGATTATAAATTACGACCCTTAAGTGAAGTTGGAGTAGTGAACATAGTTTCAAAATAACATGTTTCATCCTCCCGCTTCATGTAGTTTTTATGAGAGGGAGATTTAGAGTAGACAATGATAATGAATTATGTGCTTAACAAAAAGACTTTTGGATGGTAAGATAAGGGTGACAAAAAACTCTATCACGACTAGTGTTTTCTCGGTAGATAATATCCTATGAGATCACACAATATTCATTTCATTTTGTGCAGTTTCAATCACTGTTGTATCTGAAAATGATTATTAACAAGATGTCCTCAAAGAATACGATACGGCAACATTGAGTTGTTTTCACAAAGCTAGCGGCTTAGTTCTTTTTTTTTAATTTGGCAAGCTTCATGCCCTTAACATACATGGTGTGCACTTAAACATAATGGCTATTAGGTACTTGATAAGCAGAGTTTGGATCTTTGTTGTCGGAGGCCTTATGACCTTGCAACCATTTCTCATGATGGTTTCTGATGTTCTATGGAGGTTGACAGCATTTTAAGTTTCTAAACAGTATTGAATCATCATACGGTAAGTTCAAGTTTTATTTTTAAAACCTTATAGATATATCTACAACATGAAGAAGTATCATGAAGATGTAATGCTTTTTGTAGGACAATGAATACATACAAGTGGTTTAACATTTTCTGCCAGGGCAAAAGTATTGCTATCATTTCACCGATACATTGAATAATTTCATCTAAGCTTATCAAAACAAACTTACAGTTTCCATCTTGGTTTTTAAGCACGAAGGTGACAGTCAATACAATTCGAGAGGGAGAATATATTAGATGAACCTAAAGCCTTCGTTGCCTTTCAATTCGTCATCAACTTTGCTCCTTTAGCCTTCTTCAGTGGCTATAGTTTCCTATTACTACACCTTGTCACCTCTTTCTACTTGCAGCTCGATGCTCATTCGTCTCCAAAAATGATGATGATGCGAGACATAATCTTCCAACTCTATATCGTCTTCGAAGAAAAAGAATTCTTGTTCTTGGCAACTACCTTTTGTTCTTATCAACATCACTTCCTCGCTCAGAGGTTAGGGTTCTCCATTTAGTTTGGATAAGCTTTCCTTTATGAGCATCTGACTCAGCTTAAGCCATGATTATCATGGTCATGTCATCATGATAGGGTGGCAACATAAGGTTATAATTCGATGTTAACTATTACAGTTTTTACTGCCTTATTCACAGATATGATAACACCTATCGAATCGACTCAAGAGAACATGTACGAAGGTAATATTTCCTTTGTTTGAATGGGTAAAAGTTGAACACTTATTTTATGATGGTATCAACCCATTCGATTCTTTTCGAACTCTATATCGTATAAAATCTTGGCACACTACCATGATTAATAACATATAGATATATATATATATTAACATAAAAAGTATTATAGGGTATATAACACCCGATAATTAAACTAAGATTCTCCCATGCTCCTAATTTCTATTAAGTGCATACATCTCTCTCGAGTCTAATGGAGGCAAATGCTTATTGGAGCTCGATAATTACGAAGGATTGACTGGTCTGGTAATGTTTAAGTGACGTGTTTTAGGCGCTCTCAAGCACATAAAAAAATGATAATATTGGATTGAATGAATTATGTTAATGTGGTAGGATCAAGTTTAACTCCCCTCCCCGAAACACATTGATTTGCATCAGTTTGACTAGCTTAAAGCGTACAAGCGGAAATAGATGACAATAATCTAACTATGCATGTTTGACGATGTGAACTCAACTTGTTACGACGTAATCGTTGAAAGGTTTGTGTTAGTCGCAAATGATGACATTCTACCAACCATGTCGTTTCTGCATAATGACATAAGTGAAGGACAACATACCCCAAAAGACATCGACGATCCTGTCGAGACAATCTAAGATTTGACCATAAAATAAAACTTACCTCGAGACTAAGGTCCACTGACAGTTACACACCGAACTTAGTTAGCAAATACCAGTTGGTAACCCAAGGTCTATATCCTTCTTCCCTAAAGATACTTTCTCTCTCTTTGTTTCTTGGAGAGTCAAACCAACCTATTTCCCTATTCAAAACTTTCACATAGAAATCATGATCAGTGTACTAGTGTCCCAGTCATGTAACATAGTAATAATCAATTCAATTTTCCACATCATCATAGAATCATTATAATCTAATCATTTGAGATATTCATATTTACAAAACCATTTTCCATAAAGTTAATGTCTCTAAACCTTAGCATCAAATCTCTCATGCATAATATTTACTCACAAATTTACTTCTATCCAAGTAACAAATGAAAAGTAAAAACAATCCAAAATAGGGATGTAATAGGCTTAGTGAAGATATTTGCAATCTGATCCTTTGTGGGCACATATTCCAACTTTATTTCATTCTCTGTCACCTTTTCTCTCAGAAAGTTATACCTTATAGATATATGCTTTGTTCTTGAATGCATCACTGGATTCTTTGAAATATTTATAGCACTTTTGTTGTCACAAAAGATTGCAACTAGATCTTCATATACAACTCTTATGTCCCTCAAAGGCTGCTTCATTCATAACACTTGAGTACAACAACATGCTACTATAATATATTCTGCTTCTACTATTGATAAGGAGATTGAGTCTTGTTTCTTACTCAACCATGAAACCAATCTGTTGCCCAAAAATAAAGCACCTCCACTTGTACTTTTCCTGCCATCAACATCTCTGGTCCAATTAGCATCTATATATGCACTAAGAGTGAAATTGATGTAGAAGCATCCAGTGGTGTAAGGGCAATCTTGCATCACCCAAAAAGAAATTAATTCAAAATCATTGTAATTGTTTTCATTTCTTTCCATAATTAGTGTTTCTGGTTCCATAATATCCAAAATAATGATGTAGGACTTTCAATTTTTCCAAAACTGCTACAAATAGCAACCTGCCTGTTTTGGAAAGTCTACTGCTATTTTTGGAAAGTTTGCAGTTGGGCACCGATTGAAGCGAAAACTTGCAGAAAGTTACTAAATGGAAATATAAGACCTTTGGCGAAGGAATCAGGAAAAGATCATTTGTGAGTTGAAAGATATTAAAGTTTTTGTTTTCTGAAAATCCCCTAAAAATTTCTGAAACAAGATATGAGGCACTAAAACTTCCCTAAACGTCCCAAAAAGTTGATGGAAATCCATTTATAGATTTTCGGCATGATAGTTCACATCGCAAGCTTTTCGACACCTAAAACAGTTCATCAATCGAACACCCAGATCAAAAGTTATGCTTCTTGAAAGTTTACCTACTTTTATAGGGAGTTGTAAATTTTGAAATTTAGTTGGAGGCCACCAAAAAAGTGTTATTTATGGCTATTTTGAGGACCCTGGGCAGTAGTAGAGTTAAGGGGGCAAGTGTAGAGTCAAGAATAGGTGGGAAAACAAAAACCCTAGCTAATTTGGGGGTTACAGAAGGCGAAAGATTCTAGAGCCTGGTGATGGTAGCTGTAGTGTGTTGCAGCCTGTGGAGGACTAATTCCTCTGATTGTAATTAAGCTTCTGTAATGTAATAGTTTGCCCAGATCAATAAAAGAAAGTTATATTCTCTGTGTTCAATTTCTATTATTGTGTGTTTTATGATTTACCCCCTTCATCAAGTGGTATCAGAGCAAGGGTTATTGAGTGTTTAGACAGATCATCGACCATGAGGCAATTTGCACTAGGACCTGAGGTTGTGGGTTTGGTGTGGAGACCAGGATGCCTCCACGAAGAAATCGTGTTAGGAGGAATACTTTGACAGAAGAGGGTTTTAGAGCCCTGCAAAGGCAAATCGATGTGTTACAAGAGGAGCTACGAAGAGGGTTTGAGCCGAGGATAAGAGATGAAAGTGAAGATGAAGCTGAAGAAGAGCTATCTGAGGAAGAACAAGAAGTTGCCGAAGATCCTGCAGAAGTTAGGTTGTTGAGGGATATTTCAAAGATCAGAAAGAGGCCCAGGATCGAGGTTTCTACATATTATGGGGATTTGAACCCAAAACAGCTTATTGATTGGATCAATGACATGGAGGAGTATTTCGAGTATGAAGATGTGGAGGACCCAGATCGGGTCAAGTTTGCAAAAACAAAGTTGAAGGGCCATGCCAATATTTGGTGGAAGGAGGTCCAACTAGAGTAGAATAGAAGAGGAAAAGGAAAGATCACCAGATGGGATCGGATGGTGGAGAAACCAAAGAAGCAGTTCATTCCTATGGATTATGAGATGGAGTTACTAAAGAAGTTGCAAGGACTGAAGCAAGGTAACAAGTCTGTTAAGGAGTATACAGAAGATTTTTATAAGATCACTATCAGGATAGGCCATGGAGAGGCCAACAAGGAGAAGGTGGCCCGTTACATTAATGGGTTTAGGCCAAGTATTCAAGAGGAGCTAAACCTAGTCAGAATGACCACCATAGAAGATGCATACCAGTTTTCCCTGAAGGTGGAAGAGAAGCTAAATAAAAGATTTGACAGCAAGCAAAGGGGAAGAGGTCAAGGCGGAAGGACTGGTGGGAGGCCCTATGGAGCCCGTAATGAAGATCAAAAGAAAAGTGAAGAAACTGGCACCAGTCAAAATTGGAGAGGGGATAACACCTACCGCCCTCGTGACCAGAACAATGGTGAGCAAAGAGGAAGAGGTAGACTTGGGCAAGGACCCAGAAGAGGAGGTTTCAGAGGAACCTATTTCCAATGTGGGGAAAAAGGGCATCGAGCATACGAGTGTCCGCAACATTAAGGAAGGACAAATAGAAGACCTGAAGGCAATGCACGAGTTGCATATGTAGATGAAGATGCACATTCTGAGCATTCTGAAGATGTTGAAAGGGGAGAAATCCTAGTTGTTAGAAGAACCTTGCTGAATGAGGAGAAAGAACCCAATCAAAGGAAGAGTTTATTCTGCACAAGGTGCAAATGTGAAGGTAAGTGTTGTGATATTATTATTGACAGTGGAAGCACTGATAATCTTGTTTCAGAGGAAATGGTTGACAAGAAGAAAGCATCCACATCCATATCAGATTGCATGGTTGCAGAAGGACCATAGAGCCTTGGTTAATGAGCAGTGTTTAGTGAAGTTCAAGATTAATGATTACCATGATGAGGTGTTGTGTGATATTATACCGATGGATGCATGTCATATGCTATTGGGGAGGCCGTGGCAGTATGATAGGAGCACTGTCAATGATGGCTGTGCAAACACATATTCCCTAACAAAGGATGGAGTTCGTCATAAGTTGAAGCCCTTGAAGGAGGTGGAAGAAAAGGTATGTAGTACTGCCAGAATTTGCCTGGTATATGGCAGAAAATTTTTGGAGGGTATGAAGCATGAGCATCATTTCTTTGCATTGATTCCTAAGATTAGTCAAGAGAACTGTGAAGATGTACCGACAGAAGTTTCAGATATGTTGGAAGAGTTTTAGGACATTATCTCTAATAATGTACCAGAAGGTTTACCACTAGTAAGGAAGATAAGTCATCAAATGGATTTGATACCAGGAGCCAGTTTGCCAAACAAGGCAGCCCACAGAATGACCCTTGCAGAGAATGAAGAGCAAAACAGACAAGTTCAAGAGTTGTTAAGGAAGGGACTGATAAGGGAGAGCCTAAGTCCATGTGCGGTACCTGCAGTACTAGCACCAAAGAAGGATGGAGAATGGAGGATGTGTACAAACTCTCGAGCCATCAATAAGATAACTATCAAGTATAGATTTCCATTGCCAAGAATAGATGACATTATGGATTGTTTGAGTGGAGCCAAGTACTTCACGAAAATTGACCTGAAGAGTGGGTATCACCATATCTGTATCAGAGAAGGAGATGAATGGAAGACAGCCTTCAAGACCAAGGAAGGTTTGTATGAGTGGTTAGTCATGCCATTTGGGCTAACCAATGCATTGAGCATATTCATGCGGCTCATGAACAAGGTATTGAAAGAATTTTTGAGAAGTTTTGTTATTGTTTATTTGGATGATATTTTAATTTTTACTAAGACTTGGGATGAGCATCTGATGCATATCAGAAGAGTTCTAGAGAAGCTTAGGTAGGAGAAGTTGCTGATTAATCTAAAGAAATGTAGTTTTGCAAAGAAGGAGTTGGTATACCTGAGATTTGTAGTCTTAGAAGAAGGTCTTAAGATGGACCCAGAAAAAGTAAGGGCTATCATTGAATGGCCTATGCCAAGGAGTACAACGGAGGTAAGATCCTTTCATGGTTTGGCAAGTTTTTATAGAAAGTTTATCAGGAATTTTAGTAGCATTTGTGCACCCCTAACTGAGACAATGAGAGAGGATAGAAAAGAGTTTCGATGGACTAAAGGAGCAAACAAGAGCTTTGATACATTGAAGTAGAAAGTTGTAGAGCAACTTGTTTTGGCACTTCCAGATTTCAATAAGGTGTTTCAGGTAGATTGATGCTAGTGGTAGTGGTATAGGAGTTGTTTTGAGCCAAGAAGGTAAGCCCATTGCTTATTTTAGTGAGAAGCTTAATGATGCCAAGAAAAAGTATTATGTTTATGATCATGTAATGTCCCCTTTAAGAAGATCCTTATTTTCCACCTTGCACATGAGAATTACTTCTTAAAGGAAACATTAGTAATAGATAAGATCAATAAATCATATTAAAATAATCAAATAAATAAATTATTTAATTATTCAATCTTAAGTGGATTCATACTTAGGGTTGTTTATTATATGTTAATTTTATTTATTTTCAAACCCTAGTGGAGATGGGGTACTATCTCTTATTAGGTTGCATGAATCATCCTCTATAGGTAGTGCCTTTGTATGATGTAACACATGCCCATTCCACCTTAGGTCTTACTAAGTGCCTTTGTATGATGTAACATATGCCCATTCCACCACAGGTCTTACTTATTACCCTTGTATGATGTAGCATAGTCCATTCCACCGCAGGTCTTATCCATTGCCTAAGTATGATGTAACAGGGTCCATTCCACCGCCGGTCTTATCTACCTTTCGATGAATTAATGCTACTTCTTCCTAACAAGTCTACCTCCAATCTCTCAATGTGTTCTATGATCTTATATCATGGGTTTGTTTCTAAGGACCTTGCCTTCGTTATATAAATCAAGTATGATTACTCTTTATTGGGGCTTAATCCTAATGATGATGGATTCTCTAAGCATTTATAATCATGTTATTCATAGATGTTTAAGCTATCTATATCATGTTAGTTATTCGCTCCACCTTGACTATAACATGCTGTCATATCATCTATACATATTTATATTTATAATTATAATAATATTTAATCACTAATATTGATATTTGTTAATAATATATTATTTATAATATTGCTTTCTTATATTACTCAATTTATTACTTAAATCTATATTTTAATATCATTCATATTATAATTTATTTATTTCTTTGGGAATATAGGTGTAGCATACTTATCTTATTTTCCCCAGCAATTAATCATGTCTGTAATTCAAACTCATAAATTATTAATTTTATATCTGTTTGCTTCATTGTATTTTGTTGTCTTTCATTGCTTCCTCCACTCTCTACCTTTATATTTTCTTAAATGGTCAATGACTACCTTTTCACAAAGGTCGTGTCTTTTTATAAATATATTAGTTGCTGCTATCTTAAAGGCAATCTAATATATTATATAATGTATGATTTACATTCATTTATATAAATGTTTATTATATTATAATCATAATAATAATTAATAGTAATATTAATATTAATATTAATTTTAACGTTTATATTTATTATTATATAATAATAATATGCTATTTTAATATTAATATTTATATTTGTATTGGTTATTTATAAATATAATATATTTGTTAATATTTAAAATATTTATAGATACTATCATATAATATTATATATTTATAATATTATATATATTTATTAATGGCCTATGGCCAGGATATTTAACATGACATTTTAAATCTTTAATTTAAACAATGCCTTAATATGGGGACATGACAACCCTCCCCACTCAAGATTGCTTGTCCTCAAGCAATCATAATTAGGATGCTTTCAAGATCCTAAATCAAATTTGTAATGAAAGAATACTTTAAAAATTAGACAAAAGTATAGGGAATGATAATAATAAATTTAATATTGAAGTATACATAAAATGGTAATAATAAATTTAATATTAAAGTATATAATACTTTATTTTTATTTTTATTTTTATTATTTTTTATTTAACTATTATTCACAGGATGGCAAGATGACTACTCTGATACCACTGTAATGTCCCCTTTAAGAAGATCCTTATTTTCCACCTTGCACATGAGAATTACTTCTTAAAGGAAACATTAGTAATAGATAAGATCAATAAATCATATTAAAATAATCAAATAAATAAATTATTTAATTATTCAATCTTAAGTGGATTCATACTTAGGGTTGTTTATTATATGTTAATTTTACTTATTTTCAAACCCTAGTGGAGATGGGGTACTATCTCTTGTTAGGTTGCATGAATCATCCTCTATAGGTAGTGCCTTTGTATGATGTAACACATGCCCATTCCACATTAGGTCTTACTAAGTGCCTTTGTATGATGTAACATATGCCCATTCCACCGCAGGTCTTACTTATTACCCTTGTATGATGTAGCATAGTCCATTCCACCGCAGGTCTTATCCATTGCCTAAGTATGATGTAACATGGTCCATTCCACCGCCGATCTTATCTACCTTTCGATGTATTAATGCTACTTCTTCCTAACAAGTCTACCTTCAATCTCTCAATGTGTTCTATGATCTTATATCATGGGTTTGTTTCTAAGGACCTTGCCTTCATTATATAAATCAAGTATGATTACTCTTTATTGGGGCTTAATCCTAATGATGATGGATTCTCTAAGCATTTATGATCATGTTATTCATAGATGTTTAAGCTATCTATATCATGTTAGTTATTCGCTCCACCTTAACTATAACATGCTATCATATCATCTATACATATTTATATTTATAATTATAATAATATTTAATCACTAATATTGATATTTGTTAATAATATATTATTTATAATATTGCTTTCTTATATTACTCAATTTATTACTTAAATCTATATTTTAATATCATTCATATTATAATTTATTTATTTCTTTGGGAATATAGGTGTAGCATACTTATCTTATTTTCCCCGGCAATTAATCATGTCTGTAATTCAAACTCATAAATTATTAATTTTATATCTATTTGTTTCATTGTATTTTGTTGTCTTTCATTGCTTCCTCCACTCTCTACCTTTATATTTTCTTAAATGGTCAATGACTACCTTTTCACAAAGGTCATGTCTTTTTATAAATATATTAGTTGCTGCTATCTTAAAGGCAATCTAATATATTATATAATGTATGATTTACATTCATTTATATAAATATGTTTATTATATTATAATCATAATAATAATTAATATTAATATTAATTTTAACATTTATATTTATTATTATATAATAATAATATGTTATTTTAATATTCATATTTATATTTGTATTGGTTAGTTATAAATATAATATATCTGTTAATATTTAAAATATTTATAGATACTATCATATAATATTATATATTTATAATATTATATATATTTATTAATGGCCTATGGCCAGGATATTTAACATGACATTTTAAATCTTTAATTTAAACAATGCCTTAATATGGGGACATGATAGATCAGGAGTTTTATGCAATAGTTCAGGCTTTCAAGAAATGGAGACATTATTTGTTGCCAAAGGAGTTTGTTTTATATATTGATCATCAAGCTTTGCAGTATCTTAATAGTCAAGGAAAGTTGAACCAAAGGCACTTAAAATGGGTTGAGTTTTTGCAGAGCTATACTTTTCTTTTGAAGCAAAGGAGTGGGAAGTCCAACAGAGTTGCAGATGCCTTGAGCAGAAGGCAAAATTTGTTGACAGAAATGAAGATAGAGGTTGTTGGGTTTGATGAGCTCAAAAGTTTGTATCCTGAGGATCCAGATTTTGCAGAGGCCTGGAAAGCTTGTTTGGAACCTGTTACTTTAGACAGGAGAAGATGGTTGGATTTCATAATCCAAGATGGCATGTTGTTTAGAGGAAGCCAGTTGTGCATTCCAAGGAGTTCCATGAGAGAGAACCTGATTAAGGAGAAGCATAGTGGAGGATTGGCTGGACACTTTGGTTGAGATAAGACCATTGCTATTGTTGGTGAAAATTATTATTGGCCACAGCTGCAGCAGGATGTGAGGAAGTTTGTGCAGAGTTGCAGAGTATGTCAGATGGCAAAAGGAACAAGTCAGAATACAGGGTTGTATCAACCATTAGCTGTACTAGAGAAGCCATGTGATGATATCAGTATAGATTTTGTTCTTGGTTACCAAGGACACAGAGAGGACATGATTCTATTTTTGTGGTGGTGGACAGATTCTCGAAGATGGCGCATTTTATTCCTTGCAAGAAGACTAATGATGTTGTTCATATTACTGAATTATTTTTCAGAGAGGTGGTGAGACTATATGGTCTACCAAAGAGTATAGTTTCAGATCAAGATACCAAGTTTGTTGGTTATTTCTGGAGGACATTATGGAAGAAGTTGAAGATAGATTTGAAGTTCAGTTCTGCACACCATCCACAGACTAATGGACAGACCGAAGTGGTGAATAGGAGTTTGGGTAACCTGCTACGGTGCTTACTAGGAGACAAGCCCAAGGGATGGGATTTGATTTTACCACAGGCATAATTTGCTTACAACAATTCTGTCAATAGGAGTACTGGTAAATCACCATTCCAGATTGTATATGGAAATAGTCTAAGAAATGCTTCAGAGTTAAGGAATCTGGATAAGGGAGAAAAGACAAGTGCCGAGGCTGAAGACTTTGTAGAACATCTGAAGAATTTGCATGAAGAGGTGAGAAAGCACATTAATAAGATGAATACTCAGTACAAGGCTAAGGTAGATCAGAAGAGGAGGTATAAGGAGTTCCAGGTAGGAGATGAAGTCATGGTTCACTTGAGAAAAGAAAGGTTCCCAATTGGAACATACAATAAGTTGAAAATGAAGAAATTTAGAACATGCAGAATCTTGAAGAAGCATGATTCAGGCAATGCATATGAGGTAGAGCTGCCGAATGGGATCAATATTTCCCCTGTTTTCAACATTGCTGATTTATCAGAATATCATGAAGGTGGAGCAGAGGATGGACCAACAGAAGCACAGTGGAGTATTCTAGCATCTACTTCAATGGACGAGATAGAAGCGATCTTGGATAGCCGTGTGGGAAGAAGTACTCGGAACAAGCAATATGAAGAATATCTGGTAAAATGGAAAGGAAGGCCTATTGAAGATTCCTCTTGGTTATCTAAGGCAAAGGTTGACCGTTTGGGTTTCCCTCACATAAACATCTGAGACATGACAGGGTCACTTCTCAAATTACCCTGGGTGTCTGATGCAGGAGCATCCAGTGGTGTAAGGGCAATCTTGCATCACCTAAAAAGAAATTAATTCAAAATCATTGTAGTTGTTTTCATTTCTTTCCATAATTAGTGTTTTTGGTTCCATAATATCCAGAATAATGATGTAGGACTTTCAGTTTTTCCAAAACTGTTACAAATATCAACTTGCCTATTTTGGAAAGTCTACCTACTATTTTTGGAAAGTTTGCAGTTGGGCACGGATTGAAGCAAAAACTTGCAGAAAGTTACTAAATGGAAATATAAGACCTTTGGTGAAGGAATTAGGCAAAGATCATTTGTGAGCTGAAAGATATTAAAGTTTTTGTTTTCTGAAAAGCCCCTAAAAATTTCTGAAACGAGATATGAGGCACTAAAACTTCCCTAAACGTCCCAAAAATTTGACAGAAATCTATTTACAGATTTTTGGCGTGATAGTTCACATCGCGAGCTTTTCGACGCCTAAAACGGTTCGTCAATCGGACACCCGGATCAAAAGTTATGCTTCCCGGAAGTTTACCTACTTTTATAGGGAGTTGTAAATTTTGAAATTTAGCTGGAGGCCACCAAAAAAGTGTTATTTATGGCTATTTTGGGGACCTTGGGCAATAGTAGAGTTAAGGGGGCAAGTGTAGAGTCAAGAATAGGTGGGAAAACAAAAACCCTAGCTAATTTGGGGGTTACAGAAGGCAAAAGATTCTAGAGCCTGGTGATGGTAGCTATAGTGTGTTGCAGCCTGTGGAGGACTGATTCCTCTGATTGTAATTAAGCTTCTGTAATGTAATAAGTTGCCCAGATCAATAAAAGAAAGTTCTATTCTCTGTGTTTAATTTATGTTATTGTGTGTTTTATGATTTACCCCCTTCATCAGAAATCATTATCCTTTAGATACCATAAGCCATGATCCAGAGTGCCTTTTAAATACCTCAGGATGCTCTTAACTGCCACCACATGTGATTCTCTTAGATCAGCTTGAAATATTGCAACAAGACAAATTGCATGCATAATATCAAGTCTGGTTTGAGTTAGATAAAGCAATCCTCCAATCATGGATCTATACTTTTTCTGATCAGTCTTAGGTGATTCATCAGTTTTGCTTAACTTGTAGCCAGTCACCATGGGAGTACATACCGGTTTAGAGTCTTCCATCCCAAACTTCTTCAATAACTCTTTCACATACTTAGACTGAGAAATGAAGATTCCTTTATCTGATTGATTGATTTGCAGACCCATAAAGAAATTCATCTCACCAAACATAGACATCTCAAACTCTTTCTGCATTTCACCAGAAAAGTTCATACACATACCTTCATTGCCTCCAAAGATGATATCATCAACAAAGATTTCAACAATCAAGATTTAATCATGATTAATCTTGAAATAAAGATTATTGTCAGCAGTACCTTTGTTGAACCCTAACTTTAGTAAGTACTTATCCAACCTTGCATACCAGGCTCTAAGGGCTTGCTTGAGTCCATACAATGCTTTCTTCAACCTGCATACCATATCACCTTGATCTGCCAATTGGAATCCTTCCGATTGCTCAATGTAGACTTCCTCTTCCAACTTACCATTTAGAAATATAGATTTCACATCCATCTGATACACTTCGAAATCTTTGTGGGCTGCAAATGCCAGAAATATTATGATTTCTTCAATCTGAGATACTGGAGCAAAAGTCTCTTCAAAATCTATTCCTTCAATTTGAGAATATACTTTGCACACAAGCCTTGCTTTGTTCCTTACAACTTCTCCATTTTCATTCAGCTTATTCCTGAAAACCCATTTGGTTCCAATAACATTTTTATCAGCAAGTCTAGGAACTAATTCCCAAGTTTCATTCTTTTCTATTTGCATTAGTTCTTCCTCCATGGCTTTTACCCAGTTTTCATCATTGCAGGCTTCATTCACAATTTTTGGTTCAACCTTTGAAAGAAAACAATAACTCACTTGTTCTTCTACAACTCTTTTCTTTGTCAGCACACCTTTGTTTTTGTCACCTATAATATGATCTTTAGAATGATTAATCCTTACATACCTAGGAGTTTTAACACTTTTCGGAGCCTCTTCTTCACCCTCACTATCTTCTTGCTCAACTTTTTCTTCATTCACTATAGTCACAAGTTCATCAGGTTCATAGAAACTCAGGTCAAATATTATTTCCTTGCCTTCATCCACTTTCACATTTTCACTCTCAACAATCTTTTTGAGCCTTTTTTGTAACATTGGTAGGCCTTACTCTTGGTAGAGTATCCTAGGAAGATTCCTTCATCACATCTTGCATCAAACTTTCCTAGATCTTCATCTCTTCTAATATAGAATTTGCTTCCAAAGACTTTGAAATATTTTACTGTAGGAATTCTTCCATACCACTATTCATAGGGAGTTTTAGTACGATTACCTTTCACTTGAACTATGTTTTGGATGTAGACAACGGTATGTATAGCTTCTTTCCAAAAGACATCTGGCAAATCTGTTTCCTTCGTCATTGTCCTAGCAGCCTCTTGAACTGTCATGTTCTTTCTTTCCATAACTCCATTCTACTAAGGAGTCCTAGGTGCTGACAACTATCTCTTTATCCCTTGCTCTTCATACAAAATGTTGAATTCATTCCATGTGAACTCACCTCCTCTATCAGACCTCAAGCATTTGATTTTCAATTCTATTTTATTCTCAACCATTGCCTTGAAAGATTTGAACTTCTCTAGGGCTTCTAATTTGTCTCTAAGAAAAGTAACCCAAGTCATTCTAGAATAATCATCAATAAGCAACATGAAGTACATGTCACCTTTTAGACTTCTCACCCTTGTAGGACCATAGAGATCTATATGCACTAGATCTAGCAAGCTGACAAAAAATTACTCTTTACTCTTGAAATTGGTTCTTGTATGCTTTCCCAATTGACATTCCTTACAAATGGTGTTGGAAGGTTTCACAAGTTTTGGTAAATCTCTCACAGTTTGATCTAAACTTATCTTTACCAGATTATCAAAGTTTATATGACACATCCTTCTATGCCATAACCAACTCTCATCTATTTGAGCTAATAAACAGTAATAATGAGTTCCTCTTAATTGATAGATGTTACCTCTAGTCTTCTTACCAGTAGAAATCATAGTTCTGGAGCTTTCCATGATCTTGCACCCATTGTCTTTAAATCTCAGATCATAACCTTTGTCACACATCTAACCAACACTCAAAATATAATGCTTCAAACCTTTCACATACAGGACATTGTCAGTATTATTCTTTCCATAAAATGAAATAGATCCTTTTCCACAAATCTTACCAGCTGCATTGTCATCAAACCTAACTAGTCCTCCATCACATTTTTCCAAACTCACAAACTTACTTTTGTCACCGGTCATGTGATGTGAGCATCCACTATCAATAATACATTCATCCTTATCTTTCTCAACCTAAACAACCAAAACATTTTCTTCCAGTGGTTTTTCTTCCTTCACACAGCTAGCAGAATTAGTAAACACATGATCTTCTTTAATAGCAATAAATAGGCATTCATTTGCACTAGTACTAGTATCATCAGATTCATCATCAGTCAAACCTTCATCATCAAAATCTCTAACATAGTAGCATTTCTTTGGAGCTCTAGGCATGCTCTCAAATCTTTTTCTATTTCTTTCAATTCTTTAAGGACATCTGGAAGCATAATGACCTACTTTACCACATGAGAAACATTTGAAAGGTAATTTGCCTTTGAACTTATCAAAACCTCTTTACAACCTGTCAACAAAGTTAGCTTCAATTTCATCAAAGTCATCATCAGGATCCACCTTATATTTCTCAGCTTTGGAGATCTTTTCTGAAGTACTGGCTTTGAAAGCAATTTCAACTTTTGGCAAAGCATCACCAAACTCTCTCATCTCAAAGGCTATAAGATTTCCAAGTAATTGATTCTGTCAATAGATTTCATAGTCATTATTTCTTCAATTGTAGCTACCTTGTGACTATAGGACTTTGGTAGAGATCTAAGAATTTTCATCACAACTTCCTTATCACCAATGGTTCCTCCCATTCCTTTTATTCCATTAACAAGTTCATCAACCCTTTGCATGAAGGTAGTAATGTTTTCATCTTCATTCATCTTAAGGATGTCATATTTTGCTTTCAAGCCCTGTAGTTTGGTTTCTTTTACAAAATCGTCTCCTTCATATAGTTTATTCAACTTTTCCCAAACCTCATGTGCAATTTCTAGGTCCATGACTTTTATCAATTCAGTATCAGTCAACATATTCAATAGAGCATCTCTCACTTTTATATTCAACTCATATTCTTTGATTTTATCTTCAGTTGTCAAACCATTTTGAGGCATGGTATATTTTGATTTTGCAGCTTTCCATACTTTATAACCAAGACAAAGGAGATGGCTTTTCATTCGTACCTTCCAAAGAGAATATTTTGTCCCATCAAACTGCGGTGCTTCCTTTTTAAAAGACATCCTAGATCTTCCTCAAGTTGTTAGGCTTTCTTCTGAGGAACCTGCTCTGATACCAATTGTTGAAATGCACAGGAGGACTGAGAGGGGGGTGAATCAATTGTCATAAAAACTTAACTTCATATGAATGTCAAACCATCAAATACTTAACTGTTGATAATCATATTTAAACATAAAAGCATGAAACCATAGACTTAATCACAATCACATATTCAGCACAGTAGACACCAGATGTTTACGTGGAAAACCCTAGAAAAACTACAATGGGTGTTAGCCCACAAAATATATGAGTTATAACAATACCAAAACAAAAAATAGAGGCTCACTGCCCAAATTGCTCACTATAAAGAACGGGTCACTGCTAAAAGGTGGCTCACTGCAAAGAGGTGGCTCACTACCAAAAATTTTGAACTGATTAAGTAGCATCTACTCCATGTCTGGGTTCAGTTCCATTGAAGCACACTATAACTTCTCTGCTCTTCTTCTTCACACCTTCGCACCTATCTCTTCATTTTCAAACTACACACACCTTTTTCACAACTACATTACATGCTTTTATACAATTCATCAACCTTGGAATGTACATCAAGGTCGGCATTACATTCATCAACCATTAGAACAATCTCCAAGGTCGGCATTACAATCATAAATAAAATAGGTCTGGACCTAATACAAATTTAGCTAAGGAAAAGAAGTAAAGATGTATGCAGATCACACCACACCTTAGATGAGACTCAAATCCAATCTTCCATGCCATGTCATGCTTCCGTAATCGTCAAGGCTTCTCTGCAATTAGTGAAATCAACCAAGTCAGCCAAGACTGGTGTGGACACTAGGTCTGCTTAGAACATTCTTCATCCACGATCTTATTTTCTCTTCACGAACCAATCCAAAGGTAGGAAAATGATCAGGAGACATCCAAAAGCACATTGTAATCATCAGGAACAACCGCACGATCTCTAACCACTCTGTCAAGAAGATTCTTCAAACTGGAGCACAAGAACAACATTGTCGGCCACTATCATAATGAAAGGATAGCTTGCGGACCACCAGATCACAATCCATTTGAGTTGAGGGCACATAACACCAAATTAGACTTAACTCTAGAACCATAGACCAAAATACTTTAATGCGTAGGAATGCAGAGCATAACACTTTCTCCCTGTCACCACCAAACATACAGGAAAAGCAGTTTTCACTCTGGTGAACATAACTCACTCAAATCTTCATATCGGAGGCCCAAACTTGGAACATAACCTCTTCAGATATACTTCTAAATAACTTCCAATCCGCAGGCAAAGATATTGAATTTTTAAGAAATGTGGAGCAATCTCATGAAATGTTTATCTGTATGCAATACATTGTTTCCACTGCAACTCACAGTTTCTACCGAAGAAGCTAATTTTCTCAATATCCTCAACATCAAGATCACTTACATAAGTAAATACAAAGCATCTCATTTATTACAATCAAGCAATAAAATAAGAGCATAGTTGACACCCATAAATGACCAAGTCTTCACATCACTTGCATTTCGTCAAATATGTCTAATCACCTGCATTTCAAACGTTAATTAAATAATCTAATTATTTAATTAATTACATCAAAATCATCAAATTCTTCCAAAACTCTAAAATTCAAATTAATTAAATAAATCATCTTTATTTAATTAATTTCATTAAATTCCTCTATATTCTTCCAAAATTAAATAATTTTTATTGTTTAATTAAATCATTATCCTTTTCAAATTTTAAGTCTACATTAATTAAATAAATCCCATTATTTAATTAATTCATCACAAATCCTCTAATCTACAATTAAATAATTTTTATTATTTAATTAAATCAAATTGTTCTTCCAAATTTAAATAAATCATGCAAATTTATTTAAATTATCTCAATCCTCTAAAAATAAATAAAATCAAGTATTTTATTTATAATCTTCATATCTTATCTATTCTTCAAAATCATGCACAATCAATTAAATAAATTTATTTATTTAATTTCAATCATCTTCCAATTCCTCTAAAAATATCATGTTAACTCATGTGCACAATAAGTCTTATTTTTAGAACTCTAAAAAATGCAAATCTAAAGTTAAGTTAATTGGGTTTATTTTATCTTATTTTCATCAACTCATGAATTAGAAAAAAAAACATTCTAATTTATGAAATCAAATCCTATCTTTATCAAAAAAGCAATTATCTTAATAAAAATACCTTTTTGGAGTGACACATGTTGTGTGCACATTCATCATAAGTTATTTGATTTATCTCAACCCTTCATTCCTCGGATTTATTTCATCCATTGATCGATCATGTTTGAAACCTATATAAACCCCCCTCATCTCCTTTACAAATCCTCTTCAATCACTTATTCTCAGGCATCCTTTACAGCGCTTTGAGCATATATCGCATTCTTGAGCACCTTATCATCTTTTGACATCGATCTTTTAAGCACTTTGAGTACTTACATTCACTTGTTGCAAACATGGTTTCACAACATTATTAAGCAATCCACATTCGACAAAGAGAACTATACAATCTAGGTGAAAGCTTTCTTGTCTTTATTTGATTTACTCATGGGTACTGGATTCTTACTTAGATCGATCTCTTTATGCTATGGGTTATTGAGTTGTTATTATCATTACTTTGATTTTATCATTCAACCTCTCGATTTTCCTCATACACATTCTGGCACGCCAAGTGGGACCCACTAATCCCCCTTTTTATTTGAGAAATTAATTTTTTTTAAGTACAGTACGGAACAACGTACACAACACATAAAAGCACCTCTGGCAATACAGTGAAGTGCTTTTGGCATCACAATATAGCACCTTCAAGCGATATTGTAGTGCCTCTGGTAGCACAGTAGCGTGCTATTGGTAACATAGTCAAGCGCAGATGGCATAGCAGTGAGGCACTTTTGGCATATTAGGGTTTTGTGATCTTGTTTTGTGATTTGCAGGGTTTTAACTCACCACATCTATCATTAATTGACTGACAAGCTGATTTATTTATCTTTCAATTGTCTTTTATACTGCCTAAGCTAACATATTTAGGAGTATTTTCACTTTTTGAGTTAACCTATCTTTTTGCAGCATTATTTGAGTTATTCTTGACCCCAGGTTACAGATCCTATCAGCTATTACATCCCAGATCTTCAAGTCAACCATGAAATCATCTTTTGAGCTAGCTTTTTTGATGAAATATAACTTTTTTTAGATCTGGGACAGGAAAGCGCTTTTGGTAGCACTATACCTCACTGTTGGTAGCACAATACAATGCTTCGGGTAGCATGGTGAATCACTTTTGGTCCTACAGCAACTCACCTCCGGTAACATAGTGCAGCACTCTTGGCAATACAATAAGTCTCTTTTGGTAATACAATCGAGCGCTTTTGGTTAATTTACTTTATTTTTGCTAACTTTTGAGTTTGTGTGGAACTAATCAACTTGTTGCAGCTTCTTATCACTCAAACAGAGCAAATGGGTTTTTATAACATGTTCATGTAGGACAAGCTTTGAAGAATTGTCAAAATCTTTGCAAACTAAGTCTTAGGAACATATTGCTTTCTTAAGGGACAAAACATCTTTTTTGCAAACTAAGTCTTAGGAACATATTGGTTTCTTAATGGACAACGGACATGAATGCAAAAACACTTCAATTTTCCAAGAGACAATGGACATGAATGCCAAACACTTCAATTTCATAAGGGACAATTGACAACTACAATTGTGTGTGTGCCTAATCTAGTTGCACCTTATTTTTCTTATAACGGGACAATTGAACCTTTGTTTGACGTGCTTGATCTTACATTTTAGTTATTCCTTTAGAAGGGCCTATTTTTGGATTGTGCTTCATCCAAATGAGATGACCCTAAGCGAAGTTTTCCTTTGAACTGCTATATAACAGGGATAAGGCAAAAGCCAGGTCCTAACCAGCGTCAGCCGTACCTTGTGGTGCCAAATCAAAAAGAGGTGTACTAGCACTTTGTGGAAATGATTTTCACATTATGTGAAGTGTTTGATACTCTTAGTAGGATTGGTCAAAGCTTTTAGTAGCTTGTCACATTGCTTGTAAGGCATTGGTCCCTCAAAGTTACTAAGAACCAATCCAGATAGTGACTACCCAATCCACCTCTGAACGTTGTGGTAATCATCAGTGCAAGGTGAATCGATTTAAGCCCTCAAGATACTCGCCATTGGCTCCCTTGAAAAAAGATAGTGTTCCCTTAGCTATAAAGCTCTTGTGACCTACTTGAGCTTTCCGAGGGTAGGGTGATATATCCCTACCTACATCTCTCGCAAAGATACAAATGTCTAACACCTTTATGGAATGACATTTGGTCGACGGAGAATTAAGTTGTGAGCTGATCTACTGCAATGACACCTTGTCTCTAGGGATAAAAAGTGCTTGAAATTGTTTGCAACTGTCTTATACATGTGGAAAGATTGGGCTTTTTGTAAGCCTCAAACATACACTATCTGTTGAGTTAGTCCTTTTTTGCCACTTTCTTTGATGTGTTTTCTCTTGCCAAAGCAAATCTAATTAAAATCCAAATCTAAATCTATCAAAATTTGCGTTATAAACATCACAGACACTACTTTAGCGCCTTTGGTAAAACAATAGCTCGCCTTTGGTATAACAGTACCTTGCCTCTAGCAAACCTACTTCAACGCCCTTGGTATAACAGTAGCTCACTTTTGGTCAAACAATAGCTCACCTTTGGTATAACAGTACCTCGCCTCTAGCAGCTTAGTCCAACGCCTTTGGTAACATAGTAGCTCACTTTTGGTAACACAGTCCTACGCCTTTGGTCAAAATAGTATAGCGCCTTTGGTCCAGTAAACTATTCATCAAAATTGTCTTTTCCAAAAGAAACACAGCAAAATCCCAGCAAGCATCTCAAACAAAGTATCCTAGTGCATCCCATGGTAACCACTAGACTCCAGCAAACTATGAAGGCAAAGCAAGTTGCCCCAAGGAAATGCAAATCACCTCCTCATACACCTCAACCAAGCATGACTCCAAAGGGTACTCCAAAGACACCAATGTAAAGATCAACCAACTCTCAAAACATACCACAACATGACCAACCAAACAATCCTCAAGAAGGTCATATCCCTTTGATAGACGTAACTCAATTCACTACTGGCATGCCTCATGATTTTGCTACACCCGATTATACCGCAGTTCAAGTCCCATCTCAAGAAGAGCGACACTTTGAAATAGGTCAATCCTCTCAAGAAGATAGACAAGACCTTGATGAAATCATACAAGATCCTAGAGCCATGGCTGCCTTTGACAAAATCCTTAGCGAGAACCAAGATCATTTCTTCCACTTACTAGCTAAACAAGGAGACAAATTACCTCAAGATTTTGATCTATCCAATCTCAAGGACACAAACAAAACCTATGACACCATAACTACGGTCCAAACCATGTCAACTGTGACCACACCCATACCTTAACAAATCTCACAAGGGAGAACATCTACACCTTTTGCCGCTCAATATGACAATCCTCTTTATCAAAATCCAACAGCAGAGAGACCCATATCACCTCTTATGACTCATATGGAAATTTACAAACAACAACAAGAGACTCTACATCATCAAGCAGAACTAGCAAGACATGCCACTCTAGCAAAATCAAACACACAACAACCTCCCAAAATGCCCACACCAATTGCAAGTGGAACATTGGCTACCCCATCACGAGAAGGTTTTCCACCAAATTACAGTCCAAGAAACACTTATGTAGCCATGCAACAAGGGTCTCAACAAACACCACCACCAACATCATCAACCCTTCGTATCCTTCAACCACAAAATGTCACGCAACCCCAACCATCACAAAACACATCTACCTATGTCCCTCCGCCACAACGTTCATCGACACTAACCTTTTTCAACAAATTTCCCAATCAACCTCCACCATCGCAAAACACATCTACGTATGTCCCCCACCACAATGATCATTGACACTAACCTTTTTCAACACATTTCCTAACCACCCTCAACATTCCCAAAACCAAACTTCTTAAAGCTATGTTCCACCACCGCAACCAAACCCAACAAACTTTAGCTTTCCTCCACCAAACTCTTATCAACAACCATCACAAAGCCTACATTCTTACCTAGCGCCACCCCCACCTCCCCAAAATCACAATGCCCAATTCCAACCCAACCTACACCCAACATAAAACACATACAACCCCAACCAATCATACAACCCTTATAAGACCAATGCCCATGGCTTCCACTACAATCTTCCATATGGGCAACAACAACCACCGCTAGTTCCACAAGAGATGTTTCTAACCCCTTCCACAACTATGGAGCTAAAGCTTGCGGAGGTTCAACAACAACTATTTGATCTTACGTTTGGCCACACCAAGAAAACATTCTATTTGGAAGAAGTTTGTCCTTATCCATTTGATCGATCATTACCCATGATCCCTTTTCCTCACAACTTCACTATTCCCAAATTTGATAAATACAAAAGAAAAGGAGACCCAAAAGACCATCTTAGAGAATTCTATCTTGCTTGCTTCAAGGTCTCACATAATGACACATATCTTATGCATCTTTTTCCTCATAGTCTTGGAGGTCAAGCTATAGAATGGTTCTTGCACCTACCTACGGGTATCAAATCTTTTAATGATCTTGCAGAGAAATTTGCCACCCATTTCTCTTACAACACAGAACATGAGATCTCCATGACTGACCTATGCAACAATAAATAGAAAAATGGGGAAACTTTCATTTCCTTCCTTCAAAGATGGAGACAAATGGCTAGCAAATTCCCATTCAAGATACCTGAAAAACAACTTGTTAGCATATTTGTACAGAACCTCAACCAAGAATTGGGTTTCCATTTACAAATTCTTAGTGCAACAACCTTCGACAAAATTACCTACAAGGGAATCAACATTGAAAAGGCCCTCAATGCTAAAGGCGTGGTCAAAATCTTCAAAGAAACTAAAGACAATGCTCCTCAACAACAAACAAAAGATAAACCCAAGTTTTGGAACAAAAATAAGAACATGGTCAATGATGGTGTGGTCGATTCTAAACATGTCCAAACACTACAAACACCCCTTCATCTTTCCAAACCAAGTCAACCTCCGCCTCCACAAAACCAAAAACAACAAAGACAACCATACCAAAACCACCAACAATGACAACCAGAGTGACCTCCACAAGATTACCCTCCACCGCATTAATTCACTCCCTTGGGAGAGCCCATAAAGTATGTTCTACAGAAACTTTTACACAATGGACTCATCACCTTACTAGATGCTCCCCATATGGTGAACCTGTTTGCAAATCCTCACGATACAGAGAAAATGAATATTGTGAATTCCATAGGAGCAAAGGACACAGAACCGCATCATGCATGAAACTCAAGCACGTGATCCAAAACCTTATCGATGGAAACAAAATCACTTTTGAGGATGAACAACCAACTCAAAACACCAATAAAGACCTCAACATGTACAAGGATCCATTCCCTAACCATGGTCAAGGTCAAAATCCTGATAAAGGTAAAGGTGTTCACAAAGCTTCAACTTCCTATGACTCTATTGTGGGTCATTTTGAAGAAAGTCGTGTATCTACCCTCACAATCAAAGGCAAATCTACGGATTGCGCAGTTCCAACTCATCATGGTCATGTCACCATTTGTGGTCCAACACCAAGTCTCCCAAATCCATCTGATTACAATCCTGTCGAACATTTAGGGAAAACCCCTGCACAGATATCTATTTTGGACCTTCTACGGTCGTCACCTGCACATAAAGCTGTGCTAGAAAAAGCCCTATAGTAGTCTTCAGTTCCTAACAACATAACGGTCATAGATTTCCAAGCTATAATAGGTAACATTGCCTCACCCTATAATGTGGTCTTCTCTGAAAAGGACCTCCCATCTCACGATCCATTTCACAATGATGCCCTTCACATTGAGGTTCTCATCCATAAACGCAAGATCAAACACATACTTATAGATGGTGGTGTTGGGCTCAATATTTGTTCTCTAAAGTTACTTAAACAATTGGGATACTCTAAGGATCAAGTCAACATTGATCAAAGTATTACAATCAAGGGGTATGATGATGTGGAGCACCGTTTAGAAGGTGTTATCCACTTGTCTATATAAGTAGGCCCAGTCATGCTTGAAACTAGGTGCCAAGTCCTTAACATTGAGCTACCTTACAACATTATCCTAGGACGCCCATGGATCTATTCCATGAAAGTTGTTCCCTCAACGTACTATCAGTCTCTCAAGTTCCCATTCAATGGTACAAAGATCACTATCTCAGGTAACCCTAATCCTTTTGAATTATGTTGTGTCTTGCAAGGCAGTTATAAGAATTACAACCAAGTGCCCAATAATGACAAAACCTGTGAATCCCCACTGTATGTCAACCCTGAAAATCTGACAAAAGCCTCTGCAACTGAACCCAATCCTCATCCTATTCCTTAAATCAAAGCTCACATCCATGATATTGGCTTTGGAGAATATGATATCTTAAAATCTTGTTGTGTAGGGGGGATGCCTTTATCCCCTAAATCTTACATCCAACCGCCCATTGCCAAAGCCATTAAAAAAGCATATATTCCTCCCCCAACATCTCTAACCCAATTTCAAGAAGGAAAATTATTGGTAGAGGAAACTATTGAAGACATCTCTTCTTAGCTCTATAAGAAGAAAGAACCAGTCACAATACCAGTCAAGCAATATGGCAATGGCTTAAGGATAGTCAAAAACATGTGCTATAAAGGCAAAGGTGGCCTTGGAAAACATAATCAAGGAACAATGGAACCCATTATTGTGACGAAGAAACTAGACAAGAAGGGGTTAGGATTTGGTAGGAAGGTACCACACGCCTTGGACATCGAGGGTATTCTCAACAAGGTGGTACAAACTTTTCCTACCGATTCAACATCTAATGAGAATATCATTGATGACTCTTCCCTCCATATGATTAACCTATTTACAAAATCCTCTGTATTCATGCTATCATCCATATCCTTACCATCCACAACCCACACCCATAAAGTAACACTTGTCTACCCTAAACTTATTGATTAGGACCAACAAGGGTCCCATGATCTAGATGTATTTCAGAATGATGAAGCTATTGCTGAGTTCATGGGACTCCGGGATAGTATCCCTCTTGGCGATCACAAAGCTAGTTTTGTAATGGAACTAGAACCAACAACTTATTTTGGTGAGAATGCCAAATCCTCCAGTAGTAAAAGTAAAAATAAAGAACGATCTCTAGGTGAAAACCACACTGTGGCACCTCCCGATCACAAAATAGTAAAAACAAAGGACGTATCCAAAAGTGAAAACTCAACTGTGGCACCTGAGGATGGAGAATTTGACCTTCCCCTACCATCTAAGTATCAAGAGAAATCAACTCTCCTAGTGGAAGATTCTATAGAGATAAATCTTGGCACATAGAAAAATCCTAAGACAACATTCCTTGCAGCATCATTATCAGAAACAGAGCACATGAATCTTAACAACTTCTTCTTACAAAGAACCATCAACTTTGCATGGACCTATGTAGATATGCCAAGGTTAGACCCTAAGCTAGTAGTTCACTATCTCATAGTTGAACCAACAGTTAAACTAGTCAAGCAAAAGCTAAGGAAGATGCATCCACGGATACCTCTCTTGGTAAAAGTAGAAATACAGAAGTTGCTAGATGCGAAGTTCATCAAGCTTATTGATTATCTAGAATGGGTCTCAAACATTGTACCTGTGGCTAAACCTAATGGGGGCATCTGCATGTGTAATGATTTTAGAGGCCTTAACAAAGCATGTCCCAAAGATGACTTTCCATTACCAAACATTGATCTCATAACAGACTTGACCGCAGGTCATGAAATGCTTTCTCTTATGGATGGATTCTCTGGCTACAATCAAATAATGATAGCAGAAGAAGATCAACATAAAATAGCATTCACTTGTCCTTAGGGTACCTATTGTTGGTGCATCATGCCATTTGGTCTTAAAAATGCAGGGGCAACCTATCAAAGAGCAATGATAGTGATATTCCATGATCTCTTTCATCACATCATGGAAGACTATATTGATGATATACTAGCAAAGTCTTCTAGGGAAGATCACATACAGGGTCTAAGACAAATCTTTGACAGGCTCGAAAAATACCAAGTGAGACTCAATCCAAAGAAGTGTGTCTTCGGGATAACATCAAGAAAACTATTGGGATACATTGTATCTCGTAGAGGCATCGAAGTAGGTCTAGCAAAAGTCAAGGCTATAGTGGAGATGCCTCCACCAAAGAATCTAAAAGCATTAAGGAGCCTACAAGGAAGGTTGCAATCTATTAGGCATTTCATCTCACAGCTAGCAGATAAATGCCAACCATTTCAATACTTTCTCTGAAAGGAAGTCTCATTTCGATGGGATGATAACTGTCAAGCAACATTTGATCAGCTCAAAGAATATCTAGCTACACCTCTTATCTTGGTACCACCAGTCACCAGTAGGCCTTTGATCTTGTACATCTCAACTATAGCTGCAGCCCTAGGGACTCTTCTAGCACAACATGATGAGTCAGGAAAAGAGCATGCAATCTATTACATTAGTCAAACCTTGGTGGGTTATGAACTCAATTACTCTCCTATGGAAAGAGCTTGTTTAGCAATAGTGTTTGCTTCCCAAAAGTTGTAGCATTACATGCTAAACCAACATACAAATCTCATAGCCAAAATTGATCCATTGAAGTATCTACTAGCAAAAGCAGCTCTTACAGGTAGACTAGCTAAATGGGTCATGATCCTTAGTGAATTTGACATAGAGTATGTGGATTGAAAAGTAATCAAGGGACAAGCCCTAGCAGATCAACTAGCAGAAACACCCATGACAGATATACATCCTATGGTCTTTGACTTTCCTGATGAGAATCTCTTCACTCTTTCTACCTCAGTAATGTGGAAATTGTAATTTGATGGTTTCTACACACAACATGGATTAGGGGTCGGCATCTTATTCATCACACCTCAAAATGACTATATTCCAAAGTCATATCGGCTTGCATTTCCTTGCACCAACAACATAGTCGAGTATGAAACACTCCTCATAGGTCTCAATACAGCAGTTCAATGGGACATCACAGAACTATAGGTTATGGAGACTCACAACTAGTCATTCGACATGTCACTGATGAATACCAAACAAAAGATGAAAAGTTGGTCCCCTACAAGCAACTAGTGGATGCCTACAAACCACACTTTTCTAGCATCACATTTGAGCAAATTCCAAGAGAGCATAACAAGGCTGCAGACTCTAAGGCCTCTGTGGGGTCACTTATAGACATGCCTGTAAACACACAGAAATGTGAATTCTTGATCGAGCAATTGTTGATACTAGTTGTCAATCTTCCAATCACTGAAATCATCTGCGAACTTGTTAGTCCCAATTTCCCAATGTACAAAGATATCTATGAATACCTTAAACATGGTACCTTTCCCTTTGAACTATCATCAACCGAATGCAAAACCTTTATCTGTCAATCCTCCCGTTACACCATTCTGGGTGATACACTTTATCACCGGAGTCTCGATGGTATCCTCTTACAATGTCTTAACACGGAAGAAGCTGAAGCTACCTTACAAGACATACACAAAAGTGTCTATGGTGCACATTCTATCGGTCCTAATCTTGCTAAGAAGATACTCTACACAGGGTATTACTGGCCTACAATAGAGCAAGATGCTTTACAGTTTGCTAAGAAGCGTCTATAATGCCAGCAGCATGGAGATTTGATTCATGCACTAGCTCATGAATTACATGTGACAACTCCATGGCCTTTTTCTCAATGGCGTCTCGACCTCCTAGGACAAATCCACCCATCCTTATCCAATGGCCACAAATTCATCATTACCGCTACAGAGTACTTCACGAAGTGGGTCAAAGCCATTCCCATGGCCTATATCACCGGTAAGCAAATAGCCAAGTTTATCCTTAACTACCTCATTTGCCGATATGGTATTCTCCAAGCCATTGTCACTGATAATGGGAGACCATTCAAGAAGCAAGATGTTCATGCCTTATGCACACAATACAATATCTAACATTGCTTTTCAACTCCCTACTATCTACAAAGTAACAGCCAAGCCGAGGCTTCCAACAAAACCATTCTCAAAATCCTCAAGAAAATGGTCAATGAAGCTGGTCGTGATTGGCACTTGCAACTCAATCCCTTCCTATGGGCCTACCACACTAGTATCAGAACACTAACTGGTGCAACACCCTATGCCTTGGTCTATGGCTCTGAAGCCATACTACCTATAGAGGTTGAGATCCCATCCCTCATAGTATCCATGCAGAACCTGATTGATGGAGAGGAATATTGCACTTCCAGATTAGCTGAGCTAGAATTACTAGATGAGAGGTGCCTTGCCGCACTTAATCATCTCCATATCTATCAAAACCGCCTCCGGCGTAATTACAACAAAAAGATCAAAGAAAGACGGTTTCAAGTTGGTGATCTTGTCTTAAAAGAAAATTAGAGAAATCAAGCAGATTGAGAAAAGAAGAGCAAGTTCGAGCCTAATTGGTTAGGACCCTTTATTCTCATAGCAGCATATGGATCAGGAGCTTATACTTTAGCTACACCTAACGGCATTCCTATAGATGAGCCACTCAACAGTGTTTATCTCAAGAAGTTTTATTCTTGATCCTTAGAGTATCAAAAATAATAATAATAATAATAATAATCCATCCTATGGTGAAATCTTGGAAAATAGGTGCCTTGGATAAGTACCATAGTGAAAACCTAGCAAACAGGTGCTATGTGTAGAGTCAACATCCATCATCTATCGAGTCCTGTTCATTCCATGTCCATTTCACAACAAACTTCATCCATCCATCCATAATAAAACCATTGACCTTGTTTACATTTCCATCTCCCTATCTAGAATAGCTTGGAAATTTGTCAATGTCCATCGTCGTCATCCCACGCTTGATCTATCTCAACAGTTATCATTGTCTTGTCCTAGGTCAAACTTTCTATGTCTTCTCCATCAGTCACCCATGCAAATACCTCTACCAGAATGAGGGCAACTCTTTCCTTAACCTAGGTCTAGGAATGGCTCCTTGTTTGTGGTTCACAACAACAAACACTTCAAACCTTCAAAAACAACACAAACACACACAAGCACTTCAACCCTCTCCCAACAATGACAACACTTTTCCTACATCATCACGCAAACCAGAACTACATATTATCTCATCTCAATCTTAAGGTACCTTGATCCCATGGATATGGGTATGTAGGCAGTCTAGATTACGAAGGAAGTTTCTAGTACTCGGGTACATAAGATCTTATCATTTCACCTACCCCAGGCTCAAACACCTTGACCCACACATCACTCTACCTAGAACTACATATTTATCATTTTCATCTTTCCTTGTGATGTGCCTTGATCCCGTGGATACAAGGTATGTAGGTAGTCTGGAATATGAAGGACGTATCTAGTACTCAGGTACATACGATTCATCATTCTTCACCCATCTTAATCCATTGACATTACATCTTTCTAGTCTTCCATTTATCAAAATCCATTCACCTCAACTTGACTAACTAAAGCAGCAAAACAAGAAATAGGCACATCCTTTCAAATAAAAAGTCCTTAAACAAACCTGAAGCAAAGCAACTTACTTACAGAGCCATATGCTATCCTACATATCGATTGCCAACATCAGCTAAATCAATCTCATCCAAGCCACAGATCAACAAATTTATCTTATACAGAATGTTCCATGCTCGAAAACAGACCAACACACGCGTCTTATACGACATGTAGCATTTCCTAAAAAATAGACATTATCCTTTCAAACAGATAACACCCTTTAACGGACACATAGCTCCTATGATAAGGCTGTTATCTTTCCTATCAAATCTATCATGAGCAACCTCTTTGGCAAGAGAATATGTCAGTTGTATGTTTACTTTGTAAGTTAGTCGATTTATTTTTTGGTTTATCTTTTGTTCCTTTTCCAATACCTATTCAAGACTACCTTGATTTGTCTATAATCTTGGTATGTTACGATACAGTACAGATTAGGGGCATAGTCATTGCTTTTGTATGCCGTGTTTGAGGAATGATCTTTAGGCATCTTTCTTGACATCATATTTATCTTGTGTGTGTTATGACCTAGCATCTTACATATTTAATACTCTTCTTGTATTAACATGTATTGAATTTTATTTTTATGTTCAAGACTATGGCTCATTCACATGTACAACAAGGTCATATTATGTCTAAGGGATCTAAGATCAAACTGCTTGCTTACAGAGTCAACGTCCATACACTTGGATATCACAGCACCTTGGTCTTTTATACCTTGGTAGCAAACTATCCACGTGCTATATCAAAAATAAGGATTGCTCTTTATAAATAATTGTGAAAACCAATGCAACAAGCTCATTCACTCATCCATTTACCCATGGCCTTATATAGTTTTCCAGTAATAATCGATCAATAATCTTTCTCTTCTATCTCCACTCTTCACCATCTGATGCATATCTACAAAACCCACATGTTAGATATTGCATGTCATAGCATCTATATCATCATATCTACATTATCATGGTGTCCTCATGAGTCATGCATCTATAAGCATTATATAAGCAATATACATCATCACATAAATCCATATCCATACATACATGTCATCACATCCATGCCATCAAGAAGTACATAAACAAAAGCGTGAATAGAAGTGAGCAATATGGCATCATATATCATCATGTACAGGTCATCAAAATACAAGTTTATGCGTCTACATCAATAGTCCATATGTATACATCCAAATATACATCAATAAGTACATCATGGCTATCAAGAGCCTGCAAAATATACATCAGATGCACATAGGCATTAGTCTAAGTATACAGTGTCCATCATGATACAAAAATGATACAATATACAAAATGCATGCTCTAGGTGGTAGCTAGTGGGTAGAGCTGCCCTCCTGCTGTGGTCTCTGTCCTCCGCCTATACTTGGCAAAGGTCCCCCTGCTAGTCCTCCTCCCCCTAGTGGCACAAGGGGTCCTCTAACAGAGGACACTGACTACCCTGTCCTGCGTGACCCAGATGCTCCTGACCTGCTCCGCTCTCAATAGCTAGGGGCCTACTGATCTGCTAGCACCACACCAACGTAGAGACCCCTATAGTGCTCGACCTCTCTACCTGCTGACACTAGCTCTCCCTACACACGGATGATCTCGCTATACAATGTCCTCTAAACGGCACCCAATGCATGGCATGCCTCGTCTCTTTCCCGCCTAACCCTCTGTAGGGTGGCCTCTACTATCAAACATAGTTGTATTATTGCGTCCCTCTCCAAAGTCAACTGGGCAATCTGCCCATCATTTGCTGCTGGTGCTGGCACAGCCTGTGTCACTACCAAGACTGCCTGTGCTGCTGCTGCTACCTGTGCATGTACCTACACATGGGCCTCAGCCTGTCTAGCCTCTGTCCTCACTACATCCCTGTCCCTCCTCAATCTCACCATCTAGAGCTCCAGACAAGTCCTCCGTGTAATCTCCTCCTATAATAGCTAATGTGCCTGCTGCAGCTCAATCTCTATGACTGGATCCTCCTCCTCTGCCATATGTACATCATCCTGCTGGCCTCTGTCCTCTCCACCCACCTACTATCTAGCCTGCTCTCCAGCCTGTCATCTGACCCTTACCTCTCCACCTAGTACCAATACCTCTCATACTGCCTCCTGCCACCCCTGGTGTGGTCAGTCTCACTGGCCTGTGTGTCTGCCAGTACCTGCCGTACTCTGGTAGTGTCCCTAGATCTGCCAATCCTAGGTCCCAATCCCATCTCACTGGGGCAAGTCCCTACAACTCTGCCAAAGTTGTAGCCACTGGAATCTCTGCATCCCAGTCCGCAACCTCCCGTCGTGTCCTCACATGTGTCACCTCTCCAACAGGTAACCCCTGTGGCAAGCCAAACTATCTAAGTACCCACTCTGGCAGGTATCTCTCAATAGTAAATGTGTGTCTACCAAACAGATATTGAGCCTATCTGCAATACATCAGCTACTCATGCTCATCCTCCCATGCCTTGCACAGTAGCCATGGTCTCCAAATAAAGATGTCCATCTCGTCAATCTGTCACCTCCAATAGCTCACAGATCTAAGCTGCATGTGTGTGATCACTCCCTCATATAGAAACGCATATGGCTTCCCCTCTCACGGCAGTGCTATGTAATTGGTCTGATAACTGGGATGTACTCCCAAGCCCACACCTGTAATAAAGTCACACCCGCTGATAGGCTCCATACTCTCCTGTATACACAGTCATGCATATCTTGGTACAGCTGCCCCAACACACAAGGGCCCCATGAATATTGGATACCAAGTGTAAACATCCCTGAGAATACAGTGCCCCATCCTAAAGATAATCCTCATGATTGCCTGTCTGGGTAGAGGAAGCCACCAACCAACAAAGCTACAATCCATCTAATCCGATCACATAGTCTTGGAACATCAGCCCACCAAATCTTGCCATCCTCTATCCGCAGGTCATCCGTGCAGAATACCTCTATCATGCCAGCCTTGCCTCGCCCTGGGTCGAAGTCAACCCTCTCTCCATCAATTGAGATCTTAAGGATGCGATACACCTCTTCAAGTGTCACTGTAGCCTCCCCTATCAGAAAGTGGAACGAACATGTCTCATTGTGATATCTCTCAACAACCATTGTCAAAATGGTGAGATTTGCCCTAATGTGCATCAAGTGCACCACATGCCATAGTCCCATGTACTCTAAGAATGCATCCTCCTCCCAAGTAATATGTACTACCTCGTCTGCAATGATGTGGTGTCACTCTCTCGACATCAGCGGGAAGGACTCTCTGCATCCGTGAAGCCACTTGTTAGACCTTCTGCAAAATTTCTAAAAGTCTACCTAAGTCACTAAAGACATCTACATACACAATAATGTGCCGCAAGTAAGCCCTAGGTTAACTTTGCACATAGCTAACCTAAGTGGTCAACTCCTAGGTCATCCCTAGTATTTCATGTTACATTCAACCTAAGTCAAAACAGATAAATGGCCAGAAGTGTCTTGCTTTCTCCAAATGTGCTTCACTGCTTTACTAGGCACGCTTTACTATTTGCCCATAAGCACTTTGCCATCTCAACCAAAAGTGACTTGTTCTACATAGATGCATTGCACTATATATCCAACTATGCCCTCCTGCACTCGCAAAGGCGACTCATTTTTTTACAAAACCTATTCCAACTGCACCTCATTACACGACCAGTCGCGCCGTACTGTGCCATCAATACCACTTTGGGGGTATAGCAACCATGCTACGGTGCCAACCCTTAAACCAGAAGCATCGAGCTTTTATCGGACGCACTTTATTGCACTACCAAGTGCACTTTAGCACTCCAAAAGTGCTTTGACTGATTACCACAGGCGCGCTGGCATGGCACAATGTTTTTGGCTAACATAAAAACCTAACCTAGACAAAACCCTAAAATTGACCTAAAAATTCAAATGCAAAGAGTTTGTCAGGCACTTACTACTGTTGGTGCTCCCGCTGGTCTCCCGTACGTTCGCACCTGCTTCGTTCGATGCTTATGCACTGGGATCAGTATTTATCCACGCTACAAACTCTCTCTCCACTCACCACTCACAAACTAAGCTAGGAGGCTACAAGCTCTAATTTTGGCAACTCTTAGTGTGCAAATGAGGATTGTGGACCCCTTGAGATGTATTTATAGTGTCCCTCCCCTTGTTCTTCCCACCCTATGCTTTTTTTTCTACCTCGAACACAATCTTATAGTCGAGCGTCAACCCAGTTCTTCTGTCGCTTCCCTGTCTTTCCTCTCGAGGGGGCATCCTATGCCAGCTACACTGGAGCAGCTAGCTACACTAGGGCATCAAAATTGCATCATGTCTTCAACAATCATTTTCTTTGAAGCAACGTTGTAAACTGCATTGCATCAAAGAGGGGCAAAATGTAGACACCCAAAAATGACTAGGTCTTCACATCACTTGCATTTCGTCAAATATGTCTAATCACCTGCATTTTAAATGTTAATTAAATAATCTAATTATTTAATTAATTTCATCAAAATCATCAAATTCTTCCAAAACTCTAAAATTCAACATTAATTAAATAAATCCTTTTTATTTAATTAATTTCATTAAATTCCTCTATATTCTTCCAAAATTAAATAATTTTTATTATTTAATTAAATCATTGTCCTTTTCAAATTTTAAGTCTACATTAATTAAATAAATCCTATTATTTAATTAATTCATCACAAATTCTCTTATCTACAATTAAGTAATTTTCATTATTTAATTAAATCAAATTGTTCTTCCAAATTTAAATAAATCATGCAAATTTATTTAAATTATCTCAATCCTCTAAAAATAAATAAAATCAAGTATTTTATTTATAATCTTCCTATCTTATCTATTCTTCAAAATCATGCACAATCAATTAAATAAATTTATTTATTTAATTTCAATCATCTTCCAATTCCTCTAAAAATATCATGTTAACTCGTGCACAATCAGTCTTATTTTTAGAACTCTAAAAAAAGCAAATCTAAAGTTAAGTTAATTAGCTTTAATTTATCTTATTTTCATCAACTCATGAATTAGAAAAAAAAAACATTCTAATTTATGAAATCAAATCCTATCTTTATCAAAAAAGCAATTATCTTAATAAAAATACCTCTTTGGAGTGACACATGTCGTGTGCACATTCATCATGAGTTATTTGATTTATCTCAACCATTCATTCCTCAGATTTATTTCATCCGTTGATCGATCATGTTTGAAACCTATATAAACCCCCCTCATCTCCTTCACAAATCCTCTTCGATCACTTATTCTCAGGCATTCTTTACAACGCTTTGAGCATACATCTCATTGTTGAGCACCATACGATCTTTTGACATCGATCTTTTGAGCACTCACATTCGCTTGTTGCAAACATGGTTTCGCAACATTATTGAGCAATCCACATTCGACAAAGAGAATTATACCTTGTCTTTATTTGATTTATTCATTGGTATTGGCTTTTTACTTAGATCGATCTCTTTATGTTATGGGTTATTGAGTTGTTATTATCATTACTTTGATTTTATCATTCAACCTCTCGATTTTCCTCATACACAACACCAATGACAACATAGATATGTTGACATTAATGACAACACCAATTAGGCACATACTTGAAACATATCTTAGCACTAGTTTGTTGCAAAGCATATACTGATCACCGAAAAAATAAAAGAATGACATGGAAAACATTGTGGCTCAAGAATAAGCATTGAAACTTGTTTTAACTTTTTAAGCTTAGAACACTATGCCTAAAAAGTTCTCTGACTATAGATAAATGAAGGAACTTGACCTAAAAACTTGTTTAGGACAAGCTCATATGGCTACTATGCACATCAACTTCAAACGTTAAATCATAATCTAGAAAATATAAATGCTACCACTGTGTGGAAGAGTATCCATTGAGGATAGCTATTTGATGTCATTCTTCAAAATTTTGTTGTTCCATAATGATTCACTGAATAAGATATAGATATTTTTAAAACAAAATATATATAAGGCAACAATGCTACAAAAAAGGAAAATAAAACTCAAATATATGAGGATAAAGGAATGTACAAATATAATATGTTTTATCATAGAAAATGCACACAATAAAGTCTATTCAAATTGAATCTCTATTATCACATACTGGTACAACTTTATATGAAAATCTATGTACAGGGGCTTATCTATTGTAGTTTGTGGTGATATGTACTAACAAATTGTAATTTCCTAATCCATCCAATAGGATAATAGCTTATACTTTCCCATCCATGTCTCTATTGCGGGTGGGTGAATGCATGAAGTAAACTAATCAAATCATATTTCCAAAATTAAACTTTAAACACCAATTATTATATATTGTTCTGAAATACATATATCCAAACATCAACAAAATTTCACTTAATTATTTATGTTCATAGAGTTTAATGATAAAAGAGTTTATAATTAATTATCTTCAAAATCTAAATAGAATATGTAGCAAAATAGGTGGCATTACAATTCCAACATGACCACACTAAGTTTGGAGGCCAACACTAACTAAATCATTTGATTTGAAGAAATACACTCTAAGTTGTATCTGTTGACCCTCATACGTACTAAAATTTGAATTGGGACTACGTCTAGATTAAGAATATATGAGTTGCACTACAATTGTGCTTTCAAAGCAATAGTAGCACTAGCAGTTATTACTAGCAGACTTGAACACTAGAGAAACATTGACCAAGTACTATGATATTTCTCTAAATCCTAGCATCTTTCATTCATAAATAGGTAGCATAAGTGTATTCAGAGGTGCATAAACATAAATCTTGACCACATTCAAAATATCAATAATTAGTGCCATTGAAGTTTCAAAGCTTATTAAATAAGCTTACACATTCAATTCCACATTAGGTTGTTAAGCATGCCTATTCAGAATATGTTCCATACCAAAAGGTCGCATGTAATTGGCAACATTGTGTTCTAATAAATCCAATAACAAAAAGAAAAATAAGGCAGAAACATAAATGAAGAGCAACTTTTGAAACTATTAGTTATCTAGAATTATCATTGCAGCCCCTTGGCTGCGAGGTTCCACTTCATTAAAACTAAAATCTGCTACACACAACAAAAATGATGCCACCTTCCTTGACTTGGACAACCTTTTTGTATCTAATAGCTCGGTACCACTAGTGTGAAAGGTTGCACAATATCTTCACTATTGCCCCTAGCATAGCCTTTTTCAAAGCCTCTATGGCAATGACATTCTTAGAACCCTTATCTCTAGTGAAAGAACCATAAACTTTTCTCTAGCTCTATGAAAATGCTCATAGATAATATGCCATAAATTTTGCACCAGAAAATGGGAGCTTATCCATTTGTAGTTCCCAATCAAGCCTCATAATCTCCTCCAAACCAACTCTATACTTCAGGCGCACTAAACAACCTGTCACTCTTTTGACTAATTCCTTAATATTTACCAAACAGAGAAGATTTGGAAGAAAAAATGAGGCCACTTCAGAATTCACATGGCTCTTCATGTCAAGCTCTAGGTAATCCACATTTGGAATTACCTTGATGGCTTCTTCAATTTGTCCTACCTGAATAACAAAATTCTTCTTTAGTTAAATGTTAGCAATTGGCTCTTTGAAGGCCATTTCTCTATTCTCAGAGAGCAAGAAGAAAAATGGCTCCACATATGTTGCAGACACATCAATACCATTTGCGGCCACATAACAATCAGGGAAGCATGAAGTACAGGTGTCAATATGTGCCAAACGACAGAGCTAAACAACGTATATATTTTTAAAGAATGTCCTTCAAAGCTCCCATGTGTTGGAGCAATTGTCAAACCAACCTTGAAACTCCCACTATTATGAAGACATTATGGTGCAATTGAGATAAATGTGAAAGTATATTGTATCTCACCACTAACACAATAGCATCCACTTTCTTTGAAGCATCCACTACCGAAACTATTAAACTAATACTTCACATGTAACATCATTGACAAGGGTCGTTGGTCCTTGTGTGTTGGGGGTCCAGTTAGCAACGCTTGTTGTTGAGGTTGGAAATGTCAAGGTTGTCCCCGATATTGTTGATTATAACCCTGTTGAGGACCCCAATGAGGCTGCATGTTTTGTGATCCAAACTGTTGTGGCCATTGTTGATTTCCCTAGGGCCGATTTTGCCAATGTTGGTTCTGCCATTGTTGGTTTGGCCAATCTTGTGGTCCCCAAGGAGGAATATTCTAAGACCCATGCCACACTGGATTCCATTGATTATTTCCCCAGCTCAAAGGGCCCTATAAGAAGCCTGGTTTGGATACCGATGGGTAAGTGCAAGAAGTTGGGTCCACATAGAGGGGAAGTCGCGGGCCAAAAAAAATCCTGATAGAAATGGGTACCTGTTTTAAAAGAAATGGGTACCCGTTTAGGAATGGGTACCCGAGCCTAAACGGGTACTCGCTTAGGAATGGGTACCCATTTAGGAACAGGTTCCCAATCCTAAACGGGTACCCATTTAGGAACAGGTACTTGTTTCTATATAGATGTTTAAATTTGAACAAAAAACATGCGCACTTTTTTTTCCCACATAAAGGGAACAGGTACCCATTCCTAAAAGATTAGGCTTGGGAAGGGTATGGTAAGTCAACCCTTGCCTTGGACCTGCAAGTTTTTTTCTAAGTACAGAACAAGAGAAAAGACTGAGTTTACCTATATGGCTGACAACATTTTTTTCTATTTTTTTACGAAATTAAAACCCATTACAAATGACAATGTCTAGTTTTCAAATATATAATTTTTTTTATTTGACTTGTTTTTCTATTTATTAATAAATTTACGAGCAAACTGGTCCAAAAACTTGAAATGACAGGTGTGTATTTTTTTAATAACTTTTAATTTTTAAATATTTTTGAAAAAAAAAATTATATGTCATCAATCTACACATCATTCTCTACACAATGAAAAAAAAAATCATTTTATGATTAGTTTTCCTCAAATTATGTTGATTGTACACGAGGGTTTTCGAAAACAACAATTAGGGCCAATAAAAAATTAATTAAAAAATATATATTTAGAAAAAAATTATAAAAAAATATCCTCATCAAACTTCATTGTACTACACATCTTTCCCCATAAGGATTTAGAAAAATACTTTTATTTAGGTCAAATTATGCTGGCCGTACACGTGCATGGTATGGTAAAAAAAAAAGTGACTTTTAAACAAAGGTTTTTAGAAATGCCTATTGAAAATTAATTTGTATCATCTGGGTGTTAAACTAAATTATATATTTGGAAACTAGACTCCGAGTACTACATTTTATATTACTAACTTTTTTTAAGATTCAATATTTAAGTGCCTCAAATATTTAGGTCAAATGTGACAATTTCTGAAAATCAGAGAAAATACTTCCACTTTTTGGCCAAAAAGTGGACCCAACTTCTTGCACTAACCCTGATTGTAAGGAAAATTCCCAGCTTGTTTTTTGTCCTACATAGTTCAACTCCTTCTCTATAATGGCATTCTTTTTATTTAGCCTTTTTAAGGTTGGGAGCTAATCACACTGACTAGTAGGATGTTCCAGGTTGTCATAGATCTGATAGATCTCTGATTTATCTAAAGGGCATTCTCTCAACATGTGTTTGTTCCTACACCTAGGACAATAAATGGAGAGTGGTTCAGTTGTTTTGTTGTGATCAATTGCTTTAGTTTTTGCCTAAATCCCATCTAATGTGGTATTCAGTTGGACTAGAATATATGTTTTAAGATTTGCAATCTCCTCCATTAATTGTCCTATTTCATTCTTCCCTTTGAAAGATTTGGGTGTCCTCACTCCATCTTGGGTTCTGGAATAGTTCCTGTAGAGTTCTTCTATAGCAGGCATATCCATTTTATTGATATTCCCTTTTCCCATTAGATCCAATGCCTATTTTGATTCTTTGTCTAATCCTTTTACAAATTCTAGCCAAAGAGTGAGCCACAGAATTGCCATACCTTTTCAAAGCAAAGTTGAACCTATCCACATAGTCCTCTAAGGTTTCATCCTCTCTTTGTTTAATTTTGAACAATTCCTCATTTTTATCACTGACTCTACAGTAATCCTAGTATTTTCCCAAAAAATATGTCTCCATCTATTCCCAAGAATGGATGGAGTTTTGGGGAAAACCCATGAACCATCTCATAGCATAATCTTTCAGGGTTGAGGGGAAAAGTTTGAGTTTTTGATTATCTGATCCATAATCATAAGTCTGGCATACCACTTTGAATTCAAACAAAAACTGATTTGGATCCTCAGAAGCAAGACCCCTAAAATTTCGTAAATGTGAAGGTGAAATATTCTTTATAGGGGCATTATCTCCAATAGCTAGAACAATAGGATATGAGAAGGTTCTTGGAGCCTAATTATCCTCCTCATCATGATTATCATCCATGTCTGATACTGGTTCTTCTCTTTGAGATTTGGTGTGGGGTTCTAAGGAATTAGTTTCTGTCAAAGGATCTGCCTAGAATCTTTCTTGCAATTCTTGGATATATTCAGAGACTGAAGGACTTCGAGGATTTGAGGAATTATTGAGTTGAGGTGTAGTTTCCAAGGTAGGTTCTAAGTGCCTCTCTTCAACATGATCTTGTGCCACCCTACTACTTTCTCCTATAGTTTGTTGTTGGGGTGTATGTTTTATATATCTTCCTTTTGAATCCCTAGCTCTAACCATATAGATTCAATTTAACCTAAAAACTGTTAGCTAAGTTATCCTAATTAACACAGAGTCCCCGGCAACGACACCAAAAATGACAAGGGTCATTGGTCCTTGGAATTTAATCATGTTTTCATGTGTCAAATCGAAGCTTGTGTCCTTGGCTATCTACAATTAGGAATCCTATAGTTGCTAGTCCATCTAACTAATTTTGTTAATCTTATTTGTTATGGAAATTAATGCTGTTGATTTATCTACTATGAAAGTAAATTCTGAAAGTACTGGAAATAAAGTTGAAATAGTAAATTGCTAATATTGACCTATTCTAATCCATACAATTGAAACATACATTTATCTATGAGAAAATAGTAACTATCTTCCTAAGCATAATCTGAAACAAGATAATGAACAACAAATACTAGCCTCCTATCTTGATGGTAGGAGTGGGCCCTTGCTCCTCACCCTTAGGACTGAAGACTAAGGCAATAAATAAATACATGAATATAATATCACAATCCTTCTTCAGCCTAATCCCATATGTATGCTTTTGTATTCAGAAAGTATCTATATAATTGAGATTACAATAAAAATCTATATCTATCCTTCTTCTGCTTCTACCTTATATATCTATATCAAATCAAGCGATGAGATATCACTTACTCCAACTATCAGTCTATCTATGAGATAGTATCAATCTCTTATTCTATCAACTATTTAACTACATAGTAAAATCATGAAATTGAAATAGATTTTAGTGGTACAACAGTTCCACTAAATCTGGAGTCTTAGTTTCAATAAGAACTGGGCAGCGAGGCCCTGAAATATAGATACTTAATCAGTTTGTCAAGAACTCATGCAAAATCAATAAAAGAGGAATTAAACTTTTATCAGTTAACTAAAGTCTTCACTCGATCACTCAGGTGTTGGTAGAGTAATCCCTGGAGCACTCCAATTGCCACTAGAAGTGTTGACTGATAGTGGCACTGGAACTTAGCATTGTATTAAGGAGGGCTCTGAAGGTGTGTACTTTTGTCTGTAGCTCAAGAGATGTGCTTATGACTTATGTCCAGCTCCAGAGATGATTCACCCTTGGTCCTCTTATTTCAAAATCTCTCCAATCATATTGGAAAACATCAGAGACTGGTGTGGTATCCTTCATGTCAGCTTGGGAGATTGTTAGGACCATCTCCGGAGATGCTCAAAATTGCCTTTGCCCAAACATCTGCACCTGTAGATTCAAAAAGAGAGAAGTTTTGCATATTTCCATTAAATTGTTGCACATTAGTCCTTCAATCAAAAATATGACTTTTGGTAATTCATCTCTCATTAATATAATTAGAACAAATCTTATCAATCTACTTTGGTGCAATTATCAGGACAACGAAATAAGAAGAATGGAAAAGAGAGGTAAAAAGGTGTATTATTATGGGTGCTACCTGGCACTCATCAATCATAACAACCAGGTTTGTAGTCTACCTTGGCATATTCTCCAAACCTTTAGTAGGGGATGTATAGTTACAAGGAATACCTACAAATGCAAGTTAATGGCTTTAAGCTAGATTATCACTATAAACACAATTAAAATAAAATTTAGAACTTTGTCAATTATATATTGATATTTTAAGCTCTAAGTGGTAGATTACCTACATAGTTTCCTATCATAATTGTGGTGGCATTTGCATTGGGTCTAATTACAACCAACCTTGTTATGTTGGAGGTGGATAAGGGCAATGATCCATCATTCTTAAGAATCACAATGCCTTCCCTAGCCGCTTCCACTGCAAGCTCTTGATGCTCAGGTATACACAAGTCCTTAGCCCCAAGGCTTGCATACTCTTGAATTCCATCAAAGAAACCTTGCCTCATTGAAGTAGTATAGGTGTATACAAGAGCTCTATCTATATCTGATTCTTTCACCTTTCCTTTTATAGTTGCATGTATTAAATATTTTGTGTAGTAATCTCCACAGTCTAAGTCCAACCTGGTGTATCACAAACAACATGATTAATAAGCCTCACACATCCCCCCAAAGAACAAGAAAATACCAGAATACATTGTAAATAGTTTCAAGATCTACAAGTTACAGAAAAACTAAAGTTTTCTAAATTCACCTGATCTTAGTACATATGCTATTGCATCCTCAAGGGTTTCTCTAATAATACTTGTATAGAATCACATTGCAACACTATATCTAAAAATAGATAATAACAATAATCCCTTGGGGTTCCCGTAAGAAGTTGGGTCCACATATAGGGGAAGTCACGGGAAAAGAAAAAATCCTGACAGGAATGGGTGCCTGGGCCTAAATGGGTACCCGTTTCTAAACCCATGTTTGAATTTTAAAAAAAGCCTTGCGCGCTTATTTTTCCCATAGAAAAGGAATGAACCTATTTTAAAATAGGTACCCATTCCTAAAAGCTTAGGCTTGGGAAAGGCATGATAAGCTAACCCCTAGCCTTGGACCTGCAAGTACAAGTCCATGTTCAGAGCACCAGAAAAGACCAACTTTACCAATATGGTTGATGATGTTTTTCTCTAATTTTTTTTATGAAATTAAAACCCATTATAGATGATGATGTTTAGTTTTCAAATATGTAATTTTTCTTCTGATTCAACTTGTTTTTCTATTTATTGATTAATTTATGAGCAAACTGGTCCAAAAACTTGAAATGACAGGTGTTTGCCTTTTTTTAAATAATTTAATTTATAATTTTAAAAAAATATATATGTCATCAATCTACACATCATTCTTTACACAATAAAAAAAAATTATGATTAGTTTTGCTCAAATTATTTTGGTCGTACACGAGGGGTTTTCGAAAATAACAATTAGGGCCAATAAAAAATTAATAAAAAAATATTTGGAAAAAAATTATAAAAAAAATCTCATAAAACTTCACTATACTACATATCTTTCCCCGAAAGGATTTAGAAAATACTTTTATTTAGGTCAAATTATGTTGGTCGTACACGTGCATGGTATGGTCCTAAAAAATAACTTTTAAAAAGTAGTTTTTGTTCAAGCTGATGAAAAATTAATTTGTATCATTTGGGTATTAGAATAAATTACATATTTGAAAACTAGATTCAAAATGCTACATTTCATATTACTGGACTTTCTTAAGATTTTATATGTAAGTGCTTCAAATTTTGACTCCAACTGGGAGAATTTTTAATTTTTAGGGAAAACACTTCCACTTTTTAGCCAAAATGTGGACCCAACTTCTTGCACTAATCCCATGGTTAGCTATGAATTATCATAGAAAAGAATAATTCCAACTATTCTCTAAATCTAATATAATTATTGCAAAAAACTAGATTATTATATCCATAATTAGCTCAACATTGATATGCTAACCCATTGAGTTGCCATTCACCCTTGATGATGTTTATAAGAGTTGGGGATCTGCACAAGAAGGAATACCATTGATCTTATTGAAGGAACACATGGCGCTACAGCCAGCACGCTATTTTACGCAAGCCTCAAATGGTGGTTGAAATGTATCCAACATATCTTATTGGGTCACCTGTATCTCTCAACACACATTCACAACATAGTTATAACATTCACAATTATCTTTAAAGTTGATGTGGGAGCATCTAGTGGTGTAAGGGCAATCTTGCATCACCCAAAAAAATATGATTTTGTTTTATGTTATTTTCTATTTTTGTATTTTCAGATACCCATTTGCTTGAATGATAATTTCTAGAACCTTCAAAGCTTCCAAAAAGGCTAAGAATATTAGGACTTGCTATTTTAGTAACCGTATATCGAAGAAGCGGTTGGGCCCAAACTTTTCCCCAAAGCTTTGGAATCGCAACATAAACATTCTTGGTAAATTTTAGCCCAAGATCATGTCTAGATTTCAAGATATTAAAGTTTTAGTTTTTGAGATTCATGGAAAAAGTTTTAGAATCAATTTTGAAGCACTTAGAGGTTCTGTAACATCCCAAAAATTGGTCAAAAATCAAAATATCCCTTAATGGGACATTTTTTACACTATTTTCCATGAGCTTTCCAACGCATCAAACAGTTTGTCAATCAGACACCCGGTTCAAAAGTTATGGTGCCCAGAAGTTGTGTTACCTAGAACTTTCTCAAATTTAAAATTTAAATTTAAATTATTTCTTGGGCAAGAAAAAGGGACAATTGGGTTCATTTTGGCACCCAAATGGGAGATACACATTTCAAAACAAGATGACATTGGGGAAATTACACTAAGTGGTGTTGATGCGTATTTATAGCCAATTTTTAACAATTCCAGGGGCAGTGGTAGGAAGGGGAGTTATTGGCAAGTCATGTTCATGCGAATAAGGAGGTTAGTAGATATTAGAAGATAGCTCTAGAAGGCTTTGTAAGTTAGATATTTCTATTGTAAGACATCCCATATTGTTTTAATAAGAGGGCACATGACCTCGAGAATTATATTTTAGATTTGTACTCTTTTACAGGCAAGCTTAATGAAGAAATTATGAAATAGTTTACAATTTTCTTAACTAATCTTTCCTAATTATATTAATAGGTTGAGGCCAAGTATTCAAAAGGAGCTGAGCATAGTCAGAATGACCACCATACAAGTGTTGATCAATACCCAAAATATTGAGAGGGGGGTGAATTAGTATTCTCTGAAACGACTTAAGCATTTAAACATTCATTCCACATAGCATATTTATTTTCCAGTAAGAAAGGAAAGCATGAAAGCAACCATTAAAACACATAACACATGAACACTAGATTTTTATGTGGAAAGACCAAAAAGGGAAAAACCACGGTGAGGATTAGCTCACAATATATTAATAACAATACCGAATACAAGCAGGCTCACTGCCAAAAGCAATCAATGTCTAGAAAACAAGTGCTCACTGCAGGTGGCTCACTACCAAAGGACTCATTGTCCTGAGTAGAAAGAGATAGAAGAAGGGGTGGCTCACTACAAAATATGAACTACTAGTAATGCATCTAATTTATGCAGAAGATACAGTTCCACTGAAGCTCAGAATACTGACTTAATACACTTCATCTTCACCACAATCTTATCTTATACTTCTCTACATCATATTTCACTCACTCACACACACACACACACCTAGTTCTTTAACCTTCCACACCATGCCCCACACAAGAATTCAATCTTGTTTATATACCGCAATCAAACAAAATATTAAACAAGTCGACAAATAGATGTACCATGTGACTTCATGTCCTGTTGTCCCAAAACTCAACCCTATACGTTTTGCGGAGAGAACCAAAGCATGTAGCACATTCAGATAGGTCAGCATAACCTATATTTACTCCCATAACTTTGTTCCATACATGACTTAATCCGCACAACTTCAACACCTTTAGGTCAGCTTTATTGGTGAAGTAACAACAACATGAATTGATAGTTTGTTCACAACTCAACATGCGGACCATAAAAAAGCTTACCACTTAGAGAGCACGTGTATCTAACATATGTAAACTTGTCCTCAAAATTCCATAGCAAAATATTCATCTGCGGTGGAATGCGGAGCATTCCAATATGCCACTAACACTGTCATTACTTTGTCATCACAAAGTCCGATACTCTGTCAACTCTATCTTTCGCTGCGGAGGGCTTCAAGACCTGAAACTTTGGATTTAGACTCCTTTAGTATGCATCAAAAATATCTTACAACCACATAGAAAGATTCTTCATAGCAGAGCAATGCGGACTAAAATACTGTGATCATGTCTTAGGTTCTATACTACAAATACCTTAGTAACTTCTTCAGACCAACACAATTGTATATTTATACTTTGTTGCCATCAATGACAACACTACTCACTATCATGCTCATCAGTCTCTTCATCATCATGCTTATGTTGCCAACAATAAGATGCGTACCACTTTTCCGTGAAGGTGGAAGAGAAGCTAAATAAAAGATTCGAAAGCAAGCAAAGATGAAGAGGTCATGGTGGAAGATCCTATGGAGGTTGAAATGAAGATCAAAAGAAAAGTGAAGAAACAGGAACTAGTCAAAATCAGAAAGGAGATAATGCCTACCACCCTCGTGACCAAAATAATGGTGAACAATGAAGAAGAAGAAGAGGAAGAACTGGGCAAGGGCTTGGAAGAGGAGTTTTCAGAGGAACCTATTTCCAATGTGGAGAAGAACGACATCGACCCTACAAGTGTCTTTAACATCAACGAATGACAAATAGAAGACCTGAAGGTAATGCACAAGTTGCACATGTAGATGAAGATGCACAGTCTGAGTATTCTAAAGATGTTGCAAGAGGCAAAACCCTAGTTGTCAGAAGAACCTTGTTAAATGAGGAGAAAGAACTAGATCAGAGGAAGAGTTTATTCCATACAAGGTGCAAGTGTCAAATTAAGTGTTGTGATATTATTATTGACAATGGAAGCAATGATAATCTTGTCTCAGAGGAGATGGTTAACACGTTGAAGTTGACAAGGAGAAGGCATACACATGCATATCCAATTGCATGGTTGCAAAAGGACCATAGAGTTTTGGTCAACGAGCAGTGTTTAGTCAAGTAAAAGATTAGAGACTACCATGATGAGGTGATGTGTGGCATCATACCGATGGATGCATGTGATATGCTATTAGGAAGGTCATAATAGTATGATAGGTGTGTTGTCCATGATGGCCATGCAAACACCTATTCCCTGAAAAAAGGATGGAGTTCGTCATAAGTAGAATCCCTTGAAGGAGGTGGAAGAAAAGGTATGTAGTATTGCCAGAATTTGCTTGGTAGATGGTAGGAAATTTTTGGATGGTATGAAGCACGAGTGTCATTGATTTATGTTGATTCCTATGATCATCCAGGAGAAATGTGAAGATGTGACAACAAAAGCCCCAGATCTGTTGGAATAATTTCAAGACACTGTCTCTAATAATGTACCAGAAGGTTTATCACCGGTGAGGAAGATAAGTCACCAAATGGATTTGATACCAAGAGCTAGTTTGCCAAACAAGGCAGCCCATAGAATGACTCTTGCAGAGAATGAAGAGATGAATAGACAAGTTCATGAGCTGTCAAGGAAAGGAAAGATAAAAGAGAGCCTAAGTCCATGTGTGGTACTTACAGTACTAGCACTAAAGAAAGATGGAGAGTGGAGAATGTGTACAGATTCCTGATCCATCAACAAAATTACAATCAAGTACAAATTCCCATTACCAAGGATGGATAATATTATGGATTGCTTGAGTGGAGCCAGGTGATTTATGAAGATCGATTTGAAGAGTGGATATCACCATATCTAAATCAGAGAAGGAGATGAATGAAAGACAACCTTCAAGACTAAGGAGGGCCTATATGAATGGTTAGTCATACCATTTGGGCTAACCAACACACCAAGCACATTTATGCGGCTCATGAACGAGGTGTACTAAAAGAGTTTTTGGGTAAATTTGTCATTGTTTATATAGATGATATTTTGATTTTTAGTAAGACCTTGGAGGATTAGTTGATGCATGTATGAAAAGGTTTTGAGAAGCTAACAGAAGAAAAGTTGTTGATTAATATGAAGACATGTAGTTTCTTGAAGAAGGAGTTTCTGTACCTGGGATTTGTTATCTCGTCTAAGGGTTTTAAAATGGATCCAGAGAAGGACAAGGCTATCATTGAATGGTCTACCCTAAGGAGTGCTACAGAGATACGATATTTTCATGGTTTGGTAAGTTTTTATAGAAAATTTGTCAGGAATTTTAGTAGCATTTGTGTACCCCTAACTGAGACAATGAGAGGGGATAGAAGAGAGTTTAAATGAACTATAGGAGCAAACAAGAGTTTCGATACGTTGAAGTAGAAATTCACAAATCAAGATGTTTTGGCACTTCCTAATTTCAATAAGGTATTTTAAGTAGATTGTGATGCTAGTGGCAGTGCTATAGGAGCTATTTTGAATCAAGAAGGTAAGCCCATTGCCTATTTCAATGAGAAGATTAATGATGCCAAGAAAAAATATTATGTTTATGATCAAGAGTTTTATATTATAGTTCAGGCTTTGAAGAAATGGAGACATTATTTGTCACCAAAAGAGTTTGTTTTATATATTCATCATCAAGCTTTGCAGTATCTTAATAGTCAAGGAAAGTTAAATCAAAGGCACTTAAAATGGGTTGAGTTTTTGCAGAATTATACTTTTGTTTTGAAGCAATGGAGTGAGAAGTCCAACAGAGTTATAGATGCCTTAAGAAGAAGACAAACTTTGTTGACAGAGATGAAGATAGAGGTTGTTGGGTTCAATGCACTCGAGAATTTGTACCCTAAAGATCCAAACTTTACAGAGGCCTAGAAGGCTTGTTTGGAGCCTGTTACCTTGGATAGGACGAGATGGTTGGATTATATAATCCAAGATCATATGTTGTTCAAAGGAAGCCAGTTGTACATTTCGAGGAGTTCCATGAGAGAGAACCTAATTAAGGAGTAGCATAGTGGAGGGTTGGTAGGACACTTTGGTCGAGATAAGACCATTTCTCTTGTTACTGAGAATTATTACCAGTCACAGTTGCATCAGGATGTGAAGAAATTTGTGCAAAGTTGCAGACTATGCCAGATGGCCGAATGAGTGAGTTAGAATACTGAGCTATGTTAGCCATTACCATGGGGACCATGTGAGGATACCGGCATGGACTTTGTTCTTGGTTTACCGAGGACACAAAGAGGGCATGATTCAATATTTGTGGTGGTTGACAGATTTTAAAAGATGGCACATTTCATTCTGTGTCAGAAAATCAGTGATGTTCACATTGCAGAGTTATTTTTTAGAGAGGTGGTTAGATTACATGGTCTACCAAGGAGTATAGTTTCAGATAGAGATAACAAGTTTGCTGGGTATTTCTGGAGGACCTTATGGAAGAAGTTGAAGACTAAGTTGAAGTTGAGTTTTGCAAATCATCCACAGATTGATGGATAGACAAAGGTAGTGAATCAAAGTTTGGGCAACCTGCTGAGATTCTGAGTTGGAGATAAGCCCAAGGGATGGGATTTGATATTACCACAAGCAAAGTTTGATTATAACAATTCTATCAATAGGAGTAATGGTAAACCCTGATTCCAAATCATATATGTGAGTAGTCCAAGAAATTATTTTGAGTTGAGAAAGATAGACAAAGGAGACAAGAGCAGTGCTGAGGTCAAAGACTTTGCAGAGCACCTGAAGAGCTTGCATGAAAAGGTATGACAACATATTAATAAAATGAATTCTCAGTAAAAGGCTAAGGCAGATCAGAAGCAAAATTTTAAGGAATTCAAGGTTGGTGATGAAGTCATAGTTCACTTAAGGAAAGAAAGGTTCCAAATGGAGAAATATAATAAGTTGAAAATGAAGAAATTTGGACCATGTAGGATCTTGAAGCAACATGACTCAGGAAATGCATATGAGGTAGAGATGACAAATAGAATAAACATTTCCCATGTGTTCAACATTGTTGATTTAACAAAGTATCATGAAGGTGGCATAGAGGATGGACTAACAAAAGAACAGTGGAGTATCCTAACATCTACTTCAAAGGAGGAAATAAAAGAAATCTTGGATAGCTGTGTGGGAAGAAGTACTTGGAACAAGAAATATGAAGAATATCTGGTGAAGTGGAATGGAATGCCTATCAAAGAATCTTCCTGATTGTCTAAGGCAAAGGTTGACCATTTGGGCTTTGCTCGAACACTTGAGATGTGACAAGGTCACTTCTCAAATTACCCTGGTTGTCTAATGCAAGAGCATCTAGTGGTGTAAGGGAAAGTTGTGTAAGTGCAATCTTGCATCACCCAAAAAAATGATGATTTTGTTTTATGTTCTTTTCTATTTTTGTATTTTTGGATACCCATTTGCTTGAATAATGATTTGGAACCTTCAAAGTTTTTAAAAAGGCTAAGAATACCAGGACTTACTATTTTTAGTAACCCTATATCAGAGAAGCAGTTGACCCCAAAAAATTTTCCAAAGCTTTGGAATAGCAACATAAACATTCTTGGTAAATTTCAGCCCAAGACCATGTTTGGATTTCAATATATTAAAGTTTTAGTTTTTGAGGTTCATGGAAAAATTTCAGAATCAAATTTGAGGCATTTAGATGTTCCGTAATGTCTTGGAAATTTGATGGAAATAAAAATATCCCTTAAAGAGACATTGTGTGCACCTTCAGTTTTCTGTGAGCTTTCTAACACATCAAACAGTTTGTCAATCGTACACTCAGCTCAAAAGTTATGGCTCTGGAAGTTGTGCTACATAGTTTCTCAATTTTTAAATTTTGAACATTCTTTCTTAGGTGGGAAAAAGGGACAACTGGGTTTATTTTGGCGCCCAAATTAGAGTTACACATTCAAAACAAGCTGACATTGGAGAAATTACACTAAGTGGTGTTGATGCATATTTATACCCTATTTTTAACAATTCTGGAGGCAGTGGTAGGAAGGGGAGTTATTGGCAAGTCCTATTCATGCGAATAAGAAGGTCAATAGTTATCAAAAGATAGCTCCAAAAGGCTTTGTAAGTCAGATATTTCTATTGTAAGACAACCCATATTGCTGTAATCAAAGGGCATATGACCATGGGAATTATATTTCAAATTTGTACCCTTTTACATGTGCAAGCTTAATGAAGAAATTATGAAATAGTTTGTAGTTTTCTTAACTAATCTTTCTTCAGATCTTGTTCATGTTTATTTTAAATCTATAAATTGTTATTATATGTGTTTTTGGTGGGTGGAATCAACCCTCATCAAAAGTTTGATTTATTGGATTCAACACGCATTCACAATCCCATTGTTAATATTGGATTCAAAATGATCAATGTAGTGTAAAAAGGGCAATAATATTCTAGGTTGATAGTTATAATAAATAGATTTTGCAAATATATAGTTGCAACTATATAGTTTAAAAATAAATGCATTTTATCCCCTATTTATGCCAAACCTGTCAATTTTAAAAGGAAATGTGTTTTGTCCTCTATCGTGTTTAGGTTACACAACTCACATAATTCACAATAAATATTCATGCATAGGTAGAGACATATACGAAGTATCTTCTTTCATTCCTAATAATTTTGAACAACTAAACTAAAAAAATACACATACATACCTTGTGGATGTACAAAAACCTTTCAAGTTCATGGGAAAAACATGTGTAGAAGCTCCCATTTGTGGCAAAAAATCCTTGCAAAATTCCATGCTCAAGTCATGTAGTCTAGAAATATAAGCATCCACTAGCAGAGCAACTAAATAATGTGAAACCAAGGCATCATACTTTGTCACTATTTTCATTGCCACTCTGCCCAAATCATTACTAACATGCTTATACTCACCTCCCTCTTTGAATCATGTATCCCATTCACCTCTTTGATGAACTTTTCCCTTGCAACCTATCCTAACAAACATTAAAAAATAATTAAATAAAGCTTATAATTAGAGATTTTAAGTTTCTATAGTGCATAAATTCTTACAAGAGAGGGTTTTTGGATTAAAAAATCGTATAAATTACTTAAAGAATTGAACTTTCACAATCACAAATTTTGATTAAAGAATTGACCTTTCATAATCACAAATTTTGATCTGCCATCAAGATGACTCATGTTTCCTACTGTTTACAAGCTTTTAAAACAAAGTTGGAAATTTATGGAAATGTATTTTAATTCACCTTTATTTTACCCACCTATATTTCCAAAACGACTGCATGTAGAAATCTCAATGCTTTAAAACCTCATAACTATTTTGTACAAACAACTATTATTCATTTCTTCAAGAATAATTCTCCTCACAAAAAGTGTCCCTTTAACTAGTATGCCTAAGTTAACTTAAAACAACAAACAAAAAAGCCAATGATGCAAAGAAATGGAAAAATGATAAAAGCATATTAAAATTTATCTGCAATAGTATTCTACATAAATTACTTTGAAATGAGATGAAAATCTAGATTACTACGAAAATGCAAGTAAGGGATTGAATTCTAGTAGCAAAAGAATTAAATTTTACTTCAACTAGCTCAAAAAAATTAGTGACAATAACCTTACACATACCTGATCATTCTAGAAACAACAAAAGTAGTCAGAAGGCTGCCAGTGGGGGAAGACAATGTCAGGAATGGAGGAGCCACGAGCATCTATGTGCAACCTCTGAGAATAGCCACTGCCATTGCCATTGTTGTCTTTGTGAGGATTTGAACCTGAACTTCCTCATCTGTTAGGATTACCATCTTTTAGTCTTTACCATGGCCATAACTTTTTTCCCCAAAGCTGAGAGGTTTGGTTGCTTGCCGAGAGTTTTCGGCAAGTCACTGTTCTCATTGGCATTGGAAAAAGAAGGTGGAGTTGCTCTGCTTCTTTGGTGAGTGGAACATAAGGCATGAAGACCACCGTAAATCCTTAGCAATAATAACTACACAAAATGATTTTGAAATCTCTTGCCACAAAGTAAGCAGTGACACATTCTCTACATAAAATCTAAGCAGTAGCCAACTACATCTACACCTACCCTGCATCAAGTCCTACAAGGAGAACTTGGAACCCACAACACCACCACATTTACAACGCCGAAGAACATTAGGAAACCTCCAAGATTTTTTCTTCCCTCATTTTTTATTGGATATAGTAATTTAGTCGATTCACTCCTGGCCTACCGTGTCCTAGATCTGTGCTTTGATATATGTGCCATTGATTTCCATGGTCTGTGTTTGAAACTCCACACGGATCGTCGATTTTGAGTTGGGATTAAACTCATTCCTTGCATATCTCATCAATAGATTCAATTTTCCAATGGTAGAGTCACCTATTAATACAATTTTGAAAAGTTAATCTTTAATTTGCTCTATCCGCATATGTCATCATCTTAGGGTTTCAAGGGAAAAAAAGAACTAATTTTTTTAAAAATATCCAATGATTTTGGAAATTTCTATGAAATGCCATAAATGTGCCATTAAAATAACATCATTCCCAAGGGAAATAATTGGATATGGCAAAATAGAATTTGGCAGGAAAAGCTTAAAAAACTTTATGTAATTGATGCAAAATTCTACACTTTAAATTTCAATCTCTATAAATCGCCAAGATTGCAAAAAAACCAAGCATATTTCAAAAAATGCAAAATATCAAGATAAATTTTCATCACAAACACTGAGAAACAAAATCTTATCATAAATTACAATGACTAGAGAAACGTTTGGGCAAAAACAAAATAGAAGGCCACAATTTTTACTTCTAGGACAAATTTTGTATTTTTGTGGTTAACATGCAAACTGCACTGAGTATTATTTTTCCCATTCTTGAAAATGCAACCTTTACAACAATGATGGGTAATATTGCAAAAATATTTTTACACCTACCATAATTTTCAGTGTGCTTCGATGCAAGAAAAGGGAAACTAAAAGTTCACCCACCCTCATTGTTGCATTCCTTGAAGAAGACAAAGAGATCTTGTTTTGTGTAAGGGGACAAGAACAAGATGGCCTTCACTATCAAATCCATGAAAGAAAGAAAAAAATGCCATAAAAACGTTGATGAAAACCATAGACAAACTTCCAGGCCACAACAAAAACACCATGGAGACGCAGGATGCTTTTGACATGTGTTTTAGGGGTTAGAAGGAAGACATGAAAAATGTGGTAACATAGACAAGGCACGTGGGTTGCTTTGCATAATGCCACACAACAACATACACCACGTGTCTAAACTTGAGCAAAATCTGGAAAGCTACAAAACATTAGTGGAAGCTCAAATATTTCTTCAGGAGGGTTTAACAAAACAAATCTGCATGCTCCTTAGAATTAAAAACACGGGGTAAAATATGCCTCCAATCAAAAGATGACAAAATGTAGGAAAAAATTATAAAAAAATCCTAACCTTTACAACTCGTTTAATTTTTCCATAGGCATAAATTCTAAGGAAAACAAATACAAATATAGTGAGGCGAAAACAATAGTCTCCCCCTAAAACAAGAACTCAAAAAAACTAAATGTAACACAAAAACAAAATCAAATTGGAGTTGGCATAGCTATGTAAATTTCAGTAGTCTCGTGGACCTCATTAAAATCCATAAAGAAAATCTACTTCATTTCATTTCACCATTTCCCCATTATCCTATTCATCCAAAGAATATCTATTTCAGTTCATTTCACCATTTCCCCATTACCCTATTCATCTAAAGAAAATCTATTTTAGTTCATTTCAGCATTTCCTCGTTACAGTATTCATGAAAAGAAGCAGTTGTTATGGCCCCACCCCCTTTATTCCAAAGAAGCTTTACATTCTCCCAACACAAAACCTAGCCTACCACAACAAGAGGGCGTGAATATAACTTATGTACGGCACGACACATATATACCCTCATCAATCAACACCTTACATTGTCCGGTTATTTGAGAGCCTTGATTGATGAACGCCATCTAATTGGACTTCCACGTAACATTCGAATAGTACCTATGTGCAGTAAAGTAGAAACCTAACTTTCCCAGTTAACTTCTAGATGGTTGATAAAACCTCTCACAGACCCCCGTTGGAAACCTTAGAGGTAGCTGTACTCCATTTCGTCAGAGACAAAAATTTCTTCGGTTCATATTTGATGACAGTCTCCATGGGACCACTGGCTCATAAATTAATAATACTACATACATACATATACGGCAAGACGTAAAAAGAATATACGAGTGTTAGCTTCCTTTCAAAGTAGGTAGGGCTCATAGAAAATCATATATTCTCGTGCTGGTTGCTTGCGTTTTCCTCCGATATGAAAGATTGGAAAGAGGCCCAGGATTGAAGTTTCTACCTATTCTAGGGATCTAAATCTGAAAGAGCTTATTGATTGGAAAAACGATATACAAGCATATTTTGAGAATGAAAAAGTGGAAGATCCATAACGGGTCAAGTTTACAAAAATGAAGTTGAAGGGCCATGCTAGTATTTGGTGGAAGGAGTTCCAGTTAGAGAGAAATAGAAGAGGAAAAGGAAATATTACCAGATGGGATCAGATGGTAGACAAACTAAAGAAACAGTTCATTCCTGTGAACTACGAGTTGGAGTTGTTGAAGAAGCTGCAAGTATTGAAACAAGGTAACAAGTCTATTAAGGAGTATATAGAGGAGTTTTATAAGATTATAATCAGAACAAGCCATGCAGAGGACAACAAGGAGAAGGTAGTCCATTATATTAATGAGTTGAGGCCAAGTTTTCAAGAGGAGCTGAGCCTAGTCAGAATGACCACCATACAAGTGTTGATCAACATCCAAAATATTGAGAGGGGGAGTGAATTAGTATTCTCTGAAACCACTTAAGCATTTAAACATTCATTCCACATAGCATATTTAATTTGCAGTAAGAAAGGAAAGCATGAAAGCAACCATTAAAACACATAACACATGAACACCATATTTTTACATGGAAAGCCCAAAAAGGGAAAAATCACGGTGAGGATTAGCTCACAATATATTAATAACAATACCGGATACAAGTAGGCTCACTGCCAAAAGGACTCACTATCCAGAAAAGAAGTGCTCATTGCAGGTGGCTCACTACCAAAGGACTCATTGTCCTGAGTAGAAAGAGATAGAAGAAGTGGTGGCTCACTACCAAATATGAACTGCTAGAAAGGCATCTAACTTATGCAGAAGATACAGTTCCACTGAAGTTCAAAATACTGACTTAATACACTTCATCTTCACCACAATCTTATCTTATCCTTCTCTACATCATATTTCACTCTCTCTCTCTCTCTCTCTCTCTCTCACACACACACACACACACACACACACACACACACTTAGTTCTTTCACCTTCCACACCATGCCTCACACAAGTATTCAATCTTGTTTAAATACCGCAATCAAACAAAACATTAAACAGGTCGGCACATAGATGTACCATGTGATTTCTTGTCCTGTCGGCCCAAAACTCAACCCTATACGCTTTGTGGAGAGAACTAAAGCATGTAGTACATTTAGATAGGTCAACATAACCTATATTTACTCCCATAACTTTGTTCCATACATGACTTAATCCTCACAACTTCAACACCTTTAGGTCATCTCTAATGGTGAAGTAACAACATGAATTGATAGTTTGGTCACAACTCAACATGTGAACCATAAAAATGCTTACCACTTGGAGAGCACATGTATTTGACATCTGTAAACTTGTCCTCAAAATTGCATAGCAAAATATCCATCTGCGGTGGAATGCGGAGCATTCCAATATACCACTAACACTGTCATTACTTTGTCATCACAGAGTCTGATACTCTATCATCTCTATCTTTTGCTACGGAGGGCTTCAAGACCTGAAACTTTAGATTTAGACTCTTTTAATATGCATCAAAAATATCTTACAATTGCATAGCAAGCTTCTTCATAACAGAGCAATGTAGACTAAAATATTGTGATCATGTCTTAGGTTCTATACTGCAAATGCCTTAGCAACTTCTTCAAACCAACACAATTGTATCTTTATACTTTGTTGCCATCAATGACAAAACTACTCACTGTCATGCTCATCAGTCTCTTCATCATTATACTTATGTTGCCAACAATAAGATGCGTACCACTTTTCCATGAAGGTGGAAGAGAAGCTAAATAAAAGATTTGAAAGCAAGCAAAGATGAAGAGGTCATGGTGGAAGGACTGGTGGAAGATCCTATGGAGGCTAAAATGAAGATCAAAAGAAAAGTGAAGAAACATGAACTAGTCAAAATTAGAAAGGAGATAATGCCTACTGCCCTCATGACCAAAATAATGGTGAACAATGAAGAAGAGGAAGAGGAAGACCTGGGCAAGGACTTGAAAGAGGAGTTTTCAGAGGAACCTATTTCCAATGTGGAGAAGAAGGACATTGACCCTACAAGTGTCCTTAACATCAAGGAAGGACAAATAGAAGACCTGAAGGTAATGCACAAGTTGCACATGTAGATGAAGATGCGCAGTCTAAGCATTCTAAAGAAGTTGAAAGGGGTGAAACCCTAGTTGTCAAAATAACCTTATTAAATGAGGAGAAAGAACTAAATCAGAGGAAGAGTTTATTCCACACAAGGTGCAAGTGTGAAATTAAGTGTTGTGATATTATTATTGACAGCAGAAGCAATGATAATCTTGTCTTAGAGGAGATGGTTAACACGTTGAAGTTGACAAGGAGAAGGCATACACATGCATATCCAATTGCATGGTTGTAAAAGGACCATAGAGCTTTGGTCAATGAGCAGTGTTTAGTCAAGTAAAAGATTAGAGACTACCATGATGAGGTGATGTGTGGCATCATACCGATGGATGCATGTGATATGCTATTAGGAAGGTCATGGTAGTATGATAGGTGTGTTGTCCATGATGGCCATGCAAACACCTATTCCCTGAAAAAAGGATGGAGTTCGTCATAAGTAGAATCCCTTGAAGGAGGTGGAAGAAAACGTATGTAGTATTGCCAGAATTTGCTTGGTAGATGGTATGAAACACGAGCGTCATTGATTTATGTTGATTCCTATGATCATCCAGGAGAAATGTGAAGATGTGACAACAGAAGTCTTAGATCTATTGGAATAATTTCAAGACATTGTCTCTAATAATGTACCAGAAGGTTTATCACCGGTGAGGAAGATAAGTCACCAAATAGATTTGATACCAAGAGCTAGTTTGCCAAACAAGGCAGCCCATAGAAGACTCTTGCAGAGAATGAAGAGATGAATAGACAAGTTCATGAGCTGTTAAGGAAAGGAATGATGAAAGAGAGCCTAAGTCCATGTGTGGTACCTACAGTACTAGCACCGAAGAAAGATGGAGAGTGGAGAATGTGTACAAATTCCTGATCCATCAACAAAATTACAATCAAGTACAAATTCCCATTACCAAGGATGGATAATATTATGGATTACTTGAGTGGAGCCAGGTGATTTATGAAGATCGATTTGAAGAGTGGATATCACCATATCTAAATCAGAGAAGGAGATAAATGAAAAACAACCTTCAAGACTAAGGAGGGCCTATATGAATGGTTAGTCATGCCATTTGGGCTAACCAACACACCAAGCACATTTATGTGGCTCATGAACGAGGTGTACTAAAAGAGTTTTTGGGTAAATTTGTCATTGTTTATATAGATGATATTTTGATTTTTAGTAAGACCTTGGAGGATTAGTTGATGCATGTATGAAAAGGTTTTGAGAAGATGACAGAAGAAAAGTTGTTGATTAATATGAAGACATGTAGTTTCTCGAAGGAGTTGGTGTACCTAGGATTTGTTATCTCGTCTGAAGGTTTTAAAATGGATCTAGAGAAGGTCAGGGCTATCATTGAATGGCCTACCCTAAGGAGTGCTATAGAGATACGATATTTTCATGGTTTGGTAAGTTTTTATAGAAAATTTGTCAAAAAATTTAGTAGCATTTGTGCACCCCTAACCGAGACAATGAGAGGGGATAGAAGAGAGTTTAAATGGACTATAGGAGCAAACAAGAGTTTTGATACATTGAAGTAGAAATTCACAAATCAAGATGTTTTGGCACTTCCTGATTTCAATAAGGTATTTTAGGTAGATTGTGATGCTAGTGGCAGTGCTATAGGAGCTGTTTTGAGTCAAGAAGGTAAGCCCATTGTCTATTTCAGTGAGAAGATTAATGATGCCAGGAAAAAATATTATGTTTATGATCAAGAGTTTTATGTTATAGTTCAGGCTTTGAAGAAATGGAGATATTATTTGTCACCGAAAGAGTTTGTTTTATATACTGATCATCAAACTTTGTAGTATCTTAATAGTCAAGGAAAGTTAAATCAGGGGCACTTAAAATGGGTTGAGCTTTTGCAGAGTTATACTTTTGTTTTGAAGCAATGGAGTGAAAAGTCCAACAGAGTTGTAGATGCCTTAAGAAGAAGATAAACTTTGTTGATAGAGATGAAGATAGAGGTTATTGGATTCAATGAACTCGAGAATTTGTACCCTAAAGATCCAAACTTTACAGAGGCCTAGAAGGCTTGTTTGGAGCCTGTTACCTTGGATAGGACGAGATGGTTGGATTATATAATCCAAGATGGTATGTTGTTCAAAGGAAGCCAGTTGTGCGTTTCGAGGAGTTCCATGAGAGAGAACTTGATTAAGGAGTAGCATAGTGGAGGGTTGGTAGGACACTTTGGTCGAGATAAGACCATTTATCTTATTACTAAGAATTATTACCAGTCACAGTTGCATCAGGATGTGAAGAAATTTGTGCAAAGTTGCAGAGTATGCCAGATGGCCAAATGAGTGAGTTAGAATATTGGGCTATGTTAGCCATTACCATGGGGACCATGTGAGGATATCGGTATGGACTTTGTTCTTGGTTTACCGAGGACACAAAGAGGGCATGATTCAATATTTGTGGTGGTTGACAGATTTTAAAAGATGACACATTTCATTCTGTGTCAGAAAATCAGTGATGTTCACATTGCAGAGTTATTTTTTAGAGAGGTGGTTAGATTACATGGTCTACCAAGGAGTATAGTTTCAGATAGAGATACCAAGCTTGTTGGGTATTTCTGGAGGACCTTATGGAAGAAGTTGAAGACTGAGTTGAAGTTGAGTTTTGCAAATCATCCGCAGATTGATGGATAGACAAAGGTAGTGAATCAAAGTTTGGGCAACCTGCTGAGATTCTTAGTAGGAGATAAGCCCAAGGGATGGGATTTGATATTACCACAAGAAAAGTTTGCTTATAACAATTCTATCAATAGGAATAATGGTAAACCGTGATTCCAAATCATATATGTGAGTAGTCCAAGAAATGCTTTTGAGTTGAGAAAGATAGACAAAGGAGAGAAGAGCAGTGCTAAGGTCAAAGACTTTGCAGAGCACCTGAAGAGCTTGCATGAAGAGGTATGCCAACATATTAATAAAATGAATTCTTAGTAAAAGGCTAAGGCAGATCAGAAGCAAAATTTTAAGGAATTCAAAGTTGGTGATGAAGTCATAGTTCACTTAAGGAAAGAAAGGTTCCAAATGGAGAAATACAATAAGTTGAAAATGAAGAAATTTGGACCATGCAGGATCTTGAAGAAGCATGATTCAGGAAATGCATATGAGGTAGAGCTACCGAATGGAATAAACATTTCCCCTGTGTTCAACATTGCTGATTTAACAGAGTATCATGAATGTGGCATATGTTAGAGTGGTGCTGATACTGAGAGGGGGGGGTGAATCAGTATCTGAATAAAAACTTTATGATTCAAAAAAATAATCTGAGTTTCTTAATTGAACAGAATATCTTTACTTGTTACTTGAATCAACTGTATGACAGAATATCTTTATTTGATTCAACTGTATGTTCATGAGCCAAAACAAACTATACTGGAATGGAAAAGAAAAACTGAAATATGCAATGGTAAATCAAGAGCATCTCACAGAAACAAAACGACACAATAATTTGTCCTGAGTGGAAAGCCCCTGGCATAAAACCACTCGAAAAAATGCCTCACTGGCTTAGAAAACAATCTCACTGATTTACAGGCCTCACTGGCTAAAGAATATTGCCTCACTGGCTAAACATGTTGCCTCACTGGCATTTACAGCATTGCCTCACTGGCATCTGTTATTCACATTAAAAAACATTCTAATACAAAGGGATACTCTGTGTCATTACAATTCCACTCCACACCATGTATATAGTATCTATAATGCACATATATAGAAAACCATAATATATTCTGCATTATCCACACTATATATACAGGAGCACTTACATAATGCGAGTACCAGACAAATAACTGCATTTTGTTCCCTTTTCTATTTTTTTCTTGTAACAGAGTAAAAAACCATTTTCTGTAAAACCCATAACTGAAGCAATTAATACAAGGTTGCATTGTAGTAGAATCCATTTAACTGTCATAAAACGACAGTCACGGAGAACAAGGATCATTGATATACCGATACAAAGTAGATTTGGTAAACATTTGACCAAACCCTAACCGGAGTTTGAACAAGAAGAAACCACTTTTAAGAACTGTTGAAACTGTATCTGGAATATAATCCATTTCACAGCAAAATGAATACCGTTTTCAAAAAGAATCTTAACAAAAAAAACTGTCGGTGTTACCATATATACCATGCATAAAACCCAAAATACTTTTATACAAAGCAATGATAACATTCAAAAACCGGATGAGAAAGGAAGAACATTTCCTCGTGAAACTGCCAAAAGATATCATAACTGACAGAAATAAAATCAAACAATGTCACCTGTTTTGCCGAAGTCAACTGGAGCCTTTTGACGGACAGAACTTCCTTTTCTTTTTCCATCATTACTGAGTAAGATAGGAGATTCAAAACAGAACCGCAGCTGAGAGCAAAGAAACCTTTCCTTCTCATCATGACGGCGCAGGGTATGAAACCCTAACCAAAAACTTTGCTCAAAAGACAAACTGATGTTTTTGTGCCCCTTTTTGATTATTGTTTAATACACAAGAAACCGGCGCTTCAAGTCACCGCTAAGAGAAACCGGTGATACTTACTTACAACACACTAATGCCTTTACCTCAGCAAAAACTTGTTTGAGAGGTAATCAAAGAACAAGAGCCGCGGAGAAGATGTGGTGGGCCACATAAGCTCACAAAAGAACCACTGCCATGTCATGTGAAAGACAAAAATATTAGCGGTGTCCAATGCCACAAAACAAAAACATTAATATACATGAAAGTGCTGTGGTCAAAAGAACCATCATGTTGACCGAAGCTTGAACCACGGAGGTGTCAAAAAAGAACACAATGACCACCTTTGTGCCAAGCCAAAAGAAACCACTGAAAATCAGAGAATGATCAACCTGAATAAACAACCAACTGCCAACCTGTATATAATTCACTTTGCCAGAGAATGAACAATCTGAATAGATAATCAATTGCCAACTTGTATATAAGCAACTCTGCCAACAATTGCATTTGCATAAGATCTGACCAATTGCCAACTTGTGTATGATTAACTTTGCCAACAATTGCATTTGCAAATGATCAACAGAATACATAAGATATCCAGAGAATCATGATAAGACAGAGAGCCAACATTCAACATGTGTGTTTGAACATCAGGGACAACAACACAGCAGAAAGAACAACAGCATAGAGGATGGACTAACAGAAGAACAGTGGAGTATGTCAACATCTACTTCAAAGGAGGAAATAAAAGAAATCTTGGATAGCTGTGTGGGAAGAAATACTTGGAACAAGAAATATGAAGAATATCTGGTGAAGTGCAAAGGAATGTCTATCGAAGAATCTTCTTGATTGTTTAAGGCAAAGGTTGACCATTTGGGTTTTGCTCGAACACTGAGATGTGACAAGGTCACTTCTCAAATTAACCTGGTTGTTTGATGCAAGAGCATCTAGTGGTGTAAGGGCAAGTTGTGTAAGGGCAATCTTGCATCACCTAAAAATGATGATTTTGTTTTATGTTCTTTTCTATTTTTGTATTTTTGGATACCCATTTGCTCGAATAATGATTTAGAACTTTCAAAGTTTCTAAAAAGGCTAAGAATACCAGGACTTACTATTTTTAGTAACCCTATATCAGAGAAGCAATTGACCCCAAGATTTTTTCCAAAGCTTCGGAATAGCAACATAAATTTTCTTGGTAAATTTTAGCCCAAGATCATGTCTGGATTTCAATATATTAAAGTTTTAGTTTTTGAGGTTCATGGAAAAAGCTTCAGAATCAAATTTGAGGCATTTAGAGGTTCCGTAATGTCTTGGAAATTTCATGGAAATTAAAATATCCCTTAAAGAGACATTGTGTGCACCTTCAGTTTTCTACGAGCTTTCTAACACATTAAACAATTTGTTAATCGTACACCCAGTTCAAAAGTTATGGCTCTGGAAGTTGTGCTACCTAGTTTCTTAATTTTTGAATTTTGAACATTCTTTCTTAGGCGGGAAAAAGGGACAATTGGGTTTATTTTGGCGCCCAAATCGAAGTTACACATTCAAAACAAGCTGACATTGGGGAAATTACACTAAGTGGTGTTGATGCATATTTATAGCCTATTTTTAATAGTTCCGGAGGCAGTAGTAGGAAGAGGAGTTATTGGCAACTCTTGTTCATGCGAATAAGGAGGTCAATAGATATCAAAGATAGCTCCAAAAGGCTCTGTAAGTTAGATATTTCTATTGTAAGATAGTCCATATTGCTGTAATAAAAGGGCATATGACCCTGGGAATTGTATTTCAGGTTTGTACCCTTTTACATGTGCAAGCTTAATGAAGAAATTATGAAATAGTTTGTAGTTTTCTTAACTAATCTTTCTTCAGATCTTGTTCGTGTTTATTTGAAATCTATAAATTGTTATTATATGTGTTTTGGGAGGATGGAATCAACCCTCATCAAAAGTTTGATTTATAGGATTCAACATGCATTCACAATCCCATAGTTAATAGTGGATTCAAAATGATCAATGTAGTGTAAAAAGGGCAATAATATTCTAGGTTGATAGTTACAATAAATAGATTTTGCAACTATATAGTTTAAAAATAAATGCATTTTATCCCCTATTTGTGCCAAACTTGCCAATTTTAAAAGGAAAAGTGTTTTGTCCTCTATTGTGTTTAGGTTACATAACTCACATAATTCACAGTAAATATTCATGCATAGGTAGAGACATCTACGAAGTATCTTCTTTCATTCCTAATAATTTTGAACAACTAAAATAAGAAAATACACATACATATCTTGTGGATGTATAAAAACCTTTCAAGTTCATGGGAAAAACATGTGTAGAAGCTCCCATTGGTGGCAAAAAATCCTTGCAAAATTCCATACTCAAGTCATGTAGTCTAGAAATATAAGCATCCACTCGCAGAGCAACTAAAGAATGTGAAACCAAGGCATCGTACTTTGTCACTATTTTCATTGCCACTATGCCCAAATCATTACTAACATGCTTATACTCACCTCCCTCTTTGAATCATGTATCCCATTCTTCTCTTTAATGAACTTTTCCCTTGCAACCTATCCTAACAGACATTAAAAAATAATTAAACAAAGCTTATAATTAGAGATTTTAAGTTTCTATAGTGCATAAATTCTTACAAGAGAGGGTTTTTGGATTAAAAAATTGTACAAATTACTTAAAGAATCGAACTTTCACAATCACAAATTTTCATAATCACTAATTTTGATCTACCATCAAAATGACTCATGTTTTCTACTGTATACAAGCTTTTAAAACAAAGTTGGAAATTTATGGAAATTTATTTTATCCACCTATATTTCCAAAACGAGTGCATGTAGAAATCTCACTGCTTTAAAACCTTATAACTATTTTGTACAAACAACTATTATTCATTTCTTCAACAATAATTCTCCTCACAAAAAGTGTCCCTTTAACTAGTATGCCTAAGTTATCTTAAAACAACAAACAAAAAAGCCAATGATGCAAAGAAATAGAAAAATGATAAAAGCATATTAAAATTTATCTGTAATAGTATTCTACATAAATTACTTTGAAATGAGATGAAAATCTAGATTACTACTCAAAAGCAAGTAAGGGATTGAATTCTAGTAGCAAAAGAATTAAATTTTACTTCAACTAGCTCAAAAAAATTAGTGATAATAACCTTACACATACCTGATCATTCTGGAAACAACAAAAGTAGTCAGAAGGCTGCCAGTGGGGGAAGACAATGTTAGGAATGGAGGAGCCACGAACATCTATGTGCAACCTCTGAGAATAGCCACTACTATTGCCATTGTTGTCTTTGCAAGGATTTGAACTTGAACTTCCTCATCTGTTAGGATTACCATCTTTTAGTCTTTACCGTGGCCATAACTTTTTTCCCCAAAGCTGAGAGGTTTGCTTGCTTGCTTGCCGAGAGTTTTGGGCAAGCCACCATTTTCATTAGCATTGGAAAAAGAAGGTGGAGTTGCTCCGCTTCTTTGGTGAGTGGAATGTAAGGCATGAAGACCACTGTAAATCCTTAGCAATAATAACGACACAAAACAATTTTGAAATCTCTTGCCACAAAGCAAGCAGTGACACATTCTCTACATAAAATCTAAGTAGTAGCTAGTTGCATATACACCTACCTTGCATCAAGTCCTACAAGGAGAACTTGGAACCCACAACACCACCACATTTACAATGCCAAAGAACATTAGGAAACCTCCAAGATTTTCCCTTCCCTCATTTTTGATTGGATATAGTAATTTAGTTGATTCTTGCAAATGAAGCGCTCCTGGCCTACCGTGTCCCAGATCTGTGCTTTGATATATGTGCCATTGATTTCCATGGTCTGTGTTTGAAACTCCACACGGATCGTCGACTTTGAGTTGGGATTAAACTCATTCCTTGCATATCTCGTCAACAGATTCAATTTTCCAATGGTAGAGTCAGCTATTAATACAATTTTGAAAAGATAATCTTCAATTTGCTCTATTCGCATATGTCATCATCTTAGGGTTTCAAGGGAAAAAAGAACCAATTTTTTTTTTTTAAATATCCAACGATTTTGCAATTTTTTGTCAAATGCCATAAATGTGCCATTAAAATAACATCATTCCCAACCGAGGGAAATAATTGGATATGGCAAAATAGAATTTGGACAGGAAAATCTTTAAAAACTTTATGTAATTGATGCAAAATTCTACACTTGAGATTTCAATCTTATAAATCGCCAAGATTGCAAAAAAATCAAGCATATTTCAAAAAAATGGAAAATATCAAGACAAATTTTCATCACAAACACCAAGAAACAAAATCTTATCATAAATTACAATGACTGGAGAAACGTTTAGGCAAAAACAAAACAGAGGGCCACAATTTTTACTGCTAGGACAAATTTTGTATTTCTGTGGTTAACATGCAAACTGCACTAAGTATTATTTGTCCCATTCTTGAAAATGCAACCTTTACAACAACGATGGGTTATATTGCACAAATATTTTTACACCTACCACAATTTTCAGTGTGCTTCGATGCAAAAAAAGGGAAACTAAAAGTTCACCCACCCTCATTGTTGCATTCCTTGAAGAAGACAGAGATCTTGTTTTGTGTAAGGGGACAAGAACAAGATGGCCTTCACTAGCAAATCCATGAAAGAAAGAAAAAAAAATGCCATAAAAATGTTGATGAAAACTACAGACAAACTTCTAGGGCGCAACAAAAAACACCATGGAGACGTAGGATGCTTGACAAGGTTTTGAGGGGTTCGAAGGGAGGCATGAAAAATGTGGAAACATAGACAAGGCACATGCACTGCTTTGTATAATGCCACACAACAACACGCACCCCGTGTCTAATCTTGAGCAAAATTCGGAAAGCTACAAAACATTAGTGGAAGCTCAAATATTTCTTCGGCAAGCTTTAGCAAAACAAATCTCCCTACTCCAAATTAAAAACACTGTGTAAAATATGCCTCCAATCAAAAAATGACAAAAATTAGGAAAAATTTATAAAAAAATCCTAATCTTTACAACTTGTTAAATTTTTCTACAGGTATAAATTGTAAGAAAAACAAATACAAATATAGTGAGGTGAAAACAATAGTCTCCCCCTAAAACAGGGACTCATAAAAACTAAATGTAACACAAAAACAAAATCAAATGAGAGTTGGCATAACTATGTAAATTTCAGTAGACCTCATTAAAATCTATAAAGAAAACCTACTTCACTTCATTTCACCATTTCCCCATTACCTTATTCATCCAAAGAAAATCTACTTCACATCACTGCATTTCACCATTTCCCCATTACCCTATTCATCCAAAGAAAATGTATTTCAGTTCATTTCAGCATTTTCCCCGTTACTGTATTCATGAAAAGAAGCGGTTGTTACGGCCCCACCCCGTTTAATCCAAAGAAGCTTTACATTCTCCCAACACAAAACCTGGCCCACCACAAGAAGAGGTCGTGAATATAACTTGTGTACGGCACGGCGCATATATACCCTCATCGATCGACACCTTACATTGTCCGGTTATTTGAGAGCCTCGATTGATGAACGTGGACTGCCACGTAACATTCGAATAGTACCTGTGTGCAGTAAAGCGGAAACCTAACTTTCCCAGTTAGCTTCTAGATGCTTGATAAAACTTCTCACACACTGCCGTACTCCATGGGACCACTGGCCCGTAAATTAATACTACATACGTACATATACGGCAAGACGTAAAAAGAATCTACCAGTGTTAGCTTTCTTTCAAAGTAGGTAGGGCTCAAAGAAAATCATATATTCTCGTGCTGTTTGCTTGCATTTTCCTCCGATATCGAGCAGCAGTGCATCACACAATTCCACAAAGCGGAATCACAATTAAATAGTGTTATCTATTTAGTGGCCGCTGGCGCCGGCCCCTCGGAAAAAAGCGTGTGTGCGTAAAATGGAGGAGACCTGTCACAGCCATTGATTGAAGTCGCAGGTCGCGACCTCCCTGCACACTTTATATCATTACAGTGCTAATAATGGCGGTAGCACTACCATTAACACAAGCAGAGTAAATGAGGGCTTATTGGGGAGCAGAGACGGAGTAGAACAGAACGGATCATCTCAGTTTGGTAAAGAGAAAATGGAGAGAATGAGGAGCAGGAGCAGAGCTTGTGGGAGTGGCGAGAGTGAGAATGTATCAAGTTGTTCTGGAGAAGGGCAGAGCTCTACTTTGAGTGCGGACGTGAGCGGTGATGGCGATGGGGATGGTTTCAGCTCTGAGACGCCGAGCTTCAGGCGAGGATATAACGATGAGTTGGAGAACACCACTTCTGAGGGATCATCGCCCTTGGGATGGCCTCTCGGGAGGTCGGATACATCTAATTCAGGCTCCTCCACGGCTCCTCTGCCGCTCACCGGGGGCCGGGACACGGTCATATGGGAGGACAGAAATGACAAGCTATACAATGATTTATCAGGTGCCTTCGCTGCCTTTTAGCTTCTACATTTCATCATTTCCTAACTCGCAGATGTAAATTGTCCACTATTTTGGCTTTATCATATGTTTTTAATGCTATAAAATTGTAGATGTACTACTTTTCCCTTGTATATTTGATCTGTGCACTGTGTATTTTGGCATTTCATTTCTTCGAGAAAGCGAAAACGGAATTTACAAATTATATAGGCCCAGCGTTAGTAGTCACAAATTTCCCAGCATTTTGACTTGTTCATGCCTGGAAATTGCAGTTGTAATCACTTGCGTTTCTAACTTCTTTTCTTTTTCTCTTTGTGCGCTGTGATGTTAATTTTCAACATTTTACTTTGTTTTCTTCTAATCGCTGAAAAATTACTGCGGTCTTTAACTTTTGTTGTCTGTCAAGGAACATAAGCGTATACATTTTGATGCGTTTTTTTTCAGTTAATCGTATTTCTAACTTTTCATGCCAGAAATTTGAGCTTGATTTGTCATCGGTGCGCCGTGATTTTAACAATCCGTATGTTTTGGACTAAGAACAAAGATTGTACATTTTGCGTTTGTCTCTCCTTTGCGTAAATAGTCTAATTTTTCAGCGTTTTGGCTTCATTGTGTTTTTACTGTCAAGAAATTGTAGATGTCTGTTTTGTAAGTGAATTTTAACATAGCTTCCGCCTGTCAGTGTAAGCAGATAGAAATTCTTCAGCATCTTGGCTTTACTACGTTTCTATTGCGAGAAAATCTTGCATTTTTGGTTGCACTTGTAAGTGCTCTTTGTACGCTTTAACATTTTCTATCACCCGCAGAAACTAGCACAAGATTCGTTATGTTTTGATCTTTTATGTCGCAGTAATTTTTTAAGGCATATCATGCTGTACTAAAAATAAAAAGGGCAAATGCTTCTATTGCAAATTCCCTTGATTTGCAAAAAACTGTAGAGGTTCTGCAATAACACCAAAATCTCTGGAATGACTGGAATCTGTTCACCATTTTGGCCACAATTGAATCGCAGCCCTCAGGCTATGTGTTTCTACTTTTACCTCGATGTAAAATTGGGTGGAAGTTATTCCCGTTTTGTCTTTTAGTAGAAAATTGTATGCACTTTGAAATTATTCCTCGGCATTTGTCGCTTTTTAGTCTATCCTTTGCATTGTCATTTAGTAACCAGGGCTTGGCTGATGTTCTGGTTTCATCTAATTATGTTTCATGAAATATTTTACCCCAACATTTGCCGCTTTTTCTTCGAGGGATCTTCTGATTTCTTATAGTCAGGTTTAATCAAATATTTTAACAGCACTCCTCCTTAGCTGTTTTTAATAGCAGATAAGGAAATAAAATCCTCCTTAATCTTGATGACTTTTTTTTGTTATATTGAATTGGTCCTAAGGAGAAAAGTAGAATTATTCAATATTCAGACGTCCTTGAGATTCGCTTGCTTTTTGTTAAATATAAAAATGTTGAACCATTAACTTTTTAACTCTTCATTCTCGACCGAAATTCTTTTCTTTTGTGTTAATGATGTTTATTTCGTGCGGTAAGAACTAAGAAACATATTGTGCCTTCAAATGCGGAGCTTGTATTTTTTTTCTTCTCTATAATCGATATCAGTAAGAACTATTAACTTAGAAACTTACAAAGTTCTTCTACGTGCTAGCTCTATTTCGTTGAACAACGGTGTGTCCGCATTCTTTTCTTTCCTTCTTATCATTTCGCGCTTTTGAAACTCTAGTAAAACTTTCCTCAAAATTCAGCTTTAATTTATGACAATGCTCCAAGAAAAAGAGATAATGCTTCTTCGAAAGTATTTTGTTTTGTGTTGTTCTTAACTAGAAAGTTGTGTTACTGACAAAAAAGCGATTCTTAACTTCAAGCTCGAGGAAGAGCTTTAGTCTCTGTTTAGTGGTATTATTTATTGTTTCCGGATTTCTTTACAAGAATACGGTGTTTGGTTTTCTGAAAAATCTTGTGTGAAAATGATAGAAAATTAGTTGTTCACTAATTTTTTTTTTTCCTGACCTTTGTTTATTATGGCTACAGAATTTCTTCAGATACGTAAAACAATAATTTTGACATTTTTGCCTCTTTTCTGAGTTTTTCTCTTTTATGTGTTTTTCTTTTTCTGTAATTTGTGAGAGGGTAAGGTATGAGTCATTAACTTTAGTAACTCAAGTTTACTTGTATCTGTTGCAGAAATTGAACTGATGAAAGAAAGGTTTGCAAAACTGCTGCTGGGTGAAGACATGTCTGGTGGTGGAAAAGGGGTCTGCACTGCACTTGCTATCTCTAATGCGATTACAAATCTCTCAGGTATATTTGTTCTTGATGCTCTTAATATCATAGATTATATTGTCGTGTAGGGTAAGGCATTGTTGGTTGTTGACAAATGTGTTGAGATGCTGTTCATATGGAACAGTTAGGACTCGAACCTAGGACCTTCCATTTGCTGCTGGAGTGCTCTATCAACTGAACTACTAGCCCCTCTGTGGCCAACCCATTGTCAGTCTGGATGTGGCTTATTTCCAACACCCCCCTTAAACCATATTGCAAGTGTTTGGGGCTCCTATCCTAGCTTTGATACCAATTGTTGAGCTGCTGCTGCTATGGACCAGCTAGGACTCGAACCTAGGGCCTTCCATTTGCTGCTGAGTGCTCTACCAACTGAGCTATTGGCCCCTCTGTGGCCAGCCCATTGTTGGTCCGGGTGTGGCTTATTTCCAACAAAATGTCCCAGAAATACAAGTGCACTTGGGTATGAATTTGCAAAAATAATAAAAATGTGCAAGCTATAGCAAGTATACAAAATTTCTATTGCCTATATAAGTAAACTTAAAACTTTTCCAAACAAAATGTAAGGTAAGCAAAATTTTTGCTCTCGACGGATTTTTTTACAGATGTTATGTTGTAAGGCAAGCTGAAGCCAATGAATACTTTTCCAATCAACATGTAAGGTAAGCAAAATCTTTGTTGTCGACGGATTTTTTTACAGATGTTATGTTGTAGGGCAAGCTGAAGCCAATTAATATCCCGTAGACTACATTTAACGGTAATCATTTATAGGATAGAAAGTAGGCATGTATCCTTCATCTTACGATATTGATGTTCAACCAACCTATAAATGCAGACCTGGCCTCACCTCCTGCCAGTTTAACTGTAGAGATATTTTGGGAGGTTTATTTTCTTAAAAATAGAACTTGTTGTAACTGCCCTGTTTTGGGGGAAGAGATCACATGACTGCTGTAGAATAGCTTGAAAATAATCTGCTAGTTTTTAGTGATAAAAATAGGAATTAATAGTAGATGATTCTGCTTGTTTTCTATCTCCTTGTATGTAAGGGATTTATTAGAAGTTTGAGTGGTAGTAGTGCTGCATTGACAGATTACACCAAGGGGGAATCATTTGCCTGGACTCAAGCAGCTGAAAGGAGTTTTAAACAACTTAAAGTAAGGTGATGGAAACTCCAATCCATGCCTTACTAGATTTTGAGAAAATCTTTACCATTGAGTGTGATGCTTTAGTGGTGGCAACTAGAGGGATGTTCAGTCAAGAAGGCAAGCCAGTATGCTATTATGATAAAGAACTATATGCTGTAATGAAAGAACTTGCACAAGAGAAGAATACAACAGCAAATACTTGGAAATATAATAGGAATTACTTGCAAATACTCAAATAATAATAAGACACTTCAAGGGGGCAACCTCCAAAAGTCGTCAACAAGAACATAATTCGCTATATGATGATAATAAACTGACCATTACCTTCTATATATACCATACTTATGCCATGGAGACCACCCAGGCCATCCTAACTACCTATATAAAACTATAGAAATGATAATATAACTTCATTAAAGTTTATGCTAGCCACAGGTTGGCTGCACATATCCACATGCATGCTATAGGTTAAGGGTGTAGCATATGCTATTTTGAAATTTTCAAGAAAATAAAATAATAGAGGGACTACCTATTGCACAAAGAATTCGTTTTGTTGAGAGACAATAAAGCACTGAAATATATAAATTCTCAAGCCAAGTTGTCCCATAAACATGCCAAATGGATATCTTTTTTGCAAAGTCATACATGTGTAGAGCAACATGTGAGTTGAAAGACTAACATTGTGGCTGATGATTTAAGTAGGAGATCTCACCTACTTGTCACGATGACCAATGGGATTGTTGGAGTTTGAAGAAATGTAGGAAGAAAATGCAGCTGATCCCATTTTCAGCAAAACTATTTATGCCATCAATTATTCAGCAGATGTAGATAAAGAGTTTTATGACAAATAGTTATTGGCTGACGGATTTTTGTTTAAGGAGCTCCAAATTTATATTCCCATTGGGTCTAGGAAGGAAAAGCTGATTAGGGAAATTCATGCGAATGGATAGGCAAATCACTTTGGAAGGGACAGAACTTACAGGTTGGCAAGTAAATTTTTTTGGCCTCAGTTGAGGAAAGATTGATAAGTTTGTTTCCACACGTAGAGTTTGCCAAGTTGCTAAAGGTGGAAAACAAAACATTGAATTGATATTTCCATGGATTTTGTCTTGGGGCTGCTTGTACTAAGAGAAGTGATGGCTCATTTTTGTTTTTGTGGACTGATTCTCTTAAACGGTCTACTTTATTCATTGCAAGAAGACTGGTGAGTATGAGGAACTGTTTTTAAAAAAGTTTGTAAGCTTAATGGAGTACCCAAGACCATTACAAGTGACTGGGATACAAAGTATCTATCACTTTTTGAGGACTTTGTAGAGAAAGTTTGACAATAAATTGCAGTATACTTTAGCTTATCAACCTTAGATGGATGGTCTGGTGGAGGTGGTAGTAAAAAATTGGAAAATTTTCTTTGGAGCTTAGTTGGTGAGAACCCAAGGGGGAATGAGATTTGGTTTTTGCCACAGGTTGACTTTGCTTCTAATTCCAGCATCAACAGGTCTACAATTAAGCCTTCTTTTTCAAATGGTTTTTGGAAACAACCTTAAAGAAGGAGTCGATTTAATTGATCTTCATGAGAGAAATGGATTAGTTGAGATATATAGGCTTTACCTCCAACCACAGACTTGGTGGTCCCTCGCTCATCTTCCCACTGGAAGAGGCTCGATGATTTATCATGCATGACATACAGTTGTATTACAGACTTGTGTAGGTGTGTGAGGTTCTTGGTTAATTTGGTTGAACTGTCAACTTGTCACCATCTATCATCCTCTCTTGGATGATACTTTCCCTTGCCACGTGGGTGGGGGAAGGATTATCTTGCATCCAACTCGTATCCAACCAAATAGTAGTTAGTCTGTTAGGAAAATAAATTATAATCACAATTTTAAATAAATATCAAATGCATATAATCAATTTCCATATCATGAATATTCTGCCAAGATAAACAAAGCATCAATTGTCTCATTATAGTGCAGTAAAAATAGAATAATAAATATTAAATCTGCACATTAATCTGTTCCAAATAGATAAATAAAAATGGGGTGTGACATTGAATTTATTTCTTTTGAATCTAGTGCTTCCACAACAATTTTATGATCATTGTTAGTAACAGGCAGAAAAAAAAGTAGAATGAAAATCAGGTGGACTATATTTGTCTAGTTGCCTTCTTTCTAGAACCAATCTACTTAAGATTGGATTGTGAGGTTTGTCTTTTTCTAGTTCACCTTCCTCTATTGATTCATATTCAGATACAGATTCTTCATGTTTTAATTTAAATTGTACCTTTTCTTTTTGTTCCCTTAGTGGTGGTTCTTTCTGCTTTGGAGGCTTTTAAACCTATTGAAAGATTACATTGCAACTGTAAACAATTTTCTTTTTTTTGGGTTTAAAAGCTTATATTCTTTTACAACATTGCTATACACTTCTCTGCTTTATAAGCCAACTGAGTTCTCCTTTCCTTTCGAACATCTGCACAAGCATCACAACCAAAAACTCTCAGATGTTGAAGACAGGGTTTCTTACTAGTCCACACCTACAAAGTTTTATCAACAAATGCTAATGTAGACAATCGATTGATCAAACAACATGTAGCCTGCTGCTTTTTTCAGAATAGATGTTCTAAACTTGCACCACTAAGCATACTCAATTTTTCAATCAGCATCCTCTTCATTCTCTTTGCAATTCCGTCTTGTTGTGGTATGTATGTAGTTGTCTTTTGCCTTGCTATTCTGCATTGCTTACAAAACTGCTTGAACTCATTTAATCAGAACTTTTTACCATTATTTATCGTCATTCACCATTATTTATCGTCAACACTTTTATCTTTTTCCCTGTTTGGTTTTCTATGAGAGCCTTAAACTCTTTGAATTTATTGAAAACCTCATATTTCTATTTGAGGAAATATTCCCTTGTTTTCTTGGAGAAATCATTTATAAATGAAACATAAAACAATTTTTTTCCTAGTGATAGAATAGGGACAAGTCCAAACATATCAGTATATATTAGTTGCAAAATCTCATTTGCTCTTGTAACATTAGTGTGGAGTTCTATTTGATTCTGCTAAACATATACGTAATGTTTACATAAATCAAAATATAAGGAGCAATCAAAACTTCCTTCAGCCATACCTTTAGTGTGCAAAGCTCAAAGGTCTTTATCTTCAATATGTCCCATTCTCTCATACCAAAGTATTATTTTTTGCTAGAGGCAACATATAGGTTCCAATCTCAGGGACATCAAAGCTATTACATCTATCACTCATATTGCTTTCCTCAAGCTTGAATAGTGTTCTAGGGCAAACTTCTCTTGCCAACACCATTGCTTCTTGAATCATTTTGCAATCATCTTTGTTAAATATTATCTGCACACTTGCATCACTCATTTTACTTATAAGATTTCAAGCCAACTAAGGAATATGTAGAACCCTAGGGAGGGGATTAATCCTTCCATGTTTAAACATCAGCATGACTCTCCCGTGCCTTACGACTTGACGAATTGTCTCATAAGAAGACATCACTTCCATTATAATTTTTATATTTACAAAATCACTCCTTGTGAGGAGCCATATAAATCAACCATGCATCATGACACTAAGTGTACTTGAAGATTGCTTCTCTAGTGGAGGGGGCATTATCAAGTGCCTTACCTTTATCAACCTTCTTAAATTTGCACTGCTTCTGAAAATGCCCAATTTTACGGTAGTTCCAACATTTCTTTATAGGTCTCCTTGGAGATATACATTTACCTCTAGACTTCGATTGTTTATCTTGTAGCTTGTTTATATTTCTCTCATGGGAATGACATCTCACAAACAAGGCATCCTTTGTTAGATTTTTCATGGATTTTCGCTACATTTCCTCTAATAGCAAGGATGCGACTACCTCCTTTGAGCTTTAATTTATATGATGTACTACTACATGAATTTGGCAAAGAACATAACAAAATAATACATTTATCTTTATCCATTTCAACATCAACTGAGGCAAATTGACCTAGTACAATGTTAAAAGCATTTAGACGTTGTCACAAGGTTGCCATCATTCATCCTAAAAGAATACAACTTCTTTTGAAGAAAAAGTTTGTTTACTAAGGACTTTGTCTAATAAAAGGTCACGTCTTATCTCACAGTTCCTTGGCATTGACTTGCCCTGAGACATTCAACAATACTGAATCTAAAAGGCACAACTGGATTTAACTTGTTGTATTCCTATCAATCTTTGTTTAGTCTTCTTCCATCTCACTTGAGGGCTTCTTCCCTGACATAGTAACCCAATGGTCTATATCTACAAGAAGATCTTAAGCTTCCATAATACGAAGTTCTGGCCATTAAATTTCTCAATTTCCCTCCTTGAAGTGCTCGCCATTTTGTCTTCGCATGTGAGATTCATGTACATAGAGCTCCCACTCAAGAAAAGGTTTATCATAGAGCCAATATGTCCTTGCTCTCAAATAATATCTAATCCCTAGCTCTGATAACAAATGAAGAGAAAAATACTGATAAACATATTCAAGGAGAAACGATGCTAACATAATTTGAAACACAGCAGAAATAATGGTACACTTACAGTATAACAGAAAGATTTTACCCTGGGAAATCCTTTTGGAAAAAACTAGCAAAAACAACACTTAGTTTATTAAGTCAACCATACAATACAATGAGATATTTCTCACTTGTGCTTAACCCTCATCCATATGCGAGTATTTATAGGCACATCAGTATAAGAAACTGCTAAACATTATTGCAATACGATGAGTATAAAACCATGGACCGAACAAACCATAAGGCACCCCAATTCTTTTTTACAGGGGCTCCCACCCCCATATCCATGAGCCGGTTTCTGTCCCAGACCCCACTAATTGTGGCGTCGTGCACAGTCTATAAGGGGTGCAAAACATAAAGCATACAACAAATATCCAACAGGAGGGAGTTTTTTATGGGGAGGGTGCAGTAGGGAGTTGGTGTGGGAAAAGAGCTGTAGCTGCTCTGCCTAAAATACAGTTGCCATATTTCCAGAATCGATGGTTTTTGTATTAAGAAGTTTGTTGTTTGTGTGTGTGTGTGTTTTGCAAATTCCATTCTCTTCTCTCCTTGTGTCTCAGAACTCTGCTATCTATTCTGGTGTTCTGTGTATTTTTTATAACAAAGTTGCAGGTGTGTTTTTGTATCATAAGAAGCTCTCATGAAAAGGTGTTTTTCTGGTAAGACATAGCTTAAGAATTTGAAGACACATTTTCTCTGCCAAATTAATGAGCAGCTAGTTAATCTGTCTGCATCATATACCTTTGGAAATGTATACATGTAAAAAAGCAACTCATTTTGTCTGACAGATTCATCACCACTAATTTTCTTTAAGTTCTTGATATGTCTTTCGGTGATTCGAACTTTGATTATCAGATTTTCTGTGTCTGGTCATTGTAATGACTCATTTGTGGTTAGCTTGCTTAACATTCGACTCAATTGAAAAGATTGGTCCCTAGTTTTAGGAAGGTTCAACTCTCCCACAAGTTAAGAAATATTGCATTTACTGTGGCAGCTTCTGTTTTTGGTGAGCTTTGGAGGCTGGAACCCCTAGCTTCACAGAAGAAATCAATGTGGCACAGAGAAATGGAATGGCTCCTTTGTGTTAGTGATTCCATTGTTGAACTCATACCCACTTGGCAAGAGCTTCCAGAAGGTGCTAGTTTGGAGGTAAGAGTCAGTCAATTTGGCCATAGGTTTTGGAATTGTTTTTAACCTATTAGTAAAATTGAAGTGTGTAAAATCCGAGTTACAAAACAATGTAATGGTTGCTAACTAAAATTCTTCATGCTGTCTGTAAATCAGGTCATGGTGAGCAGGCCTCGTTCAGATCTATACATCAATCTTCCAGCTTTGAAGAAGCTGGATGCCATGCTACTTGTATGTTGATCATCCCCTATAGCTCTGTTATTTCAATAAAATCTTGCTACTTGTATGTTGATCATCCTCCATGGTTGAGTGTTATTTTAATAAAACCTTGCTACTTGTATGTTGATGATCCTTTATAGATGAATGTTATTTCAACTTAGCTAGGAAATTCATATGATTTTACCATTATTGTTACTTTTTCCACGAAGTCTGCCTCTCAGCTGGAGTTACCTTTTTCCAGGAAACTTTGGATAGTTTCAGCGATACTGAATTTTGGTATGTGGATCGAGGAATTTTGTTTGGAGATGTAAATGATGATGGGTGTGTTCCACTCAGGCTGCCTTCTCAACGGCAAGAAGAAAAATGGTGGTTGCCCACCCCCAGGGTTCCTCCAGACGGCCTACCTGACAGTGCAAGAAAGCGATTGCAACATCATCGAGAGTGTACCAATCAGATCCTAAAGGCAGCTATGGCAATCAATAATCAAGTCTTGTCAGAGATGGAGGTTCCCAACAGTTATTTAGAAACTCTCCCAAAGGTATGCTCTGTTGAGGATTTTCTTGGACCATGTATAATGGACTTGACCTAAGCATTGTTTTTGTCCTCGAGACATAGCATAACTGGTTAAGTCTTTGTTTTCTTGTCTTTCAGAATGGGAAGGATAGCCTTGGTGATATCATTTATCGCTACATAACAGCAGAACAATTTTCTCCAGATTGTCTTCTAGATTGCCTCGACTTATCATCTGAACATCACACTTTGGAAATTGTGAATCGCATTGAAGGTGCTATACACGTGTGGAAGCAAAAACTTCATTCAAAACACACAAATAGTGGAAGGGATAACAGATCCACCTCCAAGTCTTCCTGGGGCAAGATGAAAGACTTTGTTGGAGATGTTGAGAGGAGAGAGCTCCTTGCAGAACGAGCAGAAAGTCTCCTATTAACCTTGAAGCTCAGGTTTCCTGGCTTGTCACAGACAATTTTGGATATGAACAAGATACAGTACAATAAGGTGCTTTATTTAGTTGAATCTGTCTTTTAAAATGTTTATTTTGAAGCACATGTAGGATCCTTAGCTACAAATGACCCACATCAATAGTGCGGATTCAACTACAGAGAAAATTTGCACTAAATTCGCACTGTTGTGTGCCAATTCTGAATTTTCATCAGTAAACTATTCCCCTGCTGTAGCAACATTCCTTTCTTCAAATCAGTGGTGCTAATTTATTTCTAAAAGCATTGAGAAAACATGCATTATTGATGCGAGCAAATTTGAAGGCCTGGTAAACTGAACCATTACATTTTATACTTGGCCTTCAAAATAACTCACATCAATGACACAAATTCATTTCTACTAATATGGAAAAACCTGCACAGTTGAGTGAGCCATTTTGGAGGTTAGTTGAAGTACTATGTGGCCACATTGACAATGATAAAGAATGAACACAGATAGGTTGTAGACAAAGCTATTAATATTGTTATTGTTTTTTCACTCAACAGAGTTTCATAGGGTTTTGATTTTTTGGCGGATAAAATCTCAACAGAAATAAATGTCGGTATGCTTGCAGGATGTAGGCCAAGCAATTTTGGAAAGCTATTCAAGGGTGTTGGAGAGTTTGGCCTTCAATATTATTGCTCGCATTGAAGATTTAATTTATGTGGATGATATCACCAAACAAACTGCTCAGCGTCAATATTCCCCCATTCCTCCTCCTATCAGCAGCAGAGGTACTCTCCCTCCACATAAGATTGTTTATTCACAAAATCCACTTCATGTCTCCTTAGGCACTCCTTATGCTACTCCTTTTGCTACACCCAACTTTTCTACCACACCCCTGGCTAGCCCTGGGAGGGCACCCGATTCACCTTATTTTAACAGCAGATCCAACAATGGTCATAGCTATGGCCCTCAAAACAGAGTTTTGTCTCATTTTCTCGGGGCTGAGAAGCAAGTTAGTGATAATACTCGCACTGATGGGTACGTGGGTAAATCTGTTTTAGGAGAAATGAGTAGAGCGTGGTCCTACACTGAAAATCTAGGAATTAGGAGAGACTTAAAAAGCCCTCCTGCACGTGACTGATGAGAGTCGAATTGTTAATTTTGACGACTGTATGATACACTGTTGAAGCTTTTGCTTTTCGTGTGGGCTCTACGAAATGTTAATCAAACTGACATCCCTCGTGGGAGGAGATTTGCTTAGTTGCAGTTATCTTTTTTCTCTGTACATAACACTTTTATGACTTGGCAACGGAGCAGCAAATGATAGATCTACTGCTTACAAAGGTATGTGGTGCTGTCACTGTTGTGTAAAAAATATTTAGTACTGCTAGAGACGAACTCTATTTTCTGTCTGTTGATAAAAAAAAATGCAGAACAAATAAAGAAGATAGCAGAAAGTATAAACTGATTCAAAGACACAATCACATAAAAAAGATGAACACAGAAATTTTAAAGTGGTTCAGCAAATTGGCTACATCCACTATCGAGCAGGGAAAACTTTATTGAATTCTATGTCTGTTTACATCCATATGCTACAGCATCTATCTTTCATTCATCCAGCGAGCTTTTTTACATTACAAGTTTTATTAATAGCATGCCTTCAAGAAGGAAGGCGAAGAGATGCGGCAAGTAACTGCTAAGAAAGCCGTTGTGCTTCACGTACCCAACACTGTCAAGTGCTATATTGGAGAAGATTCAAGGGATTTGTATGATATAGAATTTGCCCTTTCTTGTACCCTGAATATATCCGAGGGTGAAATTTTAACTTAACGCCATTAATATTACCATTAAGTTTCAATGCGGTAAAATTTTTTTGTGCTTCCGCTTCCTTCAGTTAAAACTCTGTAAAGAGCCAGCCTTTTCATCGTGTCCTCCATTTTCATAAATTATATTCTCAACATAAATGTCATTATCTACATCTTTTCGGGTGTAGTAATCATATACTTGCAATTTAACAGTCCTCCCGAACTTCGAAAATTTTAAAATTTTTTATCAAAAAATTAACTAAAAAGGTTGTCTAACACGATTCAGACTAATTAAGAAACCTTGTAAATTTAGCTGCACAATCATTATGAAGATGAAAAAAAATACATTATTGAATGTTGATAGTCAGCCCCGGTGGTTTCGAAGAGAGTTGAGGGGAGCTCCTAATTAAAGCATTTTGCTACCTGCCAAGCTCTTAAAATAAACGTAAAATTCTTTGTTGCAACAGATTATTTGCGCAACTCTTTGACGCTGGCATATATTTATGCCTGCTCATTGATATTTCTATATGGATTCGTTTATAATAAGTGCTATTTGTTGAGAAAATTACGGATTTAAGAGAAAACCACGAGGCATCAATATTGATAATTGCTGTGTACATCTCCGATGTTGAATTTAGAACAAGGATGGTGTGCCAACCTTCTGAATGTGTCCTCTTCTTTCGGCTTTTTAAAAATTCCCCCAAACATAAATAAACAATCAGTAAATAAAAACAATATTATATATAAATAATGATTTTGTTCTTTCTTTCAATTCGTAATGCCTATGTGTACGGTTCATTCTAAGTGTATTTTTGTAAAGGGAAAATTTGTAGTTATAATAATTGGCAACAATTAATTTAGGCAAGTGGTGCGACAATAAATGTACATAGTTGGTTGGATCTTGTCAATGTATGCTTAAAAAGTTATGCCTTGGATTTTCTATTGGATTTGTGTTTTGTTAGAGAAGTTCACAGGGATGGGACTAGTGATATTTAAAAATGTTTTAAAGGGTTTGTGTTGTGTCACAAGGAGACAAGTTTTAGACTAACCCTTGGAAAGTGTACAAGGATTGAAGAAAGCTAGCAACTACCCCAGTGCGCTAAATCAAATAGTGTTGCTATTAATTGTTCCATTGGTGCCCTAAAAGGAGAGAGGACATGTGTATTCAAGATTGATCCTTGATTATTACAATGAATTTATTGAATGTATTAAAATACTAGTAAAAAGCATCAAATTGCATCAAACATGTGTTTAGATAGATAAAGGTGGGAAAATAAGGGGTGCTAGTGGGCTAAATTTGAAATTTGAAATTTAAAAAGGAAGGGGACAAGTTCGTGATTGTGGGGTTGCCCCATGACAACAAATAGGGTGGACAAACATATCCTAGGTGGACAAATGGTTAGATCCAAGTTGATAATTGCTATATTGAAGTAGGTGAATGGATAGGTATAGTAGTTGTATGATATATGTGAATGTATTAATGTATGTGCATGTAAGGATAAGGTGAGGCTAGATGTGTGGTAATAGTGTGTATAGGGATAAGCTAAGGTTAGGAGGCTAAGCCGAACTTGGCACAAGATTGCACCATTTGTCCCCATGTACATGTATTAAGGCATTTCTTCAAAATGAGCACAAAACTAAATGAAAAGTGGCATGGGTATGCTAATTTCGCCATATGACATTTTGACCCCACTTTAAGGTGAATGTGAATCCTAAAATGATTATGAATCACGAAGTATGTAGCATTTACAAATATGCATGTAAAGTAAATATTTAAAGATGAAAGGACATGAAAGGGGATCCACATAAAGTAACGAACCCTGCAAGGTGGGATCATGTATGTTTGATTTGACTCTTAGAGTGAATTGGGGATTATTTTGCAAATTATCTAGTAATGCAACAAGATCATAGAATTCATTAAGGAAAACAAATATGCAAACTAGAATGCACTTGGATGTGGAATGCTTATGGTAGGTATGCCACTTCTATTCAATATTGAACATGATGAATTGTCATAAGCCACTTCTCTTCAAGATTGAACATGATAAATTTACAGAGGTAAGATGAGAATTTGTTATGCCCCTCCTACTTTATAAAATGCACAAAGCAAATATTTATACAAGTAGGCTATCATCTAGGTTCAACAAATATGTTGACAAGTCGCACATATGGTGCATTGATTATATGGACGTGGTGATGACATGTAAAACTTGTATGTTGCTAGTTGTATTGTAGCACATGGCACAAATATGTGTATGGGGCGAGTTGTATGATCATGTTCTATGGTGCAGAGGATGCCAAATAGTGTGCGCATATGGAAATATATCATGCAGAAGAAGATGCTCCAAGTGTTGTACACATATGGTCTAACAGGTTTGGCATGTGTATACATGTGCAATATTGCAATACACATGCGAATAGTAATGCATGATGATGCCTGAGTCTTGTGTTGTGTGTGTATGTGTGAATATTATGTTGCATGTGTTGAGTGAAGCTTAGTGTGAAATTATGTTAAAGAGAATGCACGAGGCTACACTTGAATCATTTACCCCCCTTGAGAAAAAATGATTCCTATTGTGTTATAGTGAGATGAGGCAATCACATGCATAGTTGTTGGAGAGTACCACTTAGCTTGATCTACATATTGATCAATCTTGGTGACTAGAAAGAGATGATATGTGTTGGCAAGAATTAGGTGCAAACCGAGGATATGAGGTTTACTTTCTTGAAAGTTGTATATATACCCCAATAAGAGTGGTAAGGGATGGTTAAATGATCATGTAGTAGATTACAAAGAGATGTGGTAGGGTAAGATAAACAAACTTAAATGAATACACACATAACATCATGCACAATTCATCAAATACTCAATATCTCATTGTCTGATATATATATATATATATATATATATATATATATATATATATATATATATATATTAATATTACAACCTTTCTCTATAACTGAACACAATATCTTATCTCCCTATGTTTTCCTTCTTTGTGCCTACTATCTTACTTATTCTTATATTTTATCTTCTACTTCTATCATATACAATAATAGGGGAATGTGTCTTGTATCTTGTGCCTTTTGGATGTGTTGCAGGTCGGCTATGTGTTTGTTGTCAAGGGTTGTGTTTGTTTGCCACTAGCCTTTGGCACCCTTTGGGTTTTCACCATTGGCCTTCGATAGACTACTCTTCCAGGTTTTCAACCTAATGGGTGAGGCTTGGCTCTATCCTATCAACATCATCCCCCCTCTGAAACCATGTCTTGTCCTCAAGGCATTTTGACTCTATCCGCTCAAAAAGATAAGAAATCCTACAAAGATCTGTGGCGCAAAACTCAAAATTGTGATGGCTCCTTTTCCCTACGGCAAGATATTCTTTTGGATCCCTTACAGTTGCATATATGTGTTCTCCCATTGCTGTATAACTTGTTGCAGTAATTGAATAGAACAGTCTCATCTCGTGTAATTTTTGCCAGGATTTGAATAGACTATGCTACTTTCATAGCCTTTGTCAGTAAGCCTGTCACATGTGCCAACCTCAAATTGACAACTTATCTCAATAGTTTGATTTGCACTTGTAATCCTTCTCGTTGATCATGTACTTGCTAATATTGGATATAAAGGGTTTCAAGTTGCATTGGAACATTTCCATCTAAATCTCTCATTGCATTGAATGTGGTAGATTTCTACACGATTTGATTCTCTATATTCTCCATCTAAATTTTTAGGGATTTGGTGGAGGTTGACCATCCTAGGAAAAATTGGTGAAATGTTGCTATTATTTGCAGTAGTCTACATTTTCCTCACCTCAACCTCTAGTTTGGTATTTGTGGTGACACATTTCTGTTGGGATAAGTTGCCATTAACTTGCAATCCTAACCAATTCATGTGTCTCCAAAGTTCTTGGAATGTGTTCCCAACACGAAGACTTTGAGAGATTAATTATTTATTAATTATATCACTTTGACTTTTGCAATCAATTCCTAATTGATAAGTTCAAACTTGGGCATCCATTTTTAGAGTGGGGGCCATGAAGACTTTGTTGACTTCTCCTAAGTCCATTTTGAGAGTTTGATAACTTTTTAGTGAGTGGGAGTTAAACTTGAGTGTCCCCTTTTGATGGGGACTTGTATTTAGACTTGGAGTTGTGTTGTTTTATGTACACGAGTGGATAATGTTGAGACATCTTGCATGGATATAATGTTAGAATTAACTACAGTGTTAGAGATGCATGAATTAGATATTGCTTGCATGTGGTCAAAATAGCTTGCATGGACTTGCATGTTTTTACATGTAGCTTGCATGTACTTGCATGTTGTTGCATGTTGATGTTGATATGCGCCGGACAACTGGGGGGGGGGGGGGTGAATCAGTTGTCACAAAACTTAAATATTTTCTACAATTTAAACATTCATCACTTATCCACAATTATTATGATTTAACAATGAGAGCATGAAATCATAAACTTAACTATATGTACAACATCAAATACAAGAGACACCAAATTTACGTGGAAAACCCCAAAGTGGGGAAAACCACGGAGAGGATTAACTCTCAATATATATTGCAATCTTGAAATAATGATGTTCAGGCTTGGTCACTCCACGGGCCTAAACATACTAGTTTACAGCCTTGAAGAACAACTAGGTCTAATAGGCCCTCTGCCTCAACCCTAAACCTAGCAAAATTACAATAAGGGTTGTTAAACCCTGAGGGCTGTTAAACACTACGGGTGGCTTACTGCCAGATTCACTGCCACGATCAACATTTTTCTGTATTGTAAATAAACAATTCCTCAGATTTGCTCTTCCTTTGCTCTGCTCTTCCTCTCCTCTGCTCTTCCTCTTCTTTCCTCTGCCTCTTTTTTGCTCTGCCTTTGGACATTTCTTAATATCTTTTCATTTCCGCTCAAGGACACCTTTTCCACGACTCAACTACAGGTATTTATACACTACATCAACCTTGAAATGATCATCAAGGTCGGCATCACAATCATCAACCATTGGAACAACTTCCAAGGTTGGTATTACAAACATTTACAAAATAGGTCCTGACCTATTGCAACATTATGCAAAGGGAATGAAATGTGAATCTCACCATGCCTTAGCTAGGACTTAAACATGATTTTCAACGTGACAACACACTTCCACAATCTTCCAGAGATCTCCGCAATCACTGGGATCAACCAGGTCGGCCAAGACTGGTTACATGCTACATTATCTAGGAACAATCTTCACACACCATCTCAATTTTTTAATGTGGACCAAAGTCCAAATAGGAACATGATTAGGAGACATCCACAAGCACATTATAATCATCAAGAGCAACTGCACGAACCTCAACCACTTTATCCATAGGAATCTTCTCACCGGAACACATGAACTTCATTGTCTTCAACTGTCTTAAAAGAAAGATAGCTTGCAGACCACTAAACCACGAACCATTGCAACTGTAGACACTTATCATCATCCCAGACTTCCCTCTAGAACCACAGAGCCAAATACTTTATTGTGGAGGAATGCGGAGCCAAATACTATTTTTCTATCTCAACTGAACTTATAGAAAAAACAAGTTTCACTCTGGTGAACACAACTCACTCTGATCTTCATGCGGATGGCTCAGACCCAAAATGTACCATCCTCAGATATACCTTTAACTTACTTCCAATCCGCAGACCACTATCTTCAATCAGGAACAAATGCAGAGTAGTTTACCGGACTGATCTTCAGCATACAACTCACTGTCTATACTGCACTTCTCTGTAACTCACTTGTTTCTTCCGAAGAGGCTAATTTTCTTAATATCCTCAATATACAAGTTTTCTAAACAAGTAATAAGATAAGATACAATTGACACTAATGGCAACAAGAATATGTTGACATCAATGGCAACAAGAATTAGGCACATACTTGCAACAATCTCCCCCTTTCTCTTACACATCTGCACTTCTAAGTTTTTCACATGACTTCTTTCCCCCTTTGACATCAATGGCAAAGGGCACATACTTGCACTCATATGCTCTAATCAAATCTCTCTTCCGAACTCTCTGACTACCCCCCCCTTTGAAGTAGCCCCAAAAAGTATCAATCCGGACCTCTGAGCACTTCTGGATTGATGCACTACTGTGCATCTTAGTTTAGAGTAGGAGGGGTGATGACCCCTAACTTTTCTCTGAGATACTCAAAAGTATCCTTAGGCAAAGGCTTGGTAAAACTATCTGCAATCTGATCCTTGGTAGAAACATACTCCAACTTGACTTCATTCTCTGCCACTTTTTCTCTCAGGAAATGATATCTGATGGATATGTGCTTTGTCCTTGAATGCATCACTAGATTTTTTGATATGTTAATGGCACTTGTGTTATCACAAAATATTGCAATGGGATCTTCATACACAACTTTGATATCCTTCAAAGTCTACTTCATCCATAACACTTGAGTGCAACTGCATGCTGCTGCAATGTATTCTGCTTTTGTAGTAGACATGGATATTGAATCCTATTTCTTGCTCAACCAAGATACTAGACTTTTTCCCAACAAGAATGCACCTCCACTTGTACTTTTTCTATTATCCACATCTCTGGCCCAATCAACATCAATATATGCACTGAGAGTAAAGTCACAGTCCTTAGGGTACCACAAACCATAATCTATTGTGCCTTTTAAATATCTTAGAATTATTTTGACTGCCATCACATGTGATTCTTTGGGTTTTACCTGAAATCTTGCCACAAGACACACTGCATGCATTATGTCAGGTCTAGTTTGAGTCAGATAAAGTAATCCTCCAATCATAGATCTATACTTTTTCTGATCTGCCATGGGTGAGTTATCATCTTTGCTCAACTTACAACCAGTTATCATAGGTGTGCATACTGGTTTAGAGTCTTCCATCCCAAATTTCTTTAATAACTCTTTCACATACTTAGACTAAGAAATGAAGATACCCTTATCTGATTGATTGATTTGCAGACTTAAAAAGAAGTTCATCTCTCCAAACATAGACATCTCAAATTCATTTTGCATTTCTCCAGCAAAAACTGAGCACATACCTTCATTACCTCCAAAAATAATATCAACAAAAACTGCAACAATCAGGGTTTGTTCATCATTGATCTTGAAGTAGAGGTTACTGTCTGTAGTACCTTTACTGAACCCTATCTATATCAGGTACCTATCCAACCGTGCATACCATGCCCTGGGAGCTTGCTTTAATCCATACAATGCTTTCTTCAATTTGCATACCATGTCCCCCTATTCTGATGACTGAAATCCTTTCGGTTGTTCAATATAGACTTCATGTTCCAACTCTCCATTGAAGAAGGTAGACTTCACATCCATTTGATAAACTTTGAAATCTTTATACGCTACAAAAGTCAAAAACATCCTTATTGCTTCAATCCTTGCCACTGGAGCAAAAGTTTCATCAAAGTCTATTCCTTCATCTTGAGCGTATCTTTTGCATACCAACCTCGCTTTGTTTCTTACCACTTCACCATTCTCATTCATTTTGTTTCTGAAGACCCACTTTGTACCAATTACATTCTTGTTTGCCAAGTCTAATTCTTCTTCCATAGTCTTTACCCAATTCTCATCTTTGCAAGCCTCATCCACAGTTTTAGGTTCAATCTTAGAAACCAAACAGAAATTTACTGGTTCCTCTGCATCTTTTCTTCTAGTTACGATCCCTTTGTTCTTATCTCCTATGATTTGATTTTCAGAATGACTAATTCTTACATATCTAAGATTTTTGGTAGCACTTACTGGAGCTTGTTCTTCTTCATCTGTGTTGTCTTCATGCTGCACCACTTCTAAAACATCTAGATCATCTGACTCATATCCACTTGATTCTGAAAACCTTTCCTTACATTCATCAACTTTAACATTTGCACTTTCAATGATCTTATTCAACCTCTTATTATAGCACCGGTAGGCTTTACTCTTCGTGGAATAGCCAAGGAAGATTCCTTCATCACATCTAGCATCAAACTTGCCTAAATCTTCTTCTCTTTTGATATAACATCTGCTACCAAAAACTTTGAAATATTTCATAGTAGGAACTCTATTATGCCACAATTCATAGTGAGTTTTTCAACTGTTACCTCTTACTTGAACTCTGTTTAGGATATATACTGCGGTGTGAATTGCCTCTCTCCAATATGCCTCCGGAAAATGAGCTTCCTTCATCATGGTTCTAGCAGCTTCTTGAACTATTCTGTTTTTCCTTTCAACAACTCCATTTTGTTGTGGAGTTCTAGGCGTAGATAGCTGTCTCTTTATTCCATGTTCTTCACAAAAGAAATTGAATTCATTTGATGTGAACTCTCCTCCTCTATTAGACCTCAAACATTTGATTTTCAAATCCATCTCATTTTCAACCATTGTCTTAAATACCTTGGATTTATCTAGAGCTTCAGTGTTCTCTTTCAAAAAGGTGACCCAAGTCATTCTACAATAATCATCAATGAGCAGAATGAAATACATGTCTCCTTGCAAACTTCTTGCTCTAGTAGGTCCACATAAATCCATATGCACTAGCTCAAGTAGTCCTCCAACTAATTGGTCATTGCTTTTGAAACTTGTTCTTGTCTGTTTCCCAAATTGACACTGCTTGCAAACCGGATTAGTAGGCTTCACAAGCTTAGGCAAATCTCTAACAATCTGTGTAGTACTTATCTTCATAATATTATCAAAATTTATGTGACAGCCTTCTATGCCATAACCAACTCTCATCAATCTGAGTCAACAAACAATAGTTCTTGGTTCCTTTCAAGTGATAGATATTACCTCTAGTCTTCTTACCGGTTGCAATGATTGTTCTAGAGCCTTCCTTGATCTTACACCCATTGTCCTTGAAGCTTAAGTCATAGCCCTTGTCACACATCTAACCCACACTCAGAAGATTGTGCTTTAGTCCTTTCACATACAAGACATTTTCAATATTATGCTTGCCATCAAAAGAAATAAATCATTTCTCACATATCCTACCAACTGTATCATCACCAAACCTAACCAGTCCACCATCATATCTTTCCAAACTTACAAACTTACTTTTGTCACTAGTCATGTGGTGAGAGCAACCACTATCAATAACCCATTCATCCTTGTCCTTAATAACCTAAGCAACCAAAGCACTTTCCACCGGGTTTTCTTCCTTCATACAACTAGAAGAATTAGTAGACACAAGATCTTCCTTAATAGAAATGAACAAGCATTCACTTACAGAGAGACTAGCATTATCTGGTTCACCATTATCTGATACTCCTTCATCATCATCAAAATCTTCAACATAATAACACTTCTTTTGGGTCCTAGGTCTGTTCTCATATCTTTTTCTATTTCTTTCAATTCTTTCAGGACATCTGGAAGAAAAATGACCTACTTTACCATAGGAAAAACATTTGAAAGGAAGTTTGTCTTTAAACTTATTGGATCCTCTTTGTAGTCTGTCCACAAAGTTGGCTTCAGCTTCATCTAACTCATCATCGGATTCTATCTTATACTTTTCTGATTTGGAAGTACTTTCAGGAGTACTGGCTTTGAAGGCGGTCTCAACTTTTGGCAGAGCATCATCTAACTCACTCATTTCAAAAGTGGTAAGCCTACCAAGCAACTGATCCCTGCTAACGGTTTTTACTTGCATGAATTCTTCAATTGCAACTACTTTGTGATAATAGGATTTGGGTAGAGATCTAAGAATTGTCATAACAATTTCCTTTTCTTCAAGAGTTCCGCTTATGACTTTTATCCCTGTAACAAGTTCATCAACTCTTTGCATAAAAACTTATATGTTTTCATCATTATTCATCTTCAAGCCTTCATATTTCACTTTCAGACTTTGTAACTTGGTTTCCTTCACAAAATCATCTCTTCATACAGATTTTTCAATTTTTCCCATACCTTATTTGCAGTTTCAAGATCCACCACTTTCGTCAATACTGAGTCGGTTAAAGAGCTTAGCAAATCATCCCTTGGCTTGATATCTATCTCATATTCTTTGATTTTGTCTTTAGTCGGACCATTTTGAGGTATGGTGTATTATGTTTCTACAGCTTTCCAAACTTTGACAGCAAGAGAAAGAAGATGGCTTTTCACCGAGCCTTCCAGACAACATACTTCGTTTCATCAAAATGCAGTGCTTCCTTCTTGTAAGACATTTTGGATCTTCCTCAAGCTGTTAAACTTTCTTCAAAGGAACTTGGCTCTAATACCAATTGTTGATATGCGCTGGACAACTGAGAGGGGGGTTGAATCAATTGTCACAAAACTTAAACACTTTCTACAATTTAAACATTCATCACTTATCCACAATTATTATGATTTAACAATGAAAGCATGAAATTAGAAACTTAACCATAGATACAACATCAAACACAAGAGACACCAGATTTACGTGGAAAACCCCAAGGTGGGGGAAAACCACGGAGATGATTAACTCTCAATATATATTGTAATCTTGAAATAGTGATGTTCAGGCTTGGTCACTCCACGGGCCTAAACATATTGGCTTACAGCCATGAAGAACAACTAGGTCTAGCAGGCTCACTGCCTCAACCCTAAACCTAGCAAGATTACAATAAGGGTTGTTAAACCCTACTGGTGGCTTACTATCAGATTCATTGCCACGATCAACACTTTTCTATATTGTGAATAAACAATTCCTCAGCTCTGCTCTTCCTCTTCTTTCCCTTTCCTCTGCCTCTTCTTTGCTCTGCCTTTGGACCTTTCTTAATATCTTTTCATTTCCGCTCAGAGACACCTTTTCCACGACTCAACTACAGGTATTTATACACTACATCAACCTTGGAATGATCATCAAGGTCAGCATCACAATCATCAACCATTGGAACAACCTCCAAGGTTGGTATTACAAACATTTGAAAAAATAGGTCCTAACCTATTGCAACATTATGCAAAGGGAATGAAATGCGGATCTCGCCATGCCTTAGCTGGGACTCAAACATGATCTTCCCGCCACAACACGCTTCCACAATGTTCCAAAGATCTCTGCAATCACTGGAATCAACTAGGTCGGCCAAGACTGGTTACACACTACATTATCTGAGAACAATCTTCACACACCATCTCAATTTCGTAATGCGGATCAAAGTCCAGATAGGAACATGATTAGGAGACATCCACAAGCACGCTATAATCATCAGGAGCAACCACACGAACCTCAACCACTCTATTCATAGGAATCTTCTCACCCAAACACATGAATTTCATTGTCTTCAACTGTCGTAAAAGAAAGATAACTTGTGGACCACCAAACCACGAAACATTGCAACTGTAGGCACTTATCATCATCCCAAACTTCCTAGAACCGCAAAGCCAAATACTTTGTTGCAAAGGAATGTGGAGCCAAATACTGTCTTCCTGTCTCAACTGAACATACAGAAAAAATAGGTTTCACTCTGGTGAACACAACTCACTCTGATCTTCATGCGGATGGCTCAAACCCGAAATGTAGCATCCTTAGACATGCCTTTAACTTACTTCCAATCCACAAACCACTATCTTCAATTAGGAACAAATGCAGAGCAGTTTACTAGACTGATCTTCAGTATACAACTCACTGTCTGTACTGCACTTCTCTGTAACTCACTTGTTTCTTCCAGAGAGGCTAATTTTCTCAATATCCTCAACATACAAGCCTTCTAAAGAAGTAATAAGATAAGATACATTTGACACTAATGACAACAAGAATATGTTGACATCAATGACAATACCGATTAGGCACATACTTGTAATAGTTGATGCATGTTGCTCATATGTACTTGCATGTTTTTGCATGTCGCTTGCATGTTGTTGCATGTCACTTGCATGTTGTTGCATGTCATTCCTATGGACTTGTATGACCTTGCATATTCTTGCATGTCAATTATATGACCTTGTATGTAGTTGCATGTTAGTTTTGTGAGATTACTTGCAAAACACTCCAACTCCAGAAACTTACAAGATGGTACATCTCAGTTATTCAGGAAATGGTTATCAGTTGCATGTTGTTAAAAATGCTTGCATGTCAGTTTTAAGATATTATTTGCAGGACACTTCAACTTTCAAAAGTTGCAAGATGGTACAACTCAATGTTTTAGATAATGGGTATCAGTTGCATGTTGGATCCAGTGTTTGCATGTCACTTGCATGCATATGAAAATGTAATTCAGAATAACATTGGGGACATCAATTATGCAAGTTGTTGCATGAGAATGGTGTGTGTTGATCACTTCAGTTGACTGAAATAGATTGGGCTAACTTGAGAACCAATTCTTGGGACTTTCAATTGTTGTTTTTATTTGGAAATATGTTTGATGTTGGCAAAACTAATTTTGGCACACTTGTGTGCACACATCATGAAGGGGCAATTAACTCAAAGCTTGGACTTTGTTTGAGCTCAGTCTTCTCAATTTAAGTGAGATTGATTTTTGCATGAGCTTTGGAAGCTATGTTATCAATTGTAATTTATTATAATTTGAGTTTCAAGCTTTTGAATTAAAAAAGGGTTTTTGATTTAACTGAAAACCCCATACATTTTCCAGAGAGTTGATTTGAGGAAAAAAGACTTAGAAGAAAAAAACAAGAAGCTTTTGAAGTTTTTTATAGGTTTGAAGATTGAAGAAGCTTTTGAAGTGCATCAAGGACTTAGAGGAATTTTAGTATTGAATGTAATCGTTTCCAAAGAGATTTAATACAAGCAGGAAACATCTTTGAGTGTAGAGTTTTTTCTGAAAGGGTTTCTCCACATAAATAATGTGCAAGTTTTTTTTCTTCTCTTCTCTTCTCTTCTCTTCTACAGTGGATTGACTGTGCAAAACAATTGTTCATTAATTGTTACAAATTAATCTTTATTTCAACTTTGCATACACAATTTTAAAGTTTATAGTAACAGTTCTACCTTTATTTTCAACATTTGGTATCAGAGCTAGGTTGTGTAAAGTGAGGGATGCCCTTCTCTTAAATTGTTGAAGGTTTTTTGGTTGCAATGCGAGCTTTGTTTTGTAGGTTTTGCAGATCTGTGAGTTTGGAAGCCATTGTATTTACCTCTCAGATGGATATTGTCAAAATAATTTTTTGTTGGGCACTTGAGGCTCAAGGTTATGGATCTTTATGGAGTTGATCCTGTGATAGTTATTTAGTGCTCCATTTGACAATATATGTATATTCTCTTGTTTGGTGGTTTTATTCATTTACCTTGTGGTCATGTGCAGTGAAAGGGTGTTTATGTTGGATGGTTACTTCCGGTACCTTAATCACATGGAAAAACACTCATTTCTTGGACTACAGTTTGGAATGTTTATGTTGGGTTCATGGTTTCAGTTCATGGTTACATGAAAGCACTAGATGATTTATCATTGGTTGTATGGAGGTTCTGGAGTTGGTATTTTTTATGATATGAACACTCTGAACAACCCGGTCTCTCATTTCTCATATTCATGTTATTTTGAATATGTAGGTTTTCGCAATTTTCATGTTTCAAAATATTGTGGGTTTGTAGATCTGTGATATTCCATTATTTCAGATGACATATTTGATGGTGTTCATTGGTGTGAATGTTTGGATGTTTAAATGGTTTCAGATTTACAGAGATATGGTTTTGCAAGTTTTACATGTTAACCAAAATCTATGGTTTGTAGATCTGTGAAAAATTGTGTTCAAACACTTTCTGGATGGAAACAATTTCAGATTTGTAAGGCTGCTTGTTGGGTTCTTATGATCTATGGTTTCTCCTGTGTGGATTTATTTGGTGAATCAGATCTAGAGTTGATTCTGGTGTTTGAGTCTTGGAAATCTACATATTATACCTGGTTACATTTGTTGTACATGTTACTGATGTGGGGTTGAATCTATTTTTCAGTTATTAAAGGTTGAAGCATTGATCATGTTCTTTTCTCCTATGAGATGTTGCATGTGTGCAAATCTTTTGAATAAGTTGATGAGGGTTCTATTTGGTAGGTCTCTTTTTGGTCACCTTAATTACATTGGTATTTCTTGTATTGAGACAAAAGGGTAATCTGGAGTACCTCATTTAGTTATTCATTGGAATCTATAGCAGTAAAGTTATGTTGCATAAGAAGCTTTTTCACTTTCAGTGGAGTTTTGGTAATGATGTTAATCATGATACCATTGATAACTTAGTATCACTTTCAGTGGGAGTTTTGTGCAGCTACATAATATGTTCTATCTTTTTTGTTTAAAGATATTGGTTCTAAATTGTTGTTGTAGTGTTGTGAGCCATGCAAAATCTTTGATTAGAAGACGGGTGATCTTTTGCAATGGTTGTTGGCGTCATAAGAAGCTCTTGGATTATGCCTTTAGTTTGGAGTAAGGGTTCATTGACTTTTTTGGTTCTATTGACATAGGAAGCTAGATTTTCATATTTTTGAAGAGTTGTTCACATCGTGGTTTTCCATGGAAAACTCTTGGAGTTTTTGGTGAGGTGTTGAATTTATACCTTACCAGTTTTTGATATATGATCCTTGGTTTAGAGGATGTACAGAATTATGTCATGATGCACTCTTGATCATGAGTTAGAGTTTTTGGCATGATACATGTGCTCTTGGGAGCAGAATATGTTCATTGGAGCATATGATCTTTTGAGAAGATGTTAGATCATGATGTCATTATATATTCCTGATTTTAGAGTTGGAATTTTGACAATGGTTTGGTTGGTTCTCTTTGGTTTTGAAGTATTAATCATTTGCTTGGAGCTTCATAATTGTGCAAATTGCATTTGAAGTTGGCATGGATTGATTGCTAAAAACTCGTGGATACTAGAGAGGCTTGGGTGAGGCTTGATATCTCTTAAACTTAGAGATATGTGTTGGAAAGATTTCTCATTATGAGATGTCAACAAAAGGACCGAGAAGCCTACACTTGGAAATGGATGTGAGTCCATTATAGACCTTATGAGAAGGTTGTCTTTATTATAAGCTTTTATTGCTTGGTGTTATATGGAAGGACAATCTTGTATCCCACTTTTAGTCTACTCAGCAGGTAAATGATCTAATAGGTGTTGCCCACCTGATTATTAGATCCATTCTTTATATGTATCTTGTCTTCTCTTTTACACTAGTCTTGAAAAGGATTGTTGAGAAGTAGATGCATAGGTTTATGGATTTCAATTGTTCTCATTATTATTTGATTTTGAGCTATGGAACTGGTTTTGAGGATTTGTTTTGGAGAGGTACATAAATGGTTTGTGGTTTTTGGACTTATTCCCTTTGTTGTGGGAATGTTTGGCTAGTTTGATCTACTTTCAGTGAGAGGTTAACATCTATTGCTGCCATGTTTTCATCATAATTTGGATGTTAGATGTTGATACCTTTTCAATTTGGGAGTGTTGAAAGAGATCTTACTTTACACAATTTGGCACAGGTTAGTGTGGTATAAATACATGGTATGATTTTGCAGTTTCTCTTTTTCCTGGTATATTATCTTCTTCTTAAAGGTTATCATGTTTATGGAGTTGAGGTTTGCATTGGAGTCAAGTATTATTGTTGTTAACAATAATTTGGTAGCTCCTTGATCTTTTTCTTCATTGGTTAAGAGGACTTGGGAGAGTTATTCAGAGATTGGTAAAGAGAGATGTTTTATATCATTATATGTTTTGACACTATATGGTAGAGGAGTTAGCCACTTCCTCTAAGACAAGTGCTATAGGAGGATTTGTTAATGCCTTGATCTTATTTTCAGATTTGACATTACCCATGCAGTGGGAGTTCCTAGATATGTATGCTCTTCATTGTCACGATATCTTCTTGGTTGTCTCAGTTTGCAGGTTATTGATGTGAAGATGAATTTGCATGTTTCACTATTGGGATCTATGAGTTGTGCAGTTTAGTGGGTTGTCTTTACCCATTGGTTGTATTGAAGAATTGGATGTGGACTGTCAATATGATCCACAAATCCATTCAGTGTTATTGCAAATTTTGTTTGTTGACCTTGTCTTTGGTCATTTGTACATTGGTATGTTGCATGGAGATGGGAGGATGGATGATTAGAAGGATTGTTTTACAAAGACTTGATTGCAATTTTGGGTTGGTATGTTGATGGCATGGAGTTCTACCTATGATGGTTTGTTTACCCTGGTTTTGAGGTATGGATATTTTGGATGAGCTAGCAACTTGTTGTGGTTGCTTTTCCAGTTGGTATGAGTGTGGCAGACACTCAGAGTCTTATGTTATCATATGATTTGATGCTTGTGTTCATGTTGAGATTGGTGCAGGTTTTAGTGACAGTTGATATGTTTCACTTTGGCTTGTTTCTTGTTTATCATGGGTGACATGATGTGAGGAGTTATTGTTTGAGATGATGGTTATCATGGTTGCTTTTGCAGATATCTTGTTGGAGCACAAAAGTATGTTGAAGAATCAATGGTACATTGATGGCTAGGGATGTTTTTCCCTATGATTTACAATTCGATTATATCATTTAGAGTTATTGCAATGTATAGGTTGCCATTAACTTGCAATCCTAACCAATTCATGTGTCTCCAAAGTTCTTGGAATGTGTTCCTGAATACATAAAGACTTTGAGAGATTAATTATTTATTAATTATACCACTTTGACTTTTGCAATCAATTCCTAATTGATAAGTTCAAACTTGCGCATCCATTTTTAGAGTGGGGGCCATGAAGAGTTTGTTGACTTCTCCTAATTCTATTTTAAGAGTTTGATAACTTTTTAGTGAGTGGAAATGGATCCTTTTATAGTCTTCGATGTCGAGCGGCCTGTTTTTGGGTCTACAAGTGGCTTATAACAAATGAGACTACCTCATAGTCCCAATATGCAAGAGGCACCTAACTGTGTTTCAAATATGAGGCATACATACCCTACCCTCTGCAGGATTTGAACTTGTGACCTCTCTTTCAAAAGGGCAAGTTTTTCACCAACAGGCCAACTTAGGTTGTATATTTAAACTTGGGTGTCCCCTTTTGATGGGGACTTATATTTAGACTTGGAGTTGTACTATTTTATGTACATAAGTGGATAATGTTGAGACACCTTGCATGGATATAATGTTGGAGTTAACTACAGTGTTAAAGATGCATGAATTGGATATTGCTTGCATATGGTCAAAATAGCTTGCATAGACTCGCATGTTTTTGCATGTAGCTTGCATGTAGTTAATTGCATGTTGTTGCATGTACTTAAGTGGGAGTTAAACTTGGGTGTCCCCTTTTGATGGGGACTTATATTTAGACTTGGAGTTGTGTTGTTTTATGTACATAAGTGGATAATGTTGAGACACCTTGATTGGATATAATGTTGGAGTTGACTATAGTGTTAGAGATATATGAATTGGATATTGCTTGCATGTGGTCAAATAATTTGCATGTTTTTGTATGTTTTTGCATGTAGGTTGCATGTTACTTGTATGTTGTTGCATGTTACTTGCATGTTGTTGCATGTTGATGCATGTTGTTGCATGTTGCTCATATGGACTTGCATGTTGTTGCATGTCACTCATATGGACTTGTATGACCTTGCATGTTGTTGCATGTCACTTGCATATTGTTGCATGACACTTACATGTATGTGCATGTTGTTGCATGTCATTCTTATGGACTTGTATGACCTTGCATGTTCTTGCATGTCAGTTATATGACCTTGTATGTAGTTGCATGTCAGTTTTGTGAGATTACTTGCATAACACTCCAACTCCAGACACTTGCAGAATAGTACATCTGAGTGATTCAAGAAATGGGTATCAGTTGCATGTTGTTAAAAATGTTTGCATGTCAGTTTTAAGATATTACTTGCAGAACACTCCAACTTCCGAAAGTTGCAGGATGGTACATCTCAGTGTTTCAGATAATGGGTATTAGTTGTATGTTGGATCAGATGTTTGCATGACACTTGCATATACAGAACAAGGTAATTCAGAATAACATTGGGGACATCAATTGTGCAAGTTGTTGCATGAGAATTGGTGTGTTGATCATTTCAGTTGACTGAAATAGATTGGGCTAACTTGAGCACCCAATCTTGGGACTTTCAGTTGCTTTTATTTGGAAATATGTTTGATTTTGGCAAAGCTAATTTTGGCATACTTGTGTGCACACATCATGAAGGGGCAGTTAACTCAAAGTTTGGACTTTGTTTGAGTTTAGTTTTCTCAATTTAAGTGAGCTTGATTTTTGCATGAACTTTGGAAGCTATGTTATCAATTGTAATTTATTATAATTTGAGTTTCAAGCTTTTGAATTAAAAGAGGGTTTTTGATTTAATTGAAAACCCCATACATTTTCTAGAGAGTTGATTTGAGAAAAAAAGACTTAGAAGAAAAAAGCAAGAAGTTTTTTGTAAAAGACTTAGAAGAAAAAAAATAAGAAGTTTTTGAAGTTTTTTACAGGTTTGAAGATTGAAGAAGCTTTTGAAGTGCATCAAGGACTTAGAGGAATTTCAGTGTTGAATGTAATCTTTTCCAAAGAGATTTAATAGAAGGAGGAAACATCTTTGAGTGTGGAGTTTTTTTTTCGAAAGGGTTTCTTCACGTAAATACTGTGCAAGATTCTTCTCTTCTCTTCTCTTCTACATTGGATTGAATGTGCAAAACAATTGTTCATTAATTGTTACAAATTAATCTTTATTTCAGCTTTGCATACACAAAATTTTAAAGTTTATAGCAGTAGTTCTACCTTCATTTTCAACAATTTCTTCCTTATTTCCTCAATTTGCCTCTTCTCTACTTTTGCTAACATTTTCTACTTAATAACCTCATCTTGATTTTGAATTTTAGTTAGCATCCCATTTGTTAGTTGCCTTAACTGTTGGCCCAATGGAGCTAAGGTGTCCCTACTAATATGTGGTACTTGTGTGTCCATGGTGGTAATGGAGTATCAATATTATCTACGATGTCCACATGTTGCTTCAGAATATCCTCTTTGGCATTTGTATGTAATATATCTTCGAGTTGAAATTTCTGAAGAGGGGAGATCTTCGTGACATCAAGCTAGGATCTCAAGGAAGATATGGGAAGTATTGGCAATGTGGTCATTAGTTGGATTCGCTTTTGCTGCACCAAAAATTCCTTAATATTTTGCATTATATTTATTGGAGAAGGAACTAGTGGGACCAGTAGAATTTTCTTTGTAGGGGTTATTTCCTCCATGTGTAATTGTTCTACTTTGTCCTCTAGAGTCTCCTTTTCTATTTGTAAATGTTCCCCCTATATGCCTTTTATATCATCTACTTCCCATGTAGCATGTGCTGGTGTTCCCATCAGATCTACCTTTGTTCTTATCTCTTGTTGGCTTTCTATTTGTTGCTTTTCTTCTTCCAACATAGTATTGTAATCCCTTTGCCTTGCCTCCAAAGTTTCTTACATGACTTTTTTCTTTTCTTCCTCAGCCTATGAGAGAAGAATGTCCACTCTTTGTTTGGACTATAGCTCTACATTATGTAATTATTGTAATTTAGTTCTTCTCTCCAAGGATAAGTTTGCCACAATCTTATCTAGGGACTCCTTTCTCAAATTTTCTTCTAGTTGTACCACATTTCCCTTTTTTGTTTGATTACTATAACAAGCTCAACTAAGAACCCTTCAATAATTTTTGTCATTGTGCGAGGACTACTGGATAAATGAGTATAACCTATTTGCATCCATAATTTCTTCTTTTTGTATTTTGACTTGGTGATATCTAGAGAAACCATTTGTGAAAGAATATACCTCCTTGTTAGCCACTGATTTCAACACGTCTTTTATAAATGGTGTAGGGAATGGATTATGGACACATGCCTTATTGAGTTGAACCCTAAAATCAACACAAGTCCTTATTTCTCATGTTTTCTTGTTTTGCACCACCATGGGACTAATACATTCCACATGTTCAACTAGTTTGATGATTCCTCTTGCTAACATTTTGTCTAGTTCCATTTTGACTTTGATTTTAACATTAGAGTTTATCATGTATGGTCCTTTTCTGTGCACTCTTGCTCCTTTTAATTGAATTTTCACTATGCTCTCTTCTTTGATACCTTTTAAGCCGATAAATGTTTGAGGGAACAAATCTTTATATTCTCTAAGTACTTTTACCACTTGCATCAGTTATCTTTCCACCTAATGATCACTAATCTTGGCTATTTTAGGGTTTCTATTTACTGCTATATCCTCTTCTTTTACTTTAAGTGGTTGGTGATAGTATTCATATTTTACGATATTATTTAGAGCTATCTCCCTTTTTCCTCTTCTAAATTTTTGGCTTTTCTTCTTCATCATCTTGCTCAACCCTTCTCTTTGTGTTATAATAGGCTCTTTGCGATATCCTTCCTGCCTTATCCATCCATTCAATCATCTTCCATAGTCTTTTTTCTTTATGTGGTGTTGATGTCTCTCCCTTATCACAAAATATCTCCTTGACTTCTATTGGTAACAATATTACTTCTGTAATGCCCACCCGTATAAACACATACAATTGGGGACACACTTATGTAACTACAAAAATTTTCCCTAGATCAATGTTGAATTAATTGAAGATAAACTAATTTTTGACAATAAGAAACATTTACTTATAGTTTTTCTTATATTATTCTTGTGACAACCTATGAATAATGTTCAAGATTGATCTTTCCCAAAATTCTAATTTTAAAAGAAACGAGTTAAATCTTGCAACAAAATATTAACAAGAAGAATAATTCAATTTTTTATTCATTTCTAATTGAAACAAATACACTACCAATTAAAACTCAATTTAACATAAAGTTTTCTTGCTAAATATAAACCATTTAAAAGATTAACCGAAATGATGAGACTAAATAAATATTTGGAAGACGTTAGGGTAAGTGCAAGAAGTTGGGTCCACTTTTTGACTAAAAAGTGGAAGTGTTTTTCTTGAAAATAAAAGTTTGTCACAGTTGGAGTAAAAATTTAAAACACTTACACATAATTTTAAGAAAATTTAGTAATATGAAATGTATTATTTTGAGTCTAGTTTTCGAATATGTAATTTATTCTAATACCTAGATGATACAAATTATTTTTGCATAGGTTTGTAGAAAAACCACTTTAAAGTAACTTTGTTAGTACAATATCATGCACGTGTATGACCAACATAATTTGATCTAAATAAAAGTATTTTTTAAAATCATTTTGGGGAAAGATGTGTATAATAGTGAAGTTTGATAAATATATTTTTATATTTTTTTCAAATATAATTTTTAATTAATTTTTTGTTGGTCCTAATTGTTGTTTTTGAAAACCCCTCGTATACGACCAACATAATTTGAGCTAAACTAATCATATAATGATTTTTTTTTCATTCTGTAAAGAATGATGTGTATGTTGATGACATAATATTTTTTAAACTTTAAAAATTGAAAGTTATTGAAAAATATAAAAACCTGACATTTCAATTTTACGGACCAGTTTGCTCATAAATTAATTAATAAATAGAAAAACAAGTTGAATCATAAAAAAAGTTGCATATTTTAAAACTAGACATTGTCATCTATAATGAGTTTTAATTTCATAAAAAAATTTAGAAAAAAAACATCGTCAATCATATTGGTAAAGTCAATTTTTTCTCTTGCTCTAAACATGGATTTGTAATTGCAAGTCCAAGGCTAAGGGTTGGCTTACTATGTATTTTTCGAGCCTAAAACCAAACCAAAAACGTGGATTCCAATTTTTTGTGTTTTTTAATTCACACGTGTCTTGTGAAATCTCTTGACATGCCATATTCTATTCAAATTTTAAAAGGAATCAATCATATGAATAATTTTGAAGTGGAATTAAGTATAAGGGTTGTTTTCAAGAGGAATCAAGAAAGAGAGTTTTCGTTATTCACATCTACTTTTACTTAAGAATTTATGGAACAAAGGATCTACATCTAGTTGTACTTTAAAATTTCAAAGAAGTACATCAATTTGAAAATAGATTAAATATTATTTGTTTTTTTAATCAAGAGGATTTGGTAATCATGGGATTGAATCAACGTCGAAGAAAAAACATAGGAAACTCATGACACCCGAAAAAATTAGAACGAGTACCCGTTTCTATTATATCTGTTATTTTTCATTTTTAGTAAAAACGTACTACCATTGTATATCTGCAACTTGCATTTTTTGACGTACAACCCGACAACGATATTTTTTGTGTTTTTTAATTCACATGTGTCTTGTGGAATCTCTTGGTATGCCATATTCTATTCAAATTTTAAAAGGAATCAATCATATGAATAATTTTGAAGTGGACTCAAGTATAAGGGTTGTATTCAAGAGGAATCGAGAAAAAGAGTTTTTGTTATTCACATCTACTTTTACTTCAGAATTTATGGAGCAAAATATCTACATCTAGTTGTACTTCAAAATTTTAAAGATTACATCAATTTGAAAATAGATTAAATATTATTTATTTTTTATCAAGAGGATTTGGTAATCATGGGATCAAATCGATGTCAAAGAAAAAACATAAGAAACTCATGACACCTGAAGAAATTAGAATGGGTACCCGTTTCTATTATATCTGTTATTTTTCATTTTTAGTAAAAATGTACTACCATTGTATATTTGCAACTTGCATTTTTTGACATACAACCTAACAACGACGTTTTTTGTGTTTTTTAATTCACATGTGTCTTGTGGAATCTCTTGGCATGCCATATTCTATTCAAATTTTAAAATGAATCTATCATATGAATAATTTTGAAGTGGAATCAAATATAAGGGTTGTTTTGAAGAGGAATCGAGAAAGAGAGTTTTTGTTACTCACATCTACTTTTACTTCAGAATTTATGGAACAAAGGATCTACATCTAGTTGTACTTCAAAATTTCAAAGAGGTACATCAATATGAAAATAGATTAAATATTATTTATTTTTTTTATCAAGAGGATTTGGTAATCATGGGATCGAATCAACGTCAAAGAAAAAAACATAGGAAACTCATGATACTTGAAGAAATTAGAACAAGTACCTGTTTCTATTATATCTATTATTTTTTTATTTTTAGTAAAAACGTACTACCATTGTATATCTGCAACTTGCATTTTTTGACGTACAACCCGACAACGACATTTTTGTGTTTTTTAATTCACATGTGTCTTGTGGAATCTCTTGTCATGCCATATTCTATTCAAATTTTAAAAGCAATCAATCATATGAATAATTTTGAAATGGAATCAAGTATAAGGGTTGTTTTCAAGAGGAATTAAGAAAGATAGTTTTTGTTATTCACATCTACTTTTACTTCAGAATTTATGGAACAAAGGATCTACATTTAGTTGTACTTCAAAATTTCAAAGAGGCACATCAATATGAAAATAGATTAAATATTATTTGTTTTTTTTTATCAAGAGGATTTGGTAATCATGGGATCAAATCAACGTCAAAGAAAAAAATAGGAAACTTATGACACCTGAAAAAATTGAAGCAAATAGAGAGGAGACAAAAAGATAGAGATAGAAGAACAAAGATTCGAGAAATGAAGAATATTGAAGCATCTAGTTTTATGACTATTGAAGATAAGAACAATCAAGAAACTATGAAGGATGGGATGAATATAGATGATGCAAATGTGGAAATAGTGAATATGGAAGAAAATGTGACTATAGAAACAAATTCAGGCATGTCTTCAAGCCCAACTTTCAATGATATAGAAAATGTGACTATAGAAACAAATCCATGCATGTCTTCAAACCCACCTATCGATGATATTGATCATATTAGTTATTTAAATGAAGTTGGATATACCAATGATGAGCTCAATTATACTACTAAAAATATGGAAACAAGAAATGAGAATGAAATCCCTTATATGAGTGAAAATATTTTTTTATATATATTGAAAGAAATGTCTTGGATAATCTTCCTAGTAATATTTCTTAGAGACAAATGAGAACCCATGCAAATATATTATATAAACTATTTTTTTATAGAAAAAATCTTGGATTTCAATGTCAACTCATGATGCAATTGATGAAAATGTGAAAAATGTGAAAAGTAATGAAAAAGTTAGGCATTTTTTAAAAACCTAAAAAGAAATATGAATCAATGAAACCAGTTATATCTAATATTGTTAATGCTATTGATTCTATTGAAAAAATGAGTCCATCTAAAGATAGCAATGCAACACGAAGAGTTATAACAACTATTTTAGTTAATAAATCAATTTCTAATAAAAAATGATAAGACTAGTGAATTTCTAAATATAAATCTTAAAACTTTGAGAAGAGCAACAAAGAGAAGAGAAAGTGTTGTTAAGGGCACAGTTGGGTGGTTAAGTTGCTTGTTTATAGTGGTGGCCAACAAGGTTCAAATCCCATAGTGTTCATGCTTGGGATTTAGGGATGAGATCCCCCATGTTGTGGCCTCATTGGTTTATAGCTCCGGTCAAAAGCGTTCACCAAACAAAAATAAACAAAAAGAAGAGAAAGTATTGAAAATGATCCAATTAACCAATGTTGGAGTTTTAGTGGTAGAATCCCAAGGTTTGATATGAAATTAAACAATGAAATCAAATATTTAATTGAAAAATATTGACATGATAATATAAGGACATCATCTAATGTTAGAGATGTTTAAAAATTAAGAGTGGGATCCAAAATTCATGATCCTCATCCAAAACATCTATTAGACGTGACTCAAATTGAATAATATAAATTTATTTTAGATGATTCAATGTTACCATTTAATATTACCATAAGTCAAAGATCATTCAAGAAATGTAAACCTTGGTATGTGAAAATTAATAAACAACAAATCTCTTGTTATTGTAAAATTCATGTGCAATTTTGTTATTATTATGATGTTTTTCGATATATATGTTGTGCTTTGTATACTAACTAAATTATGCAAAAATGTGGTATTAATATGCCACCTCAAACAATCAAGGAGTTTATAGTAGGTTGGTTTGTAAAACATTTAATGGATACTTATTTTATTCAAAAGCATGTATTTCTGGACAATGCAATAGATGTGGCAACTTTTCATTGTTAAGAAAATGTATGCATGAAATTATTTCCCATGAATTTGGACAACAATTAGTGGATGTAAAAAGATTAAAAAATGTTGAATATTGTTTAAAGAGTAGAAAAATTGGAAAGCATTGCTAGTTAGTCATAGAAAAAATTAATGTGCATGCATTCATCAGAGAATTTAAGGATAATATTATAACCAAATATGTTAAACACTCCCAATATGCTCGGTAGCTTGATGGACAATTTCAAACATGTAAAAACGAATTTCCAATTGGAACTATACTATCAGTGGTTGATTTTGTAGAAAACTATACTCTTGCTCCACAAGAGGAAATTCAATCTCATTATTATAATTCAGTGCAGGTGGCCATCTTTGTTCATACTGTATACAGACATGCAGATAATAGTATAGAAGATAATAGAAATTTTTTGAGGGAGTGCCATTTTTATTTGAGTGATAACCGGTTACACTCATCAGAGTTTGTGCCAAAAAAATTATGAAAGTTTAAAAGAAAGAGAAATCTAAATGGCACAACATATCATATGGTTAAATAACTGTACATGACAATTCAAAAATGCTCGAATGTTTTATTGGCTATGTAGGGCTCACAAAGAAAACAACATCCAACATATGTGGAGTTTTTTAAAAAATGAACATGGTAAAGGAGAACATGATGGAGCTGGATCATATGTGAAAATAGCTCTTGATAGAGAGCAACTAAAATTTGAGCATGCAACAAAATTTAGAGATGCACGTGCAATTGTGGATTGGTGTAATGAAAAATTATCTATGGGATCAAGTGAGAGCTCTACAATTTGACGATTCTTTTGGTTATTTGAAGAAGAGAATATTCTTACTCGACATGATTGTGAGATAATTAGTGGATCAACAAAATGGCATTCATTTAAGAGTTTAAATACAAGCACATGGACTATATGGACTAGGGAGCTTGCATGTTTTGTCACTTTTGTATTGCAAAGGATTGGGAAGTATGTGAAAATACAGAATGAATTGAAGAATGGAAAAAAAGATCCTTGACACCTATAGAAACACATGATCAACTTGAAACAACAATTGAAGACAATAATCAAGTGTTTGCATTAGATGACTATGATCGTGTTTCAGACCTTGTACAAGACGACACTTTTATTCAATATCTTATTTTATTACATTATTTTGTAATATATAATTATATATGTATGCATGTGTATTTATGTGAATTATATGTCACACTTTATTGAATTAAATAATATTTTTTGCAAGGCATGTGTATGTTGTTGTTGCATCTGAGGGAAATGAAGAGGAAACAGAGTATTGGTTGGCTCGATGTGTTGAGGAAAAACATAAGTTGTTACATCCTAGAGTAGATGATGACAACTATAAGTATCCAACAAGTTTTGTGGTTGTTGTTGACACCTAGCTATGAAAATATCTAATAAGAAAAAATGGTTTGCCTACATGTGAAGATTATGAAAGACATAAGAAGATTATACATTACTCACATTTAGTTGTGGAAACAAATATTAAACTAGTCAAATATCAAGGGAGACTTGCTAATAAAGAGTTATGGACACTTTCTATGGAAGAACATGAGTCAATTATAAATGTATTACAAAAAAGAGAGGATGCAGATGGTACAATGGAATAAATTTGCAGGCATGTATATAGTTGTATATATTTAATTCATAATTAATATATAGTTAATTAATTTAATATCATTCCCTAACAATTTTATATAAGTGATTACATGTTCCCTTAAGTCATCCTCTTAGATCCCCTTAATCCATCCTCTTACCTACCCTTAAGCAATCTCCTATTTATAGAACTAATTTTCTCACATGACACATACTTTGAGTGGCTAGGTTAATCACCATGATTCAAATCATGAAAATATCAATTATCTCATTAAGCCATCTTCTTACATCCCCTTAAGCCATCCTCTTACATCCTCTTAAGTCATCCTCTTAGCTCCCCTTAATCCATCCTCTTACTCCCCTTACATTCATTATTTTTGTAGGTCCCCTACAAGTAGATACCGCATGATCGTATCGATGAACATTTGTTTCTTCGATATATTATTTCATTCTTATTTCACCTTCTATATTATTCTTTTTATCTTAAAATTTGTATTGACTCATGTATATATAGTTAATTTGTTGCATTCATTATTTTTGCAGATACCCTACTTGAGTAGATTTTTACATGATTGTCACTACAATTTTTCATCATGTAAATTATGTTAGATCATTTTTGTAGTTTTCAACTAAAAGTGGACGTATTAGGTAATTGTATATATACTCATATGTTTCATCACATGTTATAGCTGTATTGCATCAATGTTTTATGTTTTTGATATATTCTTTCATTCTTATTTCACCTTCTATATTATTCTTTTTATCTTATAATTTGTATTGACTTGTATATATATATAGTTAATATACTTAAATTCATTATTTTTGTAGGTACCCTACTTGAATAGATTTTTGCATGATTGTCACTACAATTTTTCATCATACAAATTATATTAGATCAATTTTGTAGTCTTCAATTAAAAGTGGACACATTAGGTAATTGTATATATTCTCATATATGTTTCATCACATGTTTTAGTATCATTCCCTAACAAATTTTTATAAGTGATTACATGTCCCCTCAAGTCATTCTCTTAGCTCCCCTTAAGCCATCCTCTTACCTACCCTTAAGCAATCTCCTATTTATAGAACTAATTTTCTCACATGACACATACTTTGAGTGGCTAGGTTAATCACCATGATTCAAATCATGAAAATGCTAATCTTATAATTTGTATTAACTTGTGTATCTCCCCTTACATCCCCTCTCTTACATCCCCTTAAGCAATCCTCTCACATCCCCTTAAGTCATCCTCTTAGCTCCCCTTAACTCATCCTCTTATGTCTTGTCAAATCATCCTCTTATTTCACCTTCTATTTTATTCTTTTTATCTTATAATTTGTATTGACTTGTGTACCTCCCCTTAAGGCATCCTCTTACATCCCCTTAAGTCATCCTCTTAGCTCCCTTTAAGCCATCCTCTTACCTACCCTTACATTCATTTATTTTGTAGGTCCCCTACAAGTAGATCCTACATGATTGTATCGATGAACATTTGTTTCTTAGATATATTCTTTCATTCTTATTTCACATTGTATATTATTCCTTTTATCTTGAAATTTGTATTGACTCATGTATATATAGTTAATTTGCTTACATTCATTATTTTTGTAGGTACCCTACTTGAGTAGATTTTTGCATGATTGTCACTACAAGTTTTCATCATACAAATTATGTTAATCATTTTTGTAGTCTTCAACTAAAAGTGGACGCATTAGGTAATTGTATATATACTCATATGTTTCATCACATGTTATAGTTGTATTGCATCAATGTTTTGTATTTTTTATATATTCTTTCATTCTTATTTCACCTTCTATATTATTCCTTTTATCTTATAATTTGTATTGACTTGTGTGTGTGTAGTTAATTTACTTACATTCTTTTTGTAGTAAATAGTTAATATAGTAAATGTTAGATCAATTTTGTAGTCTTGAACTAACAGTGGACCTATTAGCTAATTGTATATACTCATATGTTTCATCATGCAATAGCTACATTGTATCAATGTTTATGTCTTGAATAAAATGTGGCATGACATGTACTTGTTTATGTCTTGAATATGTGACATGTTTCGATTTATATGGTTGAACTGTTTCTGGTGGTAATGTTAATTGCTTGAGCATTAAGAGTTTTTGACTTTAGCTTTTGGTTAGTCCATTAGGGTGCAATAGAATATTTCTTATGCACTGTGTTGGGTGTATACTACTTCCTAGTGCTTTCATCTCTATACTATTGTGTTTAGTTGTTATTATGGTTCAACAATATACCTAAAGATAAACATTTGCTAGTTGTACTTTTCCTATTAACTTATAATATGTATCATTATGCTTTGCAGTAATCATTCTAGACTGTCGTATAAGCCTTAACATTGTTAAATATCAACCTTGTAATTCAACATTTGGTTAGTGTTTGTACAATGATGCCAATGAAATTTTACTTTGTACTTAAAATATATTCATTAAAATTGTTTTACATATTAAACTTTTTATAAAAACATAGAATGCCTAGAGAAATTCAAAATTCTCAAGCTTTTACCCTGAATACTTAGCAGTAATTGTTTGGGACTGTTGTATAAGTAATCTTCCTGATGATGGATCATGAAGTGTGTTGATTCAAAAAACTTACAAAGTTTCTTCCAGAAGCATTTTAATGTATAGGCATTGAGACAATCAAATATCAATCTTGTAATTAAGCATTTGGTTAGTGTTTGCACAATGGTATCAATGACATTTTAATTTGCACAAACTTCATTACTGACATTTTTTTCAAGATGTAAATTTACTAAAAATGTTGAAGGCTTTATTTTTTGATACACATGCCCTTCATTTATTGGAGCACGTAGACCTGCTAGAGAACACACCTGGTTCATGATGGTAGTAAGCACTCAAACTTACTGCTGGAGCACAGCCTGGCAGAGCTTGGGTGTTGAAGATTTCCAGTCAGGTACATGTGATTTTTTCAATAGGGCTTATTGCAATGCTTCATCTCTTCAATAAAAAGAAACATAGATTTGGTTTGGCAAACCGGGTCATTCAGGATCTAAAAATAATTTCATGGAAAATGTATCCCATGAATGATATAAACAATTTTCTTGGCAATGGAACATTGTAGAACAATGGAACATTTTCCATATTTTTGCATGATTGTCACTACAAATTGTCATCGTACAAATTATTTAATCATTTTTGTAGTCTTCAACTAAAAGTGGACGCATTAGGTAATTGTATATATACTCATATGTTTCATCACATGTTATAGTTGTATCGCATCAATATTTTGTGTTTTAGATATATTCTTTCATTCTTATTTCACCTTCTATATTATTCTTTTTATCTTATAATTTGTATTGACTTGTGTGTGTAGTTAATTTACTTACATTCATTTTGTAGTAAATAGTTAATATAGTAAATGTTAGATCAATTTTGTAGTCTTGAACTAATAGTGGACCTATTAGCTAATTGTATATACTCATATGTTTCATCATGCAATAGCTGTATTGTGTCAATGTTTATGTCTTGAATATATTCTTTCATTCTTAATGTCACCTTCTATATTATTCCTTTTATTCTATGTAAGGAATTATTAGGTCTACTCTATTTTATCATTTTTTAGCATGAATTATCTTTGTACTATCATTTATCAAGAACTATTTTATACATTAGAACGTCACATACTAAAATGTATATAATTATAGTTTTTCCTTTTATTGAAAAATGTACTAGATTCTAACATGTCCCGATAATGAGAGAAATTCAATATAACATAAACATATTATCTAACATACTAAAATGTACAAGCATAGTCAATATATATGTAGATCTCTAAGTCCATGAAATACTAAAATATAGGCAGTCCATGAAATGTACTATAACATCTAGTCATAGTCAACATATAAATAAATACAAATCATAGTTCATTAAATATTGAAATATCTCTAAGTCCATGAAATAATATTCAACATAGTCATCTAGTCCTTATGCCATATAAAAAATAATGCAGCACAGTCCATGAAATAAATAGTCTATGTCCTATCATCATTAAAATCAAGAGGCCTCTTTGTTCTTCGTGAAAGAGATAGATCTGCCTCATGCTGTAAAAGAGAAAGAAACTTGAAATTAGATATTTTTAAAAAAAATGACACACATGCATATGATTTAAATTTAAGATCATGAAATTAGATATTTAAATCTAGACTAAAGTATGCATAAATTACCATATGATCATTCTCATCTACTCCTACATTTTGTTGCCTAGGTGACCGTATAGTTGTTGATTCTAAACCAAAAGTCTTAGCCGCTAATTCCTAGATATTCAAATAAAGCACTCAAGAATTAGGTTAGAATATTCTATAAAATAACATTTATAAAATCTATCATTGCCTATTAAAGTATAGTTTTGGTAGAATCAAAATCAAAACCCACATGCATCCAAATTTGATTTAATTTATAAAATCATGAAATTAAATATTTAAATCTACGCTAAAGTGTGCATAAATTACCATACGATCATGCTCATCTACTCCCACATTTTGTTGCCTAGGTGGTATAGTTGTTGATTTTGGGCCAAATGTCTCAGCTGTTAATTCGTAGATATTCAAATAAAGCACTTGAATTAGGTTAGAATATTTACCCAAACATGTAACCAAATATATAAAAGACCTAGAAATTGCATAGAAAATTTACTAATTTAGGACCTAGAAAAATATGGATGACTCATGAAACTGTCTCTGATTAGTACCCTGACCAGTTGCTATCTTAATGGTGCTATCATCCTGCATACATATATGGGCATATAAATATATAAACTAAAAAATATAAAGTAAAAATTTAGTACAATTTTTGAAAACACACACCAGGGAATACTTGGGCATAACAAATGATGATGGAGGAGCACTCGCAACACCTTCCTTAGGTCAGTCGAACATGGAAACTATCATAGTACCTCCCCGCTGCAACAAAAATGTTTGACATATAGTTAAATTAAATTATACAAGTTAATTAAAAAATATATCTAAGTTTTGAAGAAACTTTAAATTAGAACTAGATACATATGGTTTTAAGGTTAATATATATTGGTTTACCCCATAAGGTTTGTCGACTTCTACAACTATCGATGCAAAACTAAGTGTATCAAAACGTGTTGAGGCCCTAGAGTGACTTGAGATCTACACCAAACCGTTCACAATATTATTTAATTCATTATTAAATATAAAGTTTGATATGTTCATTGTACACTTGAAACAATAAAATGTGACATGTACTTGTGTAGAATGATCATCAGAATATAGTAGATCCAAGTATGACTCCACCTCTAATGTAGCTACATCTGACGTGGATGCAGGAACAAGACCATAACAAGGTTGATGACAATTTTGACACAAATGTGTCATTGACATGTGTGAGGTGGTAGGACCAATTGAACCAACTCCTCCATGCTCTCTACCACTGAATTCAGTTTCCATGTGGCTAGCTTGTTTAGTAAGATTTCTTGAGAGTGCACTCAATGCACCTAATGTTGAAGGCACTGCCTAGTGCTGAATGGGTGTAGTAATACTAGGAAAAACAAGAGCAACCATGGGTGGAATAGAAACGAGTTGATTGGGATCGATGTGTGCCCCTGCCTTGTACTATGGCATGCCACCACCAACACCCTAGAATGCTCTAATGTCAAAATGATTGGGTTTTAAACCCAATTGAGACTCTTCCCATAATTTCCTCAAAAAAAAAATGGAACCTCAAAATTAACATGTGGTGGATGATCAAATATCACCCACCATCGCTTCCAAAAATGTCTCGTAATCTCATGATGCCTACACCATTTAATTGATTTTTTTCATTGGAGGTATATGATGCAGAGGGATTATTAAATAGATAAAGCAAACTCAAATCACCCACAAAGAACCCTTGACCTGCAACCTTCAAACAGAGTTATCAAGTAAAAGTGCAGCAATTTAGACCTTTTTGGTCATAACTTTTTGTAAAGACCTGATATTAAAAATATAAGACCTATTTGGGATACCCTTTTGGCTCTTATCTAACATATATTAAAATGGAATAGGGTTTCTTTGTATGGACTAGGAAAAAACAAGACTGTTCCTATGCGAACCCTAGGACTGTTACAGAACTTCTCTCAGTGAAAATGTCATAACTCACTCAAAACCTAATGAAATCACATGCAACCAAAAGCATTGCAAACTAGAAACAAATATATTTCCATTCATCTATTGTATTCCTTGATATGAGTTCATACTAGACTATACCATACATGTTTTCAGACTGCAACTTTTAGAAAAAAAAACTCGCAAACCTGCCCTTAGTAAAATGATCATTATAACTTTCACAAAACATCAAGAAAATCAGTCAAACTAAAAGAATTAGAAATATAACAACATTCTCCAACTTTCCCAACCATTTTCACGTCTATAACTATTCATACAATGTTGTACAAATAGAAAGAACAGGTCTGCAACGTTGGAATACCCAGAAAAATAGGGTTTTTATTCATCAAACTTCAAAATACAATGTCTCTCCTTCCTCATTCAAGTTTGAAGGGTATTTTTTATGCATTTCTCATCAATTACAACTAATTAGAAATGGTTTCTTGATTTTCTTGTAACTGATTCTTGATTTTTGACACCTTTTACCTAAGTTACATGACCACTAACATTGACACTTGTTTTGCCACATTAACAACGTTTACAAACTTTTACCAATGGACCTATAACACTCCAAAATGGATCAACATGATCCCAAATGATCACATATGACCTTATTAGACTCAAACATACCCTATCAACCTAAAACCAAGACATGACAACCATTCTTGCTACAGGGCTCTTGATGCCCCTACATCACACTCCCAAGGAAAATAAATTTGAGTTCCATCTCAAATGATGATCAATTGTTTTTTCCACTTCCTCCAATTATGATGTACTCTTAAATATCCTCTAACCTACTCTTGATCTTCTCCATGCTTGACTCGATCTGCGCCTTGTTTCTTGGTTTGCACTATTTTCTTCCTCTCTTTCTTCTTGCATCTTCCCTTGCTTACCAGCTTCTCTGCTTGAAGACTCTAAGATTTTATGTCTCCTTCATATGCCTCATTACTGTTGTCCATTTCTTCATCTTCGGTCAAGTGTGCATACTTGAACAACTTTCCACACTGTTCAATTTCTTTATCCAACAAATCATACTCATCACCAATAATCAAATCTGCAAGTTTCTCATACAAATTCTCATGGAAATTGAAACTTTCCATGTGTCCACCTTCAGCTTGTTTAATCTCTTTCATTTCATCATTCAATTTAAACAAATTAGAATCAAAATATGCATTATTTACCTCATTTGTCTTTGTTGTCCCTATTTCTTTGTCATCATTTATCGATGTCATATCCATAACTTCATGGTCTTCTATCAAGCCTCCTTTAAGCAACTTGTTTATTTTCTCCATCTCCTCTTTCCATAGGAGATCATTATCTTCTTCATCCATGCGTTCATCATACCGAGGCTCGTCAAGCTTTGTCATCTCTATGTCTGACTCACTACAAATTCTTTTTCTTCATCCTCCCAAGGATGTGTTATCGTTGTTGCAACTCCACACTTAACCTCTTTATTCATGGCTTCAAAAAGATATTCATATGCTACCATATCTTCTTCTTTTTCACTCTTTTTCTCCATACACGCTACTATAATATTCAAGGTATCAACTAGTTCATGAGTTTCCTCTTTTTCCCATCACTATCCTGCACATTCCATATCCTCTAAAGGACCAAACATCGTTGCAATCTCTCATTCTGTCTCGTCAAAAAGACATGCTACTGCTGCATCTTCTTTTATATTCCACTCTTTGCTTTCATCTTCTCTTTTCAAAGTAACCATCTATTGCTTTCTTTTCTGAATAATCATTTATATGGGCCACTTCACCTTCTTTCTCATTGGCCAATGCCAAACATTTTCCTGAGATGCTTTTTCAAGACATTGCCGCAATACAAGCTCAATATGTTTTTCAAACTCTCCTATTGTCCTATCAAACTCTACAACTAGGCTTATCCTGTTGTCTTTCATCTTCCCCTTCTGAATTTGTTGTTGCATATTTCTATCTCTTCTTTTTTCTTGGATTCTTCTTGTGATAACTCACCTAGGTTTTCTTTCCTTTTCCTCACTACCTAGTCTTTTGGCATCTAGGTTCTTCACTTCAACCTGTCAAAAATAATACACAACTTCCAAAACTTCCCTTGCCCAGATCTTTAGGCTCTGATACCAATAATGATCCAGAGGGATTATAAAATAGCTAAATAAAACTAAAATCACCCACAAAGAACCCTTGACATGCAACCTTCAAACAAAGTTATCAAGTACAAGTGCAACAATTTAGACATTTTTGGTCATAACTTTTCCTAAAGACCTGATATTAAAAATATACGACCTGTTTGGGATACCCTTTTGGCCCTTATCTAACATATATCAAAATGGAATATGGTTTCTTTTTACGAATGAGAAAAAAATAAAATTGTTCCTGTGCAAACCCTAGGACTATTACAGAACTGCTCTTAGTAAAAATGTCATAACTCACTCAAAACCTAATGAAATCACATGAAACCAAAAGCATTGTAAACTAGAAATAAATTATTTCCATCCATTTATTATATTTCTTGATATGAGTCCGTACCAAGTCGTACCATGCGTGTTTTCAGACTGCAACTTTCAGAAGAAAAAAAACTCGTAAACTTGCACTTCATAAAATGATCATAACTTTCACAAAACATAATAAAAATAAGTAAAACCAAAAGAATTAGAAAGATAATAACATTATCCAACTTTTTCAACCATTTTCATTCCTATAACTATCCGTACAAGTCCGTACAAATAGAAAGAACAGACATGCAACGTTGGAATACCCAAAAAATAGGATTTTTATTTATCAAACTTCAAAATACAATGTCTCTCCTTCCTCATTCGAGTTTGGAAGCATCTATGCAGCATATAAAATGCACCAAATGCATTTTGTATTCATACAAAGATTTCAAAAATCTGAGGAAAATCTTGAACTACTAGCAAGCCATGATAAGAAAAGACAAGTCCACTTCAAAGAACTTAGTATACTGACTCCCCAAATTTTTAAAAAAATTGAATTTGAAATACAAAATACATTTAGTGCATTTTGTATGCTGCATAGACGTTGCCATCAATTCTTGATTTTTGACACCTTTTACCTAAGTTACATGACCACTAATATTGACACTTGTTTTGCCACATTAACAACTTTTACAAAGTTTTACCAATGGACCTATAACGCTCCAAAATGGATCAACATGATCCCAAATGATCAAATATGACCTTATTAGACTCAAACGCACCCTATCAACCTAAAACCAAGACATAACAACCATTCTTGCTATAGGGCTCTTGATGCCCCTGCATCAATACATGTTGATTAGTTGCAGGGTCAACAAAGAATGGGGCTAAGGTTTGTTTGGTAATGTGAAGATCAAGGATTTCTTTATACAAGAGACCATCTGCATAAAATTTCCTCCTCTCCTCCCACCAAAGACGAAATCTATCTAGATCCGCATCAACCAGACCTATCAGAATCAACAATGGTTTGCATTGAAGATGCAAACTGTACTACATGGAAGGGGCATGTGAGGCTGATTTTGGATGAAATTAATTTTTTATTCAATTGTGTTTATATTTTTATTTATATTCACTTGCAAGCAAGCCTCATTAGGTGGAGGGGGTGGGGGGTTTTACAAAATATCATCTATTAGAAATTCATCCATTGGACCACCTGCATTTACAATTAAAATATAAATAAATAAATATTTAATTACTCATATGTAAATATCCATATAAAAAACCTACAAATGTAAGTAAATATATCCATATTGAAAACTTACAAATATATATCTAAATAAACTTACAAATATCCAAATGCAAGTAAATATCCATGTATTGAAAACTTACAAATGTAAGTAACTATCCATATGTACAAGTACATATCCATATTGAAAACTTACAAATGTGAGTAACTATCCATATGTACAAGTAAATATCCATATTGAAAACTTACAAATAAATATCTAAATAAACATCTAATAAATATTTAATAAGAATTAGTGATAAATAATAAGAGTTAAAAATTATCCATAGGGAATGTTTGTTGAAGGCCTAATGGTATTATTATTGTTTCTCTTTCATTATATTATTGAAGTCCCTTAGTATCATCATCTTAGGTTAACAAAATCTAAAGTGAAAAAGGGTTACCTTCTCTTAGCTATTGGACCGTTATTTGCCATATTCTAATCATGATTTCTAGTTCATCATGCTAGGTTGATATTCATCAAGCCTAGGTCTTGAGTTTTATTTCTAGGATTTGTGGAGCTATATATTTCAGAGACAACTATCATAAAAATTTGATCACTCAACATTAATCTCAAGATGGTGCTTATCACTAAAAGGATGATCTAGATGTAGCCTTTGTTAAAACTATAACCAAATATATTGTGTCTTTATTTTACATGATTAGATCACATATGTTAGAGGGTTAAATATAACCGTTGGATCATCTCCCTTGTGCACGCACCATCTAATCTTCTCCCAGCATTATCACTATTTATCCCTTTGTTATTAGCTACTCTAATTCAACACTTAAGTGGTACTTTCTCCTTAAGTGTCACATCCTCATTGGTCAATAGATATTTAGTGACAACTCAATTCCATGTGGCAGTGTATTAGGACTAAGTTCTTATTGTCATGTGTATCTTGTTGACATCATCAATGGGACCCATTTGTTTAAATATGTAACTACTTAGTCCTTTATAATGGGCTTGACCTCTTCCAACATGGACTTGATGGTGAATGATTTCTTGCCACATGTCACCTTTTGTATGATGTTAAGGGACCTCCATGTTGTTGTAGGGGTGGAGAAGAATTAATGTCAAGTGAAGGCACTGATTGATCCAAGGTAGATGTTCTTCTGTGTAAGTTTTGTCCTTCCAACTTGTGTGTGCTTACCATGCCTAAGACCTCATATTGATGTGACATTTTGAGGGGATATATCCATACATATAGTTTGTTAAATCTATGAACATGTCTAGACCATGTGTTTTGGATAAGCTTTTGGAAAAGATGCTTGTTCCTCTAATTACATTTTTTAGTAAGTATTTAAACTAGGTAACTTGATAAGGGCTTAAAATTGGTATAGTTTCTTTGATATCATTGAGATCTTTTAGTTAGCCTTTTTATTAACAATTATAGCTCAAACATCATTAACCTTCACTATCACTTTACTAGTTTTAATGGAGAGATTAATAGTCACTCAATTAAAGTTTCCCCTATGTGGTCTATCATATATCTTGTGTTCAACAAAATGATTTCCAAATGATGTGTCGAAAAAATAAATATAAAACATGATCTAAAAATATATGTATTTACATTATCTAGAAAAGTATAGTTTATTTAAATTTATGAGATGGACCTTTTGGTGTTGCAAATTATACCTCACAACTCTATATAATCGAAATACAGTCTATACCAAGTGTTAGCAAGAAATGTGGAGGGGATACTGGTCCGAAGATCTAGTCCTCAATCAGATATTTGTAGTTAGTTTATACCTCGGTTAGGTAGCTAGATATTGATAGAAAAACATAAATAATAACAAAACATAGTATCACATACAGATCATAGTAACACAACATAGGCTTACCTGGTACCGACAGATCTCCATATCCATATATATCAACAACAATCAAATGTATACATCATCTATCCATTCTCTGGCAGGTCTAAGTCTCTAGCTCACCAGTGACATACATGACTTCTATGTCATTCTTTACACCAAAATCTCTCTTATATCATACTCCTATATTCTTCTATGCTATATTATCATACCCTATATCTATATAAACTATATCTATTAAATATAGGGATGTGTTTCTTGTCACCTCTGGCCTCTGCATAGTGTGTGCACTAGCTTCCAGTCAGCTCTTATTTATGCTCCGCACCTTGCTAACATCATCTCCCCTCGAAATTATGTCTTGTCCTTAAGACATGCAAAATCAACTGCTAGGTAGGATAGTCTTATAGACCTGCTTGAGCTGTGCTAAATTGGTGTCCCATTGCTTCATGGCTTTAGCTAACATAGCTATTTTTCCTATTTTTATGTATGTATCCTCTGCTTCTTCTATAATTGTCGGTATCCTCATTATTTTTGTTGTCTACTTGGCTTCTATAAAGCTGTCGGTCAAATTAGCTCAGTGGTTTCCATTGTGTATACTCTGGTTGCCTGTGTGCTGCTACTCTTCGTTGCTTCATTCACCGCTTGATTCTTCTCTCAGATATTGAATTTTGCCAAAGCATGAATGCAAAGTGAGGTTCCTTGGGTGTGATTAGGGTTAAATACCTTTTCTTTTTGCCCTAATTTTTCCCACTTTCCCTTTTTATTTTCTCCCTTCGTTAATTTATGCCTTTGTTTCTTATGACTTAATTTATGTTCCTTGTTAGTGGCTAGTCTCTGATACCCTGTGTTGCCATGGCGGAATCTCTCCGCAATCAATTTCTATCTTCTGAAGATTGATGATCTAGTGGTTTGGCATCTGAAACAACCTCCCCATGATGTTTTCCTTGCATCTTGTTCCCTTTTCTTCTTCCTCTTTGCTTGTGACTATCTTGTCTATATTTCTAGTAACACAATTGTCTTGATATGTCGATTCCTCTGCTTCCTTTGTTTCATTTTCTAAGATTTCTAAGATATAAGCTTCTTGTCCCTCCCTATTGTGTCGCAAGTGATCTGTGGTGGGTTTTGATGAAATGCAGAGGATTGTGGTATGTCTTCTTTGCCAGTCCTAATCATGATTATGCTCTGGTAGCCAAGCATTTTTCTTGTTTTTAGTTTCGATTCTTCTCTCAGCCAAGATTCAAGACCTTCTTCACTATCTATGATGTAGTGATCATCCTCTATCTCCAATTCTTCCTCAAAATTAGGTTCTTCTATTGTCTCCTCTGCATCCAACCTTGAAATTGTGTAGAGATTCTTTGCATCCTTATCACTGTCTTCAGTCTCATTGACTTCTATATATGCTTCCTCCATTGATGATCCCAAAGGAATGTTGAAAGTCTTGTTATCATTAGCAAATGATAGATTTCTTTTCAAGAGTCTATGATACCGTTTGCATCAACAAACCATCTCAACCCTAAAAGTGCATTGAAAGCTTCTCCTTGATCCTTCATGGCTACAACAATGAAGTCTAAGACTTGTTTAACTCCCATTAGGTTAACTTCCACTTGATTCCATGTTCCCATTGTCTGCATGTTGGATCCATTTGTCAAAATTATATTGTAAGTTTTCTCTGTCAGCTTAGGTCTTCCTAATTGCTCCTAAAGCTTCTTTGTGATCATGTTGACATCTTCTCACAGATCTATCATGACATTCTGAACCTTTCTGTGATTGATGTGAGCATCCACCATAAGTGGTTTTGTCTTCCATTCTCTATCTGTTCTTCCCATCCTTCGGAGTTGACTCTTCTGACCTTGCTCCTTATTCCAGTATTTAGAAATTTGATTTTGTTTCTCAATAAGTTTGTGTTGTTGTGTCAATTGGGATAATTACTTGAGGGCTTCTACTTCTCCTTCGATGAAAAATTGCTTGTATTGCTTCTCCTTTTCTTGCTCCTTCCTTATTATTTGTTTGGTTTCCTTCACAATTTCCTCTTGTTGTTTTTAGAGGGAACAAATTCTTCTTCCTACTCACTATCTTCCTCTTTTGTCTTCGTGATATAGTGCCTTCTGGTATTTGTTCCTTGTCTTGTCAGTTCTATAACTCTCTCCTTCGTTCTTCTTCTATCTTTTCTGGTATGTTTTGGCTTTTTCTCCAATAGTTCTCTTCTTCTTCGGTAGATTCAGTTGGAGAGATGTTTGTTTCCTCTCTGTTATTCTTCCAGAAAATTCTTGCTCCTTGGCCCTTTGGTTCCTTCTTATGATCTGAGCTCCTTTTTGGTTGTTCAGGTTATGTATCTCATCACTTTTAGATTGTGGTTGTGCATTCTAGAAGTATTGTTGTGCTCTCTCATAGAAAATAAATCATGCTCTGTAGTGCAACAAAATGAACACCGTGTTTTCCTTTCAGCCCAACATTCATTAGTGAAGTGTCCTAGCTTACTGCAATTGCAACATGTTGCATCATACCTCCTTTAACTTCTTCCATGGCCTATGTCTCCTCTATAACCTTCTAAATTGCTCTATGTCATCATTATTATATCTATTCCCATAGGATGGACCACCAGAGTTTGAATTTTGTATTGCATTGATATTCCTCTGATTTCTCCAATTTGGTTGTTTGTAGCCTTAATCATATGAGTTTCTTTCTATATATGACATGTTGTAGCTCTTCGTTGAGTTTATGTACCATGTGTCTTCTTCTTCATCAACAAATTATCTCTTCCTCTAAAAGTTATATGAAGGACAATCTAGTGTTTCATGGTCATCCCACTCTCTGCATAATCCACAATATACTAAATTGATTCTTTTTGTTGTTGCTTTGATATCTTCTTTTATTGTGGCAGCTTGTCTTTCACCTTTCATCCTAGGGCATTCATTTCTCAAGTGGCCTTCTCTTGTATAATATGAGCACCAAATTACACATCTTTGTTTCTGTGAATTCTCCTCTTGCTTGACCAAAATATCCTGTTTCAGCTTTAATTTCTCCAATTCTAATTTTAGCTTCTCCAATTCTAGGTTTTCCTTCATCTTATATTTTCTACACCAAGATTGAGACTCTATCTAACAGGATAATGTCATTGCTTCTGCATATGTTTCAAATATTCTTTCATCTAGGGCTAACCTTATTTTAGGGCTTATTCCTGAAATAACCCATTCTATATTTTGCTTCTCAGTTAGTGGTTCCTCCAACTTCCTAGTTGTCTCCTTGAATCTTCTATCAAAGTCCTTTATTGATTCTTTATCTAGTTGCATCAAATCTCTCATCTTACTTAAACCCTTTTTGTCAGAACATCTGAAACTCCAAAAATTTTCAAAAATAGCTTCTTGATCTCCTCCTATTCCTTGTCACTATTTAAACATGTCTTCCTATACCACTTCAATGCTTCATTCCTCAGGGTACCTATGAAGTCAAACAACTTAATTTCATCTCTTTTTACTCCCTTCTGGTTCCAAATAGACTTCGACACAAAAATGTGCTCCGTTGCTTCCATAGTGTCCTCAAAGATTGGTAACTTGATAGGGACATCCATGATTGGTCTTCTTAAAGTCTTCAGTCCTCTACGGTAGGTTTCTTCCAGTCTACTCCTCTAGTTAGGTTGTCTTCTATCAACTTGATTTCCTTCTCTTCCCTTGTCTCTCTGTAGTCGGATATCAAAGTAACCCTCTCCTAAAACCTCTGTGAAATTACTCTGGATCTCTTCTATTCTCTTTGCTTCCTCGTTTGCTTGATTATCTTCCTTCTCAACTAAAATTCTCTTGACTTTATATGGCACTTGGGGTGACTCATGGTCCAAGGGTTGTGTCTCTTCATAGTGTCTCTTCAAATTAGGGGATACTCTTCCATTTGTGAATGACATCATGTCGACATCCAATGATGATCGAAATAACCTTCCAAAACCCTCAAAACTCCTCTCAATGTTTACCACATCTTCTCCTCCTTCTCTTATCTCCTTTATGCTTCGGCAAATTATCTCCTCTATATATTCCTCATCCATCTTCAAAATTTCTAGTGTTAATTCATATCTTCCAGTAGTTTGTGGCATAAACCCTAATTCACCTCTTCTTTTTCCCTTCCGCATTCTTCTCTGGTAGCACCCACAGTGGCGCGCTCCACAACATCCTCCATAATACACTCTACCTCTTCTCCTTTTGACCTCCTTTCTCTGGCAGCACCCATAGTGGTGTGCTCAGCAACATCCTCCTCGACGCGCTTGTCTTTTTCTTCTCTTCTGGTAGAACCCGCCATGGAGCGCTCTTCGAGTTCTTCCTCCTTTTCTTCCATAACTTTTGTTATCCTCTCGTTTTCCATCTCTTTTGCCCTTTCCATTCTTTTGCGGTAACTTTCATGTTTTTCTTGAGTTTGCTTCAATCTCTCTTCTCTGCTTATCTCCATTCCAATTTTGATTTCTTCATTGATCTCTCTTTTCCTCCGCTTCTCCCCCTTCACCATGGGTTTTCTTGATTTGGTGTTCCATTAGTCCACTTATATCCCATGGAATCCTTGTTTGAAGAGTCACATCATTTGAAAGGTCTTTGTGGACCCTACCCCCTTTCCACTCACCATCCCCTTAAGTGCATGCCCCCCTCTCACAAAGGTAGAAACTTAAAGAGACATGAATTCCTCTGCAAATTAGAAAATTTCTCCACCAACCTCACCTTCTCTTCTCTCTGGAAGTCTGCACTACCTCTTTGGATGTTTTTCCCTTGTAATTTTTAACTACCTTCTTCTAGGGTCCTAGCAATGAAACCAAATGTTAGCAGGAAATGTGGAGGGATACTGGTATGGAGATCTGGTCCTCAGTCAAATCTTTGTAGTTAGTTTATACCTCGGTCAAGTAGCTAGAGATTGATAGAAAAACATAAAGAATAACAAAACAGAGTATCGCATATAGATCATAGTAACACAACACATGATTACTCGGTACCAGTAGATCTCCATATCCATATATATCAACAACAATCAAATGTATACATCATCTATCCATCCTTCAATAGGTCTAAGTGTCCACCTCACCAGTTACATACATGACTTCTATGTCATTCTTTACATCATAATCTATCTGATATCATACTCCTATATTCTCCTATGCTATATCATCATATCCTATATCTATATATACTCTATCTATTACATATAGGGATGTGTTTCTTGATGGCTCCGGCCTCTTATAGTGTGTGTGCCAGCTTCTAGTCAGCTCTTCTTTATGCTCTGCACCCTGCAAATACCAAGGAACATGGGTAAATTCATACTGAAAGGGCAAGACTCATGATCAAACTGCATGCAATTGTGAACCAATTGACAAGAGCATGTAACTCTTCTACACTTCTAGCTTTGTAGGGTCAAGGAATGTATCTTCATGTAAATATTTATAGGATACTTAGAGGGAAATGAAAAATAGAATTGTTCACATAGCTTATCCACACCCTTTGCATAAAGATATCTCAAACATATGTGTCTAGACACCCTTTATACTAGCTTTCTAGTCTTGTAGACCTAAAGATCACTTTATAGTAGGTTGGGTTACACATACAACTAAAGATGAAAAAATGATTCATATCCCCATAGGTTAATCCCCTTATGTTTTTTCTACTTCATGTAGAACTTGGAATCCAAACATGAATAACTCTTTTAATTTGGATAACACAAGCGAGTTCCCTTAAGATTTGACAAAGGTAAGTATCAATGAGTTATGCAAACTAGTAGAACCTAACCTACCTTAATCTACCAAGGAGAAAAATAAGGACACTTTTAATAAACAATTTGATCATTTTAGTAAAGTACAATCAATTTCTTAGTCCATTCGATGAAGAGTCAAGGTTTAAAGAAATAGATAAACACTTATAAATTTAAAACAAAGTAATAGTAATACATATAAAATCCCATCATTCTAGGTACAATTGAACATTTATATTCAATAAAAAGACTCAAAAAACATGATACATAACTACATCTACTTGAACGATCCATAACTAATCAATGTAATCCCATATGTTATTTTAAAAGAATTCTTTGATGACTTTGAAGAAATTTTACATCTATTATAATAGTAAACTATACAAAAATGACAATATATTAGCAATTGTAATCGGGCCATAGACATAATATTATTCCCTTATACTCTTAGACAACTATGCAGACATCTAGATCATGAAGTATATTTCAGCTAGACAAAATCTTCTCCAAATTTTACAAAATAATGATGACACATAGACTTTAGACTTGATTTACAACACTTTATGCCAAAGATTGCACTAACTAGAGGACACCTATATAGATTTGGCCTAAATCCTAAATACTACAAGCAATCTATAATTTGGTAAAGATCTTTGCTCCTAAAAGAAACTTGTATATAACTATTCAGTCATCCCTAGATAAACTATGCATTTGACACTTGTAATTTGCACCATTACATAAAGTATGGTAACTTGAGGTGTGTTAGATGGTTGAGGTATGAGTATTGTCTAGTTTGCATTCATGTGTGAAGTATGGTTTTTGACTAAACTACATCATTAGGGATAATAGTTGATATATCTTATACATTAGTTTTTTCCTACTTTGAAGAGGTTTTCAGTCTTGCATATGGTAAATCGACACATTGCATCGTAGTGACAATAATTGAAGTTCTCTTGTGCATAGGATATGGTTTTTTCTTGAGATAAGTTATGTTTATTCATTTTTCTTTAATTGTCCTATATTAAAACCTTAGGAATTATTCCCCTTGGCCTAACAAATCCAAAAGAAGGAGAAACTACTCTTTCTCATGAATTGATCCAAAGTTGTCCTTACTTGATCATAAGTTGCAAGTATGATTACTTAAGTTAAATTCTATAGTGCCTAAAGGTATGGCTTATCTTTAGGGTTTGAGGAGCCAATAGTTGTGAGAGACAAAAAATGACACTATTGTTAAGGATGCATTGAGGGTTGTCACCATCTAAGTGTGCTAGTTTATAGTTTTAAGGTTTAAGGTTCATAGTTTATAGTTAATTTTAGTTCTAGGGTTTATAGTTCATAGTTTTAGTGTTTATAGTTAAATTAACATTTTAGGGTTTATAGTTCATAGTTATAGGGTTTATTATTCATAGTTTTATGATTTATAGTTAAGTTAAGCATTTTAGAGTTTATAGTTAAGTTTAGCATTTTAGGGTTCATTATATCTTTAAAAACCATAAACCAAAAATCTTAAATTTGTAAATAGTAAACCCTAATCGCTAAAAATATAAATCATAAAACTACGACCCTAATTTCTAAATGTGGCTGAAAATTAGCGTGGAAGGGGTTTGTCAAATGAATACCCATTCTGTGTCATGCTTCTCATTGTCACCGTATGTGGGAAAAAATGAGCCCGCAGGGATATATTAACAACAATAATTAATTCACTAATAGATTTGATTAACAAAAAATAGCAAGTCTATCAATAAGCTAGTGAGCTAAAATATGAAAACTACTTAATTTGCATATCTATTTCCTAATTTCCATTTAGAACCAAATCAAATTTGAAAACATTTGTTTATTAACTTTATGGTATAAACATTTATTTAAATAATTACCTAGTTTTATTGATTACTAATACAATTTAACTTGTTTGTATGAAAGTCAATCATTAAATAATATTTTGATTAAATAAACTTTAAAATATTAATAGAGCATTTCAAATCCATAACAATCTAAATTAACTAGCATATCTATATTTAAAAAATATATCTAAAATCCGAGAGATATCCTTCTCGAGGTGTCTATTCCACCTATGTGTGGTAAATTGATTAAAAAATAGGTGCCTTGAGAAGGATATCTTTGGGCGTATTTTAGATATATTTTTTAAAAATAGATATACTAATTTTAAAAAAATAAATATATTAAATTTATTATGCCGAAAAAATAATGAAATTGATGACTCTATAGTAGAATCTATAAAATATAATGCACGTACCATTGGAATAAGATTGTTGAATATACTTTGCTCCTTTTTATTTCATGTGATAAAACCCTAATAAAATTTAATTTATTTATGAAAATAAAGTGTCACTATATTTTATTAGGGTTTTATAAATTATTTTTTCTGCACAATCAATTAATATGTTATTTTATTAGGGTTTTATCATATAAATAAAAAAGCAAATTATATTCAACAATGGAGAAGTTATATTTTATAGATTTTACTATGGAGGCATCAAATTAATTTAATTTAATTTTCTACATAACAAAATTTAATTTATTTCTTTTTCAGTGCATTTAATAACATTATATTTTATTAGGGTTTCATTTTATTACGTATAAAATAACATTCCACTCATCAATAATATAAAATAACCTCTATAAATGTAGCCAATAAAATTTAGGGTTTAAAATTACTTGTAATTTTATGTTATAAATTTATGACTTCATAAATTTAATTCTACAAAAATCTTGGTTAAAAGTGAGGATGCATGAATTATAAACCTAATGTACCAGTAAATAATGTTTATTATTCCAACAAATCATGAAATTCATACCTAGATTTTTCTGATTCTTATTTTTGTCGTTTTTATTTTCTACTTCTAGCTTTGTAATTATTGATTTTATTTTTGGTTGTTTTTTGAGACTTTCGTCATTTCACCCCTTACTGCCACTATAGTTATGCCTCTCGATGTAATTAACTATTAAATTTTTTAAGTTAATGAATACATAATAAATATTTAGTTAATCAATTAAAACTAAAATTTATCAATTTTATCTATTACAAAAATAATAAAGCAAGGCAAATTAAATTAATTTAAATAATAATAATAATCAAAAAATTTATTATAAAAGAAATAAAATAAACTTTTATTTCTTATTTATTTTTAAAAATTACACAAGAAGCTACCTATGTAAAGCTTAAATAATCAATAAACTAATTGGAATTGATTTCTTAAAATATCAACTTATTTTAAATTAATAATAATAAAGAGAATATTTATTTGAAAATATAAGTAACTATTTTAATCAATTACCTTGCACACTATGAATCAAGCATAGTTAGATATTAAATCATTTGTATATTAATTCTTAAGTTCAATTTATAAAATTAATTTCTAAATTATCTTATTAAGGTTTACAGTTTAATTACTTGTTTAATTAATGAACTCGTTTGATTGACTATTAACTCAACTTAGTAATGCAAATAGACAATTAAAAAACAATAATAAGCATTGGATAGCCATTTAGTTTACTTTAAAAATTAATTAACAATTTGAATATCTATTCTCATGATAAAACATGATTAAATATATCTAATTATTCATTGATATTAGTAAACAAATTAATAAAGCAAGCATGAACAAATAAATTTAATTACTAATAAAGAAAGTAAATAATATGTTTGTTAAAGAAATAAATCAAGATCTATTTATATAATATTTTTCTAACTTTTAAAATGTGTTAGAAAGATAGCATATAGATCTACAAATCTCATAACTATTTTATCAATAATTTTGTTAATATAATTTTCTAAAAATTATATATAATTACATATACAATAATAAACATCAAAACAATAGAACAGATAAGCAATCGATGATTCATACATATCTCATAATTTTGAATCTGGGTATGGTTAAATTTTTGTTAAGATTTAGTCAGACTGCACATCTTCAATAAAAATATCGAACAACCATTTTATAAAATTAAATTTATTTAAGATGAAACAAATTGATTTTTGTTGCAAAACAATTTATAACAACACAGACATACAGTCACAAATGTTTTTATATCTTAACTCTAAGATTTGGGTATTGCTGAATTTTTTATATGATTTATAAAACTTAATTGTGTCTTCAATAAAAATATTCAACAACCATTTTATAAAATTGAATTTATTTAAGATAAACAAATTGATTTTTGTTGCAAAACAATTTATAACAACATAGACATACAGTCACAAATGTTTTTATATCTTAACTCTAAGATTTGGGTATTGCTGAATTTTTTATATGATTAATAAAACTTAATTGTGCACTTGTTTAAAAGTTTCAGAAAAACCCAGTTTCTAAAAAAAAAATTATTGAAGACACAACATACTTTTTTTATTTGAACAATCTGAAATATGATTGTTTTGCTTCGTATTACTCTATTTTTTTTAAAATACATAATGATTCACAAGGAGGAGCTTCAAGATCTTGCCATATAGGAATTTTGAACAATACAAGTATCTTCAACCTTTGTGTAAAAATCCTACACACATCAAACAAACATCGATGGCCATGCACGCTCTCCTCCCTAGCGTAGGATCGGCTAACCAATCCACTCCTAGGATAGGGTGAGACACAACAAATTATCCAAAAATGATTCTTCAAGGGGGGAAAGAGGGGATAACATCCCTCTTGGAGGACACAAATAAACTTCTTTCCACAGGTTTTTTTTTCAATCCATCACACATCTTCCACGGAACCCAACTACAAAAATCCATCACATTTCTTCCACAAAACCCAACTACAAAAACCATCACACTTCTTCCACAAAACCCAGCTACAAAAATTCTTCACAGTTTTTTGACAAAACCTTAACTACAAAAATTTATCAACACATCTTCCACGTAAAACCCAACTACAAAATCTATGAACACATCTTCCACAAAACCCAATTGCATAAGGTCCCCCAAGAGAGGCTCCTAACCTCTCTCAAACCCCAACACATAGGAGGTTCTCACCCTTAAGGGAAGAACAACTCCCAAACAACTCAATACAAAAATAATAAAAAACATTCATCATAAAATCATATCAATTTACAGAAAAACATACATATATTCACAATAACTATAAAAGATAAGATCCTACCTTCTGCTCTCCAAGTTAGGAGAAGCAGAAATGGAAAGATCCTTTCTTATTCTTCCAAAAACCTTCCCAAATTTCTAATCAAGATTTTCTTCACCAAAATTCCAAGAATTCCATTTCCAAAACCCAAAACTCAAGAGAGATCCCCCAAAAGAATGAAAAGCATTGTATTATGATTTGACAATTCCATAATTCGTACATATTGTGCCCATGTATCATTGAATGATAATGCATCACATTGTAATCCTTTTGTGCTAGTTTGTAATGTATTTCATGACTGTGAATCAATAAGATCTATTTCTATTGTTTGTTATCATAATTAAGTTCCACCATGTGTATTCATATATTTGGCTACATGGTCGAATACCTTTAATTGGACCCTTTAGCCATGAATACGTCATATGATCTACAATTGAATTTACAATGGTATCAATATGAGGAATTCATCCTTGAGATATGCTTTGTTAAGATCTTTAAAGTTAATACAAATGCAAATATGACTATCAAGTTTTGCAATAAGTACTATGTAAGAGATCTAATGAAAACAATCAAATTGGTCTCATAAACCCAACCTATGAAACATATTTTCTAATTCCTCTTTAACCATTAGAGAAACCTTAGGATCCATCTTCCTAATCTTTTATTTAACTAGTTTAGCATCTTGCTTTAGAACAATGTTATGCATCGCAATATTAGGATCAATGCTTAGCATATCTTGGTAATGATCATGCAAAGATATATTTGAACTCTTTCAGTAGGATGGTCATGTTACATTATGCATATTGACCTAGACAATCATCTAGATTAGGCATCATAGCTATATCATTTTGGTCCTTCTCTATGTCGTATGCACCACCAACTATAAGTGTTATGATATTCAATAAATGGCTGGGTGAATAGAATGTTAGGATCACTACATAGAGAGGGAGTGATATCTTCCTTAAAGAATGAACAAACCTCAAATGCATATGGGAAGCCTTGATCATGATGATATATGGGTAAATCACCATATACCCCTAAGTATTCAACCAATGCTTCATCATTTGTAAAAATGCCAAATGGATAATATGTGCATGTAGAATTAAGGACTAAATCAAGATTGACTAAGGATAAAATTGATGTCACTACTAATAGCACATGAATAGCCTATTCCCTTAGTGTCATTATTTTCAAGGATTTTAATAGGTTTGTAATGTCTTGTTGATTCAAACCTAATACTTTTTCATTGTAACCAAGCTTTTTATAGAATGTTGTAACCTTTTCCATAATAACTAGCCAACTTAGATGAGGATAAACATTTTTCATAGCATTAGCTAGTTTTGGGTCCATGAGAAGGGTCACCTTCACTAGAATGAGTATCTATATGAGAACTTGAAGGTGATATAGCATGTAAATAGGGATCAATGGGCAAAGAAGAATCTTAGCCATCATATCTTTGTTTTTCTTGTTTAGGACTTGATGTTTCAAAATCTAACCATCCCCAATCATCTTTAGGATTAATGTGAGGTATGAGAGGATTATGAGTAATTGCAGGTGTGATTAGTTGTGTTGGATATATCACTATTTTATCTTAAACTACTTGGCAAAATTGGTATGGATTTTCATTCATTATCAATAACATTGCTTAATTTGATGAGTAAACTTAATTTTGTTATGAAGCATGGATGGGAACACCCATTACATAATCCTTGGATGCCCCAAAAGAATGTTGTACACTAATGTACTAGGCATCACATGAAAAATAGTTTAGAGTGTAACGAGCCTCAAAGTGATGGGTAAAGTAATATAACCAAGGAATTCCTACATGACATTGTCAAATCTGTTAAAAGTTACCTTAGACTCTGGGAGATTAGAGTAACTAACTTGTATCACATCAAGAAATGCTTACTAAATATATTCAATCTAGATCCATTGTTGACTAGTGCACATTTAACTCTAATGTCTGCATACCTAGCCACAATATATAATGGCCTATACTCATGAATCATATGTGGTGATGGTAACTCATGAAATGCAAAGGAGATTTGGGCATTATCTTAGAAGGATTGGTTGCAATAGTGAATTTAAACCCTTAGGATTAAAAGTAGATGAAATGATTATATGCTCTAGGATGTCCTTTAAAATGCTCTTATGATGTTCCAAGGAACCTACTAAATCCCAAAGATGTAAATTGGTGGGGTTATTATGAAATGATCATGTGTAGTACATACCCCTTATTTGCATGCCTACATGTAAAATGAACGATGACATAACTAAGACATGAAAAGTGGGAATAGAATTTGGCTTAGTATGAGATGTAAAACATTGAGAACCATAAGCCATATGACATGTAAAGAGAGTATCATGAATAATTGTCATAAGATGTACCTTCATCATATGATGTATCATGGCCAACAATAGAAGGTTCATGTATGTTATGTTTATCCTCTCTAATATGTGTATCACTAGTGAAAGAATAGAGATATTCATTATAAGGTTCATCACTAGGATAGTCATAGATAGACAATCTCAAATCATCAAGTATATAATTAGACATGGAAGAGGGTGCCTTAGTGACACATGTATCCATATTGCTAGAATCTCTAAGTAAAGATTAATCAAGAGTAGCACATGGAGGAGGATCTATTTATGCACACAAAAGATATCATGTTGTTTAGGTAGGTCAACTTACATGGATGTAATGGCTAAGTCACTATCATAGGCCACAAAAGATGTGTTATCATAAATCATAGTGAACACGAAGTGAACTTGGTAAGAAAAGAAGGGAGAGTATTTTTGATGGAACAATGTGGATGACCAAGGGGTAATGAATATCAAATCAACAAAATTAGAAAAATTGGAGATATATCAGATCTAAAAGCAAGTGGAAGATATAAACCCTAAATTCAACATAAGGGTGAGTAGGATTGGGTAAAAGGTAAGATACGTACATTGACCCTAAAAAGAAGGATGAATCAATGAAGCGTGAGGGTGCAAAAGGAAATTCATTTATGAAAAATAAAATATGAACTCAAAAACCCTAATGTAATGAGAAACCTTAGAAAGAAGACTTGGTTGTGTAGGATCAATTGAGTTCACCAAAATGTAAAAGGAAAATCTTTCCTTAAGCTTAGTCTAGGCTAATCCAATAAGAAACATGCACACACGCTTAAATTGACCTAGATTAGTTAATTGATAGCTCTAGGCTAGTGTACTCTAATGTTAAATAATGAAGTATAGAAAATAAGTAAGAAAATAAAGGTACTTAGCTATGTGAGTGAAGAATGATTGCCTTTGATGAAGATTCTGAGTTCCTTGTCTTCTTTTACTCAGAAAAGGTGATCTCATTGTCGGTGAAATGATTCAAAACCTAAGTTTATTTTGTGTCATGTCTAGGATCAAGTCCATGAGTCTAGGTCAAGTTTGCAATTGCAAATTTGTCCTCTATGTCTAGATTCCACCCTACACAATGTGGAATTCTGCTCTATGATTTGTCTAATTGGCCTTTGCCTACTCACCTCTTTTTTAATACTCAAGGGTTGGTGATATCGAGGAATATTTGATGCAAAAGAAAACTCCCTCTTGCCAAAGAACTTCACAAATTCACACAAAACAACAAATACAAAAATAGCTTACAACAAAAAATTTTGATTTATTTATTCAATTGCACTCACAATCAACTATACATATGCAACAAATTAATGACAATGTTTGGCCTCTCAAAATTCAAAAACTATGTTCTTTCTTCTACCTTCTCACAACTCTCTTCAAGCCCCTCACATGGGCTGAGATCTCTCCTCAAACTCTGCCTGAGAAATCTAGTTTAAAACTACAACATTACTTCTTTTTAAATCTGCCTCCACAACAAGGTGTCTCTTCACTATGCCGAATGAATCCCAAAAGCCACTTTTAACTCTTTGAATTCACTACCTTTTATGACATGTTTCAAATGCCTCCTTTTGTTTTACATGTATTTATGTCTTCTTTAACAACAAAATAATCATGCTAAAATGTGGCATTGTTTCTTTAATGCCCACTCTTCAAATCTGTCGTTGATACATTTGGAATTGCCTCCAAAGACATACATCTCATATGGAAAATATAAAATCATTAAAACACTATGAAAAATACCTTTCAAACCTATATTAACAACTAGGAGAAAAAACCATTGATGCAACTGCGACAATGTGCAAGATTGAGTGTCGGCGGGTGAAAAATTTAAAGTTTTCTATTTTGCCCAAAAATTTGCCCAAAGGTGTGTTATGACCCCCTCAAGTTCTCAACAAAAGGATTTCACTTCAGCCCTCATAAATTTTGAAATTTTAAACTTTTCGTAAACCGGCGACACACTTTCGACCTTAACAACACAATTTTTTGGCATTAATTTCTCCCAAACGGTGAAAGATATAATTTTGATTCTTTTTGCATATTGGACATGGTACCTCCAAAAATGCCTCTACAAAAGGGTTTTACTCCATCCCTTACGGTTTTTCCAGAAAAATTTTTGAAAACTGCTTGCAAAGCCTCTGAAACAACAAACCGACGAAAACTCATACTTCGCAAATTTGATCACATGAGAGGTTCTCCAATGGTAAGAGATGCCTAAAAAGACCACACCACACCAAAAATGAAAGGAAACAAACTATCATGTTTTTGGTTGATGCAGGATAGCCCATTTGCTCCTCCATCAATATCTTTGTATGGCTATTGTGGTGTTGCTAGGGGACACATTCTCCTAGGTCAACTTGCAAAAATATGCGTATAAGATTAAAAACAACACTTAAGACATGCAGATTCTCCTAAAATGTTTGTGCAAAATCAAAATTCCTTTTATTGCACCAATTGAAATATTTCCTTCCTTAAATGTGAATGATATGCCAAGAATGCTTAGGAAATATAATGTATGAATGAATGCATTGATTACCTTTAACTTATAGCACATAACACCAAATATTACAAAATGTAGGTGTATATATGAATGTTGACCATGAGGTCAAATGCCTTTAAATACAAGCACAAAGCAAAAATTTGTAAAAAGTAGGTGCATACATGAGGTTGATTGAAAGTCAAATCTACAACTCAAGGGATTTTGCAACTTCAGAGTGAGCAAATGATCACATTTGAGTGAATAATAGTTAGATGAAAATAGGTTTACAATAAATGTAATAAATGTTTAGATAGGATGAATGTATCAAGTATGTGCATATATGAATAAAGTGAGAACTAAGGATAAATAAAAATTTAGAAGAATGAACCCAACTTCGTACAAAATTATACAGATTATAGATTATTTATTGATTATTATAGATAGATTATAGATTATTGTATATGAAACAAAACTTCACGATTACAAGAATTTATCATTGATAACGTCAATAATCGAAACTCGTAGAGTTGGGTTAAAGTCAACGAAAGAATCGTTGACGTGAAGATCTTGATTCATATTTTATTACTAGACAAGATGCGCGTGAATCTGGATCTGAGCATGATTCGCAGCCATTAAAACAGCAGTGGACAAGAGCCTAGCAAATTGGATTCAACACAGATTAGAAGTTAAGCTACTGGTGTTAGGAGTTATTAGCATTTAGTTGGCTTGATAATCCCTAATCCTATGCTGATGGAATGCCTAACATTCATTGAAGCTCCCTGTTGCTTTGTCAGTGCAACTCGTATTAAGCAAACGCAATGGCGAAAGAGGCAGCTGAGTGTGAGAGGCCACATGGTATCTTCGTATCCGTCGTTTACAAGCAGCCCAAAACAATTGGGATTCGTGTATAATTCTGAAGATGGGTCTCGGTACTCTCTGAAGTTAGCTAAGCCCAGACTGAGAAAAAAATCCTTCAGTGTGTTAAATGGATTTTTAGGGCCAGTATCTGTTGCAGCACCATTGGATCCTGATGAGAGTCTCATCAATGAAGACTTGAGGCCCACTAGTGTGGAGGAGAGGAGCTTCTCTGGGTGGGAGATGGCCAGTCTATGGATTGGTATGGTGGTGGGTGTGCCTTCCTATTACATGGCAGGAAGCCTTGTAGAGATGGGAATGGCTTGGTGGCAGGGAATTGCAACAGTCATGGCAGGCAATCTGATCTTGCTTTTTCCTTTGGTTTTAACCGGCCATCCTGGCACCAAGTATGGGATCCCCTTCCCTGTTCTGTGCAGGGCTTCATTCGGTATCAGGGGGGCTCATGTGCCTACAATTCTGAGAGGACTTGTTGGATGTGGATGGTATGGTATTGAGACATGGATTGGGGGTCAGGCCATATTTGTGCTTCTTAACTCCATGCTCAAGGGGACCTTGACAGGGCAATTGATTCCCTGGCTTGGGACTAGTGCTCCTGAATTTGGGTGCTTCTTGATTTTCTGGGTTCTTCAGATGATAGCTATCTGGAATGGAATGGAAAGCATCAGAAAGCTGGAGAAGTACTCTGCTCCAATTCTGATGACACTTTCGGCAGTCCTGCTGTTGTGGGCCTATGTGAATGCAGGTGGGTTTGGTTCTATCCTTTCCATTGGTTCACAATTCGGAAAGGGAGGAGCAAAGGAAGGCAGATTTTGGTCGGTATTTTTTCCTTCTCTCACTGCCAATATCAGTTTTTGGTCTACTGTGGCTATCAACATACCCGGTAAGCCCCCTTTTCTCTACCTTTCTTCTTAAGATAGAGGGATGCCAAGATCCTGAAAATATTGTTGTTTCTCTTATTCAGCTTTATTTTTTATGTTCGGATACTCATCATAACCAGGGGCCAAAACAAATTTTGTTGCCTTAGATGTCATGTGTCAGGGTATATATTCCACCAACATTAACCTAGACTCGTGCCCAGCCTCGTCCCTTTTATTCACATGCCATTGCTAGATAACTGCAATGAACAACATTCTTGTAATCAACTAGGTAGATTCATTAAACTTGTGAATTAGCTTTGATCTATTTACTGGAAATGGACTGCCAGCAGTCAGTTACTCTTTGAACCTGGTTTCTCCAGTAACTATCATTTCATAGACAGTTTGGGGCCTGCAATAACCATTTGACAAAACCAGCACCAAGAAAGACACCAGTTATCTCCTTTTCCAGTATTATTTCAACAGTTTATGGTAATTCAGTCTTATGACCTCTGACCCTGAGCTTCTCCATTCTAATGGACTTCAATAAAATTAGTCTCCCATCAGAGAGCTTCTCTCAGTTATTTTGAGCCAATGCTGAACTGGTTAGGGAAAATTCTCTTGTCAGGTATGCAGAGGTGAGGCTCTTGAGAGTTTTTTGCATTAACAGCGCTAGTAAAATTCCTTATGCAATTTTGTTCAAAGCCCCAGATCATTGAGATTGCCGAGAACATTCCATAACTGAGCTAGAAATCGAGCATCTTAATTAGCCTAGGCTAGCATTTGAGGCCTGACCTTCGGCTGTTAAAATATTTTTGAAAACAGATGTACCATCTAGTTAAACTGATTGTATGCAGCGTCAAGCTTGTCTGCCCATTGTGAATGATGTTTTTTTGTTGATCAGCTCTCAACTATGGATCTAAATTTGATATATCGTTGTAGTTTATAAATATTTTCATATGATTATTACTTAAAATCAGATAATTCTTGTGTAAATATAGAAAACCTAAATCATTTGTTACTTCTAAGCTTTAAATCATAGTTTGGTGGTTGAAAACTTGAAAGTTGTGCCTGTTGCATTTCTGTTTTCTGGTAATTGTTGCAGTCTCCTGATGACAAGTACTCATTTTCCTGCCATATTTTTGCATGTCAGATTTTACTAGGTATGCCAAGAGCCAAGCAGATCAGATAGTTGGGCAAGTAGGTCTCCCAATTTTTATGGGAGCTTTCACTTTTCTAGGCCTGGCGGTAACTTCCTCCACAGAACTAATTTTTGGCCAAGTAATCTCGAATCCAATTGATGTTCTTGGACGAATTGGTGGTATAGTTCCTATTTCGCTATCCATCTTTGGAATTGCCCTGGCCACACTGACAACAAATATTGCAGCTAATGTAGTGGCCCCTGCCAATGCTTTGGTGAATTTCAGTCCTTCTTGGTTTACTTTCAGGAGGGGTGCATTGTTGACAGCTGTTATGGGAATCCTCTTTCAGCCATGGAGGTTGCTGCAATCCAGTGAAAGTTTCATTTATACTTGGTTGATTGGGTATTCAGCTTTGTTGGGCCCGATTGGAGGCATTGTTCTTGTTGACTATTATATTCTAAGAAACTGTGTTTTAGATATGAATGATCTATACTCATGCAGTCCCCTTGCACAGTATTGGCACTACAAAGGATATAATATCAGCGCATTGGTATCATTGTTGATTGGCATGCTACCTATTATTCCAGGCTTCCTGCAGACTACTGGCGTGCTAAAACTTAATGCACCTATTTTTGGAATTCTATATAACAATGCATGGTTTGTGAGCTCCTTTGCTGCTGGATTTGCCTACTGGATTCTATCACTATCTCAAGGCGCCCTACACACTAAGGCTTCTACTAATACTTTGGCTTCATAACCGGAAGTTGCAAGTTTCCAATCAAATAAGTTGACAAGCTGCCAAGAAAGACAAATTTGCTTCTTGATTTTAATAGATATTATTACTTTAACTATCTGTCTTTGTTAACAAATTATATTTATTTTTGCCAAAGTCTACAATTTTTTAACAAGAATTATTAAAAAATGATTTATTGACAGATTTTTAACAAGAAATAATTTAATATAAAAAAAGTTGACAAGCTGCCAAGAAAGAAAAATTTGCTTCTTGATTTTAATAGATATTATTACTTTAACTATCTGTCTTTGTTAACAAATTATATTTATTTTTGTCAAAGTATACAAATTTTTAACAAGAATTATTAAAAAATGATTTATTGACAGATTTTTAACAAGAAATAATCTAATATAAAAAACTTAATATTAAATACTAGAATGAAAATTTAATATTTTATGAGTTGTGAGTAGAGTGATTATAATTAAGTTGTAATTATATGAAAAATATATTTTTTTTAATATTATAAGTAAGAATTATTACAAAATCTATTATTTGGCTCAATTATTTCAATATTAATATTTACAAATCTTTTAAAGAAAAACTCTTTTCTTTCACATCACTAATGTTTAATTATATATTGATTTAAAAAAATAAAAGAAAAAATATATAATTTTTTTTTTTTAAATGATGGAAGCAAAGTACCTTCCATTAAATAAAAAATCAATTATTTGAAGAATTTTCTTTGATAGATGACTGAAAGTAAGAAAAAATATTGTCTACCCCTATTGATTATTTTGGGCCTTATTCTTTTTGTTAGATACTAATTCATAACCTATATCTATCTTGGAGAGTGCAGAGTACATGAATGACCAAAACAAGGCCCTATATATATGTAGTTGAGGATAGGGCATGTGTCAGGGTGTGATATGATGATGGAGCAGATTCGCCCATGCTAGAATGGGTGAAATAGGATTCCCCATACTACTACTTGTCATGCTTGTCCTACTTGAGTTAGTGAAAGAATTTTCCCATTCGTTGAATTAGTTGAATTAGAAGGTGATAAGCATCTGTTGACCAAGTCAATGCTACCAGACACTTAGCATTAGTGGGTTGGGGTCACTCATTTATTGATCTAGTTCATAAAAGTATTAATCGAGTGTCAAGGTCCCCTAGGGACAAGGTATTAAAAGGATTCATTTGTGCACTTGTGGCTTGTCTTGACCCCTATCAATAGTAGTGGCTTTGGGTGAAACATCTTCTATAACACCAAGCATGGAAGACCCTTAAGTTCTACACCACCTTCTTCATTGTCATGCTCCCCCTTTGCTCCCTCCCCTACCTCTATATTGGCAGGCATCACCTTTTTATTTTTTAACATGGCTTTGACTCGTCATCATTCCAAGTTCTAACATTAGATTTGAGAAGTCCAAGATTCTTGTTTATATTTAAGCTCCATTTTCTTTTCTAAATTAAAATTTATTTTTAAAATAAAAAAGATAATGAAATTATTATTAGGTGAGTTTAAATAGTTGATACCATGCTATCTTTCAATCTTCAAATTTAATGTTGATATGATAATTTGATGATGAGACCCAATCCAACCAGGACCTCTCTCCTAAAAAAAATATTCTATGAAAGATTAAAAGTAGTAGTTCTCTTTTTGGCATCACATTCAAAAAATGAAATGAAACAAAAATAAAAACAAATCAAACAGACAAAATAAGAGATAGTACAATGCATATTACTTCAATTGCATTTCCATTAATTTTTTTATTACAAAACAAATTCTACTATTACAATATTTCAAAGGTAGGTTCTAGCCACTACATGGCACTTGTAATTGTTGTGTATCATCGAGCAAACTCTTGAGGAAAAGCTCTTGGCGAGAAATTCTAGATGAAAGAGACCACATAACAGAAGAAATCAACAAGCCAAATAAAAATGATCTTCATTAGGTTTATGCTAGGGTGTACTTTCTTTGTTTCCAAATGTTTTGATTTTATTGTACTTTGATATTATGCAGGTTGTAATATCTGTCTCAAAATACTTTGATTTTATTGTACTTCACGAATAAGGTTATGCCACAAGTCAAGCTTTTGCCTTTGAACCTTTGTGTTTTTAATGTCTTTGTTGATTATCGGATCATTCAATTTTCTTGTGTCCCATGGCACATACCTATTTGTAATTATTATAAAACCAATTACTCTTATTTCCTAATATGGGTGTATTAAATATAAAATCACATAGTAGTTCTTGGTATGGGTATATTAAATATCAAATCACATAATAGTTCTATTATAATCTCTTGCAATTGTAAATTCTTGGTAGAATTAAGGGAGTGTGAAGGGAAATGCTCTTCAATTTAGTCAAGCATTGAACAATAATTTAGTAGTGTAAGTCAAATATAAGAACCTGTTTTCCTTCAATCCTAATTAGGAGGGGAGTTAAACAAGGGTGGTTGGCCTCATCTACCAATGTTTAACATCTTCATAAGTAGCATTATGAAGGATCTTGAGGAGTTGTGTCACAATACCTATTATGGTAGAGTTGATTGCAAGTTTGTTGTTTGAAGATTATCTTCTTATGTTAGCAGAGTCCTTAGATGAGTTGAAGCAGATGTTAAAGAAGTTGCATGCTTGGGCAATCAAGTGGGGGATAGGGTGTGGAATCAACAAGTGCAAAGCCACAGTGATTGTTGGTGACTAGAAGGGTATGAGGACACAAGATTTATTCATCAGTGTTTGTTGTTTGAAGATTATCTTCTTGTGTGTCCTCAGATGAGTTGAAGCAGATGTTAAAGAAGTTGCATGCTTGGGCAATCCAGTGGGGGATAGGGTGTGGAATCAACAAGTGCAAAGCCACAGTGATTGTTGGTGAGTAGAAGGGTATGAGGACACTGTTAGACTTAGGGCACACAACTGAGAAGGGGGGTGAATCAGTTGTGCAAAACTTTCTCCAATTCCACACTTAAATCTTCCTAGTGATTAGCAGTATATCAATCATGAAACATAATGCAATTAAATCAAAAGCAAAAACTCATCAACACATAAGACACCAAGATTTTGATGTGGAAAACCCGGTTAAGGGAAAAACCATGGGGTGATTAACCCAAGATTGTATTCTCTGTTAGAAGAATAGAAAGAACAAAATGGCACGTGCCAATTAGGGCTCACTACCCGAGCACACTGCTCACAAGAGGCTCACTGCCTACAGGAGACACACTGTCTACAAAGAAATAAGTATCACCTACTTGAACTAGGAAATAGCATCTTCATCATGCTTGAATCAGTTCCATTTAAGCCCAATACTTCTGCTCTGCCTTTTGCTCTTCTCCTTGCTACAATTCTCTCTCCTCCACACTTAGACCCCTTTGGAATGACTTCACAATCCCTTATTTATACAAGGCATTGACTTAGGAATAATCATCTAAGTCGGCAAACACCTACAAGAACATCTGCAAGACTTGTAATACATCCGGTCGGCTAGTCACAAGAAGAACACCTTCATCTGGCAGTTATTCTTCAAATGCAAACTCTAACTTCGATGTGGACCACCAACATGAACTGGACACGATCCAAAGATCACCACAACCTTTCCTGAGTCACCAAGAACAACCACACTTCATCTGCTTACTGGAATTCTTCTCTCCTTTATCTGGAACTTCAAGAACACAGTCTGTCATCACTGTCACAAAGGAATAGGTGCTTCCAAACCTTCAAACCACGAACCAATCGAGTTGATACTTCACAAGGACGTCCTAAACACTCCCTCAAATCCGCAGAATGGGATAATGTATTTCTGGATCTCACCGGACCTATCTGTGTCAATCTGTCTCCTTTGAACACCTGCCAGAATCGGTTCTACTTGAACAGCCATAACTTCTTCAGATCTTCATGCGGACCTCTAAAAACTTGACTGGATCATCTCAAGACTCATATCTATAAACCCTTTGAACCGCAACCTCTGATCTGCATCTTAGCTGGGATCTCCACTTCACTATCACCATTGCTCCTCTATGCTCATCCAATCCATCTCATCAAAGCAACATGAGCATGTTGACATCAATGACAACACTGGTTAGACCCATACTTGCAACAATCTCCCCCTTTGTCATTGATGGCAACATATGATGTGAAAAAACATCAAGAAAAGAACTTCTCCTTTCTGTCACAACTCCCCCTATCAGCAACAACCATTCACATGTCTTTTCTTCCTTTACTACTCCCCCTTTGATCATCAACCACTTGTTTTTCACATGTCTTCTCTCCCCCTTTGACATCAATGGCAAAGGGCTCATACTTGCAACTTCAATACTTCAAAATCATACTAGCTACTCCCCCTGAGTAGCAGCTCCCCATCACCAATCTGGATCACAAGATATGACTGTGATATCCATCGGACTGATGCACATCAGTGCACCTTAGTTCATTACCGGAGGGGCAATAACCCCTAACTTCTCCCTGAGATACTCAAAAGAGTCCTTAGGAAGAGGTTTGGTAAAGATGTCTGCAATCTGATCCTTGGAAGGCACAAACTCCAGTTTGACTTCATTCTTGTTCACTTGCTCTCTCAGAAAGTGAAACTTGATAGATATATGCTTAGCCTTAGAATGCAACACTAGATTCTTACATATATTTATTGCACTTGAATTATCACAGAAGATTGTGATAGGTTCCTCATACTCCACTTTGATATCTCTTAGCATCTGCTTCATCCATAAAACTTGAGTGCAACTACCTGCTGCTGTAATTCTGCTTCAGTTGTAGATAGAGATATTGCCTCTTGTTTCTTGCTTAGCCAAGAAACCAATCTCTTCCCTAGAAAGAATGCTCCACCACTGGTACTCTTTCGGTCATCCACATCTCCTGCCCAATCCGCATCAGTATATGCATGAAAGAGAAATCATGATCTCTAGGATACTACAGACCATACTCAAATGTCCCTTTTAGATATCTAAAAATCATCTTGATTGCCATAACATGAGATTCTCTAGGATCAGCCTGAAATCTAGCAACAAGACCAACAACCTGCATAATGTTTGGTCTAGTTTGAGTAAGATACAACAGTCCTCCAATCATTGACTTGTACTTTGTCTGATCAGCCTTAGGAGAGTCATCATCTTTGCTCAACTTACATCCGGTTGCCATGGGAGTATTCATTGGTTTTGAGTCTTCCATCCCAAATTTCTTCAATAATTCTTTCACAAATTTGGTTTGAGAAATGAAGATTTCTTTCCTTATTTGAGTGATTTGCAAACCCAAGAAGAAATTCATTTCACCAAGCATGGACATCTCAAATTCACCTTTCATTTGATTTGCAAAAGTTTTACACATACTATCTCTTCCTCCAAAAATGATATCATCAACAAACACTTCAACAATCAGGATGTTTTCATGATCAATTTTGAAATACAAATTACTGTCAGCAGTACCTTTGTTGAAACCAATCTTCAAAAGATGCTTATCCAATCTTTCATACCAGACTCTTGGGGCTTGCTTCAGTCCATACAGTGATTTCTTCAACTTGCAGACCATATCATCACGATCAAACAATTGAAATCCATCTGGTTGTTCAATGTATACTTCTTCTTCCAAGTCACCATTTAGGAAGGCAGACTTGACATCCATCTGATATACTTTGAAATCTTTGAAGGCAAAAAATACAAGAAATAATCTAACTGCTTCAATTCTTGCCATCGGAGCAAAAGTTTCTTCAAAATCAACTCCTTCTATTTGAGAATAGCCCTTGCAGACCAATCTGACTTTATTTCTGATTACTTCACCAACTTCATTTAGTTTGTTCCGGAAGACCCATTTGGTTCCAATCACATTCTTGTTTCTAGGTCTGGGAACAAGATCCCAAGTGTGATTTTTCTCAATTTGCATCAACTCTTCCTCCATTGCTTTAGTCCAGTTTTCATCATTGCAAGCTTCATTTATTGTCTTAGGTTCAATCTTTGAAATCAGACAATACTCATCTAAATTTTGAGCAATTCTCCTTCTAGTTTGCACACCTTTGCTTTTGTCACCTATGATCTGATCTTCAGAGTGGTTCAGTCTTACATACCTTAGAACTTTGGGAGTTTCTTGCACTTCTGCTTCTTGATTAGGCTCATTCAGACTTGTCTCTTCTTCCTGGTTTACCGGATCAGTTTGAACCTGACTTTCAGAAGAGGTTTGAACTCCTTGAATCAGAACACCATTCTGATCATCTTCATCATATTCATAGAACCTTGAGGGTTTCTCAATTCCCTCATCAATCTTCACATTTGTACTTTCTATTATCTTTCTTAGTCTCTTGTTATAACACCGATATGCTTTGCTTTGAGTAGAATAACCCAAGAATATTCCTTCATCACTTCTAGCATCAAACTTTCCTAGATCTTCATCTCTTTTAATGTAATATTTGCTACCAAAAACTCTAAAATACCTCACAGTAGGAGTGATGCCAAACCAAAGTTCATAAGGAGTCTTACCGGTATTACTTCTGATTTGAACTCGATTGAGAGTATAGACTACAGTGCTGACAGCTTCTCTCCAATAGATCTGAGGAACATTTTCTTCCATCATCATGGTCCTAGAAGCTTCCTAGATGGTCCGGTTCTTTCTTTCCACTACTCCATTCTGCTGTGGAGTCCTAGGAGTAGATAACTGTCTTTTTATTCCATGTTTCTCACAGAACTCTAAGAACTCACCGGATGTGAATTCCCCACCTCTATCAGACCTTAGACATTTCAGTTTTAATCCGGTTTCATTCTCTACCATAGCCTTGAATATTTTAAATTTCTCAAGAGCTTCTGATTTCTCTTTCAGAAAGGTTACCCACATCATCTAGGAATAGTCATCAATTAGTAACATGAAGTATCTATCACCTTGGACACTCCTAGTTCTTGTCGGGCCATAAAGATCAGTATGGACTAAGTCCAATAATCTGGTAGAAGATAGTTCCTTACTCTTGAATGTGACTCTGCTCAGCTTACCCAACTGACATTCTTTACACAAGCTATTTGTAGGTTTCACCAATTTTGGAAGATCTCTTACAGCTTGAGTATTGCTTATCTTGATGATATTATCAAAATTCACATGACACATCCTCCTATGCCACAACCAACTTTGATCAATTTGAACAAACAAGCAACTTTTACTAGTACCAACCAAGTGAAATATATTACCTTTAGTTTGAGTACCGGATGCAATCTCTATTCTGGAATTTTCAAAGATCTTGCATTTTCCATTCTTGAACCGGAGATCATAGCCTTTGTCCACCAACTGTCCAACACTGAGAAGATTGTGCTTCAATCCTTCAACATACAGTACATTACCAATTTTATTTCTTCCATTAAGAGAAATAGTTCCTCTACCTCTGATTCTACCAGCAGAATTATCACCAAACTTTACTACTCCTCCTTCATATCTTTCCAACTCTACAAACTTATTTTTGTCACCTGTCATATGGTGAGAGCATCCATTGTCAATGAGCCAATCATCCTTCTCTTCAACTTGGGTAGCCAGAGCTCTTTCCACAGTCTTATGATTGACAGATACAGAGGACATTGGATCTTCTTCCTTGATGGCAATGAACACCCATTCATTTCTGGATTTATTTCCTGTCTTTGATTCATCATCTGTTACCCCTTCATTGTCATCATCTTCATGTACATAGTAATAGTTCTTTTGGAACCTTGGCTTGTTAGGATTTTGCCTTAAAAACCTTTCCGGACACCTTGAGGCAAAATGACCAATCTTATTGTAGTTAAAACACTTAAAAGGTAATTTCCTTCATACTTACCGGATCCTCTTGGCAGCCTCTTTGCAATAAGGGCTTCAAGTTGAGCAGTTTCTACTTCTTCTTCCAGATCTTTTCTTGCTTTTTCATACCATGACAGCTTCTTTGATGAATTCTCTCCCGAATCAAACCTTTGTTTACCTTTAACACAGGCACTAGCTTTGAATGCAGATTCAGTCTTGGGGGGGTCATCTCCAAACTCTTTCATTTCAAATGTAGCCAATTTTCCAACCAATTGATCTCTTATGACAGTTGTATGGGCTCTGAATTCTTCAATGGCAGCGGCCTTGATTTTGTAAGAAGCAGGAAGGGATCTGAGAATTTTGCCAACAATCTCATCTTCATCCAAGACTCCACCAGCATTTCTAATTCCACAAACAAGCTCATTTACTCTTGGCATAAAAGTAGTGATGTTTTCATCTTCTCTCATCTTCAGATTTTCAAATTTTCCTTTCAGACTTTGTAACCTTGCACTTTTGACATACTTGTCTCCTTCATGCAGAAGTTCCAGTTTTTGCCAAATCTCAAAAGCAGTTGGTAGATCAATAACATTTGAGAGCTTTGAATCAGATAATGTGCTTAGAAGAGCCTCTATAGTCCGTAGATTGTTTTCAACGTCTGTGATGGTACATACTGTGTTGTAGCCATGGTCCAGTACGCCATTCCCATACATCTCAAGTGACATTTCATGTGACCTTTCCAGAGATTAAAATTGGTTCCATCAAACATCGGACTATCCTTCTTGTAAGACGACATCCCGGATCTCCTCAAGCGATTAAGCTCTTTTTAGAGGAACTTCGCTCTGATACCAATTGGTAGACTTAGGGCACACAACTAAGAGGGGAGGTGAATTAGTTGTGCAAAACTTTCTCCAATTCCACACTTAAATCTTCTTAGTGATTAGCAGTATATCAATCATGAAACATAATGCAATTAAATCAAAAGCAGAAACTCATTAACACATAAGACACCAAGATTTTGACGTGGAAAACCTGGTTAAGGGAAAAACCACAGGGTGATTAACCCAAGATTGTATTCTCTGTTAGAAGAATAGAAAGAACAAAATGGCACATGCCAATTAGGGCTCAATGCCCGAGTACACTGCTCACAAGAGGCTCACTGCCTACAGGAGACACACTGTCTACAAAGAAATAAGTATCACCTACTTGAACTGGGAAATAGCATCTTCATCATGCTTGAATCAGTTCCATTTAAGCCCAATACTTCTGCTCTGCCTTTCGCTCTTCTCCTTGCTACAATTCTCTCTCCTCCACACTTAGACCCCTTTGGAATGACTTCACAATCCCTTATTTATACAAGGCATCGACTTCGGAATAATCATCTAAGTCGGCAAACACCTACAAGAACATCCGCAAGACTTGTAATACATCCGGTCGGCCAATCACAGGAAGAACACCTTCATCCAGCGGTTATTCTTCAAATGCGAACTCTAACTTCGATGCGGACCACCAACACGAACTGGACATGATCCAAAGATCACCACAACCTTTCCTGAATCACCAAGAACAACCACACTTCATCTGCTTACTGGAATTCTTCTCTCCTTCATCTAAAACTTCAAGAACACAGTCTATCATCACTGTCACAAAAGAATAGGTGCTTCCGGACCTTCAAACCACGAACCAATCGAGTTGATACTTCACAAGAACATCCTAAACACTCCCTCAAATCCACAAAATGGGATAATGTATTTCCGGATCTCACCAGACCTATCTGTGTCACTCTATCACCTCTGAACACCTGTCGGAACCGGTTCTACTTGAACGGCCATAACTTCTTCAAATCTTCATGCGGACCTCTGAAAACTTGACTGGATCATCTCAAGACTCATATCAATAAACCCTTTGAACCGCAACCTCTGATCTACATCTTAGCTGGGATCTCCACTTCACTGTCACCATTGCTCCTCTCTGCTCATCCAATCCTTCTCATCAATGCAACATGAGTATGTTGACATCAATGACAACACTGGTTAGACCCATACTTGCAACAGACACAAGATTTATTCATTAGAGATAAGATTGGTGTGTGTGACACTACATGTATCTTGGAATGGACACATTATTAGTTGTCAATTAACAAAATCATTAAGGAGAGTGAATCAAAAGGGAATCATACCTTGCATGGCTTGCAATGCTTCTTGGCCTGTAGAAGAGTTTTGATGTGGACCAAAGTCCTTGCCTTCAAGGTAGTTGTCTACTTGGTACTCACATTTAGTGTAGAAGTCGTGTGTACTTGAGGGCATATAGTGGATCTCTAGAAACTTTTTTACTTCCAATATGGTTACACAAGCTATTATGCATAGGGAGTTTAGTGTATTTTTGATATTGGTCTTCAATCCAAGTTAGAGGGTTTGCACCTTGGAGAAGTTTAAGGGCTCAAGACTTATATATTATACAACTAGTTAGTCATTTTTATGCAAGTTTTCTACTTGGATCTACAAAATAAAGAAGTGGCTTAAACTAAATATTTTGAAAGCTATAGAGCACAATGATCTAGGGAGAGAATTAGCTCAAGGGATAATTGGAACCACAAGTTTAGGGCCTTGAAGTTGTATAAAAAGTACAAATTATAGATAACTAAGATCATCATCACCTGGGTGATGAGATATAAACATGTTTCAACAAAGTCTATTAGTTGGTTGCTTAATGCTAGAGTAGGGGGTGTATTCTTAATATATGTGTAGCTTGGTTCAAGTAGGTTGATCCCTCCCTTAGAATTTTTTATTTGTGTAGCAATGACATGGGTGGAGTTCTCTTTGTCACCTTATCCTAAGATATCCACATTCTAGCATTGTTAATCTATGGACATATGCTAGTTATCAAAGAATCATGCAAGATTTGAGGTGTGTATGCGTGCATCAACTCTTGGTGGGGAGTTTGGAGGATGTGATCTCTTGAACTAGCTAGGTGACTTTCCCATAAGAAGGGAGTTGCAAGCTTCATACATATGACCCTCTTGGTTGTGGTATTTCATTCGCATTGTGAGGCACTTTAGGGTTGGACAATGGGAGGGGAAGCGACATGTCTTACCCTAAGTAGACCAAGCCCCTTTGGTAACCTAAATGCCTTTGATCTCTGACACCCATTTAGGTAGGGTGAACCCTTATGTCTAGTACAGATGCATGATGAAATTGGACTTTGATCATCTGCAAGAAGGATATGTATTTTCTTTTTGGAATGAACCCCTTGCTACAATTTGAGGTTAGAGTTGTAAGTTCCTAAAATTACATAAGCATACATAGTAGTTTGATAATGATCCAATGGTCCAACACACAACCCACATGGCATGAATAACCTTTTCTCAACTTATCCAAACTTGATAGAATTGCTAAGTCATCTTGTAGCATCCCCCCTTTCCTTCATTTTATGTTTGCTAGCTTTTTGTTATGCTTTTGTGCTTTGTCACCCTTCAAAAACTAGTGTTTTTCCTTTTAAGTTATGAAATCACCCTTTTTGAGTTGAATCACTTTGATGATTCACCAATCACTCTAGTTATTCTACAAATCACCTCAGTAATTCTTACTGGCAAAACAAATGATTTTTAAATAAAATCTATCCTATGTGATTTCTTTTATTGTTCAATTTCTACACCAATCTTGTCTCTCAAACTTGATTTCAATTCATCCTTCATGGTACCCAACATAGGAAATCTCCAAGTTAACCACCCTAATTATGAATGTGGCCATATTAATATTCTCCCAAATGAATTTGCATAATCTTTTTTAGTTGCTTCTTGTTGGGAAATCCATGTTCTTGCTTCCTCACACACATCTACAACAATAAGCTTGGCTACCAATTCTAGAGAGAATACATTCAATGTCTATTCCTTTACATAAGCTTCTCACACTACAACCTATCTACATCATCTAGGTTTTTCATTCAATATCTTCCAAGCTTGACAACTAGGTATTACAACAACATTTGTGTTTAGTCTTTTGCTCCCCTCACCTCTATTTGTGTTTCCAATCTTCTTTCTATCAAGAAGAATGTCCAGTTCAAGTAGGAGAAAAGAAGGAATCAAACTGGAATACTGAGAACATGCGTGCCACAATAGCTACACAATCTCAGCATCTTGGATTGCTCATATCCTAGGCGTGAGATTAGTTTTTATGCATTTGTTCTCATTAGAATAATTTGTTTTCATAGAATATAATTGATTAGTTAGATATGTAGAGCTTCACATTGCTCTCGAATTGTAGATATTTAGTTGCAAGCTCTAAATTTAGTGTAGGAAGTAATTTGTTAGTTTAGTTAAATTGTTTTTTGTACGATTCCATTTAAAAATTAGCAAATCAATTTATTTTGCAACAAAGCATTCAAAATATTTTACATTCTTTTCTTGAACTATTGCAACACAAAAACCCAAAACAATCATAGTTTATTATTTCATCCTTTTGCATGTAAACACATAAAACAGAGAAAGCCAAAATAAAACACAGTTTTTTTTCAAGTATTGAGATTAGATTTATTTGCAAGATATCCAAATCTAGAAAATAACAAAAACATAGAATAGTCTCAAATTATTTGATTTATTAGCTTTATTTCAGCATTAGATCAGTTCATTAAAAGTAGTCAAACAATCAAAACAACAAAGCTTTGCACAACAACTTAGGACCTCTCATATTCAAGTCAAAGGCTCCAAATGTAGCTTCTAATTAACAACACAACAATCAACCCAACCAAGACAAACTCAAATAAACAATCAAATTAAAACAACCAAACATCCGATATATACAAATTCTCAACAAATAAAAGATAAAAGTAAAAGCAATTAAACCTATGTTCTTAAGGGATCCCCACGCATATTCTCTCCACCTTGGTCACAACCTTAGCTTCTCACACTCATGGGTAAGTGCAGAGAGATGGGGGACCAAAAGTGGCCAACATGTAAAATTCTTCAAAACATGCTCATGTTTTAGAAAACATAACACATGCATGTTATAATGATCTCACGTGATGGCTCGTACGTATTTTTCAAAATGCAAACGCATTATAATGCACTCGCATTCATATTTTGACCAATCAAATGCCTTTATTAGGCTTGTACACATTTGAATTTACCAAGCCTAAGGGTTGGACATTTAATTTGGGTGCCAAAGACATGTTTTACAAAACTCATACAAAAAACATAAATGTCGAGCGTGCTCTCCATCAAGTTCATGTATTTTTTGATAAAATTCCAAAAATAACACCACTATGATATAAAGCTATGTTTTAGCTTTCTAACCATGTGATTTTTTTTTAAATCTAAAACTATTAAAGTCTTGATCTCTAATTATTTTTAGTAGTGTCTTCATTTTTTGCCATAAACCTATGCATAGTTTTTTTATGTCATTTTTTATCTACTCATTAAAATTTGAAACAAATTACATTTTTATATTCTAGACTCCATTATATACACATTAAAAAATGATTTTTAATTAGTTTTCTCAAAATTAAGGGGGGGAAGGGGGGGCAATGCTCAATTTTTTATTTTTCAAAATGTGTCCACTTTGAAAATTAGTAAAAAAGTCATATATTCATTAAAAAATAGCATAAACTACATGACGTTAAATACTTAAAAAAATTTAATATTTTAGGGGAGCACACATGATGCTATGTTGTATTTTTCTAATAAAAGCAGAACCACTTTACATGCTCCCCCTATTTGACCCTCTTAATCTCCACCATTGTTTTTAAAAAATAGTAGTTTAGAAACTAAATTTGACCACTACTAATCTTGTTCTTGTCACATCTTGAAAATTTGACCACGGGTATCTTGAATTACTCATCCAAGATTATTTTTTGCTGATTTCAAGAAAAAAAAAATGTGACCAATTTTGACCCCCTTTTGGTCGCCCATTTCCGTGTACTTACCCTCATGTGTCCTAGGATAAAATAGGATTGGGTGGAATTTACTCTAAAGGAACTAAGGGAAAATATACCCCCACATTCCCCACATCACAACAGCGCCCATTATAAACCTTGTTGCCACATTTAGGACACTCCTTCCTTGGGAAGAAGGCAATCCTCTAGGCACTCCACTCCATTTTATTTTTCCATGTGAATATTAGTGACCTAGCCATATGTAAAGCCACATGTGAGCAATGCATGTTCCCTCCCCACTCTTGGCTTAATGCAATAGTGGTAAATCAAATTTGAAGATCACATATTTTGGTGAACCTAATGTGAAGAGAAAATCATTTTAGAATAAGTTCTCTTACAATTTTCTTTATTCTATCCCTTCTTCTTCATTTCTTACTATTACCAATTTATTATGTGATGCCTAAGGTACCAATGAATATGTCAGGCCAAATGAGATCTCAAAGGCAAGTCCCTTAAAAAAAACTCACACCTACTTTTGACCATTACATCCCTCCCGATCCTTTGTGCCTATTTTAAATAGGTATGATTATGAAGAAACTAAGTCTAACAACAGACAGCAAGAACATGAACAAAACACAAAATTAAATTAAGACTATATTGTCTTTGACAACCCCTCCTGGGGCCAACATCACTAGTACAGAAACAAATATATATGACTGAAAAACTACTAAAAACTTCTTATAAATGACCAAACATGGTCACATGACCATTAGTAGTTTATTGCCAATCATTTATAACGCAACCAAATTGATGACTAAGCCATTTTTAGTCATTTATTGGTTGTTTTGATTGATCGATTTGGTAGTATATTTAGTCGTTGATTTAGTCATTGATTGTTATAATCTGGTCACTTATTTAGTATTTTTTATTCACTGATATATGTAGTCATTAATTTAGTCATTGATTGTTGTTAACTGGTCACTTATTTATTCACTGATTTATGTCCATTGGTACTATATTTAGTCATTAATTTTTAATCATCATTTTGATCAATTTGGTAGTATATTTAGTCATTTTTATTCACTGATTTAACACTGGTCATATATTTAGTCATATTTATTCATTGTTCACTGATTTCTGTCAATTGGTAGTATATTTAGTCAATTTAATTATTAATTGACGTCAATTAGTAGTATATTTAGTCATTTTGAAGCTTGCATTTAGTCATTAGTATATTTAGTAGTATATTTTGAAGCTTGCACAATGAAACGGCTTTGAGAAGGTTAAAACAGCTTGTTTTATTGATAAAAAATGCTTACAAACAACATACAGACCTAAAAATAAGTTACAATGCTTTCTCTTTGCTAAAAAAACCTTCATGGTTACAATAAGTAGCTCAAAGAATGAGCAAGAAACTAATTTTCTGAGTATCACTGAGCATAGAAGCACAAAGACATTCATAAATGTCTTCTTCACAAATCCATGACTGTTCCATGAAGCTCACTATCCTAGTTCAAGATCACACCGTCATCTCTGTAGAGATCCTGTCTCATGCACCCAACTTGCTCTAGTTCATAAGCTGCCACTATGAATGATTACCTGTAGCAATAAACTGTCCTTATCTTTGGTGATTATACCTCTGATGACCGTCATCTTTGGTAGGATGCCTCAATCATCATGGACTATTATTCAACATTGCCTTATGACTAGGCTATGCATTGTCCTAATCAAACTTGTAGCTTCTTGAAATGCATTGTCCAATCACTTGTCAACATACTGTCCTGCATTTTCCCTTTATAAAATAACAATGCATTGTGACTGCCACTACCTAGCTCATTATTTTGGCATGCTTTCACTTGTACTCTGCCTCCCATCAATGTAGAACACTTCCCCTCTATTGAATGCCTTGACTACCTTTGACATCACTATATCTTTTCCAAATTCCTTGAAAATAGTTCATCACTACTACTGTTTCCTAGGTATGCACTCTATGTCATCTGCCAGACTATTACTAGTGTGGAAACGCATGCTTGGAACCCTTCAATGCAAGCACATGCCCCTTTCATCTCTTAAAACTTCTACAACATGGGCAATCTTCCTAGAGAAAGTTGTAACGTGTAGAATCCAAGAAGGAGAGTGTTGATCGTGTCCCATATATGAAGCTCTCTCCTTCAATGCAGCCAACAATAACCCTAGAATCTTTCCTTATTTATATGCAACGTGTCATCTGATATGAGCAACATGGTGATGTCTTTTCCGTCATGAATGAAGTTGTGCCTCAATACAGCCAACAAAATTACTATTATAATCAATTCAGAAAGAATAAATGCAAGTTTACAAAAGTAAGTCCAAACACAGCAGAAAGATAAATCAATTAAAAAAGTGTAGCCTTGTCAACAAATGCCTTAAACAGAGTGTTCAACATAGGCCTGAAATATGCATATTGAACCCTTGATTTCAAAACCTTGTTCAAAGTTTAAGAAAGGTGATATGCTCAAATTATAGAATGAAGTTGACATTATAGAATGAAGGCTATCAACACTAACCAGATTGGAACAACATTATCAACAGAAATTTCCTAGAAACCAAGCCCAAGATTGCCATCAGACTTAGACAACAAAAATGTCAACCATAGTTCATTTGTTGTCTTAGTAAAGACCTGCACCATGAAAGAATCCATTTATACATAAATTCCAAATTAAGTTGATGAGAAAAGATCTTTGATATCCAACTGGGAAGCCTTAACATCCAAAAATTACTAACTTGATGTTTCGCAACAAGTTTCCCAACTGTGACATCATCTTTACTTAAGAAACCAAATATTGATCCATTGCCATATTGGATCTCACAGGATTCTCCTTCACAAACAACAAATGATATATATTAATTGTTTAGCAACTTCCTTAATATCCCCATCTAAGCAAACTAAACTAAGTGAGGTTGAGGGTTTGAAGTAGAGTACCATCTTCTTGGTATGTGCTTGACTTTGATTATTTGTATCTTGAATGAAAATAGCAAGCTAGCTGCACTGTAAAATCATTGTTAATCATTGTTACAAAAATAACCAAAAAATCCTCTTTAATTAAAATAATCCTTCTAGATATTTCAAGACAAGATATTTTAGTTAATTTCTAAGAAAGATAATTTCACTATCCAAACAAGCATCAATCTATTTATTGTATATAATTTCCCAAAATTAAGAATTTGAATGTAGGCTGAGTATTCCAGCAACACTATTTTTTTATAAGTTAGATCCTAAAAATGTTGCAACTTATGTTCTCTAAAACATCTATGCAGAAGCGGGCAGGTGTGGTGAGGTTCAAATAGTAAGGAGATTGATGAAAGATAAAGGAATTAAAAAGATACCTGCATGTAGTTGGATTGAAGGGCATAAAATGGTACATGCTTTTTTGTGTAGGAGATAGATCACATCCACAAACATGGGAGAGCTATGCAAAATTGGAGAAATTGTCTTGGCAAATGAAGGCAGTAGGGTATTTCCAGATTCAAGACTTTTACTTAATGTTGTGGAATAGAAGAAAAAATAATCATTTATCTGCCACCATAGTGAAAAGTTAGCAATTGCATTTGGTTAGTTAAACATGGCCCCTGGTACAACCATTAGAGTTGTTAAGAACCTTCGAGTATGTTCTAATTTTCACACTACATCTAAATTCATCTCCAAGATTGTTGCAAGAGAAATTGTTCTGAGAGATGTGAACCATTTCCTTCATTTTGAACAGGGACAATGTTCTTGTGGAGAATATTGGTGATGCTAAATGAAACAATCTGAAAAATATGCTTGCACTATAATAATGTGCACTACATTAGATATCCAGTAATAACGAAGGGACATCTATCAAAGCATAACAAGAGGGATTTTTTTGTCATATGTTGTAGTTACAAGTGCCCTCCTAGACATACATGAAAATGTGGAAGCATAGACAAGGCAAGCGAACTGTTTCAAAAAATGCCTCAAAGAAATGTGATATCATGGAATGCCGTGATTAAAGGATATGTTTAAAATGGGTTTTTCTGAAAAGTCCTTAGAAAATTTTATGAAAATACAACTAGTGGGTGTAAATCCCAACTCCTCAACCTTTGAAAGCGTCCTTCCTGCCTGTGTGTGAATTGGAGCTTTGGATGAGGATATGAACATCCATCAAAAGCATATTTGGAAGTAGATTTTTATTAGATATTGTAGTTGCAAGTTCCACTTCGGATCACCAATGCCTTCACAAAAAATTTTGCACAAAATTCAATAATGAAGAATTTATGCACAAATTCTCTTTTGAATGATGCACAAAGCCTCCACCACAACACTGCACGATTTGTTGTTGGGTCTTGCGGTGATGCGGGAATCACCCACATCACCACACTGTTGCTTTCTGGGCCTTGCGGTGATGTGGGAATCACCCGCATCGCCACAAGGCCCAGCAACAGTGCGGTGGAGGCTTTGTGCATCATTCAAAAGAGAATTTGTACATAAATTCTTCATTATTAAATTTTGTGCAGAAGTTTTTGTGAAGGATTTGGTGATCCAAAGTGGAACTTGCAACATTTTTGCTTGAATAAATAGGCGGCACCCTCCATTCCACCAGCTCTGCTACCTCCAACTGGACCTATGACACAGGGTTCATGAAATGAAACAGGGTTAGTTAAGAAGCATTATGGAGTCAATTCATCTTCTACAGTGATTCTCCTACAATGCTCTACAAGTGATACACATCTATACATACATTTGATAAAAGAACATTCAGGGACTGATACCTCACAGAGTTCCAACTGCAGACATCAAAAACTGTCACTAAGACTTAGATTCAACTACATATATACAACCCCCAACCCAATAATCAAATCCATAAGATTTTGATTTGATTTTCCCAAACTCAAGCTTTTAGCCTGGGCCCTAGGCTACAAACACTACAAAAGAACTCAACCCAAAAAAAACGACCTAAATTTTCAAAAAATACTTAATTGCTTCAGCAAGCATGCACTGCTTTTGTTGGATATTGATTCAATCAAAAGACAAAGACCAAAAGCAACTAAGGCCTTATATTTTAACTCCAACCTTTCAATAATTATATAAGTTACAGATCGGCCCATAATGTTTCATTTAGGATTTAAAATTTTACCTTTGAATAGCATGACAAACTTAAGTATGTATGGTTTCATAATAGGTGAAATACAACTAAAATTTCACCATCAACAAGGAGATTATTTACTTGGAGCAGCAACTGGGTAAGGAACTGGTGGTTGTGAAGGTGATGTCCACTTGTCATTAAGAGGTCCTAAAGCAGGACTAGGTCCTACTAGTGGAGGACCTTGCATAAACCATGAGAAATTATGCATGATCATTAGGAACTCTATCAAGTCATTAAAGGTATGCACAAGCTTCTTAAGGGTCTATGAAGTTTTCTAAGGGTTTATGAGACATTTGTAAGGTCTATATAGATAGACTTTTAGAAACCCTATGGAACCCATAACAGGCCTGTACATGGCCCAGCCAAGACAAGAATAGAAAGGTTTGTAGTCATTCATTAGGACCATTCAAAATTCTCATAGTCCCACTTGGTTTCATGCAAATTTCCTTCCATAAATCCATCTTAGGGATCCATATTTCTTTTAAAATTATTCCAAGAGTCATTCATAAGCACCCCATACCAAGTCCATGTGAAAGATATTTGTATGTTTGACCATTGATATGTTTTTGTCTCTCACCGTAGTCCCGCAGGTCACTCAAAAGGTCTTGGCGGGTGTGCGGGAACCAAGGATAACAAGGGAGCAGTTATCGCTATCCCGCAGCATGAAGAGATTGCACTTGTGGTATCGCAGTATGTAGAGATCGATTACTACAGCCCCACAGCAGTCTCAAAACGAAGTGGCAGGCTGGTGGTATAAATTTAAGTGGCATATGATACTTCACCGCAGTCCTGCGACAGTCAAGAGAATAACCAGCGGTAATGCGGTAAGGAGCAGAGGAAAACAGTACACTGCCCCCCGCGGTGGCCTCAAGTGAGGCTTGCAGTATGGCGGTAAAAGGAATTTAAGTTATGTAAGTGTTGAATATCGTGGCCCCGCAATAGTTTCAATGAAGGAGTGCAGTAGTGCGGTGAAAGGCTTCAAGTGATGTTTAGTATACCGTGGTCCCACGATGGTCAAAGAAACAGTTTGCGGTACTGCGGCAGGGAACAAGTCATGGTGATATAGTTAAATTTTTGAGACAATATTTTTCATTGGCCTGATCAAATCAAAGAACACTTTTTCTGCCTTTTATCCGCTATTCTTTTATGAGCTGAGTAATTCAAATTTGATTGCTGTCATTTGCAATGCATTTCTATTGCATTTCAATCTGAAACATTTGATCCATTGTTGGATTGTTGTCACCTTTACAAACATAAAAATGTACCTGTTCTAATATTTAGAACTTATGACAAATCAAAGTGGGTTGTGCTCGTTTAGCAGCTGGTTGAAATTTAATTTGAATGTACTGCTTCTTGATGTTCCCCTTGACTCATTATCATTTTTGTTTATCATCTTGCTTTTTGGCTAGCAACAAACATATGATGCATCTGTTGTGATGTCCTATGGATGGTGGCTTTTTCCAAATGATTTTCAAACTATTTTGAGTTCTAGGTGTACACCTTATGGAGACTTATGGCATATTTCTATGCTTAATTTTTTTCCAAGGTTACAGTGAGCTGATAAATGCAATTATTCCAAATGTAGTGGAAATAATCTTGGAACAATTATCTAAGTTCTCTATTAATGTTCAGATTTGTGTAATTTTTTATTTTGTGGATTTTTAATAGCCTTGTTTGACGAGTCTTAGAAATTGGTTTCAATTTACAAGGTAAAACTTCCATCTGGAGCTAAGAAGATTGTGCCAAGTAGTTACAGAGCCATGACTGGTCAGGTTACTAGTGGTGGAAGGACAAAAAAGTCAATGCTCAAAGCTGGCAATGCATATCACAAATATAGGGTCAAAAGAAACTATTGGCCCAAGGTTCGTGGTGTGGCAATGAATCCTGTTGAGCATCTTCATGGTGGTGGTAATCATCAACACATTGGGCATGCCAGTTCTATGCATTGTACAGAGAAGGCTTAGCATGCACACGTACTTAATCATAATTAAACAATTATAGAGCTCTGATTATTTAAAAATGTCATCCTTTAGTTTCTTTTTTCTTTAGGTTGCTTTGTGTCAACAATTTATGGGGACCAGGTTGTAAACCATGTTTCCTATTATTGTTTCTTATCATTAGTGGTTTACTCTTGATTCAAAATTTTGGGAAAGACTTCAAACTATGTTGTAATCCTTGTTTCTTTGTATTGTTTGAGGCTTATTTTAGGCTACCATAATAATTGACTTTGTTATTTTTTATTCTTTCTTGAGTGCTTGTTATTTGCTTTCATATCATAGAAATGGCAAAAAGATTGATGATTTCTTAGTATTATAAACTATGAACTTTGTATTTTAAAAAAAAGTAATAATTCAGAGGAGTCATTTGATGTATCAAAAAATTTGGCATTTGAAAACATTTGAATGTTCTCGACTGTACAAAAAAAGAAGATAATGTGCCAATTTGTCATCACTTTTGCTGAGTATGTTTCTTACTTTGTTGTTGGTTTTTTTAACTATTTGGCTTTATACGAGATGCATTGAGGCTTCCATGGTATTGTGTTAGAGATCTTACATGACATGATAATGCAAGTATGTGATGATGTAGAAAGATAAAGACCTGAGAAGCCAATGACCATATGATACTGAATGAAAGGAAGTAGAAAGATAAAGACTTGAGAACCCAAAGAATTGTTATCTTGCATAGTAAATTGATAGATTTTAGAGTTGAAATTTGAGAGGTCATATTGTTGAATTGTTAGGCTTGATAATTTTGAGGGTAAATTAATTGGATAATAGAGTTGAAATCTGAGGGGTAATTTTGTTGAATTGTATGTTGGGTTTTGGAGTTAAATTTGAAGGGAAACCTTGCTATCAAGTGCCCTTTATTTTCTGTTTAGTTTTTTAGATGTGCTGAATGCAAGTAAACATGTGGCAATGAGTGCTTTCAAGTGTTAGGAAGCATGAGTATCATTTGCATGGTGCACAGAGGCATATAATTTTATATTGTTGATATTGATGATTAAAATTGGTTGTGTCGTCTAGCTACTAACAACTGCATAGGGTGTAAGTCAATCGTTATGATGCACTATGCAACTTGTGACTAGCATTGGTCTAGAGGTATAGATCTTTGCAAGCAACTGAACTATCTTCACTGCTCTAAAAACCAGAGGGAGGTTGTAGAAGTGGGATCCAAAAGGGAACCTTTGAAAAAGAGATGATCTAGGTCTAAAAATGGTTGCCATAGGACATAAAAACAACCCAGATTTGCCAAAAATATCACAACCCTTGTTTGAGAAAACTCTCTATCCTCGACAGACTTGAAGAAAGAAATCTTGTCTTCTTCCCATGAATTTTCCCATGAGAGGAAAATCATCATGCTAAAAGGATATTTTAGTTAGACGATCATCAAGGAGAGAAACATCCGAAAGGGTGACTTCCATATCATAGAAAAAAATCTAGAAACCCTAGATTGATCTGCAAGCTCATCACTTGGGCATTTTAAGCCAAGCTAAACCACCTAAGATGACCCCAATTAAGAAAAATCAAACCCCATTTTAACAATGGAGCATATTGAATACTCTTCAAAAAGGGATGAGCATTGGGCAGATGAGGCAAAATGAGAGGACAAATAAAAGGAGAAAATGGGGGGTTACCTGGAGGGGTTGATCAACACGTGAGAGCAACTCAGCGAAGTGCTCAGGAAGGAGAGCCAACAAGTTATTAAGCGTGTTTTGTGATTGCATAGGTGGCATTCTTCACATCAGATCCATTGTTGCCTCCATTAGAACCCTTGACCTCTGATTTCAACTGGAAAACCCTTTTCAGAGCATAACTCTACCTCACCATATTTCAAAAATTCTTCTCTGTCACACGATGATACAGGTTGTCTAATTTTTATTTGTGTGACTAATTATTTAGTTGTGTTTTTTACCCGATGATCAAATTAGTCACATAGTCATTTATTTGCCAAATTCTACTAGTGCATCAAGGAATAATCCTTCAACCTTGACTTGATTCCTCAAGACCACAATCGATATTGGTTCAATTTAAAATCTGCAAGACCCTATTATTACAAACTATAGGGATTCAACAACCCATATCAACAATGAAATGGATCACCTTGAGAAAGACCAAGTAGACACCTAAGAAGCTAGAGCGGCCTTGGAGATGGCTTATCAAAATGATCAAGCCTCCCTACAACATGCACATATTGAAGACTAACCTAAAAGTGAAACCAACAGGGTAGTTCCCCCTCCCAATAAGCCATGTCATCACAAATCACAACATCTACATCAAGGTGGTGAGCCAAGAAACCTTGATCAAGTAAGCTTGAAGCAAACCTTGAGGCTTTTATTTCCACCTTGGTTCAATGAATCAAGATGCTTGAAGATAGGGGTATTGAATAGTTGGCCTAGATCTTGATACAAGCTAATGCAAGAGTGAGATCTCCAAGGTGACGACCCCATGCTAATTCTTTCACCACCTCTTGAGATGATTCCAACTAGTGGGCAACCTAGTTATGACCATATGCCAATTCCTACCTATGTAATGCAAGAAATGAGGCCATTGTGCCTCCACCTCTGCCCTACAACATAATGAGTGCATACCAACTTGGTGGGATACCCATGACCCAAGCTCAAAATTACATACCCCCACCAAGATTCTAACCAATAAACATGGCTTACTAAGGCTATCCAATGTTTTTGGACCTCAACAATCAAACCATACCTTTTAGATGCATCTTGTTCATCAAGCTCCTTCTACAAGGCTCATTTTTGGAGGACTTCCTCTATTTACACACAATTCCTTTTCAATGATCTACCTCAAGTACTTGATATAACCTCTTGAGCATGTTATTCAACACATGATGCTACCATGACCTCTCCCCAAACTTCTTAAGTTCAAGGGTGAAGGAGATGCCAACTCACACATCAAGCCTATATTACCACAATTTGGGAACTCCTCCCTTGGGATGGAGTGGTTTCCTGTCATGTCCCGATATTAAGGCATTGTTTAAATTAAAGATTCAAACATCACGATAAGAGACGGTGGTTGCTACGTATAGATATATATTATTTAATAAATAATATTGAATAATATTATTATATGGATATTTTAATATAATTAAAATATAGTATATATTTAATTTTAATTAACAGGATATATTATTGAATATATTAGAAATCGAATATATTTAATTAAATATTATAAATTACATACTATATAAATTAAAGATCATATTATAAATCAAATGTAAATATTAAATGTCATTATTAAATATAAAATTTAATAAATATTAAATAATCACATTATATAAATGTATATATTATAAATAACAAATATAATATATATACATATATTATTATAATTACCATATGTTAAACTACATATTAGTGTGAATATTAATATAAGTATTAATGATTATATATACTCACAATTATATAATTCAAATATTCTAAGAGAAGTTATAAGTATTAAGACAACGATTGTTATTATTACCACATTATCCTATATGGCAGCAAACATATAAAAGAAGATACGTTGAATTAGTTATAGCAGCCATTACCTAATACAAATGCTTAAAGATGTGAATCATATATGTTAAATAATGCAGCGATTAGCACATAGACTAAAGTCAACAAACACTAAAAGGTATCACTTGAAAAGCCACGTCACCCTTCACAAGGGGCAGGGCTATGGTATTTAAAATGAAATTCAGTATTTCAAAAAGATCATGGAAGGAAAAGAAGAGGCAGATCGGAGAAAGATAGGAAGAAACGCCAACAAATTAAGGGAAATAAATATAAGGCAGAGAATATTAAGAAGCAGTGCACAGGTATATATTGACTAATACATATTTTATATTTAAGTAGGAGCCAAGAAATAAAGATTATAAATAGGAATACGTATAAGATATAGATGTGGAAATCTGAATATATATATGTACTTGTGGTTGCTCAAATAAGATGAATAAATTTATATGTTAGCAAATAGTGGAATCCAATGTATGGTTAAGTCATAATAGAAATCTGAATGAATGGTGCTAGACCATACTCAATAAGATAAATAGCATATATAGGTAATCCACTGTATAACAAACAGAAATATATATTAGGTGAACAATGAATAATAAATGAATTGGAAATACAATCTTAAATAAGAAGCATGATCAAGTCATATGTGAATATATACAACCTTAAAGAGACAACATAATCATCTCATCCTTCTATCTCTTCCAACTATAGGAGAGGGGTCTGGTTAGGGAAAGGCGGGATAATTCCATCACAATGCATTAGAGAGGGTTTAACGTGCCCTAGACGAGGGAAAGGCGGAGTAATTCCATTCATGATGCATTGGAGAGGGTTCAACGCGCCCGAGACATCTAATTCCCCATCCATGGTTATGGAAGATAACATGGAGAGATAAACATATATTTCTCTACTACTTCATTCTTTGAAGAATATTAGGTCTTGTGGGGAAAGGCGGAGTAATCCCATCTGTAAGAAGGCCCGTAGGCTGGGATAACATCTCCCGTAGGCTAGGTCAAGAGATGGTTTCAGCGCGCCCTATACATGTAAAGCCTAGTGCTATGAGGAAGAGTAATAAGGAAAATATGCATGATTGAATTATGGAATGCATTATAGAATAGTTATCAATAGCAAGTAACAATTAGGAAGTAAATAATCCTTTAACAAGGAATGATGTGAATACATTATCATTGATCTTATTTGATCTTATCCTAGGAAATTATTAATTTATAATATTTCTAATGTCTCCTTGAGAATCACTTGGAATGTAGATTCAAGTTTAAGTGTTTCCACTAGAAAGGGGACATTACATTTCCAGAGTCTTTCCAAATACCCTAGAAGGGATTTCCTAGATTGGTACTACCAACTTCTCGAAACATCAATCTACTCTGTTTGCCAACTCATAAGTGAGTTTGTTACTACATTTGACATGAACAAACTAGTCAAGACTAAAATTCAAGAATTCCTTAGTGTTTGGCAAGATCCTAACAAATCAATGGCCCACTTTATTAAACAATGGAGAGAATTTTTGTACTCATCAACAAGCACACCACACATGGACCCAAGGAACTTTGTGATCTCTTCTTACATGCCCTAAATTGTAATGTCCCAATCCAATTTTTTTAATAAAAATTTTTAGATTTAGAATATAACCTTAAATTTAAACATAAAATATGATATAATAATCACTACCAAACTTGCATAACAAAATCTAAAACACACACTATTGATATTCCACAACTATGCTAGAAAAATCAATCGATAATTGCACACAAGTTACAAAAATTCACCATAATGTTGGGACTGATGTATATTGATAAAATATACAACAAAGTGCTAGAAAAGATATGAAATATAATACAATACATGCAAATACAAAATCTAGACATATGTCTTGCTTGTTGTAGCTTCTTTCCCCGCAACATCTACAAGAAAAACACCAAAAACTAGCTTTTAAAACACACCCACACTTCACCACAATGCTGGAGCTGACTTATATAGATATAATGAATAGAAGAATACTATTATAATTTATAAATAAAAATAATATAATTGATTTTCAGATTTGCAATAAATACCTATATGTCAGAGCCTATTCCTACACAAAAATCTACAAATAAACACACTAAAATATGCTAGAAAGTACAAATGAATCTTGAAGTATAAATGCAACCTCTATATGAGATTGCTCTTAGGAAACCAAAGGATTTTGTTCTCTAATTTTAGAATCCAAGGGGTTTCATTCTCAGATGAATGAATGAACACAAGTGCTCAAACAATTTTGACAGAGTTTCAGTATATTGAAATTGGATGCCAAAATGTGAAACTACCAACCATTAAATAGAGGTTGAAGGCCCAACTTGGGCTCCCAAATTCCAATGCCCCTCTCTTGGAAAAATAAATTAAAAATAATATTTCAATAACTTCTCTCCAAAGATACTCACTTGTCATAACTGTTGCAAGATTCTTGACTAAAACTAGGAAATAACTCCCTTCTTACAAGCTATCAATAAATTTATAATAGAATCTTCTATAATTAGGTTGCCACATGATTCTGGAAGTTACAAGACACTCCATAGGAAAACCCATGCCCCATTTTGGGTTGTCAGCACAATAAAATAATAAAATATATTTAATATTCAATTGGCCCCCAAATAAGCATCTTGAAAATATAAATTAATCACAGATCCAAAATTAAATATTAGATAAATTCATTTCCCTTACTTCCTCCCTTTAGCCCATGGGAAATGATGAAATGGGCTACTGGGACCTTTGATTGAATTATTTATAAAGGGATCATTACAAGTCTACCCTCCTCAAAATTGCTTGTCCTCATGCTCCAAGATTTCTAGTCCTTCCCATGTAGCATCTTCAATAGGTAGATTCTTCCCATGAACCAGATAATTTGTAATGCTTCTATTTCTCAATTTCTTCACCTTGGTATCAATAACTACATCAAGAATCAATGTGAGCTTTCCCTCATCATCCAAGGGTGGAAAATCTATTGAAGGTACAATATGTTGTCCAAGTGCCCTTTTGAGGAATGATACATGGAAAATATTATGGATTTTATTGTTCACTATTAGCTTTAACTCATAAGCAACTTCACCAACTTTATTCAAGATCTTGTAAGGCCTATAGAATCATGGTTTGAGATTTTCAACTCCACTTCTTTTAATGGAAGATTGCTTGTATCGTTGTAACCTCGAAAAAACAATATCTCCTACCTCAAATGATCTCTCTGGTTTATGTCTCACATGTTCTCCTTTGTTATGTTGATAGGTCATGCATTATATTATATGTTTGAGGGCATCCTCATTCAAACCCTACCATAAAAATATTTCTCTAGTTTGTCCGTAGGTTTTATAGTATCCTAGGTGCCCTGCTAGTGGTGCACCATAAATGACCCTCAATATTTTCTCCTTCATTTTTGACTCAGAAACTAAGAAAAAATTGTTCTTACAAACAATGGGACGATAGATACTACTATGAATTTATCATCCTTCACTTTCTCATCCAAAAGGTTACTAGCAAATGTGTTTTTAGCATACTCTACCATAATAGAGACCTTCCAATCGGAAAAAATAGTAGAAAGTGAACATAAAGTAGGCATTCTAGAAAGAGCATCAACAACTATATTCTTTTTTCCTTTCATATACTCTATGTCACAATCATAAGCTTGGAGCTTACTTACCCACTTCTATTATTTTTCATTCAAATCTCATTGGCTAAGGAAGGATTTCAAACTATTGTGATCTATCTTCACCGCAAATCTTCCATAAACTAGGTATTATCTGAACTTCTCCAATGCATGCATAATGACCAACATCTCTTTGTCATAGATGAAGAGTCCATTCTTTGATTCTTTTAGCTTCCTACTTTTGAATGTTATGGGACATCCCTTTTGAGTTAATACCAGTTCAATCCCTTCACCTAAAGCATCACAACCTACAACAAATGGAAATGAGAAATCCAAAATAGAAAGTATAGGACATGAGCTCATTACCTCCTTAAGCTTATCAAAAGCCACTTGTGTTAACTATGTCCATGTAAAAGATCCCTTGTTTGTCATATCCATTGGGGGTGTTACAAGCTATTAAAAACCCTTAACAAATCTTCTATAGTAGTTGCACATGCCAAACAATCCACTCAACTAAGTTAATGTGGTAGGTGGTGGCCAATCCAACCTGGCTTGGATCTTTTGTTGATCCACTTGAACTCCTTGTGCACTAATAACATGGCCCAAATTGGGGATCTCTATCACTCCAAACTCACATTTAGATTCTTTTGCAAAGAGAACTTGTTACTCTAATATACCAAATACTATATCTAGATGCTTCAAATGCTCTTCCAAAGTCTTACTATAAATAAAAATGTCATCAAAGAAAAACCAAAACAAATTTTATCAATTGCTTTTTGAATACCTAATTCAAGCATGACTAGAAATTAGCTAGGGCATGACCAAGAACTCAAAGTACCCATATTAGCACTTTAATTATATTTTTTACACATCCTCATCCCTCACATGGATCTGATGGTAGCCAAATCTCAAATCTATCTTTGAAAATATATAACTCCATGCAATTCATCAATTAGCTCATCGATCATGGGAATAGGATATCTTTTTTATGATCTTCTTATATAAATCTCTATGATCAATACACATTCACATGGTACCATCGTTCTTCTTCACAAGAACCACTGATGATGCAAATGGGCTAGAGCTAGGGCTAATGTGTCTCATCTTCAAAATCTCTCTTATGGATTTTCAATCTCCTCTTTGTACATTCTTGGGTATTGATAAGGAGTAGTTATAACAAGATTAATGCCTGACTCCAACTCTATCATATGCTAAAATATTTATTAGGTGGTAGTCCTAGAGGTAAATCACCAAACACCACCTATGCCTGTCTAAAATATTTTGAATATCAATATGATAAGTGCATTGTTTACCCAAGGATGAATTTGTAGGTATTACCAAACAACTTTCTACCCATGCAACTTAACCTTTGCAAAAAATTCTCTCTGTTCTTTTAGCTATGACCACATTTGAGAAACCTCTAAGCACCACATCTTTCCCTTTAGATTTAAATTTAATCTCCATAGATTGATAGTTTTGTGAAAACTCACCAAGAGAATGCAACCATTGTACACCCAAAACCATGCCAATTTCTCCTAAACCCACAACATAAAAATCATCACATACCTTATGATCTCCCAATGTTATGTTGAGTTGCCAAATTATTTTGGTGCATGGAATGGTAAAACCATTAGCAACAATAACATTGAAGCCTCCAAAATCCTCCACTTTCAAACCTCGCTTAACCACCAAGCCTTCATCAATGAAAATGTGGGTAGCCCCATTATCAATAATCATTGTGATACAATATCCCAATTACACTCCTTGAACTCTAAATGTATGATATCTAGGTGCTCTTGAAAGAGTTGCAAGTGTGCCTCTATTGTGTCTTCATCCTCCATCGTTTTAGGTTCATAAACTTCAGTAGCTATTTGAGGTTTAGATTCTTGAAGATCAGAATCTTCATCAACTATACCTTAATGTAATGCACTTGTCCCTTGCCAAGGCATCTATGACCTGGTTACCAAGGCTCCTTGCAAGAGAAGCAAAGTTTCTTACTTCTAAGTTTGTTCTTCATATCTTCATCAATCTTCTTTGTTATTTGAGGTAGATTCTTCTCTAGATGTGCATATGATCCCTTTTTTGGTAAATTTCTTTTTTTCTACCCAAAAGTAGGTGCTTTGGAATGATATGGAAATTTATTCTTAAGAACAAATGGCTCAAGTGTTAGATCTCTTTTGATAGCATCTTACAATGTTTATGGGGCGAAATCCTTGACTAGACCTTTGAGTGGCTCAAAAAACCCTCAGCAAAGAGGTAAGTGATCCCTTTTTCTAATATCTTAGGTATCATAACAATAACTTTCTAGAAGTCTGCTACATAAGCATTCACAAAATTTTGTTTCTTGATTCTATATGGTTCTCTAAAATACTCTTCTTCATACTTAAGCTCAAACCTATCAAGTATGCTTTGATTTAACTCATCAAAAGTGTGCACATGGTCATGTCCTTGTATGATTAAAGCATGGTACCACCAATTATAAGCCATGCCCTCCAAGTGTAATGTGGCAAATTGGATTGCTTCCTATTCCTTCATGGGACTAAGGGTGAGGCAAGTCTACAATTTTTGCAACCAAGTATGAGATAAAAAACTTGTCACATCCATCAAAGGTAGGTGTAGATAGTTTGTTCAACTTGTGCTTCAATTCTTCCCCATTGTTATTTTGGTTATTCCCTTGCCCTCTTCTATGTGGAACACTTTTTCTTGACACCTCTTTTTTTTTCAATGACAAGGCTTCCTTAAATCCCTTAGATTGAACATGATATTCTTCATACAATCTAGCAATCTCTGCTATAAAAGAACCTGTAGAAGAAGTCATGGGTTCTACTTGGCGTTCTAATTCTTCCTCGTCATATTCTATAATAACATAGGTTTTGAGGGTTTTAGAATGGAACTATATGTTGATATACTGCACGCTAAAAAAATCTCCCCTCTTTGAGGATTTTTTATACTTAGTTGTTCCACCAAATTTTTAATAATTCATTCATTTCCCTTTGGCCCTAAGTGAGTTCAAATAAAGACCCATGGAATAATTCCTCCTTTTCATCATTTGAGATTTTCTTTTTTCCTTTTTCACCTTCTGCCATATCTTCTTTTTATATGAATCTTGTGTTTGCAACTTTTTTTTCTCTCTTCTTTGATATCTTCTTCTTTGGATGGTCCCTGTGTTTCATTCTAATCATTTTATGTCATCTCTAAGTTTATGATCTCATTTGCTTTTGGACTACATTTGTTTAAATTCATGCAATTGTAAAGTGTAATTGAAATGTCAAATCTAAAACTTGCATTACCCTATTTTTTGGCCTTGTTAAATTACAAAATCAAACTCAATGCAAAACCTTAGTACCTTTGCAATTTAGAGAACTTAAAACATATGCAATTTGTAATTTATTTATAGAATATAGAAAATGTTTGTAGTTTGCAAAAGATATGCAAGATACACATCATGCCCAAAGTCTAGCGGGCAATTCAAATTCCTAAAACTTTTTGCAATTTACAATTTTTATGCAAACTGCAAACTGAATCCAAGTCTGATAGGCAATTCAGATTCCTAAAACTTTTGCAATTTACAAGTTTTATGCAAAGTGCAAACTGGATTCAAAGTCTGACAGGGAATTCAAAAACCCAAAACTTTTTAAAGTTTAAGAAATATAGTAACAGTTGCAAAGTGTATATCAGGTCCAAACCTCGGTTTACAACTTACAAACTGGGCCCAAATTTTGATTTGCACAAAATTAGTAGACCCTTGTTTTGATCAATTTTACACATGTAGATTGGAATTTTAGGTCGAATTAGCATTGGAATTTGCATATGTAATTTCATAATGACCTTGATTATGCAAAATTAACTTTGTATCTTGTAAATTCAATTTGAAGAATTAAAATTGATTATTTATAATTGGTTGATATTATCATTTTAAATGAATTTGATACTTCGTTGTCATTAAATGCAGGATACATGTATAAACAAGGAATGCAAATTGCTAAAACAAAGAAGGAAATCGGACCAAGTTACTTTGATTCAAATGCATGTGATGAAGGTTTTATCAGGCGGGAAGGATCTCTAGAGAATAAAAGACACTTGGGAAGCGTGCACAAGTTTTGCGACGTGCATCTACATGTCAAATTTTAGATGACAAGTAGTACAGAAATAGAATGTGAAAAGACAAATCAAAGTGACCCTTCACATTCCAAAGTAATTTGTTATTTTATGATTGTGAAGGGAATGATTGTTTGTCTTCATATGCAAATGTACTTATTTATACACACTTACAACTCATCATAAAGGGTTAGAAACCCATGAAAACTCAGTTTGAAACAATATATCAAATTTTTAGGTTTCCATGTTAAAAAATTTTCAAACTCTAAATTTGTTTTTTTTCCATATTTCTACACATATATCACTAGATATTTGATGGATTTAACATGTATTTAAACCATTGATGTCTTGCTCATGGTGAAGTATTTTGTGTAGACGAATGAACATATTTGTGTATGCTAAAACTTGACAACAATCACCCACGTGGCTTTTCCTTTGAAGATCGCACCATCTCATGTTGGGATTGTGGATAAAGAGTCAGGGGGAGATTAGTTTCAAGTTGTATCTGTCGATTTATAGAATAATGTGTAGAAGGATTGAAGATAAGTTCAAATCAATTTATTTTCTTTTCCTTAACATTTCCTTTCCTCGCTTTCCTTTTTATCTTTTTTCATATCTATGTTTGATTACAATTAGTTCAGGATTTGATGATGAAATTCAATCATAAAAGGCATAAATTTTTAAATATTCTTGTGATTTAGATTGAAAAATCATCTTGTCTTAAAAATCGGGATTAGATTCTTAATATTTGGAACAAATTTCAATGACGTTTCATCTTCCATTTTCTAAAAATTTGATTTTAAAGGATATCTAATGATTTTAACAAATTTAATCATGTTATAATGTGTTTCAAAGTGAAATTGATGATTCACACTGACTAATAGTGTTTTGTTTGCACTAAGTGAGTCTATTTTTAATATGGATGATTCCTAATGTTTAGTGTAGCCCCTTGAATGGATAGCCAAAGCACTCTCCAACTGAGGGATTCTGGTAAACCTCGTGCAATAATTGATGAAGGCTCTTGGAGTTAGCTACCTTCCAAGTAAGGGAACCTTTGTTGTTCCAACCTGTGACGCTTCATGGCTCACAAGAATGTTGGTGTGTCAAAATCCACAACACCTAGCACACACAAGCATCGAAAACATACTCATAATATCAAATTGAATATTTAAATCATGAATCAAAAGGCATAAAAGTTTCCCATTATTAAGCAAATAATGTTTTTGATTAAGCAAGAAGGAAACAAGGGTCTTGATCCCTTTACAAAAACTTTCGCAAGGGCAAAGCAAAACAGGCCTAGCCTGGCCAAATACAGTAGATCAATAGCACATAAACAGCTTAAACAAAAAACAACAGCAAACCCGAACACCAGAACAAAGACACAAAAAAAAATAGGGGAAAAGTTTCCCCCAATCCTCAATAAGGAACTTACACATTTCGTCATAATGAACCATGTTGCTGGTAGCAATCCCCTATTTTTTCAACTCCAAATCGTGCAACAAAGTGGCAGATCTATGCATTATCTTTGTACTAAACCTGAACATGGTATTCAAATTCTTCTCCATTTCATCCACTCTGTTCTTCATGGCTACCATTTGACTAGCAGTCTGAACACAAAGATCACACTGCGGTTGTTTATCTTCTTTGATAGGGAGCTGAGGAGATTCTGCAAATTCATTGTCAATATACGGAGCATTCATTTCTTCAAACAAGTTGTTGCCCTCAAAATTCAAGGGATGTGTGTGCTCAGGGGTATTATCAACAGGGGCATTATCCTCACCCCCACATTCCATACTATCCTTATCTTGTTGCATATCCAAGGTATCACTGGATATCTCAATGTCCTTCAAATCAGGTGGTTGCATAGCAGCCAATCTAGTGGATCTTCTGACTCCATAGCCTTTCTTATCGTGCCTATCCACATCCTCCTGATCCTCAACCTGACTAAGGATCTTGTTCTTTTTCACCGGGGTAAACAAAGCCTCTCCAACAAATTGGCTAATACCTTCCTGTAATTGGCCATCTTTACTATCTAGAGTGCCCTTAACTTTCTTAGACACATTTTTTCTCATACAACTTCATACTTTCTCTTATCAATTGCTTTACCCTGTTTGTTTAAAGGACTATGTTTTAAAGAACACGACCCTGCCAAAGCCTCCTCCTGAATCTTGGAAGGTTTGCCTTTAGTATTGGGAGTAGTGGGAAGAGGAGAATCCAGCTGCTTGAAAGCTTTCTTAATCTGCACCGAGGGCTTGTTCTCAACTCCCTTAGACCAACTATTAACCTCAACAATCCTGCCCTTGGGTTTTGAAGCATGATGCAAAGTAGAATCGGTAGCCTCCAGGACTAGGGGTTTCTTACCCTTATCCAAGGGATCACAAGTAGGAACATTGTCAACCAGGCTAACCTTTATGGGTTTCTGAGGACATAAGGCAAGATGGAAATGATACAGACGGAGGATGAGGCCTTGGTGAAGAGGAATAATCGGCTTGCTAGGGTTTTTAGTATGAATTTCCTTAGCTTCATCGATAGAGTTCTCCAGCGAGGTCAACAGAAAAAATGGGAAGCTCAACAAAATCTTATGACGCGAGTGGTTTAAAAGGAAGAAATGATAATGGAAATAGCATTTAAACCGACCCTCAAGGATGAAATATTTATTTAGCACCCAACATGCCTGGTCCTAGGCTTCGGGTAGCTCCTCGCGATTGAACCCATTTTCATATTTGACTACTTCTCCTTCATTGAAGAATTTCTGCATACTTTCAATATCCCACACCTTACTTTGACGTCTCACTTTTTTGCCCTGGTATTTAAGCCCCATGGCGAGTCCAATAACTTCTTCGTTTACTTTGAACCCCACACCCCCGACTTGGACATTCCTTTGATTTCATGAAGCTGCAAACTGAATTGAAAGATTTTGGCCATACCCATTCAAGCACTCCAAGTGCGAAGAAATCCCACCCTCTCTGCAAATATACCAAACAGTATTGTCTCTTTTGACCTCAGCAAATGACACTGCCTCGGTGCGAACCCTCTCTCCTCCCATTCTTAAAGTTCTTACTCGAATAAACCCGTTAGTCTTGGAAGGTTGCAAAATGTTAATAACACAACAATACAACATGATAAACTAATAATACCAATCTTAAGACGACAAGCATCCACCTTACGAAATAACTTCCAGAAATGATTAAGCGATATGCAAATAATATTAAATGTCACATGGCAATCATTTCAATTCAATGACCTATAAATCCCAATTATATATCAATTATAATTATTAATTAAAGAATTATTTAGCTCCGTGGTGGTGTCTATTTCCTATATTTGACCCCCGTCTCTTTTTCCCTCCGTCAATGACAAAATTGTCACTTGATGCAAGAAACAGTTGTGTTACCACTCTTTATGTTCAAGAGGCAATTACATTATCTCTTGGATCATTTACATAAACACCACTACAATTTCGTAACCATTGATCTATATTGACTGGAGATTTCGTTACATGCATCCATAGAAGGAAACAAATGGTCGAGATTCGAAGAGGACGAGTTTCACTTGCACGTAACTTTTTCACTTGCATTTCCAATCCATTCCATATTTGCCCAACATTCATCAATTCCCCCCCATTTTCCCATAAACATGCCTCCTCGAGCCATTTCCAAGAATTGGTAGAGGTGTATTAATAGGAACTTGTATATTTGCACTCATTCATTTTGTAGGTTGTTTGCAACTTGTCTGATTAAATTCCTTTGTGGTTTATTGTCTTTGGCTCACCTTTCTTGTTTCACAGTTTGTTTTAAATTGTCTTATGTTTACTGCAAAGACCATTCAAGTGTCATCCCAATCCTATTACTTATCATCTTCATTTGTACAACTACCTTTTTTCCATATTTTCAGAACATTGTTGCCCTACTTGTGTACTAGTTTTTTGTTCATTTTTACTCATGTTCAATCACTTATTTGTACTTTTCATATCAAGTTTTATTGTTTTTCTATCTCGTGCGACTTTACAAACTTGTGTATTCGAGTTTTTTTCCTCATTGCTATTAAACACATTCAATGTGTTGCTTGCTTGGTTGGTTTTGATTGGAAATGTTTCATAGTGTGAGTTGTTCCTGCATTATTCTTATTCATTCTACATAATAATTAGTTGCTTTTGTGTGTTACTTCATATTACATTGCAGCTAGATCGTGCATTCTACTTTATCAACTTTGTATTGATGATAAAAATAGCTTGCAGCTTGAATGAACTTAGTTTGAGCCTAATCAACACGAGTATGCATGTTTCTTTTATGCAATTTATTTATAGTTGAAGATTCCAATTTGCTATGTGATTTAGTTTAGTTTTACTTTCTTGCAAATTAACTACTTTCTTTACAACTGGATTAGAACCAGGAGGCATCAACCTATTATGAGTATGTTGATGGTTGTTTTTCAACAAGTCAACAATAGAGTGAAATACTGAGTATCTGACTCTCTCTTGAGCAAAGCCTCTCGGATGCTGAACTAGGTGATCAAACGAGATAACTCCAAGGTTCCTTCTTCTAATAATTTCGGTAAGAGACAGCTCAGCGATTTAAGTATGATTTTGCTGTTAATCAACAAAGGGACTTACACAATTGTTCAAGTAACTTGTTGTTTCAAGGACTATGGAAGTGAATACTAAAGAATCTAAGTACTGCAATTGACGCGTATGATTTAGCAATGGATGTTCTTTTGGTCCTAATCCTAACTGATTGGTAAAAAAAAAAGGGCAAAAGATGTAGGGCTTAGAAATGCTAATCTAATTCTAAATGGAAGGACGTTTACTACTTGCAGTGAAATCGAACCAAATCTTGTTTCGCCAAGATCAAACAACTACACAAGATAGGTGCAATCTTCAAAGGTATACAAGATGTTTAAATCAATTATGCTCATGAAAGGTTAAACAAGCATAAAGATCAAATTGACGTTCAATTGTTTAGACTAACCATGCACTGCAATCCACAAGCCGTAAACTACAAATGGTATGAACTCATAGACTTCACTACAAAGCAATAAAGCAACCTTTCATTAACTAACTTAAACTCAAAGAAAACTTATAACTTAACTTAATGTTTGTTTGAAAATTGAAACCATGCAAACACTCAGAAACATAAATAGAATCACCAAAACAATGAATCCTTTATAATCTCAGAGAGCTCTTACAACAATTTCAGAATTTCCAACCTCTTCAAATGAGAGCAATGAGAGCTCTTTTATAGACCTCAAAGGAAAGAAGGGTCAAGATCGATCGGCCGAATCAGCGGACCAGATCAAGCCACATCACAAGTAGTTATAACAAACTATCCTTTATTAAATGAAGGAGGCTCACTTTATTAAATGAAAGAAGCTATGAAGGAGAGAACAAAGGCACGCTTTCCAAGAAGATAAGGAAGCCACATCATGTGTCCTTTATGTAGTAGTACTATGAGATACAATGAATCTAGACACAATTTGAACAATATCTTCCATTGGTACACTTGTCGCTGCATTAATGGATCCTTCTGCTACTGCCACGTCTGACTCATAGACACCAAGTGTCTTCTCCCAGTCGTTTATCCAAGACTTATTTTCCCCAAGACGATATGCAAGTGTGAATATACTATCCAGTTGACCTTCATCAAGTCCATCATATTGAAAGTAGAATGCCTTAACTTGTTGCTTCATGTTCTCAATAGTAAAATTTCCATAAGGATTACAAATTGTTGTCAAAGCAGTGTATATATGATTTTCTGTTCTTAGAAGAACACTTCTTATCCTGGACATATCTACTTCAATTTTATCAACCAATTGCCCTTTGTTGTGAAAGGAGAAATACCAAGTGATGAAGTCATGTGGAGTATCTCTATCAATCACCTTATCATGAATTAGGTCTTCTACTGGAGCTTCCATTAAACTTTTGAGCTGTGGCTTGTATTGCTCTTTGATCGGTTTGAACTTAGCACAATTTCTCAATAAAGCTTGGACTCGATCTTTAAGCTTAATGACTCTATCATACACTTGCACAATTTCTTCAAGGTAAGTATAGGCTTTTTTCTTCTGTCTTTTCTATCCATCCCTTCATCATCTGAGATGAAGTTCTCATGTTTTCAACTTGGGATATTGTTTCTTGTGGAAGAATGGACGGAGGAATTGGAGTAGCTTCCTTCTGTTGAATAGGCTGCATGACTTGTTGGATGTAATGCTTCAATGTATTAAAATCTTGTTCAACCTTTAACCTTGCTTCATTTTCTTGTTTCAACATGCTTCTCACACTGTTCACTGAATCTTGTAGTTCCTCCTCTACCTGTTCCCTTGTGATTGGACCCATGCCAATAGTAGTCATATTGTAATCCTCAGGTGTCATATTTTCTAACTCCTTGTCAATTCTAGGAACAACTATATGTACCTCTCTATTTCCAACAGAATCTTGCGTGATTTTAGAAAGGACTGTCGCTTTCTTTTTCTGATTACCCTTCTGTACATTTACAAGCAATTCCTCAACTGGAGCAGGCTGATAAGTCTCTACAATTGTACTTTCTTCAATCCTTTGTCTCAACCAAGGTGGAAAAGTAGAAAGATCTCGTTGTCCTTGAGCTTGACTGTGTTGAACACGAGCTACTTCCTCATCAGATTCTGCTTGACCTACTTCATCTTGACCAAGATCATCATTCTCCTCCATTATGATAGTGGGGCTTGATTGAATCTCTTCTGACGGAATCAAGGCAACTTCTTCTATAACTTCTATCTCTTGTATTGGATTTTGAATAACTGAAGCACCTTCTTGTGGATTAGATGAAGTAGATGGATTATTCTTTTTCTGAGGTCTTCGGATTGATTCCCCTTGATCTTGACTAAGTCTTTTCCTCTTCCTAGCTGGATTATTACTTTGATCATTCCCACTATGTTGTGGTTGGCTATGTGTACTATGCTGTCCTGGTTCTCCTCCATCCATCTTATTGTAAGTGAAAACTTGACTTTCATCACTTATCTCTTGCAATAGTTGATTGATACATACTTGTGTCATGGCTAAAATCGGCTTTATCAATTCTTCTTCGGACACATCTCTCTTTGACCAATCAACTGTATAAGGCAAATCCTTTATCTTATCAAATTCATCTATCAACAAAGTATCATCTTCGGTGAACTGGTCTGGAATCCTGAAAACTTTGGAGGCTCTGACTAAATCCCAAGTGAGTCTCGAACTTTGAAGTGTTCGGAGATCATCTTCATCTTGGGCACTGGCTCAGTGGTCTTCCAACTGCTTGATATGCTTGAATTCTCTGTTGTATTTCCAGCAAACTTGGAAAGGATCAAAGTTAAGCCTCTTGGTGCCATGAGTTTGCAAATGATAGGCCTGTAGCTCTATCTCAGAATATTCAATTGCTGATAATGATGGACATTCCAGATTTTGTCCAAGAAGAAGTGGAAACTGGATTCCTCCTTTCTTTTTCAACTTTTGCAACCTGATGAGTTCTAGGAGTTGTCTTGTAACCTCTAACATCACCATCCTGTTGGTTGGATACCTTGGCAATCTGTATGGATATGATGTAAACCCTTGGATCCTTAGGTAAGTGTACCTTTCATGCTGAGTATACCAGTGTCCATATGCTGAAATGAACTCTCTCGCTGCATTAGACAACCTTTTATGAAATTCTCCTCTCAGTTTCTTCATTATAAACATAGCAAATGCATCATTGAATCTTGTATAATGATTGATACTTTTAAGGTGCAACTGAGGATAACACTGATGTGATAGGTATTTATTAGGTCCAATGCCGACTTCTCCTTTTTTGGTCAAACCTGAGTAGACTTCATTTCTTGCGAGAAGGTACACTACGTAGGAACTCATATGACAAGTCTTGGTCTTAGCAAAATCGATGAACTGCTCATGTATACTCTGACTGATAAGTCCAGCCCAATCAATCATTTTCCCTTTAAGAACTGACTTGATGAAGGAGTACATCCAAGGCTGAAAGGTAGCAGATTGAGGCATTCCTGTCATTCTGTTTAGAAACATGATCAAATATCCAATTTCAGGATGAAAATCTGACTTGTGGAACTGTGGAGGATTATTCATATTGAACTTCATGGCTGGATTGGCCATCCATTCTCTCCTTATCTCTTGCAACTTTGTCTTGGAGTCGACATCATATTCCTGTTGACCTTGTTGTATTGAAATACTGATCATCCTCTCCTTAGTTGGAATGTTGAAAGTTTCTTCAACTGCCTCCTTTTGCAAATAAGCTAATATCGTTCCATCTTTGGCTATAATTTGCCTTGTATCTACATCATATTTCTTGACACATTCGATGATCATCTCCGGACACGGCAAAGCTGGCGGAAAACAAGCAGCTTCAATGGCTACACTCCTCATGATGGCTCGAGCGAGACTTCCTCCGTTGGGTTCTTCAAGGACTGACTTGATATCTTCCAAGTTGCTGCTCCCCATATTCGTGTCTCCTACATTTGTCCACCTTGAGACGAGCTTTGATTCAGGAATCTTCCCCTTAGCATCCATCCGGATCTTCGCTTGTCGCTCTTTAGAAGTCATTGCCATGATCCTGCAGACTTGACGCGAATAAGTGATTGTAAACATAATCAAGACTTCACTTCAGCAACTTTAATGGATTAAATCTATGAAGTTTTCCTTTACAAGTATGAAATATTGCTACTAAACTCAAGGAATCTATGAAAATCCATGAAAATCCACTTGTCCTTCTTGAATTTTACCAATATTTAAACAATTTTAATGCATCTAATGAAGGAAAAAGAAGAAAATCAGATCAGCAATATTCAGATCAGACTTACTTGATAGGCTGTTTTGAATTGGATACCTTGAAATTTGATCCACCACTTGCATAAATTTGATAAAATCAAATTTGTACTTATAAAAAAAAACTTCTTGTTGCTGTTCCTTGAAGATAAATCTGCTCTTGGAAAACAAATCTGCTTTTGAAAATGATAAAAATGAAAAGGAGATGAGGTATATATACATAATTTGCTTTAAAAACTTTACCTCTTCCCTAGGCCGACTTCCTTTATTATAGTGCAAAAACATTTAATTTAGATTGATCTTTATTTAATAAATACAATTTTCACGTTTTCCAAGGCAAAAATAATTAAATGTTTCTAACTTCCTTTGATGGGCGCATTAGTTGAGGTCTTGATGATCTCCTTGTAGATTGTAACTTCCTTCTCCCTCAAGCGCATGGGATCAAGGATTGAAATCTTCTTGTCTTGCATTTCGCATTGGATGGGCATGGTGTTGTCTTCTTCTTCGAAATAGCATGATCTTCCTCATTGAATTTCGCATTGGATGGGGTCTTGGTGATCTTCCTTCTTTGAAACATCATGATCTTTCTTCATAAGCTTCTAGGCGCATTAGATCAAGGTTTGGAATCCTTCTAGATGTTGACATGTGTGGCACTTTAGATAAGGTTTTGAATCTTCTTATCATTTCGCACTAGATGATGCTCTAAGACTCCTCTCAACACTTCGCATTAGATGAAGCTCTAGGATTCCTCTCAACATTGGTTTAGATGACACTTAGTTTTTTACTTGCTTAAGGAAGTGGCGCATTGGATGGAGGATTGAAATCCTCAAGTTCCTAGCGCATTAGATCATCAATTTGAATTCCTCTCCTGCATGGCGCATTAGATCATGTTTTAAGACTCCTTAAGGGAGTGGCGCATTAGTTAGGCAATTTGGATTCTTCTTATGCATGGCGCAATGGATAGGTAACATGAGGTCTTCGAAATCAAACTTCACTCTCCCCTTTGGTGTGGCGCTTTGGATAAGGGTCCTTGAAACTTCAACTTGGAACTACTTGGGCGCACTAGATCAACTTTTGGGATCCTCTGGAGTTCTCCCTCATGAAGTCGCATTAGATGAGGCACTGAAGATCTTCCAGACTTGGCCTTGAAGGCTTAACCTTGGATAGGCGCATTACTTCATGGATTGGAATCCTGTGGCTTCTAGCGCATTGGATAGGCTTTTAGAATCCTCTGGCTTCACATTGGTGAATTGACTCTAACACTTGTGTTGAATGTTTGGGAAGCGCATTAGTTGAAAGGAAAAAATCCTTGAGTTTTGGCGCATCACTTCACCTTTTGAAATCCTCTTTGAACTAGACCCTTCTCGAATCTCAAGTCAAAAACCTCAAAACTCCCTCTTCCTTCTTGGTGGCGCATCGGTTGAAGGATTGAAATCCTCTGACACTTATCACTTTAATTCGCTCCAGGATTGGTTCCAAGACTTGTCTTTTGCAATTTCGCACTAGTTAAAGGTATTGAAATCTTCATATTCTCCTTCAAAATGATACTTTTGGTTTGGGCGCAATAGATGAGTGATCGAAATCCTCAAGCATTTTCGCATTAGATCAAGGTGTAGATGGGCGCATCAGATCATTGATTGAAATCCTCTGGCTCAAGCGCCTTTTCCTTCGTGATTTTGCGCCAAGATTTTGCGCCACTTAAGTGTCCTGTCGCACTAGATCAGTGTTTTGAATCCTCTGAACTTGTCAGGCATTTTTCAGAATCGCGCGAGTAAAGGTATATTGAAAAATATATTAAAGTATAAGTTGAGAGATTGAATTTCTTATACTTTAAATATTTTTCAATATACCTTTCAGGATGTTTGAGATAGGTCCCGAATCCACCGGATTTAAGATGCAAAATATAGAATTTGGAGGATTCACCAGATTTCAAACTTAGCCATTTTTCAGGATTTTCAGGATTTCAGGCTCCAGGCTTAGTCTTTTCAGGGTCTCAAACATTCTTCAGGATTGACTTCAAAATTCAATATCTAGATGGGATTTTATCACAATTCTTCTTTATTGCAAGTTCATTTATCCCTAATCATGAACCAAAGATCATAAAAGAGGAAATTATTACCGTATCGGCATAGGAAGATGAGTCAGGTCATCATTAAAATCTCATTGAAAACTCATTGAAGGCACAGAGCTCAAAAAAAGGGGGGTCCCTATTCCTAATGGGGTGATGTGTGATTTGGTCACAACAGAGTATATGCCAGTCTGCGCATCTATCTTATTGACTTTTTGTTTAATCTTTCTTAACTGATTTCTTTTAGCAGGTTTAACCTTTAGCTTGTCACTTACCATACCAAACCAAGAGGCATCAAGCTACCATGAGCACATGCTACCATTCCCATCTATCTTCTTCATTTTGAGTTCAATCTTGCTTTGCCTAATTTCTTTTTAAGTTTAACCATTAGTTTGTCTTTTACTGTACCATTATCAAATGACTCATTCGGCCAAAGATTGGCCAAATAGGACTGGGAAGATCCCATGAGTTGTATAACCAGACCTTGCCGACTCAATTCTGTACAATAGAGACCTGCAGGTCCACTCGCTGATTTTCAAATCCATCACTTCTCTTCATCTGCTAGTTCCTCAACTCTGGGCCCTTGAGGATCATTATTTGGCCATTGACAACTATTTGTAATCAACGGCAAGCTCAAGAACAAGCCAACCAATCCTGCTACTAGTCTATGGAGCTTACCTCTATAAATATTTTCTTGTCTCAGCCCAACCCTGGGAAGTGAGTGTGTACAGCGAACATGTAGCTTTCCTTGTATACATTCTTATCAAAGGGTCGATGATACTAACAATTTACATCAAATGGTATACAATCAACTCAATAGACTTGGTATCTTCCACCATGGCACTTGTCCTCTCCCCCTGAAGACGAGCTGTATATAGAAAAGCTTTCACAATGGGTGTGGTTTCTAATACTATTGGTTGCAAAGGCAAGCAGGGGAAATTATCTGATGCAAATGTGTGGGTGTAATGTCCCCTCTTCAAAAGCTCTACAACCACCAACAAGGATTTAGCGCGGGTATCTAACAATCACAATTGGGCATTTATACACAGCGTGCCACATATTTTAAGGTACTCTTAAACCATTGTGCAGATTTGAGTTATTTCCAAATTTGTTTGAACCGTTCTACACCATTTTCTTGGAACGCTGCCATCACCACAGGACGACATTCAGATTACTCATTTCATTGTGGTTGGTCACCTATGCTTCTAGCCGGCAAATTCTAGAGTTAATTCCAAGTAGCCAGCGATTTGTAAACATTTTGAGACTGGTCACACCATACAAGAAGTCGTATCATAATTGTTGTTCTTGGAATTGATCACAGCTCCTTGCACTCGACTAGTCTAGAGTGATCAATCCTCCTTGACAGCATATGAACTACAATCAATTGATTTGCAAGATGATGGTAGTATCAACCAATCTCTGATTTATCACCCCCTACATAGAAACATACAACAATCTACAATGTGGAACTTACCATGCAAAATCCTTCCATTTGCAAAGAAAATTCATGTCACCTACAACCTTTATCTGTAGACACTTTGAGGGAAAAGAGAATATAACTTAGGGGAGTCGCGACTGCTGAAGCAGGTCATCATCATCCGAGAGGCTAGATAGTACATTTCTACAGACCGTGGGTTTCAGATCGCAGCCACAAGGGAGATTCTGCATTTGCATACTAACCTTGCCCTACCGTATATGCTTCCATCGCGCCAGTTTTGATAGCGAACCATCAACTTGTTACAAGTCATTCATATGTAGGTATTGGCCGTCTAATTATACTCGAACAAGGAAGCGGTTAAGTCATAACAAAATGAAATTAAATAATGACTAGTTTAAGAATGGTCAAAGAAATATGAAGGGTGGTGTCTCATGAGGAGACAAGATATATAAGAGAAATCAATTAAGGAAAAGGAGGGAATAATCAGATCAGATGAAAACATAATATTTATTTTCCTTGTGGAATACAAGCTATGGATTCAGAAATCTGAGGATGAAACCCCCAAGTAAAAATTAAGGACAGAAACCCTTAACTTCTCTTATCAAGTTAGTGGAGGAAAACCCCTAACTTGGACAGAAATTAAAAACATTTCAAAGACATTTATACAAAGAGGAATTGCTGCAAATTGGAAGAAGAATTACAGCAGAGCATAAAGGCTAAGTTTTATATTTTCAGAGATACATCATAAGCTTTTAAATCTGAATTTTATCATCAAAATTACAATTTTTAGATAAATTAATATTTATAATTAACTATGCAACTATTACTGAGTTAGGGTTATTTATTAAGGAAAAATAAGGAAATTCTAGAACGGGACATTACAGTGGGAAATTATATGGTTGGGTATTTGATGGCTATGCAGATCTGTAAACAGAGGCATTGTTTCCCACATAAGTGACAATTTAGAGTATAGGTCTATAAATTTTTCTTAGAGAAGCAAGTCGATGCATTCCTGTTCTCAAACCTTTGCCATCTCACCAACAGTGTACTGTTTTATGCTTTTTGGATAGATTCTAGAGTTCAAACATTGGAAGCAAAAACAATCTGGAAAATGTTCCACTGTTCTACAATGTTCTATTGCCAAGAAAATTGTCTATATCATTCATGGGATACATTTTCCATTAAATTATTTTCAGATCCTGATTGACGCGGTTTGCCAAACCAGATCAATATTTTTTTTTATTGAAGAGCTGAAGCATTGCAATAAACCCTGTTGAAAAAATCACATGTACCCGAATGGAAATCTTCAACACCCAAACTCTGCCAGGCTGTGCTCCAGCAGTAAGTTTGAGTGCTTGCTGCCATCATGAACCAGGTGTGTTTTCCAGCAGGTCCATGTGCTCCAATAAGTGAAGGGTATGTGTATCAAAAAATAAAGCCTTCAGCGTTATTAGTAAATTTACATCTTGAAAACAATGTCGGTAATAAAGTTTGTGTGCAAATTAATGTCATTGATACCATTGTGCAAACACTAACCAAATACCGAATTACAAGAATGATATTTGATTGTCTCAATGCCTATACATTAAAATGCTTCTGGAAGAAACTTTGTAAGCTTTTTTGAATCACCACACTCCATGATCCATCATCAGGAAGATTACTTATACAACAGTCCCAAACAATTACTGCTTAGTATTCAGGGTACAAGCTTGAGAATTTTGAATTTCTCTGGGCATTCTATGTTTTTATAAAAAGTTTAATCTCTAAAACAATTTCAATGAATATATTTTAAGTACAAAGTAAAATTTCATTGGCATCACTGTGCAAACACTAACCAAAAGTTGAATTACAAGGTTAATATTTAACAATGTTAAGGCTTATATAACAGTCCAGAATGATTACTGCAACGAATAATGACACATATTATAAGTTAATAGGAAAGTACAACTAGCAAATGTTTATCTTTAGGTATACTGCTGAACCATAATAACAACTAACCACAATAGTATAGAGATGAAAGAACTAGGAAGCAGTATACACCCAGCACAGTGCATAAGAAATATTCTATTGCACCCTAATGAACTAACCAGAAGCTAAAGTCAAAATCTCCTAATGCTCAAGCAATGATCATTACCATCAGAAACAGTTCAACCATATAAATCGACAAGCCCAATACTTGTATCACTAGTTCCTTAAAAATGACTCCTAATGAAAAGATGTGCTCCAGGACTATTCTACTTCTCATTTCGTGGAATGAACATAACTGAGATGGTGGACATATCTGTTTGATCCATACACATCAGAACTTGCATTTGTGTGCCTTGGACAATCACAAGGACAGGTATGATGCTGAGCTTCTATTCTCCAAATAAGATCCATGGTCTTTTTGACTAGATCGTAGAAACTAATCACTAGCATAGCTAAGCATAACCCACTAAGAAATCAATCATCCTTCCACTCATTTTGCAATGCCAATCCACAGGTTCAATCTTCAGTTTGACTTTGTGTTAACCTAGGTACTGCTACATTCACTCGTATAGATCTGCCTTCCAAATCCTGGACGCACAAATCAGAAAGAGAGATTGAATAAAAAACACTATACTCGTAGAAAAAATATCTCATAATCCTAAAAACAATTTGGTACATAGCACATTATGTCCACATTGTTAAACAAATCTTTCATGATCTGCATTCTGTGTTGACAAGGCAGAGCAAGTAAAATTTGCAGTATGTACAAGGAATCAAAACAAAGGAAAGAGAATTATAACAGGATGCATTTTTGAAATAGAAAAATGCTAGACAAGGTAAATACCACTCCATTCATTGAGGAAATAGCAGCATCAACATCAGCTCCTGAGGAGAAGGTAACAAATCCAAATCCTCGAGATCTTCCTGTTTCACGGTCAAATACAACTCTTGCACCTAACACATTCCCTACTCTGTCGAATGCACTTCTAAGAGTATCTGACGTTGTGCTATATGGAAGATTGCCAACATAAACCTTATGTGGACTGTCAACGAAGTTGCTGGTGTAAGAACGTGGCCTTGGACTTCTACTACTTCCTCTAGGAACCTCTGGAAAGTTTACCCGCAAAGGACGGCCACCTACTTCCTGCATTCATAAATGTTCAACCATCAGTTTGTCAGTCATCGGCTGACACAATGGACTAGCTAACTATACAAAAAAAATTACATTGAAGATGCCAGCAAAATTAATGATTATTTCCCACAATTGTTTTCATTAATAGCATTATATTACCTCACAACAATTACAAGCTTAGCTAATGATACTCCTTTTCCAAACCAACTATTAAAAAATTCTGAGCAATATCCAAACCAGCTGAAGGTATTCAGATCTATTGTGGAAAACTAGCATGACTGATCAAACAAAATTGAAATGATCCCTGAATAATGAATACAAAGCTCAGACCAAGTCACTGATATTTATATCAGAACAGTTTCCTCACTTACAGTGCCATTAAACTTTTGAATGGCTGCTTCGGCTTCTTCTACAGCGCTCATTGTGACAAAGGCAAATCCTCGGCTTCTTTCAGTAGCTTTATCATAAATTACCTGCATCCGTGGGGCATTTTCCACGTTCTGAGAGTGAATATAATGAAACAAAATGCTAGGAACAGAAAGTCATCTACTTATTTCAAAAAAAAAGGAACGGAAAACACACAAAAACATTCAATAGGAAAGAATAATATGGCACCATAATATAGTAATTTGAAATTAATTAGAGATGAAGCAAACTGCAAATTTAAAGCTCAAGGTCACATGAGAGTTGTCTATACCCTAGCAACCTCTGGAAAAACAAAAATTTAAAAGTGTTTTATAAAACAAGAAGGGAAAGAGGAATGCATCTGTTTTTCTATTTATATTTCTTTTGGCTACCATGCTTCTCTTCCTTTGGAAGAAGAGACTCTCAGCCAATCAATATAATATCAGCTACTGGGACTCTGGAACAAAGTGATAGATGTTCATTGTTCATTGACAATGATTCTTTCAAAACATCAATGAGAATATGACATTGCTGATATTAACAGTCCACAGACTCTTGGGTATCCTCCTTGTTTACATAATGATAAAAGTGTCACAAAAAGCAAGAGTTTCAATTTTATTGAAATTCCAGAAATAGGTTTCCCAAAAATATGAAGCCCATCTGGCATCCAGGTTTTCAAGAGAAAATGCAAGTGCAGAGAAACTACATTAAATGGAATATAAATTCACATATTTAAGGGTGCAAATATTATGAATATTTGTTTTATGGGGAGATTCAACACTTAAGTCTGTTACACTCCTACCAAACTTTACTCTGCATTGTCATAAATGGAGACATTTGTTCAAATTTGAGCTCCCCCATGCAGCTTTTTTGTTTTCTTCATCCTTCTCATTATTTGTCAATCTATCAGGGATTGTTGTCATTTTTCGCTAGCTCATCATGTCAGTCAGCTGACGGTCTAAGTGATTGTTTATGTCAAAGTCATAACTGATCAATTGAGAAAGTTCAAAAAATGGTAAAAATTTCAAAACGATTGAAAAAAAAACTTGAAAAAGAGGAAATTGGCAAAAAAAAAAAAAGCACGACTAGCACACATCTTGGCACCTTTGACACCAGGTCAAAAGTGTGCATTCAAACCAATTGAAAAAAAAACCTGAAAAAAAGGAAAATGGCAAAATAAGCACACCTAGTGCACAACTTAGCACTTTTGACACTAGGTCAAAAGAATGCACCACATGCACTTTTTGACCAAATGTTATAAAAACTTGAAAAAATAGGAAAGAGGAAAAAAGGAACGGAAAGTGCACCCATGTACCCTGTAATACCTACCTATGTTAACTCTTGCCCCGTTGTGTTTAATAAATTATTAAATCATGTATTGTCTATATTATGATGATGTCGTAATTAGATGTTATTATAGAAATGTGAATTATGATGATTGGTTGATTTTACCTTTCGCTTCGGCTATTGTTACGTATTGGATAGATGCGTGTAATGTATGATTGAAGTGTAAAATCCCAATGTTGGTCAATAACTCATTTGTACTTTTCACATCAAATTTTATTGTTTTTCTATCTCATGCAACTTTACAAACTTGTGTATTAAACACATTCAACGTATTGCTTGCTTGGTTAGTTTTGATTGGAAATGTTTCATAGTGTGAGTTGTTCCTGCATTATTATTATTCATTCTACATAATAATTAGTTAGCTTTTGTGTGTTACTTCATATTACATTGCAGCTAGATTGTGCATTCTACTTTATCAACTTTGGATTGATGATAAAAATAGCTTGCAGGTTGAATGAACTTAGTTTGAGCCTAATCAACACGAGTATGCATGTTTCTTTTATGCAATTTAATTATAGTTGAAGATTCCAATTTGCTTGTGATTTAGTTTAGTTTTACTTTCTTGCAAATTAACTAGTTTCTTTACAACTAGATTAGAACCAAGAGGCATCAACCTATTATGAGCATATGCCAGTCTGCCCATCTATCTTATTGATTTTTTGTTAAATCTTTCTTAACTGATTTCTTTGAGCAGGTTTAACCTTTAGCTTGTCACTTACCATACCAAACCAAGAGGCATAGAGCTACCATGAGCACATGCTACTATTCCCATCTATCTTCTTCATTTTGAGTTCAATCTTGCTTTGCCTAATTTCTTTAAGTTTAACCATTAGTTTGTCTTTTACTGTACCATTATCAAATGACTCATTCGGCCAAAGATTGGCCAAATAGGACTGGAAAGATCCCATGAGTTGTATAACCAGACCTTGCCTACTCAATTCTGTACAATGGAGACCTGCAGGTCCACTCACTGGCTTTCAAATCCATCACTTCTCTTCATCTGCTAGTTCCTCAACTCTGGGCCCTTGAGGATCATTATTTGGCCATTGACAGCTATTTGTAATCAACGGCAAGCTCAAGAACAAGCCAACCAATCCTGCCACTAGAATCTATAGAGCCTACTTCTATAAATATTTTCTTTTCTCAGGCCAACCCTGGGAAGTGAGTGTGTACAGCGAACATGTAGCTTTCCTTGTATACATTCTTATCAAAGGGTCGATAATATTAACAATTTACATCAAATGGTATACAATCAACTCAATAGACTTGGTATCTTCATACCCAAACTCTTGCAAAATGAAAATTCCCTAAAATTTTATATGGTTGCATATTTGTGTTGTTGGGTGAATTCGGGACAAAAGGGTATTTTTGGAATTTTGAGCTTGTTTGTATTTCAAATTTTGAGAAAAATTGAAGATTGTCTAATGGTGGAACCTGGATATTTGAGAAATTTTGGAAAATATTGTATTATTTCTTTTTAAATTTGGAACTTGTGAATGATTTTTATTTCGTGGAGTAATAAGTTTTGTCGTAGGAACAGATTGCTTGCTCCTTGGGAAGCATGCTTGAATGAAAACCTGATTTGCCATTGTTACTCTATTAGGTTTTATCTAGGGTTAAGACATGAATGTTAAGTCATTATGTTAGGAATGGAGAAACACGTAAGGGCTTAGAGTGGCCATGACTGCCCTAACTCTGTTGGATTTCATCTAGGGTGAAGACATGATTGGATTCATTAAAAATTTAAATTAATAAAATATGGGTTTAATTATTAAAATAAGAAAAGACTTAAAAATGCAACATTATCTTTCAACTCTATTAGGATTTTATTAGAGTTAATGCAAATGTTGTAGGCAAGAGAATATTAATTTCCAAACTATTAGGATTTTATCTAGTTTGATGAAAATGTTTATAATGTCCCCTTTTCACAAGCCAAAAATCTCTCAACCTTGTTCACAAATTTCAACTGAATAATTATGAGAGTTCGATCAAATGATATAGTAAGAATAATAATGTATTGATGCTCTCTGCTGATATAACTTCTGTATGGTACTTGCTTCGATATCCTTAATGGCAGATCAGATATAATGCAAAATATATTTCTTATAATGCTGTTCGTGGAAATGGCTGGACGCACTTGCTGATATTTATTATTGCTATCAATATATTTATTCCTTGAGTTCCTTGACTGATTGATGTTCGCTGAATTGCTTCCTCAAATGATGTTGTTCGATAAGATGATATGAGTTCCAATCTATTTAGAAGTGACATGCTTATATATTGAATATTGATTGATTTTTGCGGATGAGATCCTTCTCTGTTAATGTATGCTTGTTGATTGCTGTCGTAGGAGATATGAAACTCTTAGCTTGTTCAATGCCGATTTAAATTAGCTTATTCGTTGCCTGATATATACTGCTGATTTGATGATATCAGATGATCAGTGCTGTGTATATGGTTCGCTGAATTCCTAAGGTTTGATCCCTTTTATTTATTTCTTGTCTTCTTTTTGGATATCTCTCTTGATGATCCTCCGATAGAGGGAAGCGCTTCCTTTTAAAACCCCCAAAGGGTCTCCAACGATGGACGCAGCTATTAAAGAGGACATCCGCTGACTTCTAACGGATGTAATTTAATAAACTAGTTTTTGTTTGTCTTATTTAATGAGAGATCGGTGCCTCTTCTTTGGAAGGCCCGATCTTTTCATAGTTATTAAATTTATGATATATATATTATTCTTTAATATTATTAACATTATATTTATTTACTTTGATATTTATATTTATTAATATTTATATCTGTATTATATTATATATTATATTTAAATTCGTATATTATATTTAAATTCGTATAATTATAATAATATTAAAATCGATAATATTATTTATATTTATACCATAAGGGTATTTAATGGTATTATTTAATATTAATATCCCCTGTATGATTTCTCAATCTAATGATGTTTAAATCTTTAATTCAAACAATGCCTTAATATGGGGACATGACAATGTTCAAAGGAATGCATCCGTTATTATGGGTGCTACTTGAGATAATCATGTCTCCATAAGTCCGCTTTGTGTCTTGGAGGACCAAGGCAAAGACACTCCATGTCTTAGGCTTCCCTTTCTCTTCCTCTTGTGTAAATTGTGATCCTTGTGTGGAAGCAATTTGTAAAATGAAATTGTGCTTAATTATGTTGCATGTTTGAGGCCAATCATGTATGCCACGTTTATGTTTGCAACCATGGTATTTGTCTCTTAGGGTCCCACAGTTGATTACCATTGGGATGCATGATGGGGTCATGGTGGCATGTCTTCGAGAGTGTGCAGGGATCTCATCTCTCCTCAATTGTTGATTACTGTAATTTGTCATATTTGAGAAAGTTGATTATTGGTAACAATGATGTGTGAAACGGTTTTAGTTTTGTAGGGGACCCTTCATAGTGCCTTGGAACCAATTTCTAGGCTTCCAAAAAGCCTGTTTTCCATTTCAGGCCTTGTCCATTGACAGTCAATGACCTATTTTGCTAAGGACAACTTCCCTATCAATAGGGGCAATTTGGGGGTTTCTTGGGCAACCTTGGGATAGTGTGGGTGATCTAGAATTGTCAACAAGGGCAATTTGGTCCAAAATGGGCAATTTTGAGCAGGGTAGTGCAGTTTTCACCATTTTCTCTATAACTTCTTATCTATTGTGAATTTCGGAAAACACTTGGAGGTCTTTGTGGATAATGACTTCCTGTTTCTGTTGCATATTAGAAGTTGAAAAATGATATGTTTTGAGTGAGTTATGATCATTTTACTCTAAATTGCATTTGTGCAATTACACAATAAAAATCAATGTTGGAAAGTACTTATTTACCTTCTTGGAAAGGCATTGATGTCCTCTAGCATAATCTTGAAGGATGGAATGATTTGTTGTGTTCTTCTGTAGTTTTGTAAATGATTTGTGAAACCTAGTCATTCCTACCCTAGACCTAATGGTTAATAAATGTTGATGCTTTCCCTTGGGGAGACGGCATCTCTTTCTCTTCTATCTTTGTCATTTGTGAGAGTTGAGGATAGTGGTCTTATACCCTATTGTCATGGCTAGACATAACTATACCCTATTGTCGTGGCTTTGATGTCTAAGTCATTCGCTTGTGCAATCATGCTTTGTGCATTGACGTCGCATTCTAAGAGTGTCGTGTTATGTCATGGTGTCTCTAGTGCATGAGTGTGCAACTGTAGTCTGTGGCACATTAGTGTTACAATTGTATCACAAAGAATTGGTTCGTCCGTGTTTTGTCCATTAATGTCCTGACGTAAAAGTTGGGGCATTACCCACCCACTTTGCAACTTTTACTAAGCAGCAAAAGTGTGCAACAATATGCACTTTTACTTGCTTAAAGTAAAACATGAGAAGAAAATTGCCATAACTCCTTCAGACTTTCACCCTTGTAAGGACGTTACAGCTTTGTTTCAGTTTCTTGCATGAGGTTTATTTGGGCCAACTTGGCAGGTCAGCTGTCGCAAAAAGCATTTAATTTAAAGTTGATCAGGGTTAATATAAATTGATCATGTACTTTGAGCTTTATGTCAAAAAATGGTAAAGTATTTGATTAAGTTGATTTTCATTTTTTTTAATGATAAGTGCGGATATTGCTAATTCTTTGCATCATTGTGTCTTGTAGGTCCACACATTTCAAACAATTGTTGTGAGTGTAGGGGTGCATCTAAATGGGTTCTACAAGCACAACCTTCGAAGTGATTGAACAGTATTGGGTTTCTACCCCTCATGGCGTTTTTGTGTTCCTTGTGCCTTTTGTCATTTTATGCCTTGCAATACTAGTTCATTGTTGGCATGTATCAAGGGGGTTACTTTTGCTTTGAGGACTATGTCATAGTCCTAGATCAAAGTCCTTGGACCCTTATATAGGACATTTGAATAAGGATTATAATTTATAATCCTTTGAATCATTTAAATCTCCTTTTGTTCTAATTTTTAATTTGCGCCCATAGTTCTTGGGCTGGAAGCTTACTTGTTGCTTGAGCATTGGTGGTACTGTTGCACTAAATGTTCCTCGAGGGAGAACAAATGGCGCATTGATTAGCCTTGAAACTCCCAGAGCTTATGTTGGGAATGAAGAGTTTGTTGGTTCATTTGGTTTTTAGGTTTTTACATTTCCAAAAGCTGGTCTGAGTGGGAGGCTGAAGGCATGTGTTTTCTTTCCAAGTTTATTTTTCAAGAAGCTTGTGCCATCATGCATTTTTTGTGTCTATTTTGGTAGAAGAAGGTTTATGGGAGAAGCGGAGAGGTTGTCGGTTACAATTTTTCTGATAGGATAAATAGGAAGGAAGAAAAACACGGGGGTTGAGGACTGTGCTTTTGTAATGGTGTATATGGCTGTAATGCTGGATGCATAGTGTTTTGAGGGGCCAGAGTTGAGAGAAGGAGATTGTTTCTATCTTGGGGATGCTCTGGTGATTGCTTGAGCTTGACCTGAAGCTAGAAGAAAGGACACTGTGATATAAAGACTTCTGTGAATCCTGTGCTTGCATGTTTAGCATCTTTTGTATGCCGGGTAAGTTATGTAATGGCTCTACTTTGTCATTCTCTTGTTCTCTGTTACTTTGTTGAATGAACTCACGAGAGTCTTTTGTACTTTAGTTTTGTGCAAATGTATATTGGGTATATGTTTGTTTTGGTGGTATTCTTTCCATGCTCATAAAGCCTGTTGAGTTGAATCCTTTTCATCAAGAGTTGAGAACCCTCTAGTTGCTTACTATGATAAAGGATATGTCGCCATGCATGGGTTTGAATAACCATTTTCTCTCTTTGTTACTGTGACAATTAATTCCTTTTTGTACTTTTGACTGTTCTTGGGACTTTATGTTTTTTCATTGTCACCTAGGGTTATCATTCAATGATACCTAAACCTCGGTGTTTCTTGTCCATCGTGTTGGACACTAAGCCTGCAGGGGTTATCTATTTGGTTTGCTGTATGCTATGTGGGCAGTGATCTGTGTTTTTGGTTTTTTAGATTGTTGAGAATGGAAATGTACTACTGGTCAACCTCTTATGAGGTTGTGCTTGCCTTATCTGGGCAGAGAGCTGGGTGGTGGTCCATGGATGGGATTTATTTGCACCCCTAACTCCTGGCTATTAAGCACTTTGGATGGTTTCATGAGTGAGAACCTTGGAGAGCTACTTGGACTGTGTTTAAAGATCTTAATGAATTCTGTGAGAGTTTTTCATGTTGAGTTGCAGGTTTCGTGTATTTTGTAACAGTGGGTTGTTTTCTGAATGATGTTAAAGAATTGTATTGTTTTCTGAATGATGTTAAAGAATTGTATAATGCATGATGTATTTAAATTTGTAAGCACCTTGTTCCGGTGAACAAGCCTGGCAAGTGTGATTTTCTCCTGGTAAACTTTTGGAGGAAGCTTTTGTTGTTGAATAGAACTATGTTGTTTATATCACTCTGTTACAAGCTGTCCAGTCACTGTTATTATGAAAGGTTTCTGTTGCTTGTCAAAATGTAAAATTTCACTTGTAAAGGCAAGTCCAATTGTTTTAAGAACAATATTATGAGAAAAGTGGTTCATGATTTCCTTAATGATAAGTCTAGGTGATATGAATAAATTATCAAAGGAGATAATGAAATTTATTTAGAGCAGAGACTCTCCCATGTGAAGTTTGATAGTGCCATGTGCCTGTGGCCTGTTCAGGGCTAAGGAACAATGGAATTTCTGATGTCCTAATAGGAATGTGTAAAGGAATCAAATGTATAGTAGTATGAAAAGTGGCATGGTCTTCTTTCCCTGAATGTGTTCTTATTTTCTTTAGTGATCTAAATGAAGAATGAAATGTCTAGTTTGAATTTGGACTGAATTGAATATGCCATCCTAGTGATAAAAGCTTATGAGTAAGTAATTGAATGAAAATTTTGTTTAATCAATGATCAAATAAAATTCAAAACTTCTCTCAAAGCATGTGTACAATATCAACTAGCTGAGTTGATAAAATAGGAGTCACCCAAAGAACCGAGGTTCGTTGCCTCTTCAATTGATAATTTCATGATTATGACCAATTCATTTGTTAATTTTGAGAAGCAGTTAGTCAGATACAGGAAGATATCTTATCAAATTTTGGCGATTTACACTTCTTGAGATGTCAGGTTCAAATGTTCAGTGAGTCCAGATCTAGATGCCATCAAAGAGGCAATTAATAATGGAAAGAATATCAATGGCATCTTCATGGACCAGCTATCGAGGTGCTAGCGCAAGTCAATTTTAAGTTGGGTTGTAATGTTTAAATATAAGGCCACTTATATTAATTTTTGTAATGTAATAGTTTGAGTCCAAATTTAAACACTCGTGTGGAGCTTTATTCTATTTTTTATTTTTGAAAATTCCCAAATGAGGTGGTTAAGTGATTATGGGAAAGAAAGAATTGTTTTTTCTACAAATTGCAAAGTGAGTGTATTGTAAAGGGACTTTTCACAATTTTGATAAAGATTGTACAGGAATACAAACGACTGTGCTTTTTAGTTTTGGGAAATAAATAAAGCTACAGATCTGAAGTTTGTGTCTCATTTGCACTTAGTATTACGTCTTTTCTTAAGTTGGATGTAATCATTTATTTTCTTGAATGTTCATTTGCAAGCCACAAATTTGCTCACTGGCCTTTATTTACAAATTCTAAAAATTATTCTTGGTGTGATATTTATCGAACTCTACATTCTATTTGATTAAGTCTACACTTCTTTTTACCTTAAGTTTTAAAAGCATTTCTTTTACAAATTTTGCAAAGCCGTTTAAAAACCCCAAATGCAAACTTGTAAAGTGTACAACCCATAGATATTTTCAGTTTTGGCTTTCAATAAGGCAGCCTCATTATCTTGAAGAGTTGCTTTAACTCTAATAACTATTAGTGATTGGCAAGTGCCAATTCACTTACTAACAAGAAGAAAGCTAGAATAGATTTGAAGCAATCCAATTATGGTTGAGTCAGCGCATGGGGGAAAGTCTATATAAACCACATAATTGTAATACTTTGCAAACATTGAATGAATATTGCAAAGCTATTCTGGTTTGGGTATGTGTTGTTTTTGTGTCTTTGTGGATATTTATTCATGAATGTTTTATTATGTTTTGATTAACAGTGTGCAGGTCTAATTGAGGGTATTGGGACTCTTGTGTGCCTCAAGTGAGCAGCCTTATGGTTGATATGCGGGTGCATAATGGTAATTAAGTGCTTAGCCATTAGGTCATTAGCATGCATGGAGTTTTCTGGATAACATGCTCAAACTCAAAAACAAGTACTAGTACCCAGTAGTCCTAAGAAGCGGGTAAAGAAAGGGGACTTGGATATATTAATGGACCAGAGATGCCACAATCTAGGAGATTCAAGATCACCTTGAGAAAGAAGAAAAAATCTACTCTTTTGGTCATTGGCCCTCTTGTTGAGGAAGTCACAAAAAAGCCTGAGCTTCCAAGAACAAGTGTCATCATTTCTGCAGGACCCAAAAAACCATCTCTTTGTCCCTCTCTAACACCAAAGCAACCTCTGCCTCCCCTTCTGCTCTTTCACCTCATCATTGCCAAATTTTATCTTCTCGCTAGATCATCTCATCTCCTATTCCTTCTCATCCTATTCCAGTTTTCTACCCACCTCATCAATCTCTTCCTACGCAATCAATAGATGTGACTTCAAGATAGCAAGAGTCAAAATTGAAGAAGTAGGTTGTTGCTGATATTGGTAAAGATAATCCAGATTAGTTGGAGAGTTTAGTGTCTAGGAAAAGGAAGGTAATGTAACCAACCTTCGTAAATTTAGTGTCATTTTTCCTTATTACAAAAACGTCCAACTAAAAAAGTGAAAGGACAAACAATTTCAAGGAGGCATGATCCAGTACAAATAGCAATTCCTCTGCTAGATAAAGAACCACATCAAGTCTAGGAAAGTGATTACATGGTAAAAGAGACACCCCTAAGGAGGAGCACCAGAGAAGCAGATTTGGATCTTCTAAGGGTTACTGTTAACATCACTTACAAACAGTGCTAAGAAAAATGGTTAAGACAAGACAACATTGAAAGAAGAGGAGGCTAACTACATATATTGAACACCTAGTGAAACCCTTGCCCAGCTCCTCGACTTCACAACCATCTTCTTCAATCACAGACGATACAACCAGGCCTTCACTAGAGAAGATTGCGGCATATGGTAGGACAATGGACACATGGATAGAGCAGCTATTAGCCAAAGGCCTAACAGCCATTAATTAATCAGTGAAAATCTTTCAAGAGCTTAAGGTATAAAAAACATAACCAATGAATCTGAAAAGGATATGGTGAATGGCATTGAAGAATTGGCCGCACTCCTAGTGAATTTGAAAGAAATGGCAGTGATCAAGCTGAAGATGTTGGTTAGTGTTGGTGTTTTTAAGAGCCAAAAAACAGATCATTCCTTTGAATAGAATGATTGCTAAGTTTGCAGTGGAAATTGGTAAATATAAGAAATCAAATCAAATGCATAAAATATGAGGTAACAACATTTTTTGAGTCAATATTTTGCCCATTATTTGATGCTGACTCATAAGAAAGAGATGTTACCAAAAGAGAGAGAATTTATCAAGCAGGCTAAAGAAGATTTGGCCAGTATCAGTGGGTTCAATGTAAACAGAATCAATGACTTAATGAAATTGGCCAGAATCATAGATATTGAAAAACAAGAGGAAAGAAAGTACAACAAATTAATTGTGGAAAACAAAAACATTATCAGTACACGAGGAAAGAATTCAGAGCATAAATCTGCCAGGCCCAAAAAATGTAAAAATAGAAATAAAGAAATATCAGGTTTACAGAACTGAGAAGGGCACAAACATAGCAGGAATAGCTTCAGCTTCAAACCATAAAGCTCGGTCTTTGAAATGCTACGTATTTTTGGAAATTGTTCTAAAACTATTTTTAAGACATATTCTAAAAATAAAAAAGGAGGATACTTTTGAAAACCATTATTTTTAGCTCAATGTGAGCTATGTTAAGACAATTTTCATGCAATTTTAATTTGTAATTAGAGGATAAAACTAGGAAAGAAGATTTTCTTTTAGTGATAGGATAGACATCCGAGGCTCCAACCTGTTTGTGGAAACTTTATAAATAACTGTTTTGCACATTTTAACACTTAAAGGTGAATTTTGTTATGCTAAACGCAACTTCATTGTTCAACCTTTGTTTGCAATCTTGTGCAAAAGCTGTTTGCAATTTTGTGCAAAATCTTTTTGCAAGTTAGAAATATAGGTTATGTATTTAGGCTTTGTACCAAGTTTACTTCTCATTGAATGGTATATGGTCAATACCTTGCCATTAATTGTCTAACACACAGAATTTCCTAAAATTGAAGTACTCAATTAAACAATATTTCTTTTCCTTGTGAGCATGTAATTTTTGTATTATGTGATTTATTTTGAAATTAGTGCATATTTCTTTGTATATCAGAAAAACTTTTGCATGATATACTTAAATGTTATTTTAGCCTAGTTCTATGGAAAAAACCCAAAACTATAGTGTTGCATGTTAACTTTTTCGCAGTATTAAAGTTACGCTATTTCCAGTCCGATGTAAATGACCAAAATGCTTCTGGTAGAAATCTGTGCAGAGTTTTTCGTATCAATTACTTTTATTTTTTAAACAAAAAAAACTCTACACAGTTTTCTACCAAAAAAGCATTTTGATCATCTTTTCATAGTACGTCAAAAAACCCAAATCAAAAGCCTGTAAGTTTTGTAAACAAAACTTCTAATTTTTTAATAAAGGGAGCTTTTCCTTAATAATTTAAAGAGATGCCTATTTGTGTTTGAAATTGTCACTTCAATCCTTTCCAAATTATGTATGACTAACCCAATGGACAGAGTTTAAGAGAGGCAGCTCCCTCATATAATGGGGTTTTTTGTATTTTTGTGTACTCTTCCCGAAAAAGCACAAAAGGAACATGAAAATAATTTCTAAAATAAGGAAGGGAAGAAAAAGAGAAACCCTAGGTGGACTAGATATGCGAAGCAATACTAGGGTAACACTTATTTGACAAAAAAACATACATGTACTAATTTCTGAATAGATTGCAAAAACAAAATTATGTGCTCACAAAGGAAATACTGATTGATGAAACAAAACAGAATCTCATGAAATTTTACAAATTAAACAATCCATGACAAAGTAAGGCACAAATACTAAACAATAAGCAATAAATCTAGTACAAAGCCTACATTCACCAATTTTTTTTTTCAACTTCCAACACATTTCACACAGGAGTACAAAACAAGTTTGAACAATACAAAATTGCACATAGCATAACAAAATTCACCATTTACACAAGTTTGATAGAATTGAATAATGAAATTGCATATATCATAACAAAATTCAATATCCCTCCTTATTACAGTGTGCACAGCAGTTCTTTATAAGGTTTCCACAAACAATTTGGAACCTTGCATGTCTATCCTAGCCTTAAGATAAATTTGTTTTCCTATCTTTTGCCTAATTACTCCACGCTTTTACTTTTCCGTATCTAGTGGAGAATATTGCATGACATTTACCACATTTTTCTTCAGTCACAGCCTTAATTATATAAGACAATTTTGACATGTCCTTGGTCCATAAATAAAATATCACTACAAACTTTTATAACTTATTATCTAGAAAGAATTAGATAAATAGAATTGTGTAAATACAAACATAACTTAAATGGGACCTTTTATATGACACCAAGTACATGGTAAGACTTCCCTAGACACACTTGACCAACTTAATGTAACAATAAAACCCCTAGGTCACTTGACGATATATGAAGATCAACTGGTGAAATAGAATGTCAATCTAGTGCCTTATTCATTAGGCAACAAAGTCGATGAATATTATATACAATGAAGTCTAACCACCATTGGACAGAATGTATGAACCACAAGTAATGTCACATACCCTTCTCTGAAACAGGCTCCCATGAAGACGACTTGACCATGATGATGAATGAAAAGACAATTCTGTTTGGAAAGTATGTACATGGGTACCTGAAGATCACCCAAGTTTGAAAATGTAGAACCAAAATTTATAAATGACCTCTAATTGCCCCGAAATAGAGCAATTGGAGGTGTTATCCCTATTAGTAAAAATTGAGAGTAACAATTGTCTCTATTTGGGGACCATGTCACATACATGGGGCACAAGAGAAACTCAACAATCTTTGAAAATGACCATGACTAAATGAAACTTTTCCCTGATTCTACTTTCGACCCTATGTGGATGGTGAATTTTGTTACACTATGTGAAATTTTTCATTGTTCAACCTTGTTTTGTAACTTACAAGTTATAAAAATAAGTGGTGAATTTAGGCTTTTGTAATGTCCCTTTCTAGAACATTTCTTATTTTTGCCCTAAAACAATAATCCTAACTCAAATGATAATTGCATTAAATTTATAAATATGACTTTGTCTAAAATTATGAATTTTATTATAATATTCAGATTTATGATTTATGAATAATTCTGAGAACAGAACTTATCTTGATTTTCTGCTATAAATTTTCCTTCAAATTTGCAGCTATACTCCTTGAATGATTGTCCCTAATATCTACCCAACTTGGGGGTTTTCGTCCACCAACTTGCTAAGAGAAGTTAAGGGGTTTCGTCCTTAAATCTTCCAATTTACCTTGGAGAGGTTTCGTCCTCTTTGGCTGTAATATTCACTTGTAATCAGTCTTAATATTTTTTTCCAAATCGATGCCCTTATCTCATTGAATGATCTCCTTCATATATCTTATGGTTTGAAGGAGTCAACCTTTCCTATACACCCGCTGCCCTTTGAAGGAGTCACACCCTTTCATATACAACCACTGCCCCTTGAATAATTATAATTTAATTTTAATTTAACTAGTCTTTATTCCCAATCGCTAGTATGAGATTAGCACCATTTTCCATTAAGAATTATTACCATTAATTTATATGTTATTGGCGCCACCTCCTGTTTCATTCTCTCATGTGATTTCTCTATTCCTGCGATCTCTCTCTAGGTTGTAAACTGATTCAGGCGGAGGCATGATAGTCTGCCCTTCCGAATATGGTTACCCTCAAGCAATTTTAAATTGGGATGATCAAAGATGTCTACTCCTTCCCACATGACATCCTCCATGGGCAGATTCTTCCATTTAACCAAATATTTTGGAATAACCTTATTTCTTAACTTCCTTTCTCTTATGTCAATGATGGCTTCGGGTTCCAAAATCAATTTACCATCATCATCAAGTGGAGGTAACTCGGGACATGGCGTAACATGATGACCTAGCACTTTCTTGAAGCGGGACACATGAAAGACGTTATGAATCCTACTGTTTGCTTGTAACTCCAATTCATAACCTACCTCTCCGATCCTTCTTATAATTTTGTAAGGTCCATAAAATCGTGGCTTGAGTTTTTCTGCACCACTTCCTTTGAGGGAGGATTGCTTATAAGGTTGTAACCTTAAGAAAACCAAGTCCCCAACTTCAAATGTTCTTTCCACTCTATGGTGATCAACATACATCTTTTGTTGATTCTGGGCATGTTGTAAATTTTCTTTGAGTGTGTTTACAATATCCATACTTTGTTGAACCATGTCTCTGGCTCTCGGGACCCTACTGTCTACAAGAATTAAATCCACAAATGAGATCATTTCATACCCATACAGTGCTTTGAAGGGAGTCATTCCTATTGACATATGATGGGTAGAATTGTAGCAATATTCTCCAAGATGTGGCCATTTGACCCACTCTATTTGTTGCCCCGTAACATAATTCCGTAAATACCCTTCAAGCCACTTATTTACAATTTCAGTTTGCCTATCTGTTTGGGGGTGGTAGCCAGTGCTTGGGGTTAGTTTTGTCCTAGTCAACCTAAAGAGTTCTTGCCAAAATAAATTGATAAACTTACTATCTTTGTCACTTACGATATTTCTAGGTAGTCCATGCAGTTTAAATACTTCTCTAAAGAATAGATCAGTTTCTTGTGGAGCTCTATATTCGGAAGATATGGCATGAAAATGAGCGTACCTAGTGAGTCTGTCCACGACCACAAATATGCAATTCTTTCCTTGTACTTTTGGAAGTCCCGTGATGAAATCCATCAAAATACTCTCCCATTTTTGGTTTGGTATGTGCAACGGTTGTAACAAACTAGATGGAAATGTTTGTTCTAACTTGTTCTTTTGACAAACCATACATTCCCTGACATATTTTAAGACATCACCCTTGAGGCCTTTCCAAGAGAATCGTTCTCACTTGTTTATAAGTTTTATAATATCCTTGATGACCGGCCAATGGGGTATCATGATATGCCCTCAAAATCTTCTCCTTTATCTTCAATCCTGGGACTAGATATATTCGATCTTTATAGAGAATGAGCTCCTCTACTACCTTAGAAGATATATCTTTTCCTTTATCTTCATCCACCAACTTGCTAAGAGAAGTTAAGGGGTTTCGTCCTTAAATCTCTCGATTTACCTTAGAGGGGTTTCGTCCTCTTTGGCTATAATATTCACTTGTAATCAGTCATAATATTTTTTCCCAAATCAATGCCCTTATCTCATTGAATGATCTCCTTCATATATCTTATGGTTTGAAGGAGTCATAACCTTTCCTATACACCCGCTGCCCTTTGAAGGAGTCACACCCTTTCATGTACAACCACTGCCCCTTGAATAATTATAATTTAATTTTAATTTAACTAGTCTTTATTCTTAATCGCTAGTATGAGATTAGTGCCACTTTCCATTAAGAATTATTACCATTAATTTATATGTTATTGGCGCCACCTCTTGTTTCATTCTCTCATGCAATTTCTCTGTTCCAGCGATCTCTCTCTGGGTTGTAAACTGATTCAGGCGAGGGCATGACAGCTTTGTACTAGATTTATCACTTATTGAGTGGTATTTGCTCCTTACTTTGTCATTCATTTTTTAACTTGTGAGCACATAATTTCAATTCTCTACAATCTATTCGAAAATTAGCGCCTATATATTTGAATTTCAAAGAAATGTTACCTTGGTGTTCCTTTCCATATGTAGTCCACCTAGGATATCTCTTTTTCTTCTCTTATTTTCTTATTATTTTCCTATTCCTTTTGTGCTTTTGGTAAAAGCTTTTTTTGGGGTTTAAAATCCCACCACTCAAGAGAGTTGCCCCTCTCAAACGTAGAGGGAAGTCACACTATTCCAAGTGATATTCCCAAATTCGTAGTGGAATTTGTCACTGTCCCTTGGGCTAGTCACACATAATTTGCAAAGGAAAGAGAAGACAATTTCAAATGCTAATACTTTTTTGAAGTAGAATGTTAACCAAATGCCTTGTCCATTGGGCAATAGAGTCGATGAATACTACATACCATGAAGTATAACCAATGTAAGATTGAAGTATGAACCACAACTAATGTTACATACCCTTCTTTGAAACAAGATCCCGTGAAGATGACTTAACCATGACAATGAATGAAAAGATGATTTTGTCTAGAAAGCATGTACATGGTAAAGCCATGTGCCTAAAGGTCACCAAGTTCAAAAAATGTAGAACCAAAAGTCATAAACAACCTTCAATTTCCCTAAAATAGAGCAATTGGAGGTGTTACCCTTATTTGTGAAAATTGAGGGTAACAATTGGCTCTATATGAGGACCGAGTCACATATTTGAGACACAAGAGAACCTCCATAAACTCTAGAGGTGATTATTGAATGAAACATTTTCCTAATTTCGTGGTCAACCCTGTGTGAATGGTAAATTTCTTTCTGCTATGTGCAGTTTTTCATTGTTCAACCTTGTTTTGTAATTCTATGTTAAAGATTTTACAAGTTAGAGAAAAACAAGTGGTGAATGTAGGCTTTGTACTAGATTTTACTTATTGAGTCGTTTTTCTAATTTCTAATAGATTTTGCAAGTTAGAGAAAAACAAGTGGTGAATGTAGGCTTTGTACTAGATTTCACTCATTGTTTAACTTGTATGATCTCATGAGATAGTGCTTTGTTTCAACAATCAATATTTCCTTTGTGAGCACATAATTTGTGTTCCCTTCAATCTATTCAAAAATTGGTGCATTTGTGTTTGTATATCAAGATAGTGTACTTTGGTGTTCCTTTGCATATCTAGTACACATTGGATTTCTCTTTTCTTCCCTTCTTTTCTTATTATTTTCTTGTTCCTTTTGTGCATTATGGTATAACATACACAAAAATAGCAAAAAAAAAATCATGAGGGAACTACACCTCTCAAACACAGAGTGAAGTCACGTTCCAAATGATATTCACACATCTGTAGTGAAATTTGTCAATGTCCATTGGGTAAGTCTCGCATTATTTGCAAACAATTGAGGCAACAATTTCAAACATTAATAGCATCCTATCTCACATAGTATTCATTTTCGGCTTTGTCCCAAAAGACAAATCAAAAACACTAACAAAGCACACAATTGCAATTATATGCTATCCACTTTCAAGCATGGAATAGGATGAATATACTGGCTCTAGCAAGACCCCCCAGGTGAGATTGGGTAATGTCCTAGGAATCCTAAGAATTCTCTGAATTGGATAGCAACAATCTTAAGATTGTAGTTAACATTTCAAGAGCTTGCTAATAATGCTACTTATCCTTCACAATTAGTTGTCTCTTCATAATTTATTGATTGGTGCACCATGTACAAGGATTCTTCATGGCATTCGTACTATGATGGTTTCTTCTAATTTTTGCATGGTGCATCTTTCCCTTTCCCTACACACCCTCCCTCTTCCATTGATCCATCCTCTTCTCAACCCGAGGTAGATCCCCTCATTGTGCCTACTTCCCATGTTACACTCCTAGTGTGATCCCCACTTCTCATGTGCCTTCTTCTAGTGTCCTCATTACTTCTCCTTCCACTAGTGTTCCACTTACCTCTCATCACACTAGTTTCGTCCCTTTCTCTTCACCCACTAGTGCCATCCCTACATCTCACCTTACCATGCATGGCCATCCATGTAATGGTATCCTTATCGATGCAGCGAATTAGTTTAACATCTCCATGGAAGAGTTCTTATATGAACATTTGTAGCAGGATAGTTGCACTCATTCAAGTATCTCATTGAAGATGACTAATGGCATGCTCATTGATACTTTGGGTTGCATAATCTTGCCTCTTTAAGTGGGGCTCAAGGTAGTTGAGGTTTTGTTTCATGTTATTCCATCTTCCAATAGATTGTCCCTGTCACTTGGAAGGCCTTGGCTAGAGCAGCTAAGGGCAGTTCCCTCTAAGGTTTATCAATGTTTGAAATACATTCATGGTGAAAGAATTGTCGAAGTATAGAGAGATGCATTTGTACCTATTTCTGAGTCAAGTCATTTCACACTTGATACATATATTGAGACTCCTAAACAAGCTCCCTGTGAGTGCAAAGATAAGTTTCATAAGCTATATCAAATGCATTTACAACAAAGGGCACAAAAACAAGTTGTAAAGCAAAAAATGGAGCAAATGAAGCACTCTCATTGCCTCCCAAAGTATCTCATGAGAAGAAAGCAAGTTACAATTCTTGTTCTCTACCACAAGGAGAGCAAGAACAAGATGTTTCTCATAGCCCATATGTACCAAAGTAAAAGTTTCATCCTTATTCTCCAAAGAAGAATAAGCAAGTAAGATTTTGCAATCCATTGCTACATCATCTATAGCCACTTCCCCCATATGGGTTCCAAATCAAAATACAAATATTCCAGAGGCACAAGTGGCTCCTACTCCAAAAACACCTTAGTAATGGATAAAGAAGTGTCGCACAGCCGTCCCTCATATCTCAAGTACATTTACTATAATGTCCCCATTTCTAGAGTGATCACCTAGCAAGGAGTATGTTAGCCTATTCACCATTCCCGTAAGCTAATTCATTTAATAAGGGAATGTCTTGGTTGAGCTTGGTCATATGGAGGCTTGGAAAAGGGAACATTGCTACCCTTGGAATTTGGAAAGTCGATTTTCTAGTGGCTCAACTATTTTTTATTGATGAAATGAAGTTGGTTTTTGGCTTTTGGTATTTTGTGACAATTATTGAAAAGTCAAAAATATTAAAACATTATGCCAAAAGGTAGAATGACCTATGTGGAAAAATGGAAAATTGGGAAAAAGGTGGAAAAAGAGAATTTGAAGGTAAATTGTATTTTATAATATTTTATTATTAAAATATTATAAAATATCACACAAGTTGCCGCCCAAGAGGGAGAAAGAAAAATAAAAATAAAATAATAACATTTCTCTCTCCTAGCCGCCGCCCAAAATTGGAAAATTAAAATAAAATAAAATAAAAATATTTGAGGTCGGTTGTATGCTAAGGCTTCCAAGTGTGAGTTTGGGATGACCGAGATTCTCTACTTGGGACATGTGATTAGCGTCGATGGAGTTAGAGTTCATCAGGAGAAGATTCAAGCTATACAGGATTGGCCCACTCCTAGGAACATTTCAGATTTGAGAGGTTTCTTGGGGTTATGCAGCTATTATAGGAGGTTTGTTAGAGGCTTTTCACAGTTGGCAGCACCACTTACAAATCTCACTAAGAAGGGGGCATTCAGATGGTCAGATGAGGCTCAGATGACTTTTGATAGAATCAAGGAGGTGATGACTACTTGTCCAGTGTTGGCATTACCAAATTATCCGCAGTCCTTTGTACTTGAGTGTGATGCATAAAGAGAGGGTATAGGGGCTGTGTCAATGCAGAATAAGCATCCCATTGCATATGAGAGCAAGAAGTTGAGGGATGCAAAGCGGCTTTATTCCACCTATGACAAGGAGATGCTTGCCATCATGCATGTGTTGGCAAAGTTTCGTCAATACTTGGTAGGTGCGAAGTTTGTGATTAGGACCAACCACAATAGCTTGAGATACTTCTTAGAGCAAAAGAATTTAAATGAAAGGCAACAAAAATGGATCAGTAAGATACATGCATATGAGTTTGACATTGAGTTTGTGAAGGGCAAGAAGAATATTGTGGCCAATGCACATTCCAAGAGGCCTACTATTCGCTCTATGAGTGAAATTCAGCTGATTGGAAATCTCAACTTTTAGTTGAGTATTCCAAGAGTACATTTGCATACGAGATCATGAATGGTATAATTCAGGATGATAGATATAAGGTGGTAGATGATGTGATTTATTATAAGGACATGATTTATTTAGTACCTGAATCTAAATTGAAGCAAAAGATCTTAAGAGCTATCCATGACACACCTCTAACAGGGCATCCAAGTTTTTCAAAACCTACAGGCAAATTAGAAAGAGACTCTCATGGCGAGGTCTCAAGGATGATGTATTGCAGCATGTTAGAGAGTGTTTGACTTGTCAGCAGAACAAGTCAGAGCATACTTTCCCAGCAAGTCTACTTCAGCCATTGCCTATTCCTGAGCAAAAGTGGGAGAGCATTTCGATGGATTTCATTACAGGTCTACCGAGAGTCCACGGCAAGGATTGCATATATGTGGTTGTTGACAGGTTAATCAAATATGCACACTTCTTTGCTATACCATAAGATTATTCAGCACTGCAGGTTGCAGAGTTGTTTCGTTTGAATGGGTTACCGAAGACCATTGCTAGTGATCGGGACAGCAGGTTTCTTAGTGTGTTTTCGCAGGAGTTTTTCTGATTGGCTGGTACATAATTGACACCAAGCACTAGCTATCACCCTCAGACGGATGGATAGATGGAGATAGTGAATAAGTGGGTTGAGGGTTATCTTTGCAATTATGTTGTGGGGCAGCAGCGTGCTTGGATTAGGTGGTTGCATTTGGGAGAGTATTGTTACAATACCACCTATCACATGTCGATTGGCATGTCACCATTTAGGGCCTTGTATGGATATGATGCATTGTCTTTCATTGACTTGGCCTTTGATGATAGTAGAGCTCCTCGAGCTAAGGACCTAATGCAGGATAGTCATGACATCCTTAAGGCACTTAAGGATAACATTCAGCAGGCACAAAATCAACAGAAGATGTATGCTGATAGACATAGAGTTGAGAGAACATTTGAGGTTGGTGACTTGGTATTTTTGCGCCTTCAACCATATAGACAGACTACTTTGAAGAGTGGTGCAAAAAAACTTAAGCCCAGGTTCTATGGTCCCTACAGGATTGTGAGGAGAGTTGGAGAGGTACCATATGAGCTTGATTTGCTAGCAGGTAGCCGGATCCATAATGTTTTCCATGTGTCATGCCTCAAAAAGGCACTTGGACAGCATGTTGTTTCTTCTCCAAATCTTCCACCTCTTGATGAAGAGGGTAGCTTGATATTGGTGCCGGATACTATCTTGGATATGCAGGAGCGTAGATTGAGAAACAGGGTGATTAGAGAGTATTTGGTGAGACAGAGAGACTTGCCATTGGAGGATGCTATTTGGGAAGGAGAGCAGATTTTGCAGCATCCTAATCTACAATTGCTTGAGGGCAAGCAATCCCGGAAAGGGGGGACTGTAATGTCCCCATTTCCAGAGTGATCACCTAGCAAGGAGAATGTTAGCCTATTCACCATTCCTATAGACTAATTCATTTGATAAGGGAATGTCTTGGTTGAGCTTGGAAAAGGGAACATTGCTACCCTTGGAATTTGGAAAGTCGATTTTCTAGTAGCTCAACTATTTTTTATTGATGAAATGAAGTTGGTTTTTGCCTTTTGGTATTTTTGTGACAATTATTGAAAAGTCAAAAATATTAAAATATTATGGCAAGAGGTGGAACGACCCATGTGGAAAAATGGAAAATTGAGAAAAAGGTAGAAAAAGAGAATTTGAAGGTAAATTGTATTTTATAATATTTTATTATTAAAATATTATAAAATATCTCTCAAGTCGCCACCTAAGAGGTTGAAAGAAAAATAAAAATAAAATAATACTGTCTCCTGGTCGTCGCCCAAAATTGAAAAATTAAAAACATAATAAAATAAAAATATTTGAGGTCGCTATGGACTTGAAAAATTATTATATTTTGTTCTATTTGGGTGCTCAAAGAGAAAAAAATAAAAGGAGAAGATTTGAGGTCATCTGGCATCATTGAGCATTTTGACACTTTCACTTATTGGAGATTTTCTCTTGTCTGCAACTTTGTTTCAGCGATATCTAAGGATAAAAACCCTTCGATTTTAGTGGTTTGGACAAAAACCCATCCCACTTTGAGAGATGGATTCACTTAGGATCCATTATTGAGCTTATTTGCAGGTTTTCATGGAGTTGAAGGCTTCAAACAGCTAGGGTTTCAAAGAGGATTGCATAATCAGCTAGGGTTTGAAGATATCTTGCAGGTTGAAGGCATATTTATTCAGATTTGAAGGATAATAGAGTGTATTTTCATCATTTGGATTCATGGCTAGGGTTTGATGTGGATTCTACATCATTTGGAGGCTTCATTGTTGGTGGAATTCACTATTTTACACTCAGAAATTTATATCAGACTGCTGCAACTTTATATCAGACCTCTGAAATCATTATACAGGTGCAGATCGGAGAGTTTCCAGCCACGGCATTGATGTTGGTTTGTCATATTTTCATCATAGACCCTAAGCGCTTCATTTTGGGCATCTATCGCTAGGGTTTGGAGGTGTTTTTGGCTTGGATCAGCTAGGGTTTCATGTTCTAATTTCATAACAGCGGGTACAGGTTCATTTTCAGTCATCTAAGGTTGGTATTTGGCTTCATTCTTCATTGGCATTCATCATCTACAAAGCGGCAATCATTGCTACAACAATGGAGGAGGATTTGTCTATCATTTTGATCACATTTGGATCTCATTTGCATGCATTTGTAAGTCTGATTTTTATATCAGACCTTGACTGTTGTAATCAGCCACCTACATTTGAATGAAATAAGCCAATCTTCATTTCCGGGTATGTTACATCGTGTTATCTAATTCCATATCTTTAATTTGGAATTGTTTGTGAGCTGGTTCAATCTATTTCAGTCATATTTTGGTGTCATATTGTTACCACATGTTTGAATTTTACTAAAGCATTCATATCTTAGGAAGTTTCTATTCTTTGTTTGCCACTATTCACATTCTTTTACCCAAGTCGCGTTTGTCACTTAGTCATTTTCATGCATTGTCGAAAATTCCTTAAGTTTTTGAACCAAAGTCGGTGGGTTCAAAAGTTCATGAACTGCCCGACTCCCCGACTAGTCATCAACCCTAGCGTCCTAAGATTCTTTCTTCGTCGATCTTGGTCACTTTGCTGAAAGTAAAGTCTTTGTTGTCGGGAAGTCGAAAGTTCTTTGAACTTCCGAACTTTCAAATTTGTGGTTCAAAAGTTCTTCACATCCCCGACTTGCCGACTGAACGTGCTCACTAGTTCCGTGGCACCTTTTTCTGAGCTAGCTAGTGATACGGAGAAATGACACCTATCACCTCGCATTTAATTTGGAATGTGTGTAAGTACATTCGCACACTTTTCGGAGGGAAACCAAAGGAGATACTACGAATTTCGAAGTCAATACGCCACTAGCAATAAATGAAATTTATTAGCAAATTAATGGAAAGAGATGTGAAACTTGAATAAGTTAGCCACCCTGCAAAGAAAGTTTTCCTAATCTCGGGAAGGAGATACATTGCAAAACGGACATACCAGTTCACCATACTCAAAGAATTCGCAAAATTTCTGGTTTGCAAGTTAGCTCGGTTGGCCTTTCCTCTTCCATTTTTCTCTCTTGTTGTAAAAACACAATAGTTCATTGGGTGGAGGAACCATATCTTTTTCATGAATCAGTATAGTGTTTCCCTTGTAAACGAATTGTGGACTTCTGCTGTGTCCTTGAATGTTTCCGAGTTTTTGGCTGCTTGGATTTTCAAGTTAGTTAAAATGAAATACAAATTTCAAGGGGCTCTCATGATTCTTGTGGTTGAGAATGGCTTGTCGAGTGTGAAAGATACGAAGCTAGGTCATATTGACCAGGAAGATTTCTGGAGAAGAATGCAACATGAAGGTAGAACCTCTCTGGCCAATAAAATTGTAAGTAGTGGTTTGGACCGAGCTGGGGGTTTTCCACTTGTGCGCTGTCCCGACTTGATTGTCACTTGTGTTAATAATTATTTCCCAAATTCGCAAGAAATAAGAGCTCAAGATGGCTCTGTGGTAGCTAGAATTGATTCGGAATCCATTGCTCTTGCTTTGAAATTGGATGAGTATGAAGAGAATGTTGATGTTTCCATGTCCTCTGCTTGGGGATTTTATAATGAGAAGGATTGGTGCCAAAGCTGCATTGCCAAAACTTGGTTAGAGGCTGAGAAGAAAGGAAAGTCGAGACTTCCCACTAATTTGAGGAGAAGCCATTTCAAAGAGGAGATTTCTGATATGATCACCTTGTTACATTGTGTGGTCGGGAGCTCTAACTCTAATTCCTTTGAGTACTAGATGTGTCGATTTATCTTACTTATTTGCGAAGATCATCATATAGACTAGGCAAAAATAATTAGTGAATGTATGCATGAACAATTGATAAATTTCCCACAAAAGGTGAGCTTCCATATGTGTTCTCAGCTGGTATATGTGTTGGCTACCAAAGAGGTTGTCTAGCTTGGTTTAAGAGCTCAAGGAGCTCCCACCCTGAACACACCTGTGTATCAAACCTTTCCACAGTTACACAAGAGTGTTGGTATGAAGGATTTTCGTCGGATGAATGATGCCTTTTTCATGTTGCTCGCAAAAAGGATTGAAGGTTTCATTAGAGCGGAGATTTCCGATAGAAGCAGCTGCCCTAGTTATGAATTTTGGAAGTTTCTACATTCAATTCGACCGCTTCTCATACCTAAGAATAAGGGGTTATGAAAATGCACCACTGAAACTACCGAGGTATCCATCTGACTACCTTGTGTTTTTAGAGGTATGTCGTCAAATGGCGGTGGTAAATGCAAAATATCATGCAATGAAAAAGAAGGGATATTCATTCCCTATGTCTGTTTCTTTTTATTCCTGTAAGAGTAATGATAGTGCAAAAAGCGTGGAGAAGTTACTGGCAGAATTCAATTTTCACAGTTTATCTGCCCGAGTAGCTTTTGACAGCAAAAATTTTGTGAAGAAAAACATGCATGGTGGTGGTTCATACCTGCACAAGCCTCAATTTGAAGATTTTTGGTAAGACTTTAAATGAGAGGGAAGTGTAGAGAAGAAGTTGAATGAGGTTAACTATTGACCAAGTCCGGGCCTTTGAATTGCCAATGCAGGTTCCTGAAATGGTCGATGATAATTCATATATTCTGGATGAGGGTTATCGAAATAACTCTCTGCAACCTCTGCCTCCAATAAATGGTCAGATAAAGAAATCACCGATGTCATGTTCCGCTCTTTCCATGTGTTGAAAAGAACAGAAAAATGGTTGAAAGGAAAACTGAAAGAACAAGCTGGTTCTACAGCACCAAGGGACTCTTCTGCTCGAGAACAAAACAAGTCTCAAACCACTCACACCCCGAGGAGGTCATCTAGTTTGGACCCAACTCTGCACAGAGTTGGCTCACAATCGGGTGGAGATGGTGAGCAGCCTGAGGATGTCAGCAACCTGAAAACAGCCTATGAACAAGATAGTCAACCAATGAAGAGTAATACCAGATTGGTTGCTTAGCCACCACGAGCAAACCATGTGCCCCCTGTGAACAATTTTGGAAGTGATAATGATTCTTTAATTTTTAATCAGTTGGGAGAAGATAATATGCTGCAATCTTTGTTGATTACTCCAAATTCACCGAGTCTAAGTAATCCTCCGGAGCATAATTCTCCACCTCTGCGTTCGGATGGTGTGATGAATGTGGTTGGCAATACCAATGCTTCCTGTTCCTCCCTTGCCTGGCTGAGGATGGCAATAAAGAAAAAGAAACGGTACACTCCTATGGTGGACACTAGCATAGATATTGTAGCCAAGCTCTTAAAAGAAATGCCTAAGCCCAAACCGGCTAGGAGGATGTCAAGGATGGTGGTCGTGTTGTGATGTAATCACACATCGCCTCATTGCAAATGGGGACCCCCTCTTTTTTCTTGCTTTCTGTCTTTGTTTTGCTTTAGGTTTAGTTTTCCTCTGAGCATGTAGGGTTTTGGTAGTGTTGTTTTGCCCATGTCTCAACAGTTTCTTGCTAAAGGTCTATATGCCTTCGTCTTGATGCATGTCCTTGAGACCCTGAAAATAACTAAATCTAATATCCTGAAAATCCTAAAAAAATGACTAAGTCTGAAATCTGGTGGATCCTCAAAAATCTAGAATCTGCATGATAAATCCCATGGATCCAAGACCTATCTCAAACATCCTGGAAGTATATTGAAAAATATTTAAAATATTAAAATATATTTTTCAATATACTTCCATTCAGGAAAATCCAAAATTTGACTAAGGCAAGAAATTCCTCACTCTATGTCTAAACCCGCCCAGACTGGGCGGCCTTGGCATGAGGTCATGGACTCAGCCTCCTGCACATGCTCTTGTCCAGACAGAGCCTCCAGATCCGCCTTAGGGAAGTAGGTTATCAATTTACAAGGTGTTAAGAGCAAAGCACAAGGATATGATGAAATTCCAATGAAAGTTTATAAGTTTGAAGGAATCAAAAGCATTTCAAGGAAGAATCCAAGGGTCACCTCCAAACCCGCCCTACCTGGGCGGCCTCAAGAGGGAGTCTTGGACTCTGTCATGTCTCACAATGCACTCTCCACACACTGCTTCCAGAACCGCCCAAGGATGTAGACAATACAATTTGCAAGTATAACTCAATTAAGATGATGAAGATGACACTTGGAAGATGAAATGATTGAGTTTAGAAGAGTGAAGATTTTCTAAGTATAAAATCCAAAGCTCACTCTCAACTCTGCCCTACCTGGGCGGCCTAGAGAGGTGAGTCTGGAATTTGGTGTCCAAAAGCACTCAAGCCACTCCATTCTGACCTCTCAAACCCGCCATCTTGCTTCACACCCATGCAAGATCATTCAAGAGGAAGAAAATATGAAGAAAAATTACTAAGTCATGCAAACAAAGGAAGGAAGAGTATCAAGGTCAACTCAGAGAATGTTCACATTGCAAAATCCTTTTGCACCCTCCCAGCCCGCCCTTCCTAGGCGGCCTTGACCACCTTGCATGGATTTCATGTCCATCACATCAAACACTCCGGATGACACCTCCAAACCCGCCCAGCATAGGCGCTCCTAGCATTTGAACGTGGAAAGCCTTCAAAAAAACATTAAATTCTTCCTCAACTAGGCTGACCTGCTTGAGAAAGTGCAGCGATTGGTATAAAAGAAGGTTTATTCTTGCAATTTTTATCAAATTCAAATCAATTTCAGTCTGATTTTCAGCAGAGCAGACCTGCAGCAGCAAGGAGGAGCTTCATTCAAGTAGAAAAGTCAAAATTTGAAGTGTTTTATAAAATTCAATTCTTCCAAATTCTGATTTAATTCATAAAATCTGATTTTTAAGGTATGTTGTTTTTAAATCGCATTGATTTTGTCCATGCACGAGGAGATGAGTTAAGTGTTAGGAAAGTCTTTATATCAAGTGTCACATCAACCTTCTAACACGTGTTGTCTTCACTTGCAGGAGGAGGTAAACGATGAACGCCAAGGAAAGACAAGCTTTGATCAAGAGTGATAAGCAAGGAGTCATGCCGGAGACAAAAATCATGTCCAAGTGGAGGAACATAAGCGACACCAACTTGGGCCACATCGACATGGAGGAGCTCCTACATCAAGTTCATCTTACTTTGAAGACTTCGTATGTCTAGATGAGGAAGACATCAACGCCACGCATGAGAGGGAGTAATCTTCCAGTGATTCATTCCATGCGCCAAAAGGACAATCATCATGTAATCTACTCCAAGGATTCGTCCACAACATATCTTCTACTTCATGCAACTGTCCAGAGGCATAATCCTGCACAAACACAAGGACGTCACAAGATGAGAGATGAGCATGATCATCAAAGCGATCCATAAGTTACATCAAGACAACAAGAAGAAAATATTCTAAGTAAAGTGAACATGAGGTGAACCAAACTAGTTCGTTTAAAGATGCTGAGGTGGCACGTACACATCATCAAGCCAATCACATTCTGCCATGTCATTCATTCAAGTCCAGGTCATCTATAACAAACAAGTGGATAACAAGGGCCCACCATAAAGATGCTCCAAAGATGCTTATCACATTGGAAAACGTGCCTTCATTGCCTCTTTCATGTTCTAAAAATAGCAAATTTTGTAACAAACTGCCTTGTTGTCTCAATCTTGGTCGTTGATTGCTAAATCAATCTTGGCCATTCTTGAGCTCTATATAAAGCTCACTTCTCTCATTTGTAAAGGGACATTAGAGGATACATTAGATGAAGAGTAGAATAGAGGAGACTCTTCGAAGTCATTGAAGAGATATTGAGAGATTGTAGTAAAGATACACTTCAAGATTAATGCAAGCTCATTGTTGAATGTTTCATGGTGATCTTGTGATTTTGGAATGTTAGCATGGTCTTCATTGTCTCCAAGATGGTTAAGAATTGTTTCCAAAGTAGCTTAGTTGATAGATTAGAAGTTCATTAATATAATGTTTCTTATGTGAAGATATTTGATGAATCCCTTTTGGTTCATACTTTTCATGGATTGCTGACGATAACCCACTTTGCAAAGTTAGCCTGAACCTTGTTTGCATAAGTTCGGTTGTTGATGCTCGTTCAAACTGCGCCAGCTGTGGGTGTTTGGATGGAAGTTCACAAAATGAAAATCATATGATTACCTTAGGAGATTGCACTTACTCCGTGTAATTGTTGGTTCTCATGGTGAAGCGGAGCTAAGTTGTGGAAGGGAATTTGTCTATCATACCATGTGCATTATATCATTGTCCTTAAATTAGCCCTCTTAACCCTTGCCTTTTGCCTTTTCTGTTTGTAGTTGATTAGAAGAAGTTCCATTTCACAAGGAAAGAGTACATATTTGAATGGAGTGATGAATAAATTCTGCGTAAGTCCCTTTGTGTAAACAACATTATCACATCATACCACCGAGGCTATCCGTTGCAAATCACGTACAAGGAACCTTGGAGTGTTCTTGTTTGATCACGTAGTTTAGCATTCAAGACGCTTTGTTCAAGAGAGGATAGAGCACTTGGTGTTTTATTCTAATGTTGTTGTCAAGAAAACATCAACAGGCCAATTCTGCCACAGGACACCATATTCTGGAAATTGCTGACCCTATGGGAAACAAAAATGAGGATGAAGTAACTGAAGCAAATTTCAATCTGAGCAGAGTGGACATGGGACCCTCAACTGTTGAGGGGGATATCTATCATGCAAAATTCTCAGTTAGTAATCTGTCAAAAAGGGTCAAAAAGGAACAAGAGGAGAATGCCAAACTGTGAGCACAAGTAAGTTCCTTGTCTCTTTTTATTCATCTATTTTGAAGATTACAACACCATCAACAGATGCCTTGCCTAACATGAGCGTTAGTGGTCCTGACCCCAATTTATTACAACAAATTAAACTATCTCAAGCTTTGAATAGTGCTATTGAAAAGTGGATACAGAAAGTGACTCTAGATGGCCTCATATTTATTGAGAAATCTTTTAAGTTATTTAACTCCATTTCCAGCAAGAGGGAGGCCATGATAGTTGAGTTTCAAACTGTCAGAAATGATAACAATAGTCTGTCCTTGGTCTCCAAAGAAATACAAGATATGGTCGGCATGGATGTCAATATTTTGGTGGCCGAGGAAGTGTTGAACGACCCTAAAGAAATGAACTCTACTCCTTGGGCCAATATAATTGAGTGGAAGTTGTCTATTGTCGAGGCACTTGAAGAAGAAATGAGAAGCTCTCTTGCCCTCTACTACTTAGAATTAAAAGACGTCAAAAGTAATTTTGCCATCCTGGAAGTAGAGTCCGTCGGCGATGATGATGATAAACTACTTGAGGTCAAGGAGATCAAGTAAAATTTCAAGAAAATGGTGACTGATGAAATGGTGAATTATGATATAATCACAAGAGAATCGATTGAAAAACTTGCAAGAATATCCATCTACGTTAAGACACTCAAAAATAGACTGGATGACATGCATAAAAGGGTGATGTAATAACCTGCACCTGTTGTTCTTTTGATTTATCTTTTTAATGTTATTATTTTTTTAGTTTTTTCTGTGATCTTTCAGAACTAGATAGAAGATGCAGAAGGGGGTTTTTGTTTTCTTGAAGTCTGTATGTCAGAATACAAGGAATATAGCATACAACTGAAAACCCAGAAAAACTATAACAGATATGAATTAAATAATGAAGACCCAGTTCATAGAATGGCATAAAATGAATAACCATCACATACCCATGTCAAAATAAGCATCTTCATAATTTTGCTATTGACGGACCAGCAACATGACAATGGAGTTTTGCATTGAAAGTATCAGCAAATGCAAGGAAACAATCTACAACTATCAGCATAGACCCTTAGGTCAAAGACAGCCACTAAGCAAGGAAGAACAGCCCCAATAAACTCCAAACAGCTGCTCCAAGAAGTACGGCCCGCATATGAAGTGGTACGGCCTACACATGAAGAGGTACGACCAACAAAATGAAGTACGGCCAGCAATGAAGAAATGGCAGTCCCAACCCTTCTCAAATCTGCAATACAATCCGTCACTAATACTCTTCCTCAGCTACAACAAAACTGCAATAAGATATATCTTGTTATCTCCATCTCCGTCAATGGTGGTATCAAAATTAAGCTCAAATACAACCACTGAATATGGCTGCTCCAAAATCCCCTTGGGTGATCTTTCACACCTGCGGAAGATTGCTACCAATGGTGGTTTCCGTCACCAAAAGCCCTGGCTGGAAGAAATCCCCCAAACCCTCATTTGCAGAGCAAATAGAAGCATAAAATGTAATATCAAGAATGAATAAAATGAACTTCAAATGCCCTTTTATAATTCTCAATTTGTATTTGACTTTCATTTTATTTCATTTAATTTCATTTCCCACCTTTCATTCTTTTAATTTTGGTGCACAACTTTATAAAATAAAGTATACTTTAAAAGTCACTTATATCTCCCCTTTTAAAATGACACTTTAACTTATATTATAAAGTATACTTTAAAATCACTTATATCCCCTTTATAATAAAGTCCCATATTAAATAAACATTAATAATTTACGGACTTTAAAACGGAGGCTCAGAACACATCGAAATCCCGAGATCTATAGACCGTTGGAAAGGTCTCGCTGAAACGCTTCACATCCAACTCTGAGATTCCCGAAACGGATAGAAACCCTAACTTACTAAAAATAGTATGGCCCAAAAGTCCAAAATCGCCTGGAAAGACATCACCGCAAACCATCTAATATCACTGAGCTCAATGCAACATCTGAGATAGCTAATGACTGTCTGCCAAGTCACCAAAACAACGCCAGACTGACACTTACTATAAATAGCAGTGTTCTCCGAGGACCAAAGAGAACAAACCCAGAAAAACCCAGAAAGATTGTCGCCATGCAAGCACTTACTATAAATAGTAAGTACAGACAAATTGTCTGAAATCTCTCCAGAAAGTGTCATAGAGCTCCACTGGATCACCTGAACACATTGGTGACATCGAAATACTCCTCTGATCAGGCTGTCACCAACCCAGAAAGTTAGCTCTAACTGTGCTGCAAGAGGACTCGAAAATGGGGACATTACAGGTGACTCATGCTGACAGGACAATAAGTAAGAAGAAACTTCAAGTCAGCATGACTGGAAGTCCAAACAGCATGGCATTATCATTAATTATCAACAAGTACCGAGCTTATAAGGCCAAGCTAAGGGCACAAGCAACTCAAGCAGCACAAACTGACTCATATAATGAAGACAGACAGGTGAAGGAAAAGGAAGCGACACAAAAGGACACTGCTAAGGAAGAGGATGTGGCAATAATCAATTGATTTACTTTTCTCATGCTTTAGTAATTTCATATTTGCAAAAAAACTATTGGCTCTGGAGAGCTCTTTATTTTAAATATGTTTAATTTAAAGACTTTTTGAAATCGGCTGTCCTCAAGAAGCCGTTATGTTTTAAAGACAGTTATTGGGTGACATGGCTATAAATTTAGTTAGCCTGTCGATGTAAGAATCTTTTGGCAAACTTTGTTTTGGTGATGGATCAAATTCTGTGACTTTCAGATCAATTGCTTTGATATATGAATAGAGATCAATACAGTGGAGTTTGGGTGATCATAAACTTTGTGTTATGGTTGTTTGAATTCATATTCTTCCTTCGTTGAATATATTGTTGTGGATTGGTTATCTTTCTATATTGAAGTAGTTGGATGTTTTAATTCTTGCTCACTGTTGTGAAGTATTTATCTTTCGGTGAATGGTTTATAGTGGTGATTGTGTAGTATATGGTGTAATTCTTTATTGATTCATTATAGTTGTTGCTGTGGAAGTCTTTGTACTTCTTTGAATTCAGTTGATATTGGGATATATTGCCTTTTATGCTTTTTGGTTAAAAGCACCACCTTTTTCTTTGTTTGCTTTCTGGTTAAAAGCAATTTAAGTTTTCATTCATTGGATATCATAGGAATGTAGCTGCGCCTTGTTAAATAAGCAGAGAATCGTTGTAAAAAATCATTACAACTGATTCAACTGTTGTTACATTTGTCACTTATGTGGGCATGAGAATATAGAGTTAGGCGGCAAATCTGTAAACCAACAGATTTTTTGTGACTCTACTAGGGAATCTATGACAATATATATATATATATATTGCGAGTTGCTTTATCATTGGACTTTATGGTTCTCTATGGAAGACGTGCACCAGTTCTGCAGCCTAACGTAGATTGGCTTGTTGGTGACCCAGAAAACATTATAACTAGTCTGCGAGTTGTAACCTAGCAAACTAGGAGAACAAACCAACAATATCACCAAGTTGACGAGGTACTTGAAGAAGAGGAAGAACTCAGTGATATCATAAGAGAAAACGCATGTCGTTTTGGTGAAGCTCAAGAGCTTGTTTTTGTTGAAGGCATAGTCCCTGTGCCTAGGAGAGAAAGACCCCTTCAAATTCAGGCAGTCCTTGATAATAGAAAGAGAAACCCTGTTGACAAACAGAGAAGCCAAGTGCGTGCCCGGCAAGCCCTTCCTCGTAACAACCAGTAAGCTATTTGGCGACTCTACACTATTATTTTATTATATACACACATATCTGCGAAAATTGGCTATAAAAAGATACACCCAAGGAGATAGAAAGAAGGGTATCTCTGATTTTGACTTTGACTTACTCCAGTCTTTGAATTTTGCTCCTTTTCCTCCTAAACGTAAAATCAAGTCTTTAAGTAGACCATCTTCCCCTCCGCCTATAAGAGAGTCTGCAAGTTCCTCTTGCCAAGTCTTAACCTTCCTCTTGCCAAGTCTTAACCCTTGACGGTAGTGTTTTACCCCTAAAAGTTAACTTCCCGCTTCACAACCCCTTCAATATGGCTCAACCACCTCCTATGCCATGGGGAGCCGCCATAGGTCCTCTAAGATTAGGAGCAAACCTACATGATTTACCCAGAGGGTCTAGTAAAATTGTGCCCAAATTCAAAGGAGAGGGAAAAGTCACCCCAGATGAACACATAAATGCCTTCTTCGCAGCCTGTTATATCTTGGGAGTGCAACATGAAGATATATCTGTCAGACTGTTTGTTGAGTCTCTCACCGATGTTGCGGCCAAGTGGTTTTACCATTTACCTAATGCATCTATCAAAGACTGGGCCACCATGAGGCAACGTTTTGAAGATAGGTTCAAAACTGTTGATAATGATCCCACTTTGGTAGCTCAACTTTCTTTTATGAAGAAAGAAGTGCACGAACAAATGAGAGAGTTTGTGGCTAAGTTCAACAAACTTGCAAATAGAATCCCTGATGATGTGAGACCTGGTGACAGTTTGTTGAAATGTTTCTTTATCAATTCCCTCCCTCCTAATGTCAGCTTTCCTCTAAAGAGGGAAGGTGCTGCTGATTTGCCAGCGGCCCAAACTATGGCCATCTCCATCGAAGATGATCTTATAACTGCCGGTAAATGGAAGAGGTAGTTACAGACAGGTAAACCTTCAGCGGTTAACTCTACCGACCTCATCATACAGAGATTGGCCAATGATATTATTACCTTGAAGAGACAGATGCCTAAAGGCTCTCAACAGCCTTTTTATCAAGACATGCCAAGAAAAGATCACAATTCCCAAGGGAACTATAACAGAATGCTGCCCTTACCTGGTCCGACTCAAAGGTTAGCAATTGAAGGTGGTCCTTCTACCAGTAAGAATATGTCATGCCCCTATATTATAATTTATATTTGAATATATTAATTATAATGAGTTTATTATTATTTAAACGAGTGCAATTATGTTATTATTTATATCTAAATTTGATTAATAATAAAAATCTATTATTAACACATTTAAATGAATGCAATTAATATTATTAAATAAAGCAAAAATGTTAGTATATATATTAATAAAGATATTATATTATTTATATATATAAATAAAATAAAGATATTATTATATTCATATATAAATAAAGGTGTTTTATATATATATATATTTTGCCTTATTAAAACAAATAGCAATGAAGTAATCCCCGATCTCTTCCCAGCCTCACATATTCTCCAAACTATTTATTAAAGATCTTTTGGTAGCATTTGGAGAGATGTATGGGCTCCACGAACCCTTCCAAGTCAGCAAAACTGTCTAGATAATGCTACGGGAGCATATGGAAGGCTTTACCAGCAATTAATAACATTAAGTTATTCCTTAATACGCAGTGATTAATAAAGAAGAAACATTTACACTATAACAGTGAACCTAATTACATGTAGCGCTTGGATTACTTTAAGTATATTAAGTGTAGTTTTTAAAAGAGTATATTAAATGTAGTTTTCAAAAGATACAATTAGTCTTGAAAGGGCCACAAAAAAAGGTTTTAAAAGGCAGCAATTACATTAAGACCAGCGCTTATGCATAAGAGATAATAAACAAGACTGTTAACAAATACAAAGTAAAGTCAACGAATGTCATAACAGGCAGCAGCGCTTGTATTAGTAAGGCTGTGATCAATCTGAAGGGATATGTCTATTCAAAAGGTGGTGGTCATTATCAATAGGTATGACTCTTAAACTTATTGAGGATATAAATGTAAAAATAAAGATATGTCTTTGGGGACATCTGAATATGAAGAATCTGATTTATATAAAGTTCTGAGTTTATGATCTCCAATAAGCCAAAGAAGCCAGTGATCAGGCAGGGATACATAATATATATAATATGTAGTTTAATATGTAGTCTATTAATAGTTGTTTTCATTAGCAAGGATACATGTTAGTAGTTTAATATGTATAATCATGAGGTTTATATATTATTGTTTTATCATCGAATGAGAACAAGAACAGATATTACAGAAAGTACTAATCTGCAGCAGGGAGTATAAGGAGTCAGGGGTCAGCACCAGCTTTGTATGTGGTTTACGATATAGTATAATATGTAGTTAGTAATTGGTTTATTAATAATGTGCTCATTAACAAGTGTATATATATATATTAGGAATTTAACATGGCTAACAATGAGATTTATGCATTATGATTTTATCATCCAATGTGCATGTAGACAAACATAAGATCTTTTCATAATTTCATATTTGGATTAATGTGTTTGTATGGAAATTTGTATGAGTGTTAGGGTGACTATGATAGAGGAAATGTGGTGCAAGAGGGGGTATGGTGATGGGGCACTCTTCTAGGTACGCCACCCCTCTAGGGGGGATTGAATAATCCCATTGGGGCCAAGGGGGTACAAAGGGTACTGCCCTTGGGCTTAGAAGAGATGGCTGCCTGGGCACCCTTTTGTGATCTCATTCTCCTATCATAGACATGCAAATTCAAAAGAACCAACCATAGGGAAAGAGAAAGGAAATGATAAGATGAGGAGATAACAAGATAACGGATACCGCACTAGGTAGACCACCTCATATGGATGGCATGGGCATGAGGCCAAGGGGAATGGTATATCCACTCTTGGGCCTAGGGTATTTGGGACACCCCATCGAAGTCACGTTCCTCAACTCTCTTATGGTTGAGTCTCCCAAATAGTTAGGTTTGGTTGGATTAATAATGCCATTATGAGTTTGTTGATCATGTTAACTTGATTGTGAAAAATATTATTGTAAATATTTTCTAACCTGTTTGCAAGAATTAAATCAAACCAAGGTACTCTCTAAATCTTTGTTTGCTTGGAAATTGATAATTTTTGGTAAAATTAGTATTGTTCCTGTAAGGGACATTACAAAATAATCATATGATGTGTAACTTTCATCTAACTTCTGATCATGATGGAGCATCCTGTCCAAAGACGGTTAGATTCATGCAGATGCTCTCAATGAATGAGCATACGGAAGAACCTTATGTAGAAGAACCTCCTCAATCTGGGGATGCCAGCGTTAATTTCTTTGAATGAGTCAGACCCTGAAGCTGGAGAAGATGTGTACACTGAGATAGACAATTCCAATTGTGCAGTGTTTACTAGGGGACAACAAGCATAGAAAGGGCAAGATTCCAAAGGCCAATCTAGTGGTTCCTCTTCTACTCCAAAAAAAAAATTCTATCAAGGCATACCAATGCTAGTTCTAAGAAGACAGAGAGTACTACACCCAAAGTTGCACCTGCTGAGGTACCCTCTACTTCTTCTAAAGTTCTTGTTTCTAGCTCTTTTGACATACTTGAGTCCTGCAAGAATACTAAAATTCAAATTTCACAAGCTGACCTTAGGCTCAATCCTTCTGAGCTAGATAGAATGGTTACGTATGTCAAACAAGAGCCCTCCCCTTCTCATTGCAATGCTCAGGTCTCTAACGAGAATGAAGTCCATGCTAAAAAACAAAACTACTCAACTTCTCGTTCCCAAGACCCCAATCCTCAAAATCCCTTTGAAAAACCAGAACCTTTTTATGTATCATTGTACATTGCTGGTTATAAATTAAGCAACTATGTCATTGATTCTGGAGCCTCAAATAATGTCATGTCTGCCCAAGTTGCTAAGGCCCTAGGTCTATCATATACCTCCTCTCATGGTAGGTGCTTTTCCATGGATGGCTCACCAATACCGATTTTATGTCAAATTAAAGATGCACAAGTTGCCCTGGCCACATATCCTAAGAAGAGATTGAAGCTAACCATCTTAGTGGCAGATATACCTGCAAGCTATGGGATGCTTTTGAGTCTAGTTTTTGTAAAGCCTTGGGGGGAGAGATACAGATGGACTGGTCTCATGCTCTGATACCAGTAGATGGGAAGAGAGTTCGTCTAAACCCTGAACCTAAAGCCAAGTTCACTGTACTAAAATCAGGGGACCCAAGGGCAAACATTTTGTATGTAGAAACTCGACCTGGAACATATATGTGCACCTTGACAGTAGAAGATGATGCAAATCTCATCAGCCCTGATCTAGCCAATGAAGTGTGGACCCTAGAATTCGATGGCAGTTTCTCTACTGTTGGTTCAGGTGCTGGAGTAGTTTTGGTTTCCCCTGATGATTGCAAGTTTCCTTTTGCTTACAAGTTGGAATTCGACAACACCAATAACACTGCAAAATATGAAGCTTTGCTGCTTGGGCTGGCATTAGCTAAAGAGAAAGGTATCAAGCAGTTGAGAGACAGAGGTGATGCCAAATTGATTGTCAAACAAGTAAGGAAGATATACACAGTGAAAAATGGGAGGCTAAGGCACTACAGAAATAGGGTGTGGGATTGTATAGAAGATTTTGACGCCTTCTCAATAGAAGTTGTGCCCAGGGATCAGAACACTCGGGTTGATTCATTTGTTGTATCTGCATCTCTAATGTTACCTCACCCGGATTTTAAAGACAAACCTTACAGAGTTGAGGCGGTCTATCGGCCCAACGTACTTGACAACGTCAATCATTGGCAGGTATTTAACAATGACCACCAAATTATATCTTTTCTAGAAAAAACTGAGTCATTCGCAAATGTGTTCTTTGAAGGGAGTCTTCATAAAAGTAATGATGTTCTAAGAGTGGCCAATTCTCACAATGGCCAAGGATCTAAAGTGTTTCAATTGAAAGGTAATAAAATTCCCAAGGGTATGGTCTCTCTTGAAGACCCTTTTAACCGACATGATCAGTATATAAAGCAGAAGAGTAAAATTTCAATCACATCATCGGCTGATTATGATCGAGTTAATATTGGTACTGAGGAAGATCCGAAGATTGTCTGTGTTGGGAAGTGTTGCTCTTCCAAAGAGCGAGAGCATTTAATCTCTTTGCTTATACATTACAAAGATGTTTTTGCGTGGTGCTATGCAGATCTGAAGAAATTTAGAGATGAAAAAATGCAACAGCACATTCCATTGAAGCCCGGTACTTTGCCCTTTAGGCAAAAACAGAGGACTTACAATCCCAAAGTATCTGAGGCCATTTTCAGTGAAATAGACAAGATGCTGAAAGCGAAAATTATCTACCCCATTCACCACTCTACATGGGTGGCCAATATTGTTCCTATCAGAAAGAAGAATGGGGAGATTAGAATTTGTGTTGATTTCAGAAATCTGAACCAAGCTTCTCTGAAAGATAATTATCCCTTACCTGTGATGGATCATATATTGCAAACAGTATCTGGTTCATAAATGATGTCTATGTTAGATGGTTTTCCGGGATATAATCAAATCAAGGTAGCCTCGGAAGATCAACACAAAACAGCATTCACTACTGCATTCAGTGTTTTTTCTTATAATCGAATGCCATTTGGCCTTATTAATACAGGGGCCACTTTTCAAAGGGCAATGGATTTAACATTTGGTGATTTGAAGAATAAGATCATTGTTGTTTATTTGGATGATTTAACAGTTTTCTCTAAGAAGAGGGCTGATCACTTACATGATCTGGAGGTGGTATTGCAGCGTTGTAGAGAACATGGTATTTCCTTAAATCCTAAAAAGCCAATTTTCACTGTAACTGAAGGGAAACTGTTGGGTCACATTGTCTCCAAGGATGGTATCAAAATTGATCCTGAAAGCGTCAAAGCAATTCAACAACTGAGCCTACCTACGACTAAAAGTAATACAAGATCTTTCTTTGGTCAGGTGAACTTTCTGAGAAGGTTTGTTCCTAATTTTGCTGAGTTGACGAGACATATTGCTGAAATGATGAAAAACCATCCTATTTTCAAATGGAACGATGAAGGTAAACTGGCTTTTGAAGATATTAAAACAGCTATTGCCAATGCACCTACATTAGTGCATCCTAATTTTGAAAAAGATTTTATTATCTATTGCTATGCATAAGAACACACTCTATCAGCCATCTTGCTACAAAAGAATGAACAGGAGATTGAAGCTCCAATTGCTTTCACAAGTGTGCCTCTAAAGAAACATGAGTTGAAATACTCTCCACGTGAGAAACATGCATACGTGGTATTGAAAGCTTTGAAAAGTTTCAGGTTTTATATTTTACACTCTCATGTTGTTGTCTATGTTCCTGATTCTGTTGTAAAAAGTATCCTTACCCAACAAGAAATCAGTTGTAATAAAAGAGGAGCCTGGATAGCTAAAATACAAGAATATGATGTTGAAATCAAACCTACCAATTTGGTCAGAGGTAAAGGTTTATGTAGAATGATTGCTGAGAATAAAGTTAGTGAAGATGAAGAATTGCCTCTAGTTCTTTTCACAAGCACTATGGATGAATGGTTTTCTAATATTTCTTATTTACTGACATATGGTGATTGTCCACCCCACCTGTCTGCAAAGGAGAAAAGAAATTTGAAGCTTAAAGTTAGCAAGTATGTTCTCTAGGAAGGGAACTGATACAAGAAGAGAGTGGATGGAACATTTTTAAGATGTGTAGATAAGGAACAGCAAAAGAAACTATTGGAAACCTTTCATAATGAGGCCTGCGGAGGACATTTCTCTGCCTCTGTGACAACTTTTAAAATCCTGCGGCCATGTTTGTATTGGCCAGGTATGTTCAAAGATGCCTATGAATGGGTGTCTAAATGTGAGAAGTGCTTAAGGTTTACTAACAGACCTCAGTTAGCCGCATTGCCTCTGAGACTAGTAGTGGTTGATGAACCATTTCAGCAATGAGGATTGGACTTCATTGGGCCTATTAATCCCAATTCTAGTGCTAGACATACTCATATCTTTACGGCAACAAATTACTTTACCAAATGAGTGGAAGCGATTCCTGTAAAACATACCACCTCTGAGGTAATCTGCAATTTCCTCAAAGAGAATATCTTGGTCAGGTTCGGTGTACCTAAAAAGGTTGTAGAGGATAACGCCAGCAGTTTCTCCTCTTTTGAATTTACACTTTTCTGTTATGATTATGGTATCAGTCTTGCCCATTCATCTGACTATCCACAAGGCAATGGGCAAGCTGAATCAAGTAATAAAAACTTAATTTCAATTTCAATTATCAAGAAGCTAGTGGATGAAAATCAAAGAGGGTGGCATAAGAGTTTATATGATGCTCTTTGGGCAGATAGAATAACTTATAAGAGAGCCATTGATATGTCTCCTTTTCAGCTAGTATATGGAATTGACAATGCAATACCCATCCCTTTGGAATTATCTGCACTAAATTTATAGAAGGGAATTGAAGGCAAACAATTTCAATCAGCTCTTTGAAAAGAGAATAATGTAAGTTGGAGGAACAAAGAGAAGTGGTTGTGGATAGGATTACGAAACACCAGCAGGGTGTGAAGAAAATTTTTGATAGAAAAGCCAAGTAAAGAAGTTTTGTTGTGGGAGACTCTATGCTTTTATGGGATAGAAGAAGAGAGCAAAAGGGGGCTCATAAGAAACTTGACTCTCTTTGGAGAGAATGCATTTCTACTGGCATAACCTAATGGGACACCGTTACCTCTTGCCTACAATGGGCAAGATCTGAAGCTGTATAATTGGTAACACTCCCGAGTCCTTCCTTGTATCATAGTTTCTTTCCTTGTCATTCCCTGTTTTGTTGTGTTTTGGTGTGACTCTATTGCCCCTGGAATAAGGCCTTATGCCAAGTTTGCCTGGATTCTCTGAGTCATGTTCAGTCCTTGTCCCCAATTAGAGCTTGTTGTTACCCCATGTTTGAAATTTTACTAAAGCATTCATGTCTTAGGAAGATTCTATTCTTTGTTTGCCACTATTCACATTCTTTTCCCCAAGTCGTGTTTGTCACTTAGTCATTTTCATGCATTGTCGGAAATTCCTTAAGTTTTTGAACCGAAGTTGGCGGGTTCAAAAGTTCATGAACCGCCCGACTCCACAACTAGTCATCAAGCCTAGCGTCCTAAGATTCTGTCTTCGTCGGTCTTGGTCACTTTGTTGAAAGTAAAGTCTTTGTTGTCGAGAAGTCGGAAGTTCTTTGAACTTCCGAACTTTCAAATTGTGGTTCAAAAGTTCTTCACATCCCCGACTTGCCGACTGAACGTGCTCACTACTTCCGTGGCACCATTTTTTGAGCTGGCTAGTAATACGGAGAAATGACCTCTCACCTTGCATTTAATTTAGAATGTGTCTAAGTACATTGGCACACTTTTCGGAGGAAAACCAAAGGAGATATTACGAATTTTGAAGTTCAATATGCCACCAGCAATAAATGAAATTTATGAGCGAATTAATGGAAAGAGATGTGAAACTTGAACTACCCACCCTGCGAAGAAAGTTTTCATAATCTCACGAAGGACATACGTTGAAGAGCGAAGATACCAGTTCACCATACTCGAAGAATTCGCGGAATTTCTAGTTTACAGGTTAGCTTAGTTGGCCTTTCCTCTTCCATTTTTCTCTCTTGCTGTAAAAACACAATAGTTCATTGGGTGGAGGAACCATATCTTTTTCATGAATCTGTATAGTGTTTCACCTGTAAACGAATTGTGGACTTTTGTTGAGTCCTTGAATGTTTCAGAGTTTTTGGCTGCCTGAATTTTCAAGTCAGTTAAAATGAAATACAAATTTCAAGGGGTCCTATGATTCTTGCGGTTGAGAATGGCTTGCCGAGTGTGAAAGACACAGAGCTAGGTCATATTGACCTAGAAGATTTTTGGCGAAGAATGCAACCTGAAGGTAGAACCTCTCTGACCAATAAAATTGTAAGCAGTGGTTTGGACCAAGCTGAGGGTTTTCCACTTGTTGTGCACTGTCCTAACTTGATTGTTGCTTGTGCTAATAATTATTTCCCGGATTCACAAGAAATAAGAGCTCAAGATGGCTCTGTGGTAGCTAGAATTGATTCGGAATCCATTGCTCTAGCTTTGAAATTGGATGAGTATGAAGAGAATGTTGATGTTTTCCTGTCCTCCTCTGCTTGGGGGTTTTATAATGAGAAGAAGGATTGGTGCCAGAGCTGCATTGCCAAAACTTGGTTAGAGGCTGAGAAGAAAGGAAAGTTGAGACTTCCCGCTAATTTGAGGAGAAGCCATTTCAAAGAGAAGATTTCTGATATGATCACCTTGTTACATTGCATGGTCGGGAGCTCTAACTCTGATTCCTTTGAATACTGGATGTGTCGATTTATCTTAACTTATTTGCAGAGATCTTCATATAGACTGGACAAAGATAATTAGTGAATGTATGCATGAACAATTGATAAATTTCCCACAAAAGGTGAGCTTCCATATGTGTTCTCAGCTGGTATATGTGTTGGCTACCAAAGAGGTTGTCTGGCTTGGTATAAGAGCTCAAGGAGCTCCTGCCCCAGACACACCTGTGTATCAAACCTTTCCACAGTTACAAAAGAGTGTTGGTATGAAGGATTTTCGTCGGATGAATGATACCTTTTTCATGTTGCTCGCAAAAAAGATTGAAGGTTCATTAGAGCGGAGATTTTCGGTAGAAGCAGCTGCCCTAGTTATGAATTTTGAAAGTTTCTACATTCAATTCGACCGCTTCTCATACCTGAGAATAAGGGGTTATAAAAATGCGCCACTAAAACTACCGAGGTATCCATCTGACTACCTTGTGTTTTTAGAGGTATGTCGTCAAATGGTGGTGGTAAATGCAAAATATCATGCAATGAAAAAGAAGGGATATTCATTCCCTGTGTCTGTTTCTTTTTATTCTTGTAAAAGTAATGATAGTGAAAAAAGTGTGAAGTTACTAGCAGAATTCAATTTTCACAGTTTATCTGCTCGAGTAGCTTTTGACAGCAAAAATTTTGTGAAGAAAAACATGCACGGTGGTGGTTCATACCTGCACAAGCCTCAATTTGAAGATTTTTGGGAAGACTTTAAATGTGAGGGAAGTGCAGAGAAGAAGTTGGATGAGGTTAACTATTGACCAAGTCCGGGCCTTTGAATTGCCAATGTAGGTTCCTGAAATGGTCGATGATAATTCAAATATTCTGGATGAGGGTTATCGAAATGCCTCTCTGTAACCTCTGCCTCCAATAAAATGGTCAGATAAAGAAATCACTAATGTCATGTTCCGCTCTTTCCATGTGTTAAAGAGAACAGAAAAATGGTTGAAAGGAAAATTGAAAGAACAAGTTGGTTCTACAACACCAAGGGACTCTTCTGCTCGAGAACAAAACAAGTCTCAAACCACTCACACCCCGAGGAGGTCATCTAGTTTGGACCCAACTCTGCACAGAGTTGGCTCACAATCGGGTGGAGATGGTGAGCAACCTGAGGATGTCGGCAACCTAAAAACAGCCTGTGAACAAAATAGTCAACCAGTGAAGAGTAATACCAGATTGGTTGCTTCGCCACCACGAGTAGAACATGTGCCCCCTGTGAACAATTTTGTAAGTGATAATGACTCTTTAATTTTTTATCAATTGGGAGAAGATAGTATGCTGCAATCTTTGTTTAGTACTCCAAATTCACCGAGTCTAAGTAATCCTCTGGAGCACAATTCTCCACCTGTGCGTTCGGATGGTGTGATGAGTGTGGTTGGCAATACCAATGCTTCCTCTTCCTCCCTTGCTTGGCTCAGGAAGGCAGTAGAGGAAAAGAAACGGTACACTTCTATGGTGGGCACTAGCATAGATACTGTAGCCAAGCTCTTACAAGAAACACCTAAGCCCAAACGGGCTAGGAGGATGTCAAGGATGGTGGCCGATTCTCCCACAGGACACCATATTCTGCAAATTGCTAACCCGGTAGGAAACAAAAATGAGGATGAAGTAAGTGAAGCAGATTTCAATCTAAGTAGAGTGGACATGGGACCCTCAACTGTTGAGGGGGATATCTATCATGCGAAATTCTCAGTTAGTAATCTGTCAAAAAGGGTCAAAAAGGAACAAGAGGAGAATGCCAAACTATGAGCACAAGTAAGTTCCTTGTCTCTTTTTATTCAGTCTATTTTGAAAATTACAGCACCATCAACAGATGCCTTGCCTGACATGAGCGTTAGTGGTCCTGACCCCAATTTATTACAACAAATTAAACAACTCAAGCTTTGAGTAGTGCCATTGAAAAGTGGATAGAGAAAGTGACTCTAGATGGCCTCATATTTATTGAGGAATCCTTTAAGTTATTTAATTGCATTTCCAGCAAGAGGGAGGCCATGATAGTTGAGTTTCAAACTGTCAGAAATGATAACAATAGTTTGTCCTTGGTCTCCAAAGAAATACAAGATATGGCCGGCATGGATGTCAATATTCTGGTGGCCGAGGAAGTGTTGAACGACCTTAACGAAATGAACTTTGCTACTTGGGCCGATATAATTGAGTGGAAGTTGTCTGTTGTGGGGGCACTCGAAGAAGAAATGAGAAGCACTCTTGCCGTCTACTACTCAAAATTAAGAGACATCAAAAGTAATTTTGCCATCCTGGGAGTAGAGGCCATCAGCGATGATGACGATAAATTGCTTGAGGTCAAGGAGATCAAGCAAAATTTCAAGATAATGGTGATTGATGAAATGGTGAATTATGATATAATCACAAGAGAATCGATTGGAAAACTTGCAAGAATATCCACCTACATCAGGACACTCAAAAATAGACTAGATGACATGCATAAAAGGGTGACTCATGCTGATAGGATGATAAGTAAGAAGAAACTTCGAGTTAGCATGACTGGAAGTCCAAGCGGCATGGCATTATCATCAATTATCAACAAGTACAGAGCTTATAAGGCAAAGTTAAGGGCACAGGCAACTCAAGCAACACAAACTGACTCGTGTAATGAAAACGGACAAGTGAATGAAAAGTAAGCGACACAAAAGGACACTGCTAAGGAGGAGGATGTGGCAATAATCAATTGATTTACTTTTCTCATGCTTTAGTAATTTCATATTTGCAAAAAAACTATTGGCTCTGGAGAGCTCTTTATTTTAATTATGTTTAATTTCAAGACTTCTTTTAAATCGGTTGTCCTCAAGAAGCCGTTATGTTTTAAAGACAGTTATTGGGTGACATAGCTATAAATTTAGTTAGCCTATCAATGTAAGAATCTTTTGGCAAACTTTGTTTTGATGATAGATCAAATTTTGTGACTTTCAGATCAATTGCTTTGATATATGAATAGAAATCAATACAGTGGAGTTTGGGTGATCATAAACTTTGTGTTATGGTTGTTTGAATTCATATTCTTCCTGCGTTGAATATATTGTTGTGGATTGGTTATCTTTTTGTATTGAAGTAGTTGGATGTTTTAATTCTTGCTCACTGTTGTGAAATATTTATCTTTCGGTGAATGGTTTATAGTGGTGATTGTGTAGTATATGGTGTAATTCTTTATTGATTCATTATAGTTGCTGCTGTGGAAGTCTTTGTACTTCTTTGAATTCAATTGATATTGGGATATATTGCCTTTTATGCTTTCTGGTTAAAAGCACCACCCTTTTCTTTGCTTTCTGGTTAAAAGCAATTTAAGTTTTCATTCATTGGATATCACAAGAAGGTAGTTGCGCCTTGTTAAATAAGCAGAGAATCGTTGTAAAATATCATTACAACTGATTCAACTATTGTTACATTTGTCACTTATGTGGGCGTGAGAATATAGAGTTGTGTCAAATTTGTAAACCAACACATATGAATGTCATATTGCTATCTTTCCATCTTCATATCATTGCAAAAACATATGTGAAAACGAAACATCAAAAACCCAAGCAAAACTTCCAAAAAACAAATCAGAAAATTCAGGACAGCAAGCTTAATTTCACCATTTAGGGCCTTGTCACCATTTAGGGCCTTGTATGGATATGATGCATTGTCTTTCATTGACTTGGCCTTTGATGATAGTAGAGCTCCTCGAGCTAAGAAGCTAATGCAGGATAGTCAAAACATCCTTAAGGATAACATTCAGCAAGCACAAAATCAACAAAAGATGTATGCTGATAGACATAGAGTTGAGAGAACATTTAAGGTTGGTGACTTGGTATTTTGCACCTTCAACCATATAGACAAACTACTTTGAAAAAGAGTGGTGCAGGAAAACTTAAGCCCAGGTTCTATGGTCCCTATAGGATTGTGAAGAGAGTTGGAGAGGTAGCATATGAGCTTGATTTGCCAGTAGGTAGCCAGATCCATAACGTTTTTCATGTGTCATGCCTCAAGAAGGCACTTGTACAGCATGTTGTTTCTTCTCCAAATCTTCCACCTCTTGATGAAGAGGGTAGCTTGATATTGGTACCTAATACTATCTTGGATATGCAGGAGCGTAGATTGAGAAACAGGGTGATTAGAGAGTATTTGGTGAGATGGAGAGACTTGCCATTGGAGGATGCTACTTGGGAAGGAGAGCAGATTTTGCAGCATCCTAATTTGTGATTGCAATCCCCAAAAGGGAGGACTGTAATGTCCCCATTTCTGGAGTGATCGCCTAGCGAGGAGTATGTTAGCCTATTCACCATTCCCATAGGCTAGTTCATTTGATAAGGGAATGTCTTGGTTGAGCTCGGTCATATGGAGGCTTGGAAAAGGGAACATTGCTATACCCTTGGAATTAGGAAAGTCATAGTATAGTGGTGAGTATTCCTAACACGAGGTGTGCCAATTACGCTACCTTCCCCTGTATGAGTTGCTCTCACATTCTCTTTATTCTGATTTTGGTTTTGATTCATCATTTGCATCTATTCACCATTCCTGTAGGCTAATTCATTTGATAAGGGAATGTCTTGGTTGAGCTCAGTCATATGGAGGCTTGGAAAAGGGAACATTGCTATACCCTTGGAATTAGGAAAGTCGTAGTATAGTGGTGAGTATTCCTAACACGAGGTGTGCCAATTACGCTACCTTCACATGTATGAGTTGCTCTCACATTCTCTTTATTCTAATTTTGGTTTTGATTCATCATTTGCATCATTTGAGTCAAAGTAGTGGTTAATCGTTGCTGTTCCGCTGCCATATCTTGTTGTCCTCTTGCAATGTCCCTTAGATAATCATCAACATTCCTATCATCCCTTGGAGAACTTCCAACTCTTTTATCCCTATCCATAGTTTCTTGATTTGTACCTGCAATAGGAACCTCTTCTTCTTGATTATCACACTGAAATGTTCTTCTATAATAATACCTGTGTGGACCAACTTCGTGAGGAACCATATGAAGATTCTAACCCAATAGGCTAGCAAGATCCAAGCTCTGATACCACTGTAATGAAATCTATCGTAATACTCTCCCACTTCTGCTCAGGAATAGGCAATGGCTAATGTAGACCTACTGGGAAAGTCTGCTCTAACTTGTTCTGTTGACAAGTCAAACACTCTCTAACATGCTGCAACACATCATCCTTGAGACCTCGCCATGAGAATCTCTCTCTGATCTGCCTGTAGGTTTTGAAAAACCATGGATGCCCTGCTAGAGGTGTGTCATGGATAGGCTCTTAAGATCTTCTACTTCAATTTAGATTCAGGTACTAAATAAATCTGTCCTTATAATAAATCACATCATCTACCAGCTTATATCTATCATCCTAAACCATACCATCCATGATCTCGCATGCAAATGTACTCTTGGAATACTCAACTAAAAGTTGAGATTTCCAATCAGCTGAAATCTCACTCATAGAGCAAATAGTAGGTCTCCTGGAAAGTGCATCAACCACAATATTCTTCTTGCCCTTCACAAACTCAATGTCAAAATCATATGTCTGTATCTTACTGACCCATTTTTGTTGTCTTTCATTCAAATCATTTTGCTCTAATAAGTATCTCAAGCTATTATGGTCAGTCCTAACGACAAACTTCGCACCTACCAAGTACTGACGAAACTTTGCCAACGCATGCATGATGGCAAGCATCTCCTTGTCATAGGTGGAATAAAGCCGCTCTGCATCCCTCAACTTCCTACTCTCATATGCAATGGGATGTCTACTCTGCATCAACACAGCCCCAATACCCTCTCCTGATGCATCACACTCAAGTACAAAGGACTACGTATAATTCGGTAATGCCAACACTGGACAAGTAGTCATCACCTCCTTGAGCCTATCAAAGTCATCTAAGCCTCATATGACCATCTAAATGCCCCCTTCTTAGTGAGATTTGTAAGTGGCGCTGCCAACTGTGAAAAGCCTCTAACAAACCTCCTATAATAGCTACATAACCCCAAGAAACCTCTCAAATCTGAAATGTTCCTAGGAGTGGGCCAATCCTATATAGCTTGAATCTTCTCCTGATGAACTCTAACTCCATCAACGCTAATCACATGTCCCAAGTAGAGAATCTCGGTCATCCCAAACTCGCACTTGGAAGCCTTAGCATACAATGACTGTGCATCCATAATACCAAGTACCTCATCAAGATGCCAAAGATGCTCCTCCCATGTCTTACTATAAATCAAGATGTCATCAAAGAAAAACAACACAAACTTACACAATTGCTTATTGAACACATGATTCATACAAGATTGAAATGTAGCAAGTGCGTTAGTAAGACCAAATGGCATGACCAAAAACTCATAGTGTTCATAGTGGCATCAGAATGTTGTCTTATGTATATCCTCGTCACGGACACGAATCTGATGATACCATGAACGAAGATCAATCTTAGAAAAATACACGGCCCCATGTAGCTCATCAAGTAACTCATCGATCCTGGGGACAAGATACCTATTCTTGATTGTCTTCTTGTTCAAGGCTCTATAGCCAATACATATCCACATAGTACCATCCTTCTTCACCAAAACCACAAAAGAAGCAAATGGACTAGAGCTAGGCCGAATGTGTCCCTATCAAGCAAATCCTTTATGGTCTTCTTTATTTCCTCCTTGAAATGTAGTGGATGACAATAAGGTGTAGTAATGACGGGCTTGGTGCCCTTCTCTAGCTCTATCACATGCTCAAACCCACGATCTAGTGGTCTACCTAGAGGAATATCACCAAACACCATACTGTGCTTGTCAAGCACTAACTGGACATCTACATGATACTATGGCTCACTGGAAGAAGATTTGGAAGATACAAAACATTGGGCTGCCCATGCAACATCACCATGTTGAAACAAAGTCTCCATCCTCCTAGCTGAAACAACCCTCGGTCCTCCATCTAAAAGTGCTCTCAAAACAATCTTCTTCCCCTCATGCATAAACTCCAACTCCATCCTTTGGAAATCTTAAATGTAACAGCCAAGTGACTGTAGCCATTGGACTCTCAAAATGATGTCAATCTCACCAAGTCCAACCCTGTAGAAATCATCAATCAATGTATAATCACCCATCTGAATGCTGAGTTGGGCCCTCTTAGTGCAACTCATGGTAAAGCCATCCGCAACTGTCACTAAGAATCCTACAAAGTCCTCGGGCTGTAATCCCCTCTTCACAACCAATCCCTCATCAATGAAGTTGTGAGTAGCTCCACTGTCAATCAAATAGGTGACACGTTGTCCCTTAAGGACTCCTTTCAATCGAAAGGGATGATACCTAGGTACTCCTAAAATAGATGCAACAGTAACTGGACCTATAGCACTTGTATCATTAGCCTCAAACTCCAATTGACGCTGCTGCTCCATATGATCAGCAACACTATCTGAGCTAGTATCCTCAATAGTCTCACTATCCACATCTAAAGTGACCTCTATAAGATGTGCCTTGCCTTTCCTAAGGCATCTATGTCCTAGTTCCCATGGTTCCTTGCAAGAAAAGCATAGTTTTTTCCTCCTTAACTCATTCTTCGCCTCACTGTCCATAATAAGAGGTGTGTACTTAGGCTGATTAGATTTTTTCTGATTTGAACTTGAGCCTCTAAAACTTTTCTTTAGTGATTGGAATGATGTAGGAGTAGTGTCTAAATCAAGTGCAAGCTCAATAGCCTCATCAAGTGTAATAGGCTTATGAACCTTCACCAAACCTCTCAACCTATCATTCAATCCCTCAATAAAGAGCATAGTCACTCTCCTCTCAGACATATCAAGAACCATAACAGCAATCTTTTGGAACTCATTGACATAGGAGTCCACTCTACCAACCTATTTCAACTGTGCCAAATCCCTGTAGTAGACCTCCACATCTTTCCTGTCAAATCTGGTGATCAGTTTTCGTGTGAACTCATCATATGAAGTGATCATCCCATGATGTTGTGAGACAAGTCCATGATGCCACCAATCATATGTTAAGCCCTCAAGATGCATAGTAGCAAATTGAATAGCCTTTTCCTCACTCATTGGCTTGAGTGTGAGGAATGTATCAAGGTACCCATGCCCTAGCACTTGTTTTACCGCTGTCATCAAAGTTAGGAAGAGGGATTTTGTTCAATGCATCTTTGTACTCTTTAGGTTACCTTGTTTGCCCTCTAGGTCTTTGCTCTACTCTTGCCCTTCTCTGATCCTTCCTTTGATTCATGTAATTATTGAAGTTTAGATATCTTTGACATTGTCAGGAAGTGCATCATACTCATCAACTATAGTAATCAACTCCTCAGCTAATGGCGGCTCCTCATCCTCAACTACTTCCTCCTCTTCTTCCTCTCTTGGAAGAAATGTGGGCTGAAATGGTCTATCTGTTGTAGCAGTATGTGTTCTCCTAAATGCAACCACATAATCCAAGCACACTGCTGTCCTGCAACATAATTGCGAAGATAACCCTCAACCCACTTGTTCACTATCTCCGTCTGAGGGTGATAGCTAGTGATCAATGTCAATTCTATACCAGCTAATCAGAAAAGCTCCTGCCAAACCACACTGAGAAACCTGCTGTCCTGATCACTGACAATGGTCTTCGATAGCCCATGCAAACGAAACACCTCTCTAAAGAACAACTCTGCAACCTGCAGCGCTGAATAATTTGATGGTATAGCAAAGAAGTGTGCATATTTGGTTAACCTGTCAACAACCACGTATATGTCATCATAGACCCTAAGGGCTTCACTTTGGGCATCTATTGCTAGGGTTTGGAGGTGTTTTTGGCTTGGATCGGCTAGGGTTTCATGTTCTGATTTCATAACAGCAGGTACAAGTTCATTTTCAGTCATCTAAGGTTGGCATTTCGCTTCATTCTTCATTGACATTCATCACCTACAAAGTGGCAATCATTGCTACAACATTGGAGGAGGATTTGTCCATCATTTTGATCACATTTGGATCTCATTTGCATGCATTTGTAAGTCTGATTTTTATATCAGACCTTGACTGTTGTAATCAGCCACCTACATTTGAATGAAATAAGCCAATCTTCATTTCCGGGTATGTTACATTGTGTTATCTAATTCCATATCTTTAATTTGGAATTGTTTGTGAGCTGGTTCAATCTATTTCAGTCATATTTTAGTGTAATATGAATGTCATATTGCTATCTTTCCATCTTCATATCATTGCAAAAACATATGTGAAAATGAAACATCAAAAACCCAAGCAAAACTTCCAAAAATCAAATCAGAAAATTCAGGACAGCAAGCTGAATTTCAGTTCAGATCTAGGCAGGGTTCTTACATTTACTATAAGTGATGTTACTTGTCAGGATGAAATTCACTTGCTTGAAGGTGGTTACAAACCACAGAATTAGGATGAAGATAATTTATAGGAGGATGGTCCTTCCAATATTGTTGGTTCAGATTTGGAGCTTCCATGCTCTACATACTTATTCACATATATATTACTTTATTTAGATGTTATCTCCCACTTGGGGGCATATCCTTTATGGCATTGGCCACTCTCTACCATATTCATGATATACTTCCAAGATTTTCCATATGGTTCCAATGATTATGATTACACTTAGCATTTTTTATCACATGTTTCACTAACATATCTTTTTTTATGATGCTACAAGATCTTCCATGATTATGACACTCGCATCTTATGATTCTATGCTTGCTCATGTTTATGCTAAGCACAATCATATCTTATGCTAATGTGCTTTATGATGATTATGTCTTTTTCCTAACTCTTATCATGTTGAAATCTCACATTTCTTTGTACTTACAAGATCTCTTATCTAGAACTTATGGCTACTTCCATTTATGGCCCTATTTGGGGACATCATTGGGGGCATCTTGCTACCTATAATTATATGAGGTTTCATGAGCATACCTTACCATCTTTTTATACTATCATAAGATGCTATATTTATATTCCTATATGATTATTGAGCTTTCCAAGATTACATCATTTTACATACTTTTTCTACTTTCTTCCAAATTAATTGCATTCTTTGCATGCAAGGGGGCATACAAGGTCACTAACATTCCTTCTTAAGTATGGCTATAGTGACTATCTGAGGATCAAATGCCATTTTCAGATGGTACCACATTACTTCTGCTGCCCCAAGGCAGTATATATTGGTTTGTTGTCCCTAGGAGGTATCCTTGTTCCACCACAAGTGGAATATCTCTCAACCCCTTTTTTCTCTTTTTCTTTTATTTTGATTGTAGACAACATATTCTTGTTTTAAATGCCTATATGATGCTACTCATTGAATTCTTTTATTTTTTGCAAGTTTCCAAGGTGAAGCACTCATTTCAACGGCGTGTATATTGAGAAAAAAATTTAAAAACATCCATATTTACATCCATATTCTTTTTATGAGTGTTTGAATAAATGTATTTTCATGTTGTTGGCTTGATTTTACTTTGACATGCATCCTCATAGTAGTTTGCATGCAAGTCAAAGTGAGGGCAAAATGTAATGGCAAAAATTGCATATCCTGCACTTTTACCTTTTGTTTTGGACTCACTTTGACCTAGTTAGGAAGCAGTCCCATGGAGCCACTACAGGAACCATATTTGTGGAGCAGGGGATCCCATTAGAAGAAGAAAATTATGCTACAAGATAAATTAGAATCTTGTGCAAGAAAATAGGACCCCCTACTTCTTAGATTGTAGATTTTAAGGGGGTGTCTTTGGTATGGGGCTGAAAGTTTCCCCCACCAGCTTCCTAACACTTTGCTACCAGATCTCATTCATCTATAATTTTTTAAATTCCTGCTAATATTTTTTTAGATTTAGCTATATAGTTGTGTAGATTTAACTGTAGATTTAGCACTTATTGTTGTTAAAAAATAAACATGAGAGCACCAACTAAAAAATAAAGTTTCAAGTTGCCCATTATTGCAAAATCCATCGAACCACCTACATATGAAATCTCCTAAAAATTCTCAACAGCACCTGCTGAGATGTAATGTCCCCATTTTTGGAATGGTCGCAATTAGAGTCAATTAGGGCTTATCACACCGCTCCAGGATGAGATAACTTGTCTTCTTTGGAGCGAGCTATTTGGAAGGTCTTCCATATGGGTTTGTGTTATGAGACTTGACACAATCACACCAAGGGACAATAATGTGCCATCATTATTACATCAAAGGATGCTCTCATACAGATGCCTTGCTTCAGCCTCAACGGTCACATGGTATACATCACTATGGAGGTTATTGTTATCACTATCTTGGATTACTTGCATTTCGAAGGACAAATGTTCTCCACATCTCATCTTGGCACTCAAAGGATGGAACAAATACACTATAACTCCTATCCATGATGGCACTAGAAGAAGAAGTCAAACAATGATAAATTATATCTTTAATTTAATTTATCTTGGCAGGAGGTCGGTCCTCTTAGAAGGGAACAAACGCTCAAATAATATATATATATATACTCCTGCCTAGGTCGGCTCTAGAAGATGGGCGCCCAATACTCCATAAGGTCGGCCCCAAAAAGGGAAAAATACATTGAATACTGCCAGGTCGGCCAGCCTGAAGGGAAATTGGAAGCATGTGTATATACAAGTTGGAATTGAGGCATTTGAGGCATGAATCAAGCATCTTTTCTCATTCAACTTGGAGAGCGATCTCTAGAAAGGATTGTGGGACAAAAACCTCACTATCCTAGGAGAATTCCATCACGGGAATTCACTTGCACTGAATTGTTTGGAGCAGATTTACAGAGCAGACTGCAGATCAGATCGTGGAGATCATTCTTAGAGGCATCCTTGGTGTGGATAGTTCATCATTTGCAAGGAGAAGTGCCCTACCTTGGAGGGCCACGCCACCTTTTGGAGGAAGATTTCATGCATATTTGAAGGTTAAGTTGCTGGTTAGGGTTTGGGCAGAGCAAAACTTCATCACAGCAGATCAGCAGACCTCATTTGCTTATGTGGCAGGCCCCTTGTTGGGCAAATTGCATCAGCACTTAGGGTTTTGACTCTACACCTTGAAGCGCCACTATTTGTAAGCATTTGTCCATGATTTCGTGGTATGTACAAGCTGAAATACAAATCTGAGTTGTAACAGCATAGTTCTGATTTTTGTAATTCATATATTGTCCTTCATATATCAGCAGACTTCATGCTTCTCATGGATATGTAATTGTCATAGTTATTGTGTAAAGTTCATGATGAATATCACTTACATGATTGGGTGAATCTTTTAGTATGATCGTGTGGATGTTAATATATTCTTATGATAATTCATGCAATTATTTTCAAGTCTGATTTGGAGCAGAACTAGGGTTAGGGCAGAGTTATAAAGTGCAGAAATTTTTAGGGTAGAAATCAGAAAAATAAATTGGAAAGCCCGGAAATCCAAACTAGGGCAAAATATCCCCATTTGGGATATTACATGAGATGTTTTAGGAAGCTCCCCTCCTATGACCACTACCTTATTCCTTACACAATGACATGGCAGCGCAGTTTCTGCTAGGCATTTAATTCAAACCTTACCTAAAGGCTAATTCCATTTGCATTCACTCCCAAGGATTGATCTTGATCCTCAGTTTTATCCATTCCTCACCCAAGGTCAAATCCACAATTTGTGCAAATGACCCAAGTCAATTGCGAGATTTGTGGAAATGACCCCAGAGCTTTTAGTTTTCAAATTCAAATTTGGGGCTGGCCTAACCCTTCCACAAAATGTTTAATTTGTGTGCTTTGGGGTTGTATTTAAGAACTAATCCTAGTTCATTTTGACGATTCTAAAGAATTATCCAACAAGAGCATTCTTTAGCATTCATTTGCATAATCAGAGCATTCATTGCTGTACTACCTGCTTGCATCAACATCTAGGGCATCTGTTGTATGTTTGTTTGCGGTAATTCAATCATTTCCAAAAGTCATTGACTCTGTATCCTAGGGGTTTGACCAAGGGGAGACATATTTCGTGTCATTGGCAAGCTCTCAGCCACACAACCAAGTTTTTTATGAAAAAACAAATAAAGGCATTCAAGGTGAACTTAAGTAGAACATTCAAAGATTTACAATGATCAGATCCACACTTGTGCATATCAGATCTGCATGTGTGCAATTGATCCTGCAGTTGCAAAAGTGACCCATTAAAATAGATAATGATTTTACAGATCCCTAGGCATTCGTCTCATCATTCTGGATTTTTCGTGTGTGTGTGTATGTGTATCATTTCAACAGCTCCTGAAGTAATTTAAAAATTATGATTGTTCAACTTATTTTACCCTGGAGCTTTTCTAAGATTTCATTCTCCCTATTTAATATTTATTTATTTATATGTAAATATCAATATAAAATGCATATAAAAAAATAGAAACAATAGGTGATTTTGAAAGGAAGCGTTAGTCAAAAACATGGATGACGGGAGAATTGGCACATTACAAACCTTTCTAATTTAGTGTTTACTAAAAACATGGATGACGGGGGCAGTTGGCACATTGCAAGCCTTTCTCATTGCTTAAACAAGTGGTGGAGAGCATAGCTTACCTCCACCATCTCTACAACCCCACTCTCCTCGAAGATTCTAGCCAATTCTTCACTGGTAATGTCAAAGGGAATATTGCCCACATACAATTTAGTACCGTCAGGAATTGGAAAGTCATTCTGCTCGTATGAGCCCTCTGTCTCACTCCCTTGCTCTGTATGACCCTCTACAACAGCTTCAACACCTCCTCCCATCTCTTCTGACTCTAAAACTTCTCCTTCTGAGAGTTCTTCTGATACAGAGCCCTTGACTTCCTCTTCATTTATGACTTCTGTTGATAGAGGTCCCTCTGACCATGCTGTAGCAGTTCTGAGAAACCTCCTACTCTTGCTGCCCATAACAGGGATAAAGCAGGACAACCCACGAAGGGCGTGAGAAACTGCTACTGTTGCTCTACGCTTTGTCATCATTGCCACTCTGAAACTCGGCTGGCCCTTCACACATGATGACAGAGTAAGACCCCTTCCTCCTGCTGCTGCTGCCAATGATTCTAATGAAGGGGGCAGTTTGTGGGTAGTTGCCATGGATAAACAGGAAGCTGCCATCTTTTGCAATACCCAGAGGCAGAAAAATCCCACCGTCTCACAACTGAATTCCTGCAGATAAGTTTCCATATTATTCTGATTGATCTGAACCAATGCCCAAATCCTCCAAACTCTAATACCAATGCCCCAATGGATAAATATTAAAAATTAAAATAATAACCTTTTAGAATTGCCAGGGTTCACGACGATACATACCTTTCTCCTAGAGCATTAGGAATTGTCTTTGAAAGCGAACACAATTGCTGTAACTAACACTATACCTGACAAAGCAATCGACAGGCTTCGAACCAGAAGGTATGAACGGAAACGAGGAGGGAAAGAAGTGAATTTTAGAGATATAAGGTCTTAAGATGGATAAGATGTGCTTGTGTGGGGTTTGTGGAAGAGCAAAACCTCGTATACCGTCACATGGTTTTTTTAATTTTTGTAGTGGAATAAATCAGACTAAATAAATAAATGTAACCAGTTAAGCATTAATGGTCTTAGTAATTAAGTAGTAATCATATTAAATTAAAACAAATTGGGATAAATAATTGTAATACATATGGAAAAAATAATTATGAGGTATAGGAGTATTTACCTTTAGAATTAATGATGGAGGAATGATGATGTTGTGTTGAATCTATTCGTCACCACTAAAAAATTAATGTCCTCGGTTTGATGATTGTCTCGAAACCTAAACCGATACAAAAAAACATGTAGATCAATCTTGAGCTTTGTGGGTCCAATCCCAATTACCAAGAACTTAATATGTCATGCAAAATTGATATGTATGACACGATAATGAACTAACAAAATGTGTCCCTAGAAAGTTGCTTGTCTTCACCTTCTAGATATCTAAATTTGTCAAGGCAGTGTCTAGATACACTATTTAGGAGTTTGTTGACTCAATAGGTGAATGGGTCATCCCAAGTCAAACTCCTTGGTGGACCAAATTAACAACTATAAGTGATATAGAAGACAACATTTGCAAACATACAAGTGGCCTATATGATGATGATGATGCAAATTTGATTCCTTTTTTCTCCTTCAGAATTGAAGTGTGCTATAAAAATCCACCCTCTATGAAATTAATTGCACATTGAATGTCTTTAAATACCATGGCATGCAATATGTCACACAAATATGTGTTAGGTCGACTCACAATAGTTAGTGGAAAGGGGTGAAAAAGTTTAAATTTGAATTTATCACCTTGGGATTTGGTGACCATTCAATATGCTCCTTGGGATTGAGCAAGGTTGATCTCGCATCTCTTAAAAATGAATCTAAGGGATAAGGTGGTAATATCAAATAAAGAAGTGAATGTATGGGAATATGTGCAACTAGGGATGATATAAGAATGATTAGGTAGTAAATATATGGGAATAAGTGCAAGAGATGAATAGGGGTCAAGCCATGAGTCAAGCTTCACACACTTGTTGATATGTTATTACATTAAGACATGGTCATCAAGGTGGGCATAAAACCGAATGGAAAATGATGGGTACACTAACTTTGCCATTACATGTTACCCCCACTTTGATATATGTATGAATTTAACATGAGCATGCATTTCAAAGTATATGGACATTCTTAGCCAACATAAAAAAGTAAATATTCAAACACAGATAAAAAGGATATTTATTCATGCAAAGTAACAAATCATTCTTGAATTCTTCTTATACTCTCCTTGGTAAGAGCACTCCATTGGTACATGTAAAATAAAGAAAAAGCATGCAATGAGTAGCTTCTATCGCATAATCAAAATAAGCACAAAGTAGAAGTTGTTTTAACTATCCATAAAAATGAAAAAAAGAGAGAAGGTATAGAAAACTGTGCATGTAGTACAGAAAGCGATACAAAAATACTCCACACAATGTGGTAACGCGATATGGATCTGCACAATATGTCCATGTGAGAAAACTCCATGCAATATAGTAATGTGGTAGATCTCCATGCAATGTGGGCATGTAATGCAATGAATCTCCACTTGATATGGCAATGTGATAGATCATTGCATGTTGCAAGTATTTAACGTGGTCACTTCAGCTAGATATGGCAATAAATATTCGTCTAGAACAAGTTACTACCTAAAATCTCAACCATGAAAAGTGTTAGCAACAATATTTGTTCCCCACTTTAATTGGTTCTCCAATGGATGTAAGGAATTGGAGGAGAAGAAAAATAATACATGATCATGATAATGATAAAAAAGAATAAGATAATTGAATAAGGTGTAAGCATATATAAGATGCAAGATCATAATTCGGAGATGAGCATGAGGCATAATGTTGTCCCAATATAGGCAAATCATGAAGTAAGTATGGCCCTAAAGTGAATTCATTAATTTTCCACAGTCCATAGTGTTGTGATATGAATGCTTATGGATTTGACTGTGATTGATTTTTTCCCTCAACATTTCGGATCACACTCCGTGATCCATCATCAGGAGAAAAAGAGCAAGAGAAGAGAAAGAAAATGATGCAATTGCAGACCCAAACTGACTAAAAAGGAGGGGGAGAGATAGCGCGGGATCCAAAAAATCTCTAGGGAGAAGGGCCAGAGGGAACTAAGCTAGAGGAACCTAAAGCAACAAAATGGGAACATGGTAAATAAAGGAATTAATTACCAACACAAGAAGAAAGAAAGGCTAAAAAAAGGATAAATAAATTCTATCTATGAAATAAAAAATATATAAATAAACTAATATCTATATAAATTAAAAGAAAAAATAAAAGGAATTATATTAATACAATACTAATAATGACAATAAGTAGATGAAATTTAAAAAGATAAATAAAAGTATAAAAAGAGAGGCAATGTGAATGTAATGCCCTGTCATGCAACCCTAGAGTGAAAGGCTAACAAGTGCAAATTTACAGAATAGATTTTTTTTATTTTTTATTTTTTATTTTTTTAGGTAATAAAGTGCAACAACTGTATCCAAGGATATCATAAAACACAACATGAAGAAAAGTGCACCTCAAACCACCCTAGAGCAACATAACTGCATTAGAGAATAAGTTAAACCATAAGAGTGATAAACATTAACTATTGAATTAAATAACCCAATAACTTTTCCAACAACAATATAATTCGAATACAAGATATTAGTTCCAAAATACAAGATTACAAGATTACAAGATCGGTCTTGTCGATATACAAAAGAGTACATATGAAAGTATACAACACTGCTGAAGATATAAAGTTGTCTGGAACCGGAACATCTCCGCACAAGGCTCAATCTGAGTCTCCAAGAAAACCCAATGGATAGCTCTACCTCCCGACCATGTGGAACCCTAAGGTCCACCCCTCCGAGCTAGGAGATAACAAGAGGATTACCACTAGGTCAAGGCTGCAGTCAAGAACACAACTACCAATGCCAGACTCCAAGAACACAAACATGAAGAACGGACTGCACAGGACCGACAGTACTCAACCAGACAGATCAAAACATCAGACTAGATCAAACATAAGACAAGACCACACACCAGAGGTACTGACAAGGAAGAAGAACAAAATAGAGCCGCATAAGGAGAGTGTCATCGCATGGCCCTAGCATGGGTTACCCAGGCTATCTCTCACCAGAAGCCGGCCCCCATCTATGGTTACCGTGGCAGCCTCTCCCTAGGTGCCGGCCCCATAGGGTGACTCATGCGGAGCCAACATGTCCTCTCATGTGGACGAGGAAGTCGGCCTTGCCAACCAGGCCTTCTCATCCCACCCTTGGCCTATGAGAGCACTCAAGGTGTGGTCGAGGTCACATTAATTATCTTGTTAAGTGTATCACTACCCACCCCTCCTAGGTACATTATTAAGTTTCCACTTGTTTACAACTTCCATGGGGTTACCCAGGCGACCTCTCACTAGGCGCCGGCCCCACCATGGAAGCCACTCCCTTAGCGTTCTCTGAACAACCATACCAACCACAACAAATAAGATGAAGGGTTACAAAACGGTTCTGACACAGAACATATTCACCAAGCCACAACAATATGAGTCCCCATATGTTTCTCAAAACATTTAGGAGCAATACCTCAAGAATCAATATGGCACCAGTATTAAGAAGGACATCAAACAATCGGCCTCTGGAGTCGGTGACTAAACACGTTACCAAAAACAACGTTACCTTTATGATAGGGAACTAGACTTGGATGATCATGACACTGGCAAAAGATCAAAAGAACGAAGATATCACAACCCTAATGTATTCATGACACTCCAACACACTGGATTCCAAGGTGACTAGATCCAAGAGTCACACAGATAAAAAAAATATGTTTATCAATAATCAACTAGACAAAACATGATGCTTACCAACTTGACCCCCTAAAAGCTCACATGACCACCGTTGTATTAACTAGACAAGGCTTAACATCAAGACTCAGAAACCATCAACATGCATTTGCCCACTTGCATCGGTGGTACTCATCAGTTAACAAACAAAATTCCAGAAAACTATTCAAGGCCCAAGGACACATTACCACACAACAACATTTAACACACAGTACACCTCAGTCTCCTAAATTAAGGAAATGTATAGCAATAATTTCATTGTGTTCACAAGGTTATACTTGCCAAGAGAAAACGTCGTTTCCACAACTACAAGATTATTTAATAATTTCAACAACACTAAGATGGAACCAAGATTAAATAACAAGAATTTTTAGCTAATGACCTAGATCAACACATGTCCTACTAGATAAATAAACTAACCATTTAATCTCCCGATTTGCCTTCTAATTGATTTCGCTATTATTTAACACTAGAATGCGAGATTCCACATCCTAAGCCAATAACCACACTACTGTTCCAAACCAAGGCTTAGAAGAACGTTATTAGAATGCCTATAGAAAAAAAAAAAAAAAAAGATCTTGCTAAAACAACGCTAACTTACAAAAACCCCCACTACGCTACTACCCACATAACTCTCTAACTCACTACATGCCATAACCAAAGTTAATAATAAAACATATTGGTGAAATCTGCTAAAAGATTAAAGCACATAGGCAGAATCGGGCTCAGCAATGATCACAAAATTATTACTATCCTGATACTTACCCAAAAAAACCGATTAGAGTATACTAATACTACTGACAACTATTCTAAATCCCACAATATTTATTAATAAACACAGCAACTATTCTCGTTACAAAAAACTAACAGCTATACGCCTATCTAAGGAGACTTAACTCATGGCATTACTGCCAGACATAGGAAACCGCAGTAAGTAACACGATGTATCCTATGGAAACTTTCCATGCCACAAAATGCTTAACTTCCGTAAGGAAAATAATTAGAAAGAAAAATAACTTGTAATGATAATTCAGCATGGCAAGAAAATGGGACACAAATTGCAGAAGTTAAGATGAGGAGGAAGCAATGAGGGGACAACAACGAAAAATCCATTTGCACGACGGCCCTGCAGATGTTAGAAATTTAATAGGAAGAACCACTCAATGCTTCCAAGCTGCGGAGCCAAAACAACAAAGAAGGTTGGGGCAGAAGGAGCTTGCTATACCGAAGGGCAATGAAGATGCAGGGTGGCCGCGGCGGCTAAGGAGTAAGGCGTTGCTGCCAGCGATCTACAGGTATTTACATCAGCTTTACCACAGTTCGCCGGGTCAACCAACCAGCTCTCTGAGCACCAAGGGTTGAAAAGGATTTCAAACTTGAGAAAGAATGGGCGTCGTAAGATGAAAAGAAACCTAAAACAACTTGTCAAAAGTCAACCGCTAGGAAATTAGCAAGCCGGGATACATTGGTTCCCATCCGCAGACACAACCTAAATTTGCAGAGCCACATGATCAAAACTCTCTGCTGAGAACAATAATTATTTGTATTTGTAGCTGAAGAAGCTACAGCACGAAAGGTTTGGAGCACTAAGGTGGTGACCTTCGCATGAGTCGCTTTATCTAACCAATGCATATACAAATGCTAGGTTCGACTCTAACAGAGGCACCAAGTGCAAGACAGAAGATTTAAACTCAAGGGATTGGCAATGCACGGCGGAAACCAGAGAGGAGCAGGTAACTGTATCCAACCAATTTATATCAGTGTTAGGCAGATTAGTAGGGATCAGCCAAGGCATCCCAAAGGGTAAAAATGCATGATAAGATTCAAGGAATAATGTTTAAAGAGTAGGAGAGTGAAATTAGTTTTGATTTAACCGAAGTTGCGAAATATTTTACCATACAGTGATATTCTCCAGAAGTTTCATTGATTACTGATTAAGATTAATAAAGTTCTGTCCTGGAGGTTTCATGTGCCTTCCAGAATGATGAGGCTGCTAGCACGACCATCACCAAGGGTTGGAAAAGGTATTAATGGCTGGAGCAAAAATACAAGGATATCGGAAATTTGAAGGATGAAGCAGGGTAAGATTCACAAGCACATTAATCAAGACCCAGAAGAAGAATGCCGTCATTAAAGAAAAGTTCAAGAATTGGTCTATGGGCGAAGATCTGCAGTAATACACCAGAGAGATAGGTTGTGGTTGAGGAGATTTCAAGAAGAATAAAAAAAGTTTTCCCATGCCTACCAACGAGCAACCAAACACACGCAAAGAGTTTACAAATGTGAGAAAAGTGCCAAACAGGACGAATCTATGCCAGAGTAACCATCAACCATCAACCAGGATTCAACAAGCAAAACAAAACAGAGGAAATACAGAAAATTCATCAGACATACCCGGTCGAACACGCTCCGGAAATCAATCCTTCTTCAGAGTTTCTTCCAATCCCGCAACCCTTCCTCTGTTCTTCTCCCCCCCATTCCAAAAAGAACCACCCCCAGAATAAAATGGTTTGGCTCAAAATTTGTCACGGACATGCTTCCGTTACACAGTAACCCACTCCTCTGGAGAGTTTTAAAATTTTACTAATAATGGGGATTCACAAGTTAGAGCATTCAAATTTGCCAACCCAAGATATTTATTTCTCCTATTCCAAATACTCTGCCCAGTAAAAATAAATACTCGTAACTCCAAAATCACCACGTAAATATTCTTGGTCAAATAATTGATTCTAGTTCTAAGTCAAACAAATACTATGCCGTACTCATATTAGGAGCATATTAATAATAAATTATCAACACATATTCCCACCATACAAGAGCATAGAAACAGAGCCCGACTGAAAACCACAACACAAGACTAACCACAATACAAGACTAATCACAACACAAGACTATGGCAGGGACCCAAGATGACGACAAGAACACTGGACTATGACAAGAACTAGAATTGTCCTAGTGGTATAATACCTCATGTTATCTCTGTCACAATATCCATGGTGTAGGGCCCGCTCAGACCTACTAAATCAGATGGAGTCGAGGCCCAGTACCTGCAACCTGCGTGAAAACCACTGGATTACATATAATCATCTGTACATGTATATATATCACACACACCGAGACAAGGAATCGCGGCGTAGTAGGGTGCTCGACCCGAGCAGTACTACACCGTCCCCGCTCCAAATCAAGACCATTATCAGAAGCATAAACATGATATCATCTAACCATCACTAAACATATCCATCTCATCATAGATGAAGTAATCTTAATGTCATCCAAGCTCATAACACATGGCTCAATACATCCACCGAGCATAGTCCAACAAGATTAAGGAAAACATAAACCTATACATATTAGTCCCAATGTCTCAAACTATAATTATGCAATAAAACTATCAACTGTTCCAGAACTGACAAAAGTAATGACAGAATAACATCTAACACAAGCCAAAAAGTGAGGGGCATTACAGTGAAAATAAAATAAAATAATATACAGACACAAACAAGAAGAAATAAAGGAAAGATAAAATAAAAGAAAAAGAACAGACAAATAGGTTTGTATGTATAAGAGAATACCTACACATACCAAAGAGGAGAGTACAAGCGAATGAAGGAAGGGCTCAAATATATATATGATAAGGGAAATAAAAAGAAAAGAAAAAAGGATGATAGACAAAAACAAAATGGAATAGAACAATACAATCACCTTAATGATATGAAATTAATAAACAAAACGGAACTCAAGAGATTAAAAATAAGAATAAAATGGAATTAGACACATAATGCTTGAAAATATATGTATATGTAAAACAAAGGAAACATCTAAATATAAAAACTAAAAAATTAAAATAAATAAGGAAAAGGAAAAAACAAGGAAAAGAGAAAAAATTGAGAAACTATAAAAATATAAAGGTCAATATGAATACAATAAAATGATAGCAAATCAAAAGGAAAAAATCAAAAACAACATTAAAACAAATTAAAAACATGAAAATAAGTAAATAAATTAAAATGGTAGAAAATAAAAGAGAGATGAGAGAAGATAACACCAAAAAATGAATATATTAACACAAAGAAATCAATATAATATAATAAAAATATATGTAAAGAAATGAAGAAAGGAGAGAAAAAAGAATCCAAAAAGGACCCAAACCACAAGAGAAAGAGGAATAATGAAAGAAAAGCATAAAAACATAAACAAGAGAGGTGAATGCATAAATAGACAACACATACATAGAACGAGAACGACATCAAAAGGAAGAAAAGAGAACCAAAGGCCAAGGGAAAAAGGAGAAGAGGGGGCAACACCACACTAAACAAGGGGAAGACCCAAAAATAAGAAGAACCACGCCCCAAACCAAAAAGAAGACCAACAAGGGAGTCTGAGAGAGAAAAGGCAATAGGGAGGGACATGGGGTGAGGGCTACAAGAGGAGACACGCCGAGAGAACTGAGCACAAGAACAAAGAAGGAACGAGGCAAGGGTGGAGGGATGACAAGAGGAAGCAGAATGGTCAAAGGGCGAGGAAGGGGGGGGGGAACCCTGAAGGAAGGCCAAGGGAACGATCCTATGGAGAGGAAAGGGGAAACCAAGAGACAGAACCAGGCAGGACGATGGGGGAAGACCAAGAACGGTAAAAGGAGCAAGGGGTCAAGAAGGGGGAAGGGGGCGATTTATGAGGCGAGTAAGGAGAGGTTGCCAAGAGAAGTTGAGGCTCTATCCCTCATCTTGATTAAGGTTAAGAGGGTGATTGCCGATTTCTATAGCTTCTTTGAGTTTTCTTTTGAAATAGTTGTCTTCTTGAACCAGAATTTGAGTGTCTTCCAAGCAAATGTGGTGCTTGGTTTTAGAGGAGTGTTCTGCCAAGGCTGATTTTAGAGTACGATCATGTCTGATGTCGACAGAGTGCTCTTTGATCCTAGTTTTAAAGGAGTGACCTATCTCCCCAATGTAGGGGGTGCCGCAAGAGCACACAACCTTGTAAACACCGGCATTAAGGTAGAGGTCTCTAGGGTCCTTAGGAGACGGGATGCAACTCCTAAGAGTCGAGATGGGTTTAAAAGCACACTGTAGGCCCTTTTTTTGAAGAATTTTACAAATTTTGTTGGAGATGCCTTCAATGTAAGGGATGGAGGCCAAAGGAGGGGTTTGAATGCGCGAAACTTTGGGAGAGGAAAGGAAGCGGGATTTAGCTTGTTTGAAAGTTTTGGAGATGAGTTTGCTTTTGAACCCATTCAATTTGAAAACTTTGGAGAGGTGGGCTAGTTCGAGGTCTAAATGGTCCTCATCACAAATGCGGAAGGCTCTGGTAGCCAAAGTCTTTAGGACCACAACTTTTATGGCCCTAAAGGTTATATAAGAATCATGTAAGCATATCAAAAATGTAATTAAATGGAGAGACAAGCATGTAAGCACAAATAAGTAGGATATGACTGTGAAGACATGTGTAAGGATGATTGTCCTTAACATAGGCAAAAAAATGAAAAGATGAAGATGAACCTAAAGGTAGGGTGAAGGTTATTAAAGTACCAATGGAATGTATAGGATAAAGTCATGACAAGGGTCTCAAATGTGTGATATAATAAAATTCATGACATGGATCATAAAATGTAGTAGCATAAGCATGAAAACAAAGGCATGACAATATGATAAGCATAAAGTGATATCACAAATTTCCAAGTGAGTATGCATTATAAGAAGAAGATAAGCAAACATAGATCATGATAAAGATAAAAGTAAAAGATATCATGATCGTGGCATATAAGAGGCATCAAGTGTATCATAAAAATGTCGTGGATCATGAAAACATAAGATTATAGTAACAAATAAATAATAAACAAGTGAACAACCAAAAGTGTTAAATCAAAAACAGGACATGCGGAAAAGCATAAAAACAAACAAAGAAACATGAGCAAATTTGAAAGTGATACATAAAGAGAGCATAAGTTTTTGATAAGATCCACACATATAATAACAAAAATAATATAATGCAGAAGATAGATCTCATTCAACACAAGAGATGTGTGTGGGCCAATATGCCCTAATATCTAATATATGTGGAAATAGAATAAACCCTTGAGGTAGGGTAACACCATACAACACTCCTTATGGAAGAAGCCACTCCACACTATATCTCCAGGAGATCTCCAATACAATATCATACTCTACACATCTCCTTGCAATGATGATCGCCTCCTTTATATATACCTCCTCCAAATAACATAATGGAAGGGTAATCCTAATGAAGGCCTACTCAACACCTGATATATTTAATTATACAAGTTATCCACTTGACCCAATATAACTAACTTAAGGGATGTGTGCCACATGTCAGCATCTCCATCCACCTAAATACATTATAATATCATATCCTTAGGTACATAGCATGCCACCCCACCTTGACATGTTTTGTCCCCAAAACATGAGAAGAAGCCAAATAGTAAGACTGTCGCAAGTCATTACAAATATGCCACCATGACGTATCATCCAACCAACCATAGTTGATCTTCGCAATGGTTTGATCTTGATGGTCCCTCAATCCTATCCTTGATCCATATTTCATTGCATCCATTTGATTCCATTCCTTATCAAAGTAAGTCCTCCTTCGCTGCCATGAATAACCCTTACTTCTATGATCCCATGGATTGTTGTAGTTGTTACTTTGATTCCATGTAGGTCCATAGTGATTGAATTGTTGTTTCCATGTAGTATCATTCTTCCATGATTCTTTCCTCCGTGATTCTTATCTCTCACAATGATGTGGATGCCTAAATATTGCACCCTTTGCTATCACTGGAGCCTTCACATGTTTTTTTGGCTCATGAAGAGAATTACCTATCTCCTCTTTCTTCTCCACATCTTACTCCTTTGATTCATTAATGTAATCTTCAGTAGATTCTTGAACTTGATCTTCCTTGACTTTCTTTTGGACTTCATTACACATAATACCCTGTAATGTAACCTTTTTCCTCCTATACAAAATCTTCATGAAATTCTTTTGCACGTTGATGTTTATTGTTCCCAAAGATTCTAACTAAGGATAACCAAGAACAATATCCAACCCATCCATATCCAGAGCATGAAAGTTTGAATTCAAAACATATTTATTAACCATAGAGAGCTTCAAATATTTGAATATCCTTACCCAATATTTGACTATTCTTGATGTGCTTTGCTTGTATCTGTAGCTTCTTGGCTAATTTCATGTTGATGAAGTTATATTTGTTGCCAGGGTTTATAGAAACAATAAACTTTTCCTTTTGAATACATCCATGAAATTGAAGGATTAGATCCTCCTTCCTTGGAGCTAAAGTGCATGTACTCGTATCCTTCATCTTCTCTTCATCATCCTCTTTTACTTCTCCTTATACTTCTTCCTCTCCTTTTTCTTCTTCATCTTCTTGTTCATCATCTTCTTGTTCTTCTCCTTCATCTTCTCCTTGAGCCCATCTATCGAAGAAAGCTTGTTCTAGTTAATCTAAAGAATCTAAAATCCATATACAATGTTAAATACCATTTGTAAGCTTCACCCCTTCAAAGTAAAGTAAAATCTTATTTCCATATTTTCCTTGACCATAAACTCTTTTATATCAGTTCCACCATTCTAATACATCTCCACTTCCATCAAAATAAGGAATCCTCATTGAAACTAGGGTTTCAAAAAATTTCCAACATACCCAACTTTGATTGAATTATTTCATAATGTTTTTTGACACAAATAAAATTATAAAGAATAAACCCATCCTAAAATTTGGTGAGCTTTCCATAAATATAAAAATCTCAGAAAAATTCCCTAATTTGCGGCCTCGAAAGCGACTTTATGAAAAATCATAAATTTGCAATAACTCACTCAATATTGATGATAGAAACTTGAGTTTTGGACTGTAGCATCCTTAAATGATCCGCCACCTTCAGTAAAAAATCATAGAAAAATTCACAGTCATTTGAAAGATATGGGTGAATCTTTAAAACTTACGGTTTTGTCCACATTTGCCCAAATTGTAGCTCTGATACCACTTGATAAGATCCACACATATAATAATGGAAATAATATAATGGGTAAGTGCAAAAAGATGGGGGGCCAAAAAGTGGCCAAAAATTTTTCAAAAAAAATTAAGGCATAACGCGAGCGCGTTATAACGCGCTCGCGTTATGGCTTGGCAATGACAAGCCTTAGTCTCGTCATTCCCGAGCCATAACGCGAGCGCGTTACAACGCGAGCGCGTTACAACGCGAGCGCGTTACAACGCGCTCATGTTATAAAGTGCTATATATTAAAAAAAAAACCGCTGTCATTTTATTTCAATGTGAGTTTTTCCTCCGCCCGCGGCTTAAAACCCTTCAAAAAAGCGCTCGCGTTCTACAAAACGCCATTCAACACAAAAGACTTGTCGATTCATCACCGAAATGCCGCCGCGACGTCGAGCACGCCAAAGGGGTGAATTATCTTTATTTTTTTGTTTGAATTTCTTCCTAAATAGGTAGGTTTTTGTTGATTTTTGATGTATATTTTATTAATTGTAGGAAATGTTAATGCACCTCCTCCTCCTCCTCAAAATCCACAAAATCTTGAGGAAGAAATACCTGCAGAACAACAACCTCCTCCATTCATTCCTCGACATGCCCCTGGAACACAAGATAATATAATGGAGAAAATTGAAAACAACAAAAAACAAATTGAAGATATAATTGCAAGGTTGAAAGATCCTTCCACTTCAACCTTGCATAGGTCCATGCTTGCCGAATCTCTTGAGTCTATGTTATCAAATGTAAATTCAATTAGCAAGCAAATAACTAGTTGGACCGATAAAAAGGAGAGAGTTTAGAGATTACTATGCAGATAAATTGTCATACCAAGATGTCAAAAAATTACAAATTACAAAAGTAGACTCGTGTTCAATTTTCACAAACCCACAAACAAATCAACCTCCACCCATTACATGCAAGAGGTTCCCTATCCATTGGTGTAACAACCAAGCGATAAGGGACAATTTCGGGCAGAGGTGGTGGATGGTTTTTGACCATCCTCCATGCAATAACAATGAGGTCCCGCAATACTTTTTGAGGAAACTCTACTCCGAGTTTGTCCTCAATAAAGTGCCAAACTATTTTGATATGCGGGACTTCCAGGGTAGAGGTGGGGGCTCAGCACAGGATAGACCAGGGGCACGTCTTGACCCACAGCGGGTAGTGAGACGAGTAATCAGTAGACCAGCCCACGAGCATGTTTTTATCCCTTCCATTGTGAAGGAGAGTGTTGAGGTCAATACACTGAGGTCGATTAGTGCCTTGACCCAGAGCATCATAGAGCATGCCGATCCTGCAACACATAGTGGGTTGGGAGATAGTGAGAGGAGTAGGGTCCCACCGCATACTTGCCAGGCTTGCGGGTCATCCTGTGGTTATGACCCCATGGACAGTCAGGACGCAGGTGCACAGGCTACATCTGCAGCTGAGCAGATGGTGATGACAGATACCCTCCTGAGTGAGACTTTCGGCCTTGATACTCAGGTAAATATTAGCAAGTTTATTGAATTTAATTTATTAAATTTTATTTTTGAAATACAAGATTAACTAATTTAAATTGATGATTTTAATGAAATTTCAGGGTCATAGCGTCGATGCAGTTTTCAGTGGTTCTCCACCTACATTTTTCACTAGATCATCTACTGTCGAGGTATGTAACTAGTAAACAATTATAAATATTACATGTGAATAGCATCGTTATATGAATGGTATTCTAATTTCTAATTTTGGATGTTGAATAGGTTAACACTGTAGATTTCATGGCAACACCTGCCAGCGGTGGTGGACTTCAAAGCTTTACGGAGGTAATAAAATAAATAGTTTAATGAATGAATTGTACTTACTAAATTTTTGTATGTGATTTGTGTGTTTTATTGTGTGTACTTCCATGTTTAGATGAGCGTGTGTGTATGTTAGGAGCCATGATTTGCATCACTATTATAGTTTTCGTAATTGAATAATGTTGTTTTATTTCCAGATGATGCAGGCTGCGGATACACCTACCCATGTTCATAGGGCAATGGAGCAGGGTGTGGCCTCTGCGATTCATAGCTCTATGGCATTGACAGGGGTATGAGGCAGATTAGTAAATTTCAATTTACATTCATTGTTATAGTTGTCTATTTTTGAAAAATCAAAAGATTATTGATTTGAAGTTTAATTTCTATCTGGATGGTTTCTATAGGACATGACATCACTAGGGCCTATTCCTGCTACTGAGGCAAGCGAGGAGACAGATTATATGTTAGCGATAAGTGATTATTTTGTTAAATGTTTCTTTTTTTATAACATGTAATTTCTATATATTAATATCTATACTTTTTTTTGTAACAGGTAAAGGTGCAGGAAGAACTAAATAGGAGGAGTAGCCCTCGGGTTCGTAGTAGACCACCCACATGCATGTCTCCATCCCCTAGAAGATCAAAGGCTGCTCGTGATTTATTCTCTTCACCAGCTAGAGGGGAATGACTTTTTATTGTGTTCCTCTGTTGTATGCCTATATGGCATTTGTGGACATATATTTTGTATTGTACATAGTTGACATTGTATGCCTATATGACATTCTTGTAAGCCTATATGGCTATTTTGTATATATGTTATACTTATATCGACAGATATTGATGTATGCGTATATGGATATTTGGTTAATACAAATCTTTTTTATTGATGGCATCCATACTTGCATTATAAATCCACTTTTGAATGGATATTTGTAGATGGCTACTTCAAATATTTAAAGTCTGATTGTATTACATAGGATGTTTGCATTTTCTTTGATAGGCTTGATAGGCCATGGATTACATGATGGTGTTTGATGGAAAAGTATGGTACTAGAAGACTCTAGTTCATTCTTAATAGGCTTGTGATTGATAATATCTTTGCATGATTGCACTTGATCTTGGATCATGGGCATGTTGTTAGGATTTTGATTGCATTGTGATGTTTGATGGATAGGCATGGTGTAAGTGTAAGATACCCAACTAGTTCTACGAAAAATTTTCCTTACTTAAACACTTTTACTTTCTAACAATTCATCAACTACTTCAATAACATAAAGATATACATCAAGATAACTATTTGAATGAAACAACATTAGAGTTGGGTACTTGTCTTGTTACTTGATTCAATCAACTTGCAATGTCTTATTACATGGAAAATGCTTTCAATAGCATGAAGTACAACTCGTTCAATGGAAATACAAGGACAGGCCTTGAAGCCTTGATGTTACAATGTCTTCCTTACTTGAGCAACATTTGAAGATTTGGAATGTTCAACTCATCACCTCATAAGGTAGGCGCATATTTGAAGGATTTACAGGTTTTTCTGACTTGGGCGCCAAGTTGAGGTGACCTCCTCCTGAAGTTGCGCCTTGTCAACATTAGGCGCCAATTAGAGTTTATGGATGCTCTGGATTGTTTCCAAGAGTAGGCGCCAAAACATCATCATTATGAAAGTTTTTTAAATGCTAGGCGCCCAAATGAGCCCTCTGGAGTCTAGGCGCTCCTTTCATGCATTCTGTGTTCTAGGGGCCAATTGAAAGGAGTGGAGAACAGGACAAGTGCCTTCCAAACTAGGTGTTTCCTTGAGGTGACAAGGACTTAGAAAGTGCGCCTAAGGTGAGCGCCTTGAGTGAAAAGGTCTAACAAACATCTTTGAACCCCCTTTCAAGGTTAGGCGCATTCTGGAGGTGGAAACAAGTAGAAGGTGCACCTTAGCTTCCTTTGTCAATTCTTGCAAGTCTTTGTTGATTAGGAAGGTGGAATGCTTCATTGTAGAATGAGCGCCTATCTTCTAATGTCCAAACTACTTCTTCTGGCTCACTCTGTGGCTAGGCACCAGAGCTAAACTGTTCACACAAGGGAGTGCGCCTAGACTCACTTAATGTTTTCTTACTACTTCAACCCCTGGAAGATGTTCCAAGGTGTTCCCTTTTACAAGCACCTGACCTCCCAAGTTCCTTCATGTGCTATTCCTTGAAGGCGCCAAAACTGAGCTCCAGTGCCATGGGATTGTGCCTAACATCTTTGAAGAGTTTCTAAGCCTTTTGCAAGTTGATATCCCAAACTCATCTTCTAGGCGCAACAGGAGCTTTCCAAAGGAGTTTCCAAGTTTTAGACGCCAAGCGAGGTCATGGGTGAATGGAACTGCGCCTTAGGAGATGACTGGATCCTAAGCGTCAGTCTGGAGTTACAGTGGAATTGATATGCGCCTCAACTAGCTTAGGCGCCCATTTGAAGTGATTCCTTTATCACTTCTCTGTCAATCTCAACTGCAAGGATGATCTCCTAATCCAATTTTGATCCTCTGGAGATGCAAATAGCTTTACATTTCACTAGGCGCCATCAATGATGATCATCAACCAAAGCGCATTTCAAAGGTGAGATAGGCAAGTGAGGCGCCAAACTAGTCCTTAAGACTTATCTCCTTCTATCAAGTCAATTTCAACTATGTGAGAGAGTTCTATTCTAGGCGCAAAATGGAAATGTTTCATCAATTGGTGCATCTTACAAAGCTCCCAATTCTAGGCGCTAGAGCCAAAGAGTTTTTCCCAACACATGCACCTGGGCTAGGAATTCACCTAAGAGACATCACTTAGCTTTAAAACTTTCAATCTATAGCCATTTGGGCTAGGCGCTCCAATGGAGGATCCTTGAACTCATGCATTGGCGCCTTCTAGTTCTAGGCACCCATTTTGGATGATTCATCCTGATACGAGCGCCCAAAATGACTAGACTCTCTTCATCATCCAATTCACTTAAAAGACTCAAGTTGGAGACTTAGTTGTCTATCCATGTTCTCTGGAAGATTCATTGTACCTCTATGCAGTTAGGCGCCCTAGTTGATGTGATTAAAGTGCTTCAAAGCTCCATGATTCTTGGTTAGGTGCACATTTGACATTGAGCAAGCAAGAAAGTACACCCTGACTCTAGGAGTCCTGCCTTAGTCAAGTTTAGCATCTAGACTTAACTAATTTCAAGTTTCTGACTTTGTTCCTGCAAAAAACAAAAGTTAAGTTAGTCAAAAACCAATTCATTCCCTCATTATTTTGAATTAGCCTCCGGGAATGAGGAATAGGCTAACTCGTTCTTCATTTGATATTCCTCGGAGAACTTGAAGTTACTTGCAAGATATTCCTCAGAGAACTTGAATGGATAGATGCCTTGAAATTTCAACATGACGTTAGTGATGAAGAGTATTGACATGTTGGACTTGATGTGACCTTGCTGAAGGCACATTTTCTTTCTTAGCATGATCATCCCAAACCAAGGCGCCAACTTGGAAAACCCTGTGAAGGCGCCACTATCTGGAATTTCTTCCAAGGTGTTAAAACTTGACATCTTTTCTTCTCTAGGTACTATCTCCTTCAAGGCGCTCCTTAAAATCATTGGAAGTGCTCAGGACTTACCTTAGTTCAAAGCGCCACAATCCATTCCTTAAAGCACAAAGAATTCTCAAAGGCGCCCCTATTTACCTCTAAGCACTCAAATATCATTTAGATTCAAGGCGCACATTTAGCTCCAAAACGCAAATTTCCATCATCAACCCATCAAGGTATATCATCTTCCCTTTGTATCCCCTTCAAGGCACAAACATTCATTTCTTCACACTCAAACTCACTCTCTGGCGCCAGAATAGGTGTATAACTTCAAATAAGGCGCTAATCTTAGGTTTCTAAGTACTTAGTTTGATCTTAAGGCTATCCTTCCTCTAAGCACTCTCTTCAACTCCCTCACTGAAGGCCCTCTGTAAGTTTGGGCGCATTTCATCCCAAGGCACTTCAACATCATCCAAGGCACAAATTCACTCTCCAAGACAAGGTGCAAAAAACCCTATCCTAAGGTGCTCAAATCTTGCTTCTAGACCTAGGCGCACAAACATGAGATTGTGACTTCAATCATCATTCTTGGTTAAGGCACACAAACTCTCATTCAAGGCGCATATCTTTCTCCAACAAGGCGCATATATTCCTCCAACAAGGCGCATATTCAATTCTAGGGTGCTCTATCTTGGATTAAATCAGGGTATCTCCTCAACAAGGCGCTCCAAACCATACCAAGGCGCTAAAACACTTAATGCAAGTTCTTCAAGTGCTTATCCAACTTGATTCCTCCAACACAGGGCGCTCAATCTACTTTCTCAAACTTTCAACTCAAATCCTCACCTTATATTCTCCAAGGCAAAAAGGTGCAATTTGATTGAGGGCGCTAAAACTCTTAGGCGCACTTATCTCCCTAAACTTACCTCTCTTCTTCCCTAGGCACCAGAAACACCTCTTTATCTCAACTAGGCACTTATCTTCTCTAGGCGCACATGGTCTTCAAGGCGCATTTCATTCATCAAGGCACCTATCTCTAACAATCTCAACACTCAAAGGGACTCAAAACTCATCTGGACACCATCACTTCCCTAAAGGCGCAAAATTGGTGTAGATACATTCCATTTATTAAGGATCATTCTGGCGCCCAAATCTTGTCAAAGCAAAGGATCAATAGGTTCTCTCTAAGGCGCACTCCAAGGTTTGATCTTGCAAGACTTCTCACGTCAAAATTTTGACCAAGACACTCAAGGCACTAGTCTTTATCATCTAACCCTACAGTGCACTTACTCATTATGATATACTCCTCAACTTTGTATTCAACCTTGCCCAAGGCGCATATTCACTATAAGGCATTCTCACTTTGTCAAGGCTCAGAGGGCTTCAACTTGCTAAAGGGTAGAGGTCTAGGCGCATATCTGACTTGAAGCTCAAGGCGCTCCAACCCTCTTGCTCTGGAATTCCTTCTAGGCACTAAGTGACTTCTCCAATTCCTTGAAAACAGAAGAAGAAACATTACAAAGTCAATCAAATGAGTTACAAGTACCATACATCCAATTGCAAGGAGTGAACCACCTTAAGGAAAAATAGTTCTCTTGAAGTTACTTGAAATGTCAAAAGGTTTAGCGCCTCCAAGTAAGGTCAGAGGTGAGGTTAGAGGTGAAATGCGCCTTTGGACCATTCTGGCGCCTTGGATGAAGAACCTATATCTTGAGCCCAAGAGGTAAAATTTGCGCCTTAGTGGATTTGGAGAGTTATAGAGATTAGAGAAAAGCGCCTTGAAGATAGAGTTGTTCAAGGCGCATGTGTGATTTGGTCAAAAACAGGCACCTAGAGTGAATAGGCTTTCATCCTGACTTAATACACTGCCTCCTTCTGACGATTTTTGGGGCAACAGAAAACCTTTCACCACGCGCAAATGCCTAAGAGCTATAAAAAACTGAGAGAGGTTATTGTAGAGGCACTCTACGTGATCACGTTGCCTTAGACGGAATGTTTCTAAGTGACACAGCTTTCGAGTAACATTTCGTCAAAGATTGCTGCCTTTTTGCACTTTGGACTCTTCAGGGATATCGTCGGTACAATGTAGCTCCGACTGTTTCGACATGTTTGGGTGAGAAATAGGACCATGTCTAGCATAAATGTACCCATTCAGACGCGTTGGAACAGTCAGTTTGGTCGCATCAGGAGCAGGACGAAAGTTACACCCCTTTGCAACTTTACACTGCCTCCTTCTGATGATTTTTGGGGCAACAGAAAACCTTTCACCACGGGCAAATGCCTCAGAGCTATAAAAAATTGAGAGAGGTTATTGTAGAGGCACTCTACATGATCATGTTGCCTCAGACGGAATGTTTCTAAGTGACACGATTTCTGAGTAACATCTCGTCAAAGATTGCTGCCTTTTTGCACTTTGGACTCTTCAGGGATATCGTCGGTACAATGTAGCTCCGACTGTTTTGACATGTTTGGGTGAGAAATAGGACCATGCCTAGCATAAATGTACCCATTCGGACGCGTTGGAACAGTCAGTTTGGTCGCATCAGGAGCAGGACGAAAGTTACACCCCTTTGCAACTTTACACTGCCTCCTTCTGACGATTTTTGGGGCAACAGAAAACCTTTCACCACGAGCAAATGCCTAAGAGCTATAAAAAACTGAGAGAGGTTATTGTAGAGGCACTCTATGTGATCACGTTGCCTTAGACGGAATGTTTCTAAGTGACACAACTTTCGAGTAACATTTCGTCAAAGATTGCTGCCTTTTTGCACTTTGGACTCTTCAGGGATATCGTCGGTACAATGTAGCTCCGACTGTTTCGACATGTTTGGGTGAGAAATAGGACCATGTCTAACATAAATGTACCCATTCGGACGCGTTGGAATAGTCAGTTTGGTCGCATCAGGAGCAGGACGAAAGTTACACCCCTTTGCAACTTTACACTGCCTCCTTCTGACGATTTTTGGGGCAACAGAAAACCTTTCGCCACGGGCAAATGCCTCAAAGCTATAAAAAACTGAGAGAGGTTATTGTAGAGGCACTCTACGTGATCATGTTGCCTCAGACGGAATGTTTCTAAGTGACACGATTTCTGAGTAACATCTCGTCAAAGATTGCTGCCTTTTTGCACTTTGGACTCTTCAGGGATATCGTCGGTACAATGTAGCTCCAACTATTTCGACATGTTTGGGTGAGAAATAGGACCATGCCTAGCATAAATGTACCCATTCGGATGCGTTGGAACAGTCAGTTTGGTCGCATCAGGAGCAGGACGAAAGTTACACCCCTTTGCAACTTTACACTGCCTCCTTCTGACGATTTTTGGGGCAACAGAAAACCTTTCACCACGGGCAAATGCCTAAGAGCTATAAAAAACTGAAAGAGGTTATTGTAGAGGCACTCTACGTGATCACGTTGCCTCAGACAGAATGTTTCTAAGTGACATGGTTTTCGAGTAACATCTCGTCAAAGATTGCTACCTTTTGCACTTTGGACTCTTCAGGGATATCATCGGTACAATGTAGCTCCGACTGTTTCGACATGTTTGGGTGAGAAATAGGACCATGCCTAGCATAAATGTACCCATTCGGACGCGTTGGAATAGTCAGTTTGGTCGCATCAGGAGCAGGACAAAAGTTACACCCCTTTACAACTTTACACTGCCTCCTTTTGACGATTTTTGGGGCAGCAGAAAACCTTTCACCACGGGTAAATGCCTCAGAGCTATAAAAAACTGAGAGAGGTTATTGTAGAGGCACTCTACATGATAGCATTGCCTCAGACGGAATGTTTCTAAGTGACACAGTTTTCGAGTAACATCTCGTCAAAGATTGCAGCCTTTTTGCACTTTGGACTCTTCAGGGATATCGTTGGTACAATGTAGCTCAGACTGTTTCGACATGTTTGGGTGAAAAGCAGGACCATGCCTAGTGTAAATGTACCCATCTGAATGCGTTGGAACAGTCAGTTTGGTCACATCACGAGCAGGACACCAAAAATGCAAAAGTTACTTTGTGCAACTTGACAACATTGACACTTTTTTGCAACATGACTCAAAGACTCAAACTGACCCCAAATGACTCAAAGTGACTTAAAATCACCTTGATTATAGAGGTCGAGGCGCTCCTTATCATTCATTCATTATGATCTCCTTGGGAGAATGGTATATAGGTCATCATCATGATTGGGTGCCCTAGATCCAGAGTGTTGGAGAGATCATCAAATGGTGTCTAGTAGGGTGAGTTATGAGTTTGGTCGCATCAGGAGCAGGACACCAAAAATGCATAACATGATGATGTAAAAATGTGTATATATGTGTAAAAATGTAGGAGGAAATAAAAAAAGACAAACCTTACAAATTAATGTGCATACTTACAACTCAATGTAACATAACTTTACAAAATCAATGTGAATACTTACAAATTAATCCAATGAACCATCTGGATCTGCTCTACTCTTTATTGTGTCAAGTATTGCTTCATGGTTAGACTCACGCACCTTCCACAATATTTTGTTCAAAGGTCTACCCCGATACTTTATCAAATGAACATTGGATGCCACGACAAGGTTCGAGTAATGAAGAATCTTTCAATGCATGTCAAAGTCCTGAAATAGCCAAATATTAACACTCTTATGGGGGTACCTTCTAAGCCATGTCCCAGTAATAACCACTGATCCTGTAGGGTATTCGATGTTTTCTCCATCTGTAACAGGGGCCTCCAATTTCTTTTTGGCCTCAACACAATGACATAAGTAATAATCTGTTCCCTCTTCATTATCTTCATCTGCAATAACTGCATATACGTGTCCTACATTGATATGTGTAGCAAATTAGATGAAATTAGTCAACATTACAAAAACACTACAAAGTAAGATGACATTACCTGGTTGAACTAGATGAAATTAGATGCATATACGTGCCCTATATTACCTGGTTGAACTAAATTTGATATGTGGTCAAAGTCAACTGACGATTCCATCTGTGTTAGTTCCGGTGCCGTCGGGGGTCGATACGTGTCAAGTGGGCTAAGATAACTTAACTGCCATTCGTCAACCCACTCCTTTGACTCGCACTCATCCCAGACTTGAATTGTACAGGAAGAACAAAAGCATGACATCTTTTGTGTATGGATACTCCATGAACCTGCAATTGAGCTTCTGAAAGAGTGCATCTCATTTGATCCTGTCAATGTACAACAATCCTCATATGGTGCAATGTTAGTATCATCTATCAACCAAAAAAATCTATGAACTAAAGACTTACCTTCATTACCTGGACCCATGGAAGCATTACACCACTCGACAATCGATTTTGCATCTGTCAACTTTGCATTGTCTTTATACTTTAACTCTTCTCGTGCTATGGCTCTTTTGATACATTCTCCTGCACCATCATGCTCTCCCTTTCCATGCCCGGCCTCACAAAAGTTCCACATATGTTGAATACCTGTAAAATTATGCCTCCTACTCAGCCAATAAAAATTTTGCGAGTTCTTGAATTGTGATGCACAATTATCCGACCATATGATATGCTGACTGAACGATATGCCCCTTCTAGCCAAATCATTGTAGAACACCTGAAAGCAACCTTGCACGAACTCCCTAGAATGCGTGCGATCATCACTAATATAGAAATTATACTCCCTTATGATCTTTCTGTCATCCTCTGTACTATCATTCGCATGAATGAATGCGATGTGCACAAATATAGAAACCTGTGTGGAGTTGTAATATTGTGATTGCACCTCACGCTGTGGCTGTAGACTGTAGTTCTCTGCAAAGTCAACGACTGAAACAATGCTACCAACTGGAAATGTGTCCTTGCATAACTTGAATTGCAAGTCCAACCATCGAGCTCTATGGGCATGTCTTGCATACTCATACACTATGCTGTCACGAAATATAGGCATAAATTGATACACTAGAATCTTTTCAATAACTAATTCACACCTCTTTGCTTCTTTACCATCTTTTGTATTGTATGCCACTGTTTTATACTTGCCAAACTCTACTAGTTCATTTCCAACCGCATGTGTTATTTCCATATGTTCACATATTGGCAAATGTTGCAAGCCACCGCAACGATGACATGTGCCATCCAAGCATAATTTCTTGTAGAATATTTGACCTTCCTCTCTTTCACATAAAATTCTTGATATGAAGTCTCTTGAATATGTTGGTGGGGCACATATGGCACAACCCTTCAAATCATTGTTAGTATGCATATCTAAACATATAGACCTATAAGCATCAAAATGGTTAGAAAATTCAATATGTAATCTACAACAACAAGTAGTGCGTGTGTGATTTATCTTAACATAGAAAGGTTTTAGCATTTCAAAATATCTTTGACAAATTTAAATTTGAGGATACTTCTCTAGAAATTTACCATAAAACTGTGTTTGAGTCTCATCCAAAAAATGCTTTGGATGTGGCTCGCGGTTCTGACTACCAATTCTCCTTCTTACCACATGCCTTTGATTCAGAGATACCCTTGTGTAATTCTTCCAAAAGTCTTCAATTAGTGATCTCAATGCTTCAACAATTGGTTTATCTTTTCGTGGTAGTCTCCCCGAGAACGCCCATAATTCATTGGCATTAGTGTCCTCAATTCTTTGGCGTCTTCCAACGGCTCTTGATAAAGTTTTCCTATTAATTCTCAATTCTTGACTTGTCTTTCTAATGAGACGAGCTTTCCTCGTTTCACTACTTACTATAGTCGATGTAATCACACGCCATGTTGCATTACTATCTTTTGTGCGTGAGGTGTTACCCACACTCTCATACGCACTCATTAGATTCTTGACAATAGATTTTTCACTTGAAGCCTCTGATGTTCTCAACCCAAGAATCTTCATGATAGACCTATACTTTATACTTCGCATCATTTCAACGAATAGTTGACATCTTGCAGTCTCATTTAACTTTTCAAAGAACAATCTCCAAATCTTATTAGCATATCTTCTACAAGTGCGTTTTGGAATCTTACTTTCCATTGGCTGCAAAATATTCTCATCAATATCAATCAAATACTTTGGCTTTCTATGCAAAATTCTAGGTGGTGTCAAGTTAGGTAAATTCATCTCAACATTAGGAATTTCATCAATATTTAAATGAGATGGGTTAGATGGCATACCTTCGATCGAAGATGGAATAGATGGCATACCTTAAGGTTGAGGTGGGAACGATGGCGTACCTCCTTCATCACATGTGAGTGATGATGTACTCTCAACCTGAGATGTGGTAGATGGTGTCCCTACATGTTGACTTGCGGTAAAGGATGTGTCTCCAACTATGGTATTCAAATCTCTCGTACCACGAAGTTTTTGCTTTCTTTGCATTCTTAGCTTCTATCTCTTCCTATGTTGGTTTAATTCTTGATCGTTTCCTCGGCATGACGGAGAATTTGTCTGTAGCATGATAAAAAGACTAATATTAGTTCCTAAGAAATGAATACATGATAATAGTGGGATTGTATCTTTTTTATGTTGTAAGGATTTATTCTTGTATAGTTTGACATCATGGTATGAACTAAGGTTTGTTTATTACACATAATTATTAAAGAGCCCAAGTGTAGAAAATATACATGGCATCATGTGAGATTGTAGGTTGCTTTCTCGATTGGGAATGTGTCTATTTTAAACATGTATGATAAAGCATGATAAAGTAATTCAATCTGAAATAAGGAAAATGTAAAGAACATGCATGTAAAGACTTGACATACCTAAAAAATGAAGATTTGAATGGAGAGAGTACCCAATTATGTAGTGTTTTTATCTTCTTGTATCAAACTCCTCAACAATTTGAGTTTTTCACCACTTGCTTCCTTTTCAATGTTAAATTCTTAAAATTGAATCACAATTAACATTGCAATACTACAAAAATTGAAACTTGAATAGATATATATCAAACTTGGTTTGAAAACTATGTTATTTCCTCCTTCTCAAGTTGGCAAAGCAGAAAAGGTGGTGGAAAGATCATGCAAAGGTGGTACAATGTGTCAAATGTGCATGTGAACTTCCCAACAGCATGAAAGCACTTCTTTTTTGTCGGAGCACGCGTAAAATCAGTAAGAAAACAGAGCATGTGGGCCTGGATCACGGGGGTAACCACTTTTTTACCGTTTCAGTAGAAATACAAAACGCGAGCGCGTTATAACGCGCTCGCGTTTTGTCCTACTATAGATCCCTAATCCCTAAACCCTCAACTCTAATCCCTTAACCCTTAACCCTTAATGTCAAATCCTAATCCCTCAACCCTATCCCTAAACCCTCAACCCTCAATGTCAAATCTTAATCCCTCAACCCTTAACGTCAAATCCTAATCCGTCAACCCTCCAACCCTATCCCTAATCCTTACAACCCTCAACCCTTAACTCTAATCCATCAACCCTCAACACTATACCTTAAACCCTAATCCCTTCAACCTCAACCCTATCCCTAAACCCTTGACCCTCAAACCTTAGCCCTCGACGTCAAACCCTAATCCCTCAACCCTTAACTCTGATCCCTCATCTCTCAACCCTAACCCTAAACCCTCAACCCTCCACATCAAACCCTAATCCCTCAACCCTTAACCCTAATCTGTCATCTGTCATCCCTCAACTCTAATCCCTCATTCCTAAACCCTAAACGCTATCCCTATTCCTAGAACCTCAATAGGCTCGATACTATACCTTAAACCCTATTCCCTCTACCATCGACACTCTTATTTAACCCTATTCCCTTGACCATTAACCCTATCCCTCAACCTCAACCCTCAACCCTCAACCCTCAACTCTCAACATTAAACCCTAATTCATCAACCCTAAACCCTAATCCCTCAAACCTAAACCCTATCCCTAAACCATCAACCCTCAACACTATACCTTAAACCCTAATCCCTCAACCCTCAACCCTAAACCTTATCCCTAAACCCTAATCCCTCAACCCTCAACCCTAATCCCTCATCCCTCAACTCTAATCCCTCATCCCTAAACCCTAAATGCTATCCCTATTCCTAAACCCTCAATAGACTCGATACTATACCTTAAACTCTAATCCCTTATCCCTAAACCCTCCAACCCTATCCTTAATCCTTATACCCTCCACACTCTACTTTAACCCTAATTCCTCGACCCTCAACCCTATCCCTAAACCCTTGACCCTCGAACCTCAACCCTCAACCCTCAACATCAAACCCTAATCCCTCAACCCTTAACTCTGATCCCTCGACCTTCAACCCTAATCCTAAACCCTAAACCCTCAACGCCAAATTCTAATCCCTCAACCCTTCACTCTAATCCCTCAACCCTAAACCCTATCCCTAAACCCTCAACACTATACCTTAAACCCTAATCCCTCAACCCTAACCCTAAACCTTGTCCCTCAACCCTCAACCCTAATCTGTCATCCGTCATCCCTCAGCTCTAATCCCTCATTCCTAAACCCTAAACGCTATCCCTATTCCTAGACCCTCAACAGGCTCGATACTATACCTTAAACCCTAATCCCTCTACCATCGACACTCTTATTTAACCCTAATCCCTTGACCATTAACCCTATCCCTCAACCTCAACCCTCAACCCTCAACCCTCAACTCTCAACATTAAACCCTAATTCATCAACCCTAAACCCTAATCCCTCAAACCTAAACCCTATCCCTAAACTATCAACCCTCAACACTATACCTTAAACCCTAATCCCTCAACCCTCAACCCTAAACCTTATCCCTAAACCCTAATCCCTCAACCCTAATCCCTCATCCCTCAACTCTAATCCCTCATCCCTAAACCCTAAATGCTATCCCTATTCCTAAACCCTCAACAGACTCGATACTATACCTTAAACTCTAATCCCTTATCCCTAAACCCTCCAACCCTATTCCTAATCCTTATACCCTCCACACTCTACTGTAATCCTAATTCCTTGACCCTCAACCCTATCCCTAAACCCTTGACCCTCGAACCTCAACCCTCAACCCTCAACATCAAACCCTAATCCCTCAACCCTTAACTCTGATCCCTCAACCTTCAACCCTGATCCTAAACCCTAAACCCTTAACGCCAAATTCTAATCCCTCAACCCTTCACTCTAATCCGTCAACCCTAAACCCTATCCCTAAATCCTCAACACTATACCTTAAACCCTAATCCCTCAACCCTAACCCTAAACCTTGTCCCTAAACCCTAATCCCTCAACCCTCAACCCTAATCTGTCATCCGTCATCCCTCAACTCTAATCCCTCATTCCTAAACCCTAAACGCTATCCCTATTCCTAGACCCTCAATAGGCTCGATACTATACCTTAAACCCTAATCCCTCTACCATCGACACTCTTATTTAACCCTAATCCCTTGACCATTAACCCTATCCCTCAACCTCAACCCTCAACCCTCAACCCTCAACTCTCAACATTAAACCCTAATTCATCAACCCTAAACCCTAATCCCTCAAACCTAAACCCTATCCCTAAACCATCAACCCTCAACACTATACCTTAAACCCTAATCCCTCAACCCTCAACCCTAAACCTTATCCCTAAACCCTAATCCCTCAACCCTCAACCCTAATCCCTCATCCCTCAACTCTAATCCCTCATCCCTAAACCCTAAATGCTATCCCTATTCCTAAGCCCTCAACAGACTCGATACTATACCTTAAACTCTAATCCCTTATCCCTAAACCCTCCAACCCTATTCCTAATCCTTATACCCTCCACACTCTACTGTAATCCTAATTCCTCGACCCTCAACCCTATCCCTAAACCCTTGACCCTCAAACCTCAACCCTCAACCCTCAACATCAAACCCTAATCCCTCAACCCTTAACTCTGATCCCTCAACCTTCAACCCTGATCCTAAACCCTAAACCCTAAACCCTCAACGCCAAATTCTAATCCCTCAACCCTTCACTCTAATCCCTCAACCCTAAACCCTATCCCTAAACCCTCAACACTATACCTTAAACCCTAATCCCTCAACCCTAACCCTAAACCTTGTCCCTAAACCCTAATCCCTCAACCCTCAACCCTAATCTGTCATCTGTCATCCCTCAACTCTAATCCCTCATTCCTAAACCCTAAACGCTATCCCTATTCCTAGACCCTCAACAGGCTCGATACTATACCTTAAACCCTAATCCCTCTACCATCGACACACTTATTTAACCCTAATCCCTTGACCATTAACCCTATCCCTCAACCTCAACCCTCAACCCTCAACCCTCAACTCTCAACATTAAACCCTAATTCATCAACCCTAAACCCTAATCCCTCAAACCTAAACCCTATCCCTAAACCATCAACCCTCAACACTATACCTTAAACCCTAATCCCTCAACCCTCAACCCTAAACCTTATCCCTAAACCCTAATACCTCAACCCTCAACCCTAATCCCTCATCCCTCAACTCTAATCCCTCATCCCTAAACCCTAAATGCTATCCCTTTTCCTAAACCCTCAACAGACTCGATACTATACCTTAAACTCTAATCCCTTATTCCTGAACCCTCCAACCCTATCCCTAATCCTTATACCCTCCACACTCTACTATAATCCTAATTCCTCGACCCTCAACCCTATCCCTAAACCCTTGACCCTCGAACCTCAACCCTCAACCCTCAACATCAAACCCTAATCCTTCAACCCTTAACTCTGATCCCTCAACCTTCAACCCTGATCCTAAACCCTAAACCCTCAACGCCAAATTCTAATCCCTCAACCCTTCACTCTAATCCCTCAACCCTAAACCCTATCCCTAAACCCTAACCCTAAACCTTGTCCCTAAACCCTAATCCCTCAACCCTCAACCCTAAGTTGTCATCCGTCATCCCTCAACTCTAATCCCTCATTCCTAAACCCTAAACGCTATCCCTATTCCTAGACCCTCAACAGGCTCGATACTATACCTTAAACCCTAATCCCTCTACCATTGACACTCTTATTTAACCCTAATCCCTTGACCATTAACCCTATCCCTCAACCTCAACCCTCAACCCTCGACTCTCAACATTAAACCCTAATTCATCAACCCTAAACCCTAATCCCTCAAACCTAAACCCTATCCCTAAACCATCAACCCTCAACACTATACCTTAAACTCTAATCCCTCAACCCTCAACCCTAAACCTTATCCCTAAACCCTAATCCCTCAACCCTCAACCCTAATCCCTCATCCCTCAACTCTAATCCCTCATCCCTAAACCCTAAATGCTATCCCTATTCCTAAACCCTCAACAGACTCGATACTATACCTTAAACTCTAATCCCTTATCCCTAAACCCTCCAACCCTATCCCTAATCCTTACACCCTCCACACTCTACTTTAACCCTAATCCCTTCAACCTCAACCCTATCCCTAAACCCTTGACCCTCGAACCTCAACCCTCAACCCTCAACATCAAACCCTATTCCCTCAACCCTTAACTCTGATCCCTCATCTCTCAACCCTAACCCTAAACCCTAAACCCTCAACCCTCAACGTCAAATCCTAATCCCTCAACCCTAAACCCTATCCCTAAACCCTCAACACCATACCTTAAACCCTAATCCCTCAGCCCTCAACCCTAAACCTTATCCCTAAACCCTAATCCCTCAACCCTCAACCCTAATCTATCATCCCCCAACTCTAATCCTTCATCCCTAAACCCTAAATGCTATCCCTATTCCTACACCCTCAACATAATCGATACTATACCTTAAACCCTAATCCCTTATCCCTAAACCCTCCAACCTTATCCCTAATCCTTATACCCTCCACACTCTACTTTAACCCTAATTCCTCGACCCTCAACCCTATCCCTAAACCCTTGACCCTCGAACCTCAACCCTCAACCCTCAACGTCAAACCCTAATCCTTCAACCCTTAACTCTGATCCCTCGACCCTCAACACTATACCTTAAACCCTAATCCATATCCCTCAACCCTTAACCCTTAAAACTTAAACCCTATCCCTACACCCTCAACACTTGACACTATATCTCAAGCCTTAAACCCTCATCCCTAAAGCCTCAACCCTCAATCCTTAAACCTTCAACCCTAAACCCTATCCCTAATCCCTCTACCCTCGACACTCTAACCCTAACCTCAACATTAAATGCTAATCCGTCAACCCTAAACCCTCAACCCTCAACCCTCAACACTATACCTTAAACCCTAATCCCTCAACCCTCAACCCTAAACCTTATCCCTAAACCCTAATCCCTCAACCCTCAACCCTAATCCATCATCCCTCAACTATAATCCCTCATCCCTAATCCCTAAATGCTATCCCTATTCCTAAACTCTCAACAGACTTGATACTATACCTTAAACCCTAATCCCTTATCCTTACACCCTCCACACTCTACTTTAACCCTAATCCCTCGACCCTAAACCCTATCCCTAAACCCTTGACCCTTGAACCTCAACCCTCAACCCTTAATGTCAAACCCTAATCCCTCAACCCTTAACTTTGATCCCTTGACCCTCAACCGTAATCTGTCATCCCTCATCCCTAAACCTTAAATGCTAACGCTATTCCTAGACCCTCAACGGGCTCGATACTATACCTTAAACGCTAATCCCTTATCCGTAAACCTTCCAACTCTATCCCTTATGCCTTAACCCTCATGATTAATAGCCTTGAACGTAAAAAAAATTGAGTGGGACATAACGCGAGCGTGTTATAACGCGCTCGCATTATGTCAAACATGGCAAAAGATAGACTTACGGGAAAAAATGCAAGGCGAAACATAATGCGAGCGCGTTATAACGCGCTCGCATTATTTCTTGCTTTGGGAATCCCAAGCCTTGGGCTTGGGATTTGCTTTGGATTTCCAACCCAAAGGCTTGGAGTGCCTTATGAACAGTCACAGACGTGTTTTTCTATATTCTTCAAAATTTCACATAATTTCGTTCGTGCTAACCCTCAGATTTGCACGTGTTTCAAGGTTGAACAAATCGAACACATGGGTAATGTTAGGCTTTCTCTTAGCTATTTGACGATGTGATTTTTTTCACATTTTAACAATGTTAAGCCTTTCATCTTTAATTTCTTTTGTTTGTGTGTCCGTTTTTATGCAAAAACCACTGTTTGGTCTTTTTTTCATTGTAAAATAACTATTCATTCAAATTTCAAAAAAATTACATATTTAGAAACTAGACTCCATTCTACAAATATTAAAAAAAAAATGATTTTCAATTAGTTTTCAAAATTTATAGGGGTAGCACGGCCAAAATTCTATTTTTTAGGATGTGTCCACTTTAAAAATTAGTAAAAAATCAAATATTCATCAAAAAATTATCAGAAAAATTGGGCATAAACTACATGCTATTAGCTAATTTCTCACCGCAGCGATTTTAAAAATACCAAAAAAAAGTTGACCTTTTGAGGGAGCCACAAAACATGCTATGTTATGTTTTTTTGACAGAAACAACACCAATTTCTGTGGCTCCCTCTTTTGAACCCCTTAATCTATGCCATTTTCAAAACAAAATAGTAGTTTAGAAAGTAGACTCAGAGCACTACGAACATTGTTTTGGTTGCATCTCTAAATTTTGAGTGTAACTATGCTCAATTTCTCATCCAAGGCCAGTATTTCCTGATTTTAGAAAAAAAGTGGCCACTTAAGACCCCTTTTTGGCCCCCCATCTTCTTGCACTTACCCTAATGCAGAAGATAAATCTCATACAACACAAGAGATGTGTGTGGGACAATATGCCCTAATATCCAACATATGTGGAAATAGAATAAACCCTTGAGGTAGGGTAACACCATACAACACTCCTTATGGAAGAAGCCACTCCACACTATATCTCTAGGGGATCTCCAATACAATATCATACTCTACACATCTCCTTACAATGATGATCACCTCCTTTATATATACCTCCTCCAAATAACATAATGGAAGGGTAATCCTAATGAAGGTCTACTCAACAGCTAATATAATTAATTATACGAGTTATCCACATGACCCAACATAACTAACTTAAGGAAGATAATAGTTTTAAACATAAAAGTGACATAAGGAAGATGCTCCACAAGTGGGAAAAAAACAAAGCATATAAATCACAATATAGAAGTTGAAATGAGAATAGGTAAAACACAACAAACAAGCCTTCATCAAAAGCCTAAGGTGTAAAAACATATAAAAAAAAAGAAAAAATATAAATATATAGATACGTGATTGATTATTGTATCATGGAACATATCTAGTGAGATCCTCCTCTAAGAGGTCATCCTCTTCCTAAAAAGTGTCATCACATTCCTCTTCTTTAATTACATGACTTTCTTTTTCAACATTGATGTGTCTCTTCTTGGTAAGAATTTATACTTTTGCAAACACACTACCAATAAGTGGAATATTAGGTGTTCCTTTCTTTATCCACTATTAGTATATCCTTGGAGGTGGTTGTGTAGAAATATTTAGCATTTTTGCACCATGACAATCTTATTTGGAATCAATGTAGTAGCATTCTTAGCATGAAATACTAGTTTTGCAACATAAGTTCCTTGACCTTCTTAGGTAGTGTAGGTGGTAAAACATGCTCTACTTGATCATGTGTCATCATAGCATTATCTTTCTTTTTATTTTGTGCTTCTAATTTCCTTTCATACACATCATGAATAGCTTTCTCACTTTCATTTGGAGGTTCTTTGAGAGTGGGAATGTAAGTATCCAAAGTAAAATAGCTCAATTTTTCAAGAGGATCGTATGGATCTAATGCAATCTTCATAACTCTACCTTCGTGAACAATTTTAACACATTAATGTATGACAAAAGGTACAGTTCCCAAGCATTCCAACCAAGGTCAACCAAGTAATATAGAAAATTTATTAGAAGTGGGAATAACATGACACAATATATTTACTTTCTTAGGTCAAACCTTAAGACATAAAATAATACAACCCAAAGCATGAACTAATATTCCATTAGTGATCTACATCATAGGAGGTTTGGGGCACAAACATCTTCTGTGAAGGATGGGATTTGTAGATCATGTAAAAATAAAATAAAACATATTAAACCAATCACACAATCAACACATAAGACTTTAACAAAAATGTGATACTTCTATTCACAATAGAAATGGATGGGATACAATGGTCATTTATAGAGATCACAACTAAGAATGAATATTCCTCTGACCAAAGGGGGAAAACACATGTAATTGGTTTGCTTACAACTATACAATGTCTACTGGACTCAACAACCTTCTTAATGTAAGAAGTGCATGAATAAAAATCTAATACATTACAACTATGAAATAGAAAGGCAAACTGTAATAATCCATAATGAACTGTCCACCTCCAATTGTCTCGTCAGTCATGCTCATTGTTGGTTGGCACTATTACATGGTTGAATGCATCCACATATAACATTGTTGAAGTTGATAGGTGTCTTGCACAAAATTTTGCTTAGTAATGCATGGGAATGTGTGACAAATAAGGTGCAATGTCATGCATGGTGGTGCGTGACGACAACAAGAGTTGTGTGTTGGGCACAAAATTTGTAAAGAAGAGTGAAGAGGATTCTACACACACAATGGTTCCAATGGCTTGCATAGTTACACTCTAATCATTTTCCCTCTCTTAAGAAGCAATGACCCTCGTCATGTCTTTAATGAGCTATGGAAATTAAAAATGGAGTTGTTGAAGGTTGCACCACTTCACTTGATCTACATACTACCCTACCTTAGCCACTCTAAACATATTATGTGAAGCTTGGTGTGTGTGTGTGTGTGTGTGTGTGTGTGTGTGTGTGTGTGTGTGTGTGTGTGTGTGTGTGTGTGTGTGTGTGTGTGTTGTAGTAGTTTAAATGATATCATCTTGCATGACAATGCATAACTACTCAAGACCCATGTTTATTTTTAAAAACTGTTGAGTTGACACTTACTTGGGAAGAGGAAATTATGGCATAAGGAGTTCCATGTTGAACATTGGTTTAAAACCCAAGTATTATGGGAGGTTAAGAATAAAAGCATTTTCACCGATTGCATGCAAGATGGTGTATGGACCATAGCACAAAGGCTTCATCTTCTGGTGTGGACCCTTGAAGCATTCATTTTGAATATGTAACCAAACCTTATCACCAACCTTGAATAAATAAGGTGTGTGTCATGCACCTCGTGACTCTTTATATTTTTGTTAATGGCACGAGAGAATATATTGAACTTGTTGATGAACACTCTAAATGTGTTTCATTTTTTTACTCTTTATCTACTTCTAATCCCTATGTGCACAACTTTAAGTGTGGTAGTGTGTAAAAGGATATGTTGAGGGGTGTTATAGGCAGAACCCAAGATATATAAGTGTAATCAAAAGGAGAATATGATTGAAGATCTAAAAGAACAACAATAGAAACACATGTTGATGAAGTTTATTCTAGTAATAAACAACTGCACCTAAAAAATGTGACATTATTATTGAAAAAAAGCTTACGAAGTCCTTGAAAGATTTAGGAGAACCAACACGATGCAAAAGTTAGTTTAGAACTTTATGTAAATCTAGAGTAAAAAGTCTCAAAGTACCTTTCTTACAAATGGATGATGGAATCTTGGTTAGAAAACAATGTATCGTAAAATTCAAGATTGGACTATACAACTATAAAATTTTACATGATATTATGCTGATGGATGTTTGTTGTCATATTTGCATTGAAAGTGAATGGTGAAAGAAAGAATGGTATTCGAAGAATATTGTTGGTAAATAGTAAACTATTCTTGAAGTATGTTACCAAAAAAAAAGATTTGTTTTGTTGCCATGAGAAAAGAATATACCACAAAAGAACGAGAGGAAAATCTAACAACCCATCTTGAGATTTCTAAGCTATTTTCAAGGTACAATGAATCTAATTCTAGGAGCTATATTACCTAAGAAGGCAACATATTAGACTAACACCAATTTATAGGGAAGGTCTAAACATTAAAAAATTTAGCTACGTGCTTGAGAATTTGAAGGAGAGGAAGTAAAAAAGATATTTTGATAAGGATTATAAGAGGTAGCGAAAGGTCATTTAAAGGAATTATTTGTTTGTGTGGATCCAAAGCTCATGGAGCATTTGAATGTAATTAATCAAAAGGAGAATATGATTGAAGATCTAAAAGAATGGCGATAGAAAAACATGTTGATGAAGAAGTTTCTTCTAATAATAGACAAATGTACCTAAAAATGTGTCATTGTTATTGAAAACAAGTTTACAAAGTCCTTCAAAGATTTAGGAGAACCAACACAAAGCAAAAGTTAGTTTAGAACTGTATATAAATCAGGAGTAAAAAGTTGCAAAATGATTATTGATAGTGGTAATAATGATAATTTAGTTGGATGTGAAATAATGGAGGAATCAAATTTTAAATGCTTAGAGCATCCTAAGCCTTAAAGTATCTTTGTTATAAAAGGATCATGGAATCTTGGATAGCAATGTCTTGTTAAATTTAAGATTGGAGTATACGAAGATAAGTGTTGAGTGAAATATAGGATAAGTTCATAATACTTTTTGCACCATTCCAACCAAACTTATTATTAATCATCTTCATTGCTAGTCCCCATTGTTTCATTATTAAAAACAATATCCTTTGGATGATAGACACTTTTTTTTATCACAATATGTCAATAATTTTGTTGAAACATGGAAATCATGTAAATAATTAGCTTTGTTAAAACAGGGAGAAGATAGGATTGAAATTGAGAAGAGAAATTGGAGTTTGTTCTGGCAAAGCCTATCCATCATTCTATATGTTCAAGTAACTAGTAGATGTCACATGTTTTTGATGATTGGTGAGTTGTGTATGTACTTGCTCATTAGGTACTTTTTTGAGTTCCTTATCTTAGTCCATTATTGATGTTCTCACCTTTCTTTAGAGTGATGTACTAAGACGAGAAATGTTCCATAAGATCACATCTTATATTAGTCTTCTACTCTATAGTTTTTAATTCTCAGTTGTTGTTATTAAGGTGCGGCCATGATTTTACAAGAAATAGTTGATAAGCAAATAAGAACAAGACCCCATAGTTTATTATCACTAACCATGGTTCATATCATAGATTCCATCATACACCTAGATTGTTCTATTCTATTTTCATCTCTTAGTAATCACTGCAACACAAGAAGTTGTGTACATGAGTATAGTTCTATATCATAATGACGTTGGGCACTTAACATGAGCAATGGTTTCTAGTAGATATAATATCAAGGACATGTTGTAAGTATTGTGACCAATTGTTATTGTAGATTTCTAATGTCTAAATATATGTGCAAAATTGTAGAACCTTCCTACTAGTAGGAGGATGAAGACAAAAATTACCAAACAGGTTATGTCACTGATTAAGCTTTTTAGAGGTATGAATGTGTATCACCATGCTAAATACTAATTGCAAAATAGTATTTCCATGGAGAAGTATACTACGAAACATTTTATAGTCACATATAAGAAGAGATATTGTTGCCAAAGCTAAAGAAAAGCCTCACTCGATGCTACCAAGCTCCAAATATGATACGACTTAGTCAAATAATTGATTTTATAGTACACGTGGTTATTGGAAGAAGAACATTTGGAGAATATCAAACTACTATTACAAGGGTTCATATAAGAATAGTTGTTGAAGAATGCGAAGAAATGTAGTTTTATGAAGAAAGAGTTGATTTATCTGTGTTTTGTTTTATTGATGGACTAAAGAAGGATCCCAAGAAAGTAAAACCTATTATTGAATGACCAAAATTTGTAAGTAATTTTGAAGCTAGATCTATTCACAGGTTAAGTTTTTAATAGAAAATTTATTAGAAATTTTACTAAAATATGTGTTGCAATTATTAATGTCATCAAGAATGATAAGAAATAATTAAAGTGGATCATTGTAACTGAAGACATTTTGAACTTATAAAGTAGAAAGTAACCTACAAGGTAATTCACATCAGATTCACAGTCACTTGTAATAGACTAAGACGGTTCTTCTAATAATAAACAAGTGTACCTAAAAAATGTGTCATTGTTATTGAAAAGAACTTTACAAAGTCTTTCAAAGATTTAGGAGAACCAACACAATGCAGAAGTTAGTTTAGAACTTTATGTAAATCATGGATAAATTGAAATTGAAATGGTTACAGAATCCTAATCCTTAAAGTATCTTTGTTACAAAACAATCATAGACTCTTGGTTAGCAAACAATGTACTGTAAAATTTAAGATTGGAGTATACGACTAATGTTTTACGTGATATTATGCTAATGGATATTTGACATATTTTGCATTGAAAGTGAATGGTGAAACAAAGAATGGTATTGCAAGAATATTGTCGGTAAATAGTAACCTATTCCTAAAAAATGTTAAGAAGGAAAAGATTTGTTTTATTGCCATGAGAAAAGAAGATACCACAAAAGAAGGAGAAGAAAATCCAACAACCCACCATGAGATTTCTAAGGTGTTTGCAAGGTACAATGAATCTAATTCCAAGAGCAATTTTTTTTTTTTTTTTTTTTTTTTTTTTTTTTTTTTTTTTTTTTTTTTTTTTTTTTCTGTAGAGTTCGATAAATTCTGTAAGGAACATGGGATTGAAAGACACGAAACAACTCTGTACACCCCTTAGAAAAATGGAGTTGCAAATAGGATGAATAAGACATTGATGGAGAGGGCTAGGAGTATGCTTAGTGGAGTTGGCCTAGAACAAAGTGTTGAGGCAGTAGCCACTACTTGCTACTTGATTAACAGGTCTCCTATATTCGTACTACTTGATGATTTTTCTGACACCAAGCCCTCCTTTAGATTCACGGTGCAAACTTTATCCCAGCCAACAAGGAATATTCTTTTCTTCTGTTCTATTCTACACCATAGGAATCTTCTTTGAATTTGTTCTAATTTCTCTGCCAGCTTCCAAGAATATTTACACAAAGAAAGTAGGTACACAAAGGTACTTTGGAGAGAGGCTTTTAGAAGTTGAATCTTTCCAACTTGACTTTCTAGGATACAAGATTCCTTTGGATTTTTAATGAGGTTGTTTAAAGTAGAGATGTGGATTTTACCTTGAGTTAGAAGCATACCCAGTTAGTTAGCAAGGAGTTCCTAGATTCTACAATTAAGAGTCCTTGCTATATTAATTTGAAGTCTTAGAGGAATATTAAAGAAAAAAATTCCACTCTTATCCAGACTTATTTGTTGACTTGAAGCATGGGCGTAATTAGTCCAAAATTAATGTTCTCACCTTTCTTTAGAGTGGTGTAATAAGAGGGGGAATGTTGCATAAGATCACATCTTATTTATTGGGTTTTTAGTCTATATTTTCTTAATTAGGTTGTTGGTATTAAGGTATGGCCATGTTTTTTAAGAAATAGTTTCATAATCTTGGTTAGTAAATAATGTCTTGTGAAATTTAAGATTAGAGAATACAAAGATAAAGCTTTATGTGATATTATGCTAATGGATGTTTAACATGTTTTGTTGTGTAGACCATGGAAATTTGATAAGAATGTTATCCATAAGTAAGTTGAATGATGTTGGTGTGCAGGTAGTTTTCTCCAATGGAGGATGGAAGATGACTAGAGGATCTATGGTGCTTGCTAAGGGTGTTGGAATTGACACTATGTTTCAGCTGGAAGCATGCACAGTTCATTGCAATAGTTCTTTTATTACAAAGAAGAGGACTTTAGAGTCTTCATCCTACGTATTGGAACCAACAAAAAAGAGGCGTGTTGCATCTACTTCTGATGGACCTGCCTTTTGGGTACCTAAGGGTACTTATCTTATGGAAATGAAACTTCATGTTTGAGAAAATAATGATATGGCATGGGAGAATTGGCCATATTGGTGAGAAGGGTCTTAGGGCCCTAAAAAATAAAAATCTTACTTGGGGGATGAAAGATAATGCTTTATGTGATATTATGTTAATGATGTTTGTCATATTTTGTTTCATAAACCCTAGCAGTTTGATAAGAATGTTATATACAAGATGAAAATTAAATTACTTCTAGGTTGACAAAAGATGGAGAGAAATGTACTTTTAGCATTGAAAGTGAGTGGTGTAAGAAATAATGTTATCGAAAGAACATTGTTCGTAAATAGTAACCAATTATTAAAGAATGTTAGGAAGGAAAAGATTTGTTTTGTTGCCACGAGAAAAAAAGATACCACAAAAGGAGGAGAAGAAAATCCAGCAACCCATCTTGATATTTCTAAGTTGTTGACAAGGTAAAACGACATTGTTTCTAACAATTTTTCTGAAGCTTTACAACTAGTGAAAATTTTAAATCATAACATGGATCTAATTCCAAGAGCAAATTTACCTAATAAGGCACATAATAAAATTGACACAAATTGAGAGTGAAAAACTAAGCATAACAATTGCAAAATTGTTCAAGAGAATATTGGTAAGATAAAGTTTCTATCTGTGTGCAGTACCAATAATATTTGTCTTTCATGATACTAGAAGACAAAGGATCAAAAGTGATTAAAAGTGAAGAACATTTGGAAAATATCAATCTAATATTACAAAGGTTGAGAGAAGAAAAAATGTTCATGAATAAGAAGAAATGTACTTTTATGAAAAAGACTTCCTTTATCTAAGGTTTTTTTATCTCTTGATGGACTGGAGATGGATCCTAATATTTTGATGGGTTATTCCAAGTCAATTGTGATGTGTTTGTAATAACCACAACATAAGAAGTTGTTTACATGAGTATAGTTCTTTATCATAATGATGTTGAGAGCTTAACATAAGCAATGGTTTTCAATAGATATAATATCAAGGACACGTTGTAAGCATTGTGACCAGTTGTTCTTGTAGATTTCTAACGATGTCTAAAAATATGTGCAAAATTATAGAACCTTCTTACTAGTAGGAGGAGGAAGATAGAAATGAGCAAACAGGTTATGCCATTGATTGAGCTTTTTAGAGGTAGGAATGTGTATCACCATGCTAAATACTAATTTCAAAATATTGTTTCCGTGGAGAAGTATTCTATGAAACATTTTGTAGTCAAATATATATATATATGATTTTATAGTATTCATGATTATTGGAAGAAGACAAAGGATCAAAATGGAGTAAATGTGAAGAAGAACATTTGGATAATATCAAACTAATATTACAAGGGTTCATATAAGAATAGTTGTTGAAGAATTCAAAGAAATGTAGTTTTATGAAAAAAGAGTTGCTTTATCTGGGTTTTGTTTTATTGATGGATCAAAGAAGGATCCCAAGAAAGTCAAAGCTATTGTTGAATGACCAAAAATTGGTAAGTAATTTTCAAGTTAGCTCTATTCATGGGTTAGCTAGTTCTTACTAGAAATTTATTAGAAATTCTACTAAAATACGAGTTGTAATTACTAATGTCGTAAAGAATGATAAGAAATAATTCAAGTGGACGCTTGTAAATAAAAGACATTTTGAACTTTTAAAGAAGAAAGTAACTTACAAGGTAATTCACATCATATTTAAAATACGTCACCCAGAAAAACAATGGATAGAGATTGAAACCATGTCGCAAAATGAACCGATAAAATGTTCGTTATGGTGAGGAATGTCCAGAGGTTGTGGAAGGTTGTTTAAAGGGATTATTTGTTTGAGTGGATTTGAAGCTCATAGAACATTTAAGTGTAATCAATCAAAAGTAAAATATGATTGAAGATCTAAAAGAATGACAATAGAAACACATGTTGATGAAGAAGTTTATTCTAGTAATAACCAAGTGCGCCTTAAAATTATTCAAAAGATGTTTACAAAGTCCTTGAAAGATTTAGGAGAACCAACACAATGCAAAAGTCAATTTAGTACTTTATGTAAAACTTTATGTGAAGAGATTGATGAGGATTGATAAGTATGACAGTATATGGTGTTGTCATTGATGGCAACCCATTATTGATGACAATCCATGGCACAGATGCAAAAGTGTTGGTCCAGAGAAGACCAGATGGTTTTGATAATTAACTAAGTCCCAGAGTGCAGTTTCAGTGTTCAGTGAACTAGTTTTTGGGTCCACATTGCTCCACTACGAGGAATCTAGTTATGCAGTTTTGAGGTAACATTAGTACGTGCTGGAAGACTCTAATTCCAAAGTTTCATGACTTGATGTCTTCCACAATTGAAGATAATGTTGACAGAGTATCAGACTCTGTAATGGCAGTGTTAGTGATACAAAGTGTATGTTGAAATGCTTCGCATTCCACCACGGATGAACATTTTGTTATGCGGATTTGTGGAAGTGTTTACAGGTGTCAGAGGTGTGTACATTCCTAGTGGCGAGAGTTTTGGTGATCCGCGTGTCAAGGTATGGATGAACAGTTGGCTTATTTTGTTATTACCTCACTAGTGGTGCCGACCTAAGCATTTTAAGATTGTGCAGAGTTGAGTTATGTATGGAGCGGAATCATGGGAATTATTATAGGTCATGCTAACCTATCTTAATGTGTTATACACTTTAGTTCTTTCCGCAAGGCGTATATGTTAGTGTTTTGAGCCGACAAGTTTTGAGGATGCATAGTACATCTAATTAGGTAGACCTAATTGATGTATTGGATTGTTGTGGTATATATACAAGGTTGATTCCTTGCATGGAAGAGATATGATGATGAGTAGTGTTTGAATATGATAGAGCAGAGGGCAAGGTACGAAGTGCGCATAATTAGTTTGAAGGCATGTTTTGAGCAGAGAAAGAAGACTGCATTATCAACATAAGTCAGATGTTTCCTTTGCAGCAGTCCATATATTTATCCTTGTAAATCCTAAATGCAATGAGCAGAATATTCAGGGAGTAGTAGCTTCCTTGGGGTTTTACCCTAAATCAAAGTTGTAATTACAACGAGCACAAAATACAGGGAGTGGTAGCTTCCTTAGGTTGCAGCCCAAAAACAAAGTTGTAACATTTTTACAGTGAGCATAATATATTGTGAGTTAACACTCACTGTGGTTTTTCCCTATTTTAGGGTTTTCCATGTAAAAATCCTAGTGTTCTTGTGTTTTTTTTGTGCTGCATGATTTACTCTCTATTCTCTAAGTTATTTAGTTTTATCTGCAAATAAATGTTTAAGTTTTAGTTTGTGTTGATTCCCCCCTCTCAGCACCTTGTTGTGTTAAACAAGGATTTATTGGCACAACAAAGGAAATTCAACCTAGGGCAACATCATAGTTACTCCAACTACCACTCATAGGCTCACAAGTAGACCTCTCCAGTATCTCACCATTGCAGAAGTTTCAATTGGGAGGCACATTCCATAGCACAACAAGAGAAGAAATCTTGAAACAACATGTGGAAAGCACAAAGCAACTAGAGGAGGCCATAAGTACAATTCAGAGTAAAGTTCCTTAGCTTCGAAGAAATACAACATTATCACTAGGGTAACAACTAAGACAACTATTGGATGGGGTAGTAACAAAAATGGATAATTAGGCTGCCACAATTGGGAAAAAAGTCACAACATAGATGGAGAAAAACACAATGGATGAGGTTAGAAGGAAACGTGCCACAATGTAGACATAGTTAGAAACTCACATGAACACCCTAGAGATTATGGCAAATGATATCAACACATTGTATCAATTCTACCTCCAATGGCCCACACTAACAAAAGGACTGAAAAATTAGATAGACCAAATGGAGATACAAATACTACTAGTGGCAGACACATATGATGCAATGTAGGACATGGATGGGACAAGGGCACGAATATAGACTATGCATACTCAATTACAACAACTACATGACCAAAGACAGCTAATCAAATCCCAAATCAAATAACTTTGGGAGGTAGTGAGCCTTAGACTTGCACATGTGACTAGACTAATTTGGGATGCAAAGAAGTCACTCCAACAAATTCAAATCCCAACCACTATTGTAGAGGCAGAGAAAACATTAACTCAAACACAGTTAAATACAAGTGTTATAGAAAACAAAGAGCCAATGGGATATCACATTTACACAGTTGAAGGAAATATATAAGAACATTTTGCTTGCAAACTAATCATTTTCTCATGTCTTGAGGACAAGACATGGTTTCAAAGGGGGGATGATGTTGGAAGCAATGAATATTGCATCCAAAAGTCACTGCACTTGGCCACAAAAGGGATGTGGAGCATAAGGCTAACTAGGCCTAGTAGACAAAGTCATCTTTTCTAAGGGACACATCCCCATTGTAATAATATGTATATAGTAACATAGGAATAAAAGTAAGAAGTAATAGAGAAATAGAATAGAAAGAAGAGTAGAGAAGAGATTGTACATCTGACATTGTAATACATGAAGTTTATATATATAAAGGATGAGATATGGTTTTGGATGTTTAAAGTGAATGTTTAAATTCTGTGTTATGAATTATCTATTATATTAAGCTATCACATGATGTTACTTCCTATCGCAAACCCTCTGATCATTCTCTTACTATAGTCACTGGGGTATAAACACAACATGCAATACTCCAGGACCCAAAACTTTGTCTATGACTTCACTTTTCTTATCAACATAGACTAATAATACCCATGCTAAAAATGGGGATGGAACATTCACATATTATCTACATCACATACAAGGGTTCCAAGCAAACATACATGAGAGATGATCAACCTCTAATCATAGCATACATTTGCCAATCACATCAATGCATGGGTCACCAAGCAAGTACACATGGGTTCCTACCAACACCATCTATGCATACACCTTCTAGACACATCAAACACATAGAATTCCAAGCAAGCATGCACGAGGGTTTTACCAACACTATCAATGCATGCACATGGGACATCAACACATCATCTAAGAGGCAACCATAAATAAGATTGAAGGACATGCCAATCAAATATGCACTACAAAATCACATGCACACATCGAGTATGCAATTCAATGCATAAAGGAAGAGAGGAGTGTCACATGATCTAGCGATGGAGTATTATCATGGGTATCAACACCAATCATTTTAGTATTATCTTATCTTAACCTCTCCTTGTCTCAACCTCACTTAACACACAACTAGATGGGAATGAGATCCCACTCCATCCTAGTCTAGAGACTTCACCTTCTATGGCTATACAGTCACAAGCACATAAATAATTAACATCGAGAACCAGGTCAAAAGTAAGTCACACACAAGGCCAATTGATTGTCCAACCCAATTCCATGCTAATACTATATTCCACAAATACATCACACCTTGAAATGCAAGATTTCTATTTTCATATTCTAACACATACAAACCTTTTTAAGAACCTTCAATATTTCAATGCCAAAACTTCTAAATTTTCAAACATCAAACCTTAAGAATTCAAGGACGCCCTTTCAAAATCAAGGGCATGAAAAACACTCTTTTCCAACCACATAGAGATTTTAAAGATTTTTTTCTATGGTTTCAATGTAACATAAAAATCCCCAAATAAATAAATGGGTATTATTGATATGATTCCCATTAATCCAACAATCCACCCACGTAATCTCTCCCTATGAAAGTGAAAGCCAATGCATCCACTTAAGGTGGGAATATCAATTGCACAATAACACACATACAAAGGGGGTGAAGGTTGAACCCTTACTTTTAATTGAAAATACCACAAAGGAGAGGAGGGATTATGTTATGGATGAATCTCCTTCCAAACACAACTCCTCCCATCATGTCCAAGCCACAATAACATCCCAAGGAAACCATTATGCCAACAATGTAACGCCCTGCCAAGAACCCCAGAGGACAACACTAAACTAGGTCAAATTAATGGAATATTTTTTTTTTCAAGGCGAATAATAACAAAATGCATAACATAACATAATAATCTAAACCTAGGTCCTCTAAGGTTCCTCAATTGCGCTACTCATAAATCGAGATTACAAGAAACAAAGGTTATCAATAACAAAAAAAAAACTATATACTAGCCTAAGGCCCTAAGGGGCCGACCTAATGTCTCAGGGGCTCATCATGGCCTTGCTTACGTATGCATAACGAAGAGACTTTGTAGTTTGAACCTCAACTTACAACCATAAGATGGTTTCATACAAATCAAAACCTATAAGTTATTATTTACTTAATATCAACATCATCTCCAAGTAACACATACACATTTCAAACCATACTTGAGAGAAGTTGAAAATTGAGGTTTGACTATTTGACAATATACTCATCGTCTAGTAATACTGAGAAGGAATTTACATTCACAACAAAACTTATTGATGCAAGTAGATATACATTATATCATTAACAGGGGTAGTTCAACGTATTTATATCAATTCAAAATACATGCATAAAAATGGTGCTAATTAGCTTAAACCTAAACTAGGTTTCATAATTTGATCTAGGATAGAGGTTATCATTTTCACAATAACAAGCATCAGATCTATACAAGAATATAGCTTAGCAATACAAACGTATAAAATGAGTTCATTTCTTTCATATAGGTCTAACTATGCAATAAATTCATAAGGCAATAGTTCACTTCTTAATAAGAATACTTACTTCAATAGATCCGCATGAATACACAAATCAAAAGATAATAAAACCAAGGAGGAGATTTTATATGTTAGGAACCCGTGTTTAACCCTTCTCTTTACTTTGTTAGTATATTACTTTTGAACGCATATGCTTTGTAAGTCGTCTCGTGAGTATATTGTATTATCCCACATTCATGGGAAGTAATAGTTATTTACATTAGACTTAGTATATAAGTACGTGTTGAGGCCAATGAAGGTATCCACGAATTTATTATATTGAGCTTGCTCAAAGGAGGTTGCCCCCTTGAAGTGGCCTACGATCAATAAATTCCTTCTATGTTTTTGCTATTTATATATTTCTATTATTTCATGCATTTTAATTATATTGTTGCATTAGGTTCCTCTCATCTGATATTTTCTTGGGCTTGCTGGGTGGAATTTCTATCAAATTTTTTTCCATAGTAGCCTCCATGCATTGTGATTATTACAGTAGTTCTTTCTTTTTCGCATCTGTATTGTTCATTTCAATTACAGATTTGGATTAGGGAATATCCCTATCTGCTTAACTGTGGGAAGTGCCTGGGCATATAGCCCTAAAACTCATTGTGAGGAGTACCACAGGAACCCTGAAGTAGCTGGCCCATTGAGAGGACCTGCCAGTGGAAAGGGCAACGACCCCTACTTGATCGACTAGTTCCCATCCATGAGGTAAACCAAGAGTTGTCGTTTGTGGCAAAGCAGTTATCAATTTTACCTGAGCCGTGGAGTGAGGGGTACACAAGCCATTAGACAACATTGGTGGCCGAGTGACTCCACTGAACTTTTAGGAAGCCGAACATACTTGGGGCCCATATCTATTGACAACTGGCAAATCGCATATTGAATCCGTCCATAGCAGTTGGCAAATCGTAAAAAAAAACTATTTTTTCGCCATATCTTCCTTGCTTTAGCTCCGTTTCCTCTCAAAATTCACTGGAACCCCTTAAATTTCATTCTGCATATTTCCTTCCTTGAGGATCCCAAATTCCACTTATCAAAGCCAAAAATCCCACATTTGTCTATTTGTAGGATTTGCCATAACTTCTTCGATTCTCACCCAATAGCCTTCAAATTTTACCATAGTGTTCATTTCATATTTTTGCTCCTTTGTCCCTCTTCGACAAATTTTCCCATTCTTTCACCCCGCTTCTGAAATCCCCATTTTCTGCTTCCCTTTCCCTCAGAAAGTGTCCAAAACCTAGTCAAACCCCAATTACCCATCAGAGTTTTTTCCAAATCCAAATTTTACTTTACTAAAAAAGTTTCTGTTTTTATTTTTCTACCCATTCCCAAAAAAAAAAAAAACTCCTGGTTATGGTTGTCACCCGCACAGGAGCAAAAAACATGGAGGATGAACTTGCAACCCAAAAGACCAAACTCCAAGATTTGGATGAAAAAATTCTCAGCTTCAATCTTCAGCATTCAGCCATGAACAATAAACAACAGCAAGAGTCTTCTGTAGACACTGGGTTCTCTTCTTCCAGCAATTTTCATGGGCCGAAGCTTGATTTTCCTCGCTTCAATGGTGATGATCTGATTGGATGGATATACCGGGCAGAATAATATTTCAGTCTGCATAATACAATCTATCTAACAGGGCTATGTGAATGACTCTTCATTATCTCAAATCATTCAATAGTTGGCCAATAACCCTTCTGTTGTACCACATTACTCTTGGGATGGTTCTTCTCTGAGATATAAGGGTTGTCTAGTGCTTCCCCAGAGCATAGATCTTCAACAGGCTGTCTTCTATGAACTCCATGCTTCTCCATTGACAGGGCACTCTGGGTTCCTCAAAACTTATGAGTGGGCGCGGCGTAACTTCTTTTAGAAGGGAATGAAAAGGGCAATTCAATAGATGGTGGCTGAATGTGATACCTGCCAATGCAACAAGGGTGAAACAACACTCCTTCCTAGATTGGTCGAACCCTTGCCCATCCCTACACAGATTTGGACAGATATTTCTATGGATTTCATTGAGGGGCTCCCTAAATCTAGAGGGAAGACAATGATCTTGGTTGTGGTTGATCGCCTCTCTAAATATAGTCATTTTTGTGCCCTCAGCCATCCCTATACCGCCTCCTCAGTCGCACAAATTTTCATGGACCAGATCTTTCGTCTTCATGGCATCCCTTCTTCCATTGTCTCAGATCGTGATGCAACTTTCACCAGTCATTTTTGGATAGAACTATTTCGACACACTGGCACCAAACTGAAGATGCGTTTGGGGTATCACCCACAAACAGATGGTCAGATTAAAATTATCAACAAATGTTTGGAAACTTATCTTTGTTGCTTCACCTCAGAACAACATCAATGGGCAAAGTGGCTCCCTCTCGCTGAATGATGGTACAAAACCTCCTACCACACTGCATCTAAAATGACTCCATATGAAGTAGTCTATGGTCAGGCACCACTAATGGTCCTTCCATACACCCCCAATAGTTCACCAGTTCAAGTAGTTGACACGGTTCTCTGAACCTGGGATTAGATTCTTCACATCTTGCAGTACAATCTTCACATGGCAAGAAATCGAATGAAACAACAAGCCGATCAACATCGTTCTGAGCGCACTTTTCAAGTAGGTGATACGGTTTTTCTCGTCTATAGCCATACAAGCAATCATCCCTGAAACTCAAAGGGCGTCATAAGCTGGCTCCAAAGTTCTATGGGCCATATAATGTTCTTCAGAAGATTGGGTCAGTTGCTTATAAATTGGAGCTTCCTCCTCACATTCATCCAGTATTTCATGTCTCTTGTCCAAAGAAAGTTCTTGGCACCAACATCAGAGCACAAATTGTTTTACCAGAACTAGATAACGAAGGATCCATCATTTTGGAGCTGAAGGCAATCCTCAACAAGCGCACTTGTCAGCTTCGTTCTCGATCCATCACAAAGGTATTAATTCAATGACACGGAATGCAACCAGAGGATGCTACATGGGAACCACTCCTTCAGATTCAACAATAATTTCCACATCTTAAGCTTTGAGAACAAAGCTTTTCTAAGAGGGAGGGGATGTTAGGAACCCGTGTTTAACCCTTCTCTTTACTTTGTTAGTATATTACTTTTGGATGCATATGCTTTGTAAGTCGTCCTATGAGTATATTGTATTATCCCACATTCATGGGAAGTAATAGTTGTTTACATTAGACTTAGTATATAAGTACATGTTGAGGCCAATGAAGGCATCCACAAATTTATTGTATTGAACTTACTCAAAGGAGGTTGCCCCCTCGAAGTGGTCTGCAATCAATAAATTCCTTTTGTGTTTCTGCTATTTATATATTTTTGCTATTTCGTGCATTTTCATTATATTGTTGCAGGAAGTTCCTCTCATTCTACTATCATTTTATTTCAAAACCTAAGAATATCTCAAGCTTAGGATATAGTTCAATATGAGGTCTTTAGTTACGATGATATGCTTGACTAATGTCGATGTTGAGATTTAATATACCTAGCATAATCATCTATTGATGGTAATACTAGTGCATTAAGGGAGAGAGAGAATTGAAAAGATAATCCATCTACAGTACTCGATAACACTAAATCCACTATTAGATACTAGGCCTATCAAGATAGACACAATTATACTACTAAGGTTCCTATGCATTAAATAATATCGACATTCAAATGCCCTTACAAGTGAAGAGTTTTAAATATTAACTTAGTAAATAAGAATATTGCCATTCAGTTAAAAGCACAATGCCATCATCCCTATGGACCGTTTGTAACAACTTTAATAGGTTGCTCAATAGAAAATACCTTATATCACCCTATCAACATATTTGGAACCTTTGGTTAAAAACAAGGTATCTCACAAGATATAATCCCAACTAGTTTGGAGGGGATATAATCAACCCCTAAAGTGGACTTCAATTTTTTGTAGGATAGTTTAATAATTTAAAACATAATCATTTCACGAACTCATGTGCATTCACTTGCTATTGTCCTACTTAAGGAGGAATCTCTTAGCATTCTTGAGTAAAACATGAGGAGTACCTTCAATCAAGAAAATTAAATTTAATAAGATTGCTATGTGCCTAATTTAAGTTCATTGTATTCCTCTTAACATTAATTAAATTCAATCTATGTATATCAAATCTTATTTGAATTGGCTGAAGAGACCAAAATTGGCTTTTAGAAACCTTTTCCTTTGTTTCAAGGTTTTGAAATATATCTCTATAAACTCTATTTTTGGTACCATGAATTTATCATGTAGACCTAAGTTAATATTTCAATGTTATCATTCAAACTTGGGTTCACAATTCATGGAGCACTAGGGAGCTCTCTCAATATATTCAGTTACATAGCACTTTCACTTAGGAATATGTGTAAAATTTATTTGCATTGAAACATACATGTCACATGGGTATGGATTACATTGTTGATGACAAAACGTCGAGCACTTCAACACTTGTAGTGTCAAATTGTTTGTAGTGAACAAGAATCAACCCCATTAGACTCAAACAATGGTTTACATCTGGATTTGAAATAATTGTAAACTAGGTTGGATAAATCCATCGATTCTAGTAATTAAAGACCTCTCAAATGTCCAATGCTCCCTAAACAATTTACATCACAACTTATTTTACCCAAAACTTATTTTTAAATTCACTAATTTAGATGACATAAAATGCTCAGGATTTAAACTTTTAAAGAATGAAGTAAAAACCCTACTGGTCAAAGGCTATTAAATCCACCTAAGATCTATGCATTGTGTAATAGTTCTAGAATCCAAATACAATAAGCAAATAGCATGGCATGATAGCTATTTAAACTAAGTGCTTCAAGAGGTGTCATCTCAAGAGATGAATTGATTGTAGGATACACACAAAATGGATTTAATGTCAAGGCCTTAGAAACTTTCATTCATATGCATTTGGCTCGTGTAAAGCCAAATTTCACTACCTTGGCCAACGTCCACCCTGCGTGCACCAAATGGGAGCTTTGCAATAGGGTATGAACATCCAATCAACGCATAATGGTAGGGGATTATTGTCAGATATGATAATGGGGAATATTAAGCGCAAAAAATATATACAAATTCATATATTATAACAAAAGTTTCTTTCAAAGATAACTATATGCATTTACAGGCCGCGACTGGGTTTGCATATTCAAAACATTTCATTCATTAATACATAGTACCAAAACCATTCAAAGGTCTAAAGTAAATTTACAACAAAAATCTTCTTGTTAACATATAATACATACATAAATGCTAATATAAATTAATTAGTATTAACATCTCATAATGCCATTTCTCATATTCATCTATTCCATATAGATCATATAAAAGAGAGAAGGTGAATTCCTTGCCACTAGATATTATTCATTTTTATGCAATCATATTATTAGATTTCTAATTCCTATGCTTACACTCATTCATGGTTTAGAGACATACCTGTCCTTGTTGATTGGCTATATTAATTCAGATTAGAACCTTGCTATTTTGGGACTAGCATATCACTCAGATTTATCTACTCTCCTTGCAGATATTGATTTGTTATCCTTTTCTGGTACAACTATGTTTTAACAATTGTTCTGAACTTAATAGCGCACAACAAATATGTGCTAATTTAGCTGACTTGGATTTGTAAATATTCACTCATTATTGTCGTCAGTTTTAGGTGGATGTTTATGTTTATCTTCTCGTTAGCAAACTAATAGTATTGAGAAATTTCAAGACTCAACAAAGTGGCATATCGCTTACATGTTAATTAAGCAACAGAGTTGTTTTGGGGTGTACCATAATTGGCAGCCAGTTGTTGAGCCAATAATCGGGGCTTTCCATTGAATATCAACAACATAACTCAATTTTTTTTTCATGTTACCTGTAATATAAGCTATAATTGACATGTATGTCGTTATATTCACCGTGAATATGATTGATCTCATAGGACTTTTTCAACTAAATGGAAGGGTCAATCATTGTATGAGTCGTATTCCGTATTAAGTTTATGTTGTTACTTGTGAGTGGATGCCTAGCACAGGGACATGAAGTATATGAACAACTAATTTAACTTAGCTGATGTTACCAATCTTTTGTGGAACTCTTGAGCCTTGGCATCTCTGTAATTTTTGTATGATTCCTCAACTAAAATAAATTCATCCCTGTTTAGAGTTAGAACGCATGGTGTGAGAGAGGAGAGAGTGGACGAGAGGAGCTTTTATAGTTGTGTATAATCGCAAGAAACTAGAGACATAAGCATATTCAACTCAGACTATTTCATTCCCCAAGTTCCACTTGTATGACCACAAATAGCTGGCGAAGTCCAAGCAAGAGGGTATACAAGGCCGCAACCAGTTTAATTGATGTTAGCAGGGCCGAGCATGTTCGTTAAGCAATATAATCCTACCATGTTTAGCCCTAAGGCACTATCACGGGCTCCTCTACCTTTTATTCCTTATTATCCTCCCCCCCATCCTCATTATGCACTCTCGTATAAGTATGGGAGGCTCATCCCTTTCAAGGGACATCGCCCTTTAAATGGAGGCACCAACTCCTTTCAAAGGGTCGACCCTCTATAACACAATTCATAATGATATTCATATTTATTTTATATTTATATTAGTAATTATATCTTATAATAATAACAATTAATATTAATAATTATAATTTATATCATTTTGATATTTGATAATTATGTTTGCTATTTATATTTATAATCATATATTTGACTATTAGAATATTTACAATATATAGTTTATACCATATAAGTATATTCGACTATGAATCTTAATGTCATTTATATCTTTAATTTAAATGATTAAAATTCATAATTGATTCAATTAGACATTAGCGATATGGGGACATGATAGTCCTCCCAAGAAATGAGGAAATTTAACGACATACCGTTATGGATTGCATACCACAGTGGCATCGCCTTTTGCATAATGACTATACAGAGACAACTAGCAAGCTAGGGTTTTAGTTAAGATTTAACAGAACTAGGATAATAAGAAATATTGAAAGATATCAAATGCCGACACTAATATCAATCTACTAGATTAAAACATATCAGTAGGAAAGCCAAGCATCTCCAGGATCCAAAGCCAACTACCTGCACATCTACGGTGAGAATGGAGGGGCACTCCAAACAAGGAGAGGGGGAGAAATGAAGGATCCACAAGAAGGGGAGGAGAGAGTAGTCACTCAAAATCCCATGCCCTAACCAAACAAACCTACAAAAAACCATTACAAATCTCAACAAGATGGATAAGGGGGCAAGAAAAAGAGGAAAATATGAAGCCCCAAGAACTCCTATGCCCAAACATGCAATCCTCCCATAAATTCAATGCCCAAATGGGTCTTTTTCTTTCTTTTATGCAAAACATTTATCTTTTTCCTAGATTAAATAATATAATTTATTTTATTAAAGAATAAACTTTTACATTCCTTTATAATATAAAGCAATTTCTATGAAGATAGCACACAAAACATACAAATCTTCCATAATTATTAATATGATTTTCCAAATAAAACCCACATTTCAATTTTTCACAAAATGACATCAAACAACATGCAAGGCACAATAATTTATAATTTAAATCAATCACCAGCGTAAATTTCATTTCACTGGCAAACTACAATTTATGGAAACAATCAAATATAATTAAATCGTACGAGTTAGGCAATTTTACAGAAAACACACAAACACGTTTATGATTTTTCACATGACTTGGGAATTTGTAATCAACTAATTTGGATTTAGGCTCACAAGGCCGCACAAGATACATCTCATAAAATAAACTTGAGTGAGACAAAAAAATAAAACATAACACTTTTACTCAAGTTGATTATATCCAATTAATCACCGTTGGGGAATCCTGTGTCTACACACTCAAGGAAAACATCAGGCATACCTATCCAATACAATACAAGATAGTTAAAGCACGTTATTTAAATATATCCACTAATGAGATAATATCAAAATCCACATCTAGCTAAAAATCATCTAACACTAGCATGACATAGATATACAAATGCAGAGTAAACAATCACGATGTTGAATTCAATGAACATAGGTAAAATCACATGTCATAATACAAATATTGAAGTTAAGACACTATTGAGTCCATACGTATAAAAATCTGCACACATGTATATATACACATACATATGTATTTCACACACTCAAGGCAAAGCATCAAATCTAATAACAGAGATCATAACCGAAGAAACATATAATGACCCATAAGGACATGTAATCTAGCAAGGAACGTATCCATCTTATAATTACTTCATATCAAAATCAACTCAACATAACCTTTAATCCAATCATAGAAAAAATGGGACAAGGCAAGAGTTAACATATGCGTGGGAACTACAAATTTAGAGGGCTCTAAGCTGTTAGATGTGTTGAAATCAACACTAGCAAAAAATAAAAAATCCATCATGGAAGGAACTTGCAAAATCTTTTTGAAGGAAAGGATTGATAAGACAAAGTGGTCTTAGGCTTATGTAAACTTTATTGCTAGATAGAAAGGTTCTTCTGCATCATTAGATCTAATGATGGATGATAGATGATGAAGCAAGATGTTGAGTTAGTAGGATCACTTAATTTTTTTTTTTCCAAAGGAAGGAAAAGGTCTACCAAACGTTCAAAGGGAAGAACTTTGCTCACTTCTTCATTTTGCAAACCATGTATATTGAATTCCATAATAGTTAACAGGGTTTGCCAAAGCTTGGAAGGGGAAATTGTTGAAAGGAAATGAAAGTGGAGATCTATCAGAGGAAAATATGAACCATCCAAAAAAAATGGAAGGAAAAGATCAACTTGAAGGAAACCACAAGGGAATGCAATTGAAAATACATTACAATATCCTTAGAGTCCATCCCTTGAAGAGTTTTGCTTGTTTAGGATAAAAATGCCAAATTGTAATAGTTGTCACTTGTCTAACACATATTCCCCTTCCAAATTGCAAGGTGAGCTATGAGAGTGCTTGAAAGAACCCTTGCATAAAGAATTGGTTTAAATACAAGGTTGTGAGTTGGCATTAAAATCTTGTGAAGATAGAATACTAGCCATAGGAAACACTCTTGAAAATCATGGTTTGCCAACCTCATTATAGGACTCACTTGAAGCACAAACAATTTCTAGTTGCATTAACATTAAATTCTTAGCTTTCTCAATGGTTTGAGTGCTAAAATCAATATTAAAGGCTAGGGCTTTATGTGGCAAGTTGTTACTAGCTATGGGGCTAATGCCTTTGTTAGGGGCAGTGTAGCCATCCTTTTGACTGCCAACCTGTAAGTACCAAAATCATGCACATGCCTACATGACAACCCAGTGATGATAAAGAGGTTCCTAATCATAGCCACATAGGCATGAATTAACCTCCTCTCAATAGCTTCATTCTTGGTGACATGTCCTCGCCTTCTGTTCTTCTCTTTTCTTAGCCTTTGTTTTTGTGTTTCCAATTCTTTCTTTCTTCTTGTCAAGCCTTTCAAATCCTTGATGAGGTCATTATAGTTTCTCAATTTCCCATCATTTAATCATTAAAATTTAATTCAGGTTAGTGTCCAAGGTTATATGCAATAGGATTTTGAGATCTTTAGATGAAAATTTTTCTTAATGAATTTCTTACACTAGTCTATTCTTCTACTAAATTCAAAATCACATTTAATCTAATTTTGCTAAAAAGGAAACACACTTGTATGAAAGTTAAAAACTTGATTAATCTATGATTAACAAAAAGGAAACACACTTGCATGGAAAATAAATGCACTTGCTTAAAGGGAAGACACACTTTGCATAAAAATAAAGGACAATTTCTTTTCTGATATAGGTGAATCACAAGTGCTTACATGTCTTTACATGGAAAATAGAACAACAAGATTTACTTTGGAAAGAGAATGTAAACACAAATGCAATACTAAGAAAATAGAAAATACCATAATGGAATCCTTCTTCTTCAGGGAGAATGAGTGCTACCTCACCTTCAGGATCAGTTCTTCAACTCTACTAAAATGCTAAACTTGTGTTCTTTTCATTCATAAGAGAAAATAACAAAAAATGGATTGTACAGTTTTCTATATTTTGTTACTGTGATATATCTAGTTCTTCATTGAACTAACTCTATTGGGGGACTAAGGATTATTATTTATATAATCCTATTTTGGGACTACCAGATGCAACTCATGCAGTAGTCTTTTTTTGCTAAATCTAAGGCATAAACTTATACACTTCAATTTTAACTTGAGGTATTTCTAAATCTTAAGAGAAAAGCTAAAGTTTGAACTAAAATTTACATTAGCTATACGATAAATCAAGGTAGTTAAATCCTTTGAAATAGGGTGTGTGTGTGTTGGCATTCCAAAATCGGGCAGTTGAGAGTTACTTCATAGTGGTGATGGCTGAAAGTGCTCCAAGTTGTCTTGTGTTCCATGAAACATGCATCTAGAGGTGGTTCATTATGATTTATCCACCATAAGTGAGGGACATGTGTAAAAGTCATCCATCATTAGTTTGGGTTGGTTTCACCTTCTTCTCGTATATTCTAGAGCTTGGTATGTGCAATTTTGGAGTTATTTATATAGCATCATTAATAACTCTGGAGTTTCTAGACCTTCGTTCCTAGCTCTATATTTGACATAATAAAGACATATATATGTAGAAAGTAGACATTGCATGAACATCCAAGTACATTTAACATCAAAAAGAAATAAGCACAAATACATTATTTATCTTACTTTAAAGTAGTTATAAGTAATTAAGTTCTACACTTAAATCCACCATGTTCATAATTAAAAAAGAAAACAAGCAATATCTTTTAAAAATACTGAGACAATATTATGTCTCATTAATTCTCTTAAGGATGGCCACTTGGGTGACCTGTCCTTAAGTTGTAGGGTCACCCAAGTAACTAGACCTAGTAAAAGGGTCAACCCACTTCCAAAAAGCTATGATCCTATCATATTTGAATGTGTGAAATAACTTTCATTTTTAGCTTTATTTTCCTCATGATTTTCCACACTAACTCATCATCTTCTTGCTTTCTTTTGGTTTCAAACTATTGATCAAATCTTATCTCCTCAATTTGTTTCCAATTTGTCTCTTATTTTCTTTTAGTTTTCTTTAGTTCTCTTTTATTTTATTCTTGTTTTCCTCTTATCCTTTTGCCTATTTTTAGTAGACTTTTCCATTTTTCTTTAGTTAACTCACTCTCTCATTCTTATCTCTTCATCTCTTCCCTTTCATTTCTACCTATAAATATCCCTTCATTCTTCATTGTTTAACATCTTCGAATCATCACAACATGATCTAGAAATCTAGAAGTCTTCAAATCTTCAAAGCATAGTTTACGTTAGAATAGAATAGAAGCTTCCAAGCTTCTCACCCGAAACTTTGAGAGCCTTTTCATTTTAAGCATTTAGCTTTAGCATTTATTTAGGAGGTAGTTTTCATGCATTCTTATGTTCTTTAAACTTAAATGCATAGCTTCGTCCCCTTAGGATTTTTATGCTCATACAGGACCTAGAGAGCCTTTTCCCTTCAAATTTGTTATTGATTCTAAGCAAATTTTCATTTCTTCACATCCCTATTTTATCCCCATCGCCAAGAGGAGGAGACACTTGGCACAAACCTCTGAGGACATCTAACCTAACATTAGTTCTCATTATCAATAGGTTCCTTACTATTTTCTTAGTAATTATCTCACATCTCGCTCTTAAGGAAGTAAAACATTTTTTTTTCTCTTGATAGAATCTAGAGTTAGATTAGAGTTACTTGCTTTCCTTAGATTAAATTTCCTAAACATTTTTTTGTCTCTTGATAGAATCTAGAGTTAGATTAGAGTTACTTGCTTTCCTTAGATTAAATTTCCTTTTTATTCTTACAGTAGTTGCAAATTTATTTAATTAGATTATAACTCAAATCTCAAAAGCACAAAAATATAGTTACATTGCATTAGGAAAAAGCCATATAGGATTGCATACATATTTCTTTTCATACTAATTAGATCACCATAAAAATTAGGAAAAGAATAAATATGCTTGCATTCATTTAGAATTAAATTGCATTTAGAAACTTATTTAAACATTAAAAATATCAAAACATTCAGGCCCTCAATTTCATCATGAGGTATACAATGCCAACATTCAAACATCAAAGAAGCCCTCAGTCTCATCATGAGGCACATAAACTCAACACAACATCAATGTCAACTTAGACATTTGATTACATCAAAACATCTATCTTCTCTGCTCAATACTCAATGTGCCCTAGTGTAAGGGAAGATTGGATAGAATCAATCTTGGAGGAAATTAGAGAAAACCTTCCCAAACAACCAGACCAAATAAAAGAGATAGCCCAAGAACATGAACAAAACTTGAGGCTGATTCAATAGGAAAACGAGCAAAGATAGATAGAGGATTTGTGCAACCAAGAACTCAAACTCAAAGAATTAATCGATCTCGAACAAAGGAGGCTCGATGCTTTTCGCCTCTTCACAAATAACAAACTAAACATGATTAGAGAGAATGGTCCTTTGGGTTACATTAGAATCACCGCAACAACCCCAATTTAATGACTTCAACAACAACAACAATCCTAACATTCAACACACAAACATGATCAACCTAACCGTGATATATGATGTCCTACTCCCTAGAGAACATGACACCCCCTCAGTACTGCAACCATAGTTCATCCTTATTCACTCTTCATCGATTGTGATTCAAAAGTTATCTTAAAGGCTAGCTTGACCTTGGAAGGAGCCAAAGGATAATCTTTGACTTTGAGTTTAGAAGATTAGCAGTGAAAATAAGTATTGAGAAGATTAATGTAAAGCACATGCTAGACATGGTGTATATCACTAATTTGAATCTCAATAGACTCCTTAAGATCTTTTGAAAGACCGATGTTAAGACAACCACATTTTTGTGGATGAGTAGAATAAAACTTATTAGGCTCAACACACAACTCTCCTTAAGGAGGAAGCTATATGGTCTTAGAAGGGATAGCATGACAAGGGCAACCTATGAAATTCAAGCCAAACCAGGGCCCTGAAGGCTTATTGCTTAGACACTACAATAACATGAATGCATGGAGAGAAAACAAGCAATGAGTTGTGGACATACCAAGTTCCATGTTTGAGAATGTCATCCACATGATTAGCTTTAGCCAAGCAAAAGAAAAAGAAACATTTAGTTAGATTTTGGACAATGTCTAGTCTAACTCCTTAGGGAGGCTAAACAATCTTCACCTAATTTCTAAGGATACTTTCCAATGAGTTTCTACTCACAAATTAACTTAATAATCTAAAATGTTCAAGCCACTTACATGAATTATCAAAATTTGGGATTGAAAGAACCACATCCAAAACATATTTAGAAGTCTTACTTTGTGGAGGACTTTGGAGACAAATTTCTTACATTTTTTGATTGGTGGAGCTATCCTTAATCACTCCACAACAAGAAATTTAACATAATAGTTGAACCACTATGATTTGAAGTCTAAAATCCGCTTATGATATGAAAGCTTAAAAACCCACAATAAATACAAGAGATTGAAAAACATTCCATTGAAATTAGTGAAAGTAGTATGACCACTCTATTTAATATCATCCAGTTCAATGGTCAAACAATCAATAACAATTTTACACCTTATCTACAACAAAAAGTGGTAAATAGTTATCCTATTTTTAATGGTCAAAATTGATCTTTAACTATTAAAGTGGATGATATTTAAGAATAGCCCAATATAACATACAAAAGATCCAAGCCAACCTCCTTCCCTCCTGATTTGGCTTTAAAATGGGTGTCTAAAGCAAATATTGTTGGTAAGCGAGGGATTTAATAATTTGGCATTGAGTCATGCAAATGCCATGACTTGTTGCAGCAAAGATCCCATTTTTTTTCAAAAGCAAAGTTAAGGTAGTGATTGAAAGAATGAGTCGGCGGAGGCTCATTTGCTACAGATTAAGGGATATGCCGATTACAGAGCAAAGTGAGAAACCAAGACACATTTTGAATGCTGCAATCCGGCGGTGGAGGAATGGAACTTACCGGTCTTTGTGTTACCAAAATGCTTTGAGCAATTGTAGCATTCAGTCGAAAAGGGCCTTGGAGAAGATATACACACTGTGTGGAGAGAGACGTCTGAAGGAAGCCATTGCATTGCTGCATTCCATGGAACTCGCGAATTACCAGGTTAATCACAATGCCTATGCTTGTCTCTTGCAACGCTGTATTCAAATGAAAGATTTATTTCAAGGAAAAAGACTCCATGCTCACATGCTTAAAACTAACTTTAATCCATGTATAAACATGGGAAACAGTCTCATTAACATGTATTGCAAATGTGACAGTCTCATGGACGCACGCCGAGTGTTTGACAAAATGCCTCTGAAAAACACATGCTCGTGGAACACCATACTGGCTGGATATGCCAAAGTTGGCAAGTTTCAGCACGCATTTCAAGTGTTTGACGAAATGCCTGAACGAGATGCTGTGACATGGACTGTCATGATTGCAACTTATACCCAACTTGGCTTTTGGCGGGAAGCTCTTGAGCTCTACAAGCGAATGCTGCAGGAAGGAACATTGCCAAACCACTTTACCTTCACAAGTGTTGTTAGTGGGTGTACCAACCTAGAAAATTTTCAACTGGGAAAGCAGGTCCATGCTCATATTATTATATTAAGTTTCGGTTCTTATGTTGCTGTTGGCAATTCACTTGTAAGCATGTATGCCAAATGTGGGAACATTGAGAAGGCACACCGTGTGTTTGATCAGATGCCTTTGAGAAATGTCTACTCATGGAATACTTTGGTAGGAATGTATGCTCACTCAGGTAGTTTAGATATTATGCAGCGTCTGTTTGATAAGATGCCAACAAAAGATGTGGTTTCGTGGAATTCCACGATTGCAGGGCATGTCCAACATGGATGCGAGAAGAAAGGCTTAGAATTATTTGTCCAAATGCAACAGGATAGCGTGAATCCAGACTTAATCACTTTCCTTAGCATTCTGACTGCATGTTCCAACATAGAAGCTTTGAAGCAGGGAAAGCAGGTTCATGCCCATGCCATCAAAACTGGACTTGAATTGCTTCAAACTATGGGCAACGCACTTGTGAGCTTGTATGCTAAATGCGGGTGCATAGATGATGCGCGTTTTGTGTTTGACAAGATGCCTGAGCCCAATGTTGTTTCTAGCACTGCTATGATTGATGGATACCTTAAGTGTGGCAGCATAGATTTTGCACGTCAACTGTTTGACAGAATGCCTGAACGTGATATTGTTTCATGGACAGCAATGATTGTAGGATACGCCCAATATGGAGATGGGAATGAAGTTATAGAACTTTTTGAAGAGATGCTACGATCAGGTCTGAAACCAAACAATTTTACGTTTTCATGTATTCTAAGTGTTTTTGCAAGCCTTGCTGATTTAGAAAAGGGCAAGCAGGTCCATGCCTACACAATCAAAATTGGGTTTAATTCCCATGTGTCTGTTGGTAACAGCCTTGTTACAATGTATGCAAAATGTGGTGTCATAGAAGATGCAAATCAAGTGTTTAGACATATGCCTGAACAAGATGCTGTTTCATGGACGGCAATAATTGCAGGAAATGCTCAACACGGGTTTGGCAGAGAGGCTATCCAGTTATTCGAAACTATGCTGCAGAAAGGCATGAAACCAGACCACATTACATTCCTGGGAATTCTTACAGCATGCAGTCATGCAGGCCTGGTGGATGAAGGTCGACGCTACTTCAATTTTATGAGCCAAAACCATTGCATCACTCCAGGAGCAAGTCATTATGCATGCATGGTTGACCTTCTTGGCCGTGCTGGCTGCCTGAAGGAAGCAGAAGATCTCCTCAATAACCTGCCTATTGAACCTAATGCTTCCATGTGGGGAGCGTTGCTTGGTTCCTGCAGGGTCCATGGAAATGTGGATTTGGCAAAACGTGCAGCAGAAAGCATTTTTATGTTGGAACCAAAACATGCAGGGGCCTATTCACTACTGGCAAATGTATATGCTTCATCTGGCAGATGGGATGATGTAGCCAAAGTGAGAAAAATGATGAAAGATAGAGGTGTGAAAAAGGATCCAGGATGCAGCTGGATTGAAATTAAGAACAAAGTACATGTGTTTGGTGTAGAAGATGGACGCCATCCTCAAAAACAGGAGATCTATGCGATGCTGGAGAAACTCGCTTTGCAGATTAGGGAGGAAGGTTATGTGCCAAATATGAAATTTGTGCTTCATGATGTTGAGGAGGAGCGCAAAGAACAAATTCTCTGCCACCACAGCGAGAAATTAGCTATTGCCTTTGGGCTTATCAACACACCCAGTGGAACAACTATAAGAATCATCAAGAACCTGCGAGCATGCGGGGACTGCCATACTGCTACAAAATTCATCTCCAAGATAGTGGGTCGTGAAATCATTGTGAGGGATGCCATTCGCTTCCACCACTTCAAGGATGGACTGTGTTCGTGTGGAGAATTTTGGTAATTCTTAGCATGTCAAGTAAATGAACCTGACTGTCGCATCATTTCTATTTTTCATCTTGTGATTGCTATAACTGAGATGATGCTTTCATTCTTGCGATGATCAAGTGACAGGAGACTAAAATATTTTACCAAAGAGAGACAGCCGAAAAATTCTAGGGCATATATGTCGGCTGTTCTTAAATATCATCCACTTCAACAGTCAAAGGTCAATTTTGGCCAATAAAAATAGGACAAATATTTACCACCTTTTTGTTGTGAATGAGGTGTAAAATTGCTATTGGCTGTTTGACCATTAAAGTGGATGATATTTAAGTAGAGTGATATATGCCCAGCGTGCACTTGGAGAACATTAGTATCCTGGCTCTCAAGAGCTCTGCATAAGGTTGGGGAGACATTTGAGACTTTCATCTCTGTGACACTGAATGAATGTGTTACCGTATTATGCTGTCCTAGGCAAGCGCAATCTTGGCGTGCTTCTGCTTCTTATCTTCACAGTTTACTGGACTTTGATGGACACTCTATTTACAAGAGTTGTGGATGGTGAAATATTAGTTTTGTTCGGGTGATAGATCAATTCTGCCAGACTACAAGTAGCCGTTGGAGATGGATTTATAATGTGAGTAAAATAATGTATTTGAAGGAGGAGCTACTGTGACAAATTTGTGATTAAGCAGTGGTTTCATAATTTCAATCTCCCCTTTCCATTTACAACTTAACTTTCAAATCTTAAATTATAACTACTCTACCAACAAGAGATCACTAGGGCCTAAAAAAGGAAACAATAAGCAATTACATGTGGCATGTTGTTAGTCTAATACTACAAAGATATTTTGGAGTATGCTTCATGGTCGGTGCATGTTAGGATTAGGTGTTGTACACCTTACAAATCTAGGTAGCCATTGTATTTATTTAATATTGTAGTATTGTAAATTTAGGGTCACATGGAAAAGGGCGTCACTTTTAAAGAATCTTGAGATTCTTTGGGTATGACATATTATGCCAGTCGACTATTTGTATTATAATGCATATAAGAACATCTATACCATGTAAGATGTGTAAGAGCATCTATGACATTGTGAGATGTGTAAGAATTTATGATGCATATGAGCATGTAAGAAAAAGTGACAAAGTGGATTAAGAAAGTCATGGAAGACCTTTGATTGGTTTATGATGTAAGAGGTTTGCATGAATTAAAATGGAGCACCCAACTTTGGTAGGCAGATTCTTTGACTCAAGAATTACATTCTATTATAAGAGGTGCATTCATGAGTTGGAATTTGGACTATGGACTTGGGCCCCTAAATTGGGCGCATGGTTTTGGCCCATGGTATTGGAAACCATTGGTGGTTTCTAGAATTGTATTCCTATATTTAAATGTTTGGGATTGAGGTATGATGCACTTGTATTCTATAGTGGGTTGTTTTGACAAGTTTTTTTGAGACGAGTGTTGAATGTTGCTATTAAAGAGTTTTCTACTTTGATATGGTATTCTAATATTCTTGTTGAAGATAATATAGCAAGTGTTCCTTTGATATTGGGTTTTTACTTGAAAGATTTATCCCAATATATATTTGTTATGTGATCTTGTTTTGTTTTGCATGTTGCTTATTCTTTTTGAAATTGTTGGATTTGTTTCTATTTAACATTAAAACTCTTATTCGGCTAAGTTAGGAAGGTTTGTAAGTTTATCTAGCTTCTTCTCAATGCACACAATCAAAGGGTGCCATAATGTTTATGATAATGGTTACATTACAATAATGCTAGGCTAGGTTAGGTTAGGCTAAACTACAACATATAGTCATGTAGGATAGCATTGGACAAAATTTTCATTGTTATATGTCATTTGTATTTTTTCTCATTCATTATCTTTTCTCAAAAGTTTGAAAGTTTAAAATTTATGGTAAAGTTCAATCAATGACTTAAAAATTTTGGTTTCTCACTATATTTGATTTTAAGGAAAAATTATGATACCATAATTAGTTGAAAGATATAGTTAATTAAAAACATTGAATCATATGCAAATTTTTTTTAGTATGTTATAACATGGTTCACTGGTATATTGAGAAGTAATACAAGATTACTAGAACATGTTTCAAGAATATTGAAATCCTTTCCCAAAGAAATGAGGGTCAATCTTTATCATTTGATTTAATGATAATCTAATAGTCGTGGTTGTTCCTCATCTTTTATTTGTCATGTGTCAAAAGTTTCACTTTAGGACGTTGAGGTGGAATTTTAATAACTAGATCCTCCTAATATGACAATAAGAAAAGCACATTTAAATGCTTATATGAAGACAAAAATAGTATAAACATGTTTTATAAAAAGCTTTTAATCATGATCATACCAATCCCAAGATTAATTCGATGGCAAAACCAAAGCTATCATAGTGTTTTTACGACGCTTTCTAACTTTCTCCTCAATAACCTGATCTTTTTTTATTGAAAAAAGCAGCTACAAAAGAATGAGCTGCATGAAGTTGCTATGATAAACAACAGACTGCTACAAACAATAGTGTACAAAACCACAAAACACTACAAACAATACACAATATAAATACCAACAATGCAGCTTTGATACACCCAGACATGCTAACTGCAGTCTCATACTCAGAAAAAATTAAAATCTGTCAAGTCCATGTCTACAATCAAAAGCTCCTTCAAAAGGATTAAAGAAGCAAACAATCACCAAATCTGGAAGAGGCAGATATCATCTGAGAAGTGTGGAGTAATCAACTGTGTCATAGCAACACTCGCCAGAGAAGTTATAAACCTCCAAGAAATAAGAATTGTTCTGCAAGCAGAGCTAAAGAAGGCCAACTGTCCATCTACAGGTAGCCCAAGGATTGCAGTATTCTTCAAAAACAAAGACATATAACTCAACCTGATGGTCTTGTTGCATCGATACTAAACCAACAAAATGCGATCAAATATGAGCAATAAACGATAAAATTCCACACATAAAAGATTGAAATGTGGATAAGATCATTACAGGATCCCCTCAACAACCTGAGACAAAAAGGAGAACCTTGTGATTGTTGTCCAAAAAGGTAACCTCTCACAAGCATAAGAGTTTGAATCATCATAGAGCCACAGAAACGGATCAACCAGAATCTGCCATACATCAAATCCACTCTGGGAAACAAAAGGAACACCAACAAAGAAAAGCCTGTCAACCCCTAAATTTGTAGGAGGGGCCTTAATCCCTAAGCTATACAAGCTCTCTTATTACATAGTAACTGATTCACTTGTTGTTTGATTTGTTGAATTTGAAGAGCCATCTTAAAATTCTTCTTTGCTTCTGTATGAAACTGTGAGAATAAAGAAGCAAGACAAAAACACGTCAGAGTAAAGCCTTAGAACTACAAATTCTTGGTGATCATTATGATTATAAGAAACAACTTTACATTTGTTTCTCCATATATGCACCCAAATAACATGTCTAACACCATCAACTATAGCATTGTCATATAACCCAACACCCAGTAAGGCCTCTTTCCAACTTATCGTATGTTTAAAAATAACAGGCAAATCACTAAACACTGTATTCCATTGTTTTTCAACAAACGGGCATCCCAAAAAACATGCTTCATATTTTCATGATGATGACAAAAAGAACAATTGCCAGGTTGGATCATAATACACTTCAACCTGTCCCCAATGGGCAGTTTGCAATGTAGTATCTTCCAAACCATCAATTGAGCATCCAAGTTGACTTTTGGCCTCCAAATTTGAGATGTTAGATTTGATCGGAACTTTTCACTAAACCTACAGTTCCATTTAATGTTCAAGCGAGTATTTAAAGGGAAATCAGGAAGCAACTGTAAATATATATTTTTAAAGGAAAAGATAAGAAAGGATAAGATGACAGCCATCACCAGTCTTTGAAAAAATACATAATTTCATAGACAGATCCGGTGGCACCAAGGACTGCACAAAAATTAGAAACTATTTATACTTATTACTCAAGCCAAATCTAGTTTTAACAATATGCCATGATAACCAACTCATTGTATAAAAGTCCCAAAGATCTCCAACGTTGCAAACCCACTTTTTAAACATGAAATTAGACTATTTAGAAAAACTTAACGCAATCTTGATATGTCATCTATCAAATCTTCATCCAATCTAATGAATGAAAAATTGCAACCAAAAGTTAAAAAGTCTTATATCAAAGCCTGAAAAGGTTAAGGGAAGATGCGAGCCTCTAATATTCTGCATTGATGACCCTTTTTAATATATATTATTTTAATGACTTTGATTTAATATTATGTTTACGAGATAGATATTATTATTTTTAATGTGTTTATGTATATATGATTATTGAGTGGCATATTTGTATATATATTAATGTATGATTTAGTTGTTTGATATTGATTTATTATTATTGTTTAACTACATGCTATTAAGGTATGTTGGAGTTATGATGTTTCACGAATAGGTGATGGAGAAAAGTTGAAGCGTGTAAATATCTAATTCTACTATGAAGTAATACCATTTTTTTTAAGAAATTAATTAAGATAATTATAATAATAATTAATTAGCTTTATTTGCTTTCAATAAATTAGAATAAGTTGATTATAATGATAAAATCTATATACCCATGCCATTTCCCATTTAGTTTTGTGCTCTTTTGGAGGAGAGTGCCTTGATACATAGATATATTCCAAAATGACAAATTTGTGCAAAGTCAGGTCCCTTGCCATATGCCATCCACCAACCCATCACACACATTCTTATACACTTACCTCTCATTCCCATTCATATCTTTGCACACCCCTATACATTCTCCCTCTTTGTTTGTGTATTATATCCTTCTACAAACACATTTACATACACATATTGTCTACTATAATTTAGCCCCATTTATGTCCTAGGACAAGTTCACAATCATGGGAACATCCTCATGATTGTGAACTCATCTTGCCCAAATCCAAACTTTTGAATTCACATTTGATCGACTCCCATATTTTAGCTTTCTATCTTAGAGCCAACTTAGCACAAATTTGTGCAATGTGTTTCTATTTCCTTGTATTCAAAGAGATTCAATGCATTCATTGTAGATAATCAAATATTCATGAGTCCTCTCTCATTCTAAGGAGCAAAAACATTTGGATTGTTGGCAAGAGACACTGTGTGGCTTCATTGGTGTTGTCATTGATGGCAACAAAGTCTATTGCACATATCCGCAACATAGAGTAGGCCTATACCGGAAGTCAGATTGAAGACTGTTTTGGTCCGGTGAGCAAGAACAGAGCATGCAACAAGGTCCGACAATCAGGTCTGGATCTCTCAGATGGAGTAACTCAGCAAGTTGCGGACTTGGACAAGTCAAGAGGAGTATCATGACTACTATATTCCAGAGATTGAGCCTCCGGTGATAAAACATGGAAAAGATATGAGCATTGAGTGTTGGGTTGCAGACAGGCAGAGCAGACTGAGGAAACTGACCGGCAAAGTATCAAACTTCAATCCGGATGAGCAATTGATGTTGATCAAGCTAATTGAGGGATCATACATTGTTGGCCGATATGATTGATGACTTCAATGCCTATGATTTTGATACGCATCACATATCAAGCATGGATTTAGCCGACATATCAGTAATTTGTAAATATCTTGAGTATTCCGGTTGCTGACTAGAAAGATGTTGAAATCCTTGGTGCAGATATATATACCAGATGGATTCCAGTATGAAGGTGTGTGTGAGTACAGATATGATAATATAAAGTGTAAAGAAAGGCAGAGATAAGTGTGGAAGCAACAATACAAGTCCGGTATGTGACAGAGCAGCAGCACTAGAGTAGAGGAAGAATAAAGTGCATCAAATCAGTATATTGTGCCTAACCGGAACTAAACTCTAGCATTTGTAGATGCCTCTCATCAGTTCAAACACCTGGTTATCTTCTATAAGTTCTGTAGACAGTGAGTCTTTTGTAGGTAGTGTGTCTCTTGTGAGCAGTGTGCTTGGCCAGTGAGCCCTAATTGGCAAGTGCCATTTTGTACTTCCTATTCTTTTAACAGATAATACAATCTTGGGTTAGTCACCCCGTGGTTTTTCCCTTAACAGGGTTTTCCACGTAAAAATCCTTGTGTTATGTGTGTTGATTTTATTTATGCTCTCATGATTATATTTGCTTATATGTTTTGATGCTGCACAAATTATAAAAGGGAAAAGAAAGTAAAGATAATAGAGATAACTGATTCACCCCCCTCTTAGTTATCTACCTTGTTTCCAACAATTGGTATCAGAGCTAAGTTCCTCTAAATAGAGCCTAACAACTTGAGGAAGATCTGTGAATCTCAATGGATATGTATGGTATGAAGGAACAACTTCAGTCTGCCCTAGATGATCTTGAACAATCCCACTCTGAAGTCAATAACTTGAGAGAAAGACTCAAACAAGCTGATGATTTCATAAATGAGCTAAAAGAAAAATTGAGTATCTCTGTGAAAGAAAGAAAGGAACTACTTCAAAAATTAGCAAGTCAGAGTGAAGCCAATGATAGTAATGAAGATCTGGATGAGAAAAACAAGCTATGTGAGAAGCTATCAAAAGAGGTCATTATGGTAAGACACGAGATGGAATCAGGGGTTATGAGATTCACCCAAGAAATTGAAGAGAAAAGGAAAATTGAAGATATTCTAAAACAATCTCTCAAGGAGAAGACAGAGGACTGCCACAAAATGGACAGAATAATCAGGCATCTTGAATCTGATCTTGAAGAAGCTAGAGATAATGAAGAACAACTTGAGAATCAGATAGACACTCTTAAAATAAAATCTTCAAATAGCAAATGAATACAAAGAGAAATTCAAGATAAGCTCAGCCCGAATTGAAGTTCTTCTTGAAAGCCAAAAGAGGGTAGATGACAAGCGTGGCTTGGGACATGAGAAAGGTGAAAGCTCCGGATCCGGTCAGAAAAACTTTGGATCAGGAAATCAAAGAAATAGGCCTAAAATACCTCCGGTAAGGCAACCAAATGCTCAAAGATATCCATCCTTCAATGGATACTGCTTCAATTGCAACAACTTCGGTCATAAAACAACTCAGTGCAGAAGGAGAATGACTCAGACTGATCCATCCTTCTCTAGACAATGTTTCAACTGCAAAAGGTATGGTCACAAATCTCATGAATGTAGAAATATGCAAATAAACAATTCATTCAATGGTAGATGCTTTGCATGCAATAGAATGGGACATATGGCTAATCAATGCAGATCAAGAGGATATCAACCAAATATGTAAAGAAATGTTGTTTGTTACAATTGCAATAGATCCAGTCATATTGCCAAATTCTACAGAAGTAAAAATCAGGATAAAAGGGTCCGGTACATCATAATCAGAATCAAGATAAGGGAAAAGGCAAAGTGAATGCGGATGAAGTTCAAAGGGAGATGAGCAAGATTTGGGTGAAGAAGAGTACAAAAAATGTTGGGGATGGATCCGCACCGGAATCTGGTGCTGATACTCCTTCCAGAAACTAAATAGATGAGCTCTGGCTCAGGGGGACTCACAAAGAAAAATAAATTCCCCCAGCCGGTCAATTGGTGCCTAAATTTGGCACATAGAATGTTGCAGATTAAAGGGTTCTCAAAAAAATATCTAAATAACCCTCAGTAAAGATATGAAAGATCCGCATGGAGTTTTGCAAGAGTTTAATCATCCAAGATTGATCTGATTTGACAGCCATCCAGTAAAGCAGGATTTTCATAGATAGATCCTGTATGATTCAAAATTGAAATATCTTGATCTACGGATCCATGGTATGATTGGAGGGAAGAAGATACATTGTCAATTATCACTGAAAATGATTCTAAGTGCATCACAGTGATTCAAAAAGATCTCTCTCAGAATAAGGCAACCAAATAACTTAAGTTGTGCATTTATTGCGAAAGGAAATTAGGGTTTGCGAAAGAATAAAAGGGTTCTTTCACTCATCATTTGCACATTTGCATTCGAGAAGAAGAAAAGAAGAGCTCTGCATCAAATTTCTACAAAGGTCAACTGCAAAATCCAACTTAACCAACAATTTGTTTCGGCTCTTATTTCAAACCCTAAAGCGTAAAAAGGTACTTCCATTATGAATAACTCTCTCTGAATCTTTTGCAAAAATGGCTACTCCAATGGTTGTGAAGATCACTGATAGGCCGCACCCAAAATTCAAGAAACACCCCTACAAATCCCTAGAAGTTGATCCTTTAGGCGCTTTTTCTAGCATTCCACATGGGGTATTACACGTAGAAGATGTTAGGGTCTACATCCATGCCAACATTGAGGAATTTGGCAAATCTAAGTTGATGGACATCTATCATAAACAGTTAATAGATGAAAGTTTTGAACTTAAACCTCAATACAAGGCCCTCTGGGATAAGCACTTTGGACATTGCATCCACTTTCCTTGTTTTGTAGAAGATGATTGGGTCCGGTATGTTCTTAGTAGAATACATGACAATTTCATGTGGTTAATGAAGGCCTTCAAGATAACAAAAGATGCTATTAGGGCAATAACTGGACTGCATTCATCCGGTGGGCTACTTGCATTAAAATCTGTTAAGAACTAGATAGTAACTGAAGCCACTGAATCTAAGTTTGACAAAAGAGCAATGACAATTGATGACATCACAGATCCGGATGTCAAGTTTGATTCAATGATAATTGGATATAAGATCTATCATTCTAACAGGGAGAATTTTGTGTCTAGGATTGCAATATATACAGCATATCAGATGTTGAGGGAGAATGCAGACTATGACCTATGTGATCTTCTTTTAAACCAACTATTAGAAAACTTACAGAAGATCAAGAAGGATAAGAAGAACTCCTTCAAGTATGGTTGCTTAATATTGTGTCTATTTTTCTACTACATGAATGAGTTGCCCAGATCAAGTGGTTGGGTTTGGCAAAATGAGAAACCGGTTGCAATACAGATCAGAGACTATATGTATGGACTTGGTGATGCTCAAGCCCAAAACACAGCTCTCTGGGGTTATTTCAAGAACTTTCAGAGCATGATGCAGGCCAGAGAAAGAATTCCTCAATCCATAGTTGAAACATACAAGGATACAATGTGCTTCATGGTTGACACTGATCAATGCCTAATGGAGGTAGTTGAGCCCAGAATAGTGTGGATAATGCCAATGGGTTACGAAGTAGATGAGAAAATCTTGGAGCTACACTTTCAACACTTGTTGAGCCAGCTAAAGGACCCTGAGGCAGAAAGGTTTGGAACCTTTTAAGAATTAAGTGTAAAGATACATGTTGAGCTGAGACAACCGGAGATAAAAAAGAAAGTTAGAAGGGAAGTAGAGGAAATTGCCAAAAGATATGGCATATCAAAATAAGCAGTTGATGCAAACAGAGAGAAAATAGAAAGAGCTGAGAAAGAGAAACAAGAAGCAGAAAAAGGAAGTGTTCTGGTACAAGCCTCTTCTCAGACTATATCCTCCAAGAGCTCTGCACCTGCCACTCCTAAGAGCTCAAGAGCTACCAAACCGGAAGTCAAGACATCCAGAAAAGGGGAAAATAGAACGAAAACAAAAGCCACAAGGTCTTACTCAAGTCACAAGGATGATGAAGAAACAAAGTCTGATGAGGAAGTTAAGAAAATGAAGAAGAAGAAGAAAACATCTGAGGAATCCTCTGCCGGTAAAAACAATGAAGAAAAGGCAGAAGAATTTGTTGAAAATCCCACTCTTTCCATTGATGATATCATCAAGGTAGTCACTATGGATGGGAATCTGCAACCAGTAACAGAATTCTATGATGAATATAGTGACACTGACAAAAGGATCTTGGAAGAAGCTACAGTCAGGTACCTGAATATTTATAATAAATCATTCATTAAAATCATTTCATTAATTCCCAAAATTCTAGAGAAGGTACTTGAACTTAGAAAAGAGAATGCTAAGGCAAAAGACTTAGAGATCCGAGAATAGATAGCAATTCAGATCTATCCTTCTATTACTCCAAAGCAAATGAACATGATCTTTAAGGACTGCAAGGATGAATTCCGGAGCAAAGCAAGAATGAACAAACTTATGCTTGGAGAAACTAATCAGGTAGCAAGAGAAATAGAAGACATCCTCCGGAATGCCTTCAAAAGATTCAATCTTCCTATTATAGAGGAAATAGATGAAGAACCTTCTATCATGGATGTTGAAGGATTAAATGCATCAAATGAAGAATCTACTAACAAAAATGTAGAAGGGTCAAAAGAGATAGATGAGGAGAAGTCTATGGATGTGGATTCCTCTATTCTAGAAGAGGAAGTTCATGAAGCAGTTAACATCTCTCCTCTGGATCTCTCTGTAGACATTCTTGATTTAGGAACTGAAGGAGAAGGAAGAAAAGAGGAGAAAGTGAGTCAAGAAGAGGAGGTAAAAGGAAAAGAAGAAGAACAAGCAGAGAAGATCTCTGATGACAGTTCTGAGATCCCAAAAGAAAAGAAGACTCAGTCTCTGGCAAGAGACACTGCAGAGGCAGTAAAGAACTTCTTGAACAGAGAAATGATGGAAATAGATGAACCGGAACTATTCCAAGGACCACAAATTTTGATTCCCTCTCTCCAGTCTAGACAATGAAAATAACATCTTTTGCTCAAGCCAAGGCAAAAGAAAAACTTCTGAAGTCTCACATGGAAGACTGCGAGTTGTTAGAGATTGCATCTGGTATGCTGGAGAAGATCATGCCATCCTTTCAAAAGGATCCTTCGGCCTCTCCATCCGGTAATTTGAAATCTTTGGTAAACTCTGTTAGCACTCATTTTGATTCTTTAGAAAAATCGGCAGAAGAAATGGTCTGGAAAGAGTTTTTGGGAAAAAGGTTCACTGAAGTACAGGGACTCATTACTAATGATAGGAGGACCCTAGATATTGGGATAAAGAGCCTTGAAAATGCTCTTGAAGATGGTGGGGACATGTACAAATTTTTTCTATCTTGCTCTAAAGTGACAAAGGATATTGAAAAGAAGGTGAAAGAATAAGAAGGTAAACTGTCAAATTTATCTCAAAATTTTGATCCCCTCACTACATCCATAATAAGTCAAGAATGCCAGGCTATTGTCATTATAAATGAAATAAAGAGGCTAGAGAAAGAAAAGAAGAATATAATAAACAGGATGAGTGAACTCAGAGGGATAATTATCCCTAAGTTAGAGGCAATGCATGAGGCCTTAACAGATGCTCAGACCACAGCCTGGACCAGTGATCTGGTAGATCTAAGAAGGGAAAAAGCATATGCATTTTTGTTGAGTGGTCACATCTCCATTTTGGATAGGATGAAGCAGAGCTGGGCCACAGAGTTTGTATAGTTGAAGGCCACTTTTGCGAATATACTCAAGTATATGTAAGTATAACATGTATATACATACTTATGCAACTATGCATAGGTTAATTTTTTGCAAATTTTGGTGTGTGGATTCCACCCTTTTCCATTGATGTCAAAGGGGGAGTGAGGAGTAGTGAAAAATGTGGAATCCAACTAAGGGGGAGCTCCAATAAAATAGTACATAAGACAGAGCATTAGCCAAGGGGGAGTTTGCTGCGACACTTAGTCATTTTTTGCTAAATGTTGCCATCAATGCCAAAGGGGGGGATTGTTGGCAAGAGACACTGTGTGGCTTCATGGGTGTTGTCATTGATGGCATCAAAGTCTATCCCACACATCCGCAACACATAGTATGCCTATACCAGAAGTCAGATTGAAGACTGTTTTGGTCCGGTGAACAAGAACAGAGCATGCAACAAGGTCTGACAATCAGGTCTGGATCTCTTAGATGGAGTAACTCAGCAAGTTACAGAATTGGACAAGTCAAGAGGAGTATCATGACTACTATATTCTAGAGATTGAGCCTCCGGTGATAAAACATGGAAAAGATATGAGCATTTGAGTGTTGGGTTGCAGACAGGCAGAGCAGATTGAGGAAATTGACTGGTAGAGTATCAGACTTCAATCCGGATGAGCAATTGATGTTGATTAAGCTAATTGAGGGATCATACATTGTTGGTTGACATGATTGATGACTTCAATGCCTATGATTTTGATACGCATCACATATCAAGCATGGATTCAGCCGACAGATCAGTATTTTGTAAATATCTTGAGTATTTCGGTTGCCGACTAGAAAGATGTTGAAATCCTTGGTGCAGATATATATACCAGATGGATTCTAGTATGAAGGTGTGTGTGAGTACATATATGATAATATAAAGTGCTAAGAAAGGCAAAGATAAGTGTGGAAGTAGCAATACAAGTCTGGTATGTGACAGAGAAGCAACACTAGAGCAGAGGAAGAATGAAGTCATCAAATCAGTATATTGTGCCTAACCAGAACTGAACTCTAGCATTTGTAGATGTCTCTCATTAGTTCAAACATCTGGTTATCTTCTGTAGACAGTGAGTCTTTTGTAGGTAGTGTGTCTCTTGTGAGCAGTGTGCTTGGCCAGTGAGCCCTAATTGGCAAGTGCCATTTTGTACTTCCTATTCTTTTAACATATAATACAATCTTGGGTTAGTCACCCCGTGGTTTTTCCCTTAACAGGGTTTTCCACGTAAAAATCCTTGTGTTATGTGTGTTGATTTTATTTCTACTCTCATGATTATATTTGCTTATATGTTTTGATGCTGCACAAATTATAAAAGGGAAAAGGAAGTAAAGATAATAGAGATAACTGATTCACCCCCCCTCTCAGTCATACCTTGTTTCCAACATGGATTTGGTGCATTAAAAGGAATCTAGTTATGCATGAACACCCTAGGAGCATATGCATGATTGAAGATTGTTGATTTTGACCATTCATACATATTTCCATAGGTTAACCCATGAGAACACTCCTCTTGTAACATATCGATAGCCCTACCAAGTTATTTATAAATATCAACAATCCTCATATATCAAAAGACATAATACATTAAGAACAATTAGAAGAATTGAAGAAAAGAAGGCCACAAATTATACACGACAAGTTTGTAGTTACATGATTGATTTGTGATCACAAACTCATCCTCGATCTCTAGATTCATCCCTGCATAGTCAAATCAGAATGTTTTATTTTGGAGGTGAGCCCCAATTTGCCATTATCCATTCCTGATTCTAAGGCATATTAGATTTAGTGTACACATCATTCTTTAGGTCTGCTTCATTTATCAAGCTAAGTACATTGTTATCTACTTTCATTCCCACATTTAATTGTTGTTGAAATTACCATAATATTGGTCATAGCTAAGCATCATCAATTAGTCTGGGTTAATTATGCATATGTGTATGCATTTATTAAATTAGCCTAGACTAAGCTTAAGAAAAGTTTGTTTTCCTTTACATTTTGGTGAACCTGATTGATCCTACACAACCTTACATTATTCTTAGAGTTTCTAATTTAAAATTTTAAATCTAATATAATTCTAATTTTTCATGTGTTTTCATATTTTTCTAGGGTCTAATCTTTATATGTTTAGATCTCTTAATTAGTGTTTGGGTATACATAGTGATTTATCATTTATCCCACCCTCCCACCCTAGATTACCTTATCATTGTGACAACTATTAGTGTTTGTTCCTTGTCTAATTTACATTCATTTATTTTTTATTTTGACATGTTCCTATCTTTCATATCATATGATACATCCATCATTGATCTTCATTTTTTATATTATAGATATGATTGTCTTCCCTATGGAGGTCTTGTTTTATTATGTTTCATCTTTTCTATCTTTTATTAAGCTAATTAGTGCCTACCCAATGATATTAAAGATGCTTAGTTTATTTTTTCACACATTTCATGATGAGCATATACTAAGCAAGGATCCATAATGTGATTTACCTATGCATGACATTAGTATACCTAGTTGTGATACATCTATTGCATGTCATGATGGTCTTATTTCCATAGATACACATACTTTACATGTATTATCTTCTCTTAGACATGATGATCACTCTTCCACATCTCATGTTGAGTCTATGGATACTGGTCCTTTACATTCCTTGATGATAATTTATTAGATTATCATGTTGATTTTATTGATGCTTCATTGCCTTATTCTACATTACATGATAAACATTATAAGACTTAGTGAGGAACTATTACATGATGAAATGATGATTATTATGGTTCTAGTGATGTGTCCTTATATGTGAAGTATTTCTTTCTCACTAATTATATGCACATTGATGATGAAATTTCATTGATTAACGAGGTTAGAGTGTACCTAAGTGGTAGAGATTTACAATGGTTTGATTCATCCCACTTTCTCTACAATTCCTTTATTAGTTTGGCTAATAATTTCATTGCATATTTTTCTAGACTCAATTCACATGAGGATAGCATGGACTTAGAGAGGGACTTTCATAATCCCTTTTGATTCCAATCCTTCTATCAATATGGCTTATGTGTATCCTCCACCTACCTTTCATATGGCCTTTAATTCATATGATTATAATCTTGTAGGGTAGACTAATCAAATGATAAGATCTACACATATAATAATTGCAATAAGATAATGTAGAAGAGATCATCACAACACAAGATATGTTTATGGGTCAAGATGCCCTAATATCTAATATGTGGAAATAAAATAAACACTTGAGGTAGGGTAACACGATGCAATACTCCTTATGGAAGAAGTCTCTCCATGCTACATCTCCATGTGATCCCAAATACATGACATACTCTTCACATATCCTTACAATGACATTCACCTTCTTTATATAGACCTCCTAATAACATAATGGAGGGGTAAACCACTAAACCCATGTAGGTCTACTCATTACCTAATATATAATTAATTACACAAGTTGTCCATATGATCCAATATAACTAACGTAAGGGATATGTACCACGTGTTGACATATCCATCAAGTTATATACATTATAATATCATATCCCTAGGTACATAACATGTCATCCCTCCTTGACATGTTTCATCCCTGAAACATGAGAAGAAGCCAAACAATAAGACCATTACAAGTTATTACAAACATGTCCTATCATCCAATCATCCATAGGTGATATTCAAAGTGGTTTTAGCTTGTTGATGCCTAAACCCCATACTTGATCCATATTTAATTGCACCTATTTGATTCCATTCTTCATCATAGTAAATCCTTCTTTTTTGCCACAAATAACTATTACTTTTATGGTTCAATTATTGTTGTAATTTCTCCTTTGATTCCATGTAGATACATAGTCATTGGCTTACTAATTCCATGTAGTATCATGCCACCATTATGGCTTCCTCCACGATTCTTTCCTCTCACAATGATGTAGATGCCTATATATTGTACCTTTTATTACTTTGGGATCCTTCTTTGATTCTTCACCATTCGTTGCCACTTCTTTTGTTGGCTCATGAACCTAGAATTAATCTTTTCCTCTTTTTTCTCATCTTTCTCCTCTTGTGTATCCTTTGATTCTTTAATGCAATTTTCAGTAGAATCCTAAACTTGCTCTACCTTGACTTTCATTTGGTCTTTATTATGTGTAATATCTTGTAATGTTTATTGTCCCCAAAGATTCTAATCAAGGATAACCAAGAATAATATTGATCCTATCCAAATCTAAAACATAAAAGTTTGAATGCAAAACATATTTATCCAATGAGAGCTTCAAATCTTAAAAGAATTTCAATATCCTTACCCTCTATTTGACTATCCTTGATTTTCTTTTCTTGAACCTATAGTTTCTTGGATAATTCCATGTTGATGAAATTATACCTACTACTAGGATTTATAGATATAATAACCTTTGCCTTTTTAATACATCCATGAAATTGAAGGATTGAATCCTCCTTCCTTGGAGCTAAAATGCATGTTATCCTTCATACTCTCTTCATCATCTTCTTATCCTCCTCATTCTCCTTCTCCTCCTCCTTCATCTATTATTTCTTTTTGTTCCCATCTATCTAAGAAAGCTTGTTCTAGTTCATCCAAAGAAGAAATGTGAATACACAATGGCACATACCATTGGTTAGCTTCCCCTTTTAAGAGTAGAAAAAAATATTTTTTCCATATTATCATGTGACCATAATCTCTTTTATAGTGGTTCCACCATTCTAATGCATCTCCACTTCCATCAAAATTAGGACACCCGATTGAAACTAGGGTTTTAAGGAAAAAATCTTTCAATAGATCACTTTTTTACCATATATATCATTGAACCAACTTTGAAATTTAGATCGTTTCATAATGAAGTTGGCCTCAAATTCAAAAATGCAAATAGCATTCCCCCAATGAATTTTGTTAAGCTTTCCAAAAATGTAAAAAATAAATAAAAATAAAGTAATTTATGGAAAACATTAAAATTGTAATAACTCAAGCTTAATGATATGAAGGTAAAATTTGGATAGTTGCTTGTTCATATGATCCTTCAACATTAGTTAAAAAATTGTAGAAAAATATATAACCATTGATGAGTTAAGAAAAATGAAAAATTAGGGTTTTGTCCCCACCTTTGCCCAAATCATAGCTCTGATATCACTTGATAAGATCCACCCATATAATAATTGTAACAAGATAATGTTGAAGAGATATCACCACAACACAAGAGATTCTTATGGGCCAAGATGCTCTAATATCCAATATATGTAAAAATAGAGTAAACCCTTTACATAGGGTGACACCATGAAATACGCCTTATGTAAGAAGCCACTCCATGCTACATCTCCAAGAGATCCCAAATACATGACATACTCTTCACAGATCTTTACAATGATATTCAGCTTCTTTATATAGACCTTCTCCTAATAACATAATCTAGGGGTAAACCACTTAACTCATGTAGGCCTACTTGTTACCTAATATATAATTAATTACACAATTTGTCCACATGATCCAATATAACTAACTTAAGGGATGTGTGCCACATATTGGCATCTCCATCAACTTATATATTATAATATCATATCTATAGGTACATACCATCAAAGGTTAGGAAGAGGACAAGATGTCAATTTACCACCACCTATTTTGCCTACTAATACACGTAATTTACCTCCTACACTTCAAGCTACATATAAAACAAAGGAGTGTGACAACATTCAATAAATGCAAAATACTCAAGCTAAAATATCTCTACAGGACTTAGAGTGTATATCTCCTTTTTATAGAGATATTATGCAAACGCCTTAGAGAAAATACAACTTAAATTCAATACTAATCCAAAATTAGTTACATATTTGATAGAGTCTATTGACCATATAGCTAGTCATAAGATAATAAATTCCACTTGAGAAAGTACTTAAAGAAGAATTACCTTTGCATATTATGGTGGGATATGGTGAATCAACTGTTGGCAAGAGACACTATATGGATTCATGATTGTTGTCATTGATGGCAACAAAGTTCATCCCACACATCCGCAGGACATAGTGTGTCTCTACCGGAAGTCAGAATGAAGATTGTTGAGGTCCGGTAAACAAGAACAGAGCTTGTGGCAAGGTCCGACAGACAGGTCCGGATCTCTCAGAGGAAGTATCTTGGTGAAGTGCGGATTTGGGAAAGTCAAGAGGACTACCTTGAGTAATAGATTCCAAGGACTTAGCCTCTGGTGATGGACAAGGAAAAAGATATGAATAGTTGAGTACCGGATTCCTGAGTGACAGTGTGAACAGAGGAAGAACTGACAGACAGAACATCAGACTACTTTCCGGATGTGTTATTGATGGTGGTAAAGGTTATGAAGGTATGAATCATGTTTGGCCGACATGATTAATGATTTCTACAAGCATATACTTGATCCGCATTACTTGATGTGCAAGGATTCAGCCGACAAAACATAGTTTGTGAGAAGATTGACTGTTCCGGGTGCCGACTAGAAAGATAATGAAATCACTTGTGCGGATATATATATATTGGATGGATTTAGTTGTGAGAAGGGTAGTAGTGATATGTGATATGCGAATAAAAGCAGAGCAGAGCAGAAGTAGTAAGGAAGGTTCAGTATGTGAAAGGAAAGCAGCATAAGAGAAGAGGAAAGATGAAGTGCAGCAGATCAGTGTACTGAGCCTAACTGGAACTGAACTCCAGCATATGTGGATGCCTCCAATCAGTTCAAGTATTGTATAACACTCTTTTGTAGACAGTGTGTCTCTTGTAGGCAGTGTGCCTCCTTGTGAGCAGTGTGCTCAGGAAGTGAGCCCTAATTGGCAAGTGCCATTTTTGTATTTCCTTATTCTTCTAACAGAGAATAATCTTTGGGTTAATCACCCCATGGTTTTCTCCCTTAACAGGGTTTCCACGTCAAAAATACTGTGTCATATGTTTTTCCATTTCATGGTAATGTTTGCTTGTTTGAATTAATGCTGCATTGATTAATAAGAAAGTTCAAAAAGAAGAAATAATTAAGATAACTGATTCACCCCCTCTCAGTTATCAACAATTGGTATTAGAGCCAAGTTCCTCCTAACAGATCCTAACAGCTTGAGGAAGATTTGGGAGTTCAAATGGATGCATATGGTTTAAGGGAGCAACTCAAGACTGCCCTTGATGATCTTGAACAGTCAAACTCTGAAGTCAATGAATTAAAGGAAAGACTCAAACAGGCTGATGATTTCATGAGAGAACTAAAAGACAAATTAAGTCTCTCTATGAAAAAGAGAAAGGAGCTGCTTCAGCAATTGGCAAGACAAGGTGAAGCAAATAATGCAAATGAAGAGCTGAAAGAAAAAACTAAGTTGTGTGAAAAGTTATCAAAAGAAATCATTATGGTAAGACATGAAATGGAATCAGGAGTCATGAAGTTTACCCAAGAAGTTGAAGAGAAAAGAAAAACTGAAGATAATCTAAGACAATCTCTCAAGGAGAAATCAGAAGATTGCCACCAGATGGATAGAATTATCAGACATCTTGAATCTGATCTTGAAGATGCTAAAGATAATGAAGAAAAACTTGAGGATCAAATTGTCTCTCTAAAAAGGGATCTTCAAACAACAAATGAGTATAAAGAGAAATTCAAGATAAGTTCTGCTCAACTTGAAGTTCTTCTTGGAAGTCAAAAGAAGATAGATGACAAGTGTGGTTTGGGATATGAGAAAAGAGAAAGCTCCGGATCCGGTCAGAAGAATTTTGGATCAGAAAATCCAAGGATCAGGCCTAGAAGATCTCCGGTAAGACAGCCTAATGCTCAAAGATATCCATCCTTCAATGGATACTGCCACAACTGCAATCACTTTGGTCACAAAGCTAATCAGTGCAGAAAGAGAATGAATCAGACTAATTCATCCTTCTCCGGACAGTGTTTTAACTGCAAAAGGTATGGTCACAAGTCTCATGAATGCAAAAATATGCAAATGAACAAATCATTCAATGGTAGATGCTTTGCATGCAATAGAGTAGGTCATATGGCTAATCAATGCAGACCAAGAGGATATCAGTCAAATATGCAAAGAAATGTTGTTTGCGAAATCTGTAATCAGTCATAATGCAAAAGTCTGTAGAAGCAAGAATTAGGACAAAAGAGGTCCGGTATATCATAATCAGAATCAAGATAAGGGTAAACAAAAGATGAATGTAGATGAAGTTAAAAATGAGATGAGCAAGATTTGGGTGAAGAAAAGTACTGAGAATGTAGAGGTTGGATCCACACCAGACTCTGGTGCTGATATTCCTTCTGGAAACTGAAAAGTGAGCTCTAGCTCAGGGGGAGACACAAAGAAAACCTTGTTCCCCCAGCCAGTCAATTGGTGTCAGAACTGGCACAAGAAGAGTTGTGGATTGAAGGGGTCATAAGGGATATATTCAAACAAACTGTGGTTAAGATTTGGAAGATCCGCAAGATGTTTAAAGATTAGGGTTGATCCGGTTCTTCAAATCACCTGAATAAGGCAAACTGGAATAATGTAGGTCAAGCATTTATTGCAATCTGATATTAGGCCTTGCAGAGCAATATAAGGGTTTTTCATTAATCACTCATTCATTCTGCACTCAAGAAGAAACGAAAAGCAGAGCTCTGCAACGAAATTCCTTAAGTTCATCAAAGATCACTTGTAGAAGTCATTACTGCCAGAGATCAATCCAACCAACTCCGTGAAACTGATAGGCGCAAAAGGTATTTTCTGTTTTCAAATATCTCACTGCAAATCTCTTGATAATGGGTACTCCGAATATTGTAAAGATTTATGATAGACCTCGCCCTACATTTAAGAAACATCCATACAAATCCTTGGAGGTAGACCCCCTAGGTGCATTTTCCAGTGTTCTGCATGGTGTGTTGCACACCGAAGATATTAGGGTTTATATACATGCAAATGTTGAAGAGTTTGGGGAATTCAAACCAAGAGATATCTATCACAAACAACTGTTAGATGATTCATTTGAGCTCAAACCCCAATACATAGGCCTCCGGAACAAGCACTTTACACAATATATACATTTCCCTTGTTTTACGGAGGATGAATGGGTTAGGTACATTTTGAGCAGAATACATGACAATTTCATGTGGTTAAATGGACCATTCAAGATCACTAAAGATGCCATCAGGGCAGTTACTAGACTACACTCATCCGGTGGGATTCCTGTTCTTAAATCTGTAAAGAACCAAACTATGAGTGAGGCTACCAGATCTAAGTTTGACAAAAGAGTAATGACAGTAGATGACATCACTGATCCGGATGTCAAGTTTGCTTCTATGATCATTGGATATAAGATATATCATTCTAGCAGAGAAAATTTTGTACCTGGAACTGCCATCTATACCGCTTATGAAATGTTAAGAAAGGATGCAGACTATGATCTTTGTCAGCTTCTCCTGAACCAACTCTTGGAGAATCTGCAGAAAATCAAGAAAGACAAAAAGAATTCATTCAAGTATGGTGGATTAATATTGTGCTTATTCTTCTACTTTATGAATGAGCTTCTCGAATCTAGTGGCTGGGTATGGGAGAGTGATAGGCCAGTAGCCATCCAAATCAGAGATTACTTACATGGACTTGGTGATAACAATGCACAAAATACAGCTCTGTGGGGATACTTCAAGAACTTTCAGAACATGATGCAAGCAAGAGAAATGATTCCCCAGTCTCTTGTTGAGAAATACAAAGACACAGTCTGTTTTATGGTAGAAATTGATCAGTGCCTAATGGAGGCAGTAGAACCAAGGATAGTCTGGATCATGCCCATGGGGTATGAAGTTGATGAATAGATTGTGGAGTTGCATGTTCAACACATGCTAAGCCAGCCTAAAGATCCAAAGGCAGAGAGGTTTGGAACCTTTGAGGAGCTGAGTGTAAAAATTCATGTGGAACTCAGAGAACCAGAGATGAAAAGAAAGGTGAGAAAAGAAGTAGAACATATTGCCCAAGGTCTTGGCATCTCAAAGGAGGCACTTGATGCCAACCGAGAAAAGAGACAAAAAGCTGAGGAAGAGAAGAAAGAGGCAGAAAAGGGAAGCAAGAAAAGTGCTCTGGTAGAAACTTCAACCTAGACCAGATCATCAAAAAGATCTGCACCTGTCACAGCCAAAAGCTCAAAACCGAAAGTCCAGGCATCTGGCAAAAGAGAGAAAAGATCCAAGACAAAAGCCACAAGGGCTTATGTAAGTCAAAGAGATGAAGAGGAAACCAAATCAGATGAGGGGGTAAAGGAAATAAAGAAGTAGAAGAAGAAAGGATTCGGTAAACCCTCCACAGGCCAAGACAAGGAAGAAATGGTAGAGGAATTTGTTGAAAAGCTCACCCTGTCTCTAAAAAGTGTAATCAAATCAGTCACTGTGGATGGAAACCTTCAACCAATGGCTGAATTCTATGATGATTACAATGAGGTTGACCAAAAGATCCTGCAAGAAGCTACAATCAGGTATCTGAACATATACAATAAGGCTTTCATTGAGATTATATCTCTAATTCCTAAAAGCCTAGAAAAGGAGTTAGAAATAAGAAAGAACAATGCTATGGCAAAAGACATTGAGATCCGGGAATAGATAGCTATTCAGCTATATCCTTCAATTGATCCCAAGACAATGAACATGGTATTCAAAGACTGCAAGGATGAATTCAGGAGCAAAGCAAGGATGAATTCAGGAGCAAAGGAAGGATGAATCAGCTTATGCTTGGTGAGACTGACAAGGTAGCCAAGGACACTGAAGAGATTCTCTGGACAAACTTCAAAAGATTTAATCTTCCTATCATAGAGGACTTGGGTACTGACCCCTCCACCACAAATGTTACAGAAGAAACTCCTAAGAAAATGTCAGAAGAGGTGGGCCCGAACAGACTAACATTTCTCCTCCTGTTTCCCCTACAGTCTCTGGATCTAAAGGAGAAGAAAAATCACAGGAGAAAGAAGCAGAGGTAAAAGAAAAAGAAGATGACAGTGCGGAGACCTCAACAGAAAAGACCACAACTACTAGTGGTGAGAATGTAGGAGGAAAGAAAACTCCAAAGGAGAGCTCCAAGGTTGCAGAAGAGAAGAAACATCTGTCTCTGGCAGAGACACTGCACAAACTGTTCAAGAATTCTTGACAAAAGCCACTATAGAAATTGATGAACCGGACCTACTAAAAGGACCATTAGATTTTGACTCTTTGTCACCGGTGCAAACAATGAAAATAGCCTCATTTGCAAATGAGAAAGTCAAAGAGAAACTACTGAAATCTCACATGGAAGACTATGAGCTTATGGAGGTAGCATCCGGAGTGCTGGAAAAGATCATGCCATCTTTTCAGAAGGATCCCACAGCCTCCTCTTCCGGTAATCTCAAAACCTTAGTCAGCAGTGTTAGTACACATTTTGATTCTCTAGAAAAATTAGTTGAAGAAAAGGTCCGGAAGGAGTTTTTGGATAAAAGGTTCTCCGAGGTACAGGGTTTGATCATTAATGATAGGAGAAACATGAACATTGGGATAAAGAGCTTAGAAAATGCTCTTAAGGATGGCGGTGAAATATACAAATTTTGTATCTCCTAGTCCAAGGTAATAGTGGAGATTGAGAAGAAAATCAAAGAGTAAGAGGACAAACTACTAAGCTTGTCTCAAAGTTTTGATCCTCTTTCATCCTCCATAATAAATCAAGAATGTCAGACTATTGCAATCACAAATGCAGTAAAGAATTTTGAGAAGGAAAGAAAGAACATAATTAACCGGATGAGTGAGCTTAGAAGGATTATTATCCCTAAGTTAGAGGCCATGCATGAGGCCATAAGTGAAGCTCAAATCATAGCCCAGATAAATGATCCGACAGATCTAAAAAGGGCAGATGCATTTGCATTCCTGTTGAGTGGGCATATCTCAATTTTGGACAGGATGAAGCAGAGTTGGGCAACAGAAGTTGTACAGTTGAAGAACACTTTTGCAGATATATTTAAGTATATGTAAGTACAACTTGTATATATATATACTTATGCGGCTAAATATAGTTAAATTTTTGAAAATTTTGGCATGCGGACCCTACCCTTTGCCATTGATGTCAAAGGGGGAGTGAGGAGCAGTGAAAAATGAGGAATCCAACTAAGGGGGAGCTCCAGAAAATGTATATAAAGACAGAGCATCAGCCAAGGGGGAGCATAGTGTAAACACTGAGTCATTTTTCACTAAGTGTTCCCATCAATGCCAAAGGGGGAGATTGTTGGCAAGAGACACTATATGGATTCATGATTGTTGTCATTGATGGCAACAAAGTTCATCCCACACATCCGCAGGACATAGTGTGTCTCTACCGGAAGTCAGAATGAAGATTGTTGAGGTCCGGTAAACAAGAACAGAGCTTGTGGCAAGGTCTGACAGACAGGTCCAGATCTCTCAGAGGAAGTATCTTGGTGAAGTGCAAATTTGGGAAAGTCAAGAGGACTACCTTGAGTAATAGATTCCAAGGACTTAGCCTCTGGTGATGGACAAGGAAAAAGATATGAATAGTTGAGTACCGGATTCCTGAGTGACAGTGTGAACAGAGGAAGAACTGACAGACAGAACATCAGACTACTTTCCGGATGTGTTACTGATGGTGGTAAAGGTTATGAAGGCATGAATCATGTTTGGCCGAGATGATTAATGATTTCTACAATCATATACTTGATCCGCATTACTTGATGTACAAGGATTTAGTCGACAAAATAGAGTTTGTGAGAAGATTGACTGTTCCGGGTGCCGACTAGAAAGATAATGAAATCACTTGTGTGGATATATATAGGATGGATTTAGTTGTGAGAAGGGTAGTAGTGATATGTGATATGCGAATAAAAGCAGAGTAGAGCAGAAGCAGTAAGGAAGGTCCGGTATGTGAAAGGAAAGCAACATAAGAGAAGAGGAAAGATGAAGTGCAGCAGATCAGTGTACTGAGCCTAACCAAAACTGAACTCCAGCATATGTGGATGCCTCCAATCAGTTCAAGTATTGTATAACACTCTTTTGTAGATAGTGTGTCTCTTGTAGGCAGTGTGCCTCCTTGTGAGCAGTGTGCTCAGGCAGTGAGCCCTAATTGGCAAGTGCCATTTTTGTATTTCCTTATTCTTCTAATAGAGAATAATCTTTGGGTTAATCACCCCGTGGTTTTCTCCCTTAACAGGGTTTCCACGTCAAAAATACTGTGTCATATGTTTTTCCATTTCATGGTAATGTTTGCTTGTTTGAATTAATGCTGCATTGATTAATAAGAAAGTTCAAAAAGAAGAAATAATTAAGATAACTGATTCACCCCCCCTCTCAGTTATCAACATCAACCATTAAATGATCTTTAGTTGATAATGGATTTATCATTAACATATGAACTAAGGATTGTTTAAATCAATTGGAAGTAGACTTTTTCATCATAAGACCATCCAATATCACTACTATAGGATTTGATAATATGTCTAGATCTTGTTTGGGAACTATTGTTCTTCCAATTCAAGTTGGTCTATGTAAGTTAGATACATTGTTCCATGTGATACACAACAAAATGAATTATAATAACTTTCTTAGGTGTCCATGGTTGCATGACATGAGAATGGTTCCTTCTACTTTACATCAATATGTTAAATATTGGGATGAAGGAAAACTTTGCCACATACCTATAGTTCCTAGAGCATTTAACAAGTGTGCTCAAATAGATACACCTAACATTTTGATTACACAATGAACCCTTAGAAAATGATTCTAGTTCTTTACACGATGATGCTTGGGTTTAATTAGATTTTATGCCTTTTGATATTGGGGAGTATCATGTGGATCTTAAAGCTTATGCTATTCCATATATATATATATATATATATATATATATAGATCCATCTATTATGATAAAACACACTTGAGCCATATAAGGACACAAAGGAGATGTGTATACATGAAAGTGATCCTAAGAGTGATACATATTTTGATTCACCATCACCTCCTCCTAAGCCATCCTTTATATAAATTTATGGGATTGAATATAATCTTATGAAAAATCCTGGATATATAGGAACTAGACTTGGAAAGAATGAACACGGTTATAGATGAACTATTCAACCAAATGAAAATCAAAGATGTGGATTAGCCTATCAACCTAAGGACATAACTAAATGATTAGAATAGTGACAATGAAAAGGAAAATAACCTAATAACCTAACATTGAAATTGATTCCAATTTTAAAGAGGCTTCATATTCCTTTATGTAAGACTTGAAGCATATGTGCCTCATTCGATTGCTTAGTTTTGAGTTTTGATACTGATATCATACTTTCCAATGATGTTTTTTTGTATTTCCATTGAGGTGTATGGATCATACTTTGGATTCATATGTGCAGATTTTGATATGTTTTAATTCTATAGTATTTTTGTACTTTGGATTCATATGTGTGGTTTTTCATATGTTTGAACTCTAGAGTTTTCACTAGATTATATGTGATTATGCTTATATCATTGAGGTCAACATTGTGATTATTTACTATGCATATTTATATTTGAATCATGCTAGTGTTAGATAATTTTTAGTTAAATGTAGATTTGATATCATCTTGTGGATATTATCTCATTGGTTGCTATATACTATGCTTCGACTATTTTATGTTGTGCAGATATGCTTAATGTTTTAAATGAGTGTGTAGGTGTAGGTTTCCCCAATGGTGGTTAATTGGAGAAAATCAACTTGGATAAAAATGTTGTGTTCTTATTCCTATCTCACTCAATCTTGAGTTATGAGATGAGTCTTATGTGGCATTGTGAGCCTGGATATGAATCAATCAATTTTGGATCCCTATGTCTTTTGATAACCCATGAAATGTGTTTGTGTGTTTTACATAGGTTGTTCATTTCCTATGGTTAATTGCATTCAATCATTTTCCATAATGCATATGAGTTCTTGTGAAATGACTTTATGTTTGTATTGGTTAAAGTTTATATTTTTTGATGCCTTGCAATATGTTGAGAATTGCTTGAGTGAAATGGATTCTTTGTTAAATAAAAAATTAGTATATATTTATGTGAATATATTATATATGCTTTTTTAATATTGCATGATTATGAAAAGAATCAAAATAGGCAAGAAATCTTAAAAGGAAAGGTTGTATTTGTAAAGAGAATGTTTCATGGTATTACATTAGTCATTTTCCTTCAAAAAAAAGTAGAAGTTCATTATTTGAAAATATATTCTTTTTTGAAAAAAGGTTTTGCATAAAAGAGAAAAGGGAGCTCATTTGGAAGGATGCTATTTTACTTGTTATTTTCTTGGCATGTTTTTCCTCCTTTTTCTAGGAGCTTAAAAATTTCATTGGAAGGGTTTGGGTTTTGGATGGTTGCTTAGATTGGAGTGAAGAGACTATTGGTGATTGTGGATTGAGTAGTGGAGTATCATCAAAGAACCATATCCATTTGAGTTTGGTCAGATTGAATGTAAGTGTCTTTCAATTCCATGCTTTGTGATTAAAGCTTTATGCTTTAGCTATGCCCACCTTATGTGGATGCATATGGAATTCCTTTTGTACAATTATTGGACTATGAAGATTGTTAAATTATGCATTGAATGATTTAACAATCCCAAGTTTCAAAAATTTGAAATTATAAATTCTATGCAAGAACTAGGGTAAGTGCATGCAAATGGGAACAAAAAAGTGGCCTTTTTTATCGAAATAAGTAATAACATGATCGCATTATGGTTTGGTAGTGACCAACCTAAGGATCTATCACTACCAAGCCATAATGCAAGTGTGTTATAATGCACTCACATTTTAAACTAGTTAAAGAAATAACAACCATAACCTCATTTTATCATTTTTTCCAAAACATGATAGTGCTTTTCTGTGAGCATGTTTTTAGCCTCTTGGAGCTAATTTTATGAAGGAATCATGTTTCCATGACATGCAAGAGGTGAGTTTGGTGAATTTTCTAGCAATTTCAATTAAAACAAAACACTTTTGTTTTTCATTTGTTTTGACTCTTTTTCTCTAATTTTAGCAAATCAAATCCCCTAAACACCTCCAAACCTTAATACCTAATGAAACGCGTGAGGAAACTCCTACTGAAGAGAGGGCACAAACTAACCCCCCTCAAAATCCTCCATCCATTCAGAGGTATCCTCATGAGCCCTAAGCAAATATATTAGGGAAAATTGAACAAAATAAAAAAGAGCTTCAAACATTGGTAGAAACATAAAAAAATCCAAATGGAACTTCCACACATTAGAGAGATCTTGCAACATGCCTTGAATCTATAATTTCTCACATAGATTTAGTTAGTGGCCAAATAAACACATGGGAAAATCATAGAGAGAATGCTTGGCAATATTATTCTTCAAAATTATCATATAAACAAGTAAAAGACAATAAAATCATGAAATCCAATTTGTGCATTATTTGTCAACCCTAAAACAATAATAATGAAGTGCCTTAGTATTTATAAAGGAAACTCTATCACAAGTTTGTCCTAATTGAAATTCTAAATTATTTTGATATGCATGATTTTTGGGGTAGAGGTAAAGGCTCTGCATATGATAGAGAGGGGTCCTACCATGCCCAAGACTAGCCAATGAGAACCCTTGCCCACCCATTTGTTCAACATATCACAGTCCCTTCCATTGTGAAGGAAAGTGTTGAGGTGGAGACCCTGTAGTCTGTCAGTTACCTCACACAGTCCTTGTTACAACATAGCATACCTCTTTTGTAGGGTGACGAGGGTGAGCCTTCTAGGCGTCAACTCTCACCACACATTTGCCCTAGTTATGGATCTGCATGTGACTATGGGTTCAAGGATTATTGATGAGGTATATAACACATGATGTACATGGTCATGATACTAGTACACATATTGAAGAGAATGCCCTTCACTTTGAGTAGTATGCTACACATGGCTGAGCACATGATACATATTTATTAGATAGTATTGTCTTGATAGACTAGTTGCTAGATGTGACCTTTGGCATTGAATGACATGCAATTTTTAATAAAATTGTGCAATTTAGTACATTTCCTATTGAAATCTACAATTAACTATATTAATCCATTATGAATAAAAATTAATGTAAAAAATTGTAAGTATTATAAAATTTTAAGGTCAAAGTACACACCATGCATTTGCCGGCCCTTCATCACATGGTTGTGTGGGAATGTCAAGTCCATAGGTATGTATTTTGTAACAAAATAGTAAATATACTACATGTGAATTTTTTTGTCATATATCAATAGTAATCTTAAAATGACAATTTGACAATGAACAAGTGGATGTTGGACCTCCAACACCAGGATACATTGGTGGTATTAGTCTATATCAACTTTCACTGAGGTGAGTTTTCCTATTTTTAATTATGTATGAAAATAATATTATGTAGATTTTGGTCAAATAGCTTTGTTCCTATTTTCAATTGATGACATTAGTACAAACTCTTCTCGATATTCACAAAAAAATGGGGATGGGTATTGCTACAATAATTTTATCTTCAATGCCTTTAATAGATGTATAAGCTAGTATTGTAAATGTCATTATGTATTTTTTGTTTTATCTCACATTATTTAGTGTATTTAATAAATGATATCCATCTTTAGTCTAATTTGCTTCTTTATACTTGTCACAGGAGTTCACAACTCTACTTTGTTCTCCTAACCCTTAGGTGGATGAAGAGAAGTAGCAGATGATTTAGGAGGATCATCAGCTTGTGGTAACAATTATTTATTTATGTCATTGTATATTTCATATTTTCTATATAATGTGTATATTGTTTAATTGTATTAATAGGTGGAGCTACAAAAAAGTTTTAATAGACGGTCCAGTTGGTGGAGGAGATATGTTAGCTATGATATTGGTTCTCCATCTTCTCAACAGAGCAAGAATCATTGATTTGTATTTGTTGATGTATATAATTGTATGCCTATATAGATTTATACACATACATTTGTGTTTTATTGATGTACATATCATTGTATGCCTATATGGTTTTGTTTATACTTTCGTCATATTCCTAGTTGAAATTTTAGGCCTTATGGCATTTTTATGACATTATGTATGCCTTAATGGCCTTATTGAGATCAATATATATCCAGATTCCTCGCCCTCCTCAATATTATTGTACCGCTAGCGGTTCAACGAACTCCGATCCTACGGTATCGGGTCGACTCGTGCAACTGAGCCATTTCCGGTTGTCTCTAGCCGGCTTTCCGCTTCTGAACCCTTTGAATTGTTTGTTAGGGAAGGAAGGCCTTGGGCGCGGATCTCAGACAGACTCTTATTAACGGGGAAGTCGACAAGTTCAGCGAATAGGTAAGCCCGCTAACTGAGTCAACTCGCTTTCGCTTCCTCTGCGGTGGTGGAGCGCCCTACTCTAGATGGTTGTGGAAGAAAGAATGCTAAGAAAAGCCCTTGCCTGGTATCCGCCGAGAAGGTGGGAGATGGAACCGGAGGGGAAGAGAAATCGATAGACAAATCTCAACATAAGGTATCGCCTCCCTCGGGTTATGAAGGATCGTGTCTCATTCAAACAGTTCCGGAACTATAGATTCCCTCCCACCCCGCCCCTACTATTCGCCAGGGTAGCGGTTCCAAATCAAGAAGTCAGCTTGAACACCCATCCCTTAATACGTATATAATTAATCGATTGATTTCATCCCGGTTCCAGCAGAGACAATTGGAGCTTAAAACTGAACCAGCAACTATAGAAACTATACTAGCAGCCGGGCCCCTACCATTCTAAGGTAGTTCTGGGTGGGAGGTCTAACGGAATTCCCTGGTGTCTAACAACTAATCTACCTCCCGGGGGGGCCACCCACCCACCCCAGGAGGGGATTTGCCAACAACTATGCAACTATAATGGAATGAAGCACCCAACAATTATCTACCCTGCATGGGGCTTGATAGGAGGGAATCATAGTTGTGGGAGGCCCCTACTATTCTAAGTGGGTGGGGGGATGGGTAGATAATTCTAGTCGGCCCCTGCCGAATAGTAGGGGCTCGGCCCCTTCTATCTCCCCCCACCTGGGTTGGGTGGGAGATTCTAGTTGTAGGGGCCCACCGCGTCACTTTCCACCCGGGGGGCTCTGTGGGGATGGGTGGGGGGTTCTATTCCGAGGGTTCTAGGTAAACCCTCGGGGGGCATAGGCCGAGGGTTCTAGGTAAACCCGGATGAAGGTTGGGCCTATAGAATAGTAGGGGCCCTCCCCCCCTTAGGCTATTCCTCCCACCCAGGCTATTCCTCCCACCCAGGAACATAACCACCCACCCATCCCCACAGCCACCCACCCGGAACTATTGTTTCCCACCGGGGTGGGTGGGTGGCTATAGTTGCATAGTTCCCAACTATCTCCTATGGTTCATGGGGAATCATAGTTCCCGGGGGGTTATATTGCCCATGCAGGGTGGGGGGCGTCGAACTCAAATTCCTGGGTTGGCCCCCCCTCTATAATAGAATTGGCCAGGTGGGAATAGAAGGTCCCCAGGGGGGTTATATTGCCCGTTTCCCACCCGGGCACTTTAGCGGGTGGGTGGGAAACTAGAGTTCCGGGGGGGAGGAAGATAAAGCGAGAAAGTTGGGTTGGGAAAGATAGTTGACTTGCCGAAAAAGGACCTGGTTAGCTCAGCCTTCTCTCCCTCAGTATAGAGACCGGGAGTAGGGAATCCTAACCTAGAAGGCCCCTTGCTATTTGATCCCCCCCTCCCCCCTCCTTCTATAGTGGCCCCCTACTATAGATAGGCGCGGTTTGGATAGGGCAATACTGGGGGAGGAAACATATTTCATTTGGCGACTCTCTATGATCGACACTAAACAATTCGAAGAAGTTGGATAACCCAGCTCCCCATAATAAAGAAAACGGGTGGGTGCGGAGTAGTGTTTCACGCGTTAGCTGGGCTTCGATCAATCTCTTGGTGTAATGTGGCCAATCAATACGATTTACGGCATGGACTACCAGGGTATCTATCTGATCCTTCTCCTTTCAGTGATCGAAATGAACCTTATCTATAGTTGCCCTATAGATAGTAGGGGGTCCCCGAATGGAAAAGAGGAGCAAAGAGAGGCTTTTGTAGAGGCCTCTGAACAAAACCCTGGAACCGGCCCTCTAGATAGTAGGGGCTCCGGTCGTGACATAGATATGGGCCACCGGGGATCGAACCATTGGCGACAACTCATTCTCTGCCTCACTCTCGCATTCCGGAAGCTCCCCGTTCCAATCGGCGGCTAACCAAAACAACAACGATACGACACGAGCCAGCGAACGACACCTTACGAATCGACTCACCTCATACTCAGAATTCATTATGGTCCAATAACGAGGCTCACCCACTCACGCACTCTCCAGAGCGAGCGCTTCTTCTCTATGGACGAAGCTTGCCCTTTTCCGTATGTATGGAAAGAGACGGAATGGTCCCCTACTATAGAAAGGCACTAGCCGCCTATCGGTGAAAGCTAGCAAACTACGAGCTCTTGTGCCTAGCATGATTAGATACGAAATACGGATCGGGGACGGAGCAACGGCCAAGTTACATAGAGGAAGGGGCGGTGCTATGGGACCAATGAGAGGAGGAACTAGAGAGACCCGAAACAACGCAACCTTCTTTGATTCAGTGCTTGCATCAACCCTACTATCTATGGGCACAATAGCGAGCATCAACTAGACTATAATAGTTGCAGATAGATCGTCTATCTAGAATCAAGTTCCAGCGGAATATAGTGCCCCGACTATAGTTATGAAATCAAAAGATTCTATAGATAGATTCGATATTCTAGATATCTTTCTCGTTCCCAAACAGCGGAACACCCCCACAATCGACAACGCATCTTCTTAAAAAACTTCGGCCCTACAACTAGAAAGAGTAGTTCCGCTTCTTCATCGCATCCATTCCTTCAACTTTATGCATGCCCAGGATGGTTGGTGCCTGCTCCTCTCTCTCTATTCCTGAAACCCGTGCCCCCTACTCTCTATAGGGCGGGGAGGAGGAGTGCTCAACCACCATGGGTCACACAACACTATTCCTACTCATTCGTTGACTGGATCGGCGGAATAAGGAGGAGGGTTAGTCCATGGGGCAGAAGGGGTGGCCTACTCCATCCACTTGTCGATTTCCACCTCTCAATCTCCACTATGATGAGAACCACGATGTCAGGCCCAATCCGCGTCACTTTCCACCCACAATAATATATATTCCCTATTGTTGGGGCCTATTGTTTCCCACCAACTATACTAGCAGCCGGGTGGGAAGAGTTATGTTCCTCGGGATTTCCTAGATGGATGGATACGTTGACTGATGACTGGACTGATGACTTCGGGAACCTAGGGCATGCAACCGTCACTTGAGTTGAGCTCCGTGAGATATGCTTCGATAGAGTAGATAGTCAGTCAACTCTCCATATCTATATGGGGTCAAGTCACGAGTTGAGTTCCATATATGGGGTGGGGGGGGCGCCTATCTGCCCAACTTTGGTAGATGGCGACATTTGATTCTATACGTAACATGATGCCCAGCCACTAATCTCGACATTTGAAGTGCCGGGGTGGGTGGTTCAGAATATGGCCCGTGGGAGTAGATGTGCCAGGGTGGGTGGTCATATTAGAAAAGGATCCCCGGACTCAACCCCATGGACAAACCCACCCGAAAGTTGGGGTGGGTGGGAGGGAGGAGAGCGGCATCGAACCGGGTGGGCAATAATTGAAAGAAGGGGGGATTAGACGGCAAGCCATATTCCGCCCACCCGTCTAGGCAAACCCCCGCCTATTGTTTCTTGCCGGCCCGGGAGGCAATCAATTTTAGGTAGGCTATTTTGGAAGGGGCCCCCCCAACTATCATCCACCCACCCACCCCAGGCTATAATGGTTTCTCGGGGGCGGGTGGGAGCAGGGGGGAGGGCCCCCACTATTCGCCAGGGTAGGGAGGTAGATTAGTTGTTCCGGGTCATTTACGCGCTCGACCCCCTCGGGCCTTAGGGGCGGTCGACCGATCAAGGCAGATTCAATTTCCAACTATAATTGGAGGGAGTAGACAACCAACTCATTATGGGGAGCTCCGGAAGCTCAAGACCAGCCAACTGGGAGGGCACTGAAGATCAATGGATTGATCAGGTGGGCCTCGCGGACAATTTTAAGTCCTCCCACCCACCCAACCCCGAGGAACCTTAGCCCCCACCCGGCTAGGGGTGGGTGGGTGGATGATAGTTGGGGTTCTAGGCAAACCCTCGGGTTTCAATAGTTGGGGGGGCCCGTGTGTTGGGCTGGGTGGGGGGCATAGGCCGAGGGTTCGCCGGTAAACCCTCGGTTAAGTTGAGTTTTCCCGCGATCAACCCCTTTTCTCCAGTGGATATAGTTCCGGGTGGGAGGCTATAGAAAAACAGGGTGGGTGGGCAACTACCAAACCCGGGTGGGGGGGAACTATAGTACGGTGGGAGGATATAGGCTATCTGCAGTTCGCAGTCGAGATAGAATGGCAGGATGAAACAACCCACCCTACTCTATCAACAACCTACCCGGTCGGACCGTCCAAAAAGAATAGGTAGGGTAGGTTGTGACCGGGTGACCTTCTTAATAGTTTCTAACAACGATAATACTATTTACACACCACCCGAGCATCCCTCCACCTTGCATCTTGTCCTTTAGCCGGGTTCTCATCTGCTTAGAGGTTAGACGGGTCAGAAGGTTCTTCTTAATCCCACACAACAGTAATCTTCCAACTTCATTTGATACTCTTCCCATCTTTTCTTTCGAAGGCAGGTACGGATTATGAAACTACTGAGGAGGGAACTGAGGCGGGTCGCGCGAAGCATCGATTAACAGTAGAGGATCGGGATTCGAGGCGGAAGCAGCAGTTCGAACATGAGGCATTATCAACGGTTTGTTGGGGCATGAAATACTCCTAATAGTGGGGCTGGTAGGGCTGGGCACTCGGGAACCACGCAAGAAGAGTAGGGTTGGTCATGAATCGAGGGACTTTCTTTAATGATTCCTATTCCGACCCACCCGGCAGGTCGGGTGTTCGTAGATTGATTCCGTAGCTGCTTCCTTCTTCTCTGGTTCCAGGGGTTGAGGTTAACAAATCCAAGCATCTTGAAAAGGAAGGTCAGTGAACGAGTCAACAGCAACAGGTAGATCGACAGGCACCGCTGGGCTGCTAAGGACAGGTTCAACTCAACTAGATGGGGATTCATATCCCGTTCTTAGGTCGGTAGGGGATTTGAGGTAGGTTCATTTGAGAACTGAGGAATTATTTAGTCTTCGAAGATTTATCTTTCTTTGGGGCCCCACTTTCAAAGGATCAGGTCGAACAACTGCTCTTTCATCTCCAGGTTATCAGGGGATATCTGCGGCCCGGAAAGGCTTGAACTGGACGATTCACTACCAGAAGCAGCAGGTTTGAATGCTTTCTCAGTATTGGCTGGGCGGGAGCAGCCTTTAGCCCCCCACCCGGCAATTAATCTACCCCCCCGGGAGGGCCCCCCCACCCGGAAAGCCCCCCCCGGGAGGTATATTATTGACGGGCTATTCTCCTCAACTATATTTGAGCAGGGGGCGGAGGTAGGGGTGGAGTCAACTACTGTTGCAGGTCGCTTCTCCTGACCGGATTTCAAGGAGGTAGGGTTCATTGGGGTGGGTGGGAGGATGGAAGCGAGTGGAACAACAAATGTTTCATATCATCCGGATTGCCCTTCTCCGGCCCTTCTCCTTTTACCGGAGAAGGGCCGGAGAAGGGCCGAATCAAAGGTAGGGGTTTCGAATGACCAACATCCCTATCTGAAGGCGGAAGGTTCCAAATGCACCCGGGGTGGGTTGGGAGGAGAGGAGTTGGGCAGGTTATTCAAGATCTGTGGTCCAGCAGGATCCGTAACCAGGCTGGACTAGCTCTTCTGACCCGGTCGAACGCTTCATCTTGTGCCAGGCGGGTCGAGAAGAGATCCGCTGTTGATTGATTCGGATGAGACAGCAGGGGGAGTTGAAGGCAGGTTATTCACTGTTAACAGTCCAGGTCGAGTCCTGCTTGAGTCTTCTATCCCTGGCAGTAGGAGTGTCAGGCGGGTCGAGCCGGGCAACCTGAACTCTATTTTATCGGGGGCGGAGGTAGGGGTAAAGAATCTTTGATCGAAGCATCTATCTCTTCAAATCTTGACCGGATAGGCTAGGTACTTCTATTGAATCCCTGGATAGGTAGGGATCAGGCTCCTCGAACCGAGATGGATGAGTTGGAAGGATCTGAATAATAAGAAAAGAGGTGGGGGGGTGGTCATGTTACGTGTCCACTTCAACCCTTCGGAGAATTGATCTTCGGGGGTGGGGTGGGGGGCATGTGACGTATAGATGCTGCTTCGCATCTTGACGGATGCTGCTGATCTGATGCATCCCCGTAGCTGATGATGATCAGCGTATCCCAGCAGGTGCTAAAGAAGCATTTCTCACTGAAGAAGCATTAGGGCGGGTCCAAAAACCAACATGTGCACTTCAGTAACTGAACCAACGTATGCGCTTCAGCCTGTTTTCCACGGTGTATTGACCAGGGGAATGTCGGGATCGGACTGGAAAACGAAAGGTGTAAGGATGGCCTTCCTCCCTCCCCGTATTAGGATGAACTTAAGTATTCCTCTTGCGGGGCGCCACGATTTACCCATTCCGTCCTGAATGGCCCACTCCACCATATCGAGGGTGCTTGTGGAGGTAAGGTCCAGCGAGGTAGCATTGACTAAGATACCAGGCTTGTTCAGGGAGAGGCGATAACCAATAACTCACCTTTCAAGGAACGAAGCCTCACCACTCGTAAGGATCTTCTTAGCGCGGGCGGTGGGTCACCATTCCTACAATCTTCAAGCAACTAATATAGAGGGGGGGGTGCCGAGATCCGGATCTATCAATACGAGGAGTGAACCCTTAATGAAATAGCTAGGGATGGGTCAATGTGATGAACAGAGGTTAACGCTCTACCGGTGTTCCACACTTCCCTCCCCAACTAAAGGAGAAAGGGAACATCAAGAAGAAAGGGAACATTGGCAGAAGATAAGAACCCTTTTCAATGCTGTATTGTGTCTGATGTGTCGAGCGGCAATATCGTGCCACTGTCAACCTGTAGCCGCCCAACCTTTCTCCAATCTTCAATTCTGATTCACTCCTCCATTCTATACAGCATAGGGAGGCAGTAGAGGGAGGGAGGTTGTTGTTCTTCGAACAGCTGGTTCAACATCGAGCTTCAACTAGAGTTACGAGCTTCAACTAAACTATAGGCAGCTCTCTCTTGATCGAACTAGCTTTTTGAGTGCCCCCCCTCTATATAGTTGGTTTTCGAGCTCTTGTACTACCATACTAGCAGCCGGGGTGGGTAGCTGAGCTTCGACCTCTACTAACTAGTTCAACAGTCTATAGGTAGCTCAACATTCTAGAGATAGTTAGCTTCCACTTCTATAAGTGATAGCCAAGCCAACTGTAGAAGTGGTAGCCGAGCTATTGAACTACTGAGCTATTGAACTAGAGGGGGTAGGAGTTCTAACTATCTATCTATTGAAGTAGCTCAAGGAGCTAACTGGTGTTGCAGCAGTCGATAGCTCCTCGAGCTCGGACAATAACGATGATACATTGGCGGGGCACCAGTTGCGTAAGTACTCAAGATGGGGAGAGGAAGTAGTTCCTACTATTATTCTGTCTCCTTCAGAGAATTTATCTTGTGTCTCCTTCGGAGATTCTCTTATGTCTCCGACGAACCCCTATTTGGCTACTCCTTGCTTCTCTAGGGGAACTGGGTATAGCTTTCTTCCTGGGCCTCTATCTAAATAGAGCAGTTCTTGCCCAACTATAGAAGGGGGGGAGGGAATTATAGCTTCAGTAGATGCCGTTTAGTGGGTAGGTGTGTTTAGTTGTTGGTGTTAGGGGTGGGTGGTAGTGTTCGTGGTGGGTGGGTTTAAGGTGAGTGGTTAGGTAGCCCCTACCCCACCCTTCTATAATAGCTATAGTGCCGGGTAGATAGGCTGGCGGGTAGGGATAGGGAGAGGAACTTTATGTACTCGACCTCGGGCGGGCCCCGTCACTTTCCACCCACCCACCCCAACCAATAATAGGAAAGGGGCCAACCTGTTGATTCGATCCAGCCCCGGGAACTAGAATTCGGGCAAGCAAGGTGAAGAAGGGCAAGGTTCAGTTCGGGTTAACGAGTGACCATTATATAGAGAGGGGGGGCTCGCAACCCGCATCTTCTTGCTATAGATGCGGGGGTGGTCATGTTACGTATAGAATCTGGCCGGGGGAGGGGCGAACTCGAGTCTATCTATACGTAACATGCTCGGGGCGACCCAACTAAACTATATTAGCAGCCGGGGTCGCGGAGGTTCCCGCTCTCGAAACTTTGAAAACTTTACTGCCCAACTATAGAAGGGGGGGTGGGAATTGTAGTTCGCTGTTGGGTTGGTAATGGTAGTTCGGAATTGAGGAGGATATAGTTCGGTGATCGACACCATTTGATACTCCGACTGCCGGCGGTTTGGGTTCGGATTGGATAGAGAGGTGGGATGGTTCGGTTCGATCAGGTGGTGGCTATTCCTTATCGGCTGGGGATAGAGTATAGAATGGAGGGAAGCTTTACTTGCTTCTCCATTAGCGGGCGGCCCCTCTGCATATATTATTGCAGGCTATCCATATCCCTATTCCCGGACTTCTATTTCTTCCAACTAGCGGTCCAACCATCCGTGGGGGCTGGAGCAGCAGTGGATATGGGTGGGGAGGGGACATCTAATCCATTACGTGAATCGATCGCCCTGTAGATAGTAGGGCCGGTTAGCCATCCATCACAGAGAAAATTCCCCCCCACCCTACCCTGGCGAATAGTAGGGGCGGAATTACAGCTATAGTTGCTCGGGTGGGATCGGCCAGGCTATCTAACCTTCCGACGGTGTATCAGTAAGGGATGGCCTACTGGCATTTCTGTCAATTAGAGATAAAGATCTTTCTCCACCGGCTACAATAGCAGTGGATATAGAGAGGGAAGGTTGTTTGACCGTGAGGGCAAGGAGAATAGAGTTCAGAAGGATTGTTTGGCTCCCAACTATAATACCAGCTACCCGGGGTTCGGCTCCCTCGTGAGAAAGGGCCCTAACGAGTTAACAATTGAAGGAAGTAACTCCTGGACGGATAATGGAAGGAGAATTCAACTACCTGATAATGGAAGGAGAATTCAACTACCTTTCTAGTTGACCGAGTGCCTCAACGAAATAGAAATAATAGCTAGTCGTTGGTTGAGGAAGTTAGAGAGTCGAGTGCTATCTCAGGAGTCTCAGAGTCTCTGCTCGCGTCTGTCCCATCCACTAATCCTTCATTGGATTGTTCTTTCTTTCCTGTCCCGGAAGGCAATGATGAAGTTGGATTGGCCTAACCATGGGCTCCTGGAGAATTCAAATAGTTGGAAGTAACCACTATTCTATTCAACGAGCCCCTTCCATAGTAGTTAGGAGAGTTGGGAAAGCACAATGGAGAGTTGGGAAAGCACAATCAATATGTTAGGCCAGCCAAGAAAGAGACAAAACAGTCTCGCCCGGGAAATTAGAGAAAAGCAAAATGGATGGGAGGCTGGGTGCAAGCCTTCCCTCAGGTTCGGAGGAGTCCTGGTTCGGAGGAGTCCCTTCCACCCATCCATCCGGAAGTAGATTTCAGTAAATGGGTTTGGGAAGGTAGTTAGTGCGAGAACAAGTTAGTTAGCTAGTGCGAGAAAAAGTTAGTGCGAGAAAGGAAGTCAACTAGTTCGTTCAACCGGAAGGAAGATTATTAGTCCTTACCGCCTACCCTTCACCCCCGGTGTGGAATGGATCCATTTTCTTGAGGAGCTGGCAACTATAGCCTCCCACCCACCCCAGGCAATATAGTCTCCCACCCACCAACTTTGAGCCTCTACATTATGGGGGCCGTTTAGTCGGGTAGATGAATTGGATTGTTCTAACAACCGGACCATCCAGCCCCAGGGAATCAACGCTTAAGCCTCCCGGAACTACCGCCAATCTTGAACTATTCTCCCGGCCCAGCCGAATTTCCCTCTATAGTTCAAATCGTTGATAGCCGAATAGCCATATGGAACTCCCCAACTTAGAATAGGACGGGGCATAAACAAGCAGCTAATACAAATAAACGTTTGCCGCTATCCCTCGAGCTAATACAAATAAAAAAGGATGTTGCTCATAAACAAGGATGGATGGAAGGTATACTCTCTATCTTGTCGGAAGGCTTCATTCACCCTCGGTCGATCCAAATTAGTCTGGATGTTTGGAGCCATCCAACTAAACTCTAGCTTTCTCTCTGCTAGCTCTCGGAGATCTCGCTGGATAGTTTCTAGTTGAATGAAGCTGGTATTGTTTGGCTGGATGGATAGTTGCTTCACCCCCGATGGAGAGGAGGCGGAACTCTAGTTTCCTGTTGCCCACACCCGGCCCAGCCGAATGAAACTACATTGTAGGAGACCCGGCAAATTATATGGCTATCATAGCATGGGGTTAGCTTCCTTCCCATCAGTCAGAATTCCGCCCCTGGGGAGTGGAGATATAGATAGCCCTAGAGTCTCATTGGCATTGGCACTGTATAGAGGAGAACCGGGGGTGAACTATAGATAGAGGGAAATTCGGCTGGGCCTATCCAACTACCGCCTACCGGGGGTGAATGAAGCCCCTGGTAACAGTAGACTAATTAAGCTTGCCTCCCTCCCACCGGTTAAACTAATCAATTGGCCGGTGCCCCGTTCTCACTCTACTATTTAGCTCTCCCTCAACAACTCCATAATAACTATCTTCTCGCCAGGAGATCGAGATCGAGAACACCCATCTCACCCAGGGGGTGAAGGATGGGTAGGGGGTGTTCAGTTCAGTGGGCGAGATCGAGATTAACAACTATCTTGTCAGAAGCAGCTCTCTCTCCCTCAACTCCATAAGATTGTTCGGAAGGTTGCAACTATCCATACGTTATAGAACTCTCGGCCCGACTGCTAGTATAGTTACCAAACGATAGAAAACATAGTTTACCGGTACGCCATATATCCTATTGCTGGCTCCATCCCCGGGGGTGCTCCATCCTCCATCGGGGGTGATGGACCGGGGGTGAGGACAGGCTCTTTCTTTCTTGTTTTGTCCGTCCTGTATTGCTCCTCGTCGGGTTGTAAGGAAGGTAGTTAACTCCCTGGAGTTCTCACTCTGCTTTCTCTACCTTCCCAGCCTACACCCCCGCCCGGTTGGGCCCATGCTTTCTCTCTGCTAGCTCTCCTGGTCCGGGGAGAAGAAGCTAGTCGATGCCGGAAGGAAGGTGTTAACTAATGATGTCGGAAGGAAGGATCTAATCAACTTAGAAAGTTCTAATCGGTAGCTGGATCTCTCTTAGGCCATCCCCGGGGGTTCAGGAAGTAGGAGTAGCTCCTCGTTAATGGAAGTAGGAGTAGCTCCTCGTTAATTCAGTAGCTCAAGACCGTTGGATGGATAACTACAAGCCGGGGGTGAGATGAGGTACGATAACTACAAGTGAACAAGCCCCCTGGATAACTACAAGTGAGTTAGGTCATTCCATCCAGCTTAAACCGGAATCTGAATGAAGAAGATTCCGGATGGCAGTTGTAGTTGATGGAGGAAGTAACGAACTCCCGGGTTCAGTTCAGGTTAGTCTCAAGTCTCAGTGGGGCCTTGACTGAATTAGGTAAGGATGCTAACGACTAGAGGGCGGCTCTCTTCGACGAGCGGTTTCTCTCCGGAGGTGGTGCGTGCTGGGTTTCAACTAACGGACGAGCTTCATTCTCTCCATCCATTTTGCTTTTATTAGTCCCTACCCTCCCATCCTAGAATATTAGCAGCCTAACTCAACTACACGGAGTGGAATACAGTAAGCTAATAGGAATACCAAGATGGGCTAATAGCATTCCTTCGACCCCCAGGACGACTATCCTCTGAGAAGTTGGGTTGGGCCATCCTAACTTTCTCCCCTACCGGGAATCAACTCCTAGCCAGCCAACAAACTAGAACTAGCCAGCAGCCAAACTACATTACCGGAGTTCAAGAAAGTATTCTCTCTCTGGGCCTCCCACTGTCCATCGGGGGTGAGCGTGGCGGGTTCTGCTGTCCGACCCTCCTTTTTTATTGCTGTCCGAGGATGGCCACCCCGATTAGTTGATTCTTCCCTTCCCTGTTCGAGCATGCTTTCATTTTCTCTGGTCCAGCAGTAGGAGAGGTAGCTAAAATAGCCCTCAAATTCTATGGCAGGATGGCATTGGAGCTTGAGATTCTATACGTAACATGAATGCCCAAGCCTACCTACCTTTAACGCCTATAGTTCAAACCCGGGGGATCATGTTACGGATAGAATCATCTCCTGCATCAAGCACACCCACCCCAACTATATTCGCCTCCCACCCACCCAACAACAACAATAACCCCCGAGGTGGAAAGAAAGAAAGTTCAACCATCCTAGCTAAACAACAGCTATCGGAGGCAGGGAGGAGTTAGCCGCCCTCAACTAATCTGATCATTCTAGCCCGGGGGATGGAAGCAGGGAAAGCTAAACTTGAACTGTTAACACCGGGTGAAGGATGGACAAACTGCTTTCTCATGATGGGAGGACAAACTTTCAGATGGGACAATCGGGAGGCCCATAGACTATCTTCCCTTCAACTATCTTCCTAACCGGACCACCCTAGTTAAGCATCCCTTTAACTAGCTCCTCCTCCCACCCGCCCTATCTAGCCCTATGGGCCGGGCTATTCGGCTGCTATTCTCTATCCGGCCTAGTTTCATTCTCCGGCGGAACTAACCCTTTTGTCCTGGGGCCTTCCCTGGAGGTGTAAAGCGGATGGCAGTGGGAGAAGTGATAACTAATCATCAGGGAGTTAGCCGCCCTCAACTAACAAGAGTGGGAGGAAAGCTACCGGGGGTGATGAGGGATGGTACCAAGGAGGAGCTCCTCCTGCCTCCTACACCCCCGGTGAGGGATGGATAACGAGACTGGGGGATGGAGCACAAGCGAGAATTGGAAGGCAAGCTGGTAGACTTAGCGTTAACCCGAAGGTTCCAAACAAAATAGAAGTAGTTAGGTCCGGAGTCAATGCCCTCAATTCAAATAGTTGGGAGGCAGGGAGATGTGGAAAGAAGGTAACTAACAGTCCATCCTGAACCAGGGGTGTAACCGTATTAACTGTAAACTGCTCCCCGGGGCCTTCCATTACCTGGTAGTTGATTAGTTCCGGCCTTCATTCACTCCTTCAACTAGTAACTGGGCAACCGCCCCAGGCAATATCTACTTCTCTTGCTCTCGGCCATCTGTGCCACCGGCCTCTCCTCTTTCTCGAGATCCTAACATTCTTTCTGTGGGCGCCCCCCATCCATCAGTTCGGGTCCCTCGGTCCAGCTCCTCCAACTAATTAGGCCATCCGCCCCAACCCCACCGACCATATTTGCCTTAGCTCGAGGCCCATCCTTCCAGCCGAGTTCAATAAAGTATTCTCCATCGGGCCATCCTTTTGAACCCCCTGGGAAAGCATGGCCCGGCATCTGATCAGGGAGAACTATTTAAGTTTAAGTTGCCCGGAAAGGAGTTCAGTATAGCGCCCGGAAAGGAGTTCAAACAAATTGATTTCCGGTTCAATCAGCGAGCATGCTTCGGAAGGAATTCATTTAGAATTGGGTGTTTCAGCAAGGCTCAGTCCAGCTATAGAAGCCCATCAGGTAGGTAGGTAGGTGTTCAGTAACTATTTCTCAGCATCCTCCTTTGTTGAGAGCGAACTAGCTTAACCAGCGAGATCTCCGAGAGCAAACTAGTACTTTCATTCGGGAGACAAGGGCCAGCAGAAAATCAATAGGGAGGGCCCATCCTTCACCGGGGGTGTAGGCTAGTTAGGCCAGCCAACAGAAAATCAAATGGTGAGGACGAGCTTCCATCCCCATCCTTGTTATCGTTCGACGAGCTTCCATCCCATGTCAATAACGACCAACTGACTGATAACGAGGGGAGACCTACATCTGAACGAAGATTCCGGTTCCAACGAACTGCTCTAATCTCTATCCGTCCCTTCCTATCTTAACTGGTCGATCCAACCAAATTGATTTCTGAAAGGTTCAATCAGCTCCTGATCCTTTGTTTCGGGGCTAACTGTAATTGTTTATGTGCTATTCTACTGTGCCCCGTCGAGTAGTTATCGCTGCCGGGGTGGGGGGGGAGGAAGCCGGTCGAGCATTCTGGCTGGATAGGTTGAGTAGTTATCGGATCCAAGGAGAAGGATGTTGGGCCACCCTTTAACACCCACCCCGTGATAGTTCGGCTCGGCATTACATTACCAGAAGTGAGGGAACTAGAACTCGGTTCAAAGCCTGCCGTGTCGAAACCCCGTTTTGGTTCTCGCTGCTGGTCGGACCAAAGTTTCTATCCTGTGGGAAGGAGCCGCTTCAGTAGATGCCTAAGACCCGGCTAATGGGAATTCTAGGCTTCGGCTATCCGGGGAACTCTATTAGAACTAGTCCTCCCAACCGGGAAGAAAGGGCGAGACATGAAGGTGGTACCCTTGGCTCCCAACTAGAATAATCTCCATCTCCGAGATTGGCTGGTTAAGGTAATTCAGCTGTCCCATCCTAGTTGTATTAGCTATTAGCTAGCCTTCTCCAGGGTTGGAGGGAACTACACGCCCCGGTAGCTCCATTTTCTGTGAGAAACGGCCCCGTAAACTGAACTCCTAACAGATTACGGTTTCCCCTCCCTCCAGTAATTTGTTTAGTGTCTCTCGGCCCCTACCCCCATCGCATTTGTTGCTATCTAGAAAGCAGGGCAGTTCGTTCGGAAGTGAGCCCCTTCTTTCATATTATTGTATTGTTCTCGCCCATCAAGGATGGCAGGATGGAGAGCCCATTCTTCACCCCCAGGTAGTTCCCCGGTAGGCCTAAACGCAGCTAGGGTGGGAGGACAAGCTTTCGGATGGGACAATCCGGGAGGATAAGCTTCCCGGTTCGAGCATGCTTTGAGGATATAGGGTGAGCACAAGTTTGGAACTAGGCCAGAAGGATGTTGGAATCTTGTCGGAAGGTAGGAGTGAATGGAGGACTAGACTACCATATTGTTGGATGGGACTCCACCTTTCTCGAAGGATGTTGGATTGCTGTTGCCCCGGCCCCGACCGAGAAGGAAAGGATAATTGCAATCCGGGGGGAAGAATGCCTTGTTCAACAACCGTTATTGCCTCGACGAGCTTCCATCCAACGACTGGCTCTATTGCCTTGCCCGGTGGGTAATTAATGACTAGCCGGAAGTAACGAGTTCCCCTCCTTCTTATAGTTGTTCGTTCAACTGGAAGTAAACAAGGAGCCTACCTGAGCATGCTTTATTTTCTTCTTGCCGGCCCAACTACAACATAGCTTTGTCCTCCCACAGGGGGTGAAGCCCGTCCTCCCATAGGAGGTGAAGGGTGGTATGGCCTATGATTCCCTCCCGGGCAAGGGTTTTATTGTCGACGCTCCAGCAGTTCAGGATGGATAGCTCAAGATCGTTGGATCATCACTCCCGGATGTTAATGTCCTTCACCCCCGGTTAGGCCCCACCCTGTCTCAAGATTGGTTAGTTGAGATTGGTTAGGCTGTAAGGATAGCTGTAGTTGAACTATCTAGAATTCGGGTGAAGCCTGCCCTTTCCACACCCCCGGTAGTTGAATATTGTCTCTTGGCTGGCCATCCATTATATTCAACGGCAAGTGCCGTTTCTATTCAGTGTTAACTCATTTCTAATCGGTAGCTAGCGAGCATGCTTTCATGGAAGTCAACAGTTATCGGATAGGTGCATTTTGAAGTTCCTGCCTACCTAAGCTTTCATTTTCTCTGGGGGATAGTTCTATAATGAGTTTCAATATACTAGCGATAAACCATCCATCCGGAGGGAAGGAAGGAAGTAACGAGTTATCCTCCCAACCGGACCATCCTGAAGTTAGGGCCTTCACCCCCGAGGAAGAGTTCAATGAGAAAGCAGCCCCGATGGACAGTGGGAGTTCAACCGGAAGGTGCCCAGAGAGAAAGAAGTTAACACAGGAAGGCCGGACCCCAACAACAAGAACAACAACTGGTGCTATTGATGCTTCATCGACCTTACTATCGATGGGAGGGTTCAGAAGTTCTCGATGGGAGGGAAGGTAGCTCGAGCTATCCATCCCCGGAGGTGTAAGGCAAGTAATGGGAGGACAAGAGCCATCCAAAGTTTTCTACTGTTACCAGACCGCTATATCCTCCCACCCACCCCGACAAGAACATCCAAAGTTTCTATCTGGTTACTTCTCGAAGGATAGTAGTTCCCTCCCCTCTTCATATTCTACTTCCCTCCCCTCCTACCGTCTTCCCTCCCCTTTGAGGCAGGGAGTTAGCAACTATATCCACCCACCCACCCACCAGATATAGTTGAGAAATTGGGAATTCTAGCTGATCAGGGAGTTCTAGCCGAAGTAGATTGATCAGGGGCCATCACATATAGTTCACTCATCGTTACAGCTTTCTAGATAGGGCAGCAGTTCGTTCTCGCCCATGGAGCTGTTACCATCCAGTAGACAACTAGAACTACCCGGTGAAGGATGGATAACTAATCCAACCGGTCACCCAAGGAGAGTGTTTCTCGCCCATCTCCAGCGAGAAAGGGAGGTTATTGTCGGAAGGAAGTAGTTGATGGAGGTGCGTGCCTAGAGAAAGTAGTTGATGGAGGCTATAACAAATATAAGGTGTTCAGTGAAGGCTATCCATTACTCGTGAAGGCTGTCCATTACTCACTTAAGGTGTTCAGTTCAGTAACCGGGGGTGAGGATAGAGGGATATTGATTTGAAGCGATGTTGGCTGGTGAGAGAGGAAGGCAAGCCCAGAGAACTTAGTTAGGCAAGCCTAGAGAAGGTAGAACTAATTTGGATGGTAGTTTAGTTCAAGTTGTTGGTAGGACGCTATGATGTTGGCGAGAAAGGGGGCCCCAAGACAGTTTGTTTTCTACTGTTACCCGACCATCCTATTTTGATACTGTTACCATCCGGAAGGAAGTCAACAACTAGAGGAGGGCAACTCCTTCATATGAACACCCTCAGTCCTTCATTCACAACATCAATCCGCCACTTCCCGGGCGGGTTGGGCGTTGAACTTTAGAGAGGGGTCCATAATGCTCTCAACGGGTGAATGATTGCTCCCGCGAAACGGAGAGCAGCGATACTCTAATGAGTTGTTGGTCCCATAGTCGTTGATGAGTTGCTGATGAGTAATAGTAGTCAAAGCCCTGTTAGAGATCGTCCACTCCCTCTGGCGGTAACGACTAGTATCTCGCTAATGTGCCCACGAGGAGAATAAGAAATCTCTGTCCGAACCCGGCCCCGGCCCTCTCTTTGAACCTCTGTCCTCGGCTTCCCCCTACTATTTAATTTGCCAACAATTGAAAGGCTGCCCTCTCTTTGAACCTCTGTCCTCCGTCGCTGCTCTGTCCCGTCAGGGTGGCTTGCTGCCTAAAACCAAGTGCTATCGCCGCCTCAGCTCTTCATAGAAAAGAGTTAAGAATAGGGCTTCGCTGGCCTTACACTCCATCAAGCCCCCAACGCAATGTCGTGGAACCTCCTGTCGTAGCTCGAAAAGTTCCTCCAGAGAGGCATGGCATTAGTAAGCCCTACTGTAACCTAAAGGCCGTTCATTCACTCTCACTGCTCTACCCACCAAGATTATAGAGAGGAATGCCCTCGACCGATGAGAGAGATGGAGAAGTACAGTGAGCGACAGCTCACTATTAATAGCTCGACCTTGTGCCGGATTGGGATAGGACTCGATCTTCGGGAGAGGAGGGGAGAGCGCCGGCCTCAACCGCTCTTCATTCATTTCTTTCTTTCAGCTGGCTGTCTATAAGCAGTTCCAAGAGCTCACAAATGAAGAGCAAGGTCGATCGAGTACATAAATGACCTGCCCCATCCACGGTTGACCCTCAACCGATTGCCCATCCTTCTATTATTGTTGAAACTCTACTTTTTTTGATCGATGCGTATTTATGTATGGTACACTTACCGACCGACCATGAACGACCTCACTCGCTCCTGGCCTTTCTCGGCGGCCCATCCCCTTTATTATTGTTATCGGTCAACAAAAAGATCATCACGAATATATTGAGGTAGGGCTGGGTTCAGGTGATTTGTTCTCCTTCTGCCACTACCTTTTGTCCTCCCACCCACCCCAACTAAGAGAAAGGGTGGGTGGGTGGGGTGGGGGGGCAATATAGTCTCCCACCCACCCCGATTAGTGACAGGAGGTAGATTATATTGTTGCAGCCGGGGCACAAGAAATATTGTTTCGATTATTCACGCCGCTCGACCTACTCCAGGTAGCAAAGGGAGGGAATACATACTTTAAGAGGCAAGCATCCGTGTTCCCTTCCGATATATACGGTTTGCGTTCGATCGCTGGATCAGCTCTGCTGTTAATAACAATGGAAACTCACTTCGATCGGCAATAATATAGATAGGGGGCCTGCCTTATAATATTTATTTATTGTTACGGTTCAGGGCTCTTCACGCTTGTTTCAAGGTTCGGAAGATAGAGATATATTTGTTTGGCGATGTTTAATAGAGAGATGAGTAGGGAAAAGAGAGTTATTGACCGAATTGATGGATTGGTTTACCAGGAACTAATCTCCTCCCAACTATCTCCCCCCACCCCCCCGTGGGAGGAAGTAGTTCCGGGAGGCCCCTACGTATTTCCGTTGGGGTGGGTGGGAGGTAGAAGATAGGGAGGTGGTGAGCAGAATAGAGTTCAGGGCCAGGGAGATGCTCCTGCTCCAGTAAGCCGCGGAGGAGAGAGATGCTCCAACCGGGTTTCGGAGATCCATTGATCGATGCTCCGGCCACACACAGAGATAGATGTTCCTTGGGTTCGGGAGAAGGTAGACCGATTAGCGACCACATGGGACGGACACGGATGCTGTGATACAGGTTCAGCTGGTACTTCGAATAGAATTAACCTCCCACCCACCCCGGCTGCTAGTATGGTTTAGAAGGAAGGGGCTCAGTTGTTGGATCAAAACCCTATAGGATTAGAACGGGAGATGGGATAGGGACCGGACTCTGCAGCGCGGTGTATGCCATGGTATTCGACAGCGAGCCCTATATAGATCAGCGTCCGTGATATGCCGAACAGCATTTACCAGGTCAGATTCATTGCTTCAGATCAGACTCATTGCTTCGCCTCCGCTCAGAATCTGAACGTTCGGGCCCTGAACTCTCCATCTCTCAGATTGATGTCATTGGCGAGCCCCCCCTATCTATCTATGGGGATTGAACCCATTCAAGTAAAGTAGTCCTCACGTTTTGTTCTCCCATTCACCAATAGAAGAAGGAAGGGCCGCCCGGTCGATGCTGCAGCATGGCGCTCATGAATAGAAAGCAACCCCCTATTTGAACGTTCGGCACTCGGGTGGGTGGGAGGATATAGTATACGTGATACGACTGCCCTGAATTCTCTATCTGGGTGTAGTATAGCATCACAAACTACTATCTGGTTGTATCACGTAGATAATAGATCGGATCAGATAGAGGCGACCCTATCTATCAACGGACCTCGACCCGGGTGGGGGGGGGATTATGTGAAGTTCAGAGGGGGTCGAGAGCCTGCATAACTACTATAGATCTATCCCCAGATGAGCTGAGGATGATGAATGACCCCGGCTAGAGGGCCCTCTGAACTGGGGCCGAGGGCGGCTATCTGAATGTCCAGACTGAACCAACCCCATCATGTACTCTGCCCATCTCTCTATCTCTCTGCCCATCTCTCCGCCCATCTCATAACCACACCACATACTAGTTAGTCTCCGTTCGACCGATACTATATACACTTCATCAGTCGTATCATGTATATAATATGATATACCGACTGATGGTGGTGGTGCTCGACTCAACCCCCTCTATCTATATTATCTAAGCAGGGGCCCGGGAGGAGATAGTTTTTCTGAAGGCAGATTCTATACTATCCATGCCCAACTATCATCCATAAGCGGGGGTGGGTGGGAGGAGATAGTTGGCCCCTACCGGCTATAACTGGGCGCATAACCTCTGACCGGCGTCTCCACGAGAGAAATGAGAGTGTCCCTTGCCCATGACGTAATATCGATCGAGTGCTGAGAACCAGGACCGACTGATCGATACATGATACATATAGCCGGCCGGGAGATTCTTCTATTCCCACCCAACCCGGAGATAGCTGGCCAGTTGGAAAGGGGATTTGAGCATTTATGCGCTCTTACTCTTACCCTTATATAGTAGTGGGCCCTATGGGGCGGAATGAGTTTGGATAGGGCTATCAATAGCTCTCCACGAGCATTTATGCCACTACCGGGTAGGGGGGTAGGGCGGATAGGAATGGGCGACAGCCATTCCAAGCTATGCACTACCCGGCACTCGACCACTCTCCATTATATACGTGATTTCGATCGATAGGCTGTTTCCACACCCCATAGTTTGGATAGGTGGGGGTTCGGATTCTCCATGCGGTTAGCCGGCCAGATCCATGTCCGATCGGGTTAGTCGTTAGTGGAGTTCCTTGTTGGTGGGGAAGTGGTCATCCCAGTCAGCGATAGGTAGTGGAGAATAGCTTCGTACTTGCTAGGTACCGTTAGTGGAGACATTTATGTATATGAGTAAAGATGCTGCGGGGGTGCTTCCGGAACCAATTCACTCACTAATTACTTGACTTGAGAGTGGGGGTCGAGATGGACAGGAGTTGGGATGGACATGATCATGTGGTTGTTACTCATGCAGGGGTTCCCGAGCCCTACCCTTTCTAACCGTGTGTCCCATCGTTGTTACGGCATCACTCGCATCAGTGTGTCATGGCACCACTCACATCAGTGTTTAGTGTTCCATCATTTGGTGTTCTAGTGCTCTCCGGATTCCGAGATCCCCTACCCCGGGTGGGGGGTGCTATAGTGGTCTTGCCCACATTCATTTCGCTTGGGCCGGGTGGGTGGAAAGTGACGGGGGCCTCCCTCCCACCCACCCCAATCAATTAATCTACCTCCCAGGGGGGGCGGGGCGTCCGTTAATACATATCTAATAGAGTGAGCCATCACTCGTAGGATCGACATAGATTGGTGGGGTTGGAGAGTGGTTTTTTTGTAGTCGGTTGAGTCTGGTCTATGCGGGTGGGTGGGAGGCTATAGATTGCCCCACACACGGGGGCCTTATGATTCAATCCCCTTTCCCATTGACATTGGTTCTCGTGCCCACCCTGCCAGGCAAGGAAAGTCAACTCGGATGCGAGACCCTGCTTCGTGCCGCGTGTGTGGGTTAATCCGGGGAACATAACCCCCCACAATGGCATCTACCCGGGGGGGCCCACATAGGACGAACCCCCGGGCCCCCCCCGGTAGATTAGGTGCCGGGAGGTTTCTTCAATTATTGTTGAAGGTGCCAACAACTATGGAGAGGGGGGGAGGGGAGGGGTGGATGATAGTTGGTAAGTTCGGGCTTGCTTGTCCCGTGTCATTTCAAAGGCAGAGAGGGGATTGCTTCTGGGGAACCTACTGCACCGCTACATCTAGAGGATGGCGAGGAATGGACGGAAGAGATGGGCTAGGCTGGATGAGGATCCTTGAAATCAGATATCATTGAAGTAGTGTTAGTAGGCCCAAGAACCCCCCTTTTGATGCGAATGATGGAAAGACGGCTGCCTCCTGTCAGGTTATGAAATATCTGGTCTGTTAGGGCTTTAGCTCTCGACTAATAAGTCGAGGACCAGGAATGGGCGAGGCAGCGGATCAATTGGATCCAGCACCTCTATGGTCGACCACTAGCTCATTCATTCATTTCCGTATCCCCTACAACAACTATAGAAAATTGCACCTGTGTCGCAATTTCGTATGTCGTCCGTATTGATCGAATCCACTCGTGGCAGCCCCCCTCAATATTATTGATCAAAGATTCAGAGAAGAGGGCGGATCTGTGCTTGGAGCGGAGGAAGAAAGGGAATAAGTTTCCGGTATAGGTTCTATTATCTTCGAGGCGGGGTACATGAGTACGAGATTCCGCTCGCCCTACCCTATAGTTGAAGGTGATCGACGGATAAGAGATAGGGTCGTCGGGAGTGGCAAGAATCACCGAAACATTCAATTACCGCTAGTGAGGTGCTAGAATCACGATAGTAGGGAGGGGGCCCTACTCTCTATATGGCGGAGATAAGGCTGGCTCAAAGGCATTTATTTCAATCGACTACCCCGCTTGGGATGCGACAGATGGGAATCCTTTATCGGTGGCCATACTTCCTCCCACCCACCCCCGGGGTCAAGTCCTCTATTCTTTTACTTCTCGGATCGGGGTCGCCAGATGGAGGGATGCTTTCATGAACGGGAGAGGGAAGAGACAGGCAAGTCGATTCGTAGGGATACATCTTATTCCGTATAAGAGGGATGCAGGTGATCGATCCGTTTTTTCTTTTAGGCAAGATATAAAGGTGGATAGGTACCCAGGTGGCGGCTCTTCCTTACCGACTAGGGTTGTTCGTTCGGGCGAGATGGGAACATCTAATCCATTCCGCAAAGATGTGAAGGGCCGGCTGATCAATCAAGCATCACTGCTCCGCCCGAACCTTCCCGATAGAGTAAAGGCCTTTGCTGGTCTCTTTCTTCACATTCTCTTCTCAATGGGCGTGGTCCAGGCATGTCGTATCTCGGTCCGGGCGAAGGAGAAGCTCGGGTTTCGGCAACTTCTAAGTCCGAGGGTTTGCCAACAACGATAGGGACCGCCCACCCAGCAACAATTAATCTACCCCCCCAACTATAGTTGCCCAACAAATATATATTGCCTCCCACCCACAACAATTAATCTACCCCCAACAAATATATATTGCCTCCCACCCACAATATAATCTACCCCCCCGGGAGGGCCCCCCCAACCGGTGCCGCCAACTATAGCCGGGGTTGGGTGGGACGCCGAAGTGCCCGGGTGGGCAATATAGTCTCCCACCCACCCCGATGCCGGTGTCGGGAGGCCAAAGAAACTATAGGCCAATTAATTGTAGGGGTGGGAATGGAGGAAGCTTTCACCCCCCACTATAAAGGTAGGGTGGATAGGCCTCCTCCAAATTATTTCTACCAAAGAGAAAGAGGTCTCTCCCCAGTCCCCCTTCAAGATCAGCTGGTTCCAGAGAAAAGAAAATGGAATGGTGCGTATAGAATAGGGTGGAATGGTCAGCATATTACGGTTCTAATATGGATTGTGCTTCTTCCCTCCTTTAGATATTTGGGGCACGACTGGCTCCCAGGAGAAAGGAAAAGAATATGGAGTAGAGATCGGTATATGCTCTCTCCTCACCGCGGAAGCATGCATCTCAACGAAATAACTAGTAATCGCCAACCCCCCCGGAGGGGCCCTATTACCTATTGGACTAGAGGGAGAGGGGGAGGGGGCAGCTCGTTGATTGTAGGAATGATCCGTGTTAGCACCTAAGCTACGGATGGTTAGTGGTCAATCCTCTCGCCCCACCATTCATATAGCAACGGTGGGTGCCTATCTATCTATAGGGCTCGATCTAGGTGTGACCCTATCTAGCTATAGGGCAGTCTGGCAGAGTTCTGTTGATCGGGCCCTAACGAATTGAGTGAGATGGGTCGGGGAGGAAGCCTTCCATGAAGAAGGGCTCAGTACAGATGCTCTCATATCCCTCTCTCATCAATGTGAATGTCTAGTGGGGCCCTACTCTCTATAGCTATAGGGCAAAATGTTAATCGGGGCACCTACTGAATGATCGGTAAAGTACCAGTCAAATGCTGGGAGGGGAGCCTGCGCTTTGAACGTCAATGTGAAGAGGGGGGCCTGCGCCGTAAATTGACCTAACTGTCGAGTCGTTATTTCCCCCCTTTACATACAGTCGAGGGATGCTATCCTACCCTACCCTACCCTGGGGAATGGGGGATATAAAACTCCAAAAAATGCCCGCCCTATCTTTAGAACACGTCGAAATGTCACGTATAGAGTATGGACCTACCATTATAGCTATCCTACCCTACCCTACCCTATGTAGTTGGGTAGATAGGCGGACTGCATAACTCCCGAACTAAACTAAACTAACTAAACTGGTCCGCTTCCGTAACTGAACTATAGCCCCTTCTGTCCAACTATAGTCGTGAATGCTTGCTTCCGGTTCCGTCCAACTATGGTCGTGTTTCCGGCTTCCGGCCCTACCCGGCGAAATCATAAGCCATTCAATAAAGCCTTCCTTTATTGCCTATCTATATCTGGGGGCAATCCGGAGATGTTTGATTTGTTGTTCGCCCTGTGATAGATGTTTGACCCAAGGAATGCCCGAAACCAGGTTGTGATGCAACTCCTATTCTTTTCGTCCTGGCCTTTCAATGAAGATTTGTTAATGAGGGGCCAATATCTCCCCACCCACCCGGGCCACGATACTTGGCGACTAAAATGCCGTCGACAGATCTTGACTCGAGCCTATTATTTCGAGGGAAGCGTTGAGTCTGGAAACCTCATCAACTGCTTCTTCTAGTGATGCTGCTTAAGCAGATGTTTCATAACCTGTTCAACCTGCCTTTACCAGGAACCTTGGGAGGCGCGGATATTCAAGAATTGTTGAAGGAGAGGCAATACCAGGGAAAGAACTTCCTATCGAGTCCAAGACCTCTATCCCCAAGAATACCGGATATGGAGGAGAAGCGAGCCGCCTGAAGGGATATGTTTTCAGTTCAGGAGAGAATAGTCATTGGATGCCTTGCCCTAAACTCCCCTACCACAGTATATCCAGCAGTTATGAAGAACCCCGTAACGGATTCAGTTCCAGGTCCAGGTTGAGATCGAGAAGCAGTTCCTTCCATCCATCAGTTGATTGAGTTGAATCGGCACTCCGAAAACCAGTGAGGTCAACCCACTACTATGCCAGTTCAGTTCAGGTCTCCTTTCCTCACTTGTTTCCCATCGGTGCTTTGTTCAGTTCAGTTCAGTGATTCTCGATTCCTACGGATAAGAAAGACAAGCCTATTGTTGGAGAAGACTAAGCATTACCAGATGCCCCTCCAAGCCTTCCATTAAGATATGAGAGAGAACCAGTTGTTCGACTTGCGGAACCAGGAAAAGGAGGTTCAAGCCCAACCAACGGCATCTACCTCCAACAATTAATATACCTCCCTCTCCAACAACATCTACCTCTCGGGGGGGCCGATAGGGGGGCGGCATCTACCTCCTTAGGCATCTACCGTACTATAATTCCCCCCCACCCACGTTGGGCGGGGCCTATTGTTTCCCACCAACAATAATATACCTCCCAGGGGGGGCCACCCGAGGGTTTACTTAGAACCCTCAGCAATATATATTTGAATTGGCGGGAGGGTTCTAGTTGTTCTAACGTTCCTCGGCACTATTGCCTCCCACCCACCCCTGCGGATCAAGCCGACATTATACGGCCCCGCACTCCAGATAGCTCAGAGGCGGGGCATCTATATAGGTGGGGAGGATATTCTATTCAATTCAATATGACATGGTTCGTAATCACCCGGGGAGGCAATAATATATTTGAGGGGCAATATTTGCGGACATGCCCCGGAGCCCCTACGGCATTATATTGTGGGCGATAAATGATCCCACTAGATCCATTCCCTCCCCTCCCCTATCTAGATATGGGGTATTTCTATATCTATGCCTCTCGGCCTACCAATAAAATATTGCCCTTTATACCTATCTCTGTTGCACCGGTTGAGGGAACGGTGATGGCAGTTATAGTTTCAATCGGTGATGGCATCTCATCGATCGATCAACCGGTGATGGCAAGAAAGAATCTCTCGGGAGGCCGAGCCCTATATATTCTCTGGGGGCGGCTAGGCTATAGTCTAGTCCAGTCGGGCCCAGAGTGAGTGCCAATTAAACTAAACTATCACCCTCGATCTCTCGCCATATATAGGTATGGGTATATAATCAATCCTCTCCCGTCGGTCGGGGCCCTCCTCGAATTCATTTCTCGACTCTATATGGTTTTATGGTTTAGTTGGCCCCCCAACCCGCTACTATAGGGTGAACTAGAAGGGCTCGGGTGCCCTATACTATATCTCCGGGAATAGATTCTAATGGCACCACCATCCGCCTCACATTTCTTCGTCCACCCCTACTCTAATGGGACTATCTAACAAGCGAGTGCGGCTATGCTATATAGAGAGAGGTCTGACCCCCCCCTCTATGGATATGGGAATAGTGGGCCTAATCCCAATCCGTTAGTAATAGGTTGCTATCGGCCTATCTAGATAGGGGCGGCCCCTATATAGATGATCTGGAGGGCTCGGCCTAGCCTATCTATATAGGGGCGGGAGAGGAGGGCTCGAACTATCCAGTTATAGCTCTAGCATGACTGGCGGAGTTACTCGATCGGGTTGATCCCTATATATCATCTGGGCATCTCAAGTGAACCTGAGGATGAGGCCCCTATGCCCCTCTGTATATAAGGGAAGGGACTCCTGAGGCCCCTGGGCGGAGACGGGTGAGATAGTACCGTGCTAACCCGGAGCCCGACCCCCTCTGTCTATATGGTAACTAGGGGGGGGGCGGGCGCCCCTCAAATAGATTATTGGACAAGCAGCCCTATATCTATATCTATATCTATATCTATATCTATATCTGTAGTGCTATCCCGGAGCCCAACCCCCCTCTATCTAGATGGTAACTTAAGTAGTTTAAATTGTTTGAATGGTTTGAGTAATAAGGCTTGTCGAGCTCTATTATTAACCAATATATTGATGCAGAAAGGGCATGCATACTACTCAACGGACCAACAGATCCTATATCAAGCAACCTACTGGTTATATAACGTGCTACATTTACATTGTCAAACCAGGGAATCATATTCTTCTTGGATGATGCCTGTATTGTGTGTACAGTTAAGGATTCCTGAGTTTTATCCTAGAGTTTGTGTAAGGGAACTAGATAAAGTAAATGCAATACTCTAAGTAAATATGAATAATGAAAAATAACAGAGGTTATCTAACACAACAGTAATCAAATGATTCTTTGTAGCTTCTATGTAAGATAGCAACTATCAATTGGTTTGGTTGATGATCACCTTGACTCAATGGACTTAATAGCAGAAATTACCAAAGTTAAAGTACTTCACACTACTTACAACAACATACATCAATCACACATTTATATAAACATACAATTTATAATTGAACATATGAACAGGGTGGAGAAACACAGTACCTCAAGTGGCCGACTTGAGTGACTATGATCCCACAAGATCTTGCTAAATCTCTATTGAATCTTTGCAGTCATTAACAAAACTCAAAACACATATTCCTTTATTAAATGTAAAGGTAACAACGATACACCAAAAATTGATACTATATCTCTGTTCAATATGTATGAAGCAAAATCTAATCTCATCCAATCTAGCGAATTGAGATCAACATTGTCTATATAAATAAAAGCTATTGAACAATAAATGCCACTACTATCGATTATCCCACATCGTAGGAAAATGACTTTATTACATAGCAACTAGAAATAGGAAACTAACTAACATGATGGCGGCACAGATAATACAGTCCTACTGTAACTCTATCTCTTCATTATCCAGGAAGAATAATCAATGACTTAGAAACTGAACAGAGAACACGTTCTAGATTCTTTCATCATTTAGGATTGCATCATTCATTGAAGGATAACTGTTATGGAGTCATGGATGACTCATCCCAGTCAATTTGGGATCTTCTTCCTTTGGCTGCAGGTACTTGTATCATCTTCTGTGGATATCAACATCTCCTTTGGCTATGGGTTGTCTAGTATTCTTCATGATATGAAGCCACACTCTTGCTGCATGAGGAGTTAGTACACCACAAAGTATTAATGCATCACTATCACTAAAATCAACATAAAATACTAGCATATTACATGAACAATCAATCATCCACATATCATTAATTAACAACATTGTGTATAGGAATAAAATCGAGATCGAGTGATAATCAAAATAATGAAATAACCAACGACTCAATCCTATAACATCAAGATAACGATTTAAGCAAACAACCAAATAATCAATGAATAACACAAAAACAATGAAAGCTTTCACCTAGATTGTATTGTTATCTTGGTCAAATGTGGATTGCTCTTTAAATTGTGAAACCATGTTTGCAACAAGCAGGTGTAGATTGTGTTTGTGCTCAAAGTGCTCAATGTGCTCAATGATGCAATGAATGCTCCAAGCGTTGTATGGATGCCTAAGAATAAATGATCAAAGAGGATTTGTTATGAGATGAGGGGGTTTATATAGATTTCAATGAAGATCAATCAATGGTCTAGAAAATTCAATAGAATCAGAGGATGAGATAAATTTAGAATTCATGATGAATGTGCACACGACATGTGTCACACAAAAAAATATTTTTGTTTGAGTTAACTGATTGATTTGACATAAAAAGACATGGAATAGACATATTTTTAGATTTCATAAAAATAGAAATGCTTTTTTCTAATTTATGAGTCGATGAAAAAAACAATAATGATTAAGTCAATTAACTCAACTTGTAATTTGCTTTTTGCATGATTTGATTAAAATTAAATAATAAATTATTTAATTTTGTATGCATGATGAACAAGATTTATTTTTAGAAGATTAGAAGATAAAAAACAAATTAAATAAATAAATTTATTTAATTGTTTGTGCAAGATCAGACGAATAAATAAAATATTTGATTATATTTTATTTTTATAGATTGAGATAATTTAAATAAATTTGCATGATTTATTTAAATAATTTAGGAATTATTTAATTATAGATAAGAGGATTTAAATGATAAATTAATTAAATAATTAATTTATTCAATTGATGTGGATTTGAATTTTGAAAAAGGATAATGATTTAATTAAATAATTGAAATTATTCAATTTGGATGGATAAAGAGGAAATGTATTGAAATTAATTAAATAAAGAGGATTTATTTAATTAATGTTGAAAATATGTGATTTAGAGGAAATTGATGATTTTGATGAAATTAATTAAATAATTAGATTATTTAATTAACGTTAAATGCAGGTGATTTGATGAAATGCAAGTGATGCGATGACATGGTCATTTTTGGGTGTCTACATTTTGTTCCTCTTTGATGCAATGCAGTTTATAGCGTTGCTTCAAAGAAAATGATTGTTGAAGACATGATACAATATTTGATGCCCTAGTGTAGCTAGTGACAAGGGTCATTGTACCTCGACATTTAATCATATTTTCGTGTGTCAAATTCAGGGCTGTGTCCTTGGCTATCTGCAATTAGAAATCCTATCGTTGCCAGTTTATTTAACTAAATCTAATGATCTCTACTGATTGAAGAAACTAATGTTGCTAATCTATTTGCTATGAAAATGAATTCTAGGAATACTAAAAACAAAGCTAAAACAATGAATTTCTAATGTAGATCTACACTATCACATTCAATTGAAACATACATTTATCTATGAGAAAATAATAACTATCTCTTTAAATAGAATCTGAAACAGAATAACAAAACAAACAATACTAGCCTTTTGCCTTGGTGGTGGGAGTGGGCCCTTGCTCCACACCCTTAGGGGTGAAGAGCAAAACAATGAATCAGCACAAGAAGATAATATCACAATTCACTTTTAGTCCAATTCCATCAACTTTTGTAATCAGAAAAATGTCTATATCAAAATGAGATTACAATAATAATAAATCATCCACTGTGTATCTTTTGCTGCTACTTTTGTAAGTTTATATCTAATCCAGTGATGAGATATTACTTACCCTAACTACTAGTTCATCTATGAGATAGTACCAATCTCTTATTTTACTAACTGTTTAACTACAGAGTAAACATTCATGCAATTAAAATAGATTTAGTGGAACAACAATCTCACTAAATCTGAGTCTTAGTTTCAAATATAACTAGGCAGTGAGGCCCTAAAATATAGGTATTTAATCAGTTTGTCGAGAACTCATGCAAAATCAAAAAGAAAGATAAAATTTCTAGTAGTTAACTATGGTCTTCATTCAATTACTCAGGTGCTAATTGAGTAATATCTAGAGCATCCCAATTACCACTGGAAGTGTTAACTGGCAGTGGCGCTGGAAATCTGCATTTGTGTTTGAGGAGGCTCCAGAGGTGTGTGCTTCTGTCTGTAGCTCCAGAGATGATTCACCCCCTTATCTCAAAATCTTTCTAATCATATTGGAAAATATTGGAGACTGGTGCGGTATCCTTATGTTAGCTTCAGAGATTATTAGGACCACATCCGGAGATGACCAAAATTGTCTTTGCCTGAACATCTGCACCTATAGATTCAAAAAGAGAGAATTTCTACATATTTCCATTAATTCAATGCACATTAGTCCTTCAATCAAAAATCATGATTTTAAGTAATTCATCTCTTATTAATCATAATTAGAACAATCTTGTTAATCTACTTTGGTGCATTCATTAGGACAATGGAATAAGAAGCGAGAAAAAGAGAGGTAAAAAGGTGTATTTCATGGGTGCTACCTGGCACTCATCAGCTAGCTACCCTTGTTTAGATGGCGTAGGATGCCCCCTCAAGAGGAAAGACAGGGAAGCGACATAAGGATTGGATTGATGCTCAACTAGAAGATTGTGTTGGAGATAGAATAGAACATGATAGAAAGATTATTGACCAATCTTTGTTTGAAAACATATATGATGATTTGGATAAATGGATGGGTGAACTTGGATAACTTGTTACAATGGTTTCACAAATGTTTATAAAGAGCAATCCCTATTTTGATATAGCACATGGATGTTATGCACCAGGGTATAGAAGACCAAGGTGACAATATATCTAATGCATAGGACATTGACTCTGCAAGCAAGCGATTTGAACTTAGATCCCTTAGAAATAATATAACCTTGTTGGATATGTGAATGAGCCATAGTCTTGAACATAAAATAAACTTCAATACATAAATGTAAGAAGAATATTAATATGTAAGATGCTAGGTTGTAACACACACACAAGATAAATATGCTGCTAAGAAAGATACTAAAGATCATTCCTCAAACATGACACACAAATAGTAATGACTATGCCCCCAATCCATACAGTATCACAACATACCAAGATATAGATAAATCAAGGTAGTCTTGAATAAGTAATGGGAAAGGAACAAAAAGATAAACCAAAAAGCAAATTGACTGACTTACAAAGTAAACATACAACCAACATATTCTCTTGCCAAAGAGGTTGCTTAGGATAGATTGGATTGGTTAGGTAGATTGGATAGATAAAAACCTTATTGTAGGAATGATATATTCGTTAAAGGGTGTTGATCTGTTGATAGTATAATGTCTGGTTTCAGGAAATGCAACATGTCGTATAAGATGCCTGGTCTGGTTTCGACAATGGAACATCCTGTATATGACAAATGTTTGATGTAGCAGATGTTGGCAATCGATATGTAGGACAACATATGGCTCTGCAAGTAGGTATTTTTTGCTTCAGGTTGTTTAAGGACTTTTGCTTTGAAAGGATGCGTTGCTTGCTTGTTTTGCTGCTTGAGTTAGTCAAGTCTAGGTGGTAGGATGAATTTTGATAAATGGAAGACTAGAAAGATGGAATGTCAATGGTTGAGATGGATGAAGAATGATGAATCGTATGTGTCTGAGTACTGGATACTTCGTTCGTATTCCAGACTACCTACATACCCTATATCCACAGGATCAAGGCACATTATGATGAAAGATGAAAATGATAATATGCAGTTCTAGGTAGAGTGATGAGTGGGTCAAGGTGTTTGAGCATGGGTAGGTGAAATGATGACATATTATGTACCTGAGTACTACATACTTCCTTCATATGCCAGACTACCTACATACCCATATTCATGAGATCAAGGTACCTTAAGATTGAGATGAGATGATATGTAGTTCTAGTTTTTGTTTGATGATTGATACTGATTGTGTGAGGGGAGATGGTGATATCTTATGTACTTGAGTATTGGATACTTCCTTTGTATGCCAGACTGCCTACATACCCATATCCATGGGGTCAAGGTACCTTAAGATTGAGGTGATGATATGTAGTTCTGATATTGTGATGATTGATAATGATTGTGTTGTCACTGTGGGGAATGATATATCCCTAGATCAACACAAGGATGAAGGTGTCTAGTTTCAGAAATGAAACACTTCATATAAGACACTTGGTCTGGTTTCGAGAGTGTGACAATCTGTATAAGACAATTGATATGAATGATGTATTGGTTGATGTGTTTTTGTTTTTGTTTGAAGGTTTGATGTGTTTTTGTTTTTGTGTTTGATGAGTGAAGCATTTTTGTTTTTGTTTAAGATGGTTGAAGTGTGTTTGTTTTTGTTTGAAGTGTTTTTGTTTTTGTTTTGAGACGGTTGATCAACCGCGAACATGGATCCATTCCTAAACCTAGGTTAAGGAAAGAGTTACCCACATTCTGATAGAGGTGTTATTGTGGATGACTGACATAGGATAAGCTAACATGGATAACTTGACATAGGATAAGCTGACATAGGATAATGATGATGATTGACATGAATAACTTGACATAGGATAATGATGATGATTGACATGGATAACTTGACATAGGATAAGCTGACGATTGACGTGGATAACTTGACATAGGATAATGATGATGATTGACATGGATAACTTGACATAGGATAACGATGATGATTGAGATGGATAACTTGACATAGGATAAGCTGATGATTGACATGGATAACTTGACATAGGATAACAATGATGATTGACATGAATAACTTGACATAGGATAGATGTGATAACTGACATGGGATAAGTGATAATTGACATGGGATGGACATTGACAAACTTCCAAGATATTCTAGATAGGGAAATGGAAATGCAAAATGATCAATGGTTTTATTATGGATGGAGAGATGAAGTTTATTATGAAATAGACATGGAATGAACAAGACTCGATAGATGATGGATGCTAACTCTAGACATAGTGCTTGTTTTCTAGTTTTCACTATGGTACTTACCCAAGGCACCTGTTTATCAGGTTTTCACCAGAGGACGGATTATTTTGTTTTTGTTTTTATTTTTTGGATATTTTTGATATTTGATTTTTTTTGACATGGATACTTTGAGGATCAGGCATAGAACTTCTTAAGATGAACACTATTGAGTGGCTCATCTAGAGGAATGCTTTTAGATGTAGCTAAAGTATAAGCTCCTAATCCATATGTTGTTGTGATAACAAAGGGTCCTAACCAATTAGGCTCGAACTTGCCCTTCTTTTCTCAATCTGCTTGATTTATCTGATTTTCCTTTAAGACAAGATCACCAACTTGAAACTGTCTTTCTTTGATCTTCTTGTTATAGTTGTGCTAGAGGCCATTTTTATAGACATGGAGATGATTAAGCATGGCAAGGCGCCTCTCATCTAGTAGTTCTAGCTTAGCTAATCTGTAAGTGCGATACTCTTCTCCATCAATCAGGTTTTGCATGGATACTCTAAGGGATGGGATCTCAACCTCTATAGGTAGAATGAATTCAAAGCCACAGACCAAGGCATAGGGTGTGGCACCAGTTGGTGTTCTGATACTAGTGCGTTAGGCCAATAGGGCAGGATTGAGTTGCAGGTGCTAATCATGACCAGCTTCATTGACCATTTTCTTGAGGATTTTCATAATGGTTTTGTTGGAAGCCTCAGCTTGGCTATTACTCTGCAAATAGTAGGGAGTGGAAAAGTGATGTTGGATATTGTATTGTGTGCATAAGGCATAGACATCTTGATTCTTGAATGGTCGCCCATTATCAGTGACAATGGCTTGAGGGATACCGTACCAAAAAATGAGGTAGTTAAGGATAAACTTGGCTATTTGCTTGCCAATGATATAAGTCATGGGAATGGCTTCAACCCACTTTGTGAAGTACTCAGTGGCGGTAATGATAAATTTATGGCCATTGGATGAGGATGGGTGGATTTGTCCTACAAGGTCGAGACCCCATTGTGAAAAAGGCCATGGAGTTGTCACAGGTTGTAGTTCATGAGTTGGTGCGTGAATCAAATCTCCAGGCTGCTAGCATTGTAGACACTTCTTAGCAAATTGTAAAGCATCTTGTTCTATGGTAGGCCAATAATACCCTGTGCGGAGTATCTTCTTAGTGAGGTTAGGACTAGTAGAATATGCACCACAGACACCTTCGTGTATGTCTCATAAGGTAGCATCAGCTTCTTCCACGTTAAGACATCGTAAGAGGATACCATCGAGACTCTGGCGATATAGTGTATCACCCAGAATGGTGTAATGGGAGGATCGATAGATAAAGGTTTTACGTTGGGTTGCAGATAGCTCAAAGGGAAAGGTACCATGTTTAAGGTATTCATAGATATCTTCATACCATGGGGAATTGGGACCAACAAGTTCGCAGATGATTGCAGTAGTTGGAACATCGACGACTGGTATCAATAATTGCTTGATCAAGAATTCACATTTCTATGTGTTTGCAGGCATGTCTATAAGCGGCCCCATAGAAGCCATAGAATCTGTAGCTTTGTTATGCTCTCTTGGAATTTTCTCAAAAGTGATGCTAGAAAAGTAAGGTTTGTCAGCATCCACTTGTTGCTTGTAAGGAACCAACTTTTCATCCTTTGTTTGGTACTCATTAGTGACTTGTCAGATGACTAGTTGTGAGTCTCCATATACATGTAGTTCTTTGATTTCCCATTGGACTGCTATATGGAGACCTATGAGGAGTACTTCATACTCAGCTATGTTGTTGGAGTAAGAAAATGCAAGCTGATATGACTTTAGGATATAGTCATTTTGTGGTGTGATAAAAAGGATGCTAACCTCTAATCCATGTTGTGTGTAGGAACCATCAAAATACAACTTCCACATTACTGAGGTAGAAAGAGTGAAGATATTCTCATCTGAAAAGTCAGATACCATAGGATGTACATCTGTCATGGGTGCTTCTGCTAGTTTATCTACTAGGGCTTGTCCCTTGATTGCTTTACGATCCACATACTCAATGTCGAACTCACTAAGGATCATGACCCATTTAGCAAGTCTGCCTGTGAGAGCTACTTTTGCTAGAAGATACTTTAATGGATCAATTTTGGCTATTAGATTTGTGTGTTGGTTTAGCATGTAATGCCATAAATTTTGGGAAGCAAACACTAAGGCTAAACAAGCTCTTTCCATAGGTGAATAATTGAGTTCATAACCCACCAAGGTTTGATTGATATAATAGATTGCATGCTCTTTTCCTGACTCATCATGCTGTGCTAGAAGAGCCCCTAGGGTTGCAGTTGTAGTTGAGATGTACAAGATCAAAGGCCTATCGATTACTGGTGGTACCAAGACATGAGGTGTAGCTAGATATTCTTTGAGTTGATCAAATGCTGCTTAACACTTATCATCCCATTGAAATGAGACATCCTTTCGGAGTAAGTGTTGAAATGGTTGACATTTATCCGCTAGTTGTGAGATAAACCACCTAATGGATTGTAACCTTCCTTGAAGGCTTCTTAATGCTTTCAGATTTTTTGGTGGAGGCATCTCCACTATAGCCTTGACTTTTGCTGGATCTACTTCAATGCCTTTGCGAGATACGATATATCCCAACAGTTTTCTTGAGGTTACCTCGAAGATACATTTCTTTGGATTGAGTCTTACTTGATATTTTTTGAGTTTGTCAATGATTTGTCCTAGAACCTGTATGTGATCTACCCTAGAAGATTTTGCTAGTATGTCATCAACATAGTCCTCCATGATATGATGAAAGAGATCGTGAAATATCACTGTCATTGCTCTTTGATAGGTTTGTTGGCAATAGACACTATATGGATTCATGGTTGTTGTCATTGATGGCAACAAAGGTCATCCCACATATCCGCAAGTCATGGTGTGTCTCTACCGGAAGTCAGAATGAAGATTGTTGTGGTCCGGTGAACAAGAACAGAGCATGTGGCAAGGTCCGACAGATTGGTCTGGATCTCTCAGAGGAAGTGTCTTGGTGCAGTGCGGATTTGGGGAAGTCAAGAGGACTACCTTGAGTAGTATATTTCAAGGATTTAGCCTCCGGTGATGAACAAAGAAAAAGATATGAATAGTTGAGTACCGGATTCCTAAGAGACAGTGAGAACAGAGGAAGAACTGACTGACAGAGTATCAGACTATTTTCCGGATGTGTTACTGTTGATGGTAAAGGTTGTGAAGGCATGAATCATGTTTGGCCGACATGATTAATGATATCTACAAGTATATGCTTGATCCGCATTACTTGATATGCAAGGATTCAGCCGACAGAACAGAGTTTGTGAGAAGATAGATTATTCTGGGTGCCGACTAGAAAGATAATGAAATCACTAGTGCGGATATATATAGAGGATGGATTTAGTTGTGAAAAGTGTAATGGTGTGAAGGTGTATGCGAATAAATACAGAACAGAGCAGAAGCAGTAAGAAAGATCCGGTATGTGAAAAGATAGTAGAATAAAGAACAGAGGAAAGATGAAGTGCAGCAGATTAGTATACTGAGCCTAACCGGAACTGAACTCCAGCATATGAAGATGCTTCCAATCAGTTCAAGTATTGTATTACATTCTTTTGTAGACAGTGTGTCTCCTTGTAGGCAGTGTGCCTCTTTGTGAGCAGTGTGCTCAGGCAGTGAGCCCTAATTGGCAAGTGCCATTTTGTAATTCCTTATTCTTCTAACAGAGAATAATCTTTGGGTTAATCACCCCGTGGTTTTCTCCCTTAACCAGGTTTCCACGTCAAAAATACTGTGTCATGTGTTTCTCATTTCATGGTAATGTTTGTTTGTTTGATTCAATGCTGCTTTGATTAATAAGAAAGTTCAAAAGAAGAAATAATTAGGATAACTGATTCACCCCCCCCCCTCTCAGTTATCAACAATTGGTATCAGAGCGAGGTTCCTCCTAATAGAGCCTAACAGCTTGAGGAAGATCTGGGAGTTCAAATGGATGCATATGGTTTAAGCGAGCAACTCAAGACTGCCCTTGAGGATCTTGAACAGTCAAATTCTGAAGTCAATGAATTAAAGGAAAGACTCAAACAGGCTGATGAATTCATGAGAGAATTAAAGGACAAATTAAGTCTCTCTATGAAAAAGAGAAAGGAGCTGCTCCAACAATTGGCAAGACAAAGTGAAGAAAGCAATACAGATGAAGAATTGACTGAGAAAACCAAGTTATGTGAAAAATTATCAAAAGAAGTCATCATGTTAAGACATGAAATGGAATCAGGAACTATAAAGTTTACTCAAGAGATTGAAGAAAAAAGAAAAGCTGAAGACAATCTAAGACAATCTCTTAAAGAGAAATCAGAAGAATGCCACCAGATGGACAGGATTATCAGACATCTTGAATCTGATCTTGAAGATGCCAAAGATAATGAAGAAAAACTTGAGGATCAAATTGTCTCTCTCAAAAGAGATCTTCAAACAACAAATGAATATAAAGAAAAATTCAAGATAAGTTCTGCCCAACTTGAAGTACTTCTTGGAAGTCAAAAGAGGACAGATGACAAGTATGGTTTGGGATATGAGAAAGGAGAAAGCTCCGAATCTGGTCAAAAGAATTTTGGATCAGAAAATCCAAGGAATAGGCCTAGAAGACCTCCGGTAAGACATCCCAATGCTCAAAGATATCCATCTTTCAATGGATACTGCCACAGCTGCAATCACTTTGGTCACAAAGCTAATCAGTGCAGAAAAAGGATGAATCAAACTAATCCATCCTTCTCCAGACAGTGCTTTAATTGCAAAAGGTATGGACACAAGTCTCATGAATGCAGAAATATGCAAGTAAACAAATCATTCAATGGTAGATGTTTTACATGCAATAGAGTAGGTCATATGGCTAATCAATGCAGATCAAGAGGTTATCAGTCAAATATGCAAAGAAATGTTATTTGCCAAATCTGTAATAGGGCCGGTCATAATGCTAAAGTCTGCAAAAGCAAGAATCAGGACAAAAGAGGTCCGGTGTATAATCAGAATCAAGACAAGGGTAAACAAAAGATGAATGCGGATGAAGTTAGGAATCAGATGAACAAGATTTGGGTGAAGAAAAGTTTAGAGAATGTAGAGGTTGGATCCGCACCAGACTCTGGTGCTGATATTTCTTCCAGAAATTAAAAAGTGAGCTCTGGCTCAGGGGGAGACTCAAAGAAAATCCTGTTCCCCCAGCCAATCAAGTGGTGCTGGATGTGACACAAGATGCAGAGTAAAGGGTTTGAAGATACAAGTCCTGAGATGATCCAGACAAGATTTCAGAGGTCCGCATGAAGATGTAAAGAAGTTGTGATCGATCAAGTAAAGACCTGTTCCGGGAGATGCTCCGGAATGACAGAGGACTACAAAAGGGTCCGAAGAGATCTGGAAGTACATTATTTTACTCTGCGGACTGGACAGAATGTTTGGGATGTTCTTGTAATGTGTCATCACGATTTATTCATGATTGAAAGATCCGCATGATGTTCATAGATCAGGACTGATCCAGGATACTCCAAGCTATCCGGACAAGGCAAACCGGAATAATATAGGTAAAGCATTTATTGCAAATAGATATTAGGGTTTGCGAAATGATATAAGGGATTTCTCAACAATCACTTGATCATTCCACATCCAAGAAGAAGCGAAAAGCGGAGCTCTGAAACAAAATTCATTAAGTTCACCGAAGATCTCCTGCCGAAGTCATTACATACAGAAATCAATCCAGCCACTCCGTGCAACCGAAGACGCAAAAGGTATTTTCCACTTTCGATATCTTGCTACAAATCTTTTGAAGAAATGGCTACTCCAAATATAGTAAAAATCTCAGATAGGCCCCGACCTGAATTTAAGAAACATCCATACAAGTCATTGGAGGTAGATCCCGTAGGAGCATTTTCCAGTGTTCCTCATGGAGTTTTACACACAGAAGACATTAGGGTTTACATACATGCAAGCATTGAGGAATTTGGGGAATTCAAATTGAGAGATCTCTATCACAAACAACTGATAGACAATACTTTTGAGCTTAAACCAGAGTATAAGGGTATCCAGAAGAAACAATTTGATCAATTCATTCATTTCCCCTACTTTGAAGAAGATGAATGGGTCCGGTATATACTGAGCAGGATGCATGACAACTTCCTATGGCTGGATAGACCCTGCAAGATCACAAAAGAGGCAATTAGGGCAGTAACTGGTCTATACTCTTCCGGAGGGATACCTATCCTCAAATCTGTCAAAAATAACATTGTAACTGAGGCCACCAGATCAAAATTTGATAAGAGGGCAATGACCATTGAAGATATTTCTGATCCGGATATCAAGTATGTGTCCATGATAATAGGATACAAGATCTATCACTCCAGCAGGGAGAATTCTGTATCCAGAACTGCAGTGTATACTGCCTATGAAATGCTAAGGAAGAATGCAGAATATGATCTCTGCGAACTACTCTTAAGCTAATTAATGGAAAATATACAGAAAATCAAGAAGGACAAAAAGAATTCCTTTAAGTATGGTACTCTTATATTATGTCTATTTTTCTACTTCATGAATGAGCTGCCTGGATCAAGTGGATGGGCATGGCAGAATGACAAACCTGTTGCAGTCCAGATAAGAGACTATCTACATGGGCTTGGGGATGCCAAAGCAAGAAATACAGCCCTATGGGGATACTTCAAAAACTTCCAAAGCATGATGCAAGCAAGAGAAAGAATTCCCCAGTCTCTTGTTGAAAAATACAAAGACTCAGTGTGCTTTATGGTGGACACTGATCAGTGCTTAATGGAAGCAGTGGAGCCAAGGACTGTCTGGATCATGCCCATGGGGTATGAAGTGGATGAACAGATAGTGGAGCTGCATGTTCAACACATGCTAAGTCAGCCCAAAGATCCAAAGGCAGAAAGGTTTGGAACCTTTGAGGAGCTGAGTGTAAAGATCCATGTAGAACTCAGGGAACCTGAGATAAAGAGGAAGGTGAGAAAAGAAGTAGAGCATATTGCTCAAGGCCTAGGCATCTCAAAAGAGGCACTTGATGCCAGCCGGGAAAAGAGGAGAAAGGCTGAGGAAGAAAAGAAAAGTAAAGAAAGTGTTCCAGTTGAAACTTCCACCTGGACCAGATCATCAAAAAGATCTGCACCTCCCACAACCAAAAGTTCAAAACCGGAAGTCCAGGCATCCGGTAAAAGATCTAAGACAAAAGCCACAAGGGCTTATGAAAGCCAAAAGGATGAAGAGGAAACTAAGTCAGATGAGGGAGTAAAAGAAATAAAGAAGCAGAAGAAGAAAGGATCCGGGAAACCCTCCACAGGCCAAGACAAGGAAGAAATGGCAGAGGAATTTGCTGAAAAGCCCACTTTGTCTCTAGACAGTGTAGTCAAATCAGTCACTATGGATGGGAACCTTCAACCGGTGGCTGAATTCTATGATGACTACAATGAGGCAGATCAAAAGATCCTGCAAGAAGCTATAATAAGGTACTTGAACATCTACAATAAAGCTTTTATTGAGATTATCTCTGAAATCCCAAAGAGCCTAGAGATGGAATTAGAGATAAGAAAGAACAATGCCATGGCAAAAGACCTTGAGATCAGGGAACAGATAGCTATTCAGCTATATCCTTCAATTGATCACAAAACAATGAACATGGTATTCAAAGACTGCAAGGATGAATTCAGGAGCAAAGCAAGGATGAATCAGCTTATGCTTGGTGAGACCGACAAGGTAGCCAAGGACACTGAAGAGATTCTCCGGAAAACCTTCAAAAGGTTTAATCTTCCTGTTGTAGAGGACTTAGGTGCAGAAACAGCTGTGGACTTGGAATCATCTGCTCCGGAAGAAGTGGCCCTTGAACAGACTAACATCTCTCCTCCAGTTTCCCCTACAGTCTCCGGATCCCAAGAAGAAGAGAAACTACAGGAGAAAGAAGCAGCAGTTAAAGAAAAAGAGGTTGACAGCACCAAGGATGTAGAGAAAGAGAAGACCCCAACAGAGAAAACCACAACTGAAAGTGGTAAGAGTAAGGAAGGAGAAAAGATTCCAAAGGACAAAACTGCAGAAGAGAAGAAACATCTGTCTCCAGCAAGAGACACTGCACAAACTGTTCAAGAATTCTTGACAAAAGCCACTATAGAAATTGATGAACCGGACCTGCTAAAAGGACCATTAGATTTTGACTCTTTGTCACCGGTACAAACAATGAAAATAGCCTCATTTGCAAATGAGAAAGTCAAAGAGAAACTACTGAAATCTCACATGGAAGACTGTGAGCTTATGGAGGTAGCATCTGGAGTGCTGGAAAAGATCATGCCATCTTTTCAGAAGGATCCCACAGCCTCCTCTTCTGGTAATCTCAAAACCTTAGTCAGCAGTGTTAGTACACATTTTGAATCTCTAGAAAAATCAGCTGAAGAAAAGGTCCGGAAGGAGTTTTTGGATAAAAGGTTCTCCGAGGTTCAGGGTCTGATCATTAATGATAGGAGAAACATGAACATTGGGATAAAGAGCTTAGAAAATGCTCTTAAGGATGGCGGTGAAATATACAAATTTTGTATCTCCTGGTCCAAGGTAACAGTGGACATTGAGAAGAAAATAAAAGAGCAAGAGGACACACTACTCAGCTTGTCTCAAAGTTTTGATCCTCTTTCTTCCTCTATAACAAATCAAGAATGTCAGACTATTGCAGTCTTGAGTGAAATCAAGAAATTGGAGAAGGAAAGGAAAAATAGAATAAGCAGGTTGAGTGAGCTCAGGGGGTTAATTGTCCCTAAGCTAGAGGCCATGCATGAGGCCATAGCAGAAGCTCAAATCACAGCCCAGACAAGTGATCCGAAAGATCTAAAAAGGGCAGATGCATTTGCATTTTTGTTGAGTGGTCACATTTCAATTTTGGATAGAATGAAGCAAAGTTGGGCTACAGAACTGATCCAACTGAAGACATCTTTTGTAGACATTCTTCAGTATATGTGAGTATGTAAATATGCGGCTATGTATAGAAAATTTTCGAAAATTTTGTTGTGCGGACCCTACCCTTTGCCATTGATGTCAAAGGGGGAGTGAGGAGCAGTGAAAAATGAGGAATCCAACTAAGGGGGAGTTCCAGAAATTGTATATAAAGATAGAGCATCAGCCAAGGGGGAGCATAGTGTAAACACTTAGTCATTTTTCACTAAGTGTTGCCATCAATGCCAAAGGGGGAGATTGTTGGCAAGAGACACTATATGGATTCATGGTTGTTGTCATTGATGGCAACAAAGGTCATCCCACATATCCGCAAGTCATGGTGTGTCTCTACCGGAAGTCAGAATGAAGATTGTTGTGGTCCGGTGAACAAGAACAGAGCATGTGGCAAGGTCCGACAGATTGGTCCGGATCTCTTAGAGGAAGTGTCTTGGTGTAGTGCAGATTTGGGGAAGTCAAGAGGACTACCTTGAGTAGTATATTCCAAGGATTTAGCCTCTAGTGATGAACAAAGAAAAAGATATGAATAGTTGAGTACCGGATTCCTGAGAGACAGTGAGAACAGAGGAAGAACTGACTGACAGAGTATCAGACTATTTTTCGGATGTGTTGATGGTAAAGGTTGTGAAGGCATGAATCATGTTTGGCTGACATGATTAATGATATCTACAAGTATATGCTTGATCCGCATTACTTGATATGCAAGGATTCAGCCGACAGAACAGAGTTTGTGAGAAGATAGATTATTCCGGGTGCCGACTAGAAAGATAATGAAATCACTAGTGCGGATATATATAGAGGATGGATTTAGTTGTGAAAAGTGTAATGGTGTGAAGGTGTATGCGAATAAATACAGAACAGAGCAGAAGCAGTAAGAAAGATCCGGTATGTGAAAAGATAGCAGAATAAAGAACAGAGGAAAGATGAAGTGCAGCAGATCAGTATACTGAGCCTAACCGGAACTGAACTCCAGCATATGAAGATGCTTCCAATCAGTTCAAGTATTGTATTACATTCTTTTGTAGACAGTGTGTCTCCTTGTAGGCAGTGTGCCTCTTTGTGAGCAGTGTGCTCGGGCAGTGAGCCCTAATTGGCAAGTGCCATTTTGTAATTCCTTATTCTTCTAACAGAGAATAATCTTTGGGTTAATCACCCCGTGGTTTTCTCCCTTAAGCGGGTTTCCACGTCAAAAATACTGTGTCATGTGTTTCTCATTTCATGGTAATGTTTGTTTGTTTGATTCAATGCTGCTTTGATTAATAAGAAAGTTCAAAAGAAGAAATAATTAGGATAACTGATTCACCCCCCCTCTCAGTTATCAACAAGGTTGCACCTGTATTTTTAAGACCAAATGGCATGACACACCAACAATAGGTACCCCAAGGACAAGTGAAAGTAGTTTTATGTAGATCTTCTTCCACTATCATTATTTGATTGTAGCCAGAAAATCCATCAATTAGAGAAAGCATTTTATGACCAGCAGTCAAGTCTACTATGAGATCAATGTTTGGCAATGGAAAGTCATCTTTGGGACATGCTTTATTGAGATCTTTGAAGTCGGAACACATACAGATGCCCCCATTTGGTTTAGCCACAACTACAATGTTTGAGACCCATTCTGGATAATCAATAGGCTTGATAAGTCTTGCATCTAGCAACTTCTATATTTCAACTTTCACCAAGAGAGCGATCTGTGGGCGCATCTTTCTTAGTTCTTGTTTGACCGGTTTAGCTTTTGGATCAATCGTGAGATAGTGAACTACTAGCAAAGGGTCTAGCCCTGGCATATCAGCATAGGTCCATGCAAAGTTGATGGTTCTCTATAAGAAGAACTTGGTAAGATTCTTGTGCTCTAGTTCTGATAATGATGCTGCAAGGAATGTGGTCTTAGGATGTTGCTCTATGCCAAGATTTATCTCTATAGAATCTTCCACTAGGAGAGATGATTTCTCTTGATACTTAGATGGTAGGGGAAAGTCAAATCCTCCATCCTCAGGTGCCACAATTAGGTTTTCACCTTCGAATACATCCTTTATTTTTACTATTTTCTGATCAGGAGGTGCCATAGTGTGGTTTTCACCTAGAGATCTTTCTTTATTTTTACTTTTACGAGTGGAGGATTTGGTATTCTCACCAAAATAAGCAGCTTGCTCTAGTTCCATTACAAAACCACCTTTGTGATTGCCAAGAGGGATACCATCCTAGAGTCCCATGAACTCAGCAATAGCTTCGTCATTCTAAAAAACATGTAGAACGGGGGACCCTTGTTGGTCCCAATAGATAAGTTCAGGGTAGAGAAGTGTTACAATCTGCATGCTAGTGGTGGATGTTAAGGATATGGATGATAGCATAAATATGGAGGATTCAGTGAATAGGTCAGTCATATGGAGATAAAAGTCATCGATGATATCCTCTTTAGACGTCAAATCTGCGAGAGAAGTTTGTGCTACCTCATCGAGAATACCCTCGATGTCCAAGGCGCGTAGTACCTTCCTACTATATCCTAACCCCTTCTTGTCTAGCTTCTTCTTCACAATAATGGGTTCTATGTCACCTTGATTATTTTTCCCAAGGCCACCTTTGCCTTTATAGCCCATGTTTTTGACAATTCTTAGGCCATTGCCATATTATTTGACTGGTATGGTGACTGGTTCTTTCTCTTTGTAGAGCCAAGATGAGATGTCTTCAATAGTTTCCTCTGCCAATAATTTTCCCTCTTGGAATTGGGTTAATGATGCAGAGTGCATAGTGGAAGCGTACAAGTGATCAACAAACTTGATCGGTGAGAGAGTGACCTATGTCTTAGTGACCTACTCTTGTCGGCCAAACATACCTCGTCGGCCACCTTACAACTTCTCAGCCCGATCTCTCAACTCTCCCTGACGGCTCGACTTCACCTTGTCTTCAGAGAGACTTCTTCCATCGATGGCGTCTTCTAGCCTCATGTCGATACCTCGATGGTGGTTAGCTTTACAATCGCTTAACCGTGGCGGTTAGTCGTGATCCTGTCGGCTAGACTTAACTCATCGGTGAACCCTTAAGAACATAGGCCGATGTGCTGATACAACCCAACTTGTATGTGCTTTGCCTGACTTGCTATTGCTGGTGGATTAAAGCTTCTTCACCATTACGACCGGTCACCATTTGTACCAAAAGATACATTCTCTACATACAATTGTGATATACATTCGCAATATACATTCAGTGAGACGATGCGAACTTACGCCGGTATATGTTTCTTTGATGAGACTAAAATAGTTCTTCACCAATGGACCTAATATCGGTATAACACCATTGATCGGTGTAACCTCCAAAAGCTTCCCCGAGGGCTGTGCTACGCCGACACACCTTTGCTACTTTGCAACTACGCAGACACCAAACTAGAAACATAAATAAAGACTCAACAGTACGGAAGGGATTTTATAATCTTCTGCAAACACTTGATCACCATCAATTTGATCACTCCACAACAACACTTCTCCTATCGTTTTGATGACTAGTCACATAGAGATGCCTAGTCAACTCATGCGCAAACTCCTTGGATTCCTGAGTGTTGACCCAAAATAATAGAAAAAACAAAATTTATACTGTATTCCTCCATCACACTGAACATGAGAATCCCAATTTTAGTGGACAAAGGAGATACAGTCCATTTATTCACAGAACCCTAGTTTCTAGGTTTTTAGACTAGTCTCTGCAAAAGGAATGAGATCTCACAAACTACAACACTTTAAGACACCAGACTACTATCAAATGGAAACTACTTAATGTATGAACATCTCCAATCAGTTTCAAACAATTAACTATCCATATAGAATGATTGTTATAGAAAAATACTCAGAAAGAATAATGTTTCAACACACTGAAAAATCTAGATCTTCATTCATTCATGCATGCTTCTCTCTGTCATTACATCCTGCTCTTCTTCGCCTATAGAGGCTTGACATAGTAGTTTACATCCCTCCCAACCATACAAACTAATTTTGAAAGTCAGTTAGCTGTTGGGTTTCTCCTAACACAAGAAAACTACATGTTTTCATTGTGTTATTACACCCAATTTGACCAAAAAATGGTCTACATAGGTCTAGTGACCAAATTGACATGAAAACCTTATTACAAACATGATGTGGCTTAAAAAGCCTTATTGAAAACAAAACAAAACATGATTCTTGCACCATAGAGAAGGTGCTCCTGCACCATACTCCCCCTGCAAGAAAAACTCAAGTCCCTTGAGTTGCTAACTGTTGGAGTGTCTTCCCATGCTTCAAAATGTCTGCCTCACTCATCCATGTAGCTTCTAAATCAGGAAGATCTTGCCACTTGACCAAGTACTCCTTGTACACACCCTTCCTTGTCTTTTTGACAATCTTGGAATCTAAGATGCATTCCAACTGTAAAGGCTTACTTGGAGGTAGATCTCTAACCCAATCTTCCTCTTGAATCACAACATCTAATCCATCTTCAACATTCAATGGAGGTTTGAAACATTGAATATGGGAGAGATACCAAGACCGGATGGCAATTCTATTTCATAAGCATTTGGAACAAACTATGCACTACCTTGCACAATCCTATGTTCTTCATCAAAAGCTTGGTTGGCTGTCCTTTAGGTAGCCTTTCCTTCCTTAGATAGGCCATCACCAAATCTCCCACCTTGAACTGTACATCTCTCCTTTTGAGATCTGCCCTATCCTTGTATTTGGAGACTGTCTTTTCCAACTAAACTTTGATTTGATCATGAACTGCCTTCATGGTGGCAGCAAAATATTCTCCTAGAGCACTCCTCTTATCCCAACCTTGTAGGTCTTTGAGTTCAAGTGGTCCTCTTGGATGGAAACCATAAACAATTTCAAATGGGCTCTTCCCAGTACTTCTATTCACCGAATCATTGTAAGCATACTCAGCTTGACTGATCACCAAGTCCCATGCCAACCCATGCTATTTGGTAAGGCATCTTAGAAGGTTTCCTAAGGACCTATTAACAACCTCAGTTTGACCATTAGTTTGGGGATGGTAGGCTGATGACAAAGACAATTGTGTTCCCAATTTTCTCCATAAGGTTCTCCAAAAATGACCAACAAACTTGGAGTCTCTATCAATGACAATTGAAAGGGGCAAACCATGGATTCTAACCACTTCTCTGAAAAAGAGACCAACAATGTGAGATGCATCATTTGTGCATTTGCATGGCACAAAATGAGCCATCTTACTAAATCTATCCACAATGACAAAAACACTGTCCACACCCCTTGCTATCTTAGGAAGACCAAGTACAAAAGCCATACTAATGCTTTCCCAAGGCCTGTTAGGAATAGGAAGGGGTTGGCACAAAGCAGCATTAGAAGACATACCTTTGGCCTTTTGACATATGGTACAACTTGCAACATATCTCCTTACATCCGATTGTACTTTAAGCCAATAGTAGAATCTAGTGACTTGTTCCAAAGTCTTGTCCAACCCAAAGTGTCCTCCTAAAGTTCCATTGTGCTTCTCTTTGATGATTTTATCCCTTATTGAACATTTAGGAACACATAGCAAACTGCCTTTGAATAGGAGACCTTCCTGAAACACAAAATTTGAATATTCACCATGAAAAGTGTTAGCTGAATTAGCACAAACTTCATAAGCAGCCTTGAAATCTGCATCCTCCTTGTATAACTCCTTCAAACAATCTATCCCCATGCTTTCCATCTGTACTTCCTATATGACTAGCATCCTTCTACTTAAAGCATTAGCCACTTTGTTGGCAACACTCTTTTTATGCTTAATAGTGAAGGTATAGGCCTGCAGTTGTTCCATCCACTTAACATGCCTATGATTCAACTTTTCCTGACTATTTAGGAAGCTAAGAGCATGGTTATCAGTAAAAACAATGCATTCTTTGGGCAACAAATAGTGTCTCCACTTTTTGAGAGCTTGCACCATTGCATAAAGCTCTAGGTCATAAGTAGAGTACCTTTGTTTAGCCTCATTCAACTTTTCTAAAAAAAATCCACTGGATGTCCATCTTGACTGAGAACAACACCTATTGCTTGTTGACTTGCATCACATTCCACTACAAAAACTTTGTCAAAATCTGGGAGCACCAATGTAGGTAATTCAACCACTTTCTTCTTTAACAATTCAAAGCTATCATCTGCTTGCTTTGTCCATTGAAATTTGCACTTTATGCCACCTTTGATGGTATTAAGAATAGGAGCACTTATGTGACTGAATCCTCTAATGAACTTCCTATAAAAAGTTGCCAAGCCATGGAAGCTTCTAACATCTCCTACTGTCTTAGGAGTAGGCCAATTGAGAGTGGCCTCAACCTTTGTGGGGTCCATCTTCAAACAACCATTAGAAATCACAAAACCTAGGTACACAAGTTTAGTTTTCATGAACTCACACTTATCCAAGTTGATCATCAACTTATTCTCATGCAACTTCTTCATCACCTGTCCAAGATGATTCACATGTTCTTCTTTTGTCCTTATAGTGATCTTATTTATGGCCCTTAAATCCGTACATAGTCTCCACTTCCCATCTTTCTTTGGAGCAAGTACACTAGGGACTGCACATGGACTAAGACTCTTTCTAATTAGCCCTTTCTCTAAGAGTTCTTGAATTTGTCTACTCACCTCTTCATTTTGCTGTGGTGTCAATTTATAGGCAACCTTATTGGGCAATGTGACTCCTGGAATCAAGTCAATTTGATGACTTATATCTCTAATGGGTGGTAAGGAGTTAGGAGTATCCTCTACCACAAGATCTTGGTACTTATCCAAAAATTGCTACACTTCTAGTGGAACCTCTTTCTGCTTTTTATCTTGCTGTCCTGATTCATCTTTAGGCTTCATTATCAAGGCATACCCTTGGGTATCCTTCTCCTTCATGAGGTGTAAGAACTCTTTGCCACTAACCATCATGACATTGGTGTCATTACTCTTCTCTCCAATCTACTCTTGCATAGGATCCATCCTAAACTTTCTTCCATTCTTGGTGATGAGGTATGTGTTCTTCTCACCATCATGTTGTGCCTTCACATCATACTACCATGGATGTCCAAGAAGAAGGTGACAAGCATCCATAGGAATAATCTCACATAGTACCTTCTCCTTGTAATCACCTATCTCAAACTCAACCCATGTTTGTTCTTCTACCATGTAATTTTGATTCTTATTCAACCAAGAGATCTTATGAGGATTAACATGGGGCAGCCTTTTCAACTTACACTTCTCTACCATTTCAATAGACACTACATTCTCAGTAGAACCTGAATCAACAATGATTTTACAAAGTTTACCATATGCTATACCTTGGGTTCTGAAGAGAGTCTTCCTTTGTGGGGGCTCTTGTTTCAATGGCATCTTCATCAAGGTTCTCTTGATCATCATGCTCTCTCCTTCAAGGACTAGTGTAGCACTACTAATGGGTGAATTCACACTTTGGCAATAATCATATTTCAACAACTGATTCCTTCTTCCACCATCATGGGAACTAGTTGCCTTCTCAGGGCATTTGCTCATGGTATGGCCTACTTGATTGCAGCCATAGCATCCACCAGTGAAAACTCCAGGTCTTCTGCCTGCACCACCACTTCTACCTCTACCATTTGGTCTTCTCCAACCTCTGAAACCACCACCTCTATGTTCTACATCAGAATGAGACTCTTGTTGACTTGGATTTTCATTTCTACTTGACTGCCCTCTACCAAAACTACCTCTTCCCCTATTATTTCTGCCACCTCTTCCTTTGGTGTTTTGATCACTCTTTCTTTTCAACTTCTCCTCAGCCCTAGAGGCTAATAGAAAACACTCATCCACTATTGTAGGAACCACCATACTAAATTCATCTTGTATGTTATACCTCAAACCATCGAGATATCTGGCCACCATCTGATACCAATATTATGCAGAGTGCACAGTGGAAGCATACAAGTGATCAACAAACTTGATCAGTGAGAGAGTGACCTATGTCTTGGTGACCTACTCTTGTCGGCCAAACATACATCGTCGGCCACCTTACAACTTCTCCTCCTTGTGATTGGCTCTCATGCTCAATCTATGAAATTCTTCAGTATATGTAGCCACATCCATATCCTTTTGTCTGAGATGATTAAACTTCCTAATGGTCTGCAACTCATAATCAGATGGCATGAACTTGTCTCTTTGCATGGCCACCATTCTACTTCATTTGGTGATAGGGTTCTTTCCAACTTTCTCTCTTTCACCTTGCATATAGTTCCACCAAACTAGGGCAGAACCTCTCAATCTTTTCTTAGCAAACTTGACTTTCTTGCTGTCACTATACTCCTTGAAGTCAAAATAGTTGCACATGGCATCAATCCAATCCATGAGGGCATCTCCATCTAATTTCCCATTGAATGTAGGAACATCCATCTTTAGATCGCCGCTATCTCCATGAGCACCTTTGAGTGCATTCAAGAATGCCTTTTGGTCTACAGACATATCTTGTTCTTGAGGACTCTCCTTTGCCTCTTCTTCTTCTTCTTCTTCTGTATCAGAAGCACTTCCATACTCTTTACTCTTACCCTTGGGCCTCTCTTCTTTCAACCTTTCTTCAAGCATCTCCTCTACCATCTTCTTGATGGCTTCTTTGCTCATAGACTTGGGAGGCATTGTGCTAGCCTCAATTTCTATCTCCTCATCTGACATACACTGCTCCAATTCAAATATTGGCTCTGATACCAATATGATGTAGAGTGCACAGTGGAAGCGTACAAGTGATCAACAAACTTGATCGGTGAGAGAGTGACCTATGTCTTGGTGACCTACTCTTGTCAGCCAAACATACCCTGTCGGCCACCTTACAACTTCTCAGCCCGATCTCTCAACTCTCCCTGACGGCTTGACTTCACCTTGTCTTTGGAGAGACTTCTTCCATCGACGGTGTCTTCTGGCCTCCTGCCGATACCCCAATGGTGGTTAGCTTTACACTCGCTTAATCGTGGCAGTTAGTCGTGACCCTGTCGGCTAGACTTAACTCATCGGCAAACCCTTGAGAACATAGGCCGATGTGCCGATACAACCCAACTTGTATATGCTTTGCCTGACTTGCTATTGTTGGTGGATTAAAGCTTCTTCACCGTTACGACTGGTCACCATTTGTACCAAAAGATACATTCTCAACATACAATTGCGATATGCATTCGTAATATACATTCAGTGAGACGATGCAAACTTACGCTGGTATATGTTTTCGGTGAGACTAAAACAGTTCTTCACTGATGCACCTAATATTGGTATAACACCATTAATCGGTGTAACCTCCAAAAGCTTCCTTGAGGACTGTGTTACGCCGACACACCTTTGCTACTTTGCAACTACGCAGACACCAAACCAGAAACAAAAATAAAGACTCAACAGTACGGAAGGGATTTTACAATCTTCTGCAAACACTTGATCACCATCAATTTGGCCACTCCACAACAATACTTCTCCTATCGTTTTGATGACTAGTCACATAGAGGTGCCTAGTTAACTCATGCCCAAACTCCTTGGATCCTTGAGTGTTGACCCAAAACAATAGAAAACACAAAATTTACACTGTATTCCTCCATCACATTGAACATGAGAATCCCGATTTCAGTGGACAGAGGAGATACAGTCCATTTATTCACAGAACCCTAGTTTCTAGGTTTTTAGATCAGTCTTTGCAAAAGGAATGAGATCTCACAAAATACAACACTTTAAGACACCAGACTACTATCAAATGGAAACTACTTAATGCCTGAACATCTCCAATCAGTTTCAGAAAATTAACTATCCGTACAGAATGACTGTTACAGAAAAATACTCAGAAAGAATAATGTTTCAACACACCCAAAAATCTAGATCTTCATTCATTCATGCATGCTTCTCTCTATCATTACATCCTACTCTTCTTCACCTATAGAGGCCTAAGATAGCATTTTACATCCCTCCCAACCGTACAAACTAATTTTGAAAGTTAGTTAGCCATTGGGTTTCTCCTAACACAAGAAAACTACATGTTTTCATTGTGTTATTACATCCAATTTGACCAAAACATGGTCTACATAGGTCTAGTGACCAAATTGACATGAAAACCTTATTACAAACATGATGTGGCTTAAAAAGCCTTATTGAAAACAAAACAAAACATGACTCCTGCATCATAGAGAAGGTGCTCCTGCACCAGTTAAGGATGCTAGCGGGGGGATAACTGCTTTCTTAGTTACTTTAGCTATGGGCGGTTGGCTGTAGGATTTAGGGGATAAGGGCATCCGCCCTACACAACAAGATTTTGAGATATCATATTCACCAAAGCCTATATCACGGATGTCAGCTTTGATTTCAAGAATAGGATTAGGATTAGGTTCCACTTCAGAGGCTTTTTTCAGATTTTTAGAGTCGACATACAATGGGGATTCATAGGCTCTGTCATTGTTTGGCACTTGGTTGCAATTCTTATAGTGGCCTTGCAAAGTACAACAAAATTCAAAGGGATTAGGGTCTCCTGGGATAGTGATCTCCGTACCATTAAATGTGAACTTGAGAGACTAATGGTATGTGGAGGGAACAACTTTCATGGCATGAATCCATGGGCATCCTAAGCTAATGTTATAAGGTGGCTCTATGTCAAGGACTTGGCACCTAGTTTCAAGCATGATGGGGCCTACTTGTATAGGTGAGTGTATAACACCTTCTGAACAGTGCTCCGCATCATCATACCCCTTGATTTTAATGCATTGATCAATGTTGACATGATTCTCAGAGTATCCCAACTATTTAAGTAACTTGAGAGAACAGATATTGAGACCAGCACCACCATCTACAAGTATGCATTTGATCTTTCGTTTATGGATGAAAACTTCAATGTGAAGGGCATCATTGTGACATAGATCATGGGATAGGAGGTCTTTTTCAGAAAAGACCACATTGTAAGGTGAGGCAACCCTACCTATTATAGGTTGGAAATCTGTGACCGCTATATATTAGGAACCGAAGACTCCTGTAGGGCTTTTTCTAGCACAACTTTATGTGTGGGTGATGACTGTAGAAGGTCCAAAATAGAGATATGTACAGGGGTTTTCCCTAGATGTTCAACAAGATTGTAATTAGATTGAGTTGGGAGACTTGGTGTAGGACCACAAAGGGTGACACAACCACGACGAGTTGTGACGGCACAATCCATAGATTTGCCTTTGATAGTGAGGGTAGACACACAACTTTCTTCAAAACATCCTACAATAGAGTCATAGGAAGTAGAAGCTTTATTAACACCTTTGCCTTTATCAGGATGTGGACCTTGACCATGGTTAGGAAATGGCTCCTTGTACATGTTGAGATCTTTGTTTGTGTTTTGATTAGGTGGTGCATCAAATTTGATTTTGCCTCTATCAATAAAGTTTTGGATAATGTGCTTGAGTTTCATGCATGATATGGTTCAGTATCATTTAGTCCTATGGTATTCACAATATTCGTTGTCTTTGTATCATGTGGGTTTGTAAGAAGGTTCACCATATGGGGGAACGTCTGGCAACGTGACAAGTCCATTTTGGATAAGTTTCTATAGAATTGATTCTATAGGTTCTCCCAAGGGAGTGAACTTACGTCGTGGAGGGTAATCTTGGGGAGGTCGTTCTTGTTGATACTGTTGGTTTTGGTTTTGTTGTCATTGTTGTTGTTGGTTTTGTTGAGGCAGAGGTTGGTTTTGTTTGGATGAAAGATGAAGGGGTGTTTGTAGTATTTGGACATGTTTAGAATCCACCACACCATCATTGACCACATTTTTGTTTTTGTTCTAGAATTTTGGCTTGTCATTTGATTGTTGTTGGGGAGCACTGTCTTTGTTGTCTTTGAAGATTTTGACCATGCCTTTACCGATGAGGGATTTTTCGATATTGATGCCTTTATAGGTAATTTCTTCAAAGGTTGTAGCACTTAGTATTTGCAAATGGAAACCCAATTATTGGTTAAGGTTCTCCACAATTATGCTAACAAGCTATTTTTCAGGTATTTTGAATGGGAATTTGCTTGCCATGTGTCTCCATCTTTGAAGGAAGGAGATAAGAGTTTCCCCATTTTTCTGTTTGTTATTACATAAATCAGTCATGGAGACTTCATGTTCTGTGTTGTATGAGAAATGGGTAGCAAATATCTTCGCAAGCTCATTAAAAGATTTTATACTTGTGGGTAGATGTGAGAACCATTCTATAGCTTGACCTCCAAGATTGTGAGGAAAGAGGCGCATGAGATATGTGTCATTATGTGTAACCTCTAAACAAGCAAGATAGAAATCTCTAAGGTGTCTTTTGGGTCTCCTCTTCCCTTGTATTTATCAAATTTGGGTATAGTGAAGTTGGGAGGAAAAGGGATCGTTTGTAATGACCGATCAAATGGATAAGGAAAAACCTCCTCGAAGGAGAAGGTTTTCTTAGTGTGACCAAATGTTAGATCAGCTAGTTGTTGTTGTACTTTAGCTAGTTTGAGTTCCATAGTTGTTGGAGGGGTTGGAAACATCTCCTGTTGTACTAGAGGTGGTTGTTGTTGCCTATAGGGAAGATTGTAGTTGAAGCCATGTGCATTGGTGTTATAAGGGTCGTATGATTGGTTGGGGTCGTATGTGTCGTATGTTGGGTTTGGATTGGGTTGGTTTTTGTTGTTTTGATTTTGGGTAGGTGGTGGTGGTGGTAGGTAAGAATGTTGGCTTTGTGATGGTTGTAGATTAGAGTTTTGTCGTTGGTATTGTGGAGGTGGTGTGAAGAAAGAATTCCGTGGAGGAAAGCTAAAGTTTGTTGGGTTTGGTTGCAATGGTGGTATATAGCCATAGGAAGTTTGGTTTTGAGAGTTTTGAGGGCTGAGATAGGTGTGGGTTAGGTTGAGAGTGGAAGATCTTTGTGGTGAAGGGACATAGGTAGATGGGTTTTGTGATGCTTGGGGTTGACTGAAATAGGTGAGATTGAGTGTGGATGATCATTGTGGTGGAGGGACATAGGTAGATGGGTTTTGTGATGGTTGGGGTTGATTAAGATAGGGATAGGTAAGATTGAGTGTGGAAGAACGTTGTGGTGGAGGGACATAGGTTGTGTTGATGTTTTGTGAATGTTGTGGTTGCATGACAGTTTTTGGGTTAGTGATATGGAGGGTTGATGATGTTGGGGGTGGTGTCGGTTGAGACCCTTGTTGCATGGCTACATAAGTGTTTCCCAGATTGTAATTTGGTGGGAAACTATCTCATGATGGGGTAGCCAATGTTCCACTTGCGATGGGCATTTGTGATATGCTTGGAGGGTGTTGTGTGTTTGATTTAGCTAGAGCAGCATGTCTTGCTAGTTCTGCTTGACGATGTAGAGTCTCTTGTTGGTGTTTGTAAATTTCCATAGGAGTCCTAAGAGGTGATATGGGTCTTTCTACTGTTGGATTTTGATAAAGAGGGTTCTCATATTGTGTGTCAAAAGGTTTAGTCATTCTCCCTTGTGAGCTTTGTTCGGGTATGGGAGTGGTCATAGTTGACATAGTTTGGATAGCAGGTATAACGTCATGGGTTTTATTTGGCTCTTTAAGATTGGATAGATCAAAGTCTTGGGGTAATTTAGCTCATTTTTCTACAAGCAAATGAAAGAAATGATTTTGATTTTCACTAAGGAGTTTTTCAAATGCAGCTATGGCTCTAGGATCTTGCATGATTTCATCAAGGTCTTGTCTATCTTCTTGAGAGGATTGACCTTCTTGAAAGTTTCACTCTTCTTGAGATGGGACTTGAACTGTGGTATAACCGAGTGTAGTAAAATCATGAGGCATGCCGGTAGTGAATTGAGTTACATCTACCAAAGGGACATTACTCTCTTGTGTATTAGCTGGTTGGTCATGTTGCAGCCTATTTTGAAAGATGGTTGGTCTATTCATTGGTGTTTTTGGAGTACCCTTTTGAGACATGTTGGATTGGCTTGGTTGAGGTGTATGAGGAGGTGATTTGCACTTCCTTGGGGTAATTTGTTTAGCCTTCATAGATTGTTAGAGTCTAGTGGTTACCATGGGATACACTAGGACAATATGTTTGAGATTTTGCTAAGATTTTGCTTGTGATTTTGCTAAGACAGTTTAAAAAAATAGTTTACTAGACCAAAGGTGCTAGATTGTACTGCAAAGGCATGAAATTGTTATACCAAAGGCGCGGGACTATGTTTGCAAAGGCGCTGGACTGCTATATCAAAGGCGTGGGAGTGTGTTGCAAAGGCTCTAGATTGTGCTATAAAGGCGTTGGGATGTGTTTCAAAAGCACTGAGATGGTATCAGTGATGTTTATGAGGCAAATTTTGATAGTTTTGGATTGGATTTGATTTGACAAGAGAAAACACATCAAATAAAGTACCAAAGAGGACTGACACAACATATAGTGTATGTTTAAGGCTCACAAAAAATCCCAATGTTTCCATGGGTATAAGACAATTGCAAACAATTCAAGCACTTTTTATCCCTAGAGACATAGGTTCATTACGGTAGTTCAGCTCACAACTTGAAATCTCTATTGACTAAATGTCATTCTATATAGGTGTCATACATTTGAGTCTTTGTGAGAGATGATAGGTAGGGATATCTCACCCTCTCCTCAGAAAGCAACAAGTAGGTCACAAGTGCTTATGCTAGCTGAGGGAATACTATCTCTTCTTAAGGGAGGCAATGGTGAGTATCTTGGGGGCAAAACCAACTATGCCTTTGTACTAAAATTTATCGCAATGTTCAGAGGTGAATTGGGTAGTCACTATCTAGATGGTTCTTAGTTGCATTGAGGGACCAATGCCTTATGAGCAATGTGACAAGCTACTAAAAGCTTTGACCAATCCTACTAAGAGTATCAAACACTTCACACAATGTGAAAATTATTTCCACAAAGTGCTAGTACACCTCTTTTCAATTTGGCACCACAAGATAAGGTTGATGTTGGTTAGGACTTAGCTTTCACCTTATCCCTCTTATATAACAGTTTAAAGGAAAACTCTGCTTAGGGTCATCCCTTTTAGATGAAGCATAATCTAAAAGCAGGCCCTTCTAAAGGAATAACTGAAAAAGTAAGATCAAGAACGTCAAACAAAGGTTCAATTGTCCCGTTATAAGAAAAATAAGGTGCAACTAAATTAGACACACACACGATTGTAATTGTCAATTGTCCCTTATGAAATTGAAGTGTTTGACATTCATGTCCATTGTCCTTTAGAAAATTGAAGTGTTTTTGCATTCATGTCCATTGTCCCTTAAGAAATTAATATGTTTCGAAGACTTAGATTGCAAAAAGGATGATTTGTTTAATTGTCCCTTAAGAAAGCAATATGTTTCTAAGACTTAGTGTGATAGGTTTTCAATTCTTCAATGCTCGTCCTACATGAAGATGTTAGGAAAACCCATTTTCTCTATTTGAGTAATAAGAGGCTACAAAAAGTTGATTAGTTCCACCAAAGACTCAATAGTTAGTAAAAAAAATAAATCAATTGACCAAAAGTGCTTAACTTGTTAGGTGAAAAATGAACAATCTAGAAAAAATCTAATAATAATGATTAGGTATAGTAGATTAGATATTATGATCAAATTCTACGTGAAATTATATGCAATTTCAAAAAAAATTTCGTGAAAATTGAATAAATTTTGCACAAGTTATGACCGTTTGAAGTTTGCAAAGAAGGGTTGACTTTGATTGAGTGTACCTAACAAATTTGATAAAACTACCTAAAAATTCTTTCACCACAAAAAAATTGGGAGAACCATCTTTCCAACGCCACTAGTTTCATGAAAATCTGACTACGTATGCAAAAGATATGCCCAATTTCGCAAAACTGCTCTGCAAAAGCAAAAAAAGCAAGCATAGGCTAAAAATAGGGACACGGATTTGTAATTTATTTTTCTTGAAATATGTGCACTTTCTAGAAAAAATAAGAGATACTTAGATAGTATTTCTATGCTACCGACAAAACCCAGAAGTCTTTTGAGCTAAGGTTATACTGTTTAAATTCTCAATGCCTATTCTCTCAAACTAGTGAACAAGGATCTTCAGATTTTCTGCATTGCGATTGCACTTTTCTATACCTAGCTTCAAAAACTAATTTTTTTTCTAGAAAAAAGCAAGGTTAGTGGGTCCCACCGGGTGTGCCAGAATGTGTATGGGAATAAAATCAAGATCGAATGATAATCAAAACAATGAAATAATCAACAACTCAATCCTATAACATCAAGATAACGATCTAAGCAAACAACCAAACAATCAATGAATAACATAAAAATAATGAAAGCTTTCACCTAGATTGTATTGTTATCTTGGTCGAATGTGGATTGCTTTTTAAATTGTGAAACCATGTTTGCAATAAGCGGATGTAGATTGTGTTTGTGCTCAAAGTGCTCAATGTGCTCAACGATGCAATGAATGCTCCAAGCGTTGTATGGATGCCTGAGAATAAATGATCAAAGAGGATTTGTTATGAGATGAGGGGGGTTTATATAGATTTCAATGAAGATCAATCAATGGTCCAGAAAATTCAATAGAATGAAAGGATGAGATAAATCTAAAATTCATGATGAATGTGCACACGACATGTGTCACACAAAAAAATATTTTTGTTTGAGTTAACTGATTGATTTGACATAAAAAGACATGGAACAAACATATTTTTAGATTTCATAAAAATAGAAATGCTTTTTTCTAATTTATGAGTTGATAATAAAAACAATAATGATTAAGTCAATTAACTCAACTTGTAATTTGCTTTTTGCATGATTTGATTAAAATTAAATAATAAATTATTTAATTTTGTGTACATGATGAACAAGATTTATTTTTAGAAGATTAGAAGATAAAAAAACAAATTAAATAAATAAATTTATTTAATTGTTTGTGCAAGATTAGAGGAATAAATAAAATATTTGATTATATTTTATTTTTATAGATTGAGATAATTTAAATAAATTTGCATGATTTATTTAAATTTGGAAGAACAATTGATTCAATTAAATAATTTATGAATTATTTAATTATAAATAAGAGGATTTAAATGATAAATTAATTAAATAATTAATTTATTCAATTGATGTGGATTTGAATTTTGAAAAAGGATAATGATTGAATTAAATAATTGAAATTATTTAATTTGGATGGATAAAGAGGAAATTTATTGAAATTAATTAAATAAAGAGGATTTATTTAATTAATGTTGAAAATCTGTGATTTAGAGGAAATTGATGATTTTGATGAAATTAATTAAATAATTAGATTATTTAATTAACGTTAAATGCAGGTGATTTGATGAAATGCAAGTGATGCGATGACATGGTCATTTTGGGTGTTTACAAACATATTATATATCATCTTCATGCTTCAGTGTCTTTGGGATAAACATAGACATAATTAATACATATATGAGTCTAGAAATGTCTTTGGGAAATAGGTAATTAAAGAAATAAAAACAAGACAAATCATGGTCTCATCACACCTCCCAACTAATCATGTCGCTAGTCCTCCAGCAACCAAGGTCTCAGATTGCACTGGAGGGCTATCTCCCTGTAGTTTGTTGGCCCCTCTACCCCTTATCTTGTTTGAGGTAAAAGCCCATCTGATGTGCCAACAGATCCCACTTGGCTTGTTCTGCAGTCTGATTAATCCTCTGCCCCATCAAATGTGGAATAGGATAAAGTAGCAGAGGAGGATGGAAGACCAGTGGTAACCATGTTATCCCATGTTCCTTGGCTGACCTTATATATCTTCATGCTCTATGGATTGCTATTGAGAGGCTAAAGACTGAGTGAGGCTCCTTTCTCTGTAGTGTTGGTGTCAATTCCTTCCATCTACCTTGTGAGAAACCCACAATTTCCTTACCAATATTATCTACCAATTCCCTAAATTTCTGATAGTCCATGGCTCTGCATTCTAATAGTTTGGTTTCTACCTCTGTATGCTCAATTAAATTAATCCATTCCTCCACAATTTTTCAAGGATTTGGAGATTTTTCCCTTAATTTGAGAGGAAGTGACTTCTCTCTCTCTCTCATTATACAACTGCATTAACTCTCCCCTCCTATGCTCAGTAAATGAGGCTAAGGCCTTCAATTGCACATCCTGATTACAACTAGGGGATTCCAGTGAGTTTCATAAGGAATGACAAGTTCATGTAGATAGAATTCACATAGTTGGTTTTGCATTTTAGGTGTGGCTTTTTGGTAAGTTGTTCGGAATAATGCAGGTGTAAGGAGATAGGGGCATCATTGTATAGTTGGCTAAATTGGAAACTCCGGTACTGTTCTTGCAGAAAGGGCATACACCCTAGCAGGTGGCCTACATCTCATCAATTGAATAGTCATGTCTGCCATTCTATCTACTTTAAACTTCAACCTCTTTATTTCTACATTTTTCATCTCAATTTCTTTATTATGTTTCTCCTTCAATTCACCTTGTTCCTTTACTTATTTATCTATTTCATTCCACAATTGTAAGGTGACTGAGAATAAGGTAATTGGATCAGGTTCTACAGACTACTCTTATGACTATACAGGCTCTTGGTTTCTTCTATTTATCTTAATGATGACTAATTGTTCAAGTCCTTATCCCTGTTTCTGGAAAACATGTGACTATTCCTCTAACTTTCTAACCCTGTCATTCAATCCAGTTTATTTCTATTGATAATCCTTCAGTTTCTCCTCCAACTCTACAATTTTTTGCATTGCCAAATGTAACTCATCTTTCTCACCCTCTGCTGTGTCTTTAGAGTCCAACAATAACTCTTCTTCCTAAGGTTCATCCTGAGGGATTGAGAAATTTGGTTCTTCAGTATCAGAGGGAGGCTTATGACTTTTTCTGGCTGCCCATATATCTTCTTCTTTAGACTCTGCATTAGATTCCTAAACAAGTGTATAACCCAAATTTTTCTATCCTCTATCAACAAACATGTGTTCCCTCTCAGAGTTAGTATCAAGATCAACTACATTCCTCTCCTCAGGTTCCCCTAAAAGTTCATTTTCTTTCTGGCGACTTGAACACCTACACGATTGAGTAGGGGTTCCTTGTTTGTTCTTAACTCTGGAAGAAGATTATTTCCTTTTCTTGGTGGCTTTTGAAATAGAAGGGGTTTCATGTGGGTTTTCAGATGATGGGGTTTCACATGCAGTTTAGATGCTACGGGCAGTGAGCTAGAAGTTTTAGGCTGCAATTTTGTTTTAGCCTTTTCTTTTTGTAGATTTTGGTCTGAGAGGATAGATGTTTTGGCAATGGGGTTGAAATTGGCGAGACTGTAGGTGTAGGGGAGCTAGTAGGTTGTTCAATGGTTTCAGCAGAGCTCGGAGCTGGTTGCTCCTCAACAGATGCATGGCTATGGGCAAGAGAAGCTTCCGAGCAAGAAGAGGTTGGTGGCATTTCCTCTTCTTTCCCTGTTTGTAAATTTTCTACCTATGCTTCTTTTTCTACCTCTAGTTCAACTCTCACCGGCCCCTCATTAACATGATTAACTCCCAGAAATCTTTCCCAAGAAAATTTAGGGTAATGGATAGACAAACTTCTTTTTACTAATAGAACAATCAAACCATGATGAGATAATGAGGACCGACAAATTTTCCTCCTATATTTAGCTGACATCCATTTTAACAAATTGAATAGAAAATTTGGGACATTCACTATCCTTCCATGACGTAGATGGCTTAGTAGTTTAAAATGTACTGTATAAAGTAAAGACTGCTTTCTATCACATGTAAGGTATTTAATAATCTAGGAATCTACTGAGGCCCAAAACCAAGGTAAATAAAGTCATTTGGTACCTTGAGATGTCGACTCTAACCTTTCTCCTGGTCATATGAACTTGGCCCTTGCAGAAATGATGTCTGCTTTAATAGGAAATTCCTCTCCAACTGCTCAAAGCCTTGTAACTTCAGCTATAGCAGCTACAGTCACATCAACCCTTAAACCTTTCATTGTAGCTTCCTCATTATGGAATGTCTCTACAAACTATTTAGTAATGTCCTCATTACACTCTATTATCCTAAGGAAATATTGCAACCATCTTGCCTACTGAGAAACTATCAAAGACTCCATGTCAGCCAATAGTGCTGAGTGAATAGTAGGTTCCCTTCTAATGGGGCACCACCCATTATGGTATCTCAAGAAAACATCCAATCCCTTGTTTCAATTTGCTATTCTCAATCCTCTCAATCCTCTATTTGATACCTAATGCTACTTACCAGAACCTTATTACCTGTTGCTTCTACCATTTGCTTGATTTGTTTAGCTTGAATGTTATGCGGTGGATGGTAATAACTATAGACTAAGGGGTTTTGAAGTTTGATTTGAAGTTTGAATGTATGTAAAATAATTCAGAACCCCCCAACTTAAAATTTCATTTGTCCTCAAATGAGAAGTCTAGCAATGGTACGGAGGAATGGTTCAAAGCATGTCAAATTGATATAATATGGAAAATTAATTATGCGTGAAGAAAGAAAGTCACGAAATAAGTAGCAATAAATGTTAGTTAAAGTAATGAGCTAGATGAGTACCATTGATTTAATGCCTAAATTGGAGTTGTTGCATGTAAACATGATTGCATGGTAGATTGAGTTGATGTCCTCAACGAATGAGCCAGAGCGAATCACAATGATGTGATAGTGACAAAGTATGTTGATGGAATGTAGTAGATAATGTGACATGAGCAGTGAAGTACTGTTTGTAAAAAAGATGGCAACATGCGTATGATGTGAGAAAAGGTGTCGCAGGCAACATTGGCTACATGTACACAATCAAAACGTGAAATGAACAGGTCCCAAATGCATTGGCTGCTAGTGTAGCAAATACAGGTCCCATGAATTAGTAGATTACCTTTGGCTACAGGTCCCTCCAATGAAATGGTTGAATGCCAAGGAAAGTTCTAGTTGAGAATGGTACTAAAATGGTGGAGCCTGAACTTCTAATTGGAAGATCACCTTGTTTTATTGCTAGTGCTATGTGATGTGTATGCACTATGTGTTTTTATTTATGTACAAAGTTTGGAGAACTCAAACTTACTTATGGAACTTCAATCAAGCTGGTAGCTTGACCTATTATTGGAATAGTATATGATCAATTGATACATGGCTAAAATCCTCACCAGAGGCAGAGGGATGTGGAATTTCATTCAATGTGGCAGCTGTATTTGGTGATGGAACATTGTTGTCAGCTGTTACCTGGCTAGAGACCTCATCTGGAGTAAGAGGCTGTGGATTTTCATTATCCATATATGCCTTTAATTGCTAGAGAAATGTAGCTTTACTTAAAGTCTTCTTATACAATTTCAATCTATGCGTATTAATCATCAATGAGAATCTAACTTGGTCAATTGTAGTTAATTGGACTGCACCATTTGGGAAGACTTCTTTGATCTCATAAGGGCCTAACCATCTTGTCTACAATTTGCCCTTATGATATTTATATCTTGAGTCATAGAGAAGTGCCCAATCACTAGATTGAAATTCCTTGGTTTTAATACATTGATCATGCCATTTGATTCTCTGGTTTTGAACTAATTTAGTGTGATGAACTACTTCCATCCTTAACTCCTCCAGGGCATTAAGCTGATGAAGTCTTTCCTTTTGAGCAATTGACATGACCATACCAAGTTGGACAACTATTCTCAGTGTTTTATATTCAAACTCAATAGGAAGGACAACCTTCTTTCCATAAACTAACTCATAAGGTGTGTCCCCTGTTGTTGTCTTCCATGTACTTCCAGATGCCCAAACTGCTTCAGAGAGTTTGGCTCCCCAATCTTTCTTATGCATTGCAACTGTCTTTGTCAATATTGCCTCAAGCTCTCTGTTGGTCACCTCAACTCGACCATTTGACTGTGGATGATAGGGAGTGGACTTTTTATGCCTGATTTCATACTCCTGAACAAGGCTAGAAATTAGTGCAGATGTAAACTGTGGCCCTTGATTTGTAACTATTTCCCTTGGGACCCCATACCTTGTAAATATTTCTTCATAGAGGAATGCAACAACTTTACTATCTCTGGCTACTGTCAAGGCTTTCACTTCCACCCATTTTGTAAGATAATCAGTTCAAACAAGTATATATTACTTGTGGTTAGAAGGTGGATCAGGGATAACTTTAAGAACCCCCCCCCTCGGAGAAGGTGTATAAACCTAGCGAATCATGTATACTTCCCAAGAAAAAATATTAATTTTATTGGCGAATTTTTTCATTTTTCTGGGAAAAATAATAATCTTATTTGGCGAATCTTTTGTAATTGCTAGAGGTCTATGGAAAATCCTAGCAAATTGTAATTTTTTTAAAACCAATAAAATATTTTCATTGGCGATTAAAACTTATTTTCAAACCAATTAAATATTTTCGTTGGCGAATTAAAACTTATTTTCAAACCAGTAAATATTTCTGTGGGCAAATTAAACATATTTTCTAAATAAGAAAATATTTTTGTTGGCAATTAAAATCTAATTTCAAACCAAAAAATATATTTACATTGGCGAATTAAACCAATTTTCAAAGCAATAAAAAAATCATTGGCAAATTTAAATATAGTTTCAAACCAATAAAAAAATAATTGGTGAAATAAACTATTATGCCAATAAAAAATCATACAGTGTGAATGACATCAGTTGAAGTTCCATTCCAGGCTATAGTTCTGACACACCCATCTTTCTACATAAAGTCTTCGGAATAGAGACAAGTGTCAAGTAACAATGATTCTGATTAACAAAAAAAATAGATAATTATTTAATTGAGCTGCATAAATTACCTTCCCCAAAATGTGTAATTGTGCTTTTCACGACATTCCTTATTTATTACGAAAGGACAGAGGTCACTTCCAGCATGGATGTCATTAAATGGAAAATATTCTAATAGATTTTGGTTGTCACATGATCACAAATCGACAGCAGGCAAAAGTACGGACACACCCAATTTCCCAAATTTGTAGTTGTACAGTCAAGGACTTACACTCTACCGCGCTGCCACCTTGACCTTTGCACAATAATCAATATAAATATATTATATATTTTATATATATGTCAAGTTGTCAACTGTTGATCTAATAATATCTAATGACTGCTAGTTGATTTCGGAGGATTTTGTTAGCAATGTGTAGCATTGGAGATCTACCTTTCAGAATTGAACTACAAGCGTTCATCTTTCGTTCTGGGGTAACAAGGTTCATCAAATGGTCAGTAGTGGTACGATTGATTTGATTGAACGTAGTTAACCACATAGATTAGCTAATTCTCAATTAAGTTCATTAATGGCAAGTGAGTGACAGTCGTGACAAACCGCACAGATTAGCCAATGCAAATTTCCACGGTACAACAGAGGTAATTAAAGGGAGTTGCTTGTTATTTATTACCCATTTGTCACAGTAGTACATGTAATGTATATATGATAGTATTTATTGTTTCAAGGTTATATTGCATTACTAAGTTTCAGATAGTAGAAGAATCAATAGACTGTAAAAGTTCAAAGTAATGGCTTTCATTACAACAGCTATGCGAAGAAAGTAAGTTACCAGTACTTATTTTGTGATCATTCATGATTTTGAATTTAACTGTGTGATAGAGTTCTCAGTTCACAAATGTAGAATAGTAATAAGAATGATGGAAAATTTTGTTTGTGTGTGGCTATGCAGGATGTTATTGCTTTGCATGTCTTAGAATGAAGAAATATGAGCATTCGTCAAGTGGAATAAATCATGTCAAGAAGCGACACTTTTAACATTTGCAAATGATGCATTTTATTCTGGGTGGTGGGTTGAATCTCCCACGCATGCATGCATGTATGAGAAACTAGAAATTTGAATTGACACATGGAATTGGTATTGCAACTCAATTGCCAGTGACCTCGAGAAAATCAATTTATTTCTCCTTTACTAGCCTTATTGTTACCCATGCCTTTTGGTTTCTTGTACATATAAAGAAAGGTTCTATAGTAAATCATTGACTGCCATTGTGAATGAGGGCATAATTAAATTTGTAACAGACCCATTGCCTGTTAATAGGATAATTATGGACTACAGTGAAATATTCATTACGTGTCATCGAAAAGAGGAACCAAAAAGATTTTAGAGGATCAAAGCAAGGTTTGAAGGTCGAAGGATAGGAGTTTTGTTTGGAATTTTGAGGTTGGTTAGAGGTTCATGAATCATGTACGATGTAAATTCCCAATCTTTTTGAAGGGTGATGTTAAATTTTACTAAATAATATAGAAGTAATTACGGTTTGAAATTGACATGAGTTCAATGGCAAATTGCAATGTATACAAATCATAGATAGTTCAAAGAATCAAATTTTCAATATTAACTAACACTGCAACTATTTTTGTCTAAGGTGTTTAGGGTTTATCCTTCTAATTCATCGTTGACCTGTGTAGCCAGTTTCCCCAACTTAAGTTGTTCTTTTATCCCCTTGGTTGTTGTTAAGTTATTGGCCCCTTTGCTCTAAGTTACCGGCCTCGAGCCCCTTTATTTTATTCTAAGTCTGACTATATAATAATAATAATTACATTATATGATTAACATCATATATTATATTATTATCAGATAATAATACAATATATGATAATAATTATTTAATATATGATATTACATATTATAATATATACAATAATTATATTATATTATATATGATAATAATAATATAATAATAAATTATAATTATATTATATAAAATATGATATTATTATAATTTTATATATTGATATCAATTTCATTTGGTGGCCTACAAAATACTTTTCCCAGGCATTAATTTTTAATTTATTAAATAGTTCTAACAAGTTATTAAATAGCTATTGGTCAATACTTACACGAGCCAAAGATTGACGCTACAAAAAATCTGGACAACGAATAAATGCATCTGTCAGTTGAAGCGTCTGTTCATTAATGATCTTCCTTTAAATCCTAGAGGTCTCTAGCAAAATGGCACTCGGTTGGCTTGCTCAAAATATAGCATGGAGACTCCCATAAGGCTCCACTGCAATAAGTGCCAGGTCACCTTTCTCAGTCGTATCAGAGATGGTAGACTGATGAACATTTGTAACCAACAAAACCTATTCTTCCTTGAGGCAGTGAAGATGGTCCTCGGTAAAGACTTCTTGGTCCCCAAGGATAGATATAGGGTAAATTCAAATATTTCCTCATGCTTTCTGGCTTCTTTGTTGGACTTAGGAGAGGCAAAGGTGGATGCATTGATGATTCTACGGGGGGTATTCACTCTAGATATTCTTTTGGAAGATGTAGAAGTGTTGATTGATGCATAGTTGGGGGTCGATATCCCGTGGTCGAGAGACCTAGAGAAGCTACGGGAGGGACATGAGGGTGTAGCTAGGCAGCTATTCCTGCTAAACATGAATGAGCAACAACTGGGAAGGCACAGGTTTTGGGCAGCTCATGGGAGACACTTTCTTTTGTGGGCAATTGGAATGGACACAGACGAGACTCCGGTATGGCTTGAATACTTCGTAGCCATTGTGAATGCGGGGGGATTCTACTCGCAGTGGCCATAGGAGTGGTCGGGCTCCCAGGGCCACTTTTTTTTTGGTGATTTCTGTGCTGGGGTGGTAGGGTGGCAAGTTTTCGAGGAGTCACTTAGTCAAGGGGCTAGGGATTTCTATGGTACTATGGTAGCCTCTCTGGTGTTGTGTGTTTTTGGAGCCTGGGCTGGCTGCTGGAGTGGTTTTTGTATTAATATAATTTCCCAAGTGTAAATCTTTTTGTATTAATATAATTACCCAAGTGCAAATCTTTTTGTATTAATATAATTACCCAAGTGTAAACCTTTTTGTATTAATATAATTTCTACTTTTTGTATTAATATAATTTGGTCTCTGTTATGGTTAGATGTTTCTAATGTTGTTTCTCATATGTTTGCTTTAATTTGTATATGTTGACATGGATTTGGTCTTTGTTATGGGTAGAGGTTTGCTTGGCATTTGTTTGCTTTTTGACTCTTGAGACAACTAAGAGAGCTATAATATATGTGAACTCTCAATTTTTTTGGATTTAATTTAATTTCAATTTGGTTGTTTTTAGATAGAATTAATCACGAAATTTTATATGCAGAAGTAAAATTACACTTTCTATTGATAGTGTAGTTCATCTACATGCATGATGCTTGAAATATTTGCATAATTAGGTTTTGATGGCTATAGTTGCATTTTGAAAGAAAATGTTTGAAACACTAGACCGATGACTTCAAGCCTCCGGAATAACACTTGAACCGTTAGATTTCCAAATATCAATGGTTGACATTTCATATGAGAAACCCTCTGCATAATCTTATGTTGACTTGCTACCTCCAGTTGCCAGTTGTCTAAGTTGAAACCTGAGCCATTAAAACTATGTTGTTTACCAGCCCCTTATACCTAATCTTGTCGGTCACCGCTTGGTGGGGAATGGGTTAACCTAGTAGGCTAGTGGGGTCCACTTTTTAAATGCTTTAGCAAATATTTCGGAGCAGCCCTAAGAGACTTAAAGGGTGAGCTATTAGCCTATTATAGATTTAATTAAGACACATGGGAATTTCTCAGCAAGATGTTTTAATCTTAGCCATCCAATGTTGAAGAATTTAAGTAGACAACGGATGGCTTAAGAAGTTAATATGCGAGCAGGTTGTCAGTCAGTTAAGTCATGAATTCATGTCCTAATATTCGTAAGTTGACCGGCCCCTTAATCTAGGATTCTAGACGTTACCCACTATTGTCGGTTGCAGGAAGGGTGAAATCTAATGGTCGTGCAAGGGCGCATGAGGAATCTGTCAGGAGAGAATATTCGCTGCGCGGTTGCGATAGAACAACACATGTCAAAAAATCTAAGATGGCATCCTATCCCACTAAAGACTTGATCCAATGGTTGCAGGAAGGGTGAAATATAATGGTCGCGCAAGGACGCATGAGAAATCTGTCAGGAGAGAATATTCGCTGCCTGGCTGCGATAGAATGACACATGTCAAAAAATCTAAGCTGATATCCTATCCCACTAAAGACTTGATCCAACGGTTGTAGGAAGGGTGAAATCTAATGGTCACGCAAGGGCGCATGAGGAATCTGTCAGGAGAGAATATTCACTATGTGGCTATGATAAAATGACACATGTCAAAAATCTAATTTAGCAAAAGACACATGGTCCAACGGTTGCGCATCGTCACAAGGAGAATCTCACAGTATGGAATCTGTGCTGCGCGGTTGTGACATGGAAACATGTGGCATTCTCTTGTTTAAGAAGTGAGGCGCGTTGGCGCAGGGTAGGTAAGAGGTGGGCCATCACAGCTGTTATGCTGCAAGGTGCTGCCACATATCCGACCCGTACATATTCAGAATGGCGACGAAGATTGTCAAATCTAGTCAGCCAATCAGGACTGTGGATTTTAGAATGTAAGGAAAAGATCAATGGCCCAAATTCAAAGTTTCAAAAGAGAAAGATTTCAAAGTGCTTGCGGCATGAAGTTCATTAATACAGAGAATTATGCAGGAATTCTTGTGGCACAAAGTCCATTAATACAAAGAATTGTGTAGGAATTCAAGGATTAAGGTATTCTCAAGAGTGCGACTACATTCAAAAGAAATCATAATGAGCAAGAAAAAGTGATTTCAAGATTCTGCAAGTGTGGAAAACCAGTAATTGTTCCTCTTCTGTGCCTGGTTTTTCCAACTGTAGGTTAATTCTAAAGCTTTTAGGGCTGTTGTCAACCATAAAAACCCTAAGCTACCTTCATAAAAGAAAAATGAGTCAGTCAGACCAGCCTTCCACTTCAAAATGAAGCTTAGATGAGGATCTTATGATCCAACTCCCTGGTTCCACTAGAATAATTTTGAAATTGCATGGCCCAGGCAGACCCCAGGATAAATTTCTTGACAACTGCTATAATTGCCGGGATGCCAAATTACCTGTCCCAGGTTGGATCCTCTTTGAGCATTGGCATAAGAGGATGGACTATAAGGCCCCTATCTATCATGCCTGGAGATATGAATTAGCCAAGCTCATTTGTTCGAATGTTTTCCCCAACCCTGACTTAATTAGGTCAACAACATTAAGGTATAATCTAGCCACTAGGACAGTAATAGCTGGAAATGGTTCAATATTGATCAAGCTTACCAAAGGATACATTGCCATTGTATTCAACTTGGACCCTGCAACTAGCAAACAAATTGACCTCAAGGATTTCAAGAAAAAATACCAGATTGTGAAATGACATTACATGGAATATAACTTACCAAAGCACAGGCCAAGGGGTGTTGGTGGGAAATTGGTAAAGATTTTAGATGATGAGAAGGAGCCTTTTCATTGCAGTATGTTTAATGAATATTTTGTCAGAACCTATCACAGTCTGTGTCAAGTATTAGGCAGAGATGCTTCAGATATAATGTCTGTTTCTTTGATGATGATGGCTGTTGATATTCAGAACCTAGATGTCAAGGAACCATATGATTATGCCACTTTTATAGCTGACCATATGCATGATCAGATGACAAAGATCAAAAATAATTTGTTTAAACCGGATGTCCAAGTTGAATTCACATGGTACTCCTTGTTGTGCCATATGTACTTATTTGCTTTATCAGGGAAGTGGCACCAGAATCTGCATGTCAAGGTTTCAGATGCTCAAGGGAACAAGCTGCCAATGCAAGTATGGACATGTATGTTGGATATGCACTGTGTCACAGCAGATTATCTCATCTTTGAAGAATATTTTGTGAGGAGAATCCTTGGATTTTTGGAGCCAGAGAGTGAAAGGTTGCATCCTGATGTATTGGATTTCTTACGACCTCTGGACAAGACTCCCCACCTTGGAATTGATCAAAATTGGGGTGATTGGTTCTATCATGAGCATACTACTTGCATAAGGGTCTATGGATGCTAGATTGCACCTCACATACTGCCCAAATATGTGCCAAAGAGGGTGGCATTTTTAGAAGTTATAAGGCAGTTAAATGATTCTGACAAGGAGCACTTTAGGAACCGCAAGAAAGGTTCATTCTTCCCTTCTTCCATCAAATTTTGTGATTTCTTGTTCCCTGATAAGAGTGGGTTGGACCAAATTTATTTAGTTATGCAATGTTTTGGAATGTATTTGGAACAACCAAGGTATTTTGACCCTGAGGGCTTCATTAACAAAACCAGACTCAACAAGGGAAGGCTCAAGTACTTTCATCAGATGGATTACGATAAGGGCATTGCCAGGAATTGTTTTACAATGAATGATGTCCACCACTTGAGGATCAAGTGGGATACTAGCATGGCCAGTGAGAAGATGAAGAAAAACATGAATCTTGCATATCTGGGTGCATTTGCAGAAGTGCAAGACCCAATCAAGACAATTGAGAAAATGCTGGATAATGTAGAACAATTGATTGCCTCTGCCCCTATAGGAGAACAAAGATATCCTTATGAGCCTGGCAGCTCAAGTGGAGAGTATGATGTAAAGAGGGAATCAGTTGGCCCCTCCCCTGCCAAAAGGGCCAAGATTATTGATTTGGAGAACCCAGAGCAGATAGAGGTGGTTGACCTAGAGGGGGAGGAGGAACATGCACAAGAAACTGGCCCTCATTCACCTGATAGACTGAGACCTTATTCATCCCCAGAGATTATGGCAGTGAGAGTAATGAGGAACCCTACTGTTGATATTGAAGATGTTAGGGTGATGGCCTGTGACAAGTTTATGGAGGATGATGAATTTGTCAACACTCCTAAATTTAGGAGCTATGTTTTGAAGATGCCAAGGCTAGAGTAGACCTAAAAGAGTATGATGTTATTACTTAGGGGGTCCTAAAAGAAGTACAACAGTCTATAAGTGCAATGACTCCAGAGGAAGGGAGAGCACTGGTGGCAAAAAGTAATATTCTGCTTCTACCTCATTGGACTCTATCAGATGCCATTGCATTTGATACAATCACTAGAGATGATTTAGATGTGATAGGGGAACAAATTGAAAAGGCCGTCTCTAGTGTAGCCTTTAACCCTAAATTTGAAACATTGACAATATGGGCTCTAGCCCTAAACAACAAAAAGCCTAAGGTTCAATTAGGAGAGCTAATATGGGATGTAATAATAAAAAGAGTATCTGATACTCCTACTCCTCAGGCTGCAAGCCTAAATGTACAGACTATACAATTTTTAGAAGCAACTGCTAACAAATTGCAAAAGGATTACAATCAGCTGCAACTTGATTATTCTCAGGCAGTTGCAGAGATAAACATGTTGAAGCAGCAGTTGTCATTGGTAGCTAGTACTTCAGCCCCTCCTCCAGTGATCCCAACTACAGAATCTCTTCTAGTGGATATAGAGCCTCTCCTTGTAGAGATTAGAGAGTTGACGGAGGATAACAAGAGATTGAAGGAGGAAAAGGATAACAAGGTTAAAGAGGTGGTCACTAACTTGATCAAGACTAGGGTGACAAACATTTTGACCAGAGTTGATGAGACTTGGAAATCCTACTCACAGTTGAGACCAGCCTATGAAAAGCATGAGTCTAACAAACAGAGACTATTGAGCTTAAAAACAAAGTGGTTACATAGAAAATAACAAGTCAAAGAATTTCTGAGGTGTGCCAGGTATGATTCCAATGCACCTCCTAAAATACATAAGTTGTTTAACATGTTGAAGTATTTTCAGGATGTGGCCAGTTTCCAATTGAAATTTGATTCAGTTGTGAAAGAGAGGTTGCAGGGTTTTGAAAGGTTGGACACTAAGTGGTCACCTCCCATCTTGGAGGGTGGTGACAAAACAAAAGACTTGGACAAGTGGAGAAAGGAGATTGTAGACAATATTTATCAATTAATTCCCACTTGTGATGTAATTGCAAGTGATCCAACTATAAAAGTACTGAGCTTAACGTTGGACAATCTGAACACTCTTGAAAGGAATTTTTCTACTTTCTGTAACCAAGTAAAAAGTATCCTAGATGCCAGGTATGTCAACCATAATGGCAAGATTGCAGAAATACTTTCATTCCCTTGGCCGATAGAGGAGACATACGGTGAGTGGAAGGACAGATATGGAGCTAAGGATTGACAAGCTTTTGTTCTCTGTATCTGTAACAATTTGAAGTATAATGTATTCAATGTTGAGAGCACGTTCCTGATCTATAAAGGAATTGTCTTGCTCATTTCATAGGGTTGGTTGTTGAAGACTTGGCAAATTTTGAAGGAATAATAAGATACAGTCTTGCTGGGTGGCATAAATTTACCAGTTTCATGTTGTTTTAAAATGAGTAATACTTTGTTGCATGTATATGGTTATCTGTCTCCAAGTTGTGTGTGTTTTTCTTCTTAATATAAATAGCTAAGGGCTATTCAGGATTCTGGAACATGGGCTCTCTCTGTTGAATGTTTAATTTTGATGTAATATATTATATTATCATGGGAAAGAATATGTATGGGAATTGTTTGTAACATAATGATATGCCAGGTGCGTAGCTATCCCCCAACTGTAATGATTTTTTGAATTAATATCAATGAATGAATGAATGAAAGTTGACATCCACAAGACCAAAAAACTGTGAATACTTTTTTATTAATATTAAATAGAATGTAATTAAATGATAAGTGTGACTGTAATTAAGAATGAAGAAATGCAGATTATGTTTATTGTTTATATCATAAAATACTCGACCGTTCGATGGACATTTGATGGATGGTTCTAGTTGCATTTCAGAATGAAATGCATAGAATGCTGGCTTGTGAACTTAAATCTCCAGAATCACCCTAAACCATTAGATTTACAAAGATCAATGGTTTAGAGATTGCTGTGAGCTGTCAATGTAGAACAACTGTCAGACATGTACTAATAGTGACGAGCGTAGTCTAGAAGTGACACGTTGACTTGACATTTCATTCACTAAAAAATTCACTTTATAAAAAAAGCAAACTTTCTAGTTTCTACTTTTTACTGCTAAGTGATTTTATTTTTAAGTGAGAGCCGAGAGGGTTAGCACATAGGGAGATTTCATATTGCTCATTGCAGTGCACCAAGGAGATTTCAGATTGCTCATTGTAGTGCCATTTCCAACAAAGCCGGTAAGACAAAACATGGAATCCCTAGGCTACGTTTCATCGTTTCTTAAAATATTATTTTGTCAAACTTTGTGTTTAGGGTTGAAAGACTTAAGAAATATTTCACACTGTATAAGCATGTCTACCACCACTAGCAGACCAGACAAAGTTTTTGGGAAAGGCAGAGCAAGTACGAATACAAAAATAGATTATTCTGAATTGCTTTAAACCCCAGGTTTGATTGATGAATACCATGATATTTATGATCCTAACATGTTTGGTAAGTTTACCTTAGAACTTAGATTTTCATGTGAGAATAAGGCTGCCAAGAACAAGAAAAAGAAAGTTGATAGTATCAATGCACATGGGTAACTGGATTAGGGCGCATGATGTTACATGAGGTTTCCCTTCCCCAGAATTTATTATGGTCTGTGCCCACAATTATGATGGTAACAAAAGAGCAATTGTAAATAAGGATACTGAAGAAGAAATTTTATCCATTAATGCAAAAGAATTTGGAAAAGTGTTGGGGTTTAAAATCGAAGAATTTGGAGACGTCCACATTGACCTAGAAAAGCTTGCTAGTGATTATGAAGCAACTAATGAAAGGGGCAAATAAGATTTCCTAAATAAAATAGTTGAAGAAAAAAACAACTTGAAAGATAATCATAAGCCTCCTTATCCTTTGAAAATTTTTAAATCATGGGCTCAGTATACTATTTCCATGCTAGCATTTTGTCTCGGACTAGATAGCAATTGGGAAGTGGATGCAAGCCTCCTTGAAATGGTATATAATATCCATTATGGTAATGGTGTAAATGTCAAATATCAATTTATTGAGCACATTGTAGAATCCATGCATAAACAATTTTTAATGATTAAAGGAGGTTCCACCAAGACATTTAGGTTCACAACCTACTTGTGCTATTTTTTTCTATTCAAATTTAGTGGAATGTTTCAGACCAACAAGCTTCAAATTCAACTCTATAGTAATGCTAAGGAAAATAAAATGGCTCCAGTATATGATTGGACCACTAAGATAAGGATGCATGATTCTCGAAGGAACTACAATCATTTTGTAGACTACTTTTTGGCTCCATTGCATCAAGCAATTACAAATAGTCCAATGCCTAGATTACTTATATCATGTAGAGATTTCATTCAACTAGGAGAAGAAATACAATTGGTTGATTGATACTTATTGGAAGAATATACTGTGCTAAGATTTTATGGATCAAGAGTAGAGCCATAGAAACTTCCAACACATGTGATAGAAAAGGTTTTTGCATTGGAATATGTAAGGCAGATGCAGAGTACTGATAAACTACACTTTGCTGGCTAGCAAAAGAAGACCTTATTTCCTTCTTTAACTTTTTCATGTGGAGGGTTCACATTTGAGAGAAAAGCATTTAAGGTGGCAAAAGATCTTTTGAATTTTTTTAATTTTGATGATGTCTATCACTGGTAGTATGATCCATGTGACACCATTAAAACAATGGTTATGGCCAATAGGAATGCTGCAAGTAGAATTCAACATCAAGTAAACCCTTGCTTGAAAATTTGAGAAACAAGGATTCTTGGGATGAGGTCAAAATAGCAATGGAGAAAACTGCTGCTGAGAAAGGTATTTCTTTTGAACAGTTGTCAGTAGAAATTATGGCATTGCACCAGGTCCAAATTACAGGAGCACTAGAAGAGAATGAAATCAGAAGGTACAACAATTTTTATAGAAAAAGTGATAAATCATCTATTAGAGCAAAAATACCAGATTCTCTTAATGAGTGTTTTTAAAAAAAAATTGGACACGATAAAAAATTACTGCATTTTGGTTTATGAGGAAGGAGCTAGGTGAACCGAGAACTGATGCAGACCATGGAGAAATCGATGAAGATGAAGAGTTTAGCAAATTGTGGAATATAGAGCAACCCAATGAATGTGAAGATGAAGAAACTGAAACTGATAGTGATGATGATAGGGATGAACAAAGCAATTTCAACCTTGGTTTAATTCAGGGCACAAAAATAGCATATACTTCAGGAGCAGTCATAGCTTAAAAGTTGGGTTATTGAGGTGGTGCTTTGGGGTCCCAGGGACAAGACATTTGGACCCCAATAGATGTAGTCACCACTCCCAGAAAGCCATTTGATAAACGAGGCCTTGGAGCGGAATCAACTGATAAAATTCACCAAGGTCATACAAGTAAAACTGAAAGAATTGATTATGTTACAACTTCAAATCCGAATCCTCATGGTCAGATGCAATCACAACTTGGACATGCCCATGGTGGAGAGCCTAGTGCGACTGACACTGCCACTGGTGGAGAACTTAGTCAACATGTGCTACAACAACAGGTCCAACAACAAATTACACATAAGAGGACACCAATACAAGATACCACACAAACACTCAGTAATCAAGGGACACATAAGACAAAGGATTATGACAGGTCCAAGTCCAACTACCAGTTCCACTACAAAGGAATTATTTCCAGGCACTCCCCCAGTTAGTGTGGCTATAATAGAAATTGCAAGTACTACTATTCCTTCACCATTCAAGCATTCCCTTATTCCTGCGTCCCCAGGTTTTGATTACATTCAAGAGTTTAAAAAGAAATCAGAATTGTATAAAAAGGAAAAGAAGCAACTGATGGAGAGTGTGTCTACTGTAACTTTAGATCCTGCAACAACCATGATATTACCCACATTTGACACAAATATAGAAATCATGGAGTACACAATTGTTGTTCCCACAGTTCAAAATAAACTAGAAAATTAGATGGGTCGATCTGAATTTCAGGTAAGCAGTTTGCAATTTGATTTTTCTGGATTAAAAATACTGACAAAATTAATATATCAAAGAAGAACAATGAATTGGTGTACACATCATTGCTAAATCATGATAGAGAGAAAAAAAAGGTTGCGGAATCAAATAGAAAAATTACAGGCAGATTTAGCAAATGAGAAAGCAAAGAGGAAAGCAATAGATAACAAGAGCAATGAATTAGAAAAAAGAATAAAAAAATCTGCCTCTACATCAATAAGCAAAGAGGATAAACAAACAGAGGTGGAATTGAATGGACTGAAACAAGAGTTAGATGAGATCAAAAAGAAATATAATGAGAAAAAATTCACTTCAGAAAAATTAAGACAAAGCATTGGGAAAATAAATGAACAGTGGGAACAAAAATTGGAGAAAGAGAGGCAAAAAAATGAAACATTGGCCGTAGAGCTTATGGAAGCAAAAAATGAAATAAAATCTTGTCAAAAAAGTTAACTGAATTTTTTAGACAATCAAGCACATGAAACAAAAGATCTGGGAAGAAATAATGCAGAGGTTTGATCATTTGTGTGAATTCTTTCAATTCATTGATGCCATGAGACTACATCTTGATAAGCTGAGCAAATATTTAATGGACAACACAATTGTGCAACTATAGGCAGAAGAGAAATCTACAAATCAAGTTCTAGAAATAGTCTACAAAGCCAGTGACAATGAATTGATTTCAAAGGCATTACTAATTGGATTGAAGCCGCAATAAAGGTGACATCTATCATTAAAAAGTGTTCAAGAATGTGTGAAACAACATAATTTGTGATTGAGGCTGCAACAAAGATTAACGAGGATGAAAAGGTAAGGAACTTGACAAAGCTTGGTTTGACACAGGGTTTTGACACAAATGACCAATTCATTGGAAATGATAATTTCATAAAGAAGATGGAGGATGCAAGGAAGATTGATTTGGACCAGTTTCTCAGAACCCAGATGAGGTGAACTTTTTGGATTTCATCAAACAACTAATAATCTTGAATGTATCTTTCGCTGAAACATTCAAGTCAGACCCAGGATCCAAATTGAAATTCAATCATACATTGTTAACAAAAATTCAAGTTAGACAACATCAGCTAGAATAAATGACAATTCCACCACCTAAACAGTGGAATTTGCTAAAAAAGCTGTTAGAATGATTTGATATTGATATTATGAGTTTCCAAGTTCCAACTCAGCTCCATGCAAAGTTGTCTTTGAGCTAGATTTTACATTGCCTCTATGTAATCCTTCATTTGAAAATCAATAGAAAATTCAAATTGAGTATAAATAAGATATTATATGGACATGTATGCTGGATATTCAATTATTTGTATTATTTATTTTATCAATTGAAAATAAACTCTGGTTTCAACTACTAAATACACATTCAACGATTGCTGATGTTCATTGTTCTATATCCTACTATTGTTAATATGTTAAGCTAATTTTATTTACCATATCAAATCAAAACCCAAAATTCTACTTTATTGCAAATTTTATGTTTTATGCACAAATCAACTTTAGCAAAGAAATATTAAGCATTGAGTTGAATGATGAATCACTGAGGACATGTAAAACTTATCAATATGACACAATTAAAATATGAAATAATTAATAATATGTCAATGTATTCAATTTGATTCACAATTTCAAGGAATACAATATAAAATATCATCAACAACAATTTTGGAATATAATTCATAAAATGTAGTATAAATACCTAAAAACTGCTAATTCACTTCCATTTCCCAAATTGAGTCAGGGTCCTCAAACTGACGTTTAGATAAAGAAAAAGAGTTGTCTTGATTCTGAATCTCATCTTCATTTTCTTCATCTTGATTCTAAGTCCCAAAGTCAAATTCATCAGTCATTGTGTCACTGTAATTTGTCCCACCACTACCAGCGTTTGAACTTGAATTGTTGTACAATGCTCTTCTTTCACATATGGACTTCCAGATTGTAAGTGCCCTTTCATAAGGAAATTTTTTGACATTATACGCACTTCCTAATACCCTCAAGCAATTTTCTAAATTCTTGTCTAGTTTGTTTCTTATCTTTGATTTCAAAAACTCCAATGCATTGAAAACTCTCTCATCTTCCACCAAACCCAATATCATTATTTGACATAAATCAACAAGTTTGAAATATTCTAATATCAAATCATGCAATATTTCACTCTGACCCAAGTTTTTCCAGGCCTTTGTTATTGATCCTGATTCGAAGGGATTCTCCATGGCATTTAACTGGTCTATCATACTTCTTGCAAACCGACTACATTGTCCTTTAAGCTTATTTCCATCTATAATTCCTTCTATTTTCTGTCCATTGCATTCTACAATTTTTTAAAAGCATCTAGTCAAGGTAGTTACTTTTTGATGAAAAACGCTTGGGCTATCTCGATGGCCTTGAACCCAAAATTGAGGATACACAATAAACCTGGCATCAAGTATTTCATCTTGAGGGAATTGATTATAAATCTCTGTTGAAAGATTGCTTGCAATTTCCTTCAAATTACTACTAACATATTCAACAATGCCATCAAAATCATCCTTTCTAATAGGTACTTCTCTGATAGAGCACCTGACTGTCTTACAATGGTGCATTGGTATCTCAAATCCACGTACAAAGACACATAACTCCCCGCTTGCATTAAATTGCAAATAATTTTTAGAATGATTCAAATCTGTAATTATCTACCACCTATAAAAATTTGGGCTTTGAGTTGTTAGATCTAGATATAGATTATCGAGAGCCATGCATGTCATTCTACGTAGTTTGGTATACTCATAGATATACATAGTTCTATCTTGGGCTTTCTTCACAAGATTGTTCATTTCATCCAATATGGGGAGAAGACTAGCTAAAGTTAAGAGTGTCTCTATATCGCTTAACCTATGTAAGAGGTCAGGAGCCTTGTCTACTGTGTTGTGATGCTCGTACATTGTACCAATCAAGGATAGATATTTTGAAAGAACTCGTTGTGCTGGTCCATGCAAGGAGATCCATCTGGTATCAACATCCTTAAGAAGCTTGTTTCTTGCTGTTATTCCCTTAGCAAAATTTTGAAATTCTGCAAAATGTTTGGGACTTCAGAAAAAGCATGCGTGGAGCTCGCGGACTAGATTTTCAACTTTTGATACTCTAGGAAACTTGCTTAAAATTTTAAATGCTAAATTCATTTTGTGGGCCATGCAGTGAATGACAAGCATGTATGGTGCACAAGTAGTTTGTAATTTTGTACAAAGACTGGTCCTCTGACCTTGCATTACTGCAGCTCCATCAACTCCTACACACACCAACTTTTTGGTAATTGTCAAGTAATCCATACTTGCAATTTCATTCAAAGACTTCTTAACTAGTTCAAATAGATTTTGCGATGTTGAACTGTCCTTCATTTTATGAACACAGAGTAGATGAGCTCAATGGACATGTTCTTTTATAGTATACACATGCATAGAGACCCAAGAAGTATTATCTACCACAGTAACTTCATCTAAAGATAATGCAATGAAGTTTGACTCTTTTACATTCTCCTTTAAATCTTGCTTTTCCACCATAGCGAGATAGTTTTCCCATTCCCATCTAGCGTTTATTGACCAATGTGTGCTAGGATAGTGAGGAACACTCAAAAAAGATAATAAATTACTATACTCTGGGTAGTTTGTCATAGGACACCTTCTGGACAAAATATGAGAAACAACACTCATCTAAACAGTTTTAGCCAATTGTGCTCCTTCCATTGCTTTTCCAAATTGAGCCTTGATTGTACCTCCACTTGTAACAAGCTTCATCATTCTTTTCTTATGATCATCATATTTTGTGGCATACTTCACATGAAGACATTCTTCCTTTGATTTCCATCTTACTATTGATGTTTCCTTTCCGTCTATGATTTGTTTTTCATAAACTTTACCTATATGCTTTTCTATAATGTCAAGCTTTAGCTGTAATTTCTTGTCTCTTTTACATTTCCAACTACAAATCACACACTTGCATTCTGTTGGTTGTTCATCTTTGTTTGCTTTCTCCACTGGTTCAATGAATGGGTACTTTGACACCCAATCAAGCTAAAAATTCCTTGACATTTCCCACTCGCACCCTAGTTTTGAATCTTTTGATTTGCCTTCTGAATCTTTTGATTTTCCTTTTGAATCTTTTGATTTGCCTTTTCTTTTCTTCTTGCCAACATCATCTACAACGCTAGCATTTTCTTTTTCATCCAAGTCGATTATCTCAATCTGGCTAACCGAGGTATCCCTTGGAACATCTTCTGCGGTATTGCCATCCTCATTCTGGCTAACCAGGGCATCCCTTGGAACATCTTCTGTGGTATTGTCATCCTTAGTCTGGCTAACCAGGGTATCCCTTGGAACATCTTCTGCGGTATTGCCATCCTCATTCTGGCTAACCAAGGTATCCCTCGGAACATCTTCTACGGTATTGCCATCCTCATTCTGGCTAACCAGGGTATCTCTTGGAATATCTCCTGCAGTATTGCCATCCTCATTTGACTCAATGGAAATCCAACCTTCTGGTGGTGCTGAGGTATTGCAAATGGCTTCTTCATCATTATTTGGTGCAAGAGTTGATGGTGTAGCTCCATCTTGATTTGATGGATCAGAAACATTGCCAGTTCCAAAGTAAGACTGTATACTAACTCCACCTTTTTGGCATTTTGATGGCCTCCCAGTCCCTTCACCACCCTAAGGAGTCTTACCCTTGTCGCACTTGTGGCTCGACATCTTGATCTGATCTCCCACTTCGAATAAAAGCTGGAAAAAATGTCTTCTTGTTTAAGAAGGACATACTCATAGAATATAGATCCCATTCCCTACTAAATATCATCTTTAAGATTGAATCAAGAATGGAAGAGGGATAAAGAAATCTTAAAACACTAATACTATGAAGAAATGATCACTCACCTTTAAGTTTAGGTTTTCACTGACTTGCTATTCGCTAATGCCTGTGTTGTAAGTTTTTAACTTTGCCTACGATCAACTTCATTTGAAATCTGAATCGAGAGCTCACAAGTTCAGAACTGAACAAAATCTGTAAGAATAAATCAGAGTTTCAATTGTAATTATATCAATCCATATTTGGCAAATTCCGTGGGAATTCTATATGGTATATCAAAAAGATTTGGCGAATCCCGTGTGATTATATCAGGAATACATTTAAGTGTCGGTGAATCAAACCTCGATGGACTACATACATTAAAATTTCCAAGGTGAATATGGCCCTAAGATTAGCATGGAGGTGTCATGGAAATTGGTGAAATGGCCCCTTATAATAAACTACTTGTAAATTGTAACTGGTGAAATGGGTCCTCACGCGTAGTGACCATGTAATGGGGTTGGAGAAATGGGTCCTCACGCGTGGTGACTATTTAATGGAGTTGGCGAAATGTGTCCCAATACACAATGTTGTTTTAATAGTATTGGCAAATATATAGGTGATTTCGTACTTCCTTTCAAAATTCTAGGTGAAAATATTAGTCGGCCCATTTGAAAAGCGTAGTTTGTTATGGCAAAAATCTTACTTCATTGATTCTCATAAAATAAATCGATGGTGAATGTATATGGATTCGACTGATAATACGTAAAAATTGGGCGATTTGAACACCCTGTTGGATGTGATTTATTTGCCAATTCCAACTTGGCCAATCTGTGATATTCGCCACTAAAAAAATCTCTGAGGTGGATCTATGGATCCAATAAAATCAATGCCCCATTTGTCAAATGGTGTGACCACCAGTTGTGGTTGTAAATACATTTCATCACTTCTTGTAGGTCTTCCCATCCTTTTGACAACAGTCACATCTTCTTGTGTAGAGAGTTGTATCTTTATGCAATGTTGGCCAATAATATCCAGTATTCAAAATTTTGACTGTTGTCCTCTTAGTTGCAAAGCGTCCACCATAGGATTCATCATATAAAGATCTGAGAATGTCATACACTTCATCTTCCCTAATGCACCTTCTCATTATATGATCAGGTCCTATATAGAAGAGATAACCAGATACCCATGAATAGGGAAAGCTACGCTCCATAAGGTGGCACCTCTCTCGAGGTGAGAGGTGTGGAGGTGTTTTCCCTATGACTAGATAATTTGCTATATATGCATACCAAGGAGTTTGTAGAGTTAGTGCAAATGTGTTCATTTGGAAATGAATCATCAATAACTGGGTCCTCATTACAAGTAGGGAGCCTGGAGAGAAAATCAGCTGTAGACACCCTAAAATGACCAAGTCGTCACACTACTTGCATTTCGTCTAATCTGTCTAATCACCTGCATTTCAACATTAATTGAATAATCTAATTATTTAATTAATTTCACCAAATTCTTCTAAATCACATACTTTCGACATTAATTAAATAAATCCTCTTTAATTAATTAAATCAAATTCTTCTACTATTCTTCCACAATTAAATAATTTCAATTATTTAATTAGATAATTATCTTCTTTCCAAATCTCAAGTCTCAATTAATTAAATAAATCCCATTATTTAATTAATTCATCACAAATTCCCTCTTATCCAAACAATTAAATAATTCTTAATTATTTAATTAAATCAAATTCATTCTTCCAAAAAATAAAATAAATCAAATATTTTATTTATTCTTTCAAAATCACGCACAACAATTAAATAAATCTATTTATTTAATTTGCTTCCTTATCTACAAATATCTTTCAAATCTTCTAAAAATAAGTCTTCTTCTCCATGCACACAAAATTAAATAATTTATTATTTAATTTCTCTCAAATCATGCAAAAGCAAATCTTCAGTTGAGTTATTTATTCACTCAACCTTGTTTTTATCAATTTCTCTTAAATTAGAATTTTTTTTTCTAATTTATGAAAAGCATGTCTTATCTTTAGAAAAGAAAGTGTTTAACTCAAATAAAACAACTTTTGTGTGACACTTGTCTTCTTCTTATTCGTTGCACGTTCCTCAACTGTTCTCCTCCGTTGATTCTTCTGAATTATGTGGACCGTTGATCGATCTTCCTTGAAACCTATATAAACCCCCCTCATCTCCTTCACAATCTCTCTTCGATCACTTATACTCAGGCATACTTAACAACGCTTTGAGCATACATCACATCGATTGAGCACCTTCACGATCTTTTGACATTGATCTTTTGAGCACACTACTTGCTTGTTGCAACCATGGTTTTGCAATACTGTTGAGCAATCCACATTCATCCAAAGGGAACAATACAAATCTCGGTAAAAGCTTTCATATTTCATTGATTTATTATTAATGGCTTTTATTTAGATCGGTTCTCTTTATGTTATTGAGTTTTTGATTTGTTTAGTTTATCATAGTCAATTTTCCTCATATACATTCTGGCATGCCCGATGGGACCCACGAATCCCTCTTTTTCTTTAAGAATTAATTTTTTTGAAGTTACAATACGGAACATCACAAAATACACAGAAAAACGCTTTTGGTAGTATCATTAAGCGCTACTGGAGGCACAGTACAACGCCCTCGGGCGATACTGCGGTGCATCTGGTAACACAGAGCAGTGCATTTGGTAATACAAAATGATGCTTTTGGTAGTATCGTTAAGCGCTTTTGGCAAAATAGGTTTTCTAACTTTGCTTGTTGTTTTTTACAGGGTTTTACTCATATACATATCTTTGATTTATCTGACAAGCTGTTGTATTTGTCTTTCAAACTATCTTTCGATACTTCCTAAGCTGACTTATTTAGGGGTATTTTCGATATTTGAGTTAACCTATCTTTTCACTACACCTTCTGAGTTTTCTTGATTTCAGGATATAGATCTGATAGATATTACTTCTCAAAACATTAGATCAATCATGAAATCCTATATGAACCTATTTATTTTGATAAAGAATAACTTTTTTTGGATCCGAGACAGAACAGTGCTTTTGGTCACATAGTACAGCGCTTCCAATAGCACATTACCATGCTTCTGGCTCTGATTCAGCACTTTTGACAGCACAGTGAGTTGCTTCTGGTCTGCATCACCGTGCGTTTGGAAACATAGTGCGGCGCTATTGGTATCATAGTAAGTCACTTTAGGTAAAACAGTAACGCGCTTTTGGTCAAATTGATTTATTTTTGCTAACTTGTGAGTTTTTTTGGAACTAATTTACTTGTTGCAGCTTCTTATCACTCACACAGAGCAAAATTTTTTTTCTATGTTTATGCAGGATGAGCATTAAAGAAATCTTGATTTATCTCACTAAGTCTTAGAAACATATTGCCTTCCTAAGGGATAATTGAACAAATCATTTCGGCAATCTAAGTCTTAGGAACATACTGCTTTTTTTAAGGGACAATGGACATGTATGTGAAAACACCTCAATTTTCTATGGGACAATGGATATAAATGCCAAACACTTCAATTTCATAAGGGACAATTGACAACTACAAACGTGTGTGTGCCTAATTTAGTTGCACCTTATTTTTCTTATAACGGGACAATTGAACCTTTGTTTGACGTGCTTGCTCTTACATTTCAGTATTTCCTTTAGAAGGGCCTGCTTTTGGATTGCGTTTAGTTTTCCTTTGAACCACTATATAAGAGGGATAAGGCGAAAGCCAAGTCCTAACCGACTTCAGCCTTACCTTGTGGTGCCAAACTGAAAAGAGGTGTACTAGCTCTTTGTGGAAATGATTTTCATATTGAGCGAAGTGTTTGATACTCTTAGTAGGATTGGTTAAAGCTTTTAGTAGCTTGTCACATTGCTCGTAAGGCGTTGGTCCCTCAAAGTTACTAAGAACCATTCTAGATAGAGACTACTCGATCTACCTCTAAACGTTGCGGTAATCATCAATGCAAGGGGAATCGATTTAAGCCCTTAAGATACTCACCATTGGCTCCCTTGAGAAGAGATAGTATTCCCTTGGCCATAAAGCTCTTGTGACCTACTTGAGCTTTCCAAGGGGAGGGTGAGATATCCCTACCTATCATCTTTCGCAAAGATACAAAATATCTGACACCTTTATGGAATGATATTTTTATCGACGGAGTATTAAGCTGTGAGCTGATCTACTGCAATGAAACCTTGTCTCTAGGGATAAAAAGTGCTTATTATTGATTGTAATTGTCTTATCCCTGTGGAAACATTGGGCTTTTTTGTGAGCCTCGAACATACACTATCTGTTGTGTCAGTCCTTTTTTGACCACTTGTTTGCTGTGTTTTCTCTTGCCAAAGACAAATCCAATCAGAACCATAACAAATTCTATCAAAATTTGCCTTTTAGAAGCATCAGACACTACTTCAGTGCCTTTGGTATTATAGCAGCTCGCCTTTGGCAGTATAGTAGATCACCTTTGGTATAACAGTACCTCGCCTCTGGCAACCCTACTTCAGCGCCCTTGGTATAACAGTAGCTCACTTTTGGTCATCGTAGCTCTCCTTTGGTATAGCAGTACCTCACCTTTGGTAGCTCAGTCCATTGCCTTTGGTATTATAGTAGCACGCTTTTGGTTGCACAGTCCTGCACCTCTGGTCAAATAGTATAGCACCTTTGGTCCAATGAGTTGTGCATCAGGAGTTTGTCTTTCTCAAAACACAAGCAGAATCTTAGCATTACCTTTTGTCCTAGTGTATTCCATGGTAACCACTAGGCTCCAGCAAACTATGAAGTCCAAGCAAGTTGTCCCTAGGAAGCGCAAATCGCCTCCTCACACACCGTAATCAAGCCGTCTCAACATTACTCCCAAGGTTACTCCTAGGACTCCCACGGAAAGATCTACCATTTCTCCCAACGTGCTGCACCTTGACCACCCTAGCACCCCTCATGAGGGTAGGGTCCCTTTGCTAAGTACACCTCACTATACCACCGGCTTGCCTCTAGATTTTGTGCCACAAGGATATACTGTTGATCAAGTCACGCCTCAAGAAGGTAGGGTCCCTTTGGTAAGCACACCTCATTATACCACCGGCATGCCTCTTGATTTTCTCCCGCAAGGTTATACTATAGATCTAGCCCCATCTCAAGAAGAGAGACACTTTGAAATGGGTCAATCCTCTCAAGAAGATGGGCAAGATCTTGATGAATTCATACAAGAGCCTAGAGTTGTGGCCTCCTTGGACAAAATCCTTAGCGAGAACCAAGACCATTTCTTTCGCTTGCTAACAGAGCAAGGAGCCAAATTACCTCAAGATTTTGATTTATCCAATCTCAAGGAGACAAACAACACACTAGACACCATACAAGCGGTGCAAACCATGTCAACAGTGACCACACATTTACCTGAACAAAGCTTACAAGGAAGAACGATTAAGAATCCCCTTTATCAAAACCCAATAGGAAAGAGGGCCGTATCACCGCTTCTGACTCCTATGGAAATCTACAAACACCAATAGGAGACTCTTAAACACCAAGCGGAGCTAGCTAAGCAAGCCACCTTAGCTCGATCAAATATACAACAAACTCCTAAAGTGTCCACACCAATCGCAAGTGGAATCTTGGTTACCCCTTCACGAATAGGTTTCCCACCCAATTACAATCCGGGGAACAACTATGTAGCCATGCAACAAGGGTCTCAACACATACCGCCTCCCATATCATCAAACCTTCATGTCTCTCAACCAACTAGAGTCATGCAACCCCAACCACAACATTCTTCTACTCTCATCATCAATTCGCCTCAACCATCGCATAAAACTTCTACCTATGTTCCCCCTCCACTACATTCATCATCGCTAAATTTATTTCACACATTGCCTAGCCACCCTCAACTTCCCCAACATCAAGTTTCCCAAAGATATGTGCCGCCATCGCAACCTAATCCAACTCACTTTAGCTTTCCTCCAGCCAATTCTTTTCTTCAACCATCACAAAGTCAACATTCTTACCTAGCGCCACCTCCACCTCTTCCAAATCAAAACATCCAATTTCAACCCAATCTGAACTTGACGTACAACGCATATGACCCCAACCAATCTTACAACCATTATAATACCAATGCTCATGGCTTACACTACAATCTTCCGTATGGGCAGCAACAACCACTTCTAGGACTACAAGAGATGTTTCCAACCCCTCCCACAACGATGGAGCTGAAAATCACGGAAGTTCAACAACAACTCTCTGATCTTACATTTGGCCACACCAAGAAGACCTTCTCATTAGAGGAAGTGTGTCCTTATCCTTTTGATCAATCATTACCTATGATCCCTTTTCCTCAAAATTTTACTATTCCTAAGTTTGATAAATACAAAGGAAAAGGTGACCCAAAAGACCATCTCAGGGAATTCTATCTTGCTTGTTTCGAGGTCTCACATAATGACACGTACCTTATGCGTCTCTTTCCTCGCAGTCTTGGAGGTCAAGCTTTAGAATGGTTCTCACACCTACCTATAGGTATCAAATCTTTTAACGAACTAGCAGAGAAATTTGCCACCCATTTTTCTTACAACGCAGAGCATAAAATCTCCATGACTGATCTATGCAACAACAAACAAAAGAATGGAGAAACTTTCATTTCCTTCCTTCAACGATGGAGACAAATGGCTAGCAAATTCCCTTTCTAGATTCCTGAGAAACAGCTGGTTAGCATATTTGTGCAGAACCTCAACCAAGAGTTAGGTTTCCATTTGCAAATTCTTAGTGCTACAACCTTCGACGAAATCACATACAAGGGAATCAACATTGAAAAGGCCCTCATTCCTTAGGGTGTGGTCAAAATCTTCAAAGAAACAAAAGACAATGCTCCTCATCAACAATCGAGCGATAAGCCCAAATATTGGAACAAAAACAAAAACATGGTCAACGATGGGGTGGTCAATTCTAAACATGTCCAAACTTTGCAAATGCCGCTACAACTTTCTAAGCCAAGTCAAGCTCCACCACAACAATAACAACAACAAAAAAGGCAACCTTATCAAAACCAATAGCAATGACAACAAGAGCGGCCTCAACAAGATTACCCTCCGCAGCGTCAATTCACTCCCTTGGGAGAGCCCATAGAGATAGTCTTATAGCAGATTTTACACAAAGGTCTCATCACCTTACCCGATGCTCCCCCGTAAGGGGAACTTGTTTACAAAACTACGCGGTACAGAGAAAATGAATACTGTGAATTCCATAGGAGCAAAGGGCATAGAACTGCATCGTGCATGAAACTCAAGCACCTAATCCAAAATCTCATCGAAGGCAATCAAATATCTCTACAAGAAGATCCACCAGCTCAGCACATGAACAAAGATCTCGATATGTATAAGGAACCATTCCCTCATCATGGTCCACCTCCTCCTTAGGATAGAGGTAAAGGTATCAATCATGCCTCCACTTCCTTTGATTCCATTGTAGGTCGTTTTGAAGAGAGTCGAGTGTCTATCCTCACAATCAAAGGCAAATCTATGGATTGCGCTGTTACAACTTGTCATGGTTGTGTCACCATTCATGGTCCTACACCTTGTCTTCTGGCTCAATCTAATTATAATCTTGTCGAACATCTAGGGAAAATGCCAGCACATATCTCTATCTTGGACCTTCTACGGTCATCACTTACACATAGAGTAGTGCTCAAAAAGCCCTCCAAGAGTCTTCGGTTCCTAACAACATAGCGGTCGTAGATTTCCAAGCTATAGTAGGTAACATTGCTTCACCCTACAATGTGGTCTTCTCTGAGAAAGATCTCCCATCCCACGATCCGTGTCACAATGATGCCCTTCATATTGAGGTTCTCATCCATAAGCGCAAAATCAAACGTATACTCATAGATGGTGGTGCTGGTCTCAACATCTATTCTTTAGAGTTACTTAAGCAATTGGGATACTCTGAGGATCATATCAACACTGATCAAAGTATTACAATCAAAGGATATGATGATGCAAAATACCATTCTGAAGGTATTATCCACTTGCCTATACAACTGGGCCTTGTCATACTTGAAACCAGGTGTCAAGTCCTTGATATTGAGCTACCTTACAACATTATCCTAGGCCACCCATGGATCCATGCAATGAAAGCTGTTCCCTCTATGTACCATCAGTCTCTAAAGTTCCCATACAATGGTATGAAGATCACTATCCCAGGAGACCCCAATCCTTTTGAATTCTACTGTGTCTTGCAAGGCAGTTATAAGAATTGCAACCAAGTGCCTAAAAATGCAAAAGCCCTTGAATCCCCACTATATGTTGATCCTGAAACTCTGACACAAGCCTCTGCAAGTGAACCTAATCCTATTCCTGAAATTAAAGCGCACATCCGTGATATAGGCTTTGGAACTTATGGTATCTCAAAATCTTGTTGTGTAGGGCAGATGCCTTTATCTCCAGAATCTTACAGCCAACCACCCATTGCCAAAGTAGCCAAAAAAGTAGCTATTCCTCCCCCAGCATTTCTAACCCAATTCCAACAGGGACGGTTATTGGAAGAGGAAACTATTGAGGACATTTCTTCGTGGCTCTGTAAAGAAAAAGAACTAGTCACAATACCAGTCAAGCAATATGGTAATGGCTTAAGGATAGTCAAACACATGGGCTATAAAGGCAAAGGTGGCCTTGGGAAACAGAATCAAGGAACTATGGAACCCATTATTGTGACAAAGAAACTGGACAAGAAGGGTTTAGGATTTGGTAACCTTGGACATCGAGTATATCCTCGACGAGGTCGCTGAAACTCTTCCCCCTGATTTGACATCTACTGAGGATATCATCGATGACTCTTCCCTCCATATGACCAACCTATTTGCAGAATCCTCCATTTTTATGCTATCCTCCGTATCCCTAACATCCACCACAAACACCCAGAATGTAACACTTGTCTACCCTGAACTTATCGACTGGGACCAACAAGGGTCCCCTATTATAGATGTATTTTAGAATGACGAAGCTTTAGCTGAGTTCATGGGACTTCGGGAAGGTATCCCCCTTGGCGATCACAAAGTAGGTTTTGTAATGGAACTAGAGCCAATAACTTATTTTGGTGAGAATGCCAAATCCTCCAGTCGCAAAAGTAAAAATAAAGAAAGATCTCTAGGCGAAAACCACACTGTGGCACCTCCTGATCACAAAATAGTAAAAACAAAGGACGTATCCAAAGGTGAAAACCCAACTGTGGCTCTTGAGGATGGAGGATTTGAACTTCCCCTTCAATCTAAGTATCAAGAGAAGTCAGCTCTCCTAGTGGAAGATTCTACAGAGATAAACCTTGGCACAGAGCAAAATCCAAAGACCACATTCCTAGCAGCATCATTATCAGAAACAGAGCACAAGAATCTTAACACATTCTTCTTACAGAGAACCATCAATTTTGCATGGACTTATGCTGATATGCCAGGGTTAGACCCTAAGCCAGTTGTTCACTATCTCACAGTTGATCCAAAAGTTAAACCAGTCAAGCAAAAGCTGCGAAAGATGCACCCACAGATAGCTCTCTTGGTAAAAGTGAAAATACAGAAGTTGTTAGATGCAAAGTTCATCTGACCTATTGATTATTTAGACTGGGTATCAAACATTGTACCTGTGTCTAAACCCAATGGGCGCATCCGCATGTGTAATGATTTTAGAGATCTTAACAAAGCATGTCCCAAAGATGACTTCCCATTACCAAACATTGATATTATAGTAGACTTGACAGTGGGTCATGAAATGATTTCTCTCATGGACGGATTCTCAGGCTACAATCAGATAAGGATAGCAGAAGAAGATCAACATAAAACAACCTTTACTTGTCCTTGGGGCAATTATTGTTGGTGCGTCATGCCGTTTGGTCTAAAGAATGCAGGGGCAACTTATCAGAGAGCAATGACAGTGATATTCCATGATCTCTTTCATCATATCATGGAGGACTATGTGGATGACATACTAGCTAAATCTTCTAGGGTAGATCACATACAGGTTCTGGGATAGATCTTTGATAGGCTTGAGAAAAACCAAGTATGACTCAATCCAAAGAAGTGTGTCTTTGGTGTAACATCAGGGAAGCTATTGGGATACATTGTATCTCGTAGAGGTATTGAAGTAGACCCCGCAAAAGTCAAGGCTATAGTGGAGATGCCTCCACCAAAGATCCTCAAAGCATTAAGGAGCCTTCAGGGAAGGTTGCAATCGATCAGGTGTTTCATCTCATAGCTAGCAGATAAATGTCAACCATTTCAACACTTACTCCGAAAGGATGTCTCATTCCCATGGGATGATAAGTGTCAAGCAACATTTGATCAACTTAAAGAGTATCTAGCTACACCTCCTATATTGGTTCCACTAGTTGCTGATAAACCTTTGATATTATACATCTCAACTACAACTTCGACCCTAGGGGCCCTTCTAGCACAAAATGATGAAACAGGAAAAGAGCATGCAATTTATTATATCAGTAGAACCTTGGTGGGATATGAGCTCAATTATTCACCAATGGAAAGGGCTTGTTTAGCAGTAGTGTTCGCTTTCCAAAAGTTGCGGCATTACATGTTGAACCAACACACAAATCTTATAGCCAAAATTGATCCCTTGAAGTATCTACTTGCAAAAGTAGCTCTTACAAGTAGACTGGATAAATGGGTCATGATCCTTAGTGAGTTTGACATTGAGTATATGGATCGTAAAGCAATCAAAGGACAAGCCCTAGCAAATCAACTAGCAAAAGCACCCATGACTGATACACACCCTATGGTAGCAGACTTTCTGGATGAGAATCTATTCACTCTCTCTAACTCAATAATGTGGAAGTTATACTTTGATGGTTCCTACACACAACATGGATCAGGGGCCAGTATCTTATTTATCACACCTCAAAATGACTATATTCCTAAGTCATATTGGCTTGCATTCCCTTGCACCAACAACATTGCCGAGTATGAAGCACTCTTCATAGGTCTCAATACAGCAGTTTAATGGGACATCATAGAATTACAGGTATATGGAGACTCATAGCTAGTCATTCGCCAAGTTACAGATGAGTACCAAACAAAAGATGAAAAGTTGGTCCCCTACAAGCAACTAGTGGATGCCTATAAACCACACTTTTCTAGCATCACATTTGAGCAAATTCCAAGAGAGCATAATAAGGCTGCAGATTCTATGGCTTCTGTAGGGTCACTAATTGACATGCCTGCTAATACATAGAAATGCGAATTCTTGATCGAGCAATTATTGATACCAGCCGTCGATGTTCCCATTACTGAAATCATCTGCAAACTTGTTGGTCCCAATTCCCCATGGTACGAAGATATCTACGAATACCTTAAACACAATACCTTTCCCCCTGACCTATCATCCACCCAACGCAAAACCTTTATCCGTCGATCCTCCCGTTACACCATTCTGGGTGATACACTATATCACCGGAGTCTCGATGGTATCCTCTTACGATGTCTTAACGCAGGAGAAGCCGAAGCTACCTTACGAGACATACACAAAGGTGTTTGTGGCGCACATTCTACTAGTCCTAATCTCGCTATGAAGATACTTAGAACAGGGTACTACTGGCCTACAATAGAACAAGATGCTGCACAGTTTGCTAAGAAGTGTCTACAATGCCAGCAGCATGGAGATTTGATTCATGCACCAGCTCATGAACTACAACTTGTGGCTACTCCATGGCCTTTTTCTCAATGGGGTCTCGACCTCGTAGGACAAATCCATCCATACTCATCCAATGGCCACAAGTTCATCATTACAACCACTGAGTATTTCACGAAGTGGGTTGAAGCCATTTCCATGACCTATATCATCGGTAAGCAAATAGCCAAGTTTATCCTTAACTACATCATATGCCGGTATGGTATTCCCCAAGCCATTGTCACTGATAATGGGAGACCATTCAAGAATTAAGATGTCCGTGCCTTGTGCACACAATACAATATCTGACATCGCTTTTCAACTCCCTATTATCCATAGAGTAATGGCCAAGCTGAGGATTCCAACAAAACCATTCTCAAGATCCTCAAGAAAACAGTCAATGAAGCTGGTCGTGATTGGCACTTGCAACTCAATCCTGCCCTAGGGGCCTACCGCACTAGTATTAGAACACCAACTGGTGCCACACCCTATGCCTTAGTCTATGGCTCTGAAGCCATCCTACCTATAAAGGTTGAGATCCCATCCCTCAGAGTGTCCATGTAGGACCTGGTCGACAGAGAAGAGTATCGCACTTCCAGATTAGCTGAGCTAGAACTACTCAATGAAAGGCGCCTTGCCACACTTAATCATCTCCATGTCTATCAAAACCGCCTCCGGCGTAATTACAACAAAAAGATCAAAGAAAGATGGTTTCAAGTTGGTGATCTTGTAGTTAAAGAGAATCAGAGAAATCAAGTAGATCACGAAAAGAAGGGCAAGTTTGAACCTAATTGGTTAGGTCCCTTTATTGTGATAGTAGCATATGGATCAGGAGCTTATACTTTAGCTACACCTGACGACATTCCTCTGGATGAGCCACTTAACAGTGTCCATCTCAAGAAGTTCTATGCCTGATCCTTAGAGTATTCCCAAAAAAAAAAAATCCAAAAAAAAACCCGTCCTTTGGTGAAAACCTGGTAAACAGGTGCCTTGGATAAGTACCATAGTGAAAACCTAGCAAACAGGCACTATGTGTAGAGTCAGCACCCATCGTCTATCCAGTCTTTTCTATTTCTCGTTGTCACAACGCACTTTCCATCCATCCATAATAAAACCATTGACCTTGTTTGCATTTCCATCTCCCTATCTAGTATAGCTTGGAAATTTGTCAGTGTCCATCATCGTCACCCCACGTCTTGATCTGTGTCAACAGTTAACACTGTCTTATCCTAGGTCAAAGCTTTCTGTGTCTTCTTCATTGGTCACCTATGTAGTTTCCTCTACCAGAATGGGGGCAATTCTTTCCTTAACCTAGGTCTAGGAATGGATCCTTGTCCATGGTTCGCGCGCACTCTTCAATCTTTTCTCCTTTTCGCAGATAACGCTCTTTAATGGACACATCGTTCCTACAATAAGGCTGTTATCTTTTCAATGCTTCTACGTCATCACACCAACCAGAACTACATATCATCTCATTTCAGTCTTAAGGTACCTTGATCCCATGGACATGGGTATGTAGGTAGTCTGGAATATGAAGGAAGTATCCAGCACTCAGGTACATAAGATCCCCGCCTCTCCACCTCAATCCACCTCATCACTCTATCCAGAACTACATATTTATCACTTTCATCTTTCATCGTAAATGTGCCTTGATCCCGTGGATACAGGGTATGTAGGCAGTTTGGAATATGAAGGATGTATCCAGTACTCAGGCACATACGATTCATGATTCTCCACCCGTTCCAATCCATTAGCCTTCCACCTTTCTGGTCTTTCATTTTTCAAAATCCATTCACCTCGACTTGACTGGCTCAAGCAGCAAGCTGGCGCATCCTTTTCAAGGTAAAGTCCTTAACAGACCTAAAGCAAAGCAACTTCCTTCTAGAGTGATCTACTGTCCTAACTGTTCTGATTGCCAACATCAGCTAAGTCCCGCTTAACCAAAGCCCTAGATCAACAAGCTTGTCTTCTGCGAAGTGTTCCATTGTCGAGACCAACACACGCATCTCCTGCGACATGTGGCATTTCCTGCAGCGAGACATTGTCTTTTTATGTGGATGGCACCCTTTAATGGACACAGATTTCCTAGAATAAGGCTGCTATCTTTCCTATCCAATCTACCCTGAGCAACCTCTTTGGCAAGATAATATGTTGGTTGTATGTTTACTTTGTAAGTCAGTCAATTTGTTTTATGGTTTATCTGTTGTTCCTTTTCCAATACCTACTCAAGGCTACCTTGGTTTATCTATAATCTTGGTATGTTGCGATGCAGTACGGATTGGGGGCATAGTCATTGCTTTTTGTGTGCCGTGTTTGAGGAATGATCTTTAGTATCTTTCTTAGCATTCTATTTATCTTGTGTGTTTTTACGATCTAGCATCTTACATATTTAATACTCTTCTTGCATTTGCATGTATTGAAGTTTATTTTATGTTCAAGACTATGGCTCATTCACATGTTCCAACAAGGTTATATCATGTCTAAAAGATCTAAGTTCAATCCGCTTGCTTGCAGAGTTAACGTCTCTGCACTCGAATATTACTGCACCTTGTCCTGTTATACCTTGGTGGCGAACTATCCACGTGCTATATCAAAAATAAGGATTGCTCTTTATATACAAATGTGAAACCATTGCAACAAGCTCATTCACCCATTCGTTCACACAACCCTTATATCGTTTTCATGGCGAGGATCGATCAACAGTCTTTCTCTTCCGTCTCCTTTTCTTTTTTCTGGTGCTATCTGCAAAACCCACATGTTAGATATCACTAGTCATAACATCTATATCATCATAAATCTATATCATCATACATCTATAAGCATCATATACGCAATATACATCATCACATAAATCCATAATCATACATACATATCATCACATCCATGACATCAAGAAGTGCATATATACAAAAGCATGAACATCAGTGCGCAGAATCAATCATCATATATCTCATGTAAAAGTCATCATAACATACAAAATGTACGTGTCTACATCAATGGCCCACATATACATCACTATAGTACATCAAAATATATAGCAAAATGCACTCAGGCATCTGTCCAAAATGATACAATATACAAATATACATGCTCTAGTGGGTAGAGTTGCCCTCCTGCTGTGGCCCCTGTCCTCCACCTGTGCTCGGTGCAGGTCCCCCTACTGGTCCTCCTCCTCCCCCTGTGGCACAAATGGTCCTCTCACTAAGGACAATGACTGCCCTATCCTACGAGAACTTGACACTTTGGACCTGCTCCTATCTCTATAGCTCGGCTCTTGCTGCGCCGCTAGCACCGCACCTGCGTACAATGCCCTGCAGTACTCTGCCTCTCTACCTGCTGATACTAGCTCTCCCTACACCTGGACGAGCTCACTGTATAGGGTCCTCTGATCGGCACCCAGTGCATGGCATGCCTCATCTCTCTTCCGCCTCACTCTATGGAGTGTGGCCTCTGCTGTCACCCGTAGCTGTACCTCTACGTCTCTCTCCCTCATCACCTGGGCTAGCTGCCCATCATCTGCTACAAGTGCGACTGGTGGCTGTATCTGTACCTATATCTGTGCCTGTGCCTGGACCTGTAGCTGTGCCTATGCGTGTGCCAGGGCTGTCTGTGCTGCTGCTGCCACCTGTGTCTGCACCTGGGCTAAGGCCTCGACCTGTCTCACCTTGACCCTCACAGCATCCCTGTCCCTCCTCAATCATACCATCTAGAGCTCTAGTCGAGTCCTTTGGGTTGTCTCCTCCTGTAGCAACTGCTCAGCCCTCTCCAAATCGGTCTCTACGGCTGGCTCCCCCTCTGCCATCTCCACATCTGCCTGCTGGCCACTGGCCTCTCCAACTGCCTGTTGTCTGGCCGCTCTAGCCTGTCGTCTGATCCTGGCCTCTACACCTGGGACTAGTACCTCCCCCACTACCCTTGCCACACCTGGTGTAGTCAATCTCACCGGCCTATGTGTCTGCCAGTACCTGTCATACTCTGGCAGTGTACCTGGATCTGCCTGTCCTGTATCCCAATCCCATCTCACGGGGACAAGTCCTTGTACCTCTGTCAAAGCTGTAGCTACTGGAATCTCTGCATCCCATTCCCCAACCTCCCACCATGTCCTAGCATGCGTCGCCTCCCCCACTAGTAGACCCTGTGGTAACCCAAATTGTCTCAGTACCCGCTCTGGCAGGTATCTCTCAATAGTGTCTGTCCGTCTCCCAAATAGATATCGAGCCTGTCTGCAGTACATCAGCTGCTCATGCTCGTCCTCCCACTCCTTGCATAGTAACCATGGCCTCCAAACAAATAGGTCCATCTCATTGATCTGCTGCCTCTAGTGGCTAACAGATCCTAGCCTTCGATGTGTAATCACTCCCTCATATAGGAATGTGTATGGCTCTCCCCTATCCTAATGGCACTGTGTCATGGGTCAGATCACTGGGATATGCTCCCAGGCCCACACCTATAGAAGAGTCACCCCTGCTGAGAGACTCCTGCCTCTCCTATACACGCAGTGGTGCATATCATGGTACAACTGTCCTAGTACACATGGGCCCCATGCATACTGAATGCCATGTGTAAACATCCCTGATAATACAGTGCCCCAGCCAACCGATAATCCTCTAGATCTCCTGTCTAGGCAGAGGAAGCCACTAATCAAGGAAGATACTATCCACCTGATCCTGTCGCAGAGTCTCGGGACGTCTTCCCACCGAATCTCTCTGTCGTCTATCTGCAAGTCATCTGTACAAAATACCTCTACCATGCCTGCCTCTCCCCGTGCTGGGTCAAAGTCCACTCTCTCTCCATCTATTCGAATCCTAAGGATGCGATACACATCCTCCAGCGTCACTGTCGCCTCCCCTGTCGAAAAGTGAAACGAGCCTGTCTCGCTATGAAACCTCTCTACCACTGCTATCACTAGTGCAAGATTCACTCTAATGTGAGTCAGGTGTGCAACATGCCACAATCCTGCGTGCTCTAGGAACGCGTCCTCCTCCCACGTCAGTTGTACTACCTCATGGGTATAGGGTGGTGCCGCTCTCTCGACATCAACGGTGGCATAATCCTCTGTAATCAAGCAACCACTTGTCAGTTCTTTATATCATATCCCCCAACTCCTATCTGCTTCTATTCTATCCTGTGAGCCCTCAAACCAACTCTCCCCTTTTCTAAACTAGGGCAATCAACCCTTCGGTCAACCCTGCATATCCCATTCCCCTATCTAAACCAAAGGTGCCTTGATTTCCTCAGGGGCGCTACACTGTGTTACTAGACGCGCCTTCCTAACCCTACAAAGGCGCTTTGTTTTCTGCACCAAACGCGACTTGTTTTAACAAGGGTGCTTCCTTTCGCCTACAACCGCGCCGTGCTGTGCTACAAAACGTGACACGTTTTACCTACTTCCCGGCCAACCGTGCTAACCTACCCAGTCGTCTGCACTGCACTGCTCTACCAAGAGCGCTGTGGGTTTATACCAATCACGCTACGACACAGTGCACCAAAACTAAAAGCGCTAAACTACCCTACCAGAGGTACTGCGGTGCTCCCAAAGTGCCTTAACCGACTACCAATAGCGCTAACCTAGCCTACAATGCTTTTGGCTGACTAGACCCTAGCCCTAAAACCTGACCAAAAAATGACACATTCAAATGGGGTTTTTGGACACTTACCGCTATCGGAGCTCCTGCTGGCCTCTCGTATGTTCGCACTAGCTCCACCCGATGCCTGTGCGCTGGAATCAGCATCTCTCCACGCTGTCCGCTCCTTCTACTCAACTCTCTCATCCTCAGGCTAGGAGGCTCTACACTCACAATTTAGAAACTCTTAGGGTGCAAATGAGGATTGTGGTCCCCATGGGACCTATTTCTAGCCTCCCTCCCTCTTTCTTCTTTCTTCCCAACCCATGCTGCTTTTCCTTCTAACCTCGTCACACACCGCGTGTAGTCGACCGTCAACCCAGTCCTTCTGTCGCTTCCTTGTCTTTCCACTCGAGGGGGCATACGCTAGGGCAACTACCTACACTGGGGCATCAAAAATTGTATCAGGTCTTCAACAATCATTTTCTTTGACGCATCGCTGTAAACTGCATTGCATCAAAGAGGGGCAAAATGTAGACACCCTAAAATGACCAAGTTGTTGCACTACTTGCATTTCGTCTAATCTATCTAATCACCTACATTTCAACATTAATTGAATAATCTAATTATTTAATTAATTTCACCAAATTCTTCTAAATCACATATTTTCGACATTAATTAAATAAATCCTCTTTAATTAATTAAATCAAATTCTTCTACTATTCTTCCACAATTAAATAATTTCAATTATTTAATTAGATAATTATCTTCTGTCTAAATCTCAAGTCTCAATTAATTAAATAAATTCCATTATTTAATTAATTCATCACAAATTCCCTCTTATCCAAACAATTAAATAATTCTTAATTATTTAATTAAATCAAATTCATTCTTCCAAAAAATAAAATAAATCAAATATTTTATTTATTCTTTCAAAATCATGCACAACAATTAAATAAATCTATTTATTTAATTTGCTTTCTTATCTACAAATATCTTTCAAATCTTCTAAAAATAAGTCTTCTTCTCCATGCACACAAAATTAAATAATTTATTATTTAATTTCTCTCAAATCATGCAAAAGCAAATCTTAAGTTGAGTTATTTATTCACTCAACCTTGTTTTTATCAATTTCTCTTAAATTAGAAAAAAACTTTCTAATTTATGAAAGCATGTCTTATCTTTAGAAAAGAAAGTGTTTAACTCAAATAAAACAACTTTTGTGTGACACTTGTCTTCTTCTTATTCGTTGCACGTTCCTCAACTGTTCTCCTCTGTTGATTCTTCTAAATTATGTGGACCGTTGATCGATCTTCCTTGAAACCTATATAAACCCCCCTCATCTCCTTCACAATCTCTCTTCGATCACTTATACTCAGGCATACTTAACAACACTTTGAGCATACATCGCATCGATTGAGCACCTTCACGATCTTTTGACATTGATCTTTTGAGCACACTACTTGCTTGTTGCAACCATGGTTTTGCAATACTATTGAGCAATCCACATTCATCCAAAGGGAACAATACAAATCTCGGTAAAAGCTTTCATATTTCATTGATTTATTATTAATGGCTTTTATTTAGATCAGTTTTCTTTATGTTATTGGGTTTTTGATTTGTTTAGTTTATCATAGTCAATTTTCCTCATATACATCAGCAACAACATTGACCTTCCCTGGTTTGTCTACAATGGTGATATCAAATTCTTGAAGGAGCAATAACCATGTAACCAATCTGCCACTTACCACTAGTTTATTCATAAGATATCTTATTGTTGCATGGTCAGTGTAAATGAAAATATGATACCTAGTGATATAATGTCTGAACTTATTAATTGCATAAACAACAGCTAACATTCATTTCTCAGTAATAGTATAGTTAACTTCAACACCTTGAAGATTCTTACTGACGTAATAAAATTACATACTCCACATTCCCTTATTTCTATCCTAACACAGCTCCTACTACAAAATCAGAAGCATCTGTATGTATATGGAAAGGTATTGCCCAATTAGGTCCTTAGAGTACAGGTGTTTTTGTTAATGACTCTTTGAGATGGTCAAACGATATCTGACAGTCAGTTGTCCAATTAAATTCTGCATCTTTAGAGAGTAAAATAAACAAAGGAGCAAAAATCTTACTGAAATCCTTTATAAATCTTCTATAATACCCTGCATGACCTAGAAAACTTCTGACATCTTTCTAGTTTTTAGGAACAGGTAAAGTTGAAATGATTTTAATTTTGTGTGGGATCCACTTGAATTCCTACCTTGGACACAAAATGACCAAGCACTACTCCTTGCATCATCATGAATTTTTTTTCATGACTAAGGGACATATTATGATCCTGACATCTCTGCAATACTTTTTCAAGGTTCTTCAAGGTCTCCTTATAAGACTCTCCATAAGTGGTAAAATCATCCATATAAACTTCCATAGAGTCATGAGCAAGGTCAACAAAGATGCTTAAAACAACTCTGTGAAATGTGGCAAGTGCATTACAGAGTCCAAATAGAATGACATAATAGGCATACATCCCCCATGGGCATGTGAATGTGGTCTTATCTTGGTCTTTAGGGGCTATCTTGATCTGGTTATACCCACTAATTCCATCAAGAAAAGAGAAAGACTTTTTACCAGCCAAGGAGTCTAGGACTTGGTCAATGAAAGGAAGAGGAAAATGATCCTTCCTAGTGGCAGTGTTTAATTCTCTATAGTCTACATAAACTCTCCACTTACCTCCTTTCTTTGGCACTATTACCAGTGGGGACACCCATTGGCTATCTGATATTGGGCATATGAATCCTGCATCTAGTCATTTATGCAATTCATTCTTCACTATGTCTCTTACTATAGGGTTCATCCTTCTTTGAGGCTGCCTAATTGGTCTGCATCCTTCACTAATGTATATCCTATGCATGCAAAGATTAGGGTCAATTCATTTCATATCATGATAGTCCCATGCAAATGCTGTCTTATGAGTTTGTAGCATTTTAATCAGTTTAGTCTTTTGGACAAATGTCAATTAATTGTTGATGTTATGTGTTTTGCCTAGTGTAATGTCAACTGGTGCTGCCATAGGCATCATAGAGGCAATATCCAACCCTGATAAGTTGAGACTACAACTATGAGGCAACAACTGATGAAACATTCTGCTAGAGTAAGCATAGGATGGAGTATTGATTGTAGGCAGAACATTATGACGAGGGCAGACCATACATATTAGACATGGGTCTTATTGTATATTTGTTCCATAATTATTTTGTATGACATTGGAAAGCACTTCATCTTCATCTTGAATAGCCAATAGTGGGCCTCTTTCAATTGTCATTAATGTTTGAAGATAATATTGGTCTGGATCACCTAGGTTTGGCCAAATAGATTGCTCCATATCAACAAAAGGTTGAGCAAGCGAATAAAGGACCAACTTCTTTGTTACATTCCCATTGGAAAATATCATATTTCCTGACCGACATCCTATGAAGGCATCTACTGTTGTCAGCCAGGGTCTCCCTAGGATGAGTAGATATCCTCCTAGGCTAGCCTTGGGCTGCAAGACCATAAAGTCTATAGGGTATTCCCATGAATCCAATGTGATAACAAGATCTTCAATAACCCCTTCTAGCTTGACTGTGGACCTATTTGCCAGCTGGAGTGCTGTGGGAGTAGGTATGAGGTTATCTAGATAAAGGTTACTCATTATTTATTTTGTCATTACATTGATGGCTACACCTAGGTCAATCAAGGTGTTTTTGATAAGGGTACCATTGATGTTTACATCAACCACAGGGCTTCCAAGATTTGCATATTTTGGAACAGCCACGTTACCTAACATGATATCAACAAGTTGCCCTATAAAATGGACTATTTGAGAATCTTTTCTCTTCCTTCCTAGTTTCTTAAGGCATAAATCCCTTATGGATTTGGTATATATGGACACATCCTTGATGGATTGGATGCGGGGAATTTTAACACATACATCTTTTAACTACCCCATGAAATCAAAATCAGGTTCAGATGGAGTTGGTGGAGGATGCATTTTCAATCTCTTTAGAAATGGAGGGTTTTTGGTAATGGTTTCTTTTTGTAGAGAGATTTGATCAGAAGGCTTTTGCTGGTTATTCATATGGTTGTCAGTGATGGAGGGTGGTTCCTCATCAGAAAGTTCTATGATAAGTGGTGATGATGGTCTAGCAAGCATCTTTCCTGAGCACAGGTACACATCACTAACTTCAACCATATAGGTTGGGTATTGGATGGGTTCATTAGTATAGGCCTATTGAATAGGCTTGTTGTTAGGGTTAGGTGCAAGTTATGCTAACAATTGAGTAACTCTAGGCTAGGCAGGAGTAGGTGAGGCTGTATTTGGCATAAGGGCAAGTTGTTGAGGCAGGGTTTGTTGTGGCTGCGGGTAGTTCACATTTAGATTTTGCCAAATTTGGCTCCCTCGCCACTGTTGTGGCCATGGGTTTTGATTGGCCTGCCATTGTGGACTATAATTTGAGGATTGGGATGGTTGTTGTGGCCATACCCCCTGCTACTGGGTCTAACTAGGTGGCATGGTTGCTTATTGTTGCTGTGGCTAGTTATACCAAGGTGCATTGTTCCAGTTATGAGGATTTGAGATAGATGGTGCAAATGACATGGAGTTGGTCAAGGGGTCCTAAGGCATACCTTATCTTTCCTGCCATGGACTTCATTGTGCAATGTAGAACACTTGACCTTCTTTATCTTGTATGGCTCTAAAATCTACTTTCTCATTCTTATCCTCATAAATACTAGCAAGTCCCTTGCACCAGAAATTGGCCTTCTTCTATTGACAATGCAGATATTATTCACTCAAAGCTACCTCTGATGCCTCTTGTTTCTTCTTTATGTGCAAAGTGTCAATTTGTGTTGCTAAATGACTTATGATATCCTCTTTCATGTTGGACAGTAGATTGCTGAGCTTTACTCTAGAGACTCCAATGGATGATTTACTCAAAGTCAAGGTTCTAAAACATCTATTTTTATTTAGAGTAGAGTGTGAATAGTTTGTGCAGATTTGACAAATTTCATCAAATCCCAGTTGAGAGATATCTCCTACTCCAATTAGATTGAGTGCATCCATACATTCTTTGCTCACACCTCTTAGGAAGACTAGCTTGAGTGACTCTGGAGAAAGCCTATTCTGCCTTGACTTCTTGAGGAAAAACTAAAATCTCTCTACATAATCTTCTAGAGGCTCGTCTTCTTTTTGTGACATCCTGAAGATGTCATCCCCCTTCATGCCTCTGCCATGACAATAATCCTGATATTTTTGCAAAAACTTCTCCTCCATGGTAGCCCAATTAGTTACAAAATTCTCACCCAAACCCATAAACCATCTTAATGCAACATCCTTGAGGGTGGCTAGGAAGAGATTGAGCTTGTATGTATGCATCTGTAGTGTAATCATAACTTCTATGTAGAGTACATCAAACTCAAAGAGAAATGTATCAGGGTCTTCAGTGATTAGCCCATGAAAGTTTGGTAGAGCTAAAGGAGGGATATTTTTCAAGGTGTCAACTCTCTCCTGGTTTGTAATAGGAAAGGCAAAGGTGACTAGTTCAGCCAGGTTTCTACTTCTTAATCTACCATGATGTCTTGGTTCCAATCTACAATATCTTCAAAATCCTCAGTGTTCTCCAAACCAAGGGATGATTCAAAGTATTCTTCTTCTTCTGTTAAACTAGTTGGAAGAAACCTCCCTCTATGGTCTCTTGGCCGCCACATACAATAATGTATGAGCTAATGGCTCTATTCTTTCACCATTTTAGTGAATATTTTGGAGATAGATTGAATATCTAAGTGATTCTAAATGCTAAAAAAGAAAATATTATGTCCTACTAAAGCAAGTACAAGCATAAATCAATAAGAACTCAGAAACTCTAAACCTTAACACCATCCCTGACAACTGTGCCAAAAATGTTGAGCTCCATTATTAACCAATATATTGATGTAGAAAGGGCATGCACACTACTCAATGGACCAACATATCCTATATCAAGCAACCTACTAGTTATATAACGTGCTACATTTACATTGTCAAACTAGGGAATCATATTCTTCTTGGATGATGCCTGTATTGTGTGTACAGTTAAGGATTCCTAAGGTTTATCCTAGAGGTTGTGTAAGGGAACTAGATAAAGTAAATGCAATACTCTAAGTAAACAGGAATAATGGAAAATAACTAAGCTTATCTAACATAATAGTAATCAAATGATTCTTTGTAGCTTCTATGTAAGAGAGCAACTATCAATTGGTTTGGTTGGTGATCACCTTGAATCAATGGACTTAATAATAGATATTACCAAAGTTAAAGTACTTCACATTACTTACAACAACATACATCAATCACACATTTATATAAAATACAATTTATAATTGAACATATGAATAGGGTGGAGAAACATAGTAGCTCAAGTGGCCAACTTGAGTGATTATGATCCCGCAAGATCTAGCTAAATCTCTACTGAATCTTTGTAGTCATTAACATAACTCAAAACACATATTCCTTTATTGAATGCCAAGGTAACAATGATACAACAAAATCTGATACTATATCTTTGTTCAATCTGTATGAAGCAAAATCTAATCTCATCCAATCTAGCGAACCAAGATCAATATTGTCTATATAAATAAAATCTATTGAACAATAAATGCCACTATTGTCCATTATCCCACATCGTAGGAAAAGGACTTTATTACAGAGCAACTAGAAATAGGAAACTAACTAACATGATGGCGGCATAGATAATACAGTCCTATTGCAACTCTATCTCTTCATTATCCAGGAAGAATAATCAATGAATTAGAAATAAAATAGAGAACACGTTCTAGATTCCTTCATCATTTAGGATTGCATCATTCGTAGAAGGATAACCATTATGGAGTCATGGACGACTCATCCCAGTCAATTCGAGATCTTCTTCCTTTGGCTATAGGTACCTGTATCATCTTTTGTGGCTATCAACATCTTCTTCAGCTATGAGTTGTCCAACATTGTTCGTGATATGAAGCCACGCTCTTGCTGCTTGAGGAGTTAGTACACCACATAGTATTTATGCATCACTATCACTAAAATCAACATAAAATACTAGCATATTACATAAACAATCAATCATCCACACATCATTAATTAACAACATATTATATATCATCTTCATGCTTCAGTGTCTTTGGGATAAACATAGACATAATTAATACATATATGAGTCTGGAAATGTCTTTGGGAAATAGGTAATTAAAAGAATTAAAACAAGACAAATCATGGTCTCATCAAGGCTTAAGATTAAACTTATCATTTTGAGAGTGATCATAAATGTTTTAAATGGTTTTAACACTCACTTCAAACTTAATATTGTTTTAAATGGTTTTAGCACTCACTTAAAACTTAAAGATTGTTACATTCATCCAACATCAATAAAATATAATGGTAGATAAGTAGAGTTTCATGGAGATAGTTTTCTTGTGATTTGTGAGTTGGATGTATCACTCTGCATATGGTCAAAAAATTGTCAGAACTAGCTTAAAAGATAAAGACCGTGTGGAAAATAAGTAATAAAATAAAACAAGTTATTACTTGATTTCAAGGATCAGCACAAACTAGGTTGTGCAATCAAAGCATAGAGAGAATATAATTCTTCAAGCAAACAATTCATTTCCAACCCTTACTTGGAACAATGGAAATGCATTCAAAACCTTAAGTGTTGTTGACATTGTCATTATGTTCCATGAGACCACATAAGCATGCTTGGACTGCAATTATATTCTTCTCACTAGGCTCTTAGTCATGCTTCCTAAGACTACACAACCTCTCAACCTTAGGACTTAGACCATGACCAATTTTCTATGTAAACTAGGGATGATCTTTATTACAATATAGCACCTATAGCCTCTACCCTATTGTCTTGTCCAAGTTACATATGAGGTTCTTCTACAACTATACAACTCCACATGTTCATTTTCCTACATATTTATATCTTCCCACAAACTATATCATTCTACACTTTAGGTTTAAAATCATTTTTTAAGATCAAATAACATTGATTTCATCTTTCATGGTAGGCATAAAGATAATCCTACAAGTTGAATCATAGTCAAAGGCATAGAATTTTGTTTGATAGAGAAATTTGATCACATGAAAAAGAGATCTTTGTCGATAGGAGTGCGGTTCCATGACCAGCATCTCAATCATAGTCCCAATAAACTTACCTTATCAAATCTTAGTTTGTCCAAGGTGTATCTACTATCACAACGTCCTAAAGAAGGCCATCACATGATTGAAATCAGAAAACCAAGGTTATATGTATTATATTGGCAAATTACGCACTATATGATTCTTTCAAAATATGTTTCTTCTTCATATTTAACCATGGATTTTGGTGATGTCAATTTGGTGATCTCATTAATATTTAATGAATTGCCCATTAGAAATCAAATCTTCAATTCAACATGAAATCCTCACTTTTGTGACATGATTTATATAATAACAATTTGAGTCTATTAAACTGATAGCAACCCCCCTTATTATTGTCCTCTCTCTTTGCATCAGAAAGAACAAGAAAAAAATGTATAAACCATAAAGATATACATGCATGAACAATAATAAATCCATCTCACAGTGTACAAATCTTTCTTGTGAAACCAACAAAGATTGAAACCCTCTCACATACATCAATGTTGTTCTAAGGTCTTCAACATGCTGTAATTTATCAAATATCATCTCAAATTAAATATGTATTTTTTAGCCTATGGAAATTGTCAACATTAAGACTAGCATTAATGAGACTCTCTTGGTCCAACGTATCCCAGGAGGATTAGAAGACATGGGGAATGAAAGGATGCCTCCAATAGCATTCACTCACCCATCTCAACATGTTGGCACTATTAGTTCAATCCCACAAGGTACAAAAGAAAAAAAATATGGCTATTGGCACCTTTACATTGAATACAACTAAGGCATTTTGCAAAATTGCATTTATTGTTGGCACAATCAAATGGTTTAGATTTGACAAAAATTGAGATAGGATATTATAAATGGACTTGACATCCACCCGTAGGTGTAAGTGAAACATTCCTAGGTGCCACAAATTCTAAGAATCACTACATAAAAGTTTGATACCTTTTTATCTAAGGGGTCTTAAGAGACTCTCAGTCCAATGTAGCTGAAAAGATTAGGAGACCTAGGGAATGAAATAAGGCCTCCAATAGCATTCACCTACCCACACTGATGTACTGGCATTGTTGGTTTGGTCCCACAAGGTGCAAAAGAAAAAAATATGGCTATTGGTATCTTTACACTGCACTTAAATGAGACATTTTGCAAGAATAAATTCATTTTTGGCATGGTCAAATGGTCTAGAGTTGATAAAAATTGATATGGGATATTGTAGATGAACTTGACATTCACCCGTAGGTGCAAACAAGACATTCTTAAGTGTCATGGATTTTGAGAATTGTTGCATCAAAGTTTGACACCTTTTTACTCCTAGGGCTCTTAAGGGACTATCTTAGTCCAATGTAGCCTAGAAGGACTAGGAGACCTAGGGAATGAAATGAGGCTTCCACTAGCATTAACCTGTCCATCCCAATGTGTTAGCACTATCAATTTGGTCCCATGAGGTGTGGAAGAAAAAATGGATATTAGCTCTTAAGAGACTCTCTTGATCCAATGTAGCTTGAAAGGATTGAGATGCTTGGCCACCAAAAAGACACCTACACTGGCACTCACCCACTCACCCTGATGTGTTGGCACCATTGGTTTAGTTAGGCATGAGGTGTAGAAGAAAAATATGATTATTAGCTCTTAAGAGACTCTCTTGGTCCAATGTAGCCCAAAAGGATCAAGATGCCTCCACTAGCATCCACCCACCCACCCCGATGTGTTATCATTGTCGGTTCAATCCCATGAGGTGTAAAAGAAAAAATATGACTATTGGCTCTTAAGAGACTCTCTTTGTACAATGTATCCTAGAAAGATTAGGATGCTTGGTCATTGAAAAAGAGACCTACACTAGCATTCACCCACCTACCCTAATGTGTCGGTATTATTGATTCGATCCCATGAGGCATGGAATATAAAATTTTACTCTAGTCACCCTTTCACTGAATGAAATTAAAGCATTTTACAACATTTCATTTATTTCCACCATGGATAAATGAATTTGAGTTAGTAAAAAATGAGGTATACATGCAAATGAGACAATCATAGGAACCATAGTTTGAGAGAACAATAGAGAAAAGTTTAGTACCTTTTACATCTTAGGGCTCTTAAGATGCTCTCTTGGTCTACTATAGCCTGAAAGGATTAGGATTCTTGGCCACTAAGAAAAGATCTCCACTAGCATTCACCCACCCACCTTGATGTGTTGGTGCTATCGATTCAATCCCATGAGGTGTGGATTGTAAAATTTCACTTCTAACACCCTTTCATTGAATGAAACTGAAGCATTTTATAACGTTGCTTTCATTTCCACTATGGGAAAATAAATTTGAGTTAGAAAAAATTGAGGTAGGTATTTGTAGGTGGACCTGACATCCACCTATACATACAAATGAGACATTTCTAAGTGCCACATTTTAAGAGAACAATAGGGCCAAAGTTTGGCAACTTTTTGGTCTTAGGGCTCTTAAGAGACTCTCTTGGTCCAATGTAGTCTAGAAGGATTGGGATGCTTGGCCACTGAAAAGATACTTCCACTAGCATTCACCTACCCACCTTGATGTGTTGGAACCATCAATTCGGTCTTGGGTGATCCCACAATACTGTGTCCCACTTTTTGACCAAAGTAGGAATTTGAAATTAGCATTTTTAACCAGAATTTTACTTTCTGACACGTATATCAACTAAACCATTAAGAATTTGAAGATGATATGAACTAGTGATTTTTGAGATTTTGTGTGTAGATTCTAAATGTATTTTTAAAAAAAATTTAAGAAATAATTTGTGAATTTTTTTACATAACTTTTAATAACTTATTTTTTATAGTTAACAATATTTTTTAAAAGTGACATTTATACCATACGTTATAATTTTTTTAATATAATGAATCAAATTATAAAATTTTAACATAGATCTGTAATAGCATTATCTAGTGTGCAGATATTTTTTCATAATTTTTTGTTACATATATTTTTTTATTAATTTTTGAAGTGAGATTAATTATAATTCAGATATAGGTTTATACCATACAACATAACTTTTTCTATATGTATATAAATTAATTTTTTTTTGTTGAAATGAGGACATCAATACGTAGTGTGCAGATATTTTTCAGAAATATTATTCTCTATTTTTTATTTTTCCACTTGTGTACAGTAAAGACCTTGATGTTCTGTGAAAACCTATGTTCACTAGAAAATAAAAAATAAATAGAATAATCAAATTCATACTTTTGGGAAATCTTATACTAAGGGCTACATGCACTTACAAAATAGAATATCTAAATGACTTCATTTGATCCCCCAAAAGGTGAAGCAAAATTGGTTTTTTGTCAGCATTTTGATAGGTGCGGAGGAGACTCTACTGAGGTTTTGATTTAAGACTAGGGGGTTTCTTTCCAAGGGGGTTTCATCTAAGGGGGTTCTATCTAACCCCCTTTAATTAAACCCCTTTAGATGGAACCCCTCAAAGCATAAGCCATTAATTTTTCTAAAAATATGTGATTTCAGACAAAAATCAGGATGTCCCAAGTTTGGGACTCAGTATTGTGGGATTACCCTCCCATGAGGTGCAAAATGCAAAATTTCACTCCTAGCACCCTTTCACTGAATGAAACTAAAGTACTTTGTAACATCAACCAATGAAAAGTGAGACATCATATATGATAGATTATTTTTTTGAATTGGTCCCAAAAGGTTTACCTTTACCAATACTATTAAAAACCATGATTGAAAGCTAAAAAATACCACCCAGACATGGGATTTTCTATAGTCACTACCATATTATTCTCTCTGACCTAATAATTGTGCATAAGTGGTTACTTCAAAAATATTCTATAAGTAGCCTAATAATATTCATTATTTTTATACAAAGATTGGAAGATAAGGATTATATTGAAGCATGTATACCTGAGAGTAGGAGGGATGAACAATGGAAGTGCTTTGGTGCTCGGTGCACCCAAGATAGTGGTGGCCGTTAGAGGAACAATATCAAAACTAGAGTCTTCACAATATGAGAAAAATAATGTTTTTTGTATGAGCTCAGGCTACAAAGCAAAATCAAGTGGAAAATAAACTTAGAAGAACATAGACAACATTGATAAATAGGTTGTTCATTTTTTGAGGCACCCTTTAATATGTCACATTGATTGTGACATTTAATAAGTCACATTAGATGTCCACACATAGGTATCAATAACAAAGTTGAGATTTGATGGTGTTCCTAATGTTTTACCATATTGTATTTTATTAATACCTATTGCAAGATGTAACTATTATAATAATAAAAGATTTCTTCCAATTAATCTTTGTAGCAGGAGGTGCATAATGCAAATTTCACTCTTTCATTGGAGGAAATTGAAGCATTTCACAATATTGTGCTCATTGCCACCATGGGAATTTTTTTTTAAGTTAGTAAAAACTAAGGTAGGTATTTATAGGTGGACTCAACATCCACCTATACATGCTGTTTAGTGGGGAAAAGAGGAAGATGGATGTTTTGGTTTGCTTCAAGGATTTATGTTAAATCCTCCTTTCACCACTAACATTCATGGACATTTAATCGAGTAGAGAACTCTACTACAAATCTCCTGTCACTTGGAAGATAGGGGAAGATTGGAATTGTATGGATTTGTTGTTCAATTAAGCCCAATTATGCTCAAAACCCTAATTTCGTAAAATCATAAACAAACAGACAAATCATGGAAAATGATTGCACACAGAGATATCAAATGACAATCAAATACATACCACATTTTGAAGTTTGATGTGTGGAAAAGTTAGGGATTAATGAGCGGGCACCCTAGTCCAGTGTACCTATTTTTGTTGGGATCTCTGAAGAATGTCTGCAACCCAATCCTACTGTCACAGAGATTTCACTACATTGGAATCTGGAGGACTAATGAGTGGGTGCCCTAGTCGAAGCCCTAATTTTCTTCTTTGATTTGCACTTCCAATAGTCTTTAATGCTTTCCTGTAACTCCACTTCTTCTGCTTTTGAAACCTGTAACTTGTAATCACAGAAAAGTGGGTTGGGGGTTGTGGTGTTTAGAGGCTTGCCTTGGTCAAGCCCCAGAGAGACATTCAAGTGTTCCGAACACCATTATCAAATAAAGAGTGCGTATCCCTACGGGATAGAGGCAAAAACCAAATGATAAATGATTGAAAACACAAATGAATGTCACCTCGATGGTGTAGCTCTCATGGAAGGAAGATGCTTCTTTCATGCCATGAGGAGATGAAGCCAAATCTACATAAACAAACACAATAACAATAAAATACTACTCTGCAACAATGAATACTTTGAATTGAACTTTTGCATAAAGTCACAAGTTCACAATGCTCATCTCTAGTTTACAAATGAATGACTAAACATGCTTATATATGCAACTAAACAACTTCCCGCCAAGAAATTCATAATTCAAACTTGAGGTGTCAGCATTGGACCTAATAATAGTCACATAACCGACACATGAAAATAGGTCCTAACCCAAAATAGGGCAGGACTAGGGCGCAGGCGCCCAAGTCCTCCCATCCTATTTTAGGCAGGATTCATCATAAGTGCATCCCCTAGGTCCCATTTGCCATAAAACTCAGGGGATTCTTCACCAGAAGTCATCACTAACATGCAAGATGATGTAAATGCATTCTAAAGGACTCGGGAGCTAAACCTTAGGAGGGAAAAGCTCCCAAGGGGACATTTTCTGACATAACATTTAGCCCCCACTATAATGTATGTATAAACACAAGGTCAATACATGCATTAAAGTAAGGTCAACAAACACAGAAAACACACCAAGCACAGAGAAGACACACCAAACACATTGAAGACAATAACATGCATGCAAAACACGAAGAAGACAGTTATAGTCACGCAAAACATAGAGAAGACAATATTGAAGACATGCAAAATACAATGAATACAGTGAATGCAATGATTATTTCTTTTTTTCATTTTTCCCATATGAATGCAAATGCAAGTACAAGAAAAGTAAACACACAACCCCTAATGCAGGAGGGACTCATCGCCACCAGTCTTTAGACTGCATATGGGGCAATAGACACGCTATACAAATCTTAGAGTGTAGGAGGGACTCATCGCCACTAGTCTTTAGACTACACTTGAGAACAAACACACCATACAAATCCCAAAGCATAGGAGGGACTCATCACCACCAGTCTTTAGACTATGCTTGGGAACAAACACACCACACACACACACATGGAAGACATGGAGAAAACATGACAAACAAGTGATGGAAGAAACCTATTTCTAGGTTAATGTTGTCCTCAAAATCAGCTACGCTTGTTTTTGTAGACGACCCCACGAAACTTGTCCGTTTCGTGAATCTACACTCTAAGATCGCAAATCGAGAAAAGATTTCCTTGGTCTCATGCAAAGTCCTTTGACATTCTAAAATCGTCTGCGACATTCCCTTGAATTGATTTCTCGATATTCGCGAGAATCGTTTAAGTCGTAAACCGGTTGAGAGGTCAAGTTTTGGTCATTTTTCAAGTGTTAGAGAATTTTTTTTTTTGATTTTTATCATGTAAAGGCAGTTATTTCAGCCGCCCTTACATGTTCAAGTCTTAACACATGTAAAAGCGGTGGAAACAGCCGCTATTACATATGTTAAACCCTTTGTTTGATTGTGTAACGGCAGTTGGTTCACCTGCATCTACATATAACGTGTCGGAACGGCCGAAAAGCCCACCGTTGCATATGGTTGTTAACCCTACATGTCGTAGCGGTCGAAATCGCCGCTCATGCGAGATCTTCAGGATTTCGACGTCGAGTGCCATTAATGGCCACTCGTGCTAGGATTTTAAAGCTCGATCTCAAACCTTTTAAATACATTTTTCGCTCCCAGTATTGTCATTTCTCATGCTGAAGCTTTTTAGTTGACTCGCCGACGTCCCCCTCGATCGCTTGATCTTATACTTTCGAGTTTGTGACGGATCTCGCGCCGGAGGTTGGACCTAGGGTTTCGAGTGTTAATGGGTAAGTTTCTTTCGTCTTTACCGTTGTTACTCGTTAAACTCCTTGTTAGTTTATAAGATTTTTTGTTAGTTTTTATGTGTTTTTAAGTTTCATTTTGGATTAGGGTTTTTAGTGTTCTCATTTTAGAGACTTTTGTCTCTCGTCAGTCGAACCCTCACCGAATCTACCAAACCTCCCGTTGCATGTAGAAGCGGTCGAGTTCGCCGCTGGATCCTCTCGAAATTACCTATGTGCCATATACCAATGTGTGAAGACGGCAGATTTCGCCACCGATGTATAAACCCGCAATACCTTACCAATGTGCATAATCGGCCAAATTCACCGATTGATACATGACTTAGGTTTTTGTATCTAGTGTATGGGCGGGTGGTTTTGCCGACTTTACACGAGGAATCGTTTTCATATTCCATGCAATAGCGGTCGTTTCCGCTGCCCCTGCATCAAACCAAAAACCCTGTTTCTTACTTGCAATAGCGGTCGTTTCTGCCGCCTTTACACCAAAACCCGAAACTCTTCTAACTTGCGAGAGTGGTAGAAAACCCCGCCCGAACAAACTTTCGCCAAGTTACATGCACAAGCGGTGAAATCTGCCGCCCCATCATTTGAAGTTTCGAACTCTCCATTACATGCAAGAGCGGTCATTTTGACCGCCTGTGCATGTTAAACAAATCACCAAGTACATGCATAAGTGGTTGTTTTCACTGCTTTTACACCTATGAATCCTTCCAACTTGCAAAAGCAGTCAATACACCCGCCCAAGCACATTTCCTTATTTTTCCCTAACGCTGGAAAATTCATTTTTCAAAGCCGAAAGCCCGCTTTCACCCTCGCCTCGATTTGCGCACTCAAGCCCTTTTAACGCATGCTTTCCCATCCATGATCGTCAAAACGCAGTTGACCCAGTTTATCCAATTTTTCCCTAACTGTGAGATCATGGCTTTTTGCAGTTCTCTGTCAGCGTTCGTGGTGGTGTTCGAATTCACAGTTTTCTCAGGGCTCATGTCAGAATCATCTCCTTCGAAGTCCAGAGCCATGAAGTACAAGTACCAGGGTGTCTTTCCAGTAACGGCAGTTTAGTCGAATGTCGATGAAATCAGAGACACTGAGATCGGACACGTGGATATGGCTGAGTTCATAGATAGAACTAAACAAGCAAACCCCTCCCGGCATATGCAGAAAATCGTTGACAGCAATATCCATTTGGTAGCATCCTTTCCTGTCAGTGCTCATAATCCAGAATTTGTCTTACAAGTGGCTAACCACTACAATAGGGACACTAGAGCAGTGATAGATTCACAGGGGAATGTTATCATGAGATTGGATGCAGAGTTCATGGACAAAATCTTCATGTGTCCACCACTTGAAAATGTTGGGCAAATTGATTTTGCTCAAGGTCAGCAAGATTATGACAATGATTTGGAATCTGCTAGGAGGCACATAAACAACAAATGGCTAAAGATTCCTAGGGCAACTTTGACCAGATGGCTAAAAGACCTTCACAGGAGTGATTTTGTGAAGGAAGTGTGTGACTTGATTACACTCTTGAGTCGCGTCAGAGGACTCCCTTCTGCCTCCAAATTCCAAGAATGGATGTACACTTACATCAAAGTGATTCTACGAGGAAATCAGAAGATATTCTGGGGTGAACAGATCAGTAATGCTTTGTACGAGCAACTGGTAAGGGTCAACACTACTTTCAAATTTTACATGACCTCTTACCTTGTCTACGCTGCTGCAAGTATGAGGAACTTTCCAGGTTTGACCCAGGTAGGGGACAGGAGATTGGTCCCAGTATATGAATACTACCCCCAAATCACTCTGAAGGGGTCAATTCACCATTTCAGAAGAGTCAATGATGCGTTCTTCTCAGTTTTCATGTGCTTGTGGGATGGTACACTGGTTCAGAGAAGAGTTTCAGATGAGGCATGGCAAGTTGTCAATTCTTTTGGTTGTTTATTCCTTCAATTCCCCACCTTCATGTATCTTTGGGTAGGATACTATCCTGGTTACCCTTACATGTTGCCACGGTATCCCAGTGATCGCATTATTCTTATGGAGCTTTGCAAACAACTGATTGTGGTTCATAATAAATAGATAGAGCTCAAAAAGTTAGGAATAAAGTTTCCTATTGAAATTGGGAGGTATTCAGTTCAGTCTGCCAACAAAGCTAAGATAATCGACTCCGAGTTGCAGTTAGTCACGATGAAGACCTACAAGAAGAGAAATCATTTCGACTTTAGAAGAGTCCAAGACAAGATCAAGAGGAAGTTGAATTTTCATGAGCCAATGGTGGAAGACATATGGGCTGATCTCAGGACCCAAAATGAGATCAGAAAACTGGATTTCTGTAGGCTTCATCTAAGTCAAATTGAAGAACTGGGACTGACTGATATTCCAGAAGGAATGGAGGATGATGGAGATGTCCTAGATCATGAATACGAGGCAAAGAATGTGGAAGCTTCACCTCTCCCAGAGGTGAAATGGTCAGTCAAGGAAGAGACATCCATTAGGAAAAGATTCCAACCTATTTTAGCAAACACCAACTTGTGGTTGGAAGGTAAAGGGATCAAGTTGAAAGAGTTCCTTACAGGATCTGAAGAAGGGACATAGGAGCAAACTGTGAGGGTAAAATAGTGCATCAATCAAATGAATAACAGATGACCCAAACATCAACAGAATAGAGAAACAAAGAAGATTCAAATGAACAAAGCAATGAACAAACACAGCAAACCTCTTCCGTTTCGAAACTTCTGTTGTTCGCCTATCACGAATCGTCCTTTCGCAGATGAGATGAGCCCTCAGAGAGTGCAATCTTTTAAAAGCTGTTGGAGGAAGTCGATGGTGAACGGCTATAGTGTGATATGCAATGAAGGTGAGCTCCAATGCAACAATGGTGATCTCAAGCTTGTGGATGACAAATGGGTGCCAAAGGCGCGCTGGTGATATTTCTGCAGAGTAACGATGTCAAAAGCCTGGATGATTAGAATGGAGGGATGAAGCTTCATTTATAGGCTTGGAGGAATAGGAATCAACGGTTGAGAGAAGATACGAAGATCAACGGCTGAGGATGGTTGAGGAATGTGCAACCAGTGGAAACGTGCCAAGTGTCCCAGCTCCATCATGAAAGGTGGGATGTGACAAAACTGATTGGAGAGTTAACTCCATTGACTGGTCTGTTAACAGAATTGATTGATCAGTTAGAAGAGTGGATTGTGGAACTGACTAGATTGATTGAGGATTTGACTCAACTGACAGGTTAGTTAACAGATTTGATTGATTGGTTAACTGACCTCTGATTGGAGAAGAAATAGGCCATGTGGGTGAGGGAAAATAAGGCAATTAAATATTAAATATATTTAATTACATGTGCAACCTGATGAGGTGGACAAGGTGAGGTGTAAAGGTGATGTGGAATTTTGAATTTAGAACTTTAGGATAGAGGAAATAGGATTAATTAAATAATTTATGATTATTTAATTGTGAAGGACAAATGGAAGGATTTTAATTAAATAAATTGAATTTATTTAATTATGGAACAGTGAATCGATTAAATAAATTTAGAATATTTATTTAATTAATAGAAGAATGGAATAAATATTTAGAATATTTATTTAGGATGATTTGTGTCATTTTTAGGCGTATACACAAACAGGTAAAAAGGTTGAGAACCGAACCAAGAATAAGAGTGATACCCCTTCTTCCTCCAAGGTACACAAACCAAAGATCAAATTCATATCCAAGGGAGGAAAGAAGAAGGAAACCACAGAGGTTTCAGATGCCACTAAGTCAGATGTGGAAGACATCAATGATGACCATATGGAAATTGAGGATGTTGAGACTGAAGAACAAAATGTGGAAAAGCCTAAAGATAAGGTATCTGATGAAGCTGAACAAAGTGAAGATGAAGGTACAAGGGTAGAGCAACTTGATAGTTCTCCACAGACTCTTGTGAAAGACCTTCCTTCTGATACACAAGCTCTTACAGCCCCTCCTCATGTTTCATTTTCTGATAGTTTGCTAGTGATTTCTAATGTTCCTCTTTCTCCCATTCTTGTTGTTTCTTCTGACAATACTCCTCAATCCATGAGGGCTAGTCTTGGGACCGTTTTTGATTCTTCTGGTTCCATTCCGAGTTTATCTTCCCCTTCTTTTGATATCGGAGAACATACTATTTTGGAGAACCTTCTTGATGCTTCACAAAAGGTGATTGATACAGGTGTCGTGTTCACCAACACAAGTCCCATTGTCACCATCATAGGTATAAGCACGGAGCCAACCAAGCAAGTAGTGGATCCCCCTCCAGCTATCGATGCATCAATACTTCCTCCATGGCTATCTGCCTACACTCCAAAGAGGAAGAAACAAGCTATCTCACCTGATGAGATTGACATTGAGAAGCTGTTGCCCGTGAAAGCTAAGAATCAAAAGAAGAAGCCTAAGATTGTTTCTAGGCTAGTCACTGAAAAAGGAATCAGATATGCCGAAATTGCCAAACCTCCTGAAGATGCCACAGTTGATACTTTTGACGTGAGTAGTTATGTCATTTCAAGGGTTGAACTTGGTAAAGTGACTCATGAAGGAGTCAAAGCAGATTTCCAAACCACGGCCACTACTCTACTGGAAAAGTATGATGAAGCCAAAAGGGAAAAAGAGCAATACAAAGCAAAAGTAGAACAACTGGCTGCTGTCCTTCAGAAAATAGTGAAGTCATCAGAGATAGTGGAACCAATGGCAGTGATAGTGGAAGATCCCCTGATACAGAAGGTTGAAAAAGCCCAAGCTAGAGGCAAAATAGTGGGGGATGTAGTGGAACGGTTGTTGGCCCAAGGACGAGTTCTGTTGAAAACCGCTGTGGAAAGAAAGGAGAAAATGGACAAGGCCAAAGCTGAGCTGGATAATCTGGTAGATCTACTTTCGCAGGAGCTGCAAGATCAGGGGGAGAGTCTAGAAGAGTGGACAGATATGAAGAAGATCAAGATAAAGAATTTGATCACCATTAGGGTCGTCACCAACAGGGAATCATATCTCAAGACCAAAGAGACTCTAGCTCATCGTATTTTCATAATAAAGAGTCTACTTGAAGATCTGTGTCAAGCTCGAGAAGCCAGCGAAGATAGTGATGTCACACTCCTATATCGGCTGGAAGAACTTCCTTGCACCTTGACAAGGGAAGATCATAGCTTCCTCACGGCACAGGAAATGATAAATTCTTTTGAAGAAATGGTACAAAAGAAATTTGAAGAGGAAGCTCCCTCTGTGCTCTCAATGGACAACTTGTATGATCAACATTCGACTCTGGAGAACCTAAAGGATAATTTAGAAAAGCATGAAAATGCAATAAAGGCAGTGAAAGATTCAATCCTCCGAGCTCGCACCATCTCTAAAAACACAGCAAAACCAGATGCATGCGAGATGTCAGTTGTTCAAACCATGTATCAGAACTTCTTAAGGAACAAGGATGGAGGAAGCTAATGCCTTAGCTTATTTTTCTTAGTTTTTATGTAAATGGAATTTTGTTTTGGACATCTACACATGTAATTTTCCAAAATGTAATTACATGTGAGACAAGAGAAGTCATAAGTCAAATAGGACTCTCTTGTTGAATAAGTCAAATTAGTTATAGATTTCCTAGATTTTCTCAAGGTCTTTCCCTATAAATAAAGGGGACCTCTTTTGTAAATACTATCTTTTGTCTATTGCAAGGAAACTCTGGCAAATTGAGAAGCAAATCAAGACTTTGTGCTTTTTGTGAAAATCAATATTCAAATATTTATCAATACAAGAAAGCAAGTTCAATTCCAATCTTTGTCTTGGAATCATTTGTGTTGTGATAGTTTTGTTCTTATCTCTTGCTATCATAGTCTTACTTGATAATAATTGAAGTGTGGAGTTTATTACAAGTGATTGAAGAGCGCTCATAATTTGATTCTGGTAAACTTTGTGTTATCAAATCAGTTGTGGGTTATATGTTCATGTTTGTGAAAATACAATAGTTTGGAGACTTTGCGCTGCAAGTTGTTCTATTTGATTTACTTTTATCATCTTGAGGAGGAGTGAAGACTTTGCACTGCATTCTACTTCAAATATTTCTGTTTACAAGTAATAAGTGAGGTAACAGAAAACTTTGTGTTTCTGTGATATTGTGATAATCTATGAGTCTTATATCAAGAGTTTGAAATATAAACATCTATTCTGAAAAAAGAGAATGAGATGAGATGGAACCACCACAAACATAGTTTTTAGTGTACATAAATTTGATAAGTTGTTTGATTTGCAAAAGTTAAGTAATTAGAGGGAACCTCCCCTTGCTGAGAGGAGAGACTTTGTCTCATCATAGCTGTGGCTGATATACCCATTTTGCTGTTAGCGAGTTAACGACAAAATATTCACCCAACAGTTAACAACCATCTCAGGCACATTATAGGCACACACCGATGATTGGGCTTCGCCACAACAATCACCGAAGACACGCTTAAGGGTTAGGATAGTCTCAGATCTGCAACTCGCCTGCTCAGAGGATTTTTTTAAACTATCAAGATTGTGCAATCTCCTCAAGAAATATACCATCCCCACCTTCTACAGAAGGGATTAAAATAAAAGGATATGCATGATATCTTGCCTCCACAAAGGGCTTAATGATTGTAATATAGAAATAAAGATGTGCACTCACACGAAGATACAACATCCTACCTCCACAGAGGTCTTACAAATACACTTCATTAGTATCAAAATCATTAAATAACTTACCAAGTATATGCCCCCACCTTAAGGTGGTTGATATCATGTATCGATATCAAGCACGTTAAGGTAGGAAGAAAACAAACAAGGGAACAAGAGCTCTCGTAAAGCCCATGCCACCAGAGGTGACATGTACTTTACGATCGCCAAATGTTCCCACAAACACATTCCTACAAGAAAAGAGGTTAGAAATCTTTCCATAAGATAATAACCACGTCACCTGATCAACAACAATGCATGCAAAATAATTACATTAAGAAGCCAAGGTTACACTATAGATTTAGAAATCAAGTATAACCGTGGGGCTATACTGTAAGATCTCATAATTGAATGTAAATGAGGTGAGATTCAAAGATAAACAAAGTGCATGGAGTAGTTGTATTGTTATAGTTTGTTAGTGCGATAAGACAACATCGAAATATCACACAGAATGATTCTACTAGCCAAGCGTCAGATAATATATATCAACCCCATTGTCATGTATGGACTAAGTCCATTTTTTGATTTCTCGCTGAAGGGACACTTGGTCCTTATCAGTATAATTTGTTTTTCGTCATCTGCTAGCTAGATAGAACCACTAGAGGAAGATAAACAATAAATCAAGAGAGGAGAATAAGTACCTTAGGGACAATCACGTAGGAGAGTGCCCCCAAGTCACTATCCGCAACGCTATGTCCTTAAGACACAACACACAACAATGAAAATAGAGGAGAAGCAATATAGAAGAATGATGATACAAATAGAAGGTCACAACAGAGGCAGTCTCTCGGTATCCTTGACCTTACAAGAGAATCAAGGGTCATCCTAGGAGGCCTAAACAACACATAACACATCACGGGGGAAACACAACACGAGAGGGGAGGTCACATAAATGAGTGAATAATTCTACAACATAGGTGACCACCAAGGTTAGAAATACTTACTTGTAGGGACAACCTAATTAAAGGTTGTCAATGATCAAGTCATCATCTTCCCACTCCCGAGAGTTAGAGGAAAGTGGGACATAAGGTACCATAGCCCAACTTTTGTTCTTATCTTCAAGTTGTCCATTGTTAAGGTCTTCTTGGTTTGATTCAATGTTAGGTGAGATGTTTTCTTGTTGAGATGTGCTTCATTGGGCAAATGCTTGTCTTCTCTTCCTCCTTTCTCTTGCTTGTCTATTTCTTCTTGTCTTACTATTTATCTCCTTTAAAATACTGTCTTGTTCTTCCATAGGTTTTTTGTTTTAGAGGAGGAATCACCATGGTCAAATCTCATTTGTCTCGGTGGAATATTTTGCTCTCGATGACTACCACCTGATCCTTATAAGGATGGTGGGGGAGGAACCTCAGCATAGGGTCCTTTTCCTTTTGGTCTAGGATGTTCTTCAAATGCGGGTTGTTCGTCTCTTATTGTTTCTTGAATAGGAGGACCAGCCACTCGATGTAATAATTGTGTAAATTGTAGTTTCTATATCCTAGGAAGTTAAAATCTGTCTATGGCTTCGATTCCAGTTTAGATCATTCCCAAAATTAATTAAGGCTAAAGTTTTGTCTTGTAACCAAAGGTTTATATCTATTGCGAGGGATAGTATGCACTTGTCCATTCAAAGGAAATTTTATACAGTTATGAATTGTTGAAGGGACAACTTTCATAACTTTTAACCACGGGTGTCCCAATTTTATGTGAAAAAGGTCAGATATGGGGACAACATCAAATAATTATTCTATGGATTTGTCAAATACAATAACCAATAAAGATATCTTCCCAGAAGTGTTTATTAAAGTTCCCTTATGTGTCTTAATCATCATGTCCGAAGGGTCATAGAAGTCTTGTATCAAACCATGTGAGTAAAGGAACTCCTCTATTTCCACATTGGTCATGCAATTAGGATCAATAAGGGTTCCATCCAAAGGATTTCCCATTATCTTCACAGTGATATAGAGAGGTCCTTCAGTGTCTCCAATTGTTCTATCATGAGGTGTAAACATAATTTTGGGTCCAAGAACCTTTCTTTTCATGTAAAGCCTAGGAGGGAACCTAGTGTTATTATTGAGATTAAAATCCATGTGTACATGTTTTCAAATCAATGTAAAATGAGATTTCAAAATCTTTTCAAAAGTTATGTAAGAAACAAGTGCAAAACTATATGTGAAAATGACCTAAAATGCTTGATTTTTTCAACTTTTTTCAATGCAAATGAGTGAAAGAAGAGGTGTTGTAAGGAAATTGATGAGGGGAAGAAAGTAATATGTCTAATATCAGTCCAATAAACTAAAAATATCCTTCACAACACACCTTTGATGCAATCCTGTAATGAGGACAAGTCAAAACCTAGTGAAAATATACCTAAAGTATGTAATTTTCACCAATTTTCAATGCAAAGGACCAATAGAAAGGGTGTTGTGAGGAGTTTGAGGAGGGTCAACATATTACAACCCTGATAATAGCAAATTAGTGCAGAAAAGTCCTTCACAACAGGCATATGATGCAAATCTAGAGAGACGATAAGGCCAAATCTAGTGAAAATGCAAGGTTTTTCAAACCCTAGACATGAAATTTTGCAAGAAAGCCACTATGATGAAAAAATAAAGATATAAATCAGTCCTAAATGAGTATTTTGAAAGGGTAGTAAAATCTAAAACAAGATTTTAACAACAAACCCTAGCTAATGCATAAACTAGGTTATATGAAAAATGCACAAATTCAAGCAAATTTTAACAATTTAATCATGAAAATGCAATGTAAATGAATAATGAATGATGAATTTCTATATTTAAATCAGATCTAATGATAATAATAGAAATTTAATGAAATTAAATACAAATTAATTCAAATTATTTGAAAATGCAAGCTAAAAATGCCAATTTGTTTCAAATTTTTCCAACTTTTCAATTTTTTTGTAATTTTTCAAATGCAATAAGATGAAAATGAAATGAATGCAAGTATGATGTACAACACTCATCAAGGTGCAAATTTTATTAAAAACATGGGTACACCAAAATGTTTAGTGGGGAAAAGAGGAAGATGGATGTTTTGGTTTGCTTCAAGGGTTTATGTTAAATCCTCCTTTCACCACTAACATTCAAGGACATTCAATTGAGCAGAGAACTCTAATACAGATCTCCTATCACTTGGAACATAGGGGAATATTAGAATTTTGTGGATTTGTTGTTCAATTAAGCCCAATTATGCTCAAAACCCTAATTTTGTAAAATCGTAAACAAACAAACAAATCACAGAAAATGATCGTACACAGAGATATCAAATGACAATCAAATACATACCAGATTTAGAAGTTCAGTGTGTGGAAAAGTTAGGGACTAATGAGCGGGTGCCTTAGTCCAGTGTACCTATTTTTGTTAGGATCTCTGAAGAATGTCTGCAACCCAATCCTACTGTCACAGAGATTTCACCGCATTGGAATCTAGAGGACTAATGAGTGGGTGCCCTAGTCAAAGCCCTAATTTTCTTCTTTGCTCTACACTTCTGATAGTTTGTAATGCTTCCCTACAACTCCACTTCTTCTTCTTTCGAAACCTATAACCTGCAATCATAGAAAAGTGGGTTGGGGGTTGTGGTGTTTAGAAGCTTTCCTCAGTCAAGCCTCGGATAGACATTCAAGTCTTTCGAACACCGTTGTCAGTTAAAGAGTGTGTATCCCTACAGGATAGAGGCAAAAACCAAATGATAAATGATTGAAAACATAAATGAATGTCACCTCGATGGTGTAGCTCTCATGGAAGGAAGATGCTTCTTTCATTCCATGAGGAGATGGAGCCAAATCTGCATAAACAAACACAAAAACAACAAAATACTACTCTGCAACAATGAATACTTTGAATCACTTTTGTATAAAGTGACAAGTTCACAATGCCCATCTCTAGTTTACAAATGAATGACTAAACATGCTTATATATGCAACTAAACAACTTCCCACCAAGAAATTCATAATTCAAACTTGAGGTGTCGGCATAGGACCTAATAATGATCACATAATTGACACATGAAAATAGGTCCTAACCCAAAATAGGGTAGGATGATGGCATGCGTGCCTAAGTCCTCCCTTCCTGTTTCAGGCAGGATTCATCATAAATACATCCCCTAGGTCCCATTTGCCATAAAACTCATGGGCTTCTTCACTAGAAGTCATCACTAACATGCAAGATGACATAAATGCATTCTAAAGGACCCAAGAGCTAAACCTTAGGAGGGAAAAGCCCCCAAGGGGACTAACATAACACATGCAAATGAGACATTCCTAGAGTCCATGTTTTGAGAGAACAATAGGGCCAAAGTTAGGCACCTTTTTCATTTTAGGGCTCTTAAGAAACTCTCTTAGTCCAATGTATCCTTAAAGGATCAAGATGACTAGCCTAAAAGACACATTCACTAGAATTCAACTAACCACCTTGATGTGTTGGTGCCATTAGTTTAGTCCCATGAGGTGAAGAATCAAAAATGTGAAACTAGACAACATTACACTAAACATAAATGAGGCATTTTGCAAGAATGCATTCATTGTTAGAACAATCAAAAAATTTCAATTTGATGAAAATTGAGGAAGGTTATTGTAGAGGGGCCTGACATTTAATTATAGGTCCAAACAAAACATTTCTAGGTGCCATGAATTCTGAGATTGGCTTTGTCAAAGTTTAGTAGTTATTTGCTCTTAGGTCTCTTAAGAGACTTTGTTGGAATTATGTAGAAAAAAAGGATCGTGACAATTGGGAAATGAAATGAAGCCTTCTATAGCATTCACCCACCCATTTTGACATGTTGGTACCATTAGTTTGGTCCCATAGGGTGAAAAAATATGACACTAGGCAACATTACACTAAACACAAATGAGGCATTTTGCAAGAACGAATTTTTTGTTGGCATAGTCAAAGGGTTTTGAGTTGATGAAAACTGAGAGAGGTTATTATGGAGGGACATGAAATCTAGCTATAGGTAAAAAAACATTCCTAGGTTCCATAGATGTTGAGAATCACTCCATCAAAGTTTGACATTTTCTTGCTCTTAGGTCTCTTAAGAGACTTTGTTAGAACCATGTATCCTAGAAGGATTGGGCCTCCTTAAAAATGAAATGATGCCTCCTCTAGCATTCAAATACTCACCATGATGTGTTGGAGCCATCAATTTGGTCCCAAGTGGTGAAGAATGAAAAATATGACACTAGACAACATTACATTGAATACAAATGAGACTTTTTGTGAGAATATATTCGTTGTTGACACGATCAAATAGTTTTGATTTGACAAAAAATGAGAGAGGTCATTGTAGAGGGACCTAAAATCTATCTATAAGTATAAATGAAACATTCCTAGGTGCCATGGAATGTAAGAACTGCTTTGTCAAAGCTTGGTAATTTTTTTCTTTTAGGTCTCTTAAGACTTTTCTAGAACTGTGTAGCCTAGAAGGATCGAGACATTTGGGGAACAAAATGAGGCCTCATCTAGAATTCAATCACCCACCCTAACATGTTGGTGCTATACATTTGGTCTCATGAGGTGAAGAACAAAAAATGTGACTCTTGGCACCATTACACTAAATGCCACTGAGGTATTTTGCAAGAATGCATTCATTGTTGGCATGGTCAAATGGTTTTGATTTGATGAAAATTAAGAGGTTATTTTAGAGGTAATTAACATCTAGTTGTTGGTGCAAATAAAATATTAGTAGGTTCCATAGATTTCAAGAATCCCCCTGTCAAACTTTGGACCCTTTTTTGCTCTTAGGGCTCTTAAGAAACTTTACCAGAAATATGTAGATTGAAAGGATCAAGGCCCTTGGGGAATGAAATGAGGCCTTCCATATCATTCACCCACCCACCCAAACATGTTGGCACCATCATTTTGGTCCCACGAGGTGAAGAACGAAAAATGTGACTATAGGCACCATTTAGTAGATGTTATATTTCTTTTGATATCAAAGGGATTATTTTAGTTAAGTTCTTCATCACTAGGTATGTATATTGTCAATTTTATTTTTGAGTATTTGTTAGAATGAGTTACAGCTAGTCAAGGCCTTAAAATGGTTTATATGAGTTCTTCAAGTTTAACCCTATTATATTTTGATTGGAATTTTTATGAAGGGATTCTAGTGGTGTAACTATGTTGAGATCTTTGATTTCTTATAAGGGTTTTTAAGGTTACAAACTCTAGGGATTAGAGAATATGATAAAAAAAGAAACTTGGATTTTGGAAAATATGGTTTTATGTTTTGTCTTACATATTAGAAATAGTTTTCTATGAATCTTTTCCCCATATTTCTATATGACAAGATCTAATGTTGGGGGTCCAGTTTGAGATAAAATTATATATCTATAGTGTAACTCTTGGTTTTGGTTTCGCAACCATAACATATCTCAATGTTGAATGTAATGTTAAGTTGAATTCTAAATGTGTTATCCATGTAGCCTTGGGTCATTGAATTAAGTCATGATCATGACATGCATTTAAGATGATCCTTGGAATTACACTTAGTAGGAAACATACTTTAAGACTATGTTATTATCATAGTTAATTTCTAATTTGACATTTGACCATCCTATGTGGAACCCTTGTTGAATTGTATTGATAATTCCTAACATTTGAAGCACTATCAACTAGTCTATAATTGGTACATAAGACTCATATGACTATTGATTACTGCTAAGAATTTGACATGATACTCAATTCTTTTTTAATGGATGTAACAACAAGGCAAATCATAAATTTCATTAATTATTTCAATGGAAAATAAATAATTTGGACTACTAAATAATTTTTTTTGAACTAATAAATAAATATGTACCACCGATGAGGCCTATACCATCAACTAAGAAGAAGATACCGTGGATAGATGATTAAGGAGTTAAAATTGACAAGAATGTAAGATTATATGGACATAATCATAATAAATTTAATTAACACCCAAATCACTATAAAATTGTGAATGAATGCCACACCCTAACTATGAAATGATGATAAGTCCCCCCTTTCTGCTAGGCCCTCTTTTATTGATGATGATCTAGAGGTGTCAACCTCAAGCTTGCATATTCAAACCTCTAGCTGTTAGGATAAGTAGGGGAGCCCCCATTGTAGCTCCTGCAGTCGGCTAGAAGAAAAAGTTAACAATTTGCAAAAGGGCATGAACCTTCAGAACAATGTCCTAAAATGGCAATTAGTACAATTGCATATTGCTAAGAAGAAAATTCAACACCTATAAATTGTTGATCATTATGAGACATCTGGTCCTAGAATAATGAACAAGTGGAGGACGACATTTGGGATAAAGTTGAAAAATTCTTTGCTATGTTTGAAAATGGGAAACTCTAGATTAGGAGGTTGATGGCATCAAGAAGAACTAGGATACTATTAAGAAGAATATGACCAAAATTATTTCTTTTAATAAGGAAACTATGAAGAATTTAGCTACTACTTTCTATGTGTTTTAGTCCAAGCTTGAGAAAATAAAGGACAAACAATAGGAATTCAAGAACATTGCTCCTTAGGCTAGACCTACTAACAGGACCCATGCTAAGAGTCAAGAAGCTAAAGGCAAAGCTAGTGCATGGTGGTTGACAACCCAAAGGAGGTTGCCTTTGAAGATAAGATTGATTTTCTCAATCACGAGTGATAGGCCATTAGTATCCTAAAGCAACTTATGGATATATAACTGTTATTGGTTTGGTTTCTAACTGTGTCTCTACTTGTCTTGTTTTCTTTTGTTGGATGATCTATTGTTTAGTCTTGTTTTGGATTTTGTCTTTGTGTGTTAGTCTCACTCCTTGTGAGACTTATTTCATTAGCCTTTGTGGTAGACTTTTATAATGGTTCCATGCCCTTCCCATGTTTCATTTTAATCAAAACTATGAAATGACGAATTCTAAACCTTGGATGAAGTACCTAGAACCACATACCTTAGATGAACCTTGAATGGTAAACATTAAATATTAAACAATTTAAATTAGAAGTTAAACCTCAATAGTCATGGATATAAAAGGTTACTAATTACATAAGAAACTATTATGAAAACTTATAAGACACTCATCGATAAAGCATTAAGGACTACCTATAATCACAAGTGGTCTCTTGGTGCCACGATGCCTGCTACTCGATGGATGCAAATTTGACTACAACAAGAAGTCAAACCATAAATTTCACTAATTATTTCAATAAAAAATAAAAAAATTAGAATACTAAATAATTTTTTTGAACTAATAAACAAACATATACCACTGATGAGGTCTCTACTATCGACTAAGAAGATTATACTAAATATTGATGAACAAAGAGTTCTAATATGAAAATTGACAAGAACGTAAGACTATATGTGCATAATCACAATAACTGTAATTAACACCTAAATCACTATGAAATGATGAATGAATGCCACACACTGACTATGAAATGGTTAATGTTAAACCTTGGATGAATCTCCTAAAACCATAAACCTTGAAACACAAACCTTAGATGAACCTTGAATGGTAAACATTGAATATTGAACAATTCAAAATTTGAAAGTTGAACCTCAATAGTCATGGATAGAAAATGTCAGTGCTTACAAAAGAAACTATTATGAAGAATTATAAGACACTCTTCCATAAAGAATTAAAGATTGCCCCCAATCACAAGTGGTCTCTTGGTACCACAATGCCTACTACTTGATGGATGCAAATTTGGATGCAACAAAAAGTCAAACCATAAATTTCATAATTAAACAATTTAGACTAATAAATAAAAAATTTTGAACTAATAAATAAACATATACCACTAATGAGGCCTCTACCATCGAATAAGAAGAAGATAATGTGGATTGATCAACAAAGAGTTCCTATATGAAAATTGACAAGAATGTAAAGACTATATCTACATAATCATAATAAGTTCAATTAAAACCTAAATCACTATGAGATGATGAATGAATTCCACACACTAACTATGAAATGATGAATAATAAACCTTGGATGAAGTACCTAGAACTGTAAACCTTGAAACACAAACCTTAAATGAACCTTGAATGGTAAACATTGAATATTGAATAATTCAAATTGAAAGTTGAACCTCAATAGTCATGGATAGAAAATGTTATCACTTACACAAGAAACTATTACGAAGAGTTATACGAAACTCATTCATAAATCATTAAGGCCTACCTCCAATCAAAAGTGGTCTCTTGGTGCCATGATGCCTACTACTCGATGGATGTAAATTTGTCTGCAATAACAAGCCAAACCATAAATTTCATTAATTATTTCAATGGAAAATAAACAATTTAGACTACTAAATAAAAAAAATTGAACTAATAAACAAACATATACCAATAATGAGGCTTCTACCATCAACTAAGAAGAAGATACAATAGATTGATGAACAAAGAGTTCCTATATGAAAGTTGACAAGAATGTAAGACTATATGTACATAATCATAATAAATTTAATTAACACCTAAATCAATATGAAATGATGAATGGGACATGATGAACAATTCAAATTAAAAGGTTAACTTCAAATCAAATAAAGAAAAACTAGTACCAAAACATAAACTTAAGAACTCAACAATATACTTGTAATTTGTAAAACATACTCGTTATTGTACCAATTCAATCTATTGAACCATGTGGGTTGGATCTACTCTTTATAGTGTCAACTATTGCTTCATGGTTAGATTCACAAAATTTTCATAAATTCTTATTGTATGGTTGACCTTGATATTTTATCAATTGAACATTTGATGCAACATCAAGGTTAGAGTAATGAAGAATCTTCCTATGTATGTCAAAGTCCTCAAACAATCACATGTCAGACTTCAATATCAGGTACCTTCTAATCCACATTATAGTAACAACAAACAAACCTATAGGATACTTAATAAATTCATTAATGATTGTGGCAGTCAACTTATTTTTTTCCTCTACACAACGACACAAGTAATAATCTATTCCTTCTCCATCATTCTCATCAACAATAATTGCATAAACATGATCTACATTGAATTATATATGAATAAATTAATTCCACTAAATGATCTAAAATATAATATAATGATATAAAATACAATATAATGAGCTAAAATATTGATTTAAACTAACTAATTAATCTACAATACCTAGTCAAGCACTAGATTTGATACATGGTCAATCAATTGATACTTCCTTCTAGTTTAATTGTAATGCTTGCAGAAGTCAATATGTGTCAACCAAAACTCAAGGTCTAAAAGACCATTTGTTAACCCACTCTTTTGACTCACACTCTTCCCAAATAAAATCCATACATGAAGAACAAAAACATGCCATCTCTCTTATATAAATAGTCGATAAACCTACATTTGATTCTATTATTATACAACAATCTTCATTGTTTGTAATATTACATTGTTCTACCAACCAAAATAATCTACAAACTATAGACTTACCTTCATTACCTAGTTCCATTGTGGAGTAACATCATTGCACAATTGTTGGGTGACAACACAATAGTGTTTCCCACTTTTTGGTCTAAGTGGGACACTCAAAATTAACATTTCTCAACATTTTTCAATTTGTGTCAATTATAAGGAACAAATGATCAAGAATTTAAGGATTATGTAAATTAATGAGTTGTAGAATTTCCTATGTAGATTCAAGCTATAATTTTTTTATATTTTTAAAATAATTATTTGTATCATTTTTTATTTTTATTTTTTAATCAATTTTTATTCTTTCTATTATTTTATTGAGTGACATTATTCCATAATGCATAACTATTACTACAAATAATTTTTTTCATGATTCATTGGAATTAGACCATTAACTCCACTATCTAGTGCATGGATATTTTTTGGTAATTTTTTATTAAATATGTCATTTATTATCAATTTTTTAATAAGCACTAACAAAAATTTTAGACCTATATTATTTTGTAACACATTTCTCTTAGCATATATATCAAAATTGAAGTTTTATTTTTTCATGAAATAAGGCATCTATGTGGGGTGTAGTGCATTTTTTTTGAGATTTTTCTAACAATGTTTGTCATATTTCCTACTGTCTTGAATAGATGTAAGGCCCAACCCTTTTTATCTTCCATGGACTCTTTTGTATAGGCATTATGACTATTAAATTATGATTGAAATGTTTGTGTGTCTATTTATGCTATTACTGATATGAGTAAGTTATGTGGTTTTGGATTTTATGGTTTTGGATACTATATATTGGACTTATGTTTATATTAATAATGTTTTGATTATAGAAAAGTGAATGGTGATGTGAATGGCTATTAGTTAGAATTTTCATATAAGTGTTTTTAGCAAATTTAATTTATATCTAAGAATACATGATCAATTTTAAATTGTAAATTGGATTATGAAATTGATAATGTATTAGAAAATAAAAGTTTAATTTTGCATATGCTTCAGTATTTTTAAGTTGCTTCGGCTATATATTTTCATGACTTACTAATGTTCGAAAGTGGAGTTGTGTAGGTGGGTGGTCAAGCCTAAAAGGTTTCACGGAGACTCTCTCAAAGACTTTAATTATGTTTACTTGTTAGCCTAGCCTAACTCCCTAAAAGGGTAAAGGCTTATTTGTGGTGTGTTGTATTTATTTTATTTGGTTTTCATTATAGTCTATGGGTGAATTTTATTATTGATTTTATTAAGAGATGACTTAAGAAATTTTGCAATCAATTTTAGTTTTATTTTAGTTTTAATTCTAATTTCCATTTTAAAAGGATAAGGGAAAGTTTTTATTAAGAAAGTTTGGTTGGAAGGAAAGCGGAATGGGAAGGTTCCTCTATTTTCCTCCACTTGGATAAGTTAAGGATTTTTGGGGATTTATTAAAGTGGGGGAGTTTTATCCTTTGAGGATCTTTTTCTCTTTTGAGATTTTATGTGTTGAAAGAAAGAAAATAGGGAGGAAGAAAAGAAGGCATGAAGAATGGATAGATAATTTCAAGTTGGCTTAAGGATTTGGGGAAAACTGTGGCTTGTGAAATTCCAAGGGGTTTCAATCATTTTCTGGGCTTTACCTAACTTGGGGAGCTAAGGTAGGGTTTCAAGGCTTTCTTTTTTCTGTATTTTTGTACTAGTTTCTTATAAATGCATGAAGTTTGGTTTGCATGTTGGTTTTATGGATTTTATTGTCTTTTTGGAATTGGGTTGTGTAGGGAGCATATCTCCCTGAGGGGTGAGAGCCTCCCAAGTGTGGGGTTGAGAGAGGTGTGGAGCTTCTCTTGAGGAAACTTCTAAAGTAATATGTTGTTGATTTTTGGAGGTTGGTAATTGATGGGTTTTGGTTATTGTGATGATTTTTGGTATTGGGAGGTATAAGTGTTTTCTTATGTGAATGGGAGTTTTGAAGGGAGTTGATATTTGTGAGTTGCATGGAGGAGGAGGATTTTATTATGATATGAGCTTTGTGTTATTATTCCCCAAGAGGGAGGATTATCCCCTCACTCCCCCTTTGTGGAATCCATAATGGATTCCTGGTTTGTGAGTTAACCTATGGGGGTTTTCATGTGTATGTGTTACAGAGGTGTTGCATGTGAAAACACAGTGGGTTTGTTTTCAAACCCTATGGTAGGGTGGAGAGTAGGTCTTTGTCATCCATTTGATAGATTTTATTGTAGATTTTATGAATCATTTAAGTGTTATTTGTCCAATGTAAAGAGCTATCAGGCTCTCTTCTTATCTGTTGAAAAGATGTGTGTAATGGCTTTTAAAATCCATATCATGTGTTGTGTAATTTTTAATAAATTTGTAATGGGGTTTTCGTAAATTCAAGATGCATGTGCGAAGTAGGGAGTTTATATAATTTTGTTCATTTGCTAAATGTTTCCTCTGATTTGGATACTTGCATGTGAAACTGATTATCTCTTTAGTGTTAAAATGAATGTTAAATTTAGATATAGATATGTTTTGCCAATTAAGATAATTCACATTTTGAATTACTTGGCCCAAAACATTTTTTAATAGTGTACAAAATGAGAAAATTATGTCTTGTTTATGAAGGTTTCTCTAGGCTTGTCTAGGCCTATCTCTATTGTTTTTGGGCTTAATGCCCCTTTTCTTGTCATTTGTGATGGAAAGATGTTTTTGAGTGTTTAGGGTGCTTTTAGGCTTGTAGAATACCCTTTTTTGTGCTTCAAGATTAAATTTCAGGCCTCCAAGAAGCTCACCATTAATCTGAGACCCTTCTCTTGCTTGTGGGTCGCTTGTTTTACTAGGGGCAACCCTATTATCAATAGAGGCAACTTGGATGGGTCAATTGTTTTAGTAGGGGTGACCCAAGAAGGCCTACATGTGACCTAGACTAGCAATATAGCCAACCTAGTCTAGAGAGGGGTGACCCTTGGGCAATGGGCACTTCCCACACTTTTTTGGGAAAATTTTCTAAAGGAGAATTATTCCTTGGGTTTTACCTTGCTTTCCTAGCATCTAAGTTTTTATGGTACCTTGTTTACTTTGGGAGTTAGTACACTTTTTGATGCAAGATAGGAATCAAACAACATACACACTTTATTAAATTTCTTCAAAATCAACTATATATTATAACTTAATATGGCCTCCAGGGCCTTTAACTAAGCAGTCTTTCAACTATGTGACTTTTCACAATAGCCAACATTTAGTATGGTTCCTATTAACATATATTTCTGTACCCTTTAAGTCATCAGCAATAGACTAGAACAACGCACTACCAAAAAGCTTCTATTGTACACCCCAATGAACTAGACCCGGTACTGGGAAAGGAACATCAGATAGATGAAAAAATTGCCTTCAGTCTTCATTCCCAACCTCTCACCTCCTAGAGGCTGCGTCCTCTCTGTGCCTTCTGCGCACTAACTCCTCCCTTTTCACCAATTTAGGAAGCAATCAAAATAATATTCCCCACCCCATCAACCTGCTCCCCAGGATATGAATCAAGATGTAGATATTAATTGTAGCGCCCTCATTAATCATTCAAGTCTTCCTTCATAATGAAGATTTCACCAAGTTGTGATCCATGCAAGTAAACAACTTCCATTTTTTTCCCATAATAGTCTCCAACTCAAAGCATATATAGATTGATATCAATAAACATGGCTATTATAAGCTGCAACTATGAATGATCTTATCATTGGGAAATTATGGATTGGAAAATGACCGCCTATATCTATAAAGGACCTGCCATCAAAATGCCTTTCTACTCACTACCTTTTCCTATCCCTCTGTAACAAAATGAAAGCACCACACCAAGAATGGATAAGAATAAGAATGCCTTCTACCACAATCAAGGAAACATCCAATGATGTACGACTTCCACTTGCTGCCAGAAATTAGAAATGTATCACCCATAAAGACTATACGAGCTATCATTACATCTCCTGCAAGATGCTCCTCTTGGGTGCCTCATAAATGTATCCACGCCATGCTAAATTAAGCCTCTAAAAGATGCATTTCTCTTCCTTTATTCCTGTGATGATATCTCTAATTTATTTTTGATTGATGCTCCTGCATTAGACACCCATGGTAAGAAGTTTGTGAGATACACTCACAAATATGGAGTTGAATGGTAGGACCATCCTTTCAAATTGCAAGCAATTTGTAGCGAACTCCATTGCTGAAATTTGTGCGCAAAATGCTATCTCTTTTTCCTATTTTTCCAACATCTTTCTGGAACAAGCTTCACTCTCAAACAAATCTGCACTTCATTCTTCTCTCCTCATGTGGACTTGCATCCGCCATGTGTTGTCTTCCTCTACCAAATTATTTCTCCTCTCCTCTCCTTCTTCGTGGGATCCAACCCACTAAAAACTGACCACCTCCACCAAGTTCCACTTATGCCATCCTCTACAACCTCTATGCACAAACGTGCAACATTCACATACCAATTTACAACTTCATTCTCTACAACTCAAATCTCTTCTATAGAAGGTAAATAATAATCAACATATTCAAAATCAAAATCTACCTTATCCTTCTTCACTGTTCCAACAACATCTTCATCATTTGCTGCAACATTCATCTTCTTTCCTACATGAGAAAGCTTATCAAGCCACTCTTCTTCTATAGCCAAATGACAATAAACCATCTTTATCCTATTCATCTGCTACAACATCCTCAAGCCCTATCACTGCCATCTCAATCTCCGCAGCTATATCTTCTTCACTGCTCATATCTTCTTCTTTTTAATCACTTGAACTCCTCTTTTGCTTTCTTCTTTCATGTCTTCAACAAGACCAACTGTTGCAATCTCTTCAACTACATGCAATCCACTCTCATCTTCATTATAAAAACAAAAATATTATGCATTACCTTACTAACCTCTTTCTTCTTCACTATTGCTTCAACTTTGCCTTGCTCTGTAGCTTCACTTTGCTCCTCAACCTCTGTTGTATTTTCTCTTTTACCTACAAACAAAACAATGTTAGGATAATCATGGGACTTATCTTCTCCCATATGCATCTTCACCATCCTCTTATCACATTTATCTGACACTTGCCCTTCAAATAAGATATCTTTCTCATCTCCTCTTTGAATAGGAGATCTTCTTCATCTTCCCCAAATTATTCACCAAACATAGGACCCTCAAAGTCCATCATCTTATCTTTCACATATTGAGTATCTTCTTGGCTTGTCATAGAAACTTCCATGTCTTCTTCTTTGGGCATGTCTTCAATCACATCTCCATCTTCAATATCTTCTTCTTCAAACTTATAACCAAATATTATACCTCTATCCGTCTCCATTGCACTACTTAAATCAACAATACTCAAATTTATTTCCTCTTCAACATAACTTTCACTTTCCTCATTAGGTTCCTCTAATTTGAACTCTAAACTTCTAGTTTTATTTCAAACTAGTCTGGTTAGCATTGCCACCCTATACGTGAGATCCTTCATCCCATTCTGCACCATCTCTCTCATATCTGCAATATTATTCTTTCCTCTAATCTTCTTCTGCTCCTTTCCAACATTATTTTTTCTTTCAATTAAAATTCCAAAGGTCTCTTCCATTAGCTCATCAACCGCACATGCCATTTCTCTTATTCCTATCATTTGCTCTTGAAGTCTACATAAATCAATTCTTTCTTCTAACTGGACAATCTGGACTCTTGGTCTCACATTTATTCCCTTCATTTTCTTCTCAATCCAATCCCACAAGTCTAGGTGTAAATTGCCTCACATTTGTTGATCTATTTACACGCTTGGGGACTTCCTCTTCACAACTCGACCCTCAGGTCCTCACACAAACTACCTCCAATCAGTAGTTTTGTCCACACACTCAGGAGCTACTGCTTTAATATCTACCTCTATCTCTACCCCTACCTCATGGGGCCACTCTTGGAGGCACTTTCTCACAACCCACAACTCACAGGTTTTGCTACAAGCTACCTCACGTTCGGCGATCTGCCTGTAGACTTAGGAATAACCTTCTCTGATACCACTGATGTAAGAGAGGAATCAAACAACATACACACTTTATTAAATTTCTTCAAAATCAATTATAGATTACAACTTAATATGGCCTTCAGTGCCTCTAACGATTACAACTTAATAAGACTGCTCAGTGTTAGAGGCCCTAAAGGCCATATTAAGTTGTAATGTGTAGTTGATTTTGAAGAAATTTAATAAAGTGTGTATGCTATTTGATTCCTCTCTTGCATCAATTTTTGTGTTGGGAGTTGTGCTTAGTGTTAGGATGACTAGCCTAGAGTGTGTCAAGTGAGACCTTAGGTTCCCTTATCATTCTATCTTGTGAGTACATGATCTTTAAATTTATATGTTAGTCCCACATCCTTGTTGATGTGTGGTTGTATCATTTTTATCCTTTAAGGTTTGAGATGATGTCATTCTTATATCCTACTCGGCTTGGTGGGTGATGGAGATCATGGTCATAGGCTTGATCATTAGAGTTAGAGAATCTCTACCTCCTCACAATGTTATCATGGTGGCCTTGACCCATGATTGAGTACGTATTCTACTTGTGTTGCCATGCTTTGTGCATTGGTGTTGCATTCTTTAAGTGTCATTGTGTTGTGTCATAATATCTCAAGCACATAAGTATGTAATGTGGCATGTTGATATCACACTTGTATTGCAAAAACATGTTCATTCATTAATTTCTTGGGGGAAAGCTTAGGGAATTACATTGGTATTAGAACCCATGTTGTAGCATTGCAATCTCTAGTTTGTGTATTACTAGTTAGGTGTTTTCTTGTTGTGTGTTTTCTAGCTATGTGCTTGTTTGTTACATGTACCTTTGGTGTGGGTGTGATTCAACTAATGATTATTATTTATCTAATACATTCAACTTGTTTGTGAAGGAGGATGCCTCCTAAGTATTACCATACATATCAGGGAGGTTAGGATAACCTTGATAGATATCTAGCTAAAATTTAGAGTGAGAGATATCTTGTTATCAAGCATGTTTAGCTAGAGGAGATAGTTGGCCTTCCTTAGATAGTAGGGTTGTTCCATCAAATTTTAGCATAATTTGTCCCTAAGCAAGTGGGAACTCAATTAAGTAGTTCTTAGCTTTCTAGTGAGAAGGGAGATAATAAATACTCTAGAGAGAGAGCTCTAGGATCCCTCATTGGTCTAGAGTTGGTGAATGGATTTGTTAGGAGGCTAGGTATGGAGTGAATGCTTAGAGTGTGTTAGTGAACCACATAAGGGATCTTATTCAATAACATCCATTAACATTTGAGGGTTCCATAGAGGGGACCAAAGCAAAGGCTTGGCCTTTAGTTCTTGATCAATGCTTTGTGATGAAACCTTGTGGTAGTAACACCAAGGCATGCTATGCCATCATGTAGCTTCATGGGTATGCTTCCACCTAGTGGCACTAGGAGGAGAACCATAATTTATACATTGCTACCATTATATGGGAAACCTTTTTGGAGAGGTTTCATGTACACTACCTTTTAGCACACTTTAGACAACACCGAGGTGGCGAGTTTCATTACCTTCAACAACTTGGTATGATGCTTGCTTAGTATGAGAACCACTTCTTTTAGTCAAGGTAGTATGTAGATTTAGTAGTTGACAAGAAGTTTCTAGTTAACAAATTTGTGAGATACTTGAATTCTCAAATTATGGGAGCTATTCAGTAGCTTGCCCCTATTGTGGAGAAGGTGAATCTTGTAGAGGATAATTTAGCAAGAGGTCATGGAGAGAAGTTGGGGTCATAGGAAGTGGTACCATATTAGGTAGAGCCTAGGGTTCAAAGATCAAAAACCCATTCCAAGGGGATTTTTAGGACTTCTTTGGTACCACCTATTGATGTAGGTTTTGACACACCAAATTTCCTACAAGCCATGAAGCACATAGGTTGGAATGGAAAAGGTTCTCCTACTTGGAAGGTGGGTAGTCTCAAGAGTCTTCATCAATTATTTCATGAGGCTTACCAGAATCCACCAGTTGGAGAGTGCTTTGGTTGGCTCATTCAAGGGGCTTTTGTGAAACATTAGGAATAATCGATATGAAAAAGAGACTCACTTAGTGCAAAGAAACACTATTAGCAATCATGAATCATCAATTTCTCATTCAAAACACATTAAAACATGATTAATTTTATTAAAACCATCATATGTCCTTTAAAATTAGAGTTGTATAAACTGGAAGATGATTAGTCATCTATGAAATTCATTCCAATCTTTATGAATTCAAGTCTAATTTTTAAGACCACAAGATTTCATCTTTTAAACCATATAAATCTCTTGGTTTTTATGCCTTTTGAGATTGAAATTGATCATTAAATCCTAAAATAAAATTTATGTAAAAAAATAAAAGAGGGGAGAGGAAAAAGTAAAAAAAAAGAAAAATAATCCAAACTCATCTTCAATCCTTCTATACATCATTCTATAAATGAACAAATGCAACTTGATACCAATCTCCATTGGATCCTTTATATGCAATCCCAACGTGAGATGGTGCGATCTCCAAAGGAAAATACATGTGTGTGATTCTTGTCAAGTTCTTGCAAGCACAAAATATGTTCATTCAACCACACAAAATACCTCACCATCAACAAGGCATCAATGGTTTAAACATATGTTGAATCCATAAACATTTGTTGAATTAAATGCATAAACTTATGGAGAGAGAATAAATTTAGAATTAAAAAACTTAAATATGAAAAACCATAAAGATTTGAGCCAAAATTGGTATCTTGTATTTATGTTTCAAGTTTTTATGGGTTTTCACCATAAAGAACCCAAAAGAAAACACAGACAACCATCTATTGTTTGAAACCCAAAGGAACCAACCTTTTACAATGAGCTATTGAGAAGTATATATAGGTACTGTTAAGAATAGGGAAGACAAAAAGTTATTCCCTCTAAGAGCCACAAAAAGACAAATATAAGAGAATGTGAAGAGTCATTTTGAAAACTCCCTCACATTCTAATTTTACTTTATATTACAAAAATATGTTACACGTGTAAACTTTCAGTTAGCCCCCATCTGAGGCTACTTTTTATTGTACAACCAGAACTTGTTTATCGTTTCCTTTACTAGATTCAGATCTAGCCCATTAGAACATACAAATCAAACATTTGCTTGGATGAAATTGTCCAAAATTGCTTCATGTGTCTACTTGAATTCCATCATTTTTTTCTCAAAATCTTCACACACCATCCATATTCTCATTAGTTTGGTAATAGAAGAATCAAAGTTCACTCCATTGGGTAACTTGACTTGCAACATGTCAAATTGGGACTTCAAAACTTGTGCAAAATTTAAACTATTCTACTAATTAGAAACATTGCATCTAATTCTTTTTGCAAAATCACTAATTTCTTTTAATGTATGCTTCACAAGGTTATACGAAGCTCAAAATTTATTCTTACAACCTTGTAATATACCTTTCCTAAAATTATATGTTTCTATCCATTTCCTATGAATAAACTCTTCTTTACCATCCAAAATACCCTCATAATTCATTACTCCATGCCCTAGTTGATGTCACTACATTCTTCAATTCATTGGTAGTTAGCATTATTTTTCTTGCATTGGAGATGGATGAGAGGTAGAGGCTAGAGCTATGTATTGAGATAACCAAACTTTCAATGTAGGATGTCAAATAGGTAAATTTATTTCTTAGCTCCTATTTATTTGCCTTATCCTTTTCCATATTTTGGATCACCCATCCAATAGACCATGACTTAGCCATTTGTTTACCTTCCTCTCTTGAAGGCTTCCCTAATGAAATAGCAGTGACTGCATAGTTTGATGGATGCATATATGTTTCCAGTACATTCTTCAAAATGTTTCACTATTTGAGCTTGTTGGGTCCTTGTAAATTTGTGGTAATAGTGGATCTAACCCTAGCTCTTTTTGGAGGTGATGGCCATACAATCATGTATAGGAACTAAGTGAAATCATATATTGGTGGTTTCATAACCTTTTTTGTTCTAGATAATCTTATTAAACCATTGTGACATGTGCTATTAGCATATGTGTGTTCATGAGAAGTCCCTTCATTTTGAGTTTCCTATTACTCTGATTGTTGGGAAATTTGACTTTTAGGAGGAATTGGTGGTGGAGGAGGTGATTTGTATGGAGCGGAGTTCATTTGAAAGAAGTAGGTATCCTCTTGAGAGAAGATGGATGGGTTTTCCTAGGAGTGAATGACTTCCTTTGTGAGGTAACTGATCTCCTATTTCTTTGGGGTGATGGAGTTAATGTTCTTTGATGAGGAGGAGATGGAGCTTTGGGGGGAGTAGGAGTTCTTTGGAGATGATATTACCTACCTCCATGGAGAGAGTCTCTCTTCCTTTTTCTTGTACAGCTTAAGAAGTGGTTGCTTGTGAAGTTCTAGGAGGAGGAGTAGGAGGAGAGGGAGTCCTTTTAGAATCATCCCCCACATGACTAAATATTTTAAGTTCTACAGTGGGAAAATAAAACTTTGTTTTCATCTTATTAAGCCATTCCTTAGTCCTCTAAAGCACCTTCTTAGTTCTTTTCTCCAAATATTTGAATTCTCTTTCACTCCATATAACTCAAGTCAAGGGTTTAGAAGCAATCTAATCCTTTTCATATTCTAGATCCAATACATTGCCACCATCTTTGATCACACTAGGTACAATGGAAATTTGATACATTTTCAATTGACGAGAATGAAGATGAATATATCCTCTTCTCCTTACTTCATAATCATCTCTAGTTGAGGGTAGTATTCATAAACTTTATGTTGTCCTTGTCCCATTATGCCCTTTATTTATAGCCCAAAAAAATGTTGTCTTTTGGCAAGGGTATACATTAAGTAAGATGTCATGTAGAATTTCTTGATTTTCATTACTTTGAACAATTGATCATGCAATGTATCACTAATTAGAGTGCCCCAATTAATAAATTACTTTCTAGCCACAATTTTGGCAATGAATTGATACATCCATGACTATAGTTCTCTTTCAATCTCTTGTCCTATGACCCTACTCAACAAAGTTATGATATCATGTACTTCCTCACAAAACTTGCTTCTAAAGATTTTCTTGGGGAGTCTAGTGGCAGTTGCTTTTGGTTTCAAGAGCCAACTTTTATTGATAACCTTGAGACACTTGTTCAAGTTGTCTTCATAGTAATTCTGAGAAGATTCCATGGAAATATTTACATACACACTCCTGGTTGGTAATCCAAATATCTCATCAATATACTAGGATTGATCAACAAGATTGTATTCCCATTTATATCTGTTATTTCCCTTTGGTTGGTGTTATAATGTTGTGCATAAGTCATTACCAAATATTCTGATTACATAGTTATTATGAATCTTGTAGCTTGAACCAACCCACTTGCTCTCAAGTGCTAGGTTCTTTGACTCAACACAGTGTCCATATTCATTCTTGTGTTAAATTCATCTAGACTCACATGCCCTAAGTCTATGTATATTATGTTGAATAGGTGAGTTAAGATCATAGATGGTGGTATCACCCATTTGAACTTGTACTTCATCTTGGTGGAAGAGGTCATATTCAAAAGGAAAAACTTGAAAATATTTAATTTCAATTTAACACATTGTTTCACATGTTTGCCACATTAAATTTTACACAATTAAACCCATAATATAATTAATTCAACCCTTATCACACCAGATGCATAATTTCCAATGTTTAAGGAGTCCAAACTTTTAGTTTATGGGTATTAAAATGATGAAAAATGAATATTTTTCTAGTTTAGTACATATCAAGGTTTAAGTCTGGTTTGCATATTATAAGCTAGGGTTTGGGCCTAAAAAGTAGTTTGTAGCTATGTTTGGTTTTGCAAAGTGTAAGTTTTCACAGAATATATGTTTGCACACTAGGGTTCAGATTCCAAATGTAGTTTGCATGAAAATTGGAAACTACAAAATGTTTTGGGTTTCCATATTCTAAACTACAAATAAGAATGGTTTTTTAGAGTGCAACTAGAGTTCAAAATTTGGCTACAATTTACACTTTTTGATAAATTGAAAATATTTTTGGGACTCTAGTATGCAACTGGAGTTTAGAGTCTAATTGTAGTTAGCAAACAGTTGCAAACTAAAACCATTTTCTAAGTTGAGGACACTTAGGTTTGAAATTTTGATTTTTTATTACAATCATAGGGTCAAAAATAGGGCAACTTAGGGTTTTAAATTTGATTTTGAAATTAGAAATTTGGCAAAGGCCCAAAACAAAGGCACATGAATAGGTTTTGTAATGTTGAGAAATGACATGCCCATACTTCATACTTCAATAATTTCAAGATTGTAGCATCATACTTCAACAAATTCCCTAATAACTATAAATGCAAATGGAAATTAAATGTAGAACCCAAGGAAATAGAGAAATTATATGCAACAACCATTGAATAAACCAAGTCCATAAACATCAAAGTCCTAGGCTTCAAAACATGTGAAAAACACAAAAAATGAAAAGAGAGCCAAAATAAAACCTAGAAATTGAGCTCAAAATCCTTTAAATGGGTTGAAAACCATGAAGCTAGAGAGCTAGAGCATTTTATAGGAGTGGGATCACTAATATTCACTTTAATAATGTGAAATGACAAGAAAATGAATCAACTCAACATTTAAGCTACCCCAGCATGTGGCCATTAATGGCACACCAAATTGTGGTTCAGGGTCTTGGGATGGTTTTGCAAAAACCTAGCTCTAAGATATGAGGTTTAAAAAGTGGTTTGAAAATTACAAGCAAAAGGAGCCTAGGATTTTGAAATGCATTTGCACTTTAGCAAATAATAAATTTTATAACTTTTCAAAAAGAAAAGTGACAGTGGCACTTTAGCTTTAATGCCCCCTCTATATCATAAGACATAACAGTGGGACAATTTCAACCTTTAATGACACAATTTAAACAAGACAAATCACATTGTAATGAGATCAAATAAAGGTAAAATTTAACATCATTCAAACATTTTAAAAAACACAAGCCATAAATTCTAGCACTAAGGCCCCCAAATTTGAAAACTTAGGGGCATGTTGTGAAGGGTCACTTGTACAAGAGTCATATCAGGACATGTAACTTATCCATGCTTGATTGTGTTGTTTAGCTAGCACTTGTCATGCAAACTTATTTATTCAAAGGTGCCAGGAAATCTAAGGACTCACGTATCATGATTCAATTTCTCATTTGACCTTGGGATATCTAATTCCAAGCTTGGCATGGTTGGTTAGGGTGCAGAATCAACGTGTTGATAAATTTCCTCATTGTCATTTGTTAGAATATCTTCAAATTTGGTGCTATACATGTTGTCGCCATTCTATTCATATTCCTTCATGCTTAAATCCACTACATTGTCATGATTGTTGCTTTCCATAGTCTCTTCCATAGTGTCAACTCTGTTGTTGGTTTCTTCATCAAAATCATCACTAGATTCAAGTGGATTTTTCTATGGAATCATTGGGATAACAAAATGATTCATGTTAGATTCTAAAGGAAAAGCATAAAAACTTTTTTGATTACCTTGTTATGGTTGTTACAACATCAAACGTTGATAAGGGTAATTTCTTGGTTGCATTCCATACATGTTTTTTGATTAAAGGAGTAAAACATGTTTTGAAGAAGCCCTATAACCTTACTACAAACAACAAAGCTTCCACAAGTTGGGACCTAAACTATAGTGAAACAACATCACAACTTCTATGAGAACCAAATTGAAAGAAAGTTTTTCTTGGATCCCAATTATGTATAAATTGCATTAGGAATGCATTATCCAACTCTACCCATGAACTATGAATTTAGCATAAGGAAAGCATAACAATGAAGTGTTGCATCATGAAATGTGTTGATAAAAATTGACAAGTAAAAACCTCATGGTTAATTTGATTTTAATCATTAAATCTTTACAAATCCTAGCATGCTCAAATGTGTTTTGCCAAACACTAGGTGAGAAGGTAGGTAACTAATTATAAGCATTCATGGGGATTTGGTGAAAACCCTCAAGAATGTTCATAGGGATGATGGCAAAGCCTTGCTAGTCACTTACAATTTCAAATAAAACACAGAACTTCAGTGTAGGAAAATGACAGGAGACATAAATAAAATTAATAGGAGGAATGCAACAGAGAAATGCTTTATTTGTTTAATATAGCTATTCATTACAAAAATATATATCGGCCATCTACAATCAACCTCTCCATAGCATGGATACAAGACAAAACCCAAAACTTAGAGAAATCTCAAACTCCTATTCTACAACAGTCAGCCTTCTACTCACAATGATCGGCCTTCTCCCCCCATTCCCTCATGCCAATCTCCCCTCATGAAAATAGCGACAAGAAAATAAGAAGCATCACATGCATCTAATAGCTGCCAAAAGCAAACCACGACCCCACAAACACCTCTGCAAATAAATAATAACTATTGTCGCCAGAAGTAATGCCAACGAACACTACCAAGGAATATGTAGAGGGGAAGAAACTGTCACCATCAAGAACATGGAGTTGCCAGCCAAAGAAGAATGGGGCCATCAGAAATAATGTCGCTCAAAGCATGCAGAAATGAATTGAATACCCATAATGCATGATCACCCATCTTAGAAAAGTATAAATGAAGATTTTAAATTACTGTTTCTAAACTTAGTCGACACCAAGAAGGCAATTAAATTCATAAAGAAACTCCATGATTGCCTTTTACAGCTGGGCCACACCACAATGGCACGATACGTGGCTTTTTAATATTCTGATATTTGGAAGGAATTACTAGCCACGACTACATCAAAGATAGAAAGAATTTAAAATGGTAAAAGATAAGGCGACAAGAAGAAAGTAACCCAAGCCAAAAGACCTCCTGACCAACAGGCGACAGGAACCCAACAAACACCTACAAGAAACCAAAATTGATAAAACCAAAAATCCAAAATTGAGAGGGACTAGATGCCCCTGCATCAAACTTCCGGGCTGAAAGAAATCATGAGCTCCAGCTCATGAGGTCTTCAACTGAATGACCCTTCTTTTTGATCTCGTTCTCAGTAAGCCATGATGCATCTTCAAAGGGATAATTGCACCATTTGACAAGATACTTTTAATATTCTTTCTTGCAGGTCTTCTTCAGCACTTGTTGATCAAGAATGCATTCTATGTGTTGTGGAGCATTGGCTGTCCCAACTTGTTCTTCATGAGATAACTCAGTTGCATCAACTTCTTCAACTTCTGTATCTCCTTTATATGGATATAAATCTGCAACATTGAAAATGGGAGATATATTCAACTCTTCAGGCAGTGATATCTCATAAGCATTGGCTGAAAACTTCCTTAGTATTTTGCAAGGACCAATCTTTTTCATTTGAAGTTTATTGTATGTCCATGTAGGAAATTTTTCCTTTCAGAGATGTGCCAATACAAGGTCTCCAACTTGAAATTGTAGCTCTCTCTTCTTCAAATTAACATGTCTCTTATACTACAAATTACTATCTTCAATATTATTCTTCACCTTCTCTTGAATGTCATGAATGATTTGAGCAAACTCTTCCCCATCTGCACTTCTTTTCTCCATTCCAGCAAGATTACGAAGCTCAAACACACATCTTGGATGCATACCATACACCACATAAAAAGGACTAAAACTTGTGCTTTTATTTGGGGAATCATTATAAGCAAATTTAGCTTGTGCTAACATAAGATCCCAACTTCTAGTTGACTTACCAACAAGACATCTCAACAAATTTCTAAAGCTTCTATTGACAACCTCGGTCTGTCCATCCATTTGAGGATGATATGTCGAATTGAAACTCAGATTTGTGCCCAACTTCTTCCATAGAGTCCTCCAGAAATGACCCACAAACTTTGTATCCCTGTCAAAAACAATACTTCTTGGAATCCCATGCAGCCTTACAACTTCTTTAAAGAACAAATTTGCAATATTAGTTGCATCACTAGTCTTCTTACATGGTATAAAATGAACAATTTTTGAAAATCTATCAACAACAACAAAGATTGAATCATTACCCCTTTGAGTACGAGGTAAACCCAAAACAAAGTCCATACTCATAGAATCCCAAGGCCTAGTTGGAACCGGCAATGGCTGATATAAACCAGCATTTTGATTTTTCCCCTTAGCATGTTGACAAACTCTGTATCTCTCCACATATCTTCTCACATTTGCCTTCATCCTTGGCCAATAGTAATGTGTGCTCAACTGCTGAAAAGTTTTATCCTGACCAAAGTGACCAGCAAGACTGCCACTATGTTTCTCCTTCAACAAATTGTCTCTCATGGAGCCTTGAGGAATACACAACTTATTTCCCTTGAACAACAAACCCTCTTGTATCATATAATAATTCCATGGTTCTTTATTCCTGCAAATAGGATCACTGTAAGATGTAAAAGCTTCTCCAAAATATGCATCTTCTGCATACAACTCTTTCAAACTTTCAAAACCCACACTTTTAGTCTTTATTTCACATAACAACAAATTCTTTCTACTTAAAGCATCAACAACCTTATTCATTTGACCACTTTTATGCTTCAAAACAAAATTAAAACTTTGAATATACTCAACCCATTTAGCATGCCTATGATTCAATTTGTGCTGGCTGTTGATGAACTGCAAAGCATGATTATCAGTGTACACAATAAATTCTTTGGGCAAAAGATAATGTCTCCATTTCTCGAGGGATTGAACCAAAGCATAAAATTCCAAATCATAAGAAGAATATTTCCTTTTTGCATCATTCAATTTCTCACTAAAATAAACAACTGGCTTACCCTCTTGACTTAAAACTGCCCCTATAGCCAAACCACTAGCATCACATTCAACTTGAAACACTTTATCAAAATTTGGCAAAGCAAGTATGGGCTGCTCACTCACCCTCTTTTTCAAAAATCTAAAATTTTCTTCAGCCTCTTTAGTCCACACAAATGGTCTTTTGCTTCCCTTTATAGTCTCCAAAATCAGTGCTACAACATGACTGAAATTTCTTATAAATTTTCTGTAGAAACTAGAAAGACCATGAAAACTTCTTACCTCCATGATACTCTTTTGTGATGGCCAATCAAGTATAGCCTGAACCTTTTCCATATCCATCTTCAATCCATCGTTTGGCACCACAAAACCCAAATAAACAAGTTCAGTCTGCAAGAACAGACACTTCTTCAAATTAATTTGCAACTTCTCTTCTTGTAATCTCTTCATAACCTACCTCAAATGATCAAGATGCTCCTCTTTTGACCTGCTAAACACCAAAATGTCATCCATATAGACAACCACAAATTTACCAGTAAATGGTTTCAACACTTCATTCATTAAACGTATAAAAGTACTAGGAGCATTAGACAACCCAAAAGGCATAACCAACCATTCATACAACCCATCACTAGTCTTAAAAGTAATTTTCCACTCATCCCCTAGTCTAATTCTAATTTGGTAATAACCACTCTTCAAATCTATTTTCAAAAAATACATTGACCCACTCAAACAATCCATCAAATCTTCAATCCTAGGGATGGGGAATCTATATCCTATTGTGATTTTGTTTATGGTCCTTGAATCAGTACACATACGCTGTTCTCCTCCTTTATTTGGCACCAACACTGTAGACACAACACACGGGCTTAGACTTTCTCTTATCAAACCTTTCTCCAAAAGTTCAGCCACTTGCTTTCTTATCTCTTCATTCTCCATAGGTGTTAATATGTATGCAACCTTATTTGGAAGGCTAGCACCTAGAATCAAATCCATATGATGACTTATGCTTCTAATAGGAGGCAATTCATTAGGCAAATCATTAGCAACAATATCCATATTCTCATTCAGCATATCTTGTATCTCAATAGGCAGATCATCCAACTTTGTAGAAGTCATTACACATTGTGGGTTAGGAACCAAAGCAAAACCAATTTCTTCATTCTTCAAATCTTTCAAAAATTCTTTACCACTTACCATCATTAGCTGACTGCTACTGCTACTGTCCTCTTCTTTCTCCTTCATGGGCAGCAAGGTATGCTTCTCTCCATCCTTCATAATGGTATATGTATTCTCCTTTCCAACATGGATTGAATTTCTTTCAAATTGCCACAATCTTCCAAGCAAAACATGACACACATCCATGGGCATTATATGACATAAAACACAATCCTTATAACTACCAATCTGAAAATCAACATAGGCCTGCTCACTCACCAAAATTTGATGGCCTTTTTGTAACCAAGTTACCTTATATGGAGTTGGGTGTTTGATCCTTTTAAGATTCAACTTCTCTACCATTTCATTGGAAACAATATTGTCAGTACTACCACTATCTATAATGAGCTTACAACATTTACCATGAGACTTACACTTTGTTCTGAACAATGCTCTCCTTTGAATTGGTTCTTGACTCTCCTTCTGTGGCTTCAACAATGTTCTTTAAGCATCAAGGATTCTCCTGATTCTGCTCCATCCTTGTGATGAATTGGAGATCCTACACTTTCTTGATTAGCCTGAACAACTTGATTTCCCCTTTCAAATTTTGAATGTCCTCCTTGTGATGATTCAGTACAATCCCATCTCTTGTGTCTAATTTGATTGCACTTGCACTTGTAACATTTTCTAGTAAATCCTCTTCCTCTACCTTGAGAACCACCTCTTCCATAAGATCTTCCACCTCTATTTTGAAAACCACCTCTCATTGTGGGCTGTCCCACTAGAACTTCCAGCCTCTTCACTTTGATGATGCTATTGTCCCCTCTCTTCTTTTTCTTGCTGATTCTGCTTCCTTTGTAGCTTCTCTTCTACCTTTAAGGCAAGTTGGTAAGCCTCTTCTAGGCTTCTAGTAGACAAAAGAATCATCTCATCTTGTAGACTATATTTTAAACCATTCACATAACGAGCTATCTTCTCCACATCTTCTTTAGCATGCCCAGATCTAATGATGAGCTTGTAAAACTCTTTTGTGTAATCTTTTACTGACATCTCCTTTTGCTTCAAATTTTGTAATCTCTTGAAGAGATTAGCCTAATAGTCACTAGGCAAAAATTTAGCCTTCAACTTAGCCACCATCCTATCCCATGAGTTAATCTTTTCCTTATTTCTCTTTCTCCTTTTAGTCTGGACAAAGTCCCACCACATGGCAGCATGACCTTTCAATCTTGTGCAAGCAAATTTTACTCTCTTCTCTTCTGCTACATTCTCGTATTTAAAGTACTTATCCAAATCATTTATCCAGTTGATTAATTCTTCTCCATTAAGACTTCCAGCATACATTGGTACATCAATCTTGGGTTTGGATCCCAAATTCATGACTGATCTTATCAGCCTTTCACCAAATTCATCTCCTGGGTCTGCCTATCTTTCCTCATGTTCTTCTCTCTGATGTTCTTCCTCATCATTGACATCTTCAATATCAAGGTTTCCTCTTCTTTGTGCCCTCTCAAGAGCATCCATCCTCTCAATCAAAGTTTGCATTAAGTCAGGGTCTACATGGTCCCTTCGGCCTCTGCCTTGGCCTCTACCCATGCCCATCCTTCTCGGAGGCATATTGATCACCCTTAATGACTAGTTTAAATCTAACCTTGCTCTGATACCAAACTGATGGAAAAGCCTTGCCAGTCACTTACAATTTCAAATAAAACACATAACTTTAGTGCAAGAAAATGACAGGAGATAGAAATCAAATTAACAAGAGGAATGCAATAGAGAAATGCTTTATTTGTTTAATATAGCTGTTCATTACAAAAATATATATCAACCATCTACAATTGGCCTCTCCATAGCATGGATACAAGACAAAACCCAAAACTTAGAGAAATCTCAAACTCCTATTCTACAACAGTCGACCTTCTGCTCACAACGATTGGACTTCTCCCCCCATTCCCTCATGCCAATCTCCCCTCCTTATGAAAAAAATGATAGGAAAATAAGAAGCATCACATGCATCGAACAACTACCAGAAGTAAACCACGACCCCACGAACACCTCTGTAGATAAATAATAACTATTGTTGCCAGAAGTAATGCCAATGAATGCTGCCAAGGAATATGTAGAGGGAAAGAAACCATCGCCATCAAGAACATGGAGTCCCCAGCCAAAGAAGAATGGGGCTGTTAGAAATAATGTCACTCAAAGCATGCAAAAATGAAATGAATACCCATAATGCATGATCACCCAGCTCAGAAAAGTATAAATGAAGATTTTAAATTGTTGTTTCTAAACCAAGAAGGTAATTAAATTCATAAAGAAACTCCACGATTACCTTTTACAGCTAGGCCACACCACAATGGCATGATACGTGGCTTTTTAATATTCTGATATTTGGAAGGAATTACCAACCACGACCACATCAAAGATAGCAAGAATTTAAAATGGTAAAAGATAAGGCGACAGGAAGAAAGTAACCCAAGAGCTCCTGACCAACAGGCGACAAGAGCAACAGGAACCCAACAAACACCTACAAGAAACCAAAATTGATAAAACCAAAAATCCAAATTTGAGAGGGACTAGATGCCCCTGCATCAAGGGATCACCATTTTCATGAAATTACCCCTAAGATACTTTATTGATTTGATGGAAAAATACTTTTCTTGCAATCAAATTGCTTGTGTATTTATGTTTTCAATTTTTTGTGTTTTGGAAGATTTTATAATTTTTTGTATTTTGAAATGATAATTTTCAACAAGAAAAGAAGGTAGATTAAACATTAAAAGAAATAAATTTGAACTATCCTAATATTCCATTATGATCCTTGCTTCTAGCACCATTTTGATTGATGTGGCTTTTGACACACCAACTTTCTTGTGAGCTATGAAGCACAATAGGTTGGAATGAAAAATGTTCCCCTACTTGGAAGGTGGCTAGCCTCAAGAGTCTTCATGAATTGATTAAGAGGTTCACCAGAATCCCTCAGCTAAAGAGCATTTTGGCTAGTCCATTCAAGGGGTTGCAGTGAATATTAATAGTCATTAATTGAAAGAGAGGTTTACTTAGTGATATTTAACTACTATTAGCCATGCAAACACTCTATTTCATTTCAAACTAAATTAATTATTTTTGTGATTTTAATTTGTTTGACTTCCTATGACTAATTTTAGCATTAAAATTCACTTTACAAATGATTAAAGCATTAAAACAACTTGCCCATTAAAATCAAAATTTAATTTCATTGAATTTGAAGGGTCGTCCATTAAAATTTGTTCCTTTTTAGAAAAACTAAATTCTAAAATTTTGGGATAGTGAGAAATGTGATTAAAATCTATAAAATTTGACCATAAGGAAGTTAGAAAATTACCTCTCTTGTGAAATTAAAATCTATAACTAATTTTTGAATCTATTGTCAATGTAAAAAAAATTGTAAAAAAGAAAGGGAAAGGAAAGGGTAAAAGAAAAAGAAAAAGAAAATCCAAACCTACTTCCCATCCTTCTTATGCACCATTTTGCAAATGGAAAAACTCAACTTGGAACCAATTTCTGTCAGACTCATTTTCACAATCCCAATGCGAGAGTCCGATGTGATCTTCGAAGGAAAGTCTTGTGTGTCAGTGTTGGTGAATCATAGTGTGCAAAAACGTGTTCATTTGACCACAAAAAACACCCCGCAATCAATGAGGTATCCGTGGTTTAAACATGTGCTAAGGTTCATCAACATTTATTGAACTATGTGCATAAGGTTGAGCAGAAACAAAATAATCTTCGAGCTTGGAAAACCTCATTGAACATAAAAAATAGAAAAAATGGAGCAAATTGATATCTTTCATTCAAATTTGAAGTTTTTGAACCTCAACAGGCTTTCCAATACTTCACAATGAGTTACAAGTGTGTATAAATAGGCACATTTGGATGCGAAGACAAATAGTCATTCCCTCCAAAAAATGACAAATTACTTTGGAATGAAAGGTCACTTTGACTTGTCCTTTCACATTCTATTCTTTCATTACATGTCATCTAAAATTTAATGTGTAGAATCACATTATAGGACTTGTGCACACTTTCAAAGTGTTTTCCACTATATGAAGATCCTCCTTGGATAATAAAACTTTTATCATTTATCAATGCATTCAAATCAAAGCAACTTGGCCTTGGTTCAATCTTTTCCTTAGCAATTTGCATTCCTTTTTATACCCATATCTTGCATTTAATAACACCAAAATATCAAATTCATTTACAATGATATCAAACAACTATAAACAATCAATTTTAATCCTTCAAAATGCATTTACAAAATACAAAGTCAATTTTGCATAATTAGACTTTGATGAAATCATATACATAATTCCCAATGCAAATTTAGACTAAAATTCCAAGTTGCAGAAGCTCAAATGATCAAAACAATATTTTGCTTCTTTTGTGCAAATCAAAGTTTGGGCCTAGTTTGCAAGTTGCAAATCGAGGTTCGGACTAGATTTGTACTTTGTAATTGTTATTGCATTTTGCAAAAATTGCAAAGGGAATTAGTTTGTAAACTACAATTAGAGTTCAAACTCTAGATGTAGTTGGTATTAAAACTATAAATTGCAAAATAAATGGGAATCTGAATTGCAACCAGAGTTCAGACTTCAGATGTAATTTATAATAAAACCAAAAATTTCAAACATTTTTGGAATTCTATATTGCCTATTGGACTTTGGATTTAGTATGTATCTTGCATATAAATTGCAAACTACAACCATTTTTTGTTTTTTGGTTTACAACGACACTAACAAAAAACTTAAGTTTTAAATGTGAGTTTGTAATCCTATGATAGGGTTGAAGAACTTAGGAAAACTAAGTTTTTCAAATATGTAATTTTATGAGAAAACCATGGAACTAGGGAATGGAGTGAAAACCTAAAAGGCATCACAAGTAAAAAACATTGATGATACAGATCCAACATCGAAACCCTAGGTTTCAATACACAACAAACTAGAAAATATTAAAGGAGAAGACTTAAAAATAGAGTTGGAATGCCTTTAAATAGTTTAGAATTCATGGAATCAAGAGTGTTTATTGGTGGTGGGGAGAAAAATTGTTGGTAGATATAGAGAGAAGTTGAAATAAATAGATATCTCACCAACTAGTGGCTCAAGAATTCACTATGGTTTTGCACAAAACCTTTGTTGAGGTTCGGGGTGTCAAAGATTCTTTACAATTACCAAGAAATGGATGTCAAGGGTTTTGAATTGAATTTGCAACTTATTGCCACAATAAACATTATAAATGTAATCTTGACCCCTTAAGTTTAAACATCCCCTTCATTCCTTAAGACATAGGATTGAAACAGTAAAACCTCAAATGATGAAATGATAAAATAAAGGTAATGTATGAGATCCTCAAGACATTTCAAAAATTGTAAGCCCTAAATTGTACTACTATGGTCCCTAAATTATGGAAGTGTGAAACTGATTCACTATCCTCCCTCCTAACACTTTTCAAATGTTGGGCAAGGGAGTTAGGGTCATAGACACGTGCATCTAACTCATTGAAATCAATAATAAAATTATCTTGTTCATCATCAAACATTTCTATTGTAACCTCTTGTGCACTTGTAGATGCAAAATGAGTGTGGGACTGCTTGGTGTCTAAGTCAGGCATGTTTATGTGGATCACCAAGTCTAAAATCTCTTGTTTAGATGGGTTAGGGGAATACACAACTAGTTTATCATTTTGAAATTCATATGCACAATCATCTGTGCATTCAGATGAGGTGTCACTATAATAATCACGATCATATTCATGAGCATAACATACTGGGCCTCTGATCCAGTATGAGTCAAGTGAATTCTTATATTTTGACTCTTTTATAAATCAATGATCCATGATTATAAAACATTCATCATGTTGAAGCAACACTGCATACTCTTTCCAAAATATTGTACAATAATTCTTTCTTCAGGAGAGGAAACTAGAAGCAATTATGCACCTTTAACCCGTTGTTGTGCCTAGAATAGAAGAAGATTTCAATTTAACACACCGACAATAGGCACATGTAGCAACAAGAACTTTGAACTATAGCAAAGTCACCACCTCATTGAATGAGGAAATCCTTGGAGTAGATAAAACCACCAAGGTTAAAATATTTATGGGTTCAATTACCAACAAAGTCTTCAAATTCTTCAACCCTTTAATGTATCCCTAGCAATAACAACAAAATGTTGGTTCTCAAACATGCAGCTCCACAAATCCTAAAGACTTGGACCAAAACCTAAGGCTAGACACATGTCATCAAAGGTGATAGGTAGGACTTATGATCAGAGAGTGGCATGAATGGACCAGTTTCTATGAGTGGGTAAACTCACCTTTGAATTTAGGCTCTACAAGGCCAAGGGGGGTATTCCCTGAGGTCCCAATAACAAGACAATTAAAGAGAAATGAAACATTAAGCTCAAGGTCCTTAAGAAACCATACCCAATGTGCTATGAACCCTATAATTATCACTGAGTTCATGTTAGCACTAGCTACATACACATATAAAAGACCTCTAATATACAAATGAAAATCCACTCTTATTCTACACCCAAAGATGGAAGCTTCACTGTATTTTCCCTAGCAGATGAATCCATTTAACATTGCATACATAGGGATAAGAGGGAAGAACATACATACATGATTCTCAACAGTATCCAGTTTTCAGGTTTGCACAAGATATGGTATAGTTTATAACATTGAATCATATAGGCATGGTGGAACCTAATCTACTCCTACTGCCCCTTCACCAATAAGACTGGTGCCTACTCCATTGGGCAATAGAGTCCAAACATGCAAAGAGGATAAATAACAAGTTTGCAAATCAGAAATAGGATCATGCTTACACATTCAAACAAATTTATGAAATAAGGAAACCTATAGATAAACATTCTTAATTATCCAGAACTGACCAATAACACCCCACATGCAACAAAAGAAGACCATTGCAAAATCTTTAAAATGCATTAAAATGCCTATCAACATTAATCAACTTCTGTTATAATCATGCCAGCAAATGTGGCAAGTGAGAGACAACAACTAGGTTTGAAATCCCTCCTGAGATGTTACATGCCTACCATGGAGACATACTATCTACAAGAAAAACTCACTAGACTACCCTTTCCTCTGATTTACAAGCTTGCAACATCATTTACGAAGATGGACATTACATTGTTTGTTACCCTAGAACCTATTGAAGCACATACAATCACCAATTGGTTCAATGACCAACCCCTATTACATGTTTTTCATGAATATATAGCATTACAATCCATATTATTGCACCCTAATTCATATGCAAAAATCCCATGATTGGGAATGAATCTTGCTCAAAAGTGAATGGTCTAGATGTTGTGCAGGTACAAATGGTAGATAGGGGATCACTTATTGCATTCATGGCATCCCTGAAGATTTATTATAGTGTACTGGGGTGGCTGGCATGTCAAAATGTATGTAGGCACCATCTTGATCATGCATTTTCATTTTCGTGACCTTTTCCTTCATTATTTAATTGTTTGGTGATTTTTAAATTTGATGAACCTTTTGAGTGGTTCATAGGTTCACAAACCACCGAATCATCAAAAATCCTTCCTTTGTTCTCTTTTCATTTTGTTATTTTTTTTTTCTTTTTCTTCCTTCTTTATCTTTTCTTTTGGCATTTTGGTGATCTTGGGAACTTAAGAACCTTTTTTAGCATTTCAGTGAGTTTGCGAACCTATGAACTCATCGAAACATTTTACTTTTTTCTTCTTTCTGTAATTTGTCAAGTTTAAAAACTAGTGAACTTGCCAAAACATTCTTCTTTCTTCTCTTCTTATCACTTCACCCTCTTTGTCAGCATTTCAGGACTTGTGAATTGGTGAACTCTTTTGGCATTTCGAAAAGTTCATGAACCCATGAACTTGCCGAAACATGTAACGTTTCTTCTTCCTTCTCTTTTTTTAGTGATTTAGTGAGTTTACCTACAAAATTGCTGAAATACTTGGACACCTTTTTCTTCTTCGTTTGCCTTCCCCTTTGTCAACCTTTCGAGTAAACTGAAAACTTAAAAATCTTTTTGGTAGGTTCACTAGTTTAGTGAGTTCACAGACCTACCAAAAAGTTGAAATTTTTCACTTCCTTGGCCAATTTTCTCCCTCATGCCTTCTTCTTTCTTCTTCTTTAGTGTTTTGGGCCACCCATGAACCAAAAAATCATTTTTAGTAGGTTCACAAGTTTACAAATGTTCAAAAAGCCCAAAACACAAGGCCTTTCAGGCTTTTGGTGGGTTTGTGAATTCAAGAACGTATTGAAAGGATTCTTTACTTAGAGGACTCTTGAAGGTTTTTCAAAATGGAAAAATACATGAAGGATAAAAAAGAAAAAAAGCACAACATTGGACAAACACCTTGACCCAAAGAGGCCCATACAAAATCTCTCTAATCGGATATAATTGATGGGCACAACATAGGATGGTAATAAAGGGGGCACATGACTTAGGATATTTCTCAAGTTTTGAGTCTTGTGGAGCCAGGCTCCAACAAATTGAAAAACACATTAAGCTTTGCAAAAACATAGAAATTCATAACTTTATGGCACCATGATCACTAGTACGAACTTCCCAAACTCACTCCAAACTAAACTAAACACTAAAAGCCTTATATAACCCAACAAGATAGCAATACGACACCCAAAAATACTAAGAATTGGATGAAGAAGGTGCAACGATTGAATAAGAGCATTCACAGGCCCCTTTTCATGGAGTATGACCTAAAACAAAAGTATGACCTGCAACACTCATGGTACAACTCCCTTAAACTGATTCAAACTACTGAAACAAGAAGGTAAGGCCAAGTGGGAAGTGGTATGACCAAAAAATGAATGAAATGGTACGGTTTGGTTTTCAGAATGGTATGACCACCATAAAAACATTAATTTCCTAGAAAAGTAAGACTAATTGTAATACATCATCTAGATGGTAAGTACCAAAAAAATGAAAAGTTAGGAACATGTACTTACCATCTAGATGATGTATTACAATTAGTCTTACTTTTTTAGGAAATTAATGTTTTGTATTGGGCTTAAGGAGGAATTTTAATTAGTTATTTAAGTCTCCTGGACATGTTGGATTGTTGTAAACAAAGATAGATTAGGTGTGTACAATAAGTTCTAAGTATTGCCTTCTCTTAACCAAAAATAATTAAGCTATCTTTTAAACAAAAAGTTGTAGCTTAATTTATAAGTCTATCTTACAAAGATTTATGATGGCATATTCCATAATATGTATGTGTTCAAGGTATTTCCCTCTCTTAAACAAATATAATTAAGCGATGTTTTAAACAAGAAGTTGTGGCTTAACTTATGAATCTATCTCTGCAAAGCTTTATGACGACATATTTCATAATGTGCATATTAATTGTCAAATGCTTACTAATGGTGTATTCCTCTTTCTAAATGTCTTTATATAAACATATTGTCTAAGATGTCCATTCTAGTTGAATACACAATATTAACATGTGCAATGGTGCAATAGATAGCTTAGATGCCAAGTAGTCTTCCTAGCCTAAATGATTGAAAACCCAACTAATCAAAAACTTTACAAATATGCCATCCTCTACCCACAGAAGGTTTTGGTTATTTCTCTAGAAGTTTTACTTGACATGGCTCTAGGAAATATACAATTTGTTAGGATATAATGCTTGAAAGAATAAGCTCTTCTATGTGAAATATCTATCTCTTAGAGTCTACTAGATTATAGTTGTAATGAGTATGTCATCCCTTAATTAATGTTGATGGATATTATTAGTGTAGTTAGTAAAAATATATTTTTTGTCAAGTCATAGATATCTGTATGGATATCTTCAAGTTTTCTTGGAACCAAACCCATGTCTATCATGTCAAGTAAGCATGTTTACAAGTGATATTTCTCTCAAGCATATCATAACCCACTTAATAGCTTGGGCTTCTACACTTTTTCATGCAAAGTAATGCATGCAAAATGGAATGAAATACATTATTTCCCAATTATAAGTGTCATGTATGTCATACCACACTATTCGGCCATGCATCCATCTACAATTTAATCTATCTCCAATCCACATACCACCTATACAGTTTGAGGCAAGAAATAAGCTGCCATACAACACTTGTTCAACTAGGTTTCAAGATTTTCTATTGTCAAAACCAAATAATAATAAGACAAATTATAATGTTTCATAAAAGTGATTGTGTAATGTCTTTAGCTAAAAGATTTTATGATTTTGTTTCTTGTTGTGCATAGAGTTCATGATAATTACAAGTTTCAAGTTCTTTCATAAATTGTGGTTTCACACTTTAGTTGTGATTAATGTTGGCGATTTACACCCCTAGTGTAGATGATCGATAGATTGGGATTAAAGAAACTTAAGATTATATGCATCAAAAATAATTCAATAATATTTACAAAATCTGGCAGTATTCACATAAATAAATGGAGTGATATGCATACACAAAATTACATAAGACATAGATTTACGTGGGAAACCCTTACAAGAAAAAACCACCACCAAAAGACATTCACAATTATATTATTCAGAATCAATGATTCAATACAACAAGGCCTTTTATAGAGTCTCAATTTACAACATACTTCTTCTACACTCACTTTAATGTTTCACACCAACAACATTCAATCCAATGCTAACTTATTTAGTCTGTACAACAATCCAACCTTGGTGCCTTTACATGAGATGATACATATAGATGTGCACATGAGACTTCCAACCATCTAACTATCCAACCAACACATGGAATACCATGATTAATGCAATTATACTCCAACTGGATATTATCACCAAATATGATGTGTCCACATGGATAATCACCTTGTATAAGTAGTCACTATTGCACACTAGGAATCAATAGTTACATCCATAAGACTGTCAATGAATTCATGTTTTCCCAGTATACCCACCACTACTGGCTCCACATTTGTGGTAGCATATACAAATATAACATCACTTCTAAGTGCTTCTGGAACCTTGTGCCATTTTATAGAACATTATCCTACTCTCAAATCATGGGGCATGAACTCCAATTCTATTGCAAGCACTCCTGCATCACTATTCATGCTTCCACCAGACACTATTTTCATATGCGATTGTGAGTTCTTCCAAGTGACTTGTGGTGGTTGTCACAACACCACCACATGTAAACCAACATGTATTTTGTACCACAATACTTCAAATTCACTACATTTCATTATGCAAACAAACTCTTCCTACAAGGACTCTCTATAGGTGAATATCACTCAAATTCCAACATTCTCCCACTTGATATTTACCACAAGAAAGAGTGTTGTATTCAACCCAATAGATTAACCTTATGCTCAAGAATGGGATAACCCCATCTCATCCCTACACCACATGAACTTAGTAGTACTTATAGGTTTTGTCAAAGAGTTAATAAAATTTACCTGAGTATCAGTTTTCTCCATTTGGACTTCTTGCACTCAACCATCCCCCTTATAAAATGATATTAAACACCAACATGCTTGGTTCTAACATGGTAAATAGGATTTATTTAAAAAAAAATGTACTTTGTGAATCACATTTCACAACCATATGACTCTTAGAATACTCTTGCTTAACCTCTTCAACCACATTGCTTCCTTACAAGCATGTGTTGTGGTCATATATTATGCTTCACTAATAGAAAAGGCAATTGTTAGCTACCATTTGCTCATCCAACTCAATACTACACCAAGTAAAACAAAAGCATAACCACATCAGTAGAGTAAGATAAATAGGTAGACTTCCCAAGTAGGATAGATATCAACTTGACCACCCACATGATGCCAAATTAGCCAGAGTGCAACCATGTTGAAAATGTTGCAAGGTGTACGCCCTTGGTCTCCTTGTGCAGTGTAGTGCATCACTTGGGTTCGTGACAAGGCTTAACTGCCTCTCATGGATTCATTAACTCTAGTGGTTTTATCGAGCATTAATAGGTCGATCTTTTGGTGCAATGATAACTATCTTTCCAACAATTGGTATCAGAGCCTGGGTCATGGGTTCTAACCCTTCACTTGCACTGAGGGGGATTATTGCAAGGTGTGTGCCCTTGGTCTCCTTGTGCTGTGCATCACAATGCTTGGGTTCATGACAAGGCTTAACCGCCTCCTGTGGATTCATTAACTCTAGCGGTTGTATCAGGCATTAACATGTCAATCTTTTGGTGCAATGACAACCATCTTTCCAATAGAAAAGTAGTTCCCATTGGGTGATACCCATTGGTTTGATGACCCATTCATTGGTTTTACTAGCCCATTGAGTAATCCCATTTATTGGTGTCTGATTTGATACACTAGGGGATATGTACTAGCATCAACAGTCTAATCAATGAGATAGTTCGAGCATATCATTCTGGTTATATAGATGGGGCTAGATAGTCCATATGATAGTAAAGGTTCACCATCATTCAAGTTCATTCAAGCATCCTAGTTGGAAACACCCCTACTAATGCGAGCAAGTGACTAACAAGATAGCAAACCATTGTAGTTCCATTCATTTATCCATACCTAGTGAATGATCCCACAAAGTTAGAATTAGCTACCATTTCACTAATCAATCCCACATAGGTGGAGGTAGTAGTTAAAGGTGGTATTCCAGATCCATACGTAGATCATTCAACAATAATTTATTTTGTTGACCAAGATGCATGAGTAGTTAAAGGTGTAGCATGATAGTTAGTTGTTCCAAGCGTAAATACAATTCTGTGTGTAAATACAAAACCATTAGTTCCATCAATAAATATGTACATAACAACATCACTAAAAGATGATCCATTAGTTGTAGTTCCAAATTAAGTAGCCTCACCAGAAACATAGGTGGTTGACCAAAATGATGACCCTGCCCACTAGAAGATGATCCAATTGACCTAGCTTATCCACCAGGTAACACCAATAGCTAGGAAATACCATCAATGATAGTAGTTTAAGTGCCGGCACTAGTAGCAATAATGGAGCTAGTAGCATAGGTGACAAGGGAAGGTGCAGAAGTAGAAGTAGCTAGAGCATATGCTAGGACAAGAGAAGCATAGGTATATGTTGTCCCATTTTTGGAAAAATGTACTAAAGTGTTTATATCTTAGCCTTTTGTCTTCTTTATATGTGCTACTTCTTTCTTTCTCATCCTGAGTCCAACTTTACTTAGTCATATTTCGAGTCGTCAGTGATTCTTTGCATTCTTGAATCAAGTCAGCGAGTTCACAAGTTCTTGAACCACCCGACTCGCTGACTTGTGCAAGTAGTCCATGTCTTGAGTCTTCCTTTGTGTCTTGGTGTTGTGAAGTCTCTTTGTTGTCAGGAGTTCGTGGAACTTCCGAACCCCTGACTTAGAGTTCAAAACTTCAATTCCTGCCCAACTTGCCAACTTTGAAGGACTTGTTGTGGTCTTTTTGCTGTGCTGGCACATGGTGTAAAGGAACGACACTTGTCACTTCGCATTTAATTAGAAGTACGTGAAAACATAGTGGTACAATCTTCAGAGGGAAACTCGAGGCATGTATTAATGAGTTTAAAGGTTAAATTCACCACCATAATTTAATGTTCTCCATAAGCGAATTTATGTGAAGTGACATTGATAAATTCTTCATCCCACCTAAAGTTACGTCATTTCACAAAAGGAATGCGTTGTAGAGTGTTAAACAACTAGCTTGCTACGGGATATCATCATAACTCCATTCTCACAGGTTATCATGATTAGCAACTCTATCTCTTTCTTGTTCTACTCTATTATAAAAGCACAACACTTTCTTTGGGGAGTTAGAAAATTTCCATTTCCATGTATCTGCATAAAGAACTTCCTGTTAGTGCTTTGCACTACCTTGTATTGCCTGCGTATGTTTCAAAGTCTCTTATGTTTTGGTTCCTCGAGTATATGAAGATGAAGTTCAAATTTCAAGGAGTCGGGCCCCATGGCCTCTATAGTGGCGAATGGTTTGTCTGGGGTGAGAGATACCAACTTAGGCCATGTTGATTTGGGAGACTTCCGGGGAAGAATGCAATCTGATAATTGAACTCCATTGGCGAGAAATATTGTTAGTAGTGGATTGGATAAAGCTGGAGGCTTTCCGCTTGCCGTGCATTGCCCTAAATTGATAGTGGCATGTGCTAATGGCTATTTTCCTAAATCCAGGAGATAAAAACCTCTAATGGCACTGTTGTGGTAAAAATTGATTCTGAATCTGCCACCCTAGCTCTGAATTTGGAAGAACACGAAGATAATGCTAATGCTTCTGTGTCTTCTGCCTAGAATTACTACAATGAAATAAAATATTGGTGCTGTACATGTATTGCTAAGAACTGGTTGGAAATTGAAAAGACTGGGAAATCTTGGCTTCCCACCAACCTAAAATAGAGCCATTTTAAGGAGGAAATTTTAGACATGATAACTTTGCTGAACAGAGTAGTCGGGAACCCAGAATCAAATATTTTTGAGTTTTGGATGTGCAGATTCATTTTGTTGATTTATGGGGACCACCACATTGATTGGGCGAAGATTATTAGCGAGTGTCTGCATGAAAAATTGATGAATTTTACAAGTGTGAGTTTCCACATGTGTTCCCAATTGGTGTATGTGTTGGCTCGAAGAGAGGCTTCTTGGCCTGGCTTGAGGATTCAAGGAAATCCTACAGCAAGTATGCCTATGTACTAGATTTTTCCTCAGTTGTAGAAGGTAGAAGGTATGAAAGATTTTAGAAGGGTAAATGATGCTTTTTCTATGATGTTATCTAAGAAGATTGATAGCTCAATTGAGTGAAGATTTTTAGTTGAAGCATCCACCCTGGTCATGAAATTTGGTAGTTTTTATATACAGTTTGATCATTTTTCTTATCTAAGTTATGGGCTACAAAAATGCCCCGTTGAAATTGCCACAGTACCCATCCGATTATTTGGTGTTGTTGGAATTGTGCCGTCAGATGGTGGCGGTAAATGTAAAATATCAAGCCATGAAGAAGAGAGGGTACTCTTTCCCTGTGACTTTATCTTTCTATTCTTGCAAAAATAATGGGGCCAAAAATGTTGATAAGCTACTATCAGAATTCAGTCTCCATAGTTTATCACCCCATGCCGCATTTGATAGTAAGAATTTCATAAAAGAAAATATGCATGGGGGTGGTTCTTATTTACATTAGCCTCAACTCGAGGATTTTTGGGAAGACTGTGTAGATGAAAGATAGAAAGGAGAAAGTGGATGAGACTAATTGTGGATCAGGTTTGAGCTTTCAAGCTAAACCTCTAGGTTCCTGACATAGTTGATGATAACTCAGACATCATGGATGAAGGTTATCAGGCAGCGTTGATGAAACCACTCCCTCCTGTGAAATGGTCTAAGAAAGAAGTTACAGATGTAAAGCTACTTTCCCTTCGTGTGTTGGAGAGAACAGAGAAATGGTTAGAGAGGAAAGTAAAGGAGTGTGTTGGTTTTGCGATGCCAAAGGATTCAATGTCTCAAAACCAAGGCAGGTCTCAAACTGCTCACTCATATAGAAGGTCTTCTAATATTGACCCAACTCTTTAGAGAATTAGCTCACAGTTAGACGGCGGTGACGACAAGCCTCCTAAGGAGACTAGAAAGGTGAAAATGACATGTGAATAAGACATTCAACCAGCAAAAGGAAATACCAGAATGGCTGCTTCTTCACCCAAAGTGGACCATGTGCTACCTATTAATAACCCTATAAGTGATAGTGATTCTTTCATTTTCTCTAATATTGGAGAAGATAGTCTGTTGCGCTCTTTCCTAAGCCTGCCAAGTTCCCCCCATCAAAATGAACCCCCGAAGCAGAATTCTCATCCTGTACTTCTAGTTGCTACTCTTAATACTGCTAATGTTCCAATCCCATCTCCCAATTGGTTGAAGAAAGTGGTCAAAAAGAAAAAGAGGTATACTCCACCTGCAGATGAAGGCATTGATACTATAGCAAATTTGCTACAAAGCACTCCTAGGCCTAAATGTGCTAAAAGTATGTCAAGGATGGTGACCGATCTTGCCTCAGGAAACCAATTTCTAGAAATTATAGACTTGGTAGTGTATAAAAATGAGGATGAAGTGATAGAGGCCAACTTCAAAATGAGCAAGGTGGATTTGGGACCTTTTACTACAGAGGGCGACCTTTACCATGTCAAATATTCAGTCAATAACATATCTAAAAGAGTAAAGGGACTATAGGAAGAAAATTCAAAGCTATTGGCACATGTGAGTTCCTTATCATCTTTTGTTAATTTACTTGCTAAGATAATAACACTCACAATTGAAGCTCCCTCAAATGCCGACCTCCATTTCCTTGACCCTAATTTGCTTCAACAAGTCAAAACATCTTTATCTTTGAGAAATGCTATGGATCAATGAGTCGATAAAGTAGTTTTTGATGGTCTTGTGTTTATAGAGGAGGTAGTAAAATTATTTGATTTTGTATATGTGAAGAGGGAAGTTTTGATAGTAGAGTTTGAAAAGGCCATAATTGATCATCATAGTCTATCTTTAGCCTCTCAAGAGATACAAGAGATGGCTGATATGGACCTTGGCATCTTAGTGGCTAAGGAAGTAGTAGCTGATTTTGGAGAACTAGACACACCTGTGTGGGCCGATGCAGTTAAATGGAAACTCTATCTCATAATCACAGCAGAGGATGAAATGAGGAAAGAAATTGCGGTCTATTATAGAGAGATGATGGACATTAGAAGGGACTTTGCTTCTCTAGGGTAGAGGCTAATGGGTTTGATGATGAGAAGCTCCTAGATGTCAAAGTAATAAAACAAAATTTCAAAAAGGTGTTAACTGAAGAGGCAATGAATTATGATGTAATTACAGGATAATTAATGGGGAGGCTTGCGAGAAATGGAGGCCCATATCAACACTGCCAGAAATAAGTTTGATGAGGTGCATTGAAAGGTGGTGGACTCTGATACAACAGTGATGAAGAAGAAACATCAGATTAGCATGATACGAACCCCACCCGGGATGCTCTTTACACATGTTATCAACAAATACAGGGCATACAAGGCAAGGTTACGGGCACAGGTACCTCAAGTGGAACAGAAGAAGGTGAGTAGATGAAGGAAGAGGAAGCAATGGATGAAGTGGACAATGGCGAAGAGGATTTGCAAATCCTCAATTAATTTCAATTTCTTGCTTTGGTTATTTTATGATATTTGCTCTAAAACTATTAGCTCTGGAGGGCTCTTTATTATAATTATTGTTTAAACATATTTTAAATCAGCTGTCTCAAGAAGCCGTTATGGTTTTAAAGACAGTTAATTTTTGGCTTAGCTATATATTCTAGATAGTTAGTCGAATTAGGGATCTTTTGACAAACGTTGTGTTGCAAGGGTGATAGAAAATTTTGGTTTCAATTGCTTTGATACATGCAATGCGAATTAATACAGTGGAGTTTTGAATGATCATGGACTTTGTGTTGTGATTATTTGAATTCATGTTCTACTTATGTTGAATGTGTTACTACTGGTGTTGATGACATTTGTGTATCTTGGTGGTTGGATATCTCTAATTCTTGCTCACTGCTGCGAATCATTTATCTTTTGATATATCAATTGAGGTGGTGAATATATGGTGTATTATATCAGTTTATATTAATTTTTGGATGTTATATCAGTGGAAGTCTTTGAGCTTCTTGTAGTTTAGTTGTAAATCTACCTTTACTAATTTCTCGTCAAAATCTTTGCCTAAATGTTTTTGCTTTCTGGTTAAAAGTAATTCTAGTTTTCATTCATTAGAATATCTTTCGAAGGTAGCTATGCCTTGTTAAAGAAGTAGAGAGCCTTTATAAAATACCAATATATTAGGCTCAACTGTTGATTACATTTGCCACTTGTCCAGGTGAGAGTATATAGAGTTAGGTGACAAATCTATTAACCGACAGATTTTTGGCGACTCCGCTGAGGACTGAAAATAATATCAAACCTGTATATATGTATGTTGTGTGAGTTGCTTTGTTGGACTTTATGGTTCTTCGTGGAAGACGTGCACCAGTCCTACAACCTAACGTAGACTAGATAGTAGGAGATCAAGAAGATATTGTTGCCGGTCTTAGACTTGTTGCTTGGCAAACCCGAAGAATGAACCAACAATATCACTAGGTTGATGAAGTACTGGAAGAAGAAGAAGAACTTGGTGAAATTATAAGAGAAAACATGCCTCATTTTGCTGAAGCTCAAGAGATAGTCTTTATTGAAGGAGTTGTTCCAGTGCCTAGGAGAGAAATACCTTTGCAAATCCAAGTAGTTCCTGACAATAGACCGAGGAATCCCGCTATCAGACCAAGAAATCAAGTCCTTGCATGACCAGCTCACCCTCATATTATCCAGTAAGTGGTTTGGTGACTCTGCTTGATTGTTCTTACTGTTACCATATTTATTTATGAAAGTGGGCTATGAAAAGATATACCTAAGAGGATAGATAAAGGGGTATCACTAATGTTGACTTTGATTTTCTTCATTCTCTAAACTTTACTCCTTTTCCTCCCACAAGAAGAGTCAGATCTTTGAGCAGACCATCTTCTCCCCCACCCACAAGAGGTTCTGCTAGTTCATCTTGTCAAAGATTGACTTTGCACGGTACTGTCTTGCCATTACAAGTAAATTTTCCCCCTTCTAATATGGCTCATCCTCAACCTCCACCTGTTCCATGGGGAGCTACTATTGGATCGCTTAGCCTTGGGGTGAATTTGCACGATTTACCTAGAGGGTCAAGTCAAATCTTACCAAAATTTAGGGGTGATGGGAAGGTTACTCCAGACGAACATATAAATGCTTTCTTTGCCACTTTCTCTATTTTAGTAGTTCACCATGAAGATGTGTTCGTTAGGCTATTTGTTGAATCTCTTGCTGACACTGTTGCCGAATGGTTTTATCATCTCCCTAATGCGTCTATTAGAGATTGGGCTTCTATGAGACACCAATTTCAAGATAGATTCAAAACTACTGACAATGAACACACATTGGTAGCTCAACTTTCCACCATGAAGAAAGAGATTCATGAGAAAATGAGGGAGTATGTATCCAAGTTCAACAGAATGGCAAATAGAATTCCTGCTAATGTCAAACCTGGTGATGGATTGTTGATGTGTTTCTTTGTCAATTCATTTCCCTTGATGTCAGTTATGCCATAAAGAGACAAGGAGTCCCTAGCTTGGCTGATGCTCAATTGTTAGCCATTTCTGTAGAAGATGATCTAATAACTGCAAGAAAATGGAAAAAAGAATTACAAACAAGTAAACCTTTAGCTGCTAATTCTACTGATCCTGTTATTCAGAGATTGGCAAATGACATTATCACTCTTAAGAGACAGATGCCTAAAAGCCCTTAGCAGTCTCCTCAAGTGGGTTATAATAGGACATTGTAGCTACTTGGCCCAACCTAAAGGTTAGCAATTGAAGGAGGACCCTCAACGAGTAAAAATAACCATATGGTATGCAAATTTCATCTTACCTTTGATCATGATGGGGCATCTTGTCTTGAGATGACGAGATTCATGCAAATGCTCTATATGAATGAGCATGTAGAAGAGCCACATGTGGAGTAACTTTCTACACCTAGTGATGCTGGTGTTAATTTCTTTGAATATGAGTTAGATGATGGAAGTGGAGAAGATGTTTTCATTGAACTTGATAATCCTAATTGTGCGGTGTTTACTAGAGGGCAACAAGTGCAGAAAGGACAACATCCTCACTAGAGGGTCAAGTAAAATCTTACCAAAATTTAGGGGTGATGGGAAGGTTACTCTAGAAGAACATATAAATGCTTTCTTTGTCGCTTGCTCTATTTTAGAAGTCCAGCATGTGAAGATGTGTCTGTTAGGCTATTTGTTGAATCTCTTGCTAACACTATTGCCGAATATTTTTATCATCTCCCTAATACCTCTATTAGAGATTGGGATTCTATGAGATGCCAATTTCAAGATAGATTCAAAACTACTGACAATGAACACACATTGGTAGCTCAACTTTCCACCATGAAGAAAGAGATTCATGAGCAAATGAGGGAGTATGTAGCCAAGTTCAATAGAATGGCAAATAGAATTCTTGCTAATGTCAGACTTGGTGATGGATTGTTGATGCATTTCTTTGTCAATTCATTGCCCCCTGATGTCAGTTATGCCATAAAGAGACAAGGAGTCACTAACTTGGCTGATGCTCAATCGTTAGCCATTGCTGTAGAATATGATCTGATAATGGCAGGAAAATGGAAAAATGAATTACAAACAAGTAAGCCTTCAGCTGCTAATTCTACTGATCCTGTTATTTAGAGATTGGCAAATGACATTATCACTATGAAGAGACAGATGCCTAAAAGCCCTTAGCAGTCTCCTCAAGTGGGTTATAATAGGACATTGCAGCTACCTGGCCCAACCCAAAGGTTAGCAATTGAAGAAGGACCCTCAATGAGTAAAAACAACCATATGGTATGTAACTTTCATCTTACCTCTGATCATGATGGGGCATCTTGTCTTGAGATGATGAGATTCATGCAAATTCTCTCTATGAATGAGCATGTAGAAGAGCTGCATGTGGAGGAACTTTCTACACCTGGTGATGCTGGTGTTAATTTCTTTGAATATGAGTCAGATAAGATGTTTTCACTGAACTTGATAATCCCAATTGTGTGGTGTTTACTAGAGGGCAACAAGCGCAGAAATGACAAAATCCTCAAAACCAACCTGGGAGCTCATCCTCTATGCCTAAGTATATTATGACACAATAGAGCAATACCAAGAAGGCAGAGAATGTTACACCCAGAGTTGTAGTAGGAGAGGTACCATCTACTTCATCTTCTGAAACTCTTGTCTTTAGTTCATTTGATAATGTTGAGTCATGTAAAAACACAAAAATTCAAATCTCACAATCTAAATACCTTAGGCTCAACCCATCTGAACTAGATAGATTGGTTAGATATGTTAGACAAGAACCGCCTCTCTCCAATTGTAATGCTCAAGTGTCTGATGAGACTGAAACACACATTAGCAACCAAAATTGTTCAAACTCCCACTCCCAAGACTCCAATCCTCAAAACCCATTCAAGAAACCGGAGCCTTTTTATATATCTTTATACATTGCTAGTTATAAACTTAGCAATTGTGTTATTGATTCTGGAGCTTCAGAGAATGTGATGACTGCCCAAGTTGCCAAAGCCCTAGGTTTATCATATACACCTTCTCATAGTAGATGCTTTTCAATGGATGGTTCCCCTGTACCTATCCTTGGCCAAATCAAAGATGCTCAAGTTGCTCTAGCTGCCTTTCCCAAGAAAAGGTTGAAGCTAACCATACTTGTAGCAGACATACCAACAAGTTATGGGATGTTGTTAAGCTGTAGTTTCTGCAAAGATTTGGGTGGTTAGATTCAAATGGATTGTTCACATGACCTGATACCTATAGATGGTAAGAAGGTTCATCTGAATCTGGAGCCTAAGGCCAAATTTACTGTACTAAAATCTGGAGACCCTTGAGCAGATATCATGTTTGTAGAAACTAGGCCTGACACTTACATGTGTACATCATCAAATGATGGGAATGTAGACCTAATCAGCCCTGATTTGATCAATGAATTATGGACCTTAGAGTTTGATGGTATTTTCCCTACCATAGGGTCAGGGGATGGGGTGGTTCTAATCTCTCCAGATGGTTATGTCTTTCCATTTTCCTTTAAACTTGAATTTGAAAATATAAATAACACCGCAGAATATGAGGCCTTACTGTTAGGTCTGGAACTAGCCAGGGAAAAGGGTGTGAAGTAGTTGAAAGTCAAAGGTAATGCTGAGTTGATTGTTAAACAAGTAAGGAAATTGTATGCAGTTAAAAATGGTAGACTGAGGCATTACTGGAATAGGGTGTGGGACTGTATTGAAAACTTTGATGCCTTTTCTATAGAGGCAATACCTAGAGAATAGAATACTAGGGCTGATTCCTTAGTCATTTCAGCATCCCTCCTCTTACCGCATCTAGATTTCAAAGATAAGTCATATAGGATTGAAGTGGTATACAAGCCTAGTGTTCTTGACAATGTTAATCACTGACAGGTTTTTAATTCTAATCAACAGATTATTTTATTTCTTGAAAAGGCTGAATCTTTTGCCAGTGTGTTCTTTAAGGGTAGTAATGATGAGAGTAATGATGTGTTGGAAGGAGAAAAGAATTCCCTGAATGATCATAACTTAGAAATTGTTCAACTGAAAGGGAATAAAATTCCTAAAGGTCTAGTCTCACTTGAAGATCTTTTCAATCGACATGGTCAGTACCTTAAGAAGAAGAGTAAAGTTTCCATTACAGCTTCGACTGATTATGATCAGGTGAATATTGGGATGGAGGATAATCCAAAGATTGTGTGTATTGGAAAATGTTGTTCTCAGAAAGAGAGGGAACATTTGATTTCTTTGCTCATTAGGTATAAGGATGTTTTCGCATGGTGTTATGCTGATCTAAAGAAATTCAGGAATGGAGAAATTCAACACCATATTCCATTGAAGCCTGGCACTATACCCTTCAGGCAAAAACATAGAACTTACAACCCAAAGATAGCCGAGGCTATTTTTAATGAAATTGAAAAGATGCTAAACCAAAATTATGTACCCCATTCACCACTCTACCTAGGTGGCAAATATTGTACTTGTTAGGAAAAAGAATGGAGAGATCTGGATTTGCATTGATTTCAGGAATTTGAATCAAGCCTCCCTGAAAGATAACTACCCCTTACCAGTAATGGATCATATCTTACAAATTGTGTCTTTTTCAGAGATGATGTCTATGCTCGATGGATTCTCAGGGTATAACCAAATTGAGGTGGCTCAGGAGGACCAACACAAAATAAATTTTACTACCCCAATTGGTGTCTTTGCTTATAAAAGAATGCCTTTCAGTCTTATTAATGCTAGAGCCACATTTCAAAGGGCAATGGATCTGACCTTTGGTGACTTGAAGAAAAAAATAATTGTGGTTTATCTTGATGATTTAACAGTCTTCTCTAAGAAAAGAGCTGAGCACTTGCATGATTTGGAGGTAGTTCTGCAGCGTTGCAGGGAACATGGCATTTCTTTAAATCCAAAGAAGTCAATCTTCATGGTTACAGAAGGGAAGCTGTTGGGTCATATTGTCTCAAAGAATGGGATAAAGATTGATCCAAAGAGAGTCAGGGCAATTCAGAAATTGAGTTTACCTACGACCAAGAGTAACACAAGATCCTTTTTCGGTCAGGTAAACTTTCTAAGAAGATTTGTTCCAAACTTTGATGAGTTGACTAGGCATATTGTAGAAATGATAAAAAACCATCCTATCTTTAAGTGGAATATCAAAGGTAAGAAAGTATTTGAGGACATTAAAGTAGCTATTGCTAATGCACCCACACTTGTACATCCTGACTTTTGAAAAGATTTTATAATCTATTGCTATGCTTCTGAGCACACTCTGTTAGCTATTTTGCTACAAAAGAATGAATAGGGGATAGAGGCTTCCATTTCCTTCATGAGCATGCCATTAAAGAAACATGAATTGAAATACTCCTCCTTAGAGAAGCATGCATATGTTGTGGTGAAAGCTTTAAAAAGCTTTAGATTTTATGTCTTGCATTCACATGCTGTTGTTTATGTCCCAGAATCAGCTGTAAAGAGTATCCTTACTCAGTAGGAAATTGGATGTAATAGTAGAGGAGCATGGATAGCCAAAGTTCAGGAGTATGATATTGAGATCAAACCCACCAATTTGGTTAGAGGCGAAGGGTTGTGCAATATGATTGCTGAGAACAAGGTTGACGAAGGTGAAGAATTGCCCCTAGTACTTTTCACTTGCAATACTGATGATTGGTTTTCTAATGTTTCTTATTTCTTAACTTATGGTGAATGTCCATCTCACCTCTTTTCCAAAGAAAGGAGAAATTTAAAACTCAAGGCAAATAAATATGTCCTCTAGGGAGGTAACCTATATAAAAGGGGAATAGATGGAACATTTCTGAGATGTGTAGACAAGGGACAACAGAAGAAACTGTTAGAGACTTTTCATGATGAAATCTATGGAGGACACTTTTTAGCATCAGTGACTACCTTTAAGATACTAAGGCAATGTTTTTACTGGCCTAGTATGTTCAGAGATGCCTACAATTAGGTGTCTAATTGTGAAAATGCTTAAAGTTTGTAGGTAGACCTTAGTTAGCTACCTTGCCTTTGAGACCAGTGGTTATAGATGAACCATTTCAGCATTGAAGGTTGGACTTCATTGGACCTATTAATCCTAATTCTAGTGCTAGACATACTCATATCCTGACAACAACAGATTATTTTACCAAGTGGGTAGAAGCAATTCCAGTAAAGAATACTACTTCTGAGGTAGTTTGCACCTTTCTTAAAGAAAACATTTTAGTTAGATTTGGTGTTCCTAAGAAGCTGGTGACTGAAATTCTTCTAGTTTCTCTTTTGCTAAGTTTACTCTTTTCTGCTATGACTTTGGTATTAGCCTTGCCCATTCATCTGATTATTACCCATAGGGCAACAGGCAGGCTGAATCAAGTAACAAAAATCTCATTTCTATTGTCAAAAAGCTAGTAGAGGAAAATCAAAAGAGATGGCATAAGACCCTGTATGATGCTCTTTGGGCTGATAGAATTACATATAAAATAGCTATAGGTATGCCACCTTTTCAACTGGTGTATGGTGTTGACAATGCGATTCCTATTCCCTTGGAATTGTCTCCTTTAAATTTGCAGAAGGCAATTGAAGATGAGTAGTTTCAATCAGCATTGGAGAAGAGGATATTGTATTTGAACCATCTAGAGGAGCAAAGCGAAATTGTTGCAGACAGAATTGCCAAACATCAATAGACTGTGAAGAAGATGTTTGACAAAAAATCTAAACAGAGGAACTTTGTTGTAGGGGATTCTGTGCTTTTATGGGATGGGAGGAGAGAACCAAAAGGAGCCCATAAGAAATTTGATTCCTTGTGGAAGGGACCTTTCAAGATTAGAGAAGTTATTGGAGAAAATGTATTCTTGTTGGCTTATCCGGATGGAACATCACCGCCTCTTGCCCACAATGGGCAAGATTTGAAATTATTTGATTGGTAGTATCTTTGAGTCTTGTCTTGTACCATAATTTCTTTCTTTGTTTTTCTTTTGTGTGTGTTGTTCTATTTTTGGTGTGACTCTATTGCCCCTGGAATAAGGCTTGTTTTCCATGGTTTGTCTAGATTCTTTGTGTCCTCCGTAGTCCTTGTCCCCAATTAGAGCCCGTTGTTGTCCCATTTTTGGAAAAATGTACTAAGTGTTTATATCTTAGCCTTTTGTCCGCTTTATATGTGCTACTTCTTGCTTTACATCCTGAGTCCAACTTTATTTAGTCATATTTCAAGTCATCGGCGATTCTTTGCATTCTTGAATCAAGTCGGTGAGTTCACAAGTTCTTGAACTGCTTGACTTGCTGACTTGCGTGAGTAGTCCATTTCTTGAGTATTCCTTTATGTCTCAGTGTTGTGAAGTCTCTTTGTTGTTGGGAGGTCGGGAGTTCCTTGAACTTCTGAACCCCTGACTTGGAGTTCAAAACTTCAATTCTTGCCCGATTGCAAACTTTGAAGGACTTGTTACAGTGTTTTTGCTGCACTGGCGCATTGTGTAAAGGAATGACACTTGTCACTTTGCATTTAATTGGAAGTACGTGAAAAAATAGTGGCACAGTCTTCAGAGGGAAACTCGAGGCATGTATTAATGAGTTTAAAGGTTAAATTCACCGCTAGAATTTAATGTTCTCCATAAGTGAACTTATGTGAAGTGACATTGATAAATTCTTCATCCCACCTAAAGTTGTGTCATTTCACAAAGGGAATGTGTTGCAGAGTGTTAAACAACTAGCTTGCTACGTGCGGGATATCAGCATAACTCCATTCTCACAGGTCAGCACGATTAACAACTCTATCTCTTTCTTGTTCTACTCTGTTATAAAAGCAAAACACTTTCTTTGGGGAGTTAGAAAATTTCCATTTTCATGTATCTGCATAAAGAACTTCCTGTCAGTGCTTTGCATTACCCTGTATTACTTGCGTATGTTTCAAAGTCTCTTGTGTTTTGGTTCCTCAAGTATATGAAGATGAAGTTCAAATTTCAAGGAGTCCCCATGGCCTCTATAGTGGAGAATGGTTTGTCTAGGGTGAGAGATACCAACTTAGGCTATGTTGATTTGGAAGACTTCTGGGGAAGAATGTAGTCTGAGAATCAAACTCCATTGGTGAGAAAGATTGTTAGTAGTGGTTTGGATAAAGCTGGAGGTTTTCCACTCACCGTGCATTGTCCTGAATTGATAGTGGCATGTACCAATGGCTATTTTCCTGAATCTCAAGAGATAAAAACCTCTAATGGTGCTGTTGTGGCAAAAACTGATTCTGAATATGTCACCCTAGCTCTGAATTTGGAAGAACACGAAGACAATGTTGATGTTTCTGTGTCTTTTGCTTGGAATTACTATAATGAAAGAAAAGATTGGTGTCGTACATGTATTGCTAAGAACTGGTTGGAAATTGAAAAGACTAGGAAATCTCAGCTTCCTACCAACCTAAAAAGGAGCCATTTTAAGAAGAAAATTTTAGAAATGATAACTTTGCTGAGCAGAGTAGTTGAGAACCCATAATCAGATATTTTCAAGTTTTGGACGTGCAGATTCATTTTTTTTCAAAGAAAAAGGTGCTAATGCACTTGAACTATATTGATAATAGGAGAATAATTACAAAGCTTGATACATAGTCTTCAATCCAAAAAGACATTCAGATGCCAAAATTAGGTAGGAAAAGAAATAGCCCAGAAGTAAAAACCCCCATCCCAGAAGAAACATAATACCAGGAAGAATAGAGGCAAGCCCATGAAACAATGATGAAGTGTAGAAGCCTCTGAGATAGTAGATCAAAAAACAACCTGGCGATACATAACATAATTAAGTAACATAGCTGGTATCAAACAAAGCGTAAGCAAAAAACCATAAGCATGATCAAACCCTAATCACAGACCCAAGTTTAAGTCTTCAACAACTAAACCCTGCTGAACTGGATCCACAAGAGCTTCCTCATCATGCACAGGTGGAGGTGGTGGTAGAGGGTGGAAGTGTAAGAGAAAGGAGAGTGCCTAAAAACACCTCCCTAGAAGCATCCTCCAATTTTGCACCCAAATCTCGGCCATGGCAGTGGAAGCTATTATGCATAGACATGGTACAATGATTCTGAAGGCCATGAAGGAAAGCGGTGTAAACACAATGCACTGAGGGCCTATTAAAGAGCTCTTTGTAAGGGAATAAACCACCCACTGGAGCAGATCCCAAATGCAATTCATACTCTTCAACAACTTCATTAAACTTATCAACCAGGAGGAAGACATCCTGCACAAAGATGAGACCAAGATTTCTCACCAGATGGGTACTTTGTATCAGGTCCATAGCATTAGACAAGAAATGGGAGACAACTTGTGAGGGGTAAATAGTGCTCAGAAACTGAAGAACCTCACGACCACAAACTTTGACAATTGCTCTTTCCACTGGCTCACCATAGATCTTGCACACTTCCGCCATGGCCTCAAATATATACACCTAAAAATGACATGACTCTGTCCAAATAAATATTCTTACTATTTATTTAAGTGTAATTCCTCTATCAATAAATAAATAAATAAATTTATTTATTTGATTCATATTCTTCCAACAATTAAATAAAATCAATTTATTTAATTAAATTCCTAAATTCTTCTAATGTCCTCCAACAAATTAAATGGTACTAATTATTTAATTAGTTCTTCCATATTCATTCTAAATTAAATAATACCAATTCTTTAATTGTTTCTTCCAATAATATCTTCTCTAAATTTAAATAAATCAAATATTTATTTAAGTTGTCCATTTCTTCTAAAAATTGAGTTATCTCTAAATATAATTCAATCCTTGTCCACATGTAATTGAATATTCCAAATATTTAATTGAGCTAAATATCCTCTCATCCTCATGCAATATTTATTCTCTAGTTCTAATCAGTTAACTCTTCTATCTATTTTGTTAATTGATTTATCTCTTCAGTTAACTCATTCTTCTATTTTATTAATTCCTCTCATGCAAAATAGAGCAAGACACATGTCTTCTTCTGATTTGTGCACCTCTCTCAACTGTTCTCAACCGTTGATCTTCTCATTCTTTCTATACTGTTGATCTTCTCTCTCCCAAGCCTATAAATACAACCCTATTCCTCCATTTCAATCATCCAAGATTTTAGTAAACTTACTCTACAGGAATTATAGTGCGCCTTTGGCACCAAACCATTCCATAGCTTGCGATCACCCTTTTATCATTGTAATTGTGTTGAAGAATCTCTTCATTGCAAATCTATCATAGCCATTCCCACTTGACATCTTAGAAAATAGCAACGAAGTGTACCTTCTGAGGGCCATATTCATATGCAAGATCATTTGAGATAGGCAACCAATGGAAGCCACGAAGTAAAGAGGTTTGCAAGGTTTGAGTTCTTTTTTTGTTTGATCTTCTTTGTTTCTTATTTCATTGAGTTATTGGGTATTATTGATATCATTGATATACATGCACAATTTTCCCTTAAAATCCTATGCAGAGTATCAATGTTTACAAGTAAAAGCTCGTGATCCCTCTGTGATAGGTAAAAAATCAGGTTAATAAGATCAAGCATAGCCATGAAAACCTAACCCTACCATCATCAAAGAATCTAATCCAAATGAAATCAAAAGCATGCAATTCAAGCACAATATCACCTAGATTATGTGATTCCTTGTTTATGATGTGGATTGCTTCTTCAACAATGAACAATTATGAAGATAAAAGCTGCCATGATGGATGGATAATAATGATGATGAGCTCAATGGATGCTATGAATACAAGTGCTCAATATGCTCAAGATGATAATGTAGACACTATATAAATGCTGGATTGTTTGTGTGGAATGAAAGGGTGTTTATGTAGAACTCAATCAAAATCAATCAATGGTGGAGATTCGGTGGCTATGTGAATGGCTAAGATTAGAGGATGGACATAGGTGAATGTGTAGATGACAAGTGGAGGGACGATAGGGCTTATGTATGACCGTGTACATAAAAAGTACTACATGTGAAGGATATTAAATAAAAGATGTAGTACCACATATCTTTTTTAAATGAAAGAGGCACACATGTCGGCTCATGAGATAAATGATAAGAGAAATTAATTAAATAAATACAATTTATTTAATTAATTGGAAAGTGGGTTTATGAAAGGAATTTTTAATTAAATAAATAAAATTTATTTAATTAAAAATAGATAGAAAGAGGATAATTAAATAATTAAAGATTGTTTAATTATGGCTTAGAGGAAATAGCTAATGAATTAATTAAATAAATATAAATTTATTTAATTAATAGAAGAAATAGATGTGTTAGGGATATTGCTCAAGTGTGTTAGACAAATGCAGATGATGTGTAATGCAATGTTTAATATTAATGATAATGAGTCAATTTTGGGTGTCTACATTTTGTCCCTCTTTGATATAATGTTCAATAGAGCGTTGTGTCAAAGAAGATACGATATGCCTTCAATAAACAAGGTTATGCCCCAGTGTAACTGGCAGGTAAGCTAACCAGGAAGGGCTAGGTTGGCTTGCGATAGAAGAAAAGCTAAGACACAAGGTTGACACGAAGAAAAAAGGGGTTGGGTGGGAAAAAATGGGATGAGGCAGAAGAACAGAGGCTTTGGTATAGAAGAATTAGGGTTTGGATAGGGCTATTAGTAGGTTCTGCAAGGGCAAATAGGCTCATTTGTGCTCATTTGCTTATAGAAATCTAGAGCTCCTTAGAGTTGGTGTGCGACAAGAATTAGAGAGCTATCAGGATGGTGATTCCATGCAGAGATCATCGTGCCGAGTGAGTGAGGACACATGGATGACCAAAGGGAGCAGGCATACCGGTATGTATCGAAACTTTTGCTAAAAGCATAATTTTGATAGGCTAGAAGTGTCATAAATGCACACACATCACCATAAGCGACTAGGTTTTAGGATAGGCAGTTCAGGTCTCTTAGGAAGAGAAACAAGTTGCTTAAGGTAGTTAAGGTTGCTTTTAGGCACGGCTTAGTCGCATAGGGAAATAACAGGTCGCTTCTAGTCAGCTAGGCAAACATAGGCAAAATGTGCATATAAATAAACGCAAGTCACTTATGGGCTAAAAATAGGCGCATACATAGGTTCAACTCGCGTGTAAAGAAAAGATGCTCACTTGTAGGATATAGGTTGCTTATAGGCTAAAGGTGGACGCATATAGAAACATAGATCGCACTTAGTCAATAAGGAGTCGCATAGGTAAAATAGCTCGCATATGGGCGAGAAATAAGTGCATGTAGTAAAATAGGTCGCTTGTGATCAACAGATAGGCGCATATGGAAAAATGAGTCACTTATAGTAGATTAAAGCTACTATAGCAGTAAATGATCCAATTTATAGCAGTTGTATGTAGTGTAAGGAACTGACATGATGAATGAAATGATGTAGGATATACTACCGCCTTTGTTATCATGAAAGCCACATCCTAGGGATTTATGGTTAGTGCGATTGCTGGATGTAGAGGAGTGGCTAGTGTTAGATATCCTCAGGTTAGAGCATGTGTCGAGATTGGAGCTAGTGTATGCACATCGAGGACTGATGACGGCGATGGTGGAGTGATGGAGGAGCGAGCATAGTTATTTCTTGTTACTGACAGGAGAGGCTACGATCACACTAGAGGATGTGTTTCAGATTCTACGAATTCCTATAGATGGGGACTGAGTAGATTATGATCCTGATATGGGTCCAACTGCATTCAAGAGATTGTTCAGGACACCAAACATTAGAGTAGAGGGCTTAGAGATTCCTATGGTGAGGATGGAGGAGTTATGTGATAGACTGCAATGAGTGGTAGTAGCAATTATCAGATGGCTAGTGGGAGATAGACAAGCGAGAGGGTTTCCAGTAGGATGGGGGATAGTGATGGAGGAGATGTTCTCATATGGGACGAGATATGTGTGGCCGAAGTGTGTTCTTGGACAACTCTATCATTTCCTGCATGATTGTGCATATATGTTCGGGGCGCGTATGTCTGCAAGAGTTACAGTTTTGCATGTGTGGGCTTATGAGCATATTCTAGTGACGAGACCAAAGGGATGGGTGGATAGAGCAGTAGGAGAGCCTTATGCTAGGATGTATAGAGGAGCGTTGATATACTGGCAGCGCAAAGGACTAGTTTACTGGAGGAGGATGTTGGATGAGGTAGATAGATTTATATGGAGGCCATGGCTGGGATGTAAGAGATGGGATGAGGAGGATACTGAGCTTGTCTATGCTAGGCAGGCAAGATATGTTTTTGGACGTGGGATATACATTATAGAGCGCTATTTGCCTGAGAGGGTTGTGTATGAGGAAAATTGACTATGATAAACTAACAAAATTAAAAACCAATAACATAAAGAGAACAAATCTAAATAAAAGCCATTATTAATAAATCAATTAAACACGAAAGCTTTTACCAAGATTTGTATTGTTCCCTTTGGATGAATGTGGATTGCTCAATAGTATTGCAAAACCATGTTTGCAACAAGCAAGCAGAGTGCTCAAAAGATCAATGTTAAGAGATCGTAAAGTTGCTCAATCGATGCGATGTACGCTCAAAGCACTATTAAGTATGCCCGAGAATAAGTGATCGAAGAGGATTTGTGAAGGAGATGAGGGGGGTTTATATAGGTTTCAACATAGATTGATCAACGGTCCAGATAATTCAGAAGAATCAATGGAGGAGATAAAACAAATAACCATGATGAATGTGCACACGACATGTGTCAATCCATAAGGATATTTTTATTAAGAAATGATGAAAACAAGATTGAATGAATAGATAACTCAACTTGTAATTTTGCCTTTTTTAGAGTTCTAAAAATAAGACTGATTGTGCACATGAGTTAACAAGATATTTTAAGAGGAATTGGAAGATAACTGAAATTAAATAAATAAATTTATTTATTTAGTTGTGCATGATTGAGGAACAGAAGATTAAAAATAAAATTTTTGATTTTATTTATTTTTAGGGGAAAAAGCAAATTAAATAAATAAATTTATTTAATTGTTTGTGCAAGATTAGAGGAATATGAAGATTATAAATAAAATATTTGATTTTATTTATTTTTAGAGGATTGAGACAATTTAAATAAATTTGCATGATTTATTTAAATTTAGAAGAACCAGTGATTTAATTAAATAATGTAGAATTATTTAATTGTAGATAAGAGAGAATTTTGTGATGAATTAATTAAATAATTGGATTTATTTAATTAACAGAGACTTGAAATTTGAAAGAAGATAATGATTTAATTAAATAATATAAATTATTTAATTAATGGAGACTTGAAATTTGAAAGAGGATAATGATTTAATTAAATAATTAAAATTATTTAATTAATGGAGACTTGAAATTTGAAAGAGGAATTTAATTTAATTAATTAAATGAATAGAATTTATTCAATTAATGTCGAATTCTAGGAGTTTTGGAAGAATTTGATGAAATTATCTAAATAATTAGATTATTTAATTAACGTTGTAATGCAGGTGATGCTCCAGATTAGACGAAATGCAAGTAGTGCGATGACTTGGTCATTTTAGGGTGTCTACATTTTGCCCCTCTTTGGTGCAATGCAGTTTACAACGTTGCGTCAGAGAAAACGGTTGTTGAAGACATGATACAATTTTTGATGCCCCAGTGTAGGTAGTTGCCCTAGCATATGCCCCCTCGAGCGGAAAGACAGGGAAGCGATAGAAGGACTGGGTTGATGGTCGACTAGAAGAGTGGGTGACGAGATTTGAAGGAAAAGCATCATGGGTTGGGAAGAAAGAAAAAAAAAAAGAGGGAGGGATGCTATAAATAGGTCCCATGGGGACCACAATCCTCATTTGCACACTAGGAGCTTCTAAATTTAGAGAATAGAGCCTCCAAACTTAGTGTGAGAGAGTTGAGTGGAAGGAGCTGACAGTGAGGAGAGATGCCGATTCCAGCGCACAGGCATCGGGCGGAGCGAGTGCGGACATATGGGAGGCCAGCAGGAGCTCCAGCAGCGGTAAGTGTCCAAAAACCTCATTTTAGTTTGATGTTTTAGGGCAGTTTAGGGCTAGGTTTAGAGAGGTCAATTAGGTCAGCCAAAAGCACTTTAGGAGAGTATGGCGCTATTGGCGGTCGGGTGAGGCACTTTTGGCACGCCGCAACGCTTCTGGTAGGTAAGTATAGCATGGTTGGAAGCGATAGCAAAAATCACGTCGCCTTTGGTAGCACAGTGAGGCGCATTTGGCAGGATAGTGAGGCACACTTGTAGAACAAGTCACACTTGGTATAGAAAGCAAAGCGCCTTTGTAGGAACAGTAAGGTGCTTGTGGTAACACAGTGGAGTGCCCTTGTGGAAAGAAAAGTGCCCTTGGTTTGGGTAGAAGAAGAGTCTAGTTAGGGTTGATCGTGGAGGTGCCCACTTAGGTTAGAGCAAGGGAAGAGTTGGGCCTAGGGTTTTTATGTCACTAGGGAAGAAGTTGGTAGGGTTTGAGTGATATGGTATAAAAGAACTGACAAGTGGTTGTTTGGATGCAGAGGATTATGCCGCCATTGATGTCGTGAGAGCGACACCACCCTATAGCACATGAGGTAGTCTAGCTGACGTGGGAGGAGGACGTGTTCCTAGAGCACACGGGATTGTGGCATGTGGCACACTTGACACACATTAGGGTGAATCTCACCCTAGTGACAACAGTGGTGGAGAGATTTCGCAGTGAGACAGGCTCGTTTCACTTTCTGACAGGGGAGACAACAGTGACGCTGGAGGATGTGTATCGCATCTTGAGGATTCAGATTGATGGAGAGAGAGTGGACTTTGACTTGGCGCGGGGCGAGGCAGGCTTGGTAGAGGTCTTCTACATAGATGACCTGAGGATAGATGACGGGGAGATTCGATGGGCAGACGTCCCATGACTCTGTGATAGGATCAGGTGGATAGTTGCTTCACTGGTTGGTGGCTTCATGTGCCTCGACAGGCGGTCGAGAGGACTATTTGTGGGATGGGGCACAGTACTATTGGGGATGTTTACACATGGTACATAGTACGCATGGGGGCCTTGCATGCTAGGGAAGCTATATCGAGACATGCACGACTACGTGTATAGGAGGGGCCGCAGTCTCTCAGCAGGGGTGACTTTAATACAGGTGTGGGCGTGGGAGCATATCCTAGTGATTAGACCCATGACACAGCACCACCGGGAGAGGGGAGAGCCATACGCATTCCTATATGAGGGAGTGATCACACACAGGAGGCTGGGATCTGTTAGCCACTGGAGGCGACAAATCAATGAGATGGACCTATTTGTTTGGAGGCCATGGTTACTTTGCGAGGAGTGAGAGGATGAGCACGAGCAGCTTATGTATTGCCACTAGGCTCGCTACCTCTTCAGGAGACAGACATACACTATCAAGAGATACTTGCCAGAGTGGGTACTTAGACAGTTTGGATTACCCTAGGGGCTACCAGTGGGAGAGGTGACGCATGCTAGGACATGATGAGAGGTTGGGGACTGGGATGCAGAGATTCTAGTAGCGACAGCATTGGCAGAGGTACGAGGACTTGTCCCCGTGAGATGGGATTGGGACACAGGACTGGCAGATCTGGGGACACTGCCAGAGTACGACAGGTATTGGTAGACACACAGGTCAGTGAGATTGACTACACCATGTGTGGCAGGGGCAGTGGGGGAGGTACTAGTCCCAGGTGTAGAGGCCAGGATGAGGTGATAGGCCAGAGAGGTGAGACAGCAGGCAGTTGGAGAGGCCAGCGGCCAACAGGCAGACATGGAGATGGCTGCAGAGGGGGATCCAGTCGTAGAGATTGATTTACAATGGGCCGAGCGGCTGCTACATGAGGAGATAGCCCGGAGGACTCGACTAGAGCTCTGAATGGTACGGTTGAGGAGAGACAGGGATACGGTGAGGGCCGAGGTGAGATAGGCCAAGGCCTTAGCCCAGGTTTAGATACAGGTAGCAGCAGCAACATAGATAGCCGTGGGGCACGTACAGGCATAGCTACAAGTCCAAGCATAGGCACAGATACAGGTACAGGTACAAGTGCCAGCTGCACTAGCAGTAGACGACGGGTAGCTAGCCCAGGTGATGAGGGAGAGAGATGCAGAGGTACAGCTACAACTGACAGCAGAGGCCACACTTCATAGAGTGAGGTAGGAGAGGGATGAGGCACGCCATGCACTAGGTGTAGATCAGAGGACCTTATACAACGAGCTCGTCTGCATGTAGGGAGAGCTAGTGTTAGCAGGGAGAGAGGTGGAGTACTACAGGGGGCTCTACGTGGGTGCAGTGCCAGCAGCTCAACAGGCACCCAGTTACAGAGACAGGAGCAGATCCGGGGCATCCAGGTCCCGTAGGACAGGGTAGTCATTGTCCTCAATTAGAGGACTAGGGGTGACACCAGGGGGAGGAGGACCAGCAAGGGGACCTGCACCGAGCACAGGTGGGGGATAGGGGCCACAGCAGGAGGGCAACTCTACCCACTAGAGCATGCACATTTGTATATTGTATCATTTTGTATCATTTTGGAGTGATGCCTGCGTGCATCCTTATGTATATTTTATGGGCTCTTGATAGCCTTGATGTACTATATTGATGTATATATGGACTTACTGATGTAGACACATACATTTTGTATTATGGTGACCTATACATGATATATATGATGATCTATTTTGCTCATTGATGGTCATGTTTGTATATATGCACTTCTTGATGTCATGGATGTGATGATATGTATGTATGATTATGGATTTATGTGATGACATATACTGCGTATATGATGATTATAGATGTCATGATGCTTATAGATGTATGATGATAGAGATGTTATGACTTGTGATGACCTGATGTAGATGCTATGACTAGTGATATCTAACATGTGGGTTTTGCAGATATGCACCAGAGAGAAGAAAAGGAGGAGATGGAAGACAAAGACTGTTGATCGATCGTTGCAATGAAAATGATATAAAGGTTGTGGGAATGGATGAATGAGCTTGTTGCATTGGTTTCACAAATGTTTATAAAGAGCAATCCTTATTTTTGATATAGCATGTGGATAGTTCACCACCAAGGTATAAAAGACCAAGGTGCAGTAATATCCGAGTGCATGGATGTTGACTCTGCAAGCAAGCGGTTTGAACTTAGATCCTTTAGACATAATATGACCTTGTTGGTACATGTGCCTGAGCCATAGTCTTGAACATAAAATAAACTTCAATACATGCAAATGCAAGAAGAGTATTAAATATGTAAGATGATAGGTCGTAACACACACAAGATAAATAGAATGCTAAGAAAGATACTAAAGATCATTCCTCAAACACGGCACACAAAAGCAATGACTATGCCCCCAATCCATACTGCATCGCAACATACTAAGATTATAGATAAATCAAGTTAGTCTTGAATAGGTAATGGAAAAGGAACAAAAGATAAACCATAAAGTAAATTGACTGACTTATAAAGTAAACATACAGCCAACATATTCTCTTTCCAAAGAGGTTGCTCATGATAGATTGGATAGGAAAGATAACAGCCTTATCGTAGGAACTCTGTGTCCATTAAAGGGGGCCATCTACCTAAAAAAAGACAATGTCTCGCTGCAGGAAATGCCACATGTCGTAGGAGACGCGTGTGTTGGTCTCGACAATGGAACACTCTGCAGAAGATAAACTTGTTGATCTGGTGTTTTGGTTAAGTTGGAATTAGCTGATGTTGGCAATCGAAAGAGGACAGTAGATGACTCTGGAAGTAAGTTGCTTTGCTTCAGGTTTGCTAAGAATTTTTGCTTTGAAAGGATGTGGTTGTTTGCTGCTTAAGCTAGTCAAGTCGAGGCAAATGGATTTTGATGAACGAAAGACTAGAAAGGATGACACGGTAATGGGTTGAATGGGTGGAGAATGATGAATCGTATGTGCCTGAGTACTGAATACATCCTTCATATTCTAGACTGCCTACATACCCTGTATCCATGGGATCAAGGCACATTTACGATGGAAGATGAAAGATGATAATATGTAGTTCTGGATAGAGTGATGAGATGGGTCAAGGTGAAAGGAGGAGATCTTATGTACCTGAGTACTGGAAACTTCCTTCATATTCCAGACTGCCTACATACCCATATCCATGGGATCAAGGTACCTTAAGAGTGAAATGAGATAATATGTAGTTTTGGTTCCTGTGATGATGTGGGAAAAGTGTTGAGAAGACAACAGCCTTATCATAGGCGCAATGTGTTCGTTAAAGGGTGTTATCTACAGAAATGAGAAAGATTGAAGTGATTGTGAACCACAAACAAGGAACCACCCCTAGACTTAGGTTAAGGAAGGAACTGCCCCCATTCCGGTAGAGGAATTTGCATAGGTGACTGATGAAGCAGACACAAAAAGTTTGACCTAGGACAAGACAGTACAAACTGTTGACACAAATCAAGACGTGGGATGACAATGATGGACATTGACAAATTTCCAAGCTATACTAGATAGGGAGATGGAAATGCAAACAAGGTCAATGGTTTTATTATGGATGGAGGAAGTGAAATGCATTGTGTCAACAAGAAATGAAGAAGACTCGATAGACGATGGTTGCTGACTCTACACATAGCACTTGTTTGCCAGGTTTTCACTATGGTACTTATCCAAGGTGCCTGTTTACTAGGTTTTCACCAGAGGATGAATTTTTTTTTTTTGGGAATACTCTAAGGATCAGGCATAGAACTTCTTGAGATGGACACTATTAAGTGGCTCATCTAGAGGAATGCCATCAGGTGTAGCTAAAGTATAAGCTCCTGATCCATATGCTGCTGTGACAATAAAGGGGCCTAACCAGTTAGGCTCAAACTTGCCCTTCTTTTCTCGATCTGCTTGATTTCTCTGATTCTCTTTGAGTACAAGATCTCCAACTTGAAACCGTCTTTCTTTGATCTTTTTTTTGTAATTATGCCAGAGGTGGTTTTGATAGACATGGAGATGATTAAGCGCTGCAAGGCGCCTCTCATCTAGTAGTTCGAGCTCAGCTAATCTGGAAGTGCGATACTCTTCTCTGCCGATCAGGTCCTATGTGGATACTCTAAGGGATGGGATCTCAACCTCTATAGGTAGGATGGCTTCAGAGCCATAGACCAAGGCATACGGTGTGGCACCAGTTGGTGTTCTGATACTAGTGCGATAGGCCCATAGGGCGGGATTGAGTTGCAAGTGCCAATCACGACCAGCTTCATTGACCATTTTCTTGAGGATCTTGAGAATGGTCTTATTGGAAGCCTCAGCTTGGCTGTTACTCTGCAGATAGTAGGGAGTTGAAAAGTGATGTTGGATATTGTACTGTGTGCACAAGGCACATACATCTTGGTTCTTGAATGGTCACCCATTATTAGTGACAATGGCTTGGGGAATACCATACCGGTAAATGACGTAGTTAAGGATAAACTTGGCTATTTGCTTACCAGTGATATAGGTCACGGGAATGGCTTCAATGCACTTCGTGAAATACTCAGTGGCAGTAATAATGAATTTATGGCCATTGGATGAGGATGGGTGGATTTGTCCTACGAGGTCGAGACCCGATTGAGAAAAAGGCCATGGAGTTGTCACAGGTTGTAGTTCATGAGCTGGTACGTGAATTAAATCTCCATGCTGCTGGCATTGTAGACACTTCTTAGCAAATTGTACAACATCTTGTTCTATTGTAGGCTAGTAGTAACCTGTTTTGAGTATCTTCTTCGCGAGATTAGGACTAGTAGAATGTGCACCACAGACACCTTTGTGTATGTCTCGTAAGGTAGCTTTGGCTTCTTCCACGTTAAGACATCGTAAGAGGATACCATCGAGACTCCGGCGATAAAGTTTATCACCCAAAATGGTGTAATGGGAGGATCGACGGATAAAGGTTTTGCGTTGGGTGGATGATAGGTCAGAGGGAAAGGTATTGTGTTTAAGGTATTCATAGATGTCTTCGTACCATGGGGAATTGGGACCAACAAATTCGCAGATGATTTCAGTAACGGGAACATTGACAGCTGGTATCAACAACTGTTCGATCAAGAATTCACATTTCTGTGTATTAGTAGGCATGTCTATAAGTGACCCTACAGAAGCCATAGAATTTGTAGCCTTGTTATGCTCTCTTGGAATTTGCTCAAATGTGATGCTAGCAAAGTGTGGTTTGTAGGCATCCACTAGTTGCTTGTAGGGGACCAACTTTTCATCTTTTGTTTGGTACTCATCTGTGACTTGGTGAATGACTAGCTATGAGTCTCCATATACTTGTAATTCTGTGATGTCCCATTGAACTATTATATTGAGACCTATGAGGAGCGCTTCATATTCGACGATGTTGTTAGTGCAAGGGAATGCAAGCCAATATGACTTTAGAATATAGTCATTTTGAGGTGTGATGAATAAGATGTCGGCCCCTGATCCATGATGTGTGTAGGAACCATCAAAGTACAACTTCCACATTATTGAGTTAGAAAGAGTGAATAGATTCTCATCCTTAGAAAGTCTGCTACCATAGGGTGTGTATCTGTCATGGGTGCTTCTGCTAGTTGATCTGCTAGGGCTTGTCCTTTGATTGCTTTACGGTCTGTATACTCAATGTCAAACTCACTAAGGATCATGACTCATTTAGCTAGTCTGCCTGTAAGAGCTGCTTTTGCTAGTAGATACTTCAATGGATCAATTTTGGCTATAAGATTTGTGTGTTGGTTCAGCATGTAATGCCACAACTTTTGGGAAGTGAACACTACTGCTAAACAAGCTCTTTCCATTGGTGAATAATTGAGTTCATATCCCACCAAGGTTCTACTGATATAATAAATTGCATGCTCTTTTCTTGATTCATCATTTTGTGCTAGAAGGGCCCCTAGGGCCGAAGTTGTAGTTGAGATGTATAATATCAAAGGTTTATCAACAACTGGTGGAACCAATACAGGAGGTGTAGCCAGATACTCTTTGAGCTGATCAAATGCTGCTTGACACTTATCATCCCATCAAAATGAGACATCCTTCTGGAGTAAGTGTTGAAATGGTTGACATTTATCTGCTAGCTGTGAGATGAAATGCCTAATGGACTACAACCTTCTCTGAAGGCTCCTTAATGCTTTGAGGTTATTTGGTGGAGGCATCTCCACTATAAACTTTACTTTTGTTGGGTCTACTTCGATGCCTCTACAAGATACAATGTATCCTAACAGGTTCCCTGATGTTACACCAAAGACACACTTCTTTGGATTGAGTCTTACTTGGTATTTCTCGAGCCTGTCAAAGATCTATCCTAGAACTTGTATGTGATCTGCCCTAGAAGATTTAGCTAGTATGTCATCACCATAGTCCTCCATGATATGATGAAAGAGGTCATGGAATATCATTGTCATTGCTCTCTAATAGGTTTCTCCTATATTCTTTAGACCAAACGGCATGACACACCAACAATAGTTACCCCACGGACAAGTAAAGGTTGTTTTATGTTGATCTTCTTCTGCTATCCTTATCTGATTGTAGCCTAAGAATCCATCCATGAGAGAAAGCATTTCATGACCTGCTGTCAAGTCTACTATAATATCAATGTTTGGTAATGGAAAGTCATCTTTGGGACATGCTTTGTTAAGATCTCTAAAATCATTACACATGTAGATGCGCCCTTTGGGTTTAGACACAGGTGCAATGTTTGATACCCAGTCTAAATAATCAATAGGTCAGATGAACTTTGCATCTAACAGCTTCTGTATTTCCACTTTTACCAAGAGAGCTATCCGTGGGTGCATCTTTCTCAGCTTTTGCTTGACTGGTTTCACTTTTGGATCAACTGTGAGATAATGAACTACTAGCTTAGGGTCTAGCCCTAACATATTAGCATAAGTCCATGCAAAGTTGATGGTTCTCTGTAAGAAGAATGTGTTAATATTTCTGTGCTCTGTTTCTGATAATGATGCTGCCAGGAATGTGGTCTTTGGATTTTGCTCTGTGCCAAGGTTTATCTCTGTAGAATCTTCCACTAGGAGAGCTAACTTCTCTTGATACTTAGATGGTAGGGGAAGGTCAAATCCTCCATCCTCAGGTGCTACAGTTAGGTTTTCACCTTTGGATACATCCTTTGTTTTTACTATTTTGTGATCAGGAGGTGCCACAGTGTGGTTTTCACCTAGAGATCTTTCTTTATTTTTACTTTTACGACTGGAGGATTTGGCATTCTCACCAAAATAAGCAGTTGGCTCTAGTTCCATTACAAAACCTACTTTATGATCACCAAGAGGGATACCTTCCCAAAGTCCCATGAAATTAGCTAAAGCTTCGTCATTCTGAAATACATCTATAATGCGGGACCCTTGTTGGTCCCAATCGATAAGTTCAGGGTAGACACGTGTTACTTTCTGGGTGTTTGTGGTGGATGTTAGGGATACTGAGGATAGCATAAAAATGGAGGATTCTGCAAATAGGTTGGTCATATGGAGGGAAGAGTCATCGATGATATCCTTTGTAGACGTTGAATCGGTGGGAAAAGTTTCAGCCACCTCGTCGAGGATATACTCGATGTCCAAGGAGCGCGGTACCTTCTTACCAAATCTTAAACCCTTCTTGTCTAGTTTCTTTGTCACACCAATGGGTTCCATAGTTCCTTGATTTTGTTTCCCAAGGCTGCCTTTGCCTTTATTGCCCATGTGTTTGACTATCCTTAAGCCATTACCATATTGCTTGACTAGTATTGTGACTGGTTCTTTCTCTTTATAGAGCCAAGAAGAAATGTCCTCAATAGTTTCCTCCTCCAATAACCGTCCTTGTTGGAATTGGGTTAGAAATGTTGGGGGAGGAATAGCTACTTTTTTAGTTACTTTGGCAATGGGCGGTTGGCCATAAGATTTAGGGGACAAAGGCATCCGCCCTACACAACAAGATTTTGAGATATCATATGTTCCAAAGCCTATATTACGGATGTGAGCTTTGATTTCAGGCAAAGGATTAGGTTCACTTGTAGAGGCCTGTGTCAGAGTTTCAGGATCAACATATAGTGGGGATTCAAGGACTTTTTCATTTTTAGGCACTTGGTTGCAATTCTTATAGTTGCCTTGCAAGACACGAAAAAATTCAAAAGGATTGGGGTCTCCTGGGATAGTGATCTCTGTACCATTGTATGGGAACTTTAGAGATTGATGGTACATGGAGGGAATAACTTTCATTGCATGGATCCATGGGCGGCCTAGGATAATGTTGTAAGGCAGCTCAATATCAAGGAATTGACACCTGGTTTCAAGCATGACAGGACCCAGTTGTATAGGCAAGTGGATGATACCTTCTGAATGGCATTCAACATCATCATATCCCTTGATTGTAATACTTTGATCATTGTTGACATGATCCTCAGAGTATCCCAATTGCTTTAGTAATTTTAAAGAACAGATGTTGAGACCAACACCAGCATCTATGAGTATACGTTTGATTTTGCGCTTATGGATTTGAACTTCAATATGAAGGGCATCATTGTGACACGGATCATGGGAAGGGAGGTCTTTCTCAGAGAAGACCACATTGTAAGGCGAAGCAATGTTACCTACTATAGCTTGGAAATCTACGACCACTATGTTGTTAGGAATCGAAGACTCTTGGAGGGCTTTTTCTAGCACTACTCTATGTGCAGGTGATGACCGTAGGAGGTCCAAGATAGAGATCTGTGCTGGCATTTTCCCTAGATGTTCAACAAGATTATAATCAGATTGAGTTGGAAGACTAGGTATAGAACCACGAATGGTGACACGACAACGATGAGTTGTAACAACGCAATCCGTGGATTTGACTTTGATTGTGAGGGTAGACACTCGACTCTCTTCAAAATGACCTACAATGGAATCAAAGGAAGTGGAAGCATGATTGATACCTTTACCTCTATCCTGAGGAGGAGGTGGACCATGATGAGGGAATGGTTCCTTATACATATTGAGGTCTTTGTTCATGTGCTGAGATGGTGGATCGTCTTGTAGAGATATTTGATTGCCTTCAATGAGATTTTGGATTAGGTGCTTGAGTTTCATGCACAATGCAGTTTTGTGCCCTTTGCTCCTATGGAATTCACAGTATTCATTTTCTCTATACCGTGCAATTTTGTAAACAGGTTCACCATACGGGGGAGCATCGGGTAAGGTGATGAGGCCTTTGTGTAAAATCTTTTGTAGGACCGATTCTATGGGCTCTCCCAAGGGAGTGAATTGACGCCGCGGAGGGTAATCTTGTTGAGGCCGCTCTTGTTGTTGTTGCTGTTGGTTTTGATAAGGTTGCCTTTATTGTTGCTGTTGTTGAAGTGGAGCTTGACTTGGTTTGGAAAGTTGCAGCGGCGTTTGCAAAGTTTAGACATGTTTAGAATCGACCACACCATCGTTGACCACATTTTTGTTTTTGTTCCAATATTTGGGTTTATCGCTCGATTGTTGATGAGGAGTATTTTCTTTTGTTTCTTTGAAGATTTTGACTACACCTTTAGCAATGAGGGCCTTTTCAATGTTGATTCCCTTGTATGTAATTTCATCGAAGGTTGTAGCACTAAGAATTTACAAATGAAAACCTAACTCTTGGTTGAGGTTCTACACAATTATGCTAACCAGTTGTTTCTCAGGAATTTTGAAAGGGAATTCGCTAGCCATTTGTCTCCATCGTTGAAGGAAAGAAATGAAAGTTTCACCATTTTTCTGTTTATTGTTGCATAGATCAGTCATGGAGATCTCATGCTCTGTGTTGTAAGAAAAATGGGTGGCAAATTTCTCTACTAGTTCGTCAAAAGACCTGATACCCATAGGTAAGTGTGAGAACCATTCTATAGCTTGACCTCCAAGATAGCGAGGAAAGAGATGCATAAGATATGTGTCGTTATGTGATACCTCGAAGCAAGCAAGATAGAATTCCCTGAGATGGTCTTTTGGGTCGCCTTTTCCTTTGTATTTATCAAATTTAGGAATAGTAAAATTTTCAGCAAAAGGGATCATAGGTAATGACCGATTAAAAGGATAAGGACACACTTCCTCTAACGAGAAGGTCTTCTTGGTGTGGCCAAACATAAGATCAGATAACTGTTGTTGAACTTCCGCGATTTTTAGCTCCATCACTATGGGAGGGGTTGGAAATATCTCTTGTTGTCCTAGAAGTGGTTGTTGTTTCCCATATGGAAGATTGTAGTGTAAGCCATGAGCATGGGTGTTATAAGAGACGTAAGATTGGTTGGGGTCATATGCATTGTACGTTGGGTTCAAATTGGGTTGAAATTGGATGTTTTGATTTGGAAGAGGTGGAGGTGGTGCTAGGTAAGGATGTTGGTTTTGTGATAGTTGAAGAAAAGAATTGGGTGGAGGAAAGCTAAAGTGAGTTGGATTAGGTTGCGGTGGCACATAGCTTTGGGAAACTTGATGTTGGGGAAGTTGAGGGTGGCTCAGCAATGTGTGAAAGAAATTTAGCACTGATGAACATAGTGGAGGAGGGACATAGGTGGAAGTGTTATGCGATGGTTGATTGGGGATGAGTGGAGAAGAATTTTGTGGGGGGGATTGCATGACTCTAATTGGTTGAGAGACATGAAGGTTTGATGATATGGCAGGTGGTATGTGTTGAGACCCTTGTTGCATGGCTACATAGTTGTTCCCTGGATTGTAATTTGGTGGGAAACCTATTCGCGATGGGGTAACCAAAATTCCACTTGCGATTGGTGTGGACACTTTAGGAGCTTGTTGTATATTTGATTGAGCTAAGGTGGCTTGCTTAGCTAGCTCCACTTGATGTTGGAGAGTTTCTTATTGATTTTTGTAGATCTCCATAGGAGTCAGAAGTGGTGAAATGGCCCTCTTTCCTGTTGGGTTTTGAAAAAGGGGATTCTTATATTGTACCATTGTTTTCCCTTGTGAGCCTTGTTCGGGTAAAGGCGTGGTCACTGTTGACATGGTTTAGACCACCTGTATGGTGCTTAGGTTGTTGTTTGTCTCCTTGAGATTGGATAAATCAAAATCTTGAGGTAATTTGGCTCCTTTCTCTACTAGCAATCGAAAGAAATGATCTTGGTTCTCGCTAAGGATTTTGTCAAAGGCAACCACGACTCTAGGCTCTTGTATGAATTCATCAAGATCTTGCCCATCGTCTTGAGAGGATTGACCTATTTCAAAGTGCCGCTCTTCTTGAGATGGGGCTAGATCTGTAGTATAACCTTGTGGGACAAAATCTGGAGGCATGCCAGTGGTATAGTGAGGTGTACTTACCAAAGGGACCCTACCTTCTTGAGGAGTGACTTGATCAATAGTAAATCCTTGTGGCACAAAATCTTGAGGCAAGCCGGTGGTATAGTGACATGTACTTACCAAAGGGACCCTACCCTCATGAGGAGTGCTAGGGTGTCAAGGTGCAACACGTTGGGAGAATTGGTAGATCTTTCCGCGAGTGTTCTAGGAGTAACCTTGGGAGTAATGTTGAGACAGCCTGATAGCGGTGTGTGAGGAGGTGAGTTACACTTCCTAGGGACAACTTGCTTGGACTTCATAGTTTGTTGGAGCCTAGTGGTTACCATGGAATACACTAGGACAAAAGGTAATGTTGGGATTCTGCTTGTGTTTTGACAAAGACAAACTCTGATGCACAATTAACTAGACCAAAGGCGCTATATTGTTTGACCAAAGACGCACGACTATGCAACCAAAAGCGTGCTACTGTAATACCAAAGGCGATGGACTGAACTACCAAAGGCAAGGTACTGCTATACCAACGGTGAGCTACGGTGACCAAAAGTGAGCTACTGTACTACCAAGGACGAGCTTCTGTAATACCAGAGGCACTGAAGTAGTGTCTGATGCTTCTCAAAGGCAAATTTTGATAGAGTTGGTTATGGTTCTGATTGGATTTGTCTTTGGCAAGAGAAAAAATAGCAAACAAGTGGTCAAAAAAAGACTAGCACAATAGATAGTGTATGTTCGAGGCTCATGAAAAAGCCCAATGTTTCCACAAGTATAAGACAATTGTAATTAATAACAAGCACTTTTTATCCCTAGAGACAAGGTTTCATTGCAGTAGATTAGCTCACAGCTTAATACTCCGTCAATAAAAATATCATTCCAGAAAGGTGTTAGATATTTTGTATCTTTGCAAGAGACGATAGGTAGGGATATCTCACCCTCCCCTTGGAAAGCTCAAGTAGGTCACAAGAGCTTTATGGCCAAGGGAATACTATCTCTTCTCAAGGGAGCCAATGGTGAGTATCTTAAGGGCTTAAATCGATTCCCCTTGCACTGATGATTACCGCAACGTTCAGAGGTAGATCGGGTAGTCTCTATCTAGAATGGTTCTTAGTAACTTTGAGGGACCAACACCTTACAAGAAATGTGACAAGCTACTAAAAGTTTTAACCAATCCTACTAAGAGTATCAAACACTTCGCTCAATGTGAAAAATTGTTTCCACAAAGAGCTAGTACACCTCTTTTTAGTTTGGCACCACAAGGTAACGCTGACGTCAGTTAGGACTTGGCTTTCGCCTTATCCCTCTTATATAGCGGTTCAAAGGAAAACTCCACTTAGGGTCATCCCTTTTGGATGAAATGCAATCCAAAAGCATGCCCTTCTAAAGGAAATACTGAAATGTAAGAGCAAGCACGTCAAACAAAGGTTTAATTGTCCCGTTATAAGAAAAATAAGGTGCAACTAAATTAGGCACACATACGTTTGTAGTTGTCAATTGTCCCTTATGAAATTGAAGTGTTTGGCATTCATGTCCATTGTTCCTTAGAAAATTGAGGTGTTTTCTCATACATGTCCATTGTCCCTTAAGAAAAGTAGTATGTTCCTAAGACTTAAATTGCCGAAATGACTTGTTCAATTATCCCTTAAGAAGGCAATATCTTTCTAAGACTTAGTGATATAAATCAAGATTTCTTCAATGCTTGTCCTGTATGAACATATTAGAAAAACCTTTTTGCTCTGTGTGAGTGATAAGAAGCTGCAACAAGCCAGTTAGTTCCACAAAAACTCACAAATTAGAAAAAATAAATCAAATTGACCAAAAGCGAGTTACTGTAACACCAAAAGTGACTTACTGTGATACCAATAGTGCTGCATTGTGTTACCGAAAGCGATGTGTTACAGACCAGAGGTGATCTACTGTGGCACCAGATGCGCTGAATTAGACCCAGAAGCGTCGTGTTGTACTGTCGGAAGTGCTGTACTGTGTAACCAAAAGCATTGCACGAGACTCAAATCCAAAAAAAGCTATGCTTTGTCAAAATAACTAGGTTCAGATAAGATTTCATGATTGATCTAATGTTCTGAGAAGTAATATCTGCTAGATCTGTATCCTGAAATCAATAAAACTCAAAAAGGTGTTGCAAATAGATAGGTTAACTCAAATATCAAAAATACCCCTAAATAAGTCAGCTTAGGAAGTATCAAAAGACAATTGAAAGACAAATAAAATAACTTGTTAGACAAATCAAAGATATGTATATGAATAAAACCCTACAAAAACACCAACCAATGTCAGATAACCTATTTTGCCAAAAGCGCTTAACGATACTACCAAAAGTGCCAATCTGTGTTACCAAATGTGCGACTCTGTGTTACCAAAAGCACCGCAGTATCGCCTGAGGGTGCTGTAATGTGCCTCCAGGAGCGCTTAAGGATACTACCAAAAGTGACGTTTTGTGTCTTTTGCGCTGTTCCGTACTGTAACTTCAAAAAAATCAATTTCTCAAAGAAAAAGAGGGATTAGTGGGTCCCACCAGGCGTGCCAGAATGTGTATGAGGAAAATTGACTATGATAAACTAACAAAATCAAAAACCAATAACATAAAGAGAATGAATCTAAATAAAAACTATTATTAATAAATCAATAAAACATGAAAGCTTTTACCGAGATTTGTATTGTTCCCTTTGGATGAATGTGGATTGCTCAATTGTATTGCAAAACCATGTTTGCAACAAGCAAGTAGAGTGCTCAAAAGATCAATGTTAAGAGATCATAAATTTGCTCAATCGATGCGATATATGCTCAAAGCACTGTTAAGTATGCCTAAGAATAAGTGATCGAAGAGGATTTGTGAAGGAGATGAGGGGGGTTTATATAGGTTTCAACATAGATCGATCAACAGTCCAAATAATTCAGCAGAATCAACAGAGGAGATAAAACAAATAACCATGATGAATGTGCACACGACATGTGTCAATCCATAAGGATATTTTTATTAAGAAATGATGAAAACAAGATTGAATAGATAACTCAACTTGTAATTTTGCCTTTTTTAGAGTTCTAAAAATAAGACTGATTGTGCACGAGTTAACAAGATATTTTAAGAGGAATTGGAAGATAACTGAAATTAAATAAATAAATTTATTTATTTAATTGTGCATGATTGAGGAACAGAAGATTATAAATAAAATATTTGATTTTATTTATTTTTAGGGGAAAAAGTAAATTAAATAAATAAATTTATTTAATTGTTTGTGCAAGATTAGAGGAATATGAAGATTATAAATAAAATATTTGATTTTATTTATTTTTAGAGGATTGAGACAATTTAAATAAATTTGCATGATTTATTTAAATTTAGAAGAACCAGTGATTTAATTAAATAATGTAGAATTATTTAATTGTAGATAAGAGAGAATTTTGTGATGAATTAATTAAATAATTGGATTTATTTAATTAACGGAGACTTGAAATTTGAAAGAGGATAATGATTTAATTAAATAATATAAATTATTTAATTAATGGAGACTTGAAATTTGAAAGAGGATAATGATTTAATTAAATAATTAAAATTATTTAATTAATGGAGACTTAAAATTTGAAAGAGGAATTTAATTTAATTAATTAAATAAATAGAATTTATTCAATTAATGTCAAATTCTAAGAGCTTTGGAAGAATTTGATGAAATTAATTAAATAATTAGATTATTTAATTAACGTTGTAATGCAGGTGATGCTCCAGATTAGACAAAATGCAAGTAGTGCGACGACTTGGTCATTTTAGGGTGTCTACAAGGGTTTTAAGATACTTTGGGTTACCACAGGCAGTACCAGTTGGGGATGCCATTTTTGGGAGGACTAGACAGGAGGTGTTTGATTGGGGGCCGAAGGTAGTGATTGACATGGTTTTGGCAGAGAGAGAGGGGCTACAACAAGTTGTATGGCAGTGGGGACAGGGTCCTATAGATCTAGGCACGCTATCAGATTATGATGCATACTGGGTGACAGCGAGACCGATGTGACTGACGTGGGTTGGAGAGATAGGGATGGAGAGACCAGTCAGGAGGAGGTGACGATGGGCTCCACCAGCACAGGCTATTGTACCAACAGTGCCAGGGATACAGATACAAGGACAGGTGCAGGGACAGTCTCAGATACTTGCACAGCCTTAGGGGTAGATATTAGGAGGTGATTATGTTGGGATTCAGCAGCTACGGAGGAGGATTAGAGAGGAGAGGAGATGGAGGTAGCGGGCGCAGATGAGATTGAGGAGAGTGGAGTTGGATAAACACCAGGCGGTGATTGGCTTGCGACATGCTAGGGCTCAGGCTCAGACATACCAGGCTTAGTTACAAGTGAGAGTGTAGGCTGGGGATGGGCAAGATGATGGTGCACTTGCTAGAGTGACAGGAGAGAGAGATGCAACTAGACAGAGTGAGTAGATGATGAGATTAGAGTGAGATACTATTGTACAATAGATGCAGGCGATGAGGGCAGAGAGAGATGGTCTGCGGACGGAGAGGGATACAGCTATGCAGTAGCTATAGGGGATGACTAGTGAGGGGGATAGAGTAGTGACTACATTGGGTACAGATGGGGCTACGATGTATTTAGCCACATAGTTGACATAGGTACAGGCAGAGCTGCGGAGATTACAGGGTGAGGAAGAGTACTACAGGGGTTTATACTATGGGGTTGTGCCAGCAGAGCAGAGGTAGCCTAGCTTCAGGAGCAGATCAGGAGCTTCAGGTTCATGGAGGACAGGTGGATCTCGATCTGTAGCCTTAGTGATGGGGCCACTGAGAGATAGGGGATAGGTGCAAGACCCAGTGGTGGTGGTCAGGGCGAGGGAGCTGCCAGTAGTCACTAGGGCTACCTTGTTGTATATTGTATCATGAGGAGGCCTAGAGCCGATTATACATACATTCTTTATGGCTCAGCTTGTATATGTAGACACTTTTATATTGACACATGTATATATATGATGGCATACTGCTTATCTACATGATGATGTATATGGATGTACTGTTGGTATTATGATGGTTATGCATGTGGCATTTATATTTTCATGGATTATGTATGAATGTTTATGCAAATGAAATGGAAATGTATGATAATGAAAATATGTAAATGGTAATGATATGATATGGATTTATGCATATAGATAGATGGTAATGAGATGATATGTGATGGACTTATGATGTCTAACACATTTGTTTTGTAGGATAAGAGATGTGGAAGAAGGATGATGGAAATGATTGATCTTGGTTGAGTGCTATATAGATGAATAATAGGATGAATAGATGGTACAATAGGCAACTTTTTAAGTAATTGCTCAAAATGAAAATAAATGCAATCCTTATGTTTGATATAGTATGTGGATGTTATGCACTAGGGTATAGAAGACCAAGGTGTCGATATATCCAATGCAAAACTAGCATGCTACAATCTTGTCTAAACACATGAGGTCAAGATGTTGAGCCAACATGCACAAGATATGAATAACAACTAGTGTTTTGAGATGGACTTTGACGCTACAAGCAATGGTTTGAGATTATCTCCACTACGCATAGTGACAGCTTGCTGGTTATATGTATGGAGCTAGTCTTGACATAGAATAGTCTCAAGTGCATAAGAGACTGTTTAGCTTCTCAGATGCTAGAGATATTGATATGTAAGATGCTAATCCCAACATGTACAAGATACCAATACGCTTAGGAAGAGAATAAGATCTTCCCGCAAACACAACATACGAAAGCAATGTGACCATGCCCCATTCCTTACTTCATCGCAACATACCAAGATATAGATAGATCAATGCAGTCTTGATTAGGCATAGAAAGGGGACAAAAGATAAATCAAAAGATAAAACAAAAGATACTGTCATCATGTTCTCTTGCCAAATTTAGGGGCTCTTAGATAGATTTAAGTTGGCGCCTTGTTGAGAGGAAAGTTACATCCTGTTGAAGGCTAAAGATATTGATAAACTGCTATAGTAAATGTTAGCTTAAGGCATGTGGACAAATAGCTTCTGGCTTATTCTTGATTGGTTAAAGTGCTTGAGCTTTCAGTATACACATAGTTTGCTTCCTGCTTGAGCTAATCAAAGAGAAGAAAATGGAAGATGAAAAGAAGATGAAGAAGATGGGGTGGATCATCTATGCTTGAGTACTGGAAACTTCCTTCGTATTCCAGACTACCTACATACCTTGTATGCACGGGATCAAAGCACATTTAGATGAAGATGAGACATGATGAATATGTAGTTTTAGGTTTTATTGATGATGTGTGTGATGAAAAAATAGAAGAATGTGAGATGAAATATTTAAGGATGATTAGAAGAAAGATGAAAGATAGGTGATGAAGAGAAGGGGCTATCATCTTAGCCTAAATCAGAGTGCTTCCTTCGCATCTTCGATTGCCTACATACCCTGTATCCACGGGATCAAGGCTTTAACAATAGAGCTGAGATGTAGTTCTTGCTTATTACACTAGTGAGTGATGTTGAAAGAATCAACTGATTGCTTGAATGTTTGCGTTGGTGATATTTTTCTATTTTGGATGTCAGATGAGCGTGAACTGATAGAAAAGATACGAATCCTAGTTGCAATTTGTTTGCCATGTTTGTTGTTGGATGAACGCTATGGTTGAAATTGAAAGTTTGCTATGTTGTGAGCTAAAGTTTTGATGTGTTATGTGCTAGAGCTGGTTGTATCCACTTCCAAATAAGACTCAACAAATGCCCCTAGTGCGGGATGACGTTTATTATGGAGCGACGATGGAGAATACGTGTGGTCAAGATGCTTAGGTACCAAAAAAGATAGGTATCACAATAATGTCTCAAGTACAATATCTAGCATTGACAGAGGTGAAGATGGAAAAGCTGTTTATTGCGATGATATGTGGATTATGATATGGATTATGTGGGATAAGATGGTGGAATATGCTAGGAAGAGTGGTGATCAAACAAACCAAGCAAATAATGGAGGCTGGTCACTATACATAGCGCTTGTTTGCCAGGTTTTCACTACGGTACTTATCCAAGGTGCCTGTTTATCAGGTTTTCACCAGAGGAAGGATTATTTATCTTATATTATTTTTTTTTGTTATCCAAAGTGCCACAAAGTGGTTTTTACTATTGGATGGATTTTTTTTTTTTTTTGGGATAGCTGAGATTCAAGGATAAAAGTTCTTGAGATGAATGTTGTTGATTGGTTCATCCAATGGAATGCCTTCAGGTGTTGAAAGAGTATATGCACCTGATCCATAAACTGTTGTGATGATGAAAGGACCAAGCCAATTTGGTTCAAACTTGCTTTGTTTCTCATGATGTTGTTGATTCCTTTAATTCTCTTTAAGGACAAGATCTCCAACTTGAAATCTGCGTTCTCTAATTTTTTTGTTGTAGCTACGACGTAGATGGTTTTGATAGACTTGGAGATGGTTGAGTGCTGTAAGATGCCATTCATCTAGAAGCTCAAGATTATGGAGTCTGGATACTCGGTATTCTTCCTCTGAGATGGTATGTTGTAGAGATATTCGCAGTGAGAGGATCTCAACCTCAATAGGTAAAATAGCTTCAGTGCCGTACACAAGAGCATAAGGTGTAGCTCCAATGGGAGTTTTGATACTTGTTCTATATGCCCATAATGTAGGATGGAGTTGTAAATGCCAATCTTGACCAGCTTCATTGACTATCTTTTGGAGAATTTTGATGATTGTTTTGTTAGAAGCCTCAGCTTGGCCATTGCTCTGCGGATAGTAAGGGGTAGAGAATCGATGTTGGCTATGGAACTTTCTACAAAGATCTCTCACCTCTTGATTCTTAAAGGAACGACCATTATCCATGATAATAGCTTGAGGAACTCCATAGCGGCAAATGATATAGTGTAGAATGAACTTAGATATTTGCTTGCCAGTGATATAAGTCATTGGTATGGCTTCCACCCACTTTGTAAAACATTCAGTGGCGGTGATAATGAACTTATGACCATTTGATGAAGTAGGATGGATTTTACCTATGAGATCAAGTCCCCACTACGAATAAGGCCATGGAGTAATGATAGGCTAAAGCTCATGTGCTAGTGCATGTATTAAATCTCCATGTTTATGACATTGTAGACATCTCTTTGCAAATTATTGTGCATCTTTTTCCATGGTTGGCCAATAGTATCCTGCTCGTAGAAGTTTCTTAACAAGGCCAGGGCTAGCAGAATGTGAGCCATAGACACCTTTATGTACATCATGTAAGGCCACTTGTGCTTCCTCAGAATCAAGACACCTAAGAAGGATACCATCAAGACTCTGGTGATAAAGGGTGTCTCCCAAAATAGTGTAACGAGAGACTCGACGGATAAAGGTTTTGCGTTGGGTGTTAGATAATTGAAGTGGAAAGGTTTGATTACGGAGATACTCATATAAATCCTCGTACCATGGTGAATTGGGACCAACAATTTTACATATAAGCTTAGACTGTGGTACTTCAAATGCTAGAATCAAAAGCTGTTCGACCAAAAACTCACATTTATGTGTATTAGATGGCATGTCTAGAAGAGACCCAATCATAGCCATGGCATCTGCTGCTTTGTTCTGTAATCTTATGATTTGTTCAAAGGTGATATTGTTAAAATACTTTTTAAAATCATCAACCATTAGCTTGTATGGAAGAAGCTTCTCATCTTTTGTTTGATATTCATCTAAGACCTGTTTGATAACTAGTTGAGATTCACCAAAGACTTGTAACTATTTGATAGCCCATTGTACTGACATGCGTAATCCTGTGATTAAAGCTTCATACTCTGCTATGTTATTGGTGCACAGAAATGCAATTCTGTATGATTTGGGTATACAATCTCCTTGAGGGGTAACAAACAATATCCCTGCCTTTGATCCATGTTGTGTATAAGATCCATCAAAATATAGCTGCCACCATGTTGAGGAAGTTAAATTGAACAACCCTTCATCAGGGAATTCTGGATACATTGGGTGAATATCTGTGATGGGTGTTGTAGCTAATTGATCAGTGATGACTTGTCCTCTGATGGCTTTTCGATCCACATATTGTATGTCAAATTCACTTAAGATCATGATCCATTTTGCTAATCTTCTCGTGAGGATTGCTTTAGAAAGAAGACATTTAAGTGGATCCACATTAGATATGAGCTTTATCGTTTGGTTCAACATATAGTGTCGCAACTTTTGGGAAGCAAACACTAATGCTAAACATGTTTTTTCCATAGATGAATAATTAATTTCATATCCCACAAGAGTTCTACTAATGTAGTAGATGGCTTGTTCTTTTCCTGAATCATCATGTTGAGCTAGAAGGGCACCCAAAGCTGTTGTTGTTGATGATATATAGAACAATAATGGGCGGTTAAGCACAAGAGGTACTAACACATGAGGTGTTGCCAGATATTCCTTTATTTTATCAAAGGCCTGTTGACACTTTCCATCCCACTTAAAAGGTTCACCCTTACGAAGAAGATGTTGAAAAGGATGACATTTATCTGCTAGTTGTGAGATAAATCTGTGGATGGACTGTAACCTTCCTTGTAGACTGCGGAGTTGCTTGAGATTTACAGGTGGAGGCATTTCCATGATAGCTTTTACTTTAGCTGGGTCCACTTCTATCCCTCGTCGAGACATGATGTATCCCAACAGTTTTCTAGATGTTACGCCAAATACACATTTCTTTGGGTTCAATCTGACTTGATACTTTTCTAATCGATCAAAGATTTGTGCTAATACTTGTAGATGTCCTTCTCTTGTCTTAGATTTTCCTAGGATATCATCAACATAATCTTCCATGATAGTATGAAAAAGGTCATGAAAAATAATTGTCATGGCTAGTTGATAAGGAGCTCCAGCATTCTTGAGACCAAAAGGCATTACCACCCAACAGTATGTGCCCCATGGACAAATAAAAGATGTTTTATCTTGATCTTCCTTTTCTATTCTGATTTGGTTATACCCTGAAAATGCATGCATCAAATATAGTATTTCATGTCTAGCTGTAAGATCTACAATGTTTTCTACGCTTGGTAATGGAAAATCATCCTTAGGACATGCTTTATTAAGATCTCTAAAGTCTGTGCAATAGTGAACTTGTCAATCAGGTTTTTCTACAGGTACCAAGTTCGAAACCCATTCTGGATAATCAATAGGCTTTATGAACTTTGCTTCTAATAGGTTTTGAATCTCTGCCTTGACCAATAAAGCTACCTGCGGATGCATTTTGCACAATTTTTGTTTAACAGGTTTTGCATTAGGAGATATCGCTAGGTGATGTACCACAAGTGATGGATCTAGACCCAACATGTCAGCATAAGTCCATGCAAAATTTATAGCTCTTTTCATAAAAAATGCTATGAAGTCTCTTCTTTCTTGCTCTTATAGTGATGCTGCCAAAAAAGTGATCTTTGGATTCTGCTCTGTACCCAAGTTCATGTTTTGTGATTGTTCAACTAGCACAGTTGATTTCTCATGATAATCAGTGGCAACAGGAAGATCAAATCCCCCATCCTTAGGCGCCTTAGAGAGGTTTTCACCTTCGGATACGTCCTTTATTTTTACTTTTTCACGGTCAAGAGGCACCTTTCAGTTTTCACCTAGTGACCTATTTTATTTGATTTTGTTTATTTCACTTTTACGACTGAAGGATTTGATACTTCCACCAAAATATGCTAGTTTAGGTAGATCCATCATGAAACCTACTTTGTGATCACCCAATGGAATGCCTTGTCATAAGCCCATGAATTCTGCAATAGATTCATCATTTTCAAATATATCTAATATCGGTGCCCCCTATTGGTCCCAATTGATGAGGTCACGATATACGAGTGAAAGGGTAACAGAGGAATGGTTGTGGCTAGAGGAAGTTGTGGAAATCATGAAGATGGAGTTTTCTTGGAAAAGGTCAATAATATGAAGGGAGGAGTCATCAATAGTATCCAAACTAGAAGTCTCTCCTGCAGAGGAAGGTCCAGCGTCAATATTGAAAATACACTTAATGTCTTTGAGTCGCATTACCTTTGGCTGATAACCAAGGCCTTGCTTATTAAACTTCTTAGACACAATAATGGGTTTGATAGGTCCTTGTTCTTGTGATCCCAATCCACCATGTCTTTTGTAACCCATGTTCTTTATGATGTAGAACCCATTGTTATATCTCTCCACTTCCAGTTGGACTTGGTCATTTTCATCAAAGAATATCCAAGAGTCGATATCATCAATGTCTTCATCATCCAGGAATCTGCCTTTAATGAATACTGTGGGTGGGGCTTTGATGACTATTGGGGATGAAGTTGGCTTGGATGTAGAAGGTTTACCATAAGATTTGGGAGATAAGGGAAGGGTGCCAACACAACAAGATTCTTGCAGTGTGTATTCACTAGGGCCATGTTTGGTGTACTTGATACAGAACTTGGAGGCGGCTTTACTAGATGATGGCTTGAGTAGGTCGGATGGGTCTATATACAATGAAGATGGATATGTCTTAGTGTTGATAGGAATGTAGTTTGGACTTTGATATTTAGCTTGAAAGGCGTGACAAAATTCAAAAGGATTGGGATTAGCATGGATAGTAATCTCAACACCGTTGTGTGGAAATTTAAGGCATTGATGGTATGTGGAAGGAACTACCTTGAGGGCATGTATCCATGGACAACCAAGGATGATGTTATAAGGAAGGTCAATATCAAGAACCTGACAACGAGTTTCAGTAGTGACCGGCCCAACTTGGATAGGCAAGAAAATAATCCCTTCAGTATCTCGCTCGGCATCATCATATGCTATAATAGTAATAACCTTGGAGGTGTCAACATCTTTCTCAGAATATCCCAATTGTTTTATTAATTTCAAAGAACATATATTAAGACCAGCTCCACCATCTACCAAGATTCCTTTGATACGGCGTTGTTTAACAAACACTTCAATGTGGAGGGCTTCGTTGTGTGAAGGGTGAATGGAGGGCTGAAGATCTTTGTTAGAGAAGGTTAAATGACAAGGGGCTGCAATGCTAGTGACCATAGATTGGAATTGTGTGATATCAATATCGTTGGGCACCGAAGATTCTTGTAAGGCTTTCTCAAGGATAGCTTTGTGAGCAAGGGATATGCGAACCAATTCAAGAATGGATATGGGCAGAGGTGTTTGCCAAGGTGATCTAGGATATTATAGTTAGAGAATGGTTGAGGAGGATGGACAGGAGCTCCTTGAATGGTGACTCGACCTCTTCAAGTGGTTACAATGCAGTCAGGTGCTTTGCCTTGGATAGTAATGGTAGAAATGCGAGCATGGTCAATGCGGCCAATAGTAGATGATTCGTAGTTATATTGAATGGCATTCCCGACATGAGGGTTACTTGATTTGTCATGAGATGGAAGTGGATTCTTGAAAGCATCTAGATCATAGTTTGATGTTGATTGTTGTGCAGGTTGAGTTGTTGAAGGTGTAGTTTTGATTAAACCTTGATCGATGCAATCTTGGATAACATGTTTTAAGTGCATACAACCATTTGTTTTGTGTCCTTTAACTCTATGGTAATCGTAATACTCATTTTCTTTGTACCAAGGAGCTTTGAAGAGCGGTTCACCATTGGGTGGTGCATCCGGTAACATAATATCACCCACTTGAAGAAGCTTTCGAAAGACAACTTCCACAGGTTCCACTAATGGTGTAAATTGTCGGTGCGGATTTGAAGTTTGTCATTGTCGCGTTCATTGAAAAGGTTGTGTTGTTGTATAAGCAGCTTGAATGTTGATGGGAACTTTCATAGTTTGTATGTTCTTTGCGTCCACAACACCATCGTTGACAACATTCTTATTTTTGTTCCAAAAGCGAGATTTATCATTGGAGTTTTGAGGATAGTCTTTGTTATCGCGAAAGATCTTGATAGTTCCTTTAGCAATTAATGCTCATTCAATGATGGTTCCTTTGGAAACAAGTTCATCAAAGGTGCTAGCACTTTACAATTGTAGTTGGAATGACAACTCAGGATGAATATTTTGAACAAAGATATCAAGCTATTGTTTCTCAGGTATTTCCCATGATAGTTTGCTAGCCATATTACACCATCGTTGAGTGAATGAAGAAAAGGCTTCACCATTGTGTTGTTTATTGTTGACAAGGTCATTCATGTTTACCTCATGTTCAATGTTAAAAGCAAAGTGTGATCGAAACTTATTTGCTAACTCCATAAAAGACTTAATTCCTAGAGGTAAATGAGAGAACCATTCAAGAGCTTGTCCTGCTAAACTTCGAGGAAATAGTCTCAAAAGATATGTATCATCATGAGCAACATCGAGACATGCCACAAAGAATTCTCTAAGATGGTCTTCTAGATTTCCTTTCCCTTTGTACTTGTCAAATTGTGGAATTTCAAAGTGTGGCGAAAAAGGTGTCATATGAAGTGACTTGTCAAATGGATAAGCGCATATGTTTTCTAAAGAAAATGTCTTCTTGCCTTGTCCTACCGCTTGGTTGATCATTTGTTGAACATCTGTTGGAGATAATTGCTATTGTTGCAAAGGGGCTGAAACAAGGTATGATGTATATTGAGGTTGTTTTTGTGGGATATATGAAGTCATGACCATTTGTTGAGGTTGCGTACTCACAATGTATGTCAAAGGATTGGTATGTGACACTAATGTGGTTGAGGAGTGCTGTCCTTGAGACACAAGCAATGGTTGGGTATATTGTGATGAATTGGCACCCAGATTTGGCATCACATGGGAAGTGGCAGATGGATTGACACTAGTGAATGGTTGTGAATTTGGAGTTGGGCTGGTGACATGGTAAGTGATGGAAGGATTGGTGGATGCGAACGAAGGATGGACACTTGGGTTTGTATTTTGGACAACATGAGGATTGATATGTGTCATGTGTTGGGTGACAATAGGCAAACCTTGGGTAGCATAATATGGATTGATAATTTGTGAAGGATTGTAGGAAGATGACAGAATGGATGCAAGTTGCTCAACATAAGTGACCGTAGTACTAGGATTGGCTTGAGAAACAATAGGAGGGTCACTCATGTCAATATGACTAACATTGGGATTATATGATGTATTGGACAAATTAGTGGAGATAGTGGAAAGCATATTAGCAATAGGTATATGAGATGTGGTATCCACATGGGATATAGTAGGTTGCGATGGTTGTGAAGCTTGGACCATTGGTGTTGTTGGGATAGTTTGGGAAACTTGCACACTATGGGAGATGGGGATAGCTTGTGATGTTTGGGACGTTTGCGCTTGGGCCACATGGACGGCTTGTGTTACTTGAGGCATGGAAATGGTCATGGTAGGAGAAGAAGTATATTGAGGAACATGGAAAGGTGGAATGTTCAAATTTTGTGAAATGAAAGGGAGCATATTGGTTGGCATTATCAAAGGTTCTAGAGTGTACTCCGAGCGTGGTGGATCAAATGAAGTAACAATAGGCAATGAAAGAGATGTGTTGGAAGATGGAGTTTGTGATATGATAGGAGATGGTGTGACTATAGTGGATGGTCCCTTTGCAACAACAGTGGGAGTGTTTGGATCGTGCTCTCTAATAGTAGATATGTCAAATTCTCTTGGTAATTTAGCGCCCATACGAGCAAGTTGCAAGAAGTAGCGATTAGGCTCGGATAAGACAAGTCTCTCAACTTGATCCCACACATGTGTATCTTGAAATTCTAATAAATATTCTTGGGATTGTTCCTCATAAGTCTCCAAAAATGTTTGAGGTTGCACTTGTTGTACGATGACTCTCCAATGGTATACCCATGAGGTGTAAACATATGAGGAGGCATACCAGTCATAAATTGAGTCACGTCTCTAAGAGGTGTTGATCTAGATTGTTGCATCTTAGCTTTCATCTCAACTTGCAATTTGACTTCCATTTTAGCTCATAGTTTGGCTTCCATTTCAGCACTATATTGACTCCTAGTTTGAGGCATGATGAATGATGTTGAAAACTAAACTTTAGCTTGTCAAGGTTTTGAGACCCAAAAAGATGATAGTTTGTTGGTTGGTTGGTTGTTGGTTGCTTTGTTACTGGTTTGCTTGGTTGATTTGTTGTTGGGTTGCTTGGTTGATTTGTTGTTGGGTTGGTCTTCCCTAGAGAATAGCTCACACACTCAAGGGAAAAGTTTTTTGCTAAGGGTTGCTATGTTGCTGGTGTTGCTGAAGCTAAAATCAGGAGATGATGTTTTGTTGCTTGATCGAATTGATTGGTTTGATGTTTGGTTGGTTGGTTTGGGATCTCAAGAAGATGAAAAGCTCATTAAATTTGATTGGTTGGTAAGCTCAAAGCAGGAGACAAAGTTTAGGTATCTGCTAATGATTAGAAACAAGTCTGAAAGCTAATGCTGAGACTGAGCAAGCTAGATTTATGGCTAATTTGACTGAATCACTAAGATTTGTTGGTATTAGACCACAGGCGGAAAGTAATAGCTCAGATGCGATTCAGAAAAGGCCAAAGATGATTGGTAATAGCTTAAATGTGAGCTAGTTTTGGTTTTGATAGAATGTTACAGTGTTAACTAGAGGTGAGCCAATTTTCCATAGGTGATTAATATTGACTCAAAAGTGATTTACTGCTGATCAGAAGTGACGCAGTTTAGACTAGAGACGACAGACTGTTGTTTAAAAGTGATCTAATTTAGGCTATAAGCAGCTAACTGCTGTTTAAAAGTAATTTAGTTTAGGTAAAAAGTGGCTAACTGCTGTTTAAAAGTGATTCAGTTGTCTATATGCAGGCAGTTTAAGCTCAAAAGAGATTGTGTCTGTCAGGAAATATGTCTGATTTGTGTTTTTTTTACAAGAAAATAGTAATTGCAGTCACTCACACTCACAATAATCACAAACTTGTACAACCTAGGCTAGGAAAGGACTGTATTTGTTGAATCCCCTAGCCATGCTTATTCAAAGCGAATAGCTTCAGGATCTTGGTAGCACCGACTCCTCTCCACGACACACACTTCTCATGCATACCAAGATCTGGGTTTCCCAAAAGGCATGTCCCTCACAAAACCTTAGGATTGTCCCTGCTATCTCTTCTAAGAACTACATGAATCAAGGCAGCTTCAAAGGTCCCACCTTTTGCGTCAACAAATAGAAGGTTTTTGGCTACTACACAAGGTTGCTAATAAGGGCATCTGTTTGGGTGGCTATCCGTGCGGTAGCACTACTCTCCATTATGGAGTCTCCTAGCCTTCAAGGGTTACACCTTGGAGGGTTTTGGGGCAGGTTGGTTATTCGTATAACATAGCAACACCTGTTGTTTGTGGCTTTCGACACAAACACTTTTCTTATATAACGGTTCGGAAGGACTTGGCTTTAGCCCGTTACCACTTGGGTCGTATCCCTTCTCACACTGGGAAGGTAGGCCCTCTAAAGATAATAACAAGTTCTTATACACCCAAGATCCATTTGATAGGCAAGGGGAGAGGATACCTTTGTTATTAAATTTAGGTTACAATCAATCACATGCAAGCAATCAAAAAAGATAAATCAAGCATGGAGCAAGCAATGATTTGTTTTAAGCACCAAGCCCAAATGTTCCTAATTTAGTGAAAAACCACAAGTCTTGGACCGATCGAAGCTGCAACAGATATGTGAGTAGTTTGATAACCTCCTTTTCTTGGACAATCGATAAGATTCTGCACAAATACCTAATTAGTAGCCAAGAAAAACAAACTGCAAATGATACAAACTGAAAGTGACATAGTTTACCAGAGGTGATTCATTGTTGATAAAAAGTGAACTATATTTTGCCACAGGTGAAATGTTATAGATCATAAGCGATGCTGAGAGCGCTAGATGTAGATTGATAAAGCTCACAAGGGATGCTAAAAAGCAAGAAGCGACTGGTTACGGATCATAAGCAACTCAGATATGCAAGAAAAATAGAATGCAACAAAAACCCTAGTTTTGCAATAAGTGATTCAATTAGCTAAAGGTGATCACTATTAGATGAAAAGTGATTAACATAAAGACATAAGTGACCACTGTTAGTGTAAAAGTGATGCAAAACAGACAGAAAGTGATTACTATTTGCTCAGAAGCGATCCGAAAAATGCTAAAGGTAGCAAGTTTTAGTTCAAAAGCGATGCGTATATTCAGACGACTGGTTTTCACTCAAAAGTGACTGAAACTTGTCGTAAGCACTTGGAAAATCTAATCTTCATAAAAACAACTTCAAATAGCAAAGTTAATCAAGGACGTGAGTCCCACCAAGCGTGCCAAAATGTGATAGGTAAAAAATCAGGTTAATAAGATCAAGCATAGCCATGAAAACCTAACCCTACCATCATCAAAGAATCTAATCCAAATGAAATCAAAAGCATGCAATTCAAGCACAATATCACCTAGATTGTGTGATTCCTTGTTTATGATATGGATTGCTTCTTCAACAATGAACAATTATGAAGATAAACATGCCATGATGGATGGATAATAATGATGATAAGCTCAATGGATGCTATGAATACAAGTACTCAATATGCTCAGGATGATAATGTAGATGCTATATAAATGCTGGATTGTTTGTATGGAATGAAAGGGTGTTTATATAGAACTCAACCAAAATCAATCAATAGTGGAGATTCAGTGGGTATGTGAATGGCTAAGATTAGAGGATAGACATAGGTGAATGTGTAGATGACAAGTGGAGGGACGATAGGGCTTATGTGTGACCGTGTACATAAAAAGTACTACATGTGAAACATATTAAATAAAAGATGTAGTACCACTTATCTTTTTTAAATGAAAGAGGCACACATGTTGGCTCATGAGATAAATGATAAGAGAAATTAATTAATTAAATAAAATTTATTTAATTAATTAGAAAGTGGGTTTATGAAAGGAATTTTTAATTAAATAAATAAAATTTATTTAATTAAAAATAGATAGAAAGAGAATAATTAAATAATTAAAGATTGTTTAATTATAGCTTAGAGGAAATAGCTAATGAATTAATTAAATAAATATAAATTTATTTAGTTAATAGAAGAAATAGATGTGCTAGGGATATTACTCAAATGTGTTAGAAAAATGCAGATGATGTGTAATGCAATGTTTGATATTAGTGATAATGAGTCAATTTTGGGTGTCTACACCCTCCATTAGTCAACCTTCTATCTATCATTGTGTCATTTCTGTGTCAATTGAGTACATTCGGACATCACAAAAACATAACACTAATTGCATGTCATATCACATGAGATAGTCATTAACATGATTAAAACATTTGCATACATAATAGGTGCATTAGATCATCCATATCCATTTGCATCATACATAATATAGTATCAACAAAAAAATAAAAAACATAGGCAAAGACATATAGATCATTGCATGAACTGCATCATCATATAGCTAGCATCTCACATTTTGCACATTAGAACATCAAGTAAATATCTAAGTCTGCATTAGATCATCATTGCATCAAGTCATCCTAAACATCACATAGCATCATATAGACAAAGTAAAAGCGTGCATCACATGTGTAACATCATAAGATAGAATGCATCCATAATAGAAACACATATACAACTGCATATAGAGAATCATATAGATGCATCATCATATAAATATAACATAAACATGTCCAAATGTACAATATATCAAAGTATCCATCCATCTCTCTGAGTCAAGTCATAAAGTGTACAAAATACATACAACATGATAATGGTACAACATGTCTCGGTAACCGTACAAAGTGATATAAATATATACATATTAGGCTATCCATGAGCCATAAAAAATATGTGTATACATAAGCTAAAATTGGTACAAGTGAAATGGCTAGCCCTGCTGTCATGGGACATTGCTCCCAGCACTGTCCTCTCCACCTCCTCCTCTGCCAACCCCTAATTGTTGGGGACTCATCGCTGACGCTGCTGACCGTGAACCCCCTACCCTCTGAGATGTACCAATTACTGACTGGCTCTGGTAGCTGGGTGCCCTCTGGTCTGCCGACACCGCCCCGTGATACAATCCTCTATAGTACTATGTCTGAACCTGCACTCTAGCAAGCTCACACTGTATATGTGCAATCTATGTTTGCAACTGATGAACCTGGGCCTGGCCCTGAGTCACCTGCGTTAGCAAAAATCTTGTGGCCCCATCTATAGCCAAGGCAACTACGGTTGCGTCTCTCTCCAGTCTGAGAGCCCGCACCCTTGCCAATACTATATCTCACTTTGTAGTGAGTCCAGATATGATCCCTACATTTGCCTCTCTCTGTGACTCTACCACCCTGAGCTGTGCCCTAAGCTGTCTAACCTGACCCCGCAGCATGTCAATAGCCCGTTGCAATAAGTCAGGCTGGGCGGGAACCTCTGGAACCTGCTATTGTCCCACCTATGGAACCTACTGTTGGGCACCTGTTGTGCCTGTACTTGTCCCTGCACCTGCTATGGTGCAACTTGCTGCTATACTACCTGCTGGGGCACCTACTGTGGTGCCGGCATCTGTATCTGCTGTACAGCCTGCTGCTACGCTATCTACTACTGGGAGGGTCCCTCCCCAACTCTCCTCCTCTGTCTCTGTCTACCTCCATCTCCACCATCCCCTCCTCCACCTCCATCACCTCTGTCATCTCCATCTCCTCATCCTCCCCTACCCCTCCTCCGTCTCCTCCTCCTCCAGCCTACACCATCCTCGTCATCTTAATCTACCTCATCCAAGCATGGAACCAACTCTCCCAGTCTTGAATACCTTGAGAACGAGTGGGCTGCAAACCATTCCTCATAGTTAGGAGTCATCCCTGCATCTACCATCTCACTCCTCATGGGCCAAGCCACATAAGGAATCTGCTAAAAATCAGCCAAGGCCTCATCATAAGATGCAACTGGGCCCCACCTCAACTGCTCTGCATGTGTCCTCACAAACCAGACCTGCCCCTGTGGCATACCCTATACCCTGCCAAACTATCGCTGAACCTAGTGAACAATCTGCCTCTCTAGTATATGTCGTGTCATCCGAATAAGCCATCGAGTCTGAAAGCAGTACGGAAGCTCGTCGTCCTCATAGTCCCATGGCTCACAGTCTAGATATGGGCGCCAGATAACTCTATCCACATTATCCAATGCATATCTCCAATACTCAAGCTTTCCCAGCTTATGCTGGGAAATAACACCTGCGTATCCATAACTGTAGGGCTCACCTCTCTACCTGGAAAAGATGCATATCGACTGAGTAATAGTAATGTGCTCCCATAACTAAAACTGTAGAAGTGAGATGCTGACAAACAAACTGGCTCCTCTGTGGTAGACCACCTGGTGCATATCATGATACAAGTGTGCAAGAATATAGACACCCCACGCAAAGTGGGTGCCCTCTGTAATCATCCTCTCCATAATCCTACCCCAACTAATGGGGAACCCATGTGACCTCCTATCGGGGCATACAACACCCCTGATCAACCCTGCCACTATCCCTGGGAAGTAGTCATAGTAGTCATGTATGTCCTGCCATGAGATAACCTGACCCTTTAGCTCTAGATCATCAAAAACATGCCTGCACTCTGCTAGTTTGGTATCATGCTGAGCCTCATACTCTACGATCTCACCTTAGATCGATAGATGCAAGATCCTATAAGCATCCTCTAAGGTAATAGCCATCTCACCAGTAGGCAAGTGAAAGGTCCCATCCTCACTTTGGAAACACTCCATTATGGTAGTCAGCAAACTAAGGTTCGCATGAACCTCGGGCATGAAGCAAACATAGTCCAATCCCATAGCCTCGAGAGCCTCTCGATCAATCTCTGTAAGCATATACTGTTGCAACAATGGCAAAGGAAACTGCTCCTGTGACTTAAGTACATCACGAATGTCCTCCTGCAATCAAGCAAGCAATGCTTCAACCAAAACTGCAAAACTGCTCAACCTACCAAAACTATCCTATCACTTACTTAACATGTCAAAATTGATCAAAACAACATAAACATCTCTTGACTAGATTCTTACAATCTCAGAGATAGCTTATCGATTGACGTATCGAGAAAGATGCCAATTGAGTCAATTTCATTAAGTAAACTGACTATCTAAAACACATGCGCCGAATCAGAAGGTAAATGCGCCATTTCATAGAAAATGCACCACTTCTGTTAAATGCACCAAAACATATGTCATATGCACAGAATCATAACATATGTGTTGTTTCAGAGCGCATATGCACCAAACTGCGATTCGGTGCATTCATTTCGCTAATTTTTCCCTAGCATTTATTAGCCTAATAAATGACCCTAGGCGAGTTTTGTTGAACTACATACCGATGGTCCTACCTCAGTTGGCCACCTGCACCGTCGAATGCGCTCAAAGCGGCGCTCTTCACATGGAATAACCATATCTATACCGACTGCTCTAGCTCCTGTGCTCTCCTAAGCTCTGAGGGACCTATCAACAAAAGCCAAGTGTACAAATGACTAAGATTGTGGACCCAGCTCCTATATATAGCAAGTGAACCCTAACTAGCTGTGTGGTGACTGTGACTACTTCCCAAGCCTGTTTCTTCGTGTTTCTCTGAACTGTAACCCATTTTCTTCAAACCTAACCTATTTTTCACCTTCTTCTTCGTGAGATTGTTTGTCTCACGTCCTTCTGCCTTCTTCCCGTCCAATCTCTGAAGGGGGCATCCTGTCGTCATTAAACCTGTACCAGGGCCAAACTAAGACATGTATCATTATCAGAAAAATACATTAATAGAGGAATTAAGCCACCTAAAAATGACACGACTCTGTCCAAATAAATATTCTTAATATGTATTTAAGTCTAATTCCTCTATCAATAAATAAATAAACAAATTTACTTATTTGATTCATATTCTTCCAACAATTAAATAAAATCATTTATTTAATTAAATTCTTCCAAAATCCTCCAACAAATTAAATAATACCAATTATTTAATTAGTTCTTCCAAATTCATTCTAAATTAAATAATACCAATTATTTAATTGTTTCTTCCAATAATATCTTCTCTAAATTTAAATAAATCAAATATTTATTTAAGTTGTCCATTTCTTCTAAAAATTGAGTTATCTCTAAATATAATCCAATCCTTGTGCACATGCAATTGAATATTCCAAATATTTAATTGAGCTAAAATATCTTCTCATCCTCATGTAATATTTATTCTCTAGTTCTAATCAGTTAACTCTTCTATCTATTTTGTTAATTGATTTATCTCTTCAGTTAACTCATTCTTCTATTTTATTAATTCCTCTCATGCAAAATAGAGCAGGACACATGTCTTCTTCCTATTTGCGCACATCTCTCAACCGTTGATCTTCTCATTCTTTCTATACCGTTGATCTTCTCTCTCTCAATTCTATAAGTACAACCCTATTCCTCCATTTCTATCATCTAAGCTTTTAGTAAACTTACTTTGTAAGAATTACAGTGCGCCTTTGGCACCAAGTCATTCCATAGCTTGCGATCACCCTTTTATCATTACAATTGCGTTGAAGAATCTCTTCATTGCAAACCTATCATAGCCATTCTCATTTGACATCTTGGAAAATAGAAAGGAAGTGCACCTTCTAAGGGCCATATTCATTCACAAGATCATTTGAGATAGGTGACCAATGGAAGCCACGAAGTAAAGAGGTTTGCAAGGTCTGAGTTCTTTGTTTCTTATTTCATTTGAGGTATTGGGTATTATTGATATCATTGATATTATTACATAATTTTTCCATTACATTTTTGGCGCCCACTGTGGGCCCTTGCACCAATGTAACCTCAAAACTGAGTTTTTGTGTGTTAGGTTCCATACACAGGAGGATTTTACGCATTTGATCAATTCTAACATGCATCTAAGCTCTGTTTCGGCAGATCTGGTCTTTTGGCGCATATACCCACTGAAGCTGCACATCTGTGCTTTGTAACGACTCATCTATTCTTTCTACACATATGTCCTCTATTTCGACGCTTTTAAGCTCTTATTCTACACTTTTGTAGTTCTGCGCATCTGACCTCTGTACCTGCGCATATGTTCTGGTAGTGACTTTTTGAGTTGTTCCTCATGATTTTGCCAATGTTAACACTTCTCACAGGAATATTCTCTGATCTACTTACAGGTTAGGGGCTAGTTTAGTCATATAGTTGCATTTGTTAACTCATCTCTATATCTAAAGGAAAGTAAATGGAATGTTTGTGTAAAATCTCATTTAGCTCTAACTAGGAGGATTGTAATTTGATCTTGTTGCATCAATAAATTGAATATAATCCCAATGCTAGGAGGATAAAATTGAACCACTGCTATCTTGCATCTTTCAAAGTTAACAAATCACGTGTGTGCCCAAGTAGATATCTCATTTAGTCTTTTTCATTTTAACTAGGGGAAAAGAACCACTATTTATCGTGCTTTTGGAATGATACTAGGCCTATGCTCTCCCCTATCTTGGGTGACCAAAATGCCAAACATGTCATTTCACATTTTTTTTCCTTTAGAGAGGCCTACTCTTGGATATCCTTCCGTCCAAGTGGGAATGACCTTAAGTGGTAACAAGCTAAAGCCAAGCTCTACTTAGCCACTATAAATAAATTGTGCTTGGAGCGAAAGCTTCATGCAACAAGTGCTAATGTGTTATACTGACAGTCAACCTCCCTCAAAACTGGTGCAGGAGCACCTACCTGATAGCTGGCCTCCATGAGGCAGTTAGTTTGTTATAGGTCTGGTTAATGTTTCCAAGAAGGTCTTATAAGACCAATGCGTGTAATAAGGTCATGTTGACCATACTTTACTATTTTTAGATAGTTTGTTTGGATAGCTGTTATACTGTATGTCCGGTTGGATCTCCCAGCCGCCTGGAGAGATTTCCTAGCCGCTTGGAAGCTCCCAGCCGCTTGGAGTCGAGTTGGTAGTACTTGCGAGAATTCCTATTTATGCATTAGGATCGGTTGGTTTTAGATATATTGAGGAGCTAGGTTGCACAGAGTGAGATAGAGAGAGAGACAGAATATTGTATTTGCATCTTTTGAAATCAATAAAGAGATCCTATTTGTGTCCATTCTCTATTTTGAATTCCATTGTGTAATCGAGTTGCTGTTCTGGTGGTTGCATGGATTCGCTGATCCATTCCACCGGTTGATTCGTCGAATCGGTGGAATGGCTATGTATAATAGTTTAGGATTTAGTTTGCATTTTCTATTTGTTCACATGTATGTTTGCAGGATCGCAGTCGAGATGTGCTGAGAACCCTAGCATGGGCATGTGCTAGGTCGTGCTGGTAGTTCGAGTCTGGAAAGTTGTCCAGGAAGCAGATCGGGTCACCTCAGGAGGTTCGGCGGATCGAAATTCGCTAAGGTTAGAAATTTGTCACAACGGCATCATCAGGATATTTCTGTGTATATCCTGCAGTTACTTCGGGCGTCATCCGAGTAGATGGAGGTGAGCATGATACAGTTGTTTGCATAGGGTGAATGCATTTCGGGGTGATCATCACAAGGTGTTACCGAGGAAGAGTATATCAGCATAAGTTAGTCGATCGGGTTGATAAAATCATCGCGGGCTGATAATGTTAAGTTTGGCCGACAACAGGATATTGAAGGAACTGCATATGACGTCATCATCATCAGGATAATCGTCATCAGGACATTCTGAAATATCACCCGATAAAGGTTTATCCTGTTGACCATAAGTGTTTTGGTATCGGCATAAGGCATTGAGAAGTTAAGTGGATCGGGAGGAGGATATTCGGCAGAATATTCGTCATCAGTATAAAGTTGAGTATCATCATCAGGATGTTTCAATATGACCGGATAAGTCATATCCTAATGCTGCTTGTTTAAGTAGGTCGGAGATCAGGGTGACGTAAGCGTCTAAAGGAAAGGTGCATGAGAGTGTCGTCATCAGGATATATGGGAGGAACCGGATATTTTATATCCTGCTGATGAAGATGATGTCGAACATCATGATGCTGCAGATAGAGGTTGGCGGTAAGATGAACAGTGATCGTCAGGAGGATGATTGCGCTTGCCGAATATGATGAAGCTGCCGATAGCCGGATATGATGATGCTGCTGACAGGTGAAAGGTCGAAGGTTTGTCTGCAGGAGGATATCGGTCGGCAAGAGAAAATATGATGATGCTGAAAATGTTAACAGAAAATATGATGATGATGATGGGTTGTAGACATACATGCTGTATGTCAAGGTTTTAGTGTGGATGCCTCTACATCATAGTGGTATCAGAGCTCAGCAAAAGGTCTGGGCTGTTGTGTGTTGATTTTGTCTCTGAAAAGACAGAGGTAGAGGAGTGAGAGGTTGACAAAATGCCTCCGAAAGGTAATGGTACTGCAAGGGAATTGCAGGAGATGAAGGAAAAACATGCCAGAGAGATGAGGAAGATGAAGGAGCTTGCTGAAGCACTTCAAGCCAGGCTTGTAGCCTTGGAGAAGAACAAAAAGAGGGAAGTGGACGACAGTGAATCAGAAGAAGATGAAGATGCTGTTGAAGAGTATGAAGAGGTAGCTGAAGATCTGGATGCTGAAGACCAGAGATTTGCAAAACTGTTAAAGGCAGTGCAGAGTGATAAACCTAAGGTAAAGGTTGATGTTTCCAAGTATAATGGAAGTTTGAATGAAGATGAGTTACTGGATTGGATTGCTGCACTTGATAATCACTTTGAATGTGAAGATGTTGCTGAGGATCAGAAGGTAAAGATTGCAAAGACCAAGTTAGGAGGTCATGCTTTGGTATGGTGGGATTATGTACAATCCGAGAGAAGGAAACAAGGAAGGTCAAAGATCACTTCATGGGATAAAATGGTAGCAAGGATCAAAGGTAAATTCTTGCCCAAGGATTATGAAATTCAGATGTTTAAGAAGCTGCAATTTTTAAGGCAGAAGGAAATGGATGTGAAGGCATATACTGAGGAGTTTTATAAGTTGAGTATGAGATCTGGTCATCATGAGAATGAGGTAGAAAAGGTGGCTAGGTACTTGGCTAGTTTGAGATTGAACATATAGGATGAGTTAGTTTTAGCTAACCCTAAGAGTGTGGAGGATTGTTACCAAATGGCAATCAGGATTGAAGAAAAGATGAATAGGAGACAAGATAAGTCCATGAGAGGAAGAGGCAGCAATATGAGGGGAAGAGGATTAGCCCCTACAACAAGGCAAACCAATGAGGGTCAAGAAGACACTGGTAAAGGACAGGGACAGTCTGATTTCAGAGGTGGATGGAAAGGTAATAGAGGCAGATTTGGAAGTGGTAGAGGTTCTACTACATTTTTAGGAAAGTGTTACACCTGTGGTGAGTTTGGTCATCCATTTTTCAAATGTCCAGAAAGCAAAGGTTCATCATCCAGAAATGATAGAACGAATGACAAGAGAGTACAACTTGTGCAAGAAGAGAAAGTAGAGGAATGTGTACAAAGTTTAAACACTTATCAAGATAGAGTTCCTGACAATTATGGATATCCTGAGGAGGGAGAAGCATTGATGCTAAGGAGAACTAGTTTGCAGACATCAAAGGATATGATGCAAAGAAGAGCTCTTTTCAAGACCACATGCAAGAGCAAAGGTAAAGTATGTAAGGTTGTCATTGATACTGGTTCAACAGATAACATGGTATCTCAGGAAATGGTGGATAAACTAAATTTGGAAAGGATTCCACACCAACACCCTTACAAGGCATCTTGGGTGAGTGATAGTCAATCACTTTTTGTCTATGAACAGGCATATGTTGATTTTCAGATTGGAGCATATCATGATAGAGTTTTGTGTGACATTTTGCCCATGGAATGTTGTCACCTACTATTGGGTAGGCCATGGCAATTTGATAGGAGGGTACTGTATGATGGGTATGCTAATACCTACACCATCAAGAAAGATGGGAAAACTATTATGTTGATGCCATTACAGGAAGCAGCTGTAGTACAGAAGGCAGCAAAAATCATTTTAGTGGGAAAGAAGGAATTTGTGCAGAAGCCTATAGGAGCAGGCATAAAGGCAGTTGAGGACATTGCAGGGAAAGCAGTTGTTAAGGACAACAGTTTGAAGACAGTTTCAGTTTTGACTGACAGAGGTCAGCAGCAGGTTCAGCAACAGGTTTGCAAACAGCAACCAGTTGAGAGGAATGACAAGGATGTTGTCATAGTTGGGACTATTGTTTGTCCTATAAAGGTTGAAAGAAAGACAGAGTTGAACATTACAGAAGTTCAAGAGGCAGTTCAGACAGAGGTTTTGGTCAGACAACCTGACAAACACAAGGTATGTGAGAGAAGGGCCTACATTGACAGGCATGAGGATTTACTTGCAAGAAAACAAGTTACAGTTCAGAAGTCTTGGAGCAGCCGAGAGCCAGCAGAGGACAAAGCTGGAACAGGTCAAGACACTGCAAAGGCAAAGTGTAAAGGTGGAGGACTTCCACAACCTAACTCATGGGACATGAGTTCTTTTCTGTTGGGGAGTATGGTGCAGGAGCACCTACCTGACAGCTGGCCTCCATGAGGCAGTTAGTTTGTTATAGGTCTGGTTAATGTTTCCAAGAAGGTCTTATAAGACCAATGCGTGTAATAAGGTCATGTTGACCATACTTTACTATTTTTAGATAGTTTGTTTGGACAGCTGTTATACTGTATGTCCGGTTGGATCTCCCAGCCACCTGGAGAGATTTCCTAGCCGCTTGGAAGCTCCCAGCCGCTTGGAGTCGAGTTGGTAGTACTCGCGAGAATTCCTATTTATGCATTAGGATCGGTTGGTTTTAGATATATTGAGGAGCTAGGTTGCACAGAGTGAGACAGAGAGAGAGACAGAATATTGTATTTGCATCTTTTGAAATCAATAAAGAGATCCTGTTTGTGTCCATTCTCTGTTTTGAATTCCATTGTGTAATCTAGTTGCTGTTCTGGTGGTTGCATGGATTCGCTGATCCATTCCACCGGTTGATTCGTCGAATCGGTGGAATGGATATGTACAATAGTTTAGGATTTAGTTTGCATTTTCTATTTGTTCATATGTATGTTTGCAGGATCGCAGTCGAGATGTGCTGAGAACCCTAGCATGGGCATGTGCTAGGTCGTGCTGGTAGTTCGAGTCTGGAAAGTTGTCCAGGAAGCAGATCGGGTCACCTCAGGAGGTTCGGCGGATCAAAATTTGCTAAGGTTAGAAATTCGTCACAACGGCATCATCAGGATATTTCTGTGTATATCCTGCAGTTACTTCGGGCGTCATCCGAGTAGATGGAGGTGAGCATGATACAGTTGTTTGCATAAGGTGAATGCATTTCGGGGTGATCATCTCAAGGTGTTGCCGAGGAAGAGTATATTGGCATAAGTTAGTTGATCGGGTTGATAAAATCATCGCGGGCCGATAATGTTAAGTTTGGCTGACAGCAGGATATTGAAGGAACTGCATATGACGTCATCATCATCAGGATAATCGTCATCAGGACATTCTGAAATATCACCCGATAAAGGTTTATCCTGCTGACCATAAGTGTTTTGGTATCGGCATAAGGCATTGAGAAGTTAAGTGGATCAGGAGGAGGATATTCGGCAGAATATTCGTCATCAGTATAAAGTTGAGTATCATCATCAGGATGTTTCAATATGACCGGATAAGTCATATCCTGATGCTGCTTGTTTAAGTAGGTCGGAGATCAGGGTGACGTAAGCGTCTAAAGGAAAGGTGCATGAGAGTGTCGTCATCAGGATATATGGGAGGAACCGGATATTTTATATCCTGCTGATGAAGATGATGTCGAACATCATGATGCTGCAGATAGAGGTTGGCGGTAAGATGAACAGTGATCGTCAGGAGGATGATTGCGCTTGCCGAATATGATGAAGCTGCCGATAGCCGGATATGATGATGCTGCTGACAGGTGAAAGGTTGAAGGTTTGTCTGCAGGAGGATATCGGTCGGCAAGAGAAAATATGATGATGCTGACAATGTTAACAGAAAATATGATGATGATGATGGGTTGTAGACATACATGCTGTATGTCAAGGTTTTAGTGTGGATGCCTCTGCATCAAAAACCCTCCAAGGCGTAACCCTTGAAGGCTAGGAGACTCCGTAATGGAGAGTAGCACTGCTACACGTATAACCACTCGAACGGTTGCCCTTACTACTCATCCTTTGTTTTAAAGCCAAAAACCCCTATAAGTCAGTGCAGGGAAGGGCGATTATCACCTCTTGAAGATGCCTCAACTAGAAATAGTGAGAATTCAGTTTATATTGTTCCAACCAGCCTAGGATTTGTACTTGCATTTAGTCAAAAAAGAGTCCAAAAATTACAAAAAAATAAAAAAACCATGAAAATATTCTTTGTGTTTGCTGTGTCTTCTTGCCATAATTGAAAAAATCAGATCAAAAAGACCAACTTGCAGCCAAGAAACCAAAAACACCAAAAAATGTGTAGAAAATTGTAAAAACAATAGTCAAGAAAACAAGAGCTACGCATATACCCTCTGAAGTTGCGAATCTGTGTCAACCTGCAGCGCATTTGCATTGACTTCCTGTGCATTTACCATCTATTACTATGCTTTTAACTTTTACCAGAGTTGCGCATTCACCTCGACCTGCTGCGCATATACCTTCTGTTTCAGCGCATCTGTAGCTGTGCATCCAAGACAGTGAGCTTTTCCACATCTTTTGAGAGAAAATTTTTAACATTTCTAGGTACTCATTTTAGCCTTGTTCCAGTTTCTAAGATCAGATTTACCTTGCAATCACTTCTCCCATCCGTTTCCATAGCAAACCCTCTCTTTCGTCGGTTGTCTTCTCATCCACCTTTTTTACCATGTCTTCCCTCAAACAAGTCAAAGTATCTATATTAGATTAGTGTAAGACCTTTTTCAAATCATTTTAGATTCAAGTAAACCTAATAAGTCTCCACTATCAAGAATTAGACATCCTTTTCTCTTGAAACTTCACTAGTGGTCTTGGTGCAAGACTATTCTCTACATAGTAAACGGGTATCGACTATCCTTACTTGTGGCTATCATCTTGTGTCGACCAACTTACTTGGAATCATTGATCAAAAGAGTCCCTTGTTCGAATCTTGTCACCGCAAGTATCCCCTTCTCACCAACCTACACCAACACCTTAACAGAGTCTCTAGTTTCACCCCACTTCTTCCCACATCGCCTTGCATGGTCTTAACTAGATCCCAAACACAAAAACAACTTGAAATGGATGGAACATCTAACTGAATTGTATCCCCTCACAATAGTGATGAGGAAATCTCTCATGAGGAGTACCAAGGAGCCCTTCAAGATCAAAAATTTCAACGCATGATGGACAAAGTGCTCAACAAGTACCCTCAAAAGTACTTTCTTCATCTTGCAAACCAAGGACTTACACTCCCTATATACTTTGATCTCAACAAACTGAAAGAGACCGTATGAGAAGAGACTCATGAAAACCACACTAGTTGGGATAAAGGAAAGAAAGTCACAGACCCAAATACACCTATAGAAGCTGTGAAGGGGAAAATGGATTAATCAATTAAGAATAATAAAACCCAATACATATATGAAATGTGAAAGTAAAAGATTGATTAAAATAAAACTAAGAACACTACTTACAACCTTTTACCTATCTTCTTCCATAGTTCGCCTATCTCTTCTTGACCTTGTTGATGATGAAGCCCTTAGAAGCGATTTGCTCCCTTGCTTGTTGAAGGTGACAAGAATGGAATGGCTTGGATACTTGTGTGATTGAAGAAGAGCTTCAACACACTAACAAATGGTTGATATGAATGCTTAACAAAGTGGGGGTGCCAAAGGCGTGCCTGTATCTCTGCAGCATAAGTTTTTTCAAATGATCGGTTATGAAATGAAGAAGGAGAAGGTTGTATTTATAGAGATGTGTAGAAGAAGATCAATGGCTGAGAAGAAAAGGGAAGATCAACGAAGGAGGATTGTTGAGGAACATGCAACAAATGGAAGAAAGACATGTGTCATTCGAAAAGCAGCTTTTTGGAGTTAACTCCTCTCTTGATGAGGATGAGATTTGATTTTCTTAATTTAGAATTTATTTTTTTAATTTAAGAGAAAGTTTTCTTTAAAGATGCTTTAAAACTGCTTTTGCTTTTGTTTGACAAGAGGAAAGTATTTTTAGAAGATAAAAATATTTTTTTTTTGAAGATAAGAATGCATAATTAAATAAAAAGATTTTATTTAATTATTCTGTAGATAATTGAGAGGAATGAATAAAATATAGAAATATATTTTATTTTGTGGATATTTTTGAAGAATACAATAAAATATAAAAGTATATTTCATTTAGTGGATAATTTAGATTTTATTTAAATAAAATTTACATTTTATTTAAATTTGGAAGAATAAAGGTTTTAATTAAATACTTAAAATTATTTAATTATTTAGCAGAATGAAGGTGATGTATATGAATTTAATTAATTAAATAAATGTGTTTATTTAATTAAATGAGAGGAAATGAATCAGATAAATAAATGAATTTATTTATTTATTGATAGAAGAATGTGAATGATGAAATAAATATTTAAAATATTTATTTAAGTAGAGTCATGCCAATTTTAGGTGTATACATTTTGCGCCTCTTTGATGCAATGTGTTTTATCATGTTTCAAAGAAAAAGAATTTTTGATAGTGATACATGCCCTAGTTTGCCCCTGGTACAAGTTTAACGACAGGATGCCCCCTCAGGAGATTAGACGAAGGCAGACGACGTGAGACAGACAATCTCACGAAGAAGAAGGTGAAAAATGGGTTAGGATGTAGAAAAATAGGATACGTTGTGGAAGAAACAGGCATGGGAAGTCGCCACAGTTGTCATATAGTCTGATATGGTTCACTTGCTGTATATAGGAGCTGGGTCCACAAGTTCTATTCATTTGTACACTTGTCCATAGTTGATTAGTCCTCTGGAGAGCTTAGGAGAGCATGGCAGCCAGACAGATGGATATTCAGTGCGAGGAGCACCGGTTTGAGCAGATCCAACGGTTCGATCGGCCAGCAGAGGCAGGACCCCCTGTATGTAGTTCTTCAAAACTTGCTAAAAGTCGATTATTAGGCTCAGTAATGGCTAGGAAAAAATGCTTAGACAAATGCACCAAACCGTAGTTCGGCGCATATGCCCTCCAAAGTGGTGCATATGTCGTGAAGTGGTGCATTTGAGGTATACTTCGGCGCATTTGTTAGTTTGGCACATCTAAGCTTGGGATTGGTGTATTTGGCGGGAAATGGTGCATATGACATAAGGATTGGTGTATGTGCCAGAACGGCGCATACAATCCTTGGATTGGCGCATTCACGGGGAAGTGGCGCATACAAGCTCTGGATTGGCGCATTCACAGGGAAGTGGCGCATGTGATATGGATCGGCGCATTTGCCACCTAGATTAGCGCATTTGCACTAAAAAATCAAATGACTTAACGAAATTAACCCAAGTGGCACCTTGATCGATGCGTCAATTGATAAGCGATCTCTGAGATTGCCGGGAATCTAGTCGAGAGACGATATGCTGTTTTGATTAATTTGATATGTCAAGTCATTGATAGGATAGTTTGATTGTTATGAGTAGGCTTTCTTGGATATGGATTTTGTTGACAGTATGCTTTGCTTGGTTTGCAAGAGGATATTTGGAACGTCCTTACGTCACGAGAGTAGTTCCTGTTGTCGTTGTTGCAGTGGTATATGTTGACTGAGATAGATCACGAGGCTCTAAGCGCTATGGGTCTGCACTATGTTTGCTTTATGCTTGAGGTTCGCATGAACCAGGCTATGTTGATGGCCGTGGTGGAGCGATTCCATAGTGAGGATGGGACATTCCATCTGCCGACGGGGGAGATGGCAGTTACTCTTGAGGATGTGTACCAGATTTTGCACCTCCTGATTCAGGGAGAGCTGGTTGAGTATGAGTCACAGTGGGATGATGGCTTGGAGGAGTGTAGACGGGTATTTGATGACCCAGAGTTGGTGGGGGAGGAGATTTTGTGGCAGGACATGTATGACTACTATGACTACTTCCCGGGCATAGTGGCTGGACTAATTGGTGGTGTGATATGCCCCGATAGGAGGTTGCACGGCTTCCCAATTGGCTGGGGGAGGGTGTTGGAGAGTATGATCACAGACGGGACCCGGTATGCGTGGGGTGTGTGTGTGCTTGCACACTTATATAGAGACATGCACTAGGTGGTTTATCACAAAGGAGCCAGTTTGTTTGCGGGTGTGTCGTTGTTGCAGTTTTGGTTGTGGGAGCACATTGCTATCACATGGCCGATATGCATATTTCACAAGCAGAGGGGGGAGCCTTATAGTTACGACTGTGCAGGTGTGATTTCCTAGCATAGGCTGGGGAAGCTGGAGTACTGGAGACATGCTTTTGATGGTGTGGATGTAGTGATATGGCACCCTTACATAGACTGTGAGGTGTGGGATGATGAGGCAGACGAGCTTCTGTATTATTTCCAGATGCAATGGCTCATTGGCAGGACTCGGTACATTCTGGAGAGGCAGATTGTTAGCAGAGTGCAGAGATAGTTTGGCTGAGTACAGGGTAGACCATAGGGGGAGGCGCGCTTTGCTAGGACTCATGCAGAGAGGTATAGGTGGGGTCCTGTGGCATCCTATGAGGAGGCCTTGACAGACTTTCAGTAGATTCCTTACACAGCTTGGCCTATGAGGAGGGACATAGTGGACGCTACGATGGACACAAAAGATATGAAGTCAAAACAGATGGAGGAAGTGGTTTGTCGTAGATAGCGCCTGTTTACCAGGTTTTCACCACTTGCTTTTATTTGCATGGGAAGCTAAAAGTACACACGATGCCTGTTTACCAGGTTTTCACCATGGTACCTATCCTAGGCACCTGTTTGCCAGGTTTTCACCATAGGACGATTTTTTGTTATTTTCTCATTTTTTGATGATTTTTTTTTGTTCTTGTTTTTGAGTACTTTTTCAATTTTTTTGATTTTTTCCAGGACTCCCTTACATTGGGGTTTTCAGGTATAGAACTTGCGAAGGTACATGTTGTTGATAGGATCATTGAACAGTTCACCTTCAGATGTAGCCAATTGATATGCCCCCGATCCATAAGCTGTGATGATGACATAGGGACCCAGCCAATTAGGTTCAAACTTTCCTTTCTTTTCTTTGTCTTGCTGATTTCTAGGATTTTCTCTTAGGACTAAGTCACCGACTTGGAATATCTGGGGTTTTACTTTGTGATTATAGCTTCTGGACATGCGTTGCTGATATACTTTCAGGTGGTTAAAGGCCCGTTGCCTTCGTTCTTCGAGCAGTTCTAATTCTTGGAGTCTGGTTACTCTATACTCTTCATCTAATATGAGGCCTTTTAATGAGACTCGCAAGGATGGGATCTCGACTTCAATGGGCAAGATAGCTTCTGATCCATAGACTAGGGAGTATGGTGTTGCACCTGTGGGTGTGCAGATGCTTGTGCGGTAGGCCCACAGTGTGGGATTCAATTGGACATGCCAATCACGACCGGCATCATTGACAGTGTTCTTTAGTATTTTTAGAATGGTTTTGTTTGATGCCTCAGCCTGGCTGTTGCCTTGTGGTAATAGGGGGTTGAAAAGCGGTGCTGGATATGGAATTTGTCGCATAGTTCCTTGACAACTTGGTGTTTGAAGGGTCGTCTGTTATCCGTGATAATGGATGAAGGGACACCATAACGACAAATGATATAGTTCAGGATAAAAGAGGCAATCTGCTTGCCTGTGATGTTGGCTAAGGGCACAGCTTCGATCCACTTCATGAAGTACTCTGTGGCAGTGATTATGAATTTATGGCCGCTTGAGGAGGGAGGGTGAATCTTGCCCACTAAGTCAAGTCCCCACTGACAGAACGGCCAAGGAGTAGTTAATGGTTGTAGTTCCTGTGCTGGTGCATGTATCGGGTTCCCATGGATTTGGCATTTCTTGCACTTCTTCACAAAATGATGGGAATCTTGTTCCATAGTTGGCCAGTAGTACCCCATACGTATGAGTTTCTTGGCTAGGGTAGGGCCACTAGAGTGGGTCCCGCATATACCTTCATGTATTTCTCTCAGGGCGGTTTGATATTCCTCACTATCGAGACACCTGAGGAGGGTACCATCAAGACCTTTGAGATATAGGGTATTGGCGACAAGGGCATACTGGGATGCTTGACGGATGAAGGTTCTCTTTTGGTTACTGGAGAGATCGGGTGGGAGGGTGTTCTCTTTAAGATAGGCAAATATCTTTCCATAGAGAGGGGAATCGGTTCCAACAATGTGGCTAATGATATGGGACTCAGGGGTGTCGTATGCAAGACAGGACACTGGCTTTACCAAGAACTCATAGCAAGATTGATTATCTGGAATGTCGAGGAGAGATGCGATTGTTGCCATAGCGTCTGCAGCTTTGTTTTCAATCCTTGGTATCTGCTCAAAAGAGATCATGACGAAGTATTCTTTGAAGTCATCTACCATTCTCTTGTAAGGGATTAATTTCTCATCTTTTGTTTGGTAGTCGTCATTTACTTGATTGATGATTAGCTGTGAATCACCATACACTTGAAGCTCTTTGATATTCCATTCAACTGCTAGCTTGATACTGATGACTAGGGCTTCATACTCTACCACGTTGTTAGTGCAGGGAAACATTAATCTGTATGATTTAGGGATTGTATCGCCGTTAGGTGTGATCAATAAGATACCTGCCCCTGATCCATGTTGGGTGTATGAGCCATCGAAGTACATTTTCCAGGTTGCTGTATTTACATGGAATATAGACTCGTCTGGAAACTCAAAGCTCAGAGGGCTATCATCTGTTAGTGGTGCATCTGCCAGTTGATCTACAAGCACTTGTCCTTTTATTACTTTCCTGTTGACATATTCAATATCGAATTCACTGAGAAGCATGACCCATTTAGACAATCTACCTGTTAGGGCTGCCTTGTTGAGTAAGTATTTGAGCCGATCTACCTTTGCTATCAATTTGACAAAATGTGACAGCATGTAATGTCTCCATTTTTGTGAGGCAAAGACAACAACTAGACATACTCTTTCGATTGGTGTGTATTGTACTTCATACCCAACAAGTGTTCGACTGATATAGTAGATAGCCTATTCTTTCCCATCATAGTTTTGTTGTGCAAGGAGAGCTCCTAGAGAAGTTGGTGTAGCTGAGATATACAGTAGCAGAGGCTGGCCTTGAATTGGTGGCATCAATACTGGTGGTTTCATGAGATATTCCTTTAATTGCTGAAATGCCTATTCACATGACTCGTTCCATTTGAAAGGGACATTCTTGTGTAGAAGGTGAGAAAATGGGTGGCACTTGTCTGCCAATTGAGAGATGAACCTTCTGATAGATTGCAATTTTCCTTGTAGGGATCTTAGTTGAGTCAAATTTTTAGGAGGTGGCATCTCCATGATGGCCTTCACCTTAGCTGGGTCGACTTCAATACCATTTGCAAACACGATGTATCCTAGTAGTTTGCCTAATGTAACCTCGAATACACACTTCTTTGGATTTAGATGCACATTAAACTATTCCAACCTGTTGAAGATCTTGTCTAGTATTGCTAGATGTCCTTCTCTAGTAAGTGATTTTGCCAGAATGCCATCGACGTAGTCTTCCATTATGGTGTGCATCATGTCGTGGAAGATTGTTGTCATGGTTCTCTGATATGTCACCCCAGCATTTTTCAGACCAAATGGCATGACACACCAACAGTAGGTGCCCCAAGGACATGTAAAAGTCATTTTGTGTTGGTCTTCAGGTGCAATTTTTATCTGGTTATAGCCCGAAAAACCATCCATGAGTGAAAGCATCGTGTGTCCTGTCGTGAGATCTACAATCATGTCTATGTTGGATAGAGGGAAGTCATCTTTCGGGCAAGCTTTGTTCAAGTTCTTGAAATCATTGCATATTCTGACCTTGCCATCTGGTTTAGCCACTGGTACTATATTCGAAACCCATTCAGGATAGTCTATAGGCCTGATAAATTTGGCGTCTAGCAGTTTCTTTAGCTCTTCCTTTACCATGAGGGCCACAATAAGGGTTGTATTTATAGGTTTGAGAGAGAGAAGATCAATGGTATAGAATGAATAAGAAGATCAACGGTTGAGGAACATTAAGAAGATGTGCGCAAATTAGAAGAGGACAAGTGTCCTGCTCCTTCATGCATTAGAGGAGTTAACATAATAGATTGAAGAGTTAACTAAGATGATTGACCAGTTAACAGAATAGATTGGGGAGTTGACTTAATTGATTAAATAGTGAACTCAGATGACTAATCAGTTAACTACTTTGATTGATGAGTTAACTAATCTGACTGAAGAAGAAATAGGACATGTGTGTGAGGAAAATTAGCTAATTAAATATTGAAAATATTTAATTACATGTGCACATGGATTAATTGAATTATTTTTGGTATTAATTCAATTTTGGAGGAAATAAACAATTTAAATAAATATTTGGATTTATTTAAATATAGAGAATGAGGAGAATTAATTAAATAATTTGGTACTATTTAATTTAGGATAACTTTAGAAGAATTTGGAGGATTTTAATTAAATAAATGATTTTATTTAATTTTGGTGGAGGAGTGTGAATCAAATAAATAAATTGATTTATTTATTTATTGATAAAGGAATTAAATGAAATAAATATTCAAAATATTTATTTAGATAGAGTCGTGTCATTTTTAGGTGTATACATTTCTCCCCTCTTTGATGCAATGTGTTTTATCACGTTGTTTCAAAGAATAGATATTTCTAATAATGATACATGCCCCAATTTGCCCCTAGTACATGTTATGATGACAGGATACCCCCTCCGGAGATTGGACGGGAAGAAAACTCGAGGGCATGAGACAAATAATCTCATGATGAAGAAGGTTTAACAGTTAAGTGGATGCATCTTTCTGAGTTTTTGTTTGACCGGTTTAGCTCCTGGAGCTAGAGATAAATGGTGCATGATAAGATTCGGATCTAGCCCTGGCATGTCAGCGTATGTCCATGCGAAGTTGATTTGTTTTCTCTTGAAGAAATCTGTAAATGCTGGTTTTTCGTGTTCTGTGAGAGCTTTTGCCATGTGGATCATTCTAGGCTCATCACCTGTGCTGACATTAATTGGTTCTGCTGGTTCTATTAAGATCGACGATCTCTCCTGATGTGTAAGATTGGGGAGAGGATCAAGCCTTCCATCCTTCGGTGCCTCAGAGAGGTTTTCACCATTGGATATGTCTTTATTTTTACTATTTTGATGGTCTAACACTACCGCAGAGCGGTTTTCACCGTTAGATCGTTCTTTTATTTTGATATTTTTATGATTGAAAGGCTTGGCACTCTCTCCAAAATAGGCCTTCTCATTGAGTTCAATAGCATAGCCAGCACTGTGGTCCCTTGCAGGTATATGACCTCTAAGCTCAAGATAATCTATGATGGCTTCATCATTTTCAAAGGTGTCTAGCTCAGGGGTAGTGCCTTCTAGGTCCCAGTCGATAAGTTTCAGGGTGTACCAAAGGTAAGGGATCATTAGGTTGGTCTGGTTCGACGACGTTGATGGTTAGGACAGAGTTATTGAAAGCATAGACAAAGTTTGTGATGGTACTCTCTATTAGTGGATCCGTCAAGGGGGGTATCATTCCTTCCTCACAATTTTCACTATTGTTGCTATGCGGGTCAGACTCTAGTGGTCTAGCCCTTGGACCTTGTCTCTCGTTGGCATGGGTCGGGTCGTACTCATGGACAACATCAATATCCTTTTCATCACAAGACATCTCAGAGAGGCTATCCCACTCATATTTGTTAGAATCAGTTTCGCTCCCCATTTGCATTTGTTAAATTTGTTCAACCAGATTGTTAGTGGATGCTTCTGGTTGTTTGCCTTTGTTCTTGTTGGTTCTATTGTTTCTTGATGCTTCAGTGTACCCTAGCCCTGTAGTGTCTCGGGATATTAAAGTATGAGGTTGGATGGGTTCGGTGATGCCATCCTTTCTTGAACCAAGTGGACCGTGTCCTTCATACCCCATTCTCTGTAGCATTTGAAAGCCTTGACCATATTATGTCATTTGTATAATGGGATGGTTATGTTGTGTTGAGGAACTGCCTTCATCTTTGTATAGCCACTGTAGGATATCTTTTTCATCACTTTCATCTTCTAGGCTTCCCCATTTCACAAATGGTCCTTTAGTGTTTCTCTCTGCTTTGGGTGTCCTTAGGATGGGTCTCCCATAGGATCTAGGAGATAGAGGTAGTTGTGCCAAACAGAGGGATTGGGAGACCGTGTACTCACCCAGGCCCTTATCTTTGAGTTGGAGTTTAGGTTGAGACACTCCTGAAGAGGAAGCAAGTGTCACTGGATCTACACGAGACAAAGAGGTGGTAGAAGCACGGTTGGTGGGGATCACAACTTCTGGTTTGGGCTGAATAGAGTTGCAGTATTGAAAGGGGTTAGGGTCACCTTGGATGGTGATCTCTTGACCTTCATGTGGGAACTTGATACATTGATGGTATGTGGAAGGTACTGCTTTCAGAGCATGTATCCATGGTCGCCCAAGAAGAATGTTGTATGCTAGCTCCATGTCTAGGACTTGACAAGATACATCTTTTACTATGGAGCCCACTCTGATTGGTAGGGTAACAATTCCTTTGGACGTTCTCTCTTCCTCATCATATGCTTTGATGGTGATTTTCTTTTCGGATCTATAGCCTTCTCTGAAAACCCCAATGTAAGGATTAGCTTTAATGTACAAATATTCAAACCATCCCCTCCATCTATTAGGACTCTTTTGATCTTGTGTTTGTGTATGAAAGCTTCAATATGGAGGGAGGCATTATGGGGTTGAGTGATTGACATATCATCCTTCTCAGTGAATGATAGAGAATGTGGTGAGGTAATGTGACCGACCATGGTTTGGAATTGTTCTTCAGCAAGGTTTGTGGGAATGGAGGCTTCTACTAAGGCTTTGTCAAGTATGGACCTATGAGAAGGAGATAGACGCAGAAGTTCCAAGATGGAGATGTGTGCAGGTGGAGTTAATCCATGATACTATATTGGTTGGCCGGAAGAGCGGAGGCTCCTCTAAGGGTGACTCTATTACTATGGGTAGTAACATTGCAATCTGGATCTTTGTTTATAGTGATTACATTGATATGTGAATCACTTTCATAGATATGGTCAACAACATAGTCATAGCTGACATTTGTGTAGTTTGTGTTGTTAGAGCCACTGTTGTTTCTGTTGGAAGGTCCTCCCTGTTCGTAGTTAGGAAGAGGATCCTTGAATGCCTGATGATCATTGTTGGAGGTATGTCTATTAACAGATATTTTATTTTGCTCTATTAAGTCTTGGATTGTATGCTTGAGCACAATACAATCATTTGTCTTGTGCCCCCTGTTTCAATGGTATTCGCAGAAGTCATTATCGTTCCACCAATGGGGTTTGACCTTTGGTTCTTACTCTCGTGCTGAGGGAAGCATTATGAGATTGTTGGTGATTAGCTTCCGTAGAGCAGTTTCTAGTGACTCATCCAAAGGTGTGAACTTTCTCCTAGGTCGAAAGTTGGTAAACCTAGATTTGGTATTTCTTGGCTTGTTTTGCGTGGGGTTATTTTGAGGTGTTGATAGGTTAAAAATTGGTTGCTTAGGTGCAGCATTTTTGGCATCTACTACCCCGTCATTCACAATGTTTTTATTTTTCATCTAGAATCTAGGTTTGTCATTGTTGGTGTTGGTACTAGGAGTGTCTTTATAGAGCTTGATTTGACCTTTTGCGATTAGGGCTTTTTCTATGATGAGGCCCATCTCAATGACCTTACTGAAAAACGTAGGACATTGGATTTGGATTTGGTAACTTAGGTATGTTTGCAAGTTGTGGACGAACATTTCTAGCATTTGTTTCTCCAGCATTTGGTGTGGGCACTTGCTTTCCAGTTGTCTCCATCTTTGTAAGAAGGCAACGAAAGATTCTCCTCCTTTCTGTTTGGTATTACAAAGATCCAATATTGAGGTGTCGTGTTCAATATTGTAAGAGAAGTGGGTGACAAATTTATCTACCAGTTCATTGAATGTTCTAATACTAGGTGGCAGTCTAGAGAACCACTCCATGGCTTGTCCTCCTAAGCTTCGTGGGAAGAGTCGCATAAGGTAGGTGTCATTGTGTGTGACCTCAAGACAAGCAGCATTGAATTCTCTGATGTGATCCCTTGGGTCACCCTTTCCTCGATATTTATCAAATTTAGGTACCTCAAATTTTGAGGGGAAAGGTATCATGACCAAGGCCCTATCAAAAGGATATGGTGAAATATCCTCTAGGGTGTAATGTTTAGTCGATGCTCCCATTTTCATGTCTGAAATTTGATGTTGGAGAGCTTCATATTTTTGGTTCATTAGACTTAGAGCATCTGTAGCATCAATGTTGGTTTTGCTTTTGTCTGAAGATGTTTCTTCCTCATGTCTACTTCCCTCAGTTTCTTTGAGAGTATCTACGTCATAATCCTTAGGGAGCTTGACTCCTAGACTTGCCAGTTGTAAAAAGAATTTTGTGGGGTCTTGGGCAAACACTTTTTCTAATAAGCGTTGAAATTTTGGATTATGTTGTGTTTGAAGGATCTCTTCCAGAGAAATGTCTTCGTCACTTTCGTGACCGTCATGAACACTTTTCTCGGCCATTTCTATTTGTTTTTGTTTTTGTAATCTAGTTAAGACCATGCAAGGTGGTAAGGAAATGGGATGGAGTGAAAAAGATTCTTGAGCAAGATGCTAGGATGATACAAGGTTTTAGCAAGGTTCTTCTGAGATCTATGTGATATCAAACAAGTTAGGTATACAAAAGCTATAGTCAAAGTAGGGATGTTAGAAATCCAAATACTTGATGTTGACTAGTCTTATATAAGCCACTAGTAGAGTACCGAGAGAAAGGATAAGTAACCCTTTGATATTGGACACTTACTAGGTTTGTTTGAGTATTGATTATGATCTAGAATAATCTTGGTTTTAACCTTGTAGGAATTTGGGAAGATTTGGCGAGATTGTGGATGAAAAAGTAGATATGGTATGGAAAAAGAAGGAGAAATGGTTGATTTGCAAGGTCTTGATTAGATCTTTTGGAAACTACTCAGATTTGAAATGGTTTTGAAAAATGTTGAAAGTTTTACTTTTTGGAAGGTATGGTTTTAACTCTTTGGTTTGGATGCGCAGAAGTATATGCACCACAACAGGATTCAGATGCCCCAGAAGTCAGGTCAAATGCGCAAAAAGTCAGTTCAAATGCGCAACACTGGCAAAGTTTCAAATGTGCCACAACAAATGTTAAATGCACAATACTGGCAAATGCGCCACAGCAGAGTTCAGATGCACTAAAAGTTGAATCAGATGCGCCACAGGTCGTGGCAAATGTGCAACTCTGGCTTTTGTCATATTTTCTTAGAATTTTGGAAGATTTTGGAATGTTTTCAGGATTTTTTTGTTTTTGGTTTGAAAAACTTGGTGTTTTTGAATAGTCTGATGTTCAATTATGGCAAAAACACAGCAAACACATAGAAGTTTTTCATGATTTTTATCTCTTTATATTTTTTTTATATTTTTTGGACTATTTTGACTCAAAACAAGTACAACCTAGGCTGGATATGACAATATTCATTGAATCCTCTAGTTGTGCCACTCAAAGTGTGTAGCTCCAGAATCTAGTAGCACCAGCTCCCCTCCACGACACTCACTTCTCACACATACCAGATTTAGGTTTCCTTAGGCTCGTACCCACAATGAACCTTAGGATTGTCCCTGCTACCTCTACTAAGAGTCACTTGAATCGAGGCCGCTTCAAGAGCTCTGCCCTTTGCATCAACAAATAGGGGTTTTTGGCTTGCTATACAATTGGTTCTTAGTCAGGGCAACCGTTCGAGTGGTTACACGTGTGGCGACACTACTCTTAGTTATGGAGTCTCCCAGCCTCAAAGGGTTATGCCTTAGAGGGTTTTGGGGGAGGTTGGCCGTCGGTGTAACACAACAGCACTCGTTGCTTGAGATTTTCACCTCAAGCACAATTTATTTTAAGTGGCTTGGTAGGGCTTGGCTTTAGCCTGTTACCACTCAAGGTCGTTCCCACTTGGACAAGTGTGCATCCAAGGGTAGGCCCCCCTAAAGGTTTAACAAATAGAATGACAAGTCTGGCACTTTGGTCACCTAGTTAAGGGGAGAGCATAAGCCTATTGTCATTTGCAAGCACATAATACAATGGTTAATCCAACCTAGTTAAAATTAGAAAAACTAAATGGGCTACTCTACTTGTGCACCCACATGATTGTTAACTTGGAAGTGATTAAGACATAGCAATGTTCATTTTCCCGTTTGTTAACTTGGAAGTGATTAAGACATAGCAATGTTCATTTTCCCTTTTCTAAAGATAGCAGTGATTTAACTAGGAAAATAATCAACAATGCATAGATAGCAAATGGGTCCAATTACTTTCTTCCTAGTTATGAGCTATGTGGCAGTTGTATGCGATGCACTTGGTTACTTTTCCCTTAATTAGTCTAAGTGAACTAGGAAAAGCATCTAAATGATCTGATCCAGCCACTAACCCTGTAAAAATGACCGTTAGCTCAAACACCCCAAAATAAAAAAAAAAAACCTAAAAACAAAAAGCAAAATCAAATGCACCACCCTGTAGTCTGAATGCGCAGAAACAGAGGTTGCATGCGGTGTTTTACATATGCGCAAAGACAGAAGGTAAATGCGCCAAAACAAGAGGCATATGCGCAATATTGACAGATGCGGTGTTTTACAGAGTAAATGCGCCAAAAGACAGGGTATATGCGCAACTAGAACATAGGCGCTGAAATAGGGGTTGGATGCGCCATTGCGAAGGTCAGATCATCAAAGTTTTGGATGCATTGATTCAGGTGGTAGATGCGCCAAAGTTTTGGATGCAGCGGAGCAAGAGGCAAATGCGTTGTTTCATATATCAGATGCGCCGTAGTATGGATGCAGCGTAACAGGAGTCAAGTGCGTCGAATCAAAGGGTATATGCACCAAATAACTCTGTCAAAAACTTGTACGACACCTGTATAGAACCTGTCTACAATAAAACTCAGATTTTGATTAAAAAGGGGGCAAGGGCCCCATGGTGGGCACCAAAATGTGAAGGGGAAAATGGATTAATCAATTAAGAATAATAAAACCCAATACATCTATGAAACGTGAAAGTAAAATATTGATTAAAATAAAACTAAGAACAATACTTACAACCTTTTACCTATCTTCTTCCATAGTTCACCTATCTCTTCTTGACCTTGTTGATGATGAAGCCCTCAGAAGCGATTTGCTCGCTTGCTTGTTGAAGGTGACAAGAATGGAATGGCTTGGATACTTGTGTGATTGAATAAGAGCTTCAACACACTAACAAATGGATGATATGAATGCTTAACAAAGTGGGGGTGCCAAAGGCGCGCCTGTATCTCTGCAGCATAAGTTTTCTCAAACGATCGGTTATGAAATGAAGAAGGAGAAGGTTGTATTTATAGAGATGTGTAGAAGAAGATCAATGGAGGAGGATTGTTGAGGAACATGCAACAAATGGAAGAAAGACATGTGTCATTCGAAAAGCAGCTTTGTGGAGTTAACTCCTCTTTTGATGAGGATGAGATTTGATTTTCTTAATTTAGAATTTATTTTTCTAATTTAAGAGAAAGTTTGCTTTAAAGATGCTTTAAAACTACTTTTGCTTTTGTTTGACCAGAGGAAAGTATTTTTAGAAGATAAAAATGATTTTTTTTTAAGATAAGAATGCATAATTAAATAAAAAGATTTTATTTAATTATTCTATAGATAATTGAGAGGAATAAATAAAATATAGAAATATATTTTATTTTGTGGATATTTTTGAAGAATAAAATAAAAATATAAAAGTATATTTCATTTAGTGGATAATTTAGATTTTATTTAAATAAAATTTACATTTTATTTAAATTTGGAAGAATAAAGGTTTTAATTAAATAATTAAAATTATTTAATTATTTAGCAAAATGAAGGTGATGTATATGAATTTAATTAATTAAAAAATGTGTTTATTTAATTAAATGAGAGGAAATGAATCAGATAAATAAATGAATTTATTTATTTATTGATAGAAGAATGTGAATGATGAAATAAATATTTAAAATATTTATTTAAGTAGAGTCATGCCAATTTTAGGTGTATACAGAAGCATTGAAGAAACAAATTGAAGGCCTAATGCAGAAAGTGGTAGATCTCCAAATGGGATGACCCACTAAACATTATTCCTTGGAAGACATCTCACCGTATCCCTTTGACAAGAGCCTAAAAAGGATCCCCTTCCCCTTTAGATTTGAAGTACCAAAATTTGACAAATACAAAGGAAAAGGAGACCCAAGAGATCACATTAGAGAATTTAGCACTGTGTGCCTAGAAGTAGCTCACAATGACACCTTCCTCATGAGACTATTCCCTAGATCTCTAGGTAGACAAGCCATGGAATGGTTCTCACGACTTCCCCCAGGTATCAAAACTTTTGATGAGTTAGTAAACAAGTTCGTCACACACTTCTCATATAACATTGAACATGAAGTTTCCATGCTTGACCTATGCAATAGAAAGCTAAAGAGTGGCGAATCCTTCGTCACCTTCTTACAAAGGTGGAGACAACTTGCGAGAAAATGCTCATATGACGTGCCTGAGAAGCAAATGGCGAAGATGTTTGTCCACAACCTTAACCCTAATCTAAGTTACCAAATCCAAATTCAATGCCCTACCACATTCATGAAAGTCATTGAGATGGGATTATTTATCGAGAAAGCTATGATTGCCAAGGGGCAAATAAAGTTGTATAAGGACACCCCTAACTCTAACTACACCACAGACAAGTCAAAGTTTTGGATAAAGAACAAAAATATCATCAATGATGGAGTAGTCAATGCCAAAGTAGTGGCTCCCAAACAACAACTAATCTTCTCTCAAAGGAGAGGCAAGCAATGCTACACCAAACAAAACCTTCCCATGTGAGCAAAAACAATGGTTCACCTCCACTCCTAGATGAAAATTCACACCACTAGGGGAGTCCCAGGAGTCTACATTGAGAAAGCTATTATCCAATAATGAGATCACTCTTCCCGCCACTAGCGACTATGAACCTCAAGTAAAACCTCATTATTGGAAAGATACTAATTTCTGCGAATATCATAGAGGAAGAGGCCATAAGACCAATGACTGTATCCATCTGAAACATGTCATTCAAGACATACTTGACCAAAATTAGGTAGGCACTAAAGAACATACCTCTAATGAGACACATGTGGCATACAAGGATCCACTCCTCAACCATGACCGGCCATACAACAACAACAACAACAACAACAAAAATAACAACAACAACAATAACAATAACAACTACAACAGGTAGAATCAAAATAATAGACACAACAATGCTAACTATGTGAACGTGTCATTCGATTATACCGTCAACTGCATATCGGAGCACATACCACAAGTCAATGTGGTCACATTCAACCAACAGTCAGGACCCAACAAAATTGATTGCAGCATCATCACCCGCAGTGGTAAGGTCACATTAAACATGTTCCATCCAAGGTCATCACCTTCTCCGTCTAACTCCCATAAGTACAGTGTCATAGGCCAACTTCAGAAAACTCATGCCTACATATCTATCCTAGAGTTGTTGCATCTATCTCCCTCCCACAAGGAAATTCTTGATAAAGCCCTAGTGGAAACAACTGTGCCCATGAACCTAGCCCAGGAGAAGTTTCAAGCCATGGTAGGAAATCTAACCTCCTCTAGCACCCTATCGTTTACCGAATAGGATGACCTATCAGTATCCCAGCCCCATAACACACCCTTGCATATCATCGCCGTCAATCATAAACACCGTATCAAAAGAGTTCTCATTGATATAGGGGCAAGTTTAAATATTTTCACGCTCAAGCTAGTCCTTACATTGGGGTTCTCAGAAGCTACAGTGGATCCTAGGAAAAAGATCACTATTAAAGCCTATGATGAAGAAGAAAGAACTACTAAAGGAATAGTGGTGTTACTGATACAAATTGGACTAGTGATAAAGGACGTTGTTTGCCAAGTCCTAGACAAGGAGCTAGCCTATAACATCCTCCTAGGTAGACCCTGGATTCATGCCATGAAAGCTGTGCCTTCTACCTACCACCAATGCATCAAATTTCCTCATAACGACAAACAAATCGCTATCCAAGGTGATCCGAATCCTTTTCAGCATTGCAACTTATCCGCTCAAAACCTGATTGCATCATTCCCAACAATAGAGCTTCCACATCCCCCATCTCATAGCATGATTCTACCTCTGAAGCTTCCTCGTCCAAGCCCAACAAGCAGAAAATCACAATCAAAGAAACAGGGGTAGTGAATACTCCATCAAGCACAACCTCAACTTAGCCAAAATGCCTCTATCTCCAAGATCCTTTGGGCGACCTACACCTTTTCCAAAGCCATTTGCTCCTCCCAAATCTTCCATAGCTCCCTTTGTAAAATGGGGGACCCTATCAGACAAAATTGAGGAAAGAGATGTCTTGCAATCGCTCTACACAGAGGAAGATGACACACAACAAGAACCACCTAGGCTCCCAACAAAAATCTATTGGTGTGGTGAGTCTATCTTGCACAAAATGGGTTATGAAGGACAAGATCCCATTGGCCTAGAAAAGAAGGAATAATAGAACCCATCCAACCCTCCTCATCCTCATTGGCAAGAAATACAAATGCTTGTTTTGTGGAACAAATCCATGCCCTACAAGAAGACAGTGACATAGACTCCAACGAGTATGAGTGGGAGAAACTCACAGAGCACTCCTATGAGGATAAAGGAGTTGACACTGTTCAAACCTATAGCCCCTACCATGAGGGACAAATGCTAATGCATAGACCATTAGAGTGCAATTCATCCACTCCTAAGGGTATGACTTTCGAGGAAGGTCAGAGTTCCATCGCAATAAACAATTTGGAGGAAAGTACCATCCCGTACCAATCTGAATCCTACTTATGTATCCATCCAAACTCTCACACCCAATGAATCAGATCTATCTTCCGATCCCCTCCCCCTTGTACATCCTGAACTTATTGACTAAGATTTACAAGGAACCCCACAACTAGACATGTTCCAAAATGATGATGCCTATATTGACTACATGGAACTTAGGGACCACCTACCTATAGGACATCATAAAGCTGGATTTGCCATTAAACTCAACACTATGGCTTATTTTGGAGAGGCTTCCAAGCCTTCCAATCGCAAAAAACATCAAAATAAAAATTGGATCTAATGGTGAAAACTGATTTGTGGCAGTATCAGGTCCCAAAATAGTAAAAAGAAAGGACACATCAGACGGTGAAAACCTCTCTGAGGTGCCAGATGATGGAAATCTTGACACTCTCCCCAATGACATGTACTAGGAGAAGTCTTAGATTGTTGTGGAACCTATAGAACTAGTCAACATTGGAACAGAGGATAAACCTAAGATCATTCACTTTGCAAAGTCTCTATCTCCACCGGAAAAGACCAAATTTGTACCATTCTTCAAGAAAAATCAAGTCAACTTTGCTTGGTCATACGTAGATATGCCCAGTTTAGATCCAGATTTGATCCTACATCATCTTCCACTAGATCTAGGAGCCAAACCAGTCAAGCAGAAGCTCAGGAAGATGCATCCACACATTGCATTACTAGTAAAAGAGGAACTTAAGAAGCTACTGGATGTAGAGTTCATTAGGGCAATCGACTATCTAGAGTGGGTAACCAACATAGTACTAGTATCCAAACCTAATGACAGAGTCAGATTGTGCAATGATTTCTGAGATTTGAACAAGGCTTACCGTAAAGATGACTTTCTGTTACCTAATATTGATATCATAGTCGACTTGACAACAGGACACACCATGCTTTCTCTTATGGATGGCTTCTTCAGATACAATCAAATCAGGATAGCACCAGAAGACCAACATAAAATGACTTTCACTTGTCCACGGGGCACTTTCTCCTAGAATGTCATGCCATTTGGGTTAAAGAACGCCGGGGCAAAATATCAACATGCTATGACCACTATCTTCCATGATATGATGCACGTCACAATGGAGGACTATGTAGATGACATCCTTGCAAAGTCACTTACAAGAGAATCCCACCTAGATGTACTAGAGAAGGTCTTTGAGAGACTGGAACACTTCAAAGTCAGGTTGAATCCAAAGAAATGTGTGTTTGGAGTCACCTCCAGCAAGCTCTTGGGCTTCATTGTATCAACAAATGGGATCGAAGTGGATCTTGCCAAAGTCAAAGCTATCATGGAAATGCCATTGCCAAAGAACATCACCCAACTGCGGTCTCTACAAGGAAAGCTATAGGCTATTCATTGGTTCATCTCACAACTGGCAGACAAGTGCCAACCTTTTACTCACCTATTGCACAAAAACATACCATTCAAATGGGATGAAAAGTGTGAGGAAGGATTTCACAAACTAAAGGAATACCTCATGAACCCTCCTATTCTAATGCTGCCTATCCAAGGTAAGCCTTTGTATCTATATATATCTGCTATGCCAACAACTCTCAGAGCCCTATTAGCACAACAGGATAATGAAGGCAAAGAAAGGGCTATCTACTACATCAGTCGCACATTGGTGGGCTACGAACTGCAATACTCTCAAATAGAAAGATCATGTCTTGCTGTGGTTTTTGCTTCCCAAAAACTATGACATTACATGCTAGCACATTTAGTCAAGCTTATTGCAAAGATATATCCACTAAAATACTTATTAAGCAAAGCAGCTCTAACAGGCCGCCTAGCCAAGTGGGTAATGTTGTTAAGTGAATATGACATCGAGTACGTAGAAAGGAAGGCTATCAAAGGTTAAATCATTGGTGATTAGTTAGCAGAAGCACCATTGTAGGATACCAAACCAATGGCATTCGAGTTCCTAGATGAATCCATTTTTAGTGTCACAACACACTCATGGAAACTCTACTTTGACAGATCCTATACAAACCATGGATCAGGGGCAGGAATCTTGTCGGTCACTCCTCAAGGAGACACCATACCTAAGTCTTACCGTCTACTATTCCCATGCACAAACAATATAGCAGAGTATGATGCCTTGGTCATTGGTCTCAAAATGGTAGCAGAATGGAAAATCAAGGAGCTACATGTCTATGGCAACTCCCAACTAGTAATCAACCAAGTCAACGACGACTATCAGACCAAAGATGACAAATTAATCCCATATAAGCATATGGTAGATGACTTTAAAGAGTACTTTGTGATCATCTCCTTTGAGCAGATACCTCGCATTGAAAACAAAGCAGCAGATGCCATGGCAACCATTACCTTGCTCCTTGAGAACCCAAAGAATGAGTCATGGTATGAGTTCTTGGTGGAGTCAGTTATACAACCAACTTATGATCTTCCTGAAACACACTCCATATGCCTATTAGTCGGATCTAATTCACCCTTGTACGGTAAGATTTACACTTACCTCAAGGATAACACCTTACCACTTGACTTGTCTTCTAACCAACATTGAACCTTCATTCGCCAAACCTCCCGTTACACCATTATTTCTGATACCCTATACCGCCAAGGTCTAGATGGTACTTTACTCCACTGTTTAGAATGTGAAGAATCTCAAACCACCTTACGAGACGTGCATGAAGGAATTTACGGAATGCAATCTAGCGGTCCTTCTTTAGCTAAGAAACTCATGCATTTGGGATACTATTGGCCAAACATGGAAACCAATTCATATCAGTTTGTGAAGAAATGCAAGCAGTGCTAGATACATGGTAACCTCATCCATGCACCAGCTCAAGAGCTACGACCTTTAATGACAGCTTGGCCCTTTTGTCAATGGGGACTCAACCTTGTGGGAAAAATCCATCCTCCATCATCCAACAGCCACAAGTTCATAATAACCACCACTGAATATTTTACCAAGTGGATTGAAGCCGTTCCACTCACCAATGTCACAGATAAATAGATTGCCTCCTTCATCCTCAATTACCTCATTTGCAGATATGAATTCCCTCATCCATAGTCACGGATAACAGAAGACCTTTCAAGAATCAGGATGTCCAAGAGCTTTGTGACAAATTCAAAATCTAACACTGATTCTCCACCCCCTACTATCCACAAGGCAATGGCCAGGCAGAGGCATCCAACAAAATAATCTTGAAAATCCTCAAGAAAACTATCAATGATGCCAGCTGTGATTGGCACACACAACTGAATCCCACTTTGTGGGCCTATCAAACCAGTATACGTACTCCCATAGGTGCTACCCCTTACGCCCTTGTCTATGGATCAGAAGCCATATTGCCCATCGAGGTCGAGTTACCATCCTTAAGGGTGTCGTTAAAAGGTCTTATCACTGATGAAGACTATAGAGCTTCCAGACTGCAAGAGTTAGAGCTGTTAGAGGAAAAGAGACAATGCTTTCAATCATCTCAAAGCATATCAACAGAGAATGTCACGAAGCTACAATCATAGGGTCCGCCCAAGGGTCTTCAACGTTGGTGATCTAGTACTCAAGGAAAACCCCCACAATCAACAGGATCGGGAAAAGAAAGGTAAGTTTGAACCCAATTGGCTTGGTCCTTATGTAATCATTGCTACCTATGGATCAGGAGCGTATCAATTAGCAACATCAGAAGGTGAGCTATTTGATGACCCAATCAACAGTATGCATCTTTTCCAATTCTGTACCTAAGAGAACCCTAATGTAAGGGGGGCCAAAAAAATAAAAAAAAATAAAAAAATCAAAAAAATGGAAAAACAACAAAAAAATCATCCTTTGGTGAAAACCTGGCAAATAAGTGCCTTAGATAGGTACCATGATGAAAACCTGGCAAGCAGGCATCATGTGTACTTTTTAGCTTTCGTGCAAATAAAAAGCAAGTGGTGAAAACCTAGTAAACAAGCGCTACTTGTGATAAACTGCCTCCTCCATCTTTGGGAAACCAATCACCTTGTGTCCTTTCCTCCTACCATCGTCCCTCATCCGATCCATATCTGTTTCACAATAAAACCTAACGATAACCTATCATGGCTTGATACTCTATCTCTTTTGCCTCCTTATCAACTAAGGTCTTATCCAGTATCCTATCCACAGTGTCAACCTAGCCTAGCGTCTGTCGTCAGTATCATAGGGTCAACCCCGAACTACACTGCCTCTGCGTCGTCACATAGGCAAGGCTATTATCAATTTGTCCCCGAGGCTTCCCATCCATCCATTATCTTGTCATCTATCCTCTAGTCCATCCGCATCCATGGTCCAAGTCTCGAACTACATTGCCTCTGCATCGTCACGTAGGCAAGGCCACTGTCAATGTGCCCCCGAGGTACTAGGTCAGTCCCTTAGGGTCTATTTCACCAATAAGGATTGTGGTATCCTTCACCAGACACTAGCAAGTGCAAACAAAGCCCACTTCCAAATAGAAATCTTGACGCACACATCAATCTATCCAAAGCAAAGCAAAAAATGAAAGCAAAATGGTCCAAATGATTCTATCTATATTATGGCAAGAAAGCACATCTAATGCAAGAATGTTTTGTGAAAAGGTTAAGTTAGAGAGTCTTGATTTTTCTTATTATGTCTTTCTATGCTACTTGAGGATGCCAAAAACTAGAGATGCTACGATGGGGGCATAATCATTTTCTTTGTCTGTTGTTTCTGGATCAATCTTTAGTAATGTGACAACTTTTGTCTAACAACATGATCAACAAAAGATCATTGAGGACTTTTGAGGTCTAAACATGAAAAGGGGGCAATCCTTGTCTATTGATACGCAAGAAATACTCAGGTCATCATGGTTCAATTATACCTAGATGCTTGTATTAACTTGCTAAATCAAAATCCATGTAAGCGATACTCAGGTCATCTCAGTTTAATTATACCTAGATGCTTGTATTTTCTTACGACATTTCAAAAACACACAAAAAAAAAGCCCAATGATGAAATAAGCACTTCAAAATACTTGCAATATCTTGATGGTAAAACCATTCACATCCACAAAGCATCCATATCCCGTGCAATAAAAATTCCAAAGCATCCATATCCCATGCAATAAAAATTTCTATGCAGAGTATCAATGTTTACAAATAAAAGCTTGTGATCCTTCCATCAGTCTGTCCTCTGTCTATCATTGTATCTCTCATCAACAGTTCTAGCTGTCAGCCCAAGTAGTGATCCAAATGCAAGTCCATCCTTAATCCATACCAATCAAGTCAAGTCAATCTTGTCAAATTATCCAATCACACTCAATGGTCTTGATCCTTGTCTAGTTGTAAACCAACTCAATCAGTCATAATTAACAGTGGGATGTGTCTTTCCCATGCCTATCGTGTTGCTCTAGGGATCTATCATTCCTCGCCATGACAACACTATCCTTTGTGTTGCTCTAGGGATCTGTTGTTCCCTACAATGACAACACTATCGTATATCATTATCAATTAATCATTGGTTTACAACTGGACAGGGGCAATACCTTGTTTGTTCTTGTATCATTTGTGCATACTTGCTTGCTTGCTTGTGTGTGTTATCATTCTATCTTGCATCGCGTATCATTCGGCTCTTTCTTCATCCCTTATCTTACATCCTTTTTTTTCTTCAAACCTAACCTATTTTTCACCTTCTTCTTCGTGAGATTATCCATCTCACGTCCGTCAAACCTTCCTTCCTGTCCAATCTCCCGAGGAGCATCCTATCATCGTTAAACCTATACCAGGGGCAAACTAAGACATGTATCATTATCAAAAAATCTATTCTTTGAAATGTGATAAAACACATTGCATCAAAGAGGGGCAAAATGTATACACCTAAAATGACACGACTCTGTCCAAATAAATATTCTTACTATTTATTTAAGTCTAATTCCTCTATCAATAAATAAATAAACAAATTTATTTATTTGATTCATATTCTTCCAACAATTAAATAAAATCAATTTATTTAATTAAATTCCTAAATTCTTCTAATGTCCTCCAACAAATTAAATAATACCAATTATTTAATTAGTTCTTCCAAATTCATTCTAAATTAACTAATACCAATTATTTAATTGTTTCTTCCAATAATATCTTCTCTAAATTTAAATAAATCAAATATTTATTTAAGTTGTCAATTTCTTCTAAAAATTGAGTTATCTCTAAATATAATTCAATCCTTGTGCACATGCAATTGAATATTCCAAATATTTAATTGAGCTAAAATATCTTCTCATCCTCATGCAATATTTATTCTCTAGTTCTAATTAGTTAACTCGTCTATCTATTTTGTTAATTGATTTATCTCTTCAGTTAACTCATTCTTCTATTTTATTAATTCCTCTCATGCAAAATAGAGCAAGACACATGTCTTCTTCTGATTTGCGCACATCTCTCAACCGTTCTCAACCATTGATCTTCTCATTCTTTCTATACCGTTGATCTTCTCTCTCCCAAGCCTATAAGTACAACCCTATTCCTCCATTTCAATCATCCAAGCTTTTAGTAAACTTACTCTGTAGGAATTACAGTGCGCCTTTGGCACCAAACCATTCCATATCTTGCAATCACCCTTTTATCATTGCAGTTGTGTTGAAGAATCTCTTCATTGAAAATCTATCATAGCCATTCCCACTTGACATCTTGGAAAATAGCAAGGAAGTGTACCTTCTAAGGGCCATATTCATATGCAAGATCATTTGAGATAGGCGACCAATGGAAGCCACAAAGTAAAGAGGTTTGCAAGGTTTGAGTTCTTTGTTTGTTTGATCTTCTTTGTTTCTTATTTCATTGAGTTATTAGGTATTATTGATATCATTGATATACATGCACAATTTTCCCTTAACAGCCTCCGACCTTGTGAAACCTTGAGAAGGGCACTCCCACTTCTGGATGGGGGATAAATCCTCTTATTACGTTGGATGGAGGCCATCGAAGCAAAATCAAAACAACAGAAAAATAACTACCTCTAAGAAAACACAGAGCTCTCAATGGCGGCAGATGAACAACCAAAATAAACCAAAAGAGGGTTATATGCTAAGTGCCACGCGGAAAGTTAATGCATTGAAATTATTAGAATCCTTGGAAGCTGATGAAGACACAAATGTCTACAGAGGTGGTAAATGTTTTGATGAGCAGGGCACAAAGAGAATGTTGTTTGCACAAACTAGTTGACGTCATCTTTGAAGAGCAATCATGAGAAGATTAACTTTAGAACCTGCCAAATAAAACACAAGTTAGCAAAAAAATAGGGCCTCTAAAAATAGAGGCGATATGATGAAATCCCCGAGGAGAAGAAAACTGTTGCTAATCCCCTCAACACACATGCCACCTTCCTTAGCTTTTGAAAAGTTATAAAGGCTCATCCCCGTGTAGCACAATTCTCATACATACATAATCCCTTAATCAAATTATTAGAGAGTGTCTGCATGAAAAATTGATGAATTTTACAAGAAGCATGAGTTTCCAGATGTGTTCTCAGTTGGTGTATGTGTTGGCTCGAAGAGAGGCTGCTTAGCCTAGCTTGAGGATTCAAGGAAATCCTACAGCAAGTACACTTGTGTACCAGATTTTTCCTCAGTTGCAGAAGGTAGAAGGTATGAAAGATTTTAGGAGGGTAAATGATGCTTTTTCTATGATGTTAGATAAGAAGATTGATGGCTCAATTGAGTGAAGATTTTCAGTTGAAGCGTCCAGCCTGGTTATGAAATTTGGTAGTTTTTATATACAGTTTGATCATTTTTCTTATCTAAGAATTGGGGGTTACAAAAATGCCCTGTTGAAATTGCCACGGTACCCATTCGATTAATTGGTGCTGTTGGAATTGTGTCATCAGATGGTGGCTGTAAATGTAAAATATCAAGCCATGAAGAAGAGAGGGTACTCTTTCCCTATGACTTTGTCTTTCTATTCTTGCAAAAAAATGATGGGGCCAAAAATGTTGATAGGCTACTATTAGAATTTAGTCTCCACAGTTTATCGCCCTATGCAACATTTGATAGTAAGAATTTCATAAAATAAAATATGCATGGGGTGGTTCTTATTTCTTTTTGTTCAGTTATCGCTTCAAAATTATAAAAATATAATAAAGTGTCCTAATGACCACCTTTTGTACCTTGGAGCTAGCGACACTTTATCTACACAAATTAAAAACAACATTTTAAAATAATTAAATTGTCTTTTAGAATATAACTCAAAATTACTTTTTGACAACTTAGTTTAATTATTTAGTTATTTTCCCTTTGCCCACCACCCCATTAGCCTACAGAAAATTTTTAGAAGAAAACTGTTACTGATCCCCTCAACACACATGCCACCTTCCTTAGCTTTTGAAAAGTTATAAAGTCTCATCCCTGCGTAGCACAATTCTCATACATACATAATCCCTTAATCAAATTATTAGCGAGTGTCTGCATGAAAAATTGATGAATTTTACAAGAAGCATGAGTTTCCACGTGTTCCCAACTAGTGTATGTGTTGGCTTGAAGAGAGACTACTTGGCCTGGCTAGAGGATTCAAGGAAATCCTACAGCAAGTACACCTGTGTACCAAATTTTTCCTCAGTTGCAGAAGGTAGAAGGTATGAAAGGTTTTAGGAGGGTAAATGATGCTTTTTCTATGATGTTAGCTAAGAAGATTGATGGCTCAATTGAGTGAAGATTTCAGTTGAAGCGTCCACCTTGGTCATGAAATTTGGTAGTTTCTATATACAGTTTGATCATTTTTCTTATCTGAGAATTGGGGGTTACAAAAATGCCCCGTTGAAATTGCCACGGTACCCATCTGATTAATTGGTGTTGTTTGAATTGTGTCATCAGATGGCAGCTGTAAATGTAAAATATCAAGCCATGAAGAAGAGAGGTTACTCTTTCCCTATGACTTTGTCTTTCTATTCTTGCAAAAATAATGATGGGGCCAAAAATGTTGATAGGCTACTATCATAATTCAGTCTCCATAGTTTATCACCCTATGCAACATTTGATAGTAAGAATTTCATAAAAGAAAATATGCATGGGGGTGGTTCTTATTTACATCAGCATCAACTCAAGGATTTTTGGGAAGACTGTGTAGATGAAAGAGAGATACAAAGGAGAAAGTGGATGAGACTAACTGTGAATCAGGTTCGAGGTTTCAAGCTGAACCTCCAGGTTCTTGACATAGTTGATGATAACTCAGACATCATGGATGAAGGTTATCAGGCAGCATTGATGAAACCACTCCCTCCTATGAAATGGTTGAGAAAGAAGTTATAGATGTAAATCTACTTTCCCTTCATGTGTTGGAGAGAACAGAGAAATGGTTAGAGAGGAAAGTAAAGGAGTGTGTTGGTTTTGTGATGCCAAAGTATTCGGCCTCTCAAAACCAAGGCAGGTCTCAAATTGCTCACTCATACAGAAGGTCTTCTAATGTTGACCTAACTCTTCAGAGAATCAGCTCACAGTCGGACAGCGGTGATGACAGGCCTCCTAAGGAGACTGAAAAGGTGAAAACGGCGTGTGAACAAGACATTCAACCAACAAAAGGAAATACCAGAATGGTTGCTTCTTCATCCAAAGTGGACAATGTGCTACCTATTAATAACCTTGTAAGTGAGTGATTCTTTCATTTTCTCTTAGATTGGGGAAGATAGTTTGTTGCGCTCTTTGCTATGCCCGCCAAGTTCCCCCCATCAAAATGAACCCCTGGAGCAGAATTCTCATCCTGTACCTCTAGTTGCTACTCTTAATACTGCTAATGTTTCGGCCCCATCTCCTAATTGGTTGAAGAAAGTGGTCCAAAAGAAAAAGAGGTATACTCCACATGCAGATGAAGGCATTGATACTGTAGTAAATCTGCTACAAAGCACTCCTAGGCCTAAATGTGCTAAAAGGATGTCAAGGATGGTGACCGCGGGAAGCCAATTTCTAGAAATTGTAGACCCAGTAGAGGGTAAAAATGAGGATGAAGTGACAAAGGCCGACATCAGAATGAGCAAGGTGGATTTGGGACCTTCTACTGCGGAGGGTGACCTTTACCATGTCAAATATTCAGTCAATAACATATCTAAAAGAGTAAAGGGACTACAAGAAGAAAATTCAAAGCTACTGGCACATGTGAGTTCCTTATCATCTTTTGTTAATTCAGTTGCTAAGATAATAACACCCATAATTGAAGATCCCTCAAATGCCGACCTCTGTATCCTTGACCCTAATTTTCTTCAACAAGTCAAAACATCTTTATCTTTGAGAAATGCTATGGATCAATGGGTTGAGAAAGTGGTTTTTGATGGTCTTGTGTTTATAGAGGAGGCAGTAAAATTATTTGATTATATATATGTGAAGAGGGAAGTTTTGATAGTAGAATTTGAAAAGGCCAGAAGTGATCATCATAGTCTATCTTTAGCCTCTAAAGAGATACAAGAGATGGCTGATATGGACCCTAGCATCTTAGTGGCTGAGGAAGTAGTAGCTGATCCTGGAGAACTAGACACACCTGTGTGGGCTGATGCAGTTGAATGGAAACTCTGTCTCATAATCGCAGCAGAGGATGAAATGAGGAAAGCAATTGCGATCTATTATAGAGAGATGATGGACATTAAAAGGGACTTTTTTGCTTTGGAGGTAGAGGCTAACAAGTCTGATGATGAGAATCTTCTGGATGTCAAAGTAATAAAACAAAGAGGTAATGAATTATGATGTAATTACAGGAGAATCACTAGGGAGGCTTGCGAAAATGGTGGCCCATATCAACACTGCTAGAAATAAGTTTGATGAGGTGAATCGAAAGGTGGTGGACTCTAATAGAGTGGTGATGAAGAAGAAGCATCAGATCAACATGACATGAACCCCACCTGGGATGTCATTGACACCTGTTATCAACAAATACAGGGCATACAAGGCAAGGTTGCGAGCACAGGTGCCTCAAGCAACATAAAGTGACACAGGAGAAGGTGAGCAGACAAAGGAAGAGGAAGCAATGGATGAAGTGGACAACGACAAAGAGGATTTGTAAATCCTCAATTAATTTCAATTTCATGCTTTGGTTATTTTATGGTATTTTCTCTAAACTATTAGCTCTAGAGGGCCTTTTATTATAATTATTGTTTAAACATCTTTTAAATTGGTTGTTTCAAGAAGCCATTATGGTTTTAAAGACAATTACTTTTCAGCTTAGCTATATATTCTAGGTAGTTAGTCAAATTAGGGATCTTTTGACAAACTTTGTGTTGCAAGGGTGATAGAAAATTTTGGTTTCAATTGCTTTGATACATGCAATGAGAATTAATACAATGGAGTTTTGAATGATCATGGACTTTGTGTTGTGATTATTTGAATTCATGTTCTGCTTATGTTGAATGTGTTAATGCTAGTGTTGATGACATTTGTGTATCTTGGTGGTTCGATATCTGTAATTCTTGCTTACTGATGTGAATCATTTATCTTTTGATATATCATTTGAGGTGGTGAATATATGGTGTATGATATCAGTTTATATTAATTTATGGATGTTATATCGATGAAAGTCTTTGAGCTTCTTGTAGTTTGGTTGTAAATCTACCTTTACTGCTTTCTGGTCAAAAGATCTGCCTTTGTATTTGCTTTCTAGTTAAAAGTGATTCTAGTTTTCATTCATTAGAATATCTTTTGAAGGTAGTTGTGCCTTGTTAAAGAAGCAGAGAGCCTTTATAAAATACCAATATATTAGGCTCAATTGTTGATTACATTTGTCACTTGTCTAGGCGAGAGTATATAGAGTTAGGTGACAAATATGTTAACCAATAGTATATACAGGCATAGGCATACAAGTAGTCATTGAAGTAACACTAATAGCATATCTAGACCATTTACTAATCCAAGTCTAACATCTAAGCCAAGATAGCTAGCAGCATGGATGGTTGATCTTACTGTTGGTCTAGCCATAGAAGAGCTACAAGAAGTAGTTTATCTAGCACCATTAGACCCAAAGATAGAGAGTCAAGTGCTTACTGAGGGGTACTTTCACTTGTGTCATTTGAAGGAGCAACACTAAGAACAAAGGCATTACCCATTACATATCTATTTTCACTAATTCCAGTTATTGCCCTACCAGTTCATGATAAGACATAGTAGATACAATATGCTCAAGAAAATTCAACAAAAAGGTAGAAACATAAGTAGATGTTGTGATCGATTCAATAATTCCTAAGTTTGACTCTATCAGTTATGATTTTTAGTAACTTAGTTATGTAGTAGATCCTATTCAAGTGGCATCAGTAGATCCAATTGTTTATGCAATTAGTTCAACTTATCCGTCACATGGTATGAATGAACTACTACATGTGGGACATGAACCACCACCTAATGAACCAATGTATGGGGAATGACCACCTTATGGTGAATAGTAGCCCCTATAGTGAACAACATCCACCTTATGGCTAATTGAGTAGAGGAGAACCACCTATAAATGGATAGACACCTAGTGATGGGGGACTACATAATAGATAGAGAACTTCCTAACAAAAAACTACTACATGAAGGAGAATGAGCCACCACATATGGGAAACTACCACCTACGATTCACCAGCACTCAACTTAGTATTTAGTGGAGATAAAATATCCATTTAGACCATCCTTTCATGCATTAAATATCCAATTCTAGAACCACCTAAAGCAAAGACACATGCAAAGATAATAGAGGTAGTAGAGACTGCAGCTAAGGTAGCTTTCAAACCAAGTGACCTAATAGTGGTAGACTCAGTAGCTTACCTTGTTGACTCATTGGTGTTGAACCAAATAGACATAACAAATGGATAACTGGACACAAAGAGGGAAGGATGCGATAGTGGACCATGCATCCCTTAACTAGAGAGAGCCCCCACTTCTATGAGGATAAGCACTCAACCAACTTTTTTTATTAGTAGGTTAAGGGTGTTGTTAATGGTGTCCAATGGATAGACTTAGTTCAATGATTCAATGTCATATGTTGAGAGTTCCCCAAGGAGTGGCAGGTCTCCAATACCATACCATGTGTGAGGTGCACAAAGATTTATGATTGACTCATTATTTTTGGAATGAGAAGGTAGTCCTATTAAAACAAAAGCTTGCCTTGTTGTCCCCCTCTATCTATACTATACTCCCTCATCTCAGCCTCCTAACGAACTCATCTCATTCCTTCCTCTTGTTAGTGTGAGGGCCCCTTAACCTAACCTGTTAGTTGAGTTCTCCATCACCATATAGATATAGATGGTCCCTCCCCCTCAATCTCTCACCATATATAAATAGGGGGCCCAACTAATATAGATATGGATTTATAGGGTCCCTCATATAGATATATGGCTCCTCCCCTTGAAGCTTAAAGAGTGAAGCATATCTCATAGTCTAGTTAAAGAGCATAGTGTTATCTCACAATCTGGTGCATATTCAAGTGAAGTAAAAGATAGAGGTTCAGAGAGAACTTGACTTGAGTGATATAACCAACCAACCTTGTAAACAATTTATATATAAGGGGCCAACCTTGTTAATTGGCTAGGGCTTAACTAGAGAATAGAATGGGCAATGGGTTGGACTCGACTAGGGCTTGACTGAACAAAGGGTGTTTTGTTTGCTCGACTATCGACTGAAGAATAATTAACCCAACTCCCCCTCTATATAGATAGATCCATTGGTCTATATATCTATATGCCCTACCCACTTAAAGCTAGGGGAGGAGATCATAGGAAACAAACTATGATTGATTTCCTACATATCTATCTTGCCTTTGATAGTGAATGGAATATAGTCACTCATCACCCATGATTAGATATGGGTTGCAAAGTTAGTTGTTGAAATGAGTCTATTGTGTATGTAATAGCATTGATGTAGTCAACCACTATATATGGGGGCAATCAAGTGCATCAATATATCATTGAGTTCCCCATCTATAGCCATAGAATAGTCCCCTAAGGTTGATTGATTTGATAGGGACCCACTCCCACTTGACTTCTCTCTTGCCCGAAAGAAGAACTCCCTACTAATAGGCAAATGATAAACACAATATGGACAGGGGGCCTACGAACTCCTTTCCAATGGCCATACTATGTAATAGATGGTTTGTTTGATTGATCAAGTATGACTAAGGACTATATTATATAGTAATAGCAAGTTTGAATCTAATCTCCCCAGTTCTATATCCCAAAGCTTAACAACTATAACTAGGGGGACAAGCAGAGGAATATATATAGGCAGTGGCATAGCGTTATATGTACCTAAGGGGGATTGGTTTCTGCTATCTATCTGCATGTAGATCAATGATTTTTATAGCATGGTCCACTAGGTCGATAAGAGATCCCTTATCTTCCTCCCACCTGGGGGTTATGGTAAACTAGGGGGTGAGTGAAGGAGGACAAGTAGTAGTTGTAGTGCCACCCCATAGATTGACAACTATAACTAAAGGGGTGGGTAGAGGAGTATATATACACAGTGGGGTAGGGTTAGTTCTAGTATGGTAAACTAGGGGGGCTGGGAAAAGGAGGGCAATTAGTAATTATGTTGCCACCCCATAGCCCAAGTCCTCTCTATCTATATGGGGCAGGTAGAGGAGGACAAGATTCCTTCTATTCTCGTAGCTTGACCCCCCTCTATCTATGTGGGGAGAATCCCCAACTTCAAGGGCTATAGATCGAGACCAATTTAGATAGGCCCTCCCCTCAATGGATGGGGGAGAGCTAGGTAAAGGAGTGATTCAGAGAGAACCAGTTATCATCCCCACTATTGGCTCAAACTTAGGAAATAGATATGGATATAGAGGTTATATGTTGGTTGATAGATAGGATAGGGGGGAGATCTCCTCTATATAGAATAGAAGGGGTTGAAGAGAACTATTTAGATCTAAAGTAGTTGGTCCCTAACATAAAGATGGAGATAAAGTAGTTGGTCCCCAACATAAAGAATGTATAAGGGGAGGGGGTCTTTGGCATAGTGATAGTAGCGTAGAGAGCTTACAATCTCTATTCTAGCTCAGCCATTTCACACTCAAGTCTGTTTATCAAGATCTTCAACCCAATACAGTCAACACTTTGCCCACATTATTAGTACCATGATAAGTTAAGCAATAGTCCGGGGTTCCTTTCAAGTATATGAACATTATCTTCACCTAACTTTGCCACGAACCTACTTAGAACTCTCATTGCTTGGACAATGTTTGGTCTTGTGCAGATCATCACATATGTAATACTTTCTAATACAATGGAATAAGGAACATTCCTCATGTCCTTAAACTCATTGACAAATTTAGGACATTGTTCCAAACTCGGTTTTGTGTCAAGTAGTAGGGGTGTACTTATCAATTTACTATCATGCATTCCAAACCTCCATAAAACAGTTTCAAAATACTCCTCTAATTTAGCCACAATTTCTTGTTGGTCCTATCCTTGTACATATCTCATACCAAGTATGTATCTAGCAACACCTAATTATTTTATGTCAAACTTATTACACAATTGAGCTTTAAGTTCTTGAATTAGTGTTTTATTGTTTACAATAATTCACATATCAATACATAAAATAATAATCAAAATATGACCATTTATCCATTTGGAATATACACAAGGATCAACACTGCTTCTACTAAAACCTAATTCTAGCATATATGAGTCAAAATTTTGGTTCCACATATGTGCACACTATCTTAATCCATACAATAACCTTTTTAGCTTGCAAACCAAATTCTCTTTATCTTTCACCTTGAATCCTTTAGAATTTTCCATGTATATTTCCTCTTCTAAGTCTCCATGCAAAAATGTAGTCTTGAATATACACAACGATCAACATTGCTTCTACTAAAACCCAATTCTAGCACATACGAATCAAACTTTTGGTTCCACATATGTGTGCACTACCTTAATCCATATAGTGACCTTTCCATCTTGCAAACCAGATTCTCTTTATCTTTCACCTTGAATCCTTTAGGATTTTCCATGTATATTTCCTCTTCTAAGTCTCCATGCCAAAATGTTGTCTTGAATATACACAACAATCAACATTACTTCTACTAAAACCCAATTCTAGCACATATGAGTCAAAGTTTTGGTTCCACATATGTGTGCACTGCCTTAATCCATACAATGGCCTTTTCAACTTGCAAACCAGATTATCTTTATCTTTCACCTTGAATCCTTTAGGATTTTCTATGTATATTTCTTCTTCTAAGTCTCCATGCAAAAATGTTATCTTGACATCCATCTACTCTATTTCAATATCATATGTCATAGCTATAGATAACATCCTAACATAACTCAACTTAGCTACAGGAGAAAAGATCTTTCCAAAGTCAACTCCCTCAACTTAGGAATATCCCTTAGCCACCAACTATGCCTTGTACTGCTCAAGCGATCCATCTAGTCTAAACTTCTTAAACACCCACTTGTGGCCAATGGATTTTTATCCTCTGGCAGATCAATCAAATCCCAAGTCTTACACTACTCCAATGCCAACATCTCCTCATCCATAACATTCTTTCAAGACTTCTTTTCTTTGGAAGTGAGAGCCTCTTCAAAACTTGGTTCACTATTAGTACAAGTAAAATAAAAAACACAATTTAAATTTAGTGGAATATACCTATTAGGTGATCTTTGTTGCTTTGTAGACCTTCTCCCAAATATTGGTGAAAATTTCCTGCCACATTTACACCCTATTCTTCTTTAGAGTTTATGCCACGTGCTTGCCTCATCTTTTTCCAAACTATCATGTGCATTTTTCTCTTTAGTTTTAGATGAATTCTGTTGCTCATTTTTTATTCAAAATGCATATTTTCTTCAAAATGCACAATTTCCCTCTCATTCTCCTTTGACTGTTAATCATCGAATAAGACTCCAGGTTTCCTAAATATAACATCCCTCTAGTAGAGAACCTCTAGTGTTTCTGAATTCCAACGTTTGTATCCTTTAAAACTCTCACCATAGCCGATGAAAATACACATTTTTCCTTGAAATCCAACTTGTACCATCTCTCCTTTTGTACTTGAACAAATGTCTCACAACCAAAGACTCTTAAATGTGTTACAACTAGTTTTTTTCCAATCCACATTTCATATGGTGTCTTGTTTTCTAGCATAGAAGTAGAAGACCTATTTTTCTAGTATGGAGTACTTACTACTTCAACCTAAAACTCCTATTATAGACCAATACTACTCAACATACTTCTAGCCTAATCCAACAAGGTTCTATTCAACTTCTCAACCACTCTATTCTGTTACAATGTATAAGGTGGTGTCTTTCACTTCACAATATCAGTGTACTCACCGAATGTTTCAAACTCTTTGGAGTTGAATTCATCGCCATTACCTATCCTAAGCACCTCTATTTTCTTATTGATCTGATTCTCAACAAGAGCCCTAAACTCTTTAAACTTGAGAAGTACCTAAAACTTACTCTTAAGAAAATACACCCAAGAGTACCTAGAATAATCATTAGTGAATGATATGGAGTATAGAGACTTACCAATGGATTGGATATCCACAAAGCGAAACACATTGCTATGTATCACCTCCAAAAACTCCTAGTCTAGCGCTTCTTGAAACAAACTACGCTCTATTCTATTTCCTCAACACATAATGCTCACAAAAGTCAATACCAATAGAATAACCAACAAGACCATCCATCCTATTTTTACTTACCAAGGTTTTTAGACCTTTTTTCACTCAAGTGATCCATCCTAACATCTACAACCAACCTAATTTAGATGAAGTTACATTAGTAGACTAGATAATGCTGATACATCTAGCCTATACAGAGTACCATGATACACTCTCTTCAAGCACTAAATTACCTCTTGCCGACCTATAACATTTTCCATCAAAAATGACATGTATTCCTAAGTCAACCATTTTAAATGTAGACATAAGATTTCTAGCCAAACCTAGAACATGCAGAACATCCAAGAGTATCCTTACTTTACCATCCATGAAAGGAACCTTTACTTGTCCTAAACCATCTTCAAAGAGTTGTTCACCAAGAAAAACCTATCCTTAATTACATTTTGTATAATCAAAGTACCACTCTCTATGAGGTGTCATATGATAAAAAGCACATAGTCAATCAAAGAAGAGTCATCACCAATGGCATTAGCAAAAATAAATGTATCACTACTATATTTGTCATTGTCAGAGGACTTATCAAAAGAAGCATCTTTCTTCTTGGACTTGCAATCCTTCTTGATGTGACCTTTCTTGCCACAATTCAAACATTTTACTTTAGATTTACCTAGAGGTTTAGACTTGGCTTTACCCTTAGACTTCTTATCCCCATTCTTCTTCTTACATTTCTTCTTTGTAGACTTGCCTCTAACTACAACATCAGAAGAAATTTCATCCATGGATTTCTTTCTAATTTCCTCACTTAACAAAATACCTATAACATTTCCAATTTCAGTGACACAACATAACTACTAATAGACATTATCAAGTTCTCCCATGAATCCAGTAAAGAAAAAAGTAATATAATGCATTTGTCGTCCTCATCCATCTTAATTCCTATTGACACAAGTTGACTTAGTATCATATTAAAGTTATTTAAGTGATCAATTATTGAGTCTCCGTTTTGTATTTTTAGAGAATGTAACTTATATGTAACAACCCACACTATTTTTATTTTTTTTTGCAACATATAAATGCAAATGCAATGTCCGAACATGTTCTGATCACCAAGATCCTAGTGTGGGAAAGCTGAGAGCATATGGTGCTTTAGATCACACAACTATCTAAGATTTATGCAATTATAGAATGAAGGTGGCAAGTCGACCAGAGCATGCAAATGGTAGAGCCAACCCAAATCTTACACCTCTTTGGTGGATAAGTGTGCGTAAATGTAATTATAAAAATTAAAGCATGCAAGCGATAGAGCTGACCCAAATCTACACTTCTTCAACAGACAAGTTTGCATTAGTGCAAAGCCACTAGCAGAATGTCTAATCTTGATTAGACCAAAATGGTCAATAACAAGGTTGAATGATATGGTATACAAACTGGCAATAAACCATCCAGTTTTACAATATGAAATGCATAAAATGAAATGCATTCGGTGGTACTACCATCTGGGGTTACAAGCTAAACATGTAATGCATTACAATAATTCAAAACATAAAGTAATCGCTGCAACTCATAAAATTATTCATTCTGATTAGAATGGAACACTACTACAACAATAATATTAGTCCATCTAAACATACATAAACATGCTTACAAGATAAATAAGCAAGCCCCACTAAAGATGGATCATTAAAAACTAATGTAAAAAGCTAAGCAAGACTGAAATCACACATCTTTGTTGTCATAATTAATAAATCAAAATTGAAAACATATTGTAAACACTCCAAACACCCTTTGACAGTTGATATGAAGTACCATAGACAATGGCAATTGACCCAACACTAAATTACTACTGAGAAGGACTCCAAAATTCTCATTTAAGTCTAGTTCTAACAAGGAAATAACCTCCAACTAGTTGCAACACAAAAAATTAGAATAGAACAACATGTATGTAGCTTGAACAACTTCAACAATATTTCAGAAAAACCAACAACACCACAAAATGTTAGCAAAGACCAAAGTGCAACCCCAAATCCAAGCAACCTCAAGAGATAGTGGTAGGCGGCCCCCACCACACCCACATATGACAAAAGAAAAGAAGCGCTTAACTCCTTCAACTTATGTAATGCTTCTCTTAAACATAAGCGGTAGATATAGAGGGCCCCACAAACAAAATGGAATGCTTCACCTTTTTAACACATAATAATATCTACCAAAGATTATTGGGCTACTAGGAAATAGACTTTATGCTTTTTGAGCTCCACGATTCCTTATCTAGACTCATGCCTTCCTCATGAACTTATACAACATATTGGCATAAAATGGTATGACTGGGCAAAAATCAGACTTATAACAATCTTAACATAAATTAAATTCATACACGCAACACAAGAAAAATAAGGTACAACCTCATAAGAATGGTATAACCCTTCTAATGTTTGGCTTCCATAAAAACTTGCAACTATTAGAATTTCAGCTGTAATGTCATCATTAAACTAAAACAACTCAATCACACAGGAAAATCAAAACACATAAAAAACTTTCATTATCAACACAAACTAGAAAAAAATTCAACTTTGCAACACAAAGGTGATTTCAAGGTGAAATCACACTATCCAACTAGGAGGGTTTTTGTCCCCGAAACTAGTATTCCAAGAGGGTATTTGTCCTCAAGAAATATGATAAAAACTCAAGTTCCCACTCAGAGCAAATAGCAAAAGCAATATCACAGTCTAACATTTTCTCTGTGCTCAACTCCTCCTTATAAAAGCACTTTTAAGGCAACCAAAATAATAATTCCCTTTTTCCACTAAAATATAAATAAAACATTTTTATATACGCATAAGTCCACCTTTTTGCCCCCTTGTGCCTAACGCCACTTTGTAAAGTCACTTTTTTACTTCTATTAAAAATATCTTTTAATAATATAACATAAGTTGCTTAAATAAAATAAAGTTACTTTTGGCAACTTAAGTTAAATTATTAACTTACGGTATGTACTGTAGTATATAACTTCACAACTTACAGTTTACAGTATATAACTTCATAATTTATGGAACGTATTGTAGTATAAAACTTCACAACTTACAGTATGGTCTACAATATATAACTTCACAACTTACAATATGTACTATAGTATAGAACTGCATAACTTAGGGTATAGTCTGTAGTATATAACTTTCCAACTTATGGTCTACAATATATAACTTCATAACTTATGGTATATACTGCAGTATAGAACTTCACAACTTATGGTATGTACTGCAATATATAACTTTTTAACTTACGATTTGTAGTATATAACTTCGCCCAAAGAAAGTTGGCACTCTCCAAAGATGATGGACTTCTCCAAAAATCTTGAAACTTTCCAAGAATGTTGGAATAGACCAAAAAAGGGACATTACAAGTCCTCCCTCCCCAAAATTGTTTGTTCTCAAACAATGCTAAATTGGCCAATAGATCAATCATGGGGAAAAATCAATGTGACTACAGGATCCCAAATCAATCTAAAAGGTTTGTGAGTCATTTTGTTTGATGTACTATGCTGCAATACACCTTCAAATAAAACCTCCTTCACTCTTCTTGCTAAAAGTACAAGAATCTTTTGCAAGAATTCAACAAACTCTCCAAATAACTGTTTTGCTCTACCATGTTTCCGCTACACCACTCTGTTAAAAATTGAAAACTCCATGTAAATCTTTGTTGTTTTCACTTCTTGTATTCCAGAATGATAGCCATCATGATGAACCAAGCCAAGATTCTCACAAAATTTGGACTCTTCTTTTGTAAAATGGAGCACCTCATACCAAAGTGTTCTATGAAATCTTTTATCCGTCATTAGAAATCTGACCAAATTATCCCATGTGAACAATAAACAAAGAATTGTACATCACTCACAATTCTATTAAGGCAGACATCACCTCCAACTCTACTGTTAATCATGATCTTGGACATTTGAGAAAACAAGTTGGCATGGTACTCAAAACAAACCATCTCAGATTGATCTTTATCAATAATGTTGTAAGTTGTTCCCTCCAAGAATTGGCATAGATTAGTTTGAGCTGAAAAATAATTTTGACAATCGTAATCCATTACCCAAACCAAGGGTATGTGGGCTGAGAAATTTGATTTCTTCAACTGAAACCACTCAACAAAATGATTCCATGATTTAGTGGCCTTACAAGAATTATTTTTGCATTTGCTCAAGTTTGAAATCAACAACTCATTCGTTGATTCTATCAAAATTAGCAACTTAAAACTGAAATAGTAGCTACAATATTGAATTGTTTTTGTAGGTACAAGGAAAATGTGCATTAGAATAGCTAAGAATGCTTTTACAGTGGTTGGAAAAACACACCATTCAACCATCATTTGAAAAATGCTCCACCCCTTGTTTGAAAGTGTCTGCCAAGTCACTTGTAAGTATACATATGAAATTTCATGGTGACTGCTTTGTATGAAAACAAAACCATTGATGGTGATTTTTTGTCTTGTTGACCTCCATGCAATCTCCTTTATGTCACTGTCAACCTCTTTCCCTATCAGTTGATGTCCTCTTGCATGAAAACTAATTATTGAAGTGACATAAACTGATATTCATGATGACTCCATAGATAGGAGGTTACTCAACACAACTCCTTAACTCACAATAGTAATGGTGCTTCCTACTTCTTGGCAAACTCAAACATGTAATTTTAAACACCATGCAAGCTTGATGCAACACAGAGCAAGTTCCATCATGAAAATATACCTTAACTAGGTCCAAAATATTGCATACATTGAGCTCATTCCATGAATCATCTAGTGGTCGTGTTTTCACAAAGTTAGGAATGATGAAGCCTCCATGTATCATCACTGTGGAAACTTCATCTTCAACCTCACTTATACATTCTTTATTAGGTGGCCTACCTAGAGGATTACCAAAAAAAGGCTTGTCATGCTTGACCACAAGGCTTTGCACTTCTTCATGATATGATCCCTTGTTCTTAAAAGGAAAAACCTCTTGTGAACAAATAAACCGACCATGGTGGAAATCCCTCTCAAACTTCTTGGCAATAGTAGTCTTTGATGATTCCTTAACCATATCACAAGGCACTATCTCATGTCTAAAACTTTCACCTAGATCCCATATTCTGTGATTGTCACAAGCTATGCTACTAGAATTAGAAAATGTCTCAACATTCATCACAAAAAAATGGATTATCAAAAGATAATTCAGCATCCATTTCAAAAAGTGGGTTACCAATAGATTGGAAGTTATTTCCATTTGTTTGTTTAGACCAATCTTCTTATTGTCCCAACTTTGCAATCTTTAGAAACTGTTCTAAATCAAAATCTTCTTGAATAGATGGCATGAAAACACTTTGCTCAAGCAATGAATCATAAAGAAACTCCATTGCTTCTCCACTTTGATCTTTGGTGCCAAGTGTCTCAAAAAAAACACTTGGATCCCATATTCTTATTAATAGATGGTTTTGGATTGGTGTTGAATATGCTCTCTATAGATGGCTGATTTCTTCACCCATTCACTTTCATACTGATCAAAATCATGCAATGACAACAAACTTCTACTAATACAAAAATCAACTCTTTCATCTGGAACATTCCTCTCAATGGATTCTGTTTGGAAGTCAATTTGGTACACTTCTTGCATGGGAAATTCCCACTCAAATTCTGAATTATCATCATTGGAGTGATGTATGTGCTTATCACTAATTGTTGTTCTAAAAACTTCAACATTCTCAAAATCAACATGCTCTTCCATTGAAACCTCTGGAAGGGCAATCTGTCAATCTTCTTGTTTAGGAACATTCTCCTCATCATCAGAGAACCTCATGCCTTCATCCGCCTTTGACTCAACATTTTCAGGACAACAGCAATACTCATCTTCCATTTACTTTTTTTTGGCCTCCACCTCTGTGACTTCGAATTCTTCCTCTAATAATTTCACTTCTTTGTTCTTGCATTGGTGGTTGGGATCCCAAGACTCCTTTCATGAGAAGCAAAGATTATTTCTTCTGAGCTCATTTCTGCTACTAACTTCTTTTCTCGCCACTTTGGGACTCTCTTCTTCTCTTGCAAAAGTTTTTCGCGATTCTTCTTCCTTCACAAACTTTTTCTTCTCCTCCAACTCCTTGGAAACATCTGTCTTCTCCTCTTTCTTCCTTGACCTTCTTATGTAGTTTATAAGGCTCTTTTTGTTAGGATACCCCACTTCAATTAATTCCAATAAACCATCAAAGCAAACTTGGTCTTTGAATTCAACAAGTTCTTGATATTGATCGAGAATTTTGGTGGCCTCGCATTCATAGTTCATCTTGTCCTTCTGTATTCTCACCAATATCTCTTGAATAGGATCTATATCTTCTTCCTTGGGTAAGAATTTAGGTCGCCAATCCATGTTCTCACTCCTACAGGCTGGTAAGAACCTTGCTTTGATAATCTTCTAAAAGATAAATCACTACTGAAACTCAAAACATGAAACTACTCAAATTGATATGTAGTCGCTGAATACTGACATACAACTACTGAAATTCTAATATGCAACTGAAGATCTCCAACAAGTGTTAGCTTTCCAACATGTTGGCAAGATCGCTATCTTTGATACCATTGTAACAACCCACACCGATTTCTTTTTTGTAATATATAAATGCAAATGCAATGTTCAAACACATTCTGGTCACCAAGATCTCAGTGTGGGCAAGATGAAAGCATATAGTGCTTTGGACTACACAACTATCTAAGATGTATGCAATTATAGAATGAAGGCAGCAAGCCGACCCAAATCTTACACCTTTTCGGCGGACTAGTATGTGTAAATGTAATTACAGAAATTAAAGCATGCAAACAACAAAGCTGACCCAAATCTACACTTTTTCAATAGACAAGCGTGCATTACTACAAAGCCACTAGCAGAATGTCTAAGCTTGATCGGACCAAAATGGTCGATAACAAGTAACCTTGTTCAATGCCAAACGCGTTGAATGATATACTATAGAAACTAACGGTAAACCATCCAATTTTACAATATGAAATGCATCTAGTGGTACTACTATCCGAGGTTACAAGATACACATGTAACGCATTACAATAATTCAAAATATAAAGTAACTGTTGCAACTCATAAAATTATTTATTCTGATCAAAATGAAACACTGCTGCAACAACAATATTAGTCCATCCAAACGTACATAAACATGCTTGCAAGCTAAATAAGCAAGCCCTATTAAAGATAGATCACTGAAAACTGATGTAGAAAGCTAAGCAAGACTGAAATCACATCTCTCTATTGTTATCACCGATAAATCAGAACTAAAAACATATTTAAAACACTCCAAACACCCTTTGACAACTGATATGAAGTACCACAAATGATGACAACTGATCCAACATTGAACTACTCCTGAAAAACACTCCAAATTTCCTAAATAAGTTTAATTCTAACAAGGAAATAACCTCCAGCCAGCTGCAACACAAAAAAATAGAATAGAACATGTATGCAACATGAACAGCTTCAACAATATTTCATAAAAACCAACAACACCACAAAATGTTAGCAAAGACCAAAGTGCAATCCCAAATCCAAGCAACCTCAAGACATAGTGGTATGCGGCCCCCACCACAACCACATATGACCAAAAAAAAAGAAGTGCTTAGCTCCTTCAACTTATGAAATTCTTCTCTGAAACATAGGCGACAGATATAGAGGGCCCCACAAACAAAATGGAATGCTTCACCTTTTTTAATACATATAATAATATCTACCAAAGCTTATTGGGCTACTAGGAAATAGACTTTATGCTTTTTGAGCTCCACGATTCCGCGTTTAGACTTATGCCTTCCTCATGAACTTGTACGACAAATTGACATAAAATGGTACAGTGGGCAAAAATCAAACTTATAACAATCTTTAACATTAATTAAATTCATACGCCCAGCACAAGAAAAATAAGGTATGATCTCACAAGAATGGTACTATTAGACTTTCATATGTAATGCCATCATGTAAACTGAAATAGCTCAATCACACAGAAAAATCAAAACACATCAAAAACTTTCATTATCAATACAAATTGAAAAAAATTAGGGTGAAATCACACTATCCAACTAGGGGGGTTTTCGTCCTCAAGAAATATAAGAACTCAAGTTCTCACTTAGAGCAAATAGCAAAAACAATATCACAATCTAACATTTTCTCTATGTTCAACTCCTTAGAAAAACACTTTTAGGGAAACATTTTTATGTGTGCATAAGTCCACCTTTTTGCCCTCTTGTGCTTAACGCCACTTTATAAAGTCACTTTTTTTAACTTATGTTAAAAACGTCTTTTAATATTATAACATAAGTTGCTTAAATAAAATAAAATTACTTTTGGCAACTTGAGTTAAATTATTAACATACAATATGTGCTACAATATATAACTTCACAACTAACAATATGTACCGTAGTATAGAATTTCACAACTTACCGTATGGCCTATAGTATATAACTTCACAACTTACGATATGTAGTGCAGTATAGAACTTCACAACTGACTGTATGGTCTACAATATATAACTTCCCAACTTATGGTTTGTAGTATATAACTTCACCCAAAGAAAGTTGGCACTCTCCAAGGCTAATGGACTTCTCCAAGAACCTTGAAACATTTCAAGAATGTTGGAATGGACAAGAAAAAGGACATTACATTATTTTTTAATACAAGTTTATTAACTAGACTTCTAAAATTGATATAACGTACCCATTTTCTTCCACAATGAATTTGCAATCTACTATTTAGACTCATTCATTAACATAGAATTTGATAGACATAACTAAATAGTACTAACTTTTTATCTAGTTTTGGCCAATCTTCATCAGACATACTAGAAAGTTTGGTTGAAGAAAATACCACAACCCACTGATCTCTTTCCACCAAATCTTCCATCTTCAACTTCCATAGTTCAAAGTTCTGACCATTGAAACATTCAATCTTAGACCTTGACATGCTAGCCATAGATTTAATATTATTATGTTTTTTCACAAAATCTTTCGAAGTCCTTTGTAACCATTCATAAATGAACTGCAACAATCCAACTGTTGTAAGGTTTACCATCACACATGCTCAGGTTTGGACTCCCAACGATGAAATAGCTTCTCAAACAACTATCTAAGTTCTTATACCAAATTTGGGGATTTAGACGCATCTTGTAGATGACCAATAGACTGATATTAAAAAATTTAAGATTATGCACACCAAAAACAGTCAAAACAATATTTACAAAATCTGTCTACAACATTTAGAGAAGTAAATGGAGCAATATGCATACATAAGATTACACGACATGAAGATTTATGTGGAAAACACTTGCAAGAGAGAACCCGCCACCAAAAGATATTCACAGTTATATTATTCAAAATAAAGGATTCAATACAAGGCTTTTTACAGAGTCCTAATCTACAACATACTTTTTCTGCAATCACTCCAGTGTTCCCAATCAACAATGTTCAACCCAATGCTAACCTATTCAATTTATATAACCATTCAACCTTGGCACCTTCACACAATGATACATATAGACATGCACATAAGAATTCCAATCATGTAATTGTCAACCCAACCTGTGGAATACCAAGAGTCATGCAACTATATTCCAACCATGTTGTGACGTCAACATGCCACACATATCACCAAATATGATGTCTCCATGTGGATAACAACTTTGTATACATAGCCGCTATCACACACTATGAATCACTAGTTACATTCTTAACACTATCGATGAATTCATGTTTTTCCAATATAGCACCACTACCAATTCCATGCTTGTCGTAGCATATACAAACATATCATTTCTTAGTACTTGTGGCATCTTGTGCCATCTTGTGCCATCTTCTAGAACATTATTCTACTCTCAATTTGTGCTGCATAAACTCCAACTCTACCGCAAGTGCTCTTGTATCACTGTTCATGCTTCCAGCAAACACTATTTTCACATGCAGTTGTGAGTTCTTCTAAGTGACTTGCAGTTGTTGTCACAACATGACCAAATGTAAAACATGTATTCTATACCGCAACTTACTGCTATAGCACCACCAAATGTCAACCAACATGCATGTTGTACCACCATCTAAAACTCACTGCATTGCATTCTGTAGGAAAACTTTTTCTACAAGGACTCTACATGTGAATATTACCCAAACCCCAACAATTAATGGATTTCAACCTCTTACAATGACATTAGTAGGCACCTGCTCTTTGAATTTCTTTTGGATACGAGATTCATGTCGTTTGCATAAAGAGTGTATTTTATTCATGCTTCACTTGCCTTTAGTTTTTTACCAAAAGAAGTACCAAAATTACAGGGTTATAATATGTGACCACCTCTATGGTATAACTAACAAAATGGAATACACATATAGTGGAGCAACTATTACATATAACAAATGAAATGTAGCTTTTCCAATATTTTAAAATACTATTTGCTAGCTTGAGCCTTCAGGAATAAACTTTGTAGATGAAAATATCCATACTAAAAACAAATCTTAGGAAGTCCTTAATGTTGCTCAGTTTTTAGGGTTTCTGGTTACTTTTGATTCCTTTCATATGAGTCACCTGGCAGCTAGCTCATTCATAGCAACTCTCATATTCCTTAGCAACTAGTAACAGAAGTTAAAATCCACACAACAAACTTGGACCACTTCCATTATTCATATTTAAAAAAATCTTAGGAAGCCCTTAATGTTGCTCAGTTTTAAGAGTTTCTGGTTACGTTTGATTCCTCATATTCCTTAGCAACTAGTAAGACAAGTTGAAATCCACGCAGCAAGCTTAAACCACTTCCATTATCATGAGTTTCAATATATATATAGTAACACAAGTTGAAATCCATGCAGCAAACTTCGACCACTTCCATTATCATGAGTTTCAATATATATATATATATATATATATATATATAGTAACACAAGTTGAAATCCACACAGCAAACTTCAACCACTTCCATTATTATGAGTTTCAATATATATAGTAACACAAGTTGAAATCCATGCAGCAAACTTTGACCACTTCTATTATCATGAGTTTCAATATATATATATCTTAATGAATTAACCAACAGGTAGCTTAAAAAGGAAAAATATATATAAAAATGTGTTTAACATGAAAAGCATATTTGCAGGTTTATGTGCCGTTAGATAATCATAAAATTAATATGAGATCACTGGTTGACAATTTTATGTGTGACGTTACATTTCAATGTATTTAAATTATCCATAGCCTGGCACGGTTCGAGTCTTTTTAAAGAAAAAGCGCTTCTAATTAAAAATTCTGAGAAATGGCCAAGTAGATATCGGTGACTAGACTAAATTCCACAGGTTTTATTTCAAACTGTCTATGATGCAAATAACATTATTATACAGATGATGTTTTATGAAGGACTATTATTCCTATTTGTAAACAGAGTAACAATAATTTCAGGCAAGTACAATCTACAATTTGCTTCCAAGCTTACAAACATCTATTATCTTTCTTGGAAACTTCAGCTGTACAAAAAAACTATCCAAAATGAATTTGCTGTAAATTAAAAAAAATTCCTCCATGTCAGAAATCCTATTATACACTTACTCAAATTTTAGTTCTATTTCTATACTTCATATTGTAGTACTACTTGTATGTTACAGGTCCTGATCTGGATATTGAAAACCGTCGAAGAGGACTAGGTCCAGATGTGCCAACAGAGCTTTGATAATCTGTATTGGAAACCTTTCGCATGCCACCATAGTCAAGTGGCCCAGAAAGGCGAACACCACTTCCACCTTGTTTAATGTCTATGGTAGGGAATTCCAAATCTAGAGTAGGTGATTTTCTCTGGGATGGAAACTTGAATGTGCTGGATGTTCCCCCCTCACTTGATTCCACAGAAACATCACCATAAAATGGTGCATTCCTTGAAGATGCATGGCTTAAGGATACACCTAGAGAATGTCTCCGTGACGGGCTAATCAGCACTAGTGTGGGAACGGAATTCTCATAGTACTGCTGGTAAATGGACCTCAACATTGCATAGGGCACGTGAACTTCTAGTGTGCTTCGGGGAAGATACTTCGAGAGCTCACATAATTGATCAAGAAAAACCAACTTTGCCACTAGTGGGGACCTGTTCATACACACACCATTTTTTGAGATTGACATGAAAAGATTAATGTCAAGTTAACAGTGTCCATGACAAAGGAAACTGTGCATACCTGTTATTGTCATTCCAGGATTCAAGTATGATTTCTGAAGCACATTTAAGAAACACTTTCATTGCTGTCTTTATATTCACTTCAACAGGCATAAGTCCTTCCAGATTCTGCAATTCTGCTTCAAGTTCCTTAAGTTCAAGGCCATTAACATTTGACTGCTGCTGAGAAAGAAGCTGCTTCTGTAGCTCTTTTCTTTCTTCTCTTACTAGTTCGCTTGCAGCAATAACAGCATTTATGAACCTGAAATTTTCCACCATGGTGATATTCTTTCAGGTCCTCAAGCATACCAACTTATGAGAAATATTGTTATCATTTCTAAATTTAACCAGAATCTGAAACATATTATTATTTCTATGATTGCTAGAAAACAAGCATATGTTAAAATAAAAGCAAAATACCTTGCCAAACAATGGACATTATTGTTAAATCCTCCTGTACTAATACTAAATGCAGAAGTACTCCAGATGCTGGATGTCATGTATGCTGCACAGAGATAAGGCAACAGGCTCCACGTGACATCACCAGCACCACCCATGTCAAGGAGAATGGAGTGGACTAATGCAATATCATGGTCCAGAGACACACCCAGAGTGCTTGATAATGTTTTCATCTTCCTAATATCTTCCTTCTCAGGGAGAGAAGCTGGTATGTGCTTTGTGAAGTCTGACAATAGTGAGAATAGCAGAGGAGTATTTGCATCAAGTACTTGTCCAGCTGCTTCAGCTAATAGGGAGCTAAAGCACAATGCCTGACCTACTTGAATTGAAAAGTTGATGAGATCCTCAAGCTCCTGAATTTGTTTCAAGCAAGAATCCCTCTCTGTCTGACTGTCCATTTTTGTAGAGAGAGCTTCAAGAGGCTCCTTGTTTGTGCGCAATGTCATATCAATGCAATTCAAAAGAGCAGTTAAGTGTTCTTGGATCATGCCAGCAAGTTTATCAACACCATACAGACCAAATAACCGAACAAAAGCCTTCAGTTCAGAAAGGTCTGTTACTGACTCAGCAAAGAATCCACCCACTGGTCTTGCACTCTTGAAGCACTTATCTATAGGCGTAAATAATATACCAACTCCATTTGCATCCTTAACAACATTTTCCAGATACCAGTCACAAATGATTGTAATTGCTGTACCTGTATTTTGTCCTGGCTTTTCGAAAGAATGCAATCCATGCACCGGTCCACAAAATGCTTCACTTAACAAGACTTCCCGCAGACCCTGAGTCAGATCCATGCTAACATGCTGCTCAACCAGATGAACAATATTCATATGTCGTCGTATTAATGACTCAAGAACAGAAGGCCGCTGAAGGTCTCTATCAATCTTTAAGATTGTAACCAATCGTCTTCTGAAGTTACTCAAAACACAGTCTCTTAAATACTGCAGAAAGAAATACAACAATCAGCTACCTGCATTTAAGAAGTCTGTATCATACTGAACAGCCAGACGTTCAAACCCACTACCAAAAAACATAATTTAAAGCCCAAAATAATAAAACTCAGATCACAAATGAGTATTGTGCAGTGTGCATATTTAAATAAGCATTCTAAGCAGGCTTCTCCTGAAAGAAGGAAATGCATCAGACCGAAGAACTATGTGACAATTACAGCCCAAACAAAATAAAACAATACCAATAGAAGATTATAAATGAGAATTTCTGTCCACATGTCAAGGCCACTACAAAGAAAAGAAATTTAAAGCCCAAAATAATAAAAATCAGATTGCAAATGAGCATTCTGCAGTGTGTGTATTTAAATAAACATTCTAAGCAGGCTTCTCCTCAAAGAAGAAAGCCTATCAGACTGACAAACTATGTGACAATAAGAGCCCAAACAAAGAAAACAATACCAATAGAAGATTATACAGTGCGAATTGCTGTGCAGATGTCAAGGTCTCAGAAGCATTAAATGATTAAAAATCAAAAACTACTACACAGTTTTCTAAAAGCTCTTTTCAAATACTATGAATGTGTAAGCCTTAAGTATTTGATAGAAAAAATGGAAAATGTTTTTCTTATTGAGTTTTATCCTGAGCAAAGAGAGCTGGATTGTCTAAAAGAGCTTAGGTGGTTGTTTCTCTGCATGCTTCCATACAACTTGTCATTTCACTCTGTTGAATCATCTTGCCTTTCCTCTTATGTCTCATAGCCTCCCACCATATGCAGTTGTTTCTGCTGCCGATATGGAGGAGAATAGTGGCTGCTCTGCAGACAAGCAAGTTCATCCCCAAAGTGTCAAATGAGGCAAACATTTCCTCCCAAACCTGCCCAATGCATTTATTGATTTACCAAATTATATTCAGTGCTCTGATAATCAAAAACCACTACACTTTAGTCATCTAGTGTGTTGGGTACGTTCCATCTGAAACTGCAATTAGAACCCTAAATAATGGACACCTATGAAGCTCACAAATGATCAGTCTTTGGCATATAAAATCTCTCTAATTGTTTGATGTTCTTTCAATTTCATAACCCTGAGTAAAATGCTCAAGCAATCAATTGAGAGATGATTAAATCTGGCCAAGGACTTTAAAGAGTCAATTGAGATATATGTGGAGAATAATTTTTTTAAGAATGCTAATGTTGTATATAAATTTTGCCAACGCTTGCTTAAGGTGCCAAATTGCCAATCATGAGATAAGGGACTATTTTGTTCCATTGAAATGAAGCTTCTCAGATCTTAAAAGCCCAGCTATCCCAGAAACAAATGGTTTGAGGAATGGACAAAACTTTTCACGCAGAGGAATAACATGCACATAAAGATAATGTTTTGATTATAGATGTAGATAAAGGAAGACCGTTATATGTGTGTGCACACACATAGGCATATATATATACCTTACATAGATGCTAAGAGGTGTATAAGCATGATGGGACACAATACAAGTATTCACAAAGATAGTTAATAACTTAATTGTGCATAGTTTCATTACATGTCCCCTCTGCCTGAGATGTTTTGTACTCAAAGCATTGACAAAAATGGATGTGAATCTAGGATGATTGAATCTCCCAAGATGCCTCATCTTGTGGTAAATTCTGTAACGTCCCTTTTCTGGGCCATTCCAACATTCTTGGAAAGTTCCAAGATTCTTGGAGAAGTCCATCATCCTTGGAGAGTGCTGACTTTCTATGGGCGAAGTTATATACTGCAGACCGTAACTTGCGAAGTTATATATTGCAGATCGTCAATTGCGAAGTTATATATTGCAATACATACCGTAGGTTAATAATTTAACTTAAGTTGCCAAAAGTAACTTTATTTTATTTAAGCAACTTATGTAATATTATTAAAAGACATTTTTAACAAAAAAACAAAAAGTGACTTTTAAAGTGTCACTAGGCATGGAGTCAAAAAGGTGGACTTCTACACACAATAAAATGTTTTATTTTATTCTTTTGAGGAGAATATGGAGGAATAAGGGAAATTAATATTTTATTCCTTCAAATGTTATAAAAGGAGGAGTTGAGCTCAGAATAAGGGTTAGACTATTATTTTGCATTTGCTATTTGTTCAGAGTGAGAACTTGAGTTCTCATATTTCTTAAGGACAAAAACCCTCTTGGAATACCAGTTTCGGGGACAAAAACTCTCATAACTGGATTAAGTGATTTCACCCTAAAATCACCTTTGTGCTGCAAAGTTGAAGTTTTTTCAGTTGTGCTGATAATGGAGATCTTTGATGTCTTTTGGGGATGAAAATCCTCATAACTGGATAGAGTGATTTCACCTTAAAATCACTTTTATGCTGCAAAGTTGAAGTTTTTTTAGTTGTGCTGATAATGGAGATCTTTGATGTCTTCTAATAAGTTTTTGGGTTTTGGTGAGATTTTTTTGGAGTGCAGGGTTTTAGAAGTTTTTATATATATTGTTTGATTTCTAAGTTTTGTGGTGGTTTGGCTTAGCTGAAAGTTTATTTTTTTGTGAGGGGCCGTACTCTTCCTATGGAGGCCGTACCTTATTTGTGTTGAGTGTTGGAAATTTTTATTAGAGTTGAAGACTCCATTACTAATGCCATACACTTTAGAAGGGGTGACTAGTCTAAAGTAAATTATTTGAATAGATTTTGGACCAGCTGTACACCATCAGGGAAGTCTGCAGCAGGAGTAAGTATTGGCAGTCCCTGTTTCATCATTTTGGGACCTTACAACATCATTTGAAGGTCTGATTTTTTATTTGGGGTTGCTAGGTAATGTTTGGGTCAATGTTAATTGGTGTTGGGGTAGTGAAAATCACAGTTCAGAGCTGTTATAATTGTGTTTCAGCAGTTTTTCAGTTATCTGATTGCATTTAGTATTAGCTTCCAGCCTCTCAGAAAGAGCCTCCGTCAACCTTCAAAGATCTATCATCAGTGGTCTTGCTTACTTCCCAATGTAAGCATGTTTATATGTGATTTCTGGTCTAACATTGTTGTGCAGCAGTGTTTCAATGATCAGAAAATAATATTTATATGAGCTGCAATAGTTACTTTATATTTTGTCTTATTGTAATGCACTTGTGTTTGTCTTGTAACCCCGGATGGTAGTACCGCCGGAGGCACTTCATTCATGCATCTCATATTGTAAAAACTGGATGGTTTACCGTTAGCATGTATAGCATTTCATTTTTAGCCAGTTTGGCATCGAACAAGCTTGCTTGTTATCAACCATTTTGGTTTGATCAAGCTTAGACATTTTACCAATGGCTTTGCATGTATACATGCTTGCCCATTGAAGAGGTGTAGATTTGGGTTGGCTCTGCCACCTGCATGCTTTCTTTTATACACTTATATTTATGCACGCTTGTTTGCCGAAGAAGTGTAGATTTGGGTCGGCTCTGCCACCTGCGTGCTTTGGTCAACTTTGCTGCCTTCATTTTGTAATTGCATACATCGTAGTTAGTTGTGTGGTCCAAAGCATTATATGCTCTCACCTTGCCCACACTGGGATCTTGGTGATCAAATCGTGTTCAGACATTGCATTTGCATCTTAATTTTTTTTTTTTTTAAAAAAAATTTGGATGTGGTTGTTACAAATTCTTCCCTTTAGTTATATACGTAGTGATATGTAAAGAACACAGATTAATTGTACAAGTTTAGTGTACTCTGAATGCTACACAATGAACCCCTAGATTTATCTCAGGAAAAGAGATTGATCGCATTATTACTCACCTTAACAAGGATTATTGGGATTCAGGCCACTTGATAGGAAAAGGGTTATCTTCTTTGCACTTTTGGCTCTATTAAGGCCATGGGGGGTACCCCTAAGGTTCTACACTAGAGAAATTTACCACAACTTTGAAGGATTTAAGTAAATTGAACCCTACTATGTAAGGGAGCCCAATTCCTTGTCACTGACTACCCTTAGCACCAATTCACTCCTGAGAAGATCAAAACCAGTGAGGACCTTTAAGGTGTTCAAGAATTAGATCCTCAACTATGAGTTCCCTAATGCAAGTGCAGACTCAAATGAAACTAAATTTACTTGGATTTACTGAGATTAAAGACGACATGAAGCAAAATGTAATATCCCTAACAGGATATTTGATAATCTTGACAATAACCCACAAACTCTAGAACTTTCTGATCACCAAGATCCCAAAATGGGTAGGGTGAGAGCATAGAGTGGCTAGGATGTGAACAATGTTAAATCACTTCAGCTTGCTGGCGGCAAGCCACACAACTGACAACTACAATGCAATGTGAATTGAAATCTAAAATATCACAAGTTGGTTCTGGCGGCAACTTCCTGAACAACTTCATAGTCAAATTTCAAAGTATAAATCAAAACCCTTCTAGCAGAGAACCAAACAGAACTACAAGAGAAAAACTAGACTGGAATATAGCAGAATTTCACTACTAACTCAACTGATTACAATTAGATAACAGAATCCCTTAGTGTAAAGACAACTACATCCAAGCCGGTTAGATTCTGAAATCAAATGAATGAATATCCACTCACAAAAGCAATTAACACCTAGCAGAAATATTAAAACCCTTTGAAAATGGTCTTGACCCACATTCATAACAAACGAACTCACAAATCAAGAGCCCAGCTGGATAATAGTATGGCCTGGCTGATTGGCTGTTATAGCTGATTCTGGAATGATACAGCAGCAGTTTGATGGTACAGAAGACCTAGAATAGATTGCAGCAGTCATTAATACTCATTAATCTCCATTCCTAGTGCAGCGCCCAGCCAAGGATAGAAGTACTGCCAGCCAGAAACCCCTGTATGGCCACCTCTAATACTGAGCCCAGATTTCAGATTTATATGACCAGCAGATTAGCTGGTTTGGCCTCAATAATATGCAGCATTTAGTACTTCAAAACTCTCTTAAAATTAGTCAATTCACTCATGGATTAGTACAGCAGTTCTGAAGGTGTACGGGCCTCATACAGAAGCAACAAAATGATTATTTTGCTGTTGACAGCAAATAAATATCATAGGAATCCTCTTCAAAATAAAACAAACTGAAAACTCTCCAAAATTTGATTTTATATATATATATATATATATATATATATATATATATATATATATATATATATATATTGGAGTATATTCAGAAGCTGTAATACGAACAGCAGCACAAAGGCTCATTCATACAATATCAAGGCATAACACAATGAGCAACAGCACCAATATGTGAAGAGCCAACATCCACACTCCCAAATCCATAAGATTTGCTGGAGCAAATAGAAATAATTGATATTCTTTCAAATCTGGAAACTACACACAAACACCAAAAATCTAGAACTTCACACAACACATAAATTCAGGAAACACACCAAAAACTGGGAATATTCAGCACTCTGCAAACTGGAACACATTGAAAGCCCACAAACCAATGAAATCATGCAATCACTGTAGCACAACAGTGTAGCAGTATGGGTCACTGTAGCGTCCATATGGATAACTGTGGCAGCAATTAAAATAATAGAGATTCTCCTGCAAACTGAAAACTACTAAGTTACCGATCTTGGTACTGATTCGGGTTCGGGTTTGGGTTTGCGGGTTCGGTCAATTTTTTTTTTGGGTGTGGATTCTTTTTGGGTTTGTCCATACAAAAACATATAAAAATAAAAAATATGTATATATACATATTTGTAGTAGTAATTAAGTATATATATCATTACTGCTATTTATTACTAACATATATATATATATCTAAAACAAGAAACGTATCTAATATCCATTTATATATATTATAAATATATTATGTAGATATAAAAATAACCATGTAAAAAAAGTCCCCTCACTAAAATCAAAGAAACTATATCAAGGGAGTCAATGGAAACTATGGAGACAAAGAATAGAGATCAAAGTTGGTTGTAATACTTTCCTACACTATCAGGAATTTTAAGGAAGTACAGAAGCTTGGCCTGATAATGGAAATGTTAAAATTCTTAATACTAGTGACTCAATACTAGAGCTTTGCTCAATAATTGAGCTGTTAAGGCTCAATACCACAACTTGGCTTATCAAAGCAAAGCAAAGCAAATAGAAGCCTGACCCAATAATGGGAATGTTCAGTCTTATATCAGCATTCAGTTCAATAACATGGCAGATGGACAATGCTCAAGTCAGAAAAAAAAGTATATCGGCAATTAATGAGAGTGATGAACAGTATTTAAAAGAATTTGTGAAAGCCGACTTCTTGAAATTAATTGCGAGTGTTAAATACAGTGTCAAGACCAGAGCTTTTCACAATAACTATCAAATAGTTGTTATGGCTCAATATCACATTTTGTATACTATCAGGAATGACACAGTTTTGTACACTATTTGGATAAGAAACTATTAAAAAAATTATTAAAAAACATCAAAAAATGGGCAGATTTTGCTCACGCCCAAAAAACTGCTCCTGGTTCGCTTTGGGTTCACCTGGGTTCATCTCGGAAGAACCCACAGGGCATTTGAAGGACCCTGGCCGAATCCCCTGGAGGACTGAACTAGGACCAAGACCCGGTTCAAACCAAACCAGTACCTAGCAGTCCCCTGCAAAGAACCGGTAACATAGGAAAACTATACTGAAACTTACAAGATCTGTACAAACCTACACCCCAAACACCAAACAATGAACGTCAAACACCAAAGGAAACTGGAAACACTCAACACCAATATGATCCCTAAGTGGAATCACCTTTACAAACACGAGAGTTTTCGTCCTCTGCCCACCTAGAAACCAAAGGGTTTTTGTCCTTGAGAACAAATAGATGAACACAAGGTCCAAGCTATTGAAGAAATCAAGTTAATAAAATATTCTTGATGTTTTTCCCCCACTGAAGCACCTCCTTCTATAATCTCTTATTTACTAATTGTAGCCTCCTTCTAGAAGTGACCAGAATTTCCTTTTCTTTTTAATTTAATATATCAATTGGACCCTTGGTCCTAGCGACACATTTTTGTCATCACCTTTTAAAAGCACTTTATAATATCACTTCTAGGTACTTTATTTTAATAATAAAACATAAGTTGTCCAAATAACTTTATGTTAAAACTTTTCTTATAGGGTGACTTATGTTTTATTATTAAATTATTCCCTTAGCTTAAAAAGGGGACATGAAACAAAATCCTTATTGTAAGAAAAGGAATGGTCCATTCAATAAATGATCAATTTCATGTTTACAAGACTGGTGCCTAGCTGCTATGGGTGAATAAATTGCTGGAGATGCAAAGGAACATAGTGGTTTGCACAATTGTTACTGTTTAATGTAAATAGGCATCAAACACATTAGATCTCTATGAAATTCACAGAGATACTAATAGCAGACTAGTTGGCTTTCATATCTCTGAAATTTCAGAAGATTGAAACATCAAACCAAGAAAAAGCTCTTCTTCTAGACCAAATCTTATCTAAGCATTGCATTATATTGATACTGACAAGATTTTTACAAAACAATCCTGAGATCCTTTCTGCTCAGGGTGTATCCCTCTAGATGAATAACTAATCACAGAGCAATTAAATAGGCAATGTTTTCTAGCTTTGACGACTCCATTCTGATTATTGAGAGGCTTATGCATGAACTGTACAGACCTGTAACCTTCTGCAAACACTAACTCTATGCTCTCCTAATTAGATTTTAATACTTCTTCGCACTCAGACTAGAAAATGGAGGAAAAAGATGCTAGAACACGTTATTGAACTCCTATATATAGCAAAGGGAAACAACGCTCACCCCATGGGTGATTGACAACTGTCCCTCTGCTGTTACACTTCATACTGAAACACAACTGAAAAAGAGGGCCAACCAAGATGTGACACCAAAGAAGGTTCACATTTGCACTACTCCTCAGTGCTAGGTGTTGGAAAATTTAGAATGAACCTTAAGCATTTCATTTGAATGGCTCAGTACATGGTATTGATATACTGGTAACTGTTTTAGTTTATCCTCTCTTGATCATGCAGTTCACCTCTAGTGGCCCACATGCTAGATGAGGCCCACATCCTAAGGCTCTGAGATACCTCACTCTGGTTGGAAATTGGCACATGGGATGCATTTGCAACAAGAAGCTTGAGACATGGGAGCAACTACCCATGGTTTGGATTGAGATGAGCCAACTCGTCCTAGATATTCTTGAGCTGCTCCACCATTTGCTTCTCAGCCTGCAAATCATCCTTCAAGAGGTTATAAAGGTTCCTAACCTCATCCAGAGTTTCTTTAATCACTTGATCAGTTGATGGCTTCCATCTGCCTTGTCCTGGTGATGTTGAAAAATGTTGCCATTGCTTCTCTAGACTGAACTTTGCTCCACTCAATCTACAATCTGAAACAAGTGGAATGCTTGCAGGTGTTGGGTGTGCCTCTTTTTGTAGATCCCTTCCACTGTTGTTGGCACATTTTTCCCTTCCACTGTTGTTGGCACATTTTTCAAGTCAACCATCACATCCAACTAGTTCAGGTAGCTCAGACTTCTGCAAAAACTGGAATCACAGAGTGCATTTTTATCCTTTACCTTGCACGCCATCCCAGTCTGACACCAGTCCGCCCAGTTAGGCAGTTGTTTGAACACTTTGCCCTCATCCTAACTGTGGATGCAGAAAAGACAAACACTCACTTAGTATCATGATGAACAAATCAGCATCAATATTTGTGTGCCTATGCAAAGCACGTGATTCTCTAACTTATGGAAGAAAAATATATGGAAAAATGAAGAATAGAGAAGAAACATGACATCCAAAGGTTGGCACACCTGGGAGGAATCAGCTACCATTCGCTCGTAGTCGATATCATCAGAAAACTATACTGCCCTGACATCAGACAATTGCTTCACCAATGCATCCCAGACTGCCTCTATAGCTGACACCATCCCCTTGACAAATATTTAAAATTCCAGCCTCAGGGAAATGATTTACTCAAGGGCTTTGTTAAGCCCAATGAATGTGGAGATATCACAGCCTGTGGTGTGCATCATAAACACTTGTATCATGGATTGCACCTCATGCATCCATTCATTTTTGTTCTTCAGATCACCGTTCCATTTGGAGGGCTGGGCACTCCCAAGTTTATCAGACCCTCAAGGGCACTCAGCCTTTCCTCAATGTTATTGGCAATTGCCAATACGTGTGGTCTGTGTTTCTAGCTTATTTATTACCCGAATGCTTTGTCAAGGGCCAGCAAGGTACTTCTGAACTGAAATGCTCTGAACTGATTCCAGCTCAACATTGTCAGTGATTGTGGAGACTATCCCAAACTTGGGAACGCATTTATCTTTCAGTGCTGACAATTGAACAAAAGAAATACTCTCTTGGTGGGATATGTTCTTTGCTCTCCTTATTGAATTCCGAAGATGATCAGCTAACCTTTCAATTTCCTTTACCCTGAGGACCTATAGTTCCATCATGGTACTCCTAAAAAGATCCGAGATAGATTCCTCTGCCATCTTCAACTTGCTCTGCTCCACCAAGATCAATCTCTCCCTATTCAACTGGTCAATTTGTGTAGCCATTTGTCCTTATTTGATTTCTCATGTCCTCAATTAGATGACTTTCGGCTGTAATAGGATGAGGAGGGGTAGAAGAAGGTCCTTCACTGGAGGAAGGAATGACTGGAGCTTGAGGGGAAGGTAGAATTGGAGGAAAGGCATATGCCACAGAAGACTGTTCATTGTTCCTTTTTATCTCTTCCTCCTTCCTAGCTAGGAGGGTCTGCAATGTCATCTTTTCTTTCCTCAGCCTTATGGTTTCCTCCTCCAATACCTTCATGTTGGCCATTTTCTTTTTAACATTTTGCAAATTGAACTTGTGTCCACCACAGCCTTAGAAGATGACTCAACCTCTACTTCTCATCCAACTCTTTGTATGATTATCTGCCCCTTGAATTCTTTCAGAGTAGAGTGGGTTACTGGTTTGTTGTGGATAAGAGCCACAACCCACATGGCTAAAGTTTGTTTGTCAATATTAAACTCGGTGCCATGAAAGAACTTGATCATGGCTTTAGGCTACGGGCTAAAGATATGGTTGGTGTCATATTTCTTCATAATGTTATGTCACGCCATAGCTTCTGCAATATCCCACCTTGGCAGTAATAAACATCCACTACTCTTAACCATATCCCTTCCCTGCTCTGGTGTTGTTTGTAGCAAGAGAGGTCGTCTGTGTATATTTCAAAGGGTTGATTACATATTTATACACCTACTACTGTAATAGAATTTGGTTTATAAATACCAAATGAGACTAATTTAAAACTATTTATTCAATGACTCTTTTATGCATGACTTGAACAAATAACAATCTAAATTTAAAATAGTAAAATGACTAACACATTCTAACAACCTATTTAAGAAATAAATTAACCTATGATTTAATAATTAACTTAGCATCTAGGCTATATTGACTATACTTGTTTTATTTTCCTATTTTCATATTATTGGCTATATTGAATCTAAAAGACATCTAAGTTAACTTGTACAACAAACCAACTCTTAATGTATAACTAACATATTTACCACTCGAGGTTGCTGTCAAAATATAGATTTCACCCAAAGTGTGAATCTACAAAATAAAGTGACTTCCAGTCCTCATGCAGAAAATCTACTGCAAAGGATATCGAAGGAGTTCTGTTCAACATATTGACAACAAGCCCAAACCCGTCTCAACTCCAAACCGGACAAGAATGACTCTGATGTTGTTTTTGGTACCACCCTTCCTTTCATCGATGGCATCTCTAATAAGATTGCCAGAATCCTTCGCAAGAAAGGCATCAACTGTGCTTTCAAACCTATTTCCACCATTAGAAAACTCATTCCCTCCACCAAAGACCCCCATGACATCCTTGTTAGCTCAGGCATCTACAGAATCGACTGTTCCTATGGCACTCCTTATATCGGAGAGACAGGTAGATCTATCTACACGAGAGTCAAAGAACACTGTGCGGATATCAAACATGTTAGGGTCGCAAAATCGGCCCTAGCTAAGCACTCCCTGAACACCAAACATCACATCAAACTTGAGGATACCCTCATCCTGGCCAAGGAAGATAATTTCTTTAAGAGAAAACTTAAGGAAGCTATCTTCATTAGAAATAACCCTACCAACCGCAACAGAGATGAGGGGTGGGGTTTAAGCCACACTTGGAACCCTCTTCTAAACTCTCTCAAAAATGGACCCCCTCGCCCCGACCCTTCCTCCTCCTAGCCTCTCCAGTAATAATTTTCCTCGCCATCTCTCCTCTTCTGCCCCCCTTTTTCCTCACACCTCCCTCTTTCTCCCCCCCCCCCCCCCCCTCTCTCTTACTGTCTCCTCTCCAACCTTGCCACCTTGTGATGTTCCCCCTCACTGCCCTCTTCCTCCTCTTCTTTCACTCATTAGCTCCTCCTCCCTTGTACCCCTTCCTAGTCCTTCACCTTGCTTCCTACACCTAGGTTCCCACTCACCCCCTTTCGTGGTACCCTTTCCCCCACCCTATTTTCCCTTGCACCCTTTGTTATGGCCCTAGCTCTGTCTCCTTTGTTTGGCCTCGGTACCCTTCCGTGCTTCTTGACCGTTTTTCCTCCTTTCCCCCTCTCCTTTGGTCGTTCTCTTTTTCATCTCCTTCTTCTATTTATACATGTTTTTGCTCTCCTTTACCATTTGACTTAGCTCTTAGATATGTGTAGTATATATATACATATATAATTATTTCTCCTTTCTTATCCCCCTCTTTTCTCTCTCTTGCTTCCTCCTTGTTTCTTCATGTTTTATTGCTTCCCCTTCTATATTTATTATGGGCCTACCTTTATATTTATTTGCTCCTCCTCTCTCGTTTCTCCTTTTCATCTCTCTCATGTGCTGTGTAGTCTTTTTCAACATGTTACCCTCCTCTCTTCCTATAGCTTCTTTTCTATTCCCTTCTCTTTGTTTCTTCTTGCTCTTTATTTATCTTACCATTACGATTCCTAATTTTGATACCCTTCGAGATTTTTCTTCTTTCTTTTTTCGATCCCCTTTTTGTTCCTAACCTCCTCTTTGGTTTGTAATTCTATTTTTTGAATTCTTCCTCCTTGCTATTCCATGTCTCTGCTTTTATTTTCTTACCCTAATTTTTTCTACTATGATCCATATTGTATTTTATTATTTGTTCACTAATTACTTTCTACTTTCTGGTTTTTCACTTTAATTTATTTAATTTCCTCTTAATTTAATATCTCTTTCCTTTTAATAGTATCAACCTTTTTACATTTTTATTTTTGTCTTACTCAATTTTCTCCTGACTTCCTTTTTAGTATTTTACTTCAGTTTATTTGATTTCTTCCTTTTTGCTTTTTTATGTCTTCTACAGTATTTTCATACCCTAATATTTCTACTATGATCCCTACTTTATTTTATTTTTGATTACTTATTATTTACTATATTCTGGTATTTCGCTTTAATTTGCTTAATTTTTCCCCCTATTTTATTGTTTCTTTCCTCTTAATTTTATCATCCTTTTTACATTTTTACTTTGTCTTACTCTATCGTTCCTATCTAACTTTAATTTACTATTTTCTCTTTTTATTCTTTGTCCCTTTATTCTCTCTCTCTTCAATTCTTTAATCCCAACTTTTTATTTATTTTTTCACTAATTATATTTTCTCCTTTTTATTTTTTACTTTTTACCCCCTATTTTTATTCATTTTTTCTTCTTTTATCTATTAACTCATCCCTTATTTACCACTGGTTCTTATTTTTATTTTTATTTTTGTCATATTGACTCTGGTCAAACAGAGGCCTTACCCACCCACCTCTCTCTTTTTATTAGACCACTTCTGCAATTTTATTTCACATTCTCTTCTTCTCATCCTGATGATGAATCACGGAGTGTGATCCGAAACGTTGATGCAAATAAAGCAATACACAGTGGAACCAGAAGCTCTACTATTATATCATGGACTGTGGAAACATCATGTCACAACTCTAGTAATTCCATTTTGTACTTGACAGTCAGATCGAATTGCTGAACACGAGCAGCCCATTGCCTTTGTTCTGAAATATTGCATTGTGAAATCAAGAACATGCGAGGTCAATGATCAGTATGAAGAATAGTTTCCTGACACAAACATATACTGCCTCTATTGCTAGAGTGCTGATCTAATCCATAGTTTGCTTTCTATGCATAGTAGGTCTACTTCGCTGCAAAACATGTTTCTGAATGATATGCAATCAAAAGGCCTTGTTTCTTCAGAATAGCCACCTATGGAATAATATAAAGCATCAGTCTAAATATCATAAGCTTGGTGTAAATTATGAAGAGATAGCTTTGGGCCTAAACAAAGGGCATCCTTGATCTGTAATGTACTTCAGCAATATGTAAATGGAGTGACAGAGATGTTGACATGTGATACACACCCCCATTAGTTACTTATATTGGGTATATAGGTGAGTTGTCAAATTAGTTATGTTGAGTAACGAGTCATTCTATGTTAATTAGCAGTTAAACCCTCCATTATTATTACTGGAACATCTATCTTTGGGAGGTGAATATCATTGTATAGGGAGATTAGTCTACTTGATTTGGATCTCAAGTTTGAAATATTGCATGGAGCATCTTCTCCCTCAAGAAGTATGGTGTTATTGCCTTGTTGAAAGGGTAATTGTTCTATTTCTGAGTATATCGGATGCCAGGGCATCTTGGCCCACAAACATTGCTTGTGCTGTGTGATCTCTATTGTAACTATTTGACATAGTTCATGTGTGGACCTTATCGAGTGTATCAGACCAATGATTGGGCAAAGTGGGAGATTTGTTTTGAATAGAATATGAGACTTGTGCTGATGTTCTAAGAAAAAATAGATTATCTTTTGAAAGGTCATTCTCTCCCCATGAGTGTCCAATCAAAGTGATTCTTGTGTCATTTTAAAGTGTTTTTTAACAGATTTCCAAAATGTGTTCACAATAAGATTTTGAGCAATATCGACAGAGGTATGGTAGTGCAAAGTTCAACCTGTGAATCTGATTTTTGGCAGATTTTCCCAAAGCAAACTTACGAGTCTACGACAAATGGAGTAAAAAATGGTTCTGTTTTCCTTGCCAGATTTATTTATTAAAACAATTCCTCTACCAACAAAAACATTTGTTTGAGGGCATTCTGAAAAGTGGTCACCATAAAAATTCTGTGCAGTATTGAGGAACTAGTAGCCATCCAATTTGATGTTTGCAACTTCTGATCTGTCATTTTCTCAAGGTGCATGCCAAGCAAAATATTCATATTTCAAAATCTGGGTAAATAAACTGTCACATTTTGCAACTCAAAGGAAATGTATAAATTTACTTGCCTTTATGCTTTTTTATTTTTTTGATTAAGGGTAAAAGTGGGATTTTGAAAGGACCCCAACCCTTTAACAAAGGTCATAACAGATACCTTAATGAAGCCCAGCAAACAGTAAAAACACAGCAACAAGGAACAAACAGCATTGAGGTTGTAAGCCAACAGCAAACAATTACAACAAAAACAGCACCTCCCAAGAAGGGACTAAGAACAACTATCACAGGACAACCCCCAATAAAAATAAGTGACTAGCAGATTGAAGGCAGCATGAAGCCACAACACTCCAGAGAGCTCTGAACACAAACAACAGCCCTACCCACAAAGTCATTGAAGCAAATTTCCTTCCTAGTTGTTCTTTCTTTTTGATTGCTAATCCTGAATCATAAGAATTCATAGGGCTTCTAATCATAAATATATACATATTTACAGCCTAAAAATAGAAATTAAAGTCATAAATTTATATTATCATATTATTAAATTTAAATATTGTATTAACTTTATAAATTTTGTATTAAATTATAAATATTAAAATTTAAATATATTATTTTAAAATTAAAATTATTAAAATTTAAGTATATTATATTAGTAATTAAATATTATACTAAAATGTTTTTCTTTTATTTCATTATCTGAGAACCCTTGCGAGTTGATATTGTTTCCTTCAAGAGAGCAACTAACATCCACTCTGTGAATGGTTTGGTTGTGCTGCATGAATTTTGAGGTTCCTAGCCATTATTGTTTAATCACACCATCACCTACCATTCTCCAATTTGAACTACAAATCCCTCTTATGGCAAGACCAGCTACAATTTGCTTCTCTAGCCGATACAACTATCATTGCCATTATTATCACAAGTAAAACTTTTCTAGGAGTCTGATAAAGCAGCAATTATCTCCTTGTCATGAAGAATCAAGATAGGCTTTCATAACAAAGTCACCAACCACTATGCATCAAGGACTGTTGCAAAATACGTTGAGAAACTGTTCTGCGCAAGATAAAAATTAAAAATTAAAAAAAAAAACTGGTCCCATCATCCCACAACTGAACCGACAAAGCAAGCTCATGAAGGCCGTCATCAAATTGAGTCTTCAAAACACCCAAAAATTAAAAAATAAAAAATAAAAATTGGATTTTTGTGAGCAGTTTCGCCCTGGGAACATTTGGAATCAGGTGGATTCTACTCAAGTTCATCCGAGAAAAACCCACAATTAAAAAAAATGTTATCTTGATAGAACCCCCACCCAAATCAACCCAAAGTCCAGACTGGGCTTGAAACGGACCCAGATCCAAAGTTTGCAGGGGGCAAAATTGGCATCTTAGCATAAAAGGAAATTACTCATGGATGCATGGAGCAACAACTACTAACACAGATTGAATCAAAGGAGCAATCACAATGGATATACATGGAATCAAAGGAGAAACAAAAATGGGCATATATGGAATTAGAGGAGGAGCAATCACTATGGTTAAACATGGAAGTAAAGGAGAAACAACTATGGACATGAATGAAATGAAAAGAGCAAAGGGAATTATGGTACAAGGATTGGAGAAAAGTACAATCAAGCACTACCATCCATCAAGATAATGCTTGAATTGTTTGATTATAAAGCATAGCATTGTATTTGCAACGATTTGTTTAAGTCTCACTATTTGGCTTCTTTTAATGCTTCAAGGACAAAAAATGTTTAAGGCATGGCATGTAATATACCTAAAGGTCATATGGGTCATATGGGTAATTAGTGGAATTACTTATATTGGGCAATGAGTCCTACTATATTAGGATTAGTGGTTTGACCTCCATTATTTTTAGTGGGTGTATAGGAGGCAAGTATCGTTGTGAAGGATATCAAGTATATGGGGAGTATTCTATGTTGGGATCTCAAGTCGGAGGTATTGGGTCAATTGGCTTTTCCCTTAAGGATTATAGTATGGTGTTGCCCAATGATGTTGCCCTTCTTAAGTGTAATTCTTCTATATCTAAGTATGTTGGATATTAAGGCATTTTGGCCAACAAGCATCTTGTGTTGTGTAATCTCTATAATATTTACGCATCTTGACCTACAAACATCTAGTGGATGTATGGATCTTATAAGAAGCATTAGTCTCAATATCAAAGGGCTGATGTAAATCATTAAGAGAATGTATTTTGCCTAAGCAAAGGACATCCTCCATCTGCTCAAATGAATTAGTTGTTGGCACAAAGAGTTAAGTACTTATTAACATTAACTAGTCTAACTGCTTGCTTACAAAAAAGTAATGGAGGGTTAGTGTAGATGAAAAAGAATAAGTGATTTTGTACATTTTACCAGCGTTTTGGATTTTATAAGTGTTGTGTCGCCCATCATGAATGGCAAGTTGATCATATTGTTTAGATATATCCATGCATTAACTCAAAACATTCCAATGCAATGTTGCTGCATCAAACTATAACCTTGAAATGTTCAATCGAGAAAACCAAGTGCACATTCCATCATAGTTTGCAAACTAAAATAGACAGAAAGTTTTTACAGAGTAAACTCGCAAAGTTCTTGCAACGAGTTTTTGACAGGTTTCAATGAGCTTTTTCACAAGTACTTGCCAAATATTCGCGAGTCCAAGCCCTTGACTCGCATCGTAACAGGATCGAGTTAAAAACATAGGAAAAACTTGGAAAAGACACAATAAATGTGAAAAAACGTGGATTCCTGGCTTTGTAAGCATTGTTTTGAAGGTTTTGTGGATTCGTGGATTCCTCAATGTACTCTTACAAATCTAATAGATTTTGCAAGACAACAAATCTTAAAATTTATAATTGAAACTAGATCAATACAAAAGATTACTAAGCATCAAGCTGCTCACTTAGCAGCCATGTTCCCCGAAACTGCCCCTTATCACCAATTTGTATCCAAACTTAGAAGACACCATAAAAAGCATCACCTTACATTTCATAAACACCATTTTCCACAACATCGTACCCATGTACCAAAGCAAACCTTCCTTTGCTAGCACTACCATCCGCATCTTCAATCCAGACCATCATATGTTATATTTGCAATAAACCTAACCACATTGCACTACAATGTTCTTCCAAAAATAAGGTTGTAAAAGACGTCTACACCACTAACGCAACAACATGGTGGGATGTAGTTGAGAAAGATGAAGATTTGTACAATTAGGATGACATTTATGAATCTATTTCGAAAGAAATAGAAGATGAAGAAATACAAGAGCCACTAGAAGAAGATGAACCTAGTTTGGCTAATGACTTAGAAGTACTGAAGACCATGATGAATAGGCCATGGTCTAATAACAAAAGATGCAGAAGATTCCTGTCTGTTGTACCCAAATCAAAAATTTTGCTTCATTAAGACTTTTTGAGAAAGTCTAAAAGAAAATTTCGTCAAAAAAAGTCAGTCAAAATTTCTAAAAATAGAAATTTCTATTTTTAGAAAGTTTCTAAAAATAGACGTCAAATTAGGTTTTCTGGGTTTCTTGAGATACGGATGCTAGCAAAATTTTTTTAAAATAGAAAGTTTCTGAAAATAGAATCTTCGATTCAGATGTCGTGCCTGATTCTGATTGGCCAATTTCGCTTCACGATCAAGGCGGTCCAGACAGAATCTGCAAAAGGTCAAGTTTTCTCTATTGGGTCAATTTTGCTTTTTCAAAAGGCGAAGCATGAGCTCCAGAGCCATCAATGGAGGAAGTTCATCTGCCAAAGATCAATTTCAAGTCTTCCGGGCTTTTCAGCTAACGCAGAACTGACGAACAATCGTCGATTTGACGAAGAATGGGAAACGGAGCTGGATGGATCCGGAATGAGGAGAAAAGTTGAAAATCCTGAAATTTGACAAAGGCATGGATTTCCAGGCGCCCCTGGAGGCTGGGGGTGCCCAGCTTTAGCAGTGTTAGATTTTTTTTTCACGTTTTTTGAGAAAATGTTAAAAATGTCTCCATCGGTCAATTCCGGGGTGGACAAAAGCAGTCATTTTGGTCAACAGGCCCTGAAAAGTTGGAATCCACATCAGATATATCCAGGATATCTAGTCCATCCCTCATCCAGTGGCAGTTGACTAGCGAAACGTCGAAATCAGTGACAGGAAGTAGCTATCGGCACGCAAAACGAGGAGAATTGCAAATAAGGCTTAAAAATCATAAATTTGGCTAAGGCATTAGAATCCAAGCGCCCTTGGAGGCTGGGGGCGCCCACCTTTTCATGCCTTAGAATTTTTTTTGTGTTTTTCGAGAAACGTTAAAAAGGCCTTCATTAGCCCATTTCCGGGTGGTCAAACTCAGTCGAAATGCCAGTAAAAGCTAGAAATTCATCTCAAGTATGTTCAGACAGCTCAAATCACCTCCCGTCCTGCATCAGCAGTCAGTCAGACAACCAGAAACGAAGATCAAAAAGGCGATGTCGGCACGGAAATCGAGGAATGGAAAGAAAAGTTGAAACTCAAAAAATTTCTAAGGCACAAATTCCTAGGCACCCCAAGAGGCTTGGGGCGCCCAGTTTCACTAGAGTTTGAATATTTTTTTGAAAAAATGACATCCTCCTCCGTCAGCCCAATTAGATTCACAAGAAATCAGTTTGGCACATCTTCCAAGGCAGGCAGAAGGTACAATCAACTCAGTTTTCATCAAGCTTGCCTGTTCGCCAGATCAACAGACTCAGTTTTGCTTCGGCAAGCAGAAATCGACATCCAAACAGGGGTTTACAGTCACCGGAACGCACACGGAAATCGAGAAGTTGAAAAAGTTGAAAATTTCAAGAAAATGGCTAAGGCACAAAAAACTAGGCGCCCTTGGACGCTGGGGGCGCCCAAATTTTCATAAGTTAGAAATTTTCATGTTCGACAGTGTTTTTCTGACAGCCGCTTCCAAAACTTCGTCCAACGATGGGTTTCAAAGTCAGATGTCGTCAGATCGTCAGTTTTAGGCTGGGGATGAAATCATGGTTGATAAATCTTCAAGGTGCCATGATCAGTCAGCTTTTTCAGCCAACGGTGACAATTTGCCATCTTGTTGAAGTCAGAGACATGCCTTACTGGAGTTAAAACGAGTGCAAAAGTGGCGAAACGAAGAAAAAATTGGCTAACACTTTTGCAACCTCACGTGTTTGATGACATCATCAAAAGATTTATTTTTAATCATCTCACACATGAAGCCATAGGCAGCTATAAAATAGGGATTCTTTCAATTCGAGGATATCTACTTGGATTTGTGCTTTAAAAGATGCTTTCTTCATGGATAAGACTCAAACTTTATTCCTTCACAAAGAAAGCTTCTTTTTTTGCCCTAAAGTTCTATAAAGACAAACTTTTGGCTTCTTTATTCATTACTTTTGCAGGTTGCATCCAAAAGAGGAAGATTTTTATTTTCTTTCCACGAAGATTCAAAGACCCAAACGAAGTGTTTTTTCAGCGTTCTTCATAGTTTCGGGATGAGGAAGCAAGGAGGCACGCTTTTTCAAAGTCCTTTTTTCTAGGGGATCGTTTTTCAGAAACAGGGCTGAAGCTTTTTCAATTTTCATCGAGATGGGTCTATCCAGAATTTCATCCTCTTGAAGATTGGGAAATTTTATTTTTCCGAGATTTGTCTTTTGCTGCTTTTTCGGGAAATCCCCCGCTTTTTCAGAATCCGACAATTTGGGTTGCTTCAAAATAGGATTGCCTACAAAACCCATGTGCTAGCTTTTTCGCTCACATTTTGCTTTTTAGAATAAATCAGCAAGTAGTTTTCAGCCTTTTGTCCAAGATTTTTCCGACATAGGCGTGTTCACAGTCATTTTTCAACTCCTTAGCATGCAGTACTCTCCAACTGAGATCAAACCTAAAACGGCGTTGGTTCACGATTACTTGAGAACTTTCGAGATAGACTTGCATAAAGTACTTCCAGTGTTCAATTTGCATCCTTTGGAAGATGGAGGAAACAGTGCTATCAGGAATCTGAATCACTTTGGGTTGCTTGCAGCAGCATCATTCCCCATCACAGTGCAAAGTATTGAATTCGTAATTGCTTGTATGAAGCATTACAATTCAGTCACAAGAGAGATTCAATCAGCAGATGGACGGGTGCTCTACAGTCTCAGGCCAAATGATATTGAGAAGTGTTTTTCAATACCAATATGGAAGGAGAACTTAGTCGTTTCAATTGAAGAATGCAAGAGGGTGTGGCATAATGATAAAAAAAAGTATTGGAAAAAGATTGCTCAGAGGTGGTTGAAAGAAAAGCAGAACGTTATGCCAAAGAATGTTGGACGTGGGGAGTTCAAGGAAGAACATGCAATAACGATTACTCTGCTGAGCCGAATCACAGGTCAAACAGATGCTAACAAATTTCAACCTTGGATGTTTTACATCATGTCCCAGATTGTTGACAGAACTGAATACTTGATTCGTCGGCACTCATCAGTGATAGTCTCCACCACCAGATAATTGATTTTCAAAGGGCCCATGAATTCCATATGATGTCATACCTTGTATATTTGATGGCTTTTCAAGGTCAATTTAGAGGTTTGAATATTGTCGGAACTCTGGGCATACATGTATATCACCATTTCTCGCAGTTAGAATTTTCTCAGGTTGAGCGACATTATAGGTGGGTAAATGATGCATTCCTTATGCATGCAGTGCGAGATCTGGATAATGAGTTGCATATACGATTTTACGCTGATGCCAGATTGGCAATGGCGGAATGGGTTGATTGGTTTATCCAGTTTCCCACTTTCTCCTATATCAGAGTATATGGCTTCTCAGGAGAGCCAGCCATGCTGCCGAGATATCCTACAGATGAGGTAGCATTCATGGAATTTCTAAGGCAAGCCTACAAAGTTCATTCATTTCTGCGTAGTAGGTGCAAGGCGACTTTCAATTTTCCAATTGGGATGGGTATTTACAGATGTAGATCTGGAGCAGATGCCAAGGTAATTGGTAGTGAATCGTCCAAGTATGGTCTTAAGTTTTTCGACAGGACTTCATATGATCCTCGTGGTGTTTTTGCATCACACCTTGGTCAAAATTGTGTACAAACACCTGCAGTTGAAGATTTCTGGGCTAATTGTGTGGATGAGTTTGAAGTACAAAAACTAGTTATAGCAGGTTTACTCTTCGACAGTTGGTTGATATCTTGTCAGAAGATGTAGAGGGTTTGTTAGATGATGGTAAAGTTTTACTTCCCACATATTTTAGAGATCAAGTCGAGCAACAACCATTACCGCCAGTTAGTTGGTCCGCCAAAGAGAACACCTCGATTGAGGAAAGAACGAACCGAGTTGTCAAAAATAGTTTGATATTCTTGAAAAATAAGCGGAAAGAAGTCATTCCGGTAGCAGAGCCGCCAATTGTTCAACCATCAGAACCTTCCACTTCCAAAGCAAAACAAAGGGTTAAAGCTATGAGCGTCCTTCCAGAAGGAACAAAGATGGCCAAGTTGAAGAGGAAAAAGGTTGAGTCTCCAATTCATATTCAGCAAGAACAACCAGCAGTTGCATCAGAAGTTCCCATTGAACCAGCACCGCATGTAGAAACATTGCCTTCTATTCATGTTTCTCCACCTTCTTCACCAAGCTCTACTCCCATTCACATAGATTCAGAGCCGGATTCACCGGTTCATAACTCTAAGACACATATTGGTTCATCAGGAGTTGATGAAGTTAAAACTGAGTCTCCAAGAGAAGATGGCTCATCTTGGCTTGAGAACATTTTGGGAAGGAAGAGGAGAAAGCCTTCATATCAGTTGAACTTGACAGAGCTTAAAAGCGTCTACCAAGATACACCAGACAGGAAACTTAAGAAGCAAGTTCACATTGAAAAGAATGCGGATGGAGAAATGATCCTTGAAACTACAACACCACTAGAAAATAGAAATGTTGATGATATTGATGTTGATGACTTCAAGGTTGTCAAAGCTAATCTTGGTAGGAGTACCCAGCATACAGATGTAAATCTCTTCGAGGTTGCAGCAAATAATCTAAAGGAGAGGGGGTTGAAGGATGGAGAAAATAAAGCAGCCCTCAGGGTTGAAGTTAGGCAGCTGGGTAGTACATTTCCAATCTTTTTCATGGCACATCACAGGCTGATTTACTACTTCCTCCGAATTTTCACCGGCCGATCAGTAGCAGTCCAGTCAGTTGGTCATCTATGGGAGGCACATGAAGGATTGGGTGGAAGAATTTGTGACTAAAGGGAGAGTTGTACTTTCACAAATTTGTCAATTAAAGTACAATGCTCATGATCTGCATCAAGGTATTCAAGGGCTACAATAGACTATGGCTGAAAATAGACCAGTATTTGAGATTATTATCTCCGACTTGAAGATGGCACATAATTCTGTTGATTCAGCTGAAGATAAGAACATTGTTTCTACTTGGAAAGCACAGTATCTTTTCACAGTAAAAACTTATGATAGTATAATCTCAGAGTTAGCAGAGTGGAAAGAAAATGTGGTAAATGTTCTCAAGTTCATCAGATCTTTTGTTTCTCAGATCCCGTGTTCATATGAAAAAGAAGATGGTACCCTGTATGATCTCAAGGAAGTACAGACAGAATTCCAGACTCTCGTCCACAGCAATTTAATGGTGATATCAGTGCCAGCAAGATGGATCGTTTTGCCGCAATGACAGTAAAGTTTGATAAGGCTATGGGCGAAGTTCGTGAATTTCTTCAGATGGTTGCAGATGGTGAAGAAATATTAGAGAATCAGAATATCATTCTAGAGAGTATCAGTGTTCCTGGCAAAGATGCGGTCACTCACTTTTTAGAAGATATTATTTCCCACAATATCAATGGATGACATCACCAATAAAGCAAGAATGTAGATTAGGATGTGACTCAAAAGAAAGCAGCTTTAACTCAAATGTTTTTTTGTTTTAAAGCATTTGCTTTCATTCAAAGCTCATCCATTCTTTATTTAGAAAGAAATCACTTTGTAATAGTTGGAGTTTTCTTTGCTTTAAAGCAAATTGTTTTAAAGCATTTGTTAGTTGTAATCTTTGTCTTAGAATAGAAATAAAGCTTGCGAGTTGGAAAGTTAGTTAGGTTAAATCAAGGAGATTTTAGGGTTCCCTACTCCTTTGATTTAGTATAAATAAGGGTAGCTTTGCCCATTGTAAGTAATGGTAATTGTGATAAGCAAATTTGTTGTGCCTATTCTAGTCTGCAGAAATTGTTATTTCAAGTATTCATTCACTCTGTGTATCTGTTTTCCAGTGTTTGATCGCATATTGTATGCCTGCCTTTTGCTACAATATTGTTGTCCTGGAGTTGTATCAACTTTATGATATTGGGAATAGAAGTCTTATGTCTGCCATTTGCTTTGATTTTCTATCTCTAATCATTAAGTTTTGTCGTCAGATGTGTGGCTTGTGTAAATTTTATTTCAGTTTTCATCATTAAAGTACAATGGGTCTTATGATGTGAATCTGGGAGAAATTTATTTAAGTTTTTACGTTAAAACAAATCATTCCTTGCCCACTTTTGCTTTCTGTGCTCTATGTTTACTCAGACAATCAAAAGCGTCATTTAGTTTAGGCCTAGCTGTAATTAGAAGTTTTAGAAAAGAAAAACCTCTTCTGCAGCGAAATAGAGTTTTATAACCTTGTGCTCGCAGCTGAGAAACAAAAAGAAGATAAGCAAATTTGTTTTATCTATTTTTTTAGCGAACATCAGCAAAAAAGGAACTCCCCCTCATAATAGGAGAGCAGTTTATCTGTGCATAGTTGTCCGTTTCCAACTCGCATTCCAGAGGTGCGAATTGAAACGCCAACACTGTCTACTAGAGAAATGTATAGAGAAAGAAGCAATCAGCCAGCCCTTGTATATAGGCCACAATTTGTAAGTAGGCCTTCCGTTCTAGTCTCCAATTTTGCAGAACCTTTCAGATGTTTAGAAGAATTCTTAGAATTGTTGATGTAAACTTGCATACCCATCTCCTTGCAAAAGTGTTCTAAGGAATTTAAGTGCTCTTGCTGCCCTTGAGCAGATCTTGCAAACAAAATGAGATCATTAGTGTACAAAAGAAGCGTAACAACATACTTTCCCAAAAGAACACCATCCCCTCCTTGTAGATTTAACCATTCTTCTAATTTGTCGATAACAAAATAAGATCATTAGTGTACAAAAGAAGCCTAACAACATATTTTCCCAAAAGAACACCATCCCTCCTTGTAGATTTAACCATTCTTCTAATTTGTCAATATATAAGCCAAATATATCACATGAAGGACAAATGTTTTGTGAAGGACTATTGATGCTTGTGTGGTAGTGCAAAGTGTTGCAGATGCTTGCACAGTAGTAAGAACTGTCGCAATTGCTTGTGTGCTTGCACAGTAGTTGCACATAGATCATTTGTCCTTTCTTGAGAAGCAATGGCCCCATCGCATCTTCACTGAGTTGTGGAAACTAAACTGAAAATTGTACCATTTTCTTGACCTACATTCTGCGTTGCCTTGACCACTCTAAACAAATGGTGTATCCCTGGCTCATGCAAGTAGTGGCTACATGTATGATTCGATCTCGAACAGTCATGCGCAAGTGCTCAAGATCCAAGTTTGAATGATGTTGGTCTAAAGTTGGCTTAAGAAGAGGAGGAAAGTATGACTTAAGTAGTTCCATGTTGAATATTGGATGCAAACCCATCTATTGAGATAGATCAAGAATGAAGGTGTTCTTACCAACTGCACATGAAATGGTGTATGGACAATTGAACAAAGGCTTTATCTTCCTATGTGGACCCTTAAAGTGCTCTTTTTGAAGATGCAACTAGACTGTGCCACCGACCTTGAATTCATGAGGTTTGTGATGTGCATCATGGCATTCTTTGTATTTTCATTGTTAGTGCAAGGAAATTTGATGAACCAACTAGTGTACACTCTAAATGTGCTGCAAAAACTTTTTTGCTTGATCTGCTTCCTATACCTATGTGGATGACTCCATAATGGATGATGTAAAATACAAGATGTCCAAGGGTGTTGTTGGCTAGAAACCATTGAATTGTGCAAATCTTTGTTATAGGCATGCTCGATGTATAGTAGGTTGTCATCCCAAGTGTGTGGATGCATGCAATTGTAGATCCACAAAAGATGTGTGATTGACCACCTTCATCGGGTCTTGTGTCTATAGATAGAAAGCTACGGATCAATCCAATTGTGTATCCAATCTCTCCAAGATGGCTTGCTAGAAGTGGCTAACAAACCTAGGGTCACAGTCAAACACAATACATTTTGGTTGCTGAAAATGAACCCAAACATGATTGAAGAAAAGGCATGAGGTCTCTTGTGTGACGATACTTTTCTTACATGTAACCATGATGGTCATCTTTGAAAATTTGTTTAAGAGTCATTTTGGTGTCTTGTCATATAGTTTGCTCATGGAATTCATGCTAAGAGATTCTTAAAGCCTTTGTGTTACTGCCAAAGGTGTGTCAAGCCTTATCTTCCTATTTGTGTGCTTGGCAATGCAACAAGGAATGAAAGAATTGATATGATGCTCAATGGTTGCAAGCATATAAGGCTAGTAGAAATGTTGGTGTAGCACTACCAATGTTATGTTTTGGAAATGCCAAAGAGTGGCGTTTTTGGTGTAGTGCAGCTCCCAAATGAGTCTTTGGTGAGGTGCACCAACTAGAACATAGAGATGTCCAAGCTTGAAGAGAAGCTTGCCAATCAAACGAAATTCACCAACTTCTTTATCTTGTAGAAGTGTAATGTAGGTCTGCGTTAATTCAGAGTCTACTAAATAGTCAATCTCCCAGCCATAGAAGAAGTGGTCACATGAGTGTAGTAACATGATGAGCACATGATCTAATGGTTCATTAATACCAGTGTTCCACAGAGTTTCCTGACGGGGCACGTCCCCTGTCGGGGACGGGTTTTGGGGACGAGGGGACAAAGGGTCTAAGTTTGGGGACGACGGGGGGACGGCGGCAGGGGGGTTGTGCTGATATACATATGGTACTTGAATCAGAATAATTAGTTATAAAAAGATCTTTAAGAATAACATTTCACATTAAACTTTGGCAAATTAGTAAAATAGCAAAATTGCAAATACTAACATTTTAAATACTTGAATACTATTACTAAAAGATTAAAAGTAAATAAAATATTAAAATTTGACAAATGAAATTGTTGAATTTGAGATTTCTTAGTTTCTATTATATCGAAAATCGGAAAATATTACATGTCACATCATAATATCATATCATAAAGATAATTACAATGAGCAGCATGATACATTGATATCAAAATAAGTACAAAATGCAAAAATGTAGTGAAGGGAGGCCTCTAATCATCCCCAAAATCAAAGAATTTTTTTTTAAAAATGTCTTTTTGGACGTCCTAGCATGGGGGACGCTTGGGCGTCTTCGAGACGCTCGAGGGACGACTAGGAGTCCCCGAGACGTCCAGGCGTTCCTGCCATTTCCTCCGAGTCGCTGATGTCCCAATGGCGATGGGGGGATGGCGGAGGGAGGTTTCTCAGCCGTCCCCAAGTCTTCGAAATGTCCAAGTCAGGGGGACGGCTAGATTTTGGGGGGGACGGGTCCCCGTGGAACATTGGTCAATACAATTTGCCATCTTATTGTTTGTCCCCTTCTTGTACTTGATCACCAAATGGAGCTGCTACAAATAGGTCATCCACTTCATGTGACATACATTCTCCAATTTGCTTTGTGTGTAGAACATGAAGTGGCTTGTGATTATAATGAATGACTATCTCCTTACCCAAAAGTAGTGGTGCAATTGCTTGATAGCTTGAACAATGGTACATAATTACTTTTCATAGGTGGAGTAGTGTTCAACTATATTGCTAAAGTTTCTAGGCAATGCACTACCAAGTGCCCATATTGCATGAGTATTGCGTCAAGTGTATAGTTAGATACATCGGTCTAAATTTCAAAGTGGTGACCAATGTCAAGGATTGCCAAAATATGTGTTGTGCAAGGGTGCTTCTTGTGCTCCATTAAGGTATTAGAATAATATCTTTCTATTTATGTTATTAATGCTCATCTATGTCGGCAGTTTTCTATTTTTAGAAAACTTGCCTCTTGTACATTGTATATATTGAGCATTTTTGCTCATTTGTGAACATCGATTCTTCGTAACATGGTATCAGAGCGGGAACGATTTTCCTGTGCTCTCTGTATTCCGTATGTCGTACGGATTGTACGGCGTTGTACGAGCGGCCGTACCCGTTTGTTCTCTGCTCTCATTTTCTAGTGGTCGCTAGGGTTTTGTGGCCTTAGTTTTGGTCACGTTTTCCTTCCTAAAGTCACGATTTTCATCAGAAGACTCTGTTTTTGTGGGTCGCGGATCTCTTCTTCTGATCAGGTCTTTTGCCTGGACGTCTTCTGGTCAGGATTTTTTGCCTAGACGCGATTATGTTTCTCTCTCTAATCGCGTTTTATCCCTTCGGCGTTGGGTTTCATTTTCATCTAAGCTCCTGAAAATCGCGTCATCTGCTAAATCGCGGGATTTTTGGCCGCGTTTTTGCCTTGTTCGAAGGTCGCGTTTTTGTCGTCTTCCTCTGTTTCATCGGCGGATTCTCTTGTTTTTCCACAGTCGTGCTTTATTATCCTGTGATCGTTGTTTCTGTTCTTTGGTTATTGGCGACGTGTTTTTGCTTCCGCGGATTCTGTGAGGTCATTTTTTGTTTTGTGAATGATGTTCGAACTTTCCTCGGCGGTCATTGATTCGTTGCCTAAGCAGCACCCTTAGCGGCTCCTTCAAACTGGTCTGTTGTGACTCGCAGGCCCTAATATGCAAGCCGCAGTCACTGTGTTGTTAGCAGACTCTTTGCTATCGCCAGTTTGAATAGTGGTTTGAACCTAAAGCCATGTGTTGTTTTGGCAGGATCTTGTTTTGTGGTTGGCACTTCTGTGAACAGGTGGATTTCTCCCAGATCGTGGCGGCTCCTTTATTTTGGTCACGAATTGATGTTCTACTGGGTTTTTAATAATTTTTTGCCCCTTATTAAAAAAAAAAAAAATCTGGCTTTTGGGTTTTAATAATTTTGCCCTCAAAAATTATTTGGAGGGTTTATAATTTTTTCCTCAAAAATTAAGGGTTTGCTCCTATATGCCCTAATCAAGGTTTTCGTAGTTCGGGAGGGCTCTCTGGTTTCTGGACAGGTTTTACCGTTTTTTCCTTAAAAACGATGATTTGTATTCTGATTCGTGTCTGGTTTTGATCGATTTTTCACCTCAAAAATCGTGTTTGGTTTTTATCATGTGTAAGCATCCTGGGTTTGGCGATTTTTTCCTCAAAAATCATACTTTGTTGCAGTCTGTTTTCGTCGCACCTGGAGTTGCTGGGGCGAACATCTGCACAGCTGACTTCTTGCAGTCTGTTTTGGAGTGTAATGCTCATCTACAAAAGTTTGGAGGGTTTGTCGATTTTTCCTCAAAATCGTGGCAGCTGTTCTCGGTGTGTCTCTGGTTACAGGGAGGGACAGTTCTCCAACATCAGGTTGGACGGTGGTTGTTGTTTTTGGTTATTTCCAGAAGTTCTGCAGTTTCTAGGATGGTTGGTGGCAGATTCATCTCCAGTGGCAGAGTCAGTGGCAGGCTCTTGTCCTTTGTTGCAGAAGTGTTCTTAGAAGGAGGAGGCAGCCTTCTCTGTTATCTCTTTGGGTAGTTAGAATGATGACCATTAAGGGAGGGTATTAGAATAATATCTTTCTATTTATGTTATTAATGGTCATCTATGTCGGCAGTTTTCTATTTTTAGAAAACTTGCCTCTTGTACATTGTATATATTGAGCATTTTTGCTCATTTGTGAACAACATCGATTCTTCGTAACATAAGGCACACTATTGTGCAATTGTCCACAAAAATTCTACTTTGGCACACATGATTTGATTGAGCAACCATGAAATGTATGAGAATCCAAGAACAGACTTTTGGTAGAAATTTGCAAGTCTAAGAAAGTTGTGCAAGTCAATGAGGTTGCACAAAGTTCACCAATCTCAAATCACCTCAACTTTCTACGGGCCTACATGGATGCCTACACAATCTATGATGTAGCCCAAATACCAGATTTGTACAACAACAAAAGTATACTTGTTGAAGTTGGCATGCAATTTGTGTTGGCACAAAGTGTTGACAATGTGCAAGACATGCTCCACATGTTCCTCCAAAGTCTTGCTAAAGATGAGCATATTATCTAGGTAGATGATGACGAAGGACTTGGTTAAGAGTCTTAAGATGTAATTCATCAAGCAAATGAATGTAGCTAGTGCATTGGTAATGGCGAAATGCATAACTATCCATTTGTACAATCCCTCCTTGGTTTCCAATGTTGTCTTCCAAACACCTTCAAGACATAATAGTACTTGATGTCCTAATTTGAGGTCAATCTTAGTGAAGTACTGCATACCATGGAGCTAGTGTAAGAGGTCATCTATGCATAGCAAGGATACATGTTCTTCACCATGATCTTGTTGAGCCCGTTATGGTTAATCCAAAGGAGCCATGTGCCATCCTTCTTTGCTACAAGGGCTATTGGGCTACCACATGGAGAAGAGTGGGATCCAATCTTGCATGTCATTACACCAAACCTCATAATTCTCCCAAAGGGATTTGGCAATACAAGGGACTATTCAAAAGAGAGGATCTAGGAACCCAAATAATTTTGTGTTGCGACATATAGTGTCTAGGGAGATCCTTATGTTCCTAAAACACATTCCCATACTATTGCAATACCTTTTCAAGTTGTTATGATGGTGTTTGCCTAACCTTACACACTACCAACAAATGCTTTTTTTCTTGTGCAAGTGCCTCTAAATAGACCATCTTGTGGCATTGTTTGGTAGGCATCAAGGCTACCTTAAGCTTCAGTGAAGACTCTAGAAAGTTGAAGGAGCAGTTGTTGATGTGCATTGTCCACCACTACAATTTTGCCTAATAGGCACCATCTATGTTGTACACACATGGCCTCCCAAGTAGCATGTCGCAGACTTCTTGTGACAGAACATGACAAGTAACTATGATCAGCATGTGTTTAACTGCATACTTGAAAGTACATTGGTGTTTTACAAGAATATCCTTTCCTTGCTACAAGTTACAACCATCCCAAAGAGTGCGGCTTTGGGTGCACTTCAATGGAAAGACCAAGGTAGGATTGCATCTTCTGAGATGTTCTTTTTGGTTCCGTTATCAATTATGACATGCAATTGTTGTCTATTGACTAGGCACTTGGTGTGGAAGAGTCACTTGCATTCCTTTAAAGTGTCAATAGCCATGGTGATAGCACTAAGACATGTTGCCTTTGGATTAGTATCCTCAACTTGCTTGAGATTTGATGTTGCTTGCACAACCAATGAGTGTTGAGCATGGCATTCAACGTTGTGTGATTTGGTGCAAAGACGATGGTGCCGCTATTCACCTTGTTTCTTCTTGCCCTTGTCGTGGTTTGGCAAAGGCGATGTTGGGGCTTTGGAATTAGACACAAATGATTTGGAGTTCTGTGGTTGCTCCTATGCAGGGGAATTTTGCTTCTACACAAAATGTTTCAAGTGGTTTCCTACATAGGCTTGCTCTTGTACATGGAAATCTTCTACTTAAGTTTGGCTTTCGCTTCAATCTTGGATGCATTGGAAAATGTGATTTGGTGCAAAGACGATGGTGCCACTATTCACCTTGTTTCTTCTTGCCCTTGTCGTGGTTTGGCAAAGACGATGTTTTGGCTTTGGAATTAGACACAAATGATTTGGAGTTCTGTGGTTGCTTCTATGCAAGGGAATTTTGCTTCTACACAAAATGTTTCAAGCGGTTTCCTATGCAAGCTTTGCCATTGTACATGGAAATCGTCTACTTGAGTTTGGCTTTCGCTTCAATCTTGGATGCATTGGAAAATGCTTTCCCCAAGGTGCCTTAAGTCGAGGACTCCATTTTAGCACAAATGTAAGGTGGTAACCTATTGATGTACTTGAGCACTTTGTGTTGCTTTGGAGTGTTCTCATGTAGGGGCACAAATTAGTCATTGTAATTGTCAATGTATTCTTTAATTAATTGCTCCTTATGCTGTCATAACTATTGGAACTTCATGTAGTTATCATTTTGAAGGCACAATATTCCTCCTATAGAGAGCACTGAGAAAGGAATCCTAGCTCAAAATGTGATTGAGATCCTTCTCACACTACACATTAGTGTTTCCCACCAACAAGACACTAAAAGGGACATCTTCAATGCCACAAAGGAAATTTTCCTCTATCGCTGAAGTTGTTGATCGAGAAGTATGCCTTGAGTTGTCAAATCCAATTATTCAACAATGTGATGTCAATCTTGCCTTCAAATGTTGGGATATCCAAATTGACTTGCACTCTACAAGGACTTTGGTCTTACTAGCAAGTATGCTGATATGTGGTGCAATATAATGCCAATACAAGTCGAAACATGAGTTCACAGAACTGCCCGAAGAGCTCATCATTGTGTCTTAGACTCTCAAGAGTGTCTTGAATCATCTTTTGTATGTCTAAAGACATCTCAAGTGTACATTTCAAACAACTTTTTTTCTATAGTTGTGCACATATATGTATAGGCACATGTAAAACTCTACTTTGATACCAATGATTTGTATCCTAGGTGGTTTGGGTGTAAGATACCCAACTAGTTCTACGAAAATTTTTCCTTAAACAATTTTACTAGCTATCAACTCATCAACTACTTCAACAACACAAAGATATACATCAAAGATAACTACTTGAATGGGGAGTTGGGTACTTGTTTATTTACTTGATTCAATCAACTTGCAATGTCTTATTACATGGATAATGCTTTCAATAGCATGAAGTACAACTTATTCAATGGAATTACAAAAGAAAGGCCTTGAAGCCCTGATGTTTACAATAGCGACTACACTTGATCAACTCAATCAAACTCAATGATGTCAACTGGATGTCAACACCTCACAATATCACAAGGGAGCATCACCTTGCTTGTTGAGGGAGCATCACCCCAACACTTGAAACTCGCAGGCCTCAAGACTACAAGCTCAATAGCTTTGCAGAGAGAATTTTGTCAAATGAACAGATGCCAAATGAATGAGAGAGCTCCTCCTTTTATAGGCCTTCCAAAGGCAATGAAGGCACATTTTTCAATGCATAAAGAGGAACCAAGGCACATTTCCCAAGAAGCATATCCAAGGGAATATTCCATCTGACTCATTCTGAGTTGGAAAGCTCATCTAGAGACCTTGACACGGATCCCAAAGACATTCTGTCGACCAATGAAAGCTCAAGTTGTGTAACTACCTGAACCACCTCATCTTAGGCACAATTTCAAGTGTTCTTCTGACTGGGCGCCAGGTTGAAGTATCTGGAGTGTCAAGTGCGCCCATCATGAGGTTGCGCCTATCTAGAAAGAACTTCTAAAGGTTGTTGGCGAGATCCAGAAGAGAATCATGATACTTCATTCACCCAATCTGCCCAATGCTCACTGAAACTTGATCAAAATGCTACTTGATGTTGGGCGCCAGAATGATGCTTCATGGGCACAGAAGTGCGCCTTGCATGAAGATTGACTTTCCTTGGTGTTCCTTCAAGACTTGATGTTCAGGGGGGTGGAATGCTTCATCTAGAAGTGAGCGCCTAGCTTGAGAAGACTTTCAAATGTTGTTACCTTGATCTAGAGAGGTATCTGGACACTCAGTTTATCCAATCTCCTTAAGGCGCTCATTGAGATTGATCAAGGCGCCACTTGGGGTTAGGCGCCACCGAAGAAGTGCGCCATACCTTGACTGCAATCCTAGAAGTCCAGCTAGACCCTAGGCGCCAAAAATAGCTTTCAAAACTAAATGCCAACTGGAGATGATATTGCGCCTTGCTAGGGTTAAGCGCCAAATTGGAGGTTTGCAAAGAAGTTAGGCACCAAAACTAGGTCAATTGCACTGGAAAATGCGCCTAAGGATTCCTCATATGACAGGATCATGAAAATGGCGCCCTATGGTCTTTAGGCGCATACCTTGAATGTTTTGCACTGATAATGGATGATACAACTTGGAAATGTTTCCTGTATTGCCTTCCCATTCCAGGGAACTCTACCAACTCCATGCCAAGTCAACCTGCTTGAGGCGCTCTTCTGAGAGAGTGCAGGAAGATACTAGCGCCTCCTATTGGATTCAACTTCATGCATGTTGAGACACTTACTCACCAAGCGCCTAGACTATTGGGAGTGATTGGAAATGTCCTTCCAACTCAGGCGCTTACTTGGAAGATTTGCAGTAGATTTGGCGCCCATGACATACCTCCTTTGAAGATGCTTTTGGCGCACTTGTCATCAATTTGACTAGGAATTTGCGCTTAGGATCCAACTGCACATCTTTTCAAAGTAGATTGAAAGCAACTGAACTTCAATTGGATTGATCTTGCCTCCTTGAAGGAGCGCCTTGTATCTAGACTGAATGTGAGGACTTACTCCCATCTTAGGCGCACTAAGGTGCCAGTGGAAGAATAAAATGGCGCCTTCCCTTGAAAAGCTTATCTGCTATGCAAATGCTCACTTCTGGAGTCTTGAAATGGAACAAACTACTTGCCTTACCAAACACCCTAACCTCTTGAGGGGATTGAAGATCATATTCCTATTTAGGCACATCTTCAAGGTCATGGAACCCTGTCTTGGTGCTTTGATGTTCTAAAGCAAACTTGGAGTGTTGCAGAGTCTAGGCACACTTTTTGGGAGGTCTGATGTAGGATGAGCGCTTAGGCATGAAGACTCCATGATACCTTGTTCATGTTCATCTCTGATCTAGGCGCTTGATTGGAGGAACCCATTCAGGTGGAGCGCCTTCTGTTGAAGGCCTCAACTTCAATGCCAGAAGTGACTCTAGAAGCTAGGCACCAGGATGGGTGTGTTCTGCCAAAATGGGCGCCTTGTCACTGACTTAGTGGATTCTGACTCAAAACTCCTTGATTGTACCTGCAAAATGACACACAGAGTTAGTCAAAACCCATTTCATTCCCTTGTTATTCAGAATTAGCCTCCGGGAATGAGGAGTAGGCTAATCCATTCATACTTGATGATCAAGCCGGAAACGGGGACATGACATTGGGGGACAATCCTATCTCAATGAAAGACAAAATTATAGAATTTATGAAGGAAAATGGAGGATATAGTCACCCAATGCATATAAGACTTTAGCAAAAGAGTGTTTCCTTTCAACAAAAGAATGAATTGGTCACAATGGATGTATACAAATAGCAAGGTTGATAATTAAGATTCCCATGACCAAAAAGGGATTCACATGAAAAACTAGTTTGCCTAGTCTTCTATATCTTCTAGATTGTTTGATTCCCTTATATTAAGAATTGAATATCTATATATGCATTATACTTACAAAAATGTTATGGAGAGGAAGTTATGGAATGGTTCATATTCCGTAATTGCCTGGCCTTCCAACTCCCAATGGTTGGACTTTTGATAGTTGACTTTCCACATCCATGGTCTATAGGTGAAACAATGTGCAAGTGGCATGTGTGAAAGGCTATAGACTACAAGATTGGAAGTTGCAAGTTGTGTGAACTATGCCAAATATCACACAAAGGAAACATGCCTACATGCTAGCACAAAGTGTCATAATTGCTTGTGTGGTAGCTCGAAGTGTTGCAAGCGCTTGCATGCTTGCACAAGATGCCATAAGTGCTTATGCAAAGTACTGCCAATGCCTATGCAAGGTCCTCTTAAGGTTGCACAACTGTGCATGGATCAAAATATGCATTCGACCATAGGATGCCTTCATGGTGTTAGATTAAGAAAGGGTGGGAGGTTAAAAGCCTTAAGATGACTTGATTTGCAATGCACAATAATTGAACTTTAATAACAATTGATGAGCACAAATGACAAGAAAGAGAACAAAGGAATTAAATGCAATTGTATATGTATAATCTATTGTATTAGGTATTTATGGAATACAATGATATACAAAGGAAGCTTCTAGAGGATGATATATGATAGAAATATGAACAAAATTACAATATAGCCCATGTGACACTGTCTCATCACTCTTGCAACTAAGCAAAAGCGCAATTAGTTGCAAAAACTAATGCCTAAGCTTTCCACCTAGGTTTTTGGACTTAGGGGATCTCCAAGACCTTTGTGGAGCTTGAAACACCTTGTTTGATAGTCCTTAGTTCATAACTTAGCCTTAGGCAAGGGTTTGTGCAACTTGGTTCTTTGCTCCTCATTGTGGACTTTGTGGCAATGCCACTTTTGGCCAAATCCATTTATGAGCAATGTACAAAGATCTATATATCATGGAAGACTATTTTGCTAAGAACAAAGATTGGTTCTTTGCTCCTCATTATGGGTTTTGTGGAAATGCCACTTTTGGCCAAATCCATTTACAAGCAATGTACGAAAACCTATATACCATGGAAGACTATTCTGCTAGGAACAAAGATTCTTAATTACTTGTGGAAAAGGTGGAGAATGAAGTATTGGTTGGAAATCATTCACACAACATTGAGTTACTTTTTGATAAAATCATGTTGGACATTTTTTCTCTCCAAATACAATGCCATGCTGTCATGTCCCCTCCGTTGGAGAGGAAAATAAAGTATTTATTTTAAATTTCTTAAAGTGTTTTAAACACTATCTAATAAAATATAATAATATAATATTTTAAATAATAATATTAATTATATTAATATTAATAATAATTTCTTTTGATTGAGGCCAACTCCATTTAAATCTTGAGGACCAACTTAGTTACATTGTTGGAGGCCAACTTGTACTATTTCATTTATTTCAAACAGGTATAAAGGATGAATGATTTTCTTTTGGAGGGCATCAGAATTCTCATATTCACAAGTATCTTAAAAATTCAAGTTGTCTGCAATCCTGGGACGAAAACCCCATGCCTGCACAACCCGGGCTCAGGACGCAAACCTTGGATCTTGCTATTTGGCAATTCTAAATCTGGAATTGTATTTGTACAAAATTGGAGTCTTTGGTTTATTCAGGTGGATTGAGACAAATTGCATTTACAGTCAAGAGGTTCTCGGAATTTAATTGGAAATAGTCCCATATTATTCACAGCGTTGGGCAGACATCACCCAGCTAACGGATTTCATTCGGGTCGCAGAAGAGGGAGATATAATTGCTAAAGCTGTTAGAACTCATTCGCACCATCAACAAACAGTGTGAGCATGAGAGAGATTGGGTTGGAATAAGTCGTGAGGAGTACCATGCACACAGGAACCCGACATTTGCGATAGCAAATCTTATCGCTAAACTCATCTGCGCAGGAGGATATAGCTACCATGGGGTCTCATGCCCTATCCTTGCATGGAGACGGAAGTAGGGAGACAAAGAGCAACACTCGTCCAATACAAGAAGGCAATCAAGGTAGTTAGTGGAAGGGTCAAACCATCATAGTGCCAAGCCGAAGAACGGGATTAGATCATTATCGTGCATGAGTCGAAGAGCATAGCAACAGATCATCCAACAGCTGCTACCAGTTAGCAATTCGATTACAGTCTCCCCAAATTTGTAAGTGAAGACAGTGCATTGTGAAACAGTCCAAACTTATGATCTGATGCGAACTATCATAATCGGTAACATTTAGATACTCTGATGTAATCTTGTTGTCGATGGAGCATTTATATGCAGACCTGTTGAAGTTTATAGTACATTGAGTGTTAACAGTTGATTTGAATGTGCATTTAAATGGTTGAGAACGATGTGGGGCCTTAAAAACTGAATTCACTATATTGTGGTTATACAAACAGTATTATCTTTGTTAGAGCATGTAATGCTGATCCCTCAGTAACTGATCACATCAACTACCTTGTACGCATGGTATTATTGTTATAATGATGAATCCATTAACATTTTTTAAGGGAGGGTAATTAGCTGGAAGTCATAATACTGGCCAGGGATATTACAATGGTATCGGAGCCTTTGATCTTGCCAGCCTCCGGGGTAAGGCTATCATTTTGAATGCATTCTAGTCAAAGAGACTTGAAGGTCTACAAAAAGAAGAGGACATGGACCTTATTCAAGAGTTATTGTACAAACTTGAGGCCCCCAAAATTGTTGACTAGTACCAAAGTTTGTCAGATCATGCAAAAGCTTGTGTTCCCTTTGAAGAGTACTTGGAGGTACTTGAGTACCAGTGTCCCAGCAAAAGAGGTCTAGTACCAGTGTCCCAGCAAAAGAGGTCTATTTGAATACATATGAAAAATGGCTAAGGAGGAGATCAAGGAGCAATATCCAAGTGAATCATTAATTACAACAGAAGTGAAGTCAGAATCATAATCACAAGAAGTTGCTAAAACCAAAGAAGAAGAAGAGCCGATAGTGTATGTTGAAGATGTGCTAGTAATTGCAAATGACATCCAAGAAACATCCATCCAATTTTTAGGAATGGAAGTAATTGAACCATGTAATAATGATTTGCAATGTATGGAAATGATTGGACCATGTGATGAGGATATGCAAGATATTAGTTATCCTGTTGTGAAGAGTGATTTGACTAAGATAGATCCCCACAAGGAGGAATTACAAGTTTATCATGAAAACTCCATGATCATACACACCAACAACATGGAGGTGGACCAAGAAACATTCCAACTCCTTTGTTCCAAGATCGATGAGATCGTAGATGGGTTAATTTGTAGTCATGAGAAGGAGACTTTTGATGGGTACATGATGGATCTAGGAGAGACCAACGTGGACACAAAAGGACAATGTACGCATTCACCAAATTTTCACCTCATCACACTTGAAGACAAAATGGAGATAGTCACCTCGGGAAGTTTGATGCTAGACGAAGGTAAGCAAAATGTAATGTCCCCATTTTCCGAGTGATCACCTAATGGAGTTGGTTAGCCTATCCTATTCCCGTAGGCTAAGCCAAAGGGCTAAGGTAATGACCTAATTGATTAAATATCATATTTAGTCAATTTTATTAGGGCAAATTGATGATGAGAGATGGCTTTGTATATTTTTGTGAGCTTATTGGTGAATTCAAAATAAATAAAATAATTTGCCCTAAAGATGAGCGACCAAGGTGAGAGAAGAAGGAAATAAAGGAAGGAAAATAAATGGGAGAAAATATTAGGGATGGTTGAATTGAAGGAGAAAAATATGATAAATCCAAATAAAATTCCCTCGAGGTGGACGACCTAGTGAGAGGTCAAGAAATGAATTATTTAATGCCAAAAGTGGTTCGCCCCACTTGGAGAAAGGAATAAAAAATAAAATAAATATTTTATTTGTATTTTTGGGTGCCTAGCATGCATGAGGTCGACCCAAAGGAGGAGAGAAAAAAGCAAATAAAATAAATAATTTTCCTTGAGGAGGTTGGCTAGACTTGAAGGGAAAAGGTGGCTATAAATATAAGATCATTTGAGGTCATTTCATCATCCATTCATATCTTATTTCATTTAGAGATTCTTCTCTTTGGCTGCAACTTTGGTTGGGCTTCATTCCAAGGATGAAAACCCTTGTGAATGCAGTGAGTTGGACTTCATTGGATACATTTGGAGGTTTGGAGCATAGCAGCAAAAATCTTTTGGGGAAAAAATTGGCAAACCAAAAGTATAAGATTTTTTCAAAAAATCAAGTAAAAATCAGGAAAAAATCGGATTATAAGAAAATTGGAAAATAATTAATATTAATATATATAATATTCATAATATATATGTAGTCATAACATATTCATTATATATATTAATATGACTATATTCATGATATTCATAATATTATAAATATTATAATAGAATAATAAATATTAATAATATAAATATTATAATATATATTTTAATATTATAATATTAAAATATAATATTTATATTATTACTAATCTATATTTATATATATTAATGATATAAATATTATATTATAATATTATAAATTTTAATAATATATTATATATTGATAATATAAATATTTAGCCAATGGGCTTTTATATGTGAGCATTATAATGCTCAGAATTATCTCATGCCGTAAAAAAAATTCACGCGGAAGATTTTCTAAACTTGTCGATTGTTCCTATCGGCGTATTCCTTGAAAAATTTTATAATATATAACTATTATATGTATATCATAATTATATATTAATGTATATAATATTATTATAATATAATACTCCACGCATAGGGCTTGTGAAGAATTTCATGTTTGTCGTTTTGTGAGGGCCAGAAATCACAACAAAACTTTACAATCCCATTTTCACGCAGACCCACTCGATGTAACTAACTTCTCTCGAGATATTGAGGCAGTCCCAGACGGAATGATGCGAATGAAAGTATAGGTATGGGTGAGGAAAGGGCTAGGGCAACGGGAAGGGACGGAACCCTAAATCATCTACACCAAGAAAACATTTGTAGGCGATTTTTTTTTAAAATCATGATTTTTAAAGGGAAAAAAATCGGCAAACAAGGCGATTAAAAAAAATCGTGATTTTTGCAATTTTTTGTCAATTTCTGCTTCTATGGTTTGGAGCATCATTGCATAATCAGATATGCATATCAGATTTGGAGCAGCATTGTTGTGGCATTTCTTGAGCATATTGCATTAGGGTTTTGCCCTAATTTGGAGCACCACTTTGGAGCAGACTTGAGCGCCCTTCTTTGGAGGGCAATTTTGCATGTCTTGGAGCAGCAAACCCTAAGCGCTTGCCAAGGAAGGATTCACCCATCTAGGGTTTGAAGTTTGACGATTTATTTGCATATTTTTGGTATGTACAATGAGTCATAGTTCCGAAACTTGCCAGGACTCGCCTGGACTCGGTAAGCCCTGAGCTGAGTCACCCCAAATGAGTCCTGGGGACTCAGACTCGGACTCGGCCATTAAGTATATAAGTTCCCAGAAGCATCTTGGGGTATTTCAATCTCTTAAAAAATCAGGAACACGCTTGGTCAGTATATTTCAAAATATAAATATTTTGAAATATACTGTCAGGATGTTTGAGATAGGTTTCGGATCCATAGGATTTAACATGTAGATTCTAGGTTTTGGAGGATCCATCAGATTTCAAACTTAACCAATTTTTCAAGGTTTTAGGGTTTCAGACTTAGCCAAATTCAGGGTTTCGATTGCGCACAAAAAGAGTAGAGGACAAATCATTAGATCCTATTGATTTGGATGAGATAGATCCTATTGATTTGCTGAGTTTTTGCCGAGTTTGCTCCAAGTTTTTGTTGACTTGTCAATTTTGGGCTTGGCGAGTTTTTTGGTGAGTCAATTTTTCCAACTATGGAATGGAGAATCTAGGGGTTACATCCTTCTTTGCATCAATAAAAAATTCTCTGTTTCACTACTGAGTTACAATCTGAATCTGGAGTGTGGAAGCAATCAGTTGAATTGGCAGGTAAAAGTCTGTATTGTGCTAATTGCAAATTGAGAAATCATTTGAGAAAACATTGTGTATACAAGCCTCCTCAAAAAATGTGGAAATGGATCAAGAAAGCTACCTGTAATCCTAATGATGACAAACAAAAAAATCTTGAGGATGAAAATTTAACTTTGGTTTTGGTGGGAGCCTCTTCCAAACAGAGTCCTCCCAAAGACAGTAATCAATGTATACTTGTGTATGTGATCAAATTAGCTTCTATTTGATGATGTTATTGTGTCTTTAAGGTTTATTTAATAAAGGGTACATGAAACATGTTTCAAATCCTTAAAAATCTCTAAATTTCTTGGGTTTTTCACTTTGCCGAGTCTGGGAGCCGAGTCACCCTTACCGAGTCCGCGCTGAGTCTGAGTCTCGGAACTATGGTACAATCATACTTTTAGGTCTGATTTATAGAGCAGAAATCTGGGCATATGTTTGGCATGTTTGAGCCCAAGAATTCATTCTAAAATCAGTCCAGAATATTCAGATTTGTAACAGCAGAAGTTACCTACAGAAAATCAGATTTGTATGTTGCAATTGGATGCCCTATATTGTGTTTTTCATGGTGGATTTCATGTTTGATATGAATATCAATTGGTAGCATCATTTGGCATGTTTATTTGTCAAGTTTGGACACTTGTATGTTCGCTGTGATATTTTGTTTGAAATCAGAAATCAGAATAAGGGTTTGAGCAAAAAATAAAAATCAGAAATTTAGGGCAGATCCCATTGCGGATATTCCACAAAATGAGTGTCATGTTGGTATTCAAGATTTTGTAACTAAGTTTGGTATGCTATTTTGGGTCTCAAGCTACAAGCAAGTTGGGAGGTTTATGAAAGATCGGGCACTACACATTCCTAGCACCATGAAGGCAAGACAGTTGATCATTCTTTGGGGTGAACAAGAGATGTGCAAAGATTTTTACATCATGGGTTTTGGAGAGATCAGCAAAACATGAAGATTGCATGGGGAGCATTTTATGGGAAGGTTCATCATCAAATTGAAAACCAAAAGCGAAGTGGTAGTGCTACAATGCATAAAAGAGGAAACTCCAAGATATGTCATGGCAGGGGTAATGGAACATCAATTGGCAGCAACCACCATCACATCCAAAGGGTCTCTATTGAGTAGAGTATATTGTTATGAGTTGAGGAGGCATGGTGTTTCCATTGAGAGAGTTAGTGGAACCACAAGAAGAATTAAAGGGAAGATACTTCATTATGATAATGTGTGGTTTGTCTTGGACATAGGGTGGTTACCCAATGGCATATTTGCAAAATGAGAATCTCTTGCTGAAGGTCATCCACTAAACATGATAGAGAGACGTGTTGACTGCAAGATACACGAACCTAAGGCCATTATGAAAACGGTTTACAATCTTAGATCTGTTGTTCTCAATATGTCCACCCACTACAACTCACTATTAGCAGGTGAACAAGTATTTTCTATCACAAAGTTACTAATTTTGATGGGTTTTAGAAGTGTGCAGCATTTTGTGGGAGAGTTTTCAGTCTGTGTATGGCTGCCTATCGCTTCTACATTGATCACATGGCTAATTTTTGTACAGGTTGATCATATTTGCAGCTGTTGCATTATGTTTGAGGTTCTGGTTTTGATGTTTACAGTCATAGACAGCAGTAGACTGAAGCATTTTGAGAAGATTTCTGTAACAATCTACCCCAAACTTTTTCCAAAAAAATTGAACAGTGATAATCAATGTTAGCACAACTAAATGACCTCCACACTTCTGATCACCAAGATCCCAATTGGGCGAGGTGAGAGCATAATGTGCTTCGGCTTACAAATTATAACATTGTGCAATAAATAAAACATTCATCTGCTTGGAGCAGGCATCCACTATTGTAGTGGGAAATCGCCACCTTTTCAGTGGGTATGAGTGCAAGAATGAAAATTACAAACCATCCACTTATGCAGTGGGTAGAAAGAAAGATAAGATTCAATTTGCCCACACTGGCAGTAAACCATCCAGGGGTACTTTAGTGAGTTGCATATAGAAAGTAATTACAATGTCCATAATATCACAACTCAGAAATCAGAAATATTGAATTAAATCTTGAACTTGGCAACTTGGAGATTGGAAGGTCATTGTGAAATTACCCTGCACAACATTCATATTAGTGTCATACATCAAAACCAACAGATGCTGATAACACTGTACTATCCCTACTGTTCTGGTCTGAAACATAAAATCAGTCTCTCTGTTGTACTGTATGGCGGCCTGGACTTGCCAAATTCCTCATACATGATCACAAACACAAGGAACTTATTCAATCTGATCTCCAAACTGACTTAGGGCCTGCAACATTCTCATCAATATAAAAAACTGATCAAAAAAACCAATAATTCTGCTCAGAAACAACAGTCACCTTCATACAGGGCCGTACGGCCTGAAATGCACGGATTTTCTCATAGCTGATTCAATACTACACCAAACCACTTGAAACCAATCTTAAAAGAGGCGCCCAGACAAGGTGATTGAAGCCCAAACAAGATTTGAAACAAACACATCATCAATAATTTTTATTTCAAATCGCCCCAACCTGCATAGTACGGCCCAGCATGTACAGCCAGGCAGGGAACTAACACCAAACACCAAAATATGATTCAAAAACAACTCCAAAATCATCTACAATTCATTACAATAATATAAATCTGAATCACAAACAAAAACTCTACAAAATCTTTCAGCTCCATGTGATTTTCTGAGTGAAAACCACCATTATCAGCTAGGGTGGATATTCCACCACCGAAACTGATCATCCTCTAGAGGGTTTTCATCCTCAAGAAGGAAGAATGAACTCTCTGGTTCAATTCCAGCAACACTTCGTTACAAAATCCAAGCATGAAACCCAACAATGAGCTCTCCCTTCACTTTTAAAGGCACCTGAGAGTTACAAAATAACTCTTCTTGAAAATATTACCTTTTTCTCCTCAAACTTATAATAAATCTCTATTTTCAAGAGATATGCTCACTTTACTGTGTCTAGGAGAAAAATAAAACACTTTCTCATTCTAAAATGCTAGAACACTTAAGTCACCTTATTAATATTTCTAACCTCATAACTTAAGTGCACAAAAATAATTAAATAGCTTGTTTAATTATCAACCTTTACGAAAAAACTCCAAACTTCACCAATTTGATAATTAAACTGAATCAAGCTGCTCCAAATGATTAGGAATGAGAAAAGATGCCCTCGGAAAGACTTTCTAAAAATAGACAGCCTCTCCAAAAATCTTGGAGAACTATCTAGGAGCCCGATTGAGCCTCAGAAAGTGGCAAAGTCATCCTAACAAAATATAGAGCTAAAATCCAACATCAAAATACACAACTGAACTAGAAACCCATCACAAAAAGAACCCCTTACCATACCACATAGCCTATTGGGATCCTGAAATAGGCCATTGGGCCCACCAATGACTAGGCTTGGAAAGGGGACACTACAGGATACCAAGCTAGGTAATGACTACGCCAAAAGCCCGGACTAGTGGTGAATGGCGCCCCCAGTGTTAAGGGCCAGCGGAAGGGCTCATCTCCTAACCACTAGCGGAGTGTACACGAGGAGACCTTGGGCCATGAGTGCTAGGAAGGGGCTCATCTCCCTTCAGTGGGGCCCATCTGCGACCCGGTGGGGCACATCACCCCACCGCTAGCCTACGAGACATTACAGTCCGCTCGCCTCAAAGAGTCTCATACCAAGCTAGGCAACCACTACGCCAAAAGACCGGACTAGTGGTGAATGGCGCCCCTTGGCGTTAAAGGCCAACGGAAGGGCTCATCTCCTAACCACTACCGGAGCGTACATGAGGAGACCTTGGGCCATGAGCACTAGGAAGGGGCTTATCTCCCTTCAGTGGGGCCCATCTCCCACCCGGTGGGGCACATCACCCACTGCCAGCCTATGGGATATTACAATTTTCTTGCATCGAATCGTTAATAGAAGGGTTCCATTATGGAGGACAATCAGTCTAGCCATCCTAGTGCTGATTTGGATGAGTTTTCTAGTGAATTGTGGTGATTTATTTCCAACTCAAGGGTATAGTCATGAAGTTCAGCTAGGTGATTGGGTGTAATGTTCCCATTTTCAACCTAGTCGTCCTGGAGCCACTTATCCTCATTCCAAACCTTTGAAGTAAATATTTAATTATCAATTTTGGTGAATTGAGGGAAATTGATAATTAATCAAGTTATTTATATTTTTGGTGCACTTAAGTTATAAGGTTGTATTTTATAAGGTGACTTGAGTGTGGGATGAGGAAATATTTATGTTTCTCTCCTAGACTTAATATTAAAGTGTGCACCACTTTGGAATATGAGGTCTTTATTAAGGAGAAAAAAAAATTATATTTTCAAGAAAGTAGAGTTGTAACTCCCAAAATGCCTTTATATGCTGATGGAGAGCTCATTTGGAAGGCATGCTTGGGATTTGAATTGTTACTCTGTTGGATTGAACCTGCGTGTTTTTCCATTTGTACCTTCTTGTGGATAGAAACCCACTTGGAGAAGCTCAGTTTCAGTGGTGGAAGATCCACCCTAGCTGGGAAGAGGGTGGCTTCACTCAGGAGTCACATGGAGCTGATAAGATGAAATATTTTCATGGAGTCTTGATATTCATTTCAGTTTGATTTTGTATGAGACTTCTTATGTTTAGTGTGTAACATTGTTATTTTTTGAAGTGAGAATAAAGATGTCTTAATGTTTCTTTGCTAAGTGTTTTAGTCTGCCGTACAAGTGATCCGTACCATGTATGGAGACTGATTTGGATCAAGATTTCAAGAGTCTTTAATATGGACAAAGTCTATGTGGATTGTTATTGTTATAAATAGTCATTACATTGCAGTCATATCAGTTTATTTTCTGGGCAGTCCTCAGTGAGATTTTGTGAGGGCCGTACATATGATGTCCGTACCAGCTGGGTACGATTTTGAGTTCTGTGGAAGCATCTTTTTATATCTTGTCATAATATGGTTTGAAAAAGCTTTGCTAGTATCAGGTGATAGTTAATAGAATGTCTTTTATGTGTTTTGATCAAAGTTTTAATTTTTTATGAAGGATTTCCATACTATACTGCCGTACTAGTCTCATGATCGATTTGGTGATAAACAAAAAATCTTGCCATCTCATGTTCAAATAAGTATTGGAAGTTCATTTATATGCTTAAGCGCTTCTATTAAGAGTGATTTGATGAAGTTTGGATTAGTATTGACTGGATGCTGATCTGATCATACCATGCCATGGCCGTACTAGTCAAGCTAGTAAATTTGTGATCAGAAATAATGTATGATACTTAGTCATTGGTGAATATTGGGGGTTGTTTGTTATGTATAGGCGATCCCTTGAACCTGCTTTCTTGATGATTCTGGGCAGTTTTCATGATGCTGTAATGATATTGTATCTTCAGGACTGTATGGCTCTGCATGTGATGTATTGGCATTAAGTTGCAAACTGAATAAACAGTCTTATTTCTCTCCTTGTTGCATCCTTTGCAGTTGGAATGTTCTTTATAATGGTTGAAGGTTGAAATAGCAACTCCTCTCATATCCTTTATGGATTGATGACTGAGTTGTGGCCATCTTACAGCTCCAAGACAACCTGAAATAGGAGATTCAGTTGTGCAGCAGTAACTTGCCTTGTCAATCATCAATTGGCACTTGAAGATATCAAGCATAACATTATTCTTTGTGATGCAGAGTAAAGGTGTGATGCATGGTCACTTGGGAAATGTTATCATGTTCTAAATATCTTCTTTCTAATTGCAGTAATCAGCTGATAGCTTGTAATCATTTCCTTTCTTGAATCTCACATAAGTACCCCTGGATGGTTCAACTGCCAGTGAGGAGCAATTGAATCTTTCCTTTCATGTTCTTCCACCCACTGGATAAGTGGAGAATACCCACTGAATAAGTGGAAGATTTATGTTTCTTTATTGCATGTATACCCACTGAAAAGTGGTGAATTCCCACAGCTTGTGGATGCCCGCCACAGCAGATGAATTATAATTCCTTGTTACATAATTGCTTTGTATAAGCTAAGCACTGTATGCTCTCACCTTGCCCATACTAGGATCTGGGTGATCAAAAAGTGTGAAGCAATTTAGTTCGTTTATGCAATTTATGCTAACACTGATATCATTGTATGAAATTTTAAAAAAAATTGGGGTAACATCTTACATTGGGATCTTTCACCACATAAGAAGAACAAGTGGGCACAACAGCTTGCCAACATAGTAGATGGTTACACGGAATGCAACAACTTATATGCCCTGAGGGAGTTCGGCATAATATTAGGCATGTCAAAGGTACATCCCATAAGAGAGCTCATCATAGAGAGGGAATTCAAGAAAGAAGAGATAGTACCTCAAGACATTGAAGAAGGAGACTCTAGAGCTGCCATGGCTCTATGGAAGAAAGATCATTTAATGATATTCACATTTTTTTTCAAAGGTAAGTTGTTTGATTATAATGGTGCTTGGATTATTGTGGTTATGCTCAATATTACACGTCTAAGGTGCCTACCAACGAGAATAATTGTTGAAAAGAACTTGTGGGTTGAGAAGCACAAATTTGACATAGCTGGAATGGATGTTGGCTGCATTAGACATGAGCCAAGGGTAACCCTGAATATGGTTCCCAAATTTAAATCTGCTGTCCTCAAAATGTCCAGCACATTCCACACTTTTGTCACAGCCAAAGGGGAGTTTTCAGTTACATGGTGGAGGGGTCTTCCATCCATTACCACTGTTGAAGTATTCTCAGCTAGTACAGGGCAGTTTCCAGCCAACATACCCTTATTTTTTAGCAAGGGAAAGCAAGATGACAGCCATGGCAACATATTTCAGCTACTGGTATCATCTTTGAACAGTTTTATATCAGCAAGTACAAAGGAGAATTTTTGGTCTAATGAGGTGAGTAGGTGGAGTATGTACATCCTAGCATTATTAGCAGTGTTGGCGTTGAAGATTGGGATAATATGTGACTGCTGCAATCATCTCTTTGTGCTCATGCAGTCTGATTTAAGCTACTTCCCAGAGGGGACAACGTGGGGTATCATGGTTAGCAGATGTAAAGTTGAACTTCATAACAAAGTTTGGAAGAGACATTGGTACATGTCAATGAGATCATTAAGGAGACAGAGGCAAGGTGGAAGCCAGGATTAGCGAGTATTACTGCTAAAGAGGAAGGCTTATTTGTTGTAGTGCCCAAGATTGATGAGCAAGAATCCATTTTATGTTGTCTAGGCATGAAGTGGGTAGAGTTCTGGAGTTGTTATTGCTTGAGGACAAGCAATGTCCGAGGCGGGAGGACTGTCATGTCCCCTCTGCTGGAGGGGAAAATAAAGTATTTATTTTAAATTTCTTAAAGTGTTTTAAACACTCTCTAATAAAATATAATAATATAAAATTATAAATAATAATAATATTAATTATTTTAATAATAATAATGATATTAATTATATTAATATAAAATAATAATTTCTTTTGATTGAGGCCGACTCCATTTAAATCTTGGGCGCCAAATTATTTACATTGCTGGAGGCCAACTTGCACTATTTCATTTGTTTCAAACAGGTATAAAGGATGAATGATTTCCTTGTGGAGGGCATAGGATTTTCTCATATTCACTAGTATCTTAAAATTTCAAGCTGTCTGCAATCCTGGGACAAAAACCCCATGCCTGCACGACCCGAGGTCAGGATGCAAACCCTGGATCTCGCTATTTGGCAATTCTAAATCTGGAATTGCATTTGTACTAAATCAAAGTCTTTGTTTTATTCAGATGGATCGAGGCAAACTGCATTTACAGTCAGGAGGTTCCCGGAACTTAATTGGAAATAGTCACATATTATTCACAGCGTTGGGCAGACATCACCCGGCTAACGGATTTCATTCGGGTCACGGAAGAGGGAGATATAATCACTGAAGCTGTTAGAACTCATTCACACCATCAACAAACAGTGTGAACACGGGAGAGATTGGGTTGGAATAAGTTGCGAGGAGTACCATGCACATGGGGACCCGAAATTTGCGATAGCAGATCGTATCGCTAAACTCATCTGCACAGGAGGATATAGCTACCCCGGGGTCTCATGCTCTATCCTTGCCTGGAGATGGAAGTAGGGAGACAGAGAGCGGCACTCGTCCAATACAAGAAAGCAATCAAGGTAGTTAGCGGAAGGGTCAAACCATCATAGTGCCAAGCTGAAGATCGGGATTAGATCATTATAGTGCATGAGTCGAAGAGCACAGCAACAAATCATCCAACAACTGCTACCAGTTAGCAGTTCGATTATAGCCTCCCCAAATTTGTAAGTGAAGACAGTGCATTGTGAAACAGGTCCAAACTTCATACCTGATGAGAATTGTCATAATCAGTAACATTCAGATACTCTGATGTAATCTTGTTGTCAATGGAGCATTTATATGCAGACATGTTGAAGTTTACAGTACACTGAGTGTTAATAGTTGATTTGAATGTGCATTTAAATGGTTAAGAACGGTGTGGGGCCTTAAACATTGAATTCACTATATTATGGTTATACAAATAGTATTATCTCTGTTAGAGCATGTAATGTTGATTCCTTAGTAACCGATTACATCAACTACCTTGTATGCATGGTATTTATTATTTGTTATAATGCTGAATCCACTGACAATTTTTAAGGGAGGGTAATTAGCAGGAAGTCATAATACTGGCCAGGGATATTACACATGCCAAGAACAAGATAATGGAGATAGATCATCTCCATTTTGTCTTATACTTTTTGTCCTTATTTAGCCACAATGGGGTGCCCTTTTATTTGTCTCTAATATCTATTGTATTCTTCCTCTATTCTTTATACTCCCCATTATTGACTACATTTTACGTAAGATTTGAACCATTTTTTTCTTGTCTAAAGTTTAAACCAAAAGTCAATGAGCTCAAATGTTCAAATGTACAGTATTTTAAAAGAGAGTATAGAGGATACATGAAGGACATGGGCTAGAAGCTATGGCTGTAATAAAACATAAATCTTTTAGTGTTTAGAAAGTAAACAAGAAAAACCCTTTTGCACCGATGAAGATAGGCATACATGCAAAGGAGACTAATACTCAAAGGAAGATAAGGTACATACTTTAGAGTCTTAGACACACACACCCTATAAAGGACCAAGGAGAAAACATGAACAATGAGAGTACAATAGCTTGATTTTTTAACATCAAGTAGAAATATACTCATATTGATGAGAAAATTTGAGTTTATATGAGTTGAAATCCCCAATGTAAATTTTGGACATCAATGGCATTTTTCTTTTATATAGACTCAAAACCTAGCCTAGTCACTTAGACTGTTTTTGCATTCAATGCATTATTTTTTTGTATATTTCCATTAAATGTTTCAAGAAATGAATTATTTTCTTTTCTTAGGGCATAGAGAAATAATAGACAAACTAAAACCTCTATAAATGTCCATCCATTCTCCTTTTCCCTGTATTAGCAATTCCTTTTGATTAAAATAAATGCAAAAGAATGGGTAGGCTATGGAAAAATACACAAAGCATTTGGCTATTCAAAGTTTCATTATGAAGAGTTGTCTTTAATATCAATAGTTTTTTGAAAATTTATGAAAGAGTTAGTGCAAAAACACTTCTAAACTTTTTGAGCCAAATTTGTTAGCCAAAAAAAAATTAATTGGTACCTCGGTAATTTTTAGTCCAGCCCAAGCCAGTCAGGCCACAAATGAGTAACTTTATCCATTAAGGACCAACACATCCACTTAATCAATATATTTAACTTTATTCAACTTAGAGGACATAGAAGTCCAAGAGTCACCACTTCGAATTCCACCTTAGATGTCACTATGTGGATTTGAACTTGGGTCTCCACAACAAGAACCCAATGCTTTCGCCAATTGAGCTCAACCATTTTGACAAGTCCAACATTTTTAGAACACATGTACCTAGGCAAATTGTTGTTTCCAAGAAAAAAATGTGTTCTTCACCTTATTTATGAACAATGATATTGTTTTAAAGGCCTAACTAGCACAAATACAACAAGCACTTCATAACCATTTGTGGCTGACAATTATTATTGGTGTATTGTCCAAGAAAAGGCATCATCAGAACCACTATTCTCTACCCAACCAAAATAGGACTTTGTTGGTTATTTATCATTGTACTATAAAAGCAACTTATCAAATCTACTAGAAAACCTGTTCTACATCATTACGCAATTACTGGGCATTTTGAAACCCAAGGATATTTTAGTTTTGAGTACAAAGGAATAAAATGGTATGATGTATGAAATGAAAGGTCAAAACAAAAAGAATAAGACAACATACGTGAAATAATACAAGCATACAATTTTAGTGTCATCCAGGTATGATGTTTTACCTCCCTTAGAACAAAGACATGGTTCAGCACACATATTGGTTCCATTTCATTCAAAGCTGAGCAAAGACTTGTCAACCTTTGCACTGCAGCTTCTAACCTGGAATTTCATTTATCAATTAACTTGAGCATTTATCAAAAATGAATACTGACCACAAATTGTAAATAAACACACATATTATAACATACATTTTAATTGTATCTCTACTTGCAGGCTCACTCTCATTCCCTGGAAAAGGTAAATCCAAACTACTCTTGATTGACTTTGCTGATGGCATAGAAACTTTGGCAGCATGATTCATGCGTATCGCTGCTTGCTCTGGCAGAAGCTACATAAATGCATGCACAAAACATATGAAATCACAGTTCAAAACTCTTGGGATGTTACCTATCACTTTTGTAAGGAATACAATATCTACATCTTCATAAATGAAATATTCAAAACAAACCTTGTACTCTAAAGAACCAAAACCACCTTCAGAATCTAGAATATTGATGAGTCCTTCCAACCCACCCATAATTGATTCTATAAGAGACTCCACATATGAAACTGCATCTCGGCCTATTTTTATAACCTACACTTAACCAATATAACATGACATATTTAGAAAATAAATAAGAAAGCTTCATAATAACCTACCTTAAACGTACCTAATTAGGCATCAAATACTATCAAATAGGTCAAATATAATCAGAAAAATACTACTGATGTGGACTGTCAAAATAAACATAATTCTTAGCAAATGACAAGAATATAATAAAATCCGTACTATTTTAAGATGACATCCATCAAATTGTGAAACGATATGGATTGCTAAACCAAACGAAGGAAACAGTGATTGAATGAATATAATGCTCCCATCATTCAAAAGACATATCAAAAATCTGGTACAGATTTGAGATTGGTTGCAGCAACGGAAAATATCATATAAGAATCTGAGAATAATTTACGCCCGTAAGCGATGATAATGAGACTGGGTGCAAGTTTATTATTTGAATCGAAAAATTATTCAACTATTCATATGTACAACTTGCAATAATGTACTTGTTAAAAACTATACAAAAAAAACCCATCAATGCTCTTTGAGATGGTTTCTTAATGACTTGCTACCAACTAGATAAAGAAGATGACGATGGTGCCCCAGGCCTCCTACCACATGTTAGTGGTTAAGAGACCTCTCAGCATGGAAACATTAAATAAAATAGAACCTTAGAGAGCAAAGAGAAGAGACAAATAACAAGGAAGTGTCAGCTATTCAAGCTCTTTGAATGTATGTCCAAACTAAGTGGAGTTATTATGAAAGCCAAACAGGGACTATCATCACATATATAGAACCTTTCACCACAAAACAACAAAATGTGAGTACATAAAAAAGATAACAATAGTGCCTTCTACTACATAGTAGAAAAAGAAAAGAGAGCCTTGACCTTGGAAGCTGAAGCTAAAATATAACACAAAAGAGATTTTTTAAGATACAGAGGTAAAAAAGGGCCAACAGCTATTAGAGTTCTCCATGGAAACATGATCAAACTAATCTAAGAATTGATTATGAAACTCAAAAGAAGACTATCACATCTACACAACACACAAACCATCAAAATGAGAGTATGATATCCAAATAATATAAAATTTGAAATGGATGTCATGTAGATATGAAAATCATATGGAAAAGAGAATTATAGGAGCATGAATAGAAGACCTATCTGTTAGCATTTTAATTTGCACATTTCAAAGCAACATAAAACAGAACAAATGTGCTACAAAAACTACTCTTCAAATTAGAAGGGGAAACTCCTTGTACAACAAAAACTAACCTATGATGAAACAATATGTACTTGCTATTGACAATCTTTAGAGTGTTTTTTGGGTCATTCATGTTCATGCTGAATAAAATTAGATGTCTTTTTGGATTTACCTAAGGCAAAAGGCTAAGAAACTCTTCCACATAAGGCAAATGATTTTTATATTTTTGACTAAAAATAAGTCCTATGACTAGACGCTTGCATTGTTCAACTAAAAACAAAGACTAGACAATGCAAGTATACAAGGATTAAATACGTTTATACATGAACACTTTCGTAAATTAATTGAACGAATAGGTACAAAGCCACGATTTCCAACTTTGAATAGACCTGCAATACAAAGCTTGCAAATTTTGTATAAGAAATTTAATCTACTTCAACCAATGTTTCAAGACCCAGACTCGCCAAGGTGATTTTTGGCAAGTACTCGGACTCGCCACCAAGACTCGCCCAAGACTCGACAATTTCAAAAACACATGAAACTTAGAGATTTTTAAGGATTTAAGACTTGTTTCATGCACCCTTTAATAGATAGACCTTAAAGACACAATAAAATCATCAAATAGAGGCTACTTTGACACATACACAAGTATACATCAATCACAAAAGTATAAACGCAAATTTTAACTAAAGTATACTTGACCCAATATTACGGACAGTCCTACGTGGGTGTCTAAGATAGGTCCTAGATGATGGTGCAGCCATGATATCTGCCTGTGTCTTAGTGGCACTCACGCCAACATCTAAGGCATCTCCTCATGCTTTAGCCTCCTCTGCCATGTCTACTGCCTTTGCCTCTCTATCCACCTGGTCAATCCAATCAAGGTCCTCATCACCAAAGATAGGATCCTCAACCTAGAATTATGATTGGCGTTAGGGTTACCACCTTTCAATATAAATATCTCTTTGAATAATGTAATTCCGAGTTGGAACCCTGCAATCACAAACACTAACAACATTTACAAATACATATATTCTTTCATAATCATTAGGGTTAGCAACATCATAATCATAATCAATAATAATAAATAAGTACATATATTCAACGTATTTCCTCATACTTTAACCATGTTTATGCCTCATGATATACTTTGGGAATGGCAACGTCGAGCCCAGTCGTTAATCTAGCCCAATCATCTACCCTAGCGGAGGAGGGGAAAATATTATGTTTAGAGCGTCGGATAATCATTCTCCATTGCCGTAGGCCCAAGGGTTTAATGCTCACCCGACAATACCACCACTTGGCCCAAAGGTGTCACGAACGACCGTCAATACTACCATTTGGGAGTCACCTACTATGTGAGCCATTTAAATAATAATAATAATAACAAACTGTACGTCCCTAACAACCCAAATGTCCTCATAGGGGCAAAGGAGAAAGATTAAAGAAGTGGCAAGGTCGCACTCATCCCTCGTATATCATGAGTTAGGTAAGTATAACTATTTAAGGATAATCGTCTGAGTTAGAGAGATCGTACCAATATGAGATTCGTCTCCTTGGATGATTTGAGATGCTCAAGTGATCCTATGGATCAATGGATCACTAAGATAATAATTCCTTTATGCAAGGTTGCTCCTTCAATAGGAACTAGATAATATTCCACCTCTATTGGATGGATATAGATATGGCAGTATGATGCCTCTATTATATATGAATTCACTTGATGTATATGTATATATCACTTGCTGAAAGCGCTTATGTAGATTGGTATTCAATATTTGCTTGATAATATAAATAAATGATAGTTAATGCTGGTCGATCTTGTTGAGTAGCGATCGATGGATGATTTCTGATCGGCTTTATGTATAAGACTGCATATGATCAAATGGTATGATTTATATTGTTGAGTCGATGGCAGCTTGATAGATGATTATTATTGGTTGGATGAGATTGCAGATCGAATAGTATGGTTTATTGTATTGCTGATTCGATGAATGATTGCTGATGATGAGATGCCTCCCGTCCCCAACCACCGATCACTACTTAAATGCTAAGTGGGGTGATGGCTGGCCATTGGTCGCCTCCCTTCAGGATGTCCTTTCATAAGCGCTAGTCTCCCTTTGACTAACCGACGGTTCCCTTAATCGCTTTCTTGCCAACCATTAAGTATTAGTTGTTGGCATCGATTTGTTTATCTAGTTTATGAGATCAATTACTTTTCCCAATCAGAGTCCTTAATTTATAGTAACTATTATCATAACCTTTAATATTGGTGTGTATAAAGAGGGAGTCAATCAGGAGTTAGAGGATATCAACCCTCTCGTTCTTTGATTTGAATTAACTTATAATATTTAATTCATGTTTATTATTATAATATAATAATATATATTATGATAATATTAATTATTAATATTTAATAATATATTATATCTTATATTTATATTAATTTATAATATTGTTTTTAAGGATTTATATAATTTTAATTTATTATTCAAATATATTTAATCTATTATTTAATGTAAGCATATTCGATTTACAATATTTTTCAAATCATTTCTGTCTTTAATTTGAATGAATAGTACATAATCGATTTGATTAATAGAGGGACATGACAGCCCTCCCCACTCAAGATTGCTTGTCCTCAAGCAAACACAACTATGATGTTTCTAAAACCATTAGGATCTTAATCGATCTCTTCGAAGAATTGGGGTTAGTATTCTTATCTCAATCCAGTTGGCAATTTGTCGTCCCATTCTTTTGGTTCATGTACTTTATCTTGTAGTTTTACTTTGATATGCTTGTTCGTTTCAAAGTTGAGAAGAGTCATGTTCTTGAGGAGTAATTGATTATGTGATGTCGAGAGAGAAAATTTGTGATCAATGAAGATTTGGTAAGCCTTTATTCGATTTTGAATAGCAATATGATTGAGGTAATGTAGTTAATCAAGTGAATGCAGAAAGGGAAACCTTTTCAATGTTTTAGAGAAGAATCTGGTAGCATTGAGAATCCAAGATTGGAAAAATCTGAAAGATGAATCAAATGATGTTGTAGTGAGAATATATTCAGATCTCAAGAAGACTATAATTATTAAGTTGTAGATGTAGAATAATCGCTGAATGATGATAAGATAACATGGAGAATGATCCTAGGATTTGTGGGTTATGGGCCCACAATATAACTTAGCATAGGTTTATGTAACAACTTTGTCGTAGCTTGATAGGTATTGATTTTATCTAAGTTACTCTAATCAAGAGAGGAACTTAAAAGGAGATTCTTAGAAGAAATCATCTAATAAATTTACTAGATCAATTTGTAAGCTACAAGGTTGATACGTGTATCGTTATTGTTTCTATGTGTGGGATAGATCATATGTGTTATGGATTTAGTTAAGCATGATGATTTGGTCCTAACGGGATAGAACAAATATGTTCTTACCTCAAGCTTCAATCTTAGGAGATGATTTGTATTTGAATAAGCTCTACAAAAAAATCTGAATTTCCTCTAGAGTGTAATATAGATGTGTGTCAACAGCCTTTGATTATGTTATTTTCCTGTGCTATAATGCTCATCTTTGAGACTGTGATGACCATTTGGATGTTGTAATGCTTAATAAGGCTTACCTGAGAATGGAATAATGTAATTCAGGGTCAGCACTATTGATTAGTGATGGTGTAGTTGATCCTTGAGGTATTTCAATTCTCCTATAGATTTGTACCTATCATGAGCATATTATGAGGATTATTAATCTTTGCTGATTATCAAGCTACATAATATTATGTTATTAAGAAATATTGATATGACCATTGAGTAGATGATCCTACTGTTGCTTTGAAGCATTTACCATGTACTTTCTACTTAACATCATGACTATATGTGAATGTGATATCCATGTCGGAGGGACTACCCAGTAACCTTTGTCATGATCTATTTTGTTGCTATTTTGACTGTGATGATAGTAGTCCATTTGGTGGTTGAATATTCTTTCTCTGTTGTCTCAGTCCTGAATGGGCTGGATGATATTAGATAACCTTGTATTGGTCTGAACATCTTTGGCTCTTTATGGTTGTTTTGAGGATCATTTAGCTTTGCCCCATATGATATGATGTAATCTTTGCACTTTGCTGTGACTGGACTATCTTGAAACCTTATATCAATGGCAATGTGACTGATCTATAGTATTTAACTTGGTATTGTCGTCTATGGGATGCTTGTTGTGATGCAGACCTAACCAAGATCTTTTGACATTAAATTTACCTCATGATTGTATGGAATCCTTTCAAATTAAGTTAGGTAGAGACTCTGTTCTGTAACAATACCATTGTGATGTTAGTTAGCATCTTGCTTCATGCTGGACTGTCATGTGAAAGGCGTTGGTTCAATTCTGTATGGAATTTATGGACATAGAACCTTGTAAACTAGAGCCTAGAATGAATGTAGCCGTAGGGCCATGGTATCTTGTTTTAAGACATGAGTTTGTCAGAGTTGTATAGGTTATGACTGTGCTACTCATTATTATGTATCAAATTTGTTATGGTAGGCCATGAGTGCATCTATCTTTATGATTGTGTGTTTTGCACTTTAACCGAGGATTGTGACCTCACTATAATTGCTGTTACATATGTCTTAATGCGAGATGAGGTAGATAAAATCGGTGGGTATGTCATTAAGGACTCTTATGCTTATTATATTTCAAAAATTGTAAGTCTTACTGCGCGTTGATGCATCTAATAGGGTGTTCTCAATCCCTTAAATGGATCAGGGTGATTGGGTGTAATTGGGTTTTAATTGGGTGTAACAGTGAGTTCAACACATATAACAAAACACTTCAATAATAATTTAAAAGCAAAATAGGCTTAATAAATTATATTGAATGAATAACAAAATTTGGATTAACAATAATGAATACTCGATGAACATAACTTTCAACAACAACCAAGCATCAAAATTACCGCTAGAAATGTAAGTGTAAAACAACATTTATTTATAATGTTTACAAAACTATTGCATGAAAAAAACTAAAAGCTAATTGCTACTTCTACTCTTAGAATAATTGATTGAATGTAATGCAATTTTTATTACAAAATCCCATCCTCTAATACTAAAACTAAAACCATGCAATGTCAAGTTAAGTTGTAGATTGAATTTATTACAAACTATGACTTAACGTTCACATCTCTCACATGATGAGAGATCTATCGATAGATGATCAAAAATTGTTGACTACAGGCTATAAATAGAGAAAGCTAAAACTATCACACACCCCTCATGCCAAAACTAAATACTACTAAATATAGCATGGGTTGTCAATAGCTCCAGCTAAAACTAGCAAATCTCAAATATGTTCTTTTCTCTAAAAAAGGTGACGAATAAAAATGCTATTTTTACCATGTGCTAAAATTAGACTTATGGATAAGCGGTTCTAGATGACTTTAATAATCCTACAACTTTTCCTTCGATCATGGATAACCCTCTAAACACATCTAAAACCTTGAAAAATCCATTGTGACATTTTGAATCCCCTTAATAGGCATGCACTTTTGCTTTACCTTTTACTTGCATTTTTGATTTCCTTTCTACAAGTGTGCACTTCATCACCAAGTGTGCACCTATGAACATAATTTTTGAAATCTAAAATAACCCTTTGGTGAGTTGCACACTTGCACCCTAGATGCAAACCTGATAACTAGATTTGAAAGTTATCTTGGTGAGATGTGCATCTGCACCCCAGACATGCACCTTCGTTACCCAACAAGCCTTGTCTGAAGCAACACAATCTCGTTTCTGAGGTGTGCACCACAGCCCTTCACGCGCACCTTGTTGGTACCCAAAATTGCTACCTCTAAAAAACTTCAAGATCAACTATATGTGCAGCCAAATGTTAGATAATTTTTTTCACATCAATGTCAACTATGTTATCTTTTCTATCAAACAGTCAAGTCCTTAGGTGTTGGTATGTCTTGGTCAACTAATGATGTATGCAAGATGTTTGTCATGAAGATTATTGAAGGAAACTCCAACACATGCAGGAGAAAAACCTGCTATTTTTTAAATTTAAAGGCATTTCAATAGCACGGAGACATAGAGAGCAAATAAAATTTAGAGTTTAGCCCATCAATTGTGGAATATAGATTTTAGTCATTTATCTAAGTTGTCGGTACTAGTGCGAGGATGGGGACAGGTTCGGGTATGTCGGTACGACAATTTTTTTTTTCTCTAGGTACAAGTACGATTCATATGTATATATATAGTATTACTATATTGCATATATAAATTATAATTATATTGAGTATTACTATATGTATATATCTATACACAATAGTAAATACAATAATACTCAATATAACTATAATTTATAATTTTATATATATTAAAAATTATAAAAAACAATAATACTGATAATTGTCAATAAACAAAATATTTAAATACCTCATAATTTGCAAAAAAAATATTCATAATTCAGCAATTTGTCAAATGTCAATACAAAATGAAATTTACAATCAACTGAAGAACTTGCAACATATTGAAATGTATACCTTTAAGCAAAATAAGCTATGTTCCATAGAGTATTGGGACAGGAGAGATGTGGAATGGGGGGACAAAATAAGTGGCCATGTTTTAAAATATGAATTAAAACATTAAACATAGCCAAATGAATAATTAGACAATGAGATGCAACTTTGTCCAAACTCATAAATAGATTTACGATGAAGCAAAACAAACCCTCCACAATCATCCCAGGGAAGAAAAACTCTTCACAGTCGTCGCAAGGGGAAAAAATCTTTCCCAATCATCGTGCTAAGTCATCACAACATCGGAAGAAGCAAGAAAAATGAAAAAAATGCAAAATGTGTAGGTATAAACCCTGTGAAATTCATCAAACCCGCATACTGTCCGCTATTTAATCACGATTAAAATTGAAATAATAGGCAAAAATCAGCAAACAACAGTCAAAATTGGCAAAAAAGCATCCACGATTTTTTTGCAAAATCGCATTTTTTTCAAGGAAAAAATCGGGATTTTTAAAGTTTCACGATTTTCCCAATTTTCTCCTAATTTTTACTTCTACGGTTTATACAATGTTGTCGCGCATCTCGTAATTTCATTTCACCACCTATATTGTGTCTTATGCTTTCTTCCCCCACTTGGAGGCATCTTTCCTTTTGACTCTTCTATGCTCAGCTCTTATGCTTTCCTATTTTCCTTGTTAGCTCCTATACTTTTTGATATGTCGTATTTCCTTCTTATGATCCATGTTTACCACCTATGTTTTCCCATGTTCCTTGCTCCTATGTTACATGTCACAGATCTTATCATGTTTCCATCTTAACATGTTATATGTTTATGACATTTACATGTTTTCTAATAGTTGTCACACTCATGTCTTATGCTATCATGTTTATGATTACATGTTTATCTTATTCTCACATACCTATATGTTATGATCCTTATCATGCTTATATCTTATGATTACATGTTTATGATCTTAATCATGCTTATATCTTATACCTTCCATATGTTTCAATGATCCTTATCTAATATTTATGGCTATCGTTATCTTTTTATTTGCCTTCATTGGGAGCAACATTGGGGGGCACCTTGTTTCCCTTGTTATATGTACTTTCATGATCACATCTTACCTATATTCTTACATGCTTATCACATAATATGTTACCTATGTTCTTATATGCTTATCACATGATATCTTTTACCACTTTCACATGTTTCATCATGATCATATCTTTTTTCTCCTTACCTCCAATTCCTTGCATCCTTTGTATGCAACCAATTGGAGGGGAGGTATATATGTCACTAGCGTTCCTTTTGTGAATTATATCTCGCAATGATAGGCTCATAATCATTCCCATTTTGAAGGGAGCTTTATCACACTTTCAACATTGTCAGAATCTACCGCTTAGTTGGAGTAATATCATTTTTCTGCTTTATCAGCACATTACCGCTTTCCACTCAAACAAAATCTCTTAACCTTCTCCTATTTACATTTACTATTTTGAAGATAGATTTCAAGCAAGTTGTAGTTAGTGCCTATCTTAAATGTGGGACAAATGCTACACATTGCTTGTTTTTTTTTGTTTTGCAAGTTTAAGATGCAACGCTCATTAAAAGGAGAATACAAGAATTGTTGTCCATATCCTTTGAGTGTTTGAAATATTTACTTTCCATGTTGATAGCTTGTTTATTTACAAATGTAATAGGAGATAGAGCGAGAGTGTGAAGAATCCTAGAGCTAGAGCACAATATATGGTATACTACAAAGGGATGGTATACTACAAAGGGCCAACTAGAACAAAATGAAGCTATGACACATTCTTGTCCGGCTCCGAATTCCCCCCTCGTCTAGTTGATCCCTATGGTTTATGGCTCACGCTCCCAAAAGAAAGTCCTTTCTAAATTTTAGTAGGCAAGGTGGAGGGGAGAGTTATCTAGAGGAGCTACTGCTATACCCTCAAAAGAATGCCCATAGTCGCATTCACATCAAAGTGGTGGCAAAATGTAATGGTGAAAACTCCATACCCATGCCCTTTTCCCTTATGTTTTGGGCCCACTTCAATTAGAGTGTTGTTTATGCAATAACAAGTCTACAAGTGGCATATTCTTATATGAAATTCAACTCATGAACTTATCCTTTCCTATCCCCTTCATTACTCATCCCAGAAACTAGTCTCAATCGCTTGAGATCCTAGATCCATGAGTGCAGAATTGACAACTTTTAAATTCCAAAATTCAAATTTATTATTTAACCCATTGCCAACCTTTTCACTAGTCATTGTAAGCCAACCTAACAAATGTTTGTGTGCATTTGTGTGCTATGTCATATTTAAGAACATTCACCATTTACGTTCAAATTAAGTAAGAGATTATGGAAAAACCATTGTCGTAGACCATTCATGATACATCCATAGCAGCATTATCAAAGTATATATCAATATACATCATCTTAGACAACCCTAGATGCTTGCTTACTATCTTCGATCATTATTCCAAAGCCATTGAATCAGTCTGCCTAGGGGCTTGACCAAAGGATAGCAAATCCTTTCCTTGCAAGCTCCCAAATGTTGTCTCTAGACACCACCCCACTTTAGTCATAGGTATAATGAGCTGAGGTACATCTGCTATAGTCGTCAATTCCTTGCCTATTCACTTCCACAAGTCCATGTTCAATTCCACATGCTAGGTCATTTCCCAAGCATGGAGATCAAGGCCACAAGCACATATCAAAACCAGAGAAAAGTAATTAGATTGTAGGTTCGAAGGCAGTCATTTGGACAAGACCCTAATTTTCAGTACATTGGCAAATTAATTTTGGGCATCTTTAGCAACATATTCCTCCATCTGTAATTCAGCATTTATTATTCTAGTCTCAGCTCTAAATTGTAACAACCCACACCATTTGTTTTTTTACAATATATAAATGCAAATACAGCATCTTGACACTTTCTAATCACCCAGTTCCCGATATGGGCACGTGAGAGCATACGATGTTTGGACTACACACGGATATTTGAATGAATGCACTGCTAGGATGAAGTGGCGGCAAGCCAACCAGAAGCACACAGGTGGCAGAGCCGACCCAAATCTACAACTCTTCGACGGACAAGTGTGCTGAATGAATGCAAAGCCATTGGTAGATTACAAAGGAATTTGATCAAGCCAAAGTGGCTGATAACTAAGCGGATCTGATCAATGCCAAAACGGGCTTGAATGCAATAAGGGGTCTAGTGGTGAGCCGACCAAGACATTCTAATTGGAAATACATTTAATAGGCAGAATACCATCTGATTTTACAATAAAATGACATGCAATGCATGATACCCGACGGTACTACCATCTGGTCTTACAATATAGATGCAAGTTGCAATTACAAAGAATGAGGTAACAAGGAAACTGACTAAATACACTGTTAATTAATCCTGATCAGAATATCAGATTTCTGCAACAACAATATTAGTTCAAAAAACTTAGGAAATCATAAGGAAACATGCTTACAATGGCTAAGTAAGCAACCCACTGAAGTATTCCATTGATAGATGAAGAAGACTACTCCTTTAGAAGCTAAAAATCAATACTGAAGCAATCAGACCCCTGGAAACTACTATTACACTGTATAATCAGATCCGAAACAAAACTCTTATTGCCCAAACTGAGATAATCACTATCAAAATTCAGGACCCAGAAACTAAAATATTAAATCAGTCCTTAAAGGATGCATTACAGTCCCATTAGGGAAGGAACTAGGGACAACCAAAACACATTATAAAACTGCTGCAGATAAAAAGGAGGAAGTACAGCCTCCTTGCAAGAAGGTATGTCACCCCAAAGATTACACAAACCAATTTAAAAACACAAAAACTTAAGTGATTTCCTTGTTGGTGAGTGGCAGCCCCCACCAAGATTCATAGAGGCCAAAATCGGGGAGTGATTCCTATTTCTTTTCCCACGCCCCTTCTATCTCACGGTACAGTCAACCAATAAGGAAGTACGGCTGGCCAAGTCTTTCAAAAAGAATACTTAAAGAATATTTGCCCCCTTCAAAGATGTATGGCCCTTTGTAATATAGACTTCAACACTAAATAAAATCAAGTGCCCAGAAACAAGAATATGGTACAACCGTCCCAAATGTGGTACGGCCTTTCTAGCATGGCGTTTGAAATAACCCACCCTGTTCTGTGTTTATTTTTCTGATCAGCGTCTAGTTTTCTCTCACTGTTTGAAGGGTTTTCTATACTTAAGTTGTAACCTGCTTGCGTTTTGATGTTTTTGCATACTGACAGGAAACACATGCATGCATATACTTTTGAAAGAAATACAAGGAAATAGAAGTACCCAGATGATTATATTTGATATTAAAGCATTGCAAAGGAAAAAGGCTCCATACCCATGTGAAATATACTCATAAAATACTAGGGTTCAACATACCATTCGCTGCCCAAGAAAGGTACAGGTCTGATATTACTGTTACAGCAGCTCAGATGCTCCTTCCTCCTTAGTTACTCATCAAACAAGCATTACAAATGATGTAGATACAAGACAGTGATAAATAAGGTCTGCTGCTCCGTTGATGACAGATTCGGCACGAAGACACTGCAATATGCAAACTGGAGAACCCACGTTCCCTTGGCCTGCTGGTACGGCCTCTACAGCAGTGGAAATGGTGTCAATATCCCCTCTAAGTCCCTCAAGAAATCTCTGTACCTCACTTAAAATGTTGGACGCCAATATATGATGAGGCAACTTGTCAAAACCTCCCCAACAAAGAACTCTTTTCAGAGACCCATAACCATCTATGGCTGGTACAGCCTGGGAGGGTACAACAGCAATAAATATAGTATCACAGACCCTTTAAAACCCCTACTAAACTCTGCTCAGCACACTGATGCTGGTCGCCTAGGGATGACAATGAACTCTTGCTAAAAAGACTTCAGAAATATGTGAGTTTCCTTTCTAACTGGTACAGCACTGGCTGGGAACAGCAGCAAATACAATGAACCTTCAAAATGCCCTTAATCTGCTGTCAATACCCTGATACAGAATGCTGACCCCTGTACACCTAGTGAAGAAGGAAATACAGTGTGAAATCTGCCACTAAGAGACTCCCAAAAGGTTCATAGCATGTACAGCCAGGGCTGAGAGGATGTACGGCCCAGTTTGGGAAGTCTTCACACATCCAAAACTCTTCAAATCCTTGGCACGGACCTGCAATGTGTCACTCAATATCTTCTGATAATTATGGTGACAAGAAACTCTCAAGATCTTCAAGAGAAACCCTTCGCGATTGATCTCCAAACCCTCAAAACTGATTACAATGAAAGCACAGTCGCAACCACTGGATATGGCTGCCCAAGAGCCCCCTTGGGTGGTCTCTCACACCTGCGGTAAGCTGATACTAATGGAGGTTTTCGTCTCCAAAAGCCAAGAATGGTTCTCAAATCCTCATTCTCATTTGCAGAGCAAAATCAATCAAAATGTAATGTCGTGAATGAATAAAATGAACTTCAAACGCCCTTTTATAATTCTCCATTTGCATTTGATTTTCATTTCATTTAATTTTGGTGCACAACTTAATAATATAAAGTATACTTTAAAGTCACCTATATCTCCCCTTTTAAAATGACACTTTAACTTATATTATAAAGTATACTTTAAAATCACTTATATCCCCTTTATAATAAAGTCCCTTTTAAATATAATTTAATAACGCATAAAGTTAAATTATTTAATTTAACTTTATTATTTGACGTTATTAATATTAAATGCATAGGACCAATATTAACCAATATAACTCCAGGATATAATTACGCCATCATGCCAAAAGTAGTAACTCCGCCAGCTGACCATACCCATGACTTACTATAAATAGTAAATATAAGCAACACATCCAAGTGACTTACTAAAAATAGTAAGTGTGCGTCAAAGTGTCCAGAATGGCCTCCGAAAGGCACACCACAAATAAACTAGGACACTGAGCTGAAGAGTACTGAAATAAGCACCAAAAAGGCTTGTTGAAGAACCAAAGATCTCCCTAGAAGGGGTCCCCTATACACTCTATTAGCCTACAAGGACTAGGTGGTAGACTAATCGCTGCGTCTGACCACTGCCTAGGAAAAAGGGACATTATAGCATTCAAACTTGCATCCATTAATTTTTTTTAATTTCTTTTTGGAAAGCTATCTCCGTAGACTAAAAAACTAATACCACATAGTAAAAATTAGAACACGTCAAAAACTTCCATTTTCAAGCAAAACTGGAAAATTGATAAAAATCATAACTATTCAACACCAATGTGATTTCGAAGTTAAATCACTCTATCCAGTTAAGAGGGTTTTCGAACCCAAAACTAGTATTCTAAGAGGGTTTTCGAAGCCGAAACTGGTATTCCAAGAGGGTTTTCGTCCTCAAGAAATATGAGAACTCAAGTTCTCACTCAGAGCAAATAGCAAATGGAAATAACAGTGTAACCTTTTCTCTGTGCTCTCCTCCTTACAAAGACATTTTTTTGGGCAACTTTTAAGGCAACCAAATAATAATTCCCTTTTTACTCCAAAATATAAATAAAATATATTTATGTGTGCAGAAATCCACTTTTTTGCCCCCTTGTGTCTAACGCCACTTTATAAAGTCACTTTTTTGCCTTTTGTTAAAAGCATCTTTTAATAATAAAACATAAGTTGCTTAAATAAAATAAAGTTTCTTTTAGCAACTTAAGTTAAATTATTAACTTACGATATGTACTGTAGTATATAACTTCACAACTTATGGTACGGTCTATAATACATAACTTCGCAACTTATGTTATAACTTCACAACTTACGGTACAGTCTACAGTACATAGCTTCACAACTTATAGTACGGTCTGTAGTACATAACTTTGCAACTTACGGTACATTTTGCAATACATAACTTCGCAACTTTCGGTCTGCAGAATATAACTTTGTCCATAGAAAGTTGGCGCTCTCCAAGGATGATAGAATTCCCCAGGAATCTTGGAGCTTTCCAAGATTGTTGGAATGGTTCCAAAAAGGGACATTACATTAACCCTAGGTATTATTATTGTTTAATTATTTTCCCTAGAATATTTTATGTGAAGGTGCATATGTTCCCTTCCAATAATAAAAGTTACTATACTACTCATAATCTATGATTATAGTGCCCCTAATTATATAAATGGTAGATTTTGTATAAAAAATCTAACGCTGCCAATATGCTGTTAAACTGAGCCATGAAAATGTAGAAAATTGACACTTCTGGCCCTTTGACTGAAATTCAATATACAATATTAAGCACAAAGAAGCTTAATGAAGTAGAAAATCTCCCCCATAGAACCCTGAAAGTGCAACTCCATGTCATGAGCAAGTGCCAATCTCTCCATGAATGCCTAAAGACTGCTGGAAGCCACACAGAAATTTATTGCAGCTATTTTGCTAGATGGAAAAGAGAGCACATGGACTAGAATAGAATGGTAGCACATATCAAACTTTGCACATATGAAATGCTTTATAATGGTGAGTGAAAAATAAACAGAGAAAATCGTGTGCAGCTGAAGTGCTGCATGTTAAAAATGGCGGGTCCACAATTTTTCAGCAATTCTACTTCAAATCCATTAAGGGGTGGTTTCATTCAATCCACATGCACAAATAAATCAGCAAATTTGATGATTTCGAAAGTGAAAGTTTGAAATTCAACAAACTCCGAACGGGAAGCATAAAAATAGCTGACTTCTGCTACACATCTCTCACCTACAAAACTCAGAATGGGTACAATGTGTTGTTATTAAATGGGGCTAACAATTACACTTGTGTTAAACTCCATGTTGCCAGTCCTGGTACAGTTTCAATGATCAGGTATTGCACCTCGCCAATTTCTTTTTTATCTGAGTTCAGTATGGCTTGGGTATAGCCATACAAAAAATATATAAAAATATCTAAGTTGTTGCCAAACAAATATATTTAACTATAATATGCATGCCACAAAAACACTACTAATAACTTGATAATTCAAAGACTTTTGTCTTTAGGTTTTAGTTTTAGCTTTTTTTTTCACTTTTTATAGTTTAAACATGTTTTTTTTTTTTAATGTTTCCATTTAGGGTCACAGATTCACCTCAAGTTCAGCCTGTGTTCAGACAGAGCACACTGTGCCCTGCCCAGATGCATCTCGAATTTGTCTCAGAAGAACCCAAGACATACCAAGGAAGGGCACTGAAAATCAGAGGAACGAAGGCTGTTCTGATAAGAGAACCAACCTTGGATCAGTACCCAATCAAACCGGGTCAGGGTATGAAGGGCCTAAGGGGAGAACCCAGTAACAAAGGCTAATCCCCTATTATTGACAAGAAACAAAGTTAAATATTTTATGTTTAATTTTCAATGGATTTTCAATAATAAAAGGGACCAAGTTTCTGAACAGAGGTTGATAGAAATATATCACTGAAAATTAAACAAATTTGGATTTCCTAATATACACTTGAACAGAGAACACTGGAATTCATTTTTAAATGACTTTTGGGTTTATGTTGCTATTTAGATTGCCACATAAAACTGTATTTTTCCAACAAATAAATTCTTCCAACTATCTTGATTAGCCTTTCATTAAAAGACTCTGTTCATTGAAATCAGTATGTGAAGGGCTCTTTGCATAATAAAACATTCATTTAACAAGCTTTAAAAATTCTAGCAGTGGAAACAGATAATAGCATTATATTTTACTAATACATGCTGTCAGATGATATCATACATTACCTCTTCAGGCACACTAACAGTAGCATTATCTGGAAAACTACTAGCAATGCCAAGCCATGCACAACAGTGTTGTGGCCGCCCCTCTGGGCCGAACATGGTGTTTCGGAAAACCTGGTTGTAAAGTAGTACATTAGCAAAAAGATGAGAATTGAAATGTCAAGATTTGTAAGGATCAATATACAAAATACAAAGCAAAGAAAACAAAACTGGCAAAGATGGTATAGAAGTTAACAATTTGAAAACTTACGACAGTAAGATGTTGGCGATAGTAGTATAGCTGTTTCAGGCAAGCATGTTTAGACAACTGATCTTCAACTTCATCAACACTTCTGCACATGGAAAAGATGCTTTCCTCACAGATTCTATGTAGCAGTTTTACAAAGAAAATCCTAAGCGGTGCATGTCACCCTCTTGAATTTAATTCCATTTAAATTTACATAGGTTCACAGCTTGGGTTCGTGAACATGTATCACCCAAAATCCTACACATGTTATTGAAGCAGTTTCAAGCACTGAACAATGTGCGTAAATTCAGTGTCTAGAATTGCCACAACATGGTAGGCACTGTTCTTTTACTGGTAATCCTAGTTTTCATGTACTGCTATTATGAACAAAGAAAACATGTTTTAGGGACTAGTTTTCAGTTCCGTATGACCATAGAATTGAAGGTCATAACCCTGAAACACAGTAGTTGATATTTCAAACAAATAAAAACTTTGGAGGCATAGCATAAATTGAAAATGTACCAAGCCATTATTCTATAACAATACCTAGACCAAACATAGGCTGCATTTCCTTCTGACACCAAACCTTCCTTGCCAGTAGAAATTGTGGCCTTCTCCAAGTGTCTAATATTTATTGCGGATCTAGATGATGTGACAACCATCAATACAGAGAGCCAGTCTTTTCGGAAATCCTGCATGGAGATCAGATTCAAAAACATGTTGATAAAATTTGACTTGAAAAGTACCATTTTCATTGAAATCTTTCTGCACAGTCAACTCTCATGTAGTTATGGTTTATAAAATTCACTAAAGAAATGCCAAAACAAAACATTACAGAACAAAATTTTCTCTCCATCAACCAAATAAAATCAAATATTCTACTGTCAAAGATTTTTGAACAAAATAAGATCAGCAAGTGCCACCATGGAGATCAATATTATTTTCTACCACCATGGCTAAGGAATCCCATATAAACTACATAATGTTGTCTATGGACATCCTCATGAGGAATTACTATCAAATTTACCTGTTTTTCAATAACATGTATATGAAAATGATCTTATAACCACTATGCTGTTAAGTCAAAAACCCAAGGTCCAGGCTTCCACATAAAAAAAGCATATTACAAAATGTTGATAAAAGATATTTTAGCTTTAAAACTAGATTCTTCACAGTGCATCAATATGTAAGTTCCTATCTGACTCAAGTTGATCCAGAAGACTGTTACCTATTCAAGACTTTATTGATGATTATTTTTTCAAACGATCTACTTTTACCAGGTTGATGTTTAATTACTGATCTAGAAAGGAAATGATTGTACCAGGGTTAAGGGATCTAGGTTGACAATGGGATCATAAGTTAATGGTTCATTGTACTTTTAGTCAATAGCTGATAAATACCACCCACAAAGACAATGTAGTTAATCGGACTTAATCCTGATGATATATCAGGTAAACATCAAGGGATGTCCCCGACATTTCAGGGATGCCCAAATGTCCACGTGAAATTTTTTTCTCTCATTTTTACTCAAGAAAGAATGAATGAAATTATATTCAAGTCCACAAGTGACCAAAGCAGCTCAATGTGATGCAAAATACACCCAATTACAATTGCATTTGGCAGACAGAAAGAGCTCCAACCACAAAAAAGATAAAAATAAATAAAAGCTAAAAGCTAAGAACATAAAAAGAAGATTCAATCTAACTAGGTTGGGTAGACACAAAAAGCATAAATCTTGAAAACATTAGTAAAGATAATGAGATGTATCCCAAACATTATATATAACCATCAGAGAACAAGAACTATGTCGAACAAGAAGATATATGCATTAAAAATTCCCTCTAACCCTATTAATTTACAATCCAAGAATACTCTATTTTAAAATTACCCTAACCCAACACATAAAAACAAAAAGAGTGTTCTCTTCACCATATGCCAAAAAGAATAACAGTATGATCAGCAGATTTTAGGATGCAAGGGACTGACTTTCAATTTGGAGAAAACACCCAAAACAGAAGGATGTCTTTTTCATTCTCCACTTACCAATCATTCAAAGAACTTTTTAACTTGATGAGGTGATTTGTTTCAGTCTGTTTCATTTTTATCCCATACGGTAGTTGGTTCTATTGCCACTCTTCAAACACCCATACAAACTTTCCTTAGGACAAACATAACTTTCTTTTCTATTGTGCATGCTGTCATACTCTGTTTCCTATAGATATTCTCAACTCTCAATAAGTTGAAGCTTCAAATTTATGTATAAATCTTGATTAATAAATCTAATATTTCATTGTATTTTCAAATTCACTATTGGTGATCTTTCCGTTAGGAATAATGTTACACGTAATTCATTGAGAATGCTTATTAGGGTATTTGGATCGCTCACTGATCCTATGTAACTAGCAACTGCATATTTAATAATTAATATTTAGTTTCAATGTTTAAAGGAATCCTTACTTTTTTGACGGCTTATACTTCCCATTTACAACCCCTATTCCTTACATTTTGGAGAAGAATATTCAAATCATCCCCAAACCTTTTCCATGCCTAGCACTTTTAGTAATATAGTCCCTTGAAGACAATAGTGAGAATATACACTTCTCAAAGTCAAGTCACATGAAAAGAAGCAAACGAATAGGTTGAAAACAAATGATGTAGCTTAATGTCCCATGCAAATAAGATGAAGTCCAAATAACATTGAGACACTTATAACAACAGACTTGAGTTTCGGTTTTCCAATATCAATTGTGACATTTAGAAACATGGTCCCACAATTGAAAAAATAATAGAATACACAAGCATAAGAAAATGTTGTGGTGTCAAGAGACACTAAAAGAAGAATATCATTATATAATGGTTACTGAAATGGTGGCAGGCATTGCCTCTATTTATACCCCTCAACAAGTTACATAAGGCTTGGCCAACCCATTAAGGCTCTTACCCCATTACATATAACTTCAAGTTACACATCAAAGGTACACATTTACATATGCAAACTACACATAATCCAATTGTATACCACAGGTCCACAAGTATTGGTAACTAAAGGGAACCGACAAGATAGATTTTACACTCCTAACATCCCCCTCCAGAACACAACTTGGAGGGCCAAAGGAAGGTGGTACGAAGTATGAACAAATCGAACTTCTTAGAAGAAGAAAGGCCTTGACCTCCCATAATGTCAGCTCTAGAAATCCCAAGCAACTCCCACAAGTGAATGTATCTCTATCGTGTGGGATGGACAATCTCAAAAATCAACTGCATCTAGTGTCGCAACCAAAGCTCCTCTATACTCTGCCTGAGAGATGAACAATGATTTTGCTCCATACAAGACCAAGTACTGGAACAGGATCAAACTAAAAACATACCTTCACTCTCCACAATAAAAATGCAATACACATCTATTATTCATCAAGTAATAACAGCCAATTCCCATCTAAATATGAGGGAAATAATAGTTCTTTATTTTCCACAAAGGAACCATCATGTAGTAGTCACACCTAACAAATATCTCCTCAAAGATGTAAAATTCATTAGACAATATCTTTCGACATAAGGAATTATGGTATGACACAAGGCATTTTTAATGTTTCGTTTTACATTGTGAACTATTTATGTCTAATAGCACAGTTAAATTAAAAAATATAAAGTTACAACCACTGTAACTTCCCCATTGATAAATAAATGTGCACACACACATTCCTTGTGTGCCTGTAATGTCCCCTTTTAGGATATTCTTAATTTCTTTACTTGCTTACAAAGATATCACTAGAAAGTGACATTAGACATATTAAAGAATCAATAAACTAAGATAATATTTAGTGCAATTCACAACACTATTCAGTATCGACTATATTCAAGTCTTTATTTCTCTTTCTACTCCTCAACTTTGGATGGGGAATTACTTGTCTAGGGCACGCTAAACCTTCTCCAATGTAATTGGGATGGAATTACTCCGCCTCTCCCTAACAAAACCAACCTACCCAAAAGTTAGAGGCAATAGAAATGTATTAACTTGACTATGTTCATATCTCAATCTTATTTCCCTTCTAATTCTCAACTAAGGATGGGGAATTACTTGTCTAGGGCGTGCTAAACCTTCTCCAATGTAATTGGGATGGGATTACTCCGCCTCTCCCTAAGAATCTTGTCTAGGGCGCGCTAAACCATCCAATCCATCGGGATGGAATTACTTCACCTCTCCCTAACAAAACCATCCTACCCTATGGTTAGAGGCAATAGAATGAGGAGATGAACATATATTCAATTATATATATATATATATATATATACACATGTATGTATTCTTATATATTCTTATTCAATAATATATATATGTGTAATAATAATGTAATCATTCTTGATTATGCATACTATATATATATGGTTTTATAATTCTTATTATTTTAATCTTTACTCAACAATTATATTCAATTTAATTACTTCTACCTTTGCTGTGCCTTTACCTTCAGATTTATTTCCAATACATGCTCTTGCCTTTGTATTAAAATATATATTCTTACCTTATATGTTGATAAGTCTGATTTAAATTGACCTGCTGTAATGCTCCGTATTCTTTATCAGATTGGATCCTTTTCTGCTGTGTATATATTATATAATATATACTCTACAGTCACCTTCCTCCCTGTCTTGGAATGAATGACCGATTCCCATTTATAATCCTTAGAAGGTTGCATTAATTTCCAACGATCACCTAAGGCAGCGATTCCTTTTAAGACATGTCCGTTGGCTTCCAATGTTTGGTAAAGTCATTCGCTGATATGTTTAAGTCCTTAATTATATGAGATCGGCGTCACTCCTAAAAAGGCCCGATTCTCATGTGTAGGATATTAATTAGACTTATATGTGTTATGACATTCTTGTTAATATATATTTTAAATAATAGTTTATTGTTATCTCATTCATATATATATATATATATATATATATATTATCATATATTTGTTTATTTTAAAGTTAATAAATATATTATATTAAAATATTAGTATAATATTATTATTTTATATTATTTATTAAATAATATATATACTAATAATATATATAATGATTTATATCATTCAAATTTATAATAGGGACTTCATGATGTTTAAATCTTTAATTTAAATAGAGCCTTAATATCGGGACATGACAGCCCACCCCGCCCGAAATTGCTTGTCCTCAAGCAATCTAAGATTTGGACGGTCAAGGATCTCCTCTCATGTATTTAAATAATGTGAACATTTTTCTTTCATTCTTTTACTTGAAGTTTTTTTCTTCTTCATCAATGGTTGCTTCTATCCTTTGGACTCGGCCTCTCTTGGTACATCTGTGTCTTGGTTCCCATTTTTCCTTACAGTGGTAACAAAATTTTTCCTTTTCAGGTTCTCCTTTACAAGTGTGTCCATGAGTCCAGGGTTCCTTGCACTTGAAACATAAGTTTTTCTTTTTGAGCTCATCCAATTCCTCTTTGGAAGAGGTCTTGTGGAATCTTTCCTCTTTGTGGACAGGTTTGTTGTGTTTGTTTGAGGATATGTTACTTGTTGATGTCTCAAGTCTCAAGGCTATTTCGATTGCATCTTCAAGGGTTATTGGTCTAAGGGCACTCACTAATCCTCTAAGTGAATCTTTTAATCCTTCAATAAATAGGTAAGTGAGTCTATCCTCATCGACTCCTGAAACTCTTATAGATATTTTCTCAAATTCATTTATGTATTCTTCCACCGTTCCTCATTGTTTCAAGTGTGTCAACTCCTTAAAATCTTCTTGAGGATGCCTTCGATCAAATCTCTTAATAAATTTTTGGGAAAATTTCTCATAGGATGTGATGGATTCATGTCCTTGAGTGTGTTTTCCATTATGCCACCATTCATAGGCTAAGCCTTCCAAGTGCAAGATGGCAAATTGAAGTGCATCTCTTTCGGTCATTGGACTAAGTAGAAAATAGTCATTCAATTTTTGAAGCCATGCATGTGGTGTGATTTTATTGCTTCCATCAAAATTTGGAAGATTCACCTTGTTTGCTTTGTGCTTTAGATCCTTATTAATTGGTCTTCTTTCCCTTCTCGTTAATTCATTCCTTCTTGAGTTGCTATAATCATTGAATGATACTACTCTCCTCACTTCAGGTTCCAAGCTCGCATAAGCTCTTGCAATGTCATCTGTGCTTAAATTTGGAGTGGGTTCTTCCGTTCTTGAAGTTTCCTCTTCTGGAAGAAAAGATGGTATAGGAATCCTTGGATTGGATAAAGTATGGCTGTTCTCGAAATGATTAGATCCTACTTCTCTTCCATTTGTTGAGTTTGGATGATCCGTAGTGTTAACCACCTTTTGGAGTGCCTATAAAAACATTTGTGTTGTCTTTTCACCTTGCTCCATCATGGCTTTGGTGATTCTTTCGTTTTGATCCATCATTGCCTTGGTAGTTGCTTCCATGAAGGCCCTCATTTCGTTGTTCATTTGTTCTTCTAAGAGTTGACGATTCCTCCTAGAGTAGGCTTGCATTAATTTATGTCCCTTGTAGGATATACTGATTTCTTCACCTCAAGTCGATCCTTGAATAGAATCCATAGAAATATTTGTAAGTTAGAGCATGATAGAGGGCACACTTCCTACCTATCAGCTCAAGCACGCAAGCAAGTAGGCAAGTAGCTCAAGTAGACAAGTAAGTAGCTCAAGCAAGTAGGCAAGTAGCTCAAGTAGACAAGCAAGTAGCTCAAGTAGACAAGCAAGTAGGCAAGTAGCTCAAGTAGACAAGCAAGTAGCTCAAGTAGACAAGCAAGTAGGCAAGTAGCTCAAGTAGACAAGTAAGTAGCTCAAGCAAGTAGGCAAGTAGCTCAAGTAGACAAGCAAGTAGCTCAAGCAAGTAGGCAAGTAGCTCAAGTAGACAAGTAAGTAGCTCAAGCAAGTAGGCAAATAGCTCAAGTAGACAAGCAAGTAGCTCAAGCAAGTAGGCAAGTAGCAAGTAGGCAAGTAGCTCAAGTAAGCAAGTAGGCAAGTAGCTCAAGTAGACAAGTAAGTAGCTCAAGTAGACAAGCAAGTAGCTCAAGTAGACAAGCAAGTAGCTCAAGCAAGTAGGCAAGTAGCTCAAGTAGACAAGCAAGTAGCTCAAGCAAGTAGGCAAGTAGCTCAAAGTCATAGAGTATACACTCGAATACAAATACAAGTCATAGAGTATACACTTAAATGCATATAAGTCAATTATCATTCACAGGATGGCAGGACGATAGCTCTGATACCACTTGTAATGTCCCCTTTTAGGATATTCTTAATTTCTTTACTTGCTTACAAAGATATCACAAGAAAGTGACATTAGACATATTAAAGAATCAATAAACTAAGATAATATTTAGTGCAATTCACAACACTATTCAGTATCAACTATATTCAAGTCTTTATTTCTCTTTCTACTCCTCAACCTTGGATGGGGAATTACTTGTCTAGGGCGCGCTAAACCTTCTCCAATGTAATTGGGATGGAATTACTCCGCCTCTCCCTAACAAAACCAACCTACCCAAAAGTTAGAGGCAATAGAAATGTATTAACTTGACTATGTTCATATCTCAATCTTATTTCCCTTCTAATTCTCAACTAAGGATGGGGAATTACTTGTCTAGGGCGCGCTAAACCTTCTCCAATGTAATTGGGATGGGATTACTCTGCCTCTCCCTAACAATCTTGTTTAGGGCGCGCTAAACCATCTCCAATCCATCGGGATGGAATTACTTCACCTCTCCCTAACAAAATCATCCTACCCTATGGTTAGAGGCAATAGAATGAGGAGATGAACATATATTCAATTATATATATATATATATATATATATATATATATATATATATATATATATATGTATTCTTATATATTCTTATTCAATAATATATAAATATTCTTATATATTCTTATTCAATAATATATATATGTATAATAATAATGTAATCATTCTTGATTATGCATACTATATGGTTTTATAATTCTTATTATTTTAATCTTTACTCGACAATTATATTCAATTTAATTACTTCTACCTTTGCTGTGCCTTTACCTTCAGATTTATTTCCAATACATGCTCTTGCCTTTGTATTAAAATATATATTCTTACCTTATATGTTGATAAGTCTGATTTAAATTGACCTGCTGTAATGCTCCGTATTCTTTATCAGATTGGATCCTTTTCTGCTGTGTATATATTATATAATATATACTCTACAGTCACCTTCCTCCCTGCCTTGGAATGAATGACCGATTCCCATTTATAATCCTTAGAAGGTTGCATTAATTTCCAACGATCACCTAAGGCAGCGATTCCTTTTAAGACATGTCCGTTGGCTTCCAATGTTTGGTAAAGTCATTCGCTGATATGTTTAAGTCCTTAATTATATGAGATCGGCGTCACTCCTAAAAAGGCCCGATTCTCATGTGTAGGATATTAATTAGACTTATATGTGTTATGACATTCTTGTTAATATATATTTTAAATAATAGTTTAGTGTTATCTCATTCATATCTATATATATATTATCATATATTTGTTTATTTTAAAGTTAATAAATATATTATATTAAAATATTCGTATAATATTATTATTTTATATTATTTATTAAATAATATATATACTAATAATATATATAATGATTTATATCATTCAAATTTATAATAGGGACTTCATGATGTTTAAATCTTTAATTTAAATAGAGCCTTAATATCGGGACATGATAGTGCCCATTCCCCTTATTTCTTTCTTACAACATTTGGTGTCAAGCCTTAATTAACAAATCCTTCCAATACAATCTTTTAGGGCACACTTTTTAAATGCAGTTTCAATTGCAATTAAGATCATACATAATTACATACAAGATCTGTTGAGTTGTTTGTAGCTTCGATCAGATAACACATGAATATAAGCTCTGTTAAATAAACATGAATATAGCATGATCGAATGATATAAACACCGATTACATTTAAACGGTGATTAGCAATCGCTAAATGACGAATTCACACCTGTGATAGACGTGACTCCTTGAGGAGTCACGTCTATCACAAATGTGACTCCTACCATTACTACTATATATATATCAACGTTTTACCCTGCAATAACACAGATCAACACAGAAATCGGAAGTGTATGAGAAGTGGAAATTGCATCTGCTAAAACAAAAGAAAGTAATAAATTAAATCTGCAATACAAATATCCAACATTCAGAAGATATCAAGTCAGAGATTATAAGTTCGATTTGATTTTACATGGTATCAGAGCCAAGTTAAGCAGAATCCGGGCAGAAAATCGAACTTGAGAAATTCAGATTTAATACATCTCATTTCTCAAATGGCAGCAGCAATCCGATTCGAAGACAGATTGGAAAGAGGAAATAACTTATCATCATGGAAATTCAGAATTATGATGATACTAAAAGAAAATAAAGTTGATTCATTTGTGAGAGAAAACAAAACGGAACCAGAGAATGATCCTGATAAAATGACATGGATTGAAGGAAATGACAAAGCCATGAAAATCATAGTTGATGGAGTTAGAGATCATATCGTGCCAATTCTGACAAAACATGAGACTGCATATCATATGTTTAAGTCACTTGAAAGCAATTATGAAATTAATAACTCCAACAGAACCTTAGCCCTAAAGAGAGAAATAAATCATATAAGTATGAACGAAGGAGAATCTATCAATGCGTACTTTATGAGAATATCTGCACTAAGGGATCAACTATCAACACTTGGGTACCAAATTGAAAGCAAGGAACTAACACTTATTGCCCTAGATGGTCTCCCAAATTCCTGGGAGACATTTGTTCAAGGCATTAGTGCAAGGTCTAAATTTCCAAAATTTGACCGCCTAAGATCAGACTGTCTTCAAGAAGAATCTAGATAGACAAAGAAAGGGTCAAAACAGAAAAATATAGATGAAGATTTTCATGTTCTAAATACAAACTCTCACAAGAAAGAGAAGAAGAAACACTTCAAGAAGAGGAAATATCATCATGGGAAAGGTTCATTCAAGAAAGACATTTCTCGCATCCAATGTTTCAAATGCGACCAATATGGACACTATGCAGTTAGATGTCCTGACAGAACCAAGCAACAAGCATCTTATGCCAAAATAAAGGAGCATGAATCCGAGAAATATGTATTCTACCCTGCACTTTCAAACCAAGTAACAAATAAATCCAACACTTGGGTTATAGATAGTGGTTCATCAAGACATATCACAGGGTTCGGGGAGCTACTAGACACCATGGTAGAAGAGACTAACGAAGTAACAATTGGAGATAACTCTGCACATCCAGTCAAGGGTGTTGGCACATGCACCCTCAAATTAAAGACTGGCATCTCCATCCAACTTACTGGAGTATTGTTTGTCCCAGGTATCAAAAGAAATCTAGTCTCCATATTTGCACTTGAAGATAATGGATATAGGGTGACCTTTATGGATAGCAAAGTATTGGCATGGCCAAAGAATTCTACTATTAAGAAAGCCAAAACCATAGGTCATAGACAAGGGTACTTGTACGAGTTATGTACGGAACCAAATCTAGCCCTAATTCATGAAACTACAGACTCTAATGAAATATGGCATAGAAGACTAGGACACCTAAATTTTCGTGCCCTATCTTCCATGGAAAGACTAGTTACAGGGTTACCCAAACTCAAACAATGCAATTCAAGGGTATGCAAGGGGTGTGCCTTAGGGAAAAATACAAAGGGGTCCTTTCAAAATAGTTCTAGCAAAACAAATAACGTATTAGAACTAGTCCACTCAGATTTATGTGGACCCATGTCTGTACCCTCCTTAGGTGGGTTTCTATACTATGTAAGCTTCATTGATGACTTCTCCAGAAAGACATGGATCTATTTTCTTCAATGTAAAGAATCACAAGAAATCCTTAAAAGATTTAAGGAATTCAAATCCATTACTGAAAACTCTTCCAGGAGAAAAATCAAAACCTTAAGAACAGATAATGGGAGTGAATACACTTCAGACATTTTTAAAGACTTTTGTAAAACCACTGGGATTAAGAGGGAGTTCACTGTACCTTATAATCCTCAACAAAATGGAGTTGCAGAAAGAAAAAATAGAACCATTGTAGAAGCTGCTAGGGCTATGTTACTTGATCAGAATATAGACACTTCACTTTGGGCAGAAGCATCTAGTACTGCTGTCTATATAAAGAACAGATGTCCTCACTCTCATATTGATGACAAAACTCCTGAAGAAGCCTTCATTGGCACAAAACCAGACATTAGTCATTTAAGGATATTTGGTTGTCCTGTTTACATTCATGTGCCCAAAGAGAAAAGAACTAAGCTAGAACCTTCTGGGAAAAAAGGCATCTTTGTAGGCTATAGTCAAACATCAAAAGCTTATAGAATATATATACCTGGTCAAAGACAGATTGAACTAAGCAGAGATGTGATTTTTGAGGAAGACATAGCTTTCAAAAGAGCCAGAAATTATATCGAGACAGAAATTCAAACTTCCAACTCAGGCATAGAAGAGGATCCTACACCTGAGTTTCAGAGGGAGTATACTGAGGAAGATGTAAACCATGAACAAATCACATCACTAGAAAATCCCAAGAAAAGACCACTCTGGGCCACCAAAACAATGGAAGAAGCTAAAAATTATGCCGCTCCATTAGGGACTTTTAGGGAAAGCACAAGACCTAAGAGATTCTCTAGTTATGTAGCTTTAAGGAGTGAATTCATTAAATCAGAACCTTCTAGTGCTATAGAAGCTGTTAAGCACCAAGCATGGAAGGATGCCATGACAGCAGAGTATCAATCCATCCTGAAGAATGATGTGTGGGATATAGTACCTAGACTAAAAGGGAAATCTGTTGTTTCTTCAAAATGGCTATTTAAAATCAAACATGCTGCAGATGGCAGTATAGAGAAATACAAAGCAAGATTTGTAGCCAGAGGATTTTCACAAAAGGAAGGAATTGATTACGACGAAACCTTCGCTCCTGTTGCTCGATATACATCAGTCAGGGCAGTTCTAGCTATTGCAGCAGCCAAAGGGTGGAAAGTCCATCAAATGGACGTAAAAACTGCTTTCTTAAATGGAACCATTGAAGAAGAGGTTTACTTAGAGCAACCCGAAGGATTTGAGATTCACAATGCAGGATCCCATGTATATAAATTAAAGAAAGCTCTATATGGACTTAAACAGGCCCCCAGAGCCTGGTACGAAAGAATTGACAGTTACCTCTTGAGATTAGGCTTCTCAAAGAATGATGCAGATCCAAATCTCTACTTCAAACAAAGCAAAGGTGATATGTTAATATTGATATTATATGTTGATGATCAATTGATTATAGGAGAAGATCACCTTATTGATCAGTTTAAGAAAGATCTAGCTTCAGAATTTGACATGAAGGACTTAGGTCTATTACACTACTTCCTTGGACTAGAAGTATGGCAGAAATCAGACTGTATTATTCTAAACCAAGGGAAGTACACAATTGATATATTAAAAAGGTTTGGTATGATGGAATGTAGACCTATGTCTACCCCCATGGAAACAAATCTTCATAAATTGAAGGAAGCAACAGCAGATTCTCCGTTGGCAGATCCCACTCTTTACAGATAGATAATTGGATCCTTGGTATATTTGGTTAATACCAGACCTGATATTTGCTATGCTGTAAATGCCTTAAGTCAGTTTATGTGTGAACCCAAGGAGATACATCTTGTGGCTGTGAAGCATATAATGAGATACCTTCAAGGTACTCTAAATTATGGCTTAAAATATGAAAAAGTTGACTTAGATCTACATGGATTCACAGATTCAGATTGGGCTGGAAGTGTAACTGACCGGAAGAGCACCTCCGGATGTTGTTTCAGTTTCGGGTCAGCAATGATATCGTGGATCAGCAGAAAATAGTCTTCAGTTGCTCAAAGTTCTACAAAAGCCGAATACATTGCAGCTTCTATGGCTGCTAGAGAGGCAGTATGGCTTAGAAAACTGCTTGTGGGATTATTTGGTAAACCTCTGAAACCAACTATCATCCACTGCGACAATCAAAGCTGTATTAAGCTATCCGTGAATCCAGTATTCCATGATAGATCTAAACATATTGAGATTCCTCATCACTATGTGCGTGATATGGTGGAAAGGAATGTGATTCAGTTGGAGTATATCAGTACAGGAGATCAAACTGCAGATATTCTTACCAAACCACTCCTCAAGGTAAAAGTTGAATACTTCAGGAAAAATCTTGGTATGATTGAAATGTAAAATTCTAATTGATTTGTACTAATATATTAAAGATGTTTAATGTGTAAACATCTTGTGTCATATGTGTGACTCTATGACATTATGGGCCTACCCATTCTGTGTTTATTTCTAAAAGGTGATGATCTTTTGTATAATCTACACTTGTACCTAACATTATAAGGTGACGATCTTATAATGTTCATTAGACTGATATCATGTGACTTGATATTGGTATGAATCATGGAGTTATCATGATTAAATTATGGTAGACATTATGTGACTTAATGTCAGTGCACATACCATAACTGGGATATATAAGGAGAATGTAATATTCTTGAGTATAGTATATCCTTTAGTATCACGACGTAGGTGATGCTACGTATCACGAGGTAGGTGATACTATATATCATGAGTTATGTGATATTAAATTACTTTGAGTAATTCATTACAGATCAGATAATTGATATTCACAGAGATTATTGTGATATTGTTATCTTCCCGAGCTAAGAGGGAGTGTTGAGTTGTTTGTAGCTTCGATCAGATAACGCATGAATATAAGCTATGTTAAATAAACATGAATATAGCATGATCGAATGATATAAACACCGATTACATTTAAACGGTGATTAGCAATCACTAAATGACGAATTCACACCTGTGATAGACGTGACTCCTCAAGGAGTCACGTCTATCACAGATGTGACTCCTACCATTACTAATATATATATATATATCAACGTTTTGCCCTGCAATAACACAGATCAACACAGAAATCGGAAGTGTATGAGAAGTGGAAATTGCATCTGCTAAAACAAAAGAAAGTAATAAATTAAATCTGCAATACAAATATCCAACATTCAAAAGATATCCAAGTCAGAGATTATAAGTTCGATTTGATTTTACAAGATCACACTAAAAAACCAAACAAAACTTCACGCAAACAAAAGTGTTGTAATGTTGTCCAAAGCAAAGTTGGTTGAAGGGCAGACAGGGGCCAACATGGGAGAGAGGCACCAATAAAAGTATGGGCCAAACAAGCGCCACACATAAAAAATTAATAAAAAAGGTCAGCCAAAAGAAAATAAAAATAAAAATTGCTAGAGTAAACTTGCAGATTAGCTGCAAGACATAAATTTGCAGGGTTGGCAGAAGGGGTTGGAGATAAGGGTTTCTTCAGACCTGTATTCTTTTTGGAAATTGCCTGAAGAGTTTCCACATCTCTGTATTTTCAGTTGCCCTAGAAAACACTAAAATTTCAATAGTTTTTGTCATCCACTACTCTAAAATTCTGTAATTTAAAAACCAGTCCATTTAAACTCCTAATATCTGTCTAATTTTTCTGGTCGATGTCATATTTTAGTGTGTCAATAATGGGTAAGATTCCAGTTTTAGTGTTAACTGACTCCAACAAACCTATCACCTAAAATTACAATGCTTTGAGCCACAAGCTATGTTGCCGGTTCAGGTACAGGTTAAGGATTCTGGTTCACTAGTACAGCAGGAAAAAAATTCAAATTATATAGACATAATTCACAAAAGAAACCCTAATACATATATTTTTTTATTGTAATTTTGTATTGATTTGAGATTTGATATTGAATTATCAGTTATCTTTTACACTATCACATGTTTTCAATTATGTATATATATTTTTTGCAAAAAAAAACCCTAAAACATATTTGACATCCTCGTTCATCAATCATCAATTATGTATATATGTTTTAGGGTTTTTTTCCAATTATATATATATATATATATATATATAATCGGAAACACATGGGATAGCAATAAAGATAACTGATAATTCAATATCAAATGTCAAGTCAATACAAAATTACAATTAAAAAATATATGTTTTAGGGTTTTTTTCCATTTTAAAATGTGTTTTTTTATAACTTTTTTAAGTTGAAATGGACCACTTGCCCTGTGGGTTCGCCCAAGTATGCCAAGGGCAGTACCCAAGAGCCCTACATGTATGAATAGACTACTTGAGGTGCCTGCAACATGCCTTGGGCAAACCCCCCTCAATATAGGATGTTACCTAAGCAAACCTAGTAACTTAAGTCACAAGATACTTAGAATACATGAGTATTAAGACTAACCAAATTGTTTTGGGGAAGAAAGTTAAACCCTATATAAATATTGATAGTTTTAATAAGCATCAAAAATAGGTGTTCTTACTTCTCAAACATTCAATCTTTGATGGTCTAATACCTAAAGTCCAATATACCTCTTCTATTACTATCATTTGTGCAAGTTTGAAAAATAAGTATCAAACATCCAATAAGACTCATGCATTGTATCAAGAACAATTATTATTCTCCACAAACATGGCTAAAAAGAGGTCCTTGTCTAAGCATCTACTTGAGTTGAAAGATATAAGTGATAAGTTATTCCCCATAAATGGAAAAGTAGATGATGAGAAGATATGGTTTCTCTGGTGATGAATAGTTTGCCCCTTTCCTGTGAGACTTTTATTAAATCCTTGAACCTATTATCCAAGAATCAAAAGTTAAGCTTTGAACAAATCAATACATCTCTTCGACCAGGAAAAAAAGATCAACACAATTCCGGGAGTACGCTTCTTTAAGTACAAAAGGTGTTTTTACAACACAACACAAAGGCAAAAGTGAATCACAAAACCAGAAATGATTTGGAGAAGCTTCACCAAAAATCAAAGTAAATGTTTCTCCTACCATAAGTTTAACCATGTCAACAAGGAATGCCAGACACAACAATATGATTTGTCACTAATAAGAAGTCAAAATCTAAGGCAAATGTAATGACCAATGAATGAGGATGGGATTCTAGCAAGGAATACACTTTTGTTGTCTCCCAAGATGAGTAAGAAGCCACTGGGTGCTTGTACTTTGAGTCAAGTGCATTGTAATATTTTACTTGTATTCCGAACCAGCATATAAATTTTACCACAAACACTACTAGTGTTCCCCAAGAATGTGTTCTCTGGGCCTAGACACTTGTCTCAAACATTTGGGACATTTTGGTAGTAGGGACAAAACGCCCTTAGTTTTTGCTAAAATTGGGGACACCCATGTGTCCCCAAGACATCAAGGTGTCCTTCCATGCTTGCACCTTTTAGATAACCGAAAAAATATTTAACTGAAAAAAGTGGAAATCTTCCCATGAGCTTGTTTTGACCAAGATCAAACCATCTCTAGTAGCCTTGCAGATTTAGTGAAGCTAAATTGATAGTTCTAACTTGCTTGAATTTGTCTTGTGATTCCAATTCATTTGCATAGGAACTAGGAAGACTCTTTCCACCAAGCAAGCAACTTATGTGATTCTTTGCCAATAACATCCAACACTTTCCATTCCTCCTAAGTTGCCGGTTCTGGTACGAGAGCGGGGTTCTGGTATGCCAATTTTTTTTTACTCTGGGTACAGCTGGGTACGGCTATACTATATATATATATAATTTAATATTTATAATAATGTATAATATATATAATATAAATATATAATATAATATATTATATTATATTATATATTAAAATACATACATAAAATTTAATATTTATAATAATGTATGATATATATATATATATATATTATATTATTATAATTATATAATAAATAGAATATATAATATAATATTATATAGAATATATAATATAATATTTAATAATATTATATATTATATATTATATTATATTATATTATTATCATATAATATATAGTATTTAATAATTTATATAGTTTTTAGTTTTTTAAAATAAAATGTGTAATTTAAAAAAAATCCCAGAAATGCACCTGGGAGTGCTTGGGAGCCCCTGGGAGCGGCCCTGGCACCCCAGGTTCCTTGTGGGTTCTCCGACGGAGAACCCACAAGGAACCCGGGGTGCCAGGGCCGCTCCCAGGCCACTCCCATCACCACTCCCGCTCCCAACCGGACCGGTGCCTCTGGGCAAAGAACCCGGTAACTTAGCATTCCTCTAAAAAAATCCAGTTGAACCACAATACATTATTCATAAGCAAAATGGTAAAGAGCAGCTCCTTGGCATCTATGCTGCTATATAAAAGCACAAACAAAAGCACATCACTGGTTAGAATCAAGGAATAAAACACAGCCATTAGTGAAAGTCAAAGACTTGTCAAATGGAAAGCAAAGTCGAGATCTCGTCTTGTTGGTGGTCAACAAAGGCTTATTTCAATACCAGTTAGAACTTTGTTCTAGATGCAAGCTAAGTCAACGGTAAAATACTCAAGCTTGAAAAACTATCCACAAGAAGAGGTCCTTATCCTATGCTTTCCAAAAGAAACATATTGAATTGTTCAAACTTACACTAAGCGAGTTAAATTCACCAACACCATAATTGAATTTGTTTCAGATATGAACAAAAACAAACTTGCTAATATGAACACTATATAGTCTATTCTTTGGGATTTTGCATAAGGATAAAATAAAAAGGCAAACTTGACTTATCCATTTTGATCTTAGAGGCTAGAGCATGAGACTTAGAACTCCTATTCTCACCAATGAATTTTCTCAATTTATGACAGCTAAAACATAAACAAGAATACTATACAACAATTAAACCAAAGATCCTTGGAGTTCTATCAACGATTAATTTAGTCTTGAAGAAAACACAACACATGGACATAACAACCACCTAAAGAAGAAAGATGAAGACAATTAATTATCACAAAACATTCAAAGCTGCTTCATGTATTCAAACACTAATGTCATACAAAGTTAACACAAATCTTCATATTAATTGGATTCTTCCTTGGACAATTACAACACTTGGGATTGGACTTGAATCAAAATCTTGGCAGCATAAGCAAGCTTCAACTTCACATTCTTTACACAAAAACACTTCAAACAATTTTATTTGACTCAACTTGAATGACCATTTTTGTAGCATAAGTCTAGCATGAACTGCCATTACATTGTACGTGTAAATGACATATTTATAGCCTTCCAATTGCAACTTCTTTAAGCTTCAAAACTAATAATAAATGCATTGAAAGAAATTCTATCCTCATCCTTTAAAATAATATAAAATATTACTTTCTTTTCATTTATGCTTCTCATCTTGAGCATCCATCTAAATCAAGAGCTCTAATCTTCTTATTTTGTCTTTAATTTGCTTTAACTAATCCCCAATCTTAGCTTGGGAGTCACTTTGACTGAAGGGCTCATACTCGTCGCTTCTTCTCCTTTATCTCACTCTATTTTCCTTCCAATCTTCACTTGAATTCATATACTAACTTGGGCACCACTTTTCCTTCGTTTCGGCAAGAAAAACATGCTATTTTGGTGCTCAGAAGAACTACGATGCCCAATTTTTTTTTTTTGAATGATTCTCATTGGGGATTTGCTTACGCGGACGCCAAATTTGAGTTACTTTGATTTTGGCAATCATCGGGGATTTTCCCCAATGGACCACAAATCAAGGATTTTACCTAATGGATGCCAAATCGGGGATTTTGGACCACTTACACCAAATTGGCGCTCATCATGGATTTTCATCGATGGATGCCAAATCAAGAATTCCATGCCTCAAAGGCCAAAAACAAATGTTGGCATTCATCAAGAATTTTCCGTGATGAATGCTTAAATTCGGAAACTGATGAATTGAACGCCAAAACTAAAGATTTTTAAATGTGACACCAAAAATGAACAAGGCATGAGCACTTGGAGTGCTTTTTGATGGGTTTTTGAAAGATTTTGGAAAAACTTTAATCTTTCATTAAAATTGCTCCATTTGTCCATTCTCGAATGTTGCATCATAAAACCTAACTTCAACAAGTTTTTTTTATCATTTTACTACCTCATTAAACCATTTTCATCTAATGAAGCTTGAAATTGTACTCTTGACCTTCTACCATTGCCATCTATTGCTTTTCACTAAAAAATCAAAAAAGGCAGAAAAGCAATTTTCTGAAAATAGAAAGTTGTGATTTTTGTGCTTATCTCCTTAATTGGGGACAATATTAAAGCAAAAATTAGTTTTTTCTAAACAAAAAACTTTCTAAAATTAGAAAGTTTGATCTCTGGACTTCACTAACTCAAGCTTCTTGTCTTGAATATTGGACCCTCCAAAGTAACAACTTTATTCTTGGAAGATAATCCTCATATATGATTATGTTTCAATGTGCGAGAAAAGATTTGGCTTAGCCTCAATCCTTCCTACCTATGCCTACTATCTACCGTGACAGCCTTTCTTTGAACTTCACCCTTTCTTTCCTTTGTTGGTGTTGAAGCTAAAGCCTCCTTCAAGACTCATAGCTTGATAATCTTCATGACAAGCAACCTACATACATCATTAGTAGACCAAGACAAACCAATATCTAAGGACTTAACCATTTTGCCAGGAAAGATAACATAGTCCACAATGATGTGAGAAGATTGACCTGACATTTGGCTATAGATATAATAGAACACATTTTTAGGGGTAGCAAATTTGGATACCAACACTCTCTGGCCGCAAACATAGTTTCCACCTAATTACTACTCTATGGCTTTGATGCTCACATTTTTTAAAGGGTTTGGAGGAATCTTGGAGCTGCCCCTCAAACTTCCTCTAGATTTAAAAAGCAAAAAAAAAACGAACTTTTTGGACCATGCCGAATGAAAAAGCAATGGTTTTTTATTCTTTCAACTTTTTCCCAATTAAATCCCAAGTAATTGAATTACATTTACACTTTTAGTTTGCTGAGTCCACCCTTATCCTAAGCAATGCTCCTATGGTTGTAGCAACATTTGAAGACTTGTCTAAGATACAAGCAAAGGACTCCACAATGGGGTGACAAACATGTCATGAAAGTGCTCTTGGGTTAAGGGACTAAGTTTTGAACGATGAGCATGCATAAAATGGTCGCCCAAGTCTGATATAAGGTGCTCATTAGTGACATAGATAGGGAAAAAGTGTGCCTTGATGGAAAGGATAGTTTTTACTGGTTGGAATTGAAGACAACACCTATAATAGGGTTTTCAATAGCAAAGGGCAGTGTTTATGAACATATACGCAGGGTTTTAAGTCATATATGAACAACAGCTGCTGGAAGATTTGTATTGGCAGCATTCATGATAGTATAGCAGTGTTTAAGGGTTTGTTTGACCTATCATAAATATCAGCTTTCAGTTTTGAGAATTAATCCCTTGATTTGGAAAGTGTTAATTTTCAGCAATTTAGAATAACGATTGGACAACAATTCAAGTATCATTCGTTGCAGATTCAAGAGTTTGTCATTCTTCATCCTAGGGCTTCAAGTATGGGTCTTCAGCCTTTCCAAACCCTAAGCAATGTTTTTTTAATTTGTTGTTTGGAACAATCATTCTAGGGTTTTCATCTCCAATCTTTAGTCTATTCAAAACCCTAGAATACATTTGATTCAAGTCATCAAGCTAGATTGGTAGAGCTGTCGGCATATTCATGAAGGTTAGGAGTTCAATATTCCTCAGAAAATCCATTAGTTTCTAAATCACAGAGGACATTCATATGCCATATCGCTATTTTTAGCAATGGTTATTGTTGGTAGTGGTTAATTCCGATCCAATCGAGGATGAGAGCTATTTTTAGGCCACTCTTATTTGTTTTATTTTATTAGTTGTTCAGATAGATTTGCTTTAAGGTCTTTTTGTTCCACTTTTTCCGTAACGCTTGGAGAGTTTTGCTTTAAAACATTTCTTTTTGGGATAAATAATATTATTCTTAAATCCCTAAAAGCATATTCATTGTAACCTTTAAATAACACCCTTGGACACAAGATATTTTTAATGGTAGTTAACATTGCACTTATGCTGCAAAAACTGTTATTCAAGTTGGTTATTCTCTGTCTACATCTATTGTGTTGATAATTTATCAAGTAAATTGATAGTAGATTGTACCGATTCAAGCTTTTATTGATAACATCTGTCTACCTAAGTTATCGCTTTGATTGCGGCTTGGCTATTTATTTCTTGAAATCATGTGTTGTTTTCCTTCAATCCTTATTTGTACCGAATAGTTGGTCTTTGTCCTAGCCAACTAGAAAGTGTCGTTTGTGTGTTTAGATTAGAAGTTTTTTTCCTCTAATATTTTAAAATCTCGTTTGCAAAGCACAACTATTAACAATCTGGTGCACATATATTGTTCCTTAATTTCATTTCATTCCTTAATTTCAGTTCTGCATTTATTGTTCCAGTCCTAGCTCTTAATCCTAGGCTTGATTATATATATTTGTGGATGTACGTGTACATATGGACTCATGGATATCAAATCTGCACTCGCAAAAGTAAACCAAACAGTTGTACGGTGAGTTTGAAGTTCCAAATCCATTCATCTGACAAATCCTAGTTTTCTGGCACCTTGGCAAATCAATTCACGACGTCTTCAGTAGCATATTCCTCCATCCAAGTTTGGAGCTAACTATTGCATTAATTCATTTAATTCTGTAACTGCAGTTCGGAATTTATTGTTCTAGTACTAGTTCTTAATCCTAGGCTTACTATTACACACACACACAAATACACATCTAGATTTTGAGCTAAGTGTCGCATTTAATTCATTTAATTTTGTAATTTCAGTTCTGCATTTACTGTTCCAATCCTACCTTTCAATCATAGGCTTGATTGATTGTGTGTGTGTCTCTGTGTGGTTGTGTGTGTGTGCGTGCATGTGTATGTGTGCGCATGCGTATGTCCCTGTGTGCATGTGTGTGTCTATGCGTGTGTGCGTGTGTGCGTGTGTGCATGTGTGTGTCTACGCGTGTGTGTGCGTGTGTGTGCATGTGTGAGTGTGTGCACGCATGTGTGTGTGTGTGTGTGCGTGTGCGTGTGTGTAATGTCCCCATTTTGAGCTAAGTTATATTTTCTAGTTGAGCTTGTTTCTATACATGGAAAACTAGAAAGTTGGTATGTGTCTATACATGGAGAACCGGAAAGTTGGCTCAACTAGTATTTTGCTTGAGTTTTATTATGTGAATAAAATAGAAAATGAAATCTTTAATTGCATTTTCTTCTAATCTATTTTTATGGAGTTTTGTGTGGAATAAGGAATTTCTCCAGGTGGGACCTATTTTATAATGTCATCAAATAAAGCCAACGTTGGAGGAGTGCATTTGCCCATGAAGGAAGATAGGTCCAAGCTATTTGAAATTCATTCAAACATTTTCCAAGGCTATCATAGAGATAATCGACTAACATAATGGAGGAGTTGCATTGGATTGTGGTCCCATTCGATTTCAACGGCTAAAGGAAGGATTCGCCCAAGTCAAAGACATTTAAAATAATTGTGTGGAAATTCAATGCTAATGCCTTGTGTAATGAGGCGATTCCTTTGGATCATGCGCCCAAGAGAAGGATCGATGCAATATATTTTAAATGTTAGAAAATAATTTTAAATGCCAAGTAGAGGATCAGTGGCCAAGGCAAGGGATCATTTTAAATGCAAAATTTATTTATTAAATATTTGCATGTGGAGCAATTGGCATTAAAGAAGGATTTTAAATGTTTTATGAAGATTTTAAATGTCGTATTCCAGCCGTCCAAGACATGAAGATATTTTAAATATTTGTTCAAGAAAATTCAATGCGAGCATTCAATCGCCTGTGTTAGAGGACTTTCATTGCTAAAGGGGATAGATCCATGTGCGAAAGAAATGTATTTCATTTAAAATAATTGAAGATTGTTTTAAATGAATGAGTTTAAGTTGCAACTCATTTAATTTCATCAAGATCAGCTACAACCATTGAATATTGTTCAAAGCTCTCCATTTTCATTGGTGGAAGTCAAATTTCATGACAAAACATCATAGAGGATTGCTCATCCAAGGAGAAGTTAAATAGAGACTTCCATCTTCATTTGAATGTTATGTTGAATGTAGTATGTTTCTTATTTTATTACTTTGACTGGAAATTCCGATTTTCATGTCTTTTTGCAAGGTGATGACCCCTTGTGTTTGTATGGAGATGACCCCATACTCTTTGTGAGGTGATATTATGCAAATATTCACCATTGAACTTGATATTGCAGGTTACTAAGAAGTATTTGAAGTGAATTTGATATCAATCTAACCCTTGGTCATTGTAGAAGTTACACCAAGGTAGTCGATTTGGAGAAATCATCATTACATGAAGGTTTACTATGCATTTTCAGTTCTGATTTTTTATGACAATCAGCTGGTGATGGTATTTCAGGGTTCATATTCAAGCTTTGAGTGAAGATTTTGATGTATGAAGTACTTTGGAGCATCATAGACACAAGGTATTGCATCTAGGAATCCATCGCTTGGCTACAAGAGTTTTTGTCATTGATTTGGTCTTTCAAAGATTTCTGCTAAGTTGCTGATCCTGGTACGGGTTCAGATACGGATACGGGGTTCGGGTATGCGGATACGGCAAAAAAAAAAAATTGCCCGGGTACGGTACGGCAATATATATATATATATATATATATATATATATATATATATATATTTAAAACAGTAAACTCTAAGACTAAAAAAACTTAAAAACAATAATACTCATAATATGATAATTGCCAATAATTAATAAACAACAAAATAAAATATCAAAATACCTCATATTTCATAACTTGCAATAAGGAAAATCAAAATACTCAACTGGAATAGGGATAAATGTAAATTGCAACTTGGTTTTGCATTAGTTGAGTTTGACAAAGGAATTGTGACATTCTAGAGTACTCATTGAAGGTAATGGTAGAATTTTTAGCATATTGATAAAAGTTATTATCAGACCTTGTAAGGTTGTACTTATGCTAATTCAGTTTATTTTATGGGCTATGTTGTGTATTGCTCATCTATGTTGTTAAACATTGCAAAAATGAAGTAATGAGGAATATAGTTGCTTGTAGCAGACCGATCTAAACTACATCTTATACTTAAGATCATTGGGATGTTGTTTAATGTTGTAAGGAAATAAGTTGTTTGCTAAACCATGATTATGAGTTAGTTAACGTATATTGGAAAGTACTTGACAGAGGATAGTTCTAGGTGATTATTAAATACTTTAGATGTTGATTGAACAAATCAGATGTCAAGTATTATTATGTTGTTCTATACTTACTAAGTATTATGAACCCCCCTGTTTACCTTGCTAAGTTGAAATCAGATTTATCAACAATAAACTGAGTTAAGATTAGATGTATGTGTAGACTTTGATAATTGTCGAGTTATGATTTAAAAACTTTATTTCACTTTTAGGGCGAAATAGACTCATTTGGATTTTTTTAAGTTCAAAAAATGTTTAAAAAATTTGATTTTGACATCATTTTGTGCATCCCTCCCCTGGGTTCTCCTGGGTTCTCCTGGGTTCTGCCCGGGTTCTTTGTGGGTTCTTCCCAGGGACCCCGGGTTCTCTGTGGGTTCTTTTTGAAGAACCCACAGAGAACCCGGGGTCCCTGGGAAGAACCCACAGAGAACCCACAGGCGAACCGTACCGTACCCGTACCCGAGCAGAACCCATACAGGCACGTTGGGCATTTGAGAAGAACCCGGTAACTTAGGATTTCTGGGCATATGCATATTCTGTATCAGTCATGACAGCAGTTTACATGATGTAATCAGTCTATTATGAGGCTGTAATAGTGACATTAGTTGTCTATAGTCATTGGGCATAGATAGTACTTTCATGTTTTAGGGTTAAAGGCCATTTGGGTGCATTTGGATGTAATATTCATAACAAATTCAAGTCTGATATGATTATTTTAGTGAATGAAATTTGATAACAGCAGCAAGCTTTTGATGTCATTTCAAGTTGAATCAATGATACATGCAATGGTGATTCATGGTTTCATATATATGTGATTGTATTTGAATCTTGGCATTATATTGTGCAAGAAATCTTATCTAAAGTTGATTACATTTTCAGTCATATATAATAGGGTCTCTTACAATGTGTGTGTGTGCGTGTGTGTGAGGGAGGGAGTGTGTGTGTGTGTGCGCGCACATGTGGGTGTGCCTGCACGCATGTGTGTGTGTGTGTGTGTACATGCAGCTATGTCACAAGGTTCATCTTCGAGTTCATGTTCAATGAAGAAAAATTCAAAACAAATTCATAAACCGATAAAATTTGAAAAAAAATATTTGTAATTAGATTTGTATAATATAAATCTACATTTTTAAGTTTATTTAAATATATTTATTAAATTTAAAATTTTAAAAAATAAATAAATAAATTTTAAAACATCACCTTTTTTTTTAATGAGTAAATAGCGATCATAGGGATCGTGCCCTTCATATTGATAATATTAACCAGAGTTACATAGTTTTTCTTTACATCTGATATGGGCACATTCAAAAGCGCAGAGTTTCACTTTCTATTTTGATCAAAGGATGAAATACAAAATTTCCCTATTTAAGCTATACAGTGTATCAACTGCTACAGTAGTATCAATTATATAAGAAGATCCTACTTATGTTTAATGTAACCAAAAGATCAGAGCAAAGTGCTATGCTTCTACCTCGTCGTCAAAACTATCTGAGATTAGGGTTCTAAACCAAGTGATGCCTTATGTGACCAATATCACCTCACCAACTTCAAAAATTCTAATCCCCGCAATGCTTTTTGTCTTCTACATGCTTCATTCCAAGGGAGCCGAGTAGAGATGAACGATCACCACTCTCCACTCACCATGCCATTGTTGACCATCAATGTCCCGTCGAGTGGAGGCATTCCTAAACCAAACATAACCCACAAAATTATGTTGTCCAGACCCCCAAGAAACTAGCTTTTTATCAAAGTTTCGGCCATCTTTTTGACAATTTATTTTGCTTCCCCTAGGTCGAGCAAACAATTACAAACATTCACGAAATATCAGAGTTTACATGGTATCGATTTTTTGAAATCATGAACTCCTCACCTAAAACCCATTGCACAACATAAAGTAACAAACCACTCCTACTTTTAAAGACCATTTTCAAGCGGTTCTTGGTGATACCACTGAGAAATGCCATATGTTGGCTACTAATCAATCTCACAGGTGTATCCATGGCATTGATTGGGAGAAACGAGGGTCTGCACCATTTTAATAGAATTGCTTCTAATATTCTAGGGAGATCCATCGTAATTGTTAATGGTTTCAGCCTCAACCCTACTTTGTAGATATTGCCCGACTTAGCACAAGATTTGGGCATTGCTTAACATGTGATAATAAATTCAATGCCTTTTGCATTTACAAAGCACTCCCTCTAATGATTATCCTTCACAAACTCAAGGATGGTCATTCAACTAACCATAGTCTTTGCCATTTGACTGGGTTTTCGACGATATCATTTGGCTTTCCATTTTACTTTTGAGTTTCGGCCCTATATTCGCCCTACTATTGATTAAACAATCCTGATCCATTTCAATTGCATGATTTGTCAAAATGTCAACTTCTTCGTTTATTTCTCTATAGATGTGTTTAACAGTGAGAATCCCAATGAATCCAAGATGGGACATGCGCAATGGAGAATATTATTAATTTTCCAATTGATTGATTTTCTATTTCTGATAGCGTTGATTATCACCATTGAAACTCCCTCTATCTCGACTTTACGGATGCCATATAGGATACAGATTTGTAAACCTAGAACAAGGGCTTGGGCTTCAACCTCATTGTTTGTTCCCTCCTTAAGTTTGTGGGTACAGCCCCAATCAACTATTGATTAAACAATCCCGATCCATTTCAATTGCATGATTTGCCAAAATGTCAACTTCTTCATTTATTTCTCTATAGATGTGTTTAATAGTGAAACTTCTAATGAATCCAAGAGGGGCACATTGGAGAATATTATTAATTTTCCAATTGATTGATTTTCTATTTCTGATAGTATTGATTATCACCATTGAATCTCCCTCTATCCCAACTTTATGGATGCCATATAAGATACAGATTTGTAAACCTAGAACAAGGGCTTGGGCTTCAATCTCGGTGTTTGTTCCCTCAATTTTTTTGGATACAGCCCCAATCAACCTTCTCTTATCATCTCTTATTAGACAGCCAACTCCCAAAGTTCCAAGGTTTCCTTTTGAAGCTCTATCAAAGTTCAGTTTTGACCAACATTGAGGGGGGGATTCCATTTTAATCCTTCTCTATGGTTTGGGGAATTAGCTCGCCCAACCCCATTAATAGGGGAAAATAAATAAATAATTTTTAAAATATTAAAAATTAATACATTTTAAATTAAAAACCTACCTAAATATATCATATATTAGTAATTTTTTTTCATAAATATTAATTAAAAAAACTAAAAGCAAACGTAAAGTTTATAAAATTATGACTATTAGTAAACAAACAAAAGTTTCTCAAGCTTTTAATAAAAATATATATAGAAGCTTATATTTTATAAATAATATAATAATAATCAATAAGCGAAAGTTTTTTAAAGGTATTCTCCATCCTGTTTGGAACACTTGTCTTCTATGTCTGCGTTTAACCGATTAATACAGGGAGGTGAGGTCCGTTGCTTAATGGCATTGATTTAGGGATCGACCAGGCACGGAAGGTCTGAGATTCATTCATTGAAAACAAACGAAGTGGCCTTTGCTAAGGAATGACGAGTATAGTATCTCGTGCATTCGCTTCTGCAGAATTGAAAAAGAGAAACCGACCTCCGAACTCAAAGGGCTTGCCCTCCGCGTCGCCCTTGCAGAGCCTATGTCGGCCCTACAGTGTCGAGGACAATCCTGCCAAGGTCGCTTCAGCCTCGACCGACCTATTTTTTTCTTCATATTTTTCTAATTTAAAAACCATTGAATAATTTCTGCTGCAGATTTAAACCTAACATGTATCTCTTGCAAACCGTACAACAGCATGGGAACGAATATAATGGCGATTTCAAATGAATTTTACGAGATTTTTAATGTTCACCAATTTTGAATTTCTATAATGAAATCCGGCGAACTCTGTAACATAGCACATAGATAAGTATGTACGTACATGTGTGTGTCACATTTTCAATGCCGCTTAAGTATAACAACTCTATGACATCAATTTTCTCATAATTTAGTGGCTTCACTTTTTCCGATTCCTGTTCATGTTATTGATTCCTTTCTTTCATCATTCCACCCGAATATGAAGAACGGCATGTATAGTATCATTTAAAATGATTCCGATGGAAGATGACTTCAAAGATCACTTAATGTTTATTCCTCCTCCGTAATGGACCTACAATCAATTCGCTGTTTGGTCATCTGACAAGCAATTTCCGCCCACTGTTGGGGCAACGTCTATCCAACCCTCTGCATGCACATTTGACCGTATTTATTAATTAATTGAAATTCACAATACGGTCAAATTTATTAATTAATTGAAATTCACAATACTGTTGTATTGTGAATTTCAATTAATTAATAAATACGGTCAAATGTGCATGCAGAGGGTTGGATAGACAATTCGCACAGTTGGCACCATGCATTAATATTGTACAGTTAGGCTTCAATGAACAAATTAACATTCACTGTATAGAGGGACAAAACTTCCTATGTGGTTACTTGGTTTTAATTATTATAGATGGTACTTTAGTATTGAATAATGATGCATAACCGTTAACTTCCCTCATAAACAAAAGGTATTATTTTCAAAATCAATTTGCAATATGACTATCATATTATCCAAGTCACCTACTGATTACAAAGTTGACTTAATTATCTATATTAACACTGATTACAAAGTTGAGATATTCTTTAGACTCCCGATTAAATGGATGATAACCTTTATAATAATTAAATCACTAAAACCATTTTCTATATTCAGTACAGAACAAAAGCTTACGTACAGAGAGGTCAACCATTTCTGTGGAAACATTTTCACCCTGAGGCCTTGGCAATTTCTCAAGACAGCTAAGAACTTGCTGTAAAAGGCCACGCAACTCCACATCAATGTCCAGAGCTACCATGCCTGGACTCCCAAGCAAAAAGCGCATCCTCTCTGCTGCAGCTGTTAAATATGCCAAGGCATATCCCCTGATAGCTGCACAATCAAAGTAATTAGTAGCTCAGATGCAATATTTTTATTACATTCGTGACTTTCCAGAAAGTCCACCTTCATACTTTATAAAAACAAATATTTTTTACTTTTAGAAATTGCAGAAGCTTGGGTACTTGCACTTAAATAAAAACACCAAAAACTACTAGCATGAATCTGAAAGTAATCAGGAAAATTTAGCAAGAATTCCAAGTGAAAAGTTAATTTTATCTGGTGAAGTTTTTTCAAGTGTGTCAAATTATGTGACATTTTATCAGAATTAAATTTTGTAGTTTTTTAGTCAATCTCATTGACCGATCACAAAAACCCATCTCTTGAATCCACTTAGCACTCATTGCATCCAGGTAATACTCACTCGTGTGAAGTATCAGCACTTCCTGGGAGGTCACCCATCCCAGCACTGCTCCAACCCTAGTACACTTAAACTATGGCTTTTCCCCAAGATCAAGGCCACTTGGCTTGTTACCCCATTTGCAAAACCTTCAGCAAGTGTTGTGCCTTATGAACCATTCATTTTAGAGCTCCTTGGTTAAGCATGCTTATGGGAAACTTTATCTTGCTACACCATTTGCCAAACCTTCAGTAAGTGTTGTGCTTTATGAACCGTTCATTTTAGAGTTCCTTGGTTAAGTGCGCCTGGGGGAAACTTATTCATCAAGCTAAGTGGACTTGATCTTGGGGAAACTCCATGGTTAAGTGCGCTTGACTCAAAGTAGTATTAGGATGGGCGACCTACCAGCGAATCCCGATGCTTAACTCATGTGAGTATCACCTAAATGAAATGAGGTGGACTGTTAATGGTCATGAGAGATGGTTTATTGTGAACCACTATTCACGAAATATGGCTTAATTAGATTGAGTTTAAAAACTACGTAGTTGAATCTCGATAAAACATCATATAATTTTAATTTCTAGCTTTTAGATTCAACGATGTAAGTTCTTTTGCATCAACATTTTGGATCACATTCAGTGATCTGTCATTAGAATGAGGAAAGAATAGTGATGATGATGGATTATGATCCGAAACGTTGATGCAAAAAAAGCTTACACAGTTGAACCCAAAAGCTAGAAATCATCTCCATTAACTGTGGAAAACTCATGACTACTATCACATGCTCCTATCTGTCTCAAAATAGAATTGGATGCTCTGAAAGTAAAATGATACTTAGGGTATTCTACAGCAGAATTTTTACACCAAAAACAAATTATTATTGATACATAAGTACAGTACATACTTAAGTCATTCATCCTGATATAATAATTCATATTTTCATGCCATCAATCCAAACCTCTACGAAACAGGTTCTTAATTTCTGTGTGACAATGTTAAAAGACTTATTTAGAATGTACTGTACATCTTTGGGAATAATAAGGAATACCCTTTCCCAAATATAAGAATGTTCATATTTCAAAACAAGAAATATCATAGAACCAGAGCTAATTTCCTTGGTTCCCTCCAATACCCTGCCACTTGCAAACTCACTTCTTAGAAGTTGTCGTTCCACCGTCAATTCAGTTAATGGGGCAATGCATTTCCATATTTATGACAATAAACTAGTAAACAATTCCACTTCTCAGCAAAAACATGAAAGAGTGAACGGAATAATGTTTTAATATTTATATCCATCCTTACACAATTTAGAGTTCCCATGCAAAGAGACACATCTTCTCATGGTTCAGAAGATTAACTGCCTCTAGAAATGACTGGAATTAATATCAGTATCATATTCCACATAGTATCCATATTAAAGCACTGACTGCTAACTGTGATTGCAAATCAATAGAAAATAGATTTCTGCTCGTGGTTCAGAAGATAAACTGCTTTCTATAAATGATAGGAATTTATCAGTATCATAATCCATATGGTATCGATATTAAAGCACTGACTGCAAGGTATGATTTCAAACCAATAAATAAAAAGATGATCACATTTCCAATTGCACTCATGGATAGTGAATATGTCTTGATTCACAAGAGAAATGCAGTATTTGTGAATAGTGAGTGTGTCTTCATTTGCAAGAAGACATGTATACATCAGTAAGTATCAATACCAACTAATGATAACTTAAGTCATGGATTCTAGTGTGTCCTAGTCCATGAATTCTTTTTGTAGCTTCATGAACCATGAGTGTGTTTTGGTTCATCCAAGTCTTTAGAGACAATGTGATAATAACAACAAGTGTTAAAGATTATTATCTCATCCCCCAAGTTAGTCCTTAAATCCTAAGATTAATAATAAATAACTAACTTCCCATAGGGAGTTAGTCAGGTGATGTCCATGTAGTTACATGTAACTAAATTTCCTCATTTTATATAAACATGTTATTCTATTCTATAAAATGATCCAAGGATTACCTTTTTTAACATTTAAATTTTTTTGTTTCTGTTTTACTTTTTGTGTTATTTATGTGAGAGGTTGTGAAGGACATTTGGATATCCCGAGGATAGCAGGGCTAAGTGAAATGACGAGGGCATTCCTCTTATTTAGCAAATAAGAAGGGAAGAAAAGGATCGTCCCAATGCATTTTGAACATCATTCTGGGACCAAGAATGTGTCCATGTAGAACATATCTTTCCACAGCTGAAATTGTCAGGTCTTTTATGGAAATGGCTGATCTGCACAAAACAAGTTTCTATACTCTCCTCTTCAGAATTTCTAAGCAAAATTTTTCAGCTGCAACATGAGAAAGCTTCCATGTTTCTAACAAAAAAATTACAAGGAACTCTTCCTACCATAGAATTAATTCTTGGAACCATGGCATATCATTAGAGTTCAAAGACTATTTTAACTCAATGGGAAGCCAAAGTTTACAATGGCCTTTTAACTCTAATGGCATGTCATGGCTCCATCTTAGCAAAGGGTCCCCTATCTCGACAGATGGTTCCCTCTCTACATGGGTAGCTTTACTACCATTTTAGGAAACTACCATACATAAAAATGAGACAAAAATAATAAATGATTGTTTGAGATTGTCAAATTACTGTATGATTTTTAATGTTATATGAGTTAAGGTCGCGCTTTAAATAACCCACCTATCTTGGCTTTTAAAAATTGAACATTGTACATGTGACCATATTTTCTTATACTCCTACTAAGACTAACAAAAGCAATCTAATACTCATCACATCATTCCCAACCACACTTAAAATTTACAACAAAATGCACCAATTCAATCAGCATAATTATCAATCCATTAACATTGGCATTTAAAATCTCAGGAAATTTTTCATCACCCACTTGATATATTCCATTAACAAATTCTCTTGTGGAATCAAAGTCTTTCCCTTTGCCATTGCATATTTCTACACATATCAGTATCAACTTTGTTGTTTGTGATGCCCCTACAAAAAGATAGTTTTTGAGATGCTGATGGATTAATTATAGTTCCTCCACTTGCACTACATTAGCATTTTAATTTGTCTCTTCCAAGACAACATAAAACAGAACAGTGTGTGAGGTAAAACCTCTCTTATTATACGGGGGGTCTCCCTGAGATCTAAACTAGACCTAGACACTAAGCTATAGAAAAACTACACATTTATTAACACTATACAATATTTTCTAGGGGTTTTGCAATATTGAAATAACTATTTGCTTTTCTATTTGTAATGTCCCCATTTGGCGTTTAGCCAAGTTTGTGACCAATAGCGTATTCCCTTGAGCTTCTATAGGCTATCTGGGTTGGTTAGGGAGCTCTATTTGTTGTGAAGAACACAGGTTCAATTTTGTGATGTTTTGCCTTGGCTTTGACCTCAGTGATGTCTCGGGATGGTTGTGCAACTTTCAAAAGTTTGATCGGGCTTTTGGATTGCTCTCCAAGATTCTTGGAGGAGCCATCTATTTATACTAAGTCACCCAGATGACATCGTTCTTCATCCCAAACATCATAGAAGGCAATGGTATGATTTATCTTGCAATCCGCTTAAGTTTGGGATTTTCCGTGAAGTTGGGTGGTTTAATGAGCTATTTAATTATTATTTTCACTTAAGTCTCCTAAGGGTGAAAATAAATAAAAAGTACCTGAGTGTTATAGCTCATTGGAAAGGTAATTAAGTGTTTTTAATGATAGACACTTAAAAAGGGGGCCTCACATATGATTTATTATTATTATTTCCAAAAAGGTCTTTTTGAGAGAAGAAATATGAAGTCAAAAGGAAAATAATAATTTATTCCTCTCAAAAAGTTATAAAGGGGGAATGAGAGCTCATTTGAAGGGAGGCTTTTGATTCGGTAATGTTACTCTGCCGGATTGAACCTGAGTGTTCTTTCATTTTTCCTTCTTGAGGACGAAAACCCTCTTGAAAATGATCAATTTCGATGGTGAGATATCCCCCTAGCTGGTAATGGTGCTTTCATGGTTTGTGGAATTTGTTTTATTTGTGTTTGAATATGATTTTGATCTTTGGGGTTCGATTATACTAGCTATTTTTCCTAATAATATTTGGAGTTTTGTGAAGGACAAGGATTCCCTAAGCAGCCGTACATGCAGGCTGGAATGTGCAAAGGAGCGATCTGAGTTTATGAAGTTTACAAAGATACATTGTTATGGAAAATGATTGGATATTATATGCTATGTTGGAAAGCTTATTTTCAGACTCGTATTCAGTGAATGTGATGCAGATTTTGTGTCTTTTTTGCCCAGCCGAACCTACCGCAGCGTCATACAAGGGGATACTAGGGTGATTCATGTCTATGCCTGATCATTGCATGACTATCTTCTAATCTTGTTTGGAGACTGCTTTTCTCATTGGCTCTTTCTTCCATGCTATTTCCTAAGAGTTTGTTGCTGGTTAAGATTGGCGTTGGGCTGTCTGTACCCTCCCTGAAGCCATACAGGCCTGACTTGAGATGTGGAGGTATTGGGAGTGATTCACTCCATTCTTTGGTGACTGTGATTTGTAGGGAGCCGCCAAGAGAGAGGATTGTTTTAGCTCTATTTCTTGGTGAAGAAATAGTTAGAATAGGACTGTTTAATGTGTATGCAGGGTGCTGTCACAGAGTTATCAGAATTACAAATGCATCATCAGCAATATGAAAAAAGGGGATTCTAATCTGCAAGTTCTTCATGCATTTCATGTTTGGGGTTGTTTGGGAGTACTTTGTGTAGTCTACATAAGATTCCATTCTTCATGCATGTGTTTCTATACTATTATTTGTGTTGCAGCAGTCTGGGGTTTCCTATAACAGAATTTTAGTTCCAGTTGATGCTAATGCTATATGTAAGGGTTGAGCATAGATTTTGGGGCTTTGGATCTGATCTGATGTATATGCACAAGGGCTAGAACAGAGTATGGGGTTTGAACTTGAACATGAGTTTCATATTGTTGTTATAAAGTTGCAGGTCTGATCAGCATCAGTGAAAACACCTACAGCAGTGTAGAATGTCTTCAAACTTCACCTTTCCTCATGGTTTCCTTTATGGTATTGGCATTTGATTTTCCATTTCATTATTGTATATTCAATCTTCATATTTAGAGACATTTCTATGATCTGCATTGCTACAGCTGTGACAAGATAATGTCAAGGGTAATGCTCCAACCAGTCACAGTTGAGATTTACTCACATCAAGGGCGTTGCAATTTAGTCATTATATTGTATCATTTGATTTATGTTGCAAACATATTTGTAACCCCTAGATGGTTTACCGCCAGTGTGGAGGAATAAACAATAATTGTCTTTCTTGTTTAACCCACTGGATAAGTGGAGTATTCCCACTGCATGGGTGGATGTCTGTTGTTAGCAGAAGATTGCATTTCATTTCATTGATAGTTTGATTGTTAACCCAAAGCACTGTATGCTCTCACCTCACCCATCTTGGCAACTTAGTGATTAGAAAGTGTGGAGGTTATCTATTAGTTGCATACATTGTTGTGCTAACCCTGCTGTGATATCATTGTATTAAATTTGAAAAAAAAAATTGGGTAGCTTATTACAATGGTATCAGAGCTGGTGATCTTGCCAGTCTGTTGGGTTGCTTCTCAATCTTGATAGATCTTCAAGTGTGAGTCGAATTTTCAGCCTTGCATGTGGGTGACCAGCACTTGCATGTGTATTCAGTGTTTGGCAGTTTAAGGTTTTTGAGCAGTGTATGTGAGATCATGGCATCTCTCATAGGGAGAAGAATTGAGACAGATGTCTTGATTGATTCTCTTAGGCAAAGTCAGGATGAATTAGAAAGAGCAGTTCAAGAGAAGTTGGATCAAAAGAAGTATGATCAAGAGGCCACAAACATTATTGATGAGTACCACGGTCTTTCAGATGATTTTAAGCATCAAATTTCATGGGATGCTTTCTTGGAAATAATCAAAGAGGGGGGTCCTGACAAAAAGGGCCTTATAGAATACATTCGAAGGAAGAGGAAGGAAGAGGAGAAGGAGAAAATGTCTTTACGGAAGCCCGAGTTGCCTTCCCCAATGGCAAGGACCAAGAACTATACCCAGACAACCCCTTCCAGCCAACAGAATAAGAACTCTCTCACTTCGAGAAAGAAATAGGGCAGCAAAAATGAACTCAGAAGAAGAAATCTTTGTTTTCTATGCAAAGATTCTTGGGAGCCTAACCACCAATGCAAGAACAAAGAAGATGAACCAACAACTTTCATCACATTTTCTTTCCTTCCAGATGATGTGGAATCCAATAAAGGAGATGATGAAGTCCTGATAGCTGAAAAAAATGAGTCTGAGCCTCTATATGATGAAGACAAGGTCACAAATCAAGAGGTATGCATAGAGGAGCTAGCTGATTTGGAAAAGACTACAGCAAAAATTAGTGAAGCTAAGCTTTGTTTTGATGAAGTTAATGAGCCTGGAGTGTTGGACTTTACAAGTCCTTCATTTGATGAAGACCTTGAAGATGCCACTACATTTGAGGAGTTAAAGATGATTGATAGATTGCTAGAAGGTGACTTTGCAAGCGAGCCTGAGAGCATTGAAGCAGAAAGTCTTGATGAGTGCATGAAGAAACATGTATCTACGACAGCCCAACAAGTTGATGCTGCTGAAATTTTCAGGATAGCACGTAATGAGGAGTATCTTCACCATGCATGTGAAGGTAATTCAGATTATGAGTGGGAAATTTCCATGCCAAGTGAAGAACTGATTGATTCCTCAAAGATCCAGGATGAAGAGTATGCTGATGAAAACTTTAAATCAGCCATTGGTGATGAATTTGATGTTGCCATAACATTGGATCATAGTGACGAAGAAGAAGATTCATTTCCCTTGCAAATTGAAGAACCCAGTGTCCTTTCAGAAGAGTCAATTGATGAGCATGTTGTTGGGAAGCTTATTGAAAGCTTTAGATCAACCTTTATTGTTGATGCAACATCGGATTTCAAGAATCAGTTGTTGGTCACTGAAGATAAGGTTGTGCAATCTTTAACACACTTGGATAGCATACATAAGTTTGTTGAAGATCATATTTGGAGGGCCCAAGTTGAAAGGAGACAAATGGGTATGGAAAGAGGATCTTCACTTGAAGATTGGTGTGTAGTCAAAGAGGCTCTAGAAACTGTGAAATCCAATTATTTGAACCTTCTTTCTAATAGAGATCATGTTCTTGAGTTTGTTGGTTGAGCCTATAATGCATTGAAGAAAAGAGAGGTTGAAGTTGATAAGCTTACATCTAAGCTTAAATCAACTATGAATTCCTTAGAGAGTACCCAAATGGCTCTCTTAGAAGTTGAAAATCAGCTTGACAATGTACATCAATTTAGGGAGCAAGATAGAGTTGCTAGAACAAATGAAATCAAGTTGGTAACTAAAGAGCTTAATTTGTTCCAAGAGGGTTTTGACTTAGGACAATCTCCTAAGTATGATGGTGCAGATTTGGAACAAAATGATGATCTATCTGAACATGGAGGTGAAAACAACATCCAATCATTTGATAAATCTTTTTTTATGATAGAAGTTGATTTAACTCAGGATAATCCACTCCTCATGTTGAATGATGAGGACCAATCTGATGTAAGTAACTTAGAGGAGGACAGTAACAGGATATGGGATCCTGGTGAAGTGCACTCATGGGATGTTAATTTGTACAAAAGCTTCATCAACTTGAAGTTATCATCAGTTGTTGAAGTTTGGCATGAGACCAAGAAATGCAATGAGTTAAGTGCAATAATGGCATACTTTCATAATAGAGTTTATCCTCAGGGTTCTGTGGAGGATAGTGGTGTTGGTAAGAATGATTCATGGATGATTTGGGAGTCAAATTTTTGTCCTGGAGCTGCTGTCCATCATCCAATCAACCATCATAAATGTTCATTTGCATACATAATGATGGATTGGAGAGAAATTTTGGTTATGACCTTGGTATATTTTGGTTGTAGATGGCCTAAATGTCTTGTTGTTTTCAAAAGATTTCAGATTTTCAAGAGATTATTTCTAATTTCTGCAGCCATGAGATTGATCTTTTTGTTGTTTTTAGCTCTTTATGGGAGGATGACAGAAGGGTTCAGCTAGAAAGGACAGGTGTTTCAGCTAATATTGCTCTTTTGATTGGTGAAAACCAGGTGGTTCATGGCTGTTCGGAGTAATCTTCAGCTTGTGTCCAAGCTGATATGTATAATTGTATCGATGATTGCTAACTCTTTCATTTTCGGGCTTAATGATGATACAAATGATTGGGATCCAAAAAGATGCGTGATTGAAAGAATGTTTCATAGTTGTAAGCAGAATACCAGCTATGCAATCCATAGTTATATCAGAGTAGCGCAGCAGAAGTGGTGTGAAGCATTCTTGAGATTGATTTGGGATCCAGGTATATTGTTGCTAATCAGGCAGGTATCCCTATTGGAGGATATGTATTGCTTGAGGACAAGCAATCTTAAACGGGGAAGACTTATTATGTCCCCATTTGGCGTTTAGCCAAGTTTGTGACCAATAGCCTATTCCCTTGAGCTTCGATAGGCTATCTGGGTTGGTTAGGGAGCTCTGTTTGTTGTGAAGAGCACAGGTTCAGTTTTGTGATGTTTTGCCTTGGCTTTGACCTCAAGATGTCTCGGGATGGTTGTACAACTTTCAAATGTTTGATCAAGCTTTTAGATTGCTCTCCAAGATTCTTGGAGGAGCCGTTTATTTATAGTAAGTCACCCAGATGACATCGTTCTTCATCCCAAACATCATAGAAGGCAATAGTATGAATTATTTTGTAGTCCGCTTAAGTTTGGGATTTTCCGCAAAGTTGGGTGGTTTAATGAGCTATTTAATTATTATTTTCACTTAAGTCTCCTAAGGGTGAAAATAAATAAAAAGTAACTAAGTGTTATAGCTCATTGGAAAGGTAATTAAGTGTTTTTAATGATAGACACTTAAAAAGGGGGCCTCATATATGATTTATTATTATTATTATTTCAAAAAAGGTCTTTTTGAGAGAAGAAATATGAAGAGTTAAAAGGAAAATAATGATTTATTCCTCTCAAAAAGTTACAAAGGGGGAATGAGAGCTCATTTGAAGGGAGACTTTTGATTTGGTATTGTTACTCTACCGGATTGAACCTGAGTGTTCTTCCATTTTTCCTTCTTGAGGACGAAAACCCTCTTGAAGATGATTAGTTTCAGTGGTGAGATATCCACCGTAGTTGGTAATGGTGATTTCATACGGGAATCACATGGTGCTTTCATGGTTTGTGGAGTTTGTTTAGTTTTTGTTTGAATATGATTTTGATCTTTGGGGTTCGATTATACTGGCGATTTTTCCTAATAATGTTTGGAGTTTTGTGAAGGACAAGGATTCCCTAAGCAGTCATACATGCAGGCTGGAATGTGCAAAGGAGCGATCTGAGTTTATGAAGTTTACAAAGATACATTGTTCTGGAAAATGATTGGATATTATGTGCTATGTTGGAAAGCTTATTTTCAGACTCCTATTCAGTGAATGCGATGCAGATTTTGTGTCTTTTTTGCCCAGCCGAACCTACAGCAGTGCCGTACAAGGGGATACTAGGGCGATTCATGTTTATGCCTGATCATTGCATGACTTTCTTCTAATCTTGTTTGGAGACTGTGCTTTTCTCATTGGCGCTTTCTTCCATGCTATTTCTTGAGAGTTTGTTGCTGGTTAAGATTGGCATTGGGCTGTCTGTACCCTCCCTGAAGCCGTACAGGCCTGACTTGAGACGTGGAGGTATTGGGAGTGATTCACTCCATTCTTTGGTGACTGTGATTTTATATGGAGTCGCCAAGATAGAAGATTGTTTTAGCTCTGTTTCTTGGTGAAGAAATAGTTAGAATGGGACTGTTTAATGTGTATGCAGGGTGCTGTCACAGAGTTATCAGAATTACAAATGCATCATCAGCAGTATGAAAAAAGGGGGCTCTAATCTGAAAGTTCTTCATCCATTTCCTGTTTGGGGTTGTTTGGGAGTACTTTGTGTAGCAGTATGAAAAAAGGGGGCTCTAATCTGAAAGTTCTTCATCCATTTCCTGTTTGGGGTTGTTTGGGAGTACTTTGTGTAGTCTACATAAGATTCCATTCTTCATGCATGTGTTTCTATACTATAATTTGTGTTGCAACAGTCTGGGGTTTCCTATAACAGAATTTTAGTTCCAGTAGATGCTAATGCTATATGTAAGGGTTGAGCATAGATTTTGGGGTTTTGGATCTGATCTGATGTATATGCACAAGGGCTAGAACAGAGTATGGGGTTTGAACTTGAACATGAGTTTTATATTGCTGCTATAAAGTTGCAGGTCTGATCAGCATCAGTGAAAACACCTACAGCAGTGTATAATGTCTTCAAACTTCACCTTTCCTCATGGTTTCCTTTATGGTATTGGCATTTGATTTTCCAGTTCATTATTGTATACTCAATCTTTATACTAAGTTGCCGAATCGTCCTCCTTGAGCGCCCGATTCCGGGTACGAAACGTCTTGGAATCGGAATCATGTCTGATTCACCTGTGGAATCCCTAAAAAGTCTTTTTTTTTTACTTTTTTCAATGGATTGTATTTGCTTTTAATTCTACTTTCCCCATTCGAAGTCATTTCCGCCGCTAGTAGACCACATTTCCGCCAGACGCTAGACCGGAGACCACATTTCCGCCATTTCTGTGACGTTATTTGCAGCCGCAGGTAGCAGACTTATTCGCCAAGGTTATTCGCCTCCAAGCTTATTCGCCTCCGCCAGAGCTATTCGCCTTCCCAACGAACGCGTTCAAGTAAGCAGAGAAATTCAAAATGCAAAGGTTTAAACTTTAATAGTATTTATAAAGGTTTTTAATATTTAAATTTTTAATATTTATTGATATTGTTTAGGGTTCCCGTTTTATATTTAATAATACTAATCATTATTGAAGTTCATCTATTATAATATTATTTAATAATTTATTAATTTATTATTATTAATAATATAATATATTATTTAAGTTTTTAACATTAAAAATTAAAAATATCAATATGATAAATATTAAAATATTTCATATATAATCATAATAAATATTAAATCACGGTATACTCATTATTAAATCTTAGATCTATATTAAATTTAATTTTTTATTTTTATACTATATAATAGCTTAAAATTTTAATTTATAATGTATATAAATAAAATTAATAAATAATAAATATTAAACATGTAACTATATTTTAATTTTTAATCAGAAATTTATATTAATAAATTAATATTTAATAATTATAATATTATTATATCTTAATATTTTAATTTATTTGTATATTTTTTAATATTATTAATTTATTATATATATTTTAATTTTTTATATGTTTTTGTATAGACGTACCCAAAACGTACCCAAACCCCCTTCAAAAAAATTGTCGTATCGGCGTACCGGAATCACGTACCCGTACCCGTGCCCGATTCCAATTCGGCAACTTAGTCTTTATATTTAGAGACATTTCTATGATCTGCATTGCTACAACTATGACAAAATAATGTCAAGGGTAATGCTCCAACCAATCACAGTTGAGATTTACTCACATCAGGGGTGTTGCAATTTAGTCATTATATTGTTATCATTTGATTTATGTTGCAAACATATTTGTAACCCCGGGATGGTTTACCGCCAGTGTGGAAGAATAAACAATAATTGTCTTTCCTGTTTCACCCACTGGATAAGTGGAGTATTCTCACTGCATAAGTGAATACCTATTGTTAGCAGAAGATTGTATTCATTTCATTGCATAGTTTTGATTGTTAAGCCAAAGCACTGTATGCTCTCACCTCGCCCATCTTGGGAACTTGGTGATCAGAAAGTGTGGAGGTTATCTATTAGTTGCATACATTGTTGTGCTAACCCTGCTGTGATATCATTGTATTAAATTTGACAAAAAATTCTGGTTAGCTTATTAGTTATTACACTTTTTTGTCATGTCCCCATATTAAAGCCTTGTTTAAATTGAAGATTTAAACAATATATTTAATTACACATAAATATTAATAATTAAATATTAATAAGTTATATAATATATTATCATATTATATGAATATAAATATCAAATATTATTATTATTATACTCATAAGATATTAATAGATATAAATATTATTATAATATATATTATTAATATGAATTAATTAATTAAATAATATATATATTATATATTAATATTATAAGTGACTAGATATTAAATATAAGAGGGGACCAATGTATGTGACTCTTTGAAGAGTCACTATTCTTCGTAAGAGGCATAATGGAACATATATAATATAAATAGCAGCAGTGAGGAATGAAGGGGATCAGATTTGGGATATAAGAAAATAAGGAAGTCAAAAGTAAGCAAACACAAGTCTTCAAATATGAAAGTCAGAAAGTATGGAATAACAACGATGAGTCGGCAAGGATAAAACAGTCAGCAATTATGGGTAGCGATTATCATATAGCTTGCATTTAATTTAAGAGGAAGTATTATAAATATATGGAAAATAAATAAAAAAAGGAATATCGGCATTATAAATAAATATAATTAAATCCGCATTATATATATATTCTTGAGTCATAAGTAGGAAAGATATCATAAATACATATAGGGAGGAATTATTCAATAAAATATATATATATATACAATAATATTAATAACATATATAATAATATAATATAGAGATATTATTAATATTATAACAAATACTATAATATATAAATATTAAATAATAGGTGAAAGAGAATAAAATCAAGTGAGCAAATTCAACAAGACAAGCAGCATAAAGAGGTAAGTACACTTTCCTTATTAATAGGTTAGGCGAAATAAATGTTGTAGAAGAATAATATGAATATAAATAAATGAAGATTGCTCATATCAGCATAATAATAATTGGAATATATTACCATCAATGATGTATATACATTCATTCTCTATAAGTATGCATATAGAATAGGTATAATAATATGAGAATAAATAGGAGTGTAGAAATGAGGTAAATCTGCATACATATATGAATGGAATATGGATATAGATGTGAACATTGTTAAATTGAATACAATGAAATGAATGTTGTAATTCAATGAATGTGATAGCTAAAATCCTTAGACAATTAAGTGTATGAACAAACGATAAGTTGGAAACATTACATATGGACATGAATATACAACTTAAATATGGATGAATAATGATTATATTGTTAATATGATGAAGTGAAAAGAAAATGAAACTCTAATGTTCTCTTTTGTGAGTTGAATTGTGCAAGGTCAAAGAAAAAATCAGGACTCACTAGAAGGGGACATTACAAGTGGTATCAGAGCCAGGCCAGGCTAGGAGCCCCAAGCACACGAGAGGTGTGGCTTAAGGGGGGGTGTTGGTGTAAGCCACACCCGGACCGACGATGGACTGGTCCAAGAGGGGCCAGTAGCTCAGTGGTAGAGCACTCCAGCAGCAAATGGAAGGTCCGGACCGACGATGGACTGGTCCAAGAGGGGCCAATAGCTCAGTGGTAGAGCACTCCAGCAGCAAATGGAAGGTCCTAGGTTCGAGTCCTAGCTGGTCCATGTCTCAACATGGTTCCAAGAGGGGCCAGTAGCTCAGTAGTAGGGCACTCCAGCAGCAAATGGAAGGTCCTAGGTTCGAGTCCTAGCTGGTCCATGTCTCAACCAGCTAGGACTCGAACCTAGGACCTTCCATTTGCTGCTAGAGTGCTCTACCACTAAGCTACTGGCCCCTCTTGGACCAGTCCATCGTCGGTCCGGGTGTGGCTTACACCAACACCCCCCTTAAGCCACACCTCTCGTGTGCTTGGGGCTCCTAGCCTGGGCCTGGCTCTGATACCATGTTGAGACATGGACCAACTAGGACTCGAACCTAGGACCTTCCATATGCTGCTAGAGTGCTCTACCACTAAGCTATTGGCCCCTCTTGGACCAGTCCATCTTCGGTCCGGGTGTGGCTTATTTCCAACACCAACACCCCCCCTTAAGCCACACCTCTCGTGTGCTTGGGGCTCCTAGCCTGGGCCTGGCTCTGATACCATGTTGAGACATGGACCAGCTAGGACTCGAACCTAGGACCTTCCATTTGCTGCTGGAGTGCTCTACCACTGAGCAACTGGCCCCTCTTGGACCAGTCCATCGTCGGTCCAGGTGTGGCTTACACCAACACCCCCCCTTAAGCCAAACCTCTCGTATGCTTGGGGCTCCTAGCCTGGCCTGGCTCTGATACCACTTGTAATGTCCCCTTCTAGTGAGTCCGATTTTTTCTTTGACCTTGCACAATTCAACTCACAAAAGAGAACATTAGAGTTTCATTTTCTTTTCACTTCATCATATTAACAATATAATCATTATTCATCCATATTTAAGTTGTATATTCATGTCCATATATAATGTTTCCAACTTATCGTTTGTTCATACACTTAATTGTCTAAGGATTTTAGCTATCACATTCATTGAATTACAACATTCATTTCATTGTATTCAATTTAACAATGTTCACATCTATATCCATATTCCATTCATATATGTATGCAAATTTACCTCATTTCTACACTCCTATTTATTCTCATATTATTATACCTATTCTATATGCATACTATAGAGAATGAATGTATATACATCATTGATGGTAATATATTCCAATTATTATTATGCTGATATGAGCAATCTTCATTTATTTATATTCATATTATTCTTCTACAACATTTATTTCGCCTAACCTATTAATAAGTAAAGTGTACTCACCTCTTTATGCTGCTTGTCTTGTTGAATCTGCTCACTTGATTTTATTCTCTTTCACCTATTATTTAATATTTATATATTATAGTATTTGTTATAATATTAATAATATCTCTATATTATATTATTATATATGTTATTAATATTATTGTATATATATATATTTTATTGAATAATTCCTCCCTATATGTATTTATGATATCTTTCCTACTTATGACTCAAGAATATATATATAATGCGGATTTAATTATATTTATTTATAATGCCGATATTCCTTTTTTTATTTATTTTCCATATATTTATAATACTTCCTCTTAAATTAAATGCAAGCTATATGATAATCGCTACCCATAATTGCTGACAGTTTTATCCTTGCTGACTCATCGTTGTTATTCCATACTTTCTGACTTTCATATTTGAAGACTTCTGTTTGCTTACTTTAGACTTTCTTATTTTCTTATATCCCAAATCTGATCCCCTTCATTCCTCGCTGCTGCTATTTATATTATATATGTTCCATTATGCCTCTTACGAAGAATAGTGACTCTTCAAAGAGTCACATACATTGGTCCCCTCTTATATTTAATATCTAGTCACTTATAATATTAATATATAATATATATATTATTTAATTAATTAATTCATATTAATAATATATATTATAATAATATTTATATCTATTAATATCTTATGAGTATAATAATAATAATATTTGATATTTATATTCATGTAATATGATAATATATTATATAACTTATTAATATTTAATTATTAATATTTATGTGTAATTAAATATATTATTTAAATCTTCAATTTAAACAAGGCTTTAATATGGGGACATGACATTTTTCCCATGGGTATGAGCACAAGACCGGTAATAGCTCATCTCACAAGGAAGATTTTATAGATTTTATGAATGACAGCTAATTCTAAATGCAACAACACCACCTTACTACTGGCTAAAAGCTGAAAGCAGGCATTCAATGCACACAATATTTTGAAGAAAAACTTTGATAAACAATCCAAAAAATTGAAAAGCTTTATTGTTTCCAAAATTACAACCTAGAGAAATAGATAGCATCAATAGAAATCTTGATGCTATTATCTATTCGATTCAATTAATGAAATTACAAACACAACACATGAAATCCAAATTGAATGATAACTTCAGCAGCATAAGCGTAGCATCAACTATCATTATGAATTCTTATGCTCCAAGCACTTATTTATAAGGTTATAAAATACATAATTTTGGGGAAAAAAGCACCTATCTTTAAATAAAAATGCATAAACCCACTGAAAAGAGGAAAGAAAGAACTTTAAAGCAAAAAACTATTTTAAACAAAGAATAAATAAAAGCTAACTAAAAGCAACCTAAACATAGGCCCTCAACCCTGTGTCCAAAAATAGGACCTCTGATGAAAACAACTACTAAAAATAGCAGTATGATCTTCTCTATGATTATGATGTAGCTCCTTGCTTTCAAATAGAATGGATCTTTTGAAGAAATCTGGAACCATAGGTTTTGTTGTTGACAAACTTGCAAAAACTTTCCCCTTTTGCATAACATTTTCACCCTGAAACCCTAACTGTTTGATCAAACCTGCATACTCAGAACTGCTGCCTAGTCTTTTGACAAGGCTGAAAAACATTGTTGAAACCAAAGGATGGCCGTATGCAAAACCCTAGCCTCACACTTGATGAAAATGATCGATCAAATATGCAAAAAAGTTTAACACAAATGGCTGCAAAACTGCTGTTATATCCTCTTTCAAACAGCTGTAAACTGTCACTTGCAAACTATGGAGAAACCTTGGAATTTTTTAATTTTTACCATGAATATGTAATACAACATAAACCCTAGGTGCCTGGAACAACATGCCGATATACCTTATCCAAATGGCTTAACTTGCCCTGAAACAATAAGGTTTTTGATCACCAAACATCAATATAAACCCTAAGCGATTGAACCCATGATTGACTGTATCAACAAAACCCTAGCGCTGAATGTTGATGTGGTGCCTTTGTTTGGATAAAAGAGTTCCACAAACTGCAAACCCAAATGCCACAAGAACAAATCCTTGATGACACCTTGAGTCCTTGAAGAGTTATACTACTCCAAACACCAATGTCACCCTAGAAAAAGTTGACAAACTGATTGGTAGAGATGCAAACACTCTATGACACACCTCCTCAAATAGATGAACCTTCCTACATAGCAAGCCCTGTCAAAGTCTGCCAAGCACGCTTCTAAAAGGATTAAACCACATGAAACTAGCACATTGATGCTTAGCACACTCCTAGATTAAGGAAACCACTTAAATTTTAGTCTTATGTTGCAAAGCGCACTTCAAGAGGATGTTTGCCACTTAAAAGTGGGCATACTCATCTCAAGCACACTTTTCTACCTTCCCTCCTACTAAACCCTTGTCATAAATTGCCTAGGCATGCTCCTCTCCTGTTATTGTCATTTAATATTTACAAATTCTCATCAGGTGCTCTTCTTAACTATCTTATCCACTCAAGCATGGCACAAATCACCTAGGAGTGCTTTTCACTTGTATTCGCCACTTAAAAATGGATCACACGTGGCAAGGCACACTCCATGACGGTTTCAGCCATTTAAGCATTGGTTTGATCCTCCTAGGTGCACTCTATCCCTACCATTGCCACTTACACTTGTCAAATACATGTCTAACACATTCCAAATGAGATAAACATATGACTAAAAACCTGCAAGTGCACTCCTGGTTTATCTTAGCCACTTAAAACACTGGCAATCACTTGTCTGGAATGCTTCTAAACTCTCTCTATCACTAAACACTACTTCTCATCAACAAGGTGTGTTTCTCTAATCTCCTTGACACTCAAACTTGTGCAAACCAATGCTAGGCACATTCCTCCTCGCCAATTCTTCAACACCTATACCAATTTTGTGATCTTAGACTGCCTTTTGACATGGCTTGCCTTTCATTCATGGCTCAACCAACGAACAAGACAACTTTACAAATGCCAACCCTTTCTCAAAACGAAGCAAGCAACAAATATATCAAGGATAAGTCATGACATAGGGATTCTATATGCAACACTTCACCAAACAAACAAAACAAAACATGTAAGGAGGACTGTCATGCCCATTTTTAACCGTTGACAAACGCCACAAAAACACAACCAAAATTTCTTTTAACAAGCATCATTAAAAATCGCAATGTGACACACACACGTAGGTGTAATACTCAAAGAACCTTAAACAATTACTATAATTCATTAATGGAACTCCAATCTAAGGTTAGTATTCTTTATCATAACCAATTATTAAAGGATCTGCTAATTGTAAGTTATTAATGACAATGGGGTAAGATTTGTTTATTTGCAATTTTATGAAGTCCCACTTCCTACTTTCATCAATCTACATCTCACAAGGACTTTCACACTAAAAGTTTTGTAGGAGTGCAACACACTACTTGGTTGTTCAGCAATTTAGATGTTGTGTTGCAAGTAAACTCTTAACTGATTTAAGTTCCCACATTTTAAAGGCTATCTTTCCACAAAAAGAGTACCTCACAAGCACTAACCAAATGGCTGTGACATGCCTTGCAAATACTTTGTAGATAAAACAATTGGATGAGGATCACAAGATTGAAATTCTAAAATCAATGTTATGGAAATGATAATTCAGATAGAGGGCATAACCTGCTTAGATAAGAAAAGTACACTCCTCAATATCATCTTATAGATATATTTTGGTCACTTGATTTCACCTATGAAGAACGTGCACTATACAAGCTCAACTTGTCTAAATAAACTAAATGCTGCATATGTGCATAATCAATTGCACTATCCTATCCTTGTGTTTAAGTGTATGCTATCTCTGAGTGAAAGGCATAAGCTGGTATAAAAATGATCATGAACAATTAGTCAGTTCTTTTGCGAAAAAACTCTAAATGGAATTCTATTTATCCATATCTGAAATGGAATAGCTATTATATTTCCAAATGAAGGCTGGTTGAAGATACAAGATTTATGCTCCCATTACAAATCTATTAACAAGATTTATGCTCCCATTACAAATCTATTCACAAGAACAGTTTTCTACCTGATACATATTTTCGAATCAAGCAACAAAGTTTGTCCATCCCATCCAGAAGAAAACCAATAGTTGGATCACTTGCATCCTGTTATCACAAAGTAATTAATTTTACTTTTTGAACAAAACTGCATTCAAACCTTTCAACACTCTGTTGAATTTGTCTCTTGTTCAAAACTTTACCATGCAAATGCAAATCACCATCATAAGTGACCACCTATTTCGAAGAAAATTAAACACAATAAATAAATACACTGTACAAAACCACTTACTATCTCCACAGATACAGTGCGCATGGATTTGGATTTCACTGACACAACACCAATGTGTTGGAAGTACCACATAACCTCAGAGCGAGCCAGAGCTAAAGCTGAAAAAACCATCTGAGAAAACACAAAAGTATAAATACTTGAAAGCATATCCAACACAAAGGTAGTAGGAGAATTAATGCAACTAAATAAACAGCAAGAAATCATGAAGGAAGATAAAATAGCCTATCAACGTACAGAAGCAATGTCAGAATTACAATGTGCATCATGCTATTCTCAAAAAATGGCCCTTGCAGTAAAGAAACTAATGCAGAGTTCAAATAAAAATTAATTTTAAGCGATAGAATAGAGTAGCATAAAAGGGTACCCACTTTGTTTCCTATAAGAAGCATAGTCTTCTAACATATTATTTAGGAGCTCAATAAGTATTGGGTTTCCTTTCCTGTGACATAGCATCATTTGTTTCCATTACAATATCTAGGAATAATCAGTACTAAGTATAAAGGAACTTTATATATAGCAATCTTTTCACAGAGTCTTGCATTGCATAGCACACAGAATAAAGCAGACTTCAGGAACTTAAAAACGAAAAAAAAAAGGATCTGGATACAAACTAGTCAGGTGCAGTTGAAAATTTTATGTTTCAGCACAGGAAATTTTCTTTCTTTTTTTTTTTGGGTTGTGTGTGTCTGTGTCTGTGTCTGTGTCTGTGTCTGTGCCTCTGTGTGTGTATGTCTACCATAGTTAAAAGACTCGCCCAGACTCCACAAGTCCTGAGGCGAGCAGGCCTGGGTGACTCACAGAGACCCAGACTCGGCAAAGACTTGGCTCCCTTCACAACTGGTCACACTGATTGTAGAAAACCCTAAAAACTTGCCATCCCTTCTGCCAGTGACTGGAAATGATGCCCTTCCCATGCGGACCTCCAAATGCGACTGCAAAAAATGAGTGGCAAGTCCAAGTCTGAGTCAAAAATCAGCCAAAGGAGTCTGAGCCACTCCGAGTCTTGTAACACTGATGTCTACACACACAAACATATGATATTTACAATTCTTCAGTGATTTATCAATCCGACACATTGTAGGTTGCATTGGTTCAAAAATCACAGAAAATCAGATATAGATTCATTGGTATATGATGATTAACCAAAAAACATGCACATGATACATGTATCATTATTGTGTGCCAATCACTGATAATCAAATCATAAACATTAAAAAACATTTATAAAATTTATTTTTTAAAACTAAGAAAACAAACACCAATAAGATGATTATCATCCAAGCTAATTAGAATAATATTACATAAATAGTCATATAAATATGTCTCTGAGAATGGCATACAATGTTGTAATAACCACCCTAGTTTTTTTTTAAAATTTTGAGATTTTAACTAGAAGTAAAATGCTAACATGCAATCTCCTCAACACCTTCTGATCACCCAGATCCCGAGATGTGCAATATGAGAGCATATAGTGCGTTGGATTCACACAACTATCCAATGCAACTACATAAACTGCGCAATACAAAGCTCACTGCAACCACTAGGTGGCCACACCATCGACAATTTGAGCTTATTCAGCAAAGTGGTCGATGCCATAGAAGCAGAAATCGCCAAAAAATTGCAATTTTTTGTAAAAATTGCGAATCACCACATTAGGCGATTTTTTACCCCCAAAAAATTGGGATTTTAATATAAATCACGCTCAACAGTGTTTTATCCGGATTTTCGCATAATTAGCAGGCATCTAGGATTTTCATCCTTTCGTTTCTAGGGTTTTTATCATTTCGTTTCTAGCAGGTGCCTAGGGTTTTCATCATCTTTCTGCGCTTTCTGTATTCGTAAATACCAATACTTAGCACCCATAGGAGGTTCAAGGAATATGCAATATTTAAATGACATGAGACTGTTCCTTACACGATTTTTTCCCGGCGTGAGAACAACCGACAGTTTAGAAAATCTTCCGACGTGAATTTTTTTACAGCATGAGAACAACTGACGAGTTTACAAAATCTTCCAACGTAAATGTTTTTACAGCGTGAGACAATTTTCCGAGCACTATAATGCTCACATATAAAAGCCTAATCGGCTAATTAATAATATATTTTCATACAATATTATTAATATTAAATATATAATATATTATTAGTATTTAGTATTTATTTATTCTATTTATAATATTTATATAATTTATAATATTATAATATAATATTTGTCATTAATCTATATATATATATATATATATATATATACATATATATATTATAATAATATAATACTATAAATATTATTATATTTTAATATTATATTATTAATAGTTGTATATTATAATATTAAAATATAATATTTATTATTCTATTATAATATTTTTATCATTGATATAATATTATATAATATTAACATTATTAATATATAATATATTATTTATATTTATTATTCTATAATATTATAATATAATATTTATATCATTAATCTATATTTTTCTACATTAATATATTATAATAATATATTATTATTAATATTTATTATAAATATAATAATATATTATAAATATTATTATATTTATATTATATTATTAATAGTTATATATTATAATAGTAAAATATAATATTTATTATTCTATTATAAAATTCATATCTTTTAAAAAACAACAAGGTTTCCTCTCCTTTTTATATTTTTCTACGTTTTTGGGAGATCCGATTTTTTCACGATTTTTTCACATTTTTTAAAAAAATCTTATACTTTTGATTTGCCAATTTTTTCCCCAAAAGATTTTTGCTGCTATGGTTGATGCAACACAAATTATCACACTAGGCAGTAGAGCCAACCACAATTGCACTTGTACAGAATGAAGGCATGCAAGGCAGCAAGCCAACCTAATCTACACCTCTTCGGCGGACAGTGTGCATGCAAGCTACTGGCAAATTGTCTAAACTTGTTCAAACCAAAATGGTTGAGATAGCATGTTTGTCCATCCCAAAGGGGACTGAAAGAAAATGCTATAATGACTGGTGGTAAACCATTCAGTTTTTACAATCATGTAATGCATAAATGCAAGCCACCGGCGGCACTACCATCTCAGGTATTACAAACAATCAATTTTGCAACTGGTGAATGATATTACAAACATTAAAAAGCTGCAATATGATTATTATATTCTGAATTTATATCAGACTGTTGCAACACATCATAATCACTAAAATCTCATTGAAAACATAAAGGAAACAAGCTGAAATCATCATCTACTGAAAGCACATAAAGTATACCACAAGTAGAAGCCATCATACTGAGTTTGGAAGGTCTAGTTGGAGCTGATACCACTGAAAACACTGTTGTTGCAGTACTAATACACTGTTGCAGCATTGATAAAACCCCTACAGCAGATCCAAAACAATTCATAAAACCCCAAACACCATGAAGTTCACCTCCAAACACATACCAACTGCATCTTTGATCTTCGGCGCCACCCAACAAGAAAAATAACAATGATAGAGGGGTGTTTAGTCCCCTAACCCTCACACACCTCTTTCCCGCAGTACGGCCAAGTACAAGAAGGTACGGCCAGCATAAAATCCTTCTTTTCTCACCCAAACTCAACTCCAAAATTACCTTAAAGCAAGCAGCCGGGTCTGAAATAAACATTCAGCGCATTAAGAGAGATTAGAAACACTGAAATCATCATTTACTCATTGCCAAAGGATTAGCAACTTGCTAAAATGGTACGGCCCAACATGGAATTTCAAACTTCACACATAAACCACACAGCATCAGTCTTTTTCTCACCAAAATAATCTCCAAACCAGCATAACATCAAACCCAAAGGAAAAAAGCTTCATAACACATCAAAATCCTCCATTGCAACGCAAGTGTGATTCCTGGATCAAACCACCACAACCAACTAGGGAGGTTTTCGTCCTTGAAACCAGTATTTCAAGAGAGTTTTCGTCCTCAAGAAAATGGCAAAATAACACAAGTTCTCTCGATTACAGAAGCAAAAATTTCATTAGTAACCTCAACAATGAGCTCCAATCCTCCTTTTATAACTTTTTGGAGCAAATAAAATATTATATTTTCCCCTTTTTGCTCCAAAAACTCCATTTTGAAAATAAATAATAAACTTATTTTCAAAATAATAATTCTTTTTCATAAGTCAAGTCCCCCATGTGCCTAGCACCCTTGTTTGCACAGCTTAAAATCCTTTCCAATGAATAGTTACACACATAGTTGCCTTTTGAATAAAGTCTTTTTAGACAACTTTAGTAATAACCATTTAATTATTAAATTATCCACCCAAGAGGAAAGCATCTGAATAAATCAAATACGAAATTATAATCATACCATAACGCTCCTGAGGGTTAAGGATGATGACCTGAACCAACTTGGCATCAATATAAAAATATCTTGCTTCTCCAAGAAGTGTGGAGAGCTCCCAGAAGGGCGGAATTGCATTCTGAAAGAAGCATGGGACTCATCAAGATCCCCTGAACTCACTACCACTATCAGAAATCCAACCTAACTAATCATGTGTTCTCCAAGAAATGTGGAGTACTCTCAAAGAGATAGAATCACACTCGGAAAGTGTCATTGGGCTCATGATGGCTTCCTGAACTCATTGCCATGAATAATACTACTGCTAGAACAATCCTGTGCTCTCCAAGAAAGCTGGAGTTCTCCTTTACACCACTAATTAGCCAACGGGAAAACTCGAAAATAGGCTAATTGTTCACAAACAGGTTATGTGCAAAATGGGGACATTACAAATGTGTACCCTGAATATGATGTATAATGATGAAATGTTACCATAAACCTAAAATGACAAAAAATATTTGAGAATGCTTTGCTCTTCCTTGATTGAAGATCAGCATTGTGAAAGTAATTTTTCTGCTCTCCCTTCAGATTTTTGACATTCTAGGAAATACATCTTTTATTCTAACCACAATAATTCATATGAGAAAGGAATATTCCTTTCTCGGATCCATTCTGAATCCAAAAACTATTAAACAATATTCCAATTTCATTTTTTGGAAAATTTATTCCGCCGATATGAACATCTATAAGGTCAAATACTACAGATTGTTGCCCACAGCTAGTTTGATCACATGATCCACTTATCATTATGGTGATATGTAATGTCCCTTTTTAAATTTTCCTTATTTTCTTTAAATATAATAAACCCTAGCTCAAAATAATAGTTGCACAATTAATTATAAATATGAAATCAACCTAAAAATTTTAGTTTAACAGTTTATTTAAAATTCAGATTTTATGCTTAGAATATATCTCCGAAAAAATAGAACTCATCCTTTGTATCTGCTGTTAATCTTCCTCAAATCTACAGTGATCTATCTTCTTTAGAATGCCTTTGAAATGTCTTTGAGTCTCCCTACATCAGGGATTTTCATCCACTAACTCAGCAATGGAGATTAAGGGTTTTCATCCTTTAATTTCAAACCTTGAGGGGTTTCGTCCTCAGGTTGTTGAACCATAGTTCACACTCCATAAGGAGTAATAATTAGATATAAGATGTTTTCACAATGTTTTCTCCTTCTCCTTGATTGGTCTTCCTTATATACCTTATCCCTCCATGAGACACAACCCTTCATAAGCCTTTTGACCATTATTAAGACTAACTTTTATTTAATTTCAGTTTATAATATTAATTATCTCTGTCTTAGGCGGTTTCTTTATCACTTTCTGCTAGAGTCATAACCACTACTGTAAGAGTTGGTGTGCTCGGGAACCTTAGTCATAGTTGATCACAACAAAGAGCAATGCCTCACCGATCTATACCTATCCGTACATGAATAAGAAAAAGTCTAAAGGACACTTAACACCAACAACGATGACTGGTTGAAAGAAGTAATCAATCTAGTACATCTAGGATCACCACACAAAGACATATGCCTAAACCTAGAGATCTCATGAAGAAAAAGGGCCAAACACCTTTGACTAGGGTAGTGGTAGAAAGTTGAAAGAGAGCCACCATAATCTCAAGGGTTTGATTCGCATGGTGAGATGGCCAACTTGATAGCAGATTAAGCTCAGTTAGAGAAGTAGCTTGGAAATATGCAATTTGCTTACTTAAGGTAGAGGTATAATGAGTTATGTTCATGGACTCTCATAGGAAAGATGCTAGAAATAACAGATTAAGTAATGCTGAAAACAACAATTGAAAGTTGACTGTTATATGAAGGAGCATAGGAGTTCTTTGCTTATAATTCTCAGTGAAGAGCTCATAGGACAAATGTAGAAAACGGTAGATCAATTAATGTCAATAATATGAATTGGAAGTTTACTACCATATGAAGGAAGGGCAGAAGAGATACAAGCACTTCAATTAGATATGAAGTGGCATAAGGTTGGGATAGTTTAATCTCATGCAACAACACTTATACCTTCTACTTCAGCCCTTTTACAGTCAATGTGCCTTCATCATCCCACCTTCACAAACATGGTCCTTAAGCTATTGTACTAGTCTATGTTGGCATAGACACTAACTTGTTTAGTTAGAAGGCATAGATGTAGTGATTTAAGTTGTATTCATTTGTTGTTTGTTGTACAAATGTAGTCAAACATGATTTTGTATAATTAAGTCTATTAGCACATATAATGTACTTAATTAGCTCTTGGTTAGTGTGGTTGGTCCCTTGACAATTGTGATCTAATCAAAACCCCTCTGTTGATCAAACTATATCTAGAATAAAGAATGGCAGGGAACATATCTCTCAAGTTTTAAGATTCTCCATGGAAAAGTACACTAATTATATCAAGAAAGTTGCAGCTATCTCAAATCTGTGTGTGTAATTTTCATGTCATTTTTGTTGTGATTAGAATCTTCTTGTGTTCGTTATTAGTATAACATTGAAAGCTATAAAACCAACATACCTAGATCATTGCCCTAATACCAGTTTGGATTGCTCTTCAATATCTTGGAAATCAATGACAAATTTTAAAAAAAAAAACACCCTACTCGAGTTGATCTATTATTGATGTCCAAATAGTGAATTGAAGGAAAATGCAATATGACATACAATAAATAACATACAATTAGTGCCATAAGTCAGCAAAAAATTTGAAAGATTCAATATGCATTTTTCCCTTAGTAGCATGTTTGGTAGCTCAAAGATTTGGTTTCTCAAAGCATTTGAAAGATATAAGAGTTTTAAGAATAATATTAATAACTGAACTTCATTTATTAATCAAAGATTTAGTATCATCATCTTTGCACAGAATCATATGCTAGGTCAAAATAAGCTATAAGTTGTATTTAATAAAGGCCAAACAATCCTGAAATTTTTCAAAGAAGTACAAAATATGCTTTTGGAAGTGAAGAAAAAAAAAGTCTCTTCAAAATAATTGTCTCCCATTGAGGGGTTATGATAATACCATTTTTCATTTATCAAATAAAACTGACAAAATGCATCCACAAGGTTGTGCTTCCATGGTAATAGATGACATTAGTAGGAGTGTCGGCGAGGTTCCATGATAAGGCCGCACATAACTCCAGGAACAAGTGGCAAGATTGTAGTGTTACTAATATGACATACATTTGAGCATAGACAAAGTTAAGATATCTTAACAATGTGGTCCAAGCTTATCCAACACAGTGAAATCAGTGCATAGCCTAACCCACGATTTACCACATGGGAAAACTTGATGGAAGATAACTTAAATGGTTGGATAATTAGAATCTTCAAGCATGCTAAGAGTATTGTAAAATTGATGGGTATCAAGACTTCATACTAGTGGAATGTTGGAATACTAATGATCTTCTGATTTTCAATCAACTGGTAAGCACAGAAGACTACATTTTTCCTTGTTTTAGATCAGGATAACTTGTCTTCCAAGAAATAGAATCTAGTTTGAAGTTTTGAACTACAAAAAAATGTAATTTTATTAAAGAAATCACTATGCAATCTAATCAAAATGTATCTATACTCAGCATTATGTGTACTAAAGTTTTAACCTTTCAACTTAAAGGCTATGTTAGGTTTCTTTTATCCCAACCCTTCCTCCTCTGTAATAGTAATTATGCTGGAAACGAGTCATGCACCGCCCACTTATATAGTGCCATATGCAAGCAATTTACTAATCCTACTAAACATTATTATCAGTAGGTAGATGTTAATAACTTTCTTGTTTCTCTTTAACATCCACCTTTCTTAGTGGTTCTGATTGAACTTTCAGTACTCTTTGCATCCAAATATTTTACATGTTTGAACATTAACCAATTCATCCAGCTTTATATCTACCTGCACCTGCATTTATCAACTTGGAGAAAATAACAATTGGAAAATAAGATATGAAACAATAATACTTTTTATTCCAAACCACTACCTGGATATTGGGTGCAAGTAGGCTAGGTTGATCACCAAAGAAAAGAACCATTCTCGTAATCTCTTGTTTGAGGAGGATCCTGCGTTCTCTATGTATAGCATCAGCACAAATTATTGCTTGATCATGCACATCACTGTGTTTTTCCACACCAAACATATATATAAGCAACTCTGAACAAGTTAAAACATTCTAAACATGAGGTACTCATAACTGCAGTTCCTAAGATAATTGAAATAAAAGCATCTCTTAAGATATCTATTTACCTATACTATAAAGGAATCAATACAACTTGTAATATGACTATCTGCAGATTGGCGTTGTCTTTCATACTCAAACATATAGCAGAAAAGCATCTACAGGTGAACCATTGCAATAACTACAACAGAAATTTGGGAAGAACTAAATGATTTTGATAAAAAAAACAATATTCTCATCTACAAACAGAAGTGACTGCTCTTTTTTGCCATCTTGAACCCATATCTTAGTATTTGAATTTCAATGTGCAAGGCCATTCTCTGAACAAGAGATGTCAACTCAGCAGACAGAGAAGAATTGAAGGTAACTGTTGTGATGTTTTCACACATCGCCCCATTGCAAATGTGGACCCCCTCTTTTTTTTCCGCTTTTGCTGTCGTTGCTTTAGGATTTTGGTTTTTCTCGGAGTTTGTCGATTTGGTAGTTTAGGTCTGCCCAAGTCTCGCCAAGTTCTTGCTCACAATCCATGAAATGGTTGAAGAAATTGACTAAGGAGTGGAAAATGGGCCTAAGGGATCCATATGCCTTCACCCTAACGCATGTCCCTCAAATCCTGAAATTGACTAAGTCTAATGTTCTGAAGCCTTGAAAAACTAAGTCTGAAATCTGGTGGATACTCAAAAATCTAGAATCTGCATGTTAAATCCCATGGATCCGGGACCTATCTCAAACATCCTGACAGTATATTTCAAAATATTTGAAGTATAGGAAATTGAATATATTTTGAAATATACGTCAAGCAGGGACCTTCAAAATCTTGTTCGCAAAATCTAGTTCATCAAGGAATTTGTTCAAGAGGGAATGAAATCCGCACCAAAAGTTGTTCAAGGCATGCCAAAATCCGCGACTTTTTCTTGTCCAAGACCCCCTAAAATCCGCGCCAAAATCCGTCCAAGACCTACCAAAAAGTGCGACATGGATAAAGGAATCCAGGACATAGTGAAATGTGCGACTTGGATTGAGGAAAAATCCACGACTAGGAATGCGAAACATGGAATTAATCCAAGACACCCTAAAAGGTGCGAAAATTTCATAACATGATGAAAAATGCTATTTCCTCCAAGGAGAAAGAATTCCATGACTTAATGAAAATATGCACTCAAGGATAACAATCCAGGATATGGCGAAATGCAAATTCAAGGATAAACAATCCATGATCTATCAAATCATGCACCTATGCGACTAGGATAAATTCATCCAAGACAAGGGGAAATATGCGACAGGAATAACTCCAAGGGTGAGTATGAAGTGTGACATGAAAAAGTTCCAAGACATGCCCAAAAGTACACTCCAAGAGAGAGAATCCATGACCTAATGGAATTTGTGCTCCAGGAGAGAGAAAATCCATGACTTGATGGAATTTGTGCTCCAGGAGAGAGAAAATCCATGACATGATGGAATTTGTGCTCCAGGAGAGAGAAAATCCATGACTTGATGGAATTTGCGCTCCAGGAGAGAGAAAATCCATGACTTGATAATTTGCGCTCCAGGAGAGAAAATCCATGACTTGATAATTTGCGCTCCAGGAGAGGGATTTTCCTTGACATATCAAGGAGTGCGACCAAGGAGAAAGGATTCTATGACTTAGTGAAAATCTCACCCAAAAATGCAACGAATCCATGACTTGTTCAGATTTTGCGACAAAGCATCTATCCATGATTCCAAGGAATTTGTGACATGAAATAATCCAAGGGATTCATCCAAAACTCAATGTTGGATCAAGGAATTTATCCTTAAGTCATGAAATTTGCGCTCCAGGATAAAATGTTCCAAGGATGCAAAATCCTTAACCTAGTCAATAATGCGACAAGGAAGAAATCTAAGGACAAAATCCCCGACTTAATGTAAAGTGTGCCTTGGACAAGGAATTCCAAACATGAAAAATCCACAACTATCAAAAATCCGCGCCATCCTTGAAAGTGTGCTCCTCAACAAGGATAGAATCCACAACACAACAAAATCCTCGACTTGAGGCCCCTAAGGCGGTGGCCGACCTAACCGCTTGGGAAACAAATAAAAAGTTTTTTTTAGGAAAATTTGTTTCAATGCCTATCCAGGTCGGCCTTGTGAAGAGGAATTCCCATAACATATATAAGGAGACACTTTCAAACTCACAAATCACCAAAGACAAATCTCCATTTAGAAAGCAGATTTCAGTCCAAGAAAGGGCGAAATTCCACAAGGAAGTGAAATATGCGACTTGGATTTAGTCCATAATCCACCCAAACTTGCAATATGGATTTATCCTTCACCCTCCTGCAAGTGCGCTCAGACAAAAGAACTTCCACCTCCAGTCCCTGAATCTGCTCAGTTCCTACCTGATAATCCTGGAATGAAGGAAAAGTTAGTCCAAATGTGAAAAATGCAAGGAAAATGAAGAAAATCCATTATTTACTCAAGAATTTAGGAATGAAATTGATCAATCATGCAAGGTTATTCATGTTTTATCTTAATATTACATTGTGTCAAAGATTTTTATCCACCTTTTCTATTCAAGATGTTCTTTCGTTTTGCAGGTGTTGAAGATGAAGATCGGTTCCACGAGGAAGATGTTCGTTGATCCAAGACGTTCAAGACACGGAGAGCTTCAAAGGCTGGAGAAGGAGATTATCCTATGTCAAGGACACTTCACAAATCCAGAACAGGACATCATTCCATTCTCCTCCTAACACTCAACATGATTGGCACAAGCAAGGCAACATCAAGGATTCCAATTCATTGATAGGGAGACTTTGCATGAATGCTAAAAAGATGAAAATCCTTTCAAGACTTCAATGACACAAAGAATGCAAGCATCAAGGACAACAGGATACACTTCAAGTTCCACATCAAGGACTTCAGTTCCAGACAAGAGGATCAATCCTTGGAAATCCAAGAACAAGAGTACAATGCACCATTCATCAGGTGGATCAAGTTCGGCATCAAGAAGACAAGAATCCACGCCAAGAACAAGAATCCGTGCTAGTGCAAGAATCCAAAGGGAAATGCAACACAAAGATGGAATTCCAAGTCCAAAGTACACTCAAGGGACAACTGTTTGGAAAGTGCTGAGGTGGCGCCTGACTAGACCATGCCTTGTTCAAATCCCAATCAACATGCCAAGTAGCTACAAAAGGACAAGACAAATGGGACGCCCTAGGACATGTGTCAATTTTTCATTGGCCAGAATGTTGGTGGTCTTTCTCATTAGGGTTTCTGTTGACTTGATCTAGACCGTTGATTCTTAGGAATTAATCTTGACCCTTCATTGTACTTTTGGAAGCCTATAAAAAGGCCCATTCTCCTCAATTTTTCAAGGGGGAGATAATAGATAAAATAGGAGAGGAGGATAGGAAAATGAATAGTATTCTGCTGTTCATTACTGTAATACTCCATTTGAGAGCAATACAACTTCAAGACATTGGCAAATTGTTGCAAAGACATCTCCAAGATAATACATGAGAATTGAAGTATGGTGTTTATGGCATTCTTTGGATGTGTTAGCATGGTTTTCCAGTTTTCTTGAAGCAAATCAGAAGCTCCATTGTTGTAGATCTGTTTGTTTTAATTTCAGTTTCATTTTCAGTTTTCATTACATAGATTGGTGGAAGATTTTGCCATTAATGAATGTTGAAACCCCTTATGTTCATACCATTTGTGATTTGTGGCTTGCAAGTTGCAGTGCATGGTTAGTCTGAACACTTTGAAAGCTTAACTTCAATTGCTTGTTGCATTATACATGTTTATATTCTATGTATGAGTAATCTGAAAATCATCATTGAAATACCTCAGAAGATTGCATCATCTTTGTGTAGTTGTTGTCTCATGGCGAAGCAAAGCATGGTTGTGGTTTCACTAAGTTAATAGCATTCTTTGCATCAAAGTAGATTTCTAAACCTTTTCGCCTTTTGCCTTTTCTTTTAAGTTTGTTGTAAGGCGTTCCATTCATCCACAAATCCAAGTCCAAGGAGTAATGAATTTCATCCATGTCCCTAAAGGAGTGATTTAGCGTAAGCCCCTTTGTGATTACCAGCAAGATCACATCATTCCACTGAGTCTATACAAGGAACCTTGGAGTAGTCTCACTCTATCACGAAGTTCAGCATTTGGGATGCTTTGTTCAAGAGAGGATAGAGCACTTAGTGTTTTATTCTAAATGTTGCTGCTGTCATAAAACCAAAACCAATGACACTATCTTTATAGTTTGATCAGCAAGGTAGTTTTTAATATTATAAATCAATATCCACTACCTTGCATTGCAATAATGGCTGCATTTTGCATACACGTGGCTAAAAGAAAATGAAAAAGCTATATGGAGCCACTGTTTTAACAAGCTACATACAAGATATATGTCCAAGCAGAGTTATCAAACTCGGACTCAGCCGATTTGGCAAGTTGTTTTTGGACTCAGACTTATACTCTGCACCCTAACTTGGCACAAACTCAGCATATTGAAAATACATGAAATATAAGGATTTTTTAAATAACTAAAGGCTTTAATATGCAGTTTTCTATATATCAACTTTAAAGACATAAAAACCTAATCAATTACAAGCTACTTTGATCACACACACAAGTATAGACCGAATAAATGAGTACAAAAGCAGATTTGAGCTGAAGGAAACACAATTTTTAAATATATAAAAATTCTCGGTGATTTTGGTGTAAAAACTCATGGATTACAATATCCATGGCATCAAAAACAGAAATCAAAACATAGGGTCATCAACTATGGTAGAGAAGACCCCGTATCAGTCCGTGCAGCAACACTGGTGATACGGTGGGTCCTACACTCACGTGTCAGATAGGTCCTCAATACTAATGCAGCCATAGAAGCATTATGCGAGATCGGGATTTACTCAGCAAACCAAAAGTATAATTGTAATTCAACTACTTGAGATTTAATCAAGATAAATGAGCAAATAAAAAATGCTCAAAATTTCATAAAAACAATAAGGATAAAAATACTGTTTTTGTTATTTTAAGCCAAATAAAGCGGAAAACATGTTGCTTTTCCATCTATCACTGCTCAAAATGACTTTTATTTTTTTCTTTTTAAAACCAAAGCAAGGGTCTAGGGATGGCAGCCCTCAGCAAGGTCAAGGGGCAGCACTTCTAGTGGGGTCTAAGTGCAATGCCCCAAGCGCGTTCCCTATTGTGATATAGGGTGGAGTCAAGGGGCAGAACTCCTGCCACCAGGCCCAAATTAAGACCTTCAAAGCCACAGAGGCCTTAATGGCAAATGCCATTTTTCATGATTTTATCACTTTCAACCAAGATCCAAAGTAATTTTTTTTATGTTTTTTATTTGCAATTTGAGGGGTTATTATGCAGTCAAGTTCAACCCTATGGACACACGAGTCATGACAAGTCTGGCAAGGCAAGTCTAACAAAGACTCGCCCAGACTTGCAGCCAAGTTTGGAGGTCTCATTTGGCTTGGCTTGGCTAAGGATGCAGCGAGTCTGCCAAGTATCCTGACAAGTCTTGTAACACTAGTTTCAAGGTCCAAGCGACTCAAACTTGACTATAGAATGGTATATATGAAACAATACAATGTAACAAAATCCTCAATGATTACGAGTTCCACAATCATGAGAAAAAGAGGACAAAAGAGTTTGTTCACTAAGTTTGTCATTATAAAGGTTCATTCGGGCATAGGCATACTTTAGACAAGATTTTGGATAAAATATTGTGCTTTTATACAATGAAGCAAAGTGTGAAAAAGGACATGTGAAGTGGCATTCCACTTATATATTTAGTTATAAAATCATGGCCTATGTAAAATGCACGTGCATATTCATCCAAAAAGAGATGTATTAAAGAAAGCATATAAAGAGATAGTCTCAAGTCAAATCAATTCACCAATTGAAGATGTAGATGTCACCAATCGCAAAATCACATGTTAAGAAAATGATGTAAAAGGGAAAGGAAGGTTCTCCAAGGACAATTATCATTAGAATAGGCAATTAAGTTAGTTCCAATTAGTTACCAAATAGTTGCAACTACATTTGAAATGGAAAAGAACCAAGAAAAATTAATAGATAGGGCCCATTCCTCCGCCCAATTTCACCTTGTGATTGACTCTCTGTTTTTAGAATGTGAGCTCACTGCGCACTATTAAAATGTTCTATATTTTCATATAATCAATTGTAAGATGGAAATTATGTCTTTGGATGAAATATCTCTTCAAACTCAGGTTTACTATTTGGGCCATTATAATATCTATTATTATCTCTGCAATTTATCATTTTGTTGAAGAAAAATATGTACTATTAACTTCAAGTGAGTAATGTTGTTTATTAAAGTTATTCGTATTTTTTATAAACAATGGCAGCATTACCAAATCAAATCTCTAGGTCAAAAGTAGGCTCTAAAAAGACTGTGTTTATATGAAGTCACCAAGTAAATTATATGTTCATATATTAGAGTCTCTGGAGAATTAACTTGTTGCATACAAAACCATAGGGTTTGTTCAAGAAGAGTTTTGGTTCTTGGAGCTCTTGTGTGAACTCTTTGTTACTCATCTTTGGGCTATTGGGAGCTCCAACTATGCTTGAAAATTATATAATGTTTTTTCAAGATTCAACTACATGGCTTTTGAGTCAACCTTTATCAACCCGTATTTCATGAGTAGTGCTTCACAAGAACCCATCCCTCATGAGCATGAACAGCCACTTAGTACTCATTGCATCTAGGTGATACTCATGAGGGTGAAGCAATGGGACTCCCTAGGAGGCCACCCATCCCAATACTACTCGAACTCAAGTGCACTTAACCATTGAGTTTCCCCAAGATCAAACCCACTTAGCTTGCTACCCAATTTGAAATCTTGAGCCAACAAGGAGTGTTCATTTAATTGCTGCTTTTGGCACACCATCTTTGGCCAATAATTTCAAGTTATCTTCTTCTTGAGAGGGAATGAATGTAATGTGTCCTTTTTTGGCGCATAGACCTTTTGTGCACAGTATGCTTGTTCCTAGTCTTCCGAAGGCTTTTTGTCATTTTTGGGAGAACTCCAACATTCTTGGAGTGGCCATCGTTCAATATTACAAAGTCGTTGTTCATGGTTTTGAGTGTGGTGAGTCATTTGGAGTTCATAGATGCTTTCGGAATTCAGTTCCAACTTCTCAGGTGCTCTCCAACCTTCTTGGAGAAACATGCTATTTTTAGACAGTCACCTAACAACCTCCGATTTTCGTCCCAAGTCTTCTACTACACTTTGATATGGTCAAAGTTGTTCGATCAGTGCATTTCTATGCTTTATGTAGGTTGGGACTATTATCGAGTAGTCTAATTAATATTTCACTAAGGTTGCCTAAGGTTTGGAATAAGTATTAGCAACTTAGTGTAATATTAATTATAAAGTGTTCCCTTATTGGAGTGGATTTCTTTCTATGGCATTGAGCTCAGTGCAGCTTTCAAAAGTGTTTTTGGCTTTTAAGATTGTTCTCCAAACTTCTTGGAGAAGCTGTCTATTTTTAGAAAGTCACCCAATTGGCGTTATTCTTTATCTCAAACCTCTGGGATGGTGTTGGTATGATTTATTTTGCAGTTTGCCACAATTTGGGATTTTCCGTAAGTTGGGTGATTAATTGAGCTACTTTTTATTATTTTCACTTAAGTCAAAGTGACTAAGTGTTATAGCTCATTGGAAAGGGAAAATGTTTTATTATTTGATTGTGCACATCAAACTGAGCACCTTTACATGGGAAAAAAACAAATAATTAAGTTAGAGAGGAAAAGTAATTATTTCCAAAAAAGAATTATATTCTTGTGTAACTTCCAAAGTGTCTATATAAGAGAAGTGAGAGCTCATTGTTTGGTTATGCTATTGATTTGATATTGTTATGCTGCCGGGTTGAACCTACAAGTTCTTCCATTCTTTCTTGAGGACGAAAACCCTCTTAAAGAAGTCCAGTTTCGGTGGTGGAAGATCCACCCTAGCTGAAAGTAGTGATTTCACACAGATCTCTCTTGCTTTCAATGGAGTTAATTAGTTTTGATGTTTTCTGATGTTGATAATGTTATTCTGCATATTCTAGTGATATGTGAAAGGATTTTGATCATTTTAAGAGAAGATTTGTGAAGTTTTTTAATTGTTGGAGCTTCCTTCCATGGTGGTCATACATTTTAAGCGATCCCATTTAATGATGCAAGGAAGTGTGATGTGATAGGTTCTTTGTTGAAGTGATGGTTTTATTGAATGCAATGAAAGTTTCAAAGTAAGACAATAGCAACCAACAACTCATATTGCCCCATGTTTCCTCAAAATTGAAATTTTTGGTTCATCTATGTTTTCCCTTCGTCCTTATGTCTTGTTCTATGTCTTGTTCCCCTTTTCTTCTTTTATCGGCAAATTGTCCTTTTCCTAAACTTAAAGTTTGAGGTCTTATTCTGCTTATAATGTTGTGTCACCAAACTCAAGACTTTCAAAACTTGACTTATCTCTTTGTTCTGTCAGAGAATACCTTTATCGACGAACTAGTCGGAAAGATATTAAGTTTACGAACTCTATCAATAAATCTCTTAGTTCTCAAACTCCTATCTTTCCCGAAAAGTGCTCTTTGTCTTAGTTTCCTTTAGTTGACATTTTCTTGTTTTTGCAAACTTACAAACTTGGTTCGGATGTTATGGATTTTCCCAATTCGTCGATTTCCTGACTAGCCTTCAGTCCGGTTGAGTTCCCTTATCGGTTGTCTGTCCTTTTTGTGAACTAAGTTTGGTTCTTAAGTTTCGTATTTCTCCGGTTTCCCAACAAGCCGATAAGCCAATAGTCTTCGTTCGTTAAGTGTCTCCCGCCGATAAAAGAAGAAATGTCTTTGGCTCACAACCTTGCTCAATAAAGTTCATGGAGACCCCATTTTGCCGACTATCATCACAATTTCAAGATTAGTTCGTAATTTGGTGTAATGTCCCACTATTGAGACCCAATTTTTCGATTTTCTGTGGTTTAGTTGAGCCTGTTGCATTTTATGTGTTTTTTCAACATACATTGGGTTTGCATACATTCATATATTCAGAAATAAACATTTCTAACTACCCAATTTCAGATTTATGCAGGGAATTCACCAAATCATTAGAATATCAAATACCCATGTTGTAAAATCATATTAAAATGCAATATGAGACGTACCCATTTGCTGGTACAGTAATCTGCAGTAAAAAAAAATATGCTTAATACAACAAGCCAAAGCTATATAGACACCAACAATGGTAGTAAATCTGTGTTTTCTCCTCAAATTATTATTCAACTAAATACCAACCCTAGGCCCCTCCAATAAGCCACAACTGGTACTAAAATCCCAAATGCCCAAGTCTAGGATGCTCATGCCATGGTTTGAGTTGTACGGCCTGGTGTGGGGGTGTATACAGCAGATAATGCTCACAAAAAACACTTGAATCAGCTTATGTTTCCCCTTCAAATCGCCCTTGATATAGATACCAATATTAATGCCACAAAATAGATACAAAATCGCCTAAAAGAAGCTCCAAACTTCAGTGCTGAAATGGTACGGCCTGTGTTGGACAGGTATGGCCTGTTTGGGGTGATGAAACCTCAACAAATGACATCAAAATTCAGCGCTAACCCCTACAATACATTCTCAAATATACCTCCATAATTACCATGCCAAAAATCTCAAGATTTATCAATGAAAAGCCCTCCACGACAAGCTTACAATCTGCCAATGAAGCACAAACTACACCCTCTGAATGAGAATGCTCTCACAATACCCTTGGGAGATCTTTCACTCCTGCAAGCACTCTCCAAATGCGAAGGTTCCGTCTGCACAATGGCTGGATTTCTTCATAAAACCCTAGTTTGCTCCAACAACAATTTTCTTCTCTTTTATTTCACTTCACTTTTCCCAACACCCCTTTAGAGAATTAGATAATTTAATATTATTTTTCCCTCTCATGACTTGGGTGCCCAAACCAAGGAAAATATGACTTTATTAAATATTAATATGTCTCAAGTCTTCATATATTAATAAAGTCACATTATCACTATATTAGTTAAATATTTAATTTAACTTAAGCCAATTATCGCGACATTAAAATAAATGCCCGAACGTACTCCCAACTAGAATTTTGAAGCACCACCGTGATTACCAATTAAAGAGCACAATCCAAGTCAGACCGACCAACTCGCAATTGATCTTGATGCACTTACTAAAAATAGTAAATTTGGCCTCGAGGCCCCAAAAATACTCCAGAAAGAGTCAGAACGAAAATCCCGCCAAGGTAGAAACAAAACTCCATGCCAACCAAACTGACTAAACCCCACAATGGTCACCCAACATGGGTTCTCTAACCATCCTCATTGGTCTACGAGAACTCGAGTGGTAGACTAACCAATAAACTGACTGCTTAGGAAAGGGACATTACAGTCTGCCCTCCCCAAAATTGCTTGCCCACAAGCAATTTCAACTATGGATGTTGTAAGATCTGCTCATTTTCCCATGTAGCATCCTCTACCAGCAAGTTCTTCCGCTTCACCAAATACTACCTGATGACCCTCTCCCGCAAAGTACGGTCTCTAGTGTCAATGATGGCCTCAAGTTCAAGAATCAACTTGCCCTCTTCATCAAGAGGGGGAAGCTCCATCAAAGGTGTCACATTATGTCCCAACGCCTTCTTGAGGTGAGACATGTGGAAGACGTTATGCACTCTACTCTCTACCGGCAACTCCATCTCATAAGCCACTTCTCCAATTCTCTTGGAGACTCTGAATGGACCATAGTATCGTGGCTTCAGCTTCTCTGCGCCACTCTTATTAAGAGTGGATTGTCTATAAAGCTATAGCATCAAATAGACCATGTCACCAACCTCAAAAGAATGCTCAACCTTGTGCTGATCTATGATGGACAAAACTGTGGGTCAAGATTTGGGATCAAATTGCTATAAAAGTACTAACTTCCTCAGTTTGTTCCTAAAATGTCAATCCGGGGATCGTAGACTTGCGAAAGGTATTGTGGCTATCTGTCGAAGGGATGAAGATAGTGAGCTGAGTGGGGATGAAATGCAGCTAGGAAATAAACCTATTGCATATTGAAATAATGTTGGTGATAGGAACTGTCACTTCCTGGCAACAGCGACAACAACAACAGGAATTAAACTCACAGCTTCCAAAGAAAACTAATCTAGAAAACATAAAGCATTATAAAGCATGAACATTTGATCTAGAAAATAATCTCACAAGAAATGAACAACAAACTACGCCTGTAAACAAAACAGTAACAACATTCAATAAAGAATAAACACAAATCTAATCTACTAGAAATCACCAGTCATCCCGAGAAGTGGACCCTGCCTCCTCAGTACGTCCAATGATGGAGCACGAACAACTTTCTACATTGCTTTGATCATCAAAATATTCCTTTATTTATCAGAAATAATATAATTCAATACCAAGGTCTACGTACAAAAGTCTACACACGGTATTCTGCTATATAAAAATCAGCTTTCATTGTTTGCAGCAGACCACATATAGAGGTCGTGCTTTTAACAAGCATCAACTAATTGATAGAAAATAGCTATTTGTTTTGGCCTGTGGCCAACACTACAATATAGTGGTTTACGTGAAACCTTTCCCCCTGGCCATAAACAGTTTACAAACAATATTGTTATAACAGTAGGTGTGAATATTTTTGGTTTTCTTTACACAATGAATCCTTATGAAAAGATAATGTTGAGGTGTCGATCAGAATTGGAGATATTCATGCGGTCAAAGAAAGAACCAAATATGGTGCCAGCTATAATCACAAAGATCCATCGTGGAACCTTGGCCAAGTCTTCTACACAGATGGCGACAGATTAGAAACCACTTTGCTGTAACAAAAGCTGAAAATAGAAAACGGGAAGATTGTGGTTTCCCCCAAATAGATAGAAAATTTATCTGCATCACGAGTTATTTAAATCTGGTACACAATCAACAGGTAACCAACACCACCTTGGAAGCTGACATCATCTTATGAAAAGATGACAAAAATAAATTGCTAGTGAAGAAGTGATATACAACAGTTCTTGACTAGAAAGCGACAGGAATACTTTCTACACAAAAGGTGACAAAAAGATTTGCACCTTTAAATCTGCAAGCTGAAAGATATAGTTTCCAAGGCCTAAAATGACAATGCTTATTAGTAAAAAAACGCAATAATCATTTTCCATATTTTAATCTTAAAACTGTATTAAATATGACTTATATATTAAATCATATGTAACGTAAAATGGTTAAATGGAACGGAAATGGAAGGCGGGAATGGTTATGAAGGTGTATGAAAAGGCATAAAATATGACATAAAATGGAGCATGATTGGCTCTCATCAATCTACATACTACTTTTGTTGGTTCTGCACCTTCTGGATGTTTTCCTTCAAGGACTTCATTATATCCTGACTTTCCTAAAGTAAGTCCTTGGCCTTAGGCACTCTGCTGTCTCCAAACAACAAATCAAGAAAGTTTGGTGCCTCATAACCGTACAATGCCATGAACGGTGACATCTAAATAGACACGTGGAATGTGGTATTGTAACAATAATCCCCCAAATGTAGCCACTTAACCCATGCCTTATGCTGCCCTGCGATGTAGTTCCTCAGGTATCCTTCCACCCATTTGTTAACAATCTCTGTTTGCCCATCTGTTTGCGGGTGGTAGCTAGTGCTTGGAGTGAGTTCATCCCACTAAATCTGAAAAGTTCCTACCAAAAATGACTTAGGAACTTACTGTCTTTGTCACTAACTATGCTTCGTGGCAATCCATGAAGCCTGAATACCTCTCTAAAGAACAAATCAACAACCTGTGTTGCTGTGTATGTGGCTGAAATCGTGTGCAAACTTCGTCAATCTGTCAACCTTGGGCAAGCCCGTGATAAAATCCATAGAGATGCATTCCCATTTCCGATTAGGAATGGGTAGGGGCTGCAACAAACCAGCTGGAAAAGAGTGCTCGTGTTTGTTTTGTTGGCAAGTAGGACACTCCCTCACATACTTCAATACCTCAGTCTTGAGACACTTCCATGTAAACATCTCCCAAATCTGCCTGTATGTCTTGAAATATCTGGGATGACTAGCCATAGGGACATCATGAAAGGCCCTCAGAACTCTCTTCATCACTGATCCTAGTACCAATAGTATCCTCCCTTTGTAAATGATAAGATCATTTACCACCGTGTACTTGTCAACCTATATGGTACCATCAATAATGCATGTAGCCCACTTGTCCTTTGCATACTCAGTTGAAATCCACTCTCTCCAATCAGTTGCCATCTCTCCCAAAGAACACAAGTGAGGTCTCCGTGAAAGTGCATCAGTGACAATATTTTTCTTCCCTTTGACATAAACTATGGCAAAGTCGTAGGCTTGCAATTTGCTAACCCACTTCTGCTGTCTATCATTGAGGTCACGCTGACTAAGGAAATGCTTGAGGTTGTTATGATCTGTTTTCACCACGAATTTGCCTCCCACCAAGTACTGCCTGAATTTTGCTAACGCGTGCATTATAGCTAACATCTCTTAAATGTTGTAACCTCTCTCTGCACCCCTTAGTTTTTTGCTCTCAAAAGCAATCGGGTGCTTATCTTGCATTAGTACTGCTCCTATGCCTTCCCCCTGAGGCATCGCACTCAATCTTGAAGGGCTTGGTGAAATCCGATATAGCCAACACTGGCAAGAACACATTCCCTGTTTGAATTTGTCAAAACACTGTTGTGCCTCATCAATCCAAACAAACGCTCCCTTCTTCGTCAAATCTGTCAATGGAGTTGCACTCGTTGAAAAACCTTTGACGAAGCGGTGGTAGAACCCACAAAGACCAAAGAATCCCTTAAGCTGTGAGAGATTCGTGGGTGGGGGCCAATCAACAATAGCCCGAATCTTATCTAAATCCACTCTGACTCCCTCTACACTAATGATGTGGCCCAGATAAGCAATTTTGTCATGCCAAATTCACATTTCGACTCTTTGGCATACAGTGACTCCCTCTCCAAAATACTCAATACCTCCTCAACGTGTTGGAGGTGCTCCTCCCAAGTCCTGCTAAATATCAAGATATCATCAAAAAAATATGAGGACAAACTTCCTCAACTGCTCTCTGAAAACCCTGTTCATACAAGACTGAAAAGTAGCTGGAGCATTGGTTAAACCGAAGGACATAACCAGAAACTCGAAGTGCCCATAATGGCAACGGAAAGCAGTCTTCTCCACATCCTCCTCTCTAATCCGAATCTGATGATATCCAGATCTCAAATCAATTTTGGAGGAGTAACATGCTCCATGTAGCTCATCAATGGGCTCATCAATGCGCGGGATGCGGTCCCTGTTCTTGATGGCTTTCTTGTTTAAGGCCCTGTAGTCAATTCACATTCTCAGCATCCCATCCTTTTCTTGACTAACACAACTACAGAGGCAAAGGGGCTCTTATTGGGTCTGATATGCCCCATCTGTAGAAGAAAGGATTGTGTGAAGGGTGTGATCAGTTTTGTGAAGGAAAGTATATGTGTGTGAACCTGATTTGAAAAGGAAAGACTTACATCATACAGAATCAGAAGTTGTAATCAGATTTGTGAGAGGAAGATCTTGTGGATAAGTAAACTATATCAGCCATTGAAGGATCAATAGGTTGGAGCCTATCAAATAAAGGTTGAAGCCTCTTTCTAGGTTGGAGCTCAGTTTATGATGGGGTTGGAGCCTTCAATAGGTTGGAGCCTATCAAATAGAGGTTGGAGCCTATAATTCTGTCAAGTGGATATTGGAGTCTCTAGTAGGTTGGAGCCTACAAGAAGAAGAAAGAAGATATATATATATATATATACACACACACATATATAAGCAATATTGTGCCGTGGTTTTCTCCCGAAAGGGTTTCCACATAAATAATGTGTTCTCATTGTGTACTTAATTGCTAGATCTTGCATATGTGTAGTTGATGTAATTAATTGAGTTTGGAAAAGTAAAAGATTGTTAGATACTGATTCACCCCCCCGCCCCCCCAGTATCACCGTGTGCTCATCAAATTGTAATTAATTGTTCCTTGCAACTTCAGTGTGACAATCACAAAACCCTGAGTATCAAGAAACTCCAACCAAAGGTTGATATGTTCATTCAGAAGATTCTAAACAAATTGATGAGGTGTGGCAAGGATTGGTTGATGTCTTCACTGGATGAGTGATAATTTGATATAAACAGTGACTTACAGTCAAAGGCTGTTTTGTATATTGATAGTAGAGATAAGATGCAGCTAGAGGAGGTCTAATTATTGTATGTATATTTCTATATCTATAACCTTATAGCTATGCCTATTTTTGGACATTTTTCATTTTGTAGCCTTGGGGACTTTTGTCATAATGAAAGCAATGAAATTTTTTTTTTTATTCCTGCTATACTTGAATTCATGAACATTAAACATTGAATCTTGAGTTCGATGCACTATGTGAATGTTTAAATATGTGTGTGTGTACATATAGAGGTCTAATTATTGTATGTATATTTCTATATCTATAACCTTATAGCTATGCTTATTTTTGGACATTTTTCATTTTGTATCCTTGGGGACTTTTGTCATAATGAAAGCAATGAAATTTTAATTTTTTATTGCTGCTATACTTGAATTCGTGAACATTAAACATTGAATCTTGAGTTCGATGCACTATGTGAATGTTTAAATATATGTGTGTGTGTGTGTTTATATATATATATACACACACACACACATACACACACATATATTCGTTTCATACTGTCCCCAAGAAATGGCCACTTGAATATATATATATATACACACACACACACACACATATATATATTCGTTTCATACTGTCCCCAAGAAATGGCCACTTGAATTGTCATCCCCAAAATCCATCCCATAGTCTGTCCCAGAAATGTCATCGAACATAGGAAAAATGCAGTTCCCACATATAAACATTGGCTTATATGTAAAATAATTGTTTCAAGTTAGTAGTCATGAACATTTTTAAACATATATACAACACACTTCTTTTATGCAGTTATGTAACAGTGTGATGGCACAAGTAGTTTCTGAATCTTGTGAATCATACAACTACCACTCATGTCAGTTGACTCCGTGTAATCAAACCGGTTTATGAAATGTCCAACAACTTTTCAATCACGTTGCATACATGAAGCTTTTAACAGTTGTAAATTTCCATACTATTTCCTTCTTCTGTAAAAGATGCACATTCTGCTCAAAACACTGCTTGGCATTAGTTAATGCTGTATTTTTCAATGTCCATCAATTATTTGAATATTATAGCGAGTAGTCAATCACGCATTAGCCATAATTGTTTGGTTCACATTTCACAGCTATATTAAAAATCTTACATCGCTTATTTGTGGCATTCTACTCTGCGCTTTTGGTATACCATGTCTCATTTATTTCAAATATATTCTCTCAAGATTCCAAGAAAAAAGTCTACTAAACTCTTTATTTTCCTAAACTCTTTATTTTCCTACAAACAGTTGCACAATTTTTGATGCATACAGATGGAAAAATTTCCTTGAATAGGGGACAATTTTGGATATGGGCCATGTCCTCGGTTTCAAACACAGTCAACAGTTAATTCATACAGAAAAAACCTTTCGATTATTCTAGTAGGTGCACAAGGGAAAAATGATATCTATCACTTGGACAGCAATAATTGCATACCATATCATTTTCTCGACCTGTTTTGCAAGGTTATATTCAACATCTGCTTCCTTTTGCTTTGAACGCCCAGCTTTGGCCACTTTCTTTGATTCCAATATTTTGGGCAATACATAAAGTTGGTATTCTTCATGCAAAAGTATACTCTGCAACCAGAGCAATAAAACTCAAAAAAATTTAACTCATTCAACAGTCAAAAAGGAAGCTCAGAAAATAACTAACTTGAAACATACCTCATCCCTATAGAGAGAAAGCACTAAATTTTCCTTCAACACTGCCTGAAATTGAGAAGGAAAACAATCGGACCAGTTAATATTTTCTTATATACAAATTAAAATATAAAAATCAACAGAAGAGAAAAAAGATTATATCAGAAAATAGACCAGGAGTTAGAAATGTCACTGGCAAATTAACATAAATACTTGATGATATTTTACACTATCTAGCGGCTAGCCACTTGTCCTTATGAAAAACTCATTGATACCTCTCATCCACATACAAAAATTTTTAAAAATAATAATAATTTATCGACAAACATAACTATACTGATACATGAAAGCGTTTCTCAGCTCAAGCAGCAATGACAGTCAAAAAATAATACCGAGAATTTATCATACATGAATTTTCAATGTATCTGACAAATTATAGTTGATGAGAGAGTTCTAACCATTAGTATATTAGTCTGATATATGTAGACCATAGACACTGACTTTAAGTAGTCATACCAAATGATATGGACATTCAACAATCCTTAGAATACCTCTTACATGACAACCCAGATAATCAATGGTAATTCTACAACAAAATCTGATGGAAACCTCCATCAAAGATCTTACTTCTTAAAGAGCTTGGCAATGATTTTGAAGGCTTAAAGTGACTTGGTAGTCAATTGATCAAATTCACCTATTCCCAGATCTGAATAAAAATACAGTGCTAGATTTGATAGGGGTAGTCTCTTAGCCCTCTAAGTAAAGAGGTCTAATGCTTAGACCCCCAAAATTCTGAAACAAAAAAGGCTAGGACCTAGGCTAAAAGGGCTATAGCTGGTTATGCTTTGATACAAGGACATTGCCCTAGACCCCTAATTTTCTAAATGAAAAGAGCTAGGATATATGCCCAAAAGATTAAAGCTAGCTGTGCCTAGATCCAAGAAGGTTTCTTGTACCTAGTTGTCTCCCAGAGGATGACGAGATTAACAAATAATAAATATCAAATATAACATGAACTCACTAGTATGCATAAAAAGAAAGAGTCAAAGATCATCCAATGCTTTCAGCAAAGTGCACAAGAGTAATGTCACCTCAAATGACAAAAACTATACCTCTTCTTTTTTTTTCTTAGAGTCAGTTCATGAGGTTTTACATCCATATTATCAAGGCATAATACTTTTTAAGTCTAAACATAATGTTGATTTGTTCAACTTTAGATTTCTCTAAATTGTCCTACTGCCTTCGCCATCAAATGGTATTAAGGACGGACTTCCCATTTCAAATTCAATATTTCTTTTCAAATGAAGGTTCTATAAAAGGGAAGCAAGTACCAACCTCAATCAAGATCAGAGTCCTTTTATCATTAGGATCAACTTTTCTTGTTTGATATTAATTTCAACTTATATCCAAGGAGAAACCCAATTTATTCGGGATCCTCCTTCAGTAAAAGAGTCCCTTTTTAGTGCACTAGGTCTGCCCCATTTGTCCAAATATAGGAGTTAGATTAGTTTACTCAATAAGACTATGGATCTCATTAGTTGCTCAATTCGATTCACTAGCTACTGTTCTGTAAACTCTTAATTTAGAATCTAGGAATCAACAAAATTCTTATCTGATTGCTTCTTGCTTATGCAAATGGAGTTTATATTAGATAAGAGAATATTCTGATCTAAAACTGAAAATAAATCGTGCAAATAAACTCACACAACTCAGATTTTTACCTTGGAAACTCCCAATTTGGAGGAAAAACAAATTGTGTGGTAGTGGCAATCACCTTGCTACCTTGCTTTATTGGCTTTGGAAGATAATTACATCCAACTAGGACTCCATTTCTGTCCTCTACTACTTATCTCCTTCCTACTATGACCAGCTGAATTCTACAATATTTCTCCTATCCTCTCACAACTCAAAACATTTATTTCCAACCATCTGCAATCCCATATATATAGATTTCCTATGACAATAGAGTTTTTGTAATGTCCCGTTCTAGAATTTCCTTATTTCTTAAAATATAATAACCCTAGCTTACAATAATAATTGCAAAATAAATTGAAAACATGAAATCAATCTGAATATAGTAGTTGCAATAGTTCAATGTAATTCAGAATTAGGATTTAGAATGTATTTTTGTAATATCCCGTTCTAGAATTTCCTTATTTCTTAAAATATAATAACCCTAGCTTACAATAATAATTGCAAAATAAATTGAAAACATGAAATCAATCTGAATATAGTAGTTGCAATAGTTCAATGTAATTCAGAATTAGGATTTAGAATGTATTTTTGTAATGTCCCGTTCTAGAATTTCCTTATTTCTTAAAATATAATAACCCTAGCTTACAATAATAATTGCAAAATAAATTGTAAACATGAAATCAATCTGAATATAGTAGTTGCAATAGTTCAATGTAATTCAGAATTAGGATTTAGAATGTATTTCTTTTTATAGAAATAAACTTATCCTTATATCTGCTATTTTATCATCTCCAAACTGCAATGATTTCTTCTTTGTATGTCTGTTTTGAAAGTGCTTTTAGATCTGCTTAAATCAGGGGTTTTCATCCCTAACTTAGCAATGGAAATTAAGGGTTTTCATCCTTAATTGTATAATCATGAGGGGTTTCGTCCTCAGATTTCTAAATCAGGTTTCATGCTCCTACAAGGAGTAAATAAAGATATAAATTGTCTTCTCAATGATTCATGCCCCTTTCCCTTTGATTTATCTTCTTTATATATCTTATATCTCCAATGGTTATGACCCTTCATATACCCTTTTTTCTCCAACGGTCATAACTCATTCGCATGCCTCTTGGCAAAATAAACTTTAATTATAATTCATTAATTAATCCGAGCGCTCTGATTTATGGGTGAGTGACCTCTCTTACAAACATCATTTGGTTATCTCTACTCTGAATTGGTTCTTTCTAGGTTTTGTAGCATTTAAGTTAGAGTCTTGATTTAATGGTGTCTTCCTCCTCATCTCGTCTACAGGATACTGATCATGATCCTCTGATAGGAAACGAATCAATTAAATCTCTGAGATTATATGATGTATTCATTAAACATAGGGGACCCGATGTGAAAAATACTCTAGCTACTCAACTTTACCAGTGTCTTGAAAATATGCAATGTCGCTTATTCCTTGATTCGGAAGAGATCAAATTTGGTAGATTTCTTCCCTTGCACCATTATAAATGCCATCGAGTACATTGTAGTTCAAATCGCATTCTTCTCACCATGATATGTGGAGTCCCCTTGGTGTTTGACTGAACTCACAAATATGTTGCAAACTAACATTTTGTTCATTCCCGTGTTTTATCAAGTGCGGTCATCTAACCTACGCCAAATAAACAATGGAGCGTATGCGGCTACATTTGACTCTTACAGAAAGAAGGGAAGATATCTCAGCAAGCATGCAACATGGGAGAAAGTCCATGGCTGCCTTGTCTACTTTAAGAAAGGAGCCCTTCTCTTGAATTTCATTCTCGTCATTTACGAATAATGTTACCTGTTGTGTCCAGCATACACTTGCTCCCGGGAAGAAATCTTGTACTTGCGGATCACAATCATGATGCACTTTTGTCTTTCCCTAAGACCCATGGGAGACATATGAGGGGCGATGGGTTAATTTTTAATAAGGAACATTACAGTCCGCCCTTCCCAAAGATTGTTTGTCCTCAAGCAATGTTGGTTCAACTCTTAGCCCTTCAAATTGAATCATTTTGGCAATACCAAGATCCCAAATCCGCCTTGGAGATTTGTAATTCCTAGACATTGATCCTCCTTGTGATGTAATTAGCTTCTGTTGCAACACTATAATATAATCAGGAATTGAAAACTTTGCACTACGTGACGCTTCTCTCATTGTCTTGGTTATGTCTGACTTTGTACTACAATGATGTCCCTAGAGAGTAGTTGTTAGTATACTTGCCTCAACCAGATTGCCAATATAGTCCTTTAATGTCATAAGGTTGATACCATCCTCTAAAGTGTGAACAATTTATTGGCCACTATTCTTCTGGCTCATGTACTTGTGTTTCCCAATAACTCTCAACAACAAAACCAAGAGTTGGAAATCGGCAAGATCTCTAATGTAAGTTCTCTCATCCTTAGAGAGAAGAAACAAAAAGACATCTTGCAATAAAACCAAGTAAAGAAAGCATCAATCCAAAGATCAATTTCTTTTTTGGCATCAACTGTATCTACAAAGAACCAATTTGGTTGGCCCAACCTTTGTATAGTTTCATGGATATCTCTTTGAGTCAAAGTAGAAAAGTGAGCTTTCCATATATTAAGATGAGGATTAGAGGATATGACACACATCTATGACCTTAAATGCAATGTTCTTTTCTGAAATGATTTTATATCTTTTTGGTCCCATTCCATTACCTTCCTAAATTGCCCATTTGTCCCCCTGCTCTGCTAAAGCTACTTCACCCTCATAGAAAGGCTCCCTATTTTCATATATTGAAGGCACAGTATTAGCTAAAATGCACTCTTCCTCTTCATATATAGGTTCACTGCCTTCTAGACTTGAACTAACATTCTCTGAGATGTCAATTGGTTCTCTTATTGTCAGAGAGAGGAAGTCCCCATTGAGAAAAGGCATTAGTGTAAAAAGTACTTTCTTGTTCCTGAAGACCCTCAATTGGCTTACCACAATCAAAATTTATGATACTCTCCTAACAAGAACTCTTCACCAATTTGCCCTCATTAGAATTCTCAACCATGCTACTTAACTTAATGTGCAGCTCAGGGGAAAAATATGAGCTTTGTGCAAACAAAAATTGTGGATCCAGATCTTTTACTTTAGTTAGTTCCCCAACTTTTAAGTTCTCAGATTTAGCATTGTCTCCTTCAGTTCTGTCCATCAATGAGTATTTTGTATGGTTCTTTTCAAGCACCTTATTTGAACAAACAGCAACCCCACTTTCATTGTCAACTATTTTACCATCCCCTTGCAATTCTTCTTCTTCCTTTCTCGACTTCCTTATGTAGTCATATAGTCCACTTTTATCGGGATACTAGTACCCGAGTGCCTCCAAGTACTCATTAAAAGGAATGCAAGCTTTGATATGATCTGACAACCTTTGATACTAGTCAAGAATTTTGGGGACCTCAAGTTTATACAATAACTCTTGAACAAGATCCATGTCCTCTTCTTTTCGTAGTCATTCAAGTCACTTTGACTAGAATGCATCCCAAAAAAGTTAGCTTTACCCTGCAGGTTGAAAGGATCGTTGCTATGATACCAATTGTAATGTCCCGTTCTAGAATTTCCTTATTTCTTATAATATAATAACCCTAGCTTACAATAATAATTGCAAAATAAATTGTAAAAATGAAATCAGTCTGAAAATAGTAGTTGCAATAGTTCAATGTAATTCAGAATTAAGATTTAGAATGTATTTCTTTTTGTACAAATAAACTTATCCTTATATTTTCTATTTTATTTTCTCCAAACTGCGATGATTTCCTCTTTGTATGTCTGTTTTGAAAGTGCTTTTAGATCTGCCTAAATCAGGGGTTTTCGTCCCTAACTCAGCAATGGCAATTAAGAGTTTTCATCTTTAATTTATAATCATGAGGGGTTTCGTCCTCAAATTTCTAAATCAAGTTTCATGCTCCTACAAGGAGTAAATAAAGGTATAAATTGTCTTCTCAATGATTCATGCCCCTTTCCCTTTGATTTATCTTCTTTATATACCTTGTATCTCCAATGGTTATGACCCTTCATATACCCCTTTTTCTCCAATAGTCATAACCTTTACTCTGAATTAGTTCTTTCTAGGGTTTGTAGCATTTGAGTTCGAGTCTTGATTTGATGGTGTCTTCCTCCTCATCTCGTCTACAGGATACTGATTGTGATCCTCTAACAGGAAATGAATCAGCTAAATCTCTAAGATTATATGATGGATTCATTAACCATAGGGGACTCGATGCGAAAAATACTCTAGCTACTCAACTTTACCGGTGTCTTGGAAATATGCGGTGTCGCTCATTCCTTGATTCAGAAGAGATGGAATTGGGAGATTTCTTCCCTTGCACCATTGTAAATGCCATCGAGTCCGTTGTAGTTCAAATCTTGATCTTCTCACCATGATATGTGGAGTCCTCTTGGTGTTTGACTGAACTCACACATATGTTGCAAACTAACGTTTTGTTCATTCTCGTGCTTTATCAAGTGCGGCCATCTGACCTCCGCCACATAAACAATGGAGAGCATGCGATTGCATTTGACTCTTACAGAAAGAAGGGAAGATATCTCATCAAGCTTGTGGCGTGGGAGAAAGTCCATGGCTGCCTTGTCTACTTTAAGAAGAAAGGAGCCCTTCTCTTGAATTTCATTCTCGTCATTTCTGTATAATGTTACCTGTTGTGTCCAGCATACAGTTGCTTCCCGGAATAAATCTTGTACTTGTTGATTACAATCATGATGCGCATTTGTCTTTCCCTAAGAACAATGGGAGACATATGAGGGGCGATGGGTTAATTTTTAAGAAGGGACATCATAGTTTTCCTAGGCCCAAGAATAACTTCTGTGGACACTAACTTATGTAGACACAAGAGACTAAATGGATGCTACTGCAATTGCGGTCCCAGCCAACTCTCTGCCATGATTGCAATGTCATCCACCTACATTCTATTCTATGTTTCATGTTTTATTCATCTTTCTGAGTCTGAATTCACTATCCAATTCAGGTTTTTGTCCCTGTATACATTTCTCAGATCTATTTCAGATTGCAACTCCCTTCTTAGAAGACATTGGTCCCACATTTCCCTTGTTCTTTTTCTAGCACCACATCCTCTATGAGTATGGCTCTTCCTTTCACACCCAAATCTTCTAAGGAGGGTAGTGCTTGTTCTTCATCTAGCATGGAGGGCTCATAAAGTTGCAAATACTCACAATTAACAATTGATTCCATATTCATGAAAGGAGGGAGATCAAGTTTGAATGCATTTTCAACTATGGCCTCCAAAATTGTGAAAGGTCCATACCTCAGTGGCCTAATTTTCTTTGAATGTCCTTGCAACCTTTCCTTGCCCAAGGAAAGCCAAACTATGTCCCCTACCTTAAGTTTGTGCTCCGTCATATGCTGATCATGCATTTGTTTATACAATAGTTGCATTCTTTCTAATTATTCTTTTATCTTGAGTTGGATTTGTAGAATCTTCTAAACAAATAAAGTTGGTGGGACACTTATGAAAAGGCCACAAGAGATGAGGATGCTCTTTACCAAAAGGATAGGTAGTCAATTTCTTGCCTTCTTTGAACTACTTGTTCAACAGCGACCACTCTCCTATATCCTTATGTTTTTGGTTCTCTTCTTCTCTTATGATAGTTCTGAAACTTTTCCATTCCATTTTGAATCTCCTTTTAAAAGTTGGCAAATCGAAGAAGTATATACTGCCTTTCTATCACACTCTCTAATGCCTACAGCTTAGGCACACCTTGTGAAGCAAGATTGTCATGTCACTTAGCTTTCATGGAAACCACCTCCATCCTCTTTTTTCTCCAGATCGTGCTGGTTGCAGAAGAGAATCCAAATGATTTCTGGTTGGTGTCCTTGCCCCATCCACTTGAACTTGGCATCCCACTAGTAGTTTTTTAACCCTTTGGCTCTTGTGATGGAAATTGAAAATTCAGAGAGTAATTATCTCCCTCTGCTCTTAAGGTAGGGAGGTAACTCCCTATACATTTCTGTGTTAGCTTTGAGAGCCTATTCTTCTTTGTTCGCTACTTCATCTCCCCTCCAAATTGTTGCAATAGCAATTTGTTCTTTCAAAACTTGCTTTTTGGCAAAGACAAATGTCTTTATCCCTGCTTGGCAGTCCCTTAACTCTTCTGTGTATGGATTTTCTGCTTAAGTAATGTAATCTTTCTCCCATTCTGCATATTTATCTCTCTCCTTTGTCTACTAGATCTCTACACCTAGTAGGAACAAGAAGACTGTAGTATTGTCATAGTTATGTTTTATGTACTTAGGTATTCCCGATGGTACATTTGTGCCTTGTCGGCTTGTGGTAGTTAAAGGATATAGTTTTGTGTTAGTTGCTGATGGCTGCAGTCTCAGGCAACCATCGAAGGATTTATATAGGTCTTCAGTAGTCGAGGAAAAGGACTGCATGTTGATGATATTCCCTGTACTACCCTTTTGGGATAAGAGCACAAATATATATGAACGAAAGGAACTGTTCACATTCTTCTGGAATTTCTCGTATGAATCATTTATGAGTATTTCTTCAGTTTACTCTGCAATATATAAAGGTATATTAATAAAGCAGTAAACATAGACCCTTGGATGAACACATCCAAACATGATATTGGAATTGAACTCTCCTCACAGATATAACTCACTTGGGAAGTTTTTCACTTCCTCTCTATCTTTATCCCACAATTTGGGGAAAGTACCTACAAAATTAATCTTACAAAAAAGCTCTCTTAACAAAGATTTTAATGGAATCCTTAGCCTCCTTTCTTTTCTTAGGTTGTCTACATCACAACAATTTCTCTACAATCCAAATGGCCTTCTCAAGCTTAGCATCATCATATGTAGACACAAATTACAAGTCCGTAATAGGAATCACTTCCATGGTAGGCCTGAGAATTTTAGGTTTGACTTTTTCCACATCTAGTTACTTCTTTCTATCTTGGAGTGCCTTCTCCAATCAGATCTGAATTTTCTTCAGTCTTTCTTCATATATACTCATTCTTTTCCATAAGTTTGGTAGGGCCACCTCGTTATCATTTCCATTCTTAAAACTTGATTGCAATTTCTCTTGGATTTTTTCAAGTTCTTCCTTGTTATCACCCTACTCCATCATTTAAATTTGTATCTCCACTTTCTGCTTAGTCATTACTCTTGAGATCATTGTTTCGCTTTCACCTCTCAACATCATCTTGTTCACGCTTCTTAACTTTAGCAGTCAGCTCATCATTGTCCAATTCCAACATTTTACTCCTTGAAGATGCTTTATTTAATCCATTCATATCCTTATATAATTTAGAGATTTTCTTTCTCATTCTCTCCGCAATAGTTTCAAATTTCCTCACCTCCATTTTAATGCATATCAAGGTTTTTCTCTAGATCCTCCTCGGCTTATTTTCATTGAAACCCAAGAAATTCAGTTTTACAGATTTCTATGTCTAGATTTTGACTCATCTTATTCCTGTCCTATTTCAATTTCTCTTGGATTTTTTCAAGTTCTTCCTTGTTATCACCCTACTCCATCAATTAAATTTGTATTTCCACTTTCTGCTTATTCATTACTCTTGAGATCATTGTTTCGCTTTCACCTCTCAACATCATCTTGTTCACGCTTCTTCACTTTAGCAGTCAGCTCATCATTGTCCAATTCCAACATTTTACTCCTTGAAGATGCTTTCTTTAATCCATTCATATCCTTATATAATTTAGAGATTTTCTTTCTCATTCTCTCCGCAATAGTTTCAAATTTCCTCACCTCAATTTTAATGCATATCAAGGTTTTTCTCTAGATCCTCCTCGGCTTATTTTCATTGAAACCCAAGAAATTCAGTTTTACAGATTTCTATGTCTAGATTTTGACTCATCTTATTCCTGTCCTATTTCAATTTCTCTATGTACAAATATCAGTCTCAAGCTATTTTATTTACTTAAGAATTATTTTATTTTACTTGAGAATTATTTTATTTACTTCAAATATACATGGTACATAAATTTTAATTTTTATTTAAGAATTGCTTTATTTTATCTACATTTTTTATTTTATTTTTATTTGAAGAGCTACTTGTTTTACTTTTGTATGTAACTTTTAATTTTACTTTTACAAAAGCCACCATTCATTATTTCAGTGATTTTTTTGTCTTGGTTTTACTTTGAAAAGTGTAGTAAATATTATATACATATATGTTAGTTTTTAATAGTTTCATTTGTATGCATTAATATACATTTTAAATTTTGATGTCTTTATATTTAAAAAATAAAGTAGGCTCTAAATAGTTTTTCTTTCACGGTCACAAAATCAAATGCTTCTCCCTCCTACTGCCACTTGTAATGTTCCCTTTATCAGCCTAGTCAGTTGTGGGCCCGATAGCCTATTTCCGGAATCCCGATAGGCTATGAGGTATGGTAAGGGGTTCCCCTTTATGAAGATCTCTTGGTTCACTTGTTTTTGTTGATCTCTGATGTCGGATTTGAGCTCAGTGATGTGTCAAGATGACTATGCAAGTTTCAGAAGTTTGTTCGGGTTCTTGGATAGCTCTCCAAGATTCTTGGAGGAGCAGTCTATTTTTAGAAAGTCACCCAGAAGGCATCGTTATGCATCCCAAACTCTACAGAGCATGCTGGTTCAATTTATTTGTCAAATTGATGAAGTTTGGGATTTTCCGCAAAAGTGGTATTTAAATGAGCTATTTTTAATTAATATTTTCACTTAAGTCTCCTAAGGATGAAAATAATTAAAAGCGACTAAATGTTATAGCTCATTTGAAAGGTTAAAAGATATTCTTTTTATTTAGGCACTTAAAAGTGAGTGCTCAAGTTGGGAAAAAGGAATTAATTAAGTTGGAGGGAAAAAGTTATTATTTCCAACTTTCCAAGAAATAATGCATTTCTTTTGTAACTCCTAAAGTGCCTTTATAAAGAGGATGAGAGCTCATTTGGAGGTTTATGCTTGATGATTTTATACTATGATGCTGTTGGAATGAACCTGGAGTTCTCCCTACCTTCTTGAGGACGAAAACCCTCTAGAGGAAGTTCAGTTTCGGTGGTGAAAGATCCACCCTAGCTAGAAAGAGGCAACTTCAATTACGAGTTGCATAGTGTTGGAACAGATTTTGAGTTATATTTATAGTCTGATTTGAGATTGTTGTTTGGCAATTTTTGTGGTGGTTGTGATTGGTAATATTTCTTGAAGTTTTATGTGTTATCTGTGTTGGCCTTACATCTCTGGCCGTACCAGTGCATGAGGTCGATTTTGTTTATGGAGTGATTGATGCTTGCTATGTTTCAGATATTGCTTGGGTATTTAATACCATGTGTTGGTGCTTCCTTTCAGATCATATACCATTGAGTTAATGCTGTTTTGATCATATACCATTGAGTTAATGCTGTTTTGATATTATTATAGCAGGTCGTACACATTCAAGGCTGCCGTATAGATGGAAAGGGTTCATGGGAATTTGATAAAGGATGAAGCATTCATACTTTGTGTTATTTGCAGTTTGCTTTTGTAAAGCTATGTGGTGGGGGGTGCCTCAAAACTGAAGATTGTTGTTCAATCTTTTTGGAATTGTTTAAATCCTTTCCCACTTTCTATAATGCCGTACCTTTTCTTGGTGAAGGTGTTTCAGAATTTTGTTTGTGTTTTTTAGCAACTCTCCACTCTTTGGTGGGGCCCATTCATGACAAGGAATTTCTAAGAAATGTTGAAGGAGGGATGCATGGGTTTTTAAGAAGGAATTACTTCTTGTTTATTGTCTTATATGGATGTGGTAGGGGCCACTAAGCATTAACTTTCATGGGACTTGGATGGAGTTTAAGAATTTTTGTGTGTTTTTTGGCATGACTCCACTCACAATTGGTGGGACCGTCTCATATCAGTACTAAACATATTTCTTCCTTAATGTTAATGCTGGATTATTATCAATATTTGAGGAATTGTATTTTCCTTGCAAAGAGGTTGTGTGCTTGCTTTGGGTCTGCAGCTGTTTGGAGTGTATTTTGGCAGCCACTAAGCATTTTATGGGGTCCTTACAACATCTAATATTGTCTGATTAATTATGGATAGCTGGGCACCAATATCTAGCAGTGAAATTCAGTGTTGAACAGTTTGTTTATTCAGACTAGTCTGTGCTTCAGTTCTTATTTTCAGTTTTAGCAGCAGAATAAGGAATTTTCAGACCTCATTAACTTGCTAAAGCAGCTTTCGTAGTCATCATTCTCATCATTCAGTGGCTTTCTTCAGCTGGTATGCTTGCTCAGTAATGTGAGCATGATACTTCATGATTTATTAATGTTTATCTGAAACAATCATGAACTAATCTCTTGTTGCTACAGCAGACTGTCCATGATTAGAAGTACATATTTGTTGGATGTAGTCATTACATTGTAATTATTTCTTTATTGCAAACACACTTATAACCCCCTGGATGGTTCAACCGCCAGTGTGGAGAATTGTAATGCTTATCTTTCTTGTTCAATCACCCACTGAATAAGTGGAGTATTCCCACTAGATAAGTGGATGCCCGCTGGATAAGCGGATGCCTGCTATTAGCAAAAGATTGTATTTAGTTTCATTGCCAAGCATTGATTGACCAACCAAACACTGTATGGTCTCACCTCGCCCATCCTAGGAACTTGGTGATCAGAAAGTGTGGAGGTTCCATTTAGTTGCATTATTGTGCTAACATTGTGATATCATTGTACAAACTTGAAAAAAATTTGGGGTAGCATATTACACCACTGTAGATTGCGCCTCTTGGAATAATAAAACCAAATGCAAGTGGGGAGTGACAGCAGGGTAACAGGGAAGAATAAATCCTAGATTTGCCATTATATACAAAATGATACTGACATTAGCATGAAACAATCATGGGAAAGAAAGTCCCCTTGTCAAGAACAAACCTTGAAAGAACCAAGAGAACATGACTGAGGGAGAACAAAGCTCTAATCTGTATCAGATTCATTAGATAGATAAGAGTTGACCATTTCAAGCACAACTCTCTTTTCAAGCCATAACGTAGATGCATAAAGATTAACTCGTTAACTATGGCACTTTGAACATTGATGATTACCTACATGTCCATCTCCAACACATGCCTGAGGTCAACACCCAATGGTCATTAGGTTTTCAAAAGGCATAGCTAGCATCTACATTTCTAGATGTTTGTGTGCCCTACAGGGATGCAGTTTGGGTAAAGGCCCTAATGTAGCATTGTCCACACGTTCACAAACATATATGCAACTTTAGTTCTGCATAATGAATGCAGTTTTCCAATTTAATGAAGTGAATACAATTATAACCAGTAAAAGACTTTTTCCATACTTTCAACTGTCCATCAAACATAGCAGGAGAAATTTTCAGGTCACATTCACCATAGACATGAATATTGGAAATCTCAATCGAAAGTCTCCGCTATATTAATGAAAAATGTACTGATGTCAAAATTTAGGAAAAATCAAGTACAAACCATTGCAATGTCAATACCAGTGATTCGTAGTAGCTCACTAGGACAGACCAGATACCCAAGAAGTACCCACTCTCTGTGTGCACTGACATTAACCAAGTCCTGAGCTCTCTGTAACATTAAAAATGTAACATAAGTGAGAGAACAATAATCTGTCAAAAGACTTAGAAACTTAAGCAGAATTGAAACTATGTAAAATCATAACTTCCTAACTAATTTGAAGCAATCTAGTGCAGGTTATACCATTGGATGGGCAGAGTTGGTAAGTATATCTGGATATCGAGGATGGAAGGGGCTGAGAAAACCCTCATTTCTCAATTTTTGGGTATCCGCGGCAAGAAAGACAATAGGCCCCACTGCCTCCAAAACCTGATCTTACAAAGGAAAAGTGCTGTAAATAATCAAAAAGCCTAAATACCATCAACAAGCATAAAACTGTGAACAGTCATCCCTATTAAAGTTTACACTTACATACAAAAGAAAAATAAAGTGATCATAGCATTAAATTAAAAAGATTTACATCATAAAAAGGTCATCATTTGACCAAATTGATAGTATGAACATGGAACTAATTTTAGTTCTGTCTGAAAATTTTATGAACACAATCAATGATAGAAAAATAAACTCTATTTTGATAGAAGGCTCCAAGAATCATTGAGCCCAAAGTAATATAATTTTATATGAGCAGAGCCAGTTCTTATCAAGTTGCCATTCTTATATACATAATCATAATGTCAAAATTATTTAAATGCCAGATGCTATATTTTTTGAGATGTTATGACTTATGATTGCCTAGAGTCTGCATGTTATGATCAACTATCCAGCTCATTTGTTAGGTATTCATCTTACTCGTTCTTTAACAACCAATAACCACCATGGATTATAAATTTATTTTACATAATGCTATGTATCATAGTTGAAAAACTCGCCAAGCCCAAAAAACATGACTTGGCAAAAAATCGGCTAAAAACTCCGCAACTTAAAAAATTGCTTAAATTTCATTAAAAACGCTTTTTTTTTGCAAAATTCAATGATAAGATGCATCCAATGAGTCAATAAATGAGTATATTAAAGAAACAAGCCGAGTCTAGTTGTATTTGATTTATTTGAAAGCAAATTGGGTACAAAATGACATCCTCATGTGGAATGCATTGATACTGATAGTCTGAAACAAAATGAAAATAGCAAATTGTTTTTTTAAAACTGAAAGTAAATACTACATTAATATATTTTATAAATTTACATCTTCCTCTTCCTCTACCTTTCTTGTGCGCAGCCGAAGATTATATTGCCAAAACTCGGCGAGTTTTTCCCCCTTGACTTGGCAAGTAATTCTGGCGAGTTCTTGCAGGAAAAACTCGCCAGTCAAAAAAACTCGCAAGTTTTTTAAAACTCACCGAATACTCAGCGAGTTTTGCAACTATGCTATGTATTATGTAGGAAGTAATTAATCTCCCTTAGATTTAACATCCATTTAAAGCCAATTGTTAACAACACTATATTGAACTTCAAACTTCCACAATGAATATTTGTCTAAAGATTACTTTCCCTTCATAGCATAAATTTCACTGTGCCAAAGCAAGCCACAGAACTGTAAAGCTAGATGTCTGCGAGACGCACCCCAATAGCCTCCTAGCCTGAGCATATTCTGTAAATATCTAGACATTTGACCAGGGAGTAATTTGGAAGTTACAAGAAAGCAAAACCATAAAATAAGATAGTCAAATCAGGGCAAGTAGTGCACATTGTGAATACACAACATTGTGACAAATGGAACTTAGTTTTACATGCCAAACAAATTTTGCTACATCTGCAAATCCAGGAGTATGCTACAAGAAAATAATAGACCTTCAAATTTAAAATATTGCATATCACCTCTCCAATGCGAGGGCTCACAAAATTTAGATCTTCATGCAATCCTTTCAGTGGTGGATCATAAGAATCAATGAACTGTACCAGACTGCATGATCACCAAAGCATTTAGCATTAGTCTATAAAGAAAAACAGTCCACAATCTCATTAAGACAATCATCCTGTAAAGAATAAGAAATGGAAGAAAAATTTACAACAATACATTACTTGTATTCAATAAAGTAGCAGCATTTTGTACTTCAAAATATAATAATATTAAATAATATTCACTGTTATGCATAGATTTTCCCAAGTACAAATTTAGTGCAACAATATCAGAGTGGTCTCTGTGATGACCGTGAATGAAAGGAACATGATTCTGACACCTAGTGCATGCAAAAATTTGAGAGAATGTGAAACAAAAAGAGTTTTAAAGGTATATAGTCATACTTCCATAGAAAAGTACCCTACGGAAAAATTGATCACATTAGTCAGAGGTATGATGCCCAACAGTACCAACACCGTGATGACCAAATAACCTGGAATGAGGAGGCTCTATATGTGGCATTCACAGGTTGCCAGCTGCATACAGCAGTTGTAGAAAGCTACCAATGAACTCTTCATAACCAAAATGCATGTAACTTGATCACAATGCAAAAGAAAAGAAAAGAAAAGAATGAAAAAAAACATAATATATGACTAAATTAGAGGACAAAACTGACATCAACACAAAATTTAGGCTAGTTTCTGCTCCTCTCAAACTTGAGCATCCCACTAAACCTTCAAATACTGCAAATGCCTTGTGGGGACCTGAAGTTCTCTACTTGATTGTTGAATCTTCGACTTTCTTAATGGAACTTGAAGTTCTGAGTGCTGTAGCAGCTGCTGAAGCACTTATATATTTGGAATAGTTATTCAAGTGCCTGGAAGCCATACTAATTGCATGGAAAGTGAGCGTGAAAGTAAATGACAGTGTACAACATGAATTTTGAAATTTCTCATTAATTTTGAGATCATTGATTACAGATAATGTAATATAAATCTCTTCAAACAATGTTAGTAAATGACTGCCAGAACGATAATGAACCCTTAATGCAATAGAACACAACTAGTGTAAATACAACCTGTTAACCCTGCCGTTCTCCTTAACTATCAAGTCAATGAGACTAATCTATACACAAAATCGTAAGTACAGTTCACAACAACAGTCTCCCTAACCTCTTCAATTACCTCTTAAATTTACAATAGCGGCTAGCATTTCAGCACAGCAATGTCCTGTCTCAACAACGTTTCATATTAATCATTTTCATCTGTAATATTTCCTATAATGTTGACTACAGTATTGATGCCCATATTAATTGACCACAGTACTAATAAGGATGCTACTAAACACCGTACTGATGAAGAATGTATAGGTCACAATAATGACAGAATGCTACTGATCAATGATCATAAGAAGATTACTAATCACAAAAAGGATAGTTATGTCAAAAGACAATGATGACAACAACAATCATAACTGGTACAACATTATTAACAACTGCAATGTAATTATGAAAATTGCCCAACAATTGCCTCAATAATACAACTATTTTACAAATGAAATAACGACAACAATATCCATTGATAAGTACAAATGACAAGACTAACATCTGTGATGCAATAATAATGACAAGCTAAAGGATAATCCTTTGACAGTTTTGTCTAGTAATGACTATGCCCATGAATCATAAATAGTGACATAAGTGTTTGTTGTTGTCAAAGGCAACAACGATTATCACTAATCACAATAACAATAGTGATAATCACATTCCCTATTCACAAGGTTTTCAAACACGATTATACCAAGTGTCTTCACAATTGTAGATAACTACATTCATTTTTTAAATAACTACAATAATAATTGTTGTCCTTTGCAACAAATCTAACTACTTCAAACACGATTATACCAAGTGTCTTCACAATTGTAGATAACTACATTCATTTTTTAAATAACTACAATAATAATTGTTGTCCTTTGCAACAAATCTAACTACTATCCATTAATGACACCTCGAAATCTTAACAACTACTTACACCATTCAAGGTGTATAACCCATTTATAAAAGTTAAAGAGAAGAATGATCCAAAAATTGCAGGTTTGATGCTTATATAGAAAAAAAAACTAATTTATTGTGATATACTAGTGATATATCACAGATAATGTTGCAATATATTGGTGAAAATTTCAGTCAAAGTCATGGTCAAAGATATTTTGAAAATCTCGCGATATTTTCAAGAAAATGTCGGGAACCCTGCCAAGAAAAAATATATTGGAATATATCGGGATATTTTTAAGATATCTGCTTCTATGGTTTGGTCATCTTGTCTTGCAGTTGCTTGAGTACAAGCAATTTCGGAGAGGGAGGACAGTAATGTCCCCTTCTCAAGCCTAGTCAGCTGTGGGCCCGATAGCCTATTTCTTGGAGTCCCAATAGGCTATGTGGTATGGTAAGGGGTTCCTCTTTGTGAATATCTTTGGTTCAATTGTTCTTGTTGGTTTCTGATGTCGGATTTTAGCTCGGTGATGTTTCAAGATGACAATGCAACTTTCAGAAGTTTGTTCGGCTTCCCAAATAGCTCTCCAAGATTTTTGGAGCAGTTGTCTATTTTTAGAATGTCACCCAGAAGGCGTCATTATTTATCTCAAACCTTATGGAGTATGTTGGTACAGTTTATTTGGCAGTTTGGTGAAGTTTCGGATTTTTCGTAAAAGCAAGTATTTTAATGAGCTAACAGTTAATTATTTTGCACTTAGTCTTATAAAAGTTGGGAATAATTATAAAGTGCATGAGTATTATAGCTCATTGGAAAGGGGAAAAATCACTCTTTTATTAGGCACATAAAAGTGAGAGCTAATGTGGTGAAAAGGGTGAAATATTGGAGTTTGAGTGGAAAAGTCTATTTTTCTAATTAATAATTCATATTATGTGCAAACTCCAATAAATGCCTATATAAGGGAGTTGTGAACTCATTTTGCTCTTTATGCTTGATGATATATTGTTATGCTGTAGGAATGAACCTGTGCGATCTTCTTCCCTTCTTGAGAACAAAAACTCACTTGAATAAGTTCAGTTTCGATGGTGAGATATCCACCCTAGCTGAAGAAGGTAACTTCACTATCAAGGGTTGTACAGAGCTATCATGGAGTTCGATGTCTTTTGACAAACTTTTGGGATTGTAAATGTTTTGTTGTGTGCTGAGGGGGTTTTGATGTGGATTGGAGTTGATGTTTTGGAGAGTTTTATGTAGTTGTGATTTAACCTCATGCTAGTCATATTGCTGGGGCCGTACCAGTCCTGGTGTGCATCAATTTAGGTTTGAAAGGATTGTCTTACTTGCAAATATTGTCATTGAAATCATTTTCCCTTGCCTTGGCGCCATATTTGTTGTTCTTTGAAGAGTCTTTGCTGTAGAAAAGAGGAACCTTTGACTGGTCGTACTGTGTTCTGGGTCGTACCAGTCCATATGGGGCATGTGAACATGCTGAGGGAAAGCACTACAGTATAAGCATTGAGAACTCTTCTTTTAGAGGCGCCCAACATAGAAGTTTATGTGGCTGTTGGTTGGAGGGAGGAATGAGTTATGAAGGAGCTGTTGTGAGTGATGTGCAACGGCAGCCATAGAAGGTTTCAGACCTGTGTTCCAGCACTGTAGCATCATCAGACCAGCAAACGGACTTCTTTCCATGTCTCTCTTCATTGGTATATTGATTGCAACTTTATGATCTATTTGTATGTTTCAATCTATACTTCATAGAGTTACTCTTTACTCCATTTGCTACAGCTGTGACATGATTATATCAGGAGTGGTGCTCTAATATTGCAGGTGTTCCTCATTGTAATTCTTACATTTGATGCAAAACCAATTGTAATGTCTTCCCACTGAATAAGTGGATGTGCCAGTGAGGATAGATTGTTTAGTTCCTTTGTAATGGCTTCCCACTGAATAAGTGGATGTGCCTGTTTCCTTTTGAGTAATTCATGGCTCAGGTTCCCGCTGAATAAGTGGATGCACCTGGTTTTTACTTGTATCCCACTAAATAAGTGGTTGCCCACTACAAAAGTGGATGTTTCCTTTCATGTTTCATTCCCACAATTAAGTGGATGCCCACTAAATAAGTGGAAGTTGTCTCTATAGTTGGATTTAGGGTTTGAATGCTAACTCTAAAGCACTTGTATGCTCTCACCTTGCCCACATCGGGATTTGGGTGATCAGAAGAGTGTGGAAGATATTATTGCTCTTAACATTCAGTGTTGTTATCTTGTTTCAAAAAAAAATTAGGGCAGCTCATTACATTCAACCTTTGGTTCATTGCAGATGTTATCAAGAATGCCATTCATCTTTTTCCATGCTTTCCCTACCATCTCTTCACTACCTTAAGGTGGTCATAGATGTAGCTAATGAATGCTAGTGTATGACTGCTTGTACGTATTGTGCAAAGCACAATCATTGGGTTGAAATATACAAGAAGAAACTATCCACCACTAAGGAGCCCAAGCTCTTTAGAAAATGTTTGAAAGAAAGAATCAATTCTGCAACAAAACATGAAGAGGAAGGCTGACAAATTCCAAGAACATAATCTGCCACTTAGTATGATGATATGTAAAGCTAATAATTTTTGTACTCATTGCAAGGTGAGTGCACATTGAGATGGCAGATGTTGGAATGGAAAAGACAAGATGGCTATTCAACATCTGCAATCAGTTACAACTGAGAGATGTTCTCTCCCTTATGATCCTTGTGCTCTTGTACTCGCCTCTCTTGTCTGTAGCTGTCCATCTTGTCTTTGACATTCTTTGATTAAATATTGACAATTACTATGCATTGCACTATGTATATTTCCACTATGAAAATGATTTGTAGCAGAAAGGATGAACGTAAATTGAACATGGCAGCTATTATAACATGTTTTGGCATCACAAGGAAGTTGTAACATTTATGTTTTAACTAGCACATGTAGTTGGAACAAGTCACTCTTGACTTACTTCCCATTGGGCAAAGAAAAATCGAAAGGAGAACAGCATTTCAACACTCTTTCCATTAAAGGAAAGAATGTGCAATCATAGACTCAACTTCATGGTGCATAATAAACAAAATATTAAAGAAGGCAAGCAAGAGGTTGTGATAGTTCACTCTTTTATAGGGAGAGATGAGAAGACATCATGGGATAGCCATGAATAAATAACATTTGAGGTGGAATCATGGTCGGTGTAGCAACTACTTACCACCAACCTTCTAGTCAAAACCAGTCCATTTTTTAAACATACAAATTAGACAATTCAATCACTAAGGTTGGAAATTTGCATTAAAACTTCATTCCTCCTATCTCCAAGAATTCCTAACAATTAATCATGTCTAAGAATCCCATGGTATTTATTTGATATATTTTGGAGTTTTCGATGAATGCTTGTATTTGCACATTTGTGTTGAAGATTTATAATAATTGTCAGATTGGCAAACTGAAATTGAAGATTTCACTTTGGAAGATATTGTTCTTGAACTATTATTGTGAAGTTAAAGACAATTTTTAATTGTCCAAAAGACCAGCCTGTAATATCCCTAATGGGATCTGCCCTAAAATTCTGATTTTTATTTCTGCTCAAACCCTAACTCAGAATTCTGATTTTTATTTTCTGATTTCAAACAAAATATCACAGCGAACATACAAGTGCCAAATAATGACAAATAAAAATGTCAAATCATGCTATAAATTGCTGATCATATTAATCCACCATGAAATACACAAGATATGGCCATCCAAATGCAACATAAAATCTGATTTTCTAAAGATCACTTCTACTGTTACAAATCTGAGTATATAAACTGAGAATTACATCAAAAGCATGGGCTAAACATGATCAAACATGGCCCAGAATGCTGCTGTCCAAATCAGACCTAAACCCGAGGTTTGTACATACCAAATGATGGCGAATGAAGCTCAAACCAACCCTCCAAATTATGGCGCTTGCAAGGAATGAGGACGGCTGCTAGGTTAGGGTTTGGAAAACCCTCCAATGATGAAAATCGCCTCCTTCAAGCCAAATCGCCCTCCTCCAAAGGTGGCGCTCAACTCTAGGGAAAAACCCTAGTGCAATATCAACACAAAAGACCACCAACAATGCTGCTCCAAATCTGAATATGCAATAATGCTTCAAACCTCCAATGAACTACAAATGGAACTCCATTATGAGTCCGCCACAAGATGAGCTAGGTTTTCCTCCAACTCACCGTATTCACAAGGGTTTTCGCCCTTGGAATATAGCCCAACAAACGTTGCAGCCAAATGAGAAAATCTCAAGAAGAAATATGATATGAAATGGGTGATGGAATGACTCCAAATGAGCCTTTATTTATAGCCAACTTAACCTCCTCCTATTGGGCCGACCCAATTCATGGCCGACCTCATGCTAGGTGCCATAAAATAAATAAAATATTTTTATTTTATTTTATTTCCCAACATGGGCGAACCCTTTTTGGCACATGATAATTCATTTCTAGACATCTTCCTAGGTTGTCCCTCTCACAAGAAAATTATTTTGATTTTTTTTATTTTTTCCATGGCATCACAAAAATACCCAAAGTCATTTTCCATCCTTTATTTTTCTCCCTCCTAGGTCGCTCACCTCCTTAGCCATTTTATTTAATTTTTTTCCTTACCAAATGGCTCATAAAAATATAAGAAGTCATTTCACATCTTCAGTTTGCCCACTAAAATTGATTAAATATAATATTTAATCAATTAGGTTATTCCCTAGCCCTTCCGACTTAGCCTACAAGAATAGATTAGGTTAACCGTCTCTGTCAGGTGATCACTCGGAAAAAGGGGACATTATAATCCTCCCTTCCCAAAATTGCTTGCCCTCAAGCAATGTCAAACCTAGATGCTGCAGAGCATCCTCAAGTGGCAAGTCTCTCCATCTAGTCAAGTACTCCTTGATCACCCTGCTCCTCAACTTGTGGCAACACTCCCCACAGTGAATAGGAAGAATGGCATGCAAAGTGAGTTTTGGTGACCAGCAATGAGATAATGCCAGCCATACACACTCAAACTCAGATCTACTCCATCCTTCAAACTTTGAAATTCTGCTCCACAAGGTTGGCGCTCTCATATCATCCAAACTAGTATCAAGTACAAGTATCCATTTCCCCTCTTCATCCAAAGGAGGAAGCTCAGAAGATGTCTTATGCTGCTCAATTGTGTAATGTCCCCTTTTCACAAGTCCAAATTTCTCAACCTTGTTCACAATTTTCAACTTGCAAAAGAGAACATTAGTACATTTTTCATTTATAGCCATATATATATAATTTACATAATCACATTGCTTTTATCATTTCTATGATCAAATGCTAACACATAACTTTAGTTCATCATTGATTACTTTCAATACACATTACTATCATCAATCTATGATTACTTTCAATGTCTACTTCTATTGCTAATCTTATGATTGCTTTCAATGCATATTATCTATCATTCATATTTCACATGTTATTCTTATGATCACTGTTCATATGCCTTGCATATCATTAATATTGCACATATTACTCTCATGATCATCATCAATATGCCTTGCATATTCTTATCATGACATTTCACATGATCTATAATCTTCATCAATACAAATTGCAATCTATTTATCTATATGTCATTTGTTAACAACCTATGGGAGATTAGAGGAGAGTTACCGTTATCCACCATGGGGCTCTAATGTCTCTATCCTTAGACTCAATGCGGTATCCTTAATACCTTAGAGTCAAGGCCTCTATGAGACTCCTTGGTACTCTTATGATGCCTTACATCAAGTAACCAAGGCCTATACATCACTATCCTTGCACTATGGGTATCTTATACCTCATGTGACAAGGCCTCTATGTGATACACATCCTTTGCACTATGGGTACCTTATATCTCATGTGACAAAGGCCTCTATAATACTCATGAGTGGCCTCTTGGTACTTTTCCCTTCATCTCTCATATGAGGTTAGCAAATCACATAACATTATGCATAATTGTTTACAAGATATATCATTTGAATTATTGCATACTAGATATATTATAAAGGATCATTCTATATGACTGTCTACATGTTCATTATTCATGATGACTATGTATACATCTGATCATCATGAATAATGGAATGTACACATCATATTGCTAAGAATGACTGTTCATAAACCAAAGTTATCATAATCGATATATTCATGAGTACATGCATATGTCTGTCATAAATATATATTCTGGAATGAATGACAAAGAGCTATAAGTAAATCTGCATACCTGATCATGTTAATTCGATCAGAATTATTGAAGGAATATGAAAGATTAGATGCCTGTTGTTGCAATTCTTGGGTAGAGATTTCTACAAGTCTTTGATCAATTATAATGTCTTCAATGGATGATACTTGTTATGCAGACTAAGTTATTCCTGATCGATGTATATATTTTCTTGGATGCTTGAGTGAAATGATTCGATGCCCCTCTTGCTTACCACAAGGTCCCTTTTAAAGACTTGGAGGGACGCATATTGGAAAGGATGCGATGCTTGAAGGCTTCGTCCATTCATTATTGTTAATTAACAATATGTTATCCTTAATATGAGGATGCCGCCGCCTTTGGATTATAGCCATTATATCTTTTAAAAAGAATAATGTTTAATGCCTTATGAATTGCGATTATCTTGTTGACGTCGATGCCTTAGCATTAATATAACCTTTCTTCCATCGACGCAAATACTGGTTCCTTATGATCATTGACGCCGCCATTATCATGAATATCACTGATCTTTAATACTTGAAATTCCAATAGTTATGTGAACTATATCTATATGATTGATTAGTCTCATCTTTATATGCTTGATTTCCAATCTTTAATTGGAAATGTTATTGATCTATGACAAATTGCCCTCTTGAGGCAAGATACCTGAAAAATATTATGAATCCAACTACCCTTCAGCAACTCCAACTCATATGCATCCTCTCCAACTCCACTCTCAATCCTATAAGGGTTGTAGAAGCGAGGCATCAACTTTCCTGCACCACTCCACCTCAATGTAATATGTCTGTATGGTTGTAGAAACAAGAAACCCAAATCACCAACCTCAACTGTCATGTGCATGTCCTGCATCAACTCTCTCACTCCGCAAGCTCCTCTGACCTCAAATGCTAAGTCTACAAAAGACAAAGCATCATACCTATCCAAAGCTCTGAAAAGTGACATGCCTATCAACATGTGATAGGTGGTATTACAACAATGCCCTCTGGAATACCACCACCTAATCCAAACATTCCGCTGCGCCACTCTGATGCAAATGTCAGCCAGCCAAATATTGTGAAGCAACTAACCAAGTTTCCATTGCTTCACTCTAATAAAACTATCATTCAGCAAGATACGGTGAAGCAATACACCAATCATACAAATGCCTAGATCCCAAATCATTGCACCATCATACAAACTGAAAATGAAAAGATAAGTGTCTCAAATCAGGCCACCATCACAAACTATCCTTCTAGATCTGGATTGTTGCCTATGGACTTGAAAAGTGTCCATCATATGTGCATAACCAAGCATGCAAATCCACTGTAGACTGCTGGTACAAGTCAAATAAGCACTAGCAAAATTCAGAATCAGACCTATAATCATCATAGGAATGCTGCTGCTATCATAAAATGATAAGGTCTCATCATCATTCAACCTCCAAGGGCTATAGTGACAATCCCGTGCACACAAATCCATCCAAACAGCTGCAAATATTAATGAATAGACTGAAAACTCCATGATTAGCAATGTAGAACAGCCACTAATCATCAAGGTGTAAGTTGAAAACCAATGGACCAAGTCTGAAAATTTTCTGCTCTCATGCTCTTTTCCATGCCTTGGATTATAGTCCAGCTGAAACCCAACATCCACATGCATATACATCTCAAAATCGGATACCTCAATGACATCCTCTTCAAGTTTTGAAGCTAGGACAACAATATGCCCAATCAAATAATCATCATCATAATGGCATAAAACACAAGTAGACTCCTTGAGCTCTCCCTGAATGGTCAAGTTCTTTGTCAATTCTGAATCAAGAATGTTCTTCTCTACATATGCATACCAATCCTTATCTGCTGGTCCACAAAGTATATGCACAACTTTTTCTTCCTTAACCGTAACTTGAGCCTTCAATGGGCTGTCCAAATGATGTGACTCATGAGCCCTATGATTAAGATCATTTGCACAAAATAAATTTTCTGATTTGTCTTCAAAATCATACCTCTCAACAATTTCATACAAAACCAATTGTTCTTCATGCTCTACCATCATAATTCCTTCTCCTTGAAGTATTGAAGTTTGATGAAGAAGTGTATCTAGTTGTTGCCTTTCATGATCCATGTGAACAAATTGTTCCTTAATCTTTTGTAGGTGTTGTTTTGCTTTAGCGGTTAACAACTTGGCTTCCTTATGTCAGGGCCCGTTTTTAAACTAATGTATTTATTTTCAATATATTTTCATGAAGACAGATAGTTAGTCAGAGAAAATATTATGATTATAGTAATGATGGGAAATACATTTGTTTTTATATTAATTTATATGCAAGAGATAATTGTATATGATGTCATTATTGAATATGTGGTTAAAATGACGAAATGGACTAACTACCATTATGTAATCAAGGTGGATGCAAGAACAATGTTGTTTTCCCTCCGATATGTGGAGAGAGAGTATCACCATGGAGAGGATGATAGATCGCGTGAATGCAACGATCCTTATGACATCTAGAAATACACACATGTACTTAGTATAGAGAATATGTTTGTTCTTGTCAGCTGTGTCATCGTTAAGACGAAGGTTATTAAATCCTTTGCGTTGTCTAATAGAAACTAGGTGTATACTTTTCGAAGATAAGTCGACGTGTGTAAAATTGTAAATCGACTAAACATGATTAGTTTTGTTGTCAAGATCTTAGCCGTCGGATGAGGATTCTTTGTCAATAATTGTGCTTCAAATGATCACATTTAGTGCTCAAAAGTACGTAATATTGACATCCAATAGATATGTATGTTATGTCTTTTTATAAGGTTATTGTTATTATTATTATTGTTTATACTATTATTATTATAGTTAATAATTATGTTAGTCAAGGAAGTCTCCTTATTCTTCTAGCGAACTCCCTAGATGCTTCGGAGTGGAGGATGGGAGCAATAGCCCCATACTTCCCATTATCTTCTGCATGTAGAGAGTGGGAGAAAGCCGCGGGGGTAAGGAGAGTATGGCTTAATGATGCTTTTATTGATGCGCCATAAATGTGGAATGGTGGCCTCTTTAGAAAGGGAGGTGAGTGTTTGGGAAGAGAACAACACTAGGAAAAGTGGTGAAGAAAAAGAAAAGAGAGCGGGGAAAGGGAACAAAAGACCCATAGGACTGTGTTAGTGTGCTGCCTGCAGCAAAGAACAGGCAAGTTTATTATTACACTATTGAAAGTGATAATATGTGTGTTTGTATTACCTTAGATTTGTTGTATTGTAAGTAGACTTACATAGAAAACCTATTCTTGAATGTTTTCATCTGTGGTTTACCTCTACATATTTAAGTATCGTCTCTCGTTAGCAACTGTTATAAGATTGATACCCACTTTAAGAGAGAATTGCATATCTCTGATATACTATAGTACATTCTTTATAGATTGTTGTATATATATGTTAAAAAGAATAGTATCAGTTGTATGAATGTATGAGTAAACTAAGTTGTCATATGGTCAAGGCCATGTAATAAGATGGTTGGTCGAGTATAAAATGAGGCCATGTAATATGAAGGTCAGTCGAGGATATAACAAGGTTATACATTTTGATGGTCAGTTGAGTATATAACAAGGCCATGCATTATGCGTATGGTTGGTTGTATTATGATATATATATATATATTTATTGAGGCCAACTGTTTGATACATCTCAAGCCAATAGTAAAACAATATTGAGGCCGAGTGTTTGATACATCTCAGGCCAACAGTAAAACAATATTGAGGCCGAGCGTTTGATACATCTCAGGCCAATAGTAAAACAATATTGAGGCCAAGTGTTTGATACATCTCGGGCCAATAGCAAAACCAAATTGAGACCGATTGTGATCATAAATCTCAGACCGACTCTGAACAAATATCAGAGGTCGATTGTGAGGCCGACTATGAACAAATATCAGAGGTCGACTGTGAACAAATATCAGAGACCGACTGTGAGGCCGACTGGGATCATATTATAGGAGATTGACTCTAATGATAAAGTAATTGGTCGACTACGATATTATATAAAGGTCGACTAAGTAAATAAAGTCAAGTTGATTGTGTTTTCATCTAAGCCAAATGTGCTACAACATGAAGGCTGCAGGTGGAAAGTTTAACCAATATCTTTAGGAGATTGATTGATATTGAAAACTACGTTTAGGTTTATTAACCAAAAAGGATTGATAGCAAGTCTATAGAAGGATCTAAGAGAAGATCATTCGTGAAGTATATTCCCCTTACTGGTAGTGGTTTAAGAGGATTGAAGATGTGATTTCCAAAACTTGAAGAGTTAGTATAAAAGACAAAGTCATAATGTAGATACACTTGACAATAGATCTACTCTATTATTTATCTTAGACCTAATATAGTCATAAGAACGTATTAAGGAACATTCTTTATGCCAACAATAAGTCAAGATTAAGACTAATGTGATAGTTGGAGTTCTTCCTTTGATATACATATAGAGGAGTATTTAATTGTATGATAGCTTTATATCAACAGATTCTGAGTCGAATATATGTTAAGACAGATAGAGTCTTTATTAGATAATTTATACGGCTTGAATATAAACCTTGTATGTGTAGATGACTATGAAAGAGCCGGGTAGCAAGCAAATAAGTAATTGAGTAAATGATAGGTTGTCATAGACCCATGATTGCAAGGATGCAAAGAGGGACTCAATATACGTTTACACCAGTCATCTAAGCTCTCACCCTAGACTTGTCAAGAATGACTAGTAGATAAGGGTTTATGTCTTTATGACTAATGTGGTATAAGTAAGACCAAGAGAGAGTTGTTATATATAAAGAAAATAAATGTATAATAAGAATGTTGTCTCCAAGTCGAGAAAAGAGTAAGTGAACATACGACTTATATATATATATATAAAATTTTGGCCAAAGTAATGCAAAAGTCGCTGCTTGCATTGTTGGTTCACGGTGTACCAGATAGCTAAACAATCAAAAATGGGTCACGCTTAGCTAGAGCTAGACTAGAGTTGTACACCCAATTGTCTTTAGCTAGGACATCACTAGTTCTCAGATGGCATATGGAATCAGTTGATTCTCACTATCTATTACCCTCGTGAAGGGTAGGGCCACATCCGGGAAGGAAAGTGAGCGGGGGACCGCCGGTCTGTGATTAGAGGAGAAGCACCAGGGTGATGCTCTCTCTCTTGCAGTTGACTACCAAAGACTTGTGAACAAAGAATACATTGCTTATTTTGTAAATGATATTGATAAGATAGAAAGTCGTAAGAATACGACCATTGTAATTTATATAATTGTTAGTCGCATGTGAAGCGACCTCCTTTTGAAATATGTATACTATATTTGGATATTGTGAATATATTGTTTCTGGATATATTTTCTCCTCTTTAAAGAAAAGTGTGAATATTTGCTTAATTTTGTTCGAGTTTTTTTTAATATTCCAGTTGGGATGTTACACATGGTATTAAAGCTACAGGGTTCAGCACTTGGACCTTGGAGCTCATTGTGAGGTTTCGCAAGATTGGCAAGATATACTAATGTTAAAACATTTGTTCTTGTGCCAGAATGGCAAGAAATAGGACAAGAAAGCGAGCCAAGAAAATAAAACTTAGTGAAATGCCTTAGGATCACTATTAAGAAAGAGCCATCTTTTGAACCAAAGACTAAAGATACAGTGAGTTATGCAAAAGAAGCTTGGCTCACTGACTTTGAAACACTAGCTGCACTCAAACATATCCGCCTAGAAAGGAGGAAACGACTTGAGGAGGCAAAAAGATTGTCAATCCCTACTACTGTTAAGATTAGTAAACCATCTACACATCATGACATGTCTTTTGGGTGTGGTCGGGATGCACCTGTTATGAGTCTAGAGGTGTTGAAGGAGTGCTCACGAGTACATCCACCAACTAAGTTTGTGTTACTTGATTCTGACGGAGAAGAGGAACCTGAGGAATTTCCTCTGTCAGAAAGTGATATGTAGACATCTCTTTAAAAAAAGTTTTGTATTTGAACAAGGATATAAAGATCCAGAAAGTGAATAAAGTGAAAGTTTTGGCCTTTTGAGTACGCAAATGTTTGTGTAAAGAATCTCTGAGTTTATGTATTTATGAACTTGTACTTTTATGATAGAGTATCAAAAGTTGCATGTTTTGATAAATTTCTATGCAATGATTAGGTGTGGTATTGTTATGGAACATTCTGAAAACCAACCAGGAGGGAACCTGGATGGCCCAGATCCTAAGAAAAACCCTATAGCAAAATTAGATCAAATTTTGTCAGTCTTAAATGAAACAAAAGAAAGATTGGAAGCCTTGGAACAGGAAGTTAGAGGGGGAGAAACCAATCAAGAACACTATTCTAAAGGAAGAGAAGAATCCGGTTTTCATGGAGAACCAAAAATAAATTACCAAGACTCACTAATGCAAAATGAGGCAAAAACTCATTTTACCAGTGAGTTAGCCCGAGATATGAAGAAAGTTATACCTCCAAAGTTCGATGGAACAATGAGTGGAGATGCAATCGAGCCTTGGCTAATTGTTGACGTTTCAATTCGCACCTCTGGAATGCGAGTTGGAAACAGACAGCTATGCACAGATAACCTCCTCTTCGAATTAGGAGGGGAAGCTCCCTCTTTGCTGATGATTGCTTTAAAAATAAATAAACTAAATTGCCTATCTTTTTTATTCTCAGCTGCGAGCATAAGGTTATAAAACTCTATCGCTATAGCAGAGAGTTTTTTTTTAACTTCTAACTACAGCTAGGCCTAAACTAAATGACGCTTTTGACAACCCAAGTAAATTCAGAGCTTAGGAATCAAAAGTAAACAGGGAATGATTTGTTAACACAAAAGCTCAAATAAACTTATCCCAGATTGCACCCGAAGAATCATTGTACTTTTAAGATGTAAAATGAAAGTAAGAATATGCAAGCAATAGATATGACAATAAACTAAATGAACATGAGACAAAGAATCAGAGCAATGGAAGGCGTGAAATTTCCTCTCTCAATATCAAAAAGCTATTACAACTCCAGAACAGCAGTATTGCAACAAAGACAGGCATGCAATATGCGATCAAACACTGGATTACAAATGACACAAGGTGAACAAGCACTCGAATAACAATTTGCAAGCAAGAATAGGCTCAGCAAATTTTGCTATCACAATTACAGTTACTAAACAATGGGCAAGGCTACCCTTATTTATACACAAATCAAAGGAGTAGGGAACCCTAAAATCTCCTTGATCCTAGCTAACTAACTTGCAAGCTTTATTTCTATTCTAGACAAAAGATTCTAACTAACACCTACTTTAAAACAATTTGATTTAAAAGAGAAAAAGCTCCAACTATTACAAAGTATTTTTTCTATTTAAAGGATGGATAAGCTTGAATGAAAAGGACAGCTTTAAATCCGAAAAGCATTGAGTTAATTGCCGTTTTTTTGAGTTCCATCCTTATCTACATCGCTGCTCTCTTGGTGACATCACCCACTGGTATTTTGGGAAACAATATCCTCCAAAAAGCTAGTAACCGCTTTCTTGCCAAGAATACTGATACTTTCCAAGATGATATTCTAATTTTCTAACATCTCTTCACCATCTGCAACCATCTGTAGGAATTCACAAACTTCGTCCATAGCTTTATCAAATTTTATTGTCATAGTGGCAAAATGATTCATCTTGCCGGCACTGAGATCACCATTAAAACTGCAGCGGACGAAAGTCTGGAATTCCATCTGTACTTCACTGAGATCATATAGGGTACCATCTCCTCTTTCGTATGAGCACGGGATCTGAGAAACAAAAGACCTCACGAACTTGAGAACACTTACCACCTTTTCCCTCCATTCCGCTAACTCTAAGGATATCCTCTCATGAGTTTTTACTGTGAAAAGGTACTGTCCTTTCCAAGTAGAAACCTTCTTATTTTCTGTTGAATCAACAAAATCATATGCTACCTTCAAGTTAGAGATTATGATCTCAAATACCGGCTTGTCCTCAGTGATACTCTGCTCAAACCCCTGAATGCCTTGAAAGGCCATTAGATATGCGAGGTATGACATCATGTGGAATTCATGGGCCTTTTGAAAATCAATTATCTGATGGTGAAGACTGTCACTGATTAGTGTTGGCCAGTCATAGTCTTCTGTTCTGTCAACAATCTAGAAGATGATGTAAAAACATCCAAGGCTGAAATTTATTGGCCTTTGCTTGACCTATGACCCGGTTCAGCAGAGTAATTATTATTGCGTAGTCTTCCTTGAATTCTCCACGTCCAATGTTCTTTGGCAAAACATTTTGCTTCTCTTTCAGCCACTTTCGAGCAATTCTTTTCTGATATTTTTCCTTGTCATTGTGCCACACCTTCTCACATTCTTCAATAGAAATGACGAAATTCTCCTTCCACGATGGTGTTGAGAAACATTTCTCAATGTCATTACGCCTGAGGCTGTATTGTACACACCCATGTGCTGATTGAATTTCCCTTGTAACTGAATTGTAATGCTTAGTACAAGCAATTACGAATACAATGCTTTGCACTGTGACAGGGAATGAAGCTGTTGCAAGCAACCCAGAGTGACTCAGATTCCTGATGGTGATGTTTCCTGTGTCTTCTAAAGCATGCAAATTGAATATTGGAAGCACCTTATGCAAATGTCTCGACGGTTCTCATGTGATCATGAAGTAATGCCGTTTTAGGCTTGATTTCTATTGGAGAGTACTGCATACTGAAAAACTTGAAGAATGCCTGTGAACACGCCTATGTTTGGAAATATTTTGCACAAAAGGCTGAAAATTGTTTGTTGGTTTCTTTTTAAAAGTAGATTTTGAGAGAAAAAGCTGGCACATGGGTTTTGTAGACAATCTTGTTCTGAAGCAACCTAGATCGTCAAATTCTGAAAAAACAGAGGATTTCTTGAAAAAACGGCAAAAAAGCAGATTTCCAAAAAACTAAAATTTTCCAATCTTCAAGAGGACGTGATTCTAGAACCCATTTCGATGAAAATTGAAAACGCTCCAGCTCTGTTTCTGGAAAATGATGCCCTAGAAAAATGGACCTTGAAAAAGTGTGCCTCTGTGCTTCCCAATCCCGAAACCACGAAGAACACTAAAAAAGCACTCCGTTTGGGTTCTCAAATCTTCATGAGAAGAAAATGATGTTTTTCTTCCTCTGAATGCAACCTACAAAAATAATGAATAAAGAAGGCCAAAGGCTTGTTTTTATAGAACTTAGGGCAAAAAAAGCAGCTTTCTTTATGAAAGCACAAGTCTTGAAGCTTATCTGCAAAGATAGCAATATTTTGAGCAAAATCCAAGTTGATATGCTCACATAAGATGAATTCCTATTTTATAGCTGCCTATTCTCACCTGTGAGGATGATGGAAAAGATGCTACTTTGATGATGTTGTCAAACACGCGAAGTTGCAAAAAGTGTTAGCCAATTTTCCTTCGTTTTGAAACTTTTGCACTCGTTTTGCCTCTGACGTGGCCTACCTCCGACTTCAACAAAACGGCAAACTGTCACCGTTGACTGAAAAATTGACTGATCATGGCATTTTCAAATTTTATCAATTCTGATTTGATCCCCAACCTCGAACTGACGATCTAACGATGTTTGACTGCAATTTTGATTTCTGGAAACTGTCACCGGACGAAGATCGGGAAACCGCTGAAGGAGGCATTGTCGGGAAAAGAAATTTTCTAACACTAGAAAACTCAAGCGCCATGACTGGGTAGGGGCGCCTAGGATCTCATGCCTTGGCCAATTTTCTGAGATTTTCAATTTTGCTCACTTTTCGTTTTTCGTGCGCGATCCGGTGACTATGGGCCCTTGTTTGGACGTTGAATCTCGCTTGCCAAAGCAAAACTAAGACTGATGGTCTAGCAATCAGGCAAACCTGATGAAAACTGAATTAATTGCACCTTCTGCCTGCCACAAAACTGGATCAGACTGATTTTCTGTGAATCTGACCAGGCTGACGGAGGCAGGTTTGCAATTTTTCGGGAAAAAATGAAAAATAATCTTCGGGAAAAAATGAAAAATAATCTTACTCTGGGAAGACTGGGCGCCCCTAGCCTCCAAAGGCGCATGGGTTTTCAAGTCTTAGAAAATTTTGATAATTTCAATTTCTTCTGCAGTTTCCTCATTTTGCGTGCCGGCAACTGCTCTATCATCGATTCTCGTGATCTATCGAACAATTGTTGTTGGAAGAAGGGTGGACTGGATAGCCTGAGCATATCTGAGATGAATCCCAGCTTTTCCGGGCCTATTGACAAAATTTGACTGATTTTAACCACCCGGAAGTGGGCTGACGAGGCCCTTTTTAACGTTTTCTGAGAAAACGCAAAAAAAAACTATCTCTGGGCAAACTGGGTGCCCCTAGCCTCCAGGGGTGCCTAGGAAACCCAGACTTAGCCAAATTTTGGCTACTTTCAACTTTTCTTTGTTTTTTGGATTCATCATGCTTCTTTTTCCGTTCTTCATCGGTCGTCAGTTGCTCAACAGTTCTTCGCCCTCTAAATAGTACTGAAATCTTGAATCTAACCCCTAGCGGATAAACTTCTTCCATTAATGGCCTCGAAGTTCATGTTTCGCCTTCTGAAAAAGCAAAATTGACCCAGTAGCGAAAACTTAACCTTTTGTAGATTTCGTCTGGACCACCTTGATCGTGAAGCAATATCAACTAATCAGAATCAGGTAGGACACCTGAATCAGAGATTCTATTTTTAGAAACTTTTGTAGCATCTGTATCTCAAGAAACCTAGAAAACCTAAAATTGACGTCTATTTTTAGAAACTTTCTATTTTTAGAAAATTTTGACCTTTTGACTTTTTGACGACAAATTTTTTTTTAGATTCTCACAAAATGCCTTAATGAAGCAAAAAAATTGATTTGGCACAACACTGACAGAAATGGAAAAATATTTCAAGATAAGAAATTATTCTGAGATCACCAAGGCTATATGGGGAGCATACTAGTTAGCTGGAGAAGCATCCACATGGTGGATGAACAAGAAAATGGAATTAGGATTGAGTTACTTGAGTCTAACTTGGAGTCAATTTGTAGTCATATTCAAGAAAAGGTGGTTGCCCCAACTGTACTTTGACCAAAAATTAATGGATTTTCAAAATCTGCGTCAAGGAGATATGACTGTTATTGAATGCTGGGAAAAAATTATCGAGTTATTGAAGTATGTGCCACAATATCAGAAGGACAAGAGTTTTAGAATCAGGAAGTTTATCATGGGCTTGAATGCTCAAATTGGCGAAGAAGTGGATGTTCATGGACCCACAACCTACATATCTTGATAGGAATGGGTGTGCCTAAGAAACAACCTACATTTCTCTTTTGTGAAAATCGAGGAATGTTGCAACTTGCTTGTCATCTAGTTTTTCATTAACGCACTGCAACATTGAGGTTCAATGCCAGTACATCCGCGAGCATGTGCAACAACAAAATATTCAACTCCAACATCATTCAACTCAGGAACAACGTGCTAACATCTTCACCAAATCACTTCTAGCAAAGAAGTTTGAAGGTTTTCATTACTTCTTATGCTCTTGAAAAAATAATGTAATAAGGGTGGATTGTTAGAATATATTTATAATACATAATAGGCATATTCACAATATAAAAAAATACTAAATTTTCATTGTTTAATACTATTATAGGTGGTTGGTCGAGTACTTTGTTGGTTAACATATAACCTGTTGGGATTCAACTTGAAAAATGCAAAAAATCCTATGGTTCCCCTTTGTGCACTAGGCCTATTTTGCCCATCATATATAACCAATTTGAGAAACCTTAAATGCTTTGTCTGTTAGTCAATTTTACCTCAATTTTGTTCCTTGTCATCCCCCATGTTCCCATCATGTGTTGAAGTTGCAAAAATCTGATGAAAATTCTAAGTCGAGGAAATTCTAAGACATTTTCTAGTGTTTCTTCAAGTTTGCAAAAGTTCCCTCACCTACCGGGTGTATTTTGTTCTTCCTACATCCAGTATCCACCTCATGTTCCGCATGAAATCCCCGTGGATTTCATTGAGCCCTTCATTCCTTTTCATTTCCCTTCATTTTCTCTTTTGCAGAATCCCAACATGCTACTAGACATTCCTCCCTTCATTCCATATCCTCTATCCACTTCCCTTTCCACATAAAAGTTCCACAAATTTTATCAAGATCTTGGTCTTTTTTCCTTATGACCATTTTCTCCATTTTGCAAGTTTTTGATAGGCTACCAGACTTCATATTTCAAATTTCAATATCAACATCAAATTCCCCCTTCCTTTCCCACACTCATCCTGACCTTTGTCCCTCTTCCGCATTCTTCAGTTTGTCTTCCTTTCCTATTTGCAGAATTTCCCAATCTTTTCTTCCTTTGTGAAAACCGGATAGACTTCTTGATTTCCTTCATACACTTCCCACATGTAGCCCTATCTCATTTTTCCACATTCACTTATTCGTTCCCTCCACTTCCTACCTTCTATTCCACATGATTTCTCCACAGGGTTGCCACCTTCATCCAGTTCCAACCTCTACTTCCCATATCCTGTCCTACATCGAATTTCCACATTTCTTTCAAAACACTCCAAAACGCTCTAACAACTTCCTAGATCGCCATTAATGGCAGATTTGACTCCTACAATTTCTCAAATGTCATTTTCCCACAGAAAACACATTGCTCATCTCAAGGATGCGATTCTAGATGAAATTTTAAATGGTGGATGATGAGGAAGATGTTGATCACCATGAATGCAATGGTTGATCTTCAACTACTGATTGTCTTCATGCAACTCAGACGTGGATCTCATAGGGACACTCAATTTGCATTCAATGTTTCAACCTCCCAAAGTACATCCAATTTCCGCAAGTGATCAAAGGGCAATAAACTGGAACATTATAAATACAAATCTGTTGGTCATTCAAAGGGTTGGTCATTTAACCAATTTTTTGACTACAAGTACCTCAAGTTGGTTCTAGGGCATCAAACGTTCCACGTCTAGTCTGTAAGGGGCGGGAATACATCCTATAAATCGTAGGAAGGGCTTTCAATGCACATATTTTGTAAATGGTATGTCTCCATGGTAGTTTGTAATGAGTCAATGGAATGCATAATTGCAGTTGTGGATTCCTCTTGCCACATTTGTTGGTATGAATGTAATAGGGGTTTGAAGTATGTGTGGCAACATCTAATGCATTGCAAAACTTTTGTAATGGTCTCTCATTTATTTCATGTGGCTTATTGCAATTCTAAGATAGATTATTCAGTATGTTCCATTGCATGTAATGTTATCTTTATTTTGTATCTATATGCACATCTGATTCCATTGATGCTTTGTCAGTGTATCCCCTCCCTCTTCGCAATTCATGACTCTATTTTCCAATGGAGTAGGCACCAATCCAAATTGGTGAAAGATCAAACACTCCTTTTAATCAATCCTCTGTTCTTAGTAGTTTAGAAGTATATTAGGGTTTCAACATGCTTTCATGATTTAGTATTGCAAACTAGGGAATATCATATGCGATCTCAAATAGTTAGATCATTAAAGAATCATGTTATGCAAGCCTACACCTTGCACTTGTGTATGAAATGTTAAGTGGAGTCATCAGTGGGGGATTATAATGATGTTGTCATCTATAGGTGCATCTGCAAGGTCAAAGTTATTAACTTAATCTGAGGTTTTACAAGCAGCTAGTTAGTCTTTGACCTAGTGACAAATATAGGGGTCATTCGTACATTGGGTATAGTTGTTGTTCAATCACGAATCATCTTAATAGATTAGATGTCCTTTTAAGGATACCTCTAGGAACACACTCACTGGCCCAACATGCCAATGTTAATATACCTCAAACACTTTGCAGACAAAAAAGGTTTACGCTACAATACTACATAAGGGCACAATAGTGCTACTAGAGCAATCTTGAGCAATCACACCCAAGGACACTACAACAATTACTTGAACATGGGTGTGCAAGGTCAAAGCTGTAATATGAATCTTCTCGACAAGGGAGGAAGAAAAAACAACAGAGCAACTGTCCAAGTCCTTCAAAGAAATAGGATCAACATGATGTTAGCAATCAGGGTGCTGTCACAATAGTGTGTCCCACTTATGGGACATCCTAATTTTTGTCTGAAATCACATATTTTTTAGAAAAATTAATGATTTAAGCCTTGAGGGGTTCCATCTAAAGGGGTTTAATTGAAGGGCTCAATAAAACCCCATCAGATCAAATCCCCTTGGAAAGAACCCCCCTAGTCTTAAATCAAACCCTCGATGAAGTCTCCTTTGCACCTATCAAAATGCTAACAAAAATAAATTTTGCTTCACCTTTTGGGGGATCAAATGAAGTCATTTAGAAATTCTATTTCGTAAATATGTAGCCCTTAGTATAAGCTTTATTAAAATAATATTTCCTTAGTTTATTTAATGATCAAATATGTAATATATTAGATAAGTTTCTATTTGCTTTATTAGCTTTAGTTCTTTATAGAAACTTTTGTATTAGATCCTTTCGTACATCTATATTTTAGAAACATCAATTTGGTTTATTTTAGAAACATCTCATTGTATTCTTTATATTGAGCTTTCCTCATTTGAAAATATTATTCATTCAGTTTTTTACCATATCATGGTATCAAAGCGGGGAAATTTTTTTTCCTGTGCTCCTCGTATTCCGTACTTCCGTACGTCCTCGACTTCTGTGCAAACGTTGTCTGGTCGCCGTTGTCTTCTGTGGCGGATCTGAATAAAAATCACGTTTTTTTCCAGTGATTGCTCACGAATCTTCCAAAAGTCACGATTTTTTGCTTTAACGACTTCTTGATCGCAATTTTCATCCTGAAGGTCGTGATTTGTTTCTTGGTGGTCGCGTTTTTGCTTGAAGATCGCGTTTTGTTTTTTCTGGAGGGTTTTGTCTTCAAGCGAAGACTTCATGCCTTGGCCGAAGTCTCTTTCTCTGGTCACGGTTTTCGTGCCTTCAATTTTTCGTAGGTTTTAAAGGTTTGTTTAACCTCGGCACCAGCACTTTAAGCACTTAACCTAAACACTGTCCTCAGCGGCTACTTGTTCCAAATCGCGACTCTTTTTTGGACGCCTTTTTCTAAGATTCGGTCGCGGATTCCTGGTCGCAACTTCTAGTTTGTTTTTTGCAGGCGTCTTCTTTTTTTGACACATGTTTGGAGTTTTTGATCAACGTCCAGCACATTCAGCCTTCAGTCACATGGAAACCAAGGTCCAGCGCCCAGTATAATCACCTCGAGATTTGTGTCTTGAAATCCGTGTTCGATTTTTTGAGCCTATTTTCCTATCTCGGGTGCTGTGACGTCAATCTATCTTTTTTTCATGCCTCAAAAAATGTGAAGAATGGCCTATTTATCCAATATTATGTTGGAAGGCAGTCAAAAATTCAACAGCCACAACTACAATACCTGGAAGCAACGCATGTTGACCATTTTTGAGTATCAGTGCCTTGACCAGATTGTTTTGGGCAAAACTACACGCCCTCCAACGACAGGTAAAGATCAGGATAAATTTGATGAGCCGAATCAGGAAGCGGTTATGCTTATTAAATTGTCAATCACCGATGACCAGTTGCTTCAGGTTCTGTCTGGTAAATCAGCAAAAGAAATCTAGGATCATCTGAAGGACTTGCATGAAACATCCTACAAGAGTCGAGCATTCTTTTTGAAGAACATGTTCTCCATCATGATGGATGAGAAGACAACTCTGCAGGAACACTTGACAAAAATCAAGGACATCCGTGATCAGCTCGATGCAATTGGTCGGGAGATGGAGGAGGAAAATATGGGGGTCATAACTCTGAAGAGTCTGCCCAAATCATATGAACACTTTATCGAGACACTCAACATTACTTCAACGAATGTTGACCTGAAGTTTCCTGAACTGTGGAACAAATTTCTGCAGCAGGATCGATGGAAACAACAGTTTGGAAGCACTGCTAGCTCATCCTCCACGGAATAGGCATTTGCTGCCAAGGCCTTTCAAAAGAATAAGGACAAGAATCAGCCCTCTCAGCAACCCAGTCAAGGTCAATCCCAGGACCCTTCCAAGAAGAAGAACATTTAATGCAATTATTGCCATAAGTATGGCCACATGAAGAAAGATTGTCGGAAACGCGTGGCTTCTGAACAGTCCAAGCAAGGAGAGTCTAAACCCAAACCCCATGTTGCAAAGCACACTGAGCAGGAGTCTGCGTTCTATGCCTTTATGGCCAAGAGACCTGCAGATCATGTCAAATCCTCTGCCTGGTACATTGATTCAGGTGCTTCTTGGCATTTCACTCATCATCGAGATTGGTTCACGAAGTACACACCATTCAGAGATTCTGTCATCTTTAGAGGAGGCGAAGAGTATACAGTTGTCGGAAAGGGCAACGTGCAAATTCAGTCTGGAGGGAGAAATTTAATATTTCTCGATGTATACTTTGTACCTGACATGACGCTGAACCTTCTTTCAGTTAGTCAAATTATGTGGCACTCTCCTTAGCTAGATATTGTTTTCAACATGCACACTTGCAGCATTGCTGACAGAGAGACTTGTACTACAGTAGTTCAGGGATTTGAGGATCATGGCCAGTATAGACTTGTTGATTCTGGTGATTCTCAAGAACACGCTATGGCAGCCAGGAGTACTTCCATCAGCAAACTCTGGCATCAGCGTTATGGGCACTTGAACATGCACTATCTCTCTCAGTTATCTAGAGATGATCTGGTTGGTGGTCTACCTGAGACTCAAATTCAAATCATAGAGTATGTGAAGCTTGTCAGGCTGGAAAGCAACATTAGAGTCCATTCTCTGATGGTGATTCATGGAGACAATCCAAGGTATTACAGTTGGTTCACGCTGATGTATGTGGCCCAATGAATACTTCTTCAATTACTGGGTGCAAGTATTTTTTGTTATTTGTTGATGATTTCAGCAGAAAAATGTGGGTGTATTTTTTGAAAAACAAATCAAATGTTTTTGGTATATTTCAGCAATATAAGGCCTTAGTTGAAAAGAGTCAGGTTGTCCTATAGTCACCCTTAGGTATGATAACGGGGGGGAGTTTTGTTCTTCTGACTTTTCTAGTTTATGTGTTGCACATGGCATCAAGCACCAACTTACCACACCTTACACCCCTCAGCAGAATGGTGTTGTTGAACATCGGAATCGTATCAATACTGAAATGGCTCGTTCTATGCTGGAGCATAGAAATGTCCCTAAGAAGTTCTGGGCTAAAGCAGTCTACACTGCAGTTTATCTTCTGAACCGGTCTCCTACCTCTGTCGTCAAGAAGATGACTCCTGAAGAAGCATGGTCTGGACGTAAGCCTCAGGTCAGCCACCTGAAAGTTTTTGGCTCTACTGCACATGTGTGGATTCCATATGCCAACCGCACCAAGTTGGATTCCAAAAGCCAGAAACTCATGTTCAACGGTTACAGTGAGAATCATAAGGCATACAGACTGATTGATGTAGACACAGATCGTCTCATCTTCAGTCGTGATGTTGTGGTTGATGAAGCTACTAGGCCATTCTATTTGTCTTCAACTTCTGTGAGCCCTGAGGATCAGCCTCTGAAGGCTTCTGATTTGGGTGTTCGCCTTCCCCTAGCTCCACCTGAAGGGAGGGATTCTGCAGTTGTGGAGGCACCTCTGCCTCCTGTTCCACCACCCACCCCTCCTCAAGATGATCTAGATCCCCATCCAGATGATTCGGTTCCAGCTGCCCCAGTTGATGTTGTTCCTCTTGATTCAGATGTTGGTACTTCTCTCCGGCCTAAATGGTGGGCTAAGACCATAGGTGATCTTCATGATGATGAATTACTTGAGGGTAGATCTGCTCGGAAAAAGAGCAAGCAGCAGAATACAATTAATTTTGCTCTTATGGCCAACCTTCACAGCATCTCGGAGCCTCAAACATATTCAAAGGCTAAAGGCATACCTGAGTATGAACATGCTATGGAAGCTAAGCATCATAATCTTCTGAAGAACAACACTTGGATCCTCTCTGATCTTCCACCTGGGAAAAAACCCATTGGATGCAAATGGGAGTATAAAGTAAAGTACAAGGCTGACGGAACCCTTGATAAGTATAAGGCTCAGTTGGTAGCCAAAGGGTTCTCACAGAAAGAGGGCATTGACTATGAGGAGACTTTTGCTCCCACAGCCAAAATGAGTACCATTCGGCTTGTCCTCACCATTGCAGCCCAGTTTGGATGGAAAGTCCATCAAATGGATGTCAAGAGTGCATTCCTCAATAGGGAATTACAGGAAGAAGTCTACATGACGCAACCTCCTGGCTTCAAGGCTGCTAGTAAAGAACACCAGGTATGCAAACTGGTGAAAGCACTCTATGGCCTTAAACAGGCTCCACGGGCATGGTACATGAAAATTGATAAGTACCTAGTGGATCATGGTTTTCAGCGGAGTCCTTCTGATTCCAATTTGTATGTCAAACAGTATGCTGATGATAGTCTTTTTATTGTTGTCTATGTTGATGATCTGATCATTACTAGCAGCTCGAAGTAGTTGATTGAGGAGATCAAACAGAATCTCAGTCAATCCTTTGACATGACAAATTTGGGACTTCTGCATTATTGCCTAGGTGTTGAGATTTGGCAAACTCATGATACAATCTTTATCTCTTAGTCCAATTATGCTCGAAGTCTGCTTGACAAGTTCCAGATGACAAATTGCCTATGTTGCACAGAGACCCGTCTCTGACCCCCTGGTACTCGTCTCCCTGTCTCGGAGACTTCTTGGGTACGTCTCCCTGCAAAGGGAGACTTCTAGTTGAGTCTCCCACACGTCTCCAAGTACCCTGCGTCAATAAAAAGGCGTCTCCATTTTTTTTTCTTTCTCTACCTTTCATTTTTTCTACTATTTTCTCACAAACTCAGTGGATTCTTACTCCTACGAACTTCAAACCTCAATACTAGTGTCTACAGTAATATATATACATTAAGCTATATTAAATTGTTACAAGTAAGCTATAAGCCTATAAGTAATATATATACAGTAAGCTATATTAAATTGTTACAAGTAAGCTATAAACTTAAACTTTACCAGTTCTCTTGTTTTAAAAGTTCAATGTCATGATATTTTCAGTTTTAATGTTAGCATATTAATAAATTAATAAAATTATTAAATTATATTTTTAAAAAAAATGGTGTCTCCAAGTACCCCCGTCTCTTATTTTTCAAAAACAGACGTACCGGTACCGGTACCAGTCTCCCGTACCAGTATCAGTACCAGTCTCGGTGCAACCTTGCAAATTGCAAACCTGCATCTACACCTATGGAGAAAGGGCTAAAGTTATCAGCCAAATCAGATTCACCTGTGGAGAATGAATCACCATTCAGGCAACTAATGGACAGCCACATTTATCTCATTGCCACTAGACATGATCTCAATTTTGCAGTGAGCTACATCTCTCGCTTCATGAAAGCCCCTAAATCTGAACATTGGGTTGCAACGAAGCGTGTGCTGAGATATGTGAAAGGCACTTCCGACTTTAGCATTCTGTATGGCAGGTGCAAAGATCCTAAGTTGATTGGTTTTACAGACTTAGATTGGGCAGGTTCTGTTGATGACAGGAAGTCTACTTCTGGGTATGTTTTCAGTTTGGGAACAGGTGCAGTCACATGGACCAGCAAGAAGCAGCAAGCAGTGGCTCTTTCCTCGATTGAAGCTGAATATCGGGGAACTGTTAAAGCAGCGTATGAAGCAGTTTGGCTTTGAAGGATGCTTTCTAACATGCAAATGTCTCAAGCAGGCCCTTCGCCCTTGTACTGTGATAATCAAGGGGTGCTGAAACTTGCCAAAAACCCAGTCTTCCATGAAAGGACAAAGCATGTTGAACTTCATTGTCATTTCATCCGCCAGCTTGTCGAAGACGGATCAGTGATGTTGCAGTATGTTCCAACCAAGGACCAGACTGCAGATATCCTCACCAAGTCTCTGAGCCCGGATAAGTTTGTCAAATTTAGGGGGCACCTTGGTGTAGTTGATAGATTGACCATTAAGGGAGGGTATTAAAATAATATTTCCTTAATTTATTTAATGGTCAACTATGTCATATATTAGATAAGTTTCTATTTGCTTTGTTAGCTTTAGTTCTATATAGAAACTTTTGTATTAGATCCTTTAGTACATCTGTATTTTAGAAACATCGATTTGGTTTCTTTTAGAAACATCTCATTGTATTCTTTATATTGAGCTTTGCTCATTTGAAAATATTATTCATTCAGTTTTTTACCATATCAAGCTTTCCAAAAAGTATGATTTTGAATATGTTTCATTTGATTTTATATTTATTTTCTATTTTCTAATGAACATAGGTTTTTCACAGAACATCAATGTCTCTATTCCACACACACAGAAAAATAAAAATAGAAAAAAAAATTCTAAAAGATATTTGTGCACTAGATATTGATGTCCTTGTTTCACCAAAAAAAAATTGAATTTCGATATATACACAATAACTTATGCTTGACGACATACACCTATGTCCAAATTATAGTTACCCTGACTTCAAAAATTAATCAAAAAAAAAACATGTAACAAAAAATTATGAAAAAATATCCATGCACTAGATATTGATGTTAAAAATCTATATTTTAAAAATTAGAATTTTATCCTTTCTAGAAAAAAAAAGTTATGATGGACAACATAAACATTACTTTCTGAAAATGTTGTTTACTATTAAAAACTACTTTTTTAAGGAGACGTTGAAAGATTCATGATTTATTTCAAAAAAAAAAAAAATTAAATATATTTAGAATCCACACACAAATCACTAGTTTGCATCATCTCCAAATTCTTCTCGAAATTCTTAATGCTTTCGCTGCTATAGATCTCAGAAAGTGAAGATTTAGTTAAAAATGTTGATATCAATGTCCATCTTTGTAGTATGCTACCCCCAAAAAAAAATCCAAAATTATACAATCTATCACAGCAGGGTTAGCACAACAATGCAACCAAATAGGACCTCCACACTTCTGATCACTAAGTTCCTAGGATGGGCGAGGTGAGAGCATACAGTGTTTTGGTTGATAAATTAAATGCTAAGCAGTGAAATGAAATACAATCTTCTACTAGCAGCAGGCATTTGTTTTTCAGCAGGTATCCACTTGTGCAGTGGGAATATTACACTTATTTAATGGGTGATTGAACAAGGAAATTAAGCATTACAATTTTCCACACTGGCGGTTGAACCATCCAAGGGTTATAAGTGTGTTTGCAATAAGGAAATAATTACAATGCAATGAACCAAATGCAAACTAAATCACTACCCTTGACTTGCCCAATTTGCCACAGCTGCAACCGGTTAGAGCATTGAAATCTATAAGAAAACATGAAAGAGCTTGTATAAAGATTATAGAATCCACCATGAATATACCCCAAACAAAGTATTGAAAAAAGAGCTCAAATTGATAGCTCATGACACTGTTGTAGCCTTCTACAAGTCAGCAGTTCTTCATAACAGCATTGGATATTCTTTATCAGTCCAATACCCCCACTTCCCATGCTTAGAAAACATGCAAATAACACTTCCCAATAGGGGCACTATAAGTCACTTTGATAGCATCACTGGTAAGCTCATCAATACACTAACTAATAGCTAAAGCTAGCGGTTCTATTTCAGACCTGTAACTCTTATTGATGGCCATGTAATCACTACAAACAGCACTTTCATTTAACAAACCTTTATCAAGCCAGCGATGCAAAGACAATTATGGAAGGCAACATGATATGAAGTTAATACCAAATAATCTCGGTCGCTCTTTTTTGCAGTACGGATGTCCCAGCTAGATCATGACTCTCAACACATGCATAGAATGGCAACTGAAATCCTTATAAAAATTCAATTCACTCCAAATAATTCTGATCACTGATCAAGGTGATGAAATATCTTCAATCCCAAGTCACAATGGCCTCTGATTGCAACGGCCTAGCTGCTGGTATGGCACCATGACAAGGCCATACGGAAATCTCAGTGGGAGATGTAGACTATTATGTAGATTTAGCAGAAAGTTCAGTCATCTAAGGCGTCCTCCTCAGCAGAAACACTCATCATTACCTTAGTTATATCACCCATACCTCTGAAACAACAAACATCCTCTCCAAGCACAGGTACGACGCCTCAAGAGTGTACGACTGCATGAAGATCCACTAAGTCCCAGTAGATAACACTCGGAAAAAGATGTCATGATGGCACCTAGGGAAAAGGAACAATATCCAACCAATTCTGAATCAAAACATTTAATGAATCTATCATAGGCAAAAAATGCTCACAACCACAGGTACAACCAGCAATGAATGATCAGAAAAGAAATTATATTATCTTCACAACCTCCAACAAATATCATGAGAATATTCAATACATTCCATCCAAAACACCAACAAAAACTCAAATGATCAATACCAGACAAACTATTACAAACTCCATGAAAGTTCGATGTGATTCTTGTATGAAATCACCCTTAGTCTACAAGAGAGTTTTCGTCCTCAAGAGAATTCTACAAGAGGGTTTTCGTCCTCAAGAGAATATGGAAGAACTCACAGGTTCAATCCATCTACAGCAATATCAAATACCCAAAAGCCCCCTCCAAATGAGCACTCCTTCTTTATAAAGGCACTTTAGGAGTTACAAAGGAAATGAATTATTTCTTGAAAATAATAGTTTTTTTCCCTCCAACTTAAGTAATTCCTTTTTTCTCCACTTAAGGGTTCACTTTTAAGTGCCTAAATAAAAGAATATATTTTCCCCTTTCCAATGAGTTATAACAGTTAATCACTTTTTAATTATTTTCACCCTTAGGAACTTTTTTCGGAAAATCCCAAACTTCATCCAACTGCCAAATAAACTGAACCAATATGCTCTATAGGGTTTGGGACGTGAAACGATGCCTTTCGAGTGACTTCCAAAAATAGACGACTCCTCCAAGAATCTTGGAGAGCAATCTGGGAGCCCGATCAAACTTCTGAAAACATCACTGTAAACTTGGACATCCACTGAGCTCAATGCCATAGAAAAATAATCCATTTACACAAGGGAAAACCATTTTTATAATTAATATTACACTAAGTTGCTATAATTAATCACAACCTTCGGCAACCTTAGTGAAATATTAATTAATTATCTGAATATTAGTCCCAAGCCATATAAAGCAATAGAAATGCACTGATTAAACAACTTCAACCATCCCTTGGTGAAATTGAAGACTTGAGACACACTACTCTGCAGACTGAAACACGACCACTCCAAGAACATTGGAGTTCTCCCAAACATGTCAGATAGCCTCCGAGAGACTAAGAACAAGCATAATGCACACAAAAATCTATGCACCAAAAAAGGGACATTACAATCTTAGCCAAAAAGTGGGACTCATTATGTCATGTCCCAATATTAAGGCATTGTTTAAATTAAAGATTTAAACATCATGATGAAAGACGATGAAGTTGCTTTCAGGAAATCTAGTGTTTAGTCAATTTGCATAACAGAGACAATCACGTATATATTAACGTTAAATACAAATATATATAATATTATTTATTTAATAAATAATATTGTTATATAAAACTATATCTATTATAGATATATTGGTAATAAAGATATTAATAAATATTATATTATTCATATATTGATAAAGGTAATAGATATTATCATTATATATATACTAATAAGGATATTATATAAGTTATTATCAATATTATTAAATCAGATATTAATCCAGTGAATGAAGGAAAAAGTGTAAATCCCATCGATATAACAAAGTCTTTAAGATCTGCCTCATGAAAAGAGGCTACGGTCAAACCAGAGTCAAAGATTATATTAACTTTACTAACTAATTAAAATGGAACGATTACCATAAAGGCAGAAATTACTTCTAAACATAAGATATGTTATGAAAAGGTGCACGCATCCCTTGGTGATGTGGAGACGATTAGATGAAAGCATATGTCTCTTCATGTGGTTGCCTCTCAAGAAGGTATATATGCAAGGTTTAATTTGTGAAGAAAGGAAGAGACATTACAACGCAGCTCCAGCATCTTAGAAATTGTGGATCCTCAAATAACAGCCGCAACCAATCATTGAGGAAGTATAGAAGATATTCATATTAATACTTCGGCGACCCATATACACATCAGCATCGATAAGTAGAGATCATCTCATTTCACATAAACACAACAAAGGCAGATAGTAGCGGATGGGATCAAGGCATTCAAGAGAGCATCATTGTCTTGCCAAAGCGAACCATCATATCACAGGCAGCATAACACAATTCACAATCATCGAACACAAGAGAAATATACATCTAAATATCTGAGACGTACGAACGTCTGCAACAATTTATTATAATTCCTCCCAACATCGGCCAAGCATTGGGTATTATCATTAATCCATTCAAGAAGATACTCAAGACTGTAGTCCAGTTATAACAGCAAGTAAGCTTCCACTCTTTCATATTCTTTCAATAATTCTGATCGAGGTGATATGATTAGGTATGCAGATTTACTTATGGTTCTTTGTCATTCATTCCAAAATATACATTTATGACAGTCATATGCTTTACTTATGAATGTATTTTGGTTTATGATCAGCAATAAGAGGTGTACATGCCATTATTCATAATAAAAGGACATAGTCATAATGAATAATGAAATGTAGACATTCAGGTAGAATGATCTTTTATATATTTAGTATGCAATAATTCAAATGATATATCTTGAAATCAATTATGCATAATGAATGTAATTTACCAACCTCATATGAGAGATTGGAAAGGAAAAGTACCAAGAGGCCACATGGGTAATATTAAGGCCTTTGTCACATGAGGTATAAGGTACCCATGATGCAAAGGATGCTTATCACATAGAGACCTTGTCACATGAGATATAAGGTACCCATAGTGCAAGGATAAGTGATGTATAGGCCTTGGTTACTTGATGTAAGGCATCATAAGAGTACCAAGGAGTCTCAAGAGACCTTGACTCTTAAGTATTAAGGATACCATATTGAGTCTAAGGATAGAGACATTAGATCCCCATGGTGGATAACGGAAACTCTCCTCCAATCTCCCATAAGATGTTAGTAAATGACATGTAGACAAGTAGATTGCAATTTGTATTGATGAAAATCATAGATCATGTGAAATATCATGATAAGAATATGCAAGGGATATTGATGATGATCATGAAAGTAATATGTGAAATATTAATGATATGCAAGGCATATGAATAGTGATCATAAGATTAACTTGTGAAATATGTATGAAAGATATTGTGCATTGAAGCAATTATAAGATTGGCAATAGTGATATGCATCGAAAGTAATTGTAGATTCATGATAGTAATATGTATTGAAAGTACTCACTGATAAACTAAAATTATGAATTGGCGTTTGATCATAGAAAGGATAGGAACAAAGTTCTTATGTGAATGGCTTTATATGAAAATGTACTAATGTTCTCTTTTTGCAAGTTGAAATTTGTGAACAAGGTAAAGAGATTTTGATTTGTGACAAGGGGACATTACACATTATTGTGGGATTACCCGTCATCTTCTTATATTCCAATTGAATAGTTGAAATTTGATGTGGATCTTGTTTTCTGTTATTCTATGGGCTGCTCCCCTATAACCTTTGTACTATTATCCTTGTAATTCAAGTATTTTCTGGTTTTAAATATAAACCTTTTGTCTTTTCACAAAAAAAGTATAAAACATATACACTGATCTTATAGCATCTTACCTTACAACTATGACATATGGTGTTATAAAACACTTGCATCCAACAGCTAACTGGATATTCATGTTTCAAAGAGGATGCTTTACAAAAACCCTAGGAGAGCTCGCTGCCATTTTTCAATACCTACAGCTTATCATCACTGTATGTGTGAAGTAGAATAAGAATTAGATGACAGTAAATGGAGCTTGTGATCCACTGCAGCATCTATGCCAAGTTGCCAACACAAGAACCAAGAAGTGAAGAACCACTTGGCAGCTGCAACACTTCCACTTTGGGGTTAAAAAGGCAGTTTTTAATATGCTCGCTTCAGTTTTTTTAAACCAAATTCATTTAAACCCAGCACATATTTATTTTCCCGTGTAAATCTTTCTCTTAAAAATTTGAAATAGAGTATTGGCATATCAAAATAATTGGTTTGGATGGATTTGGTAACTATGATGTATGCTGCTACAGTTCCTTCTAGCTGTTAATTGTATATAAGCAGTATGGGATGGGATACCAAAGAGACAGAAACTTGACCTCCAGGTTTCTGTCTTGTTTTTCCAATAACATTTTGTATGGATAGAAAGCATAAGAATAAGCATCTGGCAGATTAAGCTCAAGTACTAAAAATACCGATACCATTGAAATCAATTGATTTCTGTAATCTTCATATAAGTGATGTCTGTGCAATGTATCAAATTGTGTGATAAATTATTGTGATTCAACTAGGTAGTTTCGACTCATCTTCATTGACCCATTTTTCATTAAAAATGGTTCACAAGAACCCATCTCTCATAACCATGAATGGTCCACTTAACACTCATTTGATCTAGGTAATGCTTTAAAGACTAAGGCATCAAAACCTCCCAAAAGGTCACCCATCCCAATAATATACCAGCTCAAACATGCCTAACCATGAAGCTTCCCCCCCCCCCATCAAGCCCACTTAATGTGCCATCCCATTCCCTAAACCTTCAACAAGTGTTGCCTCATGAACCATTTATAATAGAGCTGCCTACCTCTTTCATTTCATATAAGTGGTGTTTTCCCAAAGTATAAATTTATGTGATAATTTATCGGAACTCAACTGCATATTTTAGAGTTAATCTGCATCAACCCATATTTCATTAGTAGTGGTTCACAAGAACCCATATCTTGTGCCCATGAATAGCTCACTTGGCATTCATTGCATCGAGGGAATACTCACGGTAGTGAAGCAACGGAACTTCCCAAGAGGTCACTCATCCCAACTCTGTCTCAAGCGCACTAAACCATGGAGTTTCCCCAAATCATCCCTCTTAGCTTGCTACCCATTTACAAAGCATTCAGCAAAGGTTGTGCCTTAAGAACCATTCATCATAGAGCTCCCTAACTCATTCATTTTCATATAAGTGGTGTTTTCAATTTTAGGCGCATTTTATAATTGTTATGCTAGTTGTAGTTTGTATCGACGAGTATGTTAGTTGTAGTCAGTTGGGATCGGCGAGTAGTTACTCCCAATCGGTGTGTCGTTGGCGACGGTTGGCTATCCAGGCAACAGTTGACAACCTATATATGTATTGTCATTTCATTGTATCGGGGAGCAACTGTTAGTGTTGATTGTAATTGCAGTTTGAATCTATAATATATGCATCTAAGTTGCATAGTATCATTTCAATGTGTATTCTTGTATGACATGATTATTCAGTTTATATTCCTTGTTTACTCTGTATGAATTCATTAGACTCATTTGGCAGTAAACATTTTGGCACCGTTGCCGATACGGAGTCGGGCTAGAAAGGTGACAAGTAATCAATGACGAGTTGAATCACCAGTGAGATTGATTGAATAGTTGGTGAGAGTAAAGGAGACAATAGCGATGGCAATATAATGGGACAACCTATTCAAACCGACGAGGAAACACAAACTAGAAGACAAGTAGAAAGGATAAAAGAAGAAATACAAGAACAACAGGAGGAGAGCGACAAAGAAGATAATGAACAAGAAATAAATGATCGGGAAGACGATCTAACGCAAGATCTTGTATTCCTGTGGTACTTGTTGGTGGGACAGCACGAGGAACGAAGCCATCCACACAGACATTCCAGAGGAAATAATTGCAGATAACTTAGAAGTCAATAGGGAGGTTGATAATCTTCTCGATTGCATGCCCAGACTTTTGGCAAAGAATTTGCTAATCCTACAAAACCTTTTGGAAGAAAGAGACAGAGAACAATGCCGATAGCAAATACTAAGGAGGTATGAAGAACGCATGAAACGTGAAGAAGAAGAACGCGACGCCAACCACCGTCGGACACCCTACAACTAATGCCCATACGATTGTTGATTAATGCCCATACAACTCAATAAAGACAAGAACCGAGTACCAAGTGGGCAAGAAACACCTAAGGAGAGAATAAGATCATTGAGATTAAAAGAACAAGAAGACCGAAAAAAAAGATTGAAACAAATTGCCGAAGAAGCGAATGAACATCATCATGAAATAAATCAAGATATTGCTAAAATTTTAGGACACCGATAACAAATAAAGAAAAAGAGAAAAATGATGAAAATGAATTGACAAAAGAGCTCAAAAATAGCATACGCCGTATCCGAGAGCTGTCCATATCAGAGGACAAAGAACCAAGGACTAGAGGACCAAAGCCCAAAACCCCAGGGCAGAGGGAGTACCAGAAGGAACCCGAAGAGACTCAAGGTGCAAAGGATGCTCAGAAGGGACATGGAGGAGACTCGTACGTGGCCGAGAGTGCAAGGAAGGCACCGAAACGTCAAGGGAGAACAGTCCAATCAGGTCTAATGCACAAGGACATCGGGGACGAAACATGGTGACTCCACCAGGAAGTCTGAATATGGGAAGTCCGAGTATGGAAAAGCAGAAACTGCCGAAATTCCTTAGTAACAGATCGGAGGATCCGGTCCGACATTGCAAAACCTGTGAGACTATCTGGATAGCCAACGGACAGAACGACATGTCCTATTGGCTAAGATCATTTCCAGCAACCCTGAGAGGGATTGCCATAGATTGGTACACAGAACTCGATGCCACATCAAGAGGCAGTTGGGATGCACTGAAAAAAGCATTCCAGGAAGAATTTAAATTACTACGAGATGACAATGAAATAGTGACAGAGATATACAATACAAAGCAAGGTAAACACGAGAATGTCCGAGCATACAATCGAAGACTGAAGGAACTTCTCGTGAAATTAGAGAAGGAACTGACTAATGGTTTAAAGAAAAGATGGTTCATCGAGGGTTTGATCCCCTCACTCAGGAAGAAAATGAAGATAGTACCGCCAACGTCGTACATCAAGGCTTACAATCGGGCGATGGACATCGAGAGTGAAGATAAGATGTCCAGCCGAGGCAAGAAGAAAGATGACGAAAGCTCGGATGGCAGTGATGAGGAGGAATCTAAAACCGTACAAGCATTAAGGAAAGATATGATCAGAATGATGAGGGAGTTTAAAGCAGAGAAGGAAACTATCAAAGAAAGCAAGGAACTCTGGTGTGCCGAATGTAGTAATGAAGGCCGCGTCAAAGCAAACTACCCAAAGAAGATGTTTTGCGAAATCTGCCAAGTAATGGGCCATTCTATCAAGGAGTGCCCGTACAATCTAAAGACAAGGAGCACCCAAGTGCTCTATACACAGGGCGAGCAATCTACCCTGCCAACCACACCGCCTAAACCAAATAATCAAAATGCATCGCCTGGCGGATACCATAACAATTGGAGAGGAGATAACAATAGATATAATAATAATGGTGGGGGAAGAGGCCGTATCCAGTACGGTGCAAAAGGACGACCCATGATCCAATGTCGTCAATGCAATGAGTGGGGGTGTTTTGCGAGGAAATGCTAAAGTAACAACCAAAACAAACCAAATGCACTCTACAAATGGTGCAGGCCCGGCGACCATGAGGACAATGACTGCCCAAGATAGAAATGTACAGTGAATCTCATCCACATTGAAGAGAAGGATGACGAAGTCTTTGCCGTCACCCAAGCGCAAACAAAGAAGGCAAACTATCCAGACCCCCGAATGGAGAAGGAAAGACTCCGCGACGCCAAGAAGTGGAGATTACCATGGAAACAAAACAGAGGGACTCAAACAAAAAGGCAACCACAACCCTATGGTCAGAGTCAGACAGAAACATTGCAAGTTAGGTACTACAAACTACCATACCAATCAAGATGGCTGATCTTCTCCAGAGTATGCCACAGTTAAGGATGGCGATATCCAAGGTGGTGGAAGAAAACCCAAATGAAGGTAAGGTGGATGAGGACGTCATAGTGGAACCACCGTCGAGTGGTGAGCAAGTGGTAGACCCAAGACTATTGGCAATTGATATGGGGAAGAAACTGGCAATAGTCCACATGGAAATCCTCGAAAGGACCCTGACGAGCACAATAGTCGACAGGGGATCTAGGGTGAATGTACTTCCAAAAGAAACTTGGAAAAGCCTCGGGAAACCTACGTTGTGGCCACAGAACTTCCAGTTAGTGGGAGCCGACCAGCATGGAATCAAAGCGTTGGAAGTGCTAATGGCTCAAAAGGTAAAGATTGGTACTCAACAGTTCTTATTAAATTTTGTAGTCATTACAGCAGGAAATGCATCTTATGATGCATTACTCAGTCGAGGGTGGCTAATAGCCGCCAAGGCCAATCACAATTGGAAGAACACCCTGTCAATAGAAAACAAAGGGAAGAAATTTGTTATTGATCTCAGAACACAAATCGTCAGTGAGGAAATGGCATCGGAATCCGACTCAAATGGAGGAGAGTTGTCAACCAAAGGAGAAAGAGGGCCTATGGAGCCAAATGACAAGAGTACTCAAATTACAAAAATGCTTGGAAGATGAAACCAATTCCTTCAATGGACTCTTCCATTGGCAGATGGAAGACTATGAGTTCTTTCAACCAGAATGCAACATGATTTCAATAAAAGAGGTTGGCGAGAGCTCTCGAGTGACTAGTACAACACTCGGCAACTCTCGACCGTCGAGTGAAACACTCGATAACATTGGGTCAAGTGAAACATTGCTGACGAGTGAAACTGTTGATAAGAAGGAACTGACGAGTGACAAAGGAAAGGAAGGTAATAACCAACCGGATGTAACACAACTTCCCAGCAGCCTATGGGGAATACAAGGAAGGAAACATTGAAATAGTCAGCACGCCAGCACATAAATTTAAAGCTGAGAAGAACATCATGTACGAGGAACCCTCGACAAGAAAAGTTACTCTCGGAGAGGAAAGTAACCCTCGGCCGATTTTGATCGGAGACAATTGGAACCCAATATTAAAAGCAATTGCAGTTAAAATCTTCCTCAAATACAAGGACATACTCTCGTTGACACAAAAATTTGAAAGGAATACTTCCAGAATTACGCGTTCATAGTATACCATTGGTACGAGGAGCAAGACCAAGGAGAAGGAGACCATACCGAATGAAAAAAGATTATGCAGTATTTTCGTCAAACTGGAATTTTTTGAAGTTACGGCGTTTGGTGAAAAGCAATAGAGAAAAGATGATTGTAAAAAGTCAGACAGTTTATGTGTGCAGAATATAGGACATGGCTCACAAAAGAAAATAGTTTGAGAAATTAATAAAGGCACGCCTTCGAGTAAGAAAATTAAAATATTTAATTTGGAGTATACAACTACTGGTCATAGAGTCAAACCAGCCTCACAACAAAATTTTAGAAAAAGGAAAAATATATGAGAAATAGAAAAACTCAATTCCATTTTGATATGGATGGAAAATTGGAAGAAAAAACATTAAAAAAAAAATGTTGAAAAAAAAAATTGAGGTGAAAAATTGAAAAAATATATATATAAGTGAAATTTTGAAAAGAAAATAGAAAAGTAAAAAAATTTGAAAAAAAAAGCAAAAAATAGAAAAAAGACAAAAATAAAGTAAACAATAAAATAAAAGAGAAAAAATCAGTTTTGCTTATGCCAAGGAGAAAAAAAGAGGTCGTACGAGTGGGGAGAAAATAAGAAGTATCACCCGAGAAAAAAGAAGTATCGCCGAGAAAATAAGAAGTATCGCCGAGAAAATTGAAGTATCGCCAAGGAAATCAAAGTATCGCCGAGAAAATAAGAAGTATCGCCGAGAAAATAAGTATCGCCAAGAAAATATGAAGTATAGCCAAGAAGAAATCAAAAGTTTCACTGAGTGAAGTTGAAGAAGGCTGGGCCATACGACTTCAGATCCCCCACCACCATACGACCTTATAGAAGCACGAGTCCCGTCAAGCATTAGTCCATACGAAGAAAAAGAAGAGCAAAAGTTCGTCGTACGAGTTTAGGTTTCCGTACGAAGAAAAAGAAGAGCAGAAGTCGTCGTACGAGTTTAGGTTATTACCTCTGCCAGAACCGCGGCCGTACAAGTTGATGGTCAATTATCACCGTCATACGAAATCTTATCTAGCCATATGAAATTGTCTTTGTCATACTTTCTGATTGTTTTTCGGAGACACTTCATAGTAGTTCTCCTGAGTCTTGTTTTGTAGTCGTCTAGAAGACGACAAGTTTTTTGGGGGGGATGATGTTAGGCACATTTTATAATTGTTATGTTAGTTGTAGTTTGTATCGACGAGTATGTTAGTTGTAATCAGTTGGGATCGGCGAGTAGTTACTCCCAATCGGTGTGTCGTTGGCAACGTTGGCCATCCAGACAACTGTCGACAACCTATATATGTATTGTCATTTCATTGTATCGGGAAGCAGTTTTTAGTGTTGACTATAATTGCAATTTGAATCAATAATATATGCATCTGACTTTCATAGTATCATTTCAATGTGTATTCTCGTATGACATGATTATTCAGTTTATATTCCTTGTTTACTCTGTATGAATTCATTAGACTCATTCGGCAGTAAACATTCAACATATCAAATGATGTGATGATTTATTAGATTCAATTGTGTTGTTTTTAGTCGATCTCCATCAACCCATATTTCATGCGTCATTCAAGAACCCATCTCTCATGACCATGAATAATCTAGTCAGCACTCATTGCATCTAGTAACTCCCCACAGGGGCGAAGCACCAGAACTTCCCACATGGGTGACTGCTGTAATAATTATCATTAGAACAGATGCTCAGATATTTCAGTGGCCAGCATGCCATGAATTTTTGCATGGAATAATATTCTCCTATGTCTAGATATCTGAGTAATCTGCAGAAATTTGTAAGGATGCAGAATCAACAACACAACAATGATGTCGTAACTTTTTTTTCAGAATAGTAATGTAGTAACTTTTCTTTTGAATCCGGTATGCAAAACCTGCAGGCAAGATAATACATTGAAAATAATAGACAACCTATAAAGGATGATAATGATATCCCATCCTAATATTTCAATATTAATGAGCACTGAAGCATGCTTCAATGCAGCAATACAACTTAAACTGATAGCATTGCAATCTGAAATTAACAATGCAATGGCTTGTGAAAAGTATTTGATCCTACCGATGATAGAATTCATAGTCCCTTCCACTTCTTAGCATGGTATGCAGCAAGTTGTAGATCTGAACGATCATTTTTCTGGGTACCTGACACAATAACAGGAGCATCCGTGTAAGAGAATGATTGATAAAACAGGCAAGGACCCACTATACCTCAAGCAATAAATAAATTATGTAATAACAATACCCTAAATAAACTCTTACAACTTTCTTTTATGAGCTTGTATCTTTCATCCTATACCATGGAGTCTACTTTATTTGCTTATCAGCCTTTGAACTTCGAAGATTGTTCACTGACTCTTTCTTGCATATTTGCAACAAGAAAAACTCAAATAAGCAAGTATCAAAACTCAGGACATTAGATGCTGACAGAATTTTACAGAGAAATTTTTGCAGGTATATATATGCTTTTCATACTTTTAGGAGTCATCAATTTGTGAATAGTTATAACCTTGCGTATTGATATTCATACAGGAGGAATTTGGTATAGTATAATATTTTATGGTAAGATTTTCTGATACATGAACAAAAATGCTCAATTGTGAACATTCAAGATGCCTTCACAGCAACCCAAAACTTTTTGCCTTTTTCAGCAAGCTTACGCATAAAAAAAGGGGAAAAAACTTTTAGTAATCTACCCTTTGTGTCAAAAACTTTGTTACCCCATCTGACAGAAACCTAGGCTGGCAAAAGCAAAAGTAAAAAACAATTGATTGCAGATATGATGGCAAAGGCAAACATGGAAACAATGCAAAAACTTCATCATGGATCTGAGAATTACTTCTAGGAAATAAATATTGAAGCTTGGAAAATGGTATACAATGAGGTCAAGAATATGTAATAACAAATAATTTGAAAACCTGTTCAGTTAAGAAAAATAATTCACGAGACAGTAGAAAGAAATATCAGAACAGAACTGCATTTTGTGCACCTACTAGCCCAATTTGAAAAAATTACCAGAAACCAACACAAACCCAATTCAGACATGTGCAAAATAAACCCAAGAAAAACACTTAACAAAGCTTTAAGAAAACATAAAAAGTACTTGAAAAGAAACATTACTTTGAAGAGTTTGACAACCAATTTTTTTCACAGCAATGACTAAGTCACCTTTTTCTGCAATAAATTCACTGGCTTCATGGGAGTGTATGTAGAGGATCCCTCATTCTTGAGATCCACAAGCATTCCATCCTCCACTGAAACATAACTACATTTTTATCAATAGAACACATAACAGATTGTTGTGACTTGGGTTTGTTAATGGCCAGGCTATTACCAAGATTAATATTGTTGCTGTTGTTCTTGCCAACACTGATAATGGGTTTCATACATATTTAAAATTGCAAATTCTTTAAGCTCAATAAGTATAACAGGCAAACAGTAACAGTGGGCATGAATATGACGTCTTATAATGGAGGAGACTGCAAAGTGTGATGAACCGTGGAAAAAGCGTTATTGTTCAACTGACCAGAACTAAAGCATACAGTAAAATGGCAAGAGATGAATGTACAGTTTTCTTTTTCCTACACAGGCTAAGACTCAACCGTACACTGACAAATGGATGATTCATATTTTTTAACAAGACTGACACCTACTGTTTGTGATTACAGTGTGGAATATAAAATATGTTGCACTTGTTCAAATCTGCTCAGTTCTGTGGTCATCAAATTTCCCGTTTTAAACCCGGTTAATTGAATTCCAGTTATGCTTTTATAATGCCGTGTCAATGCCGTGTAAATGGAATGCTGCTATGTCAAATACTACTGTAGATCATTCTCCTCCCTTGATAGACTACTGTAGCTGCAGTGCAACCATTCACACTGCACTGTAAAGAACGCCTATTGGCATCATTAATAGAAATTTGAAACATCACAAAAAATTAAAGAAAATCAAAGAGTTAGAAATTCATAAGTTTGGAAGTTAGTTTACCTTAAGGATCTCGTTTGCACTCTTGTTGAGCACACATCCTTAAAGACTGTTTTCACGACCTCCCATTCCACCTTCCTAGAACATGGAGACTCCAAGCATTGAGTGCTTACAACCATCTGCTGGAGAGATGGTAGTGCCACTACAATGTTCTACAATGTGATGAAGTTTGTGAAGTGTGATGCTCAATTGCACAAGCTCCTTTCCTTTGGTTTGCTCCTAATCAAGTTGAGCATTTGAGTGTCATTGTAGCTAAATTTTGTAAAGTTGTTAGTATCTTCAACCACACTTTTGAGTTTTGACCCATCTAATTTTCCGAATGTCCTCAAGCATGAGATTAATGCAACAGACAGCATAAAGGCTCTAAAAAATGGTAGGATGTCTCTCCTAAATAAGTCTCCCTGCTGCTACATATGGTACTGCATTAATGATCACAACTTGGATGACATTCTCAATGCCCACTTCCAAGACCACCACCTCCAACAAATTACAAAGTTAAAGCATTCTTCACTTCATGGGAGGCATCTACGGACTTCAAGAACTCTAACACCAATGTGCCATTAGAATTTAGAAGCCACTAGAAATTTCATCAAAGTTTGATTCATACCATCCATCCACCCATCTAACAAAGTATTGCAGCCCTTTTTGGCACCAAATTCTTTTTTGTTTTTGTACCATCCCGTTAGTATTTTTGAAGATTTTCTCCATCAAGGACCCACTGATATCATGAGGAACTAGTGTCTTAAACCCGACACTAACAATGGTCCTCCATTAATGGGGTAGTCAATGATCTCTATCTAAGCAACAAGCTGCTTCTTGGAACCAACATTCTGAAGGGTGTTTTAAATTGAACTTTGATGGCGCTGCTCGAAGTAATTTGGGCTCTATTGGATCTGGGGTGGGAATGTGCTCACCTTCAGAACTTTTTTTATAGGGTGGATTCTTCTTTATGGGATCCAAATTGAACAATGATGCAGAAGCACTGCCAGTTTTGGAAGGTCTCAAGTTGGTTGTTTCTTTTGGTTGTAAGAAGTTGATAGTAGAAGGTGATTGCCAAGCTGTTATTGATTGTTTGGGAGTTATTGCTGGTTTGGCCAATGACTCTTTCAAGTTTCAAGAATTAGCAACTCAATAATATCATTGAGGAAGCTTGCCTTGTGGGTTGGAACTTCAAAGTAATCCATTCCAGACATTGCTTCAAGGAATGCAATCAGGTGGCTGATTGCCTAGCAAATGAAAGCATTGATCAAAATCCTTTCTTGGCTAAAATTAAAATTAGTGATCTGTTAGAGGATTGGGCTAACCTCTCAGGTCTGCTTTAGGTAGACCTTCCTCAGCCTGCTAAAGTGATTGCTCCTAACTTTCATTCCCCACCTCACTTTTAATTGGTGTTGGATATTGGGATTATTTGATTATGATGACATCCTAAGTCTTTCAAGTGAGGGTCTCCTGCATGTAAACATTGTGACATTATTTGGCATGGTTTGTGCAGAGTTGGCACGCCTTGTTGCATGGGATTCACTGCTTAGGGAGTCATCCTCGCTCCCTGTCCCATTATGTTTGGATGTTGGTTTCATGCAAGTTTGTTTTTGAGTGTCGGTTATATGTGCACAACTTATATGCATCGCACCATTTCTCGACGGATTCGGCATATGGCAATCTTGTATTTGATCGCTGATTGTGCAGAACATTTTGCATCCCTGATGTTGCCACATTAAGATTTGTCAAGGAAATCTTAGGGACAGACAGACTGAGAAATATTGGGGTTCTTTGAACCAAGGCCTCTATCTTTAAGGATTTTATCAATAAATTGAGCACAAGGACCCCTGATTCTAAAACCAAGGAATGGATCCTCTGTCATATTCTACCCAGATAAAACAATGTTCTCCTATACAAGAGCTCTAAGGATCACATGCTGGAGGTAGAGCTAGCAGAGTTGTGTCAGGTGTCTCAGTCCCTGTCAAGAAAGCGCATCAAATTGGCTTTGTACATCCAGGATTTGGCTCTGTACATGGATAACCTGTTAGTCATATCACAATGGCTGTCTGGAGATCTCGAGTCTCTTTACCCTGCCTGCCATTTCTAAGGGTGGTGTTTCTCAAGCCACAAATCATTCCTTCCTCAATCCAGGGTCTAGGTAGCTGCTAAGAAGCATACAACTACTGACCCAGGCCCCTCTAATTGCTAAGTTGGCTCTTTTTTTAATATTCTATGTTGTTCTAATAGATGTTTAAGTTTAGGCTATTGCCGATTTTATGTTTTTTTATTGACTCTGCCTTGGGCCTCCTTGATTAGGCAGTTTAACTTTTTTGGTGCCCAATTAGCCTTTATGGTTTTTGTTTCACTTCCACCAGCCCTATTTTACTAGTTATTCTAATTTTAAAGGGCGAGGACCACCTATAAAACCCTCAATTTACCTATTAAAAAAAATAGTGGTGAATGCATTTACCAATGCCTCCATATCTGGGCCTTTACCATATCAAATAGTGTGTTACTATAATACCAAAAATTAGCAAAACCCATCCTCACTTCATGGTGCATCTCCTAGTTCCAAGAAGTCCCTTCAAGCAAAGGTTGTACACCTATAACACTGAGAAATAAAGAAGCATGATGAACATAATCAAAATGAACTTTCTTCAGTGTCTGAGTAGTGAATTCCTAAGCCAAAAGATGAGAATCTACATGAATCAGGGTGGATTTCATGACAATTCAAACTCCTCCCTCGCCCTCTTCCTTTCAATTGTTTCTCCTCATACCTAGAAAGTAGGGCATTCATCTCTCTCATCACTTCTTCCTCCACTTGATCACACAAATTCACATATCTGCAAAGAATTCATGCAAGGTGGTATTTGAGGTGATCGATGCCTCATTTCATATTAAATCCACACTAATTATCTGTCACCATGCCCTTGATCTGACTCAGTTGCAATGCTTCCAAGTGCAGTCCTTGCTGCCTTGTATAATGCCTTGCATTGATTGATCATGTAGAGAATGGAAAAAAATAATCTTTCCAATGTCAAGTTCAACTACCAACAAATCCTTCAAATCAAATTCCAACCACCCATGTGTATTTGATTGGTGAAGACCCAAGTAGAAAAGGTGGAAAATCAGAATGCAGGGGCTTATAACAGCAGCTGCTGCATTGTTTGCAGTAAGTTGACTCTGTACTGTGGACTCACCCAGTTTATGCAAGAACTCGCTGGCTTTTGAAGTAAACTCAGTTCACGAGTAGAGGCAAGTTGCTTGTCAAAATTACTCATAAGTATCCACCAAGTTGTTGAACCATTGCCACGATGATAAACCTGCCAGTCAGAAAGCATTCCCTATAACCTTTGGGGTCAATATGATTAGAAATAAGTTCCAGATTGATTATTTCATCAAAACATTTGAGTTGTCAAGAGATGACATTGAAGTTGCCAACATGTAATGTCCCTTTTTTTGGGTTCCGACAGTATTACTATTTTGGGTTGTTCGGTGATTGCATTGATGATATCTTGGCAACTTCTGGTGTTTTGAAGTATTATTTTAAATAACGTTAAATATTTAAGTTAAATTTAATATTTAACTTTACATTATTTAAATTAATAAATTAACTTTTATTTGGCGCCTAAAGTTTTAAATAATTAAATAAAGTGCTTTTGAGGTGGACGCCAACTTAGGGAGACATAAGGTGATTTTATATTTATTCTAAAGAGGTTGCACAACCCTAATGTGGCGTTGAGCTTGGAGCTTATAAAAGGGGTTTTTGGAGCTCATTTGAGATATTCTGGGCATTTTATTTTATTGGAGTCTCTTTGAGAGCTGAAACCTTTAGTTTCGACAAACCCTAGGACAGAAACCCTACAGGTATGTTGATTTCGGAAGTGAAAGATCTTCCCTAGTCAATCTACAGGTGGAGTCATTCAGATTTCACGCTTGTGCTGAATGCATGTGCCATTTGGTTTGCAGTGTTTGTTTATTATTTTGAGGAGGCTTTTGTGCTGAAGGTTTTATCATTTATCCAGTATTTTTTAAGTTTACTTTGAGGAGGGTTTTTATTGACAAATTTATTGAAATTGCAAACAATAATAAAATTGTGAGTATTGTAGAGAGTTTGTATTGTGGAAGTTCAGTGCATATCCAGCCCAGTGGATTGAAGTATTCAAGAAAGGGTTTAGACCCTATAATTTCCAGCCGCTCCTTATATTGCAAATCTTATAGACTACTTGTTTGAGCTGGTCGATGCTTTCCTCCTAGCCATATCTTTGAATGTCTAATTCTTTGTAAAATGAGGGAACTCATATTGAAGGTGTGTATGAGTTTAAAGTTATTGTGGAGTTCTAAGTGATGAATACTAGTGGTGGGCAACCACCTTGAGGAAAGTCGAGCAAGTTTAAAAGGAGCGATTATATTATTTAAGCTCTCCGCAGCCTCCTATTCAGTTTGCCACTGTTTGATATTCTAGCCAACAATCTAAAGAGCTTATTAAAAATTATGAGTTGTTCATTTTGGATGGCGTGGGGAAATTGGTAGGAATCGCATCCTTTAATTTAATCTTGGAGTCCTTGGTAAAATGATAAGGAATGCATAAGGCATTTTGGAATGCTTTGAAATTACTTCTCAATGACTACGTGGGACCCATAGTTCCCAAGCGATCCACCAAATAAGAATTATCTTGTGGTTTGGATGATGACACGTGGGATTCTACAAAGGTTCACGGGATTACTTAAGGAGACTGCAGCAAATTTAATAAAGATTTGTCATTTCTTTGAAGATTGAACCATTTCCCCATAAGCGCATATTTCTACAAATTAAGCCACCACCTTTGGCAAGAAAGCTACTTGATAGAAGAAGAGCTTGTGGGCTTTGGACGGCACTCTGTAGCTGAGTTGAGTCGCTGATTTTGGAAGAATCTTGGACTCTATTTAAATACCAACATTGGAAGGGCATCCAGAAGTCTGTGAGTTGTGTTCCCACTCTTTGGGTATGTTTAAGATTTCATTGAAATATATTAAGTTCTGTTAAAACGACTTCCAAACAGCAGCCTGGGCTTAATGTATTCAGACTTCACCAATATATTAATGTTTTCTGATCAGCACTCTTTGTATTGAAGTTATGATGAAATAAGGAATAGATCTGAAACTAATATTCATGTTGAAAATTTGATTTTAGTACAGCAGTTTATACTTGTCACTGTAATGAAAGTAAGCCAACTGTTTGACAAAATGCCTCTTTACCATATATGCATTCCGTGATGAAATTGTGAATGGTACTTTATCCAAACGCTTGGACAGGCAGTTCTATAACATAATACTCAGAAATTTCAGTCTGATAAGCTTGTTGCAAAGTGTTTTACGAAATGTCAAACCATTGGAAATCAGAAATTCAGGGCAAACCAGGGTGGACATCACACAACAATACATGGTAGCCTATACCTGCACGCAACACTGGTCAAACAGTAACTCGTAAAGGAAGGAAATTAACGTCTGTATCTTAATCTACGACTATTTTAAGTTCTTAAGTCTGATGAACATTACCATAGAGTAGATGTACATTGTAAGCTTTAAGCAACCACTGCAAGCTTAAGTACATGATCGGCAACCAAACTCAAATCAGAGATAACCATGTAATCAGGCAAGACTCTTCCCTTTTCAATCATCTCCAACTATCAAACAAAGTCATATGAGTAATGTCTAATATTAAATAATTATTTGTTAGCAATGACACTAGGCATTCAATATTGAACACTCAATGTTTTAATTCCTAAGAATTGCAACCTTTCATAATTGCCTCGAATAGTGGTCTAGTTACTTTTTATAATTATTTAACTCGTACTTTCAGGTTAGTTGATTTGAATTTATTTCATGCTTTAATTTGCAACGTACTTTTTTTCTTACATGATAAGAATAGTTTAAGTGTAATGTGAACTAGAAATTTCCAACTGATTCTGACATCTCTAAAAGATCAGGCCTGTAATCATTGTTTGACTTCATCCCAATCACTTAATCTTTGAATTACCCATACCAAACAAACGAATCCTGGAACACTTGCCTTGTTATATGGCTTTCTTTGGGAAGGAAGCTAATCTCCATCTTTCATTTGTTCTTAGTCCTTTTTTCTCCTACTATTTACTTTGTTTGCTTCTTTCTAGTAGAGTTAGTATATATATATATATATATATATTGTAGTGGTGTTATGCACTCTCTTTGGCCAATTTTGTACCTGGATCTTCTATACAGTATTGTTGGCATCTTTTGGTCATTTATAAAGATGGATGTATTTTTAGCCCTCTTTCTGGAAAACCATATTAGGGTGGACATTTTTTTTCAGACATCCTAATCCTAAAGTGCAGAATTACCATGTTACTGGTAAGGAACGGTACATTATCACAAGACTCATGGAGAACTGCACAAAATATTATAAAAGAACATATTTGATAAATGTTATTACAGTGTAGCATTACCTTGTCAGAAACTAAATTTACGCGCACAAATGCACAGAAAAGGTCCATGAATGCATGTAGAATCAGTGAATTCTGATGGGGCTGCATATTCACAAATGTTTTGCATTAGTTACACAAGAAGATACACTTCCTATTTCCTATGTCCATTATAGTGTGCTTTCAAATAGATGTAGTGCCCTTACCAGAAGAGTAATAACAGTACTACTAAGGTCTAAAATAAGTCGCAAAGCTTGCTCTCGAAATGTCATCAAGTCCAAAAGCAACTACAACAGAACAAAAAATCAAGTTCATGGTAAGAATTTACAACTCCATAAGAAGTCTGGATTTTCCAACAAGCATACAATCAAAAGAAATCCTTCTATAATTACATAAGATGATAATCCTGCATGAACGATGTTTTCAAATTTTCAGCTATCATGTACAAACAGTAAATCCTAGCGGTAAACTTTAGTGAAAGTGACAAGTTTAAATATTTTTAAGGAAACAAAAATGAACAACTAACCAAAAAGAGGTATTCAAAGAAAATGAGACAACAGAAACAACTAACAGCCTTTTAAGACAATATAATAAAAGTAATTCTATCAATGATTGAAAACAAATCAAAATGATTCAGTAAGTCAACATAGTAATGAAATTTACTGATACAGGCACACATTTGCACTGACTTCATTCCAAAGTAAACTAAACTTCAGTGGAGCAACAAAAAGAGATGCATAAGTATAAAGAGACTACCATGTGCTCGCTAGTTATGTTTTAAACTTTTAAGCTATATGTTTGTCCCTTTGAAGGTAGGTTTTGCTTGACATAAAAAATGTACTTCTTATCCAAGCAGAAGCACTGTGCCCATCCCCTGATGAGTAGGAGAATGAGGAAAAGACAAACAGCAAATAGGTCAAATGACAGCTCCTTAGTGTATGTTGCAATTATGAAAACCTCATGAAGATCATAAGGTTAATGCATATTATTCAAACAAATTGCTACTGTTCCAAAAAGAATAACCTAAAATATCAATCTAAGAAACTTATTAAGGCCCAGGCTAGGAATGTTTGGATTCTGGTTATCTTATTGCTACTGTTCCAAAAAGAATAACCTAAAATATCAATCTAAGAAACTTATTAAGGCCCAGGCTAGGAATGTTTGGATTCTGGTTATCTTAACATTTGTGGGAAGCAACCATAAGCTTGGCTTTGCATTTGTATTCCAATGGCAATTCCTTCCAATATCGCTAATTTATAGTGGTTTCTCGGGAAGTTTGTTGTATTATTGAACACCATTTATGCTTCCAGTCAGGTTTGAACTTAAGATGGACCTTCTTAAGGAGATCATTTGCCCTCTCCACACCATAAAGATCAAGATTTGAATCTCTATTTCCATTTCTTCATTTTGGAATGCCTCTTCAAGGTCCTTTGAATTCACATCTTAATGATCATGTCTATTGCTTATGGATAGGTTGTCACTCATGCATTATACTTGTAGTTAATCTGGGATTTTTTTCCTAAAAACCAACTACTTGATTGAGTGCAGATGATAGGCCCTATGTTACCAAATCAACAGACAAATGGCTGATTCCAGGTACGAAACGTCTTGGAATAGAAATCTAGAACGATGCGCTTGTGGGTTCGGGCAGGGTTCGCAATTTTTCCATCAGAATCCTGTGGAATCAGCAGCTAACAAACCCGGGATATTCCATTGATAACATGGCAATTCCAATGTGTTTCCATCGCGATTCCAGAGGCCGGCATGGATTTTGACTGGTGTTTTTTTACTTGTTGACCTCCAGAAAACCCTAAACGACAGCATTTCTTTCATTTCGTGAGTTTTATACATCATAGAAACAAGGAAACCCACTATTGCTTGAATACAAATATGAAGGAGAAAACACTTCGCTACTTGAATGCCACTTTTGATGAGCAGAAGGAACAAAGAATAGTGTCAAACAGCAGAAAAATGGCACATCCGTATAATATTTACTAACTTGACCAAAAATCTTGATGACGAAGAGGTCAAGGGCCTAGCCGCTTGACTATTTATTTCCCATTTATAGCTACCAGCCGAAGGAAGGAAATGAGCTACACTTGATACCACACAACTATTCGCTGATTAAGGCTGCCGTTGGTCACCAATATTTCTCATTGCTGTTCGGTCACCATATTAGTAAAAAAAAATATAGCTTTCTTATTGTCCGATCACCATATTAGTATAACTTTCTGGAATATAGATAAAAAATAAACCATATTAATATAACTTTCTTAAATATAGATTAAAATAATAAACCATATTATTATAACTTTCTGGAATATAGATAAAAAAATAAATCATATTAATATGGCATAGATAGGATGGTAATAACATAGTATTTTTAATATATTATATAGTTAAAAATAAATTTAATATGATATAGCTTAATATGAATATGGGATTAATATAATATAGTTTTTAGGTTGTAAATATGTCTATATTTAAAAAATTTATATGTTTTTTGGACAGACATACCCAAAACGTACCCAACCTCCTTAAAAAAAATTGCTGTACTGGCATACTGTATCTATGTACCTATACCCATACCCGATTCTAATTCAGTAACTTAGGATGGGCCACTATGACAAATAGAAGAGATTCTCCTTTCCATTTCAATCTCAATCCATACAGATTACAATATCTATATCATGCTCATTTTTATAATACTGCCTTACAACATTTTTCGTTTTAAGTTTATAGAGTGTAAGGTATGTTATCATATTAGGTGACACCCTTCCAAACTTTTCACAAATTGTAACCAAGATATCATTAGGTGAATAAGGTTCATTCTTCATTCATCTCACTCATTTGTTTGCTAATAATTGTTACTAGTCTAATAGGCATACTGTATCTATGTACCTATACCCATACCCGATTCTAATTCAGTAACTTAGGATGGGCCACTATGACAAATAGAAGAGATTGTCCTTTCCATTTCAATCTCAATCCATACAGATTACAATATCTATATCATGCTCATTTTTATAATACTGCCTTACAACATTTTTCGTTTTAAGTTTATAGAGTGTAAGGTATGTTATCATATTAGGTGACACCCCTCCAAACTTTTCACAAATTGTAACCAAGATATCATTAGGTGAATAAGGTTCATTCTTCATTCATTTCACTCATTTGTTTGCTAATAATTGTTACTAGTCTAATGGTTTTATTGGCCATCCTTTTAGTTTTCCGTTTTTACAGTTGTCTATTCCAATGAGTTTGTTTAAATTTTCCGTCAAAGTTTTGCTCATTGATAGACTGCAAGAATCTCTCAAGTCCTTTCTAAGCTTGCTTGAAACTCATTACATCTTTACTAAATACATGAAAATCAATAAAAACTTTCTTACATAATTATAAATCTTGTCCACACAATGGAAGGCCGATCCAATGACCTGCACTCTTCAAAGCCCAACAGTGATAAGATTTTGAAGCCATTCAATGCTATTTGTCCAATTGAAACAAATCAACGTATCAAAACCTTTTCACCAATTCATTAACATGCTGCAAAACTTCTTTCAATCTTCTACCTTCCATGTGTTCACAAATGAATGACTAAGATTGAAACTTAAAAGCTAAGACACATTTGTATCCACCACCATAGTAGCAAAAAAATTTCTCGGGATCGACTTGGCAAACCAAAAGATAAAAGATTTTTTCAATTAATCAGGAAATTAAAAACACTGTAAAATTCATAAAAATAGAGAAAAACTGCCGTTATTTTAATTTCATGCCAAATCGGGATAATATACTCAAGATTTTTATGAATATTATCTCTAGTCATAGATATCAGGGGGCCTTGAAAAATAGTTCTATCCATATCCATATCAATGTCCATGCAACTCTGACTTTTTAACCATATTTTACCCATAAATCGATTATGTATTCAAATTGAAGATATGAATATTGTAATCGAGATTTAATATAATAAAATTATTAATATCAAAATATGAATAAAATATAATATATGCTATTGAATAAACAATATATTATTATATGAATATTTTAATATAATTAAAATATAATTATATTTATAAATAATAGATATAAATAAACATAAATATTATATTATAAATATATATTATCATATTATATAAATAAATATATATAAATATTAATAATTATAAATATATAAATAAATATATTAAAAATATTATAAGTTAATATTCCTAATTAAGTATCATATATTAATAACAATAAGAGGATGATATCCTCAAGAGCCATCGGGCTAACCCATGAGGGCCGATCCTTATAAGAAGGATAATAAATAAATGACAACATAAGCATTGATATCATAAATATTAAAAGGCATATAATTGATTCCTAGACTAGCAATCACTAAGGGAAAGTGATGCATCGGCAGATTTACTTAAGACAATGCAAACAAATAAAATAGCGATTAATACATAGCCTGTGATCCTTTGTAAACAATGTTTTAATATAATTAAAGCAGCATGATTAAGGTCAGCGGTCATCACATAAAGTGGTGACTATTGCTAAAAAGGGACAAATGAACAATATAAAAGAAGATCGCTGGATCAACAATTGGGTGAATAGGAAGGGATTTTTATACAAGATACAACAGCAACAGCAGGGATATATCATAAAAATCAGGCATTCAGATTTGCAAGAAGGTAGATAATTCTGAGGATAAAAAGGAGTATCGGTGGAAGATAGTTCAGTCAACAAATCAAAGGTATGATTTATATATTGTCCATTATGAGTTATATGCTATGTATGCATAATGCTCCTTCTCCAAATCTGATATATATATGCTTTGTCTGAATGAATAATATATGCTGAGTTCTGGTAATAATAAGGTTAAGAAAATATGTCTTGCTAACTGTATTATAAATTCATGCATTAGAAGTAATGTTTACATTTCCAATTCTTCATATTATAACCTAGATAGACTTACAAAGATAAATGATTGTGTTATGATTAATGATGGATGTTAACCATAAGAGAATATAGATAGAATAATAGATTGATCTTAGATATGTGATCATGAATATAGAAAGAATAGATTAATATGATAAATGAATATGGTTATGCATAAGGAATCAATGATGATGATAATGGAATATGATCATGTGGATATATGATTGGCCAATTATGATATAAGGCCAAGATGTCCTAATTATAAGGGATCATGTGCAAAATGTTAATAAGGATTTAGAAATCATAGCATTGTGCCATATCCAAAATAAGGATTAGCCTCATCATTAATCATCTCGCCATCCTAGGTGTATGGGTAAGTTAAGAGAATGTTATTGGACCTAGGTAAGCCCAAGAAGATGAAGTACCTCCGGGTGTGAGGTGAAGTCTCTTGGGCCAAGTGTCGAAGTACCTCCGGGTGTGAGGTGAAGCCTTGGGCCTATGGTATGATGAGCTCATCAATGTGATTTGTGCCCTACAGTAGGTGGCTCTCCAATAGATGAGGTGGGAAGTCTTTGGAGCCAATTGGTGAGGTGGGAAGCCATCAGGTCTCCGTATGGGACGGTTAGTGTCTCCTTAACGGACCATGCCTATGGAGTTAGAGATGGATTAATGATAGGGCGTCACATGATCCTCTCGAGGATAGAACATAAGGCCTATGAATATGAATATGAATATGAACATGAATATGAAAATGAGTATGAATGACTATGAATATGAATTATGTGATTATAATTTTTAGGATAAATGTGGAAAGAATATGGATCTATATTAATTATGATATGAAAAGAGAAAAATTTGGAGTACTAATGTTTCCTTTTGTAAGTTGAAATTGTGCAAGGTTGTGAACAATTTGAGCTTACTAGTAGGGGACATTACAATATACTCAAGATTTTTATGAATATTATATCTAGTCATAGATATCAGGGGGCCTTGAAAAATAGTTCTATCCATATCCATATCAATGTCCATGCAACTCTGATTTTTTGGCACATTTTCGGTTAATCCAGCAGGGTCTGCAGTTTTTGGGAGTATCTGGAAATCTTTTGAAGGTGTGAGACAACTTCTCTGTGGTCATGAGGTCTTCTCCAGGGGAGGTAACAACTGCCAGGCCTTTACGCCTCTTTGGTGGAGCTTATCTTGAAAATAATACTCCTCTGGCCCTTATTAGAGGATGCTCTACCAGATTTTGGTCTGCTAAGGGCATTAGACATTTGCTGATGTTTTCTGGCAGGGCTCTCTTCTCTCTTTGGAGGAATTGAGAGCTAATTTTTGCCTCCCTGGCATGCATAAAAGAGCTTACTCCTTGTTGGGTAGATCTTTGGATAGAGCAACCTCTCAAAATTCACTTTTCCTTCAATACAGAGAGGGTCTGTCCTTCCTTGAGGCCTCTAGTAAGTTTCCCTATAACCAGCTGTCTTTCTCCCAGGAGCTGTTTAACTCTTTGAATGCTAAGTGGGGTTTAGATTTTTCTTGTAATCAGTGGCATGATAGATTAGATTTATTGGGTCTTCAATTATTGAGCCTAAATAATCTTGCTTTAGATGGTTGCTTGTCCATCAGAAGCTTGTTGGGTCTACTCTTGCTGCTTCTGGTTGGATCCCTACTCTTTTTGTAGTATGAATGAGAGCCGTCTGCATCTCTTTTGTTAATGCAATTTTGCTAGAACTGTGTGGAGCATAGTTTTGAAGTGCTGAATTAAGTCTCTTGATTATTACTGCATTTCTTGGATTGATATTATGTTTGGCTTTACTGTTGTGATAGAAAGTTTAGCAAGTTTGTTAGAAAGTTTTCGCTTATTTGTCCTCCACTGAAGTTCTGTGGTTTTTTTAAAAAGCAAGGAACAATGCAGTGTTTCAAGGTAAAAGAAGGTCACTTATTGAATGAGGTCATTAGGCCTCTCTTTCATCTTGTTGGTTGCAAGGTTAACTTGTTGCTAAAAGTGCCCAAAAAAGACTTTCAGGAGTTCCTTGATCATGGTACCATGCTTCTATATAAAGATACGCTTGAGCAAAAGGGTCAGTTTGGGACTTTTCTTGTTATGCTTGGTGCTGGTTCTTATAGCATGGAACCTTATCTTCAGGGCCCTGAGAATGAAACCCCTCCTCCTGATCCATTAGTTGCTGCTGTTGATGATGCTTGGACTCAGCTTGCTAGGGCTGAATCTGCTCTTAAAAGTAAAGAGGATTGGATTATCCATCAGTTTATTGATCTGGTGTTTCCTTGGCTGAGTGCTGTGCTGAAGAGGATGGGATTAAAATCCTTGAAAATGAGTCAAGAGATGTGTATAAAGAATTCCATGAGAGAGCTATCAAACAAAATAACAGTATTTAATTTTCCTTACTGTTATATATCTAGTCCTGGTTTTTTGTCTGTAGCAAATTTCCTGTGGGTGTCTGTTTGGGCCTAATTTTGTTGATAGAATGCCCTTCAGCTTTTGGATAGACAGAGTGACTTTCTGTTGCTGGCATTGGCTTTGTATTGGCTATGATCTGGGACTGCCTGCAGGCTCCTACCATATGTATGATTTGTTAACTTTCAGCAATATAAAAAAAATATCATGTATATACAAATCAAAAGTTACACCAAGGGCAGCATGTTCTGGTCCTACACAAGATGTTATCTGTTAGTTGTCTTCTGGAGCCCAATAATTATTTCATATATTATATAGGTCACATTGGTATATATACTTAACATTTTAGCTAATCTAACTATATGACACATCACATTTGCATTCTCTTCCTATTATTTATAGCATTGTGCTCTAGGGGATCTTATTGGGCAGCAAAGTGCTCCCATTATTCAATATTTGCATTTTGTTTCTTATATTACTGTATGCTATGTCACCAGGTTCAGGTTCACATTTGAGTTTGGCAAGGAAAACATTCGAAACAAATTCACCAATGATAAAACTCGGGGAAAAAAAATCATGATTAAATTCAAAGAAGATAAATCTAATTATTTTCATTATAAAATTAAAATACTTATTAATATATTATATTATTATTTAACAATATTAAATGTTTAAAACTCATGTTAAAGGATTGATAAATCCTAAGAATGATAAAAGACAAGCAAAAAGAAAGGCCCTAATGTGGGGGGCAAGCTTAATTTTGATGGTGCTTCTTGTAGTACATATTAATTGTTGTAGTTATGTTTTATGTACTTAATTACGTTTTATGTACTTAAGCATTCCCCGATAGTACGTTTGTGCCTCGTCGGTTTGTAGTAGTTAGAGGATATAGTTTTGTCTTAGTTGCCGACGATTGCATTCTCAGACAACCATCTAAGGATTTATATAGGTCCTTGGTAGCCGAGGAAAGGGACCGCATGTTAATGATACTCCCTATACTACAGTTTTTGTATTAGAGCATAATCATATATGAATGAAAGGAACTGTTCACATTCTTCTGGAATGGAATTTATAGTATGAATCATTTATGAGTATTTCTTTTGTTTACTCTGCAATATATAAAGGTATATTAATAAGGCAGTAAACATTTGGCATCGTTGCCTTTAAGAAGTGAGGTTGAAATGGCGATATAAATGGGACAACCAGTTGAAGAGCCAAGACAATCCAATCAAGAAAGAGAAGACAACCTCATAGAAGATTCCATACATATATGGGATATATCGATGAAAGAACACGTGCGAAAGGAAGCCGAAAGAAAATATATACCACAATAAGAAAACTGGAATAATTTGACAATGAATGAAGAGGTTGGCACTCTGCTTGATCGTCTTCTGAGACTCCTGGCACAACATTTCATAATATTGCAAGATTTGTGTGCAGAAAGAGATCATGAGCTATATCGACAAAAAACAAATCAACGTTACAAAGATTGAAACCTAAATGAAGAGGAGGAATGAAGCATAGACAAGTGTCGTACTTCCCGAAATTAATGCCCTTGTACCTAAACAAGAACGGGAAGATACTCCAAAGCGATCAAAGAACAACAAAACAAGAGGTGAGACGATCCTTGAGGATCATAGAACAAAGAGAACAAAGGAGACAACTACAAGAAGTAGCCGAAACCCCAATTGTACAAGTCCAAAGCTAGAGCCCGTCTCGAGAACGAAGTTGAAGCCAGAGTGTGAGTCGAAGCCAAAGCCCTAGTCGGGAAAACAAAAACACTCCCACTGCAAATAAGTATACAAGGGTAGAGTGGGAGGAGATAGCAAGGCACTTACCACTACCCAATGAAGCGTGGGTTGATCTTGCCAACCAAGTGGAAAAGTCAGTATAACCACCATTAGACAAGGAAGAGTGGGAGATAGAATCTAAAGATTCATTGATAGAAGCGTACGAGAGTAACATCTGACACATCTAAGAGTTGTTAATTGAAGAAGAATTGGTGATTGAAGGAACCAAGCCAAAAACTCTTGGGCCAAGGGTGCACACAAAAGAACCTAAAGGCAATACAAGGGTGGAATGCTGAAGTAGGATGAGTTGAGGATTCTCATGTGGCCAAGAGTGCGAGAGAAGCACCGGAATGTCCAAATCAAAACTCTCTGCTAAGCAGGTTCTAGGCACTAAGGTTGCATCAAAACAAAAACATGGTGACTCCCCCATCAAGTCCCAATGTACAAAAGCAAAAGTTGCCCAAGTTCACAAGCAATGCACTAAAGCATCCCGTGACGCATTGTAAAACTTGTGAGATGATGTGGACAGCAAACGGCCAAGACAATAGATCCTATTGGTTGCAATCCTTCCCAACCACTCTAAGGGGCATAGCCATTGATTGGTACACAGAAATCAAAGCAACTTCTATAACTACCTAGGAAGGATTGAAGAAAGCTTTTCAAGAGGAGATCAAGCTACTCCGAGACAATAATGAAATTGTAGAAAAAAATTATAACACAAAACAAGGTAAACACGAGAACGTCAAAAGCTTATAACAATAGGCTCAAGGAACTCCAGATAAAATTAGAAAAGGAACCGGCCAATGGTCTCAAAAAACGGTGGTTCATTGAAGGTTTTATTCCCTCATTGAGGAAAAAGATGAAGGTAGTACCACCTCTTCCTATGCAAAAGCCTACAACCGGGCAATGGACATAAAAAGTGAAGACAAAAAGTCCTCCCGTACTAAAAGAAAATGGAGGAAGATGGAAGTTTGGATGACAACAGCGACAATGAATCGGGAACTGTACATGCCTTGAGAAGGGATATGATGCGGATGATGAAGGAATTAAAGGTAGAAAATGAAAGTAGTAAAGAAACCAAGGAACTTTAGTGCACAAAATGCAAAGGTGAATGGCACATCAAAACAAATTGTCCTAAGAAATTCCTTTGTGATATCTACCAAGTTTTGGGCCACTCAATAGAAAAATGCCCACATAATCTGAAAACCAGCAAAATGCAAAGGTGAATGGCACATCAAAACAAATTGTCCTAAGAAATTCCTTTGTGATATCTGCCAAGTTTTGGGCCACTCAATAGAAAAATGCCCATATAATCTAAAAACCAATGCACAAGTACTCTTTACACAAGGCGAACAATCCACTCCACCTAGTACACTGCTGACCCAAGCAGATACCAAAACAAAAGAGGTAATAATAATAGATTTAGTAATAACAATAATAGTGAAGGTAGGAGTTGAATACAATACGACTCAAAAGGATGCCCTATTATACAATGCAATGAGTGGGGTCATTTCGCTAGAGAATGTCAAAACAACCAAAACAAAGTGGGACTATTGTGTAAATGGTGTTGACCAAGAGATCACGAGGATACCGACTGCCCAAAGCAAAAAGCCAACATCAACATGATTGATGTAGAGAAACAAAATAATGAAGTTTTGGCCATCCCACGAGTGCAAAAAAAGAAGGCAGTGTGTCTGGACCCACCTATGGAGAAAGAAAGACTTTGTGAAGCAAGAGTAGAGGTGGAACAAGCTATGACAAGAGAACAACAGTACTCTAACAGAAATGCAAGTACTTCCATGAGATTCGAGTCGGATAAAAATATTGCAAGGCAAGTGTTACGAACTATTGTGTAACCAGTCAAAATGGCAGACCTCTTGCAGAGCATTCCACAATTGGGGACTGCAATCGCTACCACAATAGACAATGGCCGAATAGATGGAAGAACAGAGAAGAGAAAAGATTTAATAATAGAACCTCCATTACATAATGACCAAGTGATAGACCCTATGTTGCTGAAGAACAATGTGGCAAAGAAACCAATTATAGTGCATATGGAGATTCTCGAGAAGAATCTAACGAACACAATCATCAATGGAAGATCAGGAGTGAGCGTACTCCCTGAAGATACCTCGAAGAGCCTTGGTAAACCTACCATCTGACCACCAACCTTCTAACAAGTGGGAGCTGATCAACACAGAATCAAAGTTTTAGGAGTCCAAATGGCCCAAAAGGTACTAATAGGAACTCAATCATTTCTCTTGAACTTTGTAGTTATTTCCTTACACAAAAAGGCCTACGATGCATTGTTGGGTCAAGGATGGCTGACAGCAGCCAAAGCCAACCATAACTAGAAGAGGAGCACCTTATCCATTGAAAACAAGGGAAGAAAATATGTAATTGACTTAAGGAATCAAGCGGTCAAAGAGGAAGCAACTTCATCAGATTTAGATTCAAACTCAAGAGAATCATGGCTAGAGGAAGAAATGGGTCCCATGGAGTCGAGTGACGAGGGAATCTTGGATATGCAACCTTGCTCTAAAGACGAAATGAGTTCCTTCAGCCAATTATTCCACTGGCAAATGGAAAATTAAGGTATTTCAGCCAGAATGTAACATGATATAGATCAGGGAAATTGGGGAGGACAAGAAAGATAAGGAAAATGTGCAAGAAGGCCATTTGACACTAGTAAGTCATACATTTCCACCAAAATATGGGGAATACAAAGTAGGGAATGCAAGGCTAGATGACACGCCTACCTACAAATTTGAAGGAGATAAGGGCATAAAATATGAAGAAACAACCATGAAAGTAAACCTAGGAGAGGAAGGAAGTTTAGAAGTCATTATGGTTGGGGACAACTGGATTCCTATGCTGAAAGCCATAGCATTAAAATTTTTCCCAAAGCATAAGGATGTCCTCGCATGGACATACAAAGACCTAAAAGGAGTGCCACCAAAATTCTACATCCACAGAATCCCTTTAGTACCTAGAGCACAATCAATAAGAAAAAAGACCCTAAGAAAAACTTCAAAGCGGAAACAAGTGACTAGGTGTCACCAATAGTTATTTCATTGAAGAAGGAATTCTTGTTGCACTGGTGTCGTTATCAAAGGAGTAAGATCATTCTTGGGCCATGTGGGCTACTATTATCGGTTTATCAAGAACTTCGCTTAAATTTCACATACATTGGACGTACTCACAAGGAATGGGGTATCATTCATATGGTCAAAAGAGAAAGAACAAGCTTTCAACAAATTAAATGTACAACTCATTAGTTCTCCCATTTTAGCATACCCAGATTGGGATAAAGAATTCCATTTACATGTGGATGCATCTAACTTTGCTATTGGAGCTACACTAGCACAAGTAGGGTCTCAAAGGCTTAATCAGCCAGTGTTCTTTGCAAATCGATTATTATCAAGTGCAAAAATGCAACTATAGCACCACAGAGAGAGAAGCACTGGGCATGGTCTACTTAGTGTAGAAATTTCGACACTATTTGCTCGCAACACCATTTACTTTCTTTGTGGTCCATCTGTCATTGATGTACCTAGTAAACAAAGCAATCATCCAAGGCCGAATTAGTAGATGGTTACTATTCCTTTAAGGAATTTACTTTTACAATTATTGTTCAACCAAGAAAAACTCATGTCATCACAAACCAACTGTCAAGTATCAAGTCAGGAGAACCCCTAGAAGGTGTACATGAAGGCTTCCCCGATGCCCACTTATTCCAGATAGCTGCATTACCGACATGGTACGAGAACATCGGGGAATGCCTTTCAACATCCTCATTCCCGAAGTATATGCCACCAGGAGAAAGAAGGAAATTAGCACTCGAGGCCAAAACATTTCAATCGATCAACAGACTCCTATACAAAATGGGCCCAGACCACATCCTAAAAAGGTGTGTAATGGGAGAAGAGGCAAGGAGTGTGTTGGAAGAGACACATGAAGGACTAGCAGGCAGCTCTATAGGGCTTGATGCCACTACAAGGAAAGTCCTCCTAGCCAGTCTATGGTGGCCAACACTCCACACAGATGCGAGGGAAAGGTTAGTTGAATGTGATACATGCCAAAGAGTAGGGAAGCCACTAAAGAGGGATTTCATGCCACTCTCACCATCTCAAACGCAAGAATTGTTCGAACAGGGGGGCCTGGACTTCATAGGTCCTCTCAAAGTCAGTCAACTACATAGATGCAAATATATCGTAGTGGCCACAAAGTATTAGACCAATCCAATTCCCAAAACCAGGGCCCCATTCAACAAAAAGAAATCCCTATTTAAAGGAGAGGAAATGCTCATCTCATTCGGATGATTGACACTTGTCACTCTCACATACAAATAGCAGTAGCAAAATAGTTCATCCCCACTCGAGTACACAAAGTCGGTGTGCTATCCTTCTGGTGTTCATGGAGCGATCACATGATACGGCCTTCTGAGACAAAATGGTAGGAAAAATCTATCTTCCCATTCAAGCTCTGCTCCATATTCATGCTTGTCAAGAAGAGGAGAGGGGAAAATTGCAATAGCATCCCTTTCAAAACCATCGCCACCAAGCTCAAATGGCATCTTCCCTAGGCAAAAGCTTGACGAAGAAGCAAAAGCAGGCTCCACAGGTTGGGGATGCTGCCACATAGATACAATAGCTCCTTTGCCTCCAAATGTCCGATCCAAAGGGTGTTGAATTGGAACATGGAAAGCTTACTATGCTCTCATAATTTTGCTTTGAGGCACAAAGCACAAACCTATTGCGATTGGACATGCACGAGAAGACAACATACAATCAACAATAAACTAGTTTCATCTGCCAAAGTTTGCTCGTGTTTATCAACAGGCTACAAACTGCATGTTGTAGCCGATTGCTCTGATGCAACCCATGGCTCTAGCAATAGCCTCCTCTCTTCAAAAGTAGTTCCAAAGAAAGCAAAACAATCTAATAAATCTATACTTCCAGAAGAAGAAGGGAAGCAGAGAGAAAGACTTGGAAGGGGAACATCGTAAGAGACAAGGCCAAGAATTCATGCCAAATCCTCCCTTGCCATAGCTAGGCAGGACACAGAAGGATTTCATTGTTACAACAACAATTTGATGATGAACACAACAACTACCTCATCCTTAAATAGGGGAAACAAGATAGACACAAAGTCGAAGAAATCATGGAACCAAAAGCCACATGTGTGAAATAGATGCATAACTCAAGTCAGATCTCCGATCGAAGTGTGAAAACAACACACACATGCAAAAGGGGATGCGTTGCTTACCAAGTCTCATCATATGGTGTGAGGCATGTACCAACAAGCTCCACCTTCCGTGGGAGCAGATATTCACAATCACGTAGATGTCATGAGGATCCTTTACGCCTCCTTCTTGCCAGTCTGTCAAATTTCCCATCAAGAAACTCACATATTTCTTCAAAGTACTCCGGATCATATCAATACTAGTGCTAAACTTGATGCCTACTTTTTGTGGAAATGACTTCCCTTCAATCACCAAGTACCTAGCCTCCATGATTCTGGATTATCAAATTGGACATCCTCATACCATCGCCACATTTGCAGGGTGTGGATCCATTCAATTCAATCTGCGTCTTTACAAATAATCACAAAGGCATTGCGACAAACACTTTAGGCCTTAACCCCTTCAATTTTGTCATGATCCTTACTATTGATAGTTATTGTCCAGAGAAAACAATGGCTAGCGCACATCGTCATCGAGGCCACAAGAGTTCCACTAAGTCCGCAACGTGAAATAGGCTCGACACGTGCCCACCTTGCTTGTTCACCTACATTTGAACCAACTAGGAACCCGCCATTTCCTTTATCCAATGAGAGAGGCACATTTGGAAGATGTAAGCACAAGTAGCATCGCAACAAGTCAATGACATAGCATGTAACAAACACTGTCCGGGCTAGGGTTTTTTGTATCAATTTTTTGTGTTTTTTGCTTGCTGAAGGTTTAGGGTTTCATGTTTGTTTTTGCATGTTTTGATTTTGCATTGAAAACATGGAATATAAAGCATATAAACCAAACCCAAAAAAACTAAAACATATATCAACAAAAATATCAAATACCCAGATTGTATTATGGCAAAATATGAATTACAGTGACATACTCATATGAGAATCTTCAACTTCGTTTTTTCAGCCGGACTGGGACCAACAATACAAGCTATGGGAATTCACAAAAATCCACATAAAATGCAATGTAATCTCAAGTATCAATGCTCCAGATGTATTTATGCCCCTAAACGCCAAGATTAGAGGTGATAGATGCCACAAATCTGGAGTAGAACCCACACACCAAACACCCACGTCCTCCTTCAGCTTGTACAACCCTCCTGTAGGCTGTAATCAGCATTAAATAACATCAAAACTCCCACTAATATCTCTGTGATGGTCTGAGAATAACTACTAGTATGGAGCGACCCTAGAGTGAAGATTAGCAACAAAACCCCATAAAAACTCCCACAAATGTCCTCTCAGGTGTATGGCCTGCTGTAGACGGATACGGCCAGCAATGGTAAATGATATCAGTCACAAAACTCTCCATAAAATTATCAAATCTGCTCCTCAGAATCTGTCTTTCTCTTTGCATATCAATCTCCAACAAATATGATCATTTCATGCCCAAATCTTCATCAAAATGGACCATTCGAATGCCCAAATGAAGCTCCTGAATGAAGCCTCCAATTCCCCTTCCTGATGTGGTCTTTCACACACGAAGAAAGGTGTCCTTGTAGAGGTTTTCATCTCGGCAAGTCAATATCAAACCCTCAAAGCTTCCAAAGCTCCAAGTATGCATGACAATATCAATTTCAAGAGAGTGAATGAATAAACCACATAGTGCAAAATGAACCCACTTTGCCTTTTTATTCCTCTTCTTCCCAACACCCAAGAAATGCAATATTTTATTATTTTATGACATTACTTTATGTCCCCCTCAAACACCATGGGCGCCCATCTCCTAGAGACATGACTTTTAAGTTATAACTTAAAGTCCCGTTACCTTTTCAAATATTATAAGTTAAATATTTAATTTAACTTATATATCGATTAATAATGTCTCGGGCCTCTCGAAACCATGAACCTCATGCTAGGACCCCTGAATCTGCTCTTCTATAAATAGTAAGTCACTCTGACCCGACTTACTATATAAATAGTAAATCTCCAATTAGACCCCTAACCATTGTCATTAGCCTATTGGAGTCTAGTAATAGGCTAATCTCCATCATCTATCTAACTGGGCTAAATGGGGGACATTACATAGCATTCGTCTCGACATCTAGGATTCTATTAACACAGAGAAGATCATCATCGTGGGATCTCACCTATCGAGATCAAAGGTCATCATAGATCGCCCTTTGCACATCAGAGCCCACCTTCCAAACTGCGATGCAAAACACCTCCTCGATGCAATAAGGAGATGCCACATGTTCTTTATACACCATGACCTTGCACTTCAGAAGCCACCTCACACCTTGCCGCTTTGCCATCCAGTCAAAAATTTGCATCTAAGCTTATAGAAGGTACAACTAGCACCACATAACATTTATGTTGTCAAGCGATAAAGCACTGGGTCCACATTTGATCATTGGGCAAAACAAGAGTCGATAGATCAAGCTTGACATAAATCGACATCTATTGCACGTCGCAAAGATGAGACTGGGCCCACTATGCAAGGTTGTGATGTGAAGAGTTGTCACGATGCAATAATATTGTGCCACTAGTTAATAAATGATGTCAGTCTGACAATCTTTCAATTCATTGACCAAGTTGGTGACACCGTGTAGAAGTGGAGGCAGAAATACCAATGATGTTGTGCCAACACAAGTCTAACAGAGATGACTCAAACCACTATGCAGCAAACGAACAGACACGCGGCAAAGGGCTCCTGCAATGGAATGATAGACTGTCACGTAGCAAAGCGCTTCAATAAGACAAACGCCTAAGGACCATGTGACTAAGGGATACAACCAACGAGTTGGGAAAGGCTAACAAGTGGTACTCAACAAAGGGGGGCCAATAAAGTTTAAGAGCTAAAAGGGGATCAAGTGGTAACACTTAAGTGATAACACCGAGCCAACAAGTCACCATGAGAAGAGATAAACCTCAACCCATTAAACATTGAAGACTACACATCTAAAACCCTAAACCCTAGCAACTATTAGAGAATAACTCACATGAAACCTATTACAGGGAAAGTTCCAACACAGCATCCCAATTTAGAGATACCAAGTTTGATGCAATCCCAAGGAGTTTCAAACAACCAAGCGCTTAAGGCAATACAAAATGAAATTCTTTCCCTAAATCGAGATGTTGGTAATTTAACATAGTTTTCCCAAGATTTACAATTGGTGATTAAGAATTTAGTGATATCACGCAACAAAGGTTTATTGGAGGTGTTGAGTGGGCACACACTCCCCCATCTGGATAACCTCCTACTTCGTAGTATGCATTGAGTGGAAATTATCTAAGGCATACAATTAGATGGGTTGGAAGATTGGCGAGGCTAGTGAAGGTCAAGTCAATTGTTGTTTTCAAGTCTAGTATTTACAAGCATTATGACAAGATGAGGATGGCTCCAGCAGGCTCTAGTGTTACACATTGGGGATTATCCAAAAATTAGTGTTCAAGTGCTTTATGTTATGAATGATGACTTTTGTGTTGGTCATGTTTTTGGTGGCATCATAGTGTTTTGGTGTGCTCAGTGTTTTGTTGTGTATCCTTCAACTACCCCCTTTTGGGTTGTTCATGCTAGTTTTTCTCTCTTTTGTCTTTGATATGGCTATTTGTTCTATGTTGTTTGAATTTTGTTGTTGATGTTAAGCTTTTGCTCTCGCCTATTGTGCCCTTGTGTGGGTTGTTTACACAAGCGTCTCGGTTGCCCTTTTGTATGTTTCTACAAGTAGCATTAAGGGTTGAGGCCGCATAAAAGAACCCCAAAAAATTCATTAAAAAATAAATAAATGTTCAATTTTTTTATAAACATTTAAAGTTAGGGCATGAATACAATGGAGTCATCTTTGTTCAAGCACAAAATAACAAATGAAAGTCCTGTCAAAACAAATGCCTCTACACCTAGGGCACTTTTTCTCCTCTCGTAACTTGCCTATACACACTTTCCGTAACTTCTAGATAGAGTCATTGGTTTATAATTTGTGTATCACATAATTAAATATTATTTAATTTTAAATATTCTAACAATGTAAGTTCACCAATTTGACAAATTCTTTTACATAATGCAATTGCATGTATTTTCACCAAAGAAGCCGCCAACTGGTAGAAATTTAAGGGAATCGAGGTACTTGTTTTAAATTAAAACCGATGGAACATACATGTGGGAGCTGTATATATTTTCCCATATAGATGCAATAAACATATATGAAGGAAATGAAAGCGGGTCAAAAAAAGGAAAGAGAAAAATGCATTTGTTATTATCTAGCACAGGTCGCAGGGCAGGGAGCTTAACCACGTATGAGACTTTGATGGCATGGGTTGCAGGGCTGGACATGTTACCCCAGCTGCTGGACGTGTTCCCCCAGCATTGCAGTGTCCTCAGGAATGGCTCCATGTGCTAGTTCAACAGCTCCATATAGTGACGAATTATTTTGGCAATTTCAAACAATTTTAGGGGTTTTTTTATTTTTATAATATTCACTGGATTTCAAATTTTTATGTTAAAATCTGGCAAACCCGGTGACATAGACTGTATTTATTTACATTATTGTTGTGCACGTGAGATTAGAGACCTGTCATTGATATTAGAGCATGCAAGATCCCAGCCTGGGTTTCATATTTGCATTGTGTTTCTAATTTTACTGTATCTATTCACATTATTGTTGCGCTTGTGAGATTAGTGACCCGTCCTAACTCTTTTCAGGTTGTTGATTAGTTTTGGATGTATTGGAAGAAATTTAACTCATTTTGGAAGCACAAACAGGTAGTAAGTACCAGAGAAGAAAAGAAGGAAAAAACTTTAAAAACAGCTTTGGTTGGGCAGCAAAGTTCTTGTTAGTGCCAACAATAGCCAATCCATTTTCAATTTGCTTTCTACCCATTGTCCCTCCACTCAGACCACTCAGCAATTGTTACCTTTGTGGCAGGTGCACCTGTTTACTCTGTCGGGTTCACAGTAATGCTGTTGGCCACCACTTCGTATGCACATCCTTCACCAGCTGTGCCCCTCCTCACTGCCGCCCCTCCACTCCAGTCACATCCTACATTGCATTGCCACATCTATATGCCTTCACTGAACATCTCTGCAAAAACAGCTGCATCCACCCTTGCTCCCTACTTGTCTCACATTCTGCCCATGTGTTATTGCCCTCCTTTCACACCATCTACACTGACACACATAAATCCACCATCCCTTTCTACCATCCTCCAGCACACGTGCCACTCTCCCTTAGGTAAGTTCAATTTCAGGTTTAGTTTAGCTTAAGATTTAATTAGTTTTATTTAGCTTTAAGATTTATTTTGTTTTAAATTTAATTAAGATAAATTTAATTCTAGTTTTAAAATTAATTAATCATAAATTGGATCAACTTTAATTAGTAACAGACTAGCAGTAAATTTTTTTTAGTATTAGGTTAATTAAAATTGGTTAGCTTAAATTAAGTAATTTAAATATTTAATTAATTATGAGTTATAATTAGTAATTAGATTATTTAATATAGGATTGATTAATTAATTAGACTTAATTAATAATACTTAGTTGATTAATTTAGTATTAATACTTAGGTTAATTAATTAGATTAGGTTAATTATTAGTTGAAAGGGCCTTTCTCATCATAAGGTATAGTGGTCTAGGATAGTAGTTCACTTAATAATTAGGATAGATTAATAGTTTTTGCTAGTATTGATTAAATTACACAAGATAATTAGTAGTCTAGATTAATTTGTTTGGAATAGGTTTAATTCTTAGCTAACAAGCCAATCACATTCTCACAGATTGTCCAAGGTGGTCACCACACGAGCTCAAACAATTGACAGTAAAATGTTTCCTAAGGATTAGATGAATTTTGAAGCAAACTCAACAATTGAGTCAAGAGATCAAAATTCAATGCGTGACATTTTAAGAAGCATTCAAGATCAATTGGTGAATGTCAAAAGTAGATTAAATCATGGGGACTCAAGGTATAGTGATTTAGATGATCGTGTCTTCAAGTTGGAGAAAAATGCTAGTGAATTGCAGAACATTGTGGGGGTATTTCTATAGCGATCCAAGAATGGAAAGGAAACCAGATACAAGAATGGACATCAATAGCATACTTATTGAAGAAAAATTTGAAGCAAGGATGCAGCAAGAAGTCCAGCACAACAACATAAACGGTGTCTATAGCAAAATGCAGCCAGATCAGAATATTCAAATTAAGATGCATTGTTTCAGATTTGATAGAGAATTGGAGCAACATGAGTGAATCCATGTAATGTCCCATTTTCAGTCTAGTCGTCCTGAAGCCACTTATCCTCATTCCAAATCTTTGGAGTAAATATTTAATTATCAACTTTGATAATGGGAGGAAAATTGATAATTAATCAGGTTAATTATATTTTGGTGCACTTAAGTTATAGTGTTATATTTTATAAAGTGACTTAAGTGTGAGATGAGGACATATTTATATTTTCTCCTAGACTTATTATTAAAGTGAGCACCACTTTGGGAATAAGAGAACTTTATAAAGTTGAGGAGGAAAAAAGATTATATTTTCAAGAAAGTGGAGTTTGTAACTCCCAGATGCCTTTATATGCTGATGGAGAGCTCATTTGGAGGGATGCTTGGAATTTGTATTGTTACTCTGTTGGATTGAACCTGCGTGTTCTTCCATTTTTTCTTCCTTCTTGTGGACGGAAACCCACTCGAAGAAGATCAGTTTCGGTAGTGAGATATCTACCCTAGCTGGTTATGGAGGTTTCTACTTCAGGGAACCTATGGAGCTGATCAGGGATTTATAGTTTTGTTGTGCTTTGCAATTGTAATCCATTTTGTATAGTTGGGATGCAATTTTGATATGATAGTGTATTGGTTTGAACTGTTATTTAAATATATTGTGATTGTTCCTAGTTGGCCGTACATCTCCATGGCCGTACTTGCAGAAATGAAGTATTGAAAATTTATAATCCATGGAGTTGAGTTTTGGTTCAGTTCTTTTGCATTGATGATCCTTATCCTAGACAATCATTCTCATGCCAGATTTGTGAGGTCTTAAGATATATTTGGAATTTTTGTAAGCATCCGTACTCTTCATGTCCGTACTGAAGTTTGGAGGAAATTTGAAATATAGAAAAATTGACAAAGAGTTTGGAATTGGTTCTTTTTGCATTATTGCCTTGTGGAATAGGCGTTCCATTTCCATATGTTACTAAGAGTCTTTAAGCAAAGACTGATTTTTTATGTACTGACGTACCTGTTCTATGGCCGTACACTGCTGGCCGTACATGAAGATTGTGGAGTCATTCTAATAAATCCATTTTAACACTCCTTGCATCTGTATGTCATTTGCAATGTCAAAGATAGTTATAAGCAACCATTTCTATGTTGGTTTGGAGTATCTTTAAGTCTCATTTGAATTTCTATGAGCTTCCGTACCTTTCAATGTCCGTACAGGCAGAAATCAAGTTTTAAAAAAAATAAAATCTTTGGGGATGAGTCTTGGATTCCAATCTTTTGTAATGTCAATGTCTTTCATAGATGACCATTTCCATGTTAGTTTTATGGGTATTTAAGTCTGTCTTGAATTTCCATGAGCATCCGTACTCCTCCATAGCCGTACAATGCAAGTTAGGAATATGTTGAAATAAAAAAAAACTTGAGAAGAGTTTGGGTTTCTACTTATTTGCATTGTCATTGATAGGTCTAGACGACCCTTTCCACATTGGTATTATGTTATTTAATAACTTGAATGATTTTTAAGGAACTGCCGTACATCTACAGGCCGTAATATCCTGTACAAGCCATTTACCATTATCATTCAGTAGATCTGGAAACTGTGAGCAGAGTTTAGATTGACTTTGTCAGGTAATTGTAGGTTGATTCTTGTGACAGTGATATGTTAGAAGGGGCAGATTTGTATATGAATTCCTCAGGCCATATCAGTCAAGTGGGAGCCGTACTGGTCTGAAATGGAGCTTTAATTCTCTTTCTGATCTGTATTGTGCTTGTGGACAGAAGTATTTGAGGTATCCTATATGCTGTCAAAGAGATCAGTTATAGCCTAGCTCATGAAGTATCATGTTGAAGACATCTTCCTTTAAGGGACTGTTTGATATAATATTCCAGGTTGCAGCAGAGATAATCAGCTAATGACTCCAATGATGCCACTGTCATTCAGGTTTCCTGCAGGGTATTGTCATCCTACCTTCAAGGATTCTTATCAAGTTCCCCAGTCAAGATTAGGATCAGCATTGTTCTTGTTATAATTGTGATCTTTATGCTATAATTGTAATCTTCCTCAATTGCAAGTCACATTAAGGACCCCTGGATGGTTTACCGCCAATGAGGATAAATGAACTCTCTTTATTGATCCTACCCACTGCATAAGTGGAGTATTCCCACTGCACAAGTGGATGATTTGTAATCTTTCTTTCTCGTCCTTACCCACTGGAAGTGGTGAATTCCCACATTCGTGGATGCCCGCCGCAGCGGATGAATCATAGCTCATAGTTTACATAGTTTCATTGTAGCCAAATCACCGTATGCTCTCACCTTGCCCATCCTGGGATCTGGGTGATCAGAAAGTGTGAGGCATCTTTAGTTTATTCATCCATTTATGCTAACACTGTTCATAGCATTGCAAAAATTGGAAAAAATTGGGGTAGCATCTTACAATCCACGAGCTAGAAATATCATTCCAATGTGCACAAATTTACAAGGATCAAAAGAAAATCATGACAGCATTACAACTTGTGGAAGGCCCAGAACATATATGGGGTGCTAGATGGAACAAATGAACATCACAACCATCCACCCATTTAATCATTTTGTCAAGGATTTCTTTGAAAAAGGCCCAACAAAATTGGGGTGATCCATATAAGGTTAAACTCACTCATTGCTTCCAGAATGGGACTATACAGAAGAGTTCCAAACATAATGCAAATCTACAATTGATATTGATGATGCATTGTACATTGGATATATACGAATTGAAAACTAAAGCTAGGGTCAGAGCATTTCATCCAGTTATTATATAGCAAGCAATTATGCATGCATGCATTACTAAAGAGGTTCAAAGCCTCAAGAGACATTTGTCCCTGCCTCAAAGATGGCATTTTCAAGATGGGCACCGAGAAGAAAAGTTGCAACATCAATGATCAAGAAAATGTTTCAAGTGTAGTGATCCATATGGTCCCAGACTTATGTGTAGCCAAAAGAGCTTATTAATGGCAAGACATGTATATGAGAAAGAAAATGATAAGAAGCGCGAATAAAAGATGAAGTCAGGAATACAATGACAACCAATAAGAGCAAGTCCAACATTTGGTATCTTTGGCAGCAATGACAGGACATGGAAAGCTAGATACATTCCTGACATATGGACCTATTAGGTACAATAAAGTTCTTACTTTGCTGGATCCAGGAAGTACCTTGAACATTATTGGCAGAAGAATTGCACAATGAATGGGGCTGTACAGACTTCTCAGAAAAAATAATAATAATAAGCATTCCCTGATGTAATCATGTTCAGCGTGTGGGTATGATTAGGAATGTACAGCTTCAAATTGACAATTATAGTATGCAGGATCCTTTAAATATCATAGATGTCGAAGGAATTGATGTAATCATGTATTAGTAATTACTTGAGGTACAATTGCTTATCTCCTTAGGCCTGTATACCATTAATCATGCAGAAGATGCTATGTCTTTCAAGAAAAACAACAGGAGTATACAATCAGAGGAGGCGAACCTAAGTAACAAATGAAGAATCCAAGATGCAAGGTGCAGTTTGGATTTTCACGATACTTCATTCTATGGAACCTACTTCAAGAGTTTGTCATGTGTAGCAAGAATAAGTGAGTATTAAGGAAGAAGAGCTTAGTCAAGACCAGCAAGATCTGCTAGCAGTGTACAAAGAGCAAAAACCAATAGTCAAGTCCAAAGTTAATCTCAAAGGCAAGGAAAGTATTTTAATAACAGGGGTTTAATCAAAGCACGAAAAAGGAAGTAGCAATATCAGAGCCTAAAGACTTCAACCCGCATTCCTCAAATTTTATAAGTCTTTGGGGAAAAGCCTCTAAAAAGGGGGTGTATTATGTGCTCCTACACATGTTATTTATTTTTCAGCTGGGAATACCAACTAATTCTGTTATTTATTATATATAAGTTAGATTAGTAAATATAGTATAAACCTAAAATATATAGCTAATCTTAACTCTATCACACATCATTCACATTCTGTTCTTATTATTTATAGCTGTATTTTGGTAGCAATGTGCTCAGGGTAATATGTTTGGGTAGCAGACTGCTCCCATATTCCATGTTTACATTGTGTTTCTTATTCTGCTATATCTATTCCATTAATGATGCACTTGTGGGATCGAAGACCCATCCCAGTGTAGCTCAAACCCTTTGGTGGCATCATTTTGAAACCATAAATAACACCACAGCTTCTACTAATCAAATATATGCATAATCAGCAGTTCAACTTTATTTCATAATAAAAATATAAATTTTCTATGGCATATACAAAGTGTACTAAGTATCAAATCGCTGTCTACAGACAGTATCCTTTCTTTGAAATAGAACCTTTTTCAGATCTGTAAAACTCAATTACTAACTGACATTATTTATAGCTCCGGAATGTGCCCATCCTCCTACTCTGTAATACAATATTCCTTGTATTAAAGTAGTTTTATGTCTCACACTCCATAGAGTGATATGTTTGTTGAACTTCACTTTTTGAGTTATTTATGCCTTAGTCTATGCTCCAGATCTTTATCCAAAGGCTGGTAGCTCAAACCCTTCGGTGGCATCATTTCAAAACCATAAATAACATCACAGCTTTTACTAACCAGATATATGCATAATCAGCGGTTCAATTTTATTTCACAATAAAATATAAAGTTCTACTATGGCATACACAGTCCTAAGTACCAAATTGCTGTCTACAGACAGTATCCTTTCTTTAAAATAGAACATTCTTCAGATAGGTAAAACTCCAACACTAACTGACCTTATTTATAGCTCCAGAATGTGCTCATCCTCCTACTCAGTAACACAATATCCCTTTTATAATTTTATTAAAATAGTATCGTGTGCCACACCCCATCAAGTGATATGTTTGTTTAACTTCACTTTTTGAGTTATTTAAGCTAGTCTGTGCTCCAGAACTTTATCCAAAGGCTTTTGTTCACAACATGAGACAATTCCTCATATCTCATCTGCTGAGTGTGCATCTAGTTTCAGCTACCTGGGAAACTCAAAAAATAAAGCTAGCCCAAAGTTTAGCTCCTTGAAGAACACAAGATAATCCCAAATTTTACATGATGCAATCTTTGCTAGTGACTTAAGAATGTTATGGCATAGAAAAGTATTATTTACATCAATTGTATAAATACTGGAAACAATTCCAAGTAAGTCTGTCCTTCATAGACTATCTTAGGAAAAGTCTTTCGCAACTGAAAGCATTAGACGAATTTCTTAACCAATAATGTATGAGACTGCATAAAACATTTTTTGTTTCAATTTCTATCAAAACAGTAGAATTCAGACAATGGAAAGAATAACCCCTCAACAGTATACTCTAGTATACATCAAGAAATAAACGCATCGGTATCAGGCAGTTGCAAATATAGGAGCTTTTAAAGCAACACTCATACCGAACAGATTCAACTTTCCAGAGCTAAATTATCCAAAAATCCATCTTACAAAACAAATACAGCAGCTGAATATAAATCTTAAAACAGGGAATATGCATTTCATCTGGTAATATGATCCTGATAAAATCTAATTACATACAGGTGAAAAATCAGTAGTCCTATTACACAACTCCCAAATGAACAACACAAGGAATTGACTCGAACCATTCAAATGGAAATAATAAAAGAGATTAGTTAAGAATTCTTGAAAATAATTAAACAATTCAAGATCTTGCCCACGAAAATATATGGGATATAGCAGTCACATCTGAATAGAACTGATATATCATGTGACATACAGCTGCCAATCTTATCCAAAAAATAAAAAAGACATATAAATTATAATTGCATACAAGCTTGTGTAATTATCTCAACATAAATATGTACTCCAAATAAAAGACGAAAATACAGTATTTAAGATATCAACATACCATAAGCCATGGTTCCAAATGTTCCAAGTACGCCTCCGTATTTTCATATAAAGTATCCAGTGCAAGTTTATCAACCTGCAACAAAAAAATTTACTATGCTAACATACTAAAAAACAAAAAATAGTCTACTTACAGTACTTCCCAAGCATCTTACCTTTTCTAGTTGCAACTTCCCAGGATGCTCTGGGAACTTTTTTGCAATATGCATGCAAAGCTTTGGGCAATTGGGAATCACACCTGCTTTCCAGAAGGAATCAGAAAACTGGAACAAAGTGGGCTCTGGGTAATCCAATTTCTGATTAAGCCTGTACATCTTGGCCATCAGCCCAGCAGCAACGTCAACAAGTTGAAATACCCATTGCATATGCCGAACTTTGTGGAAACTTCTGGAACTAGAAGGAATTGATGAATGTGCACGCTTCCAGTGAGAAGACGTGGATGAAGACATTGCATCAGTGTTGAAAGGCTCTGACCATCTAGAGGCATTATCCGAGTCTCTTGATTTCACAGACGCATCTGGAGAAAGATCCTGATTCAGATATCGCTGTTGCGATTTGCCCATAAATTGGTAAGAATTTGAACCATCCACAGCCATTCTGTTGCATCAAAAGGGTTATTAATCACAGTAGTAACGGTACAGGATTTGAAAGTCAGGTGGTTGTCCAGTTCAGCTGCTGCTGCATTCCACGAAAATAGTGAACACTCTGCAGAACCATGCACTTAGCGGCTTCCATTAAACATGCAAGGATTGCTTTGTGATCAAATAATACTTCAACTTTCCCAGGTGATTAAGCCTTACTATTAGAAATGAATAAGCAAGCAGGTGCAATAAATTCAGCAGCAAAGTCCAAACCTACTCCGTAATAAAACAAACCACAGACGAAAGAGGAAAGTTCACAGCAAAGAATCTCTACAGAGAGACTGGTACAAAGGGATAGGCAGTCATAAGCTCCATAGTGCAAGCAGATAAATCTAAAGGTATTGCCATGGTATGCATGCTATGAAATCATGCAAGATCATTTAGCATATCCATTCAAGTGATTGCCATCATGGTTTATTTAAAGAAATGTGAGCAAACAAGAATCTTGCATCAAGATATACCGGGTTCATTTACAATGGTCAATTTCAGAACAGTTAAGATTGAAGCTTAAGGCAAGGGAAACTGGAAATTCATAGTGGATGTTAAATTATCAGTTGTTACCAGAGAGGATACGCATGAGCTGAATGACCCAGGAAATAATGGTCAATGCAAGAAATAGTCCTTACAGAAGTTGCAACACAGAAAATGTTTTATCACTCAGTCATATACTAGATATTAGCCAGCCTTGTCAAGATCATTCTTGTTGCACTTTTGTGCTTGTTAAATTGTTTCTCCCATTTATTTTAGTTATATGCCTACTTCAATGGGTTTCCTCATCCAACTGAAGAGCACAACTGCAGGCTGCCATAGATTGTTGTGGAGTTTCCTAAGCCTCTCACAACATAATACCATAAATTATTGTAGGTGAATTAAACAAATGTTGGTAACCTTCCCATGATCCCGCTTTTAATAAACACATACACACATGATGCTTTCTAGATTTCATATTCACATTGTTTAAACATCTTGGGAACTGACATTGAGCTAGGTGCCTAACAATCCAAATAGTATACTACAGACTTCTCTTCTACTTGTAAATTTCAGGTATTCATAAGGGTCCCCAGACTATGGAATGAAATAAGCCATGGAAAATATTTCTAGAAACAGTAGGCCAATCTCATTTCTTTTATACAATATTTTGTAGCATTTTATACTCGTAAAGTGGGACATATGGACAAGAAACCCCACTATTCTGAAAATTCATTTCCATTGCCAGCTTAATTCTGGTTAGTAGACAGTTTAGTCAAGAACAAGCTTTCCAAAGTTTAATTGATATATTAGGGGGTCAGATTAGCAGTTGGTTGTTATTACTTGATCTTGCTGCACAAATTGCAGACTGCAACAAATGATTGGTATTTACATGTTGGATGGTGGGTACACCTGTCATGTCCTGATATTAAGGCATTGTTAAATTAAAGATTTAAATATTATGATAAAGACGATGAAGCCGCTTTCGTAAAATGTGGTGTTTAGACATACTTAAATAAATATATATAATATTGTTAATGTCTAATATTTAATAAATAATATTTCAATATAATTCAAATATAATATATTATTTATAGCAAAATATATTATATTCTCAATTATCATATATTATAAATATATAAATAAATATAATTAAAATATAATATATAACATATTATTTGGGTAATTAACAAAATATATTATTAATATAAATATAAATATTAATATTATTATTAATATATAATAATATAAATATAAATATTAATATTACTATTAATATATAATAATATAAATATATAAATCAGCAATCCCAAATATGCTATTTAAATCTCATATGCCAACCTCCCTATTTAAGGAATAGTATATAAGAAAAGAGATACGTTGACATATGAGAAGCGATCCTTATTATTAGGTGATCTAAGGCATAAGTTATATTTTATAAAGAGCTGCCATAACCACAAGGCAACAATTATTTTAAAAAGGAATAATTAATGGAGAGGTGCGATTCATTGAGTAGACACAACTACTCACCAAAAGGCATCACTCTTAAGGAATATAGGGAATATAAAGGTACGTGGGATGTGGAAGAAGAAAGGCATGGAATACGGAGGGATACACAGCAATGAAGAAAAGTAGTAATCAGCACAAAACAAAATTTGTTAAAAAGCAGCATTTAAAGAGTTAATAAAAGGATATTGATGTGGATAGTAATACATATATGTAGACATCAAATAATATATACAATCAAGCTCCATATAAGACATTTTTACATCTGTATACAAATCTGCAAGGAAGATATATGGGGAAAAATTAAAATTAGTATTGTTCCCAAATGGGGACATTACAAGTGGTATCAGAGCTATCGTCCTGCCATCTTGTGAATGATAATTGACTTATATGCATTTGAGTTTATACTCTATAACTTTGAGCTGGTTGCTTGCGTGCTTGAGCTGCCTACTTGCTTGTCTACTTGAGCTACTTGCCTACTTGCTTGAGCTACTTGCCTGTCTACTTGAGCTACTTGCCTACTTGCTTGAGCTACTTGCCTACTTGCTTGTCTGCTTGAGCTACTGGCCTACTTGCTTGAGCTACTTGCTTGTCTATTTGAGCTACTTACTTGTCTACTTGAGCTACTTGCTTACTTGCTTGAGCTGGTTGCTTGCGTTCTTAAGCTACTTGGTTGTCTACTTCAATTTTATTATGTAAGTGGAAATTGGTGCAATCACTTCTATATTCAACCACCTGTGAAAGAATTTAATACAAGCTTTCTCAAGGAGGAAAATTTTGAACCTGAGGAGAAGAAAAGGAAACAAAGTAAAGAAGAATGTTCATGATGGCTCGAGTACAAGCAAACCATGTTCAAGACATGATAGGTAGGAAGAATGCCCCCCATCATGCTCTTGTCAAATTATATTAAAGGGATGATAGGTAGGAAGAATGCCCTCCATCATACCCTCAATAAGACATGATAGGTAGGAAGAATGCCCTCCATCATACCTCATCAAGACATGATAGGTAGGAAGAATGCCCTCCATCATGCTCTTATCAAGTTATGTTAAAGGGATGATAGGTAGGAAGAATGCCCTCCATCATCAAGACATGATAGGTAGGAAGTGTGCCCTCCATCATGCTCTTGTCAAGATGTAATAGGTAGGAAGTGTGCCCTCCATCACACTCTTGATCCTTAATGTTAAAGAGATGATAGGTAGGAAGAATGCCCTCCATCATGCTCTTGTCAAGGTGTGATAGGTAGGAAGTGTGCCCTCCATCACACTCTTGAACCTTGAAGATGGACATAAGAGGTGATAGGTAGGAAGTGTGCCCTCCATCACGCTCTAACTTGCAAGTATTTCTATGGATTCTATCAAAAGATCGACTTGAGGTATGGATAACTATATGTTGAAATTAAATGTTATTTATGTTATATCATTAATTATGTTATGATGTATTGATTTCATTGCTAATTTATTGATCTTTAATATTACTAATGTCCCTTTCAAGAATTATTTTTTGTGTGCAGGTGAAGAAATCAGTATATCCTACAAGGGACATTAGGGAAGTATAGAACACAAAAAGTTAAGTTCATTAATCACAAAGACCCATGAACCAAATTCATCTCTTCCAAGTGTCTTTTTTTTGAATTCTTCTCTTAATTTAAGTAACATAAAACCAATACTTATATTATGGGCCCATAACCCACAAATTCCCAGGATCATTCTTCATAATCATCTATAACACTTATATTTCATCAATCACATCGCTATTCAAATAAAAGCTTACCAAATCTTCTTTGATCATAAAATTTTCTGTCCATGACATCATATAATCAATTACTCCTCAAGAATACGACTCTTCTCAATTTTGAGGTCAATAACATATGACAAGTACAAGACCGAATCTCAAGATGCATCTTGGAATCTCAATACTCTCAAATCTTCTTAATCTATGCATCCCATTGTTATTATTCAAAACAACAAACAAATGCTCTTCGATCACAAATTCTCTTTCATGAAGTCACAATCATTTACTTTTCATTAAAGCATGTTCATAATAATACTTATTCTGGATCAAAACACAACTCCGTCTCAATACATCGGAAGTGAGACATTAAAAGTGCACGGAAATGAAAGAACTCATGATTGCTTGAGGACAAGCAATCTTGAGTGGGGAGGGTTGTCATGTCCCAATATTAAGGCATTGTTAAATTAAAGATTTAAACATTATGATAAAGACGATGAAGCCACTTTCGTAAAATGTGGTGTTTAGTCATACTTAAATAAATATGTATAATATTGTTAATGTCTAATATTTAATAAATAATATTTTAATATAATTCAAATACAATATATAATATATTTATAGCAAAATATATTATATTATCAATTATCATATATAAATAAATATAATTAAAATATAATATATAACATATTATTTGGGTAATTAACAAAATATATTATTAATATAAATATAAATATTAATATATAATAATATAAATATATAAATCAGCAATCCCAAATATGCTATTTAAATCTCATATGCCAACCTCCCTATTTAAGGAATAGTATATGACATATGAGAAGCGATCCTTATTATTAGGTGATCTAAGGCATAAGTTATATTTTATAAAGAGCTGCCATAACCACAAGGCAACGATTTTGTCAAAAAGGAATAATTAATGGAGAGGTACGATTCATTGAGTAGACACAACTACTCACCAAAAGGCATCGCTCTTATGGAATACAGGGAATATAAAGGTACGTGGGATGTGGAAGAAGAGAGGCATGGAATACGGAGGGATACACAGCAATGAAGAAAAGTAGTAATCAGCACAAAACAAAATTTGTTAAAAAGCAGCGTTTAAAGAGTTAATAAAAGGATATTGATGTGGATAGTAATACATATATGTAGACATCAAATAATATATACAATCAAGCTCCATATAAGACATTTTTACATCTGATTGGAATATGCACAATCAAGAGAAAACTGGAAAATAGATATACAGATCTGCAAGGAAGATATATGAGGAAAATTAGTATTGTTCGCAAATGGGGACATTAGAACACCTAATACCGATATCAAGATTATATTTCATATCTAGATATCTCAGTTGAACTCATACAGCAATATTAATTTTAAAAATCATATTTAAACATGATAACTTAAAATGAGTCCTAAATTAGTGAGCTAGAGTCTAACAAGAGAACAGCTAGGAACATTAAGGGATGTTTGTCTATAGATTACGTCTTACTCATACTCCAGACTAGTCCTCAATTCCTAGTAGGCTTGTTTCCTTGGCCGATATTAACTAGAAAATATCTCCATCATTGGTGTTTTTTATCTTAGACATAAGCATTTGAATGTAAATAATGCATGACACATAATGACTAACAGATTCAAAATATGGGAATGCATGCATTCCCTACATTTGTATATGTATCATGTTTATAAGATTGTTATACTACAAAAGCATATGAAAAGCACAATCTCAATATTATCTCAATTTATTTCTCCAAAATCATTGCCTATAATTTTGTTGAAAAACAGACATTTGCTGTAGTTAAAGGACTCAAGAAATTTGACATCTAGTCTCAAGTAACAGGATCATAACTTTTGTGGTTGATCCAAGTATTAGGGAATAAGTCCTGCAAGGTGAGATAAGTGAAAATATGTGCCGATTGGATCACTAAGATCCTAGAATACGACTTAGATATCAAACCAACCAAATTAATCAAAGGCCAGGCACTATGTCAGCATATCGCAAAAGATTTCAATGCTTTGGACAAACAGAATCAACATCCAGAGGATGTTTTGAATAATGAAGATGTAAAATTGACATCATGGATCAATGAAAGAGTTTAGTTCATGGAAACTGCGCAATACCCAAGTAGCCTATCTCCTTCTAGTAAAAGGACCTATCGGCTACATGAAATTCCCTGTTCCCTTGTCAATGGGATCCTTTTCAAGAGGAATTTCAATGGGGTGTTGCTCAGATGTACGGTAGAAAATCAAATACCAATAGTAAAACATGAATTTCATCAGGATTTTCCAGAGAGCGTTTTTCCACCAAAACCACAACCATAAAGATCATTCTAGTTGGGTATTACTGGCCCACCCTTTTCATGGATTGCCATTAGTGGGTAAAGAAAAGCCAGCAGTGTCAATCCTACACCAAAAAAGCAAAATTGTCACTACCTCTTAAACCAATAACCGCAAACCAACTGTTTGCCCAATGGGGTCTTCACTTCATTGGTATGATCAATCCAATTTCTAGTGCCAGCCACAAATGGATTCTCACGGCTACAAATTGCTTCATAAGATGGATGGTAGCCATACCATTGAAGGAAGCTACTGAGGGAGGTCCTAGAAGGCATTGTCATAAGGTTTGGGGTTCCCCACACTATCATCTCAAACAATGCCAAAGCTTTTTATAGATGCAAGGATGCTAGAATTCGTTTTAAGGTATGGCATCTATCTGAAAACATCATCAAATTACTACCCATAGGGTAATTGGCTAGCAGAATCTCCTAATAAGAACCTAATCAGAATTATTAAGAGAAACGACTTTGATTATCAAAGGATATGGCATCTACATCTAAGGCAAGCACTATGGGCAGATAGGATAACACCCAAGAGAGCAATTGGCATGTCCTCTTGCTCTCCAATATACGGCAAGGAGGTATACTTACCTATCTCTTTAGAACTCCCAACTTTACAATTGATTAAAGAATTGGACAAAGACGAAAACATGAATATGGAGGTCAAGCTGGCAGAATTGTTGCAGCTTGAAGAAAAGAGAGAGTCCACTAAGAACTCAATGAAGAATCATCAGGAAATTGTCAACCAATGGTTTGACAAACGCTCCAGCTAACAAATTTCTAAAATTGGTGGTGGGAAGAAGGTATGGCAAAACTAGGACGACATTCAAAATTTGATTTCCTATGGATTGGCCCATAATTTCTGCATGCAAACAAGAAAATTCTTTTGAGCTCACCGATGCAAGCAGATATGCATTGCCTATCCCAGTCAATGGGATATATCTCACGCACTAAATTTGAATTTGTGGAATGTGTCTTTGTAAATATGTACAAAAGTTTATTTTGTTGCATGCACCTTCTTCCCAAAGGAATATAAATAGTATTTTCCTTCCTGCATTTTGAGCCTTTGTTCTGAAGGATAGCGGATCTATCAAATGCAAAAATTCTGATCCAAATCCTATCCCTACTTTCCTACATCGCATTCTCGAGTGTTGAAGCCTTATCAGTTTTTATATAGAGTGGTTCATGCAACCAGTTGTTTGGTAAAGGGTGATATCAAAGTACAGGATGCTCAAGTTATTCTTGGCGCCAACAATTTAAAACATGCATGACTTTGAAGCCATTGATCTTTGATCAATCAATGGTGTGCCCTTATCTCAAGAAGATCAATCAAATCAATATTTTACGTGCAGTTGTCCAACCAAATGTGCACAATTCGAAAGGAGATCATTTCCAAAGGTATGCATTAAAAAGCCGGTAATCATTTCAAGCAAGTACAAATGCCATTATTTTGGCGCATTGTTATGATATTCAGTTATTGCACATCCTATCAAAATTCAATGATGAGATCATGCAAGGCAAAAATCAAATCTCATAACAATATGATAGAGATGAAATGATGAAGATCTAAAAGATCAAGTGTAATTTCACCAACTCAAGTAATGCATCATTAATAAGTCAATTACAGCCCATGCCACTCCTTGGTTATAAATACAAGTTCAAGCAACTCAAAAGCTTTATTGTTCGTTTGCCCAAAGTTTGTGAGCTGAAGTTTGTCTCACAAGTCTAAAAATCTACAAAAGTTGCAATCAACTCAGTCCTAAGTCATTTCTAAACCAGAAAAGAAGGAAACCTCGTAGTCATCTTACCAACAATTCAAGAAATAACTGACAAAATGCCAAAGGGAAAAGAAAAAGATCCAATTCAACATTGAACTACCTTCAGAATACAAGGTGAGTAAATCTTATGCCTCTGCTCCTGCTTCAGATAGATCACCTAGGGCATAGATAAATGTGAGGTCAATAAGAAAGGGCTTGTGTGTTGATCCTTCTTTAGTCTTTGATTATGCCAATAATGTTTTCGATCTTGTGTTGACGAAACAAACAAAAAGCCTAAGAGAAGCAGCCCATGCCCACATGCTTGAGAAATTGCAATTAGGAAAGAGTCAATCATTTGGTATTAGGATTCGGACTACGACTTTAGCTCAATTTTAGGGTTCCTCAAGTTCCTAGAATTAGTCCAAGCCTATGCAAACAGATATGATTCTGATAAGGGAGTTATTCAGGGTAGTAGCATAAAAGTAACAGTTAGTGCTGACGAGGTTGGAGGGATCTTGGGCCTCCTGCACATTCAAGGTGCCTTCCATTGCAACCATTAGAACCTGCAACATACATGGGATAGCTAGAAGAAGCGAATGGAATTCCTGAATAAGGAATTTAGGCTAAAAAAGGATAACACTGTCCAATCCTTTTTCCTCAAGAACTTCCATTACAATGCTTAAATGCTCTTAAGTACACTTCAATATGTCTACTCTAATGCCTTTCCTTAACCACTTAGACATTTATAATTTTATACTATGAGATAAGCAAATGAGTCATTTAGGGGATTCCAAGCACCCTTTGAAGAAGAACCAATTCGACTTCCCTTTGGACACTCGAATCTGCTATTTTGTCCCACAGAGAACAATTTCATACCCAGTCAAACTCATCTTGATAATCTTGTCCCATTATGACTATTTCATACCTAGCCAAAACTATCACACAATTTCGGCCCTTAGCTAAAACCATCACTTTGGGAATTTTCCTCAATTAGTGGGACCACAATATGGATAAAACATCTCTAAGTCTCAATGCACATATTTCCCATGTTCTACATTTGACTCTGCACCTTTACCTTGCCCAATTCTATCTTAATGAGGTTAAAAACATGTTATAAGCTCTTCTTTAGTCTCATGAACTAATTAGTACAATTGATTAGCTGAATTAAAATGATTTTTGAGATCCATTTTGGATCATACTGTTGGCAAGACAAAGTCGAAGCTCTCCCATTAGGTTCAAAACCCGAAAGGGTGGCCTAATGGAGGCTAATGGTGAAAACCTTCAAGGGCGCTAGAGGTTGGTGGTAGACAGGCATAACCCCGGAGCTAAGCCTACCACAAGTCAAATGCGGCACATCCAGCCAACTTGCAGCATGTCCTAAAGACAGATCAAAGAGCAAGGGACACATTCCTCTACACAATTGTATACATATATAAGTAGAAGATAGGAATAGATAGAAGTAAGGATAAGAGATAAGACAAAAATGTTATAGAGAGAAAAGTTTGTAAGTTGATAATGATATGTAAGTGAGCAAGTTTGTATCAGACATATATTATATGAAAAAGAAGACAGTTGAGTACCACATTATGATGTATTGAGTATTTAACAAGTTCTGACTTATGGTGTATATATGAATGTATGGTTTTATTTAATTCTGTATGTTCTATTCTACCACATTCTTTTGTAATCTACTGCATAAGCCCTGAACATTATCTTACCCCTATTACTGGGGTATAAATACAACTCTCGAGAAACCACAGCTCAAATCTTTAATCTACGCCCAATCTTGCCAACATTTGGTTCCTTGTCGAGATTGTTGTGACCTTCACAACACGCCCCTAATTTTTCAAATTTGGTGACCCTTATTTTTCATTTTATGATTTGTTTCTCAAGATAGTTCTGGTGCTTTTCCATGTTTTAAGTTTTATCTTGTCTAGTTGTGAGATTTTATTTATAGTGAATCCAATGTTATATCCTAATGACCGAAAGTACAGAAGGGTACAAGTCACATTAAACCCCTTAAGTTCAAAGTTAATTTTTAAAAGGATGTGCAAGGTCCCCTTGAAAGTCCGGGCTCCAAGCCCGTGGCTTTGCAAAACCTCATCGAAACTTCGTGGGCTAAAGCTATGTTTCATGTAGATTCCCTTTGAAACTCTGAAGGCCTAGGTAAGTGGGCATTAATGTCCCACGTGCGAAAGGGATATAAGCATTGTTGCGCCTCATTTCTCCAACCATTCGTCTCCCCTCTACAATCTTTTGGCAATCCAACTCTTCAACTACCGATAGTGTTCCAAATTCTTCGACCCTTAAAATGTATTTAGCATCAATTTGTTGCTTTTAGGTTTTTCCCGATTTCCTTTTCTTTCCCTCTAGTTTGGTTGTGTTGAATGTTCAAGATATTTAGGGTTTTGGAATCGTAGCATTCGTTTATCAACTAATTTTGCCTACAATAGATCCCAATTTCTTAATGTTTTGTCAAATCCTCATCTGCACTTAAGTTTTAGCATTTAAAATCTTTTAAGTTGCATTAAATCCCTAGTTAGAGCATCCTTCGTACAATGTTTGAAGACTTGTCGTGCCCTAGGTTTCCCTCAAGCTTCACAAATGAAATGCAATTTGTAATTTGCAAATTGCAAACTAAGTTCAAGTCTCGATGTGCAAATTAAAATTCTTTAACCTTGCTCTCTGCTCGCATTTTGCACTTGATTTGTAATTTTTAATTTGCAATTCCATTACAAATTGCGTACTGGATGCGAACCCCAATTTACAATCAACCTCTCACACTTGAACCCTGTTTTGCAAATTACAAACTGCAAGTCAGACCTGTTTTGGAATTTGTAAACTGCAGTTCGCACTTAATTTGCAATTTGTAAGTCACACTTTCATTACAAATTACAAACCAAATCTGGAGCCCAATTTGTAATTTGCACTTCACACTTTTGTTACAAATTACAAACCGGATCCGGACCCCAATTTGTAACTTGCACTTCATTTATACTTCGTAGTTTGCAATTTGCAAACGTTTGCAAAGTGCAGACCGGGTGTGAAGTCGGACCCAAACACCAAATTGCACAAAAACAACAAAATACTCGTTTTGTCAAATGTCACTGCTGCAAATTGAAAATATAGTCTGGATTAACATTGAAAATTGTGCATTTGATCTCACAAAGACTAAATTATGCAAAATTGGCTTGATATCCCACAAATACATTTGAAAGTCAAAATATTTACAATAATCAAAATTGATTATAATTGTTTAATATTGTTTGATTTAATTAGTTGTTAATTTTATGAATTTGATGCTTTGTTATTATTGAATGCAGGATACCGGAAATGTCGTTTGGGAAGAATGAAGATTGCAAACGAAGAGCACAAATTGCTAAAGCAATGGGATCAAGACTAGGATGGTGAAACATGAAAATATGCCTAGTCTAATGCCTATCAAGCCGGTGTTGGATGGAAAAAGAATTGCATATTGTCTCACCTAGGAAGTGTACACTAGTTTTACGACATACGTCTACATGTCAAATTCGACTGCACTGTAATAAAAGAATAGAATGTGAAAAGCAAGTCAAAATGATCTTCACATTCTAATGTAATTTGTCTTTGGTGACTTTTCGAGGGAATGACTGTTAATCTTCCACATCCATATGTGCATTAACATACTCACTTGAGATTCATTGTAAAGCAAGGTTAAACCCATGGAAACTCATTTTGAATAGAACATGTCAGATTTTGCTCCACTTTTTGGGGTTTTCACTTTTAATGGCATTTTCCAAACTCTAAATTTGTTTTCTTTATTCATTTCTATCCATTTAATTCACTGAATGTTGATGGATTCAACACGTGTTTAAACCATTGATGCCTTGTTGATGGTGAGGTGTTTTGTGTGGTCAGATGAACACATTTGTGCGCACTAAAATTCAACAACAATAACACATGTGGTTCGTAGTTCCTTTGAAAATCACACCGTCTCACATTTGAATTGCAGGTAACGAGTTCGGGCAAGATTGGTTTTAAGTTGAATTCGTTCATTTACAGAATGGTGTGTAGGATGATCGAAGACGAATTCAGATTTGTTTTTATTTTCTCTTTAACCCTTTCTTTCTCCCCTGTCTTTTTTGCCCTTTTTCATATCAGTGTTAGATTAGTTTAGTTCTAGAGTTTTAATGATAAATTTCACTCATAGAAGGCATAAAATTGAAACAAATTTACAACTTACAATTTGCAAAACTTGCATATTTAATGCATATTTCACTGTCCTAAAATTCAAACCTGAATTCTTGAGAATTAGAATGAATTTTCATGAATGACCTCTCACATTCCACCTTGCAAAATTTTGATTTTTAAAGACATTGTTGTTTTAACAATTTTAATCATTTTTAATCCAAATTTGATACCTAAAACCATTGATGGAAGTCAAACAAATTAAAACAAAAATCATTAACACTTTTAAAAGTGAAATAACAGGTTTACACCGGCCAATAGTGATTGATTTACGCTAAGTAAGCCTCTTTTCACATGGATGATTCTTAATATTTATTGTAGCCCCTTGAACAAACTCCCCAACTGAGAAGTTCTGGTAAACATCATTAAGCAATCTATGAAGACTCTTGAGGCTAGCCACCTACCAAGTAGGGGAACCTTCGCCAACGTACGATGCATCACAACTTGCAAGAACGTTGGTGTGTCAAAACTTGCATCAACAAGGACCTTGGTAGAGCAGTAACAAAGGTTAAAACATAGAACAAATCTTTGGCGGCAGTAAAAGACTCAAGAAGAAAGGATTATAGTTAGTAAGGAACCAAATTCTATGGTTTGCAGCAAGAGACTTTAGGTTCTAGCCTTGTGAGAGGGAGTTGGCACGTAAGGGATAAGGAATGAAAAGGGAGGTGTAATGACCACCCTAGTTTTTTCCACATAATTTCAACTGAAATCAAAGCACAAGCAGTCTCCAATACACTTTCTGATCACCAAGATCCAAAGATGGGCAAGGTGAGAGCATACGGTGCAATGGATCATTCCTTCCTATCCATCTACTACTAAAGTATGCAATGCAAAGATGATTACAAACACACCAGGCGTCCACGACAACCACATGCCACGCTTATTCAGCAAAGTGTGTTATATGCAAGGGCACAAATATGCATGCACTAGGCGGCTGAGACAACCACATCTACGCTTGTTCAGCAAAGTGCATGCTGCAATACAGAATGAATCACACAATGCGACAAGGCGGCAAGCCGACCTATCGACGCTTATTCAGTAGACGTGTGAATAATGCAAAGCCACTAGCAGAGTGTGCATGCCAAACGAGCTAACATGAATGCTATAGATTATTGGCAGTAAACCGACCAATATTGCAACATGAATGCACAAACAAGAAGCAAACGGCGATACTACCATCCGAGGTTACAAACACAAATATATTGCATCATAAAATGAAAGTACATCAACATAAGGAGCTGCAATATGACTGTTTATTTCTTATTTCAGAATACCATATACTGTTGTAGCATGTTTCATGAAGTATTAGTTCTCAAAACAATACAAACATCACAAGTAATCATACCCACAAGGCTCTATGGCTGCAGATGATATAATGAAGCCCAAAAGATCAATGTAGAAACCTCTCGAATCACTAAAACAGCAGATATACAAGACTGATATGCGTGAACAGCAGACTAGAAATGCACAGAAACTCCACTAAACAATCCAAATCTCCTCACAACAAAAGAGGATCAACTCATACCAAAGCCACAATATTATATTATGGTCTGGCACCTCCAAATAGCTCACAAACACCCCAAAAAATAGGTGTTTCTGTAATGTCCCCTTTCCAAGCCTAGTCAGAATGGGACCATTAGCCTATCTCATGATCCCGATGGGCTAGGGAATGGTTTGGGATCATTTTTAGTTTAATTATCAAATTGGAGTTATAAGGTTTGTTTAATTTGATAATTAAACTAAGTTTTATTATTTTTGGTGCACTAAAGTTTAAGGCGGGTTATTTTAAAAAGTGACTTAATGTTATGACTTGATGGGAAAAAAGGAAATGTTATAATTTTTAATTCCCTAGTCACTTAAGTGTGCACCTAACTTGATATTAGAAATTATTTCTAAGGGATGTGCAAAAAAGCTCTAATTTCAAGAAAGATTGGTTTTGTAACTCCCAGGTGCTTATAAAAAGAAGATATGAGCTCATTTGGAAGGGCGCTTGGAATTTGATAATGATATGCTGCTGGATTGAACCCAGGGATCAATTGTGCCTTCTTGTGGACGGAAACCCACTTGAGGATGATCAGTTTCGGTGGTGAGATATCCACCCTAGCTGGAAATTGATGATTTCCACTCAGGGAATCACAGAGTACTAAATGGATTTGAAGATTTGTGGAGTTTTTTTGTTTGTAATCAGTTTTGGAGTGATAAGTAATGATATCTAAGATTGTTTGATATGTTTTTGGAGTGTTTTATGGAGTCTTGTAAATTTCTCTTCTTGGCCGTACTTGTTCTGCCGTACAATGCTGAAACCATTATTATGCATTAGAAATTCAAATGTTTGTTTTGAAAGTCTTTGTTGATTGCATATGGATTATTCATGATAGGCGACCCTCTTGGAAGTTATTTGGAAAGATTTTATGAAGATTTGTAAATTTTTGGAGCCATCCGTACTTGTACTGGCCGTACTTGGTGTTGGGCATTGATGCTCAGCAGAAAAAATTCTTGAGGAGTTTGTTATTACTGTTGATTGCATCTTTCTTGTCTCTTATTAACGATCAGTTTAGAAGTGATTTGGAGTTGTTTGAGGAAGAAATGAATATTTCATGCTTGCCGTACCATTTCCTGTCCGTACGGCTCAGGCAGGGAGATGTATTGGTGCAGCACTGAATTTCTTGATATGAGACTTTGTTGACTGCTCAGGATGGTTTATCAGTTTGACATTACTGTTTGGGTTTGTTGTGGTGTAGACCAGTTTATGTGTTACAATGCTACTTTCATGGCTGCCGTACCAGCAGGGGACAGTCAGCAATAAAGTGTGAATTCAGATTTTTAGCTAGTTGTTAGTCCATTCATTCTTCATCAGCAATTTCAAGTTCTTCTTGACATTTTATTTAGGGATTCTTGTGTGAGCATAATCACTTGAAGACTGAAATCAGATATATGATTCTTTCTGCTTGGAACAGCTTTATACTGTAGTTGGAAGTGCTAATGGGTATGTTTTCTACATCAAGGATTCAGAGGGAGTTATTATCAAATTTCAATTCTTGTGCTTTGATATTGATTCAATTAGAGCTTCATTTGTAAATTCTATCACATTAAGCCCCTGGATGGTTTACCGCCAGTGTGGAGGAAAGAGCAATTAAACATATTGTAACCCCTGGATGGTTTTACCGCCAGTGTGGATAAATAAACTTTTCTTTATTATTTCTACCCACTGCATAAGTGGAGTATTCCCACTGAATAAGTGGATGGCATTGTAATTTTCCTTTCTTGCTCTCATACCCACTCAAAGTGGTGAATTCCCACAATATGTGGATGCCCGCCGCAGCGGAAGAAGTGTATTTCTTTCTTGCATAGTTGTTCTATAAGCAAAAATCACTGTATGCTCTCACCTTGCCCGTTCTGGGATCTTGGTGATCAGAAAGTGTGAGGCCTCTAGTTGGTTTGCTTTGATGCTAACATTGATATCCTTGTATGCAAATTTAAAAAAAAAAATTGGGCCTGTTTATTACAGTTTCTAACCCTAACTCCCAACGCCCTTCTCCAGCACTGGTACGGCCAGCAAGAACACACTTCAATCTGCAGTCAAAACTCCACAAATCCTTCAAGAATCCAACCAGCCAGGTATATCCAGTCCAAGTACTTCAATAAAGAAAGATTTGATCAAGCAGAATGCAGCAATAACACTTCTAGAAACCCGTGCCTTCCTCCTGGGATTGTATGGCCAGCATAGAGCAAACTTCACACAACTCCAAAACACACATTAATAACTTCAGACCAAACCAGAACTTCAAAAAAAAATATTAAAAACCAACAAGTTCCTTTAAGCACAAAGGCAAACTCTGTATGAGATTGCTCCAAAATCTTTAGCATTCAGCACAAATGGTGATCCCTGTCTGAAACCACGCCAATCCAGCTAGGGAGGATCTTTCACCACTGAAACCAAAAATCTACAAGAGGGTTTTCGTCCTCAAAAGATAGAGAAGAACACAGGTTCTCATTTTGCAGCAGCAAATATCAAATTCATCAACAACCACCACAATGAGCCCTCAACCTCCTTTTATAACTTTTTCTGGAGGGAAATATACAATTTTTAAAAAATAATAATTCACTTTATTAAATTATTTCCCTCACAAAGGCTTTTTTGAAATAATAAAATTATTTCATGTGCAAAGCCCCACTTAGCTAGGCATCCATCTTTTTAAAACATTTATTTCCCTTTCCAACGAGCTATAACACAAGGTTGTCCTTTTAGTTTATCCCAACATTAGGCAACCTTAGCGAAATAATTAAACAATAACACTATAGCTTACCCAAGTTGCGGAAAGCACTGAAGCCACATCGGAATCAAACTTTGATCACACTAAGATGATACTAAAGATGTAGGATGAAAATCGGAGCTAACCGAGTGACTTACTAAAAAGTCTGCTCCTCCAAGAAGTTTGGAGAGCACCCGAAAGGTTGAAAATCGATTCTGAAAGCATCAAAAGGCTCCATCTAACCAACTAAACTCAAAACCAAGAACAATTGCTCCACAAGACTGATCAAAGCTTCTCCAAGAACGTTGGAGTTCTCCCCAACTAACCAATCAGCCTCTGAAAGACTTGGAAACTAGCTAATTGCGCACAAATTGGCTATGCACCAAAAGGGGACATCACAGGAGGGAATCCAAAAAAGAATCTCCAAGGGATGTGACCACTGAGGTAGATCTAGTTTCAACCATTAGGAATGAGTAAAAGGATTAGTGTAACACCAAATAAAAAACACCTTGGCCAAGGGAAAGAGCAAGACTAAGAGAAATTTTTGAACAAATTAAAATGGCAATTGAGTTGAGCATTGAAGAAGAAAAGAGACTAAAGGAGATTGAGAAAAGAAAGGAGAGGTATAAGAAGAGGATTGAGAAGGCCAGAGAGGCCTCGTTGGAGTGTGCCAAGAGAGCTGCTACAGAAAGTTTAGAGAGTCCACGGTGTGGAGGACAAATAGTACCACTGACTTATGATAACACATCAGAAAGCTTAGTTACCCAGATAAGGAAAGCTAAAGAAAGCTTGACTAGAATGATAGAACCATTGAAGGAATATGACAAGTTCAAAGAATGGATAAGGGAAGGACTTGGGAGCTATAGTGCTCAGTCCACACATAGAAGCAAGGGTGCTCCGCCAATAGAATTTTTGACTTGAGAGCTATTTCCCGAAAGTGATTTGTCAAATCTTAGGGTTATTAGAAATTAAGGGTATGAGGATTTAATAACCCCCATTTCAACATTAAAGCCTCTGAATTTTAGGAAGGAATATTTAGATGATGTGGCCAACAAAAGTGTGAATTTGGTAAAGGAAGAAATCTAGGAAAAAGAAAAGAAGGAAGATAATGATGCTTCAAAGGAAATGCTCAACAAATTAACCATGAATACAGTGAATACATTTCGAGAAGAAAGGGATGAATTATTATTATCTAATAGCATGTTTCTAACTAACGAAAGATTATCAAAAGTTGCATCCCTTAAAATGAAGAGACACCTTGAAGATAACCCCCTCGGACCAAGAGTCATCTCCTGTGCCACTTAAAACTATAATGGCCACCCTAGTTTTTTTTCAAAATAATGTTAGCTGAAATCCAAATCACAAACAGTCTTCGATACACTTTCTGATCACCCAGATCCCAAGGTGGGCAAGGTGAGAGCATATGGTGTTTGAATCACACAGCTACTTGTTTGAATGCAGAGACAAAATGCAAGGTGGCAAGCCGACCAGAGACACACGCAAGGCGGCGTAGCCGACCTATCGACCACCTATTCAACGGGACCAGTGTGTATAGATGAACCCTCACAGAATGTCTAAGCTTGTTTCAAGACCAAAATGGTCGATAAGCTTGTTCAATGCCAAAATGGGGTTTTGAATGCAATATGCTATATAAACTGGCAGTGAACCGTCCAATAGATTACAAAATGACATGCAAGCTATGCAGATGCACTGGCAGTACTACCATCTAGTGTTTTACATTCATTATTCATTGCGACTATTGAAATGAAGATAAATAAGTGAGCTGCAATTTACTTTATTCTGATCTGAAAACTGGACCACTGTTGTAGCTAGTGCAAACAAACTGAACTACATGTATTCTGAACCAAACTACTACAAATCAACCCCAAACTAAAGAGTAAAATGAAATATACCATAGTAGAGGCCATGAGGCATGATTTGAGGGTCTGAAATCACTACTGGATTGCTGTTCTGACTGTTCCAGGTCTGATTTTCTGAGTTTGCAGCACTGAAGGCATAGTCCCAGCACCACCCAAAACTGTAACTTCTCCTCCTTACAAACACTGCAGACCACTTCTAAACACCTAGATGCCTCCATCCGAAGAGATTTGACAAGCCAAAGTGGGGCGATTCACCCCTAGCACTCTCACGCCCATCACAAGGTGTACGGCCCCAAACAGCAGTACGGCCTACTGAAAACTCTTCTTTCTTCCCCACGTGAGGTCCTAAACTCCACCAATCTGCTCTATATTCTCTTGTGCTTGGATCCTACTCAAAATCAGATTATGCATTGAAAGGTAGACTCCATGAAACCCATCCGCAATATGGTACGGCCTGGTTATTGCACACAGCAAACTCACAGAAAAGCATTAAAACACACCAAAAGCACATTGAAAACTGCACTACCAAAGTCTTCTTCAAAACACATCAAAAATACTCATCTCGGTACCACAGCAAAATGACTCCAATTAAGCTCTATGTGATCACCCAATAAACTAGCTAGGATTGATCTTTCACAACCGAAACTAGAGAATAAATGAGGGTCTCAACCCTACAGGACAAAACTCAGAAGCTCTCACAGAAATTTCATATCAAAAATGCATAAACTTCGAATGAGCATTGAAATCCTCTTTTATAAACTTCCCGTGAAGCACCCAAGTGAGATAATATAAAATAATACTTTATGGCTTCATGGAATATTAATTCCTCCTCCATAATGGAACGCCACTTAATAAAATATGACTTTTCTAAGTCAAGCGCCAACCGGGGGGTTAAAAGACACTTTTTAAATAACATAAGTTGTCAACTTTAAAATATAAGATTAGAACCTTAGACAACTTAAAAATAATTATTTAAAAAGATAATTTCCCTTTAGACGCCAAGTTAGCCTTCAGGAAACACTAGGAACAAGGCTAATTGTCTCCGAGTCAGTTATTGACGGAAAGGGGACATTACAAAGACCAAGAGAGTTGCTACTAAATATATATTTAATGAGTTATTATGGACAAAAAGGAAAGAAATGCAAAGAGAGTTTGTGATCATTTGCAAAGAGCTATTGGGAAAGGAGTTCTTTGAGATTCAATTATCAAGTGTAATATCCCCTTTAAAAAATTTCCTTAGTTTGCAAAATATACCCAATTCTAGCTCAAATTGATCACAATATAAATCTACAATATCAATCCTTATTTTATATGCAGCTGATACACTTGATTTCTTTCACCAATGATGAACAATTATTTTGAAATTAGAGGGTTAGAACAGCAAACCCTAACACAAATTGAAATGATCCTTGCATATGAATTTGAATATGAAACCCTTGGTCTTTATATCTCAAATCAACATCAATACATAAATCTTCTTGGTATGAATTTATTGTTTTAAACAAATCAGAATTACACAAGGAAATCAGCAAACCCAAGCCTGGATAGTTAGCAGATTTATCCTCCTTAACTACCACAGTTCATTCTCAACATGCAACGACTGAGTCTTGAGATGGTGACGCCTTATATTCAAACCCTAACCAGCAATGAATGGTAATTCCAAATACCTCCAAGGGCTGTGACAGACCCAAAAAAATTTAAAACTCGGGACTCAACAATAACTCGGGAAAAAACTCGGCATTAACTTGTCAAATTTATCGAACATTTAAAAATACATAAATTTTTTTAAATATTCTTCAAAAACACAAATATTTCAATACATTATACAAATACAAACAACATTGTGAATAAATTTGCAAATATTTAAATATAAATATAATATAATTATTAAAAAAATATATATTATATTAAATTTTAAAATATTATAATATGAAAAAGGTAAAAAATTTAATTTAAATATTGTAAATTTGTAATTTTGTAAATATGTTAAATTTTATATAGTAAATGTATTAATAATTATAAGTCTAAATTTAATATTTTAAATATTAAATTTTAATGTATTCAATGTTAATATTTAAAAATAATTAAAAAATATCGTCACATTTTAAAACTTAATGTATTAATCTTCAAAAAAACAAAAAAGTAAAATAAAAATAATAAAAAACAAAACCTAAAAAAGAAAACAAACTACAAACAAAACATTAAAAATAAAGGCCATACAAATCGACTCAAGCACTCCACAAATCCAAAATAGCATTTAATAAAATCACGTTTTCTCCCCTCCAGACGCATGTCGAGGGTTTTATCTTGGTTTAATTTTGAAGAGGGGACATTACATCAAGAGACAAGGGCAGAGAAAGAAAACTAGTGAATCGGCAAGAGTGCTAGAGTGGTTGATAGAAACAAACCTACAAACCCAAAAACAAAAAGAGCCCGAAAGAAAAGTGAAGGAGAACCCTCAAATAACAATGACAAAACCGAGGCATCTATCACCCACAACATGGAGAAAACCGGGTTCATCTACCAGTTTTTGGCAAAGATACCAAAAAGGCTTCCAAGCACATTTTTGTCCTAGAGTCTGCATCGCGAAGGAATGGAACAAGATCCAATCAAACCAAGCTCTATGACTTCGTAGGAACCTTTACGGATGAGGCTTTGAAATGGTATATGAAAAAAGGCTTTGGAATGGCTTGAAGTGAAAGATGATTTTCTTTGTAATTTTGAATCTCCAAAAGCTCCCTCGAAGAGTGTAAGTAAGATGCTGGAAATGATCCAGAAGAAAGGAGAAACAATTAAAGAATTTGATTATAGGTTTTAGTGTGAAAGATGGAGGAACTACTTATAGAGAATAGAGGGTCGAATGGTTTATCTCTGGGTTACTACCTAAACTAAGAGCCTCGTTGGATGGAAAAGCTTTTGATGGATATTCAAATGCGGTGGAATTGGCATGTACAATAGAAGCACAATCGTGGAGAAGAAAGATAAGGAGATGGAGAACCAAGAAATAGAGAGGCTAAAAGTTTGAACTAGAACCACTAAAAATCAAGCAAGAAATATTAGCCAAATGAGAGAGCCATCGGGAACTTTCACCCATATTTTTGAAGAAAGAAGATTTGGTGTACATACTATTCAAACGAAGGACATTTAAGAAATGAGTGCCTAGTGATGAAAGGGGAAAAAAGAGCTGCATGCTAAGAGTGGATACGTTACTAGCACAATGAAGGTTAAAAAATTTATATTGTGGAATTTGTAGAGAGTGGGATGATCATGAAACAGACGACTACCCATCCCTTCTATTCCACTTAAGAGAGGAAGATGAACATGAGCCTTGGCACAATCATCATTGTGAAGATAATGAGCCTATGCACAAGGGGATGGCAAGAGCCAAAGGGTTGGCGAAGAGAGCATTTTATACACATAATCATGGTTACAAGCAGCCACAATGGAAAAACCAGTGCAATATCAACACAGTACAAAATGAGGCGCCACAAACCATGGACGAATGCCCACCTATCAGTTATCCTCAAAATGAGAATTGCAGCTACAACAATGATTATAGAGGAGGACACGACAAAGGCCAAGGTCAAGGCCGAGGACAAAGGAGAAGAGAAGAGGTGACTTGTTATAAATGTTGTTAAATGGGCCATTACGCAAACAAATGTAAGGAAGAAAAGAAGAAAACATGTGGATTCTACGATGACCCCAACCATGATTCTTTTAGTTGTCCAAGGGCAAAACGGTATTATAAAAATGCGTCAATGCCAACAAGGAGCAAGGAACTGTTTAGGCTAAACGCGGCAAGAGGAGCCAAAGTCATGATGAGAATTCAAAAACAAAACCCGAAAGGGCGACCTAATGGAGGCCAATGGTGAAAACCCACAAGGGTGCCAAAGGCTAGTGGAAAACAAGCACAACACCGGACAAGACACGACAAACTAAACCTATGCAAGTCAAATGCGACGCGTCCAACCAACGTACACCATGTCCAAAAGACAAATCAAAGAGTAAGAGGCACGTTCCTCTACACAATGTATACATATAGAATCCTAGATAAGACTATATATATCATATAGAATCCATAAGCAAAAGAGGGATGCATCAAGGCACTATAATCCTAAAGATAGGAACCAACTAGCTGAAATCTAAGGAAACTTTCCATCAACAGTGCCCCAGGACCCAAAGGAAGACCAAAGCAACATCATTGAAAAAATTGTAGACTACCTAAAAGGAAGATCGCAAATCTTCCATAAAACCAGTGGTGAGACAACTAATGGACTCCTCGTAAGGCAGATTGATAACCAAGAAAGGAGGGAATACCAGAAAAATGGTAGTGTCTCAATCAACATACACTATCATTGGGAGTTAGTACAGATATAAAATAATCGTTACATTATCTTTTCATATTAAGGGTTTGGAATCATATATTTCTATGGCATGTTAAATATCCATTAATGTATTCTATTTATGTATTGAGTTCAAATTGTCCATCCAGGAATTGAGATGTCATGAATAGTGCATTCTCTAACTCTTCTCCAATTATCGAAAAGTACAAAATATTAGTTTTATTCTTTACTTTCAATTATTATTGCAAATAGCATAGAGATATCGTTGTTGGTTCGACCTACATCCTTCCAATCAGCGAATCAATGTAATCAAAATGGAGTTTAGTCACTATACACTTTGTGAAAAACCTTGATTGTTTGCTTGCTAGCTCTTAACCCCATTTTTCAGCAAGCCTATGGTTGTTCCGGTTTTTGAAACTACAATGTCTATGCCCACATAGAATCCTGGACATAATTGGAGGATGGGGGAATCTTGCCACTCAATAGAATGGTATCAATTCACAAGTGGCTTTGGCAATCCCTGTGCATCGTCCACTATTTCAATTCTTATCTCTTTGGAGACTTCCATTATGTAACTGTCTAATATTTTGTTGTGTTCTATAAAATCTAGCATAGCTCAGTTGCTGTCATATGGTGCATCTCATGGTTGCAATACAATTTGTGCAATAATGAATCCAGCTTCAAAAATAAAGGAACATATTACCCTACTATTGTCTACTAGATGGGCCAATGATTCTTATTTGCCTTATCAGAAGCTTTTTAATTGACCAAACATGATAGCTATTTCATTTAAGAATATTGAAGATGTCTTTTAATGCTCAAAGTGATCATCATTCGAGATCCTTAAGGACCTAGTGGTTATAAGTGTCAAGGACTCTGCCTTTTCATGAAGGCAAATGGTGGGAACTATCCTGCAAAGTGAAGTGTGAAGATCTCTATATATCTTTTCTATATACCTCTGGGGCTAGTGAGTCATTACATCTTGTAACGAATACATTGAGAGAAGGCAGACAACTATTCTCCTCGGTTTCCATATTAAATCTCATTTGCCCTAACAAGTTATTGAGGTGTTCAAAGAACCTGTCTATAACGTATCTTCCAATGATCAATTGCTAATAGGTATTAGTATCATCAACAATCTGAGCCACCATTTCCCAATTATATCCATTTCTACCAAATTCAAAATATAGTTCTACAACCGCATTATGAAATTATTAAGATCTCTAGAGGACATTTTTGAGGCGCATAAGTTAATCTCAGAATAAGCCAGGCTTTGACACTAACTATGGTGCAGTTGACCCACTTGATCCCCACAATAGATCACACGTGCACCCTATGCTGGCTCATTATTTTCTCCCAAAACACAAGACCCGGTTATACTTTGTTGATAAGTCATCTTTTATATTAATGATCATAATAAGTAGTATGATGCTATTTGATTTGCGTTTATATAAGGCCCTACTGATTCAGTACAACCACTGCACATTGATTGGCAAGAAATGAATGCCACGTGATTCTATTTTTATTTTTTTAGACCTATTGATGTTAGTTCCTCCCTCCATGGTACTCCACAGAGCCACATATACTACAAAAGGTAATATAAATTCACTAAGAAAATGACCATTCGGTGAACAGGCTAAGTGAATCCTGGGATAAACTCGTTTAGTTTTCCTCGTATGTTTTCCTTGTCAGATGAAAATCAACAGCCCCTCGAATGTAGCGATCAGATTTCTGCTACTGCATACGCACACCATTAAGCCATTTCAGATGTAATTTTTTTCCCTAAGCTGTTATTGTTCCATAATCTCTTAAGCGTTGTAGCGGTAGGAAGACCAACAACTAGCATTGAGGAGAAAGAATTGTTCCATAATCTCTTCAAGCGTTGTGGCACTGGAAATTTATTCATAAATGTCAAACAACAGCTAGCATTAAGGAGAAAGAGAAACCCTCCAAGATAATTATTATTATTCCTTAATCTCTTAAGCATTGTGGCGCCGGGGACTTATTCATAATTTCTAGACCAACAACTAGCATTGCATTAAAAGAGAAAGCCTCCAAGATAGTGGTTAATTTAAGGTTATAAAATTTCAATATTTATTGGTGAAATTTTTTGGCAGAAAAAGTCTTATAAGTGTATTAGCTTAATTTCAAAAGGGATGAAGTCTTGATCATTCCCAAGTTCAATCATTCGTGCACCCAAACAATGGATTGTTTACTGACTTCAACAGAAGGGAAGAAAAAACAACAAACGCCCAGCCAGTTACAGGCACCGGCTCTCCCATCTAAAGCTATCTGCCTTAAAAAGAGTAGGTAATCCTGATTCATTTATTTTCATATACAAAAGAATGCAAAGTTAAACATACCCAAATCGCATCGTGACCACTAGTAATGTAATAAGATCACCTCCAGCTCAGAAACTGCAATGGCGATGGTAGAGCAATTCGAGAGAAAATGCAGATCTGAAAGTCCGTAGTGGTTGGGTGTAATTATACCTGAGTCCCACTTTCGCAGTCCCAGCACACAGTGAACAGATTTGGAGAATTTGTGTTTACTAGTGTATGTACCTGTCTGCTCATTACTTATTTTATCTTTTTTTAATATGTACTCAAACCATCATTTTCTAGAAATGTGGGGTTTGGCTTGTTTTAATTTCCCTTTCATCTCAAGTTTCGTCAAATATATACTTAAATGGGACGAATGCGCAACAACGCTTTTGATATCTGATGTGACTTACACGACACATCACCCTCTAGAGCTAAATAAATAGCATTTACCTAAAACAAAAGAGGGCGAAATGTGTAATAGGTTATGAATTTGTTTGCATTGGTTAGTTGTTTAAAGTAATGGTGTTATCAAGTTTGCTTTTGTTTGAATTTATATAAGGAATTGTTGAATTACTAAATTTTTTTATTGAAATGAGTTTAATGGTATGGATGGAGTTTGCATGGAGGATGCCCACTATTAAATCGCAATAAATGTCACGTAGTGGTTAGTATTTGCCTTGTTTTTTGGTTTGTATTTGTATTGTAGTGGTAGTGGCAAACATAAATGTATTGGAACAAGACATTATAGTGCTTAATTATAGAAAGCATTTAGTTCTCAAACATGAAACATTGTCTTGTATTAAATCATCATGGTAGAAAATGTCATATATTTGTGCTTTCGAAGTACAAATATTGAGAAACAAAATTGAAATAGATGAGAAGGGAATCTTGTTCAGTGTGATTGAAGCCTCTTTAAGTGGTCATATCAACAATCTCTGAATTGTTTTTTTACAAAATATCCTAAAGAAAAGTGTCCAGGTTGTTGACAAAGAAACTAGAGCATTGATGCTTTGCATGCCATATTTCTTGAATTACAATTGTTGCTACTAATTCAAGTACATACATTGATAATTCTAGTGTATCAAGTTTTTATATCAATACTGCAAAAATGAGATGTAACATTGCCAGTGCTAAATATGGGACTACTAGTAGTAGACAAATGGAATGCTAATATCACAATTAATGTTGTTGCAACTACTTTTGTTGTTGTTTTAAGGGTTGGATTGAGGAAGGAACTTTTGGATTACTTGATCCAATAAACCTGAATCTGTATAGGAATTCTTAGCAATAGGATTTTCAATGTTGGAAGTCAATTGTTTTATTGGCAATGGGCTAGAAATCTCAAATGATGTTGTAGTGCTAGACTCTTCTAAGAAATTAATAAGATATTGGTTTTAAACTTGGTTTCACAAAGTGGGTGTGACAGGATTGTATTGGCCATGTTGTTGGTGTTAAAAGAAGAATAGACAATAGAGTTGGAGGGTTGGGAACATGAAAAATGAGCATGGAATGTTCAATTCATTAGTAGTTGCATTTTGACAACAAATTATAAGATTATAGAATTCAATTACAATTGAAGGAAACATTTCAATATTAAGACTAGTACTAAGCAAGGGATATTCTTGCAAAGAGTTTTCAATGGCAACGTTGGTGTTGTTGGTGGTAGGATCTCTAGGAAGAGAGATGGTTACCTACAAATTGCTTGAAGCATCTCCAAGCAATTGATGAGTCTTCTATATCATTTCCGTTGAAGATTGCATGGAATTATTCATGACCATGTCACCAAAATTGTATGTTTTAGCTTCTAACATAAAATGTTTCATGGTCAAATCCCTACATGTATAATCAGTGCAAGCATCTTGCAACATTTTGGTAGGGTTGGTATAATTTGCATGCAATTTGGAGCAAGACGTCAAAGCAAAGAAGCTAACAATAGGTTGGTTAGAAAGGAACTTACATGTATCTGAATTCATATGGAGTAAATTTGTAACTGCCCTGATGCCTCTCATTGATATGGTAGCAATATCATAAGCATAAGAAACCTCTTTGTATAAAATGTTCCAAGCCATCGACATTGGTTGGAGTTTGGGTCCCTGATTTCTATAGTGTAACGACCCCATGGGCATTGTCTAACACCTCTGTATTCCCTACATTCATAGAATGTTTGGATTTCATAGAAATAAGGACCAAGTTTTCACTTCCATGTTTGCTTTGTCGTGAGACTTGAGACTTCAATTACAAGATATTAGTGGGTTCAGCATAAACAAGGTCTAATTTAGAGGTAGATCAAAAAATGGAAAGGGGAACAATAGCCTAGTTTGAAAAGAACTTGCATGCCTCTAAATTGTTGTAGAATAAATTGGTCATTGTGTTGATGCCTTTCATGGATATGGTCGCCTTAGCATAAGCATAAGCAACATCTTCAGTTGTATCAAAGGTCCCTAGCCATTAACGTTTGTTATACTTGTGGTCATAGATTTCTACACCATAACATCTATTTGCATGTTTTATAACACCTATATATCTCCCTTGCTTCATTAAATGTTTCAACTTCATAAGACCGATGGTCAAATCTAGAATTGCTTGATTGTTTTCCCAATCTTCTTGATACTTTGATTGCTTAAGTAATTTCTCCATCATCTTATAATCAAATTTCTCTATCATTGTTAGATTTAACCATTTTATGCAAGTATTATTGCACAATCAACCCATTTATTGGTTTGATCTCCTACAAAAGATATGCCACAACAAATTAACTATCTTAGCACTTTTGCTATAAACAAATTGCTTATGATAAAATTTTGATCTCGAACAAGAGTTCTCTCATGATTCACACAATGTACTGCTTGACATTGTAATTAGTAATTAGTTACATTGTAATTAGTCAAATATTGTAATAATGGCAGAGGAGCCAATAGTTATGTGGTTAACTTTGTATTCTTGTAGCGGTTACATGGAATTGTGTGGGACTTCCATTTTTTAGAATGTGATATGGATTGTTATCTATCTATAACAAGGTTTGTAAGTGTGGCTCATCACACAAGCATAAATAGTGTGAGGTGTCTCTTAAAATAATTTTTAAAGATTTGATCAAAACTTTATCGTGAAACACGTAATAGTCGAATATAAAAGTACCATTTGGTGTTAGGACAACTTCATATTTTTAATTAAAATATAACTTATATACAACCTAAATGATCCCAACATCTTTTAATAACCATGAATATTTTACATCTAACCCTTATATTTAACAGTACAGTCTCAATAATTGAACACATACAAACATGTTATAAAAAATTCAACATATTTTTATTTAATAAATAACTTATATACAACAAAAATTATCATAAAATCATTTGAAATTCCTTACATCTTGTTATCTTATATTAGAATTAAATGTCTATAAAATAGCTAACTTGCCCTATAAAGTGTTTAACTTTCCTTCTAACATATTAAACCCAACCTTAAATAAAGAAATGGTAAAACCTATTGATGTGATTTTTGACACGCTAACTTTCTTGTGAGTCATGAAGCACCCTAGCTTGGAATGACAAAGGTTCCCCTACATAGAAGGTTGCTAGCCTCAAGAGTCTTAATTAATCATTTTATGAGGTTCACCAGAATCCTTCAATTACAAAGCACTTTGACTAGTTCATACTGGGGTCTACAATGAACATCAGGAGTCATTCACATGAAGAAGAGACTCACTTAGTGAAATTCAATCACTATTAGCCAACACAAACCTTCTACTTCACTTTTAAACATATTCATGATTTTATTTTAGTTTTGTTCAACTTCCTACGAATGATTTTAGACATTAAAATTGGATTAAAGGTGATTAAAATCCTTAAAACAACAATATTCCCATTAAAATTAGAATATTACAATGTGGAATTAGGTCATTCATTAGAATTTGTCAATTTTAAAATAATTTAATTATAAATTTTGGGACAATGAGAAATGTATTAGAATTTGCAAGATTTCACCTAATGGAAGTCATGAAATCATCTCAAATTTTTGCCCTGTGCGACTAAAATTTATCATTAAAACATAAAACTAAACTAATTTAACATCCATGTAAAAAATAAAAAAAGGAAAGGGAATAAGAAAAAGGTGAAGAGAAAGCAAAAACAAATCCAAGTCTGTCTTCGATTCTCTTACACATCATTCTACAAATGGATGAATTCAATGTGAAACTAATCTCCACCAAACCTGTTATCCATAATCCCAATGCGAGATGATGTGATCTTCAAAGGAGAAACTATGTGTGTGATTGTTACTAAATTTAAGCATCCGGGAATGTGTTCATGTGACCATGCAAAATACCTCACAATTAGCAAGGCATCAATGGTGTAAACACATGTTGAATCCATTGACATTCAATGAATTGCATGCATAGAAATGTGGAAGGAAAACAAATTCAGAGTTTGGAAAACACCATAAAAGTGAAAACTCAAAAAAGTGAAGCAAAATCTAGTATGTTGTATTCAGAATGAGTTTCCAATCCTCAATAGGTTTTCTAATGCTTTACAATGAGTTTTATATGGGTATAAATAGGCACATTTTGATGGGGAAGACAAATTCGTTCCCTCCAAAATCACAAAATGACAAAACACAATGGAACATGAAGGGTCATTTGGCTTGCCCTTCACATTCCACTCCTTCCTTTAGGTATCCTGCAAATGTAAACCTTCCTTGCCAAAGGTAACCTCTCCTTATAAATCGTCGATGTGTATTATGCTTGTGATCTAACTTAGGTATTCACTAACACGATATCAACCAACTATGATAGAACTTATCACAATAGAAACATCTTTTTCTTCAAATTCAATCTCATTTCTCCTATGTATAATTTTTAGATCAAATTCTTTGCATTCTTCTTCACTTTTTGTGATTTGAATTTGGCCTTGTATATTTTCTACATCATCTTCCTCGTCAACTACAAATTATTCATAGGATAATTCTTTAGGTAAATCCTCTTCCATCTTGCTTTCCCCTTTTTAGATTTTCCATATCTCACATAATTTTTAGTCCTATGTACTCATTTCCTGAAACTACTACATCATTGTTGATTAATATGCTATGTAGTCTTGTTGATGCAAGAAATGTATCCTATAGAAGTTCACAAACATCTTTCTTTTATAGTTGCTAGGGATGCCACCTTTGGGTGAGTTCCCGAGGTCCAATCCCCATATTTATTTTATAGTTGCTTCAGATTTACATTGATTTCATTCATTCATATCATTGTTCATCTTATTGCATTCGAGAAATCACAAAAACATTGAAATTTTTGAATTTTTTTTTTTAAAATTGCATTCCAGGTTTGCATTTTCATATAATTTTCATCAATTAATTTGATTTCATTAAAATTCTATTTTTTTCATTAGATCTGAGATAAATTACAAAATTACAATCACTTGCATTGCATTTTCATTATAAAATTGCTAGGGTTTTGTTGGAAATTTTGAATTTTTTATATAACCTAGTAAATTCAAAAACCAGGGTTTGTAAGTAAAATCTTGTTTTAGATTTTTATACTGAACTTAGACACTCATTCAAATTTAAATTTGGCTGTAGTGTTGCATTTTAGTGTAAATTTGCATTTAGATTTCAAAAAATGCATTTTTACATAGAAAATTTCAACAAAAATCTAGCATTTTCATTGATTTGTCATTAGATTTGCACTTGTATTTTGCATTGTAGGGTTTGAAAATAATTTTAAGATCTGAGTGGAATTAATTTTTCATCATAAATCAAATTACAAAACATTCATATAACATTTTGCATTCATTTCGATTAAGATCTCATGCCTAGGGTTTGAAAACCTAGATTTTTCACTAGATTTGGCCTTATCAACTCTCTAAATTTGCACCATAGGTGTGTTGTAAAAGATTTTTGTGCACTAATTGGCTATTATCAGGGCTATTATCCCCTTCCCCTCCTAAAATTCTTTACAACACCTTTTTATTGGGCTCTTACAGTGAAAATTTGGTGAAATTTTGCATATTTTGCCTATATTTGACCTAGGGTTTGACCTAGATTTGCACTCCAAGCATGTTGTGAAAAATTTTATGGTTTTAGGTGACTGATATTACTACTATAATCTGATTCACCTCCTAAAACTCTTTACAACGCCCCTTTTTCTAGGTCTTGGAATTGAAAATGTATAAAAAATTGCATATTTTTGTTATATTTTCACTAGGGTTTGATCTTCAGTGGCACTATAAGTGTGTTGTGAAAGATTTTATGGATTTAGGTGACTTATATTACTTCTATAATCTAGTGTACCTCCTAAAATTCTTTACAACACCCCTTTTCGTGGGTCTTTGCATTCAAAATTTGTAAAAAATCACATATTTTAGAGCATTTTCACTAGGTTTTGACTAGTCATCACTCTAGGTTTGCATAAAAAGTGTGTTGTGAATGATTTTATGGATTTAATGGATTGACATAAGACATATTATTTTCTACCCCTGATCAATTTCCTTACAACACCTTTTCTTTCACTTGTTTGCATTGAAAAAAATCAAAAAAATCAAGCATTTTAGCTCATTTTTACACATAGTTTTGTGTTCATGGATTCTCCTAAGGGCTTATCTTTGGAAAATTTATTTGAGTACATTATGAATTATGATAATTTTTTCAAATTCACTGATAAACATCCTCAAGTCTTGCATCAAATAGCATACATCTATGACACTGACATGAACGTGAGCACCACCTGTGATATCATTTGCACAATAGCCTATTTTGACAGCTTTCTTACTACTGTGGATGTTTTCCCTTCGATCGCGGAGAATATTCACATTTCATTGTTGAAAAAAACATGGGGAAAGTCATAATGAAAACATGATTCCCTCTCTCCCTTTGTTTCATTATGATATAATGCAAATCCTTTCTAAGACCTATGAGAATGATATAACAATGGGTGATTCATCGAACAAGGAGACTTGTCCCAACATAACCCCACTTAGTGAGGATATTTTGGCACAAGAAGAAGATATCATTGATACATTTGTCCATACCACATTTCCATCCCTTCCCGCTCTCCCTAACCAGGATGATGCGGATTCTCTTTGTGACCATTTGCTTCAACCTGCTGAAACTAAAAATTTACCACCTAATGTTCAAGAACTTCTCAATTACATCTTAAAAAAAGAAACGGATCATGCATCTTTAATTGAACCTTCACATACCTGGGAAGACAATGAATTTTACATGATATTGAAGAACAAACTATTCCTCTAACCCAAGGTATTCCAACACCCTATATAGGGACTGAAATGGGCACTTTTCGGGTTCCTCAACAATCTCATTCAAATGGAACTACAAGAGCTCCTATAATTGACACAAAAAAATGGCAACATACCCTCTCTACCATCATTAATAGATACCTTTCCTACAAGGCTACCCTTGCAAAATCATGAACACATGGAAGAGAGAAGAAGAGATAAAGCCTTAACCATTAAAGTAAAGATCAAGATCTATGATGAGCGCTAGCCTGGGTGTCCTTACAGGTAAGTATCTCTAACCCTTTATCTCTTGTGATGTGTTTGCCCCGTGATGTGTTATGTGTTGTTTAAGCCTCCTGGGATGACCCTTGATTATCTTGTAAGGTCCAAGATACCAGGAGATCGCCTTTGTTGTGATCCTTCTTCTATTTGTATCATCATTCTTCTATAATGCTTCTCCTCTATTTTCACTATTGTGTGTTGTGTCTTATGGACATAACGTCGCGGTTGGTGACTTGGGGGCACCCTCCTACGTGATTGTCCCTAAGGCACTTTTTTCTCCTCTCTATATTTATTGTTTCCCTTCCTCTGGTGTTTCTATCTAGTGGGCACATGATGAAAAACATATTATACTGATGTGGACCTAGCGTCCCTTTAGCAAGAAATCAAAAATTGGACTTAGTTCCTATATAACGATGGGGTTGATATATATATATATTATCCAACGCTTGGCTAGTAGAATCACTTCGTGCACTTTGTCATGTGATCCTGATGATGTCTTATCTCACTTACAAACCATAACAATACTGCTGCTCCGTGCACTTTATCTTTGAATCTCGCTGTGGTGACACTCAGTTTTGAGATTTTTGTGGTATAGCCCCACGGTTATACCCAATCTTCGAATTCGTACTATAACCTTGGCTCTTTGTGTGATTGATCATATGCATTGATGTTGTTGTTCATCATGATTATTTGGACACTAACACTCTTCTTGCAGGGACGTGTTTGTGGGAACATTTGGCGATTGTAAAGTACATGTCACCTCCAGGGGGCATGGGCTTTGCGAGAGCTTGTGTTCCCTTGTGTGTTTTATTCCTACTTTAATGTGATTGATATCAATACCTGATATCAGCCACAAGGTGGGGGCATATATAAGGTAAGTTGTATGTTCTAGATGTTAATAATGTGCTTGTTCTCAGGTGCAGTTTAAAGACAGGTGGCGATGAGTCCCTCCTGCACTCTGAGATTTGTTTGAAATCTATCATTTAAGCCCTCTGCAGAGGCAGGGATATCGCATCCCTTTTCTATCTTAAGCCCTCTACGGAGGCAGGGATGGTTTCTCGTGGAGAGTGCACATCCTGTCATTTTCAAAAGTCCTCATCGCGAGGCGGGGAGCGGTTTAGTGACTAACTCAACCCTCAAGCGTGTCTTCGGCGATTGTTGTGGTGAAGCCTAATCGTCGGTGTGTGCCTTTAATGTGCCTGAGATGGTGATGAGCCTAGAAATAGGAACACTCCATCGCTTGTCTATCGTGTTTTCTCTGTCTTCCAAGTGTGTGTGTATTGCATGTTTGTTCCCAAGCATAGTTTAAAGACCAATGGCGATGAGTCCTTCCTATGCTTTTGGATTTGTATGGCATGCTTTTTTTTTGGCATGTATTGTGTGTGTGTTTCCCCATATGTAGTTTAAAGACCGGTGGCAATGAGTCCCTTCTGCATTATGGGTGGTGTGCTTACTTTCCTGTACTTGCATCTGTATTTTATATATGAAAAAGAAAAAAAAATCATCTCTATCTTCTCTGCATTTACTGTCTTCAATGCTATATTCTCTGTGTTTTACGTGACAGTAACTATCTTCTCCATGTTTTGCATGTCTGTTACTATCTTCTTTGTGATTGGCGTGTCTTCTCTGTGCTTCACGTGTTTGTTGTGTTTGTTGACCATACTTTAATGTATGTATGGGCCTTGCATTTATACATACATTAAAGTGGGGGCTAAATGTTACGTCAAAAAATGTCCCCTTGGGGGCTTTTCCCTCTTAAGGTTTAGCTCCTAGGTCCTGTTTATGCATTTAGAGTATTTTTCATGTTAATCTGACTTCCCGATGAGAAAACCCTGAAGTTCCATGGCAATTTGGACTCAGGGGATGCACTTATGACAAACCCTGCCTAAAATAGGGGTGGACTCAGGCGCCCGCACCCTAGTCCTGCCCTATTTTAGGTCAGGCCCAATTTCAAAGTGTCGATTTGTGACCATTATTTAGGTCCTATGCCGACATGGTAAGTTTCAATTACAAAATTCTTGGCGGGAATGTTTGTAGTTGCATATATAAGCATGTTTAGACATTCATTTTTAAACTAGATGATTATTGTGAACTTTTGGCTTATGCGAAGGTGATTCAAGGCATTCATTGTGTGTTGTAGAGTAGACTTTGTGTTGTTTTTTTGTTTGTGTTTATAGATTTGTGCATTCATCTCCTCATGGCATGGAGAGCTTCTTCCTTCTATGAGATCTTCACTACAAGATGATATCATTTATGTTTTCAATCATTTATCATTTGGATTTTGCCTCTATCCCGCAAGGATACGCACTCTTTATCTAACAATGGTGTTTGGAAGACTTGAATGTCTCTTCGGGGCTTGACTGAGGCAAGCCTCTAAACACCACAATGCCCAACCCATTTTTTCGTGATTGCAGGTTACAGGTTGCAGGAGCAGAAAAAGTGGAGTTGCAGGAGAGTAGTGCAGACTGTCAGATTTGTAGATTTGAAGAGAAAAAAGGGACCTAGACTCAGGTGCCCACTCATTAGTCCTCTGAATCCCTCAACTGAAGAATCTCCAGAACAACAAGAATACGTTATAGACAAGGTTTCTAGATCCCAACAAAAAGTATGGCACTAGACTAGGGCACCTGCTCATTAGTCCCTGATTGTTCTGCTTTCTGAACTTTGAAATTTGGGATGCATTTGATTATCATTTAATACCTCTGTGTGCAAGCATTTTCAGTGATTTGTCTGTTTGCTTCTGAATTTGCATAATTAGGGTTTTGAGCATAATTGGGCATAATTGAACAACAAATCTACACCATTCGAATCTTCCCTACATTCCAAGTGACTGAAGGCCTAACAGTAGATTCCTACTCGACCTAAAGTCCTTGAATGTTTAAGGTGAAAGGAGGATACACACAAACCATCAAATTGAAAACCCTCTATCCGAATTTTACCCTAAACATGTAGAAGAATAAATCCAAAGATATTTTATCATAAAATATAACTAATATATATGGATGGAAGATATAGAATATGATAGATTGATTTTAGAAAAATCAAGACATACTATGTTTTTAAGCGCACACTTTATTTTTGAAGCCTCAAAAATAAAGTAGGTGGTTCTATAATTGTGATCTGAAGCATTGAATTGGTCTTTCTTCTACTCCAGTTGAGCAAGGGTTTACTCCCACCAAAGGAGTGAAGACTGGTATTTAGTGGTTAGATTTCCTATTTTGTTAAAACTCTAAAATTGCTTAGTTTAAATTCATTGCTTTGATCATCCTTAGATAGATTTACTACTTTATTCTAATTGTTGTTTGCTTAGATCTCTGTTAAAATAGTTTTTGTTTCAGCAATTGTTATTTTTAGATTCCTAGATTAAGATTCTTTCAAGCAAGTATTTAAATGCATGATCATAACTAGATAATTAAGCTTTGATTTTTAGGAGTAGTATTAGGAAGATTGCTGGTTATAGCCTTTACTGTAGATACCCATGGACGCTGCCCTAGATTTGACAATTTAGATAATTACTCTATTTAAATGCAAGGTGTACAATGACCGTTGTCATTTTTGGTGTCATTGTCAGGGATGTGTGTTACTAAAAACTCTGGTTAGTAGTTCTTAGAATAGGAATTTAATAAATTTGCATGGTTAGGTCAAGAGATTCACAAGGTAGGTTTATTAAAAATAAAAAACCCCAAACTCAGACTATAGGTGAAAGCAATGGGGAACAACAGGAAAGTGTTGATAAGGAAAACAACTCATTCGACACATTGGAAGTATCACCAAGCCCAAACATTCCTACATCCCCCAATTACCATGTACTTTCAGAATATATCCAACACTTGCAAAAAAAATAGGAGCAAACCCAAACATATATTCAAGAAGAAACACCCCTAAAGAAAATTAAACAGATCCATTAGCCATGGGAGATAATCATGAACAACCATATCATTTGGGAGAAAGGGCTCTAGGGAGAACTTTTGCTTATCCTATAGTCTTAGATCTTGAGGGAAATGCCCCCATGAAGAACATTTCTCCATCAGTACTTCCAACCTTTAGAGGAATTCCATTAGAGGATTCAAATCAATTCCTATTTGAATTCAAAGAGTTGTGACAAACCTATGATTATAGTTCAGATAACCAAAATTTGAAAATATTTCCCTCCACTCGTAAAGACTCTACCATGAGATGGTTTATGGGATTAACTCCTGATTCCATACACTCATGGGATCAAATGGAGATTGCATTCCTAGACAAGTATTAGGATTACTGCAGAATAAGTGATAGGAAGGAAGTGCTTTTTAGAACCAAGCAGAAGGAGGAAGAGAGCTTAGAGGACTATTTAGACATATTCAACTTTGCCCTTGAAATATATCACAATCCTTTGGAACATAATCTAGCTAAGGCTTTATTCTTGAGAGGGTTAGATAAAGAATCAAAACAAGCACTGAATCTGATGGGTAAAGGGAATATAAACAAGCTAGATATGCCATTAATCAAGGAAATTTGTAGAAACTACTCAAGGACACAGGATGGAGTTAGAGCACCAAGATCTCTGAAGGGAAAGAATGAAATAGGATAGTTAATGGAAAAAATTACCAATCTAAAGATTAATATTCTAGTTCAACTAAACACTACTTTAGATGGGATTTAGGTAAAGAACAAAACAATTGAAAATATCTATCTACTCTCCAAGATGTAAGAATAATGATCTCCTGTGTGAATGTCCCTTAGACAAAACTCAAATTTGTCAGATTTGTGATAAAACCATCCTATGAACCATTGTGATTGAATCCCAGCTTTGAAAAAGGACAAATAAAAATGCTCAGATAGAACAAGAGTTGAACTATATTAGACAAAAACAACCTAGTAACTTTCCATATAACCAATATTAAAACCAAGCTTCGTATAGAGTCCCTCCAAATTTGGGAGTTAATTAATGGAATTCACAATGGAATGGTTTTATAAACCCACCTCAATGAGGACCACAGGGTTGGTAAAATCAAGACCGACAAAGACAACAATGGACAAACCAACAGTGGTTGAATCAGCCATGGCCTAACCAACAGTGGCCACATCAGTTTCAACCCCAGTTTGGACCATATAACATGTGTTAATAGTGGGGTCCTCAACAAAGTTATAACCAGTCGTTCCAAGGATAGAAAAGGCATTTTCCAAATCAGTAGGAAGGTCTCTTAACTGGTCTAATAAATATACCAAACCAGTCCCAGAATGAACTAGTTAATCAACCACCCCTACCTACTCAACCTATAGCAAATCCCAAACACAATAAATAAGGAGCAACAGTTTACCTAGTTGAGCAGTAAAATATGTTTGGAATAAACATTAATCATTTAAGAAATCTCCATCTACATTCAACAAAGGCTTTACCACGTCCATCTCCTCCTATGATTGTTGAAATTACAAATGAATTGGAATCTTCATATTCTTTTAAACAGCAACCCCAAGAAATGATTATTTTCAATAGAGTGCCTAGAAAACAACCTTTAGGTACCTCTAGAGTTCCTTGAGAGATTCACTCTAGAACTTCTCTAGAGATACACTCTAGAGCTCCTTTGAAGACTGTAAAACAAGCACCATTTCCTGAATGACTTAAACAAACTGCTCCTCAAAAATAAATCCCATTTACAGAGATTCAAACTATCACTAAGTCTGAGTTGTTGCAAGAAATTAGGTAGTTGACCATTGAAATTCCAATCCTTCAATCCATTAGGGATGTCCCAAAACTTAACCAATTTATTAAATAAAATTATGTCAAGACCCAGGGTAGAAAGAAGAATTTTCCCAAAACTATCCAGGTGGAGGGTAAGGTTGTTAACCTACTGGTTGGAGAAATGCTCCTCCCTAAGTATGGTGACCCTGGTAATCCTGTTATCATAGTCTATATCTCAGGGGTTGAAATATCAAACATGCTAGTTAACTTGGGAGTAGCAATCAATGTTATGGAGTTTACACTTTAAACAAACTGGCTCTTACAGGTATTCATCTAACTTCCACAATTTTAGAATTAGTTGATCAGTCAATAGCAATCCCAAAAGGAGTGTTAACAGATGTACCTGTCATAGTGAAATCATGGGAATTTCCTATGGATTTCCTAATCTTAGAACCAAGAAATAAAAAAACTGCTTACCCCTTGATATTGGGAAGACCATGGCTGGTTACTACAACAACATCAATTAATAGTAGGACTAAGGATATGGTCATTATCTAATAGTTTAGAGATGAAAAAAATCTCTCTATATCCTCAAACTAAGCCCTCTATGAAATATTTAGGTAAAGTCCAGATTGATGAACCCAATAACAGAGAAAACATTGCCTCTTTGGCTATGGTGACCATTATTGAACACTTGTGAGACTTAGGGGATGATATAGATGTTGACACTCCTCAGGGCATTACTCATGTTATTATAGATAACCATGTGATGGATTTTGCTAAGGATCCAAGAAGGGAGCTTTTAGCAGTAACTCACTGTACCTTGGCAAATATTATACCCTATGGTGAAACTTTTTACATAGATATTTCTACCTTTTGCCTGTCACTACCACACTCTTGTCCTATAAACACAATGAAAAATGAGCATAAAATAGTTCAGTCTATTGATTAAGACACCAAATAGATTATGGTTTTACCAGGAAAAACATTGAACATCAACACCTCCAGTTGCCAAAAGAACAAGAGACAAAACTTATTGACCTTTTAGTGTCTCATGCCACAACTTTTGCTTGGGAATATAAGGACATGAAAGAAATTCATCCTGAGATCTGCACACATTATATCTATACTAAGGATGTTAAATCAGTCAGACAACCTCAAAGAAGATTGAACCCAACACTAAAGGAGATAGTAAAAAAAAGATAGAGAAATTGTTGCAAGCAGGGTTTATCTACCCCATCTCTGGTAATTAGTGGGTATCTCCTTTAGTCGTTGTGCCTAAGAAAAATGAAAAGTGATTTTCCCTTACCATTCATTGTTCAAGTTTTAAATAACCTAGCAACTACAAAATACTTTTCATTTCTGGATGGATTTAGTGGGTACAATCAGATTAGGTGGAACCAAAAGACCAATACAAAACCACTTTCACCTACTCATGGGGCACTTTTGCATACAAGGTTCTCCTATTTAGCCTATGTAACACTCTAGCTACTTTCTAATGGGTTGTATTAGATATTTTGCTAGGTTAGCCAATGAGTGTATGGAGGTTTATATGGATGATTTTACTGTCTATGGAAACACATTTGAAGAAGCCCTCTAGAATCTGGAAAAAGTCTTAGAATGTTGTGAAAAGCATCATATATCACTCATCCATGAAAAATGCTTCATGATGGTGGAACAAGGTATTGTTCTTGGGCATCACATATCTCTAAAGGGAATTAAAGTGGATACCAACAAGGTGGAGGTGATCAAACAACTGCCCACACCTAAAAATCAAACTAATGTTAGGAGCTTCTTGGGTCATGCATGTTACTTCAGGAGATTCATATAAAATTTCAGCAGAATATTTGCCTCAATGTTTTCTCTCTTAACAAAGGACATTGAATTCCACTCGACAAAAGATTGCCAAAAAACATTTGAGACTATAAAAGAAAAGTTTGCAATTACTCCTATTTTGAGGGGACCTAACTGGAATTTACCATTTCACATTCAAATAGGTGCATCAAATGAGTCAATAGGAGTAGTTCTAGGATAGAAAGAAGAAGGGGGAGGTATATATGCAATATATTGTATTAGTAAAAATCTTACCCCTCCTGAAAGGAATTACACAACAACAGAGAAAGAGTTCCTGGCTGTAATCTATACCATTAACAAATTCTGACATTACATCACCAGATATTAAAAAAAAATTGTACACACTGACCATGCAACCATCAAGTATTTGATGAACAAACTAGTTGCAGGTGCAAGGATTATAGGATGACTGTTGTTATTGCAAGAATTTGATATCACCATTATTTATAATCTAGGAAAATTCAATTTAGTTGTTGATTTTCTATCTAGACTGCATACAGGTGGAGAATGAAAATGTAGAAGATGGTTTCCCTAATGAACATCTGTTTGTTGTTTCTTCTAGTACTCCATGGTTTGTTGATACAACCAATTTTTTTGCTATAGGCTTGTTTCCTCCACACTTTACCTCAAAATAGAAGAAGAGATTGGTAAAGGAAAATCTGTCCTATAAATGGCTGAATGGCTTATTGTTTAAATGTGGGTCTGACTTTGTGATGCACATGTGTATAAGAGCTGATGAAATTTTTGATGTGTTAAGAGCTTGTCATGATGAACCCATAGGAGGACACTACTCCTCACAAAGAACAATTCACAAGGTTTTAGGAGCTAGATATTATTGGTCATCCCTTCATAAGGATGTGAAGAAATATGTCAAACAATGTGATCAATGCCAGAGGATGGGTTAGCCAAAGTTCACTAATGAGATGTCCTTGCATCCTCAACTAGTCCTAGAACTAATTAAGTAGTGGGGCTTGGGTTTTTTGGCCCAATCTCATCACCATTTGTAGGGAAGTAGTGTAATTTGGTATGTATTGATTATATGACAAAGTGAGCAGAAGTTTAGGCACTACAATTTTCTAGGGAAGAAAAGGTTGTTGATTTCTTATATAACAAGATCTTCCTAAGATTTTGTGCCCCAAGAATAATTGTTTCAGATAGAGGCCCACAATTCACCTCTTAAGTGATACAAGCATTCACAAACCTCTACCAGATCAAGCATAGGAAATCATCACCATATCACCCACAAGCCAATGGGCAAGTGGAAGTGACAAATAGAGAATTGGAGAGCAATCTTGACAAGGACAGTGGCAATAAACTTAAAAGATTGGGCAATGGATGAAGTTGTGTGGGCATATAACATCACATAGAAATAAACTACAAGGTTCTCTCTCTATGAGATTTTCTATGGTAAGAAGCCAATATTGTCAATATTGCCAATAGAATTTTATCTTCAGACACTTAGGACTTCCATGGACATTGGCCTCAAATTGAATTTTGCACAACAAAACCAAATCATACAGCTAAATGAGATGGATGAGATTAGAATGGAGGCAATTTAGTAGCAAAGGAAGTAATGACGTGATCAACACATTAAGGAGAGGAAATTTCAAGTTGGATATTGGGTTCTGTTATATGATTCTAAGTTTAAAGAGTTCAAGGGCAAGTTGCAGACACACTGGATGGGGCCATAGGAGATCAAAGAGGTTTATGACAATGGGACAACTCAACTGTCACCAATTGATGGTGAACAAAATATATTTATGGTGAATGGACATAGATTTCGTCCTTACCAATGTCCATCCACCAAGGAAGAGTTTATCAAAAACCTGTCACATCTAGACTTATGTTATGTAAAAGAGATAAAACTCTTTTACCAAATTGATAGCCGAACAGTTCTAAAAAAAAAAAAAAAAAATTATAAGAAAATGAGAGGGATTGAAAACCAGTAAAATGGCGGTCCTTCTCCCAAAAAGAGCTGAAAACCAACAAATGGTGGTTCTTTTCTCCATGTAGGAACCATTTAGGAGCATCTCTGGTGCTCATATTATAAGCTCATCTAGCACCTCTAATGTTCCTACTTCAAGTTTTCTTAAAAGACATTTGGCAATAATGTGAATAACATCATAATACCCTTGTGACTCACTTACATTATTCTCAAAAATTGAATCAGCATTAAGATAGTTGTCACTTAACCACCGATGGTCTTTTCTAATCATTTGGCTAATGTAGGAAACCAATCATGACGCAATTCACTGATGATAAGGGATTGTCACTTCAACTAGCTGCATCTTCGAACCTGCCACATCACATACTATGGATATTATGGCATATCATGTCTTACTAATTTTGTGGTACAAACTAATGGCATGGCACCTAATAATTATAGCAGTAGCCACAAGTATTACTCTCCCTTTAACTAATTAAATAGGAATTTATTAGTTGTTTTGGTACAAATCAATAATTTTCCTGCACCATCATACTTTCCTATGTACACTCAAACACCTACCATGTTAAGCAAATACGTGTCATTCCATAAAATGCCTCCAGAGTGACACAATTCCCTTGAGTGAATGTGTCAATTTTTAATTTCCATTATTTCCCTTGTAACCAACTTAGTAGCTCAAAACCCTAAGGGGCGAGTAATCAATTGATGTTGTTGTATCATTTCTTGCCTAAATGACCATCACAAACTTAGGAGTTCAAAGCTAAGATTGAAAGTTCAGAGCTAAGGATAAGAATTTAGGGCTAATATCAAGTTGCAGTCTTTGAGTTGCATTGAACAATAGCTTACAACATGGTCATAAAAAATAAATCAGAGCTGGAGATAGCCGAATAACTTCTTTAAGAGCAAGAATCAACCAACATCCTTAGAAATGCAGGGTGGCTCACATTTATGGAGAAATTTCAAGGGTTTCAAGAAGTTGTAGAAGAATTCATTGCAAATCTATACAATGGCAAAAGTAAAGTGCTGGGTGTTACAATTCTAGTGTCCTCCATCATCAATGTTATATTAGGCATTCCAAAAGAAGGTGATAGGTTATATATCATGTCAAAACTCTATATTATGATTTTATAAATAACTTCTCTATATAAAATGAGCCTAAGGTTCAAACTCACATGAATAAAGGAGAGGTTAAAGGAATTGTTTGTACAAGTCTCCCTCACCCCTCGAATGCCTTAGCAACTTGGTTAATGAAATATTTCACATGTAATGGTCAATTTTCAATTGTTTTAGGGTCTATCATGAAAATGCTTATTTATCTAAGACATGGTCAAAACAACCCTACAAATAGAATAAATTTGCCAAATTTTCTAGTTTCAACCCTAAACACAATGGTTGATAGGTATTAGCACGGAAAGGGGAAAATTAAACATCATGGACTCATTTTTCTCATTATTAAAAACTATTTTATCTCAAAAAGGGGAGGAGAGACTCAATGGCATGCCTTTTTAGAAGGTACCCATAAAGGAAAGAAAAAAGAGAAAAATGTTATAATAGAAGAGTTATCCCCTACTCGTGAAGAAGAATAAAAGGGTAAAATAGTCCCATTAGCATCCTCCCCAACCATAGGGGAAAGGATGAAATGGAAGATGGTCTTGAGAGGATAGTCCTCCACTCCAGAACATAGCAAAGATAACACATCTATTGAGGAGTCCCCTTAGACCTTAGAGAAAACAAAAAAAATGCTTACCACTGATGAACTAGCTCAAAGCCCAAAAAAGAAAGTTGAGAAGAGTTCTTGAACTCTAGAGAGGGCAATTGAAGAAATAACAGCTAAAGAGCCCCTACAAACCCCAAAGTAGAGACAAAAGGAAAAAAATACCTTCAAAGAGGAAACATACAAAGAAGAGGGGGAGGAGTTGATAGCTGAAGAAACCCCTCAACTACTAAGAAGAAGCAAAAGGGGAAGAGTCACAGAAAAAGATCCTCAGGAGAGACATACTAAATAGATCTCTAGAGGACCTGAGATTATAGTACTTGAACCATAAACCATCTCCTCTGAATTGGAGGAATTCCAGTAGACATCGAAGACACATGAACATCAATCACAATGAGAACTCTGGAGAAGTAAGCATCAGAGATACAAAACCCAATTGTTGATGGATTATGAGTTACTTGCTCAAGTACTCACAAAACTCCTGGCATCAACTATAGCTGATATTACTTCATAACACCAAGATAACAGGGCCATTGAGGATGAAGTTGGGCCTTCACTTGCCCATGACCTTGCTGAAAAAGAGAGGGAAATAGGGGTAGAAGGAAATGCAAAACAAATGTGAACAATAGAGGTAGAGGCAAGAATAGAGGCTGAAGAAGAAAGAGAGATAGAAATAGAGACATGATTTGAGGTCGGGAGCCCATCCCAAGCATTAGAGCATGAGGATATTGAGGTCTCCAAACAATAGGAGCTACAAGAGGAGATTGAAATTTTGAAAAGCATGCTTTGGGGAAATAACCTTATCATCATGGATATGAAGAAGGTCATAAATGAAAAAGAAACTACCAATAACACAAAGGATTAATAAATTTGTAGCTTGAAGGAAAACTTAAAAAGAAAAAGAGAATGTTAATAAAGAAAAAGAAAAAAGAAGTTTTAGAAAAAGATGTAGAGAGAAAGCAAAAAGAAATACAACTTTCTAAGGCAGAGAAGTTCAAAGAGAAGGAAATTGACTTTAATAAATTCACATCCAATTGCATTACTTTGATGGAGGCATTGAAATAGAAGGTTGACAGTCAAGCTTGGGAAATAACTAAGGTTAAAAATAAAAATTTTGACCTAGAAGAGCTAATCAAGGAGTTTAAGGCTTGGCTAAGGAGTTGACTGTCAAACCATCTACAATAGATCAAAGTACTCAAACATGTCTCCCTAAGGACATTCCAGTTTAATATTCCCAGGGCTTTGTATAAATAAGAGAGGAGATGCAATGACTTGGCTGGTAATACTACAATGCTCCATCTACAAAGAGCAGTTTCTACATTAAGTGAAAAAGTGAAAACATTAGATGAAAGAGTGATTACAGTATCTACCTTAGCTTCATATATACTCTCCTGCAAGTTACCTAGTGGCATATATACTATGTTCATAAGGGAAAGATTCCTTCTTAGGAGGCTCTCACAAGTCATCTTTGGTCTTACAAAGTCCATAGAAAATGGACATGACTTCATGAGATTATACATACACAGTGCTCCTAAAGATAAAAAATTTCTATGTGAACTCTTTTTGCATAAATTCCTTTTAAATGAAATAACACATTCTTTATCAACGTATTTGTGAGTGAATGCCAATTAAGGGCATTTATGTCATTAATGAGAAACCATAAAATTTGTCTAGAGAGGATGGAGGAACACACCATGAATGTCAAGTATGCTAGACTATTTATCAGGCATGAGAGCCCCACACCTATGGATTTTAGTACACAATTCAGAGCATGTGTTTACACTCTAAATTTATTGCCTTTATATAAATAGCATTTGGAAGCCTATGTCCTAGAATTTGACCTATTTGTATAGACTTTAGCTAACAAGATCCTAATAACCTGCAAGGGAAGATGGAACTGTCTATCAACAAAACATAAAATGAGGGAATTGGTTTCCCTAGCAAATATGAAGTGATTTCTAAATAAGGTCAAAGTTATTGCAAGGCTAATAGGAAAATACAAGCAAGACTGGGTGGGGATGCATTTTAGACCATCCTTAATTATTGAACCTCTACCCATGTGGGCTGACCAGATAGAGGAAGCTAAATTTGAGGAATGGTTGGATTAGGTGAATGCATTTCATGGTCATGCAGATACCAACCAAACAAACTCGAGGACATTCCAAGACAACTATAATATCACAAAGAAATTGTATCTTATGAACAAAACAAGGTTACAAGGCAGTGTAGGAGGACCAACAAATCCTTAAGCTAGGGGGGGATGATGAGTGCCAAGCAGAGATCACTAAAACATGCAAATATATCTCCCTTTTTCTTCTTAAGAACCATTGCATCCATTGATTTGTACCTTAACGATTGTCGAAAACCTTATTTAATTATGTTAAATGTAGATGTAATACTGCAACAACTGTAGGGATTAAATGGTTTCATGTTATGAGTTTTGACTAAAAAATATATATATATAGAAACACATTTTTGAGTGCAGGAATCCTTTCACTATAAAGAATGAGGCATTTAGGAGGCTCTAGAGATGCTTTTGTCAACTCTGGAGCTCCACAACATAACTATTTATAGAAGCTTCGCAGATGTTTCCGACAGTCTGGAGTTTTGCAAAGGACACTGAAGATTCTAAAGGAGACTACATCATAGCATGCTAGCTCATATCCCACTTAAATTATCAAGAGATAGGATGATCATTATTCCTGATACTACTGATCCAGCTGCAAAGAACAAGTTGCCAGTTGACTTTTTTTACACGAGTTGCGAAAGTTTCCATAATGTTGTTTTAAGTTATTTCCTTTTTATCAATGACCTGTTTAGACTCAAGTTAAACTCTTATTTTAAAGTGACACCTTCAGTGTCACTTTAATAATTTCTTTTAGTTTTTGAATGACTCTCTTTTAAGTAATAGTTGCATGTTCAGAATGTGGAATAAGGATTTTGTATATGATACAAAACTGTGTATAAAAGAATAGCTATTGGCAATGTGTGTTGTCATTAATGTCAATGTAGTATATATTGATGTCAATATAATAGATGGAAATGTATAGACAGGCTTGTACATAGGAAGAGTTAGTATGGTCAAGACAAACTAGTCTGGGAGAAGAGAAAATAATCTAAGTATGGTGAGATGATTGATTTTGGGTTTGAGCATGATGTAGAGGTAATCACTCATGCTCTTGCATAGTTCCTACATTCTTACATTTATATCTAATCAATTGGGTGTACCACATTTAATGACAAAAAGTAGAAATCTCACCAAGGCATTCACAATGCACATCCTAAGGCAGAGTCATCTTTAGTTGGTCCACATTTCTCCGCAGAGCAATATTTTATCTTGCAATTCTGAAGACAACTTTACTAAGGTATTGAAATGATAAATCCAAGTTTTCAAGTCCTCATATCATTTGTATGAAAAGTTACAGAGGACAGAGTATCGATCATCACTTAGACATAAGCAATGCACTGTTCTAGAGCCCATTTGCACAGGGTTAAGTTTTGTGGGGGATGAAACATGATAGATCAATCATTAGAGGGTGTGAAGAGACACTAGATGTTCCAAGAGATATCAGGTATGATCTGCATGCAGACAAATTTCATTTTCTGGTACAACATCAAGTTATTATGTCTGCAAGTAAAGTGTTGAGCATAACTATCCTTTGGACTCTTGGTTATTCATGTCAAACTCTTGAATTCCTCCAGAATCATAAGATAAAGGTGTGCAGATCTAACAAGAATCATATAACCATGTTTAAGCTCATTCCCGAAAGGTTTTAGGTCTTGCATTTCACCACAACATCATATCTTGAGATGTGAAGTATCACACGTGATTCGAGATGCTCTGTTTTCTACAGATGGTCATGTTTCCTATTCTGCGGATGCATAGATTGAGTTGATACTTCAATAGTAAGAAGTATGAAGATTTTTGAGTTCATGTGTGATTGAATTATTGGTCTGCATAGAGTTTTTAGCTTCTCCCCAGCTGCATGAAGATGAACAATTAGTAGTGTTGAATAGTTTGAACTGACTAGTTAAGTATTTGACATGTGCAGAGGATCTTGATTAGTTTCCTTATATTTGAATGTATGGAGAGATGTGAATTGATCCCCTTAATGAATTCCTAAGTTCCGCAACAAGGTTTTCTTATCATATTACATGTTTTGAGGCTGACTTGTGAAGAGGTACACGTTTCATCTAACGATGTTTTGATGCTGACCTAATCGGTGTTTTAAAGTGATGTAGAGGATATTTATAGAAGATAAATTTCATTTGTAAAGTAATAAGGTGTATTTGAACACAACAGAGTAGAGGGAAAGATATGAAGCGTGTGAAATTAGTTTGAGGATATGTATTGAGTAGAAGAAGCAGACCGCATTATCAGCATAAGTCAGGCGTGTTCTCTATAGCAGTCCATACATTTATACTACCTTTGTAAAACCCTATTGTAGTGAGCAGATACTTAGGGAGTAGTAGCTTCCTTGGGTGGTAGCCCTAAATCAAAGTTGTAATACAGGGAGTAGTAACTTCCTTAGGTTGAAGCCCTAAAGCAAAGTTGTAACATTTTTGCAGTGAGCATATTATATTGTGAGCTGACACTCACCATGGTTTTTTCTTGTCTTAGGGTTTTCCACATAAAAATACTAGTGTCATGTGTTGATTCTTGTGTTACATGATTTCCTTTCTATTCTATATGTTATTTAATTTTATTTGTTGATATATGGTTAAGTTTTATTGTGTGTTGATTCACCCCCCTCTCATCACCTCATTGTGTTCAACAATTGGTATCAAAGCCAAGTGCCTTTGAGAAGCCTAACAGTTGAGGTAGATCCTGCACTTGAACACATGGAATCTAAAACTATAGACAATGATGCATTTATACTAGAACTAGATCTGGAAGCAATGGAACCTGAAGGTTGGGATCTTGATGGGAGTGAAGTAGACCTCGAGGAAGCACTCAAGTCAACCCTTGATGAACTAGATGAAGTCAGAGGACTGAATGTAGAATATGAAGACATGCTTGAATTAATAAGAGAGACAATTGACCAAATGAAGACAAAGGCCAAAGAGTCAAAAAAAGAAATTGGCAAGTTGAAAACTCTATTAGAAGGAGACAAAGAGGGTGACACAAAGCTCAAAGAGGTTGAAGATATGATCTCAAATCTAAAGGTTATGGTTGAAGAAGTGAAGAGGATTGAAGGCTGCTTAAACATCAAGCTCAACGAGGAATCAACTAAATGTTCAAAACTTGAGGAAGAAGTTGTCATTCTAAGGAAAGAACTGGAAAAGGCAAAAGAACAGATTGACAAGGGACTAAAGCTAAAAGGAGGAACTGAAATCCTTGATGAAATTATTAATTCTCAAAAGCCAACAAATGAAAAATAAGGCCTTGGTTTTGAAAAGGGGAAGATTTCAATGATCAGTGCTTCTTTAAATCTATATGATAACTTTGTAGGATTACAATCAACCAGTGAGTTTTAAGTGAACAACCTACTAGCCCGGTCAACAACAATTTATAACATAAAGTGCATTTTATATGACAGGCTATTAAGGGTTTAATAAGTGATGAGAAAGATAAGCTTAGGGTTTAATAAGTAGGGACAAAGGTTAGCTTAGCCTAGGTTTTTATTGAGTTTTAGTCTCTTAACAACCTTAACACAGTAACACCTTTAGAGATAGCTACAAACCACACTATAGAGATCTCAGACAACATGTAAAATGATAAGGCATGAGTATGAACTATAACATAGGCTTATAAAAACATTATAGTGGCATTTAGGTCTAAAGATTTATATAATATTTAAACCAAAAATGGTTTAAGGACATGTAAACAAAAAAAAACACAGGATATAGAATATGATAATAGATATAACATGACTCTATGACACAAGAATATCCAATACAGAAAGACACAAAGACATTTAGGATGCGACGAAACAATTAGGACATGAAGGGCATGAAGGACATTTACAACTATATACCTTTGCATATGTCACAACTGCACTAAGATCAAATGAAGTCCATGTCACTGTCAGAGTCTTGCAAAAGACCATGCCACTGTAAATGGAGATCCTAAAATTATACCACCAAACACTATATCATTATGCCAACCACTGTCTAAAAAACATGATGCCACCGTATACCATTGAAATGAGCACCAGAGCCAAACCAATGAGCACTAGCTAGAAACATCAAATGCCTCCAATGATATAACAAACACCTTTTGTCAAGTCATCATATGACACCATCAAACACCTTTTGACATCAATGCAAAGACAACAAACAAGGCCATTGCAACAAACTTCCAATCAGGAAAGGCTAAAACAAAGAAGGAGAAGACTTGCATTGAAGATCCTAAGAAGAAAACCTACAGAGTTACAAAAGAAGATGAATTCACTCCTATCCAAAGACAAAGGAAGAATATGAAGAAAAAATTTAGAGATCATCCACCTACAAGGAAACCAGCTCACATCAGGTATTCTCAAGGTTTCAATGGCAATTGTTTTACTTGCAATAAGTTTGGACACAAATCTATTGATTACAGGAGTAGGATAAATCAAAATGCTCTAAGATGTTACACTTGCAATAAAGTTGGTCATAAAGCTGTTGAATGTAGAAGTAAGATAAATAAGAATTTAGTTAGATGTTATGTCTACAATAAGATGGGACATAAGGCTAATGTGTGTAGAAGTAAAATGCCAAGGAACAACAGGGATAATGCTCAATCCTTTTATGGATAATGTTATACTTGTAATAAGTTTGTCCACAAAGCAGCTAACTATAGATGAAAGGCTAGGATAAATGGAAATGCTCAGCAAATAAAGTGTACCTATCATGAGTGCAAACAAACAAGGCACTATGGAAAGAATGTAAGGCCAGTTTCCCAAAAGAAAGTTGATATTTCTCAGAAAAGGATGGAAATGAACAAAGTATGGAAGAAGAGGGATGTATGTGATGTTTTTGGACCTTTTCCTGGTGCAGATGGATCCTCTAGCAACTAAGAGATGAAGTATTGGTTCAATGGGAGTTACAAATGCAAAAATTTTCAAACCTTGAATAAGCAAGATGCTGAATTTCTCAACATGTTGTCTAATGTTGATACATGCATACTAAGATAATGATTTAAATAAGTTTGATCAAGATTCTAGAGAAAAATCTCTAAATGTAGTCGTTTGCGTAAGTCTCTAGGATTTACAGTGATAAGGGCATCTACCAAAAGGATACATGGACTCAGGGGGACTTGTTACTGTAAATCCTTCACCTCCCCTTCATGATGCTGAAAGAATTCAGCATGTAGATGAGTTTGACAAAAATCTCAGAGCAATTGACTAGCTTGTGGAGGATTGCTGAGTAATTGTTGGCTTATGTACAAGAAAAGGGCAATCTAGGGCAAAACTATGAAGGCAATTAATGTGGAAGGAAATTGGTTGGTGAGAGATGTATATATGCAATATTTGATCATTCTCACCCTCATTTAAATGAAATCAAGCAAGTTGAAGAGATTGACAAAAAACGAAGGATTCTCAACAAAGTGTTGAAGCAAACCCTACTCTCCGCATCTACAGGTATTTTCTGATTTCTTTGGTTAAAACCTTGGTTCTTGAAGCTATTAAGATGGCTACATCCTTTTCTCCGCAATTGATCAACGTTACTGATGAACCCCAACCAAAATTCAGAAACACCCTTATAAGGCAATGGAAATTGATAGTAGCGAAGCATTATCTAATGTTCCTACATTTGTGGTATACACAAAAGATGTCAGAATATATATTCATGCAAAATTGGAGGAGATTGACCATGGCAAATTGGAAACCCTAAGGCATGGACTATTAGATGATGATGATATACATTACAAAACTAAGTATGCCAACATTGAAGCAAGATGGTTAGATGTTTGGAAAGACTTCCCATATTTCTAAAATGAGCATGACTGGGTTAGGTATATCCTTAGTAGAATTCATGATGAATTCATATACCTTGACAAACCTTATCAAATAATGAAAGAAGCTATTAGGGTTGTAACATGACTATGCTCCACTAGAACCATACCGCCGTTGAAATCAATCAAGAATGAAAAGGTCATTGAATTAACTAGTGCCAAATTTAACAAAAGGGCTTTAACCATTGATGATATGATTGATCCTAGTGTAAGATATGCAACAATGGGAATTGCATACAAAGTGTACTACTCCAACAGAGAGGGATCTGCAACTACTATAGCCATATATACTACCTGTCAAATGGATAAAGAGGGTAAGGATTTTGATTTGTGTGAAGTGATGAAAGATCAACTATTAGAGAATTTGAGAAAAACAAATGAGACATGACACAACTTTAAGTATGGTTCATTGATCATTTGTTTGGCATTCTATTTCATGAATGAGTTACTGAGATTCAAAGGAAAGATATGGCAACAAGATAGGCTAGTAGCAACGCAGATCAAAGAATACATAAGAAACTTTGACTCAAAAAGCTATAAAACTATATTTTAGGGATTCTTCAAGAATTTTCAAACTGAAATGCATAAAAGAGAGAATCTCCTTTGATTTGGTCAGGAAATACAAAGATGACATAACATTTCTTGTGGAAAAGGATTGTTGTTATATGGTAGTAGTTGAGTCGAGGACTTCATGAATTCCCAAACTTCCATATGCATTACTTGATGAAGAAGTTAAGGCCTATGCTAGGATTTTGTTAAGTATGCCTAAGATCCTAAAGGTGAAAGATTTGGAACTTGTGAAGAAATTCAGGACAAAATATGCAAGAAAAGGGCTAAAGAAGAGGTAGAGAAGAATAAAGGAAAGTTATTCAAAAAGGTGAGTATCCCACCTGGAGGCTTCACTGCTCAGAACACTACTGAATATGCTATGCCTCTTACTTGTGAGCATCCAACATCAAGAAAATAAAGTAGATCTACTTCTCAATCAATTGCTAGTATACTGCAACCCACTCCTACTAGACAGACTTAAGTCTTTGAAGGTCAAACACCAATGAAATCCAAGGGAAAACAATTAAAGAAGGAAATTGTTGTGGAAGAGATTGAGAGTGATAAAGAAGAAGAGGCGATTTCAAAGAAATAGGAAAAGGAAAAGAAGAAAAAGGAACCCAGGGTCAAGGTGAAGGCCAAAAGAAATAAGAAATAAGATATAGAAGCAAGTGAAGAAGATGAAGAAAAGGAGCCAACTCCTCCTCTCAAGAAGAAAAAGAAAAATGCTAGATATTGTCTATAATGCTATTATTTAACACAATTTATTTAATGAAACTGTGGTACTCTTCCTGGAATCTACTTCTGAGGATCAAATCATCATTGAAAAAGTTGTTGTTATGTACATGATGAGATATAATAAGTCTCTAGATGAGATCTTGTCTAGAGCATTGAAAAGCCTATAGAATGCCCTAAGAAGGGATAGAGAAGAAGCTATAGCCTAGATGAAAAACTCAAACAAGATGCCTTGGATAAAGCTGGGGCTTCTCTTTCAAAAGAAGAAAAAGAGAGATTAGTTCAGAGGCAAGCACAAGAGAGAAAAAAACATAGAGTAGACACTCTCATGCAGAACAAAAAGGAAGACATTGGAAAAATCACAAAAGAAACTAAAGAAATAACTCTTAAAGTGCTTTATATTTAGTAATGCTTAAGGAGCTATGCTAGGGTTTTTAGGTTTTCTAGGGTTTTGATAGTCTGCTTTTTGTGTGCTGGTTGGGGATGGAGGGTGCTGTAGCTGACAGTACCTCTAGTCCCCTACCCGTTTTAGACTCTGACAGGCCTCCAAACTAGAAACATGTTCTGACAGGACAGATGGACTCTCCTCAGGATGGACAGACAATGGTCTGTCACCAAAAGGAGACAGCGAAAGGGTCTTCCCTCGTGGTTCCTGACAATCTAGTGGATACGATTTTTGCTTCTATGGATCTTGCTCTGGTTGGCAAGTTCTTCTCTCTCCGACCTAGCATTGAGATGGTTCACAAATGGGTCTCCAATCATTGGCGTGTTAAAGGTAGTGTGACTATTGTTGGTATGGCGCAAGGGCTCTTCCCATTTTGCTTCACCAACAAAGAAGACATGTTGGCTATTTTATCTGGTGGACCATGGCTTTATGGTACCCATTCGCTTTCTTTGGAATATTGGAAACCAGGGTTTTACCCTGGTGCTGATCTTAATAAAACTACCCCGGTATGGGTTCATTTGCCTAGTTTTCCCCTAGAATACTAGGATGAAACTATTTTTAGTTCCATTGCTAATACTTTTGGTCATTTTGTTACCCTTGATAACTCCACACACACCAAATCTCGCTTTGTTTATACAAGATTCTATGTAAATGTGGAAATCAATAAGACTTTGCCCATGTTCATTGACATTAGCTCTAAATATGGAGTCTGGAGGTAGTCCATCACTTATGAGAATTCCACGACTTATTGTCAGAAATGTAAGAAGAAAGGACATCTCATTTCACATTGTAAGTTCAAGAAAGCTAAGGAAAATACTAATAAGGAATCTGATGTGGATAACATAAATAAGGAGGATACCAATGCTAATGAATCTAATCATTCTGGTAATGGGAATGCACAGGAAGAAACTGCTTTAGTTGCTTCACAGGTTTCCTAGCGGGTTAGGGATGTTGAGGAATAGAACCTCCCTCTTCATGGGGTTCCAAACTTGGAAGATGACGAGATTCTGAATCAAGTTAAGGAAATCTAGTTCGAGAATAAGGAGGATACCAGTGCTAAGGAGAATGCACATGAAGAAACTGTGTTTGATATTTCACAGGATTCCAAGCTGGTTAGGGATCTTGAGGAATAGATCCTTTATCCAAACTTAGAAGATGGGGAGATTCTGAATCAAGTTAAGGAAACCCAGTTAAAGATTGGTAACTTTGAAGAGGTTCAAGTTGAAGCTGACAAAGTTAAGAAGACATAGATGGGATGTTTCAAAGAGAAGGAGAATGATAAATGTTCCTCTCTTTGCAATCTAGTGACTCAAGTTTGTGTGCATCAGTCTACTAAGATTGACTCTATTCAAGGAGCTAGAGTGTAGTCAAATGACAATATGCATTCTACAACTCAGGAAATGTCTTTCTCTTCCCCAGGGAAACTCATTTTGGGTTCTCTCAAAGGAGGGTTATTTCTTCCTTCTCCAAGACAACGATTTGATCCGCTTCTTGTTTCTTCTGGAGCAGCTAGTGCTTCCCTAAGTGACCATGAGGAGTAGACATCTCAGAAGAAAAAAGTTCATAAATCAAAAAAGACTACTAATGTGGGGTTGGATCATGTGAAGGGTAGACCTACACTGAGAGAAACTAGACAAAGAGCAGCAGCTAGGGAGATTGCCAGTGGTAAGTAAAAGACACTGGAAAACTCCAAAAAGATTTTTAAATGAAGATTCTTTCATGGAATATGAGGGGCCTTAATAACCCCTCAAAACAATTTGATGTCAAAAACTGTATTTTTGACCACAAGGTGGATATTCTCTTACTTCAGGAAGTTCAAATGCCTGAAGAGAATTTTAAATTGATTGCTGATAGGATTTGGCCTAATGCTTCCTTTTGCATAAGCCCTATTGTTGGTGCCTCTAGGGGAATAGTGACTATGGGGAATGCTTCTAGAATCTGTGGTAAACTTTCTTTTTTGAACAAACACTATTTGGTGATTGATTTTTCTTTGCCTTCCTTTAGATGGAGTCTGGTCAATGTTTATGCCCCTAATACTAGGGTGCCAAGGAAGAATCTTTGGGAGGAATTGGCTAACCAACTTGATTCTCGTCTTGATTCTTATTGGATGTTGATGGGGGATTTTAATACCCCTCTATATCCTTTTGAAAAGTTTGGGAGAATTTTTGACTACTTTGATAGTATGTTAGACTTTGATGATTTTATAAACTCCTTTGGGCTTTTTGACATTGATTTGATGAATCAAAATTTTACCTGGACTAATAGGAGGAAAGGGGACCAAATGATTCAATTGAAGTTGGATAGATTTCTTATTTCCAACAATTGGCTAAATTTTTAAAAGATTCTTTCATGGAATATGAGGGGCCTTAATAACCCCTCAAAATAATTTGAGGTCAAAAACTATATTTTTGACCACAAGGTGGATATTCTCTTACTTTAGGAAGTTAAAATGCCTAAAGAGAATTTTAAATTGATTGCTAATAGGATCTGGCCTAATGTTTCCTTTTGCATAAGCCCTGTTGTTGGTGCCTCTGGGGGAATAGTGATTATGTGGAATGCTTCTAGAATCTGTGGTAAACTTTCTTTTTGGAACAAACACTGTTTGGTGATTGATTTTTCTTTGCCTTCCTTTAGATGGAGTCTGGTCAATGTTTATGCCCCTAATACTAGGGTTCTAAGGAAGAATCTTTGGGACGAATTGGCTAACCAACTTGATTCTTGTCTTGATTCTTATTGGATGTTGGCGGGGGATTTTAATACCCCTCTCTATCCTTCTGAAAAGTCTAGGGGAATTTTGGACTACTCTGATAGTATGTTGGAATTTGTTGATTTTATAAACTCCTTTGGGCTTTTTGAAATTAATTTGATGAATCAAAATTTTCCCTAGACTAATAGGAGGAAAGGGGACCAAATAATTCAATTGAAGTTGGACATATTTCTTATTTCCAATAATTGGCCAAATTTTGTCTCTTAAATTGGTTGCTTTGTCTAGGACTATTTTTTATCATAATCCCATCATTATGGACTGGGATAATCAGAAGAGGAAAGGCCCATTTCCCCTTAGATTTGAGGCTATCTGGATTAAACATCATGATTTTAGAAATCTTCTTTCTAATTGGTGGCAACTTCCAGTTTTGGGTACTCCCATGTTTAGACTCTTTAAAAGGTTGATGCATGTTAAGAGAGAAGTTTTTGGGTGGAATAAATATAGTTTTGGCAATGTCTTTTCCCAGAAAAAGATCTTGTTTGAGAAGCTAGCTGATATCTATTGATGGCTTTTTTAGCACACAACAATACAGGTGTGATTGCTGGTTTCACACCTCTCTTGAAAAGTATCCTACCCTATGTAAGACTACTCCAAGGTTTCTACAGCTAGGTCTTAGCTTGCATGGAATAACTTCAGTGGAATGTCTAGTTGTGCCAATAAGGGGGTCTTACATGAAATGTAGGGTTTATGGAAGATGGCAGCAATGTATATGCAGAAACCCTAGTGGTTCAGACCGTAAAGTCTAAAATTTTCTAGTAGATGGGCAATGAAATGCTGCTTATAACCTAACCTAACAAACTTGATATAAATAAAATGCAAAAGGAAAAGGAGAGAGAGAAGGGTTAAGAGATCCTAAGTGACAGTCACAACAGGGTAAAATGCTGCAGATAGACAAATACTTTCAATAAACCATTCCATGTTTCACCAGGATAGGAAACCCACAATGTTGCAAGAAATGATGCAATCTTCAAAGGATCCTTATGATTTTTAAATTGGATTCACTCATTAAACACCCAGACAATGGCGCAACTTAACTAGTGGAATGCAACCGAACTATATTCAATGACAAGGCCTAGGCTAACTATACACAACAACTTACCATCAGCAAGTATTAATAGTATGGACCAAAGCATTCATCAGATATCTTAACATTTACCCATCATTACAAAAGCACAACTAATTAAATTTAGATTGATATGAACCATGAAAACCAAAATGAGACAACACATAAACACAAATTCCCAGCAACCTACAAAACTTACTTTGTATTGACTATATTTTGGCAAAGTCTCAACAATCCACTATCAAATCTTACTTGTTACAATGAGAGAATGGTGGCCCTTTTATAGACAAGGCACCATACCGAGTTTTTCAATGGATGGTGAAGATGAACTCGACACCAACGGTCCAGATTACATGACATTTAATAAGATACATCAGTTAGTTACATTTTTAGATTTGCATTTGTCCTTTAGGAAAAAGACAAAATACAGCTTGCAAATACATTGAATCTAGACAAAATGGATACGCATTTGGTTGTACATGATGAAAAGTTAATTTTCAAGGCCTAATAAAGCCAAAATAGAGTCACATGACACTTAAAAACTTGAGCTAATGTGAATTCATGGGATTCCAAGTGTTGAATAGACCAAGATGAGTATGTGGCCCTTTACTAGTGAAGATATATCCAACTGGATGCTTGTTGGACTGATTCTTGATGACTGGACTACCGGAACAACTATAGGTATGTCTTGGACATTGGACTGGATCTACAAGAACTAGCATGAAAGAAGCATGATCTTCAATGTCTTCCAGCTCCTAAGACTCATCTTTATCATCTTGGACATTATACCAATCTTCTCTTATAGGTGCAGCAAGAATTTGGTTGATAGAATGTCAATTCTGCAACTCTGGGTCAGCAAGGTACCTTTGTGTGTTCATCCTTCCAAGATGGCTTCAATTGGCTCTTTTGTCCTCCAAGACCTGCAATTCACCATGAAAGGCATCAATTCCATCTTAAACAAGTTATTTTCCATCATTTTGAATCAAAATATGTCCATTTGCAGTTATGGATCAGTCGAAAACAACCCATTGTCAATGTCACTTTCTCTATGAACAACCTCTTAAATCTAGCGATTTTTACATGATTTTTTGCTTTTTTTTTACCATTTTCAAGTACCCATTTGGCCAATATATTGAACTATGAAGTTTTTGCAGTCATTAGGATCTATTTGCAGACTTTAATTTCATGTTTTTCTAGCCTTTTCTGTAAAAACCAAGATTTTTGGGGGTTACCGACCTTTATGTGCAGTGGCATTAATTGTCATAAAACATGCCAAAAATCTACACAAACTTGGTAAAATGTTCATCATGATGTGACAAATAGATATGTAATTCAAATCCATTAAGAAAATCTAATTTGCCCCTTGAAAAACTTAATTTTTGGCCTAAAATACCAAAAAATGTTGATTTTGGGGGTCACTAACTTAGCGTTGATTTTGCATCCAACTGACCTAGCGGGGATTTTGAGTCCATTCAACCTTAGTGTGGATTTTGGGTTCATCTAATATTAGAGTAGATTTTGGGTTCATTCAACCTTAGCGCGGATTTTGGGTCCGACTGACTAAAATGATGCTTCATGAGGTCAATCGGTTTCATTTTTAGCACAGGTCCGTTGGGTTTGTTTCTAGCGCAAAGTTTGTTGGCGAGGTTTTTCAAAGTGACCGACTTGCATGAGTTTTAGTACCAACCGACTTGCATGACTTAAGTCGGTGGAAGGCCATTTCAGCGCAAGTCAGTAGAAGACAATTTTAGCGCAAAGGTCGGTAGAAGGCAATTTTAACGCAAAGGTCGGTTTGGGTCATTTTTAGCCCCAGATTTGGAAAGGTCTAGGATGAAAGTATATTTAAAAATATATTTAAGCATAAGTTTAAATATTTTTAAATATACTTTCAGGATATTTGAGATAGGTTCCAGATCCATAGGATTTCACATGCAGATTCTAGAATTTTGAGGTTCCACCAGATTTCAGACTTAGCCAAATCAAGGCTTCAGAACCATGTATCAAGGTGAAAGCATATGGACCCCTTAGTGAAATCTACTAGAATTTGACAGGATTTTGCAACTCTAAGACCTAGAAACTAAGAATTTCAACTTGACACATCCTGTAGTAGCTGTATATGCCTAAAAATGACACAACTCTGTCTAAATAAATATTCTTAATATTTATTCCCTTCTTTATTCCTCTATCGATAAATAAATAAATAAATTTATTTATTCAATTCACATTCCTCTAAATTAATTAAATATCAAAATATTTAATTATCTCTTCTAAAGTCAAAATTAAATAAAATCCTTTATTTAATTAAATTATTCAAAACAATTAGATAATTCTTAATTATTTAATTAAGTCAAATTCATTCTTCCAAATTTGAATAAATAAATCAAAATTTATTTAAATCCTCTCAATCTCTAAAAATAAAATACAATCAAATATTTTATTTATTCTTCCAAATCATGCACAACAATTAAATAAATTTATTTATTTAATTTATTTTCTAATTCTTCAAATATCTTCCAAATCTTCTAAAAATAAGTCTTTTTCTTCATGCACACACAATTAAATAATTTATTATTTAATTACTCTCAAATCATGCAAAAGCAAATCTCAAGTTGAGTTAACTGATTCAATCAACCTTGTTTTATCAATACCTCTTAAATTAGAAAAAAACTTTCTAATTTATGAAAAGCATGTCCTATCTTTAGAAAAGAAAGTAGTTAACTCAAATAAAATAACTTTTGTGTGACACTTGTTTTCTTCTTATTCGCGCACATTCCTCAACCATTCTATACTGTTGATCTTCTTGTTCTTTCTATAACGTTGATCTTATTTCTCTTGAGTGTATAAGTACAACTTCATTCTTCCATTTCATTCATTCAAGCTTTAAGTATCGTTACTCTGCAAGAATTACAGCGCGCCTTTGACACCAATTCCTTCATTACTTGTGATCACACTCGTTACTACGCACTACTATCATCGTTGTGAAGCTCATCTTCATGGCGAAACTATCATAGCCGTTCCCATTTAACAATCTTGGAATCATAGCAAGGAAGTGCACCTTATGAGGGCCATATTCATAGACAAGATCATTTGTGATAGGCGATCAATGGAAGCTTTGAATTAAAGAAGGTTTGCTTTGTTGTTGTTCATTGTTTATTGAATCTCTTTTGTTCACCATTTCATTGAGTTTTGGGTATCTTGATATTTGATATTATTGATTATTCATTTGAATCCAATTTTTCCATAACATTTTTGGCGCCCACCGTGGGGCCTAGCCCCAAATTTAACCCAAAAACTAATTTTTTATGTTTTAGAAAGTCGTACACAGGAGGAAATCGCGCATCTGACACATCCTAACACGCATATACTGTCTGTTATGGTGCATTCATTCCTGCAACGCATATAGCTTATGTTCTGACACATATACTGATTGTTCCAGTGCATACATCATTTCAATGCATACAGTCTCTGTCATGACACATTTACCCTCTGACATGATGCACATATCAAATCAACGCATATACACTATTTTCCAGCACTTTTGACCTCTGTCTTAGTGCATATGTACTACGGTGCTTCTATTCTTTGTTTCTGCGCATTCAGTCTATGAAGTAGCACATTTGTTTTAGGCAGTGATTTTTAGGGTTTCCTTGACGTCTTGTTGCAGGAACTCTCTTGATCTGTTTTACAGGCTAGGTACTGGTTTAGAATCATATAGTTGCACATGTTAACTCACACTTCGATTTCTAAACAAGAAAGTAAATGGATGCTCATGCAAATCTCACATAGTTTTAACTAGGAAAGTAATAATTGAATCATTGTTATCTTGCATATCATTGAATCATTGCTATATTGCTATCTTTTCAAAGTTAACAAACTCGTGCTACTTGGATAAAATTAAACTCATCATTGCTATCTGGGTAAAAATTGAACCATTGCTATCTCGACCATCACTTCAAAGTTAACAAACTCGTGCTACGTAGAAAAAATTAAACTCATCATTGCTATCTGGGTAAAACTGAACCATTGCTATCTCGATTATCACTTCAAAGTTAACAATTCGTGTTATTTAGGATAAAATTGAACTCATCATTGCTATCTTGGTAAAACCGGACCATTGCTATCTTGTTATCACTTCAAAGTTAACAAAATTCTATGCTTGCCCAAGTAGATAGCTCATCTAGTTTTTCTCATTTTAACTAGGGGAAAAGAACCATTGTATTCTGTGTTTTGGGAATGATACCAGGCCTATGCTCTCCCCTATCTTGGGTGAACAAAATGCCAGACATATCATTTTTGCATGTATTTTTCCTTTAGAGGGGCCTGCTCTTGGATATCGTTCATCCAAGTAGGAATGACCCTAAGTGGTAACAAGCTAGACACCAAGCCCTTCGAAGCCACTATAAATAAATTGTGTTTGGAGCGAAAGCTTCAAACAACGAGTGTAGTTGTGTTATACTGATAGCCAACCTCCCCCAAAACCCTCCAAGGCACAACCCTTGCAGGCTGGGAAACTCCATAACGGAGAGTAGTGCTGCCGCATGTATAACCACTCGAACAGTTACCTTCATTAAACTCCTTTGTTCTAGTGGCCAAAAACCCTTGTAATCCATTTGATGCCTAGGATTGTACTTGTTTTTCCTTTTAGTCCAAAAAGAGTCAAAAAATCACAAAAAAATAAAAAACCATAAAAATATTCTGTGTTTGTTGTGTCTTCTTGCCATAATTTCAGAAAATCAGATCAAAAAGACCTTCTTACAACCAAAGTACAAAAAACATTAGAAAATTTTCAAAAAATTGCAAAAATACTGAGAAAAACTAGAGCGGTGCATCCGTCCTCTGTTGCTATGCATTCGTGCCGACCTGCGGCGCATATGTACTGACTTGCATCACTTTTATTACCTATTACAATTCATTTGATTTTTACCAGTGTGGCACTTCTGTGCCAACTTCCCACGTATTTACCAATTTCTACAGCGCATCTATTCCAGAGCATACATGACAGTGAGCACTTGCACAATCTTTGAGGGAAAAATTTTGTCATTTCTGGATACCCATTTCAGTCTAGTTCCAAATTCTGAGATCAAGTCTTACCTTGTAGTCTTTCTTTTTTCCATCCATTTTGCGTCAAAGTCTCTCTTTCGTTGGTCTTCCCATTCACCTTCTATCAGGTCTTCCTAGTCCAAAGTCAAAGTATCCCATATTAGAGTAGCATAGTCCCCTTTTTTGTATCACTTTGGATTCAAGTAACCCTAGTAGGTCACAGAACTTCGCTAGTGGTCTTGGTACACGACTAGTCCCTATACAGTAAGACAGGTATCAAGTACCCTTACCAGTGACTATCGTCTTGTATCGGCCGCCTTACTTGGAATCATTGAATGAAAGAGTCCCTTGTCCAAATCTTTTCATAAGTATCCTATTCTCAACAGTCTCCATCGACACCTTGCCAAAATCTCTAGTTTCATCCCACCTCATCCCACGTCACCTTGCATGGTTCTTACTAGATCTCAGTAACAAAAGCAACTTGAAATGGCCGGATCATCCAACCACATCATCACCCCTCATGATAGTGATGAGGAAATCTCTCGCGAAGAGTATGAAGCAACCCTCCAAGATCGGAAGTTCCAACGCTTGCTAGAGAAAGTGCTCCATGATGACCCTCACAAGTATTTTTATCATCTTGCAAAAATGGGAATTAAGCTCCTCGCCGATTTTGATCTAAGCACAATCCAAGAAAATGTGGAGAATAATCATGAAAAAGGAAAGAAAGCCATAGACCCAAACGTAGAGGATAATCATGAAAAAGGAAAGAAAGCCATAGACCCAAGCACTCCTATAGAAGAAATGAGGAAACAGATTGAGGGTCTAAAGCAACAAATGACAGATCTCAAGACAGGTACAAACACTAAAACCTACTCCTTGGAAGATATTGCACTGTACCCCTTTGATAAAAGTTTGAACATGACACCATTTCCCTTTCGATTTGAGGTTCCTAAGTTTGACAAATACAAAGGGAAAGGGGACCCTAGAGATCACATTAGGGAATTCAATGCAGCATGCATGGAAGTAGCTCACAATGAGACTTACTTAATGAGACTATTCCCTAGATCTCTAGGTAGTCAAGCCATGGAGTGGTTCTCATGGCTTCCACCAGGCATCAAAACTTTTGATGAGTTAGTCAACAAATTCATCATGCACTTCTCTTACAATATCGAACATGAAGTCTCCATGCTAGACCTATGCAACACCAAACAAAAGAGTGGCGAATCATTCGCCTCTTTCCTACAAAGCTGGAGGCAACTAGCAAGTAAATGTTCATATGATGTACCAAAGAAGCAATTAATGGAGATGTTTGTCCATAACCTCAACTCTGATCTTAGCTATCAAATACAAATCCAATGCCCTACTTAATTTTCAAAGCTCATTGAGATGGGATTGTTCATCGAGAAAGCTATGATCACCAAGGGGCAAATCAAGTTATACAAGGACACACCTACCTCCAACTACACGACTGACAAATCAAAGTTTTGGACTAAAAACAAAAATGGAGTAGTTGATGCCAAGGTGGCGGATCCCAAGCAACAATCGATATTTACTCTCAAAGGAGAGGTAAGCAATGTTACACCCAATAAAACATTCTCTCGAGAGCTAAGACCATGGTTCAACTCGAATCCAAGGTGAAAGTTCACACCGCTGGGTGAGTCCCAAGAATCCACATTAAGGAAGCTATTGGCCAACAATGAAATCTCTCTACCACCAACAAGTGATTACGAACCTCAAATCAAACCTCACTATTGGAAAGACACTGACTATTGTGAGTATCATAGAGGAAGAGGACATACAACCAACAATTGTATCCATCTAAAACATGTTATTCAAGATGTGCTTGATCAAAATCAAGGAGGCACCCAACAACATACCTCTAATGAGACACATGTGGCTTACAGGGATCCACTTCTCAATCATGACAGGCCGTACAACAACAATAACAACAACAACAACGACGACGACGACAACAACAACAACAACAACCGCAACAGGTAAAATCAGAATAGTGGGAATAGTAATGCCAACTACGCAAGTGTGCCATTCGACTATACCATCAATTGCATATCAGAGCATGTCCCACAAATCAATGTGGTCACGCCCAACCAACAATCAAAGCCTAAACTAAATGATTGCAGTATCATTACCCACAGTGGTAAAGTCACGCTGAATACCGTCCCTCCAAGGTCATCACCTTCTCAGTCCAACTTCCATCAGTATAGTGTCATAGACCAACTTTGGAAGACTTCGGCCCACATTTCTATCTTAGAGTTGTTGTGTCTATCTCCTTCCCACAAGGAGATTCTCAATAAAGCCTTAGTTGAAACCACTGTCCCCACTAACTTGGCCCAAGAGAAGTTTCAAGCCATGGTAGGTAATCTAACCTCCTCAAGTACCATATCATTTACCGAACAAGATGACCTCTCAATGTCTCAACCTCATAACACCCCTTTGCATATCGTCACCTTCATCCACAAGCACCGCATCAAGAGGGTTCTCATTGCTGGGGGAGCTGGTTTAAATATTTGCACGTTAAAGCTAGTCCTTAAATTGGGGTTCTCTAAAAATGCCGTTGATCCAAGAAAGAAAATTACTATCAAAGCCTATGATGAAGAGGAGAGAACTACCAAAGGAATAGTGGTATTACCCATACAAGTGGGACCGGTGATAAAAAGATGTGTGCCAAGTCCTAGATAGGGAGCTCACCTATAATATTCTCCTAGGTAGACCATGGATTCATGTCATGAAAGTTGTTCCCTCTACTTATCACCAATGCATTAAATTCCCGCATAATGGCAAGCAAGTCATCATCCAAGGAGACCCTGACCCCTTTCAACATTGCAAGTCTGTCCTTTCAAAACTCGATTGCATCATACCAAACAATAGAGCATCTACCTCCCCTACCCCACAGCATGATTCTACCTCTAAAGCTTCCTCGTCTAAGCCCAAAGAGTAGAAAATTACCATCAAAGAAAAAGGAGTAGGGGAATACTCCATTGAGCACAGCCTCAATCTAGCCAAAATGCCTTTATCTCCTAGATCCTTTGGGCAACCCAAGCATTTTCCAAAGCCATATGCTCCTCCTATACGTCCCACAACTCCCTTTGTAAAATGGGGGACCCTATAAGATGAGACAAAGGAAAGAGATATCCTACAATGGCTTTATACTGAAGAAGAAGAGAGCACACAACAGGAACCACCTAGGCTCCCAACGAAAATCTATGGGCGAGGTGAATCTATCCTACATATAATGGGTTATGAAGGACAAGGCCCCATCGGCCTAAGAAAAGAAGTAATCATAGAACCCATTCAACCTTCTTCATCCTCATTGGCTAGAAATACAAAGGGTCTAGGATATAAGGATAAGGGCAAAGCTAAAGAAAATTCTTGTCTAGTGGAAATGATACATACACTTCAAGTGGACAGTGACACAAATTGCAATGAATATGAGTGGGATGAGCTGATAGAGTATTCCTACAATGACAAAGAGGTCGATACCATTCAAACTTATAGCCCCTACCGTGAGGGACAAACGCTACCGAATAGACCGTTAGAGTGTGATTTGCCTATCCCTGAGAATACAACTTTCGAGGAAGGTTCGAGTTCTATCGCAATAAACAACTTGGAGGAAAGTATCATCCCGAACACTCTCCCTCCCAATACTCCTAGTATATACATTCAAACTATCAACAAATTAGATCTATCCTCTGACTCCCTCCCCCTTGTGCATCCCAAACTTATTGACTGGGATCTACGAGGAATCCCACAACTATATATGTTCCAAAATGATGATGCCTATATTGACTATATGGAGCTTAGGGACCACCTACCCAAAGGAGATCATAAAGCTGGTTTCACTATTGAACTTAATACCGTGGCTTATTTCAGAGAGGGTGCCAAGCCTTCCAGTTGTAAAAATATCAAAATAAAGCATCCGAAGGTGAAAACCCAACTGTGGCACTTGACGATGAAAGGCTTGACACTCTCCCCAATGACATGCACCAGGAGAAGTCTCAGATTGTTGTGGAACCCATAGAGCTGCTTAACATTGGAATAGAGGAACAACCTATGATCATTCACTTTGCTAAATCTCTAACCCCACTAGAGAAAACTAAGTTTGTACCATTCTTCAAAAGAAAGCAAGTCAATTTTGCTTGGTCATACACATATATGCTGGGGTTAGATCCAGATTTGATTCTACACCATCTTCTATTAGATCCAGGAGTGAAACTAGTGAAACAAAAGCTTAGAAAGATGCATCCACACATAGCACTATTGTAAAAGAAGAACTCAAGAAACTACTGGATGTAGGGTTCGTCAGAGCTATAAACTATCCAGAATGGGTCTCCAACATAGTACTAGTGTCCAAACCTGATGGCTGAGTCAGACTCTGCAATGACTTTAGAGATCTAAACAAAGCTTGCCGCAAGGATGATTTTCCGTTGCCAAATATAGATATCATAGTTGACTTAACAGTAGGGCATACCATGTTATCTCTCATGGATGGCTTCTCATGATATAATCAGATTAGGGTAGCACTAGGAGACCAGCATAAGATAGCTTTTACTTGTCCATGGGGCACTTTCTGTTGGAATGTCATACCATTTGGGCTAAAGAACGCAGGAGCCACATATTAACGTGCTATGACCACCATATTTCATGATATGATGCATGTCACAATGGAAGACTATGTCGATGATATCCTCGCAAAGTCACTCACAAGAGAATCACACCTGGATGTGTTAGAGAAAGTCTTTCAGAGATTAGAGCAATTCAAAGTCAGGTTGAACCCAAAGAAATGTGTGTTTGGAGTCACCTTAGGCAAACTCCTAGGTTTTATTGTATCAGCAAATGGAATAGAGGTGGACCCCACCAAAGTCAAGGCCATTATGGACATGCCACCACCCAAGACTCTTATTCAACTAAGATCTCTACAAGGCAAGCTACAAGCAATCTGTAGATTCATATCACAACTGGCAGACAAGTGTCAACCATTCAGTCATCTCCTGCACAAGAACATTCCATTCAGATGGGATGAGAAATGTGAAGAGGCATTCAACAAACTGAAAGAGTGTCTTATGAATCCACCTATTCTCATGCCTCCTATCTAAGGGAAACCATTGATACTCTACATATCTGCTACACCTACAGCTCTTGGGGCTCTTCTAGCACAACAAGATTATGAAAACAAAGAAAGAGTCTCTACTATATCAGTCGCACATTGGTGGGCTATGAGTTGTAATACTCTCAGATAGAAAGATCATGTCTTGCGGTAGTTTTTGCTTCCCAAAAACTTTGACATTATATGCTTGCACAACAGTCAAACTTATTGCAAAAATAGATCCACTGAAATACCTACTAAGTAAAGCAGCTCTAACAGGTCACCTAGCCAAATGAGTAATGCTCCTAAGTGAACACGACATTGAGTATGTAGATAGAAAGGCTATCAAAGGGCAAGTCATTGTTGATCAGTTAGCAGATGAACCACTACAGGACACCACACCAATGCAATTTAAATTTCCAGATGAATCCTTATTCAATATATCAACACATTTCAGGAAACTTTACTTTGATGGGTCCTACACAAACCATGGATCAGGGGCAGGAATCTTGTTTGTAACTCCTCATGGCAACACCATACCGAAGTCCTACCATCCATTATTTCCATGTACCAATAACATAGTAGAATATGAAGCCTTATTTATTGGTCTCAAAATGGCAACAGAGTGGAAAATCAAAGAGCTACATGTCTATGGTGATTCTCAACTAGTGATAAATTAGGTCAATGATGATTACCAAACCAAAGATGAAAAGCTTGTCCCATACAAGCAGATGGTCGAAGACTTTAAGGAATACTCTGTGATCATCTCTTTTGAGTACATACCTCAGATTGAGAACAAAGAAGCATATGCCATGGCGACCATTGCCTCTCTTCTCGAGATACCAGAGAATGAGTCACGGTACGAGTTCTTAGTGGAAACAATTCAGTAGCTAGCTCATGATCTTCCTGAGACCCATTCCATATACCTATTATTTGGATCTGATTCACCTTGGTATGGTAAGGTTTACACTTACCTCAAGGACAACACCCTCCCACTTGACTTATCTTTAAACCAACGACAAACCTTTATATGCCAAACCTCTCGTTATACCATTATTGCCGACACCTATATTGACGTGGTGTAGATGGTACTTTACTTCGTTGTTTAGAACGAGAAGAATCCCAAACCGCCAAGACGTACACGAAGGGATCTGTGGAACACACTCTAGCGGTCCTTCCTTAGCTAAGAAACTCATGCGTTTGGGTTATTATTGGTCGAACATGGAAACAGATTCATACCAATTTGTGAAGAAGTGCAAGCAGTGCCAAATACATGGGAACCTGATACATGCACCAGCTCAAGAGTTAAGAACTTTAACTACACCTTGGCCCTTTTGCCAATGGGGACTTGACCTTGTGGGAAAGATCCATCCACCCTCATCCAACGACCATAAATTCATCATAACCGCCACTGAGTACTTTACCAAGTGGATTGAAGCTGTTCCCCTCACCACTGTCACAGGTAAACAAATCTCCTCATTTATCCTGAATTACCTCATCTGCAGATACAGAATTTCGTCATCCATTATCACAGATAACGAAAGACCCTTTAAAAACTAGGATGTCCAAGAACTCTGTGACCGATTCAAAATCCAACACCGTTTCTCCACACCCTATTACCCCCAAGGCAATGGTCAAGCTAAAGCATCCAACAAGACCATCTTAAAACTCCTCAAGAAGACAGTCAACGATGTTGGCCGTGATTGGCACATCCAACTCAATCCCGCTCTGTGGGCCTACAGAACCAGTATACGCACTCCCACAGGTGCCACCCCTTATGCCCTTGTTTATGGCTCAGAAGCTATCCTCCCCATAGAGGTCGAGTTACCATCTCTCAGGGTGTCGTTAAAAGGTCTTATAACAGATGAAGAATACAAAGTTTCCAGATTGCAAGAACTAGAGTTGCTAGAATAAAGGAGACATAAAGCCTTTGATAATCTCAAAGCATATCAACAAATGATGTCACGAAGCTATAACCATAGAGTCCACCCAAGAATCTTTAAGGTTGAAGATCTAGTACTTAAGGAGAATCCCCGCAATCAACAGGATTGGGGAAAGAAAGGCAAGTTTGAACCCAACTGGCTTGGGCCTTATGTGATCATAGCTGCTTATGGATCAGGGGCATATTAGTTAGCAACATCATAGGGTGAGCTGTTAGATGACCCAATCAACAGCATGCATCTTCACTGGTTCTATACCTAGGAGAACCCCAATGTAAGGGGGCACAAAATACAAAAAAATAAAAAAATACAAAAAATACAAAAAAATAGAAAAGTACAAAAAAATCATCCTTTGGTGAAAACCTGGAAAATAGGCGCCTTGGATAGGTATCATGATGAAAACTTGGCAAACAGGCGTCATGTTTACTTTCTAGCTTTCGTGCAAATAAAAGCAAGTGGTGAAAACCTGGTAAATAGGCGTTACTTGTGATAAACTGCTTCCTCCATCTTTAGGAAACCAATCACCTTGTGTCCATCCTTTCTCGTGTCCCATTTGACCCATAGCTGTTCCATAATAAAAACCTAACGATAACCTATCATGGCTTGATACTCTATCTCTTTGTTGCCTTGTCAACCAAGGTTTTATCCCATATCCTATCCATAGTGTTAGCCTAACATAGTATCTCTCATTAGTATCCATGGTCCAAGCCCATGAACTACGTTGCCTCTGCATCATCATGTAGGCAAGGCCATTTCTCAAATGCGCCCCCGAGGCTCCATTGTCCCATCTGTCCCGTGTCTAGTCCTTCTATCTATCTGAGTTCACACCACTTTCTACCACCTAGGTCTTAGGTCCGTTAGGGTTTACCCTGAACTATATTGCCTCTGCGTCGTCACGTAGGCAAGGCCATTTAGCAATGAGCCCCCGAGGCACTAGGTTAGTCCCTTAGAGTTCGTCTGACCAATAAAGATTGTAGAATCTTCTCACCAGGCAAGCAAGCGCAAACCAAACCTGCTCTTTTCCAGAAGAAATCCTGACGCAAGACATTAACCTATCCAAGGCAAAGCAAGAAAACACCTAAGGCATTCTAAATGATTTTACCCAAATTATGGCAATAAACAAACACATCTAAATGCAAATATGTTTTGTGGATTGGAAACATGGTTAAAATACAGAGTCTTGATTAATTTTGCTATCATGCCTTTCTATGCTACTCGAGGATGTGAAAAGCTAGAGATGCTATGATGGGGGCATGATTATTTTCTTTGTTTGTTGTTTGTGGATTAAACTTTAGTAATGTGACGCCTTGTCTAATGACATGATCGGCAAAAGATCATCGAGGACATCAAAGGTCTAACATGAATGGGGGCAATCCTTGACTGTTGATACGCAAGAAGTACTCAGGTCATCTCGGTTCAATTATACCTAGATGCTTGTATTAACTTACAACATTCGAAAAAAGTACCAAAACAAATCACCCAATGATGAAATAAGCACTTCAAAATACTTGCACCATCAAAGATGTCAAAATCAAAGCATCCATCATGCATCCATTATACATCCATACATCCGTATCCCATGTAATAAAAGATCCAAACAATGCAGAGTAACAATACAAAGTCAAAGCTTGTGAATCTTTCTATTGAGTCATTCTTTCAATCAATCTTCTATCTATCATCCTGTCATCTCTGTGTCGATAGAGTACATTTGGACATCACAAAAACATAGCATATAGGTGCATATCATATCATATGAGATAGTCATTTACATGATTAAATCAGTTGCATACATAGTAATTGCATCAGGTCATCCATATACGATCATCACATAGTGTCAAAACAGAAAAAATCAAAAACATAGATGAGTGCATCACATAAATTGCATAATCATATAGATACCATTTGCACTCACATACATTAGAGACATATCAAGTAAAACATCCAAGTCTACATTAGGTCATATAGTATCACATAGCATCATATGAAAATCTGCATTAGATAACATCACATAGCATCAAGTAAACCTCCAAGTCTGCATTAGATAAACACATACATCGCATCATACAATAGAAATGCATCATTAATGCATACATATAGAGAGCATCAAAAGAGCTGCATCATCATATAAATATCATAAAATTGTGTCCAAATGTACAAAATCAGGTAGTCCATCTCTGAGTCATAATCATATACAATAAATACATCCCAAGGATGGTGATACATGTCTCAATATACAAAAAGTGGTACATAAGTGTATCCAGTTGTTTGAGCCATCAAAAAGTGTGCATATGATCCAAAATCTACTAGTCTCTACTATCCCTGCTGCTGTGGACCGCTGCTCCCAACAGTGTCTCCTCCTCCTCCTCCGCTGGCCCTAGACTACTGTGGGCCCATCACGGAGGCTCCTGACCTTGATCCGCCTGCTCTCTGGGAGGCCATGGACTGGCTCCTATAGCTCGGGGCCCTCTGACTAACTTCCACGACACCGTGGTATAAACCTCGATAATATTGTGTCTGTGCCTGCGCTCTGACAAGCTCACCCTGCACTTGCGCTAGTTGTGCCTGTGCCTGGTGCACCTGCCCAACCAAAAAATTGCTTGTCGCATCTGTCTCCAGGGCTGCCACTGCCGTATCCTTCTCTACTCGGATAACTCGTATCCATGCCTCTGCCATATCTCTCTCTTTGGTGAGCCCCGCAATAACCTCTGCATCTGTCTCTCGTTGAGCATCAATAGTCTTGAGTTGTGCCCACAGCTGCCTAACCTGTCCTCTTAGCGTAGCTATAGCCCTCTCCTAGACATCTGACTATGCTGGACCTTGGGCTGCATATGTCTGTCCCCGCCCCTATGGCTGGGGTCCCTACTGCTGTGTCACCTGCTGAGGTGGTGACATCTGTACCGGTGGTGCCTGCTATGCGACCTGTGGTGGCACTGCCTACTGAGCATGGGAAGGTCCCTCCCCAGCTCTCCTCCTCTGTCTAGGCCTGCCTCCGTCATCTCCACCACCCCCTCCCCCTCCATCATCTCCCCCATTTCTTCCACCCCCTGTCCACCTCTCCTCCTCCTCCTCCCCCTCCGGCCAACCTGGCCCTCGTCGTCTGAATCTGCCTCATCTATACGAGGCACCATCTCCCCAGGCCCTGAATATCTCAGAAATGGGTGGGCAGTGAACCAATCCTCATAATCCTGGGTCATCCCAGCGTCTGCAATCCCCCTCCTCATATCCCAAGTGACGTAAGGCGTCTGCCGAAACTCTGCTAGTGCCTCCTCGTAGGATGCCATCGGCCCCCATCTGTACCTCTCGGCATGAGTCCTCGCAAATCAAGCCTGCCCCTGTGGCATGCCCTACCTCCTCCCAAAGTGTCTCTGTATGCAGCTAACAATCTACCTCTCCAGGATAAATCGTGTCTGTCCTATCAACCACCGCGTCTAATAGTAGTAGGGTAGCTCATCCGCCTCGTCCTCCTAAGGCTCACAATCTAGATATGGTCTCTAGACAACCACATCTACTCCATCCAAAGCATGCCGCCAATACTCGAGATTCCCTAGCCTATGCTAGGAAATCACTCATGCATAGCCATAGCTATATGGCTCTCCTCTCTGTCTGTTAAAAACACAAATCGGTCTCGTGATCGCTATGTGTTCCCATAGACAAAACTATAGCAAAGACACGCTTGCAGATAGGCTCGCATCCCTGTGATATACCACCTGATGCATGTCGTGGTATAGGTGCGCTAGTACATAGACACCCCAAGCATACCGGGTGCCCTCTGTCACCATCCTCTCCATGATCTGACCCCATCTAATGGGGAACCCGTGTGATCTCCTATCGGGGCATACAACGCCTCCAATCAGTCCTGCTACAATCCATGGGAAGTAGTCGTAATAGTCATGAATATCCTGCCAAGAGATGACCTGTCTGACTAGATCGGGGTCATTGAATACTCGCCTGCACTCAGCAAGTCCCGCGTATCTCTGTGGATCATACTCCACAAGCTTTCCTTGAATAGGTAAGTGGAGAATCCTATACATGTCCTCCAAAGTAACGGTCATCTCGCCAGTAGGGAAGTGGAAGGTCTCATCCTCACTGTGGAACCTCTCCATTGCTGCAGTCAGTAACCCGCAGTTCACCTGAACCTCGGGCATGAAGCAAATGTAGTCAAGTCCCATCGCGCCGAGCACGTCTCGGTCCATCTCAGTCAACATGTATCTCTGCAACATAGGCACAAGGAACTGCTCCCTCGACTGAAGTGTATCTCGTATATCCTCCTACAAGCACGCAAAGCAGGGCATCAACCTAAAGTTGCAAGTACCATACTCAACATATCTATAGAAACATATCAACTAACTTAACATATCAAATTGATCAAAACAACACACTATAGCTCTTGACTAGATTCTTGTAATCTTAGAGATAGCTTATCGATTGACGCGTCAAACAAGACGCCAATCGATTCAATTTTGTTAAGTAAATTGCCTATCTATATGATATGTGCCATAATAGGTGGTACATGCACCATTTCCTAGCAAATGCGCCATTTCTTTACAAATGTGCCACTTCTGACAAGTGCGCTGCAAGAATCCATGCATGCGCTGTCCTATACCATATATGCATTGTCCAGTTAAAAATGCTGCTACTTACCGTAAATGCGCTGCAGATTTATGCATGCGCCGCCTAAACTCATGCATGCGCTGCTTGAGTGTATGTGTCGTTTTATATCCTACATGCGCTGCTTGAGTGTATGTGTCATTTTATATCCTACATGCGCTACAGAATTGGGTATGCACAGTTTCGCGTGGCATATGCGCCACACTGTGTTCCAGCACATTTGTCTACCTAATTTTCTCTTATCATTTATAGCTATCAAACTCGACCCTAGGGGAAATTTTTTGAGGTACATATCGGGGGTCCTACCTCTGCTGGCCGGTCGAATTGACAGACTCGCTCGAAACGATGCTCCTCGCGTGGAATGCCCATCCTCGTGATGATTGCTCTATGCTCTATGCTCTCCTAAGCTCTCAAAAGCAAATCAAACAAAGACAAGTGTGAAATGAATTATCTTGTGGACCCAGCTCCTATATATAGCATGCAAACCCTAATTTGGCTATGTGGCGACTACGACTACTTCCCGCACTCGTTTCTTCCTGTTTTCTTCCCGTTTCTCATAAACACATCCTATTTTCTTCAAATCTAACCTAGTTTCTCTTCGTCTTTGTGAGATTGTTCGTCTCACGCCTTCTGCCTTCTTCTTGTCCAATCTCCCGAGGGGGCATCCTATCGTCAAAACCTATACCAGGACAAACTGGGGCATGTATAATTATCAGACTATCTATTCTTTGAAGCAACACCGTAAACTGCATTACATCAAAGAGGGGCAAAATGTATACGCCTAAAAATGACACGACTCTATCCAAATAAATATTTTTAATATTTATTCCCTTCTTTATTCCTCTATCGATAAATAAATAAACAAATTTATTTATTCGATTCACATTCCTCTAAATTAATTAAATATCAAAATATTTAATCATCTCTTCTAAAGTTAAAATTAAATAAAATCTTTTATTTAATTAAATTCTTCAAAACAATTAGATAATTCTTAATTATTTAATTAAGTCAAATTCATTCTTCCAAATTTGAATAAATCAATCAAATTTATTTAAATCCTCTAAATTTCTAAAAATAAAATACAATCAAATATTTTATTTATTCTTCCAAATCATGCACAACAATTAAATAAATTTATTTATTTAATTTGCTTTCTAATTCTTCAAATATCTTCCAAATCTTCTAAAAATAAGTCTTTTTCTTCATGCACACACAATTAAATAATTTATTATTTAATTTCTCTCAAATCACGCAAAAGCAAATCTCAAGTTGAGTTAATTGATTCAATCAACTTTGTTTTTATCAATACCTCTTAAATTAGAAAAAAGCTTTCTAATTTATGAAAAGCATGTCTTATCTTTAGAAAAGAAAGTAGTTAACTCAAATAAAATAGCTTTTGTGTGACACTTGTCTTTTTCTTATTCGCGCACATTCGTCAACCGTTCTATACCATTGATCTTCTTGTTCTTTCTATACCGTTGATCTTATTTCTCTCAAGTCTATAAGTACAACCTCATTCTTCCATTTCATTCATCCAAGCTTTAAGTATCGTTACTCTACAGGAATTATAGCGTGCCTTTGGCACCAATTCCTTCATTGCTTGTGATCACACTCGTTACTACGCACTACTATCATCGTTGTGAAGCTCATCTTCATGGCAAAACTATCATAGCCGTTCCCATTTGACAATCTTGGAATCATAGCAAGGAAGTGCACCTTTTGAGGGACATATTCATAGACAAGATCATTTGTGATAGGCAATCAATGGAAGCTTCGAATTAAAGGAGGTTTGCTTTATTGTTGTTCATTGTTTATTGAATCTCTTTTGTTCACCATTTCATTGAGTTTTGGGTATCTTGATATTTGATATTATTGATTATTCATTTGAATCCAATTTTCCCATAACAGTAGCAATTTCAAGGCCAATATCCAGTGACATGGGATTTTGGAGCAAAATGCAGTAACACCCAATTTTAGCACAATAGGCAACAAATGGCTATTTCAAGCACAAGACCACTCAAGATACTTCCAAATCAATCATGCATGACATCAAATTACTGTAAACATGCCAAGAAATCAAATTTGAAGCAAATCCTACATTCTAAGCACAATTTCACCTTCTCATCATCATAAGGCAGAAAGGTTGAGACTTCAAGCCAAAGCAAAAGAGGGGGTCTCCATTTGGCAAAATGGGGCGTGTGTGCAAGGCACAACATATCCAATATAAGATTGCTCAAGGAGACACTTCTGATACTTCTATGCAATTAGAGAATGATCTTATTAGAGATTGGAAGAGTTTAATGAACAGAGAAGAGTTATTCTGGAAACAAAAATCTAGAGTGCAATGACTTAAGGAAGGTGATCGTAATACAACCTTCTTTCATGTTTCTACTCTAAAGCATAAAAAATCTAACTCTATTTCCAAAGTGAGATTGGAGGATGGTAGAATGATTATTGAGGATGAGGAGATTGGAGATCATGCTATTAGCTTCTTTCATAATCTGCTGTCTGAATAGGGTACGAGTGTTGACAATTCTCAGATTGTCAATCAGCTTCTGAATAACATTCCTTCACTGATTTCTGAAGAAGACAATGCTGATATTTTAAAATCTATCTCTAAGGAAGAGGTTCATACTGTGGTCTTCTCAATGGGTCCTTTCAAAGCTCCAGGACTAGATGGCTTTCCCCCTTTCTTTTTCCAAGAGTTTTGGGACATATTGGGTATGATGTCACTGTTACTGTTAAAGATTTTTTCAAAACTGGGAAATTACTGAAACAACTAAATAATACCTTCATTTCCCTTGTTCCTAAGAAGCCTAATCCAGATATGCTTGCTGACTTCAGGCCTATTAGTCTCTGTAACACAATCTATACAATTTACACAAAGCTTTTGGTGGTTAGATTGCAACCCCTCCTTGACAAAATTATCTCTCCCTCACAGAAGGGATTTGTTCCAGGGAGATAAATCTTAGATGCTATGATTCCTACTCATGAAACTATTCATTCTATGGACAAGAGTCGCATCCCAGGTATGGTTCTTAAACTTGATATTTCTAAAGCTTATGATCGAGTCTCATGGCAATTTTTGTTTAAAATTATTCAGAAGCTTGGGTTTAATGATAAGGTGTCCCTTCTTATCAAGGAAGCTGTTACTACTACTAAATACTCTATCCTTGTTAATGGGATTCCTAGGGGTTTCTTTTCTCCCACTAGTGGAATAAGACAGGGAGATCCCTTGTCCCCCTACATTTTTATTATGCTTGTTGAAGCTCTTGGTAGATCAGTACTCAACAAGATCACCTCAAAATAATTAATTGGGATTAAACCAACTTCTTCTCTCTCTCCAATGCCCATTCAATAGTTTGTGGATGATACCATTCTTTTTGGCATTTCCTCTATTTTAGAAGCTTCAAGATGGAAATCTTTACTCAATGATTATGCCATGGCTTCTGGTCAGCATATTAATTTTCAAAAAAGCAATGTCTCCTTTTTAATACTCCAAGGGATCTTCAAAGGAAAATTATTAATATCCTTGGATGTACAGTTGCTGACCTTCCCTCTGTCTACCTTGGTCTCCCTTTAACTACTAAGGAAGTTACTCCTAGTTTTTGGCATAAAATCATTGAAAGAACTCAAGAAATTGTTGGGCTGGAAAGACAAACTTTTAAGTAGTGCTGGTAAATTGTAGCTTCTAAGGGCTTCTCTTTAGGGTATACCTACTTACTTTTTATCCTTATTCAAAATGCCTAGATATCTGGCTAACAAACTGGAGCAAATCCAGAGAACTTTCCTATGGACTGGTACGGAGGAGAAAAATATAATTTCTCTGGATAAATGGGACAAAGTCTATCTTCCTAAGTCTCATGGTGGGCTCAACATCAGAACCATTCAAAGAATGAATAAGGCTCTTTTGTCTAAGATTATTTGGAACTTCATAAACAGGGATACTGATTGGGGAGGTATTATAAAGGCTAAGTACTTACGTGACTCTGACAAATATTATTTTCTCAATCAGGAGGGTCTTCCTCAAGGTTCTGTTATTTGGAACAAAATGATTAAGTCCGGGAGTCTTGTTAATAAAGGAATGAAATGGAAGCTTGGTGATGGATCTCTCATCAATTTTTGGGAAGATTGATGGACCTCTCTCTAATCATATGGGAAATGTAGCTATTGTTGCTCTTGCCAAACAATTTTTTGGCACTAAAGTTAGCCATTATATTTATCAAGACCATTGTGTTAGAAAATGGAAAAATCTATTGGAATGCTGTACTAATTATCCTAATCTTAATCATTGGGCTAATGCCATACAACAAATGCTTCTTAATACCTGGACTCCTCTGTTTCCTAGAAATGATCAACTTGTTTGGTCTGCTGATAAAAAAGGGTTTTTTTCAAATAAATCGACTCACCATTTGCTGGTTGAGAAGGATCTTATGGATGACATTTGGAGGAAAGTCTGGAATCACAAACTCCTTCCTAAGGTTAACTTTTTTTGGTGGACAACTGTTCATAACAAGATGTTGACTCAGGACAATCTTTAATGAAGGGGTCTTCAACTGGTTAATAGATGTGTCATGTGCTTGAAAGAGGAAGAATTTGTCTCTCATCTTGTTTTGTACTGTGAATTTGTGAATGACATTTGGAGCAAAGTCCTTTTGAATTTTGGTTTACAATGGGTTTGCAATAAGGAAATAAGAGAACTCATTGCTAATTAGATCCCTCCTCTATCCCATCCTTGGTTAGTGGAACTATGGAATCAAACTATTCCTTTTGTTGCTTGGTTCCTATGGAAATAAAGAAATAATAGAATATTCAGAGAAACTGCTAGAAATCCTTCACAGGTTTTCTATTCTTTATCTAAGGCCCTCCTGGAAAATGTTTCTAATTCCAGCATCAAAACTGCTGATAAACCTCTTACCCAGCATGAGATCCTTGTGGCTTCAAACTGGGGGATTATGAATCAAATTCCTGCTAAAAAACAAGATTAGCATGAGATCCTTGTGGCTTCAAACGTCTTAAAAGGCTAAATACTATTTGGACTCCCCTTGACCCACGATGGCTTAAACTGAATTTTGATGGTGCTGCCAAGTCAAATGGCAAGGCTAGTGGAGGAGGAGTTATAAGGAATGACAAAGGTGATCTAATTGTTGCTTATTCTGGAGGAATTGGGAACCACACCAATAATTTTGCTGAAGCCTCTGCTCTTTTATGGTGTCTCAAGTTGGCTATATCTCTGTGAATTTGCCAACTTCATGTTCAGGGTGACTCTAAAATCATTATTGATGCTGTCACCAAAGCTTCAGAGTGTGGATTGCAAATTAGAGACATTGTGTTTGATATTCAAACTCTTATACAGGCCATTCCTATCATTTCCTTCTCTTATGTTTATAGAGAAGGGAACACTGTTGCTGACGGCCTGGCAAATTTTGGTCAGCAGTTTCAAAACTGGCGTTGTTTGCGCCATTTTCATAATATCCTACATCATATTGGGGATATCATTCAAAAAGAGCAAGTTACCATATGATGATGACACATCACTTCACTTGGCTTACCTATGTGGCTTGTTTTTTAACATAGCTAATGCTGATTAGACACATTGCTGGTGATTGGAGTGAGTTTAGATAGCTAAGCACGCATGTGAAGGACAGGTAGTTAATGAGAAATTATTGCTTAAAAACTTTGGGCTATCGGTGTAATGATTACCCTACTTCTGCTCGTATTAACATTATTGGCTTTTTTATTATTACTCATTGCTCTGTGATCAAAGTCTCTTGAATTCCTCATAATATTGTTGCGAGCCTTTAGGTCCATGTTTTTCAAACCTCTGCTACTTCCTTCTTTGAGCTCTTTGGGGTTTGCTAGTTTTTCATTATGGGAGGGGATAGGATCAGAACTAAACCTAATAACTGTGGGGAATTTAAAGAAAATGCCTTGGTCTGGCATTATTGCAAAGAAGGTGGTATCACTCCGTTTCAATTTGTCCATTCAATTTGCTCAGTCATGGGAGAATCGTAAGGTTCAAATTGGGAATATCAGTTTTGAGGTTTTGGAGAATGAAATTGTTATGGCTACAGGTTTATCTGCTAGGGGTACGAAGTTGCAAAAGAAGTCTAGGGTTTCAGATGCCCAGAACCAAAAATTGTTCCTTGGTGAGGGCGAGGAATTGGTGCCCTATCAGGGAGGGTTTGAGAGAGCTAGACTTCCTGAACCATGGGCAAATATGTGCTATATGGTGATGAAGTACTTCACTCTAGAGGGTCATTTCTCCAGGTTCTATTGCTATCACCTTCCTTTGTTAAACCACTTCAGAAGGAATGCCACAATTAGTTTCCCTTTCTTTCTGCTTTCTTCTCTTGAGTACTCTGTTAAACATGTTAAGAAGGTTTTGCTTAAAAATCTCGATGAAAAGCCTATTCCCCTCCATCAAGGGCTTATCCATAGGTTATATCAGTTTCACTTGGCTCTGTCCCCTCCTCCTTCTCTTCAGCCCTTTGGTCTTGAACCTCTTGCTGATACCCCTACTGCCTCTGTGAAATCTAGTCATACTACTCCTAAGCTGTTTCTTGAAGGTGCTCCTTCCTCTAGTACTCCTAAATCTTCTACTGTCAAAAATGTGTAGACCCCTTCTAGTAAATCCAAATCAAAATCTAAAAAACATCTCTTTGATTCTACTATGGAAGCTAACCTTTGCAAAGAGGACATTGGGGATTCTGGGCCCCAGAATGGACAGGAATTAGTCAGGGAGGGACCCTTAAGAAATTTGAAAAAAGTCAAATTGGAAAGTAAATTTGCTGTTGTTAGGTGGTCTGGTCGTATTGCTGGCAAATCAGCTCCTAAGTTGAAGCTGATTGATTACTCTGAAAGCAATTCTGAAGCCTCTACTCAAGAGGGTGAGGAAAAGTCCAAGAGTGATGATGTTCAGGCGGTTGTTGTTGATGATTCGGGTGGTGTTGAGGAGATTAATGGGCAAGAAATTCCTACGGAGACCTTTGATACTGAGGATAATAAAGGGTTTGATAATTTTGCCCCCATTGATGACTGTATGGATGTGGGAGCTACTACTACTCATGTGAAGGCTACTGGCACTAATGATAATAATGGGAATGATGTTCACTCTGTTCCTACTGAGGTTCCTACTGATCCTGATTTTATTCAAGAGGATTGCAACAATGCTATAGATGGTATGGAGGAGGAAGTTAATGAGGAAGGTAATCATTTTGATGTTTTGACTCAGTTGAAGGAGTGGGTTGATTTTCTGGAAAAGAGAGTCTTTTCTCTTGGCAGACTCATTACAAGCATGCTTTGTAGGCCAACTATGGATAATCTCTCTCTGCTACAGGAACATGAAGTTCTCACTAATGGTGTTGATGATGACAAGGCTAAAGAATTCAACATAATGTTTGAGTTTCTTTTCAAAGACTGGGAAGACACCCTCTTCTAGTTTTCTTTCTAAGCTTTTTGATAGCTAGTTTTTTACTAATAGTTTCTTTTTGCTGTATATCAGCTGTATGTAAGCTGTCTGTGGTGGTTTTGGCTCTTTTTGTCTCCTAAGCCTCTTCTGCTCTTTTTGGGTTCTACTTTGTAAGGGTTCAGCCCCTGGTTTTGTTGCCTTATAATATCAAAAACTCTTAAAGTGCTTGATGAAGTAAGAGAAATAGAGGATGTGGAATAGCCACATGTTTCACCACCACAATCACCTCATCATGTTGTTACATCCTCTTAAGAGAAAGAAGAACATATTGAAAAGGAGAATATGGATGAAAATTTTCAAAAAGATGTGAATATTATTTCTATTCCCCAGGATAATCAGAGAGATGGACAGAGTGTTCTGGAGAGCACTAAACAAGTAGATGATCAAACAAGTGTGCAAAATCAACAGAATGTTCTAGTGAATACAAGCAACATGAAGAACCTGCCGAAGATGTGGTTGCTGGTGATAAAGAAAAGACTTTGGAGAAGAGATTGGTCAAGGATCAATTTATTCCTTCAAAGACCTACTGAACTTACAAATACAATTTCAACTAGTTTTCACTCATCAACTACTACAGGTTTCAACCAATGAAAGACAGATAGACTTAACAAGCATCTCTCCTTTATACAAATTGCAGCTAGGTGATATATTGTGCATGCCTCTACAAGAAAAGAGTTTTTACAAGAAAATATGAAGAAATCTAGTGCTATAGAGGATGCAATTAAATTGGTACAAGAAGGGTTACCAAAGGTAACCATTGATCCATCTCTATCTCTGAAGCAAAAGCTCAAGTTGCTAATGGACTCCTTCAAGGATCACTCTTCCCACCTAGAACAAAAGGTAGAACAAGAGGCAGCAAGAAGAATAAATGACAAAAGAATGACTAAGATGGTTAACAAATATGCTAGTGCACATGACAATCTTAAAGAAAACTTGAAGAAATGCAAAGCTTGCATTGATGAGGCCACAACATTTATCTGTTCTGCCTAAAACGACCAAATTCCACAAAGAACATCAAAGGTCAGATCGACTCTATTGAGTCACAAATTTATAAGTTGGCCGAAGTTTATGATTTGTCAAAAGACAAGATGAGTGCAACATGGGAAAAAGTGGAAAATCTACATGCACAATTATCTCAACTACAGGATCAAAGAGAAAACATAAAGAAACAATTTGTTCAGTTCAGGAAGGCAGTAAATCTGAGGAACAGAAAAGGTAGAGCAAAAGATGAAGACCCTAAACAATCTAGTGGAAGCTAAGAAGATATGCATGGAGTGTGAATGTCAGAACCATATGCTAACCTTAGAGCGTGTCATTTGGACTACCACTATTCAACAACTTAAGGTAATCTACAAGGCTATCATACCATCCAAGTGAGTTGTTAGAGCAATGTAAATTAAACAATGTTAGATGAACATAGTATTGCAGAGGTATTGAGTAGATTGATAGTACCATTTTGGTTTTCAAAGGTATAATTTTGTAACTAAATAACACAGTCAGGGGGAGTACAGTCTAGAAATATTTTTGTAAGGGGAAGTCTATGTAGTGTATTGGATTGATACAAATAAAGGATGTCAATCCCTTTGTCCTTGATGTCAAAGGGGGAGAGAGAAACATATGTCTAAGGGGGAATATATGTTGCCATTAATGACAAAGGGGGAGATTGTTGGCAATTTGTGTTGTCATTGATGTCAACATAGTATATATTGATGTCAATATAATATACGGAAATGCATAGACATACTTGTACAGAGGAAGAGTTAGTATGGTCAAGAAAAACCAATCTGGGAGGAGAGAAAACAATGTAAGTATGGGGAGAGGATTTGTTTTGGGTTTGAGCATGATGCAGAGGTAATCACTCATGTTCTTGCATACTTCCTGTAATACCACATGTATATATAATCAATTGGGTGTAGTACACTTAATGACAAAAAGCAAAAATCTCACTAAGGCATTCACAATGCACATCCTAAGGCAGAGTCATCTTGAGTTGGTCTGCATTTCTCTGCAGAGCAATATTTTATCTTGTGATTCTGAAGACAACTTTACTAAGGTATTGAAATGATAAATCCAAGTTTTCAAGTCCTCATATCATTTGTATGAAAAGTTACAAAGGACATAGTATCGATCATCACTTAGAAAGAAGCAATGTAGATTGTTCTGGAGCCCATTTGCATAGGGTTAAGTTTTACAGAGGATGAAACATGTATAGATCATTCATTAGAGGGTGTGTGGAGACACTGCATGTTCTAAGGGATATCAGGTATGATTCACATGCATACAAATTTCATTTTCGGGTACTGCATGAAGTTATTATGTCTGTAAGTAAAGCGTTGAGCATAACTATCCTCTGAACTTCTGGTTATTCATGTCAAACTCTTGAATTCCTCTGGAATCATCAGATAAAGGTGTGTAGATCTAACAAGAAGCATATAATGATGTTTAAGCTCATTCCCAAAAGGTTTCAGGTCTTGCATTTCATCGCAACATCATATCTTGAGATGTGAAGTATCACATGTGATCTGGGATGCTCTGTTTTCTACAGATGGTCATGTTTCCTATCTTGTGGATGCATAGATTGAGTTGATACTTTAGCAGTAAGAAGTATGAAGGTTATTGAGTTCATGTGTGATTGAATTCTTGGTTCGCATAGAGTTTTTGGCTTCTCCCCAGCTGCCTGAAGATGAATAGTTAGTAGTGTTGAACAGTTTGGGCTGATTGGTTAACTATCTAACATGTGCAGAGGATCCTGATTAGTTTCTTGTCTTTGAATGTATGGAGAGATGTGAATTTATCCCCTTAATGAAGGTCTAAGGTCTGCAATAAGTTTTTCTTATCATATTGCATGTTTTGAGGCCAACTTGTGAAGAGGTACATGTTTCATCTAATGATGTTTTGATGCCGACCTAATCAGTGTTTTGAAGTGATGCAGAGGATATTTATAGAAGATAAATTTCATTTGTAAAGTAATAAGGTGAATGTGAACACAACAAAGTAGAGGACAAGATGTGAAGTGTGTGAAATCAGTTTGAGGATATGTATTGAGCAGAAGAAGTAGATTGCATTATGAACAAAAGTCAGATGTGTTCTCTATAGCAGTCCATACATTTTTACTACCTTTGTAAAAACCTATATTGCAGTGAGAAGATACTTAGGGAGTAGTAGCTTCCTTGGGTGGTAGCCCTAAATCAAAGTTCTAATACAATGAGTAGTAACTTCCTTGGGTTGAAGCCCTAAAACAAAGTTGTAACATTTTTGCAGTGAGCATATTATATTGTGAGCTAACACTGACCATGGTTTTTCCCTGTCTTAGGGTTTTCCACGTAAAAAAACTAGTGTCATGTGTTGATTATTGTGTTGCATGATTTCCTTTCTATTCTATATGTGTTATTCAATTTTATTTGTTGATATCTGGTTAAGTTTTAGTGTGTCCTGATTCAACCCCCTCTCAACACCTCATTGTGTTCAACAATAACTCCATAGATATTTTATCAGAAAATAAAACTTATATATATGGATGGAAGATATAAAATAGGATATATTGCTTTGAGAAAAAAGCAAGACATACTCTATTTTTAAGCACATACCCTATTTTTGAAGCACCAGAAATAAAGTAGGCAGTTCTCTAATTGTGATCTGAAGCATTGAATTGGTCTTTCTTCTAGAGGTGTGGAGCAAGGGCCCACTCCCGCTAAAGGAGCAAAGACTAGTATTTAGTGGTTAGATTTCCTATTTTGTTCAAACTCTAAAATTTCTTAGTTTAAATTCATTGCTTTGATCATCCTTAGATAGATTTACTAGTTTATTCTAATTGTTGTTTTCTTAGATCTCTGTTAAAGTAGTTTTTATTTCAGTAGCTGTTTTTTTCAAATTCCTATATTAAGATTATTTCAAGCAAGTTTTTAAATGCATGATCATAATTAGATAAGTAAGCTCTTATTTTTAGGACTAGTATTAGGAGAACTATTAGTTATAGCCTTTACTATAGATAGCCATGGAAACTTCCATGGATTTGACAATTTAGACAACTACTCTATTTAAATATAAGGTGTACAATGACCCTGTTCATGCTCCTTCTTCTAAGCCTACATTGCTCACAATCTCCTAGCCTCAGATGATTTCTCCCTTTCCTCCTCTTGTCCCTCAGACAAGTGAATGAAAGCAACCCATGCTAGTAGACCCTCCCACTCCTTCTGTTGAGTCCTTAGCACATACACGATATATAACCAACTTGCTAGGTTGCATAAGCATCATTGATGTGTTGCTACTAAAGTAATTTCTACTCAGTCTGATGTTAACCCTCAGTACCTCCCCCTATCCAGCTACCTCTTGACCTTAAGCCTCCTTCTTTCCCTTAGCCTCCTCCTAAGCTTGAGCTTCTTTCTATCCATAACCTTTCTTTTCCTCCCCAAGAGTTAGATGAAAGAAAAGAAAAATGAGGACAAGTAGTCTCGACTCCTTCCACTAAATCACCTCTGATCCCACTCATCCCAAAATAATTCCCTTTCTTTAAGTTTCTTGACTTCTTGAATGTTACTATTATCTCCAATACCAACCTAACCTCTCTTCTTCCTTTCATGCACACTCATCATCAAATATTTCTTGAGATTTAATGAGCTACCATCAAATTTGACATTGCTAGACCTCCACCAAAACACATGCCAAAACACTAATTGACCCCACCATTTCACAAACCAAAGCATAACCCTCCTTCACTACCTCTAATCCCTTCTTCATCACTTCCTTCTATTGTGGAGGCTCCTCCTCCACCTATGTCTAGTGCTTTCATGGATCACACTTATGTTGTTAGTAGTGAGGAGTAGCAACTAGTTCCATATTTGGATACAAATTCATTGGCCTCTTCTACATAGTAGTGCATATTTGAGATCGTGTCTGATATTCCATCTTTGTCATTGATCTTTACAAGATGACTGACCCTTGCTCCATTGGCAGATACCCAAGAGCACACTACTCTTGTAGTTTCTCTTCAACATCTTATTGGTAGCACTTTTTCTAGTACTTCTCTTGTTGTGGCTCCACCATACGATGGTCTTCCTTCCCCCATGGACTAGATTGGGAACAAAATGACTTGATAGACACTAAACTCAAGGATTAGTATCTTCATTCCATTTGTATATATGTTGCTTGCTTATTTGTATTGTTATCCTTGTTGTATTGACTATTATGTGTTTATTAGTTCCTTCTAGAGGACCCATGATACCCTTGTAGGTACATGGATACAAGAAGAATGAAATGTTGTCACATTCTTCTCTCTGTATCTATTCTCTTATATTTGTTTTTTTTGATACGTAAGTATAATATTGTCTTAAAAAAAGGGTAGTACATGGATATGTTTTGAGAAACATCATAGTTAACCATTTTCATGTTGGCCTCCCCAAAACCCTAGGTTTGAGAGATGCCACTCAGAACATCACTCAATACAGTGTTTACCACTTTATGACACCCACAAAATGATTCTCCAAACACTACAAAACCCACAAAAATAGAGCCATTCCCACATTAGGACCTTCTTCCAATGATGCCTCAAAAGCTTCTTGCATTGCTTCTATGACTATGGCCGCGTGTCATCGAGCATGATTCTTCATCGAGAGAAAAAAGTGTTATGTCGTAAAATGTCCCCCTAGGACTTTTACCTCCTATGTTTATCTCCTAGGTCCCTTAGGATCAATCATACATGTTTAAAATGAATCTCAGAGCAACACCTTGGGCTTGGGCGCTCGCCCCTTTGACCCATCTATATTTAGTGTCTTTCTGTAGAAGGATTGTCGTGTTTCATCTGTTTGCTTAAGATTTTGCATAATTAGGGTTTTAGGCTTACTCGAGCTAAGAATCGACAAATCAATTAATAAATTCCAAATTTCCCTATCATTTCAAGTGACAGCAGACCTGATAGCTGAGTCCTCTTGCAAAAGTTGTGGCTATCTCGGTTTAATGTCCTTGAATGTATGTAGTGAAAGGAGGATCTAATCAAACTATCAACCTCATCAACAAACCTTCTTTTTCTACATTACATTTTGGTGAACCCATGTTTTTATTGAATTTTGCACCTTTCTAAGTGTTGTAAATACCATTTACATTCATATATATCATATTCATCATTCTACATTTGAAAATTTTACAAAAAATTGAAAATTTTAAAAAAATCAAGCATCCTAGGTTTGTATTTAGGCATATTTTGCACTATTCTTATTACATTTCATCTAAATCATTTAAAATTGCTTATATTTACATCATATCTTACATAAATTGCAGCAATTAATCATTTCATCATCATTTATCTTGCATTTACATACTTTGTTTGCTAGGGTTTGCTCGAAATTTTGCATTTTTCATATAACTGAGTTATTCCAAAAGCTAGGGTTTGTAGCTAAAATCTTATTTCAGATTTTGCTACTGATTTAGACACTCTTTCAAATTTGATTTTGGACTGTAGTGTTTCATCATAGTGTGTCTTTGCATTTAGATTTCAAATTTTGCATTTACACATTGTGTATTTCAACAAAAACTAGCATATTCATTCATTTTGCCTTAAAATTTCACTTGCATTTTGCATTTTAGCACTTTAAAATCATTTTAAAATCTAATCTGAGTTATATTTTACATTAAATTAGATTGCATTTCATTCATAGATCATTTCATTACATACTTTGTGCATTTGCATTGAAAAAAATGAAAAAATTGAGCATTTTAGGTACATAAACAAGCATAGATTGGTGTCATTTCATTGCATTCATCTTAGATATCTTGCATTTCAAATCTTGCATTCATCTCCAAGCATATATTCATTTTTCATCTAATTTTTTTGCTTAATTTCATATCATTGTATGAAAATTGGCGTATTTTTAAATACACATTGTGTATTTCAACACTAGGTGTTTATACATTTTGCTCACATCTTTTGATCAAAACCTTTAAAATCATCAATTGGACCTTGTTGTGTTGTAGATTTTCCACTTATCCACTTTTCTTGTTGTGGACTTTGTGTGTATTCTTACCTATTTCCCTCAAACAAGTGCTTGGGTGAGAAATAGTCTCACATCTAAGGTGTATGAAGTATCATAGAACTTTGCATGAGTTGTCTTACTAAACCCTATGGTATATGGCTGATACAAGACATTCCATGATGACATTCTCATGTTACCCTTCTTTAAAATTTTTGCATAAGTATATCCTACAATTTTAAAATTTCTCTAAATTCACTGATGTGAACACACATATTCTAGAGCACATAGCATTTGTAATTGATATTGATGTTTCTAAATGCTCTATAGATGAACTTCAATTACTTTGTTATATACATGATTTTGATAGCTTCACAATGATCATGGATGCATATTCTTTTATATTAAAAGATTTGACTAAATTCATCTCAATGAATCATCATTAGAAAGATGAGTGTGAAAATCCTTCTTCCATTAATGTCTTGGAACTAATAGCTATATTATATAACGATGATGATGATGATGATTCCATAAGTCCCTTAGACATCACTAAAGACACAATCATCGACAATTCCCTCAACAACACCTTACCTTCCTTTCATTCCAATGCTCTCCCTGGCCAAGATGAAGGATTGGCAGATGAAGAAAGGTCCCTCACATTAAATCCTTTAGGGATAGATGTCAAGTTTAATCATAATAAAAATGTTAATTCAATCATCACTAATAGAATTATTCAACCTTTTAAGGGGATAGTTAATACATATATGAATGTTCCTAAACTCATAGTGAATAGGGCACCTAGTGCACCTTCTTGCTTAAAACCAGTGATTACTATTCAAGGTGATCTCAAAAACCACCTCGACCCCCTGATTATATTCTAAACTATGCAAGACAAATTACTCAAAGAAATCACGGTGTTCAGAATGTGCCGTAGCATCCCATGATTGCTCACACATACAACACCTGTAATAACAAGCAAAGTAAGCAAGGACCTCATGTGCCTATCTCTCTTCCATGTTCTCAACCCATACTGCCTCCATCACCTCGTCCTACTCATAAAAGTGGTCAAGAAAATAATCTTGTCGAGCAACTTCGCGCTACTCAGGCTAAGATCTCTCTTTGGGATTTAATACAAACATCACCTACATACCATGGAATGCTCCAAAAATCTTGACAGAAGGTGATTGTACCACTTGCTGTTAAGCTGAATGATATAGTAGCTCTGTTAGGCTATATGCATGTGACAAAAACAAATATTCTATTTCAACCACATGAATTACCGTTAGCCAAAGTTCAAAACCAATATGATCCTCTTATAATCTTTGTCATGGTAAATAAGAAGTTGATAAAGCAAGTGATGATTGACAATGGATCGGCTCTTAGGGTCATACCACAATAATGGGTTACACTTTTTGGCCAAACTTGACATTGAAATCAACATTTTGAGCTAAATCTTCACTTTCTGACACCTATAGCTGTTAAACCGTTAGGAATTTGAAAATGATACGAACTAGTGATTTGTGAGATTTTGTCTGTAGATTCTAATTATATTTAAAAAAAATAAATTTAGAGTTAAATTGTAAATTTTTTTGCGTCTCCTTTGATAACTAGTTTTTAATAGTAAACAACATTTTTTTAAAGTGATGTGTATTCTGTCGCACATAACTTTTTTTCTACAAAGGATAAAATTCTGATTCTTTTGAATTTCGATTGGTAACACCGATATCTAGAGGATACATTTGGTTTCATAATGTTTTGTTGAATATTTTTTTTAATTAAGTTTTGAACTCAAACCAGTTATAATTTAGACATAGGCGTATTTTGTCCAACATAATTTTTTTTGTATGTACCAGGATTCAATTTTTTTTTGTTGGAATAAGGACATCAATACCTAGAGGACATGTATTTTTTATAATTTTTTCTCTATTTTCCTATTTTTTCATGTGTGAAACAAAGACCTTGATGTTCATTGAAAAATCGAAATTCACAAGAAATAAAAAACAAATATAATAATCAAATTAGCTATATTTAAAATTATACTTTTTGGGAATCTTATAATAAGGACTACATACTTACAAAATATAAATTTTAAATGAATTCATTTGATCCCCCTAAAGTTAAATCAAAAGTGGTTTTTTATCAGAATTTTGATAGGTGTAGAGGAGACTCCATTATAGGTATGGTTTAAAACTAGTGGGATTCTATCCAAGGGGGTTTGAATCTAAGGGGGTTTGATCAAAGCCTCTTCAATTAAAATCCTTTAAATGGAACTTTTCAAGGCTTAAATCATTATATTTTCTAAAAATATGTGATTTCAACAAAAAATAGGATGTCCCAGAAAGTGTAACCCATTATTGTGGCAGCACCCCTTAATGTTTGTGGCGTTGACTTACTACACAAAATCAAGATTGACACTTCTTTAATCAAATCATATAGGATTAACATTCGTGGCTTTGATAATGTTGGTAGACAATATGTGGGTGCCATAATTTTACCTGTAAAGGTTGGACCCGTGACATTATCTACCCTTTTTCATGTCATGCTCGGTTCACTTTCAAATAATATGATCCTTGGCAGACCATGGATCCATGCCATGAGGGCAGTCCCGTCTACACTTCATCAATCAATAAAGTTTATTTATCAAGACAAGATCTACATTGTGGAAGTTGATCCTAAACCAGATAGTTGTTTACCTATTGAAACACAAAAACAAGTTAACAATCATACGAGTCTAAAAAACTTACGAGTTGATTCATCAACACCTCTTGCCGCAGATAATGTTATGCAAGACTCTACACCATTGAATTCACTTTTTGGTGATGATTAGGGTTCATTAGATTTTACTCCTTCCGGGCTGGGGGAATATAAACTTAATAACCCTGACACATCAAAAGTTGCATAGATCTCATCTAAGCAATCTTTGGAAACACCTAGGAAACCCAAAGCCTGCTTGAAAGAAAATAAAGACAATACTCTTAGTTATACTATAGATTATGAGACCTACAAGGCTTCACCATCTTCTAAAGAAATGGACTCTCTCTATGGTCGTGGATTTCAAATATTGTACAAAAATCACTATGTAGGTAATGGATGTGGTGTAAATCAATAAGGAATCAGAGTACCTTTACAAGTTGCTGGAATTCACTACACAACTGGTATTGGATACCATTCTTTGAAGCCCACCAAAGCCTCTCATTGTCCTAAACTCAATGTTAATACTGATAGGCCAAAATTGGGGTAAACAATAAACTAGGTTCAGCTTGGTCTAAGTGTCAATCCGGGGATCATAAGCTTGCGAGAGGTGTTGCGACAGTATTCCTAAGGGAGGAAAGCAACAAATTAAGTGGGGATGGATGCAACTAGAACACACAAGAATTACCTAAATGCAAATATGATTTGACTTTCCTATTTTGTCTTTCTGACGGAAATGTGACAGGAGTTGTGATAGAAACTATTAACAATCTGCATAGTAACAACAACAATTCCATGTGTAAATTCTAGACCATAGATTCACAATTTAAATTATTTCGATAAATGAATGAGAACTCAATAGAATAAATAATTTAACCATCTCACTCAATAATAAATAATACTTAATCAGATTGTAATAGTAATAGCGTAACAACAAACACACTTGGCCGATAATTCGAAATGAAACATTATGCTATGAAAAATCAAACACACATTACTGAAACAATAAATTGCAGAAATCACCAGCGTTTTGAGCAGTGGGCCCTGCCTCCTCAGTCCGCCGAATGATAAAATAAAAAGTGCTACTCTTACACAATTTTGATCATGTGAAGTATTGTTTTATTTATCAAGGATTTGATGCAAAAGTCTCTCCATTCCTTTACACTATACATATACATATGTATAGGTATACATACATATATATATGAATATATATAGGTATACATATATATAGGTGTAGGTATACATACATACATATATATGTATGTATACCTATACCTATATATATATATACATGTATACATATATATATATATACATGTATACATATATATATATATACATGTATACATATATATATATATATACATGTATACATATGTATATATATATATATATACATGTATATATATATATATATACATGTATATATATATATATATATATACATGTATATATGTATTACATAAATACATATATACATATATAGATAACAGTTGGGTTACTATCCACAAATAAAAATGTGTTGGTTATAACAACAGATGAAAATAGAAGACATGACTTCAGATATGCAAATTTTTCTCTAGTGATTTAGCAACAAATCTCTAGCATGGCGCACATGGAAACTTGGTTTGCTGCATTTTTATGGCCACAAACTAAACATTGCCTTGTTATAATAGCAAATAGAAATAGGAAATGGATGACTTAGTTATTCTCTTGCATACAGTTGGAAAGCACAACTATTATAACAGATTCTACTCCTTGAAATGAATCCATGTGAATGTAGGATGCAATTAAAAAGACCAACGAAATGATTTCGCAAACAAATGTGAAAACAGAAAATATGTGTCCAACCAAAAAGTGATAACAAGATTTTCTACATAGATGGTGACAGGAAGATTTGCATTCTTCTTCGTATTTAATTAGCATAGGCTGAAATAATAATGTTTGCTAGTAGAGACAATAAATAATTAATTTTCATATTTTTATCTTAAAACTATATTAAATATCACTTATATACATTTAATCATATGAACATAAAGGTGATAAAATGGCATGATATGGAATGGAAATGGAATGTGGGAATGGGTATGAAGGCATATGAAATAGGCTAAAATATGCCATAAAATGGGACATAATTGGCTCTCATCTTTCCCCCAACGTAATATATTGCATGTCCTCATGCAATCTTTATTTCTGAGGCATTTTTTTAGCCTTGGGATTGTGACTTTGGATTTCCTCTTCACCCCTTTACTATTATAGCTCATTCACAATCATAGTTCCCTTCAATTTTTCTATAGTTCTTCTGCATATCAATTGTCATGGCTTTTCTTTTGTTTGCCAATTACCTCTTTTGATTGTTATTTTTTTTATCATTTTTTTCTTTTATCAGTTTTTCTCATCATTTTTTTCCTCTTTTTTTTTCTCATCATTTTTTTCTCATTGTTTCGTTGGCATTTTTTCATAGCATTATTTATTGGAAATGCTATATATAAGAGGTATCACAAAAAAAACTATCCCCATATTTATGAGCTATTTGAAATGGGTGACATAGTAGGCAATATGAATGATTATGAAGGGTGAAAATAATGGATACAATGAGAGGATAATTGAGACTATGATGAGATAATTAAGGTGAAATAAAATAATGGGCAAAATGATAGGGAATAAAGATGAGGAACCTCCCCCAACTTAAAGGGTTGACCGTCCTCAGACAACAAGGAGAGGATAGGTATATATGTTGCATATATGATTAATATAATAAGAAATATTAATAAATTTAAGAGATAAAATAATTAAAAATAAAATTGATTATTTTACCAACTTGCATGTCCATTTATTCCAAGGTCGGGTAGCCAAAAGAACTCAGCAACTATGAATCTCCAAGATAGAACCAAAAACTGCAACTGTGAAAGTCCAACAAGGAAGGAAATAAAAACTGTAATAAGGATTGCAACCACACCACACATGAAAGATTTCCATCAGACTTGAATCTTTATGGAACATACTGATGGTAGCCTGGAGTCTCTCTTCACTTTTACTAACACCTCAACTGAATGTGTAACTTTGTGCTACATGTGGTCAAATTTAGGCTGACTATGAAAAATGAGAGCACATCTACACAAGTGAGCAACAGGAGGTGCTAGAGGCACTCAGACAACCATGGAAGCAACAAAGTGTACCTGCAAAGGATTAGCACAAAGAATTACATCTTTTTTCTTTTTTTTTTTCATTTTTTTCAATTTTGATAATGACAAGTGACCGCTGGCAAGCCATTTTTCAATCACTTACCGCTTAGTGGCACTGTGAAAACAATTTTCACTACTACGAAATTTATTCAACTACAATCCGCCAGAAGTTGGTTTTCAAATTGTAGTTGGCTAACAATACCTAAAGGTTTTCATTGTTAGGATTTATTGCTTTTTCCTTTTTTTTTCATTTTTTCATTTTTTCATTTTTTTTCATGTTTTCAAAAGCTGCATATAATGACCAAAGAAATGAAACTCTCATATGGATGATGAAATGATACCATCAAAATCCTAGAGTTCCATCTAAATCCCTTCAATAAAAGTAACTATGAAAATTAATTGCTTGTAGTATTTGAAATGATGACCAATAATAACTTGAGCACAATCTGTAACATATAACCACCGCTACAAACAATCTTGATCTCATTTAGCTCAATCCCACTATATCTGAAAGGTGACTATAGAACTTGAAATGATGATCAATAAGAAATATACCTTGATCAAGATTGACCATGCATAATTCATAGCACCATTTCTGCTCATGTCACTATGCTTGAAAGCTTCCTATAGAACTTTGGAACACATGCCTAATCACTTGGTTGAAAGAATTACATACAATAGCTGCAATCGTGGGAAGACACTACTCTGTGATGACTTCAATCAAGTTTACATCTCTTAAATTGATATTATCCTTTCCTTTTAAGAATGAGAGATATCCATAACTATTTCCAAAGTTGTATGAAAAGTAGTAGCTACAAATAATACAACTACCTTACCAAAGACAAGGTTGCAAAGTGAAAGACCAATTGTAGTCTCTCAACTTGTCAAATGTGTCCATACAACTTTAAGTAGGTGGATACTCATCTCTATGATGGAGTGCGATGATCTACATTATAATGTGTTCAAGATCCTTACTCATATCTTCAAGGTGGCTCTAGTTGTGTAGCCCAAGAACATAGTACTATAAGATTCATGGATCTCATAGACTAAGTTGAACACTGTCTTCCACATGGTTTGACATCAAGAGAAGTTCTACCCATGAATTTTGTTCATATTTTTCCCAATAATCCCCTTGTGATCTCTACAAAAGAAGCTTGATGTGTTCCATATAGCTAGCAAGGCCAACAAAATGTTAGCAAAGCCAGCAAAGTGTGTTGTTTAATGCTTATGTAGAGAAGCATCATCAACTGGTACTAGTACAAAGAGTGTTGGGTAACCATGATAAGAAACTTGTAACCATATTCTCATGACCAAGCATATCAAGTATAGTAATGCAATATCATTCATTTCATAACTCCACCATCACAACAAAATGAATTGTAGAGTTATTTATATGAATAAATACTTGATAATAATAAAATGAATGAATATCATTACAATGAATGCTTGTGTAGACACAATAATTAATAAAATAATGCATACCTTGATTTGGTCCAAAGCTCACACATGTGGTTTTATTAGAAGCACCAAAGAAACAAACAATGAAGGCATTATTGGTAGTCAACCAAGAATTTCAAAATTCAAGGGATTTCCCCCCAACTTAACTTCATACTGTAAGGGCATGAGAGCATTACTATAATCCAAATAATGAATAAAGATAGTGACATATTTAAGAATACCTTGAGCCTTGTTCAATGAGTGATCAACCAAAGATTTCCAAAATTCAGTGGATTTCCCCCAACTTAATTTCACATTATAAAATCATGAGGATATTAGGATAATCCAAAGAATTAATAAAGACATATTCAATATATTAGAGCTTCAATGAATGATCATCCATTTGTAGCATGTTTGGTATGGTCATTAATGCATTCAAACCATCTTTTATCTAAGTGTATGAATAACATTTATCATTGGACCTAGATCAACGAGTGTGTGAGGAATACGTATTTTGACCATAGGTCTCCGAAGATCTAGATGTTTGAATATAAAAACATTTATAAATGATAGATCTTGTAGGATGTCATTATGCATCTCACACAAATCTTGGATTATTAAGGTAGATAGTTCACCATTTCTTATAGCATGATTAATTTCAACACACACATTTATGAGTTCAAATTGAAATATATTTGTATGTGTGTGAATTACTTCTAAAGGTTGTGATTTATTAAGTAGATAAGAAACTAAATTCATTATCTTTCAATTGATCATATTGTTCTTCTAATTCAATTATACCAAAATCGCATCCTTTAGTTGTATTAATACATTGCTATTGTGATTTACCAATTTCAAGCATATTAACAAAATGTAAAGGGATCCTTGAGATCCCCATTATTATATGCAATTCAAACCACTTTATTAGATAATAATAGTTTATTAGGCATTGTAATTTCCCTTGGTGGATATGTTGAAATGGATGGTGGGTGATATGAATGGGATAACGACAATGGTAAAAGCTGTGTGGGATATAGAGTAGATAGTGAAAATGGTAGTATATAAGACAGATATGGTGGAGATGGTAATATATGGGATGGGTATAGTGATTGTTGTGAGCTTTCATTTTGACATTTTTGGTAATATGGGGATTGTTCCCATTCACCATACATACTAGATGGGGAAGCATTTTGTGAAGAAACATATTATCTTCCTAATGCAATAGAATTATAAGACATTTTATAATCATTAAGCATACCATGATCTTCCTGATTCGACGTGTGTAGTTGTCCTTGAGTTACAAAGAAGACATTCTCACTTCCACCTTTGTTATGTTGAAGATCACTTATAACATCTATATCCTTCACGATGTCCTCTTGAATAGCTTGGTATGTGCACTTAGCTTCTTTCTTGCAACAATCAGAACAACAAATGGCCAAATCATCATTTTCAAAATTCCATCGTCCTAAAAACTCATCAATTATTTGTTCTTGATCAACTATGGAAATGACATTTGTAGATGCTTGTGACAATGGTAATGGAAAATCATGATAATCAAAGTTGCATTCATTAGGTAGAGGGGCTATAAAAACATCACTTTGTTTTGGCACGATTTCCCCACCAATTTCTTCTTTGGTTTTTAAATTTAAAAGTGGGGGTCTGGGGGCGATAGCCCCCTACGGGGTCAAGGGGCAGCGCCCCTTGCAGGGTCCTAGGGCAACGACAGGGTAGGGTCGAGGGGCAACGCCCCCGCCGCCAAGCACATTTTTTCATCTTGTGGTGCCTTCAAATTTTTCATTTTTGAAACATTTTTCTCCCAAAATTGATACATGTGAACAACTATGAAAATGCAACATTTTTAACGTTTTGGTGTTGTTTCTTCAAACTTACTTATTTTCTTATCAATTAACTCACAACAACTGGTGTTGATATATATAAATGGTTCTTAACTTCTAAGATCTACCTAAAAATCTAACAATGCATCTATATGATTTAAACAACACAAATTAGGACTAATCACCTAGGCAAGGCTAGCAGTTGCGCGAGCTTTCATCCTAACACATTGGTCCTAACTCAACTCACTGGGTTTTCAGGCCTTTAATACCTCTCCCCGGCAATGATGCCAAAATGATAGGCCAAAACTGGGGTAACGAATAAACTAGGTTCAACTTGGTCTAAGTGTCAATCCAGGGATCGTAAGCTTGTGAGAGGTGTTGCAATAGTATACCTAAAGGAGGAAAGCAACGAATTAAGTGGGCATGGATGCAACTAGAACACACAAGAATTACCTAAATGCAAATTTGATATGACTTTTCTATTCTATCTTTCTAACGGAAATGTGACAAGAGCTGTGACAGAAACTGTTAACAATCTGTATAGTAACAACAACAATTCCATGTGTAAATTCTAGACCACAGATTCATAATTTAAATTATTTTGGTAAATGAATGAGACCTCGAAAGAATAAATAATTTAACCATCTCACTTAATAATAAATAATGCTTAATCAGATTGCAATAATACCAATGTAACAACAAACACACTTGGCTGATAATTTGAAATGAAACATTATGCTATGAAAAATCAAACACACATTACTGAAACAATAAATTATAAAAATCACCAACATTCTGAGCAGTGGGCCCTGCCTCCTCAGTTTGCCGAATGATGAAATAAAGAGTGCTGCTCTTACACAGTTTTGATCATGCAAAGTATTGTTTTATTTATCAAGGATTCGATACAAAAGTCTCTCCATTCCTTTATATGTATTTATATATGTTGTTTGATAACAACTAAATATAGAAAATATTACATGTGTTTTGGTCTGTGGCCAACAAACTAAAAGAGTGATTAGCTTACATAACAGTTGGGTTACTATCCACAGATAAAAATGTGCTGGTTATAACAATAGATAAAAATAGAAGACATGACTTCAAATCTATAGATTTTTCTCCAGTGATTTAGCAACAAATCTCCAACATGATGCACTTAGAAACTTGGTTTGTTGCATTTTTATGGCCATGAACTAAACATTGCCTTGTTATAATAGCAAATAGAAATAGGAAATGGATGACTTAGTTATTCTCTTCCATACAATTGGAAAGCACAACTATTATAATAGATTTTGCTCCTTGAAATGAATCCACGTGGATGTAGGATGCAAGTAAAAAGACCAACAAAATGATTTCCCAAACAAATGTTACAGTAGAAAAATATGTGTCCAACTAGAAAGTGATAAGAAGATTTTTTGCATAGATGGTGACATGAATATCTACATTCTTCTTCGTATTCAATTAGCATAGGTTGAAATAACAATGCTTGCTAGTAGAGACAATATGTAACGCCCCGCATGAACACCTTAGAGAACACACATCTACGCTAAGCAAAACAGAATAATTTTTTTTTAAAAGAATAAAGTAATGTTTAACACATCATTGCACATCATAAAACTACCAACTTGTTACTCTAAGATAACATGGGAGCATTACTTGACAAAACAAACATCATAATCTGACATACATCATTAACTAACATTAATAGATCATTCTAAACCTATTGCATTTAATCAATAAACATTTACATCTCTATAACATCAGATAAATAATCATCAGGATCTGGTACATAATTACAACTTCTTCTCACACATGCGTACATCATTGCATTGTTACTTAACACCTTCTGATCACATACATTATAAATCAACCGATACACAGACAAGTACATGAATACAATATCACTTACTTCATATCTGGTACAAGATCTGACGGCTGATACACGAGATACAACATTCTCGCACACGAACAATAGCAAGGAGAAAAACCAATGGATAAAAGCTCTTCCTCCCGACCATGTGGAACCCTGAGGTCCACCCCCCGAGCTAGGAGTTAACATAAGGTTCCCACTACAACATATAGTCAGGTAGACAGTAGACTATGAGAACAAGACAACACATAACTCCAACAACACCAGTCATTAACACAAACAACTTAACAACACTTCCAGAGGCAAGCACATAACGAATGGGGAGAGTACAACTAGGGAATGCTAGGCTGCAGTAGGAAGGAGTGTCATCACATGGCTTGTCATGGGTTGTCCTGGTAAGCCTTCCTAGGCCCCGGCCCCCATCTTGGGTTGTCCTGGCAGCCTCTCCCGACTCCCGGCCCCCATACAACACTCATGCGGAATCAACATACCTTTCGTGAGGACAAGGTAGTTGATCTTACCATTCCAGGCCTTCTCATCTCATCTCAAGCCTAAACGAGCACTTGAGCCATGAGTGAGGCATCCACTTATCTTTATTTATGTGTGATTAACTACCCAACCCCCTAATTCATTATTTAGGTTATCACTGAGTTATCAAACTCCCACATGGGTTGTCCTGGACGCCACTTTGGGCTCCGGCCCCCATTGAGAGCCACTCCCCTACCTGCAACTAGAAAACCCCACTCAACAAACATAGAAACATCATCAGGACAATGATGATACATGAACCGTGCAAGGCATTATCCATCTTGCATAACAATTATCCTCATATCAACATGTATATATAACAATGCAAGGAATTAACCATCTTGCATGTCATCTTAATCACAAGGACAACTAACAAAACCTTGTCCATAGCATTACATAAACATTACTCCTATTATAGTACTCAATGTCTCCCCATAACACAAATCTCAATATAAGATAAATACAATAAAGCAAACAATCACTACATCCACAAAGGGGATTATTACCTTCTCATATTGCACTCACAACTTTGAATATTCATCAATTCACATTATCACTTACCAAACTCTATACATAACATGAGGCAAAAATTATCTCAAAACACTTATCAACCCATTGCATGATGTAAAGACATAACCATCCTGTGCCTCTAGAATACCAACCTTGACGACCTAGACACAAGCCCATTATGACCAATGATACAACTTACACAAGGTTTATTTACAATTTTCAATTTAATTAAAACCAAACCAAATACAATATTTTAAACCCTAGACTCAAACCTACTTATCAAATTTTAAGTTAACGAAACTATTATAAACAAATCATAATTAAATACTTTAACATTAATTATATCACCGAATCGTCTCACATTTATTTACTTTAAACAAGTACATTGAATACGATACTATCCATGTCAATTCATCTTTTAATCCTAATCCTTTCTAGTATAACAAAGATCAATAATTCGTTTGATCTTTTCAAGTCAATTCGATAATCTAGTCTAATAGCTTATCTATAAAATGCACAAAAAAAACCTATTTCCACTAACTTCAAAATGGTTTCACTTGGTTGTTCTACTATGGCTCTATTGAATTTATAATGAAGGCTACTACTCCATTAGTGGATCTAGCATGTAAATATTGGCACGGTCTTGTTGACATTTAATAACTCAAATCCTATAAATGATCGCAATGTTCTATGGTCCATGACTTCTTTTTAACTGTCAACTTCAACCGTGCACGCCATAGTTTTTTTTTCAATCTTTTTAAGCTGTTCATGTCAGAAGAAGCAATAAAAGCCTCAGTTTAGATAGTTTAAACACACGAATAAGAATATTAGTGTGAACTCGTGGTCATTTAGTCTGAGTCAAAAACTTGGATGCTGTAAATATTATCTTGTAAGTTTGGTATTTCTTGTGCTGCAATTTGGTAATGTAGAACAAGTAGCAACATTCTGGTGCAGTCGCCTTTGCAAACTTGGGTCATCAAAAAGTGGGAAATATCAATAGTTATTGGCGAAGACATTAAATGGATGGCAAAATAAATGGGCTGGCCAATCACAAAGCGGTGAATACAAACCAAGGGCATGAGAAGGATCTCACAAGGGATTTCAAATATTTGTGGGACCTGTCTGCACAAGAGCAGGTTTGTGAAGAAGCTGTAAGGAATCAAGTGCCACAAGACATGATTTGGAATAATTTGCAGTAACTGAAGATGTCAACACACTTCTCAATCGCCTACCTTGACTCCTTGCTCGGCATCGCTCATATTGTGCATTAACTCGCTTGGCCTGATCCACTGTTCGAATCCCAGCCCATCACTAGTTTTTCTACATGATAGCTGGGCCTGAGGGAAAGACAATGGCTTTCCAAGCGGGCTAAACATGTTCTGGTTGCCTAAATATCTGGTCATATGGAAGGTTGTGACCACCCCCATAACTATGCCAAAACCTATCAGTATCAGGTATGAAAGAATTCGTAGCATCTTTATATGCCATTCTCGCTTCCCTGATCTGAAGGGGGCTAAAAACGCTGCTGTTTCTTCTGCTAAATTAGTAGCCCCCCCTAGGCTGCATCTTGGCAGAATCTAATTCTCAGAATCGTTTTCATTAAAATTTGTCCCGAATTATCCAATGTTTGTGAATTTTTTTTTAACGGCTTTGGGAGGTCTATAAATCGAGTAATGCGGATTAGAATGACATGGGTTTTTGAGAAAGTAGTTATTAGGCAGAAAGCAGCCAACCCCCAAACACTGTTCCTCACTTTGACTGCGCTTGGACAAGCTTTTTCCTCCATTTGAAGGCACAGTCCATGTATTATTCCCTCCGTGTGAAAAGCTCTGCTTCTTGTTTTTTTTTTGGGGTTAAGTAAAGGCCAAAACCATGGTTATTTTGATTTGATTTGCGCACAACAGGTAAGCGAGATTCAGGTGGGAATACAGGGTTTAATGGCAACATTCCAACCATGACATGGGATGTATACATGTGATCGCCAAAGGGGCAGATATCCTCTATATTATAGATGAAGAACTAATCTTGAACGTGATAGAACAGAAATTCATTTAAAGTTTGCATTCACAATAAGAAATTTTTATAGGGCAAGCATGAGATAAAAGAAAATCTTTAACATCTGAAAGCAATCACCATGGTGCAAGGGTTAGCAAGTGAATTCATTAGAAAAGTTTGAAAGAAAATGAAGTATGGTTACCACAGTCCCCATAAGGGAAACCAGAGCACACACTTAATAAGAATAGACCCGACGATCTTGAAAAGATCCTAAACTTGTTATGGAGATTCCACTTAAATCGATGTTGGTTGTATGGATACCTTTTCTTGGTGACTGTAGACCACACATGAATATAGGCTTAGAAGTATTTCCAGCGGCGCTACTTTTGATTTGGACCCTAAAATGTTACACATTTTCTGCGCTTCTCCCAAACATCTATGCAGAAGTGGGCAGGTGTGGTGCGTTTCAAATGGTAAGGAGAATCGATGAAAGGTAAAGGGATTAATGAGATCTCTGTGTGCCGCTGGAATTCCAGGCCGTAAAAGAAAGGTACGCACTTTTCATGTAGTAGACAAATCACATCCCTAGGCGCAGGAGTTTTTGCAGAGTTAGGGAAATTAGCTGGGATGAGGAAGGCAACGAAAGCTTCAGTCATCCAAAGAAGAATTGACAGCATCAACTCTCAAGCCCAGGCAAGGGCGAAAGCTCTTGCGCGGTCACTGCGGATGTTTTAAGAAACAAGCCTAACTTTTTTCATCGTTGGCCTTACAAATTTTACAGCAATTACACTCGGCAGGGATGAATTGGATCTTACGGAAATTCAGAGTATAATGACCATAGAATAACTGAAAAATGATTTGAATGAATAGAGGAATGCGCAGAATAAAAACCCTAGCTATAATCCTTGAATGCAAGATGAGAAAATAACATTAACACAATTAAAGGAACCTGTTTACGCTGCAATGACCTCAATCTGTTCTTCGCAGCTCCGTTCCCAGATCTCCAACTCCGTTTTCCTGCCCCCTTCTCTCCTTCTCTCAGCTTGTTTTATAGTATCCCCTACCCTAATTGCTTGTACTCCACCTTTAGGGAAACACCCGATCCAATGCCAACCGACAAAGAAAATACAGCCTACATTCATTTAATTTTTTAATAACCCTACAATATAACCCCTATTTTTTATTTACTCAAGGGTAACTTTCATTTAATAAAATACAACTTATAATTTTTACTTTATTTAATTTAGTATTTTGTATTGATATTAATATATAACAACTCATAAATATTTATTACTTTATTTAATCATTTATTTACTTGGCCACATATATTTACTTTCATGTTGATTTTATTAATTATAGAACAATTCCACAACTATAATGACACTTTATAACTAATTTATCTCCTTAATTATTTATTTTTATTTATTTAATATTTAATATACATTTGTTATATAACAACTAATAATTATTTATAATTCTAGCTAATAATCACAATCAAATTTATCTGTTTATATACCACAACTAACCAATCATAATCATGCAATTACTCGACCATCAAGCATGCAGAGAAAGTAAGACGACAACCCATGGAGACAAACGAAACTGAGAACAACGACTAGATGCAAAACTGAAGACTTATCCTCTACAAGGATGACGGATAACTAGGGAACCTCATGCTAACTCCCATCAACAAATCCATTGGCTAGGGCACGCTCAAACCTGCTAGTTCAGGTGGAAGCGATGCCCGGTACCTGCATCCTGCAGCAAACCTCAAGGTTAAACATATATATACAAACATGAAGTCATGCACACAGTGAACAGAAATCGCAGCATGACAGGGTACTCGGACACGAGTAATGCGACACTGTTCTGTTCACATACATCCACAATTAAATATTCAGTTGTCTACAAGAACATAGAATAATCAATAACAATACGACCTAGTATAACAATTACTGCTAAGGCATCATAACCCTGATTAAATATCACATTAACTCAGAAATAACATTAATCCATTATATCAAGTATGTCCATCAAACTATGAAACATAAAATATCAATAATCCAATATCATCAATCGTCATCCTAGAACGAGGTCCATAAACGACTCAACGTAATAACAAATAATCCATGCCATGATATCTAATCCTACTAGGAATACTAACAGTCTGATGGAAGCAAGGTGAGGGGCACTACACAATAAATAAATAATTTTCATATTTTTATCTTATAACTATATTAAATATCACTTATATACATTTAATCATATGCAACATAAAGGTGATAAAATGGCATGATATGGAATGAAAATGGAATGTTGGAATGCGTATGAAATAGGCTAAAATATACCATAAAAGGGGATATAATTGGCTCTCATCAAATACAATATCAACAAGACTGAAACAACATATGAGATATCCTGAGCTAATAGACAAGAGTTGGTCACCAAGAAATATCCCATTGAATTAGGTAAGTATTTCTCCCCCCCCTTTAGCCACACTCATTGTAGCAACTATTTTAGTTGCTCTCAAGGGTGGTCTCTTCCTAGATATATATGTAGTTAGATTCTTGTTGTGTTCCCCCTTGTTGTGCTATATATGTTGTTTAGGCCTCCTTGAATGACGCTTGATACTCTTGTAAGGTCAAGGATACCAGGATACCACCTCTGTTGTGACTATTCTTCTATTTGTTTCATCATTCTTCTATTGTTCCTCTCCTCTATTTTATTATTGTGTGTCATGCCTTAGGCGCATAGCATTACAGTTGATAACCTGGGGCATCCTCCTACATGGTGTTCCTAGGGCACTTGTTCTCCTCTCTTATTTTATTGTTTACCTTCTTCTAGTGATTCTACCTAGTCAGAAGATGATGAAAAATAAACTAACTGATACGAACAGTGTGTCCCTTTAGCAAGCAAACAAAAATGGACCTAGTCCATACATGATGATGAGGTTGATATATATCCAACGCTTGACTACTAGAATCACTCTGTGTGATGTTTCATCTTGTTGCATTTCTTGTGACTAACATTTTACAATCCACTCAATCTGCTCTTGTACACTTTGATTAGTATCTCACCTTGTTGCTACACTTGGTTCTGAGGTATCTACAGTATAGCCCAATGGTTATACTCGGTCCTGAACCTGCAATATAGCCTTGGTCCTTGATGTGATTGTTTTGATGCATAGATTTAATGAATTGCTATCTTATCTTATCATATCTTATCAATGTGTTTGTGGGAACATTTGGTGATCATGAGCACATGCCACCTTGGGGGCATGGGATTTGCAAGAGATCTTGTTCCCTTACATGTCTTCTCTCTACCTTAACGTGCTTGATATCGATACATGACATCAACCACCTTAAGGTGGGGCATATATAATGATATATGTTTAATGATTTTGGCACTAACGAAGCGTGTTTGTAATCCATCTCCATGAGGTGGGATGTTGTATCTCCGGCATGAGTACACATCTTTATCTATATTGCAATCAAAGAAGCCCTTTGCAGAGGCAGGATAATGTATCTCTTGAGCTAGTGCATATCCTTTTATTCAAAAGCCCTCTACGGAGGTGGGATGGTGTATCTCTTGAGCTAATGCACATCCTTTTATCTCAAAAGTCCTTTGCGGAGGTAGGGTTGGATCTTGAGACTATCCTCCCTTAAGCGTGTCTTTGGTGGTTGTTGTGGCATAAGCCCAACTATTAGGTGTGTCCGCAATGTGTTTGAGATGGTGGGATTTAGCAATAAGCTCCTCCCATTACCTTGTTTGCCGTGTTTAAAATGTATAGTATGTCTTTGACATACTATATAATGCTTGTGTATTTTGTGTCTTTCATGTGTTTTTCCCCTTGTGTGGTTAATCCCCACTTGGGCTTTGTATGGCATGTTATCCCCTCTTGTGTGTGTGTAGCAATGAGCTCCACCTACATTTGAGGTTTGTTTGGCGCGTTTTTCCCCCCTTGTGCGGTCTCCACCCACACTTAGGGTTTTATGTTGCATTTTTATTTCCATGCATATGTATATGAAAATGTTATGAATATGAAAATGAAAATGCTATATTAGTGTATTCATCATGTTTTGCATGTCTTCTATACTATCTTCTTCGTGTTTTACGTGTATTCAATACTGTATTCTTTGTGTTTTGCATGTCTGCGATGTGTTTTCTAGTGTTTACCTGAGACTGGGGGCTAGAAATAGTTCCTCAATCTTTTGTGTATGCCTTAGCTTCAAGTGCCTAGTGTGTTTGACCGTACTCTAATGCATGTATGGGTCGTAAGATCATACATACATTAAAGTGGGGGCTAAATGTTATGTTGTAAAATGTCCCCCTAGGACTTTTACCTCCTATGTTTAGCTCCTAGGTCCCTTAGGATCAATCATAAATGTTTTAAATGAATCCTGGAGAAAAATCCCCCAAAACCCATGTCAAATGGGACCTAGGGGTGAGTCCCAAATCTTAATCAGGCCCTAAAATAGGTCCCTGGACAAGGGCGCTGGCACCCTTGTCCTGCCCTATTTTTTTAGGGCCCAAGTTTTAAATGACCTCAAAGATACCGTTAAAAGGTTTCCTTTTGTCAGCCTATTCAATTTGAATTATGAATGTTTAGCAGGAATGCATATTGAAGTAGATTAATGACTTCATTTTACAACTAGCTGGATAATACGAACTTGTGATCTTATGCTAAGGATATTTAAGGCTTTCATTATGTTGCAAAGTAGTATTGTGTTATGTTTGTTCATGTTTGTTGTAAATTTGTCTTCATCAATCCATCTCCTCATGGCATGAAAGATCTTCATCTCCCTGTGAGAGCTTCACCTCCAAGGTGATATTTACTTTGTGTTTCAATCATTTATCATATCATTGTTTTTGCCTCTGTCCTGCAAGGACACACACTCTCTATCTAACAATGATGTTGGAAGGCTTGAATGCCATTCTGGGGCTTGACTGAGGCAAGCTCCCAAACACCACAATCCCAACCCCTCTCTCATGATTGTAGGTGACATGTATCAGATCTTGGAGAGTGGAGTTACAGAGGATTGTTGCAGAGTATAAGGATCCTGCATCCAAAGAAAAAGGCAAAAAATAGCTCAAAAAGGGCTTGGGCACCTGCACCCTTGACCCTTAATTTTACAGCATGGAGAATCTCTGAATTGGTTGCAGTCAATAGCAGAAAAGATCCCAAAGCCCTAAAAAAAGCAGCATCTTGGGATTGGGTGCCTGCCCCTTTGATCCTGACTTTTCTATCTTATGAAACTCGAAATATGGTAAGTATCTAATCTATATTTAGTGCCTTTCTGTAGAAGGATTTGTTGTGTTTCATTCGTTTGCTACGATTTTGCATAATTAGGGTTTTAGGCTTAATTGGGCTAAGAATCAACAAATCAATTAACAAATTTCAAATTTCTCTATCATTCCAAGTGATAGCAGACCTGATAGTTGAGTCCTCTTGCTAAAGTTGTGGCTAGCTCGGTTTAATGTCCTTGAATGTATGTAGTGAAAGGAGGATCTAATCAAACTATCAACCTCATCAACAAATCCCCTTTTTCTACATTACAAAAAGACTGCCAAAAAGGCCCTTCTCCTTGATCTGACCAACAAACACCTCCTTTGTGAAATAAAAAAAGCCCCTATTCATTTGCAATTTTCCACTGGTTTGAAGTAATACAATTTCTTGAGAAATTCACATCCACGCTCTGTTTTATACTTGTGCCCTTCAAGATCTGGTCCTTTAATGTTAAGAATGAAAGGGAGTCTCTCCACCACAACATTGGGTTCCAACAACTTGTAGAGGTCCCATGGTCAAGGAATGCCAATGTTGGGCTACACAAAGACAATAACATCTTCTACATCACCCAGGTACTCCTCCTGCACTAACAGTTTCACCATAGTTAATACTATTGCTTTCGGGTGGTTGATGTCCAATGGCGTTGCAACAAAACTAGAGGCAAGGTAAGAATTGATCCTAAAATGAGTCTGATAGCTACCATTTCAAGCCTCCCAGTCACCTTGAACACTGAACTTAGTCTTGCATTGGACACAAACCCCAAGAAAGACATCTAGCGCTTCGAGCCAATCAACCAAATGGGTGTTTCGATCTGAAAGCATCTCTATCAAAACAACGATGTAGTAACTACTTACTGGACCTAGCTTTAAATCCAAACATCACACCTCATTTATTTCAAGGATATTTTCCCTTCCTTTTGCTATTAAGAATTGTACTTTCCAACTAATCTCATCAAAATTTGAAAGGAAAGCATAAACTTAACAACGAAACTGCTCGTACAAGATGTCAATCTGCCACTACAACGTCTAACATAAGCTTCAATTGAAGTAAAGACCTCATACATTCACCCCCAAAATTACCAGAGATCCCTTGATACACATAAACTCTCAACAAATGCTATGAGAAATGAGTTACATGCCTATGAAATATCAACCATTCTGCACAAAGGCTCATGAGCATTGTTTTCCAAAGGAGGCAACCAAATTGAAGAATCATCTTCTTTTTCCTAGACGTCATGACACAACTCTTCCATAAGATAAAACATAGCAGAAATTTCCAGTGCAAAAAATAATCCAAACCAACATTCTATGCTTTAGCTAATCTTAGTTCCATCGACTACCATATTTTCTAGTTGATCAGCTTCAACGTTAGCTTCCCTTTACACATGGTTAGCAGTAAATAAGTCAAAAGACTTAGCAATTTCCATAGCTTCCTCCAAGAAAGCCTAAAGCTGCCAATTTGGTGTTGCTCCTTTCCTTAGTGCATAAATTACTATGGCCGAGTCCCCTTCAACCTCAACCATTGAGCAATTGAGTTATTTGCACCTTCGTAGCCCTAAAATGGGGGCCTTAAACTTATCTACATTATTTGTGCCTCTCAAAAGAGGAGGAGCTAGCCTACTGATAATAGACCCTTCCCAGTTCTGATTAAGCATCCCACACTTGATTTTTTAGGGTTGCCCCTTGAGGCACCATCAAATTTCATTTTGACCCACCTAACTTGGGGAGCTTGCCATTTGGATTCCTTTCATAGATTTAGGGTGTCCACCCCTCCAGGGCCTACAATTGGAGGATTTCTCAATCCAAACCGATTTTTCTTCATGCAAGCATCCCATTCACCAAAAAATACTTGTCCAAAATTTTGATCCCTTTCCCAACTATTGGTAACCTCTACCATTGAAGCTTTGACTTTATTGAGGAAAGAGTCAATTTTCATTTCTTTATCCTAGAAAATCCTCCTATTCCTCTCCTTCTAGATTTGCCAAATTAGGATAGATGGATTGATAATCCAAAGGCATGAGAAGGCTGTTGCTTTATTAAACAAAGGCTATGATCTGAACAAACTTAAAATATCTTTTGGAAGGGCACTCTTCCATCCTAACTTCATGTATATCTAAATCCAACATTCTTTCCCAAAGGGACAATTGAGAAAATAATGATCAACCGTCTCTTTGCTGATCTTGTACAACTCACATCTAGATGGACCCTCAAAGTCCATCTTTCTAAATCTTTCTACTACCTAAAATTTCTTCTGAAGAGCTGCCCATGTGAAGGTTCCAGCTTTGAGCAAGCAGAATTTGTGCCAACATAATCCTATTGGGACGATCACTTCTCCTAAATTCTGCTCCCTTTTAAGAATTCTATTACCATCTTTGACATTGTGTTGACCAGACTTAGATCCATTCCACATGATTGTATCATGCCCCGCATGCAAAACCACTGATCTTTCCCTGAGAACCTCTTTTAACAGTTCACTTTCTCTATTTGGAAGCCCCAACGACTCCATGTCCTTCCAAGATCAAGTCCTTATACTATCCTTCATTTCCACTTTCAAATAATCTCTCACAAAGGGAACCCAATGTTGTTTAAGGTAGTTCTTAACAATATCCACCTCCAAAGTTTTTTCAAGACTTGCATACCCACACCAAGAATCTTTCCAAAACAAGGCAGATCGACCATTGTGAATGTCCCATGTAAGGAATTTGGAAATAAGAGGTCTGTATTCTTGCATGAAGTTCCATATTCTTGATCCTCATGGAGCATTAGAGGTGAGTAAAATTTTGGAATCCATGTCATCCTCTAAGTATTTGTGATGAAGAATTCTTGCCCACTTAAGGTGTGGTTCCTTGAACATTCTCCAAATGAGTTTGGCTCCCAAGGCCAAATTCTAAAGATTTTATTATCTAATCCCAACTCCACCTGGATATTTATATCTACAAACTTTGTCCCAAGCAATCAATGCAACCTTGTCCTTGTCCTCATTACCTTGCCAAAAGAATTTTTGCAATGACTGGTCCATCTTATGATTAGCCCTTGCTGATAAAGAGATGCAAGAAATGAGATATATGGGAATGACAGAGAGAATAACCTTCAACATCTTGATTTGACCAACCCAAGAGAACCACTGACCTTTCCAAGAGGCAGTCCTATTAGAGAAAAATCACAAATATTATCCCATAATTTGTTTGTTCTCATTCCTTTATCCAACAAAATCCCTAGATAAGAACAAGGAAGGAACCGCCTCTTGAATCCCAAGACTCTTATGATTTCTTCCTCTTTCCTTGCAGCTGTAGAAAAGAAGATAATTTATGATCTATTAGCCCCTACCTCTTGTCCTGAGGTAGCAGAGTATAAATAAAGAATATCCTTGAATGCTCTTGCCTCTTTGCTACCCCAAATAGAAGGGTGTCATCAACAAATTGTTGATGGGAAATAGGAGGGAGATTGCTGGTCACTTGAATTCCATCAAGATTTCCCCTGATTCTATCTTGATTTAAGGATCTTCCTAAAGGATCTTCCTAAGGCCTCTTCCATAATGATAAAGAGGAAAGGCGACAAAGGATCTCCTTGCCTTATACCTCTAGAAACTTCAAAAAACCCTTCTGGAGAGCCATTAACCAACATTGAGAACCTAGGACTGGTGATCCAATTGAAAATACAATCAAGCTGACATTTCAAAAAACTAAAAGCCTCCATTACCTTAAACAAAAATCTCCAATTGACTCAATCATAGGCCTTCTTAATGTCGAGTTTGATCAGCATTGCTAATGACTTCAAGATTTCTATATTAAGTGAATTACTTCTTGAGTAATTATTACCCCATCTAGAATGGATCTTCCCAGAACAAATCTCTTTTGCTCTTTCAATATTATGTTTGGAAATATCCTCTTGAGCCTATTTGCTACTGCTTTTGCTTTAATTTTGTAGAAAGTATTGCATAGAGAAATAGGTCTGAAATGATCCATAGAGGAGACAACATCTTTCTTTGGAATTAGAGCTAAAACGGTATTATTGATTTCTTTTAGAATCTTACCTGAGGCTCTTGAATCTTCAATTGCTTAAAAAAATTCTTTGCAACAATGCCCCAACAGTTTTGAAAAAAGTAGGAAAGCCATCTAGACCCGGGGCTTTATCAGGATGTAGCTGGAACAACAATGTCTTGATTTCATCCATTGAGAAGCTAGCCATTAACATTTTGTTTTGTCCTTATGAAACCAAAGAAGGAATGTTCTCCAAGATCCTACTCTAAGCCAATAATTTTGAGCCACTCCAATTTTTAAGCAAATCTTTGAAAAAATTAACTGCACAAGCTTTGATCTCTTCCATGTCTTCCACCTCCACCCCGTCCCCTCTAGTGATCTTTGAGATCTTGTTTGCATTTCTCTAGGCATTGGTGCTGTTGTGAAAGAATTTAGTGTTTTTTTCCCCGTCTTTAATCCACACTTCCCTAGATTTCTGCTTCTAGTATGTCTCCTCTCTAGCCAATAACATCTCATATTCACCCAAGAATCTTTTTTCTTGTAAGAATTTATCCTCATTCATCCCTAATGTTAATAATTCATTATGCAGTTTCTCCGTTTCACCTTCAATTGCTTTCTTGGCCTCAAAAATATTCTTGAAATGGAGTCGGTCCCATTCCTTTAAGTGCTTCTTTACTGAATTTAACTTTACTGCCACTTGAAACATCTTCGAACCCTTCACCTTACTATTCTTCCACCACTTCTCCACAAGATCGAACAAGTCCGTATTCTCCATCCATGTGTTATTGAATTTAAAGGGGCACCTATAAGGCCTTTTTGTCTCCTATGATATTGAGCTAAATTGGGAAGTGGTATGAGCCTGACCAAGGCTATAGGATAGTCTCCAACCCAAAAGGGAAGTCTCCCAAATCCCCTTTCCAAAAAAATCTATCTAGCTTTTCTGCTATGTTACTAAAACCAAGTCATCTATTAGTTGAGGTAAAGGTGTTGTTCATGTGTTGGATTTCCATCAACATACTTATTGCAACCCACTTTTTGAAGTTTGTTTGGGACTCTGATTTCCTTAGTAACCCACCCCTTTTATCAAAGTTGTGTAGAATTGCATTGAAGTCCCCACCAATCAAATAAAAGTAATCTCAGTTCAGGTCTCCCTTTTACTAATACATGAAATCAGACCATAGATATTTGTCAAAATAAATTGAAGATTTGAAGACAAACTTCTGACTTTGTAGCTTAACCATCGCCTACCCTCAACAAGCTTTTCAACTAAGACTTCTTAAGGTTTCCAAAGAGTCATCAAACCTCCCGAGGCACCTTTAGAAGGAACCTATTCTTCTTGCCACAACCTACGTTTGTTTTTGAAATGCTCACAATCTTCATTTCTCAATTTGGTTTCTTGTAACATCATTATATCCACCTCTACTCTCTCCATTTGGTGCTTAACCAACCATCATTTGTTAGGGGCATTAATTCCCCTAACCTTCCATGATATGAGCCTCATGGCTCCTTAGGAAGAGTGATTCCATTCCCTAATTGCAAAAGTCATGTGATCTTCACCTAGCCCTCCGCATAGCCATCCTCCTTACATTTCTCCTCAAGGATTTTTCTACCAGTTTTCTTCCTTTCTCCGTAATCAAGAGAAGTTCTCTTTGCTCTTTTTTGATTAATTCCCAATTTTTGAATAGTAGCCACCAGCCCAAGCTCCTCTCCCAAATTAGTTTGGTTAGGCAAGGTTGCCTTTGATGCTTCATCTACCTCTTCTTTGATGAAGTTCAAGCAATCCTCTTCTTCTAAGAGGTCCATCTCAGCCTCCTTCTCTCTCAAATTAAGCCATTGCAAGTTGGGAGTTTTAAAAATATCTTCAATCATTCCCATTGCATCCCTATTAATCTCTGCTTCAATTCTATCTGAATCCTTCTCCTCTACAACTAAGCTTGCTTTAGATAGGTTTGCATTATCCTGCTTAAAGTCCTCCTTTCCTAGACCTTCATTCTCTAGAAATGCTATATTGATTCTCTCTTTGCACTCCTTCCCTTCTTTACAATTTGATTTTCTAAGGGGTCAAAAGACAAATTGCCTTCTGTATTGGGTCTTCTCAAATTTGAACTATCTTGAGATACTTCTTTATTTGAGCTTTCTGACATAATCTCTAGGCGCCTTCCCCCTGATACCAAACCTTTATCCATGCATGGATTACCTTGTCCATCTTCCATGGATCTATGCTTTTATGATCCCCTTCTCAATGGATTCTATGCTACATCTGATTTCTTAATTAGCAAAGCTTTCTTGTCCAACAAATCACTCTCAACTATACCCTTGATGCTAAATCCTCCTCCTTCTTGAATGATTGGGTTTTTCAAGGGTTTATCTCTTCTCCTTTCCATCCTATGTTCTATCACCACTTTTTGCTTCCAGGATCCAGCTTCATAAATGATTTCCAATTCCTCCCAATGCTCTTCTTCCTAATCTAGCTCTATGCAGATCCTTGTGAAGGTCCTAACCTCGCCTCATAAAGATTCTCATCTAATTTAATGAAGGAACCTAATTCCTTTTCGAATGCCTTCAGAGATTCTTCACACCAATACTCCAAAGGTAAATTATAAAGCCTTATCCATTTTGGGGCTCTCCCCAGCTTATGATCAACTGGTTGAAATTTAACTCCCAGTCCTTGGTATAAAAACCTAGATCATCCAATGGATCTCCCTTTAGGATTTCTTCTTTCAAATCCTTACAACAACATTCAATGAGGAAAAAATCATTCAACAAAGCCATGACCGATACTTGATCTCCCCAGTTTTCTTTCCACCAATTTATAATTTTATCCTTAGAAGATCCTTGCCCCGTCCATTTGACAAAGAAGGCTCTATTTTTTAGATGTGCATTATTGCTCTCCAATAATTTGTATAGAATGATCATCGCTTTACTCCTTGACATCTTAAAAGGCAAAGGTTCTTGGGATGTTTTCCTCTTAAAGGTCCTAACATCTTTCTGATTCCTCCTATACTCATTGTTGTTATTGCAATGTTGGCGGCCCTTGCCATATCTCCAAAACCTTCTGATTGGCTGATTGAAATCTTTTCCTTCAAAGCCTCCTGCAACCTCAGGCCTTGATCTTTTCCCCTGGGGGATCTAATTTTCCCCTGTGGCAAATGGTGGGATGTCATCCTTCCTACCCGATTGCCAATCATCTCTTTGATAGTCTAATCCAGATCACTCATATAATTGATGGTTAGGAGTACTTACACTGCAATCTACACCTTCTCTATAATCTGCTTCTTCTCTATGCCCATCCCCTTGTATTTGATTTATTCTCTTCTATTTGTTGTATACTTTATTTGGTTGACATTTTGGGGACAATGCAAAACATTGAGACATTGAGGTCTCTTCCGTGTTGACCCAAAAAAATTATTTGGTTTTTTATGTGATATTTCTCCTCTGTTCTAGTTGTTCTACATGTTTGGGGGATGATGACAAATCCATCCTTATCCCTTGATGATTATTATTTGTATATACATAGTGACCCCAAGTATGTAGATCCCTTTGTCTTCTTTCGTAATATTCTTCTTGTTCTCATGTGACATTTCTTCTATCCCATGTCACTCCATGAGAACAATGTCACATGTTTGATGTTTACATCATCTTTTATGCCTCTCCTTGGGGCACCTCTTTTTTGTGGGTGACTTTAGGGCCATATCTATTTCGTATATGCTTCATAAAGGTCTTTCACCTTCTCCCCTTTACTACCATAATTTTAATTGCATACTCTTGGTTTATGCAATTATTTTAAGGGGGCATACTTTGCACTCTCACATTTGCACCATGTACATTATTGGTAGGCTCCTTGAGGCATCAACAGCTCGTGGTAACAAGTACATAGACTTTCTTTGATTGACCACCCTTACTAGGATTACCTATCCATCCTAGTCCATGTAATCTCTGATATTATATACTTACATGCGAGCCCCTAGTGACACAATGGTAGACAATGTGCTCCATTTTAGCTACTTTTCATACTTTTTGTGAGTCATCTAGCAACAAAATTTGCTACTTCTTGTGATTCAGAAAAGTATTTTATGGTTCCTAGTCCTTATAGTGCACTAGCCTTATAACCACACTAGAAATGACCTCTCTCTCTCTCTCTCTCTCGTTCTTTGTGTTTGTTTTTTTATCTTATGTATCATGTATTTCATGTATTAGATTATCTAATTTGCTAACACATCCTTGTTTTGTAGATTGTATCTGGTCCAATCCTTATTGATTGTAGGTTTATATGTTGTTTTGACATGGCTTGTCATGTAGGTTTTTGTTGTCTAATGTATTTGTTTCATAGGTTTTTAGCCTAGGAGCATCATTCCTCCACTTGAAGACTTTTTTCATCCTCTATAGTATCCTTTTGGGTATCCTTTTTATGATGATATTTTATTTCTATACTGTAGTGTGGCATATCATCTAGTGTCACAAGTCCGCTAAAGTGGGGGCAAAATGTAATGTGAAAAATTACATACCCTTACAATTTCACATTGTGTTTTGGGCTTGCTTTGGTGTTCATCTCTCCTAGCATGTTTTTAGGCTCATTTAGCCCCCGTCTTAGCCTTTTTCCACCCATGGTGCCAAGTTTAGACTTATGTTCTTTCCAAAATCCTCTTTGAAAAATTCTATTTTATGCCATTTCATTCTTGTCATTTCTTAGTGATTGGACCTGTCATGAGTGGTATCTTCCTAGATGTCAGCATGCCATGAAGATGTCCACTAAGTTCCTATTGACAATCATTTATGAAGTATTTATCCACATTGCTTTGTGGTCAGGTCTTCGGTAATTGCCTTGACACAGATACAAGAGCAATATTCATATTTCTTGTCATTGCTTTTAGTTATAGTCATATTTACGCTAAGAGCACACACTTCTACATCATTTTATCAGCTTCTTGTGGATGTTGAAAGACCAAAATAAGGGCTTAACCATTCATAGAAAGCTCCTTTGTAGCCCCAATCTCTTCTCCTTTGCTTTAGTAGCTACAAGTTTTGTTAGGAGATATTCAGTCACATGAAGGCTTGCACGTGTCTTCCTCCTCTTGTAATTTTCATCTCTTTTCTTGAAATACTTAGGTTAAATAATTTTTTAATCTCTATTATCACCTGGAGTGTCGCTCTTTTATTTCTATTTCTTTGTTGTCCAGACTAGGCACAAATTTTAAGAAAAGGGTATTTTACCAAGGTTTCTATTACAATAGCCATATGGACTATAGTGCACCACATAGATCTCCATGCATCACACAGGCATCCTCAACCGAGACCTTCAAGCTTTAGTGCTATGTTCATCTTTACCTATTATTTATAGTTTTGTACTTGTATTTATCAAATTTTTATTCCAGAATCTATAAATCAAATTGTTTTTCAGTTAGCATTTATATTTTAGCTTGGTAAATAACAATGCCTTGCAAGATTAAAACATGTTAAGATTTGCTACTTGTAATTTATTCTTTCTAGTTAGAATAATATCAAATTATTTTCTTTAAAAGAGCTAGTTGTTCCTAGTGTTGTGCTAGAAGAGGACATTTAGCTTAGAAAATAATACATTTTTTAGTTAAATCATTTTCCTACACTATAGTATTCCTTTATTGTCTCTATTCCATGATGCCATTATGGTGACAATAAACAAGTTGACCAAGGTGGCACACTTTTCTCCTACAAAGACTACTTATAGTGTCATGGCTACGATGAGAGTATTCTTGGATGATATTGTCAAACTTCACAATGTAGCACCAAGGTAGGAGACCTAAATGAATGAGGATACCACATAAGAAGCCTGCACCAACTCACTATACACTCATAACAAAGTGAAAGAAAGACTATTCCTTGGCTAGAAGTCTCATGTAGAAATACATACATGCTAGCACAAACTTTTCAAACTACCAACTAAACATGTAGCATACCAAAAATGAAATGTATCTTTATGCAAACCACTACTTGTAGCATACACTAGCACTAAATCACAAGACACAAAACTATCATTGTAGTTGTTGCAAGTAAAAACACATGACAAGACCAAACCTTGTGATTGTTGCAAGTGCCTTTAGAATGACATGGGTAGTCTTCATGGTTGTAGCAAGTAACACACCCAATTAGCATGAAATTTCTAGTTTCTACAAGATGCACAATATAATAGGGTCAACTTTCTAGTTACTTTAGGTAAATTCAAACAAGCATGTTCTACTGCAATAATACATTCAACAAACAAAAATTCCTCCACCATTCAAACACATGGTAAACACATAGGATAACTTGGGAAATTGAATTCACTTGGTGGGAGAAATAGAAATTCTAGGCCTCATTACATTAAGTATAAGTAATACACAATAAAAAATGGACCCCTTTAATTGCTAGCTTGGCTACGATACATTCTTAGGATTGAGGTTGATTGAATACACACCCCCTCTCCACATATCCAACCTCCCCTATTTTAAAAATGTTATCTTCCAACTTCTCTTCAATATGGGACACCTTCCAATTCTTGCATCTTTTTAAGACATCAAAAACATATGTTTCCCAGCTAAATAGTCATCCTTCTCCTTAACACAAGCTACTTTGTCTCTAACATGCACAAGGTCCAAAAAAAACTTCACTTTTATCTCATACTTGAGTGCCTTCTTATCTAGCATACAACATGTGACAGAGGAACTTCCTAAGATAATTATTGATGATACCTTCTTCTCTTGCTTGCATATTTTATGTTCTCTAGCCTACCCACACAATCCTACTCTAGTCTTTTCCTTTCTAAATATTTCTCCCTTCTTCCCATGCCTTCTTATTTTGTCTATCATTCCCTCGCCAAATGAGAGCCTTATTTATGCAGATGACTTGATAGCTCTATTTTTCCTAGCCAAATAAATGAAAACTTTTATGTAATCCATGAATAACCCTTTTGTTTGTTCTTCTCTTAATATCCCCTTTCTTCCTTCCATGTAATTCTTTCTCTCTTATTTCTTTATTTTTATTGATAGGTCTACTATATAGAGACAAGGAACATCTTACAAATATGCCTACATCCCTCTCCTCTTTGACTATCCTTGATACATGAAGACAACCAAAAACATTTAGGAATGGTAGCCTTTCTTGGCTGTTTGTCTCCTCTTATTTTCTCTTGTCTTCCCCTAGCCACACAACCTCTTTTCTTCTTCTCAAATATTTTCCTTTCCTTTTTATGCGTCATTTCCTACCCATACTCCTTTTAAATTTTGGGATCTATCCTTCTAGTTTTGGCACTCACCTTTTTTGCAATGTACCTATGAGTTGGAGATGAATTCCCAATAAATAAATACTTAAACTCCCACCTAAAATGAGTTTGAATCCTTGAATAAAGTAGTTGATCACTAAGGGGAAATTATACAGGTTTACAAGAAACAAAAAATGAGATTTATCATTCCCTTTTATAACCTACATGACATCAAAACACAAAATTTAAATACAATATAAAGTTCTCATCTATAAACCAATGCTAAATCTAGTTGGAGCACTCTAGGTTCCCCTCATTAGGCCTCCTAAGTTACAATTTTTTTTGAGCCCCTACTTACTATCAAAATTTGTGTTTTTGTAAGTCTTAAATTATGTTGCTACAAGTTGAAACCCAATTAGGCAACTAAAATATCAATCCTTTCCACTTTTAGCTCTATCAACTTCCTCTCCTCATCATCATACATGTTGTAATTCTATTTTTGTGCTAGTTTCTTTCCTATACCTCTTTCAACACTTAGCTAGGAACAATACCATCGCCTTTTGACAAATTTAACTATAAAATTTTAATACTCTCATGGACCTCTATCCACCATAGTCCAACTTCCTTGTGCTACTTCTCTTTTTATTTCCTCTCTTTATGTATTTTCACCTACCACTATCCTTCTCCACCAAGTTTCATTTCCTTCTCTACTTACCATTTCTTCATCTATGTACTCATTCTCTTCTACATCTCCATTTAATATTTTTATCAATAACTCCTCTTCCTTGAGTGTAAACTTTTCCTTTGAACTTAGCTCCATTTGCATGATGGACTCAAACAATTTATCATCAACTCTTTTTTTCTTTATTTCTCATGTTACAACTTACACCTCCATTAAATCTTTAATGCCCATCAAAGGACATAATGCTTGTAGTGTCATAAATTGTTGACTCAAAATAATTTCACATAGAGTTTAGCACCCTCTCGAATGTTGTATCAATTTTATGACTTAATTAAGGATCTTGGATAGGTCCCCTAGCAATATACCCCTTTTGAGAGCTAATTGTCTAGGACCCTAGCACCCAAGCGCTAGCGTCCTACCAGTTAGGTCCTAAAAAGGTTTTAGATTAAAATATGTCAACCTTATGTTCCTTAGGTGGTGCACCTTGTTGGCCTCAAGTCATTTGGGCCCCCGACATGTAATTAGGAGGCATATATAAACAAGTCTCTCTCATTCATTTACTCCTAATGACTCTCTAGCTAATGATTCTCTATGATAAGGCTCTCTAACAAGGAATTGATATCTCTATCTACAAGATCTCTATTTATGCAAATTATTGCTGTGTGTACTAACCCTTGTTGTAGATCTTGGTGGAATCTCCTTCCTCCTTCATTCTCTCCTTGTGGCGGTTTGATAGTGACATCACCCCATCAAGGACTTCATGTTCATTGTAACATATCTCCTCTATGCATGCTTACATTTATCTTCTATTATTCAGATCTACCTCTGCCCTCCTAGGGCACACACTCTTGATCTAATCCTTGTTATTGTGGAGGTGGGAACACCATGCATAAGGTTTGACTTAGGCAAGACCCTAAACAACACCAACATTTTCCCTCTTTTATGTGTGCAGGTCAAATATGGAAGATCTGACAAAAATGGGCAATAGAAAGACAAAGATACAGGTATCAAAAGTGTCTCAGACTTTTGACAACCCAAAACCCTAGGACACCCACTGCTAGGTGGCATAGTCCTCCAAATATGGCCCCTATTTTCGACAGTAACCTTCGACAATCCTACTCTACTTAGCTTAGGTCTTGGTTTTTGGGTTTTCAGCTCTGACAAGGAAGTAAGTTCTGTTTTAGCATATTTCATCATAGAAACCCTATATCTAGCCTAATTAACTCAACTTTTGCAATTACAACAAAAGGACAGGACCCCTGTAGTTTGGCTCTCCTTTAGGCCTGTAGCCAAGCTCGGTTTGTGTTCCAATGTTTGATTGAAAGGATTGACTTAGCTAGTTGAGTAGTGATTTGGTCTCTCTTTTTCATTAAACAATCCTATTGTTCTTTCACACAAATTAGCAAAATCAATACTATGGAAATAATAAAATCTTACACACCTCCTCTAATGGTCTAGTTTCATTGTCTCCACCAATCTATACTATAATACTATAGTGAATCATTTAATACAGGTGGTAGATCCATTCTACCTTGTTTGTGATTAAAGAGTAATACCTCACGACATTGGTGGATCAACTTCAACTGATTGGTTTTGTAGTTTTAGTGTATTCTAGCTACCTTGGTATAAGTTCAAATATCATCGTATATGTGCCATTTGATCTAATCCCAAATTTGATCTAACATCTCATGGGGTTTCCCAAGCTCACAAACAAAGATTCACTACTAAATCCCCACCATTGGTCCACATCAATAGCCAAGTCCTTTTTTATTAGCATAGTGTTATTCTTTCTAGCGGGCCCCACTTTTCCTAATGGCACATGGTTGGATAATTGTTTTACAATTGACACCATATGTCATGCTCTAGGACATCATGAAAGGAAAAGTTCTAGTCCATATATGGATCAACATGCACTATCTAATTTACTACCAAAAATTGATCCAATAGCCTACAAGATGTGCAACCATTCTCTCATAAGTCTCTTTTGTGATGATCCATAGCTGCAAAATTTTCAAATCCATAGCTTCCCCATAGCATCCACATGCCATTAAAATTCTCATGAACACTTTTGGCAAGATTGATTGCTCCTTAAATTTGAAATCCTCTATAGGAGATAATTTAGCATCTAGGGCTAGTGCACTTCTATCTGGCATGATGCGCTATGATTGAAATCCACCTACCCAAAGCCCCAATGTTTTGTATTTTGCAAAAAAATTAAAAGGAACATGTACACACAACCTGTACAATGGAATCCAACTGGATGGTAGAAGAATTTGTAGTGTTGAATTCTTAGAAATGTCACCATCTCCTTAATTGACTTGTAGAATTCAATTTTTATTTTTAGGGGAAATTTCATTGTGGGTTGGGATTTCTCTACAAACATCAACATGCATGCCCATTATATTTATGTAATTGACATTTTAATCATGATGATTGATCCTAGTGTTGACCTCCTTGTAGCTACTGAGGGGAGCCTCTATGCATGCTTCTATAGGAGATTGTATTATGTGTAATGGCTAAGTGGTTTGACAAGCTTAAATATAAGAGGATATTATTCTGAAAGGTCTAACTCTTGTCTCTATTTATTTGTTGATTGTTACATGTGTATTCTCTTCTATCAATCATTGTATCATGAACTATTAATCTATGCTTTGGTTGTAAGGATGTATATGTTTGGTTTGAGCCTTTTACTTGCATTATTTTCTTTCTTCAATCTCTCTCCATTTTCCTTGCATAACTTTAGGTTTTGCTTAGGATAGATAAGGAGATATCTTCTAATCCTATAGAATGACTTGTTGGTCACATCCCACACCAGTTGGTATTTCCAAGTGTTTATGGTCATGCACAACACATTGATCCCAAACAAGACCAAAAACCAAATCAATAGTTTTTCTATCATGCATGGTGGGACCCAAACCCTTTCAAATATTTATCCCCATCCTAAGGCTTGAACCCACACTTGGACAAGTTTAGGTTAGTCCTTAGCAATAAATTTTTACTATCACCTGATGACTCATCAATAGCAACTTCAGTAAGAATAACCTAAAATTCCTATGACCCCTTTAACTACCACAATATTTGCAATCAGAGATAACTGTATAGGAATCTATACTAGACACTACATTGTGCTCTATTCCCTACATCATAATAAAATACTTAATTAGTCCTATTAAACACTTTTGTGATATTGTGAATCGTTGTGTAATTCACAATATCAAAGAAGAAAGTTCTACACTCAAGCTACTTGTTCAATCATTCAAAGACAAGGTGTTTGACTAGTACCAATCCTTGGCTGCATTATCAATAGTTGATTGGGATTAGTTGGGCTAAGCATTAACTAACAAATTCAAAGAAAAGGGTGATACCACTTCATTACTACTTACCACCATATAAAGAGCTCCAATGGAGATGTTGGATGACTTCAATAACAAATTTTAGGAGACCTAGCAATGTATTCTTATAGAGGTGCACCCTCCATTAGGTATGGCATATATTTACATTTTGAAGGAAATAGACTCTAAAATTTCTATGATGGCCAATTCTGTAAAGTCCCTAAACTGGATATTTGGAACACTTGGCAAAATTTCAATAATAATGCATGAAATCAAAAGAAAACCACACAAATAATTGTAAATTGATTAATTAAACAATGTAATACTCTTCTAAATCAATTTTGGGAATTTTTTCAAACAATTATCCATCATGCTTAAAGTTGACATTTCATCAAATAGTTGGCTAGCAAGTTGAAAAGACATAAAATATTTACCGGAATTGTGCAACCAGCTGCAACAACTAGAATTTTAAGAGACGATTGTATGTTGAGATTTAGCATTGGAAAAATCAAGAAACATGAAGGTCCATATTAATCCACTAATCCAAGAGGTTGTTAGCAAATAAATTCATAATAGACATGATATTTCCATAGTCCATGATAATCAAATTGTAAGCTTCTAGAAAAAATTGTGTTGCTTTTCTTATTCTCCTCTTTTCTTCTTGATAATGGATCATGGAGTGTGATCCGAAAATGTCAATGCAAAAAAAGCAACACAACTTTTCCAGAAGCTTACAATCTGAAATAAATTCATCTCTGATATTTATACTAAAATTATTGATAGAAATGAATTTAGTTCTTCAACTTCAAATGTAATTCACAGTCCCATAAATTAAATACACCCAAGGAAAGCTATGGCTACGTATTTAAGGAGTCAACTCCTTAATCATTTGGTGCAACCAACATAATTCTTGTCTTGCTATTCAAAATATGCTAATGTTTCTCCAACGTTGTCCAACTAGAAGCTAATATCCTTGGTTGTGTTCACCCTTTTATACAAATTGCACCACAATAAGCCTTCCAAATGAGCTACAAACTCCATACAATTTTGATACGGCTTGGAAATAAACTCCCAAAAGTTGTGATAGAGTTGAAGTCACCTTTTTATTAAAAAAATTTGAATTCCATCTTATGTTAACAACTCAACAATTTGTCCTACACCAATACAATAAAGATGCAATTTAGACTTCTTTAAGCACCTCATACAAAGGTGAAGTTGAAATCTTTTTGTAAGAGGTGGTCTCCTATAGTGTGGCGACTTACCAGTAAGCAAGTAGAATATAACAACACCCCTTTAATTTAAAGGTTATTAATTCAGCAAAGTAAAAAAAGGTGCGGCAAAACTCTATCTTGGAATGATAGAGAATTATAAACATTTCAATTCCTTCTTTAATGGTTCCACCAGTTAGCAAAATCCTTGGATGATAGCTACGACAAAGTATCTTCACAAGAGCCAATTGAACCATTCCTCATATCAAATGGTACGACTAACAAATTGATTCAACCATCAATGATATGGCTATAAGGAAGAGCTCTTTTAATCACAATAATCAATTGTAAAATTAGCTTAGTATAATGAAATTAATATATCAAAATCTTAACAATGATTCCAATTAAGAACCAACATGGAATCCAAATTCTAGAAAATACTCAAAAACACTAGATAATAATATATATATGTTATATTTTTTTTGAATATTTGAACACTTCACAAATTTGAAAACAAGAAATCCCAAATATGAAGCAACCACTTACTATGTTGAAAACCCAAAATCTCTTTAAACCTAAATTATTGGAAAACCACAACTAAAACTGAAAAATCTTTGCAAACTTGAAATACTGAAGACCACCACTGAAAACTAAATATCTGGAAATTGCAACTTCTCACAAACAACATTGAGCACAAATCATTCATCTCAAAGGAAATTCCTGATTGGAATCTCTCAAATGACTAGGAAAGTTTTTGTCCTCGAAACCATTCTTGCCAATAGGGTTTTTGTCCTAAGAAAAGAAAAGATGAACAAAGTTCAATATTAAAACATGGGTTTTTGATTAATCGAATTCATGTAACCTTCTCCAATACACAACTCCTTTTATAACATTTCGAGGGAAAATATTTTAATTTATTTTCTTTTTCTTTTATTTTCCCATTCGAACCCTAAAAGTGTCCTTTTACATAATGACTTTTATACCCCCATGCCTAGTGACACTTTAGGAAACAACCTAAGTTGCCTTTAAAAAAATATTTTTTATGACCTTTTAAATAATTCAAAATAAGTCATCTTTTAATTTATAACTCAAAGTTACTTTTTTTGACAACTTAGTTTTTTATTATTTAATTATTCCCAAGGTCTCGGAAAAGGGGACATTACAAGTCCTCCCTCCCCAAAATTACTTGTCCTCTAGCAATGCTAACTCAACTCATCAATTCCATTTGATTGAATCATTTTGTAAACGTCAGAATTCCAAACATATCTCATCAATCTTTTACCCAAATTCCATTGTATCTCTCTAACCAAACTGTATCTTAAATTTTTAAGAAAGTACATACTTCAAATTTCCCATTTTACTGTACCAATGTGATGAACCATTCTGTGATGCCTAGAGAATCTAGATCCCTCTCCTATCAAATGACATCTCTCTTGCCAAAGAAGTTTACGAAGACTACTGTTCACAATATTCTTATGTAGATTTTGAAATTTGTTCACCTTTTTGAAAGATAATTTGTCCTCATATGGGCTAAAACCAAAAAGATGTGCATATATCACCATATCAAAAGTACAAGCTTCCCATTTTGGAACCAATATTATGAGAAAACATTTCAAATGTTCCTCTTTGACTTGAAGTTGAATGATGTCTCTTGGTAGATTAGAAAATGATTTGATTATCAAGTGTGCATAATTCACAACACATACCTTCTCAAGATGATCTTCATTAATGATGTTGTAAACTTTTCCTTCTAAGAAAGGACACAAATCAACTTTTGTTCAAGCTTAAAATAAATTATGATAGTCATGAATCACCTAGTTTTCCACCCAAATTGGTGCTATGTTGGCTGAAGTATTCATTCTCTTCAACTGCAACCATTTACCAACATTTTCCAATGATTCAGTGACCTCAAAATGATCAATCTTGTAGTTGTTCAAGCCTAGAAATAATAGATTATAATATGATTTTATCAAAGTCAGCAACTTGAAAATGGAATAGTAGCAGCAAAATTGAAACCTCCTTGCAAGAACAAGAAATTGAGCATTGTAATGACTGAAAACACTTATATAAAGGGTGAAAACTCTTTCCCAACTTTCACCAACTAAAAAATGCTCCACCCCTTGACTGAAAATACTTGCCAACCCACTTGTATGTATGCAACTGAAATCATGTGGTGGCTGATTTGAATGATGATATTAGCACTAAGTCTAAAATTTTGAGCTATAATCCTCCATGGTACATTCCTTCTATCACCACTAATCTCCAACATACTTTTTTGGGGATCTTTTGCATTAATACTCAACAATGAAGTAGCTCCACCATGCTTATGTTGTGCTACATTGATATCCGTGTGAACTTCATCTATAGATCTCCTAGTGGTGCTTGAGGCTTCTTCACTAGGTAGAATACTTTCGACACAACCACTCTCTAACTAATGATAATGTTTATCACTCTATGGAAATCTTGAAAATACAAAGTATATCACCATGTCATTTTGATCCCAAGTAGAAAATATACCATCATGAGAAAATTTCTCCTCTAGCCCCATGAGATTGCACTCTTGATGTTCTTCTCAAATGCTATCAACATGCTAAATCTCCATGGTACTAGGAATGCTAAAGTCACTGTGCAATATGTCTTCCTCCTTGAATTATCGTGTCTCCAAGGGTAACTTGGCTCCAAATTGTAGTTCTTTTGGAGCTCATCAATAGTTGTTGCTTTGAAAATTTCAACAAGTTGAAAACCAAATTTAATATCTAGTAAAATACTTTTTTCATGTTTGAAAATTTCACCTAGATCCCATATCAATATTAGGAATTTGTAATTCCCAATCCTTGATCCTCTTGGTGATGTTTTTTATTATAGGTAAAGCATGTTTTGAAGGGACCCCAAAACCCTTTACAAAATATTGTCTAACAAAATAAGCGCAACAAAACAATAGTAGAAGGTTCTCCTACAACAAACCCATAGGAAAACAACAACAAATAAAATAGAAAACAATAGCAGAAGCAAATGACCACAACTGTAACTACTTTAGAGTATCGGTAGCTTCCATTTCCTACTGATAGAAATCCTCATGTAGTTTAACAAAGCCTAGTAGTTCTTTTTTCTCCTCATCAAAGGATTTCTTCTTGCTTCCACTTGTTTGAGAGCTTGGTCCAGCTTGATCAGTCTTTCCCCCTTTCATACTTCCCTGAACTATCCACTCTTCACAGAGATCTTTAAGATTTTCAGTTAAATTTGTTACCCTCGCCACACTATTCTAAATAGCACATTAACTTACCTTCACCGCCCACTCTAGGTTATCTTTGACGGATTTCAGATCCTTTTCCAACACTATAATTCTTTCATTATTTTCCTTTTTCCAATTCTCTAGGCCGGTCATTTCCTCTTTGAATTCATTACTGAGAGTGGTCAAGTCTTTGTCTATTTTTTCAAGTTTAGAGATGGCCTCCTATCCCTGCATGATACTGATATCATCATCCCTTTGTATCTAATTCTAGCTCCCCATTCTTTCATGCAAGACTGGCAACTTGATATTTATGCAGTTGATCTCCACATAGAACTATTTAGTCATCAAGTGTTGTGAGCCAACCGCCTCCCTAACAGTACCCAAAACATCTGACAACTCCTTCCTATTAGCAGCCTTAGAAAAAAGTAAAGGAAAATCCTCAGCGATAGTGGTGGTAGGATCCATGATAGGAGGGAAAGGCATTCCTATTTATGGTTCCACCACTATAGATTTCCCTTTATCCCTATTTGTGATCTCCGTAGTAGTTTCATTATCACCACCCTTTAGCTTATCCTCATCATAGATTATCTCTTTATCAGTATTCGATCCTTTTGGCCATAAGATTTTTTCTTTTCCCTTCCTTACAGAATGGCGCTTCCCCTTCCCACTTACTTAGGTCATAGACACAATTTCAACTTTACCACCCTTATGCTTATCCTCCCCACCACCTTTCTCATTACTGGTCTTAGAGCCTTCAGATCACGAAATTACCATTTTTCCATTCCCCTTTTTCATATACTATTTAGGAGTATCAAATTTGATTTTCCTTTTTTCTTGGAGGGAATAATATTCTCCTCAAATTCCATATACTCCGTATCAAAGGAAGGGCTAGATATAGCTTGGACCAAGTCTCCTGAATCCTCCTCATCACCCCAATCATTATGAGCCTCTTCCTCCAAAGACTTCGAGGATGCAACATTTGTGTAATCGACAACCCTAGGTTTTGTTCTCTTTCTAGGCTTAGCATTTTTACCTAGGGTCTCTCTACTAGGAGTAAGGTATTTCATATGGTTGATAATCAACAATATAAGACCTTCATGGATGATCAATATTTTAGGAGTCTTTCTATTCTTGTTGATCGAGTGTTCCATGGAAGCCAACAAATAAAAAGGAAAGGAAACATACATTTTATGTCAAAAATGATTCAATAGAGTAAAGTGATACATGTATATGGATCTGAACCTCCCTCTAAGGGTTATGTACATCATCACAATTTTTGCCACTACTACCCATACAGGTTTTAAGGAAGTGCATTCATAACCTGAGTGTAATTTAACTAGCCTACTTCTCTCATTATCCTTGAAGAAAATTTGTACAGCCTCATCCCTTGCCTTACGATCTTTAAAGACTTTTCTACTTTCAGTGGAGAGACCAGCTACCTGGGCTATGAATTTCTCATTCAAAGTGGTCTCCTACCCAAGCACCATTACCTTTCTATTCTCCAACCATGAGAAAAAGCTTTAGTGGCCGCAAGATCATGGCCATGAAGCTTTTCCAGGTACGTGACTAAACCACCTTCCTTTAGGACTTTCTACACTTGAGGTTTGTGGCAGACCCCAACACAGTCTGAGGGCTCCACCGTATTTTAATCTCCCCCATTATCTTCAAATTACCTTCCTCACTAGCACAAACACTACAACAATTAATGGGCATATACTAAAAGCTTTGTTGTAAGTTTCTAGAAACATCCATAAAGTGTGTGAGTTTCCCTTTTCGCATCATTAAAACCTCACAAGTTAGATCTTCCATCTATTAGAACACCCTGTTATACTAAGAGGGGGGGTGAATCAGTATATGCCACAATTTTATCCAGTTCAACTTTATCAGCCAAATCTTTCTATTGCTTTAAATAGATAATAAAGCAAACTATGTAATTCAAAGCACACTCACAACCACACAACCATAACACCAGATTTACATGGAAAACACTAGAATGGAAAAAACATAATGAGCAAGCTACTTGGATCTACTATCCAAAACCAATGTCAAAAATAAAAAATAGGTTTAGAATAAATTTTATGGGCTACGACCCAAAGAAATCTACAACTCCATGATACATAATTTTATGGGCTCCAATCGAAAGGAAGCTACAACTCCCTAAAACACAATATTATGGGCTCTAACCCAAAGGAAGCTATAACTCCCTAAAACATAGTTTTATGGGCTCTAACACAAAGGAAGCTACAACTCCCTAAAGTGCTACAACACTTACAAGAAGAGGCTCCAATCTCTATACCAAAACACTTGACAAATTCTGCTAATTCAGTAACCTCTGTAGCATCATCTCCTTTGACACCGACATATGACTTCAACACCTTTTCTCAAACAACTCTACTATCTTCAACACACCTCTGCAACACAACACAATACTACCTCTATTGTGAATCATGCATTTTAGTCTCTAGAGTTCTTTCTCAACTTTTCAGATCATATATCTTTCCGCACATACACATACACTCACTCTCACACTCATAAATGCTCACTTCTACTCATCCTCTCTTTGCAACAATCTTGATCTTTCATTTATATGCTCTACAAGTCTTCAAAAACTTTGCCTTTGTCAACCTGGATGAAATGTGTAACACAAAACGTGTAATGACCTAGCTTGTCGGTTCCCAAATCATCTGCAGTAAAGTAGGAATTAAATCCTATTGTGCAATTCATATCAAGTGATCAATAGGACATATTTGACCTTCTCCCAACCTTTCCTGTTGGCATCCACTTCCATACGAATGACACAATCATCAAAGTATACCAAGTCGGCTCAGCAAACATTTATCCTTTCATGCATTAGCTCCAGTCCTAAAGCAGTACTGGAGAGACAAAATAACATCATGTAGATCATATCACGAACATTATATGGCTTGCAAAACATTCTCATGCACTCCTTTTATCAATTCATGTTATGTCATGCTGGCACAAACCATCAAACACTGATACCAAAATCCCTTACATAGTCTGATTACCTTGTCTTGATATGGAACATTGAAAAACATACTTGTGGTATCTATTTCTTCTAAAGCTTGGATATGTTGAACAAAATACCTTTCTTCACATGTGCTTCAAACCTCCAGGCTATATCTTCAAGTGCGGTGGATTGCAGAGCATTCTTTTGCATCTCCGATACTACACCAACACTATAACTACACTGTCTTCACTCTGTTAGCCTTGTACTTCTTTTCGATAGACCTTACACTCTCCAATCTAGATCACACATTCACCATAGTTGCCTCTAGCTATCCCCAAAACCACATGGTCATATCTTCAAGTATGAAGAAGTGTAGAGCATTCTTCTATACCTTTGAAACTATAACAACACTGAATCACCACTGTCTTCACTCTACTATCTCTAAAAATCTCTATGGTAACTTTTATGCTTTGAAATTAGGATCATACATACTTCATAACTGTTGCTGTCTAACCTCCAAGCCCCAATGCCATATCTTCATCTGCGATGAAATGCTGTACATTCTTTTGAGCTCCTTCAGTACAAATCCCTGTGACTTTGAGAGTATTTTCTCTTCTGATTTCACATCCTTGTTCATGAAATATAATGTTGTATCCTTTGCTGCACATTTGACTTACACTGAGAAGATTGTGCTTAAGTCCTTCTACATATAGAACATATTCTATTTTAGATATTCCATCAATACTTATGGTGCCCTTTCCACGAATCCTTGTAGATGTATTATCTCCAAACTTGACTGATCTACCATTCTACTTAACAAGATCGATGAATTTGTTCTTATCACTTGTCATGTGGCTTGAACATCCACTATCTATTACCCAGGGATTTGTTTGCCCTTGGGCATGAAATGTTGTTCAGACAATCATTGAATTTTTAATCTTATTGTTTGTTTCCTATCTTTTGGAAGTGTCACTCCTTGTCTTTCTCATTAATATTTGCCACCCGAGTCTCTGATTTTGTTAATCCACTTCTGTAGTATCTTTCTATGTATCCAAAATTATTGCAAATATGACATGTCACACTGACATCTACTAGAGAAGTAAGAGGATTCTTACTTACAAAATTTCTTCTATTCATTCTAGACTTGCATTCCATATCCTTATAAGCATATTTATTGCAGATAAAACAATAACCAAAAAAGACATGATTGAACCTGTTTATGAAGATATGTCTTGCATGAAAGGGTCTTCCATATCTTCCATCTTGAGACATGATTGGAATGAGCTCTACTTCTTCAAGGTCACCCAGATTTCCAGACTTTGTTTTCTCCAATTCCTTTTTGAGTGAAAGTATTTCTTTCTCAAGTTTTATGTATTCATTTATCTTAGCTTCAATTAGAGCTTTTTGTTCTTTGTTCTCTTTCCTTACACATTCCAAATCTTCAAGAGCAGAAATAAGTTCGTCTTCAAAATCAAATTCACTTTCTTCTTCATCTATAGTCTTGTCAGAAATATCAGGTCATGAATAGGGACTCTCCTGTTTCATCATCTGATGATTAGTGATCTATTTCTTCTGAGGAGCTGTAGTCTTCTTCGGAAAGGAGGTTCCTTTTGAAATTGCTCCTTTTAAAACCCTTGCTGCTATTTTCATTTTCTCGAAAAGGACATTTAGAAGCATAATGAGCAATGTTTCCACAGTTAAAACATTTGAAAGGTAACTTACCTTACTTGCTTGAACCCTTCTTCAGATTTTTCACAAAGTTTGCTTCTTCTTCCTTAGACTCACTGTGTGGACCATTTCTTTGTAGATTTGAAAGTAGCTTCTCTTTTGAATGTACCCTGGACTTCATTTCTCATCTCATAGGTAGTGAGGGACCCAAACATCTCTTCCATGGTAAGTGTCTTCAAATATTTGGCTTCTTCAATATCAAAAACTTTTGAATCAAACCTGTTAGGGAGAGTTCTCAGGACTTTCTTCACAACCATTGAACCAGACACTTCTTCACCCAACCCTCTGATTCCATTGACTGCTTCATCAACTCAGATTAAATAGCTAGCAATGTTTTCCTCTTCTTTCATTCTTAGATTCTTAAACATAGCTCTATAAGTTTGTAATCTTGCTTTCTTTACACTCTCATTTCCTTCGTAGAGATTTTTGAGTTTATCCCATATCTCCTTGACCATCTTACATTGCACTACCTTGACAAACTCTAAATTAGTTAGACCACTTAAGAAAACATTCTTGGCTTTAGCATTGTTTCATGGGCCTTCTTCTCATCCGAGTCTATAATAGGATGGGTAGGTTCAGAATAAGCATCCATTAAAGCTCTCCAAACATCATACCCTAGCGAGGTAAGATAAGCTTCCATCCTTACACTCCAGAAGGAATAGTTAGTTCTATCAAATAGTAGTGGTTTGTTAGAAGAAGAGGACTCTCTATGAGCCATGTGTTCTAATCCAAGATCTTCCTTCAGCTGTTAGTCTACACCAAGGAACTTAGCTATGATAGCAATTGTTAGAACATCCTAATATACTAAGAGGGGGAGGGGTGAATCATTATATGCCACAATTTAATCCAATTCACCTTTATCAACCAAATCTTTCTACTACCTTAAATAGATAATAAAGAAAACTATGTAATTCTAAGTACACTCACAACCACACAACCATAACACCGGATTTACGTGGAAAATCTTGGAAGGGAAAATCCATGCAGTGAGCAAGCTACTTGGATCTACTATCCAAAACTAGCCTCAGAAATAAAAATAGGTTTACAATAAATTTTATGGGCTATAACCCAAAGAAAGATATAACTCCCTGATACATAGTTTTATAGGCTCTAACCCAAAGGAAACTACAACTCCCTAAAACACAGTTTAATGGGCTCCAACCCAAAGGAAGTTACAACTCCCCATAACATAGTTTTATGGACTCCAACCCAAAGGAAGCTACAACTCACTAAAGTGCGACAACATTTACAATAAGAGGCTCCAACCTTTTTACCAAAACACTTGACAGATTCTGTTGGTTCAATCACCTCTGCAACATCATCTCCTTTAACATTGACATATGACTTCAACACCTTTTCTCAAACAAATCTCCTATCTTCAACACACCTCTGCAACACAACATAGTACTACCTCTGTGATGGATCATGCATTATAGTCTCTAGAGTTCTTTCTCAACTTTTTGGATCATATATCTTTCTGTACGTACACATGCACTCACACTCACACTCACACTCACACATGCTCACTTCCACTCATCCTCTCTTTGCAACAATCTTGATCTTTCATTTATATGCTCCGCAAGTCTTCAAAACATGCACCTTTGTCATCCTAGATGAAATGTGTAACACAAAACGTGTAACGACCTAGCTTGTCGACTCCCAAATCATCTACGATAAAGTAGGAATTAAATCTCGTTGTGTGGTACATATCAAGTGATCTAGAGGACTTATTTTACCTTATACTAGCCTTTCCTACTAGTGCACACTTCCATACACATGGAACAATCATCAAAGTATACCAAGTCAGCTCAACAAACATTTATCCTTTCATGCATTAGCTCTAGACCTAAAGCGGTACTAGAGAGAAAAAATAACACCATGAAGATCATATCACAAACATTATATGGCTTGCAAAACATTATCATGCACTCCTTTTATCAATTCATGCTACTTCATGCTGGCGCAAACAATCAAACACTGATACCAGAATCCCTTACATAGTCTGATTACCTTGTCTTGACATGGAACATTGAAAAAAATACTTACGGTACTCCATTTCTTCTGAAACTTGGATATGTCAAACAAAACATCTTTCTTCACATGTACTCCAAACCTCTAGGCTATATCTTCAAGTATGGTGGATTGCAGAGCATTCTTTTGCATCTCTGATACTGCACCAACACTGTAACAGACTATCTTCACTCTGTCATCCTTGTACTGCTTTGTGGTAGACCTTACGCTCTCCAGTCTGGATCACACATTCTCCATAGCTACCTCTAGCTATCCCCAAAATCACATGGTCATATCTTCAAGTGTGGAGAATGTGAAGCATTCTTCTGTAACTTTGAAACTACAACACAGACCATTTTCTTCACTTTTCTAGCTCTAAAAAGCTTTGCGGTAACTTTTATGATTTGAAATTAGGATCATGCATACTTCATAATTGTTACTGTCTAACCTCCAAGATACAATCTCATATCTTCATCTATGGTGAAATGTAGTACAATCTTCTGAGCTCCTTCAGTACAAATCCCTATGACTGAGAATTTGAAACCTTATACATTTTATTTCATACCTTCTGCAATGCTTTTCAACAATAGGCAATGAATGCAACATTCACAACACCATAAACAACATTCATTCATCAAAAACAAGAAATCACAGTTTCTTCTTGTCAGCATATCCTTCAACCTAGAAAATTTCACCTGTCCATAAACTTTAGAAGATAAGGTGCAACTATGTACAGATGATAATGATCCAACATCATGCTCATGACTTTCATTACCATATCTTTCATGTCACAACTCCTCTCAACACTCTTTTGACATCAATGATTACCACTCTTTTGACATAAATGACAACATATGCAACACCATTTGGGGTAAATCATTAAATAATAAGATTTTTTCTTGTGTAGGGATGGAAGCATATTCCTCCCATAGCTTGATGTTGTCATAATTCACCCCTAAATTTGAAAAAGCATCTACTAATTGATTTCCCTCATGATACGCATGTGAGAATTCCACCTCATCAAAATATTCTACCAATTTGATAGAATCATTAATAAAGGTGTTAGTGGTCCAGCTAGGTGTTTGGATTCCCTTTGGACATTGAATAATATTTAAAGAATCTCCCTCCACCCAAATTTTCTTAAAACATTTAGAATGAGCATTTTTCATAACATTGAAAGCTATAGCTACTTAAGCATAATTATTTGTCTAAGTTCCCAGTGGAAGCACTACAATTGATATAAACCTAACTTTATCATTTCTCAACAATCCCCCACATTCAGCAAGCCTTGGGTTGCCTTTGGCAGCCCCATCAAAATTAATCTTAATCCAACCCAAAGTCAGAGGCTTCCAAGGCACCCCTTCTCTATATTTTTTCATGTTTTTGACGGGAATTGAAAATGTCAAATTGTAATTTCTAATCCTTCATAACTTGAAGATTACTATTTGCAACCCCTATTTTAGAATCCTTAGAGATTTTCTCAGAAATCCCTAACATGAAGTTCTCTTTGGTAGCTACCATAATTCTATTTTCCACTATGTCCTCAACACCAATTTGTTCTCTAAATATACAATTGTTTCTCTCCTTCCAAGCCCCCAAGCCACATGGGGAAGTATAAGAGACCATAGGAACTTCAAGGAGGGATTGGAAGAAGGAAAAGTCTATTACACCACCATCTCTTTGATGGAGTTAGGAAAGACCCAACTTACATTCCATAGGGTCAACAACTTATCCCAAATAGCTCTTGAAAAGGTGCATCCAATCAACAAGTGAAAAGGATCCTTAGAATTATTCTCACATAGGACACATCTGTTGGTAAAGGAGAAACCCCTTTTGCAAAGATTGTCAGAAGTAAGAGCCTTATTTTGGGCTAAGATCCAAAAGAAAATGTTAATTGTTGGGGTTATCTGAGGCCACCACAACCTAGCCCAAAAAGGGGGGTCATAATCAAAATTCACAATATTAGCAAAGCTTGAAGCAATAGAATACACACCATGAGGAGTATCACACCAAACCAACTCATCTCCTCTTAGAGTAAGATAAATATGGAACTGAAAGAGCTGGGATTGAAGCCTAAAAGTCTCTAAGGAAGAAGGATCAACAACAACAATATTTTTCCAATAGCCTTCGTAAATATAATCAACCAGGTCCTATCTCCATAATATCTTATACATAAATCTTTCAGAGGTCTAGCCCAGTCACAATTTGAAAGGGGAACATCCAAAATCCACTTATCATCCCAAAAATTTATAGAAGCACCATTCACAAGTTTCCATTTCACTCCTTTTTTGATAAGGTTCCTATTGTTCATAATGTTTTTCCAAATACTTGACCCAAGGGAAAGGTCCAAGATGCCAAGAGAATCTTGCAAACTCCTATGATGGGAAAGGTATTTCCTATTCAAAATATTTGTCCACTCATTATTATTCTATGCAGAAAATGGCTAAAGGTAAATACTAGAATATAATGTAATATAACTCAATACCTCCACCTTCAATCACACCCTCACACTTGATAGTGCGGAGTAGAGTGCGCCCTAGGTCTACTAGATTTGTCCTTTTGATATATTATCCATTGTGGACTGCTCACAAAACCAATATAACCTAGGTATGAAAATGGATATAATGAAGGCAAATGAGAATGATAAAGATATGGAATTTGACAACATATACTTGCATATGAAAGATGTGTAGTGATAATGATGTGAGAGGATCAATTTATAGAGGTTAGATATGATGGATGGAGGGATAGGATTAAAAGATGAAATGAATGGCTAAGATTAGATGTGAGGATTATAGGTCTTGGATAAGGATCTTATAGAGCATTCTTTTAAGTGAATGGTTGAGATTAAAAGATGTAGTGTTATAATGGATGGTAGAGATGAAAAGTGAATTTAATTTTAGATCAATCATTTAATAATTGCGACCAATTATTTAATAATTATGGTAAGTGATAAGGATGGACATGTGAGAGGGTAAATTAATTAAATAATAAAATTATTTAATTAATTTATGGAGAGGAAATTGTTAGAAATGATAAATTAATTAAATAAATAGAATTTATTAATTAATTTAAGAGGAAATGGTAAAATAAATAAATAAATAAAATTTATTTATTTAATATGGGAAAATAGATTAATTGAAGAGGGATAAATTAATTAAATGATAAAATTATTTAATTAATTTTAGAAGACATGTTAGGATGAAAGGTGGTGTTAGAACTATGTCGAAAATGATGGTGAATACATGGTCATTTCTAGGTGTCTACAATTATCATTCATTAGTCTCCAAGAAATTTTGGCCATCAGAGCCAGATTGAACTCCTTTATCTTTCTTATACCTAAACCCCCTTCTTTTTGGGTCTACACACTTTTTCCCATGGCACTAAAGGGATTCTCTTTCTTTCCTTCGCACCTACCCACAACAACTTTTTCTGAATCTACTCCAACTTATTAGCATACTTCCTAGGCATTTTGAACAAGCTCATAGCATAAACAAGAAGGTTTTGCAAAGTGGCTTTTAATATTTAAACTTTCCCACTTGACTCAACAGAGCCACTTTCCATCCAACAAATCCAACCAAAAAGCATCTGGAATTTTATAAACAAAGAGGGGCATTCCTAAGTATTTGGAAGGAAAGTATCCCACATGACAATGAAGGTTTTGAGAAATCTTGAGCTGATGATATGTAGGAGTATTCATGAAGAAGATCGTACTTTTAGGAAGGATGACTTTTTGGCCTAAAGCCTTTTCGTAGTTCTACAAAATAGATATAAGAGGTCTTGCCTCTCTAATCGATGCTTCACCCATAATAATAGTATCATCAACAAATTGTTGGTGCCCCTTTCAATCTATCATCATTTATGGCCTTGAGAATGTTCCTGCCTAAAGCTTCAGTTGTGATAACAAATAGGAAAGGGGATATAGGGTCACTTGTTTGATACCTCTTGAGCTCTTAAAAAAACCTAAAAGGGGATCCATTAACAAGAACAAAGAATTTAGGAGTAGACACAATTTGAGAAATGAGATCCAAGAATCTAGCCTCAAACCTAAACTTGTCCATGACTTTCATAAAAAGATCCCACCACACCCTATCATAAGATTTCATAAGATTTAACTTGAGAAGAAAACCTTCATTTTTGTTAATATATAGGGAATGAATATTCTCATAGACAATAATAATAGAGTCCATAATTTGTCTTCCTGGAACAAACCCACTCTATTGGATATCAATCAAATTGGGTGTAACCATCTACAATATATTAGCAATAACCTTGGAAAGGATCTTATAGATTGAGTTGCAAAGACTAATAGGTCTAAAATCTGTAAAAGAATCAACTCCCAATTTTTACGAATGAGCATTAGACAGGTTGAGTTCATCTCCTTCAACAATCTTCTACTACCAAAAAATTATTTAGTAGAAGCAATCACATCATTAGCAACAATGTTCCAATAAATCTGGAAGAAGTGGGGGAATCCATCCAATCAAGGAGCTTTATTCCCCTCAAAGGAGAAGACCATCGTTCTAATTTCTTCATCTGACGAGATTTGAGAAAGTTACAAGTTATCTTCATCCATTAGGACTCTAGGGATCACCTCTAAAATATCAGTCTCAATATCCATATTCACAAGAGTATGAATAGAGAGGATATTCTTAAAGAAACTAGTTGCAGCTTCCCAGATTTTCAAATCCTCATGTATCCTAGTTTCATTCAACTGAATAGTCTTTATTCTATCAGCAAATCTAGACTAGATAGCTCTAGATCTTTGCTTCTGGTATTTCTCTTCTTTAGAAATAATAGAGTGATGTTATGATAGAAGTTCGTTTTCCTATTTCAGAAAACTCGAATCCAAACCCTTTTGCTAAATGTTTTTCTGATCAACATCCAACTTATTCTTAACATTCTCCTTATTCTTGAATAAATTCCCAAAATATTTTTTATTCCATACCTGCACCTTAGATTTGACATTAGAGAGCTTCTTGGAAACTCTACACATATCTGATCCCTCCACCTTGATATTTCACCAATCAGAGATTTTACTTTCCACCTCCGAGTGATGAGTCCACATTTTCTCAAATCTAAATGGGAAACTTTTCTTCTTCCCCATTCTATTAACATAAAAGATTATTAGATAATAATCCAATCCAAGTCTTGTAAGAGCAGATAAGGAGCAATAATAAAAGGAAATCCAATCAAAATAAATTAAGGCACGATCAAGTCTCACCTATATGAGAGAAACATTAGTTCTTCTATTTGTCCAAGTAAAATTAGCACCCTGCAAATCTAGATCTAAGAGAGCTTGATCATTAATGTATTCCATCATATCAATCCTATTATCCAAGGAGAGTTGAGACCCTCACATTTTTCATTGTCCTTTAGAGGGTTATTGAAATCCCCCATCACTAGCCACTTACTACTAGACTGAATAGATTTGAACATTCTAAGACTACTCCATAATTTGTTCCTGACACTTTTGACATTAGGGGCATAAATATTAGAAGAAATACAAGATGTATCATCCCTGTGATGAAAAAACTAAGTTGCAATATGATTAGAGTATCCATACAAAGAAACACCCTTAACCATTTTTGGGTTCTAAAAGGTGGCTATACCTCTAGAGGCCCATGAAAGCCACTTTCCTTGATAAACCTATTTTTCAAGTTGCCCAGTTTATCAACTTGCATCTTAGTTTCCTAAATCATTAAGATGTCCAGTTTATACTCCTAAACAAGGTTAGTTAGGAGGCCTTTCTTATGAGCATTATTTATCCCCCTAAAATTCCACGGAATAATCTTCATTACTTATTATTTTTCCCCTTAGGTATGTATTGGTTGTTAGCTTTTCTTGGTTCCTACTTCTCAATAGGTTCCCTTTTCAATATTTGCTGCTTCACACCCTCGTCCCTTTTGTTAATACCCATGTTCATTATCTCCTCCTAGTCATTCATTGTTGATGATCCTTCCATAGTATGTTCTACTATTTCAATAATGTTCTCTAAAGGGGCTTCCACCTAATGATATATACAACTCTCAGACTCCTTCAAAGACTGACACTTTTCCACTTGTATTTCTTCAACTACCATATTCACATCCTTCTCAATACTCATTCCTTCGTCTTCAAACATAGGGTTATGTTGTAAAGAGGTCAGATCCATCTCATCTTCACAATCCTTGCTTTGAGGAATTTCCTCCGAAAGGTTCTCAATTTGGGATTTAGGTTTTCCATTCAAGAGATCTCCCTTTGTCATGTCCACATTTCCAATTGTTCTTTTTCCTTCCAAACTTGTTGTTGCGGTTAGATTTTTGGTTAGTGCATTGCTTTTCCCAATGACCCACTTTCCTATATTTAAAACAAGCAAAGGGGATGGTTTCAAACTCCATCGCTTGCTTCCATTTGTTGGGAATTAAGGTGTCTCATTTTTTACAAATTCCTAGTGTTTATTATTTGATTATGTATTTATTTAATTGCCTATGTTGTATTTAATTTTGGTCATCTAGTTTTGTTATTTAGTGTGAGGTGGCATGTTGAGATGTCATCCCACTTGGAAGATGACTTGGATGGTCAAGTCAACACTTGAGAATGTAGGAATCCCATTGGAGGTGGCACTAATATGCCATGTGTTGGAATCTTGTGTCTTGTGTAAGAGGTTATGACATATGATGGAATGTATGACATGTAAGAACCGGAAGTAGAGATTCCTATGACAGGTGAAGACAAGTGTCATGAAGCATCTTTGCATGTGAGAAGGCAATCCTAGGCACCCAAGTTTGACTATGACAAGTTGTAAGAGGAATATGCTATTATTAGTTACTTATGCTAGATTCTCTTACAACTATAAGTGCTATCATATATGACAGATTCTATGATAGCTGTACGATGTGTAAGAGCATCTGGCATAGTCTATTCTTGGATGGAGCACCCCAACTTGGGAAAGTCAAACTTACAATTTATGATGGATGTAAGGAGATCAGGTGGATGTTGAACATGTCTCCAAAGGCATTGGAAATGGGCGATGAGGCCAAGCTGGATGCCCACCTCTAGAAGCTTCCCATGTTGGCCTTGTAACTCTATAAATACATGTGCTTGGCGTAGTGTATGTATGGTTCATTTACATATACCATTGTGCTACTAGAATTACTCCAGTATTCAAAATTTGTGAACTCCTAAAAGAACTTGCATTGCAAGTGTGTTGTAATCATCCTTTGATTTGATAATACATTGTGTAGGTTTTGGAGTGTAGGGTTTTCACTTGAAAGGGTTTTCCCCATGTATATCTTGTGTTGTGAGCATTGTACTTATTTTTTGATGTGTTATTACCTTTATGTTAATGTGTATCTCATAATATGTAACTGTAAATGATTAAAATTTGCATAACTTTTCTCATTAGATCAGTGTAGGAAGTGTGTTCCATGTACCTTGCTTCCTTTTAGTTGGTATCAGACCCTGATCACCTTTGGTTCTAGTTGTTGGGTAGAGGGTTTTTTGAGATGATCTTTGTTTGAGTGGGAGCTTGTGTAGAGGATTTTGAAATCTTTGTTCTAGGAAAGAGATGGTGAGCACATTTGGGAGGTTTGAGATAGAGAAGTTTAATGGAGGCAACTTTGAGTTGTAGAAACTCAAGATGGAGGACTTATTGGTGGATAGGATCTATGGCTCACGGTATCGGGACCCAGCCATCGGTCATGAAATAAGAAGATTACATGATTTGATGGATCGAAAGGCCAAGAGTGTGATAAGACTTTGTTTGGCTGATTCAGTGCTCCTAAATATCCATGAAGAGGAGACTGTAAAAGACCTTTGGAAGCAACTTGGAGATATTTATCAGGCTAAATCCCTGGTGAACAAGTTATTCCTATGAAAGAAATTGTATTCTATGAGGATGGAATATGGAGGATATTTCACTGATGACCTGAATACATTCAATATGATTGTTGCCCAGTTGATCTCTATTGGTATGAAGATGGAGGAGGAGGATTGATGTATGACATTACTGTGTTCCTTATCAAATTCATGGGACCACCTTGTTATGGCCATTAGGAGTACCACTACCACCTTCAAGATGGATGAAGTGGTTGCATTGTTGTTGTTTGAAGAGATACAGATAAAATCTTTCGATTCAGCAAAGGAGGCTCTTGCAATTCGTGGTAGATCTAAAGAGAAAGGATAGAAAAAGGATAATAAGAAGGAAGAAAAAGGAAGATCCAAATCCTGTGGGAGATCCAAGTCTCCTAGAAAGTCAAAGGCTCTATGTTAGAACTCCAACAAACCTGGTCACTATTGCAAGTATGTGCCTAACCGATGTTGTCCTTGATGTCAACATATCTGTGTTGTCATTGGTGTCAACTGTGCCCTTGTTTACAATAGAATAGTCCAGTAGATTGCTCCACATTTCTTGTAGAATGAATATCTTTGTGTGCATATTGGAAGTTATTTAGAGGCATGTTTGAAGATGCCATGTTGCAAGTTTAAGCGTTCGGTATGAAGATTTGAGTGAGTTTTGTTCACCAGAGTGAAAACTACTTTTTCTGTATATTTGGTGGTGACAGGGACAATGTATTATGCTCCACATTCTTCTGCATTTAAGTATTTTAGTCTGCAGTTTTGGAATCAAGTTTGTAATGATGATAAGTGTCTTCAACTCCAATGGTTCATGATTTGGTGGTTCGTAAGAGATCTTTCTTTATGACAATGGATAACAGTTATGTTCAAGTGCTCCGGCTTGAAGAATCTTCTTGAGAAAGTGATTAGAGGTTGTGCAGATGTTCTTGGTGATTACAATGTGCTTGTGGATATCTCCTGATCATGTTCCTACCTTTGGATTGGTCCACAAAGAGAAATTTGGATTGAGGGTGAAGACTATTCTTAGAAGACTTAATGTTAACACTAGTCTTGGCTGACTTGGTTGTTTTCACTACTTGCGGAGATACATCAAAGATTGTGGAAGCGTGTCGTGGCATGGAAGATTGCATTTGAGTCCCATCTAAGGCATAACATGATCCACATACATCTTTCTCTTAGCTAATTTTGTTTTGGTCCATACCTATTTCTATGTATGTTTGTAATGCCGACCTTGGAGATTGTTACAATGGTTGATGACTGTAATGCCGACCTTGATGTACATTCCAAGGTTGAGGAAGTGTATAAAAACATGTAATGAAGCTACAAAAAAGATGTCCAAGTGTGAAAATGCAAAGATAAGTGTGAAGGTGTAAGGAGAGCAGAGCAGAAGGAGCTATACTATGCTTCAGTGGAACTAAACCCAGGCATGGAGTAGATGCTATCAAATCAATTCACCAACCCTTGGTGGTAAGGCACCCCTTGGCAGTGAGCAAATCTTGGCAGTGAGTCCTAGTCAGTGAGCCTCAGTTTTTTAGTATTTCTATAACATATTTATTTCTGTGGGCTAACACTCACCGTGGTTTTTCCCTTATAGGGTTTTCCATGTAAAAAATCTGGTGTCCCATGTTTTGAATGTGTTATTTTGTTGACCTTATTGTTTCATGTTTTCATGGTTAAATCTTAATAACAGTAATTGAGCATTTGATGTGTTGATATTCATAAGTGGTTAAAGTTCTTGAGACAACTGATTCACCCCCCTCTCAGTTGTCTTATGCATTTCAACAATTGGTATTAGAGGAGGTTCCTCAGAAGTAAACCTAATAACTTGAGGTCGATCCACGATGTCTTATAAGAAGGAAGCTCCATAGTTTGATGGGACAATTTATTCTTTATGGAAGGCACAAATCAAAATCCATCTCCTTATCTTGGTTATAGAGTGTGGAAGGCGATAGAGACAAAGTATACCATGCCTCAGAATGGTTTGACGACTGAAGATAAAATCAAAGAATGAGTTAAATATAAAAACTAGAGATGCTCAGTTAAGTGCCTTGTCTAACACTGAGTTGGTAAAGGTCATGGATCTAGATTCTACTAATGAAGTCTGGGAAAAGTTGAAAAATCTGTATGAAGGAGATGAATCTGTAAAAAGAGCCAAATTGCAGGGCCTAAAAGAGAAATATGAGGGTTTAAAGATGAGCGAAGATGAAAACATAACAACCTACATGCAAAGGGTTGATGAAATTGTCAATGGAATAAAAGGTATGGGAGGAACTATTGACGAGAAGGAAGTTGTGATGAAAATTCTTAGGTCATTACCTAAGTCCTACAGTCACAAGGTAGCTGCAATTGAAGAAGTAATGACTATAAAAGAAGTCGATAAGATTCAATTGCTTGGAAAGATTATAGCCTTTGAGATGAGAGAGTTTGGTGATGCTCTGCCAAAGGTTGAGACTAGTTTCAAAGCCAGTACTTCAGAGAAGATCTTGAGAGCTAAGAAATACAAGGTGGAACTTGATGATGAGCTTGATGAAATTGAAGCCAACTTTGTTGATAGACTGCAAAGAGGTTCCGGTAAGTTCAAAGGAAAATTACCTTTTAAATGTTTTACATGTGGTAAGGTTGGTCATTATGCTTCTAGGTGTCCTGAGAGAATTGAAAGGAATAGAAAAATATTTGAGAATAGACCTAGGGTTCCAAATAAATGCTACTATGTTAGAGATCTTGATAATGAAGGTGTGACAGATGATGAATTTGATGATGCTAGTACTAGTACAAATGAATGCTTGTTTATTGCAATGAAAGAAGAACCAATGTATACTAATCCTGCTAGCTGTGTGAAGGAAGAAAAACCAGTGGAAGAAAGTGTTTTGGCTGTTTAAGTTGAGAAAGATAACGATGAATGGATTATTGACAATGGATGCTCACATCACATGATTGGTGACAAAAGTAAGTTTGTGAGTTTGGAAAAGTATGATGGAGGACTGGTTAGGTTTGGAGATAATGCAGCTGGTAAGATTTGTGGAAAAGGATCCATTCCTTTTGATGGAAAGCACAACACTGATAATGTCCTATATGTGAATGGTTTAAAGCATAATCTTTTGAGTGTTGGTCAGATGTGTGACAAAGGTTATGATATGAGATTCAAAGATAATGGGTGCAAGATCATGGAAAACTCCAGAATAGTGATTGCTACCGGTAAGAAGACCAGAGGTAACATTTACCAATTAAGAGGAACTAATGATTATTGTTTATTGGCTCAAACAGATGAGATTTAGCTATGGCATAGAAGGATGTGTCATACCAATTTTGACAATTTGGTGAAGATAAGTTCTACACAGGTTGTAAGAGATCTGCCTAAACTTGTGAAGCCTGCGAACACCATTTGCAAGGAGTGTCAATTTGGGTAACAAACAAGAACAAGTTTCAAAAGCAAAGAACAATTCTCTGCTAGATTGTTGGAGCTAGTACATATAGATTTGTGTGGTCCCACAAGAACAAGAAGTCTGCAAGGTGACAGGTATTTTACGTTGCTTATTGATGATTATTCTAGAATGACTTGGGTCACTTTTCTAAAAGAAAAATATGAAGCCCTAGACAAGTTCAAAGTTTTCAAGGCAATGGTTGAGAATGAGTTAGAGTTGAGGATCAAATGCTTAAGGTTTGATAGAGGAGGTGAGTTCACATCAAATGAATTCAATATTTTCTCTAAAGAAAAAGGGATAAAGAGATAGTTGTTTGCACCTAAGACTCCTCAGCATAATAGAGTTGCTGAAAGAAAGAACAAGACAGTTCAAGAGGCTGCTAGGACTACGTTAAAGGAAGCTAACCTAATGGAAGTATACTGGAGAGAAGCCATACATACTATCGTGTACTTCCTAAATAGAGTTCAAGTCAAAGATAACAACTCTAAAACTCCTTTTGAATTATGGTATGGAAGAGTTCCTACAATGAAGTATTTCAAAGTTTTTGGTAGTAAATGTTGTATCAGAAGAGAAGAAGAACTAGGCAAGTTTGATGCTAGATGTGATGAAGGAATCTTTCTTGGCTACTCTACCAAGAGTAAGGCCTATCAGTGCTACAATAAGAGACTGCAAAAGATTGTTGAGAGTGCTAATGTGAAGATCGATGAAGACAAGGAAAGAATATCAGATTTGAGTTGCTATGAATCAAATGAACCTGTGGCTATAATGAATGAAGAAAAAGTTGAACAAGAAGACAATCAAGATGAAGAAGAGGCTTCAGAAAGTGTTGTTAAGACTCCTAGGTATGTAAGGATTAATCATTCTGAAGATCAGATTATAGGTGACAAAAGTAGAAGGGTATTGACAAGGAAAAGAGCTACAGAAGAACAAGTGAATTACTATTTGCTTTCAAAAGTTAAACCAAAAATTGTGAATGAAGCTTGCAATGATGAAAATTGGGTAAAAGCCATGGAAGAAGAGCTGATGCAGCTATAGAAGAATCAAACTTGGGAATTAGTTCCTAGACCTGCTAATAAGAATATCATTGGAACTAAATGGGTTTTCAAGAACAAGATGAATGAAAATTGAGAAGTTGTAAGAAACAAAGCAAGGCTTGTGTGCAAAGGATATTCTCAAATTGAAGGAATAGATTTTGAAGAGACTTTTGCTCCAGTGGCTAGGATTGAAGGAATCAGAATATTTTTGGCATTTATAGCTCACAAAGATTTCAAAGTGTATTAGATGGATGTGAAGTCTACATTCTTAAATGGTGATTTGGAAGAGGAAGTTTACATTGAGCAACCAAAAGGATTTTAGTTATCAAACCAAGGTGATATGGTGTGCAGATTGAAGAAGGCATTGTATGGACTGAAACAAACCCCCAGAGCCTGGTATGCAAGGTTAGACGAGTATTTGTTACAATTAGGGTTCAGTAAAAGCACCGCTGACATCAATCTCTATTTCAAACTCAATGATAATCAAATCTTGATTTTTGTAGTCTTTGTTGATGACATTATCTTTGGAGGAAATGAAGGTATGTGCATGAAGTTTACTAGAGAAATACAAAATGAATTTGAGATGTCTATGTTTGGTGAAATAAATTTCTTTGTAGGTCTTCAAATTACTCAATCAGATAAAGGAATCTTCATTTCTCAGTCTAAGTATGTGAAAGAGTTGTTGAAGAAGTTTGGGATGGAGGACTCTAAACCAGTATGTACTCCCATGGTGATTGGCTACAAGTTAAGAAAAATTGATGAATCACCTAAGGCTGATCAGAAAAGGTACAGATCTATAATTGGAGGATTACTTTATCTAACTCAAACCAGACCTGATACAATGCATGCAGTATGTCTTGTGGCAAGATTTTAAGAAGATCCTAGAGAGTCACATGTGATGGCAGTTAAGAGAATCTTGAGGTATTTGAAAGGCACATCAGATCATGGCTTATGGTATCCAAAGGACAATGATTTCACTCTCAGTGCTTATACAGATGTAGATTGGGCTAGAGATGTTGATGATAGAAAAAGTACAAGTGGAGGTGCTTTCTTCTTGTGTAATAGATTAGTTTCATGACTGAGCAAAAAGCAAGATTCAATCTCCTTGTCTACTATAGAAGAAGAGTATATTGTAGCAGCATGTTGTTGCACTCAAGTGTTATGGATGAAGCAGACTTTGAAGGACATAAGAGTCATGTATGAAGATCCAATTACAATCTTTTGTGACAATACAAGTGCTATAAACATTTCAAAGAATCTAGTGATGCACTCAAGAACAAAGCATATATCAATAAGGTATCACTTTTTGAGAGAAAAGGTGATAGAGAATGAAGTAAAGATGGAATATGTGTCCATAAAGGATCAGGTTGCAGATATTTTCAGTAAGCCTTTGCCTGAGGATATGTTTGAGTATCTTAGAGAAAAGTTAGGGGTTATTACCCCTCTTGCTCTGAACTAAGATGCATAAGAATGCATCAGTCTAGTGGTGTCCAAAGCCTCATTTTTTTGATATGGATTGATGTTTTAAGAGCTACCTCTCAGGGGAAGTAGCTAGATATGAGTTCTTGATTAAGAGTAGTAAGTGTTACAGTGTTGATGAAAGAAAAATTTTAGTTTGATCAAAGCAACAGAGTGCAAGTATGTGCCCTTTGCCATTGATGTCAAAGGGGGAGATAAATCCTGTGTAAAAAGAAAGGGGGAGTATCTTGTCTTGGTGGTCTTTACAGTTTTTCACATCATATGTTGCCATCAATGACAAAGAGGGAGATTGTTGCAAGTATGTGCCTAATCGATGTTGTCATTGATGTCAACATATCTGTGTTGTCATTGGTGTCAACTATGCTCTTGTTTACAGCAGAACAGTCCTGTAGATTGCTATGCATTTCTTGTAGAATGAATATCCTTGTCTATAGATTGGAATTTATTTAGAGGCATGTTTGAAGATGCTATGTTCCAAGTTTGAGCATTTGGTATGAAGATTTGAGTGAGTTATGTTCACTAGAGTGAAAACTACTTTTTCTGTATATTTGGTGGTGATAGGGAGAATGTATTATGCTCCGCATTCCTCTGCATTTAAGTTTTTCAATCTAGAGTTTTGGAATCAAGTTTGTAATGATGATAAGTGTCTTCAACTCCAATGGTTCATGATTTGGTGGTTTTCAAGCGATCTTTTCTTTATGACAGTGGATAACAGTTATGTTCAAGTGCTCCAATTTTAAGAATCTTCTTGGAAAAGTGATTAGAGGTTGTGTAGATGTTCTTGGTGATTACAATGTGCTTGTGGATGTCTCCTGATCATGTTCCTACCTTTGGATTGGTTCACAAAGAGAAATTTGGATCGTGGATGAAGATTGTTCTTAGAATACTTAATGTTAACACCAGCCTTAGCTGACTTGGTTAGTTTCACTACTTACGGAGATACATTGAAGATTGTGGAAGCGTGTCATGGAGTGGAAGATTGTATTTGAGGTTTAGCTAAGGCATAACATGATCCACATACATCTTTCCCTTAGCTAATTTTGTTTTGGTCCATACCTATTTCTATGTATGTTTGTAATGCCGACCTTGGAGATTGTTCCAATGGTTGATGAATGTAATGACGACCTTGATGTACATTCCAAGGTTGATGAAGTGTATAAGAACATGTAATGAAGCTACGAAGAAGATGTCCAAGTGCAAAAATGCGAAGATAAGTGTGAAGGTGTAAGGAGAGTAGAGCAGAAGGAGTTATACTGTACTTCAATGGAACTAAACCTAGGAATGGAGTAGATGCTACCAAATCAGTTCAACAACCCTTGGCAGTGAGCCTTAGTTTTTTGGTATTGCTATAACATATTTATTTCTGTGGGCTAACACCCACCATGGTTTTTCCCTTATAGAGTTTTCCACATAAAAAATTTGGTGTCCCATGCATTGAATGTGTTAATGTGTTTAGCTTCTTGTTTCATGTTTTCATGGTTAAATCTTAATAACAGTAATTGAGCATTTGATGTGTTGATATTCATAAGTGGTTAAAGTTTTTGAGACAACTGATTCACCCCCCTCTCAGTTGTCTTGTGCATTTCAATAGTCACTTCCACAAGGAGTGCAAGGAGGAGGAGAAGAAGAAGAAAAATAACTATGATTCAAATTCTGACAAGTCCTCTCAGGATGAAGAAGTGTTTGTCACTGCCTTGACAACTCATGCATCTGAGGATGTGTGGCTTATTGACTCTGGTGCATCTTTTCACATGACCTCACATTGGGGTTGGTTCACTAAGTATGAAGAATATGATGGTGGAAAGGTGTACTTGGATGATGATTCTCACCTGAAGATTTTTGGCCGTGGAAGAGTCTTGATTCAATGTCCTGATGGACGAGTGAAGGGGATCAATGGTGTTTTGCATATCTTAGGTTTGGCACATAACCTATTATTTGTAAGTAAATTGAATGATGTGGGTGTGTAGGTTGTTTTATCAAATGGAGGATGCAAGATGACTAGAGGAGATATGGTGATAGCTAAGGGTGTCTGGATTGGCACTTTGTTTCAGCTTGATGCATGCACGATTCAGTGCAATAGTGCCTCTTTTTCAAAGAATAGAACTTTAGAGTCTTCATCCTGACCATTGGAACCAATAGTGAAGAGGACCGTTGCATCTAATTTCAATGGTTGTGCTTTTTGGGTACCTAAGGGTACTCATTCTATGGAGATGAAACTTCCAGCTGAGAAGACAATGTTATGACACCAAAGGCTTGGTCACATTGGTGAAAAGGGTTTGAGGACCCTAAAGAATACAACCTTGTTGAGGGTATGAATGATTGTAATCTTGAGTTTGATTTTTATGAACATTGTATCTATGGAAAACAAAATCATGTTCAATTTTATTCTAATTCTCACAAGTCTTTTGAGGTGTTGGACTTGATTCATTCTAATGTGTTTGGTCCTATTAATGTTCCTTTGATTTTAAAATCTATTTACTTTGCTTCATTCATTGATGATTACAGTAGAAGGACATGGGTATATTTCCTTAGAAGCAAATATGAAGTCTTTAGTAGATTCAAAGAGTTTAAAGCTCTTGTAGAGAATCTGAAGGATAGAAAGATTAAATGTTTGAGGACTGACAATGGCGGTGAGTTTTGTTCAACAAATTTTGATAAAATTTCTATAAAGAACATGGGATTGAGAGGCACAAGACAACTCTGTATACCCCTGAGAAAAATGGAGTTCTAGAGAGGATGAATAGAATGTTGATGAAGAGGGCTAAGAGTATGCTAAGTGGAGTTGGCCTTGAACAAAAGTTTTGGGTTGAAGCTATTGGTACCGCTTGTTACCTGGTTAACATGTCTCCTACATTGACACTTGTTGATAAGACACCTATGGAGGTGTGGAATTTTAAAAATCCTTCATTGAGACACATTCAAGTATTTGGTTGTGAGGCATATGCACATGTGCCTAAGGAGAAGAGGTCTAAGTTGGAGAACAAGGATGTGAAGTGTATCTTCATCGGTTATGGCATCGGTGTGAAAGGGTACAAGCTTTGGGATCTAGTGGCTGAGAGAGTTCTGTATAGTAGAAGTGTGATCTTCAGAGAGCTCAACCTTTCTTTTGTTATTCTACAACCAAAGAAAGAAGAGAGAAAAGAGGATGTGGTTCAACTTCCTTCCACCCTTGAGAAAGTTGAACCGAAAACATTTCTTGGACTTGATGATGAGGAGAGATCTAGTAGCTCTAAAAGCTTAGAAGAAGATGAAGAACCTCAACCTCAACCTTTGAGGAGGTCCACGTGGATAAGCCAGAAACCTAATAGGTTTGATTATTCATTGTATGATTCCAGTTGTATTTTTTCTTTGATTTCTAACACTGATGAGGCTAGGACCATAAGGGAGGCTATGGGTATGAGTGATGCAGATTCTTGGAAAGAGGCCATGGAAGAAGAGATGGTGTCCATGAAGAAAAACAATACTTGGTATCTAGTGCCCTTGCTTGATGGATGTAAACCTTTTGGATGCAAATGGGTGTTCAAGAAGAAGTTTGGTTCATATGGCAATGTTGAGAAGTTTAAGGTAAAGTTGGTCATGAAGGGTTATTCCCAGGTTGAGGGAATAGAATATGGTGAGATTTTCTCTCCCATTGCAAAGATGACATCTATCAGATTCTTTTTGTCACTTGCTGCAACATACGATTTAGAAGTTGAACAAATGGATGTGAAGACAACTTTCCTTCATGGTGACTTGTAGGAAGAAATCTATATGTTACAGCTAGAATAATACATGGTATAAGGTAAAGAGAATTTGGTTTGCAAGTTGAAAAAGTATTTGTATGGTTTGAAGCAATCTCCTAGGATGTGGTACTAGAAATTTGATGCCTTTGTGTTGAGTTTGGGATTTCTGAGATCGAAATTAGATCATTGTGTTTATTAAAAAATGATAATGATTTCATTCTCATTATTGCATTATATGTTGATGATATGTTGTTCATTGGGAATGGTAAAAGTTTGATTTTTGATTTGAAGGCTTAGTTGTCAGAATAGTTTGAGATGAAATATCTAGGGGCAGCCAGGTACATTCTTGGAATGGAAACAAGAAGAGACAAAGATAACACAAAACTTTGGTTAGAACACCGTGTTGGAGAGATTCAACATGGTAGCTTATAGACTGTTGACTGTTCATGTTATGTTGGGGACAAAGTTATCAATTACATATTGTCTGAAGTCTCCCTCTGAGATGGAGGATATGAATAGAGTTCCTTATTCTAGTGCGGTTGGAAGCTTGATGTATGCTATGGTTTGTATAAGACCAGTATTGCCCAAGCAGCAAGAGTCCTTAGTCGATTTATGGCTAATCCTAGATGGGTACATTGGGATGTAGTGAAGAGAGTGTTTAGATGTACTTGTGGGGTACTTTTGAGTATTCCTTATTTTATCAAGGTTATCCTATAAGGGATTGACATTCACTTTGTATTTGAGGATTTATGGATTCAGATTGGGTGGGTGACATTGATAGTAGGAGATCCACCAGTTCTTGTGTGTTCACTATGTTTGGTGGTGCTATTAGTTGGATGAGTAAGCGGCAACCTGTGGTTGCTTTGTCCACTACTGAAGTAGAGTACATGGCAAAAACCCATGCTTAGAAGCCATTTGGCTTAAGAGATTATATTCTGATGTTGGGTTTGATGCAGGGAAGATTACCATTTGTTGTGATAGTCAGAGTGCCATATGTTTGGAAAATAATCCTAATTTCCATGTGAGGACAAAGCATATTGATGTCCAATATCATTTTTTACATGACATGGTAGAGGATGGGAAGGTGAATTTGTAGAAAGTTGACACTTTGATGAATGTTGTAGATTCCTTGACAAAACCTGTGAGCATGGAGAAGTTCAGATGGTGTTCAGAGTCCATAAATCCTATCATTCTATTAGCCCCTGCAAGGTGTTCGACAAGTGGGAGAATGTTGGGAATTAAGGTGTCTTAACCTTTGCAAATTCCTAGTATTTATTATTTGATTATATATTTATTTAATTTCCTATGTTGTGGTAGTCATTAGTTTTCCACAGTCCATGATGTGATGACTCAATGCTTCTGGATTTGATTGTGTAAGTTATTTTTCCCTCGATGTTTTGAATCACACACAGTGATCCATCATCAAGAGAAAAAAAGAGCAAGAGAAGAGAAATAAAAATGATGATTTGCAGACTTGAGCCAACTTAAAAAAAGGGAAGTAGTGGAAGTGATGGGATGTGGAGGCCAAGACAACAAGGGGAGAGGGGAACTACCTATTAGAGATAAGACAAAGGACCAAAAAATAAAAGCACACATAAGAAAAAGAAAACAAAAAACAAAAAAGAAGAGAGACCCAACAAGATAACATAAAAATATAAAAGTATTTAAGTTTGGTCATCCGGCTTTGTCATTTAGTGTGAGGTGGCATATTGAGATGTCATCCCACTTGGAAGATGACTTGGATGGTCAAGTCAACACTTGAGAATGTAGGCATCTTATTTGAGGTGGCACTAATATGCCATGTGCTGGCATCTTGTGGCTTGTGTAAGAGGTGTTACAAGTATGTGCCTAATCAGTGTTGTCATTGATGTCAACATATTCTTGTTGTCATTGGTGTCAACTATATCTTATTCTATTACTTGTTTAGAAGACTTGTATGTTGAGGATATTGAGAAAATTAGCCTCTCCGAAAGAAACTAGTGAGCTACAGAGAAGTGCAGTATAGACAGTGAGTTGTATGCTGAAGAACAGTCTGGTAAACTGCTCTGCATTTATTTCTATTTGAAGTTTGTGGTCTGCAGATTGGAAGTAAGTTAGAGGTATGACTAAGGATGCTGCATTATGGGTTTGAAGCCTCTGCATGAAGATCTGAGTGAGTTGTGTTCACCAGAGTGAAACTTGCTTTTTCTATAAGTTTAGTTGGGACATGAAGAAAGTATTCTGCTCCGCATTCCTTTGCAATAAAGTATTTTGCTTTGTGGTTCTAGAGGGAAGTCTGGGATGATGATAAGTGCCTATAGTTGCAATGGTTCATGGCTTGGTGGTTCGCAAGCTATCTTTCTTTTATGACAGTTGAAGACAGTGAAGTTCACGTGTTCCGGTGAGAAGATTCCTATGGATAAAGTGGTTAAGGTTCATGCAATTGCTCCTAATGATTATAATGTGCTTGTGGATGTCTTCTAGTCATGTTCCTATCTGGACTTTGGTCTATGTTAAGAAATTGAGATTGTGTTTGAAGATTGTTCCCAAATAATGTAGCGTGTAACCAGTCTTGGCTGACCTAGTTAATCCCATTGATTGTGGAGATCTCTAGAGTATTGTGGAAGCATGTTGTGGCGTGGAAGATCATGTTTGACTCCTAGCTAAGGCATGGCGTGATCCACATTTCATTTCCTTTGCACAATGTTGTAATAGGTCAGGACCTATTTTTTAAATGCTTGTAATACTGACCTTGGAGATTGTTCCAATGGTTGATGATTGTGATGCCAACCTTGATGATCATTCCAAGGTTGATGTAGTGTATAAATACTTGTAGTTGAGTCGTGGAAAAAGTGCCCTTGAGTGAAAATGGAAAGATATTAAGAAAGGTCCAAAAGGTAGAGCAGAGAAGAGGAAGAGGAAAGAAGAGGAAGATGAAAGAAGAGGAAGAGAAGAATAGAGCCAGAGCAGAGCAGAGGAATTATTGTACTTCAATCAAAAACATAGGAAGGTTTTGATCATGGCAAAAAGCTTGGTAGTGAGCCGGCACTAGGGTTTAATATCCCTAAGGGTTTAACAACCCTTATTGTAATCTTTCTAGGTTTAGGGTTGAGGTAGTGAGCCTGCTAGACCTAGTTGATCTTCATGGCAGTAAGCCAGTATGTTTAGGCCTACGGAGTGACCAAGCCTAAACATTATTATTTCAAGATTGCAATATATATTAAGAGCTAATCCTCTCTATGGTTTTTCCCCACCTTGGGGTTTTCTAGGTAAAATCTGGTGTCTCTTGTGTTTGATGTTATCTCCATGGTTAAGTTTCTGATTTCATGCATTCATTGTTAAATCATAATAATTGTGGACAAGTGATGGATGTTTAATTATAGTAAGTGTTTAAGTTTTTGAGATAACTAATTCACCTCCCCTCTTAGTTGTCTGGCACATATCAACAAGAGGTTGACATATGACAGAATCTATGACATGTAAGAGCCATAAATAGAGATTCCTATGATAGGCGAAGACAAGTGTCATAAAGCATCTTTGCATGTGAGAAGACAATCCTAGGCACCCAAGTTTGACTATGAAAAGTTGTAAGAGGAAAATGCTATTATTAGTTAGTTATGAAAGATTCTCTTATAGATGTAAGTGCCGTCATATATGATAGATTCTATGATAGTTGTAAGATGTGTAAGAGCATCTGTCATAGTCTATTCTTGGATGGAGCACCCCAACTTGGGAAATTCAAACTTACAAGTTATGACAGATGTAAGGAGGTCAAGTGCATGTTGAACAAGTGTTCAAAGGCATTGGAAATGGGCCATGAGGCCAAGTTGGACGCCCACCTCTAGAAGCTTCCTATGTTGGCCTTGTAACTCTATAAATATAGGTACTTGGAGTAGTGTATGTATGGTTAATTTACATGTACCATTATGCTTCTAGAATTACTCCAGTATTTGACATTTGTGAACTCCTAAAAGAACTTGCATTGCAAGTGTGTTGTAATCATCCTTTGATTTGATAATACATTGTGTAGGTTTTGGAGTGTGGGGTTTTTCACCCAAAAGGGTTTTCTCCACGTATATCTTGTGTTGTGAGCACTATACTTATTTTTTAATGTATTATTACCTTTCTATTAATGTGTATCTCATAATCTGTAACTATAAATGATTAAAATGCATAAATTTCCTCATTAGATTAGTGTAGGAAGTGTGTTCCACATACCTTGCTTCCTTTCAGCATTCCCCTAACTTTGACTTGATACTAATCAAGGAAGGTAGGTTGGTATATTATTCAATGCAGACACAAATCCTAGTAAAAACCATGCATCAACTCAAAATAGTCATAAAATCAATGGTTAGGAGCTAGTTCAAGGCATTAGCTATCCCCTTAAACACCTCCTCATCCTAGAATTCCAAAGGTAAACTTGGCAGTCTTCCCATACCGGGGTCATATTGAATGAACTCTTAGCATCATCAAAATCTGTATCCCATCTTCTTAAAGCCAAGGTTGACTTACTAATTAACCACGATCCTCTTGCCAGGATAAATTACATAGGTCTTCTTCACAGGCAAATGAAAAGGAGAAAAATCCTTTTAACATGGCTGCAATATCTAACCACCCTTTCGTCCTCCATCTCTTAGATGCCCAAGCCATAACCCCTTCTATATTAGGTATTTGGCCCAAAAAAGTTCCTGTCGAGGTCATCTCCATCTTAGAGACTCCTTTATCCACAATGCAGTTGGGAATACTAATGGAAAGCTCACTCGAGCAAGGGTTAGAAACAACCTTCACTAGGGGAGATGAACTTTTCCCTTTGGGTGTTTCCCCTAAAAGTGAAGCCCACCACATGAGCCCTGTAACCTTCTTCAAAGAGTTTCCCAAAGTTTGGCCACTAGAGAACTCATTCTTGAAACCCTCAACCTGATTGACCTAAGAGCTTTGACCATCAACCATCATTCCAAGACCATTAACCTTGGATCTCCCTCCATTTTTTTACTTAGATAGGCCCACCACATGTGATGTTCTGATAGCATGGAAACACAAACCATGCACAATTACCCTTCAAATGAGAATCAAGTCTCCGTCCATCTAGAGGACTTTTACATAACTTCTATCATTTGAGTGACAGGAACTTGGACAACATAAAGATTAACAAAATCATATAAATACAATTCAAAATTTCCATGGTAACAATGGATGGCAGGAGATAAGTAAATACTTGGGTTTAAATATTCATTCATACAAATAATTTGGCTTCTAGTACAAAATATCAAGACTCTATAGATTACATCCATATATTACTTCGAGCGATCGGTTACAAAATATGTTTAACTTCTACATTTGACTTCCAGCCTCCTGTCATTGTTTCTACACTCTTATTTGTCATCGATCCTCATTCTACGACCTATGTTCGTCCTATCTACTCTCTCCATATTATCAAATGGCCTTACTCTTTCCTTTCTGTCTATTATATCTGCAACTTACACCCCCTTATTCTTGTTATCGGCCTCTCTATATATATTATCTATATATACATGCTGCCTCATTAATCTCTGTCATTTCCTCTCTTATACCGCTGACCTTCTCTATAAATTCATTCGACCTTCATTGTCTCAGCCTCCCCTTTTTGTCTATCCTTCAATGTTTGGTCTCTTCTATTCTCTCTTATCAGCTTGGCTTGGCCTTTTCTTTTGCCACCCTCTCCCTTTTACACAAATCGAGCCTCTCCCTTTTTCTATCGCCCTTCTATATTTGATGGCCTCTCCTGCAATTCTTATTGCTTCCTAAAACTTATGCGACCTCCTCTTATTAATCAACCTCCTCCATATAACTTACAACCTTCCTCTCTCTTATTTTTGCAGCCTCCTCCCTGTATATTCGCGGCCTCTTTTCAAGCTATGTGACCTCTCTATTTATTTCTGCCGCTTCTCCTTCACCAACCCCCGCGCTTGCATTATCGGCCTCTCCCTCTATATACATGGCCTATCACAATATCTATGCAGCCTCTCTTCACCCACCTTTCTTTTCTTTCTATAACGACTTCCTCTTCCTTCTCGTCGGCCCTCAATCTCCCTTAAATTTCTATTGGCCTATTTCTGACCGCCACTACTTATTCAGCTTGATATGTATCAACCTTCCTCTCCTACATGCATATTGCTTTTATTTTCCTTCTGTCGCTTTTCCTATTTTTGCCTTTCTACCTTTGCCACCTTCCACAATCTGTCACCAACCGTTACTCTTTATTCGAATATAGAATATCTTTTTATGACATCGTCGACATGGCTGGCACCTCCTCACAATAGCATTATAACTGAATCTAGCAATAACTACCACCTTCACCACTTATCCAACTTTCTAGAATATAATAAACAATTATTATTGTTCCTGTTGCCTTGGCGACATGAGCCTCCTTCTCATGCCTCTGTCACTTGACCCACACATTAAAACCAAAAAAATCAAATGCCAATGACAATTTTCAAATTTTAATTGGATGCCCCTGCACCAAACTCCCCAGGGGACAAAGATCATGTGCCCCAGCACATGTGTTCCTCTGAAAACTTAAACAAATCTTTTCTTCCACCTTTTCCATAACTTCTCTATCTCACATGCTTCTATCTTCCAACATTTCAGTGCAATGCTGTGGGCTGCTCTCTCATGGTTGTCTGCAACACTTACAAGCTGTAGTGCCCCTCACCGTGTCTTCTGTCGAACTAATAGTTATCCTAGTAGGACTGGTCATTATGACATTTTGGTTGATAATGGATTCTCTGTTATTATCCTAGTTGTTCATGGACATGTTACTATGATGACATCTGTTGAAGTTTTAACTATTGGTATTTTATGTTTTCACAGTTGTATGGACATATTAGATGTGGTGGATTAATTAAGTTCAGAGCTTTATGTTTTATCTGATCTTTGTGATGATGTTACCATTGATAACTACTTGTATAAGATCATATGTAACTAATTGTCCCATCTTGATTATTCAGTAGATAGTTGTTATGTATAACATAGTGACTTGTCAATGTGCTTATGTGAATGGAACAGTGTCGCATAACTCATGTTTGAGCACTCTGCCACGCTGCGACTTCCATTCACTGTATGATGATATATATATTTTCATGGTTGACTGTGTGGTTTGCTGCAGGATGCAGGTACCGGGCATCGACTCCACCTGAACTAGCAGGTCTGAGCATGCCCTAGCCAATGGATTTGTTGATCGAAGTTAACCTAAGGTCCCCTGCTCAGTCAACATCCTCGAAGAGGATGAGTTCGTAGTATTGTATCCTATCGTCATCGTCTGTTGAACTATTTGTTCCTGTGTCTTGGTCATGCCTTGTGGTCTTGAATGAAGGTCAGGTGTCATCTTGTAGGTTGTGTTTACCAAATTTATAATGCTTGATTTAAGTCTGGTGAGTGTTTCATTAAAATAAAGATTAATTTCAAGTTAAAATAAATTTGTCCTTGCCGCTTAATCTCTTTGCGAGTTATTTATTGTCGAGTGAACGCCGATGCTTTAAGAATTTAATTGAATCGAATGTGTGTTCCTTGAATGTCAAACCTCCTTTGTAATCGAATCTATGCATACCAAATTTCTTCCCATGAAAGTTTATTAAGGCTCAACTATATGGACAAGAGTAGAGATGAACCATTTTCAACTTCATTGGAAAATGCACTCCCCATGTCATGAAATTCCTTTATCCTTTAAACTTTGACGGATGTCCATACCCTGCGCCTGCCTCTGCCACTTCCAACAAAGTTAGAGGAGATGGATGCCATTCCTTCTACAACATGTAGCGACCCCTCTCTCTGCCATGGCATCCATACTTGCATCATAAATTTATCCCTCCTATCCTTTCTCCATTTAGTTGTTTCACTCTTCGACCCCACCCTCTTTTTATTTGGAAGATCTTTTAATTTATTTTGTTTATTGTCATATCCCTATCGTAGGGATATCTATGGGTTAGGATGATATGTTAAATTTATTTATATATGCATTATAATTTAAATTAAATATTTTTTTTTAATTTATACTCTGCCTAGAAGGAAGGTCGGGACACCAACTAAAATATTTTTAAAGGAAGAAGTAAACTGCAGCGTACCGAGTGAATAGAGGTCTGTTGGTACTACAAAAAAAGTTTTCTAATGTAGGATGAGTTCACAATGGCGAACTTGTATAACAAGTTTTCTAGGTTTAGCCTTTTTAAATCCCTGTGACAACTCCCATCTCATCATTGGGCAGATGGTGGAGTATATATTTTAATTTTTTTTTCAATGAATTACTTATACCAAGGCACGTCATAGTATCTAAAGTGCACCACCTTGTTTTAGCCATAATTATTTTATTTTCTTTTTATATGATTTTCTGATGCTAAGGCACATGAGAGTATAGGAAGGGCACCGTTGAATAGTTTCAGGGGTGGAACTAGACCTCGGCAAAGGGAAAAGAAAACTCCTCGTGTCCAACGTTGGTAGCGCATGCTCTGAGCCCTCTGTCTTTCACTAATCCCCAATACTTTCTTTTTTTTCCTCCACCACGTAATAGACCAAGAAAAAGGGAATCATTTTCCATGTTTTAAAGGGGGACGGGTTCTTTTGGATGGTGGGGGGGGAACGTTAAACATTTCTGTTTCTTTTGAATGTTGAAGTTTTATCAACCACTGAGGAAACGAATAAGGGGAGAAGGAAGCTTTCATCTCTCTTGTTTTTGGGAGTAGCACGCATGTTATTGATATTCTTTTGGTGATAATGAAGCTCTCGGACTTTCTGTATTTAGACAGATTCTTTGATAATTAGCTCCGATCCCGAAGGAATTACAACAAAAATTTTGGCTCAAGGCGGCAATAAAGGTACTTTGCACTGTTTACTCTATCTATGTTGCAAATCTTCCGTCAGGGCATGCAAATTGAATCCTAATATTTGTACCTTAGGTTTGTTGTTAACGTAAATCTCTGCAATTTAGCATTGCATATCAATACTTGTACAGTATTTGTTATAATGATTGATGTTAGCGATCTTTTCTCCATGAGAATTGAACTCGTGACCTTCAGATGTCAAAAGTAGGGTTATTTAACTATATGAAAGAAACCCTAGGCCCTGTTTCAATTTTTAGAAAGTAGAGCATGTATCTATTATGATTGCGATGGCCGAATTCAGGACGGAAGATAAATTTTGAGGAACGTTAGGGTTTTATGATTAAAAAATATGATTTGGTAAATTCAGCGTTTTTGTGGAACAGTCTTTGGTTTAATTGCATGATTAAGGGATATCTCTTTTATCATATTCACCCAGCACTTGCACAGGGTCTCAGCTTGGGACATTAGGGTTTGTTACCGAACAAGTTAAATGCAGTATCTTATGTAATTTCAACATTTTATTATGGCAATGGGGGTTGACAATGTGGAAAACAAGTCATGTAGGAAAGCCAAGCTTTTATAGTTTGAGCTACAGTATGGTTATTAATTACCCCTTTGAGATGGTATGATTTTTGACGTCCTTTAGGCCAAAGCCGTTTGTGGGACCTATCAAAAATTTGTGTACTTGTTTAGAAGATTGCTTCCTTGTCTGTTTGGTTTTAAAATAATTTCCCCAAGCCTTGTTTGATTGTTCTGGTTCAAATTTCAATTCTTGTAAATGTGCCTAATACGATTACATACTGGAAATGTTAGAAGAAAACGTATTGTCTTCCACTTCATTTGAGTTACACACTTTACACATTCTTTGTTCACAAGGTGTCTTTAGGAGGGTACATATGCTAGTTTCATGGTCAACCGAAGTTGAACAAAATACATAAAGCACTGTTAGCAAAAAAAAAAAGAAGGTTTTAAGGAATGGCAATGGATGTAACGTTTCCCAAACTGCTAAACAAGGCCAAAATGAAGACAAGCTTAACTTTGAGATATCAATGTGTGGCGCGATTCATATCCAGTAGAAAAGATCCGTCAATGGCTCCAGAAATAAAAGTTCAAATCTTGAGGGAAAAATCATTTTGTGGTCTTTTAATGGCGGCTAAACTACTTATGTTTTAACACAAGGTGATTGCCAGAGATTGTACAATCTAGCCTCATGGTATGTCAAATCTCTAGAAGTGTAAGAATTCTTTCAAGGATTCGGCAAAAAGAGTTATGCATTCGGTGCTAATTTAAAAGTTTGGATGTTCATTACTCAGTCGTGAATAAAGACTTTGTAGAGACTGGGTTTTAAACAGCCAATTGCTCATGCTGTAGAAGTTGTCAGAGTCACTCTCACCCGTAGCTCTTTATCTGATATTTGTTTGAACTACCATAACATTGCAAGCCTCAACGAAGAAGTATCCTAAGCTATTTTAACAATTTTATTTGAGAGCTCATCAAACTGCCATCCTTATAATTTGCTTGTTCGATGGACAATTACATGAACAACTTAAAAAGATTGAATTAAGTATGGCACGCCAGCTGAATGGGTGCTGGTAAGGATGCGATCCAGTTTGTGTTATACCTGCCAATTATATCTGCTTCATTGTTTCTAAAGCCTCTTCAATAAATCCATTTTCGCACATATTCTATAATCATTGCAATCCTTGAGGTGATGTCCCTCTGAAGTGTCTATCAGGAAGTTCCAATGCTCATCATCATAGCATATGTAATGTAACTGATTATCGTAAACTTACAGGAGAGGGCCCCAACAGAACCCTCACTGCTTCATAAAAGAAACATATTATGATATTTAAAAACAAAGCCACCTATTATACTACAAATAGCATTGCCTATTATACTATTAATATCATTAGTCATTACAGAAGCAAGCTTGGATGGATTTATCCCCTTGTACAAAGCCCAATAGTCAACTCTACTCTTGGTAGGTGGATCATATGCTTTCAAATCCATCAAGTTGTTTACCAGGATATTAAAATCCTACCCCTCAAACAACTACACCTATTTTCTGTACTTAGTAAACAGTTGATTGAAAAAAAAGAAGTGATTGTCAATTTTTTTACGACTCTATAGGCAAGACTACAGTAAGTAACCTCATCTCCTCATATATGTAGACCAAGAAACCTTGGAATAGTATATGGGCATATATTTACCATCTGAAACACCTAGCTGGATGCATTGTATTTTGGCAGTCAATTCTCATGGCAATAGACTGTCAGAATATAGAATTACATTATACTTAAATATTCACAATCAAGCATTTGCAGAAGTATAAAGGGTTTAACATTTCATAAATCGCATTCAAAGATGGATTTTATGTAATCTGGACCATCAATAGGTTATCATGCACCTGTATTATATCAAAAATGAAAAGCAAGATTTAACCATCAACACGTAGAGGCCATGTAGCCATATAGACTAAACAACAATCACTGTTTGCTTAATGTCATTCTTGTTCCTTGTTAGAATTGCCAGTGAGTTCCAATTTGATATGCTAGATTCCAATTAGGTAACAATTTAATAAGTCAACGTAGTGCAGAGTCCAGACTAAGAAAATTCCTACATGAGAAAACACAAAATGGATACAAGTGCCACATACAATAGAACCCTGCCCTATATCTATTAGCATGTTGTTTATGAGCATCAATAGATTATGTTTGTGGGAAATTCTGATTTAGCAAATTCCCAATCAGATGCCAAGTGTCCACAAATTTCACAGAAAGTAATCCTATTAGAATATAATGCTTGCCAAATGTGCTTAATGTTATTAGTGGAAGTGTTATAAACAAATGTCGCATTAATTATAATTCAGGCCATTCATGTACAATGTGACCCTGTCAAGGTTAGAAATAATAATAATATCCTGTTACAATGAGAAGACGAATATTTAGATTGTGTTACGTCTTATAGGATGTAACTGAATACATATATATGGCCGATAATCTTATTACAAGCTATGTTTGAATTTGATAATGTTAAATTATTTAATCGACATTATTAATTGAAACCTAATATAGTCAATTAGTGTTTAAGATAAACATAAATTATTGTTCCAAATGGCTTCTTGTGATAACTATTGAAAAGGTGATGGTCTTTGTCTACTCTTGGTGCTAAATTATGATAATTTTGGTCCCTATGCTTATTATGGGATGAAGAATATTTGCTATTCAATAATCCATGGTATTATTATTATTATTATTATTTTTATTTTTATTATTATTATTATTATTATTTCAAGACGAAAGAGACGTTTAGTTAAATGCCGAATTAAATTAGAATTTTAGAATAATGTTATTATTCATTGTTATTCGTAATTATACATCGTTATTCGATTATTGATTTAAAATAAACATTATTGTTAGAATCATAATTGTTGCATTTATGTAATGTGGTTAAATGAGAACCGACATGAATACATAACAATGTAGATAAAATTTAATCTAGTTTGATTTGATTTTGAAAAGATCTTTTATAATGATTGGGTTAAGATTGGAGTGAAAGGTTGGAATTAGGTGAAATAACAATGTATTTGAAAATCTGGACTTATAAGTAAAACTTATAGGTAACTGAATAACTAAGGGATTGAATTGCTCTAGTAAGAAGAATTTATGTGGTCAATGAGCTGATTAGTGGAAACCCCATATTGCAAGTAAATATTTCAGGTGAGTTCGTCTATTTAAAGGAGTTGTGCTTTTAAGAGTAAATGTTAATGTGGGATTATTGTGTTACAGTGGTGTCTAGTAGAAGTTAATTCTAGAGGCTAGGAAGGGTAGTTGTGGGTTTGACCCTTGTGATATGGCAATCTTGTTATAGGAAGAACTTGTTTTGGTTTATGTGATTATGACGACTATGTAAGAAGGATAATGCCTTGCTTAGTATACCTACTCTTGTTGTTATGTCTTGAATCCATGTTGTTGAGCTCTTCTTGAAGGTTGTGGTCCCATATTGTATTGAGCTTGTTTTAAAATTCTATGTTGGGTTGTGTAAAGGATTAATTTTGGGAGCAAGAGGACCCATGCCTTGCTCTGGTGATTTATTATGTTGTGATTGGTTGCAAGATGGTTGATGCCTTGCATTGTTATGTATATTTGCTGTTATGATGATAGTTGTTATGTTTGATGGATAGGGTTTCCTAGGTGTAGATAGGGGAGTGGCTTCCAATGTGGGGCCGGTGCCCAAAGTGGCTACCAGGGTAACCCATTGGGAGTTGGTAATGAAGTGATAACCTAATAATTAATCTAGGGGTTGGGTAGATTTCACACTAACAAGATAATTGGATGCCTCACTCATGCTTGTAGTGCTCGTTCAGGCTAAGGATGAGATGAGAAGGCCGTGGTTGGCAAAATCAACTTCCTTGTCCTCATGAAAGGAATGTTGATTCCGCATGCGTCACCCTATGGGGCCGGTGCCTAGAGAGGTTGCCAGGGTAACCATAGATGGGGGCCGGCTTCTGGTGATAGATAGCCTAGGTAACCCATGCTAGGGCCATGCGATGACACTCTCCTTACTACAACCTAGCAGTCCCTAGTTATACTTTCCCCATGTGTTAAGTGTTGCCTCTGGAAGTACTGTTGTGTTGTTTATGATATTGACTTGTGCGGTTGGAAGTCATGTGTTGTCTTTGTTCTTATAGTCCTCTGTCTACCTGATTGTCTATTGTAGTGGGACCTTATGTTATCTCCTAGCTCGAGGGGTGGACCTCAGGGTTCCACATGGTCGGGTGGAAGAGCTTTTATCCATTGGTTTTTTTCCCTTGCTGATGTTCGTGAGCGAGGAGGATATATCTTGTGTATCAGACATCAGATCTTGTACTTGTTTACAAAGACAATTATTATGCTCATGTACTAGCCTTGTATACCAGTCATATCATATTGTATGTATTCAGTTGTAACCGGGATAGTGATAATGTGAACTACATAATGATGTACTCATATGTATAGTCTTTTGTATATGTATACGTAACCTTGATCAAGTTGATTATCTAACTGATGTCATGAAATGGAGATGTATATGTTTAATCAGTAGTGCAATAGATTTAGAATGACTCGCTGATGTTAGTTAATAATGTATGTTAAATTATGTTGATTAAATATGTCAAGTGATGCACCCATGGAACCTTAGAAGACAAGTTGTTAGATTAATGATGTGTATTGATTGTTACTTTGTTATCTTATAAAAAAAATATTCCGCATTGCATAGCATAGATGTGTTGTTTTCTAAGGTGTTCATGGCGGGGCGTTACACAAGCCACCTCCATACTCCAATTCCTCTTTCATAAAAAAAATCATAATTAAATGGAAAAATTATAACATCTATTGCATTGTCAATACTCACCATTACTATATCATCCACCATCTGTTCATTTATCATATCTTCCAACCATTCTTCTTTCATGGTCATCTGCTGCAACACAACATCATTTTCAACTTCATCTTTGTTATCATCTCACACTCCAAATCTGTAACATCTTCATTCTTTAATTTTGCAACCACTTCTACCTCATGGTATTCAAGCTTCACTGGTGTCCCACTTATGCTCAAATCTCTAATCTTCTCATCCCATTCTTGCTCAATGGCTGCCAGTTGCTTCCACAAATCCTCTTCTATGCTTTCCTTTGCTGCTCCTTCTTTACTTTCATTCTTCTTTTGTTTGTCTTCTTCCTCTGGAACTATAGCTATTCCATCATTATCTTCTCCATCTACAACTGCTCTCACGTTCAAATCTGCATCTTCAGCACATACCTCTAGTGTCTTCTTCTTCCATAGAACTCTTCTATTCCACTTTTCCTCTCTTCTGTCATACCGACATCTTTCACTTTGCCTTTGCCTGCATTCTTGCCTTCTCACATATCTATTTCTCCTTATCTCTTTTTCATCTAAAAATATTCTCATATTTTCCTCATCATTATGAATTTCATTCAAAGCCTTATCAACATGAAAATCAGATTTCTTTTCTCTTACCTTCCAAACACTTAGCTTCTCTTGCTGCAACTTCACTGTTTGCTTCTTCTCCTTCTTGCCATCTTCTACGGGATTCATCATACTTCCAATTTTTAGGAGTTTGTTCTCCTTTTCATGCCTCCATTTCTTTGTCTTTTCTTCAACACCTTTGTTTGCTGCTGCTTGCTTCATCACCCACACTTTGTCACTGGACTAATGTCCTTTCCTTGCTGTACTCGAGCTTCTCTTCACTTGCTCTGTCTTCATCTCCCAATCTTTTTCTCTAGGCCTCCTTACTGGCCAACTCAACCTTGCCTCATAATGCCACTTATTCATCTGTACATCTCTTCTTCTATGCACCTGCTTGTTAGTGTAAACACACTCAGAAATATTCACTTCTTTACAACTCAACTGTTCCTTTTATCAACCTTTTTCTTTTGCCAACATGGCTCTACATATCCATGATCCACAATCATATTTACATTTTCTAATTTTTTTTCCTTATTAACTTGCCTATCCATACTCTCATTTCTACATTCATGATAAAAAATAACAATTTTATCTTCATTCTTCTGTGTAAGGACCTGCTGTCCCAAATTGCATCCACCTTCAGCTTCTTGGATTTCAACTTCTCTTCTTTACAAGCATCTTGTTCTATTACTGCAACATCTTCACAAGCATCACGAAACTCTATGGTTTCCTCATCATATTCATCATCAATGTATACATCTTTAGCATCAATCTCCTTTTCTTTTTCAGGCACTCTGTCATGCACCTCTGCTGTCATCAATCTTTCCTCATTCACATCTTCCATTCTTTCTTCAGAAGCTACTCTTGCCCCATCTTTCATCATCTTCAAGGTCTCATCCTTGACCTTCTTCATCACTTTCTTCATACCTACATACAAATTTGCAAACATAACATTAACAAATAAAATGAGAGACCACAATGTCTCTTTCAATGCCCTCCTCATGGACATTCTTCCTTCTTCATTTCTCTTCTTCTCAAGTGCTACTTGCGGCACCTTTTCCTCTTTCTCTTTTCTCATGTTCTCTTCAATGAGAACTCTCTTGACCTCTTCTAGTCCATGTTGCTCCAATGGCAACTCTTTGCTGTCCCACTCTCCGTGGTCATTCTTTTCATCCTTCTCTTATCTTTGCAAGGCATTCATCTTTTGCCTCTTTCTTTTCTCAACAATCTCCTTTACTAGCCATTTCACTTTCTTATTCATTGGCCAAACCCAATAATATCCTTGTTCTTGTTATTCATACCATTGTTTTACCAGCATCAAATCTCTCCTCAACTCAGCCAACTCTCTCTGGAATTCTGCATCTATCATCCTTTTGCCTTCTCTTCTTTTGTCTTTTTTCATGAGACTCTTTCTTTATCTCCTTCTGCATCCTTCTTCTTTCATCTTTCAGGCATCTCACCTAGGGCTTCTTTCTTTTTCACTCTGCCCAGTCTTTTGGTGCTACATACCCACACTCACAGTCCTGGCTAAGTTGCCTCTCTTCGGCGGTCTACTTAGCACTCAAGACCAACCTTGTGCTCTAATACCAATCTAATAGCATGGAAACACAAACCATGCATAATTACCCTTCAAATGAGAATCAAGTCTCTGCCCATCTAGAGGACTTTCACATCACTTTTGTCATTTGAGTGACAGGAACTTGGACAATAACATAAAGATTAAAAAAATCATTTAAATGCAATTCAGACTTTCCATGATAACAATGGGTGGCAGGAGATAAGTAAATACTTAGGTTTAAACATTCATTCATACAAATAATTTGGCTTCTATTACAAAATATCAAGACTTTGTAGATTACATCCATACATTACTTTGAGAGATCGGTTATAAAATATATTTAACTTCTACATTTGACTTCTAGCCTCCTGTCATTGTTTCTACACTCTTATCTATCATCGATCCTCATTCTACGACCTATGCTCCTCCTGTCTGCTCTCTCCATATTATCAAATGGCCTTACTATTTCATTTTTGTCTATTATATCTGCAACTTACAGCCCCTTATTCTTGTTATCGGCCTCTCTATATATATTATCTATATGTACATGTTGCCTCATTAATCTCTATCGTTTCCTCTCTTATACCACTGACCTTCTTTATGAACTCATTCGACCTTCATTGTCTCAGCCTCCCCTTTTTGTGTATCCTTCAATGTTCGACCTCTTCTATTCTCTCTTATCGGCCTAGCTTGGCCTTCTCTTCTGTCGCCTCTCCCTTTTACACAAATCGGGCCTCTCCCTTTTTCTATCGCCCTTCTATATTTGATGACCTCTCCTACAATTCTTACCGCTTCCTAAAACTTATGCGGCCTCCTCTTATTAATCAGCCTCCTCCATATAACTTACGACCTTCCTCTCTCTTGTTTCTGCGGCCTCCTCCCTGTATATTCGTGACCTCTTTTCAAGCTATGCGGCTTCTCTATTTATTATTGCCGCTTCTTCACCAACCCTCGTGCTTACATTATCGGCCTCTCCCTCTATATACATGACCTGTCACAATATCTATGCGGCCTCTCTTCTGCCACATTTCTTTTCTTTCTATAACGGCTTCCTCTTCCTTCTCATCGGCCCTCAATCTCCCTTAAGTGTCTATCAGCCTATTTTTGACCACCACTACTTATTCGGCCTGATCTGTATCAGCCTTCCTCTCTTGCATGTAGACTGCTTTTATTTTCCTTCTATCGCTTTTCCTATTTTTGCCTTTCTGCCTGTGCCACCTTCCACAATTTGTCACCAACCATTACTCTTTATTTGAATATAGAATATCTTTTTATGACACTGTCAACATGGCTAGCACCTCCTCGCAATAGCATTATAACTGAACCTAGCAATAACCACCACCTTCACCACTTATCCAACTTTCTTGAATATAATAAACAATTATTATTGTTCCTGTCACCTTGGGTGACATGAGCCTCCTTCTCATGCTTATGTCACTTGACCCACACATTAAAACCAAAAAAAATCAAATGCCAACGACAATTTTCAAATTTTAATTAGATGCCCCTGCATCATGTTCCCCCTGGGTTAGGTGGTTTATCTAAATACTCCAGTACCAATCAATCCATGCCTTCTATTATCATGTCTGAGGTCTATCCTTCGTCATCCTTGTAGGTCCCATGTCCTATGTTAGCCTCCCAACCAAAAACCTTGCTCTTGCCTGTAGAACTTCCTTCATTTCCTCTCCATCCATTTATAAACTGTCCGAGCCATTTCCTCATAGACTCCTCCTGCTGCACCATTCTATTATTATCACCAGCTGTAAAACTTGAACCACAAAATGTCTCAGTACCCATCTAAAAAATGGATTATCAAAAGATAACTCTGCATCCATTTCAAAAAGTGGGTTATCAAAAGATTGAAAGTTATTTCCATTCTCTTGTTTAGACCAATCTTCATGTTGATCCAACTTTGTACTTGCAACTTCTAGTTTTTCTAGAAAATACTCTAAATCAAAATCTTCTTGAAGCCTATCAAGCTCATTAATTACTTGCTTAATTTCCTTGGCCCTTGCTTCATTCTCTTGCTTCCTGAAGTATTCTACCGCATCAAGCTAATTTTCTATCTTCAATAGTGCCATTTGGGTACTTTCTAATGATTTCTTGGTTGGTTTAAGCTCAAGGTGAGCTTATCAACTTTTACCTTCATTTCCTTAGATGTAGTTAAGGCCTCATTTGTAAATTTTATGGCCACGTCTCTATCTTTAATCATATGTAGATATTCTAATTTCATTGCTTCTATTGCATTGTTAATTGTTGTAAATTTGTAATAGTGACAGTTTAATCAAATTTTTCTCCCTTCAAATTTTGCTTCAATCCTTCAATGAGTTTTTTCGTGCTATCCAACTTTGTTAGGACTTGCACTTCATTCTTTGTAGTTACCAGTAATTGTTCCTTCCAATCATCCTCATGAAAACCAAAGTCATGAAATGATATTAGACTTCTATTAGAATGCAAAAATCAACATTCTCTTCTAAAACATACCTTTCAATAGAGTCATTCTAAAAGTCACTCTAAAATGTTCCTTGCAGCTCCCACTAATTTTCTGATTTGGCTTCAAAACATTGACCTAAGTATTCATCATTAGTTGCTGATTTGAAATTTTTAACAAGCTTAATCTCAGCATCAGTAACTACTAAGTCATTTTGGAGCCTCACCATACATACCGCTTGAATCAAGATGTTTTATTCTTCACAATAATATTAGATGAGTGTTCTTCCTTTTCAATTTCAGGTTCTTTAACAATTTAAAAAGTTTATGATGTTGACCTCTCTTCTTCTTCATGCTCTACTATGAAATAAGGCTTCAATTTTTCTTCACATTGTTTAACAACATTTTTAGCTAGTACATGTGTAGCTGGAGAAATATTTTGTTCTTACCTCAAACTAGCCAATAAAATATCTAATAATTGCTGGGAAATATCATCACTTTCATTCAGAGTCAAAGTCATAATTGTCTGCATAGAAGTAACATTTTCTGCATGATTCTCACTGATAGTAGCAAAGAAATGTTGAAACATTTTAAGAATAAGATCTTCACAATCAAGATCTAGCATAATAACACATGACCTAATTTTGGGAATAGTTTCTGTAGACACCCAAAAATGACCATGTCTTCGAATCACTTGCATTTTCATCAAATCTGTCTAATTACTTTGATTTCAACATCAATTGAATAATCTAATTATTTAATTAATTTCATCAAATCATCAAATTCTTCCAAATCTCCTAAGTTCAACATTAATTAAATAAATCCTCTTTATTTAATTAATTTCATCAAAGTCAACTTTATTCTTCCACAATTAAATAATTTTAATTATTTAATTAAATCAATTGTTCTTCCAAATTTAAATAAATAAATCAAATTTATTTAAATTATCTCAATCTCTAAAAAAAATATAATTAGATATTTTATTTATTCCTCTATTCCTTCATCATGCAAAATAAATTAAATAAATTTATTTGTTTAATTTATTTAAATCTTCAAATCTTATCTAGTCTTCTATCATGCACAAACAATTAAATAAATTTATTTATTTAATTTCCTCAAAAATCTTCCAATTCTTCCAATAATAAATCTTGTTCATCATGCACACAAAATTAAATAATTTATTATTTAATTTATCTCAAATCATGCAAAAAACAAATTACAAGTTGAGTTAATTGACTTAATTAATCTTATTTTTATCAACAACTCTTAAATTAGAAAAAAAATTCTAATTTATGAAATCAAATCTTATTTTTATCAAAAAGAAATTAGCTCAAACAAAAATATCTTTTTGTGTGACACATGTCAGGTGTACATTCATCATGAATTCTAGATTTATTTCATCCATTGATTCTATTGAATTTTTTGGACTATTGATCGATCTTTATTGAAACCTATATAAACCCCCCTCATTTCCATAACAAATCCTCTTTGATTATTTATTCTCAGGCATCCATACAACGCTTGGAGCATTCATCGCATCGTTGAGCACCCTTGAGCACTTTGAGCTCAAACACAATCTACATTTGCTTGTTGCAAACAATGGTTTCACAATTTAAAGAGAAATCTACATTCAACCAAGAGATCCAAACAATCTAGGTGATAGCTTCTTTGTTTGTATTTTGATTTATTCATTGATTTGGTTATTGCTTAGATAGATCTTTTGATGTTATGGGTAATTGAGTTGTTATTATCATTGCTTTTGATATTATCATTCAACCTCTCGATTTTTCCTATACACAGTTTCTAGAATTGTGATCCTTCTAGCAAATGAAGGATTTTTTAAATCATCTAATCCTCAAAAACTTTCAATAATCAACTGAAACATGTTCTTCATTATGTCATTATTCTATGGAGTTCCAGGTGTTGTTATTCTTGTAATCTGATCATTGTCTTGGTGTCTCAATAGCTTTGGATTTACCAAAGAAGTTATTGATGGAGTCACAACATATTGTATCATCACATAATGGTTAACGAATTTCATCTGAAGAAGTACTATATCTAAAAAATCTAAAAAAATTAAAAAAATTCCAAAAACTACAAAATCAAGAAAATACAAAATTTTCAAAGCATCCATTTAATTCTATCCACCTTTGCGTCTAGCAGTGGTTTTTTCTTACTTGATTTTTATCTTAGTAAGAAGTCTTTAGGTTGTCTAAGTATAGATTATTCTGGATAAAATTTAGAGATTCCCAAATGATCATATTATCCATTCCCCTTTACATTCCCAACAATTTAAAATAATGTTAAAGTATAAGATTTATATTGATCTCTAGCTTAATTGAAATCTAGTTGAGTCTAAACAAAGTAAGTTTTAAAACCTGCAGTACCCAATGGAAACTAACAAGAAGGTTCTCCCAATTTGGGAATTCTTAGGAGTTGGTTATCCTTTTAATTATATCTAGTCCCTTGCTCACCTTGACTAGTCTTTTGTGATGATCCCTCACTTCTTAATGATAGTGTGAGGTTAGGTTAAGGGGGTTGAAACTCCATGCCCACACTCACCTAGTGTAACCTTTGGCGATGAGCCGTTGTATCTTACTAGTTGCATGATGTTAGGCAATGGGGGCAATGATGGAAATTAAAAAAATTCATACTCGCAAAGTGGATACCCAAAAGGTTTAAGCTTTGTGAAGTGGCATTAAAAAAGAAAAAAAAGAGTTATAAACTAAGCACAAAAATGCACAAACTAGGTAAATGAGAGCCTAACTTGTCTTATAGGGCCATCCTTACTGAAGATTAAACCTTTACCCCAAATATGACTTGTTGGCCATCTTCTGATCTGATTCTAGAAGGTACTAATAAATTTTGTTTCTTGTCCAAGTTGATAGCTACTCTAAGTGTTTGGTTTAGAAAAAGGATCAATATTTTTCCTTCTAGAAATCTCAATCTAAAAATTGTTCCATCTCTTTCTCCATTCCCACTTGAATCCCTAAATAAATCCTATCTTGAAAGTTTAGTAGGTCACAATATACTATGTCAACTCAAATCCCCTAGGTAAAAAATCCTACTAAAGAGCAATCATAATGTTTGTCCCCATATGCATATCATATAAAAAATAAGCAATAAATCTTGTCATTAATCATGGCATCCATAATAAGAAAAAAGTATTGCATTTCCATTTATATGTGTTTCAAATTCATCCATACATATTCACATTGCATACATCTCATTTAGAAGTAGAAAATATAGCAAAAATAACATCATCATAAATCTATAAGACTAAGCGTCATAATAGCATCAATAAAAAATCTACTCAACCATGTGCAGAAGAGACAAAGAAAAGTACAAGATGTTGACATAATCTAAGTTATATTCCATTCAATCAAAGTTGCAATAGTAAGTGCATGGTAGTATCAAAGTACAAGTCACTCCTCCAATGGAGTCAAAAGAGAAAAAGAGTGTACTGAAGTGTGCAAGTCTACCCATGTAGGGGTAAGTATGAAATCTATAATAAGCATAGATCTCTCAAATACCTCAAGGTGTCTTGCAAGGAAAGCAATATTACTTGAGAACATCATAAAATATTCAAAAAAATCATAAAATTAGAAAATAAAAAACCCTAAAAATCATAAAACTCTTCAAAAATCCCTAAAAATAAATACATTCTTCAAAAAATTAGAAATAAAAGGAGAGTTTATTCTTCTCCTCTCCCTTCTCTAGTTTATCTTGTGTTTGTTATTTTTATTTTTGTTTATATGTAGGATTTTATCCTTGTATTGCATGTCTTTTATCATCATGGTAGGTTATTGCAGCAAGGTGAGACGACACAAGTAAACATCAAGAATGTGGGGTATGTTCTGTCATTTCCCTTCTAGTGCTTACTTTGAGCTAATCATATATCATACTCACACTTGAACTATCTTGTCGATTTTAGGTCTAGATGCACGACAACAAACAAAGACAAGAGCCATGCTTTGGGAATGATACCTACCTTTCATGTAGAGTACTATACATAAGGGGGAAAATATATAAGTACCAAAAAGGTGCATATGCCTACATGACAGTCTGATGATGATATAGAGGTCCAAATCAAGGCCACATAGGCATGAATTACATTCCTCTTAGTAGTTTCCCTCTTGATGACATGTTCTGTTATGTTTATCCCCCCATGACCATTCTTTTTGACCCCCAAACTTTTCAATTGCCTAATGAAGCTTTTTGAGATCATCTTTATAGGGTCACCCCATAGACTTTAGGGTCACTCAAGTGACCAATCCTTAAGTTGCAAGGTTAGCTAGGCAACCAACCTTGGAAAAAGGGGTGACCCAAGTCCCGAAATGGGCAACCCTATCATTTTTGGATGTGCATAATGTCTTTCAGTTCTAGATTTTCATCTTGATTTTTAGCTCATTTTCCTCATGTTTTTCCATTGTAACTAACCCTTCTCTTACTTTATTTCCTTTACAAACTCATGTCCAATCCCAATCTTCTCAGGATTATTTCCTAATTAACTTCTTGTTCTCTTTAGTTTTATTCAATTTTATTCTTAATTCCTTCTTATCCTCTCATCTATTCTTGGATAATTTTCTATGTAATCTTTAGGTTCTTATCTCTTCATTTTCCCTCCAATCCTACCCATTTTCTACCTATAAATTCCCCTTCAATATCCATTATTTAATCTCTCATTCATAGATTGATGCATTTTCACATGATCACAAGTTTCATCTCAAGCAAGATTCTTGTAGGACTTTGAGAGCGTTTTCCTTCTTTATTTTAGTGTAAGTTTTGCAAAACTTCAAATCTTCCCATTTAGGAGGTTGTTTTGATGTGTTTTTGTCTTGCCAAGCATATGCATAGAAACCCCATAACATCCATATCCTCTACATAGGACTCCATAAGCCTTTTTAATTTTGTTATTACTTCTAAGCCCATATTAAATTCTCCATATCCATATGCAAGGGAGGACCATATTGCTATAGAGGAGGAGACCATTGCCAAAGGATCTTTGAGGACGAAGCTTGGCATTTGCGTCTAGTTTCAACATGTTCTTTATTGCTTTTGTAGTAATTAGCTAACAATCTTGACCTTGAGGAAATAAATTGTTATTTATCTTTTTGTTGGTAATTTAGAGTTATTTACTCCCTTTATTGCATTCATTTTTGTTTTCTTAGAGTAACTGCAATATTTTCTTTGATAGCTTAGATATAAAATTGAAACATAAATAAACAAAGCATAGATCAACTGCATTAGGAAAAGCCATATAGTTTTCATTCATATTTCCATTTTATAATAATTACCCCATTTAGAAATAAAAAAAGGAATAAAAAGCTTGCATGCATTTAGTATTAGTTTCATTTAGAAATTCATCAAATATTTGAAAAACCCCAAACATAAATAGGGAAGACCTCAATTTCATCATGTGGAAAACAACACAAACAACACATTAAACCATTCAACATTCAACAAACACACAACACAATAGATTCACTATCAACCATGACACTTTTATTTCATGTGAAGAGAGTAATCAGTCTTATTCTATAATGCCTCACTCTAAAATAATAAAAATTTAACTTAAACTTTAATCAAACAAATGGTTACTCACGTTTAGTTTTAGGAATAATAAAAATAAAACACATAAGGAACAAATTTGTTAAGAGATAGATACTTTGCAGAATAGCCTCTTTGGGGTGGTCTTCACTATAATACATCAAATGAGGATTTAGCCATTATTCTATCAAACCAACTATTGATAGTTTAATTCTTGGAAGTTTCACTTTAAGAAATTGTTACTGTAAATATTAATTATGTTCTCCACTGTTAACCTTGAGATTCAAATTTGATTGCCATCAAATAACAAAACCAAACTAAGAAGGATTCTTGAATAATACCTAAAAATTTTTATATTGATTTATCGGATACAAAGAAGGTAAACCTAATTTTTTTTTATCTATTCTCTATATTACTACTGCTGCAAAGAAAACCAGATTATCACATACGATGTTATAACATTTGATAAATTTTAACTATTAACACAATTCATACTATAACTATCATTACCCTATAGACGAATGTAGGGGATTCCCTTACATTAAATTTAGAGATTTAAATAATCTTAAGAGATATGCTATCTCTATGGGCACTTCCATAGTCGGTGCTAATAAATTAACAGAAGTAATATCTATTGATACCACATATCTTCATGGTGTCTACGGTAAAGTTACAAATAATAAATAAAGGTCTATACATAATAGCTATTGAAAAACGTTATAAACACAGAAAATTAAGAATAGTTTCTCAAATAATTTCGTTAGGGACGTTACAATTTTACAATTAAAGAATCATTGCATTTCTAATTGGAAGTTCAATTCAAACAGTCGATACACCATTTGTATCTTTCCATAACACTTTCAGATAAGATCATATTCTGTATCAATCCACCCGCTATCAATTAAGCAAAACTGTTATATCTATACGAATCGGTCTAAGGCGACAAAAATATTTATTTGTTAATGGATATTAATGCCATGTCTAAAGATTACCTCTGTATACATTAATGGTATTCAATCAACATGGCAAGACTCTTTTCATTATTGCAATTATAATAAATAGTTTGAAATAGATATTGGTTAGATCCAATGTAACAATAATTTACTGTCTACATTTCCTCTACCACAATTAATAATAGAACACCATTTGATATTAGTTTTCAATTAAAAATACATCTATCACTAAAAAAACTTCATGAAATGGATTCTCAATTTTAGAATGACTATAAAACTAATTTATATACAAAATTCGTGAATAGAAGCATTACTTGATCATATTTTCTATTTGTACAATAGTTCCTTATGTTATAAATTTGATATAATTGATCTTTCTTTTCCTTTCACCTTGCCAGTTCTGAATCATTGAACAAACTAAATTAGATCCATCAATCTACCATTGAGCAACCATTAAATCAATTCCTACATCATCAAAAGAGATAACAGAAAAAAATAGAGATTTGCTCTCGACCCAACCTTAGGATTGACAGAGTTGAATCCCCCCTTGAGCAAAATGTTTTGAAACAAAATTTAATTTCATAGAGATAACTTTCAAATAGACAAAACTATAGCTCACACAGAGTAATACCAACTTCCAGTAATAACTCACATAGAACAACAACAACTCCCAATAGCTCAAACATAGAAACAACAACTCCCTATAGCTCACACATAGCACAACATCTCCCAATAGCTCACACAGAGTAACAATAATAGCTCACACAAAGTAGCAATTGATAGCTCACATAGAGCAACAATATTAGCTCACTTAGAGCAACAATAATGGCTCACACAAAGAAACAACAATGGCTCACATAGAGCAAATAATAATGGCTCATACAAAGAAACAACAATGGCTCACACAGAGCAACAACAATGGCTCACACAGAGCAACAACAATGGCTCACACAGAACAAATAATAATGGCTCACATAGAGCAACAACAATGGTTCACATAGAGCAAATAAAATTTTAACATTTCCAATCAATAATCAAATAATAATCTGACAATAAAAATAGAATTATCAACAAATTTCATACCTCCATTGTCAAGGTTAGGATCCACTCCAGCAACTTTCAGCCATTTTCCCCAAAATACTTCCAAGAATTCTATTACAAAAGTTTACAACACTTTCTTTTTCCAAGAGCATGCTTAATAACTCACTTTCCTCTTTTTTTTATATAACTTTTCTCAACCTCTTCATATTTACTAGTAAATAATTTACTCAAGAAACTATTTATCTTCTGATAACCCCTTTACATAAAGAAATAATAAATCAAGTAATTGTCTAATCATTTGATAATTAAACTTATTGTTTTCTTCCACATAAATAATTAATCATCCGTCAAATACATAAACATTTAACTCTCATAGTTAAAAAACATCATGAATCAAAACTGACTCACAAATACACAATAAAATATGATATCAAATAATTATCTAAAATAATATTAGCTAGACCCCACATTCTCCCCCTATAGAATAAGGCTTCCTCCTACAAGCTACCAAAAAGATATGGTAATAAAGATTTTATCTTGGATGTACTCTTATACCTATTAAATCTTCATCACACTATTCCAAAATCAACTTGACAAGGGATAGAATCTATAGTGACCAAACTTATCTAATTCTCAAGTCTCCAATGTACAATCTAAGTCCCAAGAAGATTTTCTCACAATTTAAATAAGATAAGATCATGTCCTTAGACTAAAACTAGTTAGCTCAAGAAAGGAACTTTTGGTAGTTATTTCAACACCCTAGTTCGCACACTAAACAATCTCAAATGACTAATCATGCAAAAGATAAGGATCAATTTCTATTTCATTTAACAATGTAAGCCACAAAATAAATAATCTCAATAATAATAATTTCCATAATCAACTTACAAAGAATAATATTTTTCTTGTAAAATAAAAACAACTTCAAGTAATTAAATAATACAATAAATAACAAGGAGAACAACATTATATCGTCATTTTACATGTAAATGTGACTCTAATCAAATATGAAATTCCAAGAATTATACAGATAAAATAGTACTAATTCAAAACAATAATTAATAAATACTTCTTTAAAATCTAATAAAATAAATACTACTTTAATTTCTCAAAATAAATACCACTTTAAGTTCTCATAAAGTAAATAGGATTTTAAATTCCATTTATTTAAATAATATTAATATATATAAATACATACTAAAGGGAAATATTCTTAAATCATATACTTAAAAAAAATATATCTTACTTGGAAATCATGAATTCACATCTTTCTAAAAAATATCATTAGATATAAGATCATTCTAAGAGATATTAAAAAAATTACTATATAGTCTACTCAACTTCTTATATATATATTTATTTAGAAACTTTCCCAACGTGAGAGGGTTTAGAAGGAATTTTACTATCATAGCAAGAAGTGAAGTTTTAAACCAACATTTAATTTAGAAAAATATAGCAAGCTCTAACGCTGCAACTTAATAAAGTTATAATGCTATTATTTCTTCATAAAAAAAAATAGAGCATTCTAATTTTTCAACAAAAATAATATGTATGCTTATAATACATTCCTATTATTACAAATTTGTCAAATGTTTTTAAAATTCTACACTAAACAATTGTTTTTATACAACCAATTGAGATTATTTTCAAGTAAGATTAGTTGGCAAAATAGAGTTATTCTTTCTTCTTATTTTCTATTAATAACAACTTCATAGACAACCCAAAAGAATGACTCTGAAGATTTAGGAAAATAAATGACTAAAGATAAATTTAGAAAGAACTAAAAATAGAGAATAAGTTTTTCATACTAGCCGATGCCCTTATAGAAGAAAAGGAGCAGATTTAAAGGTTCCAAATCAGCTATGATGCCTTAAAAAAATGTAGTGATAGTTACTACAAAAGAAATTATTAGCATTCTTGCAATTTAAATTGAGATGAGATGTCATTTAGGAAGGGATAGAATACATACTACAGACAAAAAACCAACTCCTCTATGACAAGCTTAATATACAATTTTGAACTAAGAAGGAAAACTATCTTAGAAGAAGTAAAGTGCAGCTTTTCTTTCTTTTTTGATTGAGATGGAATGCATCCATAGAGCGTGTTGTATGGCGGACTTTGCATGCATTGGTAAACATGTATGCAAAAGTGAAGGCACGTAATATGTTTGACATAATGCCTCAAAGAGACACTTCCCTAATGATGCAAAGTTCATAGCCCTAAAGGATTCGAATAAAGAACTCAGAAGCTTCCATGTTTAAGGTAGAGTGTAGCCAAGCTAAACAAACTATTACATATTTCCTCAAGAGTTTTTTTGATCACAGGAAAACTCAAAGAGACAAAATGGACTTGTTGAAAAGCTATCAAACAAATGTAGTGTTGTGAGATGCAGACAAGGCACACAACAATCTCAAATAAAAGTTGAGAATACTTAAAACTTTAATCCAATGCCAAAATGGAGTTACAGAATCTGTAAGTAGAATGCCTTTGGATAAGATTATTTTGTGCAATGCATAAACACTAATTATTTAAAATTCATAGAAACTTACCGATTGATGCAACCATAGGTAATGAATCATACCCTAATTTGACTAGTATCCTCCTCACTTTGATTTCTTCAAAGATAGCTGTAAAATTTCTAAAAATTCCTTGCAGAAGCAAGAGCATCCCATCCGTGAAATTCTAGTTTTGACCTCTTTGTTTCTTTCCCCAAAGCTCCCAAGTGTTGCAACCTGGCTCTGATATCTATGTAATGCCTCACTCTAAAAGAGTAAAAATTTAACTTAAACTTTAATCAAAGAAATGGTTACTCACGTTTAGTTTTAGGAATAATAAAAATAAAACACATAAGGAACAAATTTGTTAAGAGATTGATACTTTGTAGAATAGCTTCTTTGGGGCGGTCTTCACTATAATACATCAAATGAGGATTTAGCCATTATTCTATCAAACCAACTACTGATAGTTTAATTCATGGAAGTTTCACTTTGAGAAATTGCGATTGCAAATATTAATTATGTTCTCCACTGTTAACCCTGAGATTCAAATTTAATTTCCGTAAAATAACAAAACCAAACTAAGAAGGATTCTCGAATAATACCTATAAAATTTTATATTGATTTATCAAATACAAAGAAGGTAAACCTAATTTTTTATTTGTTCTCTATATTACTACTACTCAAAAGAAAACCAGATTATCACATACAACATTATAAACATTTGATAAATTTTAACTATTAACACAATTCATACTATAGCTATCATTACCCTACAGACGGATGTAGGGGTTTCCCTTACAATAAATTTAGAGATTTAACTAATCTTAAGAGTTATACTATCTCTATGGGCGCTGCCATAGTTGGTGCTAATAAATTAACAAAAGTAATATCTATTGATAACACATATCTTCGTGGTGTCTAAAGTAATGTTACAAATAATAAATAGAGGTGTATTCATAATAGTTGTCAGAAATGTTATAAACACAGAAAGTTAAGAATAGTCTCCCAAATGATTTCGTTAGGGACGTTACGATTTTACACTTAAAGAATCATTGCATTTCTAATTGGAAGGTCAATTCGAGCAGTCAATACACCATTTGTATCTTTCCATAAAGTTTTAGATAAGATCATATTCTGTATCAATACACCTGCTATTGATTAAGCAAAATTGTTATACCTATACGAATCAGTCTAAGGAGACCACAACATCTATTTGTTAATGTATATTAATGCCATGTCTAAAGATTATCTCTATGTATAAATGGTATTCAATCAGCATGACAAGACTCTTTTCATTATTGCAATTATAATAAATAGTTTGAAATAGATATTGGTTCTGCAATGTAAGAATAATTTACTGTCTACATTTCCTCTACCACAGTTAACAACAGAACACTGTTTGATATTCGTTTTCAACTAAAAATACACATATCACTCAGAAAACTTCATGAACTGGATTCTCAATTTCAAAATGACTGTAAAACTAATTTATATACAAAATTCATGAATAAAAGCATTACTTGATTATATTTTCTATTGGTGTAGTAGTTCCTTATGTTATAAGTTTGATATAATTGATCTTTCTATTCCTTTCACCTTTCCAGTTCTGAATCATTCAACAAACTAAATCAGATCCATTAATCTACCATTGAGAAACCATTAAATTGGTTCCTACATCATTAAAAGAGAAAATAGAAAAAAACACAGATTTTCTCTCTACCCAACCTTAGGATCAACAGATCTGAATCCACTCTCAAGCAAAATTTTTCAAAACAAAATTTAATTTCATAGAGATAACTTCCAAATAGACAAAACTATAGCTCACACAGAGCAATAACAACTTCTAGTAATAGCTCACACAGAGCAACAACAACTCCCAATAGCTCAGATAGAGCAAGAACAACTCCCAATAGCTCACACAGAGAAACAACATCTCCCAATAGCTCACACAGAGAAATAATAACAACTCACACAGAGTAGGAATTAATAGCTCACACAGAACAACAATATTAGCTCACATAGAGAAACAATATTAGCTCACATAGAGCAACAATAATGGCTCACAGAAAGAAACAACAATGGCTCACATAGAGCAAATAATAATGGCTCACAAAGAGCAACAAAATTGGCTCATATAGAGCAAATAATTATGTCTCACACAGAGCAACAACAATGGCTCACACAGAGAAAATAATAATGGCTCACATAGAGCAACAACAATGGCACACATAGAGCAACAACAATGGCACACATAGAGCAAATAAAATTTTAACATTTCCAATCAATAATCAAACAATAATTTGACAATAAAAATAGAATTTTATATAAATTTCATACCTCCACTGTCAAGGTTAGGATCCACCCCTACAACTTTTAGCCATTTTTCCCAAAATCCTTCCAAGAGTTCTGTTACAAAAGTTTACAACACTTTCTTTTTCCAAGAGCATGCTTGATAACTCACTTTCCTCTCTTTTTTATAAAACTTTTCTCAACCTCTTCATATTTCCTAGTAAATAATCTAATCAAGAAACTATTTATCTTCTAATAGCCCCTTTACATAAAGAAATAATTAAACAAGTAATTGTCTAATCATTTGATAGTTAAACTTATCGTTTTCTTCCAAATAAATAATTAATCATCCGTTAAATACATAAACATTTATTTCTCATAGTCAAAACATCATGAATCAAAACTAACACACAAATACACACCAAAATATAATATCAAATAATTATCTAAAATAATATTAGCTAGACCCCACATTCTCCCCCTCTAGAATCAGGCTTCCTCCTGGAAGCTACCAAAAAGATAAGGTAATAAAGATTTCATCTTGGTTGTACTCTTATACCTATTGAATCTCCATCACACTATTCCAAAATCAAGTTGATAAGGTACAGAATCTATAGTTCCCAAACTTATCTAATTCTCAAGTCTCCAATGTACAATCTAAGTCCCCAGAAGATTTTCTCACAGTTTAAACAAGATAATCTCATGTCCTTAGACTAAAACTAGTTAGCTCAAGAAAGGAGAACAACATTATATCGTCATTTTACATGTAAATGTGACTCTAATCAAATATGAAATTCTAAGAATTATACAGATAAAATAGTACTAATTCAAAACAATAATTAATAAATACTTCTTTAAAAATCTAATAAAATAAATACTACTTTAATTTCTCAAAATAAATACCACTTTAAGTTCTCATAAAGTAAATAGTATTTTAAATTCTTTTTATTTAAATCATATTAATATATATAAGTACATACTAAAGGGAAATATTCTTAAATCATATACTTTAAAAAAATATGTCTTACCTGGAAATCATGAATTCACATCTTTCTAAAAAATATCATTAGATATAAGATCATTCTAAGAGATATTAAAAAAATTACTATATAGTCTACTCAACTTCCTATATATATATTTATTTAGAAACTTTCCTAACATGAGAGGCTTTAGAAGGAATTTTACTATTATAGCAAGAAGTGAAGTTTTAAACCAACATTTAATTTAGAAAAATATAGCAAGCTCTAACGCTGCAACTTAATAAAGTTAGTATGTTATTATTTCTTCAGGAAAAAAAAATAGAGCATTCTAATTTTTCAACAAAAATAATACGTATGCTTATAATACATTCCTATTATTACAAATTTGCCAAATGTTTTTAAAATTCTACACTAAACATTTTTTTTATACAACCAATTGAGATTAATAATACATTCCTATTATTACAAATTTGCCAAATATTTTTAAAATTCTACACTAAACATTTTTTTTTATACAACCAATTGAGATTATTTTCAAGTAAGATTAGCTGGCAAAATAAAGTTATTCTTTCTTCTTATTTTCTATTAATAACAACTTCATATACAACCCAAAAGAATGACTTTGAGTCATTAAAAGATTTAGGTAAATAAATGACAGAAGATAAATTTAGAAAGAACTAAAAATAGAGAATAAATTTTCCATACTAGCCGACGCCCTTATAGAAAAAAGGGAGCAGATTTAAAGGTTCCAAATCAACTATGATGCCTTCAAAAAATGCAGGGATAGTTACTACAAAAGAAATTATTAGCATTCTTGCAATTTAAATTGAGATGAGATGTCATTTAGGAAGGGATAGAATACATACTACAGATAAAGATCCAACTCCTCTATGGCAAGCTTCATAAACAATTTTGAACTAAGAAGGAACAATATCTTAGAAGAAATAAAATGCAGCTTTTCTTTCTTTTTGGATTGAGATGGAATGCATCCATAGAGCATGTTGTACAGAAGACTTTGCATGCATTGGTAAACATGTATGAAAAATTGAAGGCACACAATATGTTTGACATAATGCCTCAAAGAGACACTTCCCTAATAATACAAAGTTCATAGCCCTAAAGGATTCGAATAAAGAACTCAGAAGCTTCCATGTTTAAGGTAGAGTGTAGCCAAGATAAATAAACTATTAACATATTTCTTCAAGAAAGTTTTTTTGATCGCAGGAAAACTCAAAGAGACAAAATGGACTTGTTGAAAAGCTATCAAACAAATTGAGTGTTGTGAGATGTAGACAAGGCACACACCAATCTCAAATAAAAGTTGAGAAAACTTAAAACTTTAATCCAATGCCAAAATGGAGTTACAAAATCTATAAGTAGAATGCCTCTGGATAAGATTATATTGTGCAATGCATAAACACTAATTAGTTAAAATTCATATAAACTTACTGATTGATGCAACCACAGGTGATGAATCAGACCCTAATTTGACTAGTATCCTCCTCACTTTGATTTCTTCAAAGATACTTGTAAATTTTCTAAAAATTCCTTGCAGAAGCAAGAGCATCTCATCTGTGAAATTCTACTTTTGACCTCTTTGTTTCATTCCCCAAAGATCCCAAGTGTTGCAACCTGGCTCTGATATCTATGTAATGCCTCACTCTAAAAGAGTAAAAATTTAACTTAAATTTTAATCAAAGAAATGGTTACTCACGTTTAGTTTTAGAAATAATAAAAATAAAAGACATAAGGAACAATTTTTTTAAGAGATAGATACTTTGCAGAATAGCTTCTTTGGGGCGGTCTTCACTATAATACATCAAATGAGGATTTAGCCATTATCCTATCAAACCAACTACTGATAGTTTAATTCTTGGAAGTTTCACTTTGAGAAATTGTTACTGCAAATATTAATTATGTTCTGCACTGTTAACCCTGAGATTTGAATTTGATTGACATCAAATAACAAAACCAAACTAAGAAGGATTCTCGAATAATACCTATAAAATTTTATATTGATTTATCAAATACAAAGATGGTAAACCTAATTTTTTATCTGTTCTATATATTACTACTACTGCAAAGAAAACTAAATTATCACATACAACGTTATAAACATTTGATAAATTTTAACTATTAACACAATTCATACTATAGCTATCATTACCCTACAGATGGATGTAGGGGTTTCCCTTACAATAAATTCAAAGATTTAACTAATCTTAAGAGTTATACTATCTCTATGGGTGCTACCATAGTCGGGGCTAATAAATTAACACAAGTAATATTTATTGATAACACATGTATCTTTGTGGTGTCTAAAGTAACGTTACAAATAATAAATAGAGGTGTATTCATAATAGTTGTTAGAAAATGTTATAAACACAGAAAGTTAAGAATAGTCTCCCAAATGATTTCGTTAGGGACGTTACGATTTTACACTTAAATAATCGTTGCATTTCTAATTGGAAGTTCAATTCGAGCAGTCGATACACCATTTGTATCTTTCCATAACACGTTTAGATAAGATCATATTCTGTATCAATATACTCACCATCAATTAAGCAAAACTGTTATACCTATACGAATCGGTCTAAAGCGACCACAACATCTATTTGTTAATGTATATTAATGCCATGTCTAAATATTATATTTGTATACATTAATGGTATTCAATCAGCATGAAAAGACTCTTTTTATTATTGCAATTATAATAAATAGTTTTAAATAGATATTGGTTCTGCAATATAAGAATAATTTACTGTCTACATTTCCTCTACCATAGTTAACAAAAGAATGCCATTTGATATTCGTTTTCAACTAAAAATACATATATCACTCAGAAAACTTCATGAACTGGATTCTCAATTTCAAAATGACTGTAAAACTAATTTATATATAAAATTCTTGAATAAAAGCATTACTTGATTATATTTTCTATTGGTCTAGCTATGTTATAACTTTGATATAATTGATCTTTCTTTTCCTTTCATCTTGCTAGTTCTGAATCATTCAACAAACTAAATCAGATCCATCCATCTACCATTGATAAACTATTAAATTAGTTCCTGCATCATCAAAATAGTCAATAGAAAAAAAACATAGATTTGCTCTCTACCCAACCTTAGGATCGACAAAGTCGAATCCACCCCTGAGTAAAATTTTTTAAAACAAAATTTAATTTCAGAGATAACTTTCAAATAGACAAAACTATAGCTCACACAGAGCAATAACAACTTCCAGTAATAGCTCACACAGAGCAACAACAAATCCCAATAGCTCACATAGAGCAACAACAACTCCCAATAGCTCACACAGAGCAACAACAACTCCCAATAGCTCACACAGAGCAACAAAATCTCCCAATAGCTCAATAGAGCAATAATAATAGCTCAATAGAGCAATAATAATAGCTCACACAGAGTAGCAATTAATAGTTCACATGTAATGCCCCTCGCCTTTTGGCTTGTGATAGATGTTATTTTCATATTCCTTATGACAGTTCTGTTATAGTTGATAGTCTTGTATTGCACATTTCAGCTTTGAGATATCAGATTTACATGTTTTGGGTTTATGATCTCTTTGATTTGATGGACTATGTTCGATGGTTATATTTAGACATCTGTTATGAGTTATGATGGCATTATGAGTAATTCAGTTATGATGTGTTGAATAAGTTTAGTAATGGATTATTATTTACATGTTTCATTAGATTCGTAGATATCTATTTTCAAATGTTATGATTATAATCTTATCCAAGAGTAGGGATGGTGTAGCATTACTCATTTCGAGTACCCTACTGCGCCGTGACTCTCTGACTCTCTGTGTGTTGACATATACGTACTTGATTGTATTTAATCAGTTGTTTGGATGCAGGTTGCAGGTACCGAACCTCGACTCCACCTGATATAGCAGGTTTGAGCGGGTTCTTTTACCAATGGATATTAGTGATGGGAGATTACACGAGGTCTAAATCCACTAAGTCAGTCCTTGTTTCCTGTTGTGGTCTCGAGTCGTGTTGGGATATTTGGCACTTGTCTTGTTATGATTGGTTATTTTGTGTCACGATGTTTAGTCAAGTCCTGTTTTATAATGTTTAAATTATGCTCCTGTGTGGTTAGAAGATTCCTTAATGAACTAGTGGTAATTAATAATGCTCCTATTTTGTTTATTAGATAATTATTAAATTAGCTTAAAAGCTTTGGTTGACACCTTGGGTAAATTTTATAATAAATGAGAATTATAATTTGTTGTCCAAAAGTATGTATGTCATAGATTGGAGTTACGGGTACTTAATGGTTATTTGGTAGAGAATATTTTAGGGATATGCAAAATTAATGCTGTGTGTTATCAATTTCAAAATTTGAGGACTTGGGAACCTTTTGAGATAATTAATCTTGCATCTCACGAGAGAGTGGGATGTTGGGAAGAGAAAAGCATGGCTTCTGCATTGTTCGAGAAATTGAATCCTTGTTTTTGAGGAAGTGGGTTGTTGGGAAGAGAGGTTTTTTTGCATTTATTGGAAGGGTTGAATCCTTGTTTGAGGGAGGAGGACAGAGAAAATTGAAAGGAAGAAGAACAGAGAACTTTGGTTGCAGGAGCTGAAGAAAATTGGAGGTGGGACTGAAAATTCAGGTATGTGAACTGGCTCTCTTTGGGAAAATTGTAATCGTTGTAGCTTGTAAGTTAAATTTTATTACAGCATATGCTATGTGGGATCTAGCTTGTCCTATTTGTTAAACTTGCATACAACTTGGAATTTAATTGTCCATGTGTGCCCTGTGTGGTTGAATGCTGCTCCAACCCCCGTAGATTTCTTCATGATGGACTCTTCTGGTTAAGCCTTTCTCTTAATCCTTCTAAACTCTTGTGCCATATTCTGAACCTGCTTTGTGATCTCAAACCCGTGAAATAGATGACTCAATTTTAAGGCTTTTATAAATCTCTTGTCCATGTCGTTTTGCACATCAATTTGCACTCTTTGTTAACATATTGCTACTAGCCCTATTTCATGGCAGCTTGAATATGTTGGTTACATCTGAGTTTATTGTCATTGCTCCACTCTTCTTCAGAAGACCCTTGCATAAATGTTCTGTGTCACCTTGCATAGAAAACAATACCTTACTCTGAACTGTGTAAAGATGATCTTGTACCTCCAATAGTGCATTGTCTAAATTTGCTCCCACCAACACTACCTCTATTAGAGATATACCTTGCAATCTTGCCATTGACCATGAGAATAAGTCAGGAAACAGAACATTGTAACAATTGTTTGTTATGTGTTATTGTTTTGCTCATATATATTTACCTCCCTTTTAAGTAGCAAGACACATTCCTCAAATAAATTAGCATGAAGCTGCAAACAAGATTGTACCCTACAAACAAGATTGTACCCCTGCAAACAAGATTGTTCCCTGCAAACAAGAATGTTCCCTACAAGCATGTCTGGGATTCCAACCAAATTCGTGTGTAGTTTTCTTCATAATTTTCTTCATTCTGCCTTAAAATCTCTTGATGACTGTTTGGCATTCGTGTATTTTATCTCTTGCAATAGTTTATAAACTCAGCTTGAAGCTATTAGTAGGTTGAATTTGTTTTGATATTGGATTCCACATGGTTTAAGGTTAGGAAAGTGTGAACTCTTATGGAAGAGATCCACTTTCTGACCCAACCTATTGTGTTATAGTCTGATGAATCAGCCTTTATACATCAACATCTAGTTCCTTGTCAATAGACTATGTATAAGAATTTCATAGAGCTTTTCTGAGTACTCTATCTTCAGATTGAATTGCTGCAAACAAACTCCATCTTCTTCCTTTGCAAGTGCTGCCTTGAAAGCTTTTCTGAGTGCTCTATCTTCAGATTGAATTGCTGCAAACAAACTCCATCTTCTTCCTTTGCAAGTGCTGCCTTGAAAGCTTTTTTGAGTGCTCTATCTTCAGATTTAATTGCCGCAAACAAACTCCATCTTCTTCCTTTGCAAGTGCTGCCTTGAAAGCTTTTCTGAGTGCTTTATCTTTAGATTTAATTGTTGCAACAAACTCTATCTTCTTCCTTTGCAAGTGCTGCCTTGAAAGCTTTTCTGAGTGCTCTATCTTCAGATTTAATTGCTGCAAGCAAACTCTATCTTCTTCCTTTGTAAGTGCTGCCTTGGAAGCTTTTCTGTAAAAGACATTAATGTTGCATAAGCTTATGTTGCAGCCTTATAAAAGATTGTCCATTTTTCTAGGCATGCAAGAGAAGAAATAAGGTAATGATTTAATTAGTAGATAGTTCAATTATTTCATTAAAGAAAGTTTCTAATTATTCTATCTATAGAATTTTGTTTTTAAAAAAAAATCATATAAAACAAAAAAAACAAAAAAACAAAGAAACTTATAAGTTTCCAATTACGAATGGATGAGGATAGAAACTTAGTTCCTATTTATGAACTCCCTTATTATGAATAGAAACTTAGTTAAGTATGGGCTGCATTATATGAAAACACATATATATTCTTATTCTTTTTAAATATATAGGATCATGTTGCTAAATACTTGTGTATTTTTAAATAAATGTAATTATGCTTTTTCTAAATTATGAACTTTATGATTTTTAGAGGGAATGAAATGTAATTTATAAATTGTATAATTTCCTTGGTAGTAGGAAATGGGAAATTTAGTTTAATTTATGTTATTTAATATTGAGTTTATATTCTTTTTAAATATATAGGATCATGTTGCTAAATACTTGTGTATTTTTAAATAAATATAATTATGCTTTTTTCTAAATTATGAACTTTATGATTTTTAGAGGGAATGAAATGTAATTTATAAATTGTATAATTTCCTTGGTAGTAGGAAATGGGAAATTTAGTTTAATTTATGTTATTTAATATTGAGTTTATATTCTTTTTAAATATATAGGATCATGTTGCTAAATACTTGTGTATTTTTAAATAAATATAATTATGCTTTTTTCTAAATTATGAACTTTATGATTTTTAGAGGGAATGAAATGTAATTTATAAATGGTATAATTTCCTTGGTAGTAGGAAATGGGAAATTTAATTTAATTTATGTTATTTAATATTGAGTTTGGATGTAATGGGATTAAGAAGTGGATTTTTTTTGTGATTTGGAAGATGACATGGTATACTTGATTTATTAATAATATATATATATATATATATATATAAAATTTATTTATCTATTTATATTGTTGAAAAGTGTAATATGTTTATAAGTAGGAAATTATAGTTATTGATGTGTGTTTTGTACAATTGGTAGTTTTTAGAATTTAATACAGGAAAAAGTATTTACTTATAGATGTGAGTAAATGATGAGTCTCTTTTCCTGTCATCATCTTTGTTGTATCTGTGTACTAGTAAGGAATCCTTGTGTTCGCCTTGGGTCGAGTTATGTCTTTATTTTGGTTAGTTGTGAAGTGGGAAATCAGGTAAGATGTCATGACCTCTTGGTGTCAAAATGAGGAATCAATTTCCCCATTAGATAATGGTTACTCTTCTTTGGTTTGTACCTGTCTCCAGAGGTGTGTTAGTTTGGGTTCTAATTCTTATAGTGGCATATCAATGCAATGGGTATTTATATTGCCAGGGCAAGTGAATGGCAAGAGTAATGGTTAGATGTCGTGTTGTACCTTATCTTTGCTCATGGTGGTTTGTTGTTATTTGGAGTTTGCTAAGGGAGTGGCTTCTATGGTGGGGCTAGTGCCTAGTGAGAGGCCGCCTGGGTAACCCCATGGAAGTTATGAGCTGGTGGAAAACTTATAACTTTTAGGAGGGTTGGGGTAGTAAACATTTAACAAGTTAATCAAGATACCTCACCCATGCCTTGAGTGCTCTCACAGGCTAAGGATGGGATGAGAAGGCCTGGTTGGCAAGGCCGACCTCCTTGTCTCCATGAGAGGACCTGTCAGTTCTGCATGTGTCACCCTATGGGGCCGGTGCCTAGAGAGGGGCTGCTAGGGTAACCATAGATGGGGGCCGACTTCTGGTGATAGATAGCCTGGGTAACCCATGCCAGGACCATGCGATGACACTTTCCTTATGCAACTTAGTTTTGTTCTCTTGATTTTGTTGTTATCTCTGGAGTATAGTCTTGGCTTCTGGATTGGTCTTGCTTGGATGTATGTGTTGTTTGGTGGAGTACTGTCGTACCTATGCAGTCTTGTTATCTTGTATGCCTGTGAGGAGTCTGTATCTTACTGTTGTCTCATTGTTGTAACTTTGACCTAGTGGATCCTCGTTGTGTATCTCCTAGCTCGGAGGGGTGGACCTCAGGGTTCCACATGGTTGGGAGGTAGAGCTATCCATTGGTAATCTTGGAGATTTGGATTGAGCTTTGTGCAGAGCTGTACCCGTTCAGTTTGCTTTCTATCTCCAATAGTGTTGTATAGCTTCTTATGTATTCTTTGTAAACCGACATGATCGGTCTTATAATCTTGTAATCATGTAATCCTGTACTAAGACTCTATAATTAAACTATCCCGCTATAGTAAAAGTTATTTGTATCTATTTTAATAGTGTAATGGTTATTACTTTTGTGGTTTTATCTTCTTTTATCAATGCAATTATGTTGCCCTAGAGTTGTTAGAAGAGTAATTTCTTTTATGCTGTGTAATATGGTATGTTTGGTTACTGCTTTGCACTATCTTGCTTTCAAAAAAAAATATTTTTGTAACTTTTGCACTTTTAGCCTAGCACTCTAGGGTTGCATGACGGGGCATTACACTTGGTATCAGAGCCAAGTTTAAACACTGGGTACCCTGGTTATATTTGAGCCCATTATGTAACCTAGTGCTTAAACTCTGAAGAATAAAATTATTTTGGTTGTGACCCCTTCTGAATGTAACTAATTGCCTTTGGTGTACAGGTAGATGCCTAGAGGTAGGGGCCGAGGTCGGGGCAAAGGTAGGGGTCGTGGGAGAGGTGGTGGCGGCACACCTCCTTCCAATTATACTCATGCGAGTGGCCATGAAGGTAGGGGTCAGAACACGAACAATTAGGGCCAGCCTGATGGAGCCCAGTTGAGACAGATTCTTGAGGAGGCCCTTTCTCGTTTAGGCCCTGGATAGGTAGGTGAATAGCCCAGAGGAGGTCAGGCAGTAGACCGACCAGGTCCTAGAGAAAGAGAGAGGTCTCCCAGGCGTAGGGAGTTGACAGCTGAACAGGAGGCCACACTAGCCAGCCATATGAGGGATTTACTGAGAGCACGCCCACCCATCTTTGATGGGACTGGTAGAGGACTTGAGGTAGAGACTTGGTTATTGGACTTAGGCAGGTGTTTCGCCATGCATCCGTATGGCAGCAATACAAAAGCCAGATGTGTTGTTTTACATCTTTGAGGGTTTGCTTCGAATTGGTGGGGGCTAGAGGAGCAGAAGCTGCATTTGGACATTAGCACTGTGTCTTGGGAGCTGTTTGTAAAGAGATTCAGAGGCCATTTTCTTTTTGACCATTGGAGACAACATCAAGTAGATGAGTTTCATGAGCTAAGGCAGTTGGCCATGACAGTTGAGCAGTATGAGCGCAGATTTTATGAGCTCAAACAGTATGCAGGTATCGGGGATGACGAGTCCATGTTGGTGCAACATTTCATTAGGGGCTTGAATGCTTGGATTAGTGGAGGGGTTCGTGTATTCGAACCTAAGATGATGGAAGTTGCCATGGAGAAAGCCCGGCTAGTGGAGGAGAACTTGGCTATGGCCCTCGGTGGGCATACAGGTGTGCACATTGGCAGTGCACCTTCTTCCAAATATGGTTCTCGGGGTGGTCACACTCAAGCATCAGGTTCTCTTGTACCCTCAAAGGGTGGTCAGCAGCAGCAGTATTCGCAGTCCAAACCGAAGAATTCTCAGCATCTGCAAGGCAATAGATTTCAAAATAAGAAAGATTGGTCTTGGTTGCGCAATAAGCGCAACCATTTTGATCAGCCAGCCCAGAGTACACAGTCTTCAGTAAGCAAGGGTAGTTTCCAGCAGTCTAGTGCTTTCAGGGGTGACAGTGGTTTTGGTAGAGGCATCGAGTGCTTCTCTTGCGGCCAACAGGGCCATATTGCCAAACAGTGCCCGCAGAAGGGTGCACCATGATTTGGACATCAACCAGCAGCATCTGAACCTACATTTGGTGATGCAGGCAGGTCACACCGAGTCTTTGCAGTGGTGGATGATCGACAGGCAGAGCATCAGGGCACCGTGGTGGAGACTTCAGGTCGTATGCGAGGTATTGATTTTTCCGTTCTATTTGATTATGGTGCATCTGATTCCTTTATATCTCCTTCTCTTTGTGGAGCGTTGTGGTTTAGTGGCAATAAGGCAAGATGATAGGTGGCAGGTTGAGTTAGCTTCCGGGGCTAAGATAACAGTTGAGTCTCTAGTTTTAGGGTGTGAATTGATGATTGACTCTCTATCTACTTCTGTGGACCTTCGCATTCTGCCCCTAAGTTCATATGACATAGTTTTGGGGATGGATTGGTTGGAGGCCCATCAGGCAGTGATAGATTGTCGGCATAAGTCTGTTAGATGTGTGGATGATTCTGGTGCTGAGGTTGAGGTTGTAGGAGTTCAGAGACCTATTTCCCTACATATGATCTCTGCCATGCAACTCAAGAGATGCATGCGTCAGGGATGTCAGCTTTTTGCAGTGACTGTTAGTGATTTGGAGATGGAGGAGAGTCAAGAGGCGTCTCTTGATGATCACCCACTGTTGAGGGAGTATGTGGATGTTTTTCCTTCTGATATTCCAGGAATGCCACCTAAGCGTGATATCGATTTCAAGATTGATCTAATTCCCAGTGCAGAGCCTATTTCATGAGCTCCATATAGGATGACCACTCAGGAGCTCAAGGAGCTTCAACTGCAGTTGGAGGAGCTATTAGCCAAAGGCTTCATACGACCTAGTGTTTCTCCTTGGGAAGCACCTATGATCTTTGTGAAGAAGAAGGATGGATCTCTACGGCTATGTATCGACTATAGGCAACTCAATAAGGTAACAGTGAGAAATAGGTATCCCTTGCCTTGGATCGATGATCTGTTTGATCAGATTAAAGGAGCAAAGGTATTCTCTAAAATTGACCTTAAGTCGGGATATCACCAGTTGCAGATTTTTGAGGCAGATATTCACAAAACAACATTTCGCACCTGTTATGGACATTATGAGTTCACAGTGGTACCATTCGAGTTGATGAATGCACCTTCGGTTTTCATGAGCTTAATGAATGGTGTGTTTCGCACTTATCTCGACCGATTTGTCCTCGTATTTCTTGATGATATATTGATCTATTCGAGGACTATGGAGGAACATGAGGAGCATTTGCATCAGGTGTTGTAGTGTCCGAGAGAAAATTAGCTTTATGCGAATTTGTCAAAATGTGAGTTCTTTCAGATAGAGGTTAAGTATTTGGGTCATGTCATCTCTGGAGAGGGTATTGCGGTGGATCCCTTGAAGATCCAAGCTATTATGGACTAGCCTGCACCCACTAATGTTTCTGAGGTCCGTAGTTTTATGGGGTTGGCAGATTACTATCGTCGCTTCGTCATGGGGTTTTCGAGAATTGCTCACCCCATTACTTCTCTTCAGAAGAAAGGGAAGAAGTTTGTTTGGTCAGAGAAGTGTCAGGCAGCCTTTCAAACTCTTAAGGAATAGCTAACCAGTGCACCTATATTAGTAGTTCTTGATCCTGATAGGGACTTTGTTGTTTGTACCGATGCCTCCTTGGAGGGTTTGGGAGCAGTTTTGATGCAGGATGGTCGCGTGATTGCCTATGAGTCTCGCAAACTCAAGGATCACGAACTAAACTATCCCACTCATGACCTAGAGTTAGCAGCAGTTGTTCATGCCTTGGTGAGATGGAGGCATTTTCTATTAGGGCATCGGTTTGAGCTGCACAGTGATCATCGTAGTTTGCAGTATATTTTCACACAGCCAAACTTGAATGCAAGGCAAAGGCGTTGGATGGAGTTCTTGTGTGAGTATGACTTCAAGGTCAGATATATTCGGGGCAAGGAGAATGTGGTAGCAGATGCTCTTAGTCGTCGGAGGCATGAGATCTCAGTAGTTTCTCTTACAATTGATTTGAGAGGTCAGATTCTCGCTGCTCTTCCTACTGACAGTTGGTGCCAGGAGGTGAGGTTCAAGATTGAGTCCGGTAGACCTTTAGAAGGTAGGTTCTTCGGTTACTCTTTTGAGTCAGATGGTCTTTTGCGACATTTGGGTCGAATCTATGTTCCTAATTCTGAGGGTCTTTGCACCCTAGTTTTGTCTGAGGCACATCGGGCACCCTATTCTGCTCATCCAGGTGTCAAGAAGATGCATGCAGATTTGTGTCAACTGTACTTTTGGAGTGGTATGAAGCGGGATATTGCTAATTTTGTGTCAAGATGTCTTGAGTGTCAGAGGGTGAAGACGGAGCATCGGCACCCTGCAGGTCTTTTGCAACCTCATTTGATTCCTGAGTGGAAGGGGGATATCATTTCGATAGACTTCATTGTTGGTTTGCCGATGTCCTCTTGACGACATGATGCTATGATGGTCACTGTGGATAGGTTGACGAAGGTAGCTCACTTTTCTCCTGTCTGTGCTTCTTACAATGCCTCTACGGTGACTAGAGTGTTTATGGAGAACATCGTCAAACTTCATGGAATTCCACATAGGATCATCTCTGACCGGGATCCAGTGTTCACTTCCACCCTTTGGACTTCCTTGCAGCATGCCTTGGGGACACAGCTGAACTTTAGTTCAGCTTATCATCTTGAGACTGATGATCAGATTGAGAGGGTTAATCAGGTTCTCGAGGATGTGTTGAGGATGTATGTTATGGATTAGCAGAGCTGTTGGGAGGACTACCTTTACTTAGTGGAGTTTGCCTATAATAATGGTTATCATAGTTCTATTGGCATGTCTCCCTTTTAGGCCTTGTATGGTCGTCCTTGTAGGACCCCTTTGAGTTGGGATCGTTTGGAGGATAGAGTTCTTCTGGGTCTGGATATGCTTAGAGATATGGAGTAGTAGGTTGAGAGGATTAGAGTGCATTTGGTGGCAACTCAGGATAGGCAGAAGAAGTATGCAGATGCTCATAGGGTCGATTGTCAGTTTTCTGTTGGGGATAGGGTGTTCTTGCGTGTGCGACTGCAAAAGAGTCCAATCCACTATAGAAAGGGCTCTAAGCTAGCACCACGCTTTGTTGGACCTTTTGAGGTGTTGGAGAGGATCGGTCCAGTTGCTTACCATCTTGCTTTGCCACCTAGCCTTTCACGCATCCATGATGTGTTTCATGTTTCTATATTTAGACCTTACTATCCGGATATTGCTCATGTTCTTGATTGGACTGCTCTACAGGTAGAGGATGGGCAACTGGCCTTAGGGCCCATAAGCATTCTTCAGCTCAGGAGACTCGCTCTCAGGGGTAGAGACGTGGAGCAGGTTAGGGTCCAGTGGGATCTTAATGATGAGACCTCTGCTACCTGGGAGGATGCTTCCAGGATGAGGGAGTCATATCCTTACTTATTTGCAGGCTTCCAGGAGTAAGCCTAGTTCTAGGGGGGAGGATGTAATGCCCCTCGCTTTTTGGCTTGTGATAGATGTTATTTTCATATTTCTTATGACAGTTTTGTTATAGTTGAAAGTCTTTTATTGCACATTTCAGCTTTGAGATATCAGATTTACATGTTTTGGGTTTATGATCTCTTTGATTTGATGGACTATGTTCGATGGTTATATTTAGACATCTGTTATGAGTTATGATGGCATTATGAGTACTTCAGTTATGATGTGTTGAATAAGTTTAGTAATGGATTATTATTTACATGTTTCATTAGATTCATAGATATCTGTTTTCAAATGTTATGATTATAATCTTATCCAAGAGCAGGGATGGTGTAGCATTACTCATTTCGAGTACCCTACTGCGCCGCGACTCTCTGACTCTCTGTGTGTTGACATATATGTACTTGATTGTATTTAATCAGTTGTTTGGATGCAGGCTGCAGGTACCGAACCTCGACTCCACTTGATATAGCAGGTTTGAGCGGGTTCTTTCACCAATGGATATTAGTGATGGGAGATAACACGACGTCTAAATCTACTAAGTCAGTCCTTATTTCCTGTTGTGGTCTCAAGTCGTGTCGGGATATTTGGCCCATGTCTTATTATGATTGGTTATTTTGTGTCACGATGTTTAGTCAAGTCGTGTTTTATAATGTTTAAATTATGCCCCTGTGTGGTTAGAAGATTCCTTAATGAACTAGTGGTAATTAATAATGCTCCTATTTTGTTTATTAGATAATTATTAAATTAGCTTAAAAGCTTTGGTTGACACCTTGGGTAAATTTTATAATAAATGAGAATTATAATTCGCTATCCAAAAGTATGTATGTCATAGATTGGAGTTACGGGTACTTAATGGTTATTTGGTAGAGAATATTTTAGGGATATGCAAAATTAATGCTGTGTGTTATCAATTTCAAAATTTGAGGACTTGGGAACCTTTTGAGATAATTAATCTTGCATCTCACGAGAGAGTGGGATGTTGGGAAGAGAAAAGCATGGCTTCTGCATTGTTCGAGAAATTGAATCCTTGTTTTTGAGGAAGTGGGTTGTTGGGAAGAGAGGTTTTTCTGCATTTATTGGAAGGGTTGAATCCTTGTTTGAGGAAGGAGGACAGAGAAAATTGAAAGGAAGAAGAACAGAGAACTTTGGTTGTAGGAGCTGAAGAAAATTGGAGGTGGGACTGAAAATTCAAGTATGTGAACTGGCTCTCTCTGGGAAAATTGCAATCGTTGTAGCTTGTAAGTTAAATTTTATTACAACATATGCTATGTGGGATCTAGCTTGTCCTATTTGTTAAACTTGCATACAACTTGGAATTTAATTGTCCATGTGTGCCCTGTGTGGTTGAATGCTGCTCCAACCCGCGTAGATTTCTTCATGATGGACTCTTCTGGTTGAGCCTTAATCCTTCTGAACTCTTGTGCCATATTCTAAACCTGCTTTGTGATCTCAAACCCGTGAAATAGATGACTCAATTTTAAGGCTTTTATAAATCTCTTGTCCATATCATTTTGCACATCAATTTGCCCTCTCTGTTAACATATTGCTACTAGCCCTATTTCATGGCAGCTTGAATATGTTGGTTACATCTGAGTTTATTGTCATTGCTCCACTATTCTTCAGAAGACCCTTGCATAAATGTTCTATGTCACATTGCAAAGAAAACAATACCTTACTCTGAACTGTGTAAAGATGATCTTGTACCTCCAAGAGTGCATTGTCTAAATTTGCTCCCACCAACACTACCTCTATTAGAGATATACCTTGCAATCTTGCCATTGACCATGAGAATAAGTCAGGAAACAGAACATTGAAACAAATGTTTGTTATGTGTTATTGTTTTGCTCATATATATTTACCTCCCTTTTAAGTAGCAAGACACATTCCTCAAATAAATTAGCATGAAGCTGCAAACAAGATTGTACCCCTGCAAACAAGATTGTTCCCCTGCAAACAAGATTGTTCCCCTGCAAACAAGAATGTTCCCTGCAAACAAGAATGTACCCTGCAAGCATGTCTGGGATTCCAACCAAATTTGTGTGTAGTTTTCTTCATAATTTTCTTCATTCTGCCTTAAAATCTCTTGATGACTGTTTGGCATCCGTGTATTTTATCTCTTGCAATAGTTTATAAACTCAGCTTGAAGCTATTAGTAGGTTGAGTTTGTTTTGATATTGGATTCCGCATGGTTTAAGGTCTCTTATGGAAGAGATCCACTTTCTGACCCAACCTATTGTGTTAATAGTTTGATGAATCAGCCTTTATACATCAACATCTAGTTCCTTGTCAATGGACTATGTATAAGAATTTCATAGAGCTTTTCTGAGTACTCTATCTTCAGATTGAATTGCTGCAAACAAACTTCATCTTCTTCCTTTGCAAGTGCTGCCTTGAAAGCTTTTCTGAGTGCTCTATCTTCAGATTTAATTGCTGCAAACAAACTCCATCTTCTTCCTTTGCAAGTGCTGCCTTGAAAGCTTTTCTGAGTGCTCTATCTTCAGATTTAATTGCTGCAAACAAACTCCATCTTCTTCCTTTGCAAGTGCTGTCTTGAAAGCTTTTCTGAGTGCTTTATCTTTAGATTTAATTGCTGCAACAAACTCTATCTTCTTCCTTTGCAAGTGCTGCCTTGAAAGCTTTTCTGAGTGCTCTATCTTCAGATTTAATTGCTGCAAGCAAACTCTATCTTCTTCCTTTGTAAGTGCTGCCTTGGAAGCTTTTTTGTAAATGTGTTTAAGACATTAATGTTGCATAAGCTTATGTTGCAGCCTTATAAAAGATTGTCCATTTTTCTAGGCATGCAAGAGAAGAAATAAGGTAATGATTTAATTAGTAGATAGTTCAATTATTTCATTAAGGGAAAGTTTCTAATTATTCTATCTATAGAATTTTGTTTTTAAAAAAAAATCATATAAAACAAAAAAAACAAAAAAACAAAGAAACTTATAAGTTTCTAATTACGAATGGATGAGGATAGAAACTTAGTTCCTATTTATGAACTCCCTTATTATGAATAGAAACTTAGTTAAGTATGAGCTGCATTATATGAAAACACATATATATTCTTATTCTTTTTAAATATATAGGATCATGTTGCTAAATACTTGTGTATTTTTAAATAAATATAATTATGCTTTTTCTAAATTATGAACTTTATGATTTTTAGAGGGAATGAAATGTAATTTATAAATTGTATAATTTCCTTGGTAGTAGGAAATGGGAAATTTAGTTTAATTTATGTTATTTAATATTGAGTTTATATTCTTTTTAAATATATAGGATCATGTTGCTAAATACTTGTGTATTTTTAAATAAATATAATTATGCTTTTTTCTAAATTATGAACTTTATGATTTTTAGAGGGAATGAAATGTAATTTATAAATTGTATAATTTCCTTAGTAGTAGGAAATGGGAAATTTAGTTTAATTTATGTTATTTAATATTGAGTTTATATTCTTTTTAAATATATAGGATCATGTTGCTAAATACTTGTGTATTTTTAAATAAATATAATTATGCTTTTTTCTAAATTATGAACTTTATGATTTTTAGAGGGAATGAAATGTAATTTATAAATGGTATAATTTCCTTGGTAGTAGGAAATGGGAAATTTAATTTAATTTATGTTATTTAATATTGAGTTTGGATGTAATGGGATTAAGAAGTGGATTTTTTTTGTGATTTGGAAGATGACATGGTATACTTGATTTATTAATAAATATATATATATATTGTAATGCCCAGTCATGCAACCCTAGAGTGATAGTAAACCAGAGCGGAAACAGAACTATATATATTTTTTTTCCTTCCTTATTTAACAATAAAAGTACAATGCAGGATCCAAAGATATTATGGAACACATTTAAAAAAGAAAAGGTACACTTCTAACCACTCTAGGGCAACATAACTACATTAGATAAAAAGTAAGACCATAAGAGAGGAACATCAATTTGTAGAGATAACTAACCCAACAATCTTTTACAACAACATTAAGCCTTGATTACATAGTTCAAGATTACAAGAGTACCAGGTTTCAAGTATACAAGATTGCAGGATTACAAGGTTGATCTCGCTGATAAACAAAATAGTACAAAGAAGGAATACAACACTGCTGAAGAATGAGAACCACCTGAGACTGGAACATCCCTGCACATGATGCAACTGAATCTCCAAAGCACCAATGGATAGCTCTACCTCCCAACCATGTGGAACCCTGAGGTCCACCCCTCCGAGCTAGGAGATACACAACGAGGACCCACTAGGTCGAAGTTACAACCAAGAGGCAACGGTAGGATACAGACTACATCACAAACATGCAAGATAATAAGACTACATGGGTACAATGGTATTCCACCAGACAACACATACAAGCCATCAAGAAACCAAACTAGACTCCAGAGATAACAACAAAAATCAAGAGAATAGAACTGAGATGCGTAAGGAGAGTGTCATCACATTGTCCTAGCATGGGTTACCCAGGCTTTCTAACACCAGAAGCCGGCCCCCATCTATGGTTACCCTGGCAGCCCCTCTCTAGGCACCGGCCCCATAGGGTGACACATGCGGAACCGACCAATCCTCTCATGAAGACGAGGAGATCAGCCTTGCCAACCAGGCCTTCTCATCCCATCCTTAGTCTATGAGAGCACTCAAGGCATGGGTGAGGAATCTTGTTTAACTTGTTGAATGTTTACTACCCCATCCCTCCTAAGGTTTAAAGTTTTTCACCAGCTCACAACTTCCATGGGGTTACCTAGGCAGGCTCTCACTAGGCACCGGCCCCACCATAGAAGCCACTCCCTTAGCATTCTCAAACAAACAACCAACACCAAGTGCAAAGATAGATACAGAATGACCAATAACCCTTACTTATGCCATTCATTTGCCTTGGACAACCCAAAACACAACACTTGGGTAAGCTACTACAAGAACCAAGACCCACGACACCACCTCTCTGGAGTTAGGTACACAACCAGGGAACAATAATCATTAACTGATGAGAATAATGCTTTCGCATTTCATCACCAATAGGTCATGACTTCACACAGGATTTCCCACTAACAGTTAAACAACAAAGACATACATTCCTACCACAGAGAGTAACAACTTATAGGGAGTAACAACAATCTTATCCGACATACAGGTCCATGACTCAAACTGATTGTGCGAAGGTCTCAAAATAACAATGTAACCCACAAGGAAACAAAAAAAACACAGAGAATGGAAAGCCATAATCCCAAGTCCTAACTATACTAAAAAACAAGATAGGGAAGAAACAAGGTCTTAAGTAAATTTCCAAGATAATCCCTTTTAAACTACACATTGGGATCCACCATAACTCTTTTTCCCTATAGAGAAACTAACCAAATGAAGAAGAAAACAACATTGTGTTAACTACCATAACAAGACACAAAATGGAATAATACCAACCTAGCTAGCGTATTGACGTAGACTAGATAATTTATTACATACCTGTTTAGTATAACGATGCCACCTTAATAAAACAACCTTAGTGCATCTAACTCTAAGTTCCCAAGGACAACTACAAGGATAGAACATACCTTTTAACAAAATGATCAATTCATACCATTTAATTAAAATCATCTACCCGTAAAATTAATACTTAGAAACGTAAATTCTTGTTTATTTCCTATTCCTCAAGAACAAAATAGGACACTCTTAAATTCTGAGAGAATAACTACCTTAATTAATGACAGCATAGACATGTTTGATAATACTTCAAAAGGAACATCCTACCCCCTTCCAAACTCCCAAAGGGCAAAACAAGAAAAGCGTTAAACTATTATTTTATATTTTATTTTATTTACCATCTGCGGCTAGGATGAGTACCATGCCCAAAACAATTTCCTAGAGAGACTACCAACACTAGCACTTAATTCCTATCAAAAGCAAATCTGCTATCTAGCATACGAAAAGCCATCTTATTACGGTTCTATAAGGAATGTGACAAATGATGTAGTATTAACTAATTCTAATCAAAACTTCAAAAGAATTAAATAACGAGAGTATAAATTTCTTACAAATTCATTTAACCACCCTACCTACTAAGATCCTAGATACATTTCTACAATAACAAAATACGGACGCGACACACAACACGCCACCTTCTACCATGCGAGGCTCCCAAAAGAAGAAAGGGCTATCGACAACTATGGTTCACACGTAAAAAAACACAATATTAACACTGCAATTCTGTCGCACTTGATACCATTTGATTCTACCACAAAGACCTTCGGAAGGAAAAAAAAAAGAACTAAGTTTAAGACGTCGATTGCCTACACCTCCCACTCACTAAAGGCGGTAACCGACCCAAGGCAACATAGAATAGTGGTTTTACCCTTTCGACGCTACTATCAAGGAACCCTATCACAGCAATCTTCGTGACACATAGTACTGAGCAGGCTGCCGACCTATCCTATATCCTACGACGTGCAGAGGTAGCCTTCAGCGACCACACCCCATAAAAAAAAACTACCCTTATCTTATGACGAGACACAACTCATGGATTTGAGTTGGCCACAACGCCAAGGTAACGGCATCATGAAACCACAGGGCTCGCAGACTTACTAACTCAGGAAAAAGGTTAATAGAATACTGCTTCCCAGACCACCCGCAACATAACAAGGTAGTATCCGCATTACGAAATAAAGACAATACATGAACTGAAGATAACAAGGGTGGTGATAGCGGAACACAAGAGTCTGCAAGGAAATATTGAGAAAACAACAAGTTTCTAAACTGGAGCCCAACTTCCACGTCTACCTCGCGAACCTCCAAAGGAATCTACAAAGTTTAGGCCTCAAAGCATCCCAGCAAGCTGTTTTCTAAGTCAAGGCAATAAGAACGGCTCTCCTATCTTTCATGCGAGTAATGATGAAGCCACCTCAAGGCAAATTCCAAGAGATGCATGCAGGTATGATTCTTCTAGGACAGTATTGGGGCGCCCGACCTCATCGAAAATGCAGAGAAACACAACACAGTAAAAACAAGGTATAAGTGATACATTTAACAAAAATTATAGAGCAGGATTGTAAGCACTACGAGAAGTGAGGAACATGCAGGTTAGGACCAAATCTCTGATTACAATGAAGATGGACCCGGATGAGAACTGGCATTATCGACAGGGACAGGGTTTTGAAGAAGGTTCATTACTAAGCTGACTAATCCACAGAGCTGGGATCACTATGCAAATCTACAAGCTAAGGGCACAGCACTCAGAAGGATAAAAACAAGGCTCAACATAAGGAATCACTAAAAAAAAAATTTAACGGGGAGGAGCGGCATTCCACCTTACTACAAGCCATTTCCATTCACAGAACATGCAGTACTAAATTTTAAATTTACAGCTACAACATTGCAGAAAATTAACAGAGAGGACCAAGACACATACCCGAATACCAGACACTCTTCCAACTTTCTTCCAGAAAATCCGTGACCAAATCTTCCTCCCTTCTGCTAATTTTTTCCCCTTTTTCTAAACTCCTAATCAAATGCAGAGGACATGCATCCGTTACTCTTCCACCCCACTCCCCGTGAGTTTTCCTTTTTTTTTTTCAAAAATTTGCTATATCTGGAGATTCCCAAATCCTCCCATTTTGGATTCACCAAAACCAAGCATTAATTTCCCCATAACCAAATATTCTGCAACAAGATTCCCACTAACAGCCCGTAACTCCGATAATGAAAACAAATCCCTTAATTCAGAAGATACTCTAATACCCAACTATCATAAATTTTAACCAAGGTATCAACCAAAACTTAAGGCTAATTTATTAATTATCTAACAACCAAAATAGGAGCATTGTAAAAAAAAATTGCCAATTCATTAAAGAATCTTCCTCCCACATAGGAGAATAATATAACATTACAACATACGACTGGGTTAGATATTACGACACAAAATAACCTACCATAACAGGACAATGACCAGGTGTCCCAACACGACTCGAGACCACACAAAAGACAAGGATCGACCTAGGGAATTAGACCTCGTGGTATCTCCCATCACAATATCCATTGGTTAAGGAACCCGCTCAAACCTACTATATTAGGTGGAGTCGAGGTTCGGTACCTGCAGCCTGCATCCAACAACTTGTTATATGATCAAATACATATATGTCTGCACATGGAGAGACAGAGAATCACGGCGCAGCAGGGTACTCGAAGCGAGTAATGCTACACCGTCCCTGTTCTTGAATGAGAATATAATCACAACATCAACAATCAAGTATCTACGAATCTATCATGACATGAAAATAATAATCCAAAACATGACCAATACATCATAAGTGAAATAATCATAATGTCATCCTATCTCATATCACATGTCTAAAAATATCCATCGAACATAGTATATAGATCAAAGAGGACATAAATCATAATACGTTAGTCCAAATGTCTCGAAACTGAAATTATGAAATAAAAGGCTATCAATTGTCTCAGAACTGTCAGAGAAAACTAGAAGCTAACATCTATAACCACCCAAAAAGCGAGGGGCATTGCATATATTATTATTATTATTATTTATTTATTTATATTGTTGAAAAGTGTAATATGTTTATAAGTAGGAAATTATAGTTATTGATGTGTGTTTTGTACAATTGGTAGTTTTTAGAATTTAATATAGGAAAAAGTATTTACTTATAGATGTGAGTAAATGATGAGTCTCTTTTCCTGTCATCATCTTTGTCGTATCTGTGTACTAGTAAGGAATCCTTGTGTTTGCCTTGGGTCGAGTTATGTCTTTATTTTGGTTAGTTGTGAAGTGGGAAATCAGGTAAGATGTCATGACCTCTTGGTGTCAAAATGAGGAATCAATTTCCCCGTCAGATAATGGTTACTCTTCTTTGGTTTGTACCTGTCTCCAGAGGTGTGTTAGTTTGGGTTCTAATTCTTATAGTGGCATATCAATGCAATGGGGATTTATATTGCCAGGGTAAGTGAATGGCAAGAGTAATGGTTAGATGTCGTGTTGTACCTTATCTTTGCTCATGGTGGTTTGTTGTTGTTTGGAGTTTGCTAAGGGAGTGGCTTCTATGGTGGGGCCGGTGCCTAGTGAGAGGCCGCCTGGGTAACCCCATGGAAGTTATGAGCTGGTGGAAAACTTATAACTTTTAGGAGGGTTGGGGTAGTAAACATTTAACAAGTTAATCAAGATACCTCACCCATGCCTTGAGTGCTCTCACAGGCTAAGGATGGGATGAGAAGGCCTGGTTGGCAAGGCCGACCTCCTCGTCTCCATGAGAGGACCTGTCGGTTCCGCATGTGTCACCCTATGGGGCCGGTGCCTAGAGAGGGGCTGCCAGGGTAACCATAGATGGGGGCTGGCTTCTGGTGAAAGATAGCCTGGGTAACCCATGCCAGGATCATGCGATGACACTCTCCTTATGCAACTCAATTTTGTTCTCTTGATTTTGTTGTTATCTCTGGAGTATAGTCTTGGCTTCTGGATTGGTCTTGGTTGGATGTATGTGTTGTCTGGTGGAGTACTATCGTACCTATGCAGTCTTGTTATCTTGTATGCCTGTGAGGAGTCTGTATCTTACTGTTGTCTCTTTGTTGTAACTTTGACCTAGTGGATCCTCGTTGTGTATCTCCTAGCTCAGAGGGGTGGACCTCAGGGTTCCACATGGTTGGGAGGCAGAGCTATCTATTGGTATTCTTGGAGATTCAGATCGAGCTTTGTGCAGAGCTGTACCAGTTCAGTTTGCTTTCTATCTCCAGTAGTGTTGTATACCTTCTTATGTATTCTTTGTAAATTGACATGATCGGTCTTATAATCTTGTAATCATGTAATCCTATACTGAGACTCTGTAATTAAACTATCCTGCTATAGTAAAAGTTATTTGTATCTATTTTAGCAGTGTAATGGTTATTATTTTTGTGGTTTTATCTTCTTTAATCAATGCAGTTATGTTGCCCTAGAGTTGTTAGAAGAGTAATTTATTTTATGCTGTGTAATATGGTATGTTTGGTTACTGCTTTGCACTATCTTGCTTTCAAAAAAAATTATTTTTGTAACTTTTGCACTTTTAGCCTAGCACTCTAGGGTTGCATGACGGGGCATTACATCACACAGAGCAAAAATATTAGCTCACACAGAGCAACTGGCTCACACAAAGCAACAACAATGGCTCACATAGAGCAAATAATAATGGCTCACAAAGAGTAACAACAATGGCTCACATAGAGCAAATAATTATGGCTCACACAGAGCAACAACAATGGCTCACACAAAGCAAATAATAATGGCTCACACAGAGCAACAACAATGGCACACATAGAGCAAATAAAATTTTAACATTTCTAATCAATAATCAAACAATAAAAATAGAATTATCAACAAATTTCATACCTCCATTGTCAAGGTTAGGATCCATCCCTGCAAGTTTTAGCTATTTTTCCCAAAATCCTTCCAAGAATATGTTACAAAAGTTTACAACACTTTCTTTTTCCAAGAGCATGCTTAATAAATCACTTTCCTCTCTTTTTTATATAACTTTTCTCAACCTCTTCATATTTCCTAGTAAATAATTTAATCAAGAAACTATTTACCTTTTGATAACCCCTTTACATAAAGAAATAATAAAACAAGTAATTGTCTAATCATTTGATAATTAAACTTATTGTTTTCTTCCAAATAAATAATTAATAATCCGTTAAATACATAAACATTTATTTCTCATAGTCAGAATATCATGAATCAAAATTGACTCACAAATACACACCAAAATATAATATCAAATAATTATCTAAAATAATATTAGCTAGACGCCACATTCTCCCCCTCTAGAATTAGGCTTCCTCCTAGAAGCTACCAAAAAGATAAGGTAATAAAGATTTCATCTTGGTTGTAGTCTTATACCTATTGAATCTCCATCACACTATTCCAAAATCAAGTTGACAAGGTATAGAATCTATATTGCCCAAACTTATCTAATTCTCAAGTCTCCAATGTACAATCTAAGTCCCAAGAAGATTTTCTCACAGTTTAAACAAGATAAGCTCATGTCCTTAGACTAAAACTAGTTAGCTCAAGAAAGGAATTTTTGGTAATTATTTCAACACCCTAGTTCGCACACTAAACAATCTCAAACAACTAATCATGCAAAAGATAAGGAACAATTTCTATTTTGTTTAACAATGTAAGCCAGAAAATAAATAATCACAATAATAATAATAATTTCTATAATCAACTTACAAAGAATAATATTCTTCTTGTAAAATAAAAACAACTTCAAGTAATTAAATAATACAATAAATAACAAGGAGAATAACATTATATCGTCATTTTACATGTAAACGTGACTCTAATCAAATATCAAATTCCTAGAACTATACAGATAAAATAGTACTAATTCAAAACAATAATTAATAAATACTTCTTTAAAATCTAATAAAATAAATACTACTTTAATTTCTCAAAATAAATACCACTTTAAGTTCTCATAAAGTAAATAGGATTTTAAATTCTATTTATTTAAATAATATTAATATATATAAGTACATACGAAAAGTTCTCATAAAGTAAATAGGATTTTAAATTCCATTTATTTAAATAACATTAATATATATAAGTACATACTAAAAGGGAAATATTCTTAAACCATATACTTAAAAAAAATATGTCTTACCTAGAAATCATGAATTCACATCTTTCTAAAAAAAATCATTAGATATAAGATCATTCTAAGAGATATTAAAAAAATTGCTATCTAGTCTACTCAACTTCCTATATATATTTATTTAGAAACTTTCCTAACGTGAGAGGGTTTAGAAGGAATTTTACTATTATAGCAAGAAGCAAAGTTTTAAACCAACATTTAATTTATAAAAATATAGCAAGCTCTAACGCTGCAACTTAATAAAGTTAGTATGTTGCTATTTCTTCATAAAAGAAATAGAGCATTCTAATTTTTCAACAAAAATAATACGTGTGCTTAGAATACATTCCTATTATTAATAATTTGCCAAATGTTTTTAAAATTCTGCACTAAAAACAATTTTTTTTTATACAACCTATTGAGATTCTTTTCAAGTAAGATTAGCTAACAAATAAAGTTATTCTTTCTTCTTATTTTCTATTAATAACAACTTCATATACAGCCCAAAAGAATGACTCCGAGTCATTAAATGTTTTAGGCAAATAAATGACCGAAGATAAATTTAGAAAGAACTAAAAATAGAGAATAAGTTTTCCATACTTGTAGTGCCCCGCAATGGAAACCTTAGAGGACAACACATTTATGCTATGCAAAGCGGAAGATTTTTTTTTGTAATAGTAACAGGGTAATGTTGAACAATTTAATACACATCATGAAACTAACAACTTGTCTACTAAGGTTCCATGGTTGCATTACTTGTCCTAATCTAACACATCAGCAGTTCCTTCTAAAACTATTACACAATGATTATACAGATACATCTCCATTTCATGCCATAGATAGATAATCAACTTGATCAAGGTTACATGTACATAATCAAAAGTTTATACATTGGAGTACATCATCATGTAGTTTACATTATCACTATCCGGATTACATCTGAATACATACATTATGAATCAACTACTGCACAAGCTAGTACAAGAGCATAGAAACTGTCTTCATAAACAAGTACAAGATCTGAAGTTTGATACACAAGATATATCCTCCTCGCTCACGAACAATGGCAAGGAAAAACCAATGGATAAAGCTCTTCCACCTGACCATGTGGAACCCTGAGGTCCACCCCCCGAGCTAGGAGTTAACATAAGGTCCCCACTACAACATACGGTCAGGTAGACAGTAGGCTATGAGACAACACATGACTCCAACATCACAAGTCACCATCACAAAACAACACAATAGTACTTCCAGAGGAAACACTTAATAAATGGGGAGAGTACAACTAGGGAGTGCTAGGCTGTAGTAAGGAGAGTGTCATCGCATGGTCCTAACATGGGTTACCCAGGTAGTCTCTCTCTAGACACCGGCCCCCATCTATGGTTACCCTGGCAGTCTTTCTCTAGACACCGGCCCCATAGGATGACGCATGCGGAATCAACCTTCCTTTCATGATGACAAGGAAGTAGATCTGCCAATCCTGGCCTTCTCCCCTCATCCTTAGTCTGAACTAGCACTACAGGCATGAGTGAGGAAAAACTTATTATCTTGTTAGTGTGAAAACTACCCAACCCCTAGATTTTTTTTTATGTTATCACTAAATTACCAACTCCTAGTGGGTTACCCTGGCTAGCCACTTGGCACCGGCCCCCACATTGGAAGCCACTCCCTTACCTACAACTAGAAAACCCTACTCAACAAGCATAGCAAGACATCACAACAACGAGGGTACAGGAACCATGCAAGGCATTAACTCTCCATAACATAATCATAAGGGCAGAACTCCTAGACCATTGCCCATAATAACACATATTCATTACAACTCTATGATCTCCATGTCACCCTGTTCCATAATTCACCACAAAATTGGATACAAGACTAATACAACCAGTTGGATAACAATACATCCACAAGGAAGTGCATTTATCTTTCCCCTTGTCTTTTAGTCCATACATAACTAGGGACGACATACTTCATAGACCATCAAGATCTCAAGACATTTATCAACACAACACATGAAATCAAGACATCCCAAGATAAGCCTCTAGAACTCTAGCCACACGGATAGATATGGAATCAAAAGACCATATGAACGGGGTTATGCCCCACAGATAGAATTATCACATTACGAGAAATCAATTATACTTATAATTTAATCCTTACTTTTTTTACAACTAATCCACTAAAGCAGATTGCAATTGACTAAGTTATTACAATAGTATACTAATCATTATAATTTAGCTTGTCATTTGATTGTATTCGTAATAAGAAATAAATCTATATTTACAATAAAGTAAATATTTATTAAATAATCATTTAATTTAATTTACAAGATGCAAATATTGTTAACGTAACTAAAGTAGACAACTATTGTCAGTGTTATAAATCAAATTGATTAAATGATTATAATATAATTTTAAATTTAATTCATACGGATAAATTTGAGAGTTCCGATCTAATTTATAACCATATATAAAAATAAAAGAAACAATTTTAATCCCATCTACGTAACAACAATTACAAATACATATAGATCAAATAACATTGGTCTAATTGTCATAACATTTATGAGAAATCAAAGTACATTAACACACGAACAGGTTCTAGTTCAATAAGTCATTTATTAAGAGAAGGTGATAGAGCTTAATACTACACTAAATTTCATTTATCCAAACTATTATTCCACATATCAAGTTTCCATTTATTTCAATCTAATATGCCATCTTCCTTATCATGATCCAATTACATACTAAATTTAATAAACCTAATAATTTGATCACATAAATTCCATTAGCTTATTTAAACAAGTCACGTGACCAACATAATAATAATAATGATAATAATAATATTCCTCAAATCACTTGATAACAATTATTTTTCATCCGAGATCATTAAATAATTAATGTTACCCCTTTTTTAACACATCTATATTTAAATAATCAAACTAATAAAATTATAAAATTGTGTCAACACAACATAATTATAACAACCACATTCCATGACAGAACAATAATCTAATAAATTTAATCCCGTAATATTTCAAACTTGACCTAATTGCACCAAGTAATCAGTTATAATACTCAACTTAATATTGATTTGAATTAAATTTCAATACTAATAAAAAAAATCAAGTAAGACTCAAAACCTAACATTATCACTCAACTTGAACCTCCGTTAAACCTATTTAAATTTATGCATATGGAGCAATATATATAACATCATACACGGAAAATAATTACTTAAACACCATAGCCTACCTAAAACATTAATTTCGTATCTTCTAATATTACTCTTCATCACCAAAACCCAAATATGAATTATTAAGGAACCCTAATTAAAATTTATTACGGGAAACGCTATTTACTTAGGCCCACAATTGGATGCTGACCTTCTCAGAGAATCCCTAACATGTCATTGACATCCACTACTCCTCTCAATCACAGAGTAATATGTAGGGAGGGCAATTGAGGAATGAGACTAGACTGATCTCTTCAAAGGGTGTAATCTCCCGGAAAGCAACGAATGTAGGATATGTACAAAATGGATTTGGTAGGACGACTCACTGCTAAAGGACAGCGTCCAAACATTACCACAATTGCAAGGTCCACACAAAAAATGAATTTGTTTGAAGGCATGCGTATCAGGAAGATTGAAGGCCAACTTCCACACCCTCTGCCATCGCCAAAGGTCACTTAAGAACAGTGAAAGGCGTCCATCGATGCTTTAAAAGAATAAGGCAACTATCCCAGATATTATATTTGGAAATGCTTAGAACATAATGTAGAGGCATTGGTAGAGCGCATAACTGTTGGATAGAACGCAACAATGCAGACAACGATGATGATGGCAAAATGCAAAGCAGGATTGCAATGATTGTCAGAGACAATACTCGCATAATGATGAAAATGGCTCATGGATAAGATCCCAGAGAACTTGTGCAGTGCAAGGCATTTACTAACAGAATGAAACCAGCTTTAATCATAATGACTCGCGACAGTATGCTAGAGGATAATCAGCAATATGTTGCTATTGGTTGATAGGTTGTCACCAAATAATGGTGAAGACTGCAGAAAGCACACAATGGGTGCCGAGATAGGCATTAGACCTATAATGAATCTTCACATTTTTTTTTTTGTTAAAGCGAATGCAAGGATTATAAGACTGAATTCGCAATAAGGAGGACTAGAAACTTCTAAGCAAACTGCGACAGGTAAGAACTCACGGCATGGTATGGAATTTTGCCTAAAACTCAAGGGCGTTAATCTTGCCAAAATGAGAACTGCCAGGGCGAATAGCTAATAGCCAGTGAGTAAGGAACACATCCAAGGTTTTCAAAGTGTCTGACACTGACCACCGTAAAGTTGCCCCCAATATTTCCAATTTGTAGACTTAACAATGACATTTCATTGAGGCCAAGATTAGAATGTCCACAAATATATCAATAGGTTAGGAGATAAATCACGACCATAGCCAAGAGCCAAACTGGAAACTTAAAAACGACGTGATCGCTCAGCGAGATTTAAAGCAAATACCAACTGGGAAGAATCGATAGGTTGCAGCTAGCATAACGCTTCACAAAGGTGATGAAAGACCCATGGATGTGGATAGCTGTAGGATTCTGGAAGGCAAGAGGTTCTTCCTCCATTACATCGGTTCCATAGGTAGACATAGGATCACAATATGGATGAAGAATTTCGCAGAGAGGATATATTGTTAGGCTCAAGGATCTAAACGAAATTTCAATGATAGAAGTTTATACATATGTATCTCTGCCTACCTTTTTTTATATATTTATATGAATATACAGGGCTGACATGAGCAATACACCAGGGTTCTGAGACAGAAATCAACCAAGACAAAGCAGAGTTTTGTTTAAGCACTAGTCTATGTGCCCTATCAGATGCACATGACAAATCTAAAGGGTGCAATTTGTTTGTTCGGCAAATTGTTAGGTAAGGAATCACAAAACACAACAAGAGGTTTCCCACAGAAGGGGTGTAGACTTGATTCCATAGAAGGATTTAACTCAGCATTCCAGAGTACAAATAGGGGTATGTGGTCAAGTCAGATTCGAGACATTCAATTGTATCTGAAGCACATGGAGGATTGTGACAAGTCTCAAAACTAGAGATAGAATGAATTTAAATACCAATTCCTGAATAACTCCCATCAATGGAGGAAAACATAGTTAACCTAGTTCTATTACAATTTCATATGAAATAAGCATATTTATAGTGCATACCTGGAGTTTTTAAGCTTTTACAAGAGTCTTCTTTTCTCTCTGAATCCACTCCCCTTCTCTTCTCTTCCAGAATTCTTTTTCCCTCTCCACAACCAAGACTCTATCTCCTGGATAAATGCAGAAGGCCTGCCTCTCTTCTCGACAACCCACTGTCTCAAAACATGGGTCCATTCCTCGGGTAATTGCAAGAGACATGCCTCTCTCCTTCCAACATCCCACATTCTTGTGAGATTATTCAATTTCACTTACCAAGGGATTCCACACCTCAAACTTGCAATTGACGGCATAAGACATTAATTTTTCTCATCTCCAAATATTGAACACATAAACCCAGGTGACAACCCTAATATTTAATCTTTAGAATATTATCTTAATTACTGTCAATTCATTTTATCAAAATGGAAACTGTTTAAGCATCTTACTTATGAATCTTATTTTCTTTTTAATTTAATCCACTTACAACGTAGGACTTATTATTTCATTTAATCATTTATCTAGTTTATTTATTTATTTATTATTTTTCATATTAGTTTTACCAATTATCAATAATTAAATCATTAATAATTAATAAACCACACATAATTCCCTAGCAATGTTTATTTAATTTAAGCTTTAATTTAACCTTATTTTAATGAAATACTAACCATGCATAAATTGACACTTAAATTGGATATAACCTAACTTACAGGATGATACCCAACCCCATGTGAAGCCACCAGACATGACGACAAAATGACGACAACAGTCCCACTGACGGTGACGACAGGATACAACACTGGAAACTCATCCTCCTTGAGGATGTTGACTAGATAGGGAACCATATGCTAACTCTAATCAACAACTCCATTGGCTAGGGCATGCTCAGACCTGGTAAATCAGGTGGAGTCGATGCCCGGTACCTGCATCCTGCAACAAACAACAAGGTTGTGCATATATCCATATATAATCATGTAATCACAAACATAATGAATGGAAGTCGCAGCGTAGCAGGGTATTCGGATACGAGTAATGCGGCACTGTTCCATTCAAGTAAACACATCACTAAATAACTACATCCATTACCAATAATGCATCATAATCATGATCAACTAACACATTAAACTTAAAATAACATTAATCTATAATCATGTCCATCGAACTATGAAAGCACAAAGTACAAGTAATCAAGCATCACCCTAACATAGATCCATAATCAGCTAGCATAATAACAAGGTGTCCATCAAGATCAAGGAGAACATAAACCATAACATAGAAGTCCAAATATCTCGAAACTGTAAACATGCACTACAAGACTATCATATATACCAAAACTGTCATAGGAAACATGAAAATAACACCTATCACAAGCAAAAAGCGAGGGACATTACAATACTAGTCGACGCCCTTATAGAAGGAAGGGAGCAGATTTAAAGGTTCCAAATCAGCTATGATGCCTTCAAAAAAATGTAGGGACAATTACTACAAAAGAATGTTGCAAGGTGTGGCCCTTGGTCTCCTTGTTCAGCACTGCGTTGCGGTGGTTTGTGACAAGGGCTTAACCGCCTCCTGTGCTTGTTAAGTCAAGTGGTTGTATCGGGCATTAAAAGGTCAATCTTTTGGTGCAACGACAACTAATAGTTGGTATCAGAGCCGAGGTCACGGGTTCAAACCCCACACTTGCACTAGGGGGGATTGTTGCAAGGTGTGGCCCTTGGTTTCCTTGTTCAGCGCTGCGCTACGGTGGTTTGTGACAAGGGCTTAATCGCCTTCCGTGCTTGTTAAGTCAAGTGGTTGTATCGGGCATTAAAAGGTTGATCTTTTGGTGTAACGGCAACTGACAAAGAAATTATTAGCATTCTTGCAATTTAAATTAAGATGAGATGTCTTTTAAGAAGGGATAGAATACAGACTACATACAAAGATCCAACTCCTCTATGGCAAGCTTAATATACCATTTTGAACTAAGAAGGAACACTATCTTAGAAGATGTAAAATGTAGCTTTTGTTTCTTTTTGGATCGAGATGGAATACATCCATAGAGCATGTTGTATGACAGACTTCACATGCATTTGGTAAACATATATGCGAAAGTGAAGAAACGTAATATGTTTGACATAATGCCTCAAAGAGACACTTCCTTAATAATGTAAAGTTCATAGCCCTAAAGAATTTGAATAAAGAGCTTAGAAGCTTCCATGTTTAAGGTAGAGTGTAGCCAAGATAAATAAACTATTAACATATTTCCTCAAGAATTTTTTTTTGATTGCAGGAAAACTCAAAGAGACAAAATGGACTTGTTGAAAAGCTATCAAACAAATGTAGTGTTGTGAGATGCAGACAAGGCACATAATAATCTCAAATAAAAGTTGAGAAGACTTAAAACTTTAATCTAGTGCCAAAATGGAGTTACAGAATCTGTAAGTAGAATGCCTCTGGATAAGATTATATTGTGCAATGCATAAACACTAATTAGTTAAAATTCATAGAAACTTACTGATTGATGCAACCACAGGTGATGAATCAGACCCTAATTTGACTAGTATCCTCCTCACTTTGATTTCTTCAAAGAAACCTATAAATTTTCTAAAAATTCCTTGCAAAAGCAAGAGAATCCCATCAGTGAAATTCTACTTTTGACCTCTTTGTTTCATTCCCCAAAGCTCCCAAGTGTTGCAACCTGGGTCTGATACCTATGTAATGCCTCACTCTAAAGAAGTAAAAAATTAACTTAAACTTTAATCAAAGAAATAGTTACTCACGTTTAGTTTCAGGAATAATAAAAATAAACACATAAGGAACAAATTTATTAAGAGATAGATACTTTGTAGAATAGCCTCTTTGGGGCGGTCTTCACTATAATACATCAAATGAGGATTTAGCCATTATGTTATCAAACAAACTACTGATAGTTTAATTCTTTTTCACTTTGAGAAGTTATGATTGCAAATATTAATTATGTTCTCCACTATTAACCCCGAGATTCAAATATGATTGCCATCAAATAACAAAACCAAACTGAGAAGGATTCTTGAATAATACCTATAAAATTTTATATTGATTTATCAAATACAAAGAAGGAAAACCTAATTTTTTATCTCTTCTCTATATTACTACTACTGCAAAGAAAACTAGATTATCACATACGACGTTATAAGCATTTGATAAATTTTAACTATTAACACAATTCATACTGTAGCTATCATTACCCTACAGATGGATGTAGGGATTTCCCTTACAATAAATTTAGAGATTTAACTAATCTTAAGAGTTATACTATCTCTATGGGCGCTGCCACAATCGGCGCTAATAAATTAATAGAAGTAATATCTATTGATAACACATATCTTCGTGGTGTCTAAAGTAACATTAAAAATATCAAATAGAGGTGTATTCATAATAGCTGTTAGAAAACATTATAAACACAGAAAGTTAAGAATAGTCTCCCAAATGATTTCGTTAGGGACGTTACGATTTTACACTTAAAGAATCATTGTATTTCTAATTGGAAGTTCAATTCGAACAACCGATACACCATTTGTAGCTCTCCATAACAATTTCAGATAAGATCATATTTTGTATCAATATACCCGCTATCAATTAAGCAAAACTGTTATACCTATATGAATTGGTCCAAGGCGACCACAACATCTATTTGTTAATGTATATTAATGCCATGTCTAAAGATTACCTCTGTATACATTAATGGTATTCAATCAGCATGACAAGTCTCTTTTCATTATTACAATTATAATAAATAGTTTAAAATAGATATTGGTTTTGCAATTTAAGAATAATTTATTGTCTACATTTCCTCTACCACAGTTAACAACAGAACACCATGTGCTATTAGTTTCCAACTAAAAATACATATATCACTCAGAAAACTTCATGAACTAGATTCTCAATTTCAAAATGACTGTAAAACTAATTTATATACAAAATTCATGAATAGAAGCATTACTTGATTATATTTTCTATTAGTGTAGCAGTTCCTTATGTTATAACTTTGATATAATTGATCTTTCTTTTCCTTTCACCTTGCCAGTTCTTAATCATTCAACAAACTAAATTAGATCCATCCATCTATCATTGAGAAACCATTAAATCGGTTCCTGCATCATCAAAAGAGACAATAGAAAAAAACAAAGATTTGTTCTCTACCCAACCTTAGGATCGACAGAGTCGAATCCACCCCCGAGCAAAATTTTTTGAAACAAAAATTAATTTCATAGAGATAACTTTCAAATAGACAAAACTATAGCTCACACAGAGTAATAACAACTTCTAGTAATAGCTCACACAGAGCAAAAACAACTCCCAATAGCTCACAAAGAGCAACAACAACTCCCAATAGCTCACACAGAGCAACAACATCTCCCAATAGCTCACACAGAGTAGTAATAACAGCTCACATAGAGTAGCAATTAATAGCTCACACAGAGCAACAATATTCGCTGACATAGAGGAGCAATAATGGCTCACACTCAACAACAATGACTCACATAGAGAAAATAATAATGGCTCACATAGAGTAACAACAATGGATCACATAGAGAAAATAATTATGGCTCACATAGAGCAACAACAATGTCTCACACATAGCAAATAATAATGGCTCACACAAAGCAACAACAATGGCACACAGAGAAAATAAAATTTTAACATTTCCAATCAATAATCAAACAATAAGCTGACAATAAAAATAGAATTATCAACAAATTTCATACCTCCATTGTCAAGGTTAGGATCCACCCTTGCAAGTTTTAGCCATTTTTCCCATAATCCTTCCAAGAATTCTGTTACAAAAGTTTACAACACTTTCTTTTTCCAAGAGCATGCTTAATAACTCACTTTCCTCTCTCTTTTATATAACTTTTCTCAACCTATTCATAATTCCTAGTAAATAATTTAATCAAGAAACTATTTATCTTATGATAACCCCTTTACATAAAGAAATAATAAAATAAGTAATTGTCTAATCATTCAAGATAATTAAACTTATTGTTTTCTTCCAAATAAATAATTAATCATTCGTTAAATACATAAAAAATTATTTCTCATAGTTTAAACATCATTAATAAAAACTGACTCACAAATACACACCAAAATATAATATCAAATAATTATCTAAAATAGTATTAGCTAGACACCACATTCTCCTCCCTAAAATCAGGCTTCCTCCTAGAAGCTACCAAAAAGATAAGGTAATAAAGATTTTATCTTGGTTGTACTCTTATACCTATTGAATCTCCATCACACTATTCCAAAATCAAGTTGACAAGGTATAGAATCTATAGTGCCCAAACTTATCTAATTCTGAAGTCTCCAATGTACAATCTAAGTCACAAGAAGATTTTCTCGCAATTTAAAGAAAGATAAGCTCATGTCCTTAGACTAAAATTAGTTAGCTCAAGAAAGGAACTTTTGGTAATTATTTCAACACCCTAGTTCGTACACTAAACAATCTCAAATGACTAATCATGCAAAAGATAAGGAACAATTTCTATTTTGTTTAATAATGTAAGCCACAAAATAAATAATCGCAATACTAATAATTTCCATAATCAACTTACAAAGAATAATATTCTTCTTGTAAAATAAAAACAACTTCAAGTAATTAATTAATACAATAAATAATAAAGAGAACAACATTATATCGTCATTTTACATGTAAACATGACTCTAATCAAATATGAAATTCCAAGAATTATACAGATAAAATAGTACTAATTCAAAACAATAATTAATTAATACTGCTTTAAAATCTAATAAAATAAATACTACTTTAATTTCTCAAAATAAATACCACTTTAAGTTCTCATAAAGTAAATAGGATTTTAAATTCCCTTTATTTAAATAATATACATATACATAAGTACATACTAAAGGGAAATACTCTTAAATCATATACTTTAAAAAAATATGTCTTACCCAGAAATCATGAATTCACATCTTTCTAAAAAAAAATCATTAGATATAAGATCATTCTAAGAGATATTAAAAAAATTACTATCTAGTCTACTCAACTTCTTATATTAATTAATTTAGAAACTTTCCTAACCTGAGAGGGTTTAGAAGGAATTTTACTGTCATAGCAAGAAGCGAAGTCTTAAACCAACATTGAATTTATAAAAATATAGCAAGCTCTAATGCTGTAGCTTAATAAAGTTAGTATGTTACTATTTCTTCATAAAACAAAATAGAGCATTCTAATTTTTCAACAAAAATAATACTTATGCTTATAATACATTCCTATTTTATAAATTTGCCGAATGTTTTTAAAATTCTACACTAAACAATTTTTGTTTATACAACCAATTGAGATTCTTTTCAAGTAAGATTAGATGGCAACATAAAGTTATTCTTTCTTGTTATTTTCTATTAATAACAACTTTATATACATCCCAATAGACTTACTCTGAGTCATTAAAAGATTTAGGCAAATAAATGACTGAAGATAAATTTAGAACGAACTAAAAATAGAGAATATGTTTTCCATACTAGCTGACGCCCTTATAGAAGGAAGGGAGTAGATTTAAAGGTTCCAAATCAGCTATGATGCCTTAAAAAAAATGCAGGGAAAATTACTACAAAAGAAATTGTTAGCATTATTGCAATTTAAATTGAGATGAGATGTCTTTTAGGAAGTGATAGAATACAGACTACAGACAAAGATCCAACTCCTCTATGGCAAGCTTAATATACAGTTTTGAACTAAGAAGGAACACTATCTTAGAAGAAGTAAAATGCAACTTTTCTTTCTTTTTTGATCGAGATGGAATGCATCCATAGAGCATGTTGTATGACGAACTTTGCATGCATTGGTAAACATGTATGCAAAAGTGAAGGCACGCGAGATAATGCCTCAAAGAGACACTTCCCTAATAATGCAAAGTTCATAGCCCTAAAGGATTCAAATAAAGAACTTAGAAGCTTCCATGTTTAAGGTAGAGTGTAGCCAAGATAAACAAACTATTAACATATTTCCTCAAGAAAGTTTTTTTGATTGCAGAAAACTCAAAGAGACAAAATGGACTTGTTGAAAAGCTATCAAACAAATGTAGTGTTGTGAGATGTGGACAAGGCACACAACAATCTCAAATAAAACTTGAGAAGACTTAAAACTTTAATCCAATGCCAAAATGGAGATACAAAATCTATAAGTAGAATGCCTCTGGGTAAGATTATATAGTGCAATGCATAAACACTAATTATTTAAAATTCATAGAAACTTACTGATTGATGCAACCACAGGAGATGAATCAGACCCTAATTTGACTAGTATCCTCATCACTTTGATTTCTTCAAAGATACCTATAAATTTTCCAAAAATTCCTTGCAGAAGCAAGAGCATCCCATCCTTAAAATTCTACTTTTGACCTCTTTGTTTCATTACCCAAAGTTCCCAAGTGTTACAACCTGGCTCTGATACCTATGTAATGCCTCACTCTAAAATAGTAAAAAATTAACTTAAACTTTAATCAAAGAAATGGTTACTCACGTTTAGTTTCAGGAATAATAAAAATAAAACACATAAGGAACAAATTTGTTAAGAGATAGATACTTTGCAGAATAGCCTCTTTGGGGGGGTCTTCACTATAATACATGAAATGAGGATTTAACCATTATGTTATCAAACCAACTACTGACAGTTTAATTCTTGGAAGTTTCACTTTGAGAAATCGTGACTACAAATATTAGTTATGTTCTCCACTGTTAATCCAAAGGTTCAAATTTGATTGCCATCAAATAACAAAACCAAACTGAGAAGAATTCTTGAATAATACCTATAAAATTTTATATTGATTTATCAAATACAAAGAAGGTAAACCTAATTTTTTATCTGTTCTCTATATTACTACTGCTGCAAAGAAAACTAGATTATCACATACGACGTTATAAATATTTGATAAATTTTAACTATTGACACAATTCATGCTATAGCTATCATTACCCCACAAAGGGATGTAGGGGTTTCCCTTACAATAAATTTAGAGATTTAACTAATCTTAAGAGTTATACTATCTCTATGGGCACTGCCACAGTCAACGCTAATAAATTAATAGAAGTAATATCTATTGATAACACATATCTTCATGGTGTCTAAAGTAATGTTATAAATAATAAATAGAGGTGTATTCATAATAGCTGTTGGAAAACATTATAAACACAGAAAGTTAAGAATAGTCTCCCAAATGATTTCGTTAGGGATGTTAAGATTTTACACTTAAAGCATCATTGCATTTCTAATTGGAAGTTCAATTTGAACAATTGACACACCATTTCTATCTTTCCATAACACTTTCAGATAAGATCATATTCTGTATCAGTACACCCACTATTAATTAAGCAAAATTGTTATACCTATACGAATCGGTCTAAGGCGACCACAACATCTATTTGTTATTGTATATTAATGCCATGTCCAAAGATTACCTCTGTGTACATTAATGGTATTCAATTAGCATGACAAGACTCTTTTCATTATTGCAATTATAATAAATAGTTTGAAATAGATATTGGTTCTGCAATGTAACAATAATTTACTGTCTACATTTCCTCTACCACAGTTAACAACATAACACCGTTTGATATTAGTTTTCAACTAAAAATACATCTATCACTCAAAAAACTTCATGAACTAGATTCTCAATTTCAAAATGACTGTAAAAATAATTTATATACAAAATTCATGAATAGAAGCATTACTTGATTATATTTTCTATTGGCGTAGCAATTCCTTATGTTATAACTTTGATATAATTGATCTTTCTTTTCCTTTCACCTTGCCAGTTCTAAATCATTCAACAAACTAAATCAGATCCATCCATCTACCATTGAGCAACCATTAAATTAGTTCCTGCATCATCAAAAGAGACAATAGAAAAAAAACACAGATTTGCTCTCTACCCAACCTTAGGATCGATAGAGTCGAATCCACCCTTGATAAATTTTTTTTGAAACAAAATTTAATTTCACAGAGATAACTTTCAAAGAGACAAAACTATAGCTCACACAAAGCAATAACAACTTCCAGTAATAACTCACACAGAGCAACAATAACTCCCAATAATTCACATAGAGCAACAACAACTCCCAATAGCTCACACAGAGCAACAACATCTCCCAATAGCTCACACAAAGCAATAATAACAGCTCACACAGAGAAACAATAACAACTCACATAGAGTAGCAATTAATAGCTCACATAGAGAAAAAATATTAGCTCACACAGAGAAACAATAATGGCTCACACAGAGTAACAACAATGGCTCACATAGAGCAAATAATAATGGCTCACACAAAGCATCAACAATGGCTCACACAGAGCAAATAATTATGGCTCACATAGAGCAACAAGAATGGCTCACACAGAGCAAATAATAATGGCTCACATAGAGCAACACCAATGGTGCACACAGAGCAAATAAAATTTTAACATTTCCAATCAACAATAAAACAATAATCTGAAAATAAAAATAGAATTATCAACATATTTCATATCTCCATTGTCAAGGTTAGGATCCACACCTGCAAATTTCAACTATTTTTCTCAAAATCCTTCCAAGAATTCTGTTACAAAAGTTTACAACGCTTTCTTTTTCCAAGAGCATGCTTAATAACTTACTTTCCTATCTTTTTTATATAACTTTTCTCAACCTCTTCATATTTCCTAGTAAATTTAATTTAATCAAGAAACTATTTATCTTCTCATAACCCCTTTACATATGGAAATAATAAAACAAGTAATTGTCTCATCATTTGATAATTAAACTTATTGTTTTCTTCCACATAAATTATTAATCATCCGTTAAATACATAAATATTTATTTCTTATAGTTAAAACATCCTGAATCAAAACTGACTCACAAATACACATCAAAATATAATATCAAATAATTATCTAAAATAATATTAGCCAGACCCACATTCTTCCCCTCTAGAATTAGGCTTCCTCCTAGAAGGTACCAAAAAGATAAAGTAATAAAGATTTCATCTTGGTTGTACTCTTATACCTATTGAATCTCCATCACACTATTCCAAAGTCAAGTTGATAAGGTATAGAATCTATAGTGCTCAAAATTATCTAATTCTCAAGTCTCCAATATACAATATAAGTCCCAAGAAGATTTTCTCACAATTTAAACAAGATAAGCTCATGTCCTTAGACTAAAATTAGTTAGCTCAAGAAAGGAACTTTTGGTAATTATTTTATCACCTTAGTTCACACACTAAACAATCTCAAATGACTAATCATGTAAAAGATAAGGATCAATTTCTATTTTGTTTAACAACGTAAGCCACAAAATAAGTAATCACAATAATAATAATTTCTATAGTGCCCCTCCATTCTCACTTTGGATATGCAGGTAGTCTAGCTAAGGAACACTACACCATAAACTATTATCAAAGTAGACAAAAAATTCTGGAGATCTCTGACTAGAAAAGCTATATAAGAATTAATAGAAAGTATCAAAGCCAAACCATAACCAACTGCAAGGTGTTATTCCATCTCTAGTTGGATTTTCTGGCCATTGCCCTAGCCCCAGAAGTCACGAGGTTGTGTCAAGAATTAGCTCCTAAATGATGCTTTTAATGGGCATGTCTTGAGTGTAACTAGCCAACACTTAAAACACCTCAAAAGTGACTTTTTGACCGTGTTGGGAATTCTCATGAGACACATTTTACCCCAAGTTTTAGGTTGAGATATGATTGTTGGCAATATTGTCATTAATGTCAAAGAGATTGTTGTCATTGATGTCAAAGATGTATGAGAGATTGTTGCAAACGTTGTCATTGATGTCATGAAGGAAATCACTTGTTCAAGATTGTCATTGATATCAAAGGTTGGAGGAAATCCTTACGACCAAAGGCCACTATATCGTTATTCTTTAATCTCTATTCCTGGCTGATCATGAGATAAAGATTTATCATAGATTAATAGTTGGTTATGAAGTTTTTATGTAGAATATTTTACCATTGGATTTCTGGCCGACTCACTAGGTATAAGACAACACTAAGACAAAGTTCTAATGCTTGTATGACTGACTCCTCAAAAGGAACTACCAATCTTGGATATGCACTCTATTAAATAAAAATGTTTCCTATGGTTTAAGTGCCAAAAGATGAAGTTTAAATTAAAGATTTTATATGTTTTGATTTATGTGGGCTGACTTCTCACATTAGCGCCAAAGTAGAGTTTAAAGTCTGCTGGCCAACTTCCTTATACAAAAAATATATGGACTGACTAGAGACATTGAAATGAAATCATATTAATGATATGGGGAGTAGCATTTAAAAATGAGATTAGTAGTAATATTTTGACATGTTATGAAGTGTAGATTAATTTCTAAGGCAATGAATAATTAAGAGGTGCGATTGGTTTTTGAAGGCAATGAATATATATTGAAAGGGTAGCACTTAAAGTAAAATAGTATATTAATAAAAGTGCCTCATTTGGGATAGATGCCTCTTTTTTGAAGAAGTATGAAGAAAGTATAAAGAGAAAAGATGAGTAGGGAGTTTAAAAAGGGGAAGGGGGTTGGCGCTCCATCATCACTGTAGAAATTTACATGATTTTGGTGATTTGCTGAGGAGCTTCAGACCAAGCGGCATATCCATTGCTCGTGAGTTGTAGAACGGAATAATAGCATTGCTATTGACACTGACGGGTTGTCTAGCTTAAGGCCCGTCAGCTATTCATTGAGTTAAACATCATGGAAGGCATATCTCGTGGGCCTGAAATCTAAAGTGACATTCTCTGAGACAGTCGACCACCCTCGATAGGTGAATAAAAGATTTTATCTAAGGAGTGGCGGACTTTATTTCCTAGGCCGATTTGCATTTCATAAGTGAGCGATCAAGTAACTCATGACCACCCTCACTACATGGTCATCAATGCTTACACAAGGAGCATTACAAGTACCACATTAGCCTGGCTTCCTCGAATCCTCGGGAGATACTTAGAAATATATACAATAAAACTCTGCCAAAAACTTATGCAATGAGGCACTATGGATGCATGGAGGAATCGAACCTCAGAACGATAGCAAACTGTTATCAGAGCTACATATGCAGGTAGAATCTGAAGGGAGAAGGAATGTAGATTGCACATCAAGTAAGAATGAAGGGAACCACATCAGGTTCATTCTTTCTTTGAAGTCTTTTGGTTTAAGAATAGCTTGGTTATATTCGATTCTATAGCTGAGTATTTTGACCACTGTAATTAGATTATATCTATATTTTTCATGGCTAATAGAAGTAAGGTCTATCAGAGTTTGTGGCCGACAAAACTTAATATATATGTGTTTAGTGGGTCGTTGGAAATAGACAATCTTTGTATGTTACCATAGCTGATAGAAGTTATTAATATTAGTGTTGGATTGAGGCCAGACTATGTGTTAGGAGGTCAGACTATGTGTTAGGAGGCTGAACTATGTGTTAGGAGGCCAAACTGTGTTTAAGTTCTTATGAAGGCCGTGATGATCCGTAGTGGCATTTATAACTGTATCATTAGATAAAGTTCCACTTTCATTTATGCATTGATGGAAGTCCTTACCCTCATCCAAAGCTCCAATCTGAGCATAGGTAAGGAGGACACTAGCAATGATTGTAGAGTCAGGTTTCACACTTACCAATCACTTTTACTTTAGAGTTTTAAAAACTTCTTTATTAGATCCATTTTGTGTGTATCCTGCAATCATTGCAATTCCATGACAACAACATTTCTTTGAGGCATTTTCTTAAATAGTTAAAGTGCTTTGTATGCTTGTATATTTTGTATACATATCTACCTGGCCCATTGAACTACAATATCTGTTAAAATTCCTCTATCCTTTATACTTTTATATATGTTTTTGCTTTGCCCAAAAGCTTCCATTTTTGGCATGGGCTGGAAGCATGCTGGCAAATGTGAATTTGAATGGGTTGGAAACTCATTTATTACATTTGGTGAAACATTATAAGAGATGTTGTGAAACAAGAAATCCCTAAAGAAACTATTTCTATAAGGATATATATGTGTTCTTACTTATACCTAGTATTTTGTTAAATGCACAAATGATAAGCATAAGATGTTGAATATCAATTCTTATTTCTTCTTTAGTGAAATTTAGACTAGGAGATCGATGATTTTATTGTAAGTTTAAATCTAACATGGAGAAAGATCGATTCAATCTTAGGTGAGCACCTATGTCAAAGACTATGAAAGATCCAAGCGGTATCCCTACTTTTGGGAGCTTATACTTCACTATTATTCTAAATAGATATTATGGCAAGATAATGTCAATACGATATTGAAACTACTATGTGATGACATAAACATGGATTTTCCTCCTTCTGTTGTGTTAGTGCCTCTAGAAGTAAAGTAAGTGCTGTAAGTGAAGTTGGTGAGGTCAGCAGAGTTGTGTTGGAGCCATGTATAACCCTTGTTTATGTTAGCTTGTTACTTTCCTGACTGCCTATTAGATGTGAGACCTAGTGTTATCTCCTAGCATGGGGGGTGAACCTCAGGGTTCCACATGGTCGGAAGGTTGGTGCTTTTCCTCCATTGGGTATTCTTTCTATATGTTCATGAGCGTGGTGATTGATCATCGCACTATGGATTCCAGTTCCTATTTCAATTAAGAAGATGTCTTATCATGTATTTGTAAATTGGGACGTATCTCCATTTGTATCTCTTTATGTAACCTTTGTTTCTTGTAATCTTGATTTGTGAGTAGTGCAGTCGAGGAACCTTAGAGGACCTAGGTTTAGATTATTATGTTATGTTTTTGATATTATAAGGCTGCAAACTCAGGTGCAGATCCTGATAACAAAAGCCAAAAGGCAGCAAAATAGGCACGGAGCCTCAAACAACTTGAAACCAACAGAATAACAACAGTTTAATAGCATAACCAAAAAATTGAGTAAATATTATGTTATGTTATGTATTCTATTGTTATTTATTTATTTTAAAAAAAAATGTTCCATTAATTTGACCTAGTTTAGTGTTGCCCTCTACGGTTCGTTGGCATGGGCATTATAATTTCCATAATCAACTTACAAAGAATAATATTCTTCTTGTAAAATAAAAACAACTTCAAGTAATTAAATAATACAATAAATAACAAGGAGAACAACATTATATCGTCATTTTACATGTAAACGTGACTCTAATCAAATATCAAATTCCTAGAACTATACAGATAAAATAGTACTAATTCAAAACAATAATTAATAAATACTTCTTTAAAATCTAATAAAATAAATACGAATTTAATTAGTAAAACTAAATACCACTTTAAGTTCTCATAAAGTAAATAGGATTTTAAATTCCCTTTATTTAAATAATGTACATATATATAAGTACATACTAAAGGGAAATATTCTTAAATCACATACTTTAAAAAAATGTCTTACCTAGAAATCATGAATTCACATCTTTCAAAAAAAAAATCATTAGATATAAGATCATTCTAAGAGATATTAAAAAAATTACTATCTAGTCTACTCAACTTCCTATATATATTTATTTAGAAACTTTCCTAACATGAGAGGGTTTAGAAGGAATTTTACTATCATACCAAGAAGCAAAGTTTTAAACCAACATTTAATTTATAAAAATATAGCAAGCTCTAACGCTACAATTTAATAAAGTTAGTATGTTACTATTTCTTCATAAAAAATAGAGCATTCTAATTTTTCAACAAAAATAATACGTATGCTTATAATACATTCCTATATTACAAATTTGCTAAATGTTTTTAAAATTCTACACTAAACAATTTTTTTTATACAACAAATTGAGATTCTTTTCAAGTAAGATTAACTGGCAAAATAAAGTTATTCTTTCTTCTTATTTTCTATTAATAACAAATTCATATATAACCCAAAAGAATGACTCTGAGTCATTAAAAGATTTAGGCAAATAAATGATTGAAGATAAATTTAGAAAGAACTAAAAATAGAGAATATGTTTTCCATACTAGCTGACACCCTTATAGAAGGAAGGGAGTAGATTTAAAGGTTCCAAATCAGCTATGATGCCTTAAAAAAAAAGTAGGGACAATTACTACAAAAGAAATTATTAGCATTCTTGCAATTTAAATTGAGATGAGATGTCTTTTAGGAAGTGATAGAATACAGACTACAGACAAAGATCCAACTCCTCTATGGCAAGCTTAATATACAATTTTGAACTAAGAAGGAACACTATCTTAGAAGAAGTAAAATGCAGCTGTTTTTTTTTTTTGGATCGAGATGGAATGCATCCATATAGTATGTTGTACGGAGGACTTTTCATGCATTGGTGAACATGTATGCAAAAGTGAAGGCACACAATCTATTTGAGATAATACCTCAAAGAGACACTTCCCTAATAATGCAAAGTTCATAGCCCTAAAGGATTCGAATAAAGAACTCAGAAGCTTCCATGTTTAAGGTAGAGTGTCGCCAAGATAAACAAACTATTAACATATTTCCTCAAGAAAGTTTTTTTGATCACAGGAAAACTCAAAGAGATAAAATGGACTTGTTGAAAAGCTATCAAACAAATGTAGTGTTGTGAGATGTAGACAAGGCACACAACAATCTTAAATAAAAGTTGAGAAGACTTAAAACTTTAATCCAATGCCAAAATGGAGATACAGAATTTGTAAGTAGAATGCCTCTAGATAAGATTATATAGTGCAATGCATAAACACTAATTAGTTAAAATTCATAGAAACTTACTGATTAATGCAACCACAAGTGATGAATAAGACCCTAATTTGACTAGTATCCTCCTCACATTGATTTCTTCAAAGATACCTGTAAATTTTCTAAAAATTCCTTGCAGAATTAAGATCATCTCATCCGTGAAAACTTTTGACCTCTTTGTTTCATTCCCCAAAGCTCCCAAGTGTTGCAACCTAGCTCTGATACCTATGTAATGCCTCACTCTAAAATAGTAAAATTTAACTTAAACTTAATCAAAGAAATGGTTACTCACGTTTAGTTTCAGGAATAATAAAAATAAAACACATAAGGTACAAATTTGTTAAGAGATAGATACTTTACTGAATAGCCTCTTTGGGGCGGTCTTCACTATAATACATCAAATGAGGATTTAGCTATTATGCTATCAAACCAACTACTGATAGTTTAATTCTTGGAAGTTTCACTTTGAGAAATCGTGATTGCAAATATTAATTATGTTCTCCATTGTTAACTCTGAGATTCAAATTTGATTGCCATCAAATAATAAAACCAAACTGAGAAGGATTCTTGAATAATACCTATAAAATTTTATATTGATTTATCAAATACAAAGAAGGTAAACCTAATTTTTTATCTGTTCTCTATATTACTACTGCTACAAATAAAATCATATTATCACATAGGACATTATAAATGTTTGATAAATTTTAACTATTAACACAATTCATACTATAGCTATCATTACCCTACAGATGGATGTAGGGGTTTCCCTTACAATAAATTCAGGGATTTAACTACTCTTAAGAGTTATACTATCTCTATGGGTGCTGCCACAGTCGGCGCTAATAAATTAATAGAAGTAATATCTATTGAAAACACATATCTTCGTGGTGTCTAAAGTAATGTTATGAATAATAAATAGATGTGTATTCATAATAGCCGTTAGAAAATGTTATAAACATAGAAAGTTAAGAATAGTCTCTCAAATGATTTCGTTAGGGATGTTATGATTTTACACTTAAAGAATCATTGCATTTCTAATTGGAAGTTCAATTCGAACAGTCGATACACCATTTGTATCTTTCCGTAACACTTTCAGATAAGATCATATTCTGTATTAATACACCCTCTATCAATTAAGCAAAACAGTTATACCTATACGAATCGGTCTAAGGCGATAACAACATCTATTTGTTAATGTATATTAATGCAATGTCTAAAGATTACCTCTGTATACATCAGTGGTATTCAATTAGCATGACAAGACTTTTCATTATTGCTATTATAATAAATAGTTTGAAATAGATATTGGTTCTACAATGTAACAATAATTTACTGTCTACATTTCCTGTACCATAGTTAACAACATAACACTGTTTAATATTAGTTTTCGACTAAAAATACATCTAACACTCAAAAAACATCATGAACTAGATTCTCAATTTCAAAATGATTGTAAAACTAATTTATATACAAAATTTGCGAATAGAAGCATTACTTGATTATATTTTCTATTGTAGCAGTTCCTTATGTTATAACTTTGATATAATAGATCTTTCTTTTCCTTTCACCTTGTCAATTTTGAATCATTCAACAAACTAAATCAGATCTATCCATCTACCATTGAGCAACCATTAAATCGGTTCCTGCATCATCAAAAGAGACAATAGTAAAAAACATAGATTTGCTCTCCACCCAACGTTAGGATTAACAGAGTCGAATCCATCCTGAGCAAAATTTTTTGAAACAAAATTTAATTTCACAGAGATAACTTTCAAATAGACAAAACTATAGCTCACACAAAGCAATAACAACTTCCAGTAATAGCTCACATAGTGCAACAACAACTCCCAATAGCTCACATAGAGCAACAACAACTCCTAATAGCCCACACTATAATGCCCCTGCTAAGGAACCCCAAAGGACAACACTAAACTAGGTCAAATTAATAGAATAATTTTTAAAAAAAAGAAAATAAAAATAGAATGCATAACATAACATAATAATCTAAACCTAGGTCCTCTAAGGTTCCTTAATGTTGTTACTCACAAATCAAGATTACAAGAAACAAAGGTTACATAAAGAGATACAAACTGAGATACATCCCAATTTACAAATACATGATAAGAGATCTTTTAAAACAGGAGCAAGACATCTCATGGATTTACAAACAATTATAGTAAGAACCATAGGGTCGTCCTTAGCATAGTGGAAAAACATATTCTTTTCTCCAGTAATCTGCTTAGTTAACAGACCCATATCTATTCACCTAAAAGTGAACATTAGTTCCACAAAGATTATCAATAAACATAAAAGAGAACTATATACTAGCCTAAGACCCTAAGGGGTTGACCTAATGTGTCGGGGGCTCATGATGGCCTTTTCTACATACGCATAGCGTAGAGACTTCGTAGTTCGAAACAACTAATTTTTCAACCATAAAGTCAACTTAGATACAATATCTCAAAAGGGATCATATATTAATTTCTAGAGTATCATTCAAGATATAGAAAGCACAATAACTTCCTTCATTCATTGAGACATTCATGATCACATGAAAGATAATCATCATTTCAAGGAAACATTAATCAAACACAATTCCATTATTCACCAAGTATTGTTTTGTTATTCAATCAAGGTGAAACGACTTCCCATTAGTCAATAAATCTCTAACCAGAACAATAATAAATTTTATCTTTTTACTACCTAGAACCATTTACTTGCACCACATTAATTTCAATTTTCATATCAATAAGTCTTTAATATCATAATATTGAAAAGGAGGTCACAAACATCCTATTTTAAATATCTACTAGAGTATTGAAATTGCTAATTTAATCCTTACTAAGTCACTTAATTGAGGTGGAAGGCTAAGATAAAGATCTATGTCATGCAAACTCTTTCCTTTCTGCACCATATTCTACATGATTAAGCTACTTATATATATTTAGATCCATTGTGCTACGGACATACACACAAGTAGATCAAATGGTGTAGGAGCACCCTCAGGACCTGATGCCTATAGGAGGCAAAGTTTGAGTTTTTGTCTTATTTTGTGTTGTTCAATGTTAATAAGGTTATTTTAGGCCAATATAAGTCATTTGGAGTCATTGATGAAGGTTTGGTGTCATTTAGTTGAAAAAAATGAAAACAATGTCAAAAGTTGTCAAGTGTTGTCATAACAACTTTTCTTGTCAAATGACAACTTTTTAAAAGTTTGTTAAAAGTTGTTAAATGGTAGTTGTAGGTTGGCTTGGGGGCATAAATTGATTGTACAAGCATAAATATGAGCGTCCAAGTCGAATGGAGGGTTGGTGGTTGGATTTTAGAAGTTGAAGCAATAAAAATACCCTATTTTCTGTAGTTTCCAAACGTTTTCTATTGTTATCTTGCATGGTACAGATCTATATGACCTAGTACTAGTTTGAGACCAATTGAGGATGAAATTACAGTGAATCTACTTTCTATTTATTTTTTTCATCTAATTTCATGGAAATTTGAATAAGTTATGGCATTTTTACTGAGGGTAGGTCTATAAAGTTTAATTTTCTAAAAATGCAGTCGTAAAACATGCATGGTACGACCTCATATTAGGGAATGTAATAGATGGATGGAAAGATATTTGTTTCTAGTTTACAATACGTTTGGTTGCATGTGATTTCATTAGGTTTTTAGTGAGTTATGACATTTTTACTAATAATAGGTCTGAACTTTGCCTAGGGTTCCTAGTTTGGAACAACCTTGTTTTGCCCTATTCCATACAAAACAACCCTATCCCATTTTGACATATGTTTAGTAAGGGCCAAAAAGGTATCTCAAACAAGTCTTATATTTTGAATATCAGGTCTGTAATGAAAGTTATGCTAAAAAAGGTCTAAATTGCCGCACCAATGTTTTAGGCTTTAAGAACAAGTTGCCAAGAATGAACAAGAATGCATATTTGCATCATTTGTATTGAAACCCTATTTGGAATGTGTCAATTTAGTCTTATTTGAGTCCTTTCTCTACATCATCAAATTTTTATAGTTGAACTACATCAATTTAATTTGCAAATGACATATTATCCCAAAGCATATAGAAAATAACCTAATATGGAAAATGTAATATTAATGTCATTAGTAATCTCCTGAAAGAAGAGGACAACAAAAGAATAATATGGCTACAAGTTGTCCTCGCAACCATAGGATTGATGCTTAATCCACCCCTGAGCTCTACGAGTCACATAGCTCTTCCCAACTTACATGGCTTACATTTCCAAACATGACACAGATCAACCATTCATTCACATTTAACTCAATCTTAACTTTAACACACAAAAATGGCTATTCATGTTCAACTAAATAAGATGGAACTTTTACCCACACAAACCCCAACACACACAACATCCTCACAAGGAAACCAACATTAACTCTTCACATAGATTTCAATCACAAATACCCATTTAAACAAGGATCAACAAACATATACATAGACCAACGAAAACTCCAATCATTCATATTCATATCAACAAAACTCAAATCCAAAAGGGGTAAATCTTACCAAGAGAATTAGTAACCAAAATATGGTAGAAACCCTTACTTTCTCCAAGCCCTTTCCTCCATTCTTCCTCACCCATCCTTTCCTTTTCTTTTTTTTTCATCTAATTTCATGGAAATCTCCTCCCAAATGAGAAAAAAGGCAACCAACTCCCCATAATTTCCCAACCACCCAACCAACTCCAATTTTTGCCACTTTTCATAAGTGGGTAATTAGAGTGGGTTTTAGAGTTTATTTAAGGGGTTTTATGGAATAAAAGGACCCCTATGTAATGCCCCGCCATGCAACCCTAGAGATAAGTCAACTAAAGAAATAAAAAGATAGATTTAAAAAAAAAAAAAGAAGTAATGATAACAAAATATAACATAGTCTGATACAACTAGTTAACTAACATCTCTAGGGATAACATGACTGCATTGTTAAAATTAAGCAATATTCCACAACATACATAACTCATTCAAATTATGTTTAATTACATGACTACATTACTAATTACTAACATGATCTAACTAACAGCCATGGTTTGTTCTAAATCCATATGCACCAAGTGAATACACACACGCACAATTTGTAATGCCTACCCAAGCAAATAACAATAATGAACCCAACAAAATGAAAAGATAACAATTTATAAAAATTATCTTAGTAAACCTTAATTCAAAATTGAAGTATATCATCATTCATGGAATATGAAATGTAAGATACAAACATTTCAATTAAATTTGTACACATTTACCAATGTTGCTAGATAGTCATCTACTTGCCAAGTGGAAATTTACCTCCTTAGCTCTAGAGTCTTGCATGACTTAGAGATCTCAAACTGCACATCTAAAGAAACATTAGTTCTGCATGATTATTAATTACATAATATCAACTGCATAAAATGACAATCCTAAGGCCCTAAGGGCCGACCTAATGTCTCGGGGCTCATCCATGATGGCCTTGGGCCTACGTACACGTAGCATAGAGACTTCATAGTTTGGGACTCAATTTTACCATCCACAAAATTATTTTTATACCAAAAAGATAATAGACCACCAAATAATTAAATATCCCTGTTAACAAAGTGTGAAGGTTCGTCACACATCTTTATTCCAAATAGATGTCTTCATAACTAGAACTTTTACAATCCAATAAAATAAAGTCCTAAATCAATACATGTTAAGTCGAAAACATATTAAATATAATAATCAAATATTTTTCTTAACAAGTAGGTAGGTACCTTCTGCAACCATAATCATCAAGATCCTTAGTGAGCGACTAGTAAATAGAAAAGTCAACTATGAAAATATAACTATTTTAATTCTAAACAATACTATATCAAAAGAACATGAGTTTTCTTGGCCAAAGGCGAATAATAAGATTTCATTATTCACTCTAATAGACATCATGGCCTATCATATACGTTATAGAAGATTAAATATGATCTATCTCAACATGACTAATAATATACGAATTACAAATTAACTATCAAACAATTACTAGCTCAAAAGATAGTCTCAATTGGCTTGATCCAAAAACCTCTCTTCAAGGATTATCATAAGAGCTCAAAGACTATAAGAAGCCTTGCTTTTCTAAAGATAAATACAAAGCATAGATGAAAGCTAAAGGATAACAATTTTGACAAATATAGAATAAATATCTAGATAAAGAACCATCAATCGTAATGATCACTTAATAAAATCGTATTTAATAATTAACAACTAAGAGTTAAATAAATATAAGATTTAAAAATCACGCTCATAATGATGAAACATCAGATAAAGCTTAACAATACGAATAACAACTTAACTAAGATTATTCTAACTAGGTGGTATGGTCTCTTACTAGTATGTATGCATTCTACTAAGCCAAGACACAAACACATAGGATCTATGACACTATTACTCTTGCAGTGGACTAATTTACCCCGTCAAAGATATCTAAAATTTAATATTCTAGGAAACCTATCAAATAATTAACTATTATAAAATCATAATTTCAACTCTAAGATACATAATTTATGTCTTAATCATATATACAGGATAATTTACATTTTCTAAATATAAAGGAAAAGAAAATAATAAATAAACTCATATTCATTATCACCAAAATAAATTCCTATTTATATAAATGCATATTATTTCTATGAAAATTTCTTGATTAAACCTTCCTATGACGGAAATTAACTTCTTCCCTAATTTACAAGATCAATTCAATTCATAATAAGATGTAATCTTACTAAATAAAAAGATATTTAAGAAGATATGGTTTTAAGGAATATGAATCTAGTTAATATATATATTTTCTAAACATGTTTATAGTTCAAGCTTCTATTTTAGAGGAGCACATCAATTTTGAAAACCACAAGATAGTAAGCATACATAAATTTATTCTTAACTATTTTTAAGTTACCATATCCATTTTCCCATAGCATGACGAAAGCTGGAATAAAAACACATATTAGTAAATTTCCAAAGATAAAACTTCTTCTTTTAAGAAAATAACACAAAAATGAAATCATTGCTAACAAAAGCAATATACTAATCATAATCAGACTATTGAAGCACTAATCTCACTACAATACAGTTACTAAAAAAATCTCATTTACTGAAAGCTATGATTCTATTAAGGGAAAGAATTAACATTTCTAAAATTAAGTTAAGGTGATATGGGAAAAGTTTCAAAAGATCCTCCTAAGGTTTTTAGTTTAAACATTTCTCAACCTCGAATATAGTATCCGTAGATCGTATTCTCATAACTACATATATCAAAGATGACTAAAAACTAGAAATAATAGTAACATTCTTACTAAGACATCAAGAACTACATTGTAGTCTATTATTTTCTACATAACATATTGATAAGGTCTTAGAGCATTATGAATAACTAAAAGTAGAGAGATTTCCTCCAAATGCCAACTAAAAATGATGTAATATTCTCTTAATTTTGTTGGGAATTCCACAAGATTCGGCAAGGAGACAAATCTGTTCTTGCTCAGATTTAGATTTGGCACAACAATAAATGAAATTATATATTTTAGTTACTAGTTTTCTTACCTTATTTATACAGGCAACAACCAGTCATCAAACAGTAATTACCACTATATAAAATATCGAAGGCAAACAAAACCCATTTACCGGTAACTTGCTAGGTTATAAGGCATTACAAATGTATTGTACAGGGAAGGCTATTGTAGTATTCCTCTGCCATCACAACGAATAGATGGCAATTGCATTTTGGGTTTAACAATAATGTGCTCCACTAATTTCTTAAGAATGTGCTACGGTAAACATGCATTTGGAAGTATAGACAAGGCACACAAACCACTTGGCAAAACAACTCAAAGAGATGAAGTCTCATGGAATGTAACACCCACAGGTTATGTACATAATTATTTTCTGTTAAAGTGATTAAATATATAAAATTATAATAGTCTTTATAAGTAACGTTTGGCAGGGGAATAAGCTCCCAAAATACCCATGAATAAATGTGGAGTACTAAATTTTATTTTCATCAAGAATAAATCTTAAAATAGTCCATCATTATTCTATGCGGAAACAAGAAACTGTTACTACCATGAAGTCGATAGTGATTGCCTATGCCCCTCTTGGGTAGAGTTAATGAGGAAAGCATGAATTAGGGGATGTCGCTGCATGATAAAAAGTCGACTGAGGCATAAGAAGCATTTGAGTTGCTTTAATAATTTTGTCAATATCTATTATGCATGGCAATATGAATGTGGTTGTAGACTAGAAAACAATACGCTACAATTAAATTTTGCAAAGTCTATTATGTAGGGTTTAAAGACAATAAGTATGCATCATAAAGACTAAAGATCCTCATCAATGGTGTGAGAACAAAGATGATGATACTTGTAACAATGTTCTATAGAGCGAAGGAGCACAGACGGTTTTAAATAAATGATATCTTGTTTGCAAGTGCACTGGTAATGAGGAGTCATGGACAAGCAATGTGAACCATTTGGCAAAGCACCACAAGGAGTCATGATAGAATTCAACAACACATGGTCTAATTGGTAAAATTCATGTAAACATTCTCAATCATGAATAGTGGTATAGATACATCCAAAATTCCATGCAATCTCTTTGAATCATAGAGCAATCAAACAGGAACCCATCAAAGATTAACTATCTTCACAGATCCATAGAGGAAATCAGATAACCAATCACAAAATTGGCACAATGCACAAGTAATCACAGAGAATGGGATGCAGTACCAATCTAAAAAGAAATACAATGATACAATCATGAATAATTTGTAACGGAAGTCCCATTAAATCAAGATCAAAAGAATGGAATGGTTCTTTCCAAGAGTTTGGCCTCTATTACTAAGGATCACGTAATAACAATAAAAGAATTACATACCTTCCCAAAACTAAATAAATAAAAGAGATAGGAAGCACCAACCCCCGGTAGATTTCTATTCCACGATTCTGTAAAGGAATAGCTAAGTGTCTTGAGGATTCCACATTCTAGATTACCTGCTATTCATTTCCCCTCCTTTTCCTAAACTCTATTCAATCATCTACCTACTACATTCAGACTTCCCAATCTCTCCCTCTTTCGAACCCTCCTTCTCAATAATGTCTAGAGGCATTTTTACAATGACCGTAAGGGTAGTGCCAGCCCCAGAGTATCCCAATCTCCCTGTCTTAAAAATTCTTTATGACATTTTAGGAAAAAAATAAGGAAAATTGAAACTTTCCTCCCCCCCAAAATCTCCTCCAATAACTCTCTTTAACTTAATTTTATTTTAGTATTTTCTAAAAATAGATTTTATGACAACACATAAATGCTACCTATTTTATTTTCCACTCAACACAACATTTAATAATAATAATAATAATATATTTATTTATTGACTTAACTACTAATATAATATATACATATATATATATATATATACATATTCAATAAACTAAATTTACATAAAGGTATTTATATTTATTTAATTATAAAAAATGTCTTTATAACTAATAATATTATTTAATGCCATGATTAACCAAAGCATCAAATAAAAAATCCAAACCAAATAACCAAATGTCAAACATACCTAACACATCCAAAGTGAAAACAGAGGGGCACTACATCCTCCCCCCCTAAAACTTGACTTGCTCTTGGAAGTTACAAATTAGAGTAGAAACATAACACGTTAGTACCAACATCAAAGCTGATTTATCTCATAAAAATAATATACACTAGTTTGCCTATGAAAAGAGGTTTACCTTATATACTCCATTTCAAACATAATCTACTTTTCTAATTTTCAATGTCACAATAGTAACATAATCAAAACTTACATTTTAAAAAAAATGATTCCATAATACATAAACCACCCAAAATTCTTACATGTTAGCGTTGACACCCATCAGTATCTTTCAGGTCAAGAAAACGGTACACTCTTTTTAATCCTAACTGGTAGAAATTCTCATATCATAAACATATAAAGTATTCAATTTTCAAATACATCACCATTGCAATTCCTCTTCCAATTTACTGTTAAACAATCAATAGGTCAGAATGCTACATTTTACAAAATATCAACATATTTATACACATAAAACACACATTTTTTTGTTTAGTATCCATCATTAATAAGCAAGACATTTCACTTACCTCATAATTTATCATTTCATAAGTACTATATTCATGATTTAACATACATTCTTCACATACACACAAATTCACATCACTAGAAATCACATCACAAGGCTAAACAAGGGTCCATCTGGATACTAGAAAGCAACATACTAATCCATGATACATAAGCCATGAGCCAAGAGCCAATATCCATCTCACATAATCCATACCTCACACTCAGTGACTTGTTGGTGTTAGGCCACATTCACAAAGTGAGACCATCCAAACAAGTCATAGTGACCTCTCTCTTGTTGTATAAGGTGGTTAGCCTCCAAGAGATAGTCATCACACATAGGTGGGTAGTGGGTCCTAGCTATTTAACAGCCTCACATATCCCCATCCTCAAGGTTCCTCACGTCTGCTTCCTTGTATACACTCACCAAGTCTGCCTCATACATCCTTGGAGAGGAATCACAATACGACACATGACCGACATAAAAAACAATAAGGATAAACTAGTTTAGCCACCAAAGTCATAAAGAAGGATTTAATAAAAATCTAATTTCAACAATAAGGCAATAAATGCACGCAATTTCAACACTAAATCAAATGTAACCACAAGGGCTACAAGCAAGTGAGATCACAAAGTGTGGCCAAACCATCAAAATCAAATAGAAACAAAGTGTCGGCCTTCACGACCATTAGAAAATTATCAATAACCATAAAGAAAATCCACAATCTTTGAAATTGTACTATACATCACTATGTGACTAGATACTAGCCACCAAACAAGGAAGGAGGGAACAACGTCAGGCTATAGCAGTAGCCATCATGTGGTGCGGAGTAAGCACACCATCCACATGGCTCAGAGTGTACTCCTCGACTACACTCTGCATCACGTCGTCATGTGGCATGGACTAGCCAAGTGGCCCACACACTCCTTGGCTGCCCGCATGGAATGTGCACCTCGGCCACATCTTGCATCATGTCTCAGTGTGGCATGGTCATACGCTAGCCTGAGAAGGCACGTACTGGACATATACCGCATGGCAGTGTGTTTGTGGCTCCACGAAAGTAGGCACGCGCAGAACACACCCCGCATAGTGACACCTCGTGGAAAAGGCACACGCAGGTACTCACCGTAGGCAGAGGTATACATGGCTAGGACATACCCATATGCTAACCGACCCAAACACTGTCGAAAGCAAACATGAGTATCCCTCTACAAGTGTGCAAGGCCCCATTACGCTCTTCACACAAGTAGGCTATAACACAATCTCATAGTGCACCTTCACGTGTCTATGCACGTAGCATCGTGTCCTCGAGCCCAGCTCGCTACCATCAACAACATGACATCATCACCAACACTGTGTCGGAACATCAGTGGGGTGTGGCATCGTACCTATTACATCATGTCGGAACATGTGCAGATACGGAATCTATCTCAACATGGGTAACAAATCACCCTCTACATGCTGTAACTCAAATATACATGGGGCACATGGTCTGACTTGGGTTATCCATGTAGGTCCTAGACCCCGGCCCCAAGTGACAACTCATGTCATCACATAGTTCCAGTTGGGTTGTCCATGTAGGTCCTAGACCTCAGCCCCAAGTGACGACTCATGTCATCACATAGTTCCAGTTGGGTTGTCCATGTAGGTCCTAGACCCCGGCCCCCAACTGACAACTCATGTGGCATGTCATACCTTTCATGAAGACAAGGTAAATGATCCTCCAAGAAATACCATCCAGATGCTTAGAAACTATGGGGATTAGGTTAACACATATGGATCAAGTACCCTGATCCATCATAAGGGGAAGTAGTGAGTACATTTCCTCTGGTTTGGTTGAGCGAGGGACCACTTTGTGTCATCATAAGCGTATGCTAAACACTCCACCCAAGGAACTTTGTGGCTTCTAATACCCCTTTACAGACTGAGGGACTAGAGAACCAAAAGAAGAGAATCTATGAATCTATCTTTTGGCTACTCTTTTATATATATATTTTTAACCACCCAAGGGTTGGCCCTCAATCAGGTAACAAACATACAAACACACGTAATGGTATGGCTAATCCTACACCAAAAATACACACATTCCCCATGGACGGGTACCCAGTATCACCATCCCATGGGCACACAAAGCATGTACAGGGTATTCACAACACAACCAATGCACAGTTACTAGTTTTCCACGTTTACAGGGGAAGATTATATTTTCATACATAATTTCATTACTACCATAAGTACATTTATTTCCATAACCAATGTGATTCCCTTTGCAAAATCATAACATTACTTTCTATCCCCTTCCCTTTTCCAGTTTTCTTCCACTCTACTTTTCTACATATCACACAATGTTGGATCTCAATATCATGATCATCTATCCAATACCTCAATCTAGGTGTTTAGATTAAAGCATGTTATCCAACACAAGAGTTCCTATCACATGCATAAAAAAAATTACTATAACTAAACATAGGCGACAACCTTAACCAAAGATCCCAGTGCTGAAACCTGGCTCTGATACCAAATGTAATGCCCCACCATGCAACCCTAGAGATAAGTCAACTAAAGCAATAAAAAGGTAGATTTTTTTTTTTTAAAATAGATGTAATGATAACAAAATATAACATAGCCTGATACAACTAGTTAACTAACATCTCTAGGGATAACATGATTGCATTATTAAAATTAAGCAATATTCCACAATATACATAACTCATTCAAATTATGTTTAATTACATGACTACATTACTAATTACTAACATGATATAACTAATAGCCATGGTTTGTTCTAAATCCATATGCACCAAGTGAATACACACATGCACAATTTGTAATGCCTACCCAAGCAAATAACAATAATGAACCCAACAAGATGATAAGATAACAATTTACAAAAATTATCTTAGTAAACCTTAATTCAAAACCGAAGTATATCATCATTCATGGAATATGAAATGTAAGATACAAACGTTTCAATTAAATTTGTACACATTTACCAAGGCTGCTAGATAGTCATCTACTTGCCAAGTGGAAAGGTACCTCCTTAGCTCCAGAGTCTTGCATGACTTATAGATCTCAAACTGCACATCTAAAGAAACATTAGTTCTACATGATTATTAATTACACAATCTCAACTGCATAAAATGACAATCCTAAGGCCCTAGGGGCCGACCTAATGTCTTGGGGGCTCATCCATGATGGCCTTGCCTACGTACATGTAGCACAGAGACTTTGTAGTTTGGGACTCAATTTTGCCATCCACAAAATTATTTTTATACCAAAAAGATAATAGACCACCAAATAATTAAATATCCCTATTAACAAAGTGTGAAGGTTCGTCACACATCTTTATTCCAAACAGATGTCTTCATAACTAGAACTTTTACAATCCAATAAAATAAAGTCCTAAATCAATACATGTTAAGTCGAAAACATATTAAATATAATAATCATCTATTTTTCATAACAAGTAGGTAGGTACCTTTTGCAACCATAATCATCAAGATCCTTAGTGAGCGACTAGTAAATAGAAAAGTCAACTATGAAAATATAACTATTTTAATTCTAAACAATACTATATCAAAAGAACATGAGTTTTCATGGCCAAAGGCTAATAATAAGATTTCATTATTCACTCTAATAGACATCATGGCCTATCGTATACATTATAGAAGATTAAATATGATATATCTCAACATGACTATCAATCTACGAATTGCAAATTAACTATCAAATAATTACTAACTCAAAAGATAGTCTCAATTGGCTTGATCCAAAAACCTCTCTTCAAGGATTATCATAAGAGCTCAAAGACTATACGAAGCCTTGCTTTTCTAAAGATAAATACAAAGCATAGATGAAAGCTAAAGGATAACAATTTTGACAAATACAGAATAAATATCTAGATAAAGAACCATCAATAGTAATGATCACTTAATAAAATCATATTTAATAATTAATAACTAAGAGTTAAATAAATCTAAGATTTAAAAATCACGCTCATAATGATGAAACATCAGATCAAGCTTAACTCTACGAATAACAACTTAACTAAGATTATTCTAACTACGTGGTATGGTCTCTTACTAGTATGTATGCATTCTACTAAGCCAAGACACAAACACATAGGATCCATGACACTATTACTCTTGCAGTGGACTAATTTACCCCATCAAAGATATCTAAAATTCAATATTCTAGGAAACCTGTAGTGCCCCTCCGTTCTCTCCTTGGGTGTATGGGTGAACTGGTCAAGGCGCATGAAGGTGAAAGTAAAATAACAGGAATATTCAAGGTAAGGTAAACAATTGATGTTGTACAATATAGATAGATGCTTCATCCATGCGTGGTTTCATATGATAGTTAATGTGTTTTTATTGATAATCTCTATTGTGGCACTAATAATGCAGGTTTTGATATTGTTTTGCATTCCAATGATTAAGATGTCGATCTTACTACAAATGTTATATATTAGAATGGATCCCATGTGACTGATTCTGTTAGATTCATTTGTTATGATGGTACTTCTGACACTTATGATTTCATGCACTTGTATGTTAAGTGTAGATAGATTTGATTTGGTTATGATTATGTGTTGAGCTAATCTAGATTGATATGATGTGGAAGGGACGATGTCGCATCACTCACTTCTGAGTGCCCTGCGATGTTGCGATTCCTTTTTCCACCTAATGCTAGCTTATATGTATCTATACATGCTTGACCGTGACATTTGTTGCAGGATGTAGGTACCAGGCATCGACTCCACCTAAATTAATAGGTCTGAGTGTGCCTTGAACCCAATGGATTATGTTGTGTTGGAGATAACTTAAGGTCCCACATCCCAAGTCATTATCCTCAGTCAGGATGCATGACATGTCTAGTCAAACTGTCAGTTATGTTAGTATGTCGGTCTTGCAATTGATCTATATTTGATGGAGCTTGTTGGCTAAGTGTATTTTGGCCTAATTTGAGAACATGTTTGATTTGGTTTTTGACGGTTGTCCCGCTCAGTGGGCTAGGTTGTATGCCCAGATTTTGTTAGATAGTCATACTATTATTTGATCCACTATGATATTTAATAGGGTTACATCATATTATCATTATTATTATTAATATTTAATAAGATTTAAAATGGTAATTGATAATTACCTAGTTCAAGATACTTAAAGGAAGCAAGTATGGCAGTCAAAACAATTAAAATTCACCACTCCTACAAAATTCAATGTTGCGGTGCACCTGGTCAACCATAGGATTGACATTAGCAGTAGCTTGCTTCTCCTGATCTTCCTTGGGATTTGTATTGGGGACTTGAAGAAGTGAAATTGCCCAAATGATGAGTAACTTGGTCTCCAATTACTTATGCATATTTAATTGAGAAAAGAGACTGATGCCATACTGGTCAATGTGGTTAACCCTAAATTAGTTAAGATAATGCAGACTAGTCAACTTAAGCAGATTGGCCAAGATAAAATTAAGAAGTTTTTAATCGTAGTTTGACTGGGTTTGAAATGCCCATTTCATCAAAAATAAAATGGTGGAACTAGGGTCAATTGTCATGTTACAAATGGGTGCATGATGTCAGACGATGTCATTTTGTCTCCCTTTGCGTTTTCTCCTGGATATCCTTTGTGATCTCTATATTGAGGCCTATCTCTATTTGCTTAACAATGAAATTAATATTTCCATTGTGAAGTTGATATTTAGTTTGGGTTATAACATGAGCACCTATTGACATCACTCTTTCAAAATGAAAACATTTACTAACATTTCTAATGGTTTTTGAGCATTAATTACAACAATTTATTCTTTGTAAAACTTCAGATTTTGGAAACTTATAAATTACCTTATTTGTGATAATCCAAATGCTGAGATATCCAACATATCTTATGCTCAATTGGTTTATATTTTGATAAAATAAAATATATAAGCTAATTCATGTTATGATTGTAAGACTATAAAAATTAAGGCACTCGATGAGTGACACCTCTTGTAGGCCCTCTGCCGAACAGGCCACGTGCCTCATCACTGTTACCCCAAAATGCATGCAAAGACAACTTTGGGAAGAGAGGGGTTTGGGGATGAGTGTGGAGTAGCAGATGCAGATTTAGTTCAAGGGGGTGTGCTACAGCTGAGGAGGAACCCTAAATGGCAGAAGCCCCTTGTCAAGCTGCTGGCACAGATTCATTACTTGCTGTGTGATTTGAGTGGGACGTTGGTCTGGATCTGCTTAGAAGGTCTAGGGCAAAAGGTTTGAAGGTCTTAGGATGTGGTGTCACCGGCCTCGATGCCCAGGTTTTGCTTAGGATGATGCTCAAGGAACATGGAGGCTCTTCACCAGTAGTTGGTGAGTAGGGTATCAATCAACCAAGGAAAGAGCACTTTTAATCTCCATTAGGTACGCATGTACATGCCTTGCCCTGATCTAGATGTCTTCTTTCATTTTAATTGACCCTCAAGTCGGGACTCATGACTCACCATGGATTTGTAGCCATGACTTGTGTTCTAAGAACAAATTAATTGTTTTGCATGTCCTTTGAAGAGATGTTTGTTTATTGAGATTTTTTTTTTATAGATAGTCTACGTTCTTGGGTTGTGGTTTCTGGTTAACTCCCTCCATGTGCTATTGAGGTTTTCTTAACATGTTTTAGTTATTCTATTGTGTGCATATCCTATAGTCACTGCATTTCACAGGACCACAACTCTTCAGGGGAGAATATTGGAAGTGTTATGTCTTGGCTTCCTTCTATTTGTTGCTCCATTTAAAAGTTTCTTTCATAATCCCTATTGGTGCACATTCTACCATCATGTCATATCTAGCAAATCAATAAACCCTTGCTTTCCCAGCATCTCTAATTTTTGTGATCACCATGTCGAATGGGATGGAAATCCAGTCATTATATGGGAAATTGTTGAGAGTCGAGATTGTTTCTCAGGGATGTCAATCTGTTAAGTAACAATTGATCTGTCTTGGTTCTCTTCTTTTAGTTTGAGAGCTATCCCCCCACATTCTTGTGTTTAAAAATATAAAAGCTGGTTCAGCCGATAGGCTTTTATAGGTGAACAATATAGAGCTCAGAAGATTGCCGCAAACCTTGGAAAAATAAAACTTCACCATCTAATATTAAATTCCCTGTCTTTTAAGCCTTGATTTCTTTCTCCAACTTGCCCCGTCAGAGGTATTTCTTCATCAGTTTTCATGTTCCCTTGTTTTTCTAAGCTTTTGTTCCTACTTCATATAGTTCTTCCTATTCTTGTTCAATGATATACCACTCATAAACTTCATTTTATAAGGTTTGTTGTCATAATAGCTCAGTGTGAATTCATTCTGCTTCAGGGGCAATAAATACTATGGAATCTCCCTCAAAAATTTTCTCCAACTGTCAGATTGTAGAAACTCCTCTACCTACCTGGTTAACTGCAATATCCCCATCAAAACAAATAATGCAGAGTGTAAAAAAACAAATCAACTTGCTGCTATCCTCTTGCAGATGCCTCATTGTGGCAAGTTGGTGATAGCATTTCTAATTTTTCAAGGTTTCATCGCAATGATTTTAGCAGTTGGATTTTGTCTAGCCCTTCTGCTCACACTGTAAATGCAGAGTATGGACTGAAAATGGAGTGGGTTGTGATCGATAGTAGCTCAAACGTTAGCTACTCCCCTAATGCATAATGTTCCAATGTGTCGCACAATGTTGATATGGCCTCTTTCATGGTGCACTAGAAATATTATCCTTTTGACTATATCCTTTGTTGTAGGGCTTCAATTAGTTGTATAATGATTGGCATTAGGGTTTTATTTGTTTACACATTGTAGGATCCATGGTGAGCTGCGCTGGGCTTAAACAACACACACTAAACTTTGACTTGCTATGCTTGTGCAATGCAGCACCACTATTTCACATTTTTCATCATCGACGATTTGAAAACAAAACCACAAAGAAATTCACATGTCTAGATGAGAAATCTAGACGTCTTCCCAATGAGGATCACTTAAACAAAAGCTTCAAACATCATTCCAGATGTCACCCCAATGCATCCTACAAACTGCTAATACTGTTGTATGCCAAAAAACATCTGTTGTACAATTTTACCCAACTAAGTATCTGCACAATCACATAAGAGCATTTCTAGCATTATTTTACAACCTTGAGCATTTTCATCAAGAAGATCGTTAATGAAGGTGTTTGTGAGACCTAAGAGTGGGTGTAGAAGACTGATAAGACCATATTCTTGCACTGGTACACTACACAAACAACATTAGATATATGATCCATTGATATAACTACACTTGGATTTCTTGGTACTCTAATTTTAGTTCTTGCTGCTCTAAAATCTATAGCTAACTTTTTAAATTTTAGGCTGACTTAAATTTGCTATGGTATAAAGCAATTGAAGTTTATGACTTTACTATAATTATGCCGGACATGATGTTTATATTAGAAGACTCAAACCTAAGAGGATTGACCTAGCCGAGGTGTTATCATGTTATAGCACGTTGAAGCAGAAAGACCAAAAAATATTGACCTGGCTGAGATAATCTCAGATTATAATTTTTTCCAAACAGGATTTACCTATTAGATGACTCAGATTCAAGAGGTCTACCCAAAGATAATATTATAACATGTCAAAGAGAACTGACCTGCCAAAAGACCCAAATTGAGATTTGAACTGCCTCAAATAACTCAAAGTGAAAACTAAGCAAATGTTTGTTTTAAAAGATATTCAAGCATGATCAACTCGTTGAAAATCCAAATTACTGAACCCCGGTTCTTGTGGCAAGATGACTGTGAATATCAAGGGATGCCTGATTACAAATGGATTTGGAGATCATACCCCATAGTGCCTACCAATCCTTGCAGGTCTAAGGTTAGACCTCATTCTAATATTCTATCACTCCTTCACTAATACACTTATGCTTATATTGACTATCTGTGTGTCTGTGAGTTACATTGATAGGAGTTATGTATCTCAGAACTGTATTGTTTTTTTTCTTTTTTTCTACATGTTTTAGAAACCAATCTAATTTTTTGTTTAACTCCATTATATGATCTTGAGACTCTAGAGGTAAGGATATAGATTGTATTGTAGGCATTGGTATATTATTATTATTATTATTAGATCAAAATGTAACGGATGAATAGTTAAATGTCCCAACAAATTAGAAAATTTCATAAAAGTGTTAATAGTTATTGTCAATGTTAATTGTAATGCTTTGGGATAGAATGGTAAGTTAAATTACTAGGGTAAAGAGAGTTAAAAAAAATATACTATATCTTGTATTTGACTGTCGTTAAAAGACAACTTTAAATGAAGTTTTAAGGATAATTTATTAGGTTATTTAGATTGAATTAACGAAATTGACTTAAAAGATCAAACGATTTATTGATCTTTGTATATATATATATATATATATATATAAAGAAAGATATAGGATTAAGAAATGAAACGATATAGATAGTATCGATTTATTTGTTAATGTGAATAGATGAAAGATGATATGGTGATATATTTAATGTTGACTTTTTTTGTAATTTAGTTGGAAAGGATTTAATTTACGATTTGTTATAATGGTTTTGTTAAGTTAAAATTTGATAAGAAGGATTGAGATTAGGGTAAAACATTGTATTTGGTTATGCTTTAAATAATTGGAATCTTGTAGATGATTCTTGTGTAAGATGTATCATTGGTTGCAATGGGCTTGAGTGTAGGTCGTAAAGGTTTGTGTTCCAGAGGCATAGGATAATAAGATTTGATATATTGTGTTGATGTTGTAAGAACATGATGTCTCCTATATGAGAACTTTAGTTATCATAAATAAGGTAGGATGTAGGGTTTGGATCTTGAGGCTCTTAGCGAGCATCGCATCTTAGTTTAAAAGTGATATGCTTATCATGTTATTGAATTAAGAATAGAATCACTTGTGATGTCTTTTAGATAGTTTAGTTCTAAGCGTTGCTCGTCAAGGGTCTTGTTGAGTAATGGTTATTGTTAACTTCTCCTAGTAGTGAATTAAATATTGAGTATAAGTGCTAACTCTTTGTTATAAGTGTTTTGGACCTTGATGAGTTGTTGTTTGCATTCATAATGAAGTCCACATTCATGGATCCCATTTGATATAATAAATTATGTTGTTGTTTATATCGTCTTGTTGCAAGGAATAATAGAATAATTGAAGTGAATGTTGTATTGATTCATGGGCATCTTATCAGTATGGTACTATTTTGAAGACCCATGGTTAGTATGTCATATTATATATTACACTTAGGGTATGTTTATTGGATTGGTCTAATTGAAGGAGTTGTGCATTTAAGAGTAAATGTTAATGTGGGATTGTGGTGTTTCAGTGGTGTCTAGTGAAAGTTTATTCCAGAGGCTAGTAGGGGTAGTTGTGGGTTTGATCCTTGTATTATTGCATTCTGGTTAAAGGATGAGCATGTTTTGGTTTTATGTGATGTTGACTTCTCTCTGCTTATGGTTTATATGATTTTAACGACTGTGTAAGAGGGACAATGCCTTGCTCAGTATATCCAGTCCTGTTGTTATGTCTTGAATCCATGTTGTTGAGCTTTTCTTGAAGGTTGTGGTTCCCTATTGTGTTGAGCTTGTTTTAAAATTCTATGTTGGTCTGTGTAAAGGAATTATTTTGGGAGCAAGAGGACCCATGCCTTGCTCTGGATTACACTTTGTTATGGTTAAAATTTTGGGAGCAAGAGGACCCATGCCTTGCTCTAGACTACACCTTGTTATGGTTGAAATGTTGGGGCAAGAGGACCCATGCCTTGCTCTGGTGATATATTACATTGTGATTGGTTGCAAGATGGTGGATGTCTTGCATTGTTATGTATATTTGATGTTATGTTTGATGGATAGGGTTTCCTAGGTGCAGATAGGGGAGTGGCTTCCAATGTGGGGCCGGTGCCCAAAGTGGCTACCAGGGTAACCCATTGGGAGTTGGTAATCAAGTGATAACCTAATAATTAATCTAGGGGTTGGGTAGTTCTCACACTAACAAGATAATTGGATGCCTCACTCATGCCTGTAGTGCTCATTCAGACTAAGGATGAGATGAGAAGGTCGTGCTTGGCAAAATCAACTTCCTTGTCCTCATGAAAGGAATGTTGATTCTGCATGTGTCACCCTATGGGGCCGGTGCCTAGAGAGAGGCTGCTAGGGTAACCATAGATTGGGGCCGGCTTCTAGTGTTAGATAGCCTGGGTAACCCATGTTAGGACCATGCGATGACACTCTCCCTACTGTAGCCTAGCACTCCCTAGTTGTACTCTCTCCCCTTTTGTTAAGTGTTCACCTCTGGAAGTGATGTTGAGTTGTTTATGACATTGCCTTGTGTTGTTGGGGTTATATGTTATGTAATGCCCCTCACGTTTTGGCTTGTGTTAGATGTTATTTCTATTATTGCTTTCTGTTAGTTCTGGAACAGTTGATAGTTTTATATTGCATAATTACAGTTTCGAGACATTGGACTAGTATGTATTGGTTTATGTTCTCCTTAATCTTGATGGACTATGTTCGATGGATGTATTGAGACATGTGTTATAAGTTTTGATGACATTGTGATTACTTCAGTTATGATGAGATGGATATGCCAAGTGATGGTTAGAAAATATCATGTTTATGCTTCTGATTATAGTCTTGTTTTGGAGCGGGGACGGTGTAGTACTGCTTAGATTGGGTACCCTACTACGCCACGATTCTCTGTCTCGGTGTGTGTGATATATATACATTTACAGTTGATTATATATAACCCATTAGTTTTCACGCAGGTTGCAGGTACCGGGCCTCGACTCCACCTGATTTAGCAGATCTGAGCGGGCTCTACACCATGGATATTGTGACGGAGATAACATGAGGTATTATACTGCTAGGACAATTCCAGTCCCTATCATAGTCTTGTGTTTTTGTTGTCATCTTGTGTCCTGGTTGTAGTCTTGTGCACGATGCGACGTTGTTCCTTAGTTTCTATTGTTGGTCGTCGCATGTAGTGGAGTGTTGTTGAAGTTGTTTATACTTGTCTATGTGTCCTTTGTATTTTTATGACCTTATAGTATTTGGTATAGTCATAAAAAATTGGAATATTGTTTATGTAAAGCCTTTTATTGGCATAATCAGTTATTGTAAGGTCTTAATGTCTATGATTCTTAAGTTGTTGTTGAAGAGGTAATTAGTATATATTTGACTTATTATTTATTTTTTTGGGTGAATAATTTAAGGTTGATAGTTGCCGGATATAATTAGAGATTTGAGAATCTCTATGTTCGGAAAAATTTCAAATTTTCCTTATGGAGTGGGATTGTGCAGTTATTTGGGAGTTATTGGAATTAATGGCTATTGCCTATTTTTGGTCTCTAGAAGTTTGGCATGAAGGGGGTTTTTATGTCTATATTTTTGGGGGTTGTGTGTGGATTTGTTCGAGGAGAGGAAGCAGGTTACAGAGGAATTCTTTGTGAAGAAAGAGAAGAAGTTTCTGAGAAAAGATTGAGTTCTGGAGCGTTTTGGTATGGGTATGTCTTATAAACTTCTACATTCCCTGTCTTTGATTTCTTCGTAGTATTAGAGTTCTTGTTGAATTCTTTAGATGGAGCCTCGGCATAGAATTGACCTATTTGTCATCCTTTCCTCCTTTGTGAAATTCTTGCTTTTGTGTGGTTGTTCTGTGATTTGTGTTTGTGAATTAAATGGAACCTTTTCCCATTTGCGTTGACTTTGTCCTTGAGTGTTATCACTTCCTGTATCATGTTTGTAACCCTCTGCAGCAGGCCACATTAGAATTGTAAGGAGCATGCAACTTCCATGATGGGGCATTACATGCCCTAAACCACTTCACCTATGGAGATGTCTCCTCCTAGCGTAGTCTGAAACTCGTGGAGCTTATATGAGTAGTTTTGCTGAACTACTTTTGATCAGGGTCTACCGAAAAGATTTGTGCATATTGTTATCCTTTTTGCATGCCTGCTTAGCTGAGGTCATACCTCGAGTCATCCACTAGTGTCAACTGGTCATCTTGAGCGCACTGGGCGATCTGCAAGCAACGACGCCAATTACAATGTCCTAGTTTAAATACCTCAGTGAGGCATCCTGAGTTCAAACAATAATGTCTGGTGCAAACCAACTTACCACCCCTCCCATCAGTTTCCTTGAGCACTGTATACAAGTTTCCTCACTAGGTCTCTCACACAACTATTGTCTTGCCTGAGTGTGAGCATCTGCAGCAACCTTAGTGTTGATTTCTTTTGATCCTCAGAACTGCACCGATTGACGTTCCTCCAAGCAAGAAGTTCACCTCTAAAACTAACAGTAGTAAGTGAGAAACTCCTTAAAGCATTTTTTTTTCCTTGGTCCATTAAGCTACCAAAACTTGCGTTACTTGCTGTTAGAAAGCTAAGAAATGGAAATAGCAAGTTATATTCATTAATCGATAGGAACTAAATCGGTCTGAAACAGCATAGCAGTGATCTTGGTCCTGTTGTTAGAAATTCCCATGCAATCAAAGTCGTCCTCCTTGAGCCTTGATGGCAATCTGGCTTCCCTCTATATGTCTTTGAAACCTCTGGTTGCTGCACGTAATATCTCTGGCAGCAATTCTTTCAGCCTAACCGCTCCTTGAAACTTTAAACCCCTCTAAGCCGATCCTTAGGGTGAGTTTTCTCTGGTAGGAGCTATGTTTTATTAGACTTGCATTGATGGTGTGCCTTTAGAAGGATTCCTCTTTCTTTTCTGCGTGCCATCCAGGAGCAAATAATGTATCAGTTGTATTTCATTCTTGATCGACTTGCTTAGGTGGGGTGGGAAATGTAGTTAGTTATGCATTAGTGCTTTCCCTTATGTTTAGAAAGAGTTTAGGTTTGAAATAGAAGGTTTCCTTTATCTGTTGTGAGATAAAATTTGATGGTATAGGAATTGATGCCGACTTAAACTTGCCTTTTTGAGCATAAATTGTAATTTTAGAAATGACCGCATCCTTTATAAAAAGAGAATTACGACTTATACAATTTTATGATTAGTAATCAAAAATATTTCTTGATCTTTATTTTATAATTAAAGTTTGGCAAGGGATATCTAAATTATCTTCTTTTTAATCTATTTGCTCATATTTATCCAGCAATTAAAATGTAATAAGGTTATTGGTAGGACAATAAAAATTCTTCATTATGTTATTGTCTATCATAATATTGGGAATTTAACTAATTTAGATATTTAATTTTTATTTTTATTTTCATTTTGAGGATTAAGCAATCCTCTATTTGTTATTTTTAGGATTTCTTTTCAACTAGTTATTTTCTCTCAATGCCATCTTATAATTAAAGGGGTCAATAGTGCTTTGCTAGGTTTTGTATGATTCCTAGTGCCTTTTTCTCTGAGATAAATCTTTAGTGAATCGTTGTTTGGATAAGAAACAAAGGAAAATTATCATTCCTTGAAATTTTAGTATGAGGAACTTGTTGTTGTTATAGCTGTGTAAAGGATTTGGTTAAGTGGTAATATGGTTGTTTCTATTGCACAAAAGTGCAAACTTTTGGGGTAGAGAATGTGTCAATGTATCTATCTATTGATGTTGTGATTTCTTTTATGCAAACCATGGCGTGAAGCCTTCCTTGAGTCTAAAGTTGATTATTTTGTTATCTTATATTAAGAATGTTTGGATGTTAATTACCTCCTTGTCAATTTTTTTAAGGTGCCATGGTCCTAGAAAACCTAGTCTTCGTAACATGGTAAAGTGTCCTGTCACCGACTCTAGAGGTTTAACCTTTTGTCCTCACCCTTGGTACTTGGGTCTTTTTGTCACTTGAAGTTTGTTTGAGTTGAGAAGGGAATGAGAATTGTAGCATTATGGCCAAGTGAATGGCACTTGTCATGAAATAGAATCTCTTTTTGTAACCTTTATCCTTGCATGTTGTGGATTGTCTGGTTGGTCAGAGTACACTAAGGGAGTGGCTTCCATGGTGGGGCCGGCGCCTAGTGAGAGGTCGCCTGGGTAACCCCATGGAAGTTGTAAGCAAGTGGAAATCTAATAATGAATTTAGGAGGGTTGGGTAGTATTACACTTAACAAGATAAGTAATGTGACCTCACCCACACCTTGAGTGCTTTCATAGGCTAAGGGAGGGATGAGAAGGCCTGGTTGGCAAGGTCGACCTCCTTGTCTTCATGAGAGGACATGTCGGCTCTGCATGTGTCACCTTATGGGGCCAGCACCTAGAGAGAGGCTACCAAGGTAACCATAGATGGGGGTCAGCTTCTGGTGAGAGATAGCTTGGGTAACCCATGCTAGGGCCATGCGATGACACTCTCCTTACGCGGTTCAGTTACTTTCTCTTCATCCTTGTTGGTACCTCTGGAGTGTGGTCTTGTCTTCATGATTGATCTAGTCTGATGTTTTGATTTGTCTGGTTGAGTACTGTCGGTTCTGTGTAGTCCTCTCATCATGTTTGTCTTCTTGGAGTCTGGTGTCAGTATTGTGTTCTTGGTTGTAACCTTGTCCTAGTGGTACACCTCATTGTTATCTCCTAGCTCGGTGGGGTGGACCTCAGGGTTCCACATGGTTGGGAGGTAGAGCTATCCATTGGTGTTCTTGGAGATTCAGATTGAGCCTTGTGCGGAGATGTTCCAGTTTCAGATGGCTTTCATTCTTCAGCAGTGTTGTATACCTTTTTGTGTACTCCTTTGTAAATCAACGAGGTCGATCTTGCAATCTTGTACTCTTGCAATCTTGTATTCTTGTAACCTTGTATTCTTGTAATCATGTAATTTGGAACTGAGACTATGTAATCAAATTATATTGTTGTTGTAAAAATCTATTGGGTTAGTTATCTCTACAGATTGATGGTTATCACTCTTATGGTTTTACTTAATTTCCTAATGCAGTTATGTTGCCCTAGAGTGGTTAGAAGTGTACTTTTCCTTTTTATGTGTTTTATTATATCTTTGGATCCTGTTTTGTACTTGATTGCTTTTAAAAAAAAATAGTTCTATTTTCTGCTCTGGTTAAACTAACACTCTAGGGTTGCATGACGGGGCATTACATGTTATCTTTGTTCTTATTGTCCTCTGTCTACTTGACTATCTGCTGTAGTGGGACCTTATGTTATCTCCTAGCTCGAGGGGTGGACCTCAGGGTTCCACATGGTCGGGTGGAAGAGCTTTTATCCATTGGTATTTTCCCTTGCCATTGTTCGTGAGAGGGGGTTATATCTTGTGAATCAGGCATCAGATCTTGTACCAGTTATGAAGGCAGTGATCTATATTCATGTACTAGTCTTGTGTACCAGTTGATTCAAAATGTATGTATTCAAAAGGTGATAATGTAATAATGTAATGTTGTACTCATATGTGAGGAGAAATTGTAACTGTGAACTAGATCCTAATGATTACTTATCTGATGTTGTGATATGGAGATGTAAATGTTTATTGATATAATGCAATAGGTTCATAATGATCTGCTGGTGTTAGTTAATAATGTATGTTAAATTATGTTGATTAATTTGTCAAGTAATGCACCCATGGAACCTTAGAAGACAAGTTGATAGTTTAATGATGTGCATTGGTTGTTAAACATTACCTTGTGATCTTATACAAAAAAAAAATTCCGCTTTGCATAGCATAAATGTGTTGTTTTCTAAGGTGTCTATGATGGGGCGTTACAAAACCTATCAAATAATTAACTATTATAAAATCATAATTTCAACTCTAAGATACATAATTTATGTCTTAATCATATATACATGATAATTTGCATTTTCTAAATATAAAGGAAAAGAAAATAATAAATAAACTATATTCATTATCACCAAAATAAATTCTTATTTATATAAATGCATATTCTTTCTATGAAAATTTCTTGATTAAACCTTCTTATGAAGGAAATTAACTTCTTCCCTAATTTACAAGACCAATTCAATTCATAATAAGATATAATCTTACTAAATAAAAAAATATTTAAGAAGATACAGTTTTAAGGAATATGAATCTAGTTAATATATATATTTTCTAAACATGTTTATTGTTCAAGCTTCTATTTTAGAGGAGCACATCAATTTTGAAAACCACAAGATAGTAAGCATACATAAATTTATTCTTAACTATTTTTAAGTTACCATATCCATTTTCCCATAGCATTACGAAAGATGGAATAAAAACATATATTAGTAAATTTCCAGAGATAAAACTTCTTCTTTTAAGAAAATAACACAAAAAATAAATCACTGCTAACAAAAGCAATATACTAATCATAATTAGACTATTGAGGCACTAATCTCACTACAATACAGTTACTAAAAAAATCTCATTTACTGAAAGCTATGATTCTATTAAGGGAAAGAATTAACATTTCTAAAATTAAGTTAAGGTGATATGGGAAAAGTTTCAAAAGATCCTCCTAAGGTTTTTAGTTTAAACATTTCTCAACCTCGAATATAGTATCCGTAGATCGTATTCTCATAACTACATATATCAAAGATGACTAAAAACTAGAAATAATAGTAAAGTTCATTACTAAGACATCAAGAATTACATTGTAGTCTATTATTTTCTACATAATAGATTGATAAGGTCTTAGAGCATTATGAATAACTAAAAGTAGAGAGACTTCCTCCAAATGCCAACTAAAAATGATGTAATATTCTCTTAATTTTGTTGGGAATTCCACAAGATTTGACAAGGAGACAAATCCATTCTTGCTCAGATTTAGATCTGGCACAACAATAAATGAAATTATATATTTTAGTTACTAGTTTTCTTACCTTATTTATACAGGCAACAACCAGTCATCAAATAGTAATTACCACTATATAAAATATCGAAGACAAACAAAACCCATTTACCGGTAACTTGCTAGGTTTTAAGGCATTACAAATGTATTGTACAGGGAAGGTTATTGTAGTATTCCTCTGCCATCACAACGAATAGATGACAATTGCATTTTGGGTTTAACGATAATGTGCTCCACTAATTTATTAAGAATGTGCCATAGTAAACATGTATTTGGAAGTATAGACAAGGCACGCAAACCACTTGACAAAACACCTCAAAGAGATGAAGTCTCATGGAATGTAACAGCCACAGGTTATGCACATAATGTTTTGTTGTTAAAGTGATTAAATATGTAAAATTATAATATTCTTTATAAGTAACATTTGGCAGGGGAACAAGCTCCCAAAATACCCATGAATAAACGTGGAGTACTAAATTTTATTTTCATCAGGAATAAAGCTTAAAACAGTTCATCATTATTCTATGCGGAAACAAGAAACTGTTACTACCATGAAGTCAATAGTGATTGCCTATGCTCCTCTTGGGTAGAGTTAATGAGGAGAGCATGAATTAGGGGATATCACTGCATGATAAAAAGTTGACTGAGGCGTAAGGAGTGTTTGAGTTGCTTTAATAATTTTGTCAATATCTATTATGCATGGCACTATGAATGTGGTTGTAGACTAGAAAACAATACGCTACAATTAAATTTTGCAAAGTCTATTATGCAGGGTTTAAAGACAATAAGTATGCATCATAAAGACTAAAGATCCTCATCAATGGTGCGAGAACAAAGATGATGATACTTCTAACAATGTTCTATAGAGCAAAGGAGCACAGATGGTTTTAAATAAATGATATCTTGTTTGCAAGTGCACTGGTAATGAGGAGTCATGGACAAGACATGTGAACCATTTGGCAAAGCACCACAAGGAGTCATGATAGAATTCAACAACATGCGGTCTGATTGACAAATTTCATGTAAACATTCTCAATCATGAATAGTGGTATAGATACATCCAAAATTACATGCAATCTCTTTGAATCATAGAGCAATCAAATAGGAACCCATCAAAGATTAACTATCTTCACAGATCCATAGAGGAAATCAGATAACCAATCACAAAATTGGCACAATGCACAAGCAATTACAGAGAATGGGATGCAGTACCACTCTAAAAAGAAATACAATTATACAATCATGAATAATTTGTAACAGAAGTCCCATTAAATCAAGATCAAAAGAATGGAATGGTTCTTTCCAAGAGTTTGGCCTCTATTACTAAGAATCACATAATAACAATAAAAGAATTACATACCTTCCCAAAACTAAATAAATAAAAGATATAGGAAGCACCAACCGCCGGTAGATTTCTGTTCCACGATTCTGTAAAGGAATAGCTAAGCATCTTGAGGATTCCACATTCCAGATTACCTGCTATTCATTTCCCCTCCTTTTCCTAAACTCTATTCAATCATCTACCTACTGCATTCAGACTTCCCAGTCTCTCCCTCTTTCGAACCCTCCTTCTCAATAATGTCTAGAGGCATTTTTACAATGACCGTAAGGGTAGTGCCAGCCCCAGAGTATCCTGATCTCCCTGTCTTAAAAAATCTTTATGACATTTTAGGAAAAGAATAAGGAAAACTAAAACTTTCCTCCCCCTCAAAATCTCCTCCAATAACTCCCACTAACTTAATTTTATTTTAGTATTTGCTAAAAATAGATTTTATGACAACACATAAATGCTACCTATTTTATTTGCCACTCAACACAACATTTAATAATAATAATAATATATTTATTTATTAACTTAACTACTAATATAATATATATACATATTCAATAAACTAAATTTACATAAAGGCATTTATATTTATTTAATTATCAAAAATGTCTCTATAACTAATAATATTATTTAACGCCATGATTAACCAAAGCATGAAATAAACAATCCAAACCAAATAACCAAATGTCAAACATGCCTAACACATCCAAAGTGAAAACAGAGGGGCACTACACCCTAACCCATAGACCTACCACCTAGGAAACTTTTTATACAATTAAAACCACATAAAGACTTCATTAAACATACAATAAGTAATCACATTTAAAAAAGTGACTTAAGGGTCTAATAAAACAACCTCCCACACATGCACTACCCTTACAAAATAGGGTTAAAACACATTCACAAGAATGACATAAGGGAAATATCTATGTGACCCCTTCAACATTGGCCATTTTTTTTTTACCTGTATACTCGACCAAAAGTGTTAGTACTTCTCATAATTAATAGTAATTGAAACAAATGGCATATAAAAAATAACCTTCTAAGAATGATAATCAAATAGAGGATTAAATCTACACAAGTATAATTTAACTCTCCCTACTTGCATAATATCTCTTAGATTCAAGCAATGATTGATCATACTATTTAATATCAAAATATTACCACTTATCAATAATCTAATTAACATGCAAGAAATACTACTATAAACAAATATTTAATATCAATCATTACCTTTATATTCACACTTACTCACACTCATAATATAAAATCACCTAACATGATGCAATCTAATTGATATACATAATAATATTACCAACAATGAAAATCTAGATAATTGCATACTTACGTAGATAAGGAATATAACTCATCTGGCTATCACATGAAATCACAACAACCACTAGTTAGTTAACAATCAAAGTATAAGCAACTTGATGTATAGGAACAATAATCACTAATGTATATCGTTTAACATAAAATATCATAAAATATAGGACATAAACCATTGATGACTAGCAGGATCAATAAGGCCACAAGGGACGAGGTCTTACACACATAGAGAAACAACATCTCCCAATAGCTCACACAAAGCAATAATAACAGCTCACACAGAGCAATAATAACAGCTCACATAGAGCAACATTGTTAGCTGACACAGAGCAACAACAATGGCTCACATAGAGCAAATAATAATGGCTTACACCTGGAGAAACAACAATGGCTCACACAGAGCAAATAATTATAACTCACACAGATAAACAATAATGGCTCAAACAGAGCAAATAATTCTGGCTCACACATAGCAACAACAATGACGCACACATAGCAAATAAAATTTTAACATTTCCAATCAATAATCAAACAATAATCTGACAATAAAAATAGAATTATCAACAGATTTCATACCTCCATTGTCAAGGTTAGGATCCACCCCTACAACTTTTAGCCATTTTTCTCAAAATCCTTCCAAGAATTCTGTTACAAAAGTTTACAACACTTTCTTTTTCCAAGAGCATGCTTAATAACTCACTTTCTAACTTTTCTCAACTTCTTCATATTTAATTTAATCAAGAAACTATTTATCTTCTCATAACCCCTTTACATAAAGAAATAATAAAACAAGTAATTGTCTAATCATTTGATAATTAAACTTATTGTTTTCTTCCAAAAAAATAATTAATCATCCATTAAATACATAAACATTTATTTCTCATAGTCAAAACATCATGAATCAAAACTAACTCACAAATACACACCAAAATATAATATCAAATAATTATCTAAAATAATAATAGCTAGACCCCACATTCTCCCCCTCTAGAATCAGGCTTAATCCTGGAGGCTACCAAAAAGATAAGGTAATAAAGATTTCATCTTGGCTGTACTATTATACCTATTGAATGTTCATCACACAATTCCAAAATCAAGTTGACAAGATATAGAATCTATAGTGCCAAAACTTATCTAATTCTCAAGTCTCCAATGTACAATCTAAGTCCCAAGAAGATTTTCTCACAATTTAAATAAGATAAGCTCAGGTCCTTAGACTAAAACTAGTTAGCTCAAGAAAGGAACTTTTGGCAATTATTTCAACACCCTAGTTCTCACACTAAGTTCAATCTCAAACAACTAATCATGCAAAAGATAAGGAACAATTTCTATTTTGTTTAACAATGTAAGCCACAAAATAAATAATTGCAATAATAATAATTTCCATAATCAACTTACAAAGAATAATATTCTTGTTGTAAAATAAAAACAACTTCAAGTAATTAAATAATACAATAAATAACAAGGAGAACAACATTATATCATCATTTTACATGTAAACGTGACTCTAATCAAATATGAAATTCCTAGAATTATGCAGATAAAATAATACTAATTCAAAATAATAATTAATAAATAGTTCTTTAAAATCTTATAAAATAAATACTACTTTAATTTCTCAAAATAAATACCACTTTAAGTTCTCATAAAGTAAATATGATTTTAAATTCCCTTTATTTAAATAATATACATTTATATAAGTACATACTAAAGGGAAATATTCTTAAATCACATACTTTAAAAAATGTCTTTCCTAGAAATCATGAATTCACATTGTTCTAAAAAAATTCATTAGATATAAGATCATTAGATAAGAGATATTAAAAAATTACTATCTAGTCTACTTAACTTCCTATATATATTTATTTAGAAACTTTCCTAACGTGAAAGTGTTTAGAAGGAATTTTACTATCATAGCAAGAAGCGAAGTTTTAAACCAACATTTAATTTATAAAAATATAGCAAGCTCCAATGCTGCAACTTAATAAAGTTAGTATTTTACTATTTCTTCATAAAACAAAACAAAGCATTCTAATTTTTCAACAAAAATAATACGTATGCTTATAATACATTCATATTATTACAAATTTACCAAATATTTTTAAAATTCTACACTAAACAATTTTTTTTTATACAACCAATTGAGATTCTTTTCAAGTAAGATTAGCTGGAAAAATAAAGTTATTCTTTCTTCTTATTTTCTAGTAATAACAACTTCATATACAACCCAAAAGAATGACTCTGAGTAATTAAAAGATTTAGGCAAATAAATGACTAAAGATAAATTTAGAACTTGAACTAAAAATAGAGAATAAGTTTTTCATACTAGACGACACCCTTATAGAAGGAAGGGAATAGATTTAAAGGTTCAAAATCAGCTATGATGCCTTTAAAAAAATGCAGGGACAGTTACTACAAAAGAAATTATTACCACTCTTGCAATTTAAATTGAGATGAGATGTCTTTTAAGAAGGGATATAATATAGACTACAGACAAAGATCCAACTCCTCTATGGCAAGCTTAATATAGTTTTGAACTAAGAACGAATGCTATCTTAGAAGTAAAATGCAACTTTTCTTTCTTTTTGGATCGAGATGGAATGCATCCATAGAGCATGTTGTACGTCAGACTTTGCATGCATCGGTAAACATGTATGCAAAAGTGAAGGCACACAATCTGTTTTACATAATGCCTCAAAGAGACACTTCCCTAATAATGCAAAGTTCATAGCCCTAAAGGATTCGAATAAAGAACTCAAAAGCTTCCATGTTTAAGGTAGGGTATAGCCAAGATAAACAAACTTTTTAACATATTTCCTCAAGAAATTTTTTTTTATCGTAGGAAAACTCAAAGAGACAAAATGGACTTGTTGAAAAGCTATCAAACAAATGTAGTGTTGTGAGATGCAGACAAGGCACACAACACAACAATCTCAAATAAAAGTTGAGAAGACTTAAAACTTTAATCCAATGCCAAAATGGAGATACATAATTTGTAAGTAGAATGCCTTTGGATAATATTATATTGTGCAATGCATAAACACTAATAGTTAAAATTCATAGAAACTTACTGATTGATGCAACCACAGGTGATGAATTGGAGCCTAATTTGACTAGTATCCTCCTCACTTTGATTTCTTCAAAGATACCTGTAAATTTTCTGAAAATTCCTTGTAGAAGCAAGAGTATCCCATCCATGAAATTCTACTTTTGACCTCTTTGTTTCATTCCCCAAAGCTCCCAAGTGTTGCAACCTGGCTCTGATAGCTATGTAATGCCACACTCTAAAATAGTAAAAATTTAACTTAAATTTTAATCAAAGAAATGGTTACTCACGCTTAGTTTTAGGAATAATAAAAATAAAACACATAAGGAACAAATTTGTTAAGAGATAGATACTTTGCAGAATAGCCTCTTTGGGGCGGTCTTCACTATAATACATCAAATGAGGATTTAGCCATTATGCTATCAAACCAACTATTGATAGTTTAATTCTTGGAAGTTTCACTTTGAGAAATCGTAAATGCAAATATTAATTATGTTCTCCACTATTAACCCTAAGATTCAAATTTGATTGCCATCAAATAACAAAGCTAAACTGAGAAGGATTCTTAAATAATACCTATAAAATTTTATATTGATTTATCGAATACAAAGAAGGTAAACCTAATTTTTTAATTGTTCTCTATATTACTATTGCTGCAAAGAAAACTTGATTATCACATACGAATTTATAAACATTTGATAAATTTTAACTATTAACACAATTCATACTATAGCTATCATTACCCTACAGACGGATGTAGGGGTTTCCCTTACAATAAATTCAGAGATTTACCTAATCTTAAGAGTTATACTATCTCTATGGGCGCTGCCACAGTCGGTGCTAATAAATTAACAGAAGTAATATCTATTGATATCACATATCTTCATGGTGTCTAAAGTAATGTTACAAATAAGAAATAGAGGTGTATTCATATAGCTGTCAGAAGGCGTTATAAACATAGAAAGTTAAGAATAGTCTCCCAAATGATTTCATTAGGGACATTATGATTTTACACTTAAAGAATCATTGCATTTCTAATTGGAAGTTCAATTCGAACAATTGATACACCATTTGTATCTTTCCATAACACTTTTAGACAAGATCATATTCTGTATCAATACACCCACTATCAACTAAGCAAAACTGTTATACCTATACGAATCGGTCTAAGGAGAAAACAACATCTATTTGTTAAATTATATTAATACCATGTCTAAAGATTACCTCTGTATACATTAATTCTATTCAATCAACACAACAAGAATCTTTTCATTATTGCAATTATAATAAATAGTTTGAAATAGTTATTGGTTCTGCAATGTAACAATAATTTACTGTCTACATTTCCTCTACCATAATTAACAATAAAACATTGTTTGATATTAGTTTTCAACTCAAATACATCTATCACTCAGAAAACTTCATGAACTAGATTCTCAATTTCAGAATGACTGTAAAACTAATTTATATACAAAATTCTTTAATAGAAGCATTACTTGATTAAATTTTCTATTGGTGCAATAGTTCCTTATGTTATAACTTTGATATAATTGACCTTTCTTTTCCTTTCACCTTGCCAATTCTAAATCATTCAACAAACTAAATCAGATCCATCCATCTACCATTGAGCAACCATTAAATCAGTTCCTGCATCATCAAAAGAGACAATAGAAAAAAAACATAGATTTTCTCTCCACCCAACCTTAGGATCAACAGAGTCGAATCCACCCCTGAGCAAATTTTTTTGAAACAAAATTTAATTTCACAGAATTAGGCTTCCTCTTGGAAGCTACCAAAAAGATAAGGTAATAAAGATTTCATCTTGGTTGTACTCTTATACCTATTGAATCTCCATCACACTATTCCAAAATCAAGTTGACAAGGTATAGAATCTATATTGCCCACACTTATCTAATTCTCAAGTCTCCAATGTACAATCTAAGTCCCAAGAAGATTTTCTCACAGTTTAAACAAGATAAGCTCATGTCCTTAGACTAAAACTAGTTAGCTCAAGAAAGGAACTTTTGGTAATTATTTCAACACCCTAGTTCGCACACTAAATAATCTCAAACGACTAATCATGCAAAAGATAAGGAACAATTTCTTTTTTGTTTAACAATGTAAGCCACAGAATAAATAATCGCAATAATAATAATTTCCATAATCAACTTACAAAGAATAATATTCTTGTTGTAAAGTAAAAACAACTTTAAGTAATTAAATAATACAATAAATAACAAGGAGAACAACATTATATCGTCATTTTACATGTAAACGTGACTATAATCAAATATCAAACTCCTAGAATTATACAGATAAAATAATACTAATTCAAAACAATAATTAATAAATACTTCTTTAAAATCTTATAAAATAAATACTACTTTAATTTCTCAAAATAAATACCACTTTAAGTTCTCATAAAGTAAATAGGATTTTAAATTTGCTTTATTTAAATAATATACATATATAAGTACATACTAAAGGGAAATATTCTTAAACCACATACTTTAAAAAAATGTCTTACCTAGAAATCATGAATTCACATCTTTCTAAAAAAATTCATTAGATATAAGATCATTCTAAGATATATTAAAAAAATTTACTATCTAGTCTACTCAACTTCATATATATATTTATTTAGAAACTTTCGTAACGTGAGAGGGTTTAGAAGGAATTTTACTATCATAGCAAGAAGCAAAGTTTTAAAACCAACATTTAATGTATAAAAATATAGCAAGCTCTAACGCTAAAACTTAATTAAGTTAGTATGTTACTATTTCTTGATAAAACAAAATAGAGCATTCTAGTTTTTCAACAATAATAATACGTATGCTTATAATACATTCCTATTATTACAAATTTACCAAATGTTTTTAAAATTCTACACTAAACAATTTTTTTTTATACAACCAATTGATATTCTTTTCAAGTAAGATTACCTGGCAAAATAAAGTTATTCTTTCTTCTTATTTTCTATTAATAACAACTTCATATACAACCCAAAAGAATGACTCTTAGTCATTAAAATATTTAGGCAAATAAATGACTGAAGATAAATTTAGAACTTGAACTACAAATAGAGAATAAGTTTTCCATAATAGCCGATGCCCTTATAGAAGGAAGGGAGCAGATTTAAAGGTTTCAAATCAGCTATGATGCCTTAAAAAAAATGCAGGGACAGTTACTACAAAAGAGATTATTACCATTCTTGCAATTTAAATTGAGGTGAGATGTCTTTTAGGAAGAGATATAATATAGACTACAGACAAAGATCCAACTCCTCTATGGCAATTTTAATATATAGTTATGAACTAAGAAGGAACACTATCTTAGAAGAAGTAAAATGCAACTTTTCTTTCTTTTGGATTGAGATGGAATGCATCCATAGAGCGTGTTGTACGACGGACTTTGCATGCATTGGTAAAAATGTATTGAAAAGTGAAGGCACACAATTTGTTTGCCATAATGCCTCAAAGAGACACTTCCCTAATAATGCAAAATTCATAGCCCTAAATTAAGGATTCTAATAAAGAACTCAGAAGCTTCCATGTTTAAGGTAGAGTGTAGCCAAGATAAACAAACTATTAACATATTTCCTCAAGAAAGTTTTTTTGTTCGTAGGAAAACTCAAAGAGACAAAATGGAATTGTTGAAAAGCTATCAAACAAATGTAGTTTTGTGAGATGCAGACAAGGCACACAACAATCTCAAATAAAAGTTGAGAAGACTTAAAACTTTAATCCAATACCAAAATGGAGATATAGAATCTGTAAGTAGAATGCCTCTGGATAAGATTATATTGTGCAATGCATAAACACTAATTAGTTAGAATTCATAGAAACTTACTGATTGATGCAACCATAGATGATGAATCAGAGCCTAATTTGACTAGTATCCTCCTCACTTTGATTTCTTCAAAGATACCTGTAAATTTTCTAAAAATTCCTTGTAGAAGCAAGAGCATCCCATCCATGAAATTCTACTTTTGACCTCTTTGTTTCATTCCCCAAAGCTCCCAAGTGTTGCAACTTGGCTCTGATACCTATGTAATGCCTCACTCTAAAATAGTAAAAAATTAACTTAAACTTTAATCAAAGAAATGGTTACTCACGTTTAGTTTCAGGAATAATAAAAATAAAACACATAAGGAAAAAATTTGTTAAGAGATAAATACTTTGCAGAATAGCCTCTTTGGGGCGGTCTTCAATATAATAAATCAAATGAGGATTTAGCCATTATGCTAACAAACCAACTACTGGTAGTTTAATTCTTGGAAGTTTCACTTTGAGAAATCGTGACTGCAAATATTAATTATATTGTCCACTATTAACACTGAGATGCAAATTTGATTGCCATCAAATAACAAAACCAAACTAAGAAGGATTCTTGAATAATACCTATAAAATTTTATATTGATTTATCGAATACAAAGAAGGTAAACCTATTTTTTATCTATTCTCTATATTACTACTGCATCAAAGAAAACCAAATTATCACATACAACGTTATAAACATTTGATAAATTTTAAGTATTAACACAATTCATACTATAGCTATCATTACCCTACAGACGGATGTATGGGTTTACCTTACAATAAATTCAAAGATTTAACTAATCTTAAGAGATATACTATCTCTATGGGCGATGCCATAGTCGACGCTAATAAAATAATAGAAGTAATATCTATTGATAACACATATCTTCATGGTGTCTAGAGTAATGTTACAAATTATAAATAGAGGTGTATTCATAATAGCTGTTGGAAAATGTTATAAACACAGAAAGTTAAGAATAGTCTCCCAAATGATTTCGTTAGGGAAATTACAATTTTACACTTAAAGAATCATTGCATTTCTAATTGGAAGTTCAATTCGAACAACCGATACACCATTTGTATCTTTCCATAACACTTTCAGATAAGATCATATTTTGTATCAATACACCCGCTATCAATTAAGAAAAACTGTTATATGTATAAGAATCAGTCTAAGGTGACAACAACATCTATTTATTAATGGATATTAATGTCATGTATAAAGATTACCTCTGTAGACATTAATGGTATTCAATTAGCATGCCAAGACTATAATAAATAGTTTGAAATAGATATTGGTTCTACAATGTAACAATAATTTACTATCTACATTTCCTCTACCATAGTTAACAACATAACACTGTTTGATATTAGTTTTCAACTAAAAATACATCTATCACTCAGAAAACTTCATGAACTAGATTCTCAATTTCAGAATGACTGTAAAATTAATTTATATATAAAATTCGTGAATAGAAGCATTACTTGATTATATTTTCTATTGGTGTAGCAGTTCCTTATGTTATAACTTTGATATAATTGATCTTTTTTTTTCTATTGGTGTAGCAGTTCCTTATGTTAGGGAAATTATGATTTTACACTTAAAGAATCATTGCATTTCTAATTGGAAGTTCAATTCGAACAACTGATACACCATTTGTATCTTTCCATAACACTTTCAGATAAGATCATATTTTGTATCAATACACCCGCTATCAATTAAGAAAAACTGTTATACGTATAAGAATCAGTCTAAGGCGACAACAACATCTATTTATTAATGGATATTAATGTCATGTATAAAGATTACCTCTGTATACATTAATGGTATTTAATTAGCATGCCAAGACTATAATAAATAGTTTGAAATAGATATTGGTTCTACAATGCAACAATAATTTACTATCTACATTTCCTCTACCACAGTTAACAACATAACACTGTTTGATATTAGTTTTCAACTAAAAATACATCTATCACTCAGAAAACTTCATGAACTAGATTCTCAATTTCAGAATGACTGTAAAACTAATTTATATATAAAATTCGTGAATAGAAGCATTACTTGATTATATTTTCTATTGGTGTAGCAGTTCCTTATGTTATAACTTTGATATAATTGATCTTTTTTTCCCTTTCACCTTGCTAGTTCTGAATCATTCAACAAACTAAATCAGATCCATCCATCTACCATTGAGAAACCATTAAATTGGTTCCTGCATCATCAAAAGAGACAACAGAAAAAATATAGATTTGCTCTCCACCCAACCTTAGGATCGACATAGTTGAATCCACCCCCGATCAAAATTTTCTGAAACAAAATTTAATTTCACAGAGATAACTTTCAAATAGATAAAACTATAGCTCATACAGAGCAATAAAAGATTCCAATAATAGCTTACACAGAGTAACAACAACTCCCAATAGCTCACATAGAGCAACAACTCCCAATAGTTCACACAGAGCAACAACTCCCAATAGTTCACATAGCGCAACACCATCTCCCAATAGCTCACATAGAGAAACAATAATAGCTCACATAGAGCAGTAATTAATAGCTCACATAGAGCAACAATATTAGCTCACACCGAGCAACAATATTAGCTCACACCGAGCAACAATAATGGTTCACATAGAGCAACAACAATGGCTCACACATAGCAAGTAATAATGGCTCACACAGAGCAACAACAATGGCTCACATAGAGCAAATAATAATGGCTCACACAGAGAAACAATAATGGCTCACATAGAGCAAATGATAATGGCGCACATAGAAAAACAATAATGGCTAACATTTAGAGCAAATAAAATTTTAACATTTCTAATTAATAATCAAACAATAATTTGACAATAAAAATAGAATTATCAATAGATTTCATACCTCCATTTTCAAGTTTAGGATTTACCCCTGCAACTTTCAACCGTTTTTCCCAAAATCCTTCCAAGAATTCTATTACAAAAGTTTACAACACTTTCTTTTTCCAAGAGCATGCTTAATAACTCACTTTCCTCTCTTTTTTATATAACTTTTCTCAACCTCTTCATATTTCCTAGTAAATAATCTAATCAAGAAACTATTTATCTTCTCATAACCCCTTTACATAAAGAAATAATAAAACAAGTAATTGTCTAATCATTTGATAATTAAACTTATTGTTTTCTTCCACATAAATAATTAATCATCCATTAAATACATAAACATTTAATTCTCATAATCAAAACATCATGAATCAAAACTGACTCACAAATACACACCAAAATATAATATCAAATAATTATCTAAAATAATATTAGCTAGACACCACATATTCACCCTTGCCTAGATAACTTTCCCTAGAAGAGTAGGAGTGATTTGATTGACACCTTCAGCTAGGGTGCAATGTGTGTGCTATCTAGAGTTTGACTCATTCACATTGTGCTTGGGTTGATTTTGAGCATCACAATCACATATGCATTAGATAGATTATAAGAAGACAAACATAAAGGGGATCTATATGATTTGGGGTTAACACGTGTTTATAAATATATAATCATGGTATATTGGTAGAATTTTCATCATTCCCTAAGGCACACAAAACTATGATCATAGACCTGAAGAAAGTAGATAGCTAGCAAGGAATAAAAAAAATTGAACACTTTGACTTGGGTCAACATTATTCTCTGTATATGAAGAATATACTGATTTGCATCATCCCTAGGGAAACATGAGAAAGCAAAAATAGAAAACATGCACAACCATCTTTAAAAAAATAGGTCAACATGAAAGAGGCCTAGATGTCCTTATACTTTGCATCATTCCCATATTTTTAATAAAAATACAATAAACTTAAGAAGAATATTAGGTACAAACAGAGGAATGTCACAACATTGTGTTCCTCTTCTATCCATGCACTTGCAAGAGTAGTATGGGTCCAAGGAACTAACATACACAAATAATCACATGCACATGGCAGTACACTCAAGAAAACTACAAGACACATGCATTAGCTAACTATAAAATACAAGCATATATACAAATGAGAAAAAGGTAGAATGTCTACTCATTGCAATCTTAATCCAACAAATCATCCTCATCCCAACTGTGGCCATATGAGGCTGCAATACTATTGGGTGGTACAAGGGACAACAAAGGAGGAATAGTAGTAGAGTGAAGAGAAGTAGAAAGGGGACATTCCAAATAAGTGAAAGGATCAATACCCTCTTGAATGTTCATAAAATGAATGATAGTGAATGAGTGTATATTTCTAATAGCATAGTGATCCTCTATGATGGTAGTAGATTTTAGGGGACCAGGATTAAGAGGTTGTGGAAGAGGATCTACCTCAATTGGAGAAATAGGAGATGTAGAATAAGGTGGAAGAGTGAAAGATGTTATCTTGGGTTTGGGTTGGTGGTGGGGTGGGGTAGGGTAGTATTCAAATTTCTATTTCATTAGGAGGTAGGTAGGTAGGACAATGTCTAGGTTAGATGGTTTAATGACATCATGAAATAATTAGTGGTGGGGATGGGTAGGTGGCATGAGCAATGCAAGATTAACACTAGGAATGACATGAACATTAGGTACGTTTTGGGGTTTGGGGAAGGGAATCTAATATCAGGAAGTTGTAGAATAAGATGAGGAAGGTAGACTAGATGAGGAACACCTCAATTATCTTAAATCTCTTATCATTTTCTTTTTTCTTGAGGGTTGTTTGGAGGTGGGTCAGAAACAAGTTGGGTGTGGGTAGGTTGGGTAGTAGGCTAGGTGTTGAAATAGAAGGCTAGGTTGGGTAGTGGGTGGAATGAAGGTGAGGAAGGTAGAGGCACTATTGGTGGAGTAGGTAAAGCAATGGAAGGAGGTTATGGGGCAAGGAGACTATTTTTTAAGGATATAAGACTAGTATAGGTGAAATATAGTGTTTGTATGAGGCTGAGTTGGAATAGAAGGGGTTGGCCACAAAAAATCTAAGAAAAAATAATGCAAAGAAAAAATTGGTTAGTATAGTCTAAGTTGGGACTTGATTTTGTGTCTCATTTCCCAGGCATTTTACCTTCAATTTGGCAAAGATGTCCTTTTTTTTGACCCCAGAATGGCAAGCTAGACACAAAATTGGTGCATTAAAATCTTAAATTTTGGAGTTTGTATTTGAATTCTAGCATTTCAAAAAGTCTTGATAATTCAAAATGAACCCCCACCTTTGATTTCAAGTCGATTGGGTAAGATTTGATTTTAAAATCAATGTTTCGGTAGTTGGAAGTGTGTCCAAAAAGCATGGGAAAAAGGAAAAATTTCTTGGTTCTAGAGATTACACAAGTTTAGATAATTCACAAGGATCTCTGTAATGCCCGCCATGCAACCCTAGAGATAAGTCAACTAAAGTAACATAAAAGGCAGAATTTTTTTTTTTTAATAGAATTAACCAATTTAACATAGTCTGACACAACAAGTTAACTACATCTCTAGGGATAACATGACTGCATTATTGAAATTAAGTAATAACCAACAACATACATAACTCATTCAAACATGATTATATTACATGATCTAACTAACAACCACAGTTGTTTTAAATCCAAATGAGTACACACACACACACAATGAAGTAATGTTTACCTAATAATGAACTCAACAGGGGGTTAAGATTCTGATTTACATATTTTATCATAGCTCCCGAGTCCTGCATGGCTTATAGATCTCAAACTGCACATCTCAGTAAACATTAGTCCTGTATAGTTATGGATTACACATTACAAATATCAATTGTATGAAATGACAAACCTAAGGCCCTAAGGGGCCGACCTAATGTCTCGGGGGCTCATATTGGCCTTGCCTATGTACGCGTAGCGCAGAGACATCGTAGTTCGGGACTTGATCATACAATTCACATAAAGCTACAAAATGAATCAAAATAGTGATATCTTCTCAAATATTCTCAATTCAATTCGTACTTAAAATCGAGATTTACCCTTTATCAGATGTTCCATAATTAGTACTCAACCATGTCCAGTTATTTACTCATCGAATAGAAATATAGGAAAGAAAGCTTCAATGCAAATTCTCATAGGCACACCAATATAATAAGACCAAGAAGGAGATCCACAAGTTTTATCAAGTCATTAGATGTATCAACAAAAGTACCTTGCACTAGCATAAGAATACTATAATATCATTCACAATTTTCTAATCATAAAACTATTCTCTATAACACAATTATACTTAACATTAACTTAACCAACACAAAGGTACGTTTGATCAATTGCTCAATCTTCTATTATTATATAAAACTCTCTATTATTATAGCTCACTTGGAAACATAATATTAGATATATCTAACATTATATCTTAATACCTCATTACCCAAGAGACTTAAATGATCATCTAACCGTAATAAGATAAGAACTAACTATTCATTCAATAATTATCATCCATAAATACAATAGAAACATTGTAAATCATAATTATCCCCCAAGAATTAAATGCATTCAATTCTTTCATATTATATTTTAACAATGATCATAATTACAACAAAAATAAATTTCAAACAAATATTAAATCATGTTCTTTCAATATAAATAAGTAAAGAAATAGAATCATTCTATTTAACAAATTAATTCCTTTCATATTTTCTTTAAATAAATAGAGAAAATTCTTATCTAAGTTATAAATAACTCAGGATAATTAAATTATAAAAGGTATGATTCTAAAAGAATAAAAGTGATTTAATTTCTAAATAAAGAAGATTTTAAAGCACTAAGGATTTAGATTCTACAGAACTATGATTTTCCATAGTTTCTAATTTACATGAAAAAAGTATTATATTAGCTAAAATTAAGTCTTCAACTAGAACTAGAGCTAGATTCTCTACTTCCTTCTATTTATTAATTTTAGCCATGTAACTAATATGAGATTTATACTCTAGTGCTATTACGTGACAGTTTAATATGAGATTTATACTCTCCACAGCAATTCCGTTAGAAATGGGATTCCCAATACTGTAGAAAGAAAGGAGGAATTTATATATAATCTTGATATCAAAAAAAACAAAAGAGGTCAATGGAATTTAAAACAGAAATCTAAATCATAATGGAAGGAGCATGAAAATCTTCAAATCAAATTATTTTAAACCTCCTCAATCGCAGAAGTTCATTAGCATTGACGATTGTAATCTCCAAGATGCAGTCTCTAACAATGTTATCTGTAGCAAAGCTCTGAATGATGGGATCAAATGGAGGAAACTTCTGAGGAAAAAAAGAGATGAGTGCTGCTTCAAATAAGAGAAGAGCTAATCCTAGTGATATTGATGGTTGACAAATTGTTGCTAGGAGTAAAATGGTTAGGAATACATGGAAGAAGTAAAATTACTCTTTCATACAAGAACTAGTTTTATTTGTTCACCTAGGTTCTGAACTTATAAGATATGAAGATGTCCACAATAAAGCCAATTAGCATTGAATCCAAGCATCCTAGACACAATAAGATAAGCGTATGCCTTTACCAGATAAAAAGAAATCACCCTTTCTAGGATAGCTGAATCATAATACAAAACCCAACACCAAAAATAATGAGCTCTGGACAATCAGTAATTTAAGTTTTCTAGAACATGCGGATAAATACTATTGCCCAAAATCAATACATTCTTAGGCCTGCAAGGATTAATTTGTAGAATAAGAATTAATTGGGCTTGGATTTTGGAGGCATGTCACAACGAAAACTCACAACCTTACAGCACTCAAAGAATTCTTCTAGCAGCAACTAGTCTTTATTCTAAATTTATATTGTTTAGTTGAAATCCATTTGTCGAATGCATCAACGAATTGATAATCTTGTCTGTCATGTTCTCATGATCTTTGAGATTCATTGAATGTCTCAATCATATTATGTTTCTACGCTATTTGCAAGGTTAATGAATTAGTTCGTTGTTAACTATTTATGGATAGAAAACTAACCTCTGTCACAACTATACTATTTATACTGCCTAAAAATCCCTTCTGCATCTGGTCAAGAAATCTAGAGTAAGGCGAATGGAGACTAATTGTGGGAACTTCCTAAATTAGAGAAATTGAAATACTAACAAAAGATTTATAGCATTACATGGAAATGGCAACTGTTGCTATTTATGCTTGCAATTAAAGACAAGCCAGGGTGTTCAGCGAAAGATCTTCTTAAGGAAAAATAATGATTGCTGGATATGCACACCGTGGATTTTGTCAAATCTAAAACCTGAAGAATCGTAGAGAGAGGTCCTAATAATGGCGGACCTTCTATAGCCACCATAATCTTTTGAAAAGATCATTAATTCCAACACCAAGCGAATGTACATTTCAAAACAAGATGTCTATATGGACTTATTCAAACATTTAACCAAAAAGGCACAGAGATAAGGCACATAGGATCAGGGTATGGTTATCCAATTTAAAGGCAAAATGTGGAAGCATAGAAATCATGCACATGTGGTTTTTTTTACTAAAAGCCTCGTGAGATATATTCTTATGGAATGGAATGACTACAGTATATGCACAAATGTGCCTTGATAGATTTAGAAAATGTGCATTTCGATGGCCTTCAATTTGGTCTAAAATTTAAACAGTTCAATTAAAACCATGTTCCAATCAGAAATAGGGTCATCCAAAAGAATACTTTAAACACACATTGCTTGACGCCCCTTCACAAAGAAAGATACGTTAAGTTAATATCTTAAGAGGTGAACAGGCCCGGAGGATTTGAATCTTAAATCCATATATAAAAAAAATTCTCATCAAACTGAAACCCTAGGTGAACCATGCTAGGCACTCGTTGCAGAGGGTGTTAGGTTAAAAACTTAAAAGCAAAACATGAATCGCATCTAAGAAGCTTAAATTTATATTGTAACCTATTTTGTTCCGAATCAAACCCTAAGTGCACATTGCCAGTCACATCCTACAGAGTGGCGTTCAATTTTGGATTAAAAATGTCAAACTTGAGTAACCCTTTAGAGGATCTAAAACTTAAATCAAATGTAGAAAAAAAACCATAGACAACGTTTATGAACAAAATACTGCAAGAATCCCAATTCCATATTCAACAACTACACACTAACTGGACGGAAAAATCAGATTCCAAGATCGATAAATACACTATCAAAACATAACAGATCTTGCAAATGTGAAAGATAGATCATGATTAAAACCCTCAGCTTGGCTTGATCTCTTTTACCTCAATCTTCCATGGTGCCCTGCACATTCTTACCAGATACGCACAAAATAGATTTGTTCGTCCTTTTTTTAAAAAAAAGAGAACTAGAATCATTCCTCCCAAAAAAAAAAATGGAAAAAATATGACTCTTTATCTTCCCATAAATAATTTTTCCAAAAGACATCCACTAACTCCAATTTACTAAAATTAACCCCATTAATTAGAAACTAAAATAGAAATATTACTCCCAACTATCCCTTCATTAAATTGTGTAACTGCCACTTCTAAATGTGGACCTAAATAATAATGAACTAAAAGAATCTTTAATCTTTATAAAATATGTAAATGTAAAAGCATAAAATAACAATCCATGCTTTTCTTTCGTAACCATACTAACTCATTTAGATAATTATTCCAAAACAATACAATTAATAAAATATCATAATTAGTAAATAAGTTTCAAGTATGCTCTATACCTCTTGGTGGAGAGTGTATTCCGCACCTGAGTCAAACTTCGTTAATGATCGTTAAACTGCACATCCACGGTGAGAATGGAGGGGCACTACAATCTCCCAGTTGCAATTTCAGGTCCATCATGCAAGTTTTGAAGGCATAGCAGAATTTCTATTAACTGCTTGTGAGCTAGTTACTATTACAAAGGGACACCTGGAAAATGAATAATTCTCCAAATTCTGGTGAACATATGATTATCCTTAGAATTTATCATCCCTCCTTACAAAATTTTGTGCCCCTTTATGTGATTTGATCTTGTAGTGGTGATCATGCTATTTCTGCAGCTAGTCATTAAATGACGGGTTGTTAAAATTTAAAAAGTAAATTAAAACAATAGTTCTATTGTTTTAATTTAAATGTGAGGCACTAAAATGAAGTTTGATATTAATATTTTATTTTTAAAATATTTACGCCGAAGGCGTTCCCTTTGTCAAAGAGATACCTGTCTTGGCAGATCAACGGATGTAATCGGTTTGATTCACTGGATAATAATATTGGACTCTCTGTTGGTGGATGTAGCCTGGGTTTGGGTGAACCACGTTAAAACTTGTCTCTCACTGTTATTATTTCTGTGTATTTCCATTCCTCTATTTTATCTTTATTTGCATTTAATTAATATCTTTTTCATGCAATCCCTAACAAGTGGTATCAGAGCAGGTTGTGTTCGATTATTGTTTGCAGGAAGGTCTCACAGTTGAGTGGGAGTCTCACGGTTAAGTGGGAGCAATGGCGGGTGAGGGTAAATTGAAGGTAGATAAATTCAATGGGTAGAACTATTAGTTATGGAAGATGTAGATAGAGGATTATCTCTATCAGAAGGATTTATGGAGGCTGTTGGAAGGAATAGCCAAGAAACTAGCAACAATGACTGATGAGGATTAGAATCTTCTGGACAGAAAGGCACTAGGAACCATTTAGTTATGCCTGGCACCATCTATGACATTCAATATAATAGAAGCAAAGACAACAGATGAACTGATGAAAGCTTTGGCTAAATTGTATGAAAAACCCTCAGCCTCAAATAAGGTATTTCTCATGAAGCATTTGTTTAATCTAAAAATGATTGAAGGTGGATCTGTGACAGATCATTTAAATGAGTTTAATATGATTACTAGTAAGTTAACTTCTATAAAAGTGAAATTTGATGAAGAGGTGAGGGATCTCTTGGTTTTATGTTCTTTTCCAGAAAGCTGTAATAGCTTGGTAATAGCTGTAAGTAACTCTGTCATTGGTTCAAATACTTTGAAATTTGATGATGTTGTTGGTGTTATCCTTAGCGAGGAAATGCAATGGAAAAGCTTAGGAGGGTCCACATCAGGTAGTGCTTTGAATGCAGAAAGCAGGGGAAAATCAAAGGAGAGAGGAAAAGGTTCTATAGATCATGGGAAGTTATGAGGAAAATCAAAGGACAAGAGGTTCCAATCTAGAGGACAGAAGGATTGCTGGTACCATGGGAAACTAGGTCATTTGAAGAAAGTTTGCTGGTCTCAGAAGAATAAAGGAGACAAACAAGAAGCTAATAAGGAGGCAAATGTGGTAAGTAATAAATCTGAAGATGATGCTTTGATTCTTTCCCTAGATAATGTTGATGATTCATGGGTTTTAGATTCAGGGGCCTCATTTCATGCTATGCCCCATAGAAGTTATTTTCTTGATTATGTCCAAGGTGATTTTGGGCTAGTTTATTTAGGAGATAGCGAACCCTGTTAGATTGTTGGAAAGCGAAGAATCAAGATTAAGTTGCATAATGGGAATCATTGGCTACTACAAGAGGTAAGGCATGTTCCAAGGCTAAGTAGGAATTTAATTTCAGCAGGGCAACTAGCTGATGAAGGTTGCATTGTTACATTTACTGATAAAAATTGGAAGGTTTCAAGAGGTACCTTAATAGTAGAAAAAGGTGTGAAAGTAGGCACCTTATATCTTTGTATAGGTCATACTATTTCTTCTACTTTAGTTGTTGGAGAGAAAAACCAAACAGGTTCAGGAACAGTTGCTACGGGTTCGTAGGAAGAGACTAAAATAGTTGCTGCAGGTTCTGAGACAACACTGTGGCATAACAAACTTGAGCATATGAGTGAAAACATTTGAAGGTACTTCATTCTAAAAAAGTTTTACTAGGTCTGAAATGTATTAATATGGATTTATGTGAAAGTTGTGTGTATGGAAAACAAAAGAGAGTCAGTTTTCTCAAGGATGGGAAGCAAAAGAAAGATGAAAAGTTGGAGCTTGTGCATACAGATGTATGGGGACTAGCTTAGGTATCTTCTCTCAGTGGCTCTTGGTATTATATCACATTCATAGATGATGCAACTAGGAAGGTTTGGATTTATTTCCTTAGGCAGAAATCTGATGTATTTGAAACATTTAAGAAATGGAGAAGCTTGGTTGAGAATGAGACAGGTAAAAGATTGAAATGTCTCAGATCTGATAATGGTGGTGAGTATTGCAGCAAAGAATTTGAGGATTATTGTTCCTTTAATGGAATTCATAGGCAGAAATGGTTCCAAGGACTCCACAGGAGAATGGAGTGATTGAACGCATGAATAGGACAATATTGGAGTGTGCAAGGACCATGTGATTGCATGTTGGGCTGCCTTTAAACATGTGGGCAGAGGCTGTCAATATCGTTGTATATTTAATTAATAGAGGTCTTTCAGTTCCTTTGGGCTGTGGTATTGATGCAGAGGTAAAACGCAACGGGAGCCTACTAACAGGAAGGAGGAGTCAATAATACAAACAGCATGTTAAAAATCCCTATCGGCTCAGCATCATCATCATATTTCCTGCAAACACCAACAGCATCATCATATTTCGGACGAGCAGAATTATCCTCCTGCCGACTACTGCTCACTTCCTCCGTCTTCCGCCTTTCATCCTCATCATGATATTCAACTAGCGCAAACATCCTCCTGTTGCACTGTTCATCGGGCGCCAAACTCTATCGGCATCATCATGATATGCAACACCACCTTCGTCAGCAGGATATCAAATATCCGGTTGCCCCAAATGTCCTGATGACGACACCTTCAGCACCTTCCCTTCGATGCCTACGTCACCCGATATCCGCCTATACAAACAACAGCATCATGATATGATTTATCCGGTTCGATTGAAACATCCTGATGATGTTAACCCAACTTTCTGCCGAGGACTTCCGCCGATACCTAAACACTTAGCGACAGCAGGATAAACTTGCATAGGGTGATATCTCAACATCCTGATGACGATGACGTCATATCCTGATGACGATGACGTCACTCAATATCCTGATGACCTCTTCAACACTTAGTCAAAAAAATGAACTTTCACTCCCGCATCTACTAGCGATATGCGGATAATGGGCACACACAGAAGATGATCCTGACGGCGATATATACACTAAGTATATATCTGACTTACAACATCCTGATGCACTTGCAACATGCAAACTTCATCAGCTTCACGACCTGATCCGGATGGCGATGTATTCGCAGATGACGATGCGATTCGATCCGACTGGAAACGCACATGCAGACTCCTGTATATCCATCCGCTGCATGCAAACACTCAGAACCGCACAATTTCACAAAGACAATGTGATGATCGGGCCGGATCACCTTCAAACCGAAACTTAACAGTTTAACTTTCTAAACCTAGCACATGAGGATGCTAGGCTGCTTCACAGCATGCTACTACCTGATCTCTTGAATGATGCAATGCATAAACAGAAAACAAAAATGCAAACTAAGCTATGATACAGGACCATTCCACCGATTCACAGGATCAACCGGTGGAAGGGTTGAAAGTACCCATTAATCTACAAATAGAATGGAAATCAAAACAGATACAGCTGATAAACTAGAAACTACAAATGATGAGATCTTATTCAAATGAAATTCAAATGTACTGTTTCTGCAATACTGTCAAACAACAGTGCTTCTCAATGTCTGGACTGTTCTCCTGAATCTCAACAACACCAATACATAACACAACTAGCATAACATATCATAACTCAATATATTAAACCCTAACAGATCGAAGGTATATATAGCAAAATCCTTCGAGTACTACCAACTCACTTCCCAGCGGCTGGGAGCTTCCAAGCGGCTGGGAGAAGGACAGCTCAGACTACCTGATCACGATCTCTAACTGATCTCTAACTGCCTACACACACTCCTAGGCTGATCTATTACATAGCATCGGTCCAATGGACCTTATTACATGATGAAGTCAAACATACTAAAAATAGACTAATGCCCTGTCATCATGTGGACAATTAACCTATATCCTGATCATGTACGGGTGCTCCTGCACCAGGTATTCTAGAGGAAGCATGGATAGGTAAGAAGATGAGTTATTCTTTTCTCAAAAACTTCAGATTTGAAGCAATTGCACATGTAGATTTTAAAAATAGAATGAAACTGGATGCAAAATAAAAAAAGTGTACCTTCGTTGGATATGGCATTGATGAATTTGGTTATAGGCTTTGGGATTTTAAAAATCAGAAAATTGTGAGAAGTAGGGATGTTGTATTCAATGAGAAGGTGTTGTACAAAGATCAGTTGCAGAAACATGAGAAGAAAGAAAAGGATTATGTGGTGCTGGATGATACTCCAGATAGTGATATTCTAGTGGTTCCTCATGCTCCGCAACAACAAGAAATACCACAAACTCTAGTGAATGTTAGATGGTCAACAAGGCTAAGTAGACCTCCTGAAAGGTTTTCTCCCTCTTTGTATTCTATTTTGTTAACAGATGCTGGTGAATTGGAAGGGTATGATGAAGCTATGTAGGTGGATACAAAGGTTCAGTGGGAGCTTGCAATGAAAGAAGAAATTGACTCCTTGCTGAAAAATTAGACTCGGGAATTATGTAAGTTGCCTGTAGGTAGAAAGACTTTACCAAACAAATGGGTTTATAGGATGAAAGAGGAAGATGGAGATAAGAAAAGATTTAAATCCAAGTTAGTTGTAAAAGGATTTGCATAGAAAAAAGGTATTGATTTTGATGAGATTTTTTCTCCGGTTGTTAAGATGACTTCTATTCGTAGAGTTTTAACTATTGTGGCTGCTAAAGATTTGCATTTGGAACAACTAGATGTGAAAACTGCCTTCCTCCAAGGTGATTTGGAGGAGGAGATATATATGGAACAACCCCAAGGATTTGAGGTCAACGGTAAAGATAAATTGGTGTGCAGATTGAAGAAGAGTTTGTATGGCTTGAAACAAACACCTCGGTAATGGTATTTGAAATTTGATAGTTTTATGACTGAGCAAGGCTACAACTGGTGTAATTTTGACCATTGTGTTTATTTTAAGAGGTTGGATAATGATAGCTACATTATTTTATGTTTATATGTTGATGACATGCTTGTAGCAGGGTCTAACATGGATCACATAAGAGAGTTAAAACAACAGTTAGCAAAATCAATTTGCTATGAAGGATTTGGGGGTAGCAAAACAAATCCTTGGTATAAAAATTTGTAGAGATAGGAAGAATAGAAAACTGACTCTATCTCAGGTTGATTATGTGGAAAAGGTGTTGCAGAGATTCCATATGGAGAATGCAAAAGTTGTTAGTACACCTTTATCTAGTCATTTGAAATTGACTAAGGCGACGTGTCCTAAGACACAAGAGGAGGAAGAAAAAATGTCCAAGGTACCATATGCTTCAGCTGTAGGAAGTTCAATGTAGGCCATGGTATGCACGAGACCGGATATTGCACATGACGTAGGATTCGTAAGCAGGTATATGAGTCATCACAGATTGGAGCATTAGAATGCGATAAAATGGATTCTCAGATATTTGAGAGGTACATCCAATAAACACTTATGTTTTGGGGGCTCTAATACTGATTTAGTAGGTTATGTAGACTTAGATTTGGCAAGGGATATTGATGCCAGGTGGAGTACTGCATGTTATGTCTTTACTGTAGGTGGGACAGTGGTGAGTTGGATCTCCAAGTTGCAAAAGGTGGTTGCTTTATCCACCATGGAGGCAGAGTATGTAGCTATAATAGAGGCAAGCAAGGAGATGATATGGCTGCAATCTTTCATGGAAGAATTGGGAAAACAACAGGCTAACAGTTATTTGTTTATAGATAGCCAGAGTGCCATACATCTTGCAATGAATTCTGCCTTGCATTCAAAGACTAAACACATACAGTTGAGGTATCGCTTCATTCGCTCGGTGTTGGATGATGGACAATTACGGCTAGAAAAGCTACTATAGATAAAAATCCAGTGGATATGTTTATGAAGTCAGTGACAAGGGAGAAGCTGAGCTCCTCTTTAGCTTTGGTTGCCCTTCAAGACTAAAAATAATAAAATCAGAATAGTAAAGTCTAGGGTGCTTATTTCTAGTGGGAGCTACAGGGTCAGCGGTGTTATGATTAGTCTCCAAGTGGGAGATGATATGGTGTGGAGTCTGATCAGTCTCCAAGTGGGAGATTGTTGTTATATGGAGCCTAATCAGACTTGAAGGTTAAATTTACCCCACTTTTATCAGCGTGGTTTCCCCCCCAAATATTTAATGGGGTCAAGGGGCAACGCCCCTTGCGGGGTCCAGGGGTAGTGCCCCCGGTGTGCTCCCTGTCGCAATACAGGGCGGGGTCAAGGGGTAGTGCCCCCGAAACCTCAAATTATTTTTTATTATTTATAAAGGTGTCGGGAGTTATTTTTCTATTCGCTAACATTAAAAAACCCTATTTTTGTAACTGACATAAGGCTTGATAAAAGCGTCTAAGGGTTAGGGTTTCCATTGATGTATTGTAGCAATTTTGCAGCGGTATTGAGTTGCAAGGATTGCTAGTTGTAATCGGTTTGATTTGCTGGATAATAATATTGGACTCTCTGTTGGTGGATGTATCCCAGGTTTGGGTAAACCACGTTAAAACTTGTCTCTCGCTATTATTATTTCTGTGTATTTCCATTCCACTGTTTAATCTTTATTTGCATTTAATTGATATCTTCTGCATGCAATCCCTAACAGACATTTCTCTATAGGCATGCAAGACGATTGAAATTATGGGCACCATCGATCTATTTTTCTCTGTTTCACAAGTTTTTTTCATTTTCACCTGTTTCCTTCCAGCTCCTCAACGCTGTTTCTTTTTACATTAATTATGATTTCGTGAAGATTTTTCATTTTCTCTATTTTCCTTTGACCATCGCTATTGTTTTGGTTTTTGCTAGCCTGTTTTACTGTATTTAAGAAATGTTTCAAGGGTAGTAATTTTAATGTAGTCCACCGGCATTAATTGTTTTAAAGAACAATAATTTTACTATATTTAATAAATGTTTCAAGGGTAGTAATTTTAATGTAGTCCACCGGCATTAATTGTTTTGAAGAATAGTGATTTTAACTTTTGCATTACATTTATAATTTTATTGGTTCTCGTAAAGAAAATTAAAGGTAAGGGGATTATGCTCTCTTTTCTTTTGGATTTTTGAGAAAATTAAAATTAATTATTTTTTAAAAAATGTTGGATGTTGTGTTTTTAATACTTAAAATTAATATAATTTCCCTTTTAAAATTTTGTTTTTTCATTGAGTTAGTTTTGTGGAGTTAAAATTATTTTGCTTTTTCATTGAGTTGTTTTTTGAAGTTAAAAGTAAATTTATTTGGGGGATATATTTTGAAATAAAGAGAAAAGGAAAAAAATATTAATATTTATTAGTAAGTAAAATAAATTAATAGTTTTTGCTATCAAGATTCAAGATTTTTTGTTAAGGTATGGGCTCTGTCCAGTGAAACAAAAGAATTCTCTTGCCAATTTAGAATTGGGAGCGGCCATATTTAGGTCTCCTCAATTTGAACTCCATGCAGGAAGTCTTTAAGATTCACGAAGATGCTATTGAAAGAGCAATTATACAGGTTTGTGGTCATCAAGTTTTGCATTTTCCTAGAACTTTATATTTGTCCCAAGCGGTGTCGCATTTCCTTTCAAATGTTATGGATTTGTTGCAAAGTTTTGATCTAGTAAGGAATCTGGGCTTTCTGTTTGTGTAAGATATTCATTTTCCAGTGAATGTTTTTAATGAAGTTGTTGAGGATTACGATTTGTATACTGGTACTGCTCTTGTGGGTGGTTTGTTTGACCATAGGCATCTTTTTCGCCGACCTGCTCTTCATTGCCTCTTCAATGCTTTGCTGCATGGACTTCAAAATAACTGTGTTCTATCTTTTCATAATTCTGTCCATTGCCATAGGAGAGAGTTGGGAGACAATTAGTGGATGAAGTGACAGAGGTGTTTAATGCATTATCCTTTCTACTGCATTACATTCCTCCTCCGCCACCACCTCCTCCTCCTCAGCCGGCAAAAGAGGAGGTTCTTCGCCATCAGGGTTTTATTGTTCAAGGAGTGCATGATGATAATTGATAGTTAAGGTTTTTTGTGTAGGTGTCTTTTGTTTTTGTTATATTTGGGCTGTTTCAATTGTAATTTTTGTAATATCATCTTATTGATAAAGATGTTAATCATGTAATGTTCACAGCCACAGACTTTTCTTGGTCGACTCATCTTTTTGAGTCATTTTTTGTAATAGCTATGTTTTTAAAAGGCTACAATCGGAGGTTTTCTTTCTCTGATTCTTTCCTACCGGTATGCCTTATTGAATTAGACTTTTTGTAACTTATCTTTTATATTTAATATAGTTTTAGTGGCTTTGCCACTTTTTCAATATATATATATATATATATATATATATATATATATAGTAAAATTTGTATAAATAATTAAGAGAGTTAGATGAATTAAATGAGTAATAAAAAAATTGTGAAAATTAATTTTAATATAAAATTGAATTTATAGAGTTTATGTAAATTTAGAATTGTGCATTAAAAGTTCTAGTGCAAAGTCATTCCAAATTTTTTTTGTCAAATTTATGGTTGTATATTACTAAGCTTGAATTATTTTAAAATTAGGGAATATACATCTCCATAATATTTTAGAGCAATTGTAAGAGAACATATATTTCCATAATATTTTAGAACAATTTTAAAATATTTACATTGAATGTTTTATTTCATGTTAATATTAATATATTTTAAAATCTATAATTTTATAAAAAATATTAATGCTTTAATTATTTTAAAATTAGAGAATTTATATCTCCATAACATTTAAGAGAAATTGTAAGAGAACATATATTTCCATAATATTTTAGAACAATTTTAACATATTTACATTGGATGTTTTAGTTTTATGTTAATATTAATATATTTTAAAATTTGTAATGTTTTATAAAAAAATATTAAATAGATTAGGTGGAATATAAACTCTTAACATATTTGATAGTAAACCTTTGATTATAAATTGAAGAAATGTAAAATAATTTTTTGAAGAATTAATATTAAAATTTGTTAAACTTATAATCTTCTAATAGAACAATTTTCTTTTTTTAAATTAATTATTTTAAACTAATTTATTTTTACTTAAAAATAAACTAACTCAAAGAAACATACACAGTCAAATCAAAAAGCACTTCTTCTAAATTCTATGGAATGTGGAAAGTTCATGTCTACTAAACTAACTCAATTTAGTTACTTTTTAGATCCTATTTTAAAATTTGAGGTAAGATTAGTTTACTAAAATTCAATTCCTTACACGAGTGGGTAATTGTCTTTTCATCCAGATTTAGGAGATTGAGCATGGGTAGTGAGAGAGAAGACCATCCAAGTTTGCAAAGTGTTTGTGTGAAGACCATCATTGTGAAAGGAAGATGAAGTGAGAAAGAGAGATGAAGGCAAGGAGATCACCTAAGCTCCTAACTACTTATTATCATGAAAAAAACACTTCTAAGAAGTATAGCTTTCCACCAACAAGAAAGGAAAATATACGAGCAACCAATTGCAAATGGAGGAACTAGATACATAGGTTACCATTTGCAGATTAGATTATCTTCTACTCCACTCTTTGTCTTTCTCATACATAATTATATTTGGATAATATTATTAAATTTAGAATACATAAATTTAAATATATTATAATAGAGAGGGAGAGATAGAGTGAGACAAACAAAAAGAGGAAGAGAGAGAAAGGGATTGCAAGAGAGAGAGAGAGGGGAGTAGAGAGATAGGGAGAATAGAGAATGAGAGAGTAAAAGAAAACAAAGACAAGGAGAGACATGGTGAGAGAGAGAGAGGGAAGTAAAGAGAGATGAAGAGAGATATATAAAGAGATAGATAGCGATAGATAGAGAGAGAGAGATATAAAGAAATAAAGAGCTAGATAGAGATAATAGAATAGAGAGAAAGTTAGAGAGATAGTGACAAAGAGAGATAGAGAGGGAGGGAGAAAGGGTTAGAGAGAGGAACAAAAAAGTGGAGAGGGGGAGAGAGATGACAAAGAGAGATAGGGAAAGAGAGATACAAAAAAGAGAGAAATAGATAGAGTAAGAGAGAGAGTGAGAGACATAGGGAGGGCAAGAGAGAGAAATAGAGAGGGAGATTGATAGAGGAATATAGAATGATATATAGAGTAGGAGAGAGATAAGTGATAGAGCATCTACCCATCTTCCACATGTTAGTTTCTATTTTTTCTTTGTAATGTTTAATGCTAAGATTTACTAATTTGTGTTTAGTGCCTTAGTGTCAATATTTAGGGTTTTGGGTTCACATTTAGGTAGCTTAGATTTGAACGTTAAAGAAAAGGAAGGAAGAAGGAGAGAGGGAAAGAGAAAGAGGGAGAAATAGAGATAGGAAAAGATAGAGAGAGGATAGATGGGGAGAGGGAGAGATAGACTTTCATTGTGTGATAGACTTAGGAATATGGTCAAGCATTCTAATGGAAAACCCTACATTAAAGATCATGCTACGATACTTTAATAATCTAAAAATTGGAGCTTGGTATGGTGATGAAGGGGGTAAATCATAAAACACACAACATAAATAGAACATAGAAAATAGAATATTTCTTTATTGATCTGGACAACTCATTACATTATAGAAGCTCAATTACAATCAGAGGAATCAATCCTCCATAGGCTGCAACATACTACATCTACACATCACTAGGCTCTAGATTCTTCTGCCTTCTGTAACCCCAAATCAGCTAGGGTTTCTATTTTCCCACCTATTCTTGACTCCACACTTGCCCTCTTAACTCTACTACTACCCAGGGTTCCCAAAATAGTCATAAATAGTACTTTTTGGCGGCCTCCAGCTAAATTTCAAAATTTGTAACTCCCTCCAAAAGTAGGTCAACTTCCAGGAAGCATAACTTTTGATCCAGGGGTCCGATTGACGAACCGCTTTAAGCGACGGAAAGCTCACGATGTGAACTATCATGCTGGAAATTTTTAAATGGATTTTCATCAATTTTTTGGGACGTTATAGGATGTTTTAGTGCCTCATATCTCATTTCAAAAAATTTTATGGGCTTTTCAGAAAACAAAAACTTTAATATCTTTCAGCTCACAAATGATCTTTGCTTGATTCCTTCGCCAAAGGTCTTATATTTTCTGTTATGTAACTTTTTGTAAGTTTTTGCTTCAATCCATGCTCAAATACAAACTTTCCTAAAATGGCAGTTAAACTTTCCAAAATAGGTAGGTTGCTATTTTTAGTAGTTTTGGAAAAATTGAAAGTCCTACATCATTATTCTGGATATTATGGAACCAAAAACACTAATTATGGAAAGAAATGAAAACAACTACAATGATTTTGAATTAACTTCTTTTTGGGTGATGCAAGATTGCCCTTACACCACTAGATGCTCCTACATCAGACACCCAGGGTAATTTAAGAAGTGACCCTGTCACGTCTCAGATGTTTGTGTGAGGAAAACCCAAACGATCAACCTCTGCCTTAGACAACCAAGCAGAATCTTCAATAGGCCTTCCTTTCCATTTTACCAGATATTCTTCATATTTCCTGTTCTGAGTACTTCTTCCCACATGGCTATCCAAGATCTCTTCTATCTCCTCCATTGAAGTAGATGCCAGAATACTCCACTGTGCTTCTGTTGGTCCATCCTCTGTTCCACCTTCATGATATTCTGATAAATCAGCAATGTTGAAAACAGGGGAAATATTGATCCCACTCTGTAGCTCTACCTCATATGCATTTCCTGGATCACGCTTCTTTAAGATTCTGCATGGTCCAAATTTCTTCATTTTTAACTTATTGTATGTTCCAATTGGGAACCTTTCTTTTCTCAAGTGAACCATGACTTCATCCCCTACCTGGAACTCTTTATACCTCCTCTTCTGATCTACCTTAGCCTTGTACTGAATATTCATCTTATTAATGTGCTTTCTCACCTCTTCATGCAAATTCTTCAGATGTTCTACAAAGTCTTCAGCTTCGGCACTTATCTTTTCTCCTTTGTCCAGCTTCCTTAACTCAGAAGCATTTCTCAGGCTAATGCCATATACAATCTGGAATAGTGATTTACTAGTACTCCTATTGATAGAATTATTGTAAGCAAATTCTGCCTGTGGTAAAATCAAATCGCATCCCTTGTTCTTATCTCCTACTAAGCATCGTAGCAGGTTACCCAAACTCCTATTCACCACTTCTGTCTGTCCATCAGTCTGTGGATGGTGTGCAGAACTAAACTTCAAATCTATTTTCAACTTCTTCCACAATGTCCTCTAGAAATAACCAACAAAATTGGTATCTTGATTTGAAACTATGCTCTTTGATAGGCCATGTAATCTCACCACCTCCCTGAAAAATAACTCTGCAATATGAACAACATCATTAGGCTTCTTGCAAGGAATAAAATGTGCCATCTTCAAGAATTTGTCCACCACCACAAAAATGGAATCATGTCCTCTCTATGTCCTGGGTAAACCAAGAACAAAATCCATACTGATATCATCCCATGGCTTCTCTGGTACAGGTAATGGATGATATAGACCTGTATTCTAACTTGCTCCTTTTGCCATTTGACATACTCTGCAACTTTGCACAAATTTCCTCACATCCTGCTGCAACTGTGGCCACTAATAATTTTCACCAACAATAGCAATGGTCTTCTCTCGACCAAAATGTCCAGCCAATCCTCCACTATGCTTCTCCTTAATCAGGTTCTCTTTCATGGAGCTCCTTGGAATGCACAATTGGCTTCCTCTAAACAACATGCCATCTTGGATTATAAAATCCAACAATTTTGTCCTATCCAAAGTAACAAGTTCCAAACAAGCTTTCTAGGCCTCTACAAAATCTAGATCTTTAGGATACAAACTTTTGAGCTCATCGAACCCAACAACCTCTATCTTCATTTCTGTGAACAAATTTTACCTTCTGCTCAAGGCATCTGCAACTCTGCTGGACTTCCCACTCCTGTGCTTCAAAACAAAAGTATAGCTCTACAAAAATTCAACCCATTTTAAGTGCCTTTGGTTCAACTTTCCTTGACTATTAAGATACTGCAAATCCTGATGATCAATATATAAAACAAACTCCTTTGGAAACAAATAATGTCTCCATTTCTTCAAAGCCTGAACTATTGCATAAAACTCCTGATCATAAACAAAATACTTTTTCTTGGCATCATTAAGCTTCTCACTAAAATAGGCAATGGGCTTACCTTCTTGGCTCAAAATAGCTCCTATACCACTACCACTAGCATCACAATCTACTTGAAATACCTTATTGAAATCTAGAAGTGCCAAAACAGGTTGTTCTATGACTTTCTGCTTTAATGTGTCAAAGCTCTTGTCTGCTTCTTTAGTCCATCTAAACTCTTTTTTATCCTCTCTCATTGTCTTAGTTAAGGGTGCACAAATGCTACTAAAATTTCTGATAAACTTTCTGTAAAAACTTGCCAAACCATGAAAAGATCTTACCTTGGAAGCACTCCTCGGCGTAGGCCATTCAATGATAGCCCTCACCTTCTCTGGGTCGATCTTAAGACCTTCCTCTGAGACAAAAAATCCCAGGTATACCAACTTCTTCTTTGCAAAACTACATTTCTTCAGATTAATCAACAACTTCTCCTCCCTCAGCTTCTCTAAAACCCTTCTGATATGCATCGGATGCTCATCCCAAGTCTTACTAAAAATTGAAATATCATCTAAATTTACAATAACAAAACTTCCCAAAAATTCTTTCAGTACCTCTTTCATGAGCCACATGAATGTGCTCGGTTCATTAGTTAGCCCAAATGGCATGACTAACCACTCATACAAACCCTCCTTTGTCTTGAAGGCTATCTTCCATTTGTCTCCTTCTCTAATTCAGATCTAGTGATACCCACTCTTTAGATCAATCTTCATGAAGTACTTGGATCCACTCAAACAATCCATTATGTCATCCATTCTTGGAAATGGAAACCTATACTTGATCATGATCTTATTTATGGCTCGAGAATCTGTACACATTCTCCACTCTCCATCTTTCTTTAGTGCTAGTACTGTAGGTACTGCACATGGACTCAGGCTCTCCCTTATCAGTCCCTTCCTTAACAACTTGTGGACCTGTCTATTCAACTCTTCATTCTCTGCTGGAGTCATTCTATGGGCTGCCTTATTTGGCAAACTAGCTTCTGGTATCAAATCCATTTGATGACTTATCTTCCTTACTGGTGGTAAACCTTCTGGTACATTATCAGAGAGAATATCCTAAAATTATTCCAACATAACTGAGACTTCTGCTGGTACATCTTCACATCTCTCTTGACTAATCTTAGGGATCAATGCAAAGCAATGATGCTCATGCTACATACCCTCCAAAACTTTTCTACCATCTACTAAGCAATTTTTGTCAGTACTAAATACCTTTTCTTCCACCTCCTTCAAGGGCTTCAACTTATGATGAACTCCATCCTTTGTTAGGGAGTATGTGTTTGCACGACCATCATGGACAACACTCCTATCATATTGCCATGGCCTCCCCAATAACATATGACATGCATCCATCGGTATGATACCACACATCACCTCATCATGGTAGTCCCCAATCTTGAACTTCACTAAACACTGCTCATTGACCAAAGCTCTGTGGTACTTCTGCAACCATGCAATCCAATATGGATGTGGATGCTTTCTTCTTGTCAACTTCAACTTGTCAACCATCTCCTCTGAAACAAGTTTGTTAGTACTTCCACTGTCAATAATAATATCACAACACTTACCTTCACATTTGCACCTTGTATGGGATAAACTCTTCCTCTGATTGGGTTCTTTCTCCTCATTCAACAAAATTCTTCTAACAACTAGGGTTTCTCCCCTTTCAGCATCTTTAGAATGCTCAGACTGCACATCTTCATCTACATGTACAACTCGTGCATTACCCTCAGGTCTTCTATTTGTCCTTCCTTGATGTTGTGGACACTTGTATGCTTGATGCCCTTCTTCTCCACATTGGAAACAGGTTCCTCTGAAACCTCCTCTTCCAGGTCCTTGTCCAGGTCTACCTCTTCCTCTTCCTCTTTACTCACCATTGTTCTGGTCACGAGGGTGGTAGGTATTATCTCCTCTCTGATTTCAACTGGTGTCAGCTTCTTCACTTTTCTTTGAATCTTCATTTCGGCCCCCATAGGGTCTTTCACCAGTCCTTCTACCTCGACCTCTTCCCCTTTGCTTGTTGTCAAATCTTTTATTCAGCTTCTCTTCCACCTTCAAGGAAAACTGGTATGCATCTTCTATGGTGGTCATTCTGACTAGGCTCAACTCCTCTTGAATACTTGGTCTCAACCCATTAATGTAACGAGCTACCTTCTCCTTGTTGGGATCTGCATGGCCTGTCCTTATAATAATCTTATAAAACTCTTCTGTATACTCCTTAACAGACTTGTTACCTAGCTTCATTCCTTTCAGCTTCTTCAGCAACTCCATCTCATAGTCCATAGGAATAAACTGCTTCTTTTGTTTCTCCACCATCTGATCCCATCTGGCGATATTTCCTTTTCCTCTTCTGTTCCTCTCTAATTGGACCTCCTTCCACCAAATACTAGCATGACCCTTCAACTTTACTTTTTCAAACTTGACCCAATTTGGGTCCTCCACATCTTCATACTCGAAATACTCCTCCATATCATTGATCCAATCAATAAGCTATTCTGAATTCAAATCTCTAGAATATGTAGAAACTTTGATCTTGGGCCTCTTTCCAATCTTAGAAATGGCCCTCAGAAACCTAACTTCTACAGGATCTCCTGCAGCTTCTTCTTCTTCCTTAGATAGCTCTTCCTCAGCTTCATCTTTGCTTTCTTCTCTTGTTCTTGGCTCAAACCCTCTTTGCAGCTCCTCTTGCAATGCATCAATTTGTCTTTGAAGGGATCTAAAACCCTCTTCCATCAAAGCATTCCTCCCAATACAATTTCTTCATGGAGGCATCTTGATCTCCACAACAAACCCACAACCTTAGGTCCTAGTGCAAACTACCTCACAGTCGGTGATCTGTCTACACACTTAGGAACCCTTGCTTTGATACCACTTGATGAAGGGGATAAATCATAAAACACACAACAACAAAAATAGAAAATAGAAAATAAAATATTTCTTTATTGATCTGGGTAACTCATTACATTACAAAAGCTCAATTACAATCATAGGAATCAATCCTCCACAGGCTACAACAAACTACAGCTACACATCCCCAGGCTCTGGATTCTTCTGCCTTCTGTAACCCCAAATCAACTAAGGTTTCTATTTTCCTACCTATTCTTGACTCCACACTTACTCCCTTAACTCTACTACTACCTAGGGTTCCCAAAATAGTCATAAATAACACTTTTTGGTAGCCTCCAGCTAAATTTCAAAATTTGCAACTCCCTCCAAAAGTAGGTCAACTTCCGGGAAGCATAACTTTTGATCCGGGTGTCTGATTGACAAACCATTTTAAGAAACGGAAAGCTCGTGATGTGAACTATCACGCTAGAAATTCATAAACAGATTTTCATCAACTTTTTAGGATGTTATGGGATATTTTAGTGCCTCATATCTCATTTCAAAAATTTTCAAGGGCTTTTCGGAAAACAAACACTTTAATATCTTTCATCTCACAAATGATCTTTGCCTGATTCCTTCGCCAAAGGTCTTATATTTTCCATTATGTAACTTTCTGTAAGTTTTCGCTTCAATCTGTGCCCAAATGCAAACTTTCCTAAAATGGCAGTTAAACTTTCCAAAATAGGCAGGTAGCTATTTTTAGTAGTTTTGGAAAAACTGAAAGTCCTACATCATTATTCTAGATACTATGGAACTAGAAACACTAATTATGGAAAGAAATGAAAAAAAATACAATGATTTTGAATTAACTTCTTTTTGGGTGATGCAAGATTGCCCTTACACCACTGGATGCTCCTGCATCATATGGTTTGGTCCAAATCATCTAGCGAGATTGATATAGAGATGGGTATAGAGATAGAGAGGGATAGAGAGAGATTTTGAGAGAGAAAGAGAGGGACAAAGAGAGGGAGGGAGAATAACTTGATAACTATCACATAAAATTTTCTTCACAGGTAGGGTCAACTTTCAAAATTAAGCCCTAAAAATGTGAATCCCTTTAGTAAACTTTTTAACATTAAGTGACCATCACAGAGAAAGAGAGATAGAGTAGGAAATAAAGATAGAGATAAGATATATAGAGGAAAATATAGATAAATAAATAAGAGTGAGAGAAAGAGATGGGTATACAGATAGAGAGGGAGACAGAGGTATAGAGATAGAGAGGGATATAGAGAGATGATGAGAGAGAAAGAGAGGGACAAAGAGAGGGAGGAATGAAACCTAGAGAAGAGAGATAGTGTGATAGAAGAAGAGAGAATAATAGAGAGGGAGATTGATATAGAGAGGGGAAGAGATGAAGAGAATAGAGAAGAGAAAGAGAGAAATAGAGATAATGACAAAGAGCTCAGATGGAATAAGGAGAAAGAGGAAGATAGAGAAGCATATATATATACACACACAGATAAAAAGGGGGAGAGAGAGAGGGGTTGAAAAGTAAAATAGAGATAGAGGAAGAGAGAATGGGAGAGACAAAGAGAAAGAGAGAGGATAAAGGGAGAGAGGTTGACAAGGCAACAAAGATAAATAGAGATATATAGTACATTTTATTGCGAATACCTTCATCAACACAATTTCTAAGCCCTACACATATAAATGAAACCTTAGGACATCCACATTAGAAATATTTAAGATTAAATCAAATTTGATTTCTTATTAAGTGTTATAATTAATAAGGCATATAACAATGCCATGTACAGAAATTAAAGGTCTCCATGCTTATTGTCCAAGTGGTAACTTATAATGATTGAACTATATATTTTATTTTTATATACAATTTATATTATAGTTATATGAGAGAGATAGAAGACAAATAGAGTTAAGCAAAAAGAGAGAGATGGGTAGAGAGAGGAGAGAGGGGGAGAGAGATCTTTATATATAGAGAGAGATAAAGAGAGGTATCTTTATATGTAGAATGAGAGAGACAAAGAGGGGAGACAAATAAAGTTAAAAAGAGAGAGAGATGAGTAGAGAGGAGAGAGGAGGGATAGAGACCTGGATAGAGAGATAATTGGAGAGAGGGGGAGGGATAGACAGGTAGAGAGATGGAGAGAGGGAGATTGGTGGAGAGAGGAATAGAGATAAGTGATATAGATGGAAAGAGAGATAGATAAAAGAGATAAATAAATAGAGGAAGAGAGAGAGTAAGAGACATACTAAGGGTAAGAGAGAAAGTTAGAGATAAGATATATATAGAGGGAAAGATAGGGAAAATAAGAGAGAGAAATTGGTATAGGGATAGAGAGGGAGAGAGATATAGAAGTAGAGAGGGATAGAGATATGGTGAGAGAGAAAGAGAGGGAGGAATAAAAACCTAGAGAAGAGAGAGAGTGATAGAGGAAGAGAGAATAATACAGAGGAGAAGAGAGGAATAGAGATAGAGAAGAGAAAGAGACAAAGATCTTAGATGGAGAGGAGGAGAAAGATAAACATAGAGATATCAAAAGAGACATAGAGAGGAGACAAAGAGATATAGAGAGAGGTAGAGTGATATAGAGATAGAGAGAGAGATCTCATAAAGAGGAAGTGTGTGAGAGAGAAGGGGGGGAGACAGAGATGAAGAGAAATAAAGAGAAATAGAAAGGAGAGAGGTATATAAAAACATAGGGAGAGAGATCTCAGAGAGAGGAAATGTGTGAGAGAGAAGGGGGGAGGGAGACATAGATGAAGAGAGATAAAGGAGAGAGAGATCTCATAGAGAGGAAGTGAGTGAGAGAGAAGGGAAGAGGGAGACAAAGATGAAGAGAGATAAAAAGAAATGGAGAGGAGAAAGGTATAGAGAGAGAGAAGATAGAGAAAAACATATGTAGAGTCCTATTAAATTATAATAGGGGCCCTTCCACCTATTATTAGATCAAAACCTCCAATGGAATTAATCATTTCATCAAGTATTTCTTTTGTCAAATTCTACACATCTTCCACCTTAATCAATTTACCCTTAGGATGTTATGTGGAGAGAGAGGAAAAGAGAAGGGGGGAGAGGTAGAGATAGATAAATATAGAGAGATAAATGTAGAGAGATGTAAAGAGATAAAGAGGGAGAGAGATAGAGATAGAGTGAAAATAGAGAAAGACAAAAAGAAATATATAGAGGGAAAGAGAGATAGAGAGAGGAAGACAGAAGGGAGAGTGAGAGAGAGATGAAGTGAGAAAAAGAAATAAAGTAGGATAGAGAGAGATAGAGAAGATAGAGAGAGAGGTACAAAGATAGAGGGAGAGGGGGGAGGGAGAGCGATACAACAATAGAGAGGAAGAGAGAAATATATAGAACAAAGAAGAGAAGTAGAGAGACAGAAAGAGGACGAGACAAAGAGATAAAGAAAAAGAGAGGTAGAGTGAGAAATTTTAGAGAGAGGAGAGAGGTCCAAACATAGGGAGAGAAATTTCAGAGAGAGGAAGTGTGTGAGAGATAGGGGGAAATAGAGACAGAGAGATAAAAAGAAATAGAGAGCTAGAGAGGGAGACACAAATATATATATAGACCTAGAGAGAGAGTACCTTTTAATTTCAAGTAGAGAACATGGCTACATGCATAACCTTCCTATGAATAATTATTTCCAAATTTTACCTTTACCACCCATCACAACTGAAGAGACATTTCCTAAAACACAAAATCATTACCCATCATGGGATTACAAAACTAAGCTAAACTACATAAACATAGTGACAAAAAATGTTTCATTGTGTGATAGACTTGAGGTTAGGATCAAGAGCTCCAATGGAAAACCCTACATTAAAGATCAATCTATGAAACTTTTACAGTGTAAAAAGTGGAGCTTGGTATGTGTTGGTCCAAATCATCTACTCAAACTTTACTTACCACTATAGAACAACAACACACATTATTACATGGTTTCAATGTTCGAATGGTTACCATGATTCAACAAATCAAAATAGACCTAAAATATTAATACAAATATTCTATATACTCTCTTTTTGAGAATACTAATATTATAAACAAATAAAAAATTCCTCTTTACCACTCTTCCACATATGCCCCCCTTATTTATTTCTCTTACTGACTCAGTTTTACAAACTATGTATACTTTAAGTTTCCCAATGCAAAATAATGTTTGCTTTTATCCACATAAAACTCCTTTCCACATACATTTTTGGCGTACCTATTGTACACTAAGGTGTGATTGCTAGTTTTATTAATGGAGGAGGCAAGTCTAATATTCATCTTATAAAGAAATGCAAATGCAGGTTTCATTATGATGAGTCACGCTCTAAAGGGGAGAGTCAACAACCCATTGACCTATGTGAAGGTGAGTTTTTTGTGTGGGGAAGTCTTGTGAGCTAAAATAGTATTGACAAAACTGTACATTTGCACACTCAAAAAAATCTATACATTAAAACATCTTCAAAATTTGTGTAGCCTTTTCAAACTTTAGTCTCACATAAATAAAGTTTTAATGTATGCAAAGAACGAGGGCATGAGAATTAATTTTTTCTTTGCCAAGTCACAAAAGAAAAATCCATGTTGGAATATGTGGACTAGTAAAATTGTAGATTTTAAAATAAAAAAAGGGGTGCCACTTTAGAAGAGATCCGTTGAAATGAATATTAAAATATTTTATTGTAGGTTGTTGGGACAGGGAAGAAACACCATTAGAGAGTGCTTTTTGGTAATAAATCATAGAGATATGCAGTAGAGAAAGGCATTGAGCTAAGAGGGAAAATATCGAACTAAATGAAAAAGTGAAATGCTAATTTAGATTGTTTTCTACAATAATGTGAGCAACAAATAAACATTTGTAAAAACATAAAAGCTTAGGGATGAAAATGAAAGCAACAAATAACACATAAATGAGGCACCATGATAGTATTCTACTTCATAAAAGAAATAATACAATTGCAAATGTATGGGGTTTTTACTTCTACTTCTCCTTATAGCCAATTGAGACATTTCATAAAAAAATTGGTGTGTAACTATTTTGTCTTCACATTTTGACTAGATTTGCATTCACTTTGCCTCTGTACTTGTATTTTGCGAAGATACATATGTTATGGAGTAAAATATGTACACTAGCATTTTACACCTAGTTTAGCACCTGGGTGGACCTAAAATGTTTACCCTTGTTAATTAGGACCTATTTTAACACCTTTTTGAACATTAAATGATTAAATCTCGATCCTAATGAATAATCCTAACAAAATAAAGTTAGGATTCATCTAAGCCCACTTAAATGGACACTCTCCAGAGTTTGTGGGGCTAAAGGACTAGGGAACCTAGCGCCCTGGTCCTAGATGTTAGCCATAACCCTATTTTTGTGGTGTTGGCTTAGAACACCTCCTTAACTTTTACATGTCGGCCCTAATTGGTTTTATTCATTGTTGGTGAGCGGGAATGCATATATAAGCAAGTTACTTTATTCATTTGAACATCTCTAAGTTCTCTAAGGATTCTAGCTCTCACTCTCTCTCATGCTCTCTATTCTTCTCTAAAGCTCTCTATGGTGGATTATGGTTGTTATGCTAACTTCTTGCAGGTCTTGTGAAGATATTTCTACTTCTTGAGTCAAGTTGTGACACCACATCAACAAAGCTAGGATTTCCATGCTCATGGTGACTCCTTTCCTTCATACTTTGTTATAGCATTCCATTCTACTTCAGATTTGCCTTTGCCCTCTTAGGGTATGCTCCATTCTCTCATCTTTTCTATTATGGAGGTGGAAACACCATTCACATAGCTTGAATTAGGAAAGATCCTAAATAGTGCCAACCCTTTTTCCTTCTTTTATGTGTGTAGGTTGAAGAAACAAGTTTCAGAAGGCAAGATCTGGGAAGAAGGAAGGTTTTGTAGGTACAGGTGTAATGAAGCTCTAAGTTTCTGTAAATCCCTAAATTGGGTCTAGGGTGCACAAAGCCCTAGTCGTTCTAGCCCCCAAAATTGGTTCTAGGTTATTCTTTGTCCTCTGATCTCCATTGTGCTTTCATATTCTCCGTATTTGTTTGTGATAGTCTATTATGCTTCGATCTTGCTCAATTAGCGTTTCATGTTTTGCCCTAGTTTGATTGGTTGGATTGGGTTGATTCTCCTCTATACAACAAAGGGACAAATCCCCCATAGTTTGGATATCATTCAAGGGTATAATCCAATCTTGACTTGTGTCTTAATGTTATATGGAAGTGGGTTTGACTTAGTTTAATCTCTTGGGCTAGTCTCTCTTTTCTAACTAACATTTTGGTGAACCCATCATTTCTTGCACATTGGCATCCTTATTGCTTCAAATCTGAGTTATTTTTTTCCCTATATCTAATTATATTACATTAATTCTTGATTTGTCATACTTTCATAGCTTCATTTTACATTGTTTCAAAATTAGGGTTTACAAAAACCTTGCATTGTTAGAGAACTTAGCTAGTCTTGAACCTAGGGTTTGGAGATTAGTGAGTTGTTTCAAATATTTGTGGCATGATTAAATTGATTTAATTTTATGTAGCATATCATATTTGTGTTTAAGAAAAGACATTCTGGCATATTTTCTTTGAAAAGTGAAAAATCAAGCATTTTAGGCTTAGAAAAGGCATATTTATTGCATTGTTTTCATTGCATAAATTTTAAATCATCATAGCAAGATATAAACTTCTGATTTTTGCATTAGATATGATTTTTATTTCAGAAATTAATCATTTCATAGTGCTTTATTTTGCATTTGAACATATTCATTACTAGGGTTTTATCAAAAAAATTGCATTTTTGTAAAAATCTAGTTAATTTGAAATCTAGGGTTTGTGATTCATGTCTTGTTTTAGATATTTTGATGATAATTAGTGGTCAAATCTGATGTTACATTTACATATCATTTCATAAATATCATTTGTGTTCAAGTTACAAAGAAAAAGCATTCTTGCATCAAAAAATTTTGGTTTAGGAATGAGCATTTAAGATCTAGGGTTTGATGGTGAAACCCTAGCTAGTCTTGCATCTACTTGTTATATTGGAAATCTTATTTTCAGATCTTTTTTAGGATGAAGGATTGATAAATATGATTTTAAGTTTCTGTAACTCATCATATGTGTCATATTTGTTTAAGTTAGAAAACAAGAACATTCACACATTCATCTACTCTTTAAAATTTGAAAGCAAAAAGCATAAACAAAACTATCTAGCTTCATTTAACACTTATGCATCTTCATTTAAAGTAAAATTTTCTAAATCCCTCTTGTGTTTACTTAGGAAAATCATTTTCACATACTACACATCTTCATTTGCAAGACTAAGTAGTTGTGGTTACCAAAAACACCGCATTTTTGGAAAGCCCCGCTTATCTTGCACTTGTAGATCATTGATTGCAATCTTATTTTAATAAATAAAACTATCTAGCTTCATTTAACACTTATGCATCTTCATTTAAAGTAAAATTTTCTAAATCCCTCTTGTGTTTACTTAGGAAAATCATTTGCACATACTACACGTCTTCATTTTGCAAGACTTAGTTGTTGTGGTTACCAAAAACACCACATTTTTTGAAAGCCCTGCTTATCTTGCACTTGTAGATCATTGATTGCAATCTTATTTTAGATACTCAAATCATGTCTAAATTCAATTGTACATTGTTGTTCCATATCACACTTACATGTATTATTGACTTCTTTGTATTACTTGTATCAATATTAGAAGACTACTAAATTCATCTCCATGAATACTCATGAGAAAAATGATGGTGATAGTTCTTCTACTAAAATTCATCATAATATATCATTGACATCACCTCTAAGGCATATGATGGCAACCTAGATTTTGCCTACATCACCCTATGCTTTGGATCCCTCTCTCAAAAGTGAGAACATTTTGGCGCAAGAGGATGAAATCATTGACACATTCTTTGACATTACTTTACCTTCTCTTCATTTGAATGATCTCTCTTCTAGAGATGTGACATTAGAGGATGTTGAACATACTATTTCTACTTCTACCATAACACATGATGATTCCATGAATCATCATATTAATTTTCCTCTTTTGATTGAATGTTCAAGTACCTTGGATATAACTAAGGATGTGAAGATTCTTGATCTTCCTCCTTTGGTTGAATGTTCAAATACCTTGGATATCACTAAGGATGTGAAGACCCTTGGTATTCCTCCTTTGGTTACATGTTCAAGCCCCTTGGACATCACTAAGGATACAATCATCAACACTTTTCTTAACATCACTGTACTCTCTCTTCATTCCAATGCTCTCTCATTAAAAGATGAAGCATTAGTGGATGAATATTCTTCTATTTTAGCAGATTCCCCATGGGAAGAAATTAGGCATTCATCTCAAAAAGGTATCAATGTAAATTCTATCATCATTAATAAACTTATTCCGCCCGCTAAGGGGATAGTAGAATAAGTGCATTAATGTTTAAAATATTCCTAAAATCATGGTACATGAGGCACCTAATCTGCCTCCTTTCTCTAAACATGTGATTATGGTTTGAGGTGTTCCAAAACTATCTTGACCTATTGGTTACTTTCTCAATATTGCAAAGCAAATTACTCAAAGGAATCAAGGTATTCAAAATGTGTCACAACAACCTCATTATTATGTAGTTGCTCACACATACAACACCTATAATAACAAGCAAAGCAAGTACTGAGTGCACCCACTTCTCTTCCACGTTCTCAACCTATTCTGCTTCAACCACCTCATCATCCTCAACATAAATTGGTAGAGAATATGATATTGTAGAGCACCTCGATGCTACTCTAGCTAAGATCTATCTATGGGATTTATTACAAACATTGCCTACATAGCACAGAATGCTCCAAGAGGCTCTACAAAATGTAGTTGTTCCACCTTTTGTTAGATCGAATGATGTAGCATCTCTATTTAGTTGTATGCATGTGAAAACATCATATATCTTATTTTAACGACATGAATTACCGCCCATAGAAGTTCAAAACCAATATGAGCCTCTTATGATATTTGTCATTATTAATAGAATGAGGGTAAGACGCACTCTGATTGATGGTGGATCAGGTCTTAATGTTTATGGAATAGACTTGTTACATAAACTCAATGTTGATACATCTTTCATCAAACTAGATAAACTCAACATTCGTGGCTTTGATAATGTTGGTAAACAATCAATAGGTACAATCACATTAAATGTTAAGGCCAAACCTGTGACATTGCCTACCCTTATCCATGTCATTCCTAATTCTCTTTCCTACAATCTTCTTCTAGGTAGACCGTGGATTCATGCCATGGGGGCAGTCCCGTCTACCCTTCATCGTTCAATAAAGTTCATTTTTGAAAACAAACTACATACAATTGAAGTTGATCCAATTTTGGAAAGTTGCTTACAAATGGAAGCAAGATATCAAATTCCTTTAAGTAATTTGATCCCTTCTTTAAGAAAAACCAGACCACTATCCTCCGCTGCTAACAATAGTGTGGGTCAGGATAGTGTCAGTCCTTCAAATGTATTTTTCAGTGATGATTGGGGTTTGTTAGATTTTACACCCTCCTTTGTGGGTGAATATAAAGTATCACCCTCACACCCAAAAAACCTTGAAGGTAAATGAAATTTCTTCAACACAATATCCTACTCCTAAAAAACTTAAACTCAAAAGTAATAACGATGGAACTTTTAATATTGATGAAGATCCGCTTTCTTTCAAAGAAATAGCGACCATTTGTGATAAAGTATCATCCCAATCTAATGAATCATCTTCTTCTAATGCATGTCTTGGTAATGATGAGGTCCCTTTAGATTTAAAACCCCATGGGCTTGTTGAAACAAAGATTGACCCTCCTCACCATGATAAGAAGAATAATCCTTCTCATTCTTCTTCAACATATGATGACACTTCTCATTTGAACAAACATAGTCATATGATCTCTCCTCTTCCTTCGGATTTGGAGAGGCATTATGGGTGTGGATTTAAAATCCTTTCTAAACATGGATACAATGGAAGTGAGTTAGGATGCAAAGAACAAGGAATTAAGGAACATGTCGAACCAATGTCGTACTTGTCTAAAGTAGGTGTTTAGTGGAAAAATGGATTCTTTAATCTTTTGTGGCTTAGATGTTAAAATCTGCCTCTCCACTATACATTGAAGGATCTAGGGTCGAATGGCAAGCATTATCATACCCTAGAGTCACTTTTAGATGTAGGTAAATTTGGATTAGGGAATTAATTATCAATTTTTCCTTTTCCTATGCTCAATTGACCACTAAAACCCTAATTAAGCAAATACGATAACAAATTAATGAATTACAGAAAAAAGCTCTTGCAGACAGGAGTAAAATACCAAATTATAGAATACCTATTTTTGGGGTTTCGAAGTGGAACAGTTGGGGATACTGGAGCAGGCACCCAAGTCTAAGGTACCTATTTTTTTGGGGAATCTGGACCTCCTTCGAACACTGATCAGCCCTGTAACTTCTATTTTCAGGAATCAGTCTGCGGAGGACACTAGAGAAAGCACCCTAGTCCCAGAAGTGCTCCTTTGTCCGTCTTTCCTTCAGATCCTAAATCCCTAATGTCTTCCCAGCCTTCCTGCAACTCCACTTTTCTCAGATGCAACACCTGTAACCTGCAATCACAATACTTGATTTGGAGGTTGTGGTGTTTAGAGGTTTGCCTTAGTCCAACCCCAGAGGACACTTAAGTCTCTGAACACCGTTATTAGCCAAAGAGGGTGTGCCCTTGTGAGGCAGAGGCTAAAAACCAAAGGAATCAATGATAAAACACAATGATATGTCACCTTGTAGTGAAGCTTTCATGGAGGAAGATGCTCTTCATGCCATGAAGGAATTGATGCTCAAATCTGCAAATATCAACACACAAGACATACAAGTCTGCTCTTGCAACACAATAGAAATCCTTGAATCACCTTGAGAATGCCTAGAGTTCACAATAACAATCTAGTTTACAAATGAATGCCTACACTTGCTTATATATGCATCTACAAGCACTCCCGCCAAGATATTTAAAATTCAAACTTACTGTGTCAGCAAAGGGGCATAATAACGGTCACTAACCGACACCCAAATATTGAGGATGGCCTAAAATATGGTAGGACTAGGGTGCGGGCGCCCAAGTCCTCCCCCTATTTTAGGTAGGGTACAGCTCAAGGGGTCCTCCTAGGTCCTATTTTCCATGGGACTTAGGTCTCATTCCATCGGGATGCTAAAATATGAACTAAAATGTCCTAAATGCATGCTAAAGACCTGAGAGCTAAACCTTATGAGGGAAAATCCCCCAAGGGGACATTTTCCAACGTTACATTTAGCCCCCAATTTAATGCATGTATGAACACGAGGCCCATACATGCATTAAAGTAAGGTCACAAACACAACAAACACACCAAGCATGGAGAAGACATGCCAATCACATAGAAGACAATAACATGCACGCAAAACATGGAGAAGACAGTTACAGTCACACAGAACATAGAGCCGATAGTTAATGTATGGAAGACACATTAATGCATGGAAGACAAAAATGATATCTTTTATTTTCTTTTTCTCATATATATGAAATGCAAATGCAAGTACTGGAAAGTAAATAAACCTCCCAAAATGTAGGAAGCACTACTAGATGGCGCTGGTCTCTACATATGGGGCAACACACATGCAATACACACAAAACCTCCCAATATGCACGAAGCACTACCGCAGGAGTTGGTATATGCATATGGGGCAACAAACATGCCATACAAAACAAGCATGCCAAAACACACACACTTGAAGACACGAAGAAAACACGGTAGACAAGCGATGGTGTGTTCCCTATTTCTAGGTTCATCACCATCTCAGGCACATTACAGGCACCACAACAATTGCAGAAGACACGCTTAAGGGTTGAGTTAGTCACAGAGTTGCTCCCTGCCTCTGCAGAGGACTTTGGAAAATGACAGGATGATGCAATCTACTCCAAGAAATACACCACCCCCGCCTCCGTAGAGGGCTTAAGAAAAATAAGGATATGCTCGATATCCCGCCTTCGCAAAGGGCTTACATGATTTATTGATTGATTTCAAACAAACTCAAGATGTACGATGCACTACTCGGGCGCAGGTCTATGCATTTGAGGTCAAACACATTGTTAACATCTATAATAGACAACTTACCTTATATACCCCCACCTTAAGGTGGTTGATATCAGTTATTGATATAAATCATGTTAAGGTAGGAATAAAACACACAAGGGAACATCGACTTTCACAAAGCCCATGCCCCCCGGAGGTGACATGCACTTTACGATCACCAAATGTTCCCACAAACACATCCCTGCAAGAAACATGTTAGTCTCTACAACATCATGATAATCAACAACATCAATGCATATGATTAACCACACAAAGAGCCAAGGTTATACAATGAATTCAAAGTTCAAGGATAACTAGGGGCTATATCACGAAGCTCTCCGAATCGAGTACCGCCAAGGCTAGATTCAAAGGTAAACAAAGGTACACAGAGCAACAACATTGTTAAGGTTTGTAAATGTAATAGAAACATCATAACATTCACTACGCAGAAAGAATAGGTGCTTCCACTAGCCAAGCGTCGTATAAGATATACAACCCCATTGTCATATTAGGAACTAAGTCCAATTTTTGATTGCTCTCGAAAGGGACACTAGGTCTGCTTCAGTATAAATGTTTGTCGTCATCCGCCCGCTAGGTGGAAAAACTAGAGGAAGGGAAACGATAAATAAGAGAGGAGAAAACAAGTGTCTTAGGGACAGTCACGTAGGAGGGTGCCCCCAAGTCACCAACCATGATGCTATGTCCCTAAGACACAACACACAACAATGAAATCAGAGAGAGAGGCGATATAGAAGAATGATGATACGAATAGAAGAAGGTCACAATAGAGGTGGTCTCCTGGTATCCCAAACCTTACGGGAGAATCTGAGGTCATCCCAGGAGGTCTAAACAACACATCATGGGGGAAGCACATCATGAGAGAGATAAAGTTTTAGAGATACTTACCTGTAGGGTCTTCCTGCTAGAAGTCATAAAAAATCATTCTCTTTCCAATTGCAAACATAAGATACCATTACCAAGTTTTTGTAATTATTCTTTTGTTCATTCTTAAATTCTTCTTGGTTTGACTCAATGTTATGTGAAATGTGCTCTTGTTGGAGTTTATTGGTATACTTATTCACTATCCTCTTAGGTGGTGGGAGAAGCAAATTATTTTGAATGATCTCAACATCCATCCTTGAGGGATTTAATGTGAGAGACTTCTCCTCATGCACTAGTGCTACATCTTTAGTGATGTCCAAATGACATGAATACTTAAATAAAGGAGGGACATTAAATGTCTTCTCTTCCTTAGTGAAATCCAAGATGTGTGAACAATCAACTAAAGGAAGAAGGTTGATAAGATGATCCATAGAGGTTTCACGCACTAGGATAGGATTTTGATTATTGTTAAATGAATTCTCATTGCCAACCCATGGAATGTCCTTTGTTAAAGGGATCTCTTCATTCACTAATGCGTCATCTTGGCCAGGGAAAATAGTGGAATTACTAAAGCTATCTTTCTCATGAGTATTCCTATTGATGAATTTAGTTAAATCTTCTAATATGAAAGGGTATACCCCTATGAATAAAGTGAAGCTACTAAAATCATATGGATAACAAAGTAACTGCAATTCATATGTAGAACATATAGAAGCATCAATAACGCTCATAAGAGCTATGTGCTCTAGAACATGAGGATTGTCATTAGTGAAATTAGAGAAATTTTCAAGATCTAGGATATACTCATGAAAATATTTCATAGATTAATAACATGAATATTCCATAATGAGATGCAAAATCATATTTTGAAATCTCTTCAAAATTGGTGCAAAAGACAAGAGCAAAAATAACCAAAAATGCTTGATTTTTCGATGCTTTTCAAATGCAAATGAATGAAACAAATGATGCTATGAGGATTTAAGTCAAGGGAAGAAAGTTACATGTCTGATATCAGTCCAAAACAGCAATAAGTTCACTCTCAACACACTTTTGATGCAAATTTAAGATAATGCCAAAGCGATTATAGTGAAAATATGTCAAAATATGCAATTTTTCACCAAAATTCAATGCAAAAGAGCATAACAAAGGGTGTTGTGAGGAAAATGATTATGGAAAGAAAATAATATCAGAAATAACAACCAGTTGGTTCCAAAATACCCAACACGACATTATTTTAACACCACTTAAGGCAAAACCCTAGTGAAAATATAGCAAAATATACAATTTTTTCACGGTTTTTCAACTCCAAGACCTAGTAAAGGAGGTGTTGTAAGGAATTTTAGGAGGGAAAGCAAATAATTTCAATAATATCAGTCACCTAAATCCATAAAATTGATCACAACACGCTTGGAGTGCAAACTAGGTCAAACCCTAGAGCAAAAATAGCCAAAATGTGTAGTTTTTTGCAAAATTTTTACTACAATAGCCCGTTAAAAGGGGGTTGTGAAGATTTTTATGAGGGATAGAAGATTATTACCCTGATAAAATAAAATTAATGCAAAAATATCTTTCACAACAAAACTATGATGCGAATTTAGAGAGTCGATAAGGCCGATTTTAGTGAAAATTGTTGTTTTTAAAGCCCTAGGTTTGAAATTTTGGAACAAAATGCTATAAGAATTGTTTGAAGTCTGGTTTATGATGTAAATTAAATATTCTCAGATCTTAAATTGATTTTCAATCTTAATCATGCAAAATTCCCATGCAAATTTAATGAAATAGCACCAAAATTGCTAGTTTTTGTTGAAATTTTCAATGCAAAAATGCAAATAATTTAAATTTAAATGCAAATTCACACTAAAATGAAAGACTACAGACAAATGAAAATTTTAATGAGCCTCTAAAATCAGTAGAAAAATCTGATAAAAGATTTTGCCTACAAACCCTAGATTTTGGAATTACTAGGTTATCTAAAAATTGCCAAAATTTCCACAAAACCCTAGCAATTAAATGATGAAAATGCAATGCAAGATATTGAATTTTTCTATTTTTCTGTAATTTATATCATATCTGATGCAAAAATCATGAATTAGAAAAATTTAGGAAGAATTGACACAAATTAGTAAGCCCAACAATGCAATTTTTTTTTGTATTTTCCAATTTTTCAATTTTTTTTGAAATTTTCTCAATAATAAACAAATGAATGAATTAAATCACACCAAATCTGTAGACAAACACTCAACAAGTTTCAATTTAAGTTCAAAGACATGGGTTCACCAAAATGTTTAGTGGAAAAATGGATTCTTTAATCTTTTGTGGCTTAGATGTTAAAATTCTCCTCTCCACTATACATTGAAGGATCTAGGGTCGAATGGAAAGCATTATCATACCCTAGAGTCACTTTTAGATGTAGGGAAGTTTGGATTAGGGAATTAATTATCAATTTTTCCTTCTCCTATGCTCAATAGACCATTAAAATCCTAATTAAGCAAATACGACAACAAATTAATGAATTACGGAAAAAGCTCTTGTAGACGGAAGTAAAATACCAAATTACAGAATACCTATTTTCAAGGTTCCAAAGAGGAACAATTGGGGACACTGGAGTGGGCGCCCAAGTCCAAGGTACCTACTTTTTCTGGGAATCTGGACCTCCCTCAGACATTGATCAGCCCTGTAACTTCTATTTTCATGAATCAGTCTGTGGAGGACACTGGAGCGAACGCCCTAGTCCTGGAAGTGCTCCTTTGTCCGTCTTTCCTTCAGATCCTAAATCCCTGATGTCTTCCCAGCCTTCCTACAACTCCACTTTTCTCAGATGCGACACCTGTAACCTACAATCACAAGACTTGATTTGGGGGTTGTGGTGTTTAGAGGTTTGCCTCAATCAAACCCTAGAGGACACTTAAGTCTCCGAACACCATTGTCATCCAAAGAGGGTGTGCCCTTGTGAGGTAGAGGCCAAAAACCAAAGGAATCAATGATAAAAACACAATTATATGTCACCTTGTAGTGAAGATTTCATGGAGGAAGATGCTCTTCATGCCATGAAGGAATTGATGCTCAAATCTATAAATATCAACACACAAGACATACAAGTCTACTCTTGCAACACAATAGAAAGCCTTGAATCACCTTGAGAATGCCTAGATTTCACAATAACAATCTAGTTTACAAGTGAATGCCTACACTTTCTTATATATGCATCTACAAGCACTTCCGCCAAGATATTTGAAATTCAAACTTACCGTGTTGGAAAAGGGGCCAAATAACAGTCACTAACTGACACCCAGAAATTGAGGTTGCCCTAAAATAGGACAGGACTAGGACGCGGGTGCCCAAGTCCTCCCCCCTATTTTAGGTAGGGTACAACTCAAGGGATCCTCCTAGGTCCTATTTTCCATGGGACTTAGGTCTCATTCCATCGGGATGCTAAAATATGAACTAAAATGTCCTAAATGCATGCTAAAGACCTGGGAGCTAAACCTTATAAGGGAAAAGCCCCCAAGGGGACATTTTCTAACGTTACAATAGGTTTAGGTTTCCAATCTTCTCCTATGTTCTCTCCACCATATTCACAACATAAAGGATTGCTTCCTACTCCACCTATATATTCTCTTCTATATAAACAAGAGTGTATGTTTTGGAGTCTACTCAAAGACTGCTTAATCACTCTTCCTACTCCAACACACAAAAAGATTCAACAAAATAATCATTCAACACGTCATTACTATTCATATCATTGAATGCTTAGCCATTCCACTAAGGAATGTCGAGTCTTGGGTGACAAACTCAAACAACTTTGAACATGGTATGGCTCTAGCACTCTTCGCCATGATTGATGTAGTCCCTAGAGAACCTTGTCCTCCATCCATTTTATAATAAACAAGTTGGGAGAGGACAATTTTTTATAGGCAGAATCACAAGTGTGGTCCCTCCCTCTCATTTGTGTTATGCTTGTATGTACTATTATTCCTATATTGTGATGTTTTATTGATTGTTAGTTCTTCTGTGACACCCTTGTTAGCACAAAGATACAAGGACAAAGAACACATTGTTTCATTCCTCTCTATGTATCCTCATTCTTCTATATATCGTAATTTTCAATTTCCTTATTTTTATTTTAGGATGATTTAGCATCCTTTCATGTTGATTCAATTTATGTGTACTCTACTTTGATGTGATCTTTCTTCAATCGTCTTCATATTTATGTGGCACCTTGTTGCAATGCTCGACGTCATACCATGACTACACAAGCCATTGTTTCTCATCCTAGGGGAAGCCCCTTGTCATGATGTAGCTTTTAACAACACATGTCATTCGGGCTTGTTTTATATATCTTCCTTATTCTACCTTAAAGGAAATTGCTCCTTGATGGAGTTAGTAATCACTTTAAGGTCAGGGCATATATCATGCTATGAGCCTTACTCTGATCTTTCTATCAAAACACTTGTTGATTATCTTTGTTACTACACTCTCTTGGGAAGGATTATGGCAAGCTTGGAAGCAAGATCTTGAGTCTATCTTGTTCTCCTGAGTTGAAGCTCCTTGCATGTTTGGGAGAAGGGTTGGAACCACCAACTTGAGTTTGGATAGAGTACCTTTGGGTATGAACGCCATCTTATTCTGCAAGGCTTCATGTAAATCCTCTTGCGAGAGGTAGTTTGTGTATTCCCTTGAGTGGAAACACTTTTCTTAATGTAGATTATGAGTATGATGTGTTTTTACCCCTCTTGCTCTTCTTATTTCTAACTAACACCTTAGCATTCTTCTTATTGCATCTTGGGTAATGATCCATGATGATTAAGACAACATTTAGATTGAGGTCCCTTTTTTCATGTTGACTCAAGGTCTTTCATTATATGCTTCTCATGATTGTTGTGTGATGCATGTATTCTCCTCGCATATTCTTATCCTTTATGTATTCTTCATGCCTCATGCATGCTTCACGTGTTTTCTCTATTTATTCCTTATGCATTCTCCTTGAGTGCTTTGCATGTATTCCATGTGTGTTGCATGTGTATTGTATGTATACTTTATGCCTTATATGTATGCTTCGTGTCAAGCCTGTATACTTTGTGTATTACGTGTATGCATTGTGATTACTCAAGTGTATGCATTGTATATGTCTTCTCTTATCTCATGTTTTCTAAGTACTTTGAATTTATGAGTGAGTCATGTCATGTGTCTTATGTGTATGCAAATCATCATAGACTCCTAGAATCCTAAACTTGGGGGCTTGATCACCCCTCAACTTTGGTGACATTCTATGACTTCATAAGTTTGTTGTGAGTGAAATTTGTCTTCTCCTTACTTTAGTGTGAGTTTCAACATAAGTTCATACCCACACTAAAGTGGGGGGCTAAATTTCATGGAGTAAGATGTGCACACTAGCATTTTATACCTAGTTTAGCACCCAAGTGCACCTAAAATGTTTACCCTTGTTAATCAGGACCTATTTTAACACCCTTTTGAACATTAAATGATTAATTATTGATCCCGATAAACAAACCCAACAAAATAAAGTTAAGAATTAATGGTCTAAATCCACTTAAATGGAAACTCTGCAAAGTTTATGGGGCTAAAGACTAGGGCACCTAGCGCCCTGGTCCCAGATGTTAGCCATGGCCGTATTTTTGTGGTGTCGGCTTAGAACACCTCAACTTTTACATGTTGGTCCCATTTGATTTTATTAATTATTGGTGAGTAGGAATGCATATATAAGAAAGTTAGTTTATTCATTTGAACATCTCTAAGTTCTCTAAGGATTCTAACTCTCACTTTCTGTCTCATGCTCTCTATTCTTCTCTAAAGCTCTCTATGGTGGATTATGGCTGTTATGCTAACTTCTTGCAGGTCTTGTGAAGATCTTTCTACTTCTTTGAGGCTATATCAATTTCTTGAGTCAAGTTGTGATGCCACATCAAGAAATCTAGGGTTTCCATGCTCATGGTGACTCCTTTCCTTCATGCTTTGTTATAGCATTCCATTCTACTTCAGATTTTCCTCTGCCCTCCTAGGGCACACTCTCTTCTCTCATATTTTCTATTGTAGAGGTAGAAACACCATTCACAGAGCTTGAATTAGGCAAGCTCCTAAATAGCACCAACCCTCTTTCCTTATTTTATGTGTGCAGATTGAAGAAACAGGTTTTGGGAGGCAAGATCTGGGAAGAAGGAAGGTTTTACAGGTACAGGTGCAATGAAGCTTTGAATTTTTGTAAAGCCCTAAATTGGGTCTAGGGAAACTAGTTCCCTAGTCTTTGTGCCCCCCAAATTTGGATCCAAGTTATTCATTGTCCTCTGACCTCCGTTGTGCTTTCAGATTCTCTGTATCTAGTTTTGATAGTCTATTATGCTATGATCTTGCTCACTTAGGGCTTCACGTTTTGCCCTAGTTTTATTGGTTGGATTGGGTTGATTCTCCTCTATACAACAAAGGGATAAAACCCTTGTAGTTTGTCTCTTCTTCAAGAGTAGAAGCCAATCTCAGCTTGTGTCTTAATGTTAGATGGAAGTGGGTTTGACCTAGTTTAATCTCTTAGGCTAGTCTCTCTTTTCTATCTAACAACATGCATCCAAAATTTAAAGGATCCTCTCAGGAGTCACCCAAGCTTCATGGGGTTTGAGGAAGATTTAAATTTTGATGATGTTTTAACACTTTGAATTATTAAAGATGCAACAAATAACAAAGTGTAGGCCAATGAAAATGGTGGAGTTTATTAAATTGCATCAACTTTTAACATTTTATTGCAGGCAAAAGTAAAAGTTTAGGTAGGGAGGCATTTTATTTTAATTATCATTGGATACTTCTACATAAATGTGGATTGTCATGATGAATTGAAGCTCTTTTTGGAGCTACATTGCAAGGCATAAGTACAACAAATACTTTCTTATTTGCACCTAGGCTGAATATGCAACTTGAACAAATGTGCATACCACATATGAGAGCCAAAACAATATTGTGATGCTTGTAGAATAAAGAAGAATAAGATTATTGAAATAGAGATTTTATCTAGTGGATATCATGAATATAGAGGGCTTGTATGACTACTGAGAGAAGATTTTAAATTTTGGATGCATGTATCTTTGCAAGATACAAGAAAAGAGGCAAAGTGAATGCAAATGTGGGCAAAATGTGAAGAGAAAATGGTTGCACACCAACTATTTGACAAAATGTCTCAATTGGCTATAAGGAGAGGTAAGGAGTTTTGGGGGCTAAAATTGCTCATAAATAATTAGTTTTCACATGTAGGATAATGTGTAAGTGTTGAAGGGTAGATTTTTTACCTATGGGGAAAATCAAGTTGCGAAAACATTTTTACCATAGGGCTAAAAATTTGCATGTGAATGCATATGAAAATTTAGGGAACTAACATTTTAGTTTACTAGAAAGAGACAAAAGAGGATAGCTTAAAGATGATGTGGCATATTCCTTTATGCCCATGTGGAGTTGCAAATAAGAGGCTTAGTTGGTGCCATGTATCACTCTTGTGTTCAATATGAGTCTTTCTTCTCTTCTTTAAATTTGTAATTTTTGGGTATTGTTGAGGATAGTTTGTGGGTTCTGGGTGGTGCTTCAGGCTGTTGCTAGAGTTTCTAGACCAATTCTAGGTTTATACATAATTAATTAAGGATTTGTAGTGCAAAGATCCATTTGAAAATTGAAAATAATGTGAATATTGTCTAATTTTCATCATTATTTTTTATAGTTGGAATTGTAATGTCTACTTGTTAAATCAATATAAGACATACCCTTGCTTTTACTATGCAATCTATCTCAAATTTATTTTACATGATTTAGGGAACCTAACAAATTTCTAAGTTCATATTTGTTACACTTGTATTCGAGATTAGTTAGTTTACATTCACAAAATGTAGTGAAATGTTCTATATAAGTTGTTTATAACAGGAAGTCTTTCTAACCTGGTATGTGGGGTCTACAAATTAGAAAAGGATAACTAAGAATGGGCTATATTTTCATGAAAATGAAGGCATCTGAGGGTCTAAGCTTCTACACAGTAGAAACCTAGTCAGTTAGACTCATCCAAATTAGAGTTACTTTGCCATTATAGTTATTTGTTCTGGGATGACTCTGTTTCTACAGGATTAGGCACAACCCCTAATTATTGCATTTGATCTAGGACCTCAAACTTACAAATGAGGAACATCTACAAAAGGTATAATTTATTATGGTCTTCTTGTCTTCATGGAGCTAAAAGATGTAAAGGATAGGCTTAAATTCTTGTAAATAGATCATCCCTTTACCTAATTAAAATGAAGATAAGTTGTTTTAATAAGTTATTTGTTCACAATTCTTGTCAAAGTATAAAGGATCATGCATGCACATGCTGAATAGCAAATCATTTGCTTATTATATATTTGTGAATGTGTCAAATATATACATTTCTAGGGTTTGTAGCTACAAATATGTATGAAACTAGCACAATATGAGTTAGTAACAGTGAATTGAGCTTATGCATTGTGCCAGTTGGACCTAGTTTTATATTTGTAGCAGTGTCTGTCAAAGATTTTTATTATTTTTAAGACCCTCATTAGGATCACCCTCCTGAGTTCTGTAGAGCTCAAAGTGTAGAAGAGAGAGTCTAGTCTTGTTAGTTGGCCTTTTTTGTCCTTGGCTTAGTCATGTGGTTGTCATTTCACGTGGATCAAATTGACTTCTAAGTCTAGGTGTTGTGCCATCCGTTAAAACTAAGAGTAGCAAGAAAAAATCCCAACAAGCTACAAGGCATGGTAAAGACATGGCCATCATGGGAGAATTAGAGGCACTCATGGATACTCAAAGAGATAACCTACATTGCACAAATCTAGGGATAACCCAAGAGAATGTGATATCAGTCTGAGGTGGGGATGCCATTACATATGACATCTAGACATTTGGGTCCTACCTAGATTAGAAGGGTGATGGAGTCAAACGTAGGTATGGAGGTGTTGTTATATGCATGCAAAGAGATATCTAAGGAAGAATAAAAATCTCTTTACAAATTCATAACATATAAGTGTCACTCTAGAACTATATTCAAGATGATTATAGGATCCATCATAGTTTTATAGATAATTTTGTGGTGTACATGTGCCTTAATGTATAGGGGATTGTGATAGTCATCAAGTGAGAAAGTGATGATAGGTTCTAGAATAGGTTTGGCAACAGAACTATGAGGTCAAGTGTCTAAAATGCCTACCATCTTATAGAATGTGGTAGTGTTAGAGGAAGGGTCCTCACTAGGCTCAAGTGGGACAAGTGTAGGATTAGAACCAAAAACAAAATAAATTGGGTTCATAGGATCTACATAGTTTATGGTGGAATGTTAGGGGAATCAGTTAGTATAGATTTGAAGGTTTTTCTTAGGGGGAAATTGATAGTTTCCCCCATCATTAATTCTAACAACCTAGATGACATTGGAGTCAATTAGATCCTATATAAGATGTCATAAGAACATGCACTTATTAATGTCATGTCATATGACACAATGGTATTAGAAGAAAGATTTTTGATCATACCTTTTGGGAAGGGGATGTTTATGTCTAGGGGTTTGATGGGTACAGAATAGACAAGGTTGTTTGAAATAAGTTTCTAAAGAATAGTATGAAGAGGATTAGAAAGCTTCATTAAGTGATGATTTTTCTATGACTACTGCAGAGGAAAACTAATACATTATAGACTTAAACAAAATTCAGGGGTAAACCTATCTAAATAGTCCACTCTATCATTACATTCCTACATTGAATTATCGACCAAGGAGCGTAAGCTTATGATGATGCCCATGCTATATATGCTTTCAAGACTCATTTCTATCCTAAACTAACTCATACAAACTTATTCTAATTAACTTAATTTACTAAAGTTAACAGAAATGAAAGAACAACAAAAATAGTTAAAAATCTAGTTGCTACAGGTACCTTCAACATAAGATGAAGATAACTATATTCAATACAGAATTACAAAATTAACTCAAAATATAGAGACTGATAAAAGAATTGACACTAACTTCTGGAGGACTTCAAATATGTATTCTTGTCATGGATCACAACTACTAGAAATAACAATTAAGATATCTTACTCATTCCATAATGAAACTTTTATAAAATAACATGAAACAGTTTTAACTAAAAATGCATAAATAAATAAGGAAAAATACAAAGTGAGAGTTAGTACCTTGATTGTCCAGCTCAGGGAACTATCACTTAATCTAGAAACTAAATCTACTATAGATTCTCATAACACATATTTGAATTCACTTCATATCAGAAATATGATCTTTTCAAATTGTATTCAATAAAACATGTCTGGATAAAAATAGAGTAACTATTGAGTAGCTGTAAAAACAAAGTAACATGGAAAGAAAATCTTCTCTAACTAACTTCCCATCAAATTCCTCCCTTATAACTTATACAAAAATGGGAGAGTATGATGTAACTACTAACTAACTTGATCATCAATTCATCCCTAGATATCAGGGTATAAGTTTGAGATCAATTTATTATTCTAACTGAAACAAAGGAAGCAGAGTCTTGCTCAAACAGAAATTCCTATCCAATGGCTCATGAATGAAAACACATGAGTTGCGATTAGAATCCTCGAGCAAGTCTTCTTCTTCACTTGTATTTATTCCTCCATGATGATCACGTTCAGCTTTAGTTGGCGCTTAACTGTGACTTCCTTCAATGCTCTGTCTTGCAATGGGCTGCGAATCCTCCTCTCCTTAATGCTACCAACTAGTTGCTACATAGAGTTAATCCATAGAACATATGCATACAAAATAGCCTTCATAATCAATCCACAAAATCCCATTTATATACATACATACTTATGTCTAACTCATGCAATTGAGAAATATTATCACCATGTTTCATATTGGCCTATTAAGTTCAAGGTTTGTAGAATATATATAAAAGACAACATATTATGGTAGTAATGTCTTAGAAAAGTATTTGAAATAGCATAGGTATAAAGTCTAGAAGCATAAGAAATAGCATAAAAGAAGTCCACATTTGAACCCATCATTTCCCCCAACTTAGACTTTTGCTTGTCCTCAAGCAAAATTTTCAATAAAACACCTAGGGGAAAAGGTTATAATGCAAAGTTATCTGCCTCAGGTCCATATCTTCTTTGACCCCCTTTCCCTGTTTGAGATAGAATCCATTCTAGCATGCAAGTTTCTCCTTTTATCTTGATTCTTACTTTTGCAGAATTTGGCAATATGACCGGATCTATTGTAGTTGTAGCAAATAACATTTCTTTGCATATTTGGCTAATATCCTCTTGATCTACATTGATTAGCCATATGTCCCATTCTATTGCATGCAAAGCATCTACCATTGAATGAATTGTTTATTTGCTTATTTCTACATTCATGAGATTTGTGACTATACCTTTTGCAGTTGAAACACTGTCTGGAGAAGGATGAATTAGTCTGATTCATTCTTCTTTTGCACTGAGTTGCTTTATGACCGAAGTTGTTGCAATTGTAGTAGTATCCATTGAAGGATGGATATCTTTGAGCATTTGGTTGCCTTATCGGAGGTCTTCTAGGCCTGTTCCTTGGATTTCTTGATCCAAAGTTCTTCTGACTGGATCCAGAGCTTTCACCTTTCTCATATCCCAAGCCATGCTTGTCATCTACCCTCTTTTGGCTTTCAAGAAGAACTTCAAGTTGAGCAGAGCTTATCTTGAATTTTTCTTTGTATTCATTTTCTGTTTGAAGATCCCTTTTAAGAGTGTCTATCTGATTTTCAAGTTGTCCTTCATTATCTCTAGCTTCTTCAAGATCAGATTCTAGATGTCTGATTATTCTATCCATTTTGTGGTAGTCTTCTGACTTCTCCTTGAGAGATTATCTTAGATTATCTTCCATTTTTCTGTTCTCTTCAGTTTCTTGGGTGAATTTCATAACCTTTGATTCCATTTCAAGTCTTACCATAATGACCTCTTTTGATAGCTTCTCACATAACTTGTTTTTCTCATTCAGATCTTCATTAGTATCATTGGCTTCACTTTGACTTGCTAATTGTTGAAGCAGTTCCTTTCTCTTTTTCACAGAGATACTCAGTTTTTCTTTTAGTTCATTTATGAAATCATCAGCTTGTTTGAGTCTTTCCCTCAGGTTATTAACTTCAGAGTGAGATTGATCAAGATCATCTAGGGCAAACTGAAGTTGTTCCCTCATGCCATATATATCCATTGAGATTCCCAGATCTTCCTCAAGCTGTTAGGCTCTGTTTGGAGGAACTTAGCTCTGATACCAATTGTTGGAACAAGGTGGATAACTGAGAGGGGGGGTGAATCAGTTATCTTCAATAATTTAACTATCTCTTCTTCTTTAACAATTAGTGTAGTATCAAAACATTTAAGCATACATGAACATGAGAGTAGAAAAGAAATCAATGCACATAACACAAGGATTTTTACGTGGAAAACCTTGTTAAGGGAAAAACCACTGGGTGACTAACCCAAGATTGTATTCTCTGTTAAAAGAATAGAAGTACAAAATGGCACTTGCCAATTACAACTCACTGCTCGAGCACACTACTCACAAGAGGCTCACTGCCTAAAAGAGACTCATTGTCTACAAGGTATATAGAAAGTAACCAAGTGTTTGAAATGATCAGAGGCATCCACATATGCTGGGGTTCAGTTTTGATTAGGCTCAATATACTAATCTACTACACTTCATTCTTCCTCTACTTAGTGCTACCATTCTGTCACATACCAGATTTGTATAGCTACTTCCACACTACTCTATGCTTTTCTTCGCACACACTATTTCACAACACACACCCTCACATTGAAATCCATCTAGTATATATATATATATATATATCCAAAAAAAGGATTTCAACATCTTTCTAGTCAGCATCCGGAATACTCAAGATTTTCCCAAACTCTGGTTTGTCAGTTGAATCCATGCTTACTAAGTGAAGCGTATCAAAAAGATAGTTATAGGAGTCATCAATCATGTTGACCAACCATGAATGATCCCTCGAGAAACTTGATCACCATCATTTTCTTATCTAGATTAAGGTCTGATGCTCTGCCGGTCAGTTCTTCCTCAGTCTACTCTGCTAGACAGGAACCCAATAGTTAGGTGCTCATATCTTTTCACTCTTTCATCATTGGAGGCTCAATCCTTGGAATGTAGTAGTCAAGGTACTCCTCGTGACTTCCTCAAGTCCACACTTTTTTGAGATACTTCCTCTGAGAGGTCCGAACTTCATTGTCAGACCTTGCTACATGCTTTGTTCTTGTTCACTGGACCAAAACACTCTTTAATTTGACTTCTGGTATAGACATACTATGTGTTGTGGATGAGTGGGATGGAATTTGTTTCCATCAATGACAACACTCATTAAGCCACACAGTTTCTCTTGCCAACAGTATCTTCATCCATCAAATAATTGTGTAGAAAGTATTCACACAGCTGATCTTGCTCTTCCAAACTAACTCCTTGAAATAACTAGAAAAAATCATTCCTTGAATAGATGGAAATGGACTGATCATTAATGAATCTATTGAATTGAAAACTAAGAAACTTTTCTTTGAGAAATAAGGCATAAACTTTTGGTGGAGGTTTGCATTCTATTATTTGAATTGCCCTATCAACTACCTCTGTTAGATTCCCTTCCAACCTTTTCAACTCAACATCCTTACTCTCTAATGATGTATTAAGAGTTTGTTTCTCCTTCTCCCAGTTTTCTTTTTCTTGTTTAAATTCATCATTAAACTTCATTAATTTAAAACCCATAGGTAGAACAGTGAGGCATGTTGGAGGTCTTATTACAGGAGGTTGTAGGATTAGAGCTTCTTTTTCCTCATTTTCCATTTTACTCTCAATCACTTGTGCTAAGAGATCCATGTTAGAGCCATGACCATATGTCTAAATCTTTGCCTCCAATTCTTTTATTCTTATCTCTTTCTCCCTATCCTTCTCCTCATATTGTTTCACTTGTTCTTCTAATTGTTTAATTCTATCAAGGGCTTCCTAAAGTTCTTGCCTCATGTTTCTATCTTCTAACAACTCCTTTTCTTGTTTAGAATCAAAACCTTCATCCTTACTTTCAGTAACATTAAAAAATTCTCTAATAAGACTACTATGTACTATTTTTCCCATTTTTCTTGCAATGAAAATGTCCTCTGAATCAGAACTAGAGGATGAAGAAACATACCTTCTGCATTTGATAGGTACACTAGCATCAGTAGGAGTATTCCTAGGGACATTTCCTTCCTTTTCTGAAGCTATGTCCAACAATGTTGGATCTTGTTTCTATTGTGCTTCCTCCTTTTCTTCTTCCCCTTGTCCCTCATCAACTATTTTTCCTACATTCTGCCTCCTCAGTCTTCCTGAATGCCTAGGTGTGATAGTTTCTAGCTTTTCCTCTCTTTTTGTCTTTTTCTAACTTCTCCTCTTCTTCCTTTCCCCTGCACCCTTCTCTATCTCAATGCCCTTATGATTATCTATATTCTTATTACTCTTCTTCTTAGAAGAAGAAGCATCACTTCTCATGGCTCCTCTCATAGGTTTAGGGTTAAGAATTGGGGTTTCTTTTGCTGTCACTGGCATAGCTTCTAGAGGAATTTCCTCCTGCGGCTCTTCTCACTCAGGCTCAGCTTCAGGTTCAACCTCTAGTTCAACTTTTGGTTCTGGCTTTGGTTCCACATTAGGTTCAACCTCCTATTGAGGCTCATCTACTTCTAACAATTTAGAAAAATCCTTGCATTGTTTAAAAGCATCCTAGCTAACTTGTGGGTGCTGGATTCTCAAACTTCTCTTAACCAATAGAGCTACCAAATAATGATGAGACAATATAGTCTCTGTTTGTCTTTTCTGATACTCAAATGATATTATCTTCAACATATTGTATAGATAATTGGGGACATTAACCAGTTTGTCATGGTGTAGGTGATTCAACAATTTAAAGTGTGCAGTATACAACAGGTTATGTCTACCATCACAAGTGATATATTTGATAATATACGAAGCACATTTCCCCCAGAAGAAAGGAATGGATAATCTTTTTATACCTTGTGTGGTCCACTCCAGGTTCTCACCACGCTTGCAGAATTCCTCTCTCGTAGCTACTGCATCAACACGGGCTGGATACTCAGACTCTATTCGTGGAAACTTAGTGACTTGGGAAATAGCTATTTTAGAGGTGTCCACAACTAATCCCCTCATTGTCACTTCATCATACTGTAGAGTTGCTGCAAAATCCCTTGCCATATCATTGTCATACTCTGTTAACTTCAGAAAACAATGTAACCACCCCACTCTAGTAAAGAGTGGGAGAACCAATACATCCTCCAATATCTCCTTATGCATCAATGGTTCTCTTCTGATTACATCACCACCCATTAGACCTATATTCTGCACTCCTATCACTTCTCAATTCTACCTAATTTCAATTTTACCACCTCAGAAAACTACTTGTCAAAACTTCCACACCCCCCACTATAGCTTTAAAGAAATTTAAATTTCAGCTCACTCACAGGAAAAAAACAAGCTCACAATTTAGGGCAAGTCAACTATCATGGAAAATGGCATAGGAAAATCTCGACAACAGCTTAAAGAAAATTTGATTGATGGTAAAAAGAAAAATTAAAAATTAAAAACTAAAAACTGACCATATACCCCTCCCCCCAACTAAAAGGTGAAGTGACTACACTTCATGAACGAATGTACAAGATGAAAGAGTAATGACTACATGAAAAGGGGTGATATATTTCCACATGCATAAGATAAACACTTAGTAATAATGAATATAAATAGAAACTTTAAAGATAATCATTAAAAGGTTACCTTATGTGCATTGATTATGAAGAGCATGGAGCGGATTGCCTTGGAAAAAGAGATCAGGACGTTGGCACGAGCAGAGTGATATGCATAGAGTAGATGGGAGGGTGGTGGTTGCTTCAAAATTTATTTGAGTTGACATACCATAAAAGTTGGTGTAACAACTGGTTAATATAATTTGAACAAACATGCCACAACCATTGGATTATGGAAGGTGATTAAAGCACGTGGAGTAGTAAGGAAATTCATGTGAAGAAGAATGAAATGTGTGCCAATGGATGAAAATCTCCGTAGACACTCGTTGCTATAGGCACCCGTAGCACAGGTCCCGACTGACTATGTGTAGAAATAGGAAACCAGGGCCCAACTGTGATAGGTCTCTCTGAAATGTGAAAAATAGATCCCTCTGAAATTGACAGTGGTCATCATGTACAATGTGTTGTGTGTGCATGTGATTTTAAAGCAAAGAAAATTATGTTTCAGCAACAGGGGTTGAGTATTGCAACTCAACCTCCATATCACTGGACAGTGTTGGTGGATTAGTATCTCAAGGTGTATCATCTGGTGTCACATCATCATCATCAAGAGTGTTGGGAGGACTGTATTGAGTAGCTAAAGAAACAAGAAAGTCATCCTTCTGAATTGTCTTTTTATACAATTTGAGCCTGTGCCCATTTACTAGCAGTGAAAACCTAACTGCATCAATAGTCTGCAATTGAATTGCACCATTAGGAAAGACTTGTTTGATCTCATATGGGCCTAACCAACGTGATTGAAGCTTGTCCTTGAAATCCTTATATCTTGAATCATAGAGGAGTGCCCAGTCACCTGCAGTGAATTCCTTTGTCTTGATGTACTTATCATGCCATTTTGCTCTTTGTTTCTATACAACCTCTGTATGATGAATAGCCTCCAATCAGATTTCATCCAAAGCATTCAAATGTTGTAGCCTTTCTTGTTGTACTGTGGTCAAATCCATTCCTAGTTCCACTGTTGTCCTCAAGGTTTTGTGTTCAAATTCTATAGACAAGACTACTATCTTGCCATAGACCAACTCATAAGGTGTAAACCTTGTAGTTGTCTTCTAGGTTGTTCTGTATGCCCAAACAACTTCAGGGAGCCTAGAAACCCAATCTCTTCTTTGAAGTTGCATTGTCTTTGTCAAAATGTTCTCAATCTACCTATTTGTGACTTCCACCTGACCATTGGCTTGAGGATGATAGGGAGTAGATTTCTTATGTTTGATCTGATATTCCTAAACCAATTTGGTGATTAAGTCAGATGTAAATTGTTGTCCTTGGTTAGTTACTATCTCTCTTAGAACACCATACCTAGTGAAGATGTCCTCATATAGGAATTTGGTCACATTGCCATCTTTGGCAAACTGTAATGCCTTCACTTCAACCCATTTAGTTAAGTAATCAGTACGCACCAGGATATATTCTTTGTTGTTGGATATAGGAGATATAGGACCCACAAAATCCAATCCCCACTTGTTAAAAGGAGCCAATGAGATTTGTGGCTACAAGGGCATTTCATCACTTCTTGTAGGCCTCCCCATTCTCTAACATCTATCACAGCTCCTAGTGTACTTGACAACATCTTTATGAAGTGTTGTCTAGTAATACCCTGTTGTTAATATTTTGAAGGCTATCCTCTTGGCTGCAAAATGTCCCCCACAAGGCTCATCATGATAGGCCTTCAATATATCAAACACCTCATCTTCTCTGATACATCTGTACATAATATTATCAAGCCTAGTGTAAAATAGAAATCTAGAAATTCATGAATAAGGAAAACATTTGTGAACTAGCTGCCTCTTCTCCCTTGGAGAGAAGTATCCTAGAATCTGCACTGTAACCAAATAATTGGCTATATCTGCATACCATGGAGTGTGTATAGTGAGAGCAAATAGATGCTCATCAGGAAAAGAATCATCAACTATTCCTTCTGAAGATTGTGTAGGTAGTCTAGATAGAAAATCAACGACTACATTGGCCTTGCCTGGTTTGTCAACAATTGTAATATCAAACTCCTGCAATAACAATAACCATCTTACAAGTCTGCCACCCACTATTGGTTTATTCATCAAATATCTGATGGATGCATGATTTGTATGTATGACAACCTTGTAACCAGTTATTTAGTGCCTGAATTTATTAATTGCATAAACAACTGCCAACATCTCTTTCTCTGTTACAATGTAGTTTAACTCAACTCCTTGTAGATTCTTACTTACATAGTATATGACATACTCCTTGTTTCCTTCTTGTTGACCCAAGACTACTCCAATGGAAAAATTAGATGCATCTGTATGGATGTGAAAAGGTAGTGACCAATTCGGACCTCTGAGAACAGGGGCTTGTGTCAATGATGTTTTTAGCTTTTCAAAAGAAATCTGACAATCTGATGTCCATTCAAATTCACTATCCTTGGTCAGTAGAGTGAATAGAGGGGCAGTAAGCTAAATGAACTATAGTATCCTGCATGGCCCAGGAAGCTCCTTACATCCTTATGTTTTTGTGGAATAGGTAGGGTAGATATGATCTTGATCTTCTTTGGGTCAAATTGGATGCCTGCACTTGAGATGAAATGTCCCAAGACTATTCCCTATGTCATCATCAAAAAACACTTTTCATTACTCAAAGATAGGTTGTGCTTTGTACATCTCTTCAACACTTTCTCCAAATTGTGTAAGGCTTCATCATATGTGTCACCATATGTAGTGAAGTCATCCATATAAATCCCCATGCTATCATGGGCAAAATCAGAGAAAATACTGAGGACTGCTTGTTGAAATGTAGCTGGAGCATTGTACAAACCAATGGGTAAGACAAAATATGCATATGTCCCCCAAGGGAAAGTAAAGGTTGTTTTATCCTGATCCTCTGGAGCAATCTTAATCTGGTTATAACCACTAAAACCATCAAGAAAGGAAAAATATTTCTTACCTGCTAAAGAGTCAAGAAATTGATCAATAAATGGCAATGGAAAGTGATCCTTCCTGGTAGTAGTATTCAGTTCTTGGGAACTATGACCAAAGGTGAAACCCATTCACTGTCTGAAATGGGGTATATAAAGCCTACATCCAATAGCTTTTGAAGCTCAACTTTCAAATTTCTCTTTGGGAGGGATTCATGCACCTCTGTTGCTGCCTGATAGGTCTATAGCCATCATCAATATATATCTTGTGCATGCATAAGGCAGGATCAATGCCTTTCATGTCATTGTAATGCCAGGTGAATGTTGCCGAGTGTGTATGCAATATGTCATGCAAGGATTACTGTTGTTCATCAGTTAATGTATTGTTAATATTCAACATCTTACCTGGCTTGATTTCTACTTGTTTGGATAGTTCTTGCACGGAAGATACATCAAGGCTGGGTAATATAGGTAAGCATTGCTGAGGTAATAACACATGGAAGATTTGGGAGACTTCTTCTAATGAATTGCTAGGTATTGTGCTACTCAAAGGGTCTTGTAAGCAAGATAGGCAGTCTTACTACTATGGGTGCCTCCCACAATTGTTTTGTATAACATGAGCAATTAATTCATCTTCATCTGGAATATTCAATAAAGGGCTGTGTTCAATAGTCATTAGGGTTTGTAGGGAATAGATGTCATCCTCCAGGCTAGGACAAATGGTCTACTCAAGCTCATGGTATGGCTGGGTTGGTGGATATAAAACCAATTTCTTGGTCATTGTCCCATTGTATATGATCATGTTACTAGACCTGCAACCTATAAATGCATTAGCAGTGGCAAGCCATGGTCTACCTAGTATAAGAGGATAACCAACAAGATTAACGTTAGGCTGCAAAACTATGAAATCAACAGGGTATTCCCAAGAATCTAACGCAATGACCAAATATTCTATGACTCCTTCAGGTTTGATTGTAGACCTATCAACTAATTGTAAGACTGTCTGAGTAGGCCTAAGGTTGTTCAATTGGAGTGTCTACATTGTCTCCTTGGTCATGACATTAATTGCAGCTACTAGATCTATCAAAGTATTCTTAATCAGAGTCCCATTGATCTTTACATCAACCACTGGACTACCTGGATCTGTGTATTTGGGAATAGTTATATTACCCAACATGATATCAACAAGATTACCTAAAACATGTACTATTTGAGGGTCTATTCTCTTCCTTCCTGGCTTCTTTATGCAAAGATCCCTAATAGTTTTTGTGTAGATAGGAATATCCTTAATGGCTTGGATTAAGGGAATCTTGATGATTATATCTTTTAGTTGATTGAGAAGGACAGTATCAGTTTGGGCTATTTGCTTTTGTATGGCCAAGCACTTAGGGAAAGGAGGAGACTTCTGTTGTAAGGTAGTTTGGGCATCTTGGGTTGATTTAGGTTCCAAATGTGGCTTATTTGAGGCTTCTTTAGTGGGTTCTTCATCTTCAAGCTCTATAATTTGGGGAGATGAAGACCTTGCAAGTTGATTCCCTAATCTAAGATGAACATTACTCACTTCCACCCCATAGATGGGATATTACATTACCTCGTTAGTATAAGCTTGCTGGACATGCTTGTTGTTAGGGTTAGTTGTAGGTTGGGCAGGGATTTGGGTAGGTCTAGGAGGTGGATTTTGAGGTGCTGATGGTGGCATTATGGCTGGCTACTGTAGCTAAGATGGAATCATAGGTTACTGAAATTGTGCATTTTGCTGTCATTGTTGGCCCTTGTTCCACTGAGGTTGCCATTGTTGCTGCTGAGTAGGCCATTAAGGGTTATAGTTGGGACCTTGGAAATTTTGTTGAGGCCATGAGTTTGGCTATTGTTAGTTCCAACCAGCTTGTGGAGTAGGCCATTAGGGGTTTTACCATGCATTTGGGTTACCAGACCATTGTTGAGTAATATTCCAAGTAGAGAAGTTCTGATTTGTAGCAGGAAAGGGGGAATTAAAACTACGTGGATAAGAGGGCATACCTCACCTTTGCTTCCAAGGTATCCTCTAAGCTATAAAAAATAGTTGCCATCTTCTCCTTCAAATGGCTACAATTCTGGCTTTTCAATCTTTTCTTGGCAGATATTGAACACCCTTTTGCATTTACAATTGGCCTTCCTCTGTCTACAGCCAGGGCAATACTTAGTAAGCATTGCATCTACCTCTTCTTGTTTCTTCTTGATATGAAGAGTGTCCAGATGTGTAGCCATATGGCTAATAATGTCCTCCTTTATATTGGTCAGTAGGTTACTAATCTCCACTCTTGAAACTCCATTAGTTGCCTTGCTTGTGATGGCTGCTCTTTCTCCCCTTCATTTTCTAGAAAATGTTCTAGGATAATTTTTGTAGGCTCTATAGACATCTTCAAAGGGAAGCTGAGATATATCCCCTATTCCAATGAGATTGAGGGCATCCATGCATTCATCATTAACTCCTCTCAAAAAGACCAGCTTCAGTGATTCTTCAGACAATCTATTCTAAGAGTTTTTCTTCAACATAAATTGAAATCTTTCCACATAGTCTTCTAGTGGTTCATCCTCTTTTTGTGACATCCTGAAGATGTCATCTCTTCTCCTATCATGTCCTCTACAACAGTCTTTATATTTTGCTAGGAACTTTGTCTTCATGGTATCCCAATCTAGAATGACATCTTTCCCCAACCCTATAAACCACCTTAAAGCAATATCTTTTAGTGTGGCAGGGAATAACTTGAGTCTGTAAGGATTAGTGGTGTAGTCATAACTTCTTCACAAGACATCAAACTCGAACAGGAAAGTGTCAGGTTCTTCAGTCACCAAGCCGTAGAAAATAGGCAATGCAGAAGGTGGTATATTTTTCAGAGTAGCAGCCCGTGCTTGGTCTGGGATAGGGAATTCAAACATTCCTTGTCCTGGAGGATCCTCTACTACAACATCTGCCATGGTTCTAAAAGTCCCTTCTGTGGCTGTGGAGGAAGCTGATGGAGATGTAGGAGGTGTTGATGAAGATGTAAGAGGAAACTCTTCTTCAGCAATTTCTACTTTGTAGTTTATAAAATCAACTATGTCCTTGTTATCCTGAGAAGTTGAAGGGAGGAATCTACCTTGGTGATCTCTCTACCTTTGCATATAGTAGTTTTAGCTTGATATTTCCATGGTCCTGCATAATGTTAGTATAATGTTTGGTGTTTCCTGAAGAAAAATGAATTCGTTAACTTTAATGCTAGAATCAAAATTTAATCTATGAAAGCACATAAAACTAATGAGACTATGAAGATAGCACCATCCCCGACAACAGTGCCAAAAATGTAGAGGAAAACTAATGCGTTGTAGACTTAAACAAAATTTAGGGGTAAACCTATCTAAATAGTCCACTCTCTACATTGAATTATCGACCAAGGAGAGTAAGATTATGGTGATGCTCACACTATATATACCTTCAAGACTCATTTCTATCCTAAACTAACTCATACAAACTTATTCTAATTAACTTAATTTACTGAAGTTTACAGAAATGAAAGAAGAACAAAAATAGTTAAAAATCTAGTTGCTACGAGTACCTTCAGCATAAGTTGAAGATAACTATATTCAATAGAGAATTATAGAATTAACTCAAAATACACAAAATGATAAAAGAATTGACACTAACCTCCGGAGGACTTCAAATATGTATTCTATTCATGGATCACAACTACTATAAATAGAATTAAGATATCATACTCATTCCACAATGAAACTTTTATAAAATAACATGAAACAGTTTTAACTAAAAATGTATAAATAAATAAGGAAAGATACAAAGTGAGAGTTAGTACCTTGAGTGGCCAACTTAGGGAACTATCTCACTTAATCTGAAAACTAAATCTACTTCAGATTCTCATAACACATAGTTGGATTCACTTCATATCAAAAATAGGATCTTTTCAGATTGTATTCAATAAAACATGTTTGTATAAAAATAGAGTAACTATTGAGTAGCTGTAAAAACAAAGTAACTTGGAAAGAAAATCTTCTCTAACTAACTTCCCATCGAACTCATCCCTTTTAACTTATACAAAAATGAGAGAGTACGATGTAACTACCAACTAACTTGATCATCAATTCATCCCTAGATATCAAGGTATAAGTTTGAGATCAATTTATTATTCTAAATGAAACAAAGGAATCAGAGTCCTGCTCAAACAGAAATTCCTATCCAATGGCTTATGAATGAAAAAACATGAGCTGTGATTAGAATCCTAGAGCAAGTCTTCTTCTCCACTTGTATTTATTCCTCCATGATGATCACGTTCAGCTTTAGTTGGCGCTTAACTGTGACTTCCTTCAATGCTCTGTCTTGTAATGTGCTACGAATCCTCCTCTCCTTAATGCTACCAACTTGCTACTACACAGGGTTAATCCATAGAACATATGCATACAAAATAGCCTTCATAATTAATCCACAAAATCCCATTTATATACATACATACTTATGTCTAACTCATGCAATTGAGAAATATTATCACCATGTTTCATATTGGCCTATTAAGTTCAAGGTTTGCAGAATATATATAAAAGACAACATATTATGGTAGTAATGTCTTAGAAAAGTATTTGAAATAGCATAGGTATAAAGTCTAGAAGCATAAGAAATAGCATAAAAGAAGTCAAGATTTGAACCCATCAACTACAAGGATATTACCAATGTCAAAGAAGAGGGTGACATGGCAATATCAGCTTGGTTCAAAGACAATGGCTTTTGTTCTTTTTGAGAGAAGAAATTATCATTCTTTTTATATTGGGAAGAGTATGATGAAGATGGTGTAGAAGAAGAAAGAGTAGCTGGGGCAATCAAAGGAAGCACCTCAAATTGACTCACTATTTATTGATAGTCATGGAGAGCTATGCATAAATGTGGGAAGATAGAATAGTGTGTTACAAGAATCTTATCCTAAATGTGGTGTTACAGATTATTGATGAAGACATGCTAAGAATAAAAGTCAAGAATAAAAGTGATTTGATAATGAAAAATGAAATCTATAATTTTTTGCCAGAACCTTGTTTACATTGAACAAGGTTGGTAAAAATGGCTTGTGGGCTAATATTTACCTAGAAATGTTGAAGGAAAAGAGGAATTAGCTAATTGAAAGAATAGATGGAAAAATTAGAAAGAGATAAAAACCAATTGAGGGTGGTCTCCTTAAGAGAGCATAGCAAGTTTTTTGCTAATAACTTATCATCAAAGATGAAATAATTACAAGTGGTAGATTATTCATAAATGTGGGTTTGAGGGTCCCCTTTTCTATTATATTTATTGAAGCATAAGAGCTCAAATTGAGGAAAGAAAGGTGTTTCAAGAATCTCTAGAAAAAGTAAGCTACAATGGAAAAACATGGTGGTCATAGGTTGTGATGCAAAGGAAAGAGAGGCAAGTTTCTTTTGTATTTTCCCCATTTTTTTCATTAATTGATTTATAATGGGGTCTATAGTGTGGGGAGAAATGGTGGTAATTTTTGTGATGGTGAATGGTTGAGAAAGCAAGGGGCAAGATGAGCTAGATGATCCAACCACATAAATGAAGGGAAATGGGTAAGAAGGTGGAATAAACCTATATCTAGAAATAAGGTTATGAGTAGTATGGGAGGAGGAAGCACCTATGTGAGAAGACATGATAGAAGATGTAGCAAAACATGTAGGCAACTATGGATGTGAGTGTTCAATGTAGGTAGGGACATTTGAATCTAGGAATTAATAATTTAGTATGAGTTAGTTGAGTGGTTAGTGAAGGCCTGACTAAGGGGGGCATGCTAGTGCATGATATGCCCATGCTTGTAATAAGTTAAGGCTCTCAAAGTGGTTTAGTAGTGCAACAAGTGTTGTCATAGACCAACCTAGAAGACGTAATGTTTAGATTCTAGCATACCTGTGCTGTCATCCTGAAGTTGCAATATCATCCTAGATCTATGTTGTCATCTAAGAGTAATAGAAAATTGAAATATCTATACATAATCTATAATACTTGTACACAATGAAAATGGAGATGAAAGACATAGATCACTATAAATATATAGGAAAAGTATGAAATAGTAGCAATATAATTTAATTCAATGTAACTTAAATGAAATGACAAAATGACAAGAAGAGTTGGAAATATGAAACCTCCATTGTGAATGGAACCTTCAAATGTACTCATATCTAGGACAAAAAGAAATGGGGTGACTACATGAGAGATTTCCAAAATGGTCAAGCCCCAATTATGGTCTTTTGAACTCTATGAGCAGTCAAATAGAAAGAGGAGATTGGAGTCAAATAGTAAGAGGAGATTGGATTTTGTGTTGTTAATTCTAAGATCATCTAGAATATAAGAATAAAAAAATTAAATGATCTAAGAATGCTACAACCTCAAGTATACAAAGATTCTAACACCCTAGTGTATATGGAAGGTGATATGGGAGGAATCCCAAAGTTCCAATAGGAAACACACTATCAAAACCAACAAAAAAGTAAATACTTGCAAATCTCTCTTAAGAAGTCGGAAAGAGTGAAAATAATATCAAAATTAATAAGAATATTTTTAAGAGACACAAATAACCTATGAAATGTAAAAACCCTTAGAGTGAAGATGAAGGGTTGGAAGCTATGAGAACATTAAAAAAAATAACAAATACAAGTGTTACATATCTCAAGTAGGTTGTGAAGAATATGCCTTACTTGCAGGTAAAATAAATTACACTTTCCAATGGTAAGCTATACTCTAATGTAGAAATTCCAACAACAAGAAAGGAAGGCTTTTGTCATGAAAATTAAGAAGTTAAATGCTTAGTTCTTTATGCCAATAAATCCAAGAACAAGAAGAAGCTCACATAGTGTTGTATAATGCCACTATCAAGCTCACAATGATGTTCATAGAGTTTTTCTCATGAAGCGAAGGAAAGTTGTGTAGATTGCATGAAAAACTCAAAAGTGCATGGGAGAGTGATAAATATGAGTGACTAAGTAGGAGGGAAGCTTAGGATTCTCTAAAAGATTATCTTTGGACCAAGGTGACTATTGGATTCTATCCAATGGGTCATACAATGTGTACATTAGATATTTAAAAGTTGAAAGGTCACTATATTGATAGGAAATAGATGTTGTATGATTGTGTTATTGCGTGACAGTAGTGTGCCCACATAGACATCCACATGCTAGCACTAACATCCAAGTATGACATAGATAGAAACCTTACAGACTAGAAAGAAATAATTACATGGATACAAGGAACACATACAAACAAATAAGACAAAATTGGAGTTACAAAAACATAAAACAAAGTTGGCACTAGGAGAAATTTAAAGGACAAGACTAGGATAAATGAATCTTAAAAATATGTTACAAAGATGAACAATAAAATTAGGATAATTTGTAGTGTCAAAATTGTAGGGTATACAATTTTTAACCTTACACTAATATTTGGCCCTATCAATATTGTTTTGAGTAAAAGAATGATATTGAGAAAATGGTTAAGGATCTTCAAGAGGTGTATCATTTTCCCTAGTAACCATCCTTGCTCCTCTCTGGTAGTTATGGTTCATAATAAAAATGGGACTTGGTAGATGTTCCTTGATTTCTGTGAACTCAATAAACTAACCATGAAGGATAAATTTCATATCCCTGTTATTGATGATTTTTTGGATGAGCTATTGGGGGTTCAATCTTTTACTAAGTTGGATTGTTTCTAAATTCAAGTCAAAGAAGTTGATATTTCTAAGACTACCTTCCAAAACCATGAAGGCTATTATGAATTTTGGTCACACCCTTCAGCTTATTCGATGCCCTCTCTACTTTTAGAACCTCATGAACACAATGTTTCATGGTGGTTTACACAAATTAATTTTGCTTTTCTTTTATGAAATTCTAATATATAGTAGGACATGGACCAATCATATTTTTGATGTGGAGATAGCCCTCAATATTTGGAGAGATGATTCTCTCTTTTCCAAGTGCTCTAAATTCTCCTTTTGAGTACAGCAAGTAGAGTATTTGAGCCATATTGTTTCACAAGAAAGTGCCCAGGTTGATCCCAAGAATATTGCAATGATGCACAAGAGTGGCCATGTCCTAATCCCCTAAAAATCTTGCATGGTTTCTTAGGCTTGATAGGGTACTATCACAAATTTGTGTGTAATATGGTAAAATTGTTGGAACCTTGACCTCTTTTCTCAAAAATAACTCCTTTAATTGTCTTAAATTAGTAGAGGTGGCCTTTAATGTCTGCAAAACTACCATGTGTTCCACTCTAGTATTATCTATACTAGAATTTCACAAATCTTTCATTTTAGAATGTGATGCCTCTAGCATGGGAATAGGTGCAATATTGATACAAGAAGGTTGGCCCCTAACACTCACTAGTAAGCAACTTACTAGGTGTAATCTAGCTCAATCAACATATGAAAAAGAAATGTTGATGTTGGCAAGAGACACTGTGTGGCTTCTTGATTGTTGTCATTGATGGCAATAAAGTCCATCCCACACATCCGCAACACATGGTATCTCTATACCAGAAGTCAGATTGAAGAGTATTTTGATTCGGTGAGCAAGAATAGAGCATGCAACAAGGTCTGACAATCAGGTCCGGATCTCTCAGAGGATGTATCTTAGCAAAGTGTGGACTTGGGGAAGTCAAGAAGAGTACCATGGCTGTCACATTCTAGAGATTGAGCCTTCAGTGATGAAAGAGTGAAAAGACATGAGCACCTAAGTGTTGGGTTCCTGACAGGCAGAGCAGACTGAGAAAGTACTAACTGGCAGAGTATCAGACCTTAATTCGGATGAGAAATTGATGTTGATCAAGCTTCTTAAGAGATCATACATGGTTGGCTGACTTGATTGATGACTTCTAACTCTATGTCTTGGATACGCATCACTTTTTGAGCATGGATTCAGCTGACAGATCGGGGTTTAATAAATATCTTGAGTATTCTAGTTGCCGACTAGAAAGATGTTGAAATCCTTGGTGTGGATATATATACCAGATGGATTTCGGTATGAAGATGTGTGTAAGAGTGTGCGAAGAAAAGTAGAGAGCAGTGTGGAAGCAGCTATACAAGTCCAATATGTGACAGAACAACAACACTAAGCAAAGGAAGAATGAAGTGCAACAGATCAGTATATTGAGCCTAACCGGAACTGAACCTTAGCATATGTGGATGCCTCTAATCAGTTCAAACACCTGGTTACATTCTATATACCTTGTAGATAGTGAGTCTCTTATAGGCAGTGAGCCTCTTGTGAGCAGTGTGCTCAGGCAGTGAGCCCTAATTGGCAAGTGCCATATTGTACTTCTATTCTTTTAACAGAGAATACAATCTTTGGTTAGTCACCCTATGGTTTTTCCCTTAACAGGGTTTTTCCACGTAAAAATCCTTGTGTTATGTGTGTTAATTTATTTTCTGTTCTCATGGTTATGTATGCTTATATGTTTTGATACTGCTCTAATTGTTAAAGAAGAACAAAAAGTTAAATTATTTAAGATAATTGATTCACCCCCCTCTCAGTTATCTACATTGTTTCCAACAATTGGTATTAGAGCTAAGTTCCTCTAAACAGAGCCTAACAGCTTGAGGAAGATTTAGGAATCTCAATGGATATGAATGGTATGAGGGAACAACTTCAGTCTGCCCTAGATGATCTTGAGTAATCTCACTCTGAAGTCAATAACCTGAGGGAAAGACTCAAACAAGCTGATGATTTCATAAATGAACTCAAAGAAAAACTAGGTATCTCAGCGAAGAAAAGAAAGGAACTACTTCAACAATTAGCAAGTCAAAAGTGAAGTCAATGATACTAATGAAGATCTGAATGAGAAAAACAAGTTATGTGAGAAGCTATCAAAAGAGGACATTATGGTAAGACATGAAATGGAATCAGGGGTTATGAAATTCACCCAAGAAATTGAAGAGAAAAGAAAAATTGAAGATAATCTAAAATAATCTCTCAGGGAGAAGTCAGAAGACTGCCACAAAATGGATAGAATAATTAGGCATCTGGAATCTAATCTTGAAGAAGCTAGAGATAATGAAGAGTAACCTGAGAATCAGATAGACACTCTTAAAAGGGATCTTCAAACAACAAATGAATACAAAGAAAAATTCAAGATAAGTTCTGCTCAACTTGAAGTTCTTATTGAAAGCCAAAAGAGGGTAGATGACAAGCATGGCTTGAGATATGAGAAAGGTGAAAGCTCTGGATCTGGTCAGAAGAACTCTGGATCAGGAAATCCAAGGAACAGACCTAGAAGACCTCCGGTAAGGCAACCAAATGCTCAAAGATATCCATCCTTCAATGGATACTGCTACAATTGCAATAACTTTAGTCATAAAGCAAATCAATGCAGAAGAAGAATAAATTAGACTAATTCATCCTTCTCTGGATAGTGTTTTAACTGCAAAAGGTATGGTCACAAATCTCATGAATGTAGAAATGTGCAAATAAACAATTCATTCAATGGTAGATGCTTTGCATGCAATAGAATGGGATATATGGATAATCAATGCAGATCAAAAGGATATCAGTCAAATATGCAAAGAAATGTTGTTTTCTACAATTGCAATAGATTCGGTCATATTGCCAAGTTCTACAAAAGTAAGAATTAGGACAAAAAGGGTCCAGTGCATCATAACCAAAATCAAGACAAAGGAAAAGGAAAAGTGAATGCGGATGAAATTCAAAGGGAAATGAACAAAATTTGGGTGAAGAAAAGTATAGAAAATGTTGGGGATGGATCTGCACTAGAATCTGGTGCTGATATTCTTTATGGAAACTAAATAGATAAGCTCTGGCTCAGGGGGAGTCACAAAAGAAAACAATTTCCCCCAGCCAGTCAATTGGTGCCTAAAATTGGCACATGGAGTGTTGCAAATTGAAGAGTTCTCAAAGAGATATCTAAATAACCCTTGGTAAAAATATAAAAGATCCGCAAGGAGTTTTGAAAAGGTTAATCATCCAAGATTGATCCGGTTTAACAGTCATCCAGTAAAAGTAGGATTTTCACAGTTAGATCCGGTATGATTCAAAAATTGAAATATCTTGATCTTCGGATAAATGGAATGATTGGAGAAAGGAAGATAGATTGTCAATAATCACCGAGAATAACTCTAAGTGCATCTCAGTGATCTGGAAAGATCTCTCTCAGAACAAGGAGAACAAGGTAACCGAAATGACTTAAGTTGTGCATTTATTGCAATATGGAATTAGGGTTTGTGCAAAAATAAAAGGGTTCTTTTGTTCATCATTTGCACATTTGCATTCGAGAAGAAGAAAAAAAGAGCTCTATAACAAGATTGCTTCAACCCTCTCAAGGATCAACCGCATAATTCGATTCAACCAGCGATCTTTTTGGCTCTTATCGTGAACCGTAGAAGCGTAAAAAGGTATTTCCACTCTTGAATATCTCTCTCTGAATCTTTTGAAATATGGATACTCCAAATGTTGTTAAGATCATTGATAGGCCGTGCCCTAAGTTCAAGAAACATCCTTACAAATCCCTAGAAGTTGATCCCCTAGGCGCATTCTCTAGCATTCCGCATGGGGTTCTGCATGTAGAAGATGTTAGGGTATACATTCATGCCAACATTGAGGAATTTGGGGAATCCAAGATGATGGATATCTATCACAAGGAATTAATAGATGAAACATTTGAAATTAAACCCCAATACAAGGCCATCCGAGATAAGCATTTTGGACATTGCATCCATTTCCCCTATTTTGCAGAAGATGAATGGGTCCGGTATGTTCTGAGCAGAATGCATGACAACTTCATGTGGTTGATGAGGCCATTTAAGATCACAAAAGATGCTATTAGGGCGGTAACCAGATTGCTCTCATCCGGTGGGTTGCCTGCTCTCAAATCAGTCAAAAACCAAACTGTAAGTGAGGCCACTAGATCAAAATTTGACAAGAGGGCAATGACAATAAAAGACATCATAGATCTGGATATCAAATTTGCCTCTATGATAATTGGATACAAAATCTATCACTCTAGCAGGGAGAATTCAGAATCTGAAATTGCTATATATACTGCATATGAAATTCTAAGGAAAAATGTTGACTATGATCTTTGTAAGCTTCTCCTGAACCAACTATTAGAGAATTTACAGAAAATAAAGAAGGATAAGAAGAATTCATTTAAGTACGGTGGCTTGATACTATGTCTATTATTTTACTATATGAATGAGTTACTCGGATCTAGTGGTTGGGTATGGCAAACTGACAGACCTGTGGCCATACAAATCATGTCTATTATTTTACTATATGAATGAGTTACCTGGATCTAGTGGTTGGGTATGGCAAACTAACAGACCCGTGGCCATACAAATCAGAGACTATATGTATGGGCTTGGTGATGCCAACACTCAAAGCACAGCTCTCTGGGGATATTTCAAGAATTTCCAAGGTATGATGCAGGCCAGAGAAAGAATTCCTCATACATTAGTTGAAAAATATAAAGATATAGTGTGTTTTATGGTAGACATTGATCAATGCCTAATGGAGGCAGTAGAGCCCAGAATAGTCTGGATTATGCCAATAGGATATGAGGTGGATGAGAAAATTCTGGAACTGCATGTCCAACACCTACTAAGTCAGCCTAAGGACCCTGAGGCTGAAAGGTTTGGCACCTTTCAAGAATTGAGTGTGAAAATTCATGTTGAACTAAGGCAACCTAAAATAAGGAGAAAAGTAAGGAAGGAAGTAGAGGAAATTGCCAAGAAATATGGCATATCAAAGGAGGCAGTTGATGCCAATAGAGAGAAGGTAGAAAGAGCAGAAAAAGAGAGACAAGAAGCAAAAAAAGAAAGTGTTCCAGTGCAAGCCCCCTCCCAGACTAGATCCTCAAAGAGCTCTACACCTACCACCTCTAAGAGCTCAAAAGCCTCAAAACCAGAAGCAAAGACATTCGAAAAAGGAGAGAAGAGAATAAAGACAAAGGCCACAAGGATGATGAAGAGATAGAGATAGATGAAGAGGTTAAGATAATGAAGAAGAAAAAGAAAACTTCTATGGAATCATCTACCGGCAAAAACAAAGAAGAAGAAGCAGAAGAATTTGTTGAAAGACCTACACTCTCCATTGATGATGTCATCAAGGCAGTTACTATGGATGGGAATCTGCAACCAATGAAAAAATTCTATGATGAGTATAGTGACACAGACAAAAGGATCTTGGAAGAAGCTACAGTTAAGTACTTAAACATATATAATAAATCATTCATTGAAATCATCTCTCTAATCCCCAAGAGTTTAGAGAAAGTACTTGAACTCAGAAAGACAATGCCAAAGAAAAGGATATGGAGATCCGGGAACAGATAGCTATTCAGCTCTATCCTTCCATCACTCCAAAACAAATGAACATGATCTTCAAGGATTGCAAGGATGAGTTCCAGAGCAAAGCCAGAATGAACAAGCTTATGCTCGAAGAGACTGATCAAGTGGCAAAAGAGACTGAAGACATCCTCCAAAATGCATATGAAAGATTCAATCTTCTTATTATAGAAGACATAAGTGATGAACCTTCTGCCATGGATGTCAAAGGATTAAGTGCATCAAAGGAAGATTCTACTGAGAAAATTACAGAAGAGTCAAAGGAGACAGGTGAAGAGAAGACTAAGGACTTGGATTCCTCTGTTCCAGAAGAGGAAGTCCATGAAGAAGTAAACATCTCTCTTCCGAATCTCCTAGCAGACTCTGGAACTGAAGGAGAAGAAAGAAAAGAAGAGAAAATCAGTCAAGAAGAAGAGGTAAAGGGAAGAGAAGAAGATCAATTAGAGAAGACCCCAAGTGACAGTTCTGAGGCTGCAGAAGGAAAGAAGACTCTGTCTCTGGCAAGAGACACTACAGAAGAAGTTAAAGACTTCCTGACCAAAGAAATGATGGAATTAGATGAACCGGAGCTATTCCATGGACCACTTAATTTTGACTCTCTCTCTCCGGTCCAGACAATGAAGGTAGCATCTTTTGCTCAAGCTAAAGCAAAAAAAAGCTTATGAAGTCTCACATGGAAGACTGTGAGCTGATAGAGATTGCATCTGGTGTGTTGGAGAAGATTATGCCATCCTTCCAGAAGGATCCTTCGGCACCTTCATCCGGTAACTTGAAATCTCTTGTTAATTCTATTAGCACACATTTTGATTCATTATAGAAATCAGTAGAAGAGAAAGTCTGGAAAGAGTTTTTGGGAAAGAGATTCTTTGAAGTATAGGGACTTATAGCAAATGATAGGAGAAATCTAGATATTGGGATAAAGAGCCTAGAAAATGCTCTTAAAGATGGTAGAGATTTATACAAATTTTGTCTATCTTGGTCCATAGTGACAACAAACATTGCCAAAAAGGTGGAAAAACAAGAGAGTAAACTGTCAAGTTTATCTCAAAATTTTGATCCTATCACCTCATCCATAATAAATCAAGAGTGTCAGACTATTGCTACTATTAATGAAATAAAGAGGCTTGAGAAGGAGAAGAAGAATAGAATAAGTAGGCTAAGTGAACTAAGAGGGATAATTATCCCTAAGTTAGAGGCAATGCATGAGGCCCTAACTGATGCTCAGACCACAACCTGGATCAGTGATCTGATAGACTTAATAAGGGCAGAAGATTTTGCATTTTTCATAAGTGGTCACATCTCAATTTTGGACAGGATGAAGCAAAGTTGGGCAACAAAATTTGTCCAATTGAAGACCACCTTTGTAGATATACTGAAGTAGATGTAAGTACAACATGTATATATATACTTATGTGGTAATATATAGATTGATTTTTGAAAGTTTTGGTGTGCGGATTTCATCCTTTGCCATTGATGTCAAAGGGGGAGTGAGGAGTAGTGAAAAATGTGGAATCCAGCTAAGGGGGAGCTCTGGTAAAAGTATACATTAGACAAACCATCAACTAAGGGAGAGTGAGGAATAGTGAAAAATGTGGAATCCAGCTAAGGGGGAGCTTTGGTAAAAGTATACATAAGACAGAGCATCAGCTAAGGGGGAGTGTGCTATGACACTTAGTCATTTTTCACTAAGTGTTGCCATCAATGCCAAAGGGGGAGATTGTTGGCAAGAGACACTATGTGGCTTCTTGATTGTTGTCATTGATGGCAACAAAGTCCATCCCACACATCCGTAGCACATGGTATCTCTATATCGGAAGTCAGATTGAAGAGTATTTTGATCCGGTGAGCAAGAATAGAGCATGCAACAAGGTCTGACAATCAGATTTGGATCTCTCAGATGATATATCTCAGCAAAGTGTGAACTTGGGGAAGTCAAGAAGAGTACCATGACTGTCACATTCTAGAGATTGAGCCTCTGATGATGAAAGAGTGAAAATATATGAGCACCTAAGTGTTGGGTTCCTGACAGGTAGAGCAGACTGAGCAAGTACTAACCGACAGAGCATCAGACCTTAATCTGGATGAGAAATTGATGTTGATCAAGCTTCTTAAGAGATCATACATGGTTGGCCGACTTGATTGATGACTTCTAACTCTATGTCTTGGATACGCATCACTTTTTGAGCATGGATTCAGCCGACAGATCAGGGTTTAGTAAATATCTTGAGTATTCAGATTGCCGACTAGAAAGATGTTGAAATCCTTGGTGCAGATATATATACCAGATGGATTTCGGTATGAAGGTGTGTGTAAGAGTGTGTGAAGAAAAGTAGAGAGTAGTGTGGAAGTAGCTATACAAGTCCGGTATGTGACAGAACAACAGCACTAAGCAAAGGAAGAATGAAGTGCAACAGATCAGTATATTGAGCCTAACCGGAACTGAACCTCAGCATATGTGGATGCCTCTAGTTAGTTCAAACACCTGGTTACATTCTATATACCTTGTAGATAGTGAGTCTCTTGTAGGCAGTGAGCCTCTTGTGAGTAGTGTGCTTGGGAAGTGAGCCCTAATTCGCAGGTGCCATATTGTACTTCTATTCTTTTAACAGAGAATACAATCTTGGGTTAGTCACCCCATGGTTTTTCCCTTAACAGGGTTTTTCCACGTAAAAATCCTTGTGTTATGTGTTGATTTCTTTTCTACTCTCATGGTTATGTATGCTTATATATTTTGATACTGCTCTAATTGTTAAAGAAGAACAGAAAGTTAAATTATTTAAGATAACTGATTCACCCCCCCTCTCAGTTATCTACATTGTTTCCAACAAACTATCCTCCATGTTGTCCAACAAAGGCATCTGATCATAGCTTGAAATATTCTTGTAGAAATTAGTGCCCTCCCTCAAACAACAAAAAGGGGTGGCAAAGATGTAGGGATGTGACTATGAGATTGTTTATAAGAAGGGTAAGGAAAATGTGGTAGGAGATGCCCTCTCATGCTAATATGAAGAGGGAGGCTCCATATTTTTTCTTTTAATTTTGGTTCCAAATTGGATCAGATAAGATAAAAAATGAATGGGCCACCAACCATATAGTTCAAGATATCATTCAATAGTTGGAACATGATCAATAGTTAGTGTCAGGTTTTTATTAGATATGCCAAGTCCTCACCTATCATGATTGAATTTATTTACTCCCCAAATTTGTGCTCAGGCCTCAATTAATAATGGAATTGCACTCCTTCCCTACTATAGGACACTCCAACTTCTTGAAAACCTATGAGTGTGTGAAGAAATATTTCTTCTAGGACAACCTTAAGTTGGATGCTAAGGCACTTGTCGATGAATGTGATGTGGGTCAAAGAAATAAAGGGGAAACTCTCAAAGCCCTAAGATTTCTTTAGCCACTTCCTAGCCCCAATTAAGCTTGGACTAATATTTCTATGGATTTCATTATCATGCTTTCACTGTCACATGGTAAATAGGTCATGTTGGTGGTGGTGGTGGACAGTTTGACCAAATATGCACATTTATATGCATTACCTCACCCTTCCACTACTACTATGGTTTCTAAACACTTCTTGAATTTAGTCTTCAAACTTAATGTGATTCCTTGCTTTATTATCAATGATCATGATCCATCCTTTATAAAAAAATTCTAGCAGGAGTTTTTTAAGTTGTAGGGAACAACCTTGAATATAAGTTCATATTATCATTCTCAAATTGATGGTCAAACAAAGATTTTAAACATGTGCCTTGAGACTTATTTGCATTTTTTGTGTCTAAAAAATAGGGACAATGGACCAAGTGTCTACCTTTGGCTAAGTGGTGGTACAATACCACTTATCATAGTTATTTCAAAAAGATCCCTTATGAGGCCATCTATGGTGCTCTCCCACCCTCCTTGCATAATTATGTTTTGGGTTCTTCTAATGTTGTAATAGTTGACAATATTTGTTGCAAATATGTGCCTAAATGGTATTGTCATTACTGTCAACATATCTTTGTTGCCATTGATGTCAACTGTATCCTATTGCTGTCTGTATAGAAGACCATATTGTTGAGGATATTAAGAAAATTAAAGACAATCATTGCATGCAAATCATGTGGATGTGTGTAGGATTGTCAAAGGCTGCTCCAGCTAAGAATTAAGAAGTCTGCATGAAGATTTGAAGAAGCTATGGCCATTTGATTAGAACCGGTTCCTGCAATAATCAGGAAAGACTGAGTGACAGGAAAGAGGTTTGGATTGCTCCAGTAATATAAGATTATGATCTATAGATCTAAAGGCATGTTTGGGAAGTCAGCGTGTATCATCAACTCTAGTGGTTTGCGGTTTGGAGGTCTGCAAGCTATCCTTCCAATCTGACAGTCATGACAGAGTGTGTTCTTGAGGTTCCAGAGGAAGATTCAAATGTTTCTAGTAATATGGTTTAGAGTGAATGTTATTGGTGATTCCAATGTTCTTGTAGAGGTCTCTGAATCATGTAGCTACTATGTTGGAGGTCCACATTAAAGTTTGAGCTTGTTGATTGAAGATTTCTTCTTGAGGTTAATTTTTTTCTCAGTCTTGGCCGACTGGATGTTCCTAGCCTGTTGCGGATGCCTTAAACACATTTCTATGAAGCATGGAGTGGTTGTAGGAGTACATTCAAATCTTAGTTATATTTGGCCAATAGTGTGATGATCTGCGTCAAGTTTAGACGACCTTGTTGATCATTCCAAGGTTGATGAAGTATATAAATACTTGTTGAAGAAGTATCAAAACTATCCTTGTGCAAAAACATATAAAATCAAAAGTAAGGATTAGTAGTAGAGCAGAGAAGAAAGGGAGTGAAAGCAGTGTAGAGTATGAAGAAGAGTTTGAGGCAAAGCAAAAGTTCTTGAGCATTCATTGAAACTTAATCATGCATGAAGTAGATGCTAATTCTTAGTTAATTCTTTCTAAATAATTTTTGTAGGCAGTGAGCCTCTTCTTTTTGAGCAGTGAGCTCTGGGTAGTGCACCTAAAGGCATGTGCCTTATATTTTCTAAGTACTTTTAATAGGGTATGCATTTTGTGAGTTAACCCCCACCGTGGTTTTTCCCTTAATCGGGTTTCCACATCAAAATCTCAGTGTCAAATGTGTTGATTATGTTTCTGTTCTTATGTTATCGATTCATGCTTAAATGTTTACATCACTAATTTGATGGTAAGCTAATAAAGAAGTTTAAAGGAAGAAAAGTTTTAAAGAGACAACTAATTCACCCCCCCTCTTAGTTGTCTAGTTCCAACAATTGGTATTAGAGATAGATCCTCACATAAAAGCCTAACCTCTTAAGGAGATCCAGGATGTCGACCTACAAGAAGGATAGTCCAAGATTTGATGGAACAAATTATTCTGTCTGGAAAGATCGCATGGAATGCCATTTGCAATGCATGGGCAATGCCTATTAGGCAATAACCAGTGTTGAGTATAAACCTCCAAAGAAAGGTCCTTCAACTCCTGATCAAATCAAACATGCTGAAAATAATCTTTGAGTTAAAGAAGCCTTTTTGAGTGCCCTGACTGATTCAGAAATGACAAATGTCTTTGGTCTAAAAACTACTTATCAAATCTAGAAAAATTTGGAGTATTTGTATGAAGGTGACAAATATGTCAAATGTGCAAAACTGCAAAGTCTGAGAGGAAAATTTGAAACTATAAGGATGAGTGAAGATGAAAACATCACAATCTACATGCAAAAGATAAATGAACTTGTGTGTGGCATCAAGTGTGCTGATGGAGTTTTGGAAGAATAAGAAATTGTATCAAAAGTACTCAGATCTTTACCAGATTCTTACAAACATAAGGTTGCAGCTATAAAAGAAATCAGGATAGTCTCAAAGGTTACAAGAGATCATCTGGTTGGCAAGATTTCAGCCTTCGAATTAAGTGAGTTTGGTGATTCTCTTCCCAAGTCAGAATCTGCATTTAAAGCCAGTGTCTATGGAAAGCAAAGATATGATCTGGGTGAAAGCTCTTCTGCAAGATCAAACAGACTTGCAAAGACAAGAAAGGATCTTGAAGATGTTGAGATAGAAACAACAGACCTTGAAGCTCTTATTGCCAGAAGAATGTCAAGAGGATCCGGTAAGTATGAAGGAAAATTACCACTCAAATGCTTTGCTTGTAACAAGATTAGTCATTTTGCCTCAAGATGTCCAGAAAGGTTTTCAAAACCTAACCCTAACAGGTTTAAAGGTCAAAAGAAATGTTACTATGTCTAAGAAAATGGAGAAGGAGTAACAGATGATGAATCTGATCATGCAGGCTCCTCTAAAAATGATTGGGTGTTTATTGCTATCAAAGAAGAAGATTCAGTGTCTACTGAATCTGCTAGCTATGAAAATGTGGAAAGTACCTTGGCTACTTAGGTTATTGAAAGGGATGAATGGGTGATTGATAGTGGATGTTCTCATCACATGACTGGTGACAAGAGTAAGTTTGTGAAGTTTGAAAACTATGATGGAGGATTTGTAAAATTTGGAGACAACTCAGCTGGTAGAATCCATGACAGAGGATCCGTCTCTTTTGATGGAAAGAACAACACTAATGATGTTCTTTATGTGGAAGGACTAAAAGCATAAAATTCTCAATGTTGGACAGTTGGTTGACAAGGGTTATGATCAGTTCAAGGATAGAAAATGCAGAATCTTGGAAAGCTCCAAAACTGAAATTGCATCAGGTACTCAAACTAGAGGTAACATCTTTCACTTAAGTAGTTCTGGTAAAAGTTGGTTGATTTCTCAGATAGATCAAAGTTGGCTATGGCCTAGGAGGATGTGTCATGTGAATTTTGATAGCATTGTCAAAATAAGTTCCACTCATGTTGTAAGAGATCTTCCAAGACTTGTGAAACCTAATAACATATGTAGAGAATGTCAATTGGGCAAGCTAAACAAAATTTATTTTAAGAGTAAGGAACAAGTTTCAAGTGAGAGATTGGAACTGGTACATACTGATCTCTATGGTCCTACTAGGATTAGGAGTGTGCAAGGAGACAAATATTTCATGTTGCTAATTGATGACTACTCCCAGATGATGTGGGTAACTTTTCTGAGAGAAAAGTTAGAAGCCCTTAACAAGTTTAAGGTGTTCAAGATGATGGTTGAAAATGAGATTGACGGGAAATTAAAGTGTCTGAGATCTGACAGAGGTGGAGAATTTACCTCTGATGAGATTGATGCTTTCTGTGAAAAGCATGGAATAAAAAGATAGTTATCTCCTCCTAGGACTCCTCAGCAAAATGGAGTTGTGGAAAGAAAGAATTGGACCATTCAAGAAGTTGCCAGAATCATGATGATGGACACAAATGTTCCTCAAGTTTACTGGAGAGAAGCCATGAGTACTGCTGTCTACACTCTTAACCGGGTGCAGATCAAATGAAATTCAGGTAAGACTCCTTATGAGATTTGGTTTGGTCATCCTCCTACTGTGAGATACTTCAGAGTCTTTGGTAGTAGATGTTATATCAAAAGAGATGAGGATTTAGGTAAGTTTGAGGCAAGAAGTGATGAAGGAATATTTTTTGGATACTCAACTCAAAGTAAGGCCTATTGGTGCTTCAATAAAAGATTAAAGAAGATTGTTGAAAGTGTGAATGTTAAAGTTAATGAAAGCAAAGAAGAAAACTCCAGGTACTCTGGATATTATTCAGATGATCAAGATGGAAGTCAAAATCAAGGAAGGCAAATTCAAGCTCAGACCTAGATTTAGTTTGAACCAGTAACTCCAAAAGTTAATACAGATGATGAGGAACAAGTTCAAGAAATAGAAGCTCCATTAATCTCCAAAACTCCCAGGTATGTAAGGTTAAACATCCTGAAGATTAGATCATAGGAGATAAGAGTAAAGGTGTTCCAACTAGGAGAAAAATGTTTAAAGATCAAGAAGAGATTTGTTTGATATCAAGGATTGAGCCTAAATCAGTAAATGAAGCTTGCAATGATGAAAAATGGGTTAGAGCAATGGAAGAGGAATTGATGCAAATTGAAAAGAATCACACATGGGATCTAGTTCCTAGACATGAGGACAAAAATGTGATTGGAACCAAATGGGTCTTCTGGAATAAACTGAATGAAGATGGTGAAGTTGTAAGGAATAAGGCAAGGTTGGTATGTAAAGGCTACTCTCAAGTGGAAGGAATTGATTTTGAAGAAACTTTTTCTCCAGTAGCAAGGATAGAGGCAGTTAGATTATTTCTTGCATTTGCTACCTTCAAAGATTTTAAAGTATATCAAATGGATATGAAATCAACATTTCTGAATGGAGATTTGGAGGAAGAAGTCTACATTGAACAACCAGAAGGATTTCAGTTGTCTGATCAGGGAGATATGGTTTGTAGATTGAGAAAAGCCTTGTATAGACTCAAGCAAGCTCTAAGAGCCTAGTATGCCAGATTGGATAAGCATCTACTTAAGATGGGTTTTAGCAAAGGTACTATTGACAGTAATCTCTACTTCAAGATTGATCATGAGGACATTCTAATTGTTGAGGTCTTTGTTGATGATATCATTTTTGGTGGAAATGAATGCATGTGTAAAGCATTTTCTGATCAGATGAAAAGTGAGTTTGAGATGCCAATGTTTGGTGAAATGAATTTCTTCCTAGGTCTACAAATTGTTTAATTAGATAAAGGTATCTTCATATCTCAGTCCAAGTATGTAAAGAATTGCTAAAGAAGTTTGGAATGGAAGACTCAAAGCCAGTAGGTACACCTATGGTAACCAGATGCAAGCTAAGAAAAGATGGTGACTCTCCCAAGGCAAATTAGAAAATATATAGATCAATGATTGGAGGATTGCTTTACTTAACTCAGACTAGACTTGACATCACGAATGCAGCTGGACTTGTTGCCAGATTTCAAGCTGATCCAAAAGAATCCCATGTTATGGCAGTCAAAAGAATCGTTAGATATCTCGAGGGGACAATTGATTATGGACTGTGGTATCCAAAGGACAATAACTTCACTCTTCATGCATATACAAATGCTGATTGGGTAGGAGATGTGGATGACAAAAAAAGTACTAGTGGTGGTGCATTCTTCTTGGGGAGAAGATTGGTCTCTTGGATAAGCAAAAAGCAAGAGGCAATATCTTTGTCTACTGCAGAAGTAGAGTGCATAGTAGCAGCAAATAATTGCACTTAGGTTTTGTGGATGAAGCAAATGTTGAAGGACATCATAATTGTGTTTGAGGAGCTAGTCACAATTTTCTGTGATAATTCTAGTGCAATAAGCATCTCAAAGAATCTGGTATTGCATTCAAAGACAAAGCATATATCTATCAAGTTTCATTTCTTGAGAGAGAAAGTAAATGAGAATGAAGTCAAGTTGGAGTTTGTGCCTTCCAAAGATCAGATTGTAGACATCTTCACCAAGCCTCTTCCCAAGGATACTTTTGAGTATCTCAGAGAGAAGTTAGGGGTTATCACCCCTCCTGAGCAGAACTAAGATGCATTAAGGTGCATCAGTTCGGTGGGATTCACATCCATATCTTGTGATCTGGATTGATGTTAAAGAGGTACTACTCAAAGGGGGAGTAGTCAATATGTAAATTTTGGGAATCAGTCTGAAACAAAAAGGGATAAAAGATAGAAAATATGTGCCCTTTGCCACTGATGTCAAAGGGGGAGAGAAGTCATGTGAAAAACTAGTTGCTGATGTGAGGGGGAGCAATAAAGAAAGTAGTTGCAGAAGTGAGATGAGAGAGGGGGACAAGTTTTTGTCTTGATGGTTGAATTCAGGTTTTCACATCATATGTTGCCATCAATGACAAAGGGGGAGATTGTTGCAAATATGTGCCTAAATGGTGATATCATTGATGTCAACATATCTTTGTTTCCATTGATGTCAACTATATCCTATTGTTGTCTGTATAGAAGACCAGATTGTTGAGAATATTGAGAAAATTAAAGACAATCATTGCATGCAGATCATGTGGATGTGTGTAGGGTTGTCAGAGGTTGCTCCAACTAAGAATTAAGAAGTCCACATGAAGATTTGAAGAAGCTATGACCATCTGAGTAGAACTGGTTCCTGCAATAATCAGGAAAGACTGAGTGATAGGAAAGAGGTCCAGATTGCTCCGGTAATCTAAGATTATGATCTGCGGATCTGAAGGCATGTTTGGGAAGTCAGCGTGTATCATCAACTCCAGTGGTTCATGGTTTGGAGGTCCACAAGCTATCCTTCCAATTTGATAGTCATGACAGAGTGTGTTCTTGAGATTTCAGAGGAAGATTCAAATGTTTCTGGTAATATGGTTTAGAGTGAATGTTGTTAGGGTAAAATAGGATCAATAATGAATATGCAACAAACAACATCAAATACCCATAACTCAATAGAATAGTGAAACTAAGAAGATTGAATAAAATGAAGCAATGAATAACACAATGCAAACCTTCCTTGAATCAAAACTTCTATTGTTGCCTATCAAGATCGTCCTTGTTTGTATGAAGTAGGCCCTCAGAGAGTGCACTCCTTTGTTGTTTTCAAGAATGTCGATAGTGAATGGCTGTGGTGATAAACGTGCAATGAAGAGGATTTTCAAAGCTTTGGGTGATCTCAAGCAAATTGTATTGGGGTGCCAAAGGCGCGCTGGTGAGTTTCTGCAGAGTAACAATAGGAATAGCCTGGATACCAAGAATGGAAGAATGAGGTTTCATTTATAGACATGGGAGGATGAAGATCAACGGTTGAGATGAAATGAGCCGATCAATAGTTGAGAATGGTTGAGGAATGTGCACTGAATAAAAAGAGGACAAGTGTCCCCCTTCCATCATGTAACAAGGTAGTTAACAAAATTGATTGAAGAGTTAATAGAATGGATTGAGGAATTGACTGAATTGATTGATCAGTTACCCGAATAGATTGAGGAGTTGACAGAATTGATTGATTAGTTAACAACTTTGATTAATGAGTTAACTAATTTTGATTAGAGAAGAAATAGGACATGTGGGTGAGAGAATATTAGGTAATTAAATATTTGAAATATTTAATTACATGTGCAACACGATGAGGTGGAGAAGGTGAGGTGGATTGATGAGGTGGAAAAGGTGAGATGGAATTATGAAATTAGGACTTAGGATAGAGGAATTTATGATTAATTAAATAATGTAGGATTATTTAATTATGTGAGACATTAGAAGAATTTAGGGAATTTAATTAAATAAATTAATTTTATTTAATTTTGACTTTAGAAGAATTAATTAAATATTTTGATATTTAATTAATTAAGAGGAATGTGAATCAAATAAATAAATTTGTTTATTTATTTATTGATAGAAGAATTGGGAGGGAATAAATATTAAGAATATTTATTTAGACTAAATCGTGTCATTTTTAGGCGTATACATTTTGCCCCTCTTTGATGCGATGCAGTTTACTGCGTTGCTTCAAAGAATAAAAAGTCTGATGGTGATACATGCCCCAGTTTGCCCCTGGTACAAGTTTGATGATAGGATGCCCCCTCGGGAGATTGGACAGGAAAAAGGCAGAAGGCGTGAGATGGACAATATCACAAAGATGAAGGGTTTAGGTTAGGTTGGAAGAAAACAAGATGCGTTTCAGAGAAAGGGGAAGAAAACTGGAAGAAAAAACGGGCGTGGGAAGTAGTCACAGTCACCACCTAGCCAAATTAGGGTTTTGCAAGCTATAAATAGGAGTTGGGTCCACAAGACAATTCATTTGCACACTTGTCTTATCTAGATTTGTCTTGGAGAGATTAGAGCAACTTTGGAGTAGCATGGCAGCTAGAGAGGCAGACATTCCACGCGAGGAGTATCGATTCGAGCGTGTTCATCGATTCAGTCAACCAGTAGAGGTAGGACCCCTGGTATCTATCCTGAAAAACTTCCCCTAGGGTCGAGTTAGGTAGGAATAAATGCTAGGAGAAAGTATAGGTAAACAAATGCGTTGAAACGTAGAACGACGCATATGCCGCGTGAAACGACGCATATGTCATTTTGCAGTGCATATGTGAAATGAAACGGCGCATTTGCTAGAGCTGCGCATGCATAGTTTTAGGCGTCGCATATGTTAATTGGCGGCGCATATACAACATGTTGCAGCACCTGCATGAAAGCTGCACATACATAAAATAGGATGGTGCATATATTGATTGTTGCAGCGCCTTTGCCAGAAGTGGCGCATAGGACAAGAAACAACACTTTTGTGGAAAAGCGGTGCATTTACCACCTGTTGTGGCGCATATGCCATAGATAGGCAGATTACTTAGCAAAATTGACCCGATTGGTGTCCTTCTTGACACGTCAATCGATAAGCTATCTCCGAGATTGCAGGAATCTGGTCGAGAGGTGCAGTTTGCTATTTTGATCAATTTGAAATGCTAAGTTAGTTGATATAGTTCTATAGATATGTTGAGTATGGGATTTTTCAGCTTGATGTTGACGCCTTGCTTTGCGTGCTTGCAGGAGGAGATACGGGATACGCTATGGTCTAGGGAGCAGTTCCCTATACCCTTGTTGCAGAGATATATGCTGACCGAGATAGATAGAGAGGCGCTTGGTGCTATGGGACTGGATTATGTATGCTTCATGCTTGAGGTTTGGGCAAACCACAGATTGCTGACGGTTGTAGTGGAGAGATTCCACAGTGAGGATGAGACTTTCCACCTCCCTACTGGCGAGATGACCATCACCCTGGAGGATGTCTATCGGATTCTACACTTGCCTATTGATGGCGAGCTTGTGGCGTATGACGCACAGAGAGGTGTGGGACTCGCTGAGTGCAGGCGAGTATTTGATGACCCAGAGTTGGTAGGACAGGTCATCCCGTGGCATGATATCTATGACTATTACGACTACTTCCCTGGGATTGTGGCAGGATTGATCGGAGGCATTGTGTGCCCCAACAGGAGATCGCATGGATTCCCCATTGGATGGGGTAGGATCATGGAGAGGATGGTGGCAGAGGGCACCTGATATGCATGGGGTGTCTGTGTATTGGCTCACTTGTATCACGACATGCACCAGGTAGTATACCACCGGAGCACGAGCCTTTCGGCTGGGGTGTCACTATTATAGTTTTGGCTATGGGAGCACATAGCGATCACGAGACCGATTTGTGTTTTTGTTAGACAGAGAGGGGAGCCATATAGCTATGGCTACGCATGGGTTATTTCCTAGCATAGGCTAGGGAAGCTGGAGTATTGGAGACATGCCTTGGATGGGGTAGATGTGGTCGTCTGGCGACCATATCTAGACTATGAGCTGTGGGATGATGAGGCAAATGAGTTACTGTACTACTTTCAGATGAGATGGTTGATAGGACGGACCCGCCACATACTAGAGAGGCAGATTGTTGGTAGAGTATTGAGATAGTTCGGCAAGAGGCAGGGCATGCCATAGGGGCAGGCTTACTTTGCACAGACACATGCGGAGAGGGTTAGATGGGGGCCGATGGCATCCTATGAGGAGGCCCTAGCAGAGTTTCGGCAGACACCTTATGTCGCTTGGGATATGAGGATGGAGATAGCAGATGCAGGGATGATGCAGGATTACAAGGACTGGATCATTACACACCCCTTTCCGAGATATTCAGGGCCTGGGATGTTGGTGCCTCGCATAGATGAGGCAGACTCAGATGACGAGGGCCAGGTGGGCCGGAGGAGGAGGGGGAGGAGAGGAGGATGAGGGGGTGGCTGAGATGGAGGAGATGACGAAGATGATGGAGATGAGGGAGGTCAACCTAGATAGAGGAGGAGAGTTGAGCAGGTAGTGTCGTCACAGGTTGCACAGCAGGTGCCATAGCAGGTGCAAATGCTGCCACCTCAGCAGGGACCTCAGCAGTAGGGACCTTAGCCACAGGGGCAGAGACAGGCAGAGGCAGCTCAGGGTCCAGCACAGTTAGACGTGCAGGAGAAGGTGATAGCCACCCTGAGGGGAGAGATTAGACAGCTGAGGGCACAGCTCAGGAGAGCCGACAGCCAGCGAGAGACAGACACAGAGGTGATTGTGGGACTGGCTAGAGAGAGAGATATGGTAGACGCACGGATACGAGTCATCTGTGTAGAGTAGGATACTGCATTGGCAGCCCTGGGGACAAACGCAGAGACCAGTTTCTTGGTTGGGCAGGTGCAACAAGCACAGGCATAGTTAGGCCAGACATAGACACAACTAGCACAGGTGCAGGGTGAGCTTGGTAGAGCATAGGTGCAGGCTCAGTATTATCAGGGGTTGTATCATGGTACCGTGTTGGCGAGCCAGAGGGCCTCTAGCTATAGGAGCCAGTCTGCGGCCTCCCAGAGAGTAGGTCCATTGAGGTCAGGAGCTTCTATGATCGGCCCATAGCAGTCAGGGGTTGGCAGAGGGGGAGACACTGTTGGCAGTGGTGGTCCACAACAGTAGGGGTAGACTTGTATCACACTTGTATTTTTGAGACATGTATCATCATCCATTGGGATGTATTTTTGTATATGACTTTGATTCAGAAATAGATACTATGATATTGTACATTTGGACTCATTTTATGATGTGTATATGATGATGCAGCTATGTGACTAGTTTTACATGTTATGAGTTTATGATTCTTTTTTATTATACGATGTGATGCATATGTAGACTTAGATGTTTTATCTGATGCTATATGAGATGTTATCTGGATGCAATGTGTGATATGATGCTATGTGATGTTTATATGAACTAATGCAGTGTAAAATGATTTATCTGATGTGTTTGTGATGTACGTGAATGCAAAATGATATCTATATGACTATGCAACTTGATGTGATGCTCTTTGCTATGTTTTTTATTTTTTTGACACTATATGATGATGGGATATGGATGACCTAATGCACTCTATTTTGTATGCAACTGATTTAATCATGTAAATGACTATTTCATATGCGATGATATGCAACTAGACGTTATGCTTTTGTGTTGTCCAAATGTACTCTATTGACATAGAAATGACAAGATGAGAGATAGAAGACTGATTGGACAGAAGAATGACTCGATAGCGAGGTTCACAAGCTTCATTTTGTATTGTCACTTTGTATTGTTTGGATCTTTTATTGCATGGGATATGGATGTATGGATGTGTAAATGGATGTATAATGGAGGGGTTTGATGGATGCTTTGATTTTTTGACATCTTGACGGTGCAAGTATTTTGGAGTGCTTTATTTCATCATTGAGTAATTTTTTGGTACTTTTTGCTGAAATGTTGTAAGTTAACACAAGCTTCTAGGTATAATTGAACCAAGATGACCTGATCATTTCTTACATGGATTTTGATTTAGCAAGTTAATACAAGCATCTACTCAAAATTGAATCTAGATGACCTGAGTACTTCTTGCGTATCAACAAGCAAGGATTGCCCCCGTTCATGTTAGACCTTTGATGTCCTCGATGATCTTTTGCCGATCATGTCGTTAGACGAGGCTTCTCATTACTAAAGTTTAATCCACAAACAACAAACAAAGAAAATAATCATGCCCCCATCATAGCATCTCTAGCTTTTGGCATCCTTGAGTAGCATAGAAAGGCATGATAGTAGAAAGCAAGACTCTATTTTTTTTTTAACCTAACCAACAGAAATCATTCTTGCATTTAGATGTGTTTGTTTCTTGCCATAATTTGAGTAAAATCATTTAGAAGACCTTAGGTGTTGTTCTGCTTTGCCTTGGATAGGTTAAGCGCCTTGTGTCAAAATTTCTGCTTTAGAGAGCGGTTCTGCTTGCGCTTGCTTGCTTGGTGAGAAGGTTTCACTATCCTTATTGGTGAGACAGACCCTAAGGGACTGACCTAGTGCCTCGGGGGCTCATTGCTAAATGGCCTTGCCTATGTGACGACGCAGAGGCAACGTAGTTTGGGGTAAACCCTAATGGACCAGGGATGGACTAGAAGAAGGACAACAAGAAAGATGACAAGAAATGGGACGGATGGGACCGTGGGAGCCTTAGGGGTGCATAGGAATATGGCCTTGCCTACGTGACGACATAGAGGCAACGTAGTTCATGGATTTAGACCGTGGAAAACTGACGAGAGACAATATGCTAGGCTTACATGATGGATACGGTATGGGACAAAACCTTGGTTGACAAGGCCAACAAAGAGATAGAGTATCAAGCCATGATAGGTAACTGTCAGGAGTTTATTACGGGATAGATATGGGTTGAATGCGACACAAGGAAGAAAGAACTCAAGGTGATTGGTTTCCCAAAGATGGATAAGGTGGTTTATCACAAGTAACGCCTATTTACCAGGTTTTCACCACTTGCTTTTATATGCACGAAAGCTAGAAAGTATACATGACGCTTGTTTGCCAGGTTTTCATCATGATACCTATCTAAGGCGCCTGATTGCCAAGTTTTCACCAAAGGATGATTTTTTTGTACTTTTCTAATTTTTTGGTTTTTTTTTGTATTTTTCTGATGTTTTTGATTTTTTTTGTATTTTTCTAATTTTTTGATTTTTTTTGTATTTTTCTGCCCCCCTTACATTTGGGGTTCTCCTAGGTATAGAACCGGCGAAGATGCATGTTGTTGATCGGGTCATCGAACAGCACCCTCTGACGTTGCCAACTGATATGCCCCCGATCCATATGCTGCTACAATTACATAAGGCCCAAGCCAGTTGGGTTCTAACTTGCCTTTCTTTTCTCTGTCTTGTTGGTTGTGAGGATTCTCCTTAAGAACGAGATCTCCAACTTTGAAGATTCTTGGGCGAACTTTGTGGTTATAGCTTCTTGACATCATTTGTTGATATGATTTGAGATGATCAAAGGCTTTCTATCGCCTCTCTTCCAGCAACTCTAGTTCTTGTAACCTGGAGACTCTGTATTCTTCATCTGATATGAGGCCTTTTAACGACACCTTGAGAGATGGTAATTCGACCTCAATGGGGAGGATAGCTTCTGAGCCATAGACAAGGGCGTAGGGTGTAGCACCTATGGGAGTGCGTATACTAGTTTTGTAGGCCCACAGAGCAGGATTGAGTTAGATATGCCAATCATGGCCAGCATCGTTGACTATCTTCTTGAGGAGTTTCAAGATGGTCTTGTTGGATGCTTCATCTTGACCGTTACCTTGGGGGTAGTATGGAGTGGAGAAATAGTGTTGGATTTTCAAACGTTCACAGAGTTCTTAGACATCCTAGTTTTTGAATGGTCTTCCGTTATCCGTGATAATGGATGAAGGAATTTCGTATCTCCAGATGAGGTAATTCAGGATGAATGAGGAGATTTGCTTACCTGTGACGGTGGTGAGGGGAACAACTTCAATCCACTTTGTAAAGTACTCAGTGGCAGTTATGATGAATTTGTGGCCGTTGGATGAGGGTGGATGGATCTTTCCTACAAGGTCAAGTCCCCATTGGCAGAAGGGCCAAGGTGTCATTAAAGGTCTCAACTCTTGAGTTGGTGCATGTATTAGGTTCCCATGTATTTGACACTGCTTGCACTTCTTGACAAACTGATATGAATCCATTTCCGTGTTTGGCTAGTAATAACCCAAATATATGAGTTTCTTGGCTAAGGAAGGACTGTTAGATTGTGTTCTGCAGATCCCCTCGTGTACGTCTTGCAAGGCGGTTATGGATTCTTCTTGTTCTAAGCAACAAAGTAAAGTACCATCTAGACCACATCTGTATAGGGTATCGACAATGATGGTATAGCAAGAGGTTTGGCATATAAAAGTTCATCATTGGTTAGAAGATAGGTCAGGTGGGAGGATGTTGTCCTTGAGGTAAGTGTAAATCTTACCATACCAAGGTGAATCAGATCCAACTAGAAGGCATATGAAATGGGTCTCAGGAAGATCATAAGCTAGTTGTCAGATAGTTTCCACTAAGAACTCGTACCGTGACTCATTTTCAGGTATCTCGAGGAGAGAGGCAATGGTGGCAATGGCATCTGCTGCTTTGTTCTCGATCCTAGGTATCTGTTCGAAAGAGATGATTACAAAGTGTTCTTTGAAGTCGTTGACCATCCGCTTGTATGGGACAAGCTTTTCATCTTTGGTTTGATAATCATCGTTGACTTGATTGATTATAAGTTGAGAATCACCGTAGACATGTAGCTCTTGGATTTTCCACTCAGTTGCCATCTTGAGACCAATTACTAAGGCTTCATACTCTACTATGTTATTGGTGCATGGGAATAACAAATGGTAAGACTTTAGAATTGTGTCGCCATGGGGAGTCACGAACAAGATTCCTACCCCTAATCCATGATTTGTGTAGGACCCATTGAAGTAGAGTTTCCAAGAATATGTTGATATGTTGAATAGGGATTCATCTGGAAACTCAAATTGCATCGGTATGGTGTCCTGTAATGGTGCATCCGCTAGTTGATCAGAAATGATCTGTCCCTTGATATCTTTTCTATCTATATACTCAATGTCATATTCGCTTAAGAGCATTACCCATTTAGCTAGGCGACCCGTGAGAGCTGCTTTACTCAGTAGGTACTTCAGTGGATCTATTTTTGTAATGAGTTTGACTGGGTGTACAAGCATATAATGTCAGAGTTTTTGTGAAGCAAAAACTACCGCAAGACATGATCTTTCTATCTGTGAGTATTGCAATTCATAGCCCACTAATGTTCGGCTGATGTAGTAGACGGCTCTTCGTTTATTCTCATAATCTTGTTGTGCTAGAAGAGCCCCAAGAGCTGTAGGTGTAGCAGATATGTAGAGCATTAGTGGTTTCCCTTGAATAGGAGGCATGAGAATGGGTGGATTCATAAGGTATTCTTTCAACTTGTCGAATGCCTCTTCACACCTTTCATCCCATCTGAATGGAATGTTCTTGTGCAAGAGATGACTGAATGGTTGGCACTTGTCTGCTAGCTGGGATATGAATCTACGGATTGCTTGTAGCTTGCCCTATAGCGATCTTAATTGAGTAAGAGTCTTAGGTGGTGGCATGTCCATAATAGCCTTGACTTTGGCGGGGTCCACCTCTATTCCATTTGCCGACACGATGAAACCTAGCAGCTTGCCTGAAGTGACTCTGAACACACATTTCTTTGGGTTCAACTTGACTTTGAATTGGTCTAATCTCTAAAAGACTTTCTCTAACACATCCAGGTGTGATTCTCTTGTGAGCGACTTTGCTAGGATATCATCGACATAGTCCTCCATTGTTACATGCATCATATCATGGAATATAGTTGTCATAGCACGTTGATATGTGGCTCCTGCATTTTTTATCCCGAATGGCATGACATTCTAGCAGAAAGTGCCCCATCGACAAGTAAAAGTTGTCTTGTGTTGGTCTTCTAGTGCTATTCGGATCTGATTATATCCTGAGAATCCATCCATGAGAGATAACATGGTATGCCCTGTTGTTAAGTTGACTATGATATCTATATTCGGCAATGGGAAATCATCCTTGTGGTAGGCTTTGTTTAGATCTCTAAAATCATTGCATAGTCTGACTCGGCCATCAGGTTTGGACACTGGTACAAAGTTGGATATCCATTCCGAGTAGTCTATAGCTCTGATGAACCCTACATCCAGTAAATTCTTGAGTTCTTCTTTGACCAATAGTGCTATGTGTGGTTGCATCTTTCTCAGTTGCTGCTTCACTGGTTTTACTCTTGGATCTAATGGAAGATGATGTAGAATCAAGTTTGGGTCCAGACCTGGCATGTTTGCATATGACCAAGCGAAGCTGCCTCTCTTTTTCTTGAAGAATGGTACAAACTTGGTCTTTTCTGGTGAAGTGAGAGACTTAGTGAAGTGAATGATCTTAGGCTGTTCCTCTGTACCAATATTAATAGGCTCTGTCAGTTCCACAACAATTTGGGACTTCTCCTGGTGCATGTCTGTGGGGAGAGTGTCAAGCCTTCCATTGTCAGGTGCCACAGTTGGGTTTTCACCTTCGGATGCGTCCTTTCTTTTTACTGTTTTGGGATCTGACACTACCGAAAAATGGTTTTCACCGTTAGATCCAGTTTTTACCTTGATATTTTTGTGACTGGAATGCTTGGCACCCTCTCCGAAGTAAGCCATGGTATTAAGTTCAATAGTGAAGCCAGCTTTATGATCTCCTTTGGGTAGGTGGTCCCTAAGTTCCATATAGTCAATGTAAGCATCATCGTTTTGGAACATATGTAGTTGGGGAGTTCCTCGCAGATCCAAGTCAATAAGCTTAGGATGCACAAGGGGGAGGGAGTCAGAGGATGGACCTGATTCATTGATGGTTTGAATGGATATGCTAGGAGTATAGGTAGGGGTGGTGTTTGGGATGGTACTTTCCTCCAAGTTGTTTATTGCGATGGAACTTGAACCTTCCTCGAAAGCCATAATCTCAGAGATGGGCAAATCAGACTCTAGTGGTATGTTCGGTAGCGTTTGTCCCTCATGGTAGGGGCTAAAATTTTGGATGGTGTCAACCTCTTTGTCATCATAGGAATGCTCTGTTACCTCATCCCACTCATATTCATTGGAGTCTGTTTCGTTGTCCTCTTGAAGTGTGTGGATCATTTCTACAAGACAAGCATTTTCTTTAGCTTTGCCCTTGCCTTTGTATCCTAAACCATTTGTATTTCTAGCCAATGAGGATGAAGAAGCTTGAATAGGTTCTATGATTCCTTCTTTTCTGAGGCTGATGGGGCCTTGTCCTTCGTAGCCCATTCTGTGTAGGATAGTTTCAGCTTGCCCATAGAGTTCTATTGGGAGCCTAGGCAGTTCTTGTGATGTGCTCTCTTCTTCTATATAAAGCCACTGTAGGAGATCTCTTTCTTCTGTTTCATCAGATAAGATCCCCCATTTTACAAAGGGAGTTGTGGGAGCTATAGGAGGAGCAGATGGCATTGGTAAATGTTTGGGTCGGCCAAAAGATCGAGGAGACAAAGGCATCTTGGCTAGATTGAGGCTGTGCTCTATGGAGTATTCTCCCACTCCGCTTTCTTTTATGGTGAAACTAAGAAGATTGAATAAAATGAAGCAATGAATAACACAATGCAAACCTTCCTTGAATTCAAACTTCTATTGTTTCCTATCAAGATCGTCCTTGTTTGAATGAAGTAGGCCCTCAGAGAGTGCACTCCTTTGTTGTTTTCAAGAATGTCGATAGTGAATGGCTGTGGTGATAAACGTGCAATAAAGAGGATTTTCAAAGCTTTGGGTGATCTCAAGAAAATTATATTGGGGTGCCAAAGGTACGCTGGTGAATTTCTGCATAATAACAATACGAATAGCCTAGATACCAAGAATGGAAGAATGAGGTTTCATTTATAGACTTGGGAGGATGAAGATCAATGGTTGAGATGAAATGAGCCGATCAATGGTTGAGAATGGTTGAGGAATGTGCAACGAATAAAAAGAGGACAAGTGTCCCCCTTCCATCATGTAAAAGGGTAGTTAACAAAATTGATTGAAGAGTTAATAGAATGAATTGAGGAATTGACTGAATTGATTGATCAGTTACCCGAATAGATTGAGGAGCTGACAGAATTGATTGATTAGTTAACAATTTTGATTGATGAGTTAACTAATTTTGATTAGAGAAGAAATAGGACATGTGGGTGAGAGAATATTAGGTAATTAAATATTTGAAATATTTAATTACATGTGCAACACGATGAGGTGGAGAAGGTGAGGTGGATTGATGAGGTGGAAAAGGTGAGGTGGAATTATGAAATTAGGACTTAGGATAGAGGAATTTATGATTAATTAAATAATGTAGGATTATTTAATTATGTGAGACATTAGAAGAATTTAGGGAATTTAATTAAATAAATTGATTTTATTTAATTTTGACTTTAGAAGAATTAATTAAATATTTTGATATTTAATTTATTAAGAGGAATGTGAATCAAATAAATTTGTTTATTTATTTATTGATAGAAGAATTGAGAGGGAATAAATATTAAGAATATTTATTTAGACTAAGTCGTGTCATTTTTAGGTGTATACAAATGTTATTGGTGATTCCAATGTGCTTGTAGAGGTCTCTGAATCATGTAGCTACTATGTTGAAGGTCTGCATTAAAGTTTGAGCTTGTTGATTGAATATTTCTTCTTGAGGTTAATGTTCTTCTTAGTCTTGGCCGACCGGATGTTCCTATCCTGTTGCGGATGCCTTAAACACATTTCTATGAAGCGTGGAGTGGTTGTAGAAGTACATTCAAATCTCAGTTGTATTTGGCCGACAGTGTGATGATCTACGTCAAGTTTAGCTGACCTTGTTGATCATTCCAAGGTTGATGAAGTATATAAATACTTGTTGAAGAAGTATCGAAATTATCCTTGTGCAAAAATATATAAAATCAAAAGTAAGGATCAGGAGCAGAGCAGAGAAGAAAGGGAGAAAAAGAAGTGTAGAGTATGAAGAAGAGTTTGAGGCAAAGTGAAAGTTCTTGAGCATTCATTGAAACTTATTCAGACATGAAGTAGATGCTAATTCTCAGTTAATTCTTTCTAAATAAATTCTGTAGGCAGTGAGCCTCTTCTTTTTGAGCAGTGAGCTCTGGGCAATGAGCCTGAAGGCATGTGCCTTTTATTTTCCAAGTACTTTTAATAGGGTACACATTTTGTGGGTTAACCCCAACCATGGTTTTTCCCTTAACTGGGTTTTCACGTCAAAATCTTGGTGTCAAATGTGTTGATTATGTTTCTGCTCTTATGTTATTGATTCATGCTTAAATGTTTACATCACTAATCTGATGGTAAGATAATAAAGAAGGTTAAAGGCATTAAAGTTTTAAAGAGACAACTGATTCACCACCCTTCTCAGTTGTCTAGTTCCAACAATATTTTGGTCAAGCATGAAGATATCTCTTGACTACTTAAGGCCAATCTAACATTGGCCAAAAATTCCATGAAATAAGTGATCAACATAAGACAAATCACACATTTGACATTTGTGATTGGGTCTTTTTACATCTCTAGCCTTACAAATAAATTTCATTATGAGACAAGTGTGGTCATAAGTTGGGTCCCAAATTTTATGGTCTCTATCAGGTGGTCCAGTGCATAGGTGAGGTGGCATACAAATGTAACCTCTAAAAAGAAAACCCTAAGTATTAAATTTAGGGTGTTGTTTTACTATAGGGGTTTATAAATGAGATGAATAGAGGTTGTGTGAAAAATGTAAACTATGAAGAAAATCAAATCTATGTATGGAATCAATGATGTAATGTCATAATATGAAACTTAAGGTTGTCTCCAACTAGTCAAACTTTGATTAACTCCACTAGACACTCAAAGAGCTAGGACAAGCTAGGTGTAATCAAGTAATAATGAAATTTTGTAATCCATGTATCAAGAATTAGAAATTGTAATGCTAATCTATGTTATGTAAAACTAAATTAGGGGGTCTAGATGCACTTGGATCAATCTGGGCTAGAACTACTATAAATTAGACTCTTGAACTTCTAGTGAAATTTGAGGATTGTTTGAGAAGGTGGTTGCCTAGACATAGCCTTGGTAGCCTATTGGACAACCTTTACCAAGGGTGTATGTCATATTAAATGGATTTGTCCCTCCTAAGTGGCCCTAACCTAGTATAGTGTGGAACTCTACACTTTTCTAGGTTCTATTTGATATGTGGACTGCGTTTCTTGATTGACTATCACCTATTACAACATAGGAGAGGACAATTAATCAATAGTAGAAAATTGGTTAATTAATGTACAAGAATGTACATATGAAAAATTAGAATGGTTTCACTTTATTTCAAATTGATGCGGCCTTGGGATCATTAGAGATGTAGTGTAGAAAAGTGAGACTAGCTCAATAGATCAAACTAGGTCAAACCCTCTTCTACAAAATATTGGGGCACAAACCAAGCTTGGGTTCTACCCAAGAAGGAGAGCCAAACTATAGGGGTCTATCCTTTTTTTGTATAGAAAAGAAATTAACCAAATCTAATCAATCAAACTAGAGCTAAAACATGAAACGCTAGTTGATGAAGATCAGAGCATAATAGGCAATCAAAAATAAATACAAACAATTTGAAAGAACCACAGAACTAGGGATCAGAGTAGAACCTGGATCCTAGGGCCAAAAGTACCCAAGACAAGGGTTCTTGGGCACCCTAGACCCTATTTAGGGTTTATAGAAAGTGATGTCTTCTCTGGGTCTATACTTGCAAGTTTTGTCTTCTTCTCAGAAATTAGCTCCCAAAACCTGTTCTTCTGATCTACACACACACAAGGAAAATGGTTGGGTGCTATTTAGGAGCTTACCTTAGTCAAGCTCCATGAATGGTGTTTCCACCTCCACAATAGCAAAGATGATAGATAAAGAGTGTGTGCCCTAGGAGGGCAGAGGAAAATTTGAAGTAGAATGGAATGATAGAACAAAGCATGTAGGAAAGAAGTCACTATACGCATGGAAATTCTAGCATGCTTGATGTGGCATCACAAACTGATTCAAGAAGTTAGTGTATCCCAAAGAAGTAGGAGGATCTTCACAAGACCTTCAATATGTTAGTATTGCAATAATAATCCACAATAGAGAGCTTTAGAGGAGAGTAGAGAGCATGAGAGAGAATAAGAATCTTTCAAGAAGTTAGAGATAGCTTAAGTGTGTTCAAATGAATAGAATAACTTAGTTTTATATGCATTCCCATTGATTTCCAAAGAATTAAACCACATGAGGCCGACATTGGGAACCTTTTAAGAGTTCCCAAGCCAACAAGCCACAAATTAGGTTAGGGCTAAAAAGGGGACAAGGGTGCTTGGGCACCCTGGCCTGTTAGCCCCAAACTCTCAGGATAAGGCACTTAAAGTTTCATTAACCGTGCCTTATAATTACTTTTCTAGGTTTTGTGCATTGGGATCAAGAATTACACACTTAATGCTAAAAAAGGTGCTAAAATGGGTCCTAATTAACAAGTGAAAACATTTTAGGTCCACCCAAGTGCTAAATTAAATGTAAAATGCTAGTGTGTACATTTTACAACACAACATTTAGCCCCCACTTTAGTGTGGGTACAAACTTACGATTGAAATCATACTAAAGGATGGGTTTAAACACACAAGACATAGAAGCCCAAAGAATTTTGCCAAGATTGAGGGGTGATTAAGCCCCCAAGCTTAGGATTCTAAGGTTTCAAACACATAGGATCATAGAAGCCATAGAATGTCACCAAAATTGACGAGTAATCAAGTCCTCAATTTTAGGATCCTAGGAGTCTATGATGATTGGATTACACATAATACACATGACATAATTCACTCACATATGAAGAACTTAGAAAACATGAGATAAGACAAGACACACACAAGGAATACACTTGAGAAATCATGATGTATACATGCAACACATAAAGCATAGATGTCATACACAAAGTATACATGTTGTACACATAGTATACACACTTGACACAAAGTAAACACATAAAGCATGAAATACACATGGAATACACATGAAACACACATGGAATACACATAGAATACATAAAGAATACATAGAGAGAACACATGTGAAGGATGCGTGAGGCATGAAGAATATATAGAGAATAAGAATATACGAGGAGAATACACATATCCTACATCAAGCATAAGAAACACAATTTGGAAGACCTTGAGTCAACATGACAAAGGAGACCTCTAAGTGATGTCTCAATCCCCATGCATCAATCCCCAAGATGCAATAAAGAAGAATGCTAAGGGGTTAGTTAGAAATAAGAGGAATCACAAGAGGAGTACAAACACATCATGAATACCATCTCAAAAGGAAAGTGTTTCCACTCAAGGGAATATACCAAGCTACCTCTCACAAGAGGATTTTCACGAAGTCTTGTAGAATAAGAAGATGAAGTGACCCTACTGTTGGACAACTAAGAGGGAGGGTGAATCAGTTGTCCCTAATCTTTAACCTTTTCTAAACTTTTAAATCTTCTTTCTTTATTTACAATCAAATTAATGATGTAAACATTTAAGCATAAATCAACATATGAGTAGAAACAACATGAACACACAACACCAGAATTTTGACGTGGAAAACCCGGTTAAGGGAAAAACCACGGTGGGGGTTAACCCACAAAAATTGCATACCCTATTAAAAGAACCTAAGAAAATAGAAGGCACATGCCTTTGGGTGTACTGCCTAGAGCTCACTGCTCAAGAAGAGGCTCACTGCCTATAAGAAATCATGATTTACATAGAGATAATGAACTGAGAAATAGCATCTACATTCATGCCTCAATTAGTCCCTTTGAAGGCCCAAAAACTTATGCTCCTATCTTCAAATTCTTCTTCACTGACTCTTCACTCTAAACTCCTTTCGCTCTTCTTCTTCTCTACTATGATTTTGATCCTTTATTCATATTTAATTCATTTTATACAAGGATGATTTTCCACAACTCTTCAACAAGTATTTATACACTTCATCAACGTTGGAATGATCGACACGGTCAGCTAAACTTAACATGGATCTAAATACATTGTCGGCCAAACATAGGTGAGACTTGAAACTTCCTCCATTGACATACCATGCTTCATAAAATGCTCTTTAGATCATCTGCAACATGCCAGGAACATCCGGTTGGCCAAGACTGGGAAGAACATCAACCTCAAAGAAGAAATCTTCAATCAACAAGCTCAAACTTCAATGCAGACCTCCAACACAGTAGCCACATGATCCAGAGACCTCCACAAGCACATTGAATTCACCAATAACATCCACTCTAAACCAAATTATCAGAATCATTTGTGTCTCCCTCCAGAACCTCAAGAACACTATCGGCCATGACTGTCAAACTAGAAAGATAGCTTGTGAACCTCCAAACCTTGAACCACTAGAGTTGATGATACACACTGACTTCCCAAACATGCCTTCAGATCTGCAAACCATAATATTTCATTGCTGAGCAATCCGGACCAACTTACTGTCACACTGTCTCTTCTGAATATTGCAAGATCCAGTTCTACTCAGATGGCCATAACTTCTTCAAATCTTCATGTGGACTTCTCAATTCTTAATTAGATCAACCTCTAACAATCCTCTACACAACCATATGGTCTGCATGGATTGATTATCATTAATTTTCTCAATATCCTCAACAATCTGATCTTCTATATAGACAACAAAATAGGATACAATTGACACTAATGGCAACAAGGATATGTTGACATCAATCACAACACCACTTAGGCACATATTTGCAACAACCTCCCCCTTTTTCATTAATGGCAACATATGATGTGAAAAACTAAATTTAACCATCAAGACAAGAACTTCTCCCCCTTTCTCTTTTCACACCTGCAACCATTTTCTTTACACTCCCCCTTTCACCAGCAACTATTCACTTCCAAGTTTTTCACATGACTTCTCTCCCCCTTTGACATCAATGGAAAAGGGCACATGTTTTCTATCTTTTCTCTCCCTTTTTATTTCAGACTGATCTCAAGCATTCGCAGACTGACTACTCCTTAGAGTAGTATTTTCTCAACATCAATCTGGATCTCAAGATATGTCTAAGAATTCCACCGGACTGATGCACATAAGTGCATCTTAGTTCTAGTTAGGAGGGGTAATAACCCCTAACTTCTCTCTGAGATACTCAAAAGTATCCTTGGGAAGAGGCTTAGTGACGATATCTGTGATCTGATCTTTGGAAGGCACAAACTCCAACTTGACTTCATTCTCATTTACCTTCTCTCTCAAGAAATTGAACTTGATAGATATATGTTTTGTCTTTGAATGAAATACCAGATTCTTTGAGATGCTTATTGCACTAGAATTATCATAGAAAATTGTGATTGGCTTCTCAAACATAATTCTGATGTCCTTCAACATTTACTCCATCCACAGAACCTAAGTTCAATTATTTTCTACTGCTATATACTCTACCTCTGCAGTAGACAGAGATATTGCCTCTTGCTTTTTGCTTATCCAAGAGACCAATCTTCTCCCCAAGAAGAATGCACCACCACTAGTACTTTTTCTGTCATCGACATCTCCTACCCAATCAACATTTGTATATGCATGAAGAGTGAAATCATTGTCCTTTGGATACCATAGTCCATAATTAATTGTCCCCTTGAGATATCTAAAAATTCTTTTTACTACCACAACATGGGATTCTTTTGGATCAGCTAGAAATATGGCCACAAGTCCAACTGCATTCATGATGTCAGGTCTGGTCTAGGTCAGATAGAGCAAACCTCCAATCATTGATCTATACCTTTTCTGATTTTCCTTGGGGGAGTCATCATCTTTGGTTAGCTTGCATCTAGTTACCATAGGTGTACCTACTGGCTTTGAATCTTCCATTCCTAACTTCTTCAACAATTCTTTCACATACTTGGACTAAGATATGAAGATACCTTTATCTGACTGAGCAATTTGTAGACCTAGGAAGAAATTCATCCCACCAAACATTGACATCTCAAACTCACTTTTCATTTGATCAGCAAATGCTCTGCACATACATTCATTTCCACCAAAAATGGTATCATCATCAAAGACCTCAATAATTAGAATGTCCTCATGATTAATCTTGAAGTACAGATTACTATCAACAGTACCTTTGCTAAATCCTAGCTTAAGCAAATGCTTATCCAATCTGGCATACCAAGCTCTTGGAGCTTGCTTGAGTCCATACAAGGCTTTTCTTAGTCTACAAACCATATCTCCCTGATCAGATAATTGAAATCCTTCCAGTTACTCAATGTAGACTTCTTCCTCCAAATCTCCATTCAGAAATGGTGATTTGACATCCATCTGATATACTTTAAAATCTCTAAAGGTAGCAAATGTAAGAAACAATCTAACTGCCTCTATCCTTGCCACTGGAGCAAAAGTTTCTTCAAAATAAATTCCTTCCACTTGAGAGTAGCCTTTACATACCAACATTGCCTTGTTTCTTACAACCTCACCATCTTCATTTAGTTTATTCCGGAAGACCCATTTGGTTCCAATCACATTTTTGTCCTCAGGTCAACAAGATCCCAAGTGTGATTCTTTTCAATTTGCATCAATTCTTCTTCCATTGCTTTAACCTAGTTTTCATCATTGCAAGCTTCACTTATTGATTTAGGTTCAATCTTTGAAATCAAACAAATCTCTTCTTGATCTTTAGCAACTCTTCTCCTAGTTCAAACACCTTTATTTCTATCTCCTATGATTTTATCTTCAAGATGATTCATTCTTACATACCTGGGGATTTTGGCAATAGTTTGAACTTCTGTTTCTTGAACCTGTTCCTCATCTTCTGCACTAATCTCTTGAGTTACTAGAGTTACCAGATCAATCTGAATCTGAGTTTGGATTTAAACTTGTCTTCCTTGACTATGACTTTCATCTTGATCATCTAAATCATATCTGCAGTACCTAGAATGTCCTTTGCTTTCATCAACTTTAACATTACCATTTTCAACAATTTTTTTCAACCTTTCGTTGAAGCACCGGTAAGCCTTACTTTGAGTTGAGTATCCCAAAAATATTCCCTCATCACTTCTTTCCTTAAACTTGCCTAAATCCTCATCTCTTTTGATAAAGCATTTACTACCAAAAACTCTGAAATATCTCTATTGGAATTAATCTAGACAATTGAGAGGGGGGGTGAATCAGTTGTCTCCAAATTCTTCTTTTGTATTTCTTTCTCTATTGTCAATTTGATTAATAATGTCAACATTAAAGCATATGATATTAAAATAGAAGCAAAAACATAATCAATACATTTGACACCAAGATTTTGACGTGGAAACCCGGTTAAGGGAAAAACCACGGTGGGGGTTAACCCACAAATATTAATACCCTATTAAAAATATTTTTACAAATGGGAATGCACATGCATTCGAGATGACTACCCAGAGCTCACTTCTCAAAAGAAGGATCACTACCTAAGAAAATATTACAAGAGAATGACAGAGATTTGAACTAATTAATAGCACCTACCAATGCAAGAATTCCAATTTTGGTTAAGTATAAAAACGGATCTTACACATTTCATCTTTGCTTTGCTCTTCTTACTATTCTACCTTCATTTGCACTTTGGATTTCTATTCTTCTCACATATGCATTATTCGCATACACCACAGACACTAAATCATCCAATTCCATCAGCTATATATATCGGCAACATGATCTACAATCATTCTATCAGTCAGCTTCAACAACACTTAGAATTTTTATGAATGCTTTGCTCTGTTTGCTAGATCTATGCATAACTTTAGGTGTGGACCAAAACTTGCTCTTGAAAATCATCACTCATGTCGGCCACTATCACTAATCATAACCATTTGTCCAACAAATAACTTCCATACATCCGGAATCAAGATCTTCTACAAGGTTGGCTTGTTCTTCTTCTGTCTTCTCTGAAAAACTAGAACCCGGTACTCAGAGGCTAATATCTTTTGAATCCTTCATCACCGGAGGACAAAAATCTAGATTTAGACTATCTTGACAATGCATATGACTCCCCTAGATCCGCAACTAATCATGACTTTCCATCAGAGAGATCTAGACCAAAATACCAGACTCTGTTACTGCTCTGTTCCTAACTGCCCAGACTTAGACAAATTCTGAATCTAACTTCTAGTATGAACAAATTGTGTTATGCAGATGATTAGGATGATCTTAGGTTCCATCAATGACAACATCTATCATGCCTAGCAGTGTCTCTTGCCAACAATCTCCCCCTTTGGCATTGATGGCAACACTTAATGAAAAATGACTAAGTGTCTAGTGCAACTCCCCCTTTGTCTGTACACTCATGTACTTCACTTATTCCGGTGCTCCCCCTTTATTGCATACCTCATTTTTCACTGCCCTTCACTCCCCCTTTGACATCAATGGCAAAGGGTGGGGTTTGCAAGCCAAAATTCTCCAAATTTTATGTATATGTTGCCGCATATGTACAAGTAATCATTAAGTTCTATTCACATGAACTTGAGAATGTCTGCAAAACTGGCTTTTATTTGCACAAGTTTGGAGGCCCAAGTACTCTTCATTCCATCCAAAATTGAGATGTGCCCACTCAACAAAAATGCATAAGCTTCTGCCTTTGCTAGATCAAGAGGATCACTTGTCTGAATTTCATTATGGGCTTCAGATAAGGCATTATGCATGGATTCTAATTTTGGTCAATCAATCCATGGAGTTCACACATCCTCTTCATTGTATTTCCTTTCTCTTTTACTAGTCCCTTTATTTCATCTATCAAGCTAATAACCTGACATTCCTAGCTTATAGGAGAGGCCGTTAGAGGATCAAAATTTTGAGATAGAACTAATATTTTCTGTTCTTGTTCCTTTATCCTCTTCTCAATATCCTCATTAACCTTAAACCATGATAGGAAAAACTTATATATATCTCCATCTCTTAGAGCATTCTGAATGCTCTTTATGCTAATGCCCAGTATCAACCTATCGCTGCTTATCAAATTCTTAACTTGACTGAATTTATTATTCAAGAACTCTTTTTGAACTTTTGCCTCTGTAGACTTTTCAAAAGACTCAAAATGTGAGTTTATTGAACTTACAAGATTTTTTAGATGTCCGGAGGGGGAATCATTTTGATTCTTCTGATAGGTTTGCATTAGTTTCTCCCAAATTCTAGTTGCAAGCCCCAATAGTTCATTGTCCTCCTTGTGGGACTTTAGCATTTTTTCTCTAGCCTTTACTTGGGTGAATGATGCTATTTTCATCAATTGAATTAGAGAGAGAGAGCATCTGAATTGGCTAGGCTTTGGAGTAGCTCAGGATCATCAAGTTTAATCATTTCTTTTTCAAGAAGACTTTTTACTGCATCTGCAGTGTCTCTTGCAACCATTTCAGAACCATCCTTTTGTTCTCCTGATTTCTCAGTATCTACTTTAGGTGCTTCAACATTTGCACCATCTTCTTCTACCTTATCTTTATTTCCTTTTTCTTCCTCTTTCTCTATTTTACTCTTCTCTGTGTTTTCTCCAGAGGGACTCTTTCTTGTTTGCTCACCACTTGCTACTTGATCCAGAGGGCTTTGTGTGGTAGCACTATCCTCTTCTTTCCCAGAGTGATCAGGTTGAGGAGTTACCTCTGCATCAACTATTCTGTCTACCATTTCTATGTCCTCATGATTGACTTGTTCCTCTTCCTAAACTTCTCTAATATTTAGATTTTATGAATCAAGTCCATCATTGGTTTCTTCATAGATTAATTCCAGAGGATCTAGAGTAGTACTTTGGTCATTAATTCTCTTGTTAATTTCTTTTTTAGGAGCTTCTTGTTCTAGAGCAGAAGGATTGTCTTCTTCAACTTGTTTTTCTGAAACAATGTAGTATTTATCTTTGTCTAAAGCCTTTCTCAGAATTTCCTCTATTTCCTTTGTAATTTCCTCAGTCTCACCAAGCATTAACTTGTCCATCCAGACTTTGCTTCTGAAGTTTTCTTTGACTTCTTTGAGAATTTTATTTGTTTTTTTATTGGTCATTACAGGACATAGTGTGGAGAGGACATACACTTTGAGTTCTAGATCTTTAGCCTTAGCTACTTCTTTTCTCATTTCTAGTACTCTCCTTAAACTTTTAGGAAGATCTTGTAAAATTTCCAATAGGGCTCTATTGAATTTTTTCAAATACATGATGGTGGTATCTTCCAAAATTCACTTATTCGCTTGATCAAAATTGTCATAGTAAACTCTGATGGGCTTTAAATTTCCATGAACAGTGATTGTTTTTACAATTTCATCAATAGACATAGCAACCTTACTAGTTGCTTGCTATTTACTGGCTTTACTACTTTTGGAAGGATGGTCTTCAGAAGTCTTTGAAGTTTTGACTTTCTTGGATCTTATTTCTTTTATTTCTTCATCTATCTCTGTCTCCTCATCATCTTTTGTGCTTGTGTGGGTTCTTATGGCCTTGGTTTTCTTCCTTTTGCCTCCATCACTTGATGGAGTCACTTCCAGCTTCTTACTGGAAATAGACTTGAGTTGTTCAGCAGGAGTTACAGAACTCCTTGTCTTCCTTGAAGAACTTGGTGGGATTTTCGGAGTGACTGCCGACTGACTTTTTACTTTTTCTTCTGTAGTCTGCTTAGTGCTCTTGTTCATCTTTTCAATTCTTTCTCTATTCTGATTTACTGCCTCCTTGGTTAGGCCAATGCTCTTAGCATACCTTTCAACTTGTCTTTGCACTTTCCTCTTGGTCTCAAGCTGTCTGAGCTCCACATGTAACTTTAGACTTAATTCCTTGTAGGTTCCAAACCTTTCCACAGAGGTATCTTTAGGGGTGCTCAGAAGATGTTGAGCATGCATATCCAACACTCTTCCATCCACCTCATAACCAATAGGAATTATCCAAAATGTCCTTGGTTCTACAACTTCCATCAAGCACTGATCTGTGTCAACCATGAAACATATGTCATCTTCATACTTCTCCACAATTGTTTTAGGGATTCTTTCCCTTACTTGCATTAAACTCTGGAAGTTTTTGAAGTAACCCCAAATGGTAGTCTTTTGGGCTTGGGAATCACCAAGACTGAGAAGGTGATCTTTTATTTGCCATGCTACTGGTCTGTCAGTTGTCCAATGCACACTTTGAATTCCAGGTACTTCATTCATAAAATAGAAGAACAAGTATATAATCAAGGAATCGTATTTGAAGGAATTTTTTTTATCTTTCTTTATCTTGCTCAAATTCTCAATCAACTAATTTTGTAGTAGTTCACAAAGATCATAATCAACATTCTCTTTTAGCATTTGATAGGCTGCATAAATTACAGTTTCGGAGACAGAGTTTTCTCTGCTGGAGTGGTAAATTTTGTACCCAATCACCATGGAGGTGAATTTCATATCCGGTTCTATAATATCATTGATGGTCATTGCCCTTCTGTCAAACTTGGCACCAGTAGCATCAGTCACTATCTGGTTTTTCATAGCTTTCAGCATGGGTAATCCCCCAGAGGAGTTTAACCCAGTTACAATCTTGATAACATCCTTTGTAATCTTGAATGGTTTCTGTAGCCATATGAACTCATCATGTATCTAGCTTAAGATATATCGAACCCATTCATTTTTCATCAAATATCAAAAACCTAATAACTTGTAGAAAATGTTTGCTTTCTAGGGCTTTGTATTCTGGTTTCAATTTTTGGGTACCATCCATTAAGTAGTTGTTAAGCAAATCCAAGAGTTTCAAGTTTCCAAATTCATCCATGTTATAGTGGATATATGCCCTAATATCCTCAACATGCAGTACACCATGTGGAACCTCAGAGAATGCGCCCAATGGTTCAATTTCAACTGATTTGTGTGGATGCTTCTTAAATATTGGTCGGGATCTTTCAGTTACATCAACAACTAGAGGTATATCCATTTACAGAAATTGAGAGCTCAAGAGATTTCACAAAAAATGGAAAATACCTTGTTACGCAGATTAGGGTTTTTGCTTGGAAATCCTTTTCTCACTTCCAAATCTTGAGAATTCTCAGCTCTAAGTTCATCCACTTCTTTCTTCTTGTTTTCTCCAGATGCAAAGTGTTTCAAATGAGGAATGAATGACCCTTTTAAGCTTTGCATCACCTAATTTGCCTTTGTACTAAATTCTCTTCCCTAGCACATCTGGTAGCTCTGTTTTAAAATAGTCTTTCATGTATTACTTTGTAGTTTGCCATAATCACTTCCTTTCTTTTGGAAGTCCTTCCAAATGTTTTGAGTCAATTCAAGGGCACTCAACTACTAGCTGGGGGAATTTGATTTATAATGTTGCTCCCCCTGAGCCAAGGCTCCCAAATCAATTCTCGGAGGAATTTTTAGCACTGGATTTCGGTGCGGATCCATTACTGTCATCCGTAATTATTTTCTTGACCCATATCTTGTTTGATTCATTCTGAGTCTCATCCGTATCAATTTTTTATTTTCCTTTGTTTTGTCTTTGCTCATCCGGTTTTCCGTTTACTAGACCATTTCTTCCATTATTCCTACTTCTACAGAATCTTGCAATATGACTAGAATTATTGCAGTTAAAGCACACAACATTACTTTTCTTGTGAACCTAATTTTCTCTTGATCTGCACTAATTAGCCATGTGTCCAGACCCATTGCAAACAAAGAAGTAATCATTGAAAGAATTGCTAATTCTTCTATTGTTAGCATTATTCATTTTCATATTTCTGCATTCATTTGATCTATGACCATACCTCTTACACTTGAAGCATTGATCGGAGAAGGATGGACCATTTTGATTTACTCTACTTCTGCACTGAGTAGTTCTATGACCATACCTCTTAGGCTGTCTTACCGAAGGGTTTCTAGTTCTATTTCTCCCATTCCTAGATTGAAAATTTCTCTATCCGGATCCAGAGCTTTCACCTTTCTCATATCCAAGACCATGCTTGTCATCAGCCCTTTTTTGTCCTTTGAGTAGTGCTTCTAGTTTTGTTGAGCTTATCTTGAACTTCTCCTTATATTCATTTGCAACTTCTAGGTCATGTCTGAGAATGACAATTTACCTTTCAAGTTCTCTCTCATTGTCTCTACCTACTTTTAGATTAGATTCTAGATGTCTAGCTATTCTATCCAGTTTACAATATTCTTCAGTTCTTTCTCTTAGTATTTTGATTTAGATCTTCTTCAATTTTCTTCCTATCTTCACTTTCTTTGGTTTGCCTCATTACCCCAGTTTCCATTTCAATTTTTAGAACAATAACTTCTTTTGATGGCTTCTCACATTCCTTTGTCTTTTCTTCCAAAACTTCATTCATGCCATTTTCTTCAGGTAAACTAGATAGCTGCAGAAGTAGCTCCTTTTTCCTTTGTAGAGATTTCTTTAATTTATCTTTTAACATTTCAATGGTATCATCAACATCTTTGAGTTCACCTTTTAGATTGCTAATTTTTTCTTTAGACTGAACAAGCTCTTCCAAGGCCACTTGAAGTTGATCTTTGAGTCAACCCATTTGATACTTCTTCCAAGATCTTTTCCTCAAGTTGTTAGGCTTTTCAAAGGAACCTTGTTCTAATACCAATTGTTGGAATTAATCCAGACAACTGAGAGGAGGGGGGTGAATCAGTTGTCTCCAAATTCTTCTTTTGTATTTCTTTCTCTATTGTCAATTTGATTAATAATGTAAGCATTAAAGCATATGATATTAACACATAAGCAAAAACATAATCAACACATTTGACACCAAGATTTTGACGTGGAAACCTGGTTAAGGGAAAAACCATGGTGGGGGTTAACCCACAAATATTAATACCATGTTAAAAGTATTTTTACAAATGGGAATGCACATGCATTCGGGCTAACTACCTAGATCTCAATGCTCAAAGGAAGGATCACTACCTAAGAAAATATTACAAGAGAATGACAAAGATTTGAAATGATTAAAAACATCTACCCATGCATAAATTTTAGTTCTAATTAAGTATAAAAATTGATCTTACACATTTCATCTTTGCTCTGCTCTTCTTACTATTCTGCCTTCATTTGCACTTTGGATTTCTATTCTTCTCACATACGCCTTATTCTCATACACCACGCATACTAAATCATCCAATTCCATCAACTATATATATCAGCAACATGATCTACAATCATTCTATTAGTCGGCTTCAACAACACTTAGAACTTTTATGAATCTTCTGCTCTGTCGGCTAGATCTATGCATAACTTTAGGTGCAGACCAAAACTTGCTCTTGAAAATCATCACTCATGTCAGCAACTATCACTGATCATCACCATTTTTCCAAAGAACAACTTCCATACATCTGGAATCAAGATCTTCTACAAAGTTGGCCTATTTTTCTTTTGTCTGCTCTGACAAACTGGAACTCGGTACTCAGAGGCTAATATATTTTGAATCCTTCATCACCAGAGGACAAAAATCTAAATTTAGACTATATTGACAATGCATATGACTCCTCTAGATCCGTAGCTAATCATGACTTTCCACTCGAGAGAGTCGGACCAAAATACTAGACCCTATTACTTCTCCATTCCTAATTTCCCAGACTTTGACAAATTCTAAATCTGACTTCCGGTATGAACAAATTATGTTTTGTAGATGATTAGAATGATCTTAGTTGCCATCAATGACAACATTTATCATGCCTAGTAGTGTCTCTTGCGGACAATCTCACAGTAGGAGGATGACCAAACCATAGTTCATAAGGAGTCTTACTAGAATTTCCTTTGATCTGCACCCAGTTAAGAGTGTAGACAGTAGTACTCACAACTTCCCTCCAATAAACTTGAGGAGCATTTTTTTCCATCATCATGGTCCTGGCAGCTTCTTGAATGGTCCAGTTGTTCCTTTCCACAACTCCATTTTGCTGAGTCCTAGGAGAAAATAATTGTCTTTTTATTCCATGCTTTTCACAAAAAGCATCAAACTCACCAGAAGTGAATTCTCCACCTCTGTCAGATCTTAGACACTTCAATTTCCCACCAATCTCATTTTCAACCATCATCTTTAACACCTTAAACTTATCAAGATCTTTTGATTTTTCTTTTAGGAAAGTTGCCCACATCATTAGGGAGTAATCATCAATCAGCAACATGAAATATATGTCTCCTTGCACACTCCTAATTCTAGCAGGACCACTAAGATTAGTATGTACCAGTTCCAATCTCTCACTTGAACCTTGTTCCTTACTTTTGAATGAAATTTTGTTTTGTTTACCCAATTGACATTCTCTACATATGCTATTAGGTTTCACAAGTCTTGGAAGATCTCTTACAGCTTGAGTGGAACTTATTTTGACAATGTTATCAAAATTCACATGACACATCCTCCTATGCCATAACCAACTTTGATCTATTTGAGCAATCAAACAAATTTTGCCTGAACTACTTAAGTGAAAGATGTTACCTCTAGTTTGAGCACCAGATGCAATTTTAGTTCTGAAACTTTCCAAGATTTTGCATTTTCCATCCTTGAATTGAAGATCATAACCCTTGTTAACTAATTGTCCAACACTAAGAAGATTATGTTTCAGTCCTTCCACATACAGAACATCATTGGTGCTATTCTTACCATCAAAAGAGATGGATCCTCTGTCATGGATTCTACTAGCTGAGTTGTCTCCAAATTTTACAAGTCCTCCATAATTTTTAAAACTTGCAAACTTATTCTTGTCACCAGTCATATGATGAGAACATCCACAATCAATCACCTATTCATCCTTTTCAATAACTTGAGAAGCCAAGTCACTTTCCACATTTGCACAGCTACAGATTCAGTAGACACCAAATCTTCTTCTTTGATAGAATGAACACCTAATCATTTTCAAAGGAACCTCCAAGATCAGATTCATCATTTGTGACTCCTTCTTCTCCATCTTCTTGGACATAGTAAGATTTCTTCTGACCCTTTTACCTATTAGGGTTTGGTTTTGAAAACCTCTCTGGACATCTTGAAGCAAAATGACCAATCTTATTACAAGAAAAACATTTGAGTGGTAATTTTCCTTCATACTTACCAGATCCTCTTGGCATTCTTCTGGAAATAAGAGCTTCAAGATCTGCAGTTTCTATTTCAACATCTTCAAGATCCTTTCTTGTCTTCACAAATCTATTTGATCTTGCAGAAGAGCTTTCACCTGGATCATATCTTTTTTTTCCATGTACACTGGCTTTGAATGCAAATTCAGACTTAGGAAGAGAATCACAAAATTGACTTAATTCAACAGCTAAAATTTTTCCAACCAGGTGATCTCTTGTAACATCTGAGACAGTCCTGATCTCCTCTATAGAAGAAACTTTATGTTTGTGTGAATTAGGTAAAGATCTGAGCACTTTTGACATAATCTCTGATTCTTCCAAGATTCTGCCAACACACCTGATCCCACACACAAGTTCGTTTATCTTTTGCATGTAGATTGTGATGTTTTCATCTTCACTCATCCTCAGATTTTCAAATTTTCCTCTGAGACTTTGTAGTTTGGTACATTTGACATATTTATCTCCTTCATACAGATTCTCCAACTTTTCCTAGATTTCATGAGCAGTTTTCAGTCCAAAAACTTTTGTCATTTTTGAATTAGTCAGGGCACTCAACAAGGCTTCTTTAGCTTGAAGGTTATTTTCAGCATCCTTAAGTTCACCTGGAGTTGAAGGACCTTTCTCCGGAGGTTCATACTTATCTTTGGTTATTAACCAATAAGCATCACCCATGCATTGTAAATGACATTCCATGTGACTCTTCCAAATAGAGTAATTTGTTCCATCAAATCTTGGACTATCCTTCTTGTAAGTCAATATCTTGGGTCTTCTCAAGCAGTTAAGCTTTTTTTAGAGGAACTTGACTTTGATACCAATTGTTGGACAACTGAGAGGGGGGGTGAATCAGTTGTCCCTAATCTTTAACCTTTTCTAAACTTTTAAATCTTCTTTCTTTATTTACAACTAGATTAGTGATGTAAACATTTAAGCATAAATCAACATATGAGCATAAACAACATGAACACCCAACACCAAAATTTTGACGTGGAAAACCTGGTTAAGGGAAAAACTATGGTGAGGGTTAACCCACAAAAATTGCGTACCCTGTTAAAAGAACTTAAGAAAATAGAAGGCACATGCCTTCGAGCGCACTACCCAGAGCTCACTGCCTATAATAAAATATGATTTACACAAAGATAATGAACTGAGAAATAGCATCTACATTCATGCCTAAATTAGTCCCTTTGAAGGCTCAAAAACTTCTGCTCCTATCTTCAAATTCTTCTTCACTGACTCTTCACTCTAAACTTCTTTTGCTCTTCTTTTTCTCTGCTCTGCTTTTGATCCTTTCTTCAGATTTAATTCATTTTATACAAGGATGATTTTTCACAACTCTTCAACAAGTATTTATATGCTTTATCAACCTTGGAATGATCAACAAGGTCGGCTAAACTTAACACAGATCTTTATGCTATCGGCCAAACATTGCTAAGACTTGAAACTTCCTCCATGGACATACCATGCTTCATAAAATGCTCTTTAGATCATCTGTAACATGCCATGAACATTCGGTCAACTAAGACTAGGAAGAACATCAACCTCAAAGAAGAAATCTTCAATCAACAAGCTCAAACTTCAATGCAGACCTCCAACACAGTAGCCACATGATCCAAAGAGCTCGACAAGCACATTGAATTCACCAATAACATCCACTCTAAACCAAATTACCAGAATCATTTATGTCTCCCTCTGGAACCTCAAGAACACTATCTACCATGACTTTCAAACTAGAAAGATAGCTTGTGGACCTCCAAACCTTGAACCACCGGAGTTGATGATACACACTGACTTCCCAAACATGCCTTCAGATCTACAGACCATAATATTTCACTGCAGAGCAATCCTGACCAACTTACTATCACACTATCTCTTCTGAATACTATAAGATCTGGTTCTACTCAGATGGCCATAACTTCTTCAAATATTCATGTAGAATTCTCAATTCTTAACTGGAGCAACCTCTGACAATCCTCTACACAGCCATATGGTCCGCATGCATTGATTTTCATTAATTTTCTCAATATCCTCAACAATCTAGTCTTCTATACAGATAGCAAAATAGGATACAGTTGACACAAATGACAACAAGGATATGTTGACATCAATAACAACACCACTTAGGCACATATTTACAACACTTACTACCAAACTCTAGTTGGTGGCGCAACCCTTTCTCCCAAACATGTATTGAGCTTCAACTTAGGTGAACAAGATAGACTCAAGATCTTGTTTCCAAGCATTTCCAAGAGAGTGTAGTAACAAAGATATAATCAATAAGTGTTTAGATAGAAAGAAGAGAGTAAGGCTCATACCACGATATATGCCCCCACCTTAAAGTGATTGCTAACTACATTAGGGAGCAATTGCCTTTAAGGTAGACTAATGAATAAATATAAGATGGGCACAAGAGCTTTCTAAAAGTACATGCCCAAATCAGTCATGTTTACAAAATCTACATCACAACAAGGGCTTGCCCCCAAGACAAACAAACTGAGGTGATGCTTATAGGCATGATATGTTGAACATAGTAGGATATTGAGAGGGGGGAAGGTGAATCAATATTTGAACAATCTTCAAATCCTCCAGAGAAAATTAAAACTTAAGCATTACAACATGAAAGATCAACACAATGCACATCAACACATAACACCAGATATACGTGGAAAACTCAAGAAGGGAAAAACCATGGTGAGGATTAACTCACAATATATGAAGTTTGAAATTACAACTTTGTTTTAGGGATACAACCTAAGGAAGCTACTACTCCTAGAAGACTTGGTTTTAGGGTGACTCCCAAGGAAGCTACAACCCAAGGAAGCAACTACTCTCTAAACTGAGAGTAACTTAGTAAAGATTACAACATGACAATTCTTGTACTGTCTAAAACTGACATTGAAGCTCACACCTTTAATGATTGCAATTATACCTCTTCACACTTCTTTTGATGATTGGATCAATTAGGCACACTCTTCACTTCCCTCCTGTCACATAAATATCTTCAAGATGAATCAGGACAACCCTTGTTACTTCTGCTCTTTCTTCTTTAGTCACACATCATAATACATGTAATATTCATATTCTACTTTTCACATACTCACATTCACAATCATACTTCACCTAGATCAACTAGGCTTACAATATATACATGACATTACATTGATTACATTACAAGTAGGCAAGACAATAAGAATATTACAATTTACAAGTCGGCAAGAGATCACAGTACATGAAACATGCATAGGACAAGCCCCATCATGAACTACACACTACTCCAAGAAGAGACACATGCTTTTCAGATCCCAACACATGCTTAGCCCGGTCCTAAACATCCTTCACATAAACATCCTTCAAAGAATAACATCCACACGCTTCACAATTTGAATTAGGTCGCCCTTAAGCAAGAACACATGAATCTTGTAGTACATTGGTCTTCATACTCTTGGAGATACTCATGAATGTTTAAACATTGCTTGTTCTTCTTTTAGATGAGTTTAAAATCTGCACAACAAGAACTTTGTGGTGCATACCTTCAACTTTCTTCAATCAGTCAGGCAGAGGCATAGCCGACAATATCATCATTTCAGACCTCAGTTAGTTCTAGAGAGAGAAGAAATACACCTTGCAAAGCAACTAGAGACAACACAAGATCATCATGACCATCTTCCATTAGTCAATGTACCATTTCATGCCACAACAAGTTGACGCACATCATCAGCATATGTCTTGAGAACAACTAGGCATCCAAAACTATTTGTATTACAACTGTCATTTGAAAACTAAACTTGCAGACCTCCAAACCACCTAAAACACATATGGATGCACTCATACACAAATCTGAACATATCCTCAAAACTACATGAGTAAATCTTCATTTGCAGAGGAATGTAGAGTATTTCAATTAGCCTTCATCAACACTTTAATCTGCTAGAGAACAAACCAGAACTCAATTACTTGTAACTTTCACTGTAGAGGAGCAAATGATCTGAAACTTTGGATTTAGTACATTTACATCATACTGAAATTAAATTTTGAATCACATGACCATATCTTCAAATGTGGAGGAATGCAGAGCATTTTACCAGATAACCTTCCAGGCAGCTTCCTGCAACAGCAACCTTCACCAACATCCAGTGGCCAGAACTTTCTTATAGCAACTCATACTCTCTTAGGATCATATAACATGTTGTAGGCCATTGGAAACATCTTCTCATCCTCAACATAGCTTCAAATTACCATCTTAATATATCATCATTCATCTTTATGCTTCTAATTCCCATCTTAATATTTCATCATGAAATCATGTTTGTTGACCACAAACATGCTCAATACACCTTATCTTGACATTAATCAAGGCATGACATCCAACCATGAACATCAAAAACCCACTATGAACATTAGGAACATTGCTGAATATCAACAACCCTTAACATTAGCATCATCACTGTATCTCGCAGCATCTCTGTTACCACATTGGTATATCATCATCACAAACTAAGTGTTGACCTCACTCTAAGTATTGACATCAATTACAACACATACTGCCAACAATTTCCCCCTTTTTCATTGATGGAAATACACATACCTGCTCATTCTCCCCCTTAGGTACACATTTATCTCTCCCCCTTTGAAATCAAGGACAAAGGGCAACAACTTCTCCCCCTTAGGGTTCACATTTTCTCGATTTTTTTATGAAGGGGGTAAATCATAAAACACACAACAACAGAAATGGCACATAGAAAATAGGAATGTTATTTATTGATTTGGACAATACATTACATTACAGAAGCTCAAATACAATCAGAGGATGAATCCTCCATAGGTTGCAACACACTATAACTTCTCTATCTCTAGACCCTAGAACCATATGCCTTCTGTAACCCCAAATCAGCTAGGGTTTTTGTTTTCCCATCTTTTCTTGACTCTACACTTTCCCCTTATCTCTACTACTTCCAAAGGTTCCTAAAAATGGTTATAAATAGCCCTTTTTGGTGGCCTCCAACTAAATTTTGAATTTTGCATCTCCCTCCAAAAATAGGTCAACATTCGGGAGCCATAACTTTTGATCTGGGTGTCTAATATATGAATCATTTGAAGCACCAGAAATCGTGTGGAGTGCTCTATGTGATAATAATCCTCTTTTATAATTTTTCCCATTTTTGGGGTCGTATAGGGCCGTTTTGTGCCTCAAATCTGAATTTGAATAATTTTTAGGGGTTTTTTGGGAAACATAAACTTTAATATCTTTCATCCCACAAATGATATTAGCCTGATTCCTTCACTAAAGGTCTTATTTTCATTTTAAAATCTTCCTATAGATTTTCACTTCCATACATGCCCAAATGAAAACTTTCCAAAAATAACAGTTTACTTTTTTAGCAGTTTGGAAAAACTGAAGGTTCTACATCATTATTCAAGCAATTATGGAACTAGAATACTAATTTTAAAAATAAATGAAAACAACATCAATGATTTTAAATCATCATTTTTTTTGGGTGATGCAAAATTGCCTTTGCACCAATAGATGCTTTTGCATCACACCTAGGGTAATTTTGAGAAGTGACCTTGTCACATCTCAGATGTTTGAGGAAAACCTGAAATGGTCCACTTCTGCCTTAGATAACTAGGAAGAATATTTAACTGGTCTTCCTTTCCACTTCACCAGGTATTCTTCATATTGTCTATTCTAGGTACTTCTTCCCACATGGTTATCCAAGATTTCTTCTATCTCCTCCTTTGAAGTAGGTGCCAAGATATTCCAATGTTCTTCTGTTGGTCCATCCTCTGTGCCATGTTCATGATATTTTGTTAAATCAACAATGTTGAACATAGGGGAGATGTTGATTCCATTCAGCAACTCTACCTCATATGCATTTCCTGAATCATTCTTTTTCATAATCCTACATGGTGCAAATTTCTTCATTTTCAACTTATTATAAGTTTGAACTGGAAACCTCTCTTTTCTCAAGTGAACCATGACTTCATCTCCTACATGAAACTCGTTATATCTCATCTTCTAAACTACCTTAGCCTTGTACTAAGTATTTATCTTATTAATGTGCTTTCTCACCTCTTCATGCAAATTCTTCAGGGGTTCTGCAAGGTCTTCAGCTTCACCACTTGTCTTTTCTCCTTTGTCCAGCTTCCTTAACTCTGAATCATTTCTTGGACTACTCCCATTTATAATCTGGAATGGTGATTTACTTGTACTCCTATTGATAGAATTGTTGTAAGCAAATTCTACCTGTGGTAAAATCAAATCCCATCCCTTGGGCTTATCTCCTACTAAGCATCGCAGCAAGTTACCTAAACTCCTATTCACCACTTATGTCTATCCATCAATCTGTGGATGGTGTGTAGAACTGAACTTCAAATATGTCTTCAACTTCTTCCACAATGTCTTCCAGAAATAACCAACAAACTTGGTATCTTGATCTGAAACTATGCTTTTAGGTAGACCATGTAGTTTCACCACCTTTCTAAAAAATAACTTAGCAATATGAACAACATCATTAGTCTTCTTACAAGGAATAAAATGTGCCATCTTTGAGAATCTCTCCACCACCACAAAAATGGAATCATGTCCTCTCTATGTCCTTCGTAAACCAAGAATAAAATCCATACTAATATCATCCCATGGCTTCTTTGGTACATGTTATGGCTGATATAGCCTTGTATTTTGACTTGTTCCTTTTGCCATTTGACATACTCTGCAATTCTACACAAATTTCCTCACATCCTACTACAACTGTGGCCAATAATAATGCTCACCACTAATAGCAATGGTCTTATCTCGACCAAAGTGTTTAGCTAATCCCCCACTATGCTTCTCCTTAATCAGGTTCTCTCTCATGGAACTCCTCAAAATGCACAATTGGCTTCCTCTAAACAACATGCCATCTTGGATTACGAAATCCAACTATTTTGTCCTATACAAAGTAATAGGTTCCAAACAAGCTTTCCAAGCCTCTACAAAATCTAGATCTTCGGGATACAAAATTTTGAGCACATCAAACCCAACAACCTCTATCTTCATTTCTGTCAACAAATTTTGCCTTCTACTCAAGGCATCTGCAACTCTATTGGACTTACCACTCCTGGGCTTCAAAATAAAAGTATAACTCTGTAACAACTCAACCCATTTTAGGTGCCTTTGATTTAACTTTTCTTGACTATTAAGATACTACAAAGCTTGATGATTAGTATATAAAACAAACTCTTTAGGCAACAAATAATGTATCTGTTTCTTTAAAGCCTGAACTATGGCATAAAACTCTTGATCATAAATAGAATAATTTTTCTTGGCATCATTAAGATTCTTGCTAAAATAGGTAATGGGCTTAGCTTCTTGACTCAAAATAGCTCCTATAACACTGCCACTAGCATGACAATCTACCTAAAATACCTTATTGAAATCTAGAACTGCCAAAACATGTTGCTTTGTGACTTTCTGCTTCAATGTATCAAAACTCTTGGCTACTCTTATAGTCCATTTAAACTCTTTTATATCCCCTCTCATTGTCTTAGTTAGGGGTGCACAAATGCTACTAAAATTCTGAATAATTTTTCTGTAAAAACTTACTAAACCATGAAAAGATCATACCTTTGTAGCACTCCTTGGTGTGGGCCATTCGATGATAACCCTTACTTTTTCTAGGTCCATATTAAGACCTTCCTCTGAGACAACAAATCCCAGGTATACCAACTCCTTCTTTGTAAAACTACATTTCTTCATATTAATCAACAACTTTTCCTCCCTCAGCTTCTCTAAAACTCTTCTGATATGCAACAGATGCTCATCCCAAGTCTTACTAAAAATCAAAATTTTATTCAAATAAACAATAACAAAACTTTCCAAAAATTATTTCAATACCTCATTCATGAGCTCCATGAATGTGCTCAGTGTTGGTTATCCCAAATGGCATGACTAACCATTCATACAAACCTTCCTTTATCTTGAAGGTTGTCTTCCATTCATCTCCTTTGATTCGGATCTAGTGATACCCACTCTTCAAGTCAATCTTCATGAAGTACTTGGCTCCACTCAAACAATCCATTATGTCATACATTCTAGGCAATAGAAATTTGTACTTGATCATGATCTTGTTGATGGCTCAAGAATTTGTACACATTCTCCACTATCCAACTTTATTTGGTGCTAGTACTGTAGGTACTGCACATGGACTTAGGCTCTCTCTTATTAGTCCCTTCCTTAACAACCTGTGAACTTATCTATTCAGCTCTTCATTCTCTACAAGAGTCATTCTATGGGCTTCCTTATTCAACAAACTGGCTCCTAGTATCAAATCCATTTGATGACTTATCTCCCTCGTCAGTTGTAAGCCTTCTGGTACATTATCAGAGACAATATCCTGAAATTCTTCCAACAATTTGTGACTTCTTCTAGTACATCTTCACATTTCTCTTGACTGATCTTAAGAATAAATGCAAAGCAATGATGCTCATGCTTCATACCCTCCAAAAATTTCCTACCATCTACCAAACAAATTCTGGTAGTACTACACACCTTTTCTTCAACCTCCTTCAAGGACTTCAACTTATGATGAACTCCATCCTTTGTTAGGGAATATGTGTTTGCATGGTCATCATGGACAACACACCTATCATACTGCCATAGCCTTCCCAATAGCATATGATATGCATCCACTGGTATGATGTCACACATCACCTCATCATGGTAGTCCCCAATCTTGAACTTTACTAAACAATGTTCATTGACCAAAGCTCTATGGTCCTTCTGCAACCATGCGATCTGATATGGATGTGGATGCTTTCTTCTTGTCAACTTCAGCTTGTTAACCATCTCCTTTGAAACAAGATTGTCAGTACTTCCACTGTCAATAATAATATCAAAACACTTACCTTCACACTTGCATCTTGTGTGGAATAAACTCTTCCTTTGATCTGGTTCTTTCTCCTCATTCAACAAGGTTCTTATGACAACTAGGATTTCTCCCCTTTCAGCATCTTCAGAATGCCCAGACTATGCATCTTCATCTACATGTGCAACTCATGAATTACCTTTAGGTCTTCTAGTTGTCTTTCCTTGATGTTGTGGACATTTGTATACTTGATGTCCTTCATCTCCACATTGGAAACGAGTTCCTCTTAAACCCTCTCTTCCAAGTCCTTGCCCAGGTCGGCCTCTTCCTCTTCCTCTTTACTCACCATTGTTTTGGTCATGAGGGCGGTAGGCATTATCTCCTCTCTGATTTCAACTGGTGCCAGCTTCTTCACTTTTATTTTGATCTTCATTATAGCTTCCATAGGATTTTCCACCAATCCTTCCACCTTGACCCCTTCGCCTTTGCTTTCTTTCAAATCTTTTATTTAGCTTCTCTTCCACCTTCAGGGAAAACTGGTACGCATCTTCTATGGTGGTAATTCTTACAAGGATTAGTTCCTCTTGTATACTTAGCCTTAATCCATTAATGTAATAGGCTACCTTCTCCTTGTTGGCTTCTGCATGGTCTATCCTAATAGTAATCTTATAAAACTCTTTTGTATACTCCTTGACAGACTTATTACCCTGCTTCAATCCTTGCAACTTCTTTAGCAACTCCAACTCAATCCATAGGAATGAACTGTTGAAATACACCAGACAACTGAGAGGGGGGATGAATCAGTTGTCACAAAAACTTAGCTTCACATGCATATCAAATCATTAACAACTTAATTATTCATATTCAGTTTCAAACATGAAAGTATGTAACCATTAACTTAATCAAAATCACACATTCAACACAGTCAACACCTAAATTTTTACATGGAAAACCCTAAAAAGGGAAAAATCATGGTGGGTGTTAGCCCACAAAAATATATATGTTATAGCAATACCGAAAAATAGAGGCTCACTACCCAAAATACTCACTGCAAAGAATGGCTCACTGTCGAAGGGTGGCTCACTGCTAAGAAGGTGAACTAATTAAATAGCATCTACTCATGCCAGGGTTTAGTTCCATTGAAGCAAAAAATGACTCTACTTTTTTCTTTACACTTTCATACGTATCTTCTCATATTCACAACACACACTTTTTTGTAACTTTATTACACACTTTTATACAATTCATCAACCTTGGAATGTACATCAAGGTTAGCATTACATTCATCAACAGTTGGATCAATCTCCAAGGTCAGCATTACAAACATTCATAAGATAGGTCTAGACCTAATATAAATTTAGCTAAGGAAGAGATGTAAGAATGTATGCGGATCATGCCATGCCTTAGCTAGGACTCAAACACAATCTTCCATGCCACGAAACGCTTCTACAATCTTTGATGCATCTCCACAAATGATGAATTCAACCAGGTCGGCTAAGAATGATGATAGCACTAGGTCTGCAAGAACATTCTTCATTCACAATCCAATTTTCTTTTCGTGGACCAATCCAAAGGTAGGAACATGATCATGAGAAATCCACAAGTAGATTGTAATCATTAGGAACAACCGCACAGTCTCTAATCACTCTGTCAATAAGATTCTTCAAACTGGAGCATAGAAACAACACTGTCAGCCACTGTCATGAGTAAAAAGATAGCTTGTAGACCACCAAATCATGAACCATTTCATTTGAAGGCACTTATCATCACCATAAACTTAATTCCAAAACCCAAGACTAAAATACTTCAATGCAGAGGAATGCAGAGCAAAACACTTTCTCCCTGTCACCACCAATCATACAGAAAAAAGTAGTTTTCACACTGGTGAACACAATTTACTCAAATCTTCATTCTGGAGGCTCAACCTTGGAATATAACATCTTTAGATAGGCTTCTAAATAACTTCCAATTCATAGGAAAAGATATTTATTGTATAGGAAATGTAGACCATTCTTTTGGACTATTCTTCAGCATGTAATGCACTGTTTCTACCACAATTCATTGTTTTTACCGGATGAGCTAATTTTCTTAATATCCTCAACATCTACAAGCAAGTAACAAAATAAGGGCACAGTTGACACCAATGACAACACCGATTGGCACATACTTGCAACATGAACTGCTTCTTCAACTTGTCTGCCATTCGATCCCATATGATAATCTTTCCTTTTCCTCTTCTATTCCTCTCTAACTGGACCTCCTTCCACCAAATATTGGCATGGCCCTTCAACTTTGTTTTTGCAAACTTTACTCAATTTGGATCCTCCACATCTTCATTCTTGAAATATTCCTCCATGTCATTGATCCAATCAATAAGATGTTCTAGATCCAAATCTCTAGAATAGGTAGAAACTTCGATCTTGAGCCTCTTTCCAATCTTCAAAATGGACCTCAACAACCTAACTTCTGCAGGATCTCCTGTAACTTCTTGTTCTTCCTCAGATAGATCTTCTTCAACTTCATCTTCACTTTCTTCTCTCATTCTCAACTCAAACCCTCTTCACAACTCCTCTTACAATGTATCAATTTGGCTTTGCAAGGCTCTAAAACCCTCTTCCCTCAAAGTATTTCTCCCAACACAGTTTCTTTGTGGAGGCATTTTGATCTCTGTAGAAAACCAACAACCTCAGGTCCTGGTGCAAATTGCCTCAAGGTCGATGAACTATCTACACACTCAAGAACCCTTGCTCTAATACCACTTCATGAAGGGGGTAAATCATAAAACACAAAACAACAAAAATGGCAAACAAAAAAATAGGAATGGTCTTTATTTATTTGGACAATACATTACATTACAGAAGCTCAAATGCAATCAGAGGATGAATCCTCCATAGGCTGCAACACACTACAACTTCCCTATCTCTAGACTCTGGAACCATCTATCTTCTGTAACCCCAAATCAACTAGGGTTTCTATTTTCCCACCTTTTCTTGACTCTACACTTTCCCCCTTATCTCTACTACTTACAAAGGTTCCCAAAAATGGTTATAAATAGCCCTTTTTGGCAGCCTCCAGCCAAATTTTGAATCTCCCTCTAAAAATAGGTCAACTTCTGGGAGCCATAACTTTTGATCCAAGTGTCTAATTGACGAACCATTTGAAGCACCGAAAAGACCACGGAGTCCTCTACACAAAGAATTTTATCTACTAATTCTACCCATTTTTGGGGCTATATGGGGATGTTTAGTGCCTCAAACCTGAATTTGAATAATTTTCAGGGTTTTTTCAGGAAACAAAAACTTTAATATCTTTTAGCCCACAAATGATCTTTGCTTGATTCCTTTACTAAAGGTCTTATTTTTCATTTATTAAGCTTCCTATAAATTTTTACTTCCATACGTACCCAAATGCAAACTTTCCAAAAATCACAGTTTGCTATTTTTAGCAATTTGAAAAAATTGAAGGTTCTACATCATTATTCAAGTGATTATGGAACCAAAAATACTAATTTTGAAAAGAAATGAAAACAACATCAATGATTTTGAATCATCTTTTTTTGGGTGATGTAAGATTGCCTTTACACCACTAGATGCTCCTAAATCACTTTTTGATGTTCATATACTTTTTCTTGAACCAACTCATTGACTGTCTATACCAAACACTACCTTCTCCCCTTGAGAGGTAGCCACCATTAGTCTAGGAAAAAGATATAGAATGAAATCCCCCTGGATAGATGCACCACTATGCATCTAGCAAGAAGGAGGGGCAATTACCCCTAACTTCTACCAGAGATACTCAAAAGTATCCTTTGCAAGAGCCTTTGTGAAAATGTTTGCAATTTGATCCTTTGTTGGAACATATTCCAATTTCACTTCCTTATTTGCAATCTTCTCTCTCAAAAAGAGATACCTGTTTGATATACGCTTGGTTCTAGAATGCATCACTAGAATCTTTGAAATATTGATGGTACTTGTATTATCACACATAATAGGAATGGGCCCATCGTACAGTACCTTGATATCCTTCAAAGTTTGCTTCATCCACAACACTTGTGTACAATAGGATGCTGCTGCAATATACTCTACCTTTGCAGTTGATAAAGACACTAAATCTTGTTTCTTTCTCTACCATGAAACCAATCTATTTCCTAAGAAGAATGCACCACCACTTGTACTTCTTCTATCATCAACACAACTAGCCCAATCAACATTAGTGTAAGCACTTAGATCAAAGTCATTACCTATAGGATACCATAAGCCATAATCTGGAGTTCCCTTCAAGTATCTGAATATTCTTTTCATTGCCTTCTCATGTGTTTTCTTAGGATTAGCTCGGGTCTGGAAGCAGTCAAGTATAACAATCCTCCAATCATAGATCTATAAAGAGTCTGATCAACCTTTGGAGACTCATCATTCTTTCTCAAGTGACAACCAATAACCATTGGAGTACTTACTGGTTTGGATTCCTCCATATGAAACTTCTTCAACATCTCTCTAACATACTTAGCCTAAGAAATAAAGATACCATCATCTAGTTGAGCAATTTGAAGTCCAACGAAGAAAAAAATCTCACCAATCATAGACATCTTAAACTCTTTCTGCATCTCCTTTGCAAACCTCTTACACATATCATCATCTCCACCAAAGATGATGTCATCAACATATACTACAACTATCAATATCATATCTCCTTTTTCCTTGATGTAAATATTACTATCTGTGGTACCTTTCTTGAATCCTTGCTGAAGTAAGTACTTATCCAACCTAGCATACCAAGCCCTAAGAACTTACTTGAGGCCATATAAAGATTTCTTGAGTTTACACACCATTTCTGGATCTTCTGATATTTGGAAACCATCTGGCTTCTCAATGTAGACTTCTTCCTCTAGATCATAATTCAAGAATGATAACTTGACATCCATATGATAAACCTTGAAATTCTTATGAGCAACAAGGGCAAGAAACATCTTGATTGCCTCCATCTTGGCTACCGGAGAAGAATTTTCCTCAAAATCAATGCCTTCAACTTGAGAATAGCCCTTACACACCAATCTTGCTTTGTTCCTCAAAACTTCACCATCTTCATTCAGCTTATTCTAGAATACCCACTTTGTTCCTATGACATTCTTATTTGTTGGTCTGGGAACCAGTTCCCATGTCTGATTCTTCTCTATTTGATTCAACTCTTCCTCCATTTCCTTCAAGCATCCATCATCTTTGCTAGCCTCAACAATGTTTTTGGGCTCTACCTTTGACAGTAGACATGGATTCACATGCTCACTTGTTTTTGAAAACCTTCTCCTGGTCAGCACACATTCATTCTTATTTCCAATGATCTGATCTACCCAATGGTTCTTATGAACATACTTTGCTGGAGTCTTAGGGATCTTCATTGGTGCTTGTTCCTTCTCTTCTTTCTCTTCTTCTTCTTCTTCTTCTTCTTCTTCTTCAATATAGGGAAATATATCAGATCCGTAGTCCTCTAGTTCTTATGAAATCTGGTACAATTCTTCATCTACCTTGAAATTTGTGCTTTCAATCATCTTTCCCAATCTCTTGTTGTAGCATCTATAGGCCTTAATTTTGGTTGAGTAACCAAGAAAGATCCCTTCATCACTTCTTGAATCAAACTTTCCTAGGTCTTATTCATCTCTTCTAATATAGCATTTACTACCAAAGACCCTAAAGTATCTAACGTTGGGAGGTCTTCCATACCATAGCTCATAAGAGGTCTTAGTTCTATTGACTTTTAGTTATACTTTGTTAATCAGATAGACAATAGTGTGAATTACTTCCTTCCAGTACATGTCAGGTAGATCTACATTTTTCAACATTGCCCTAGCCATCTCTTGCACAGTCCTATTCTTTCTTTCCATTACCCCATTTTGTTGAGGGGTCCTAGGAGCTGACAAATGTCTCCTAATACCATGATCTTCACAAAACTTTTCAAATTAATTTGAAGTAAACTCACCTCCTCTATTAGACCTCAAACACTTGATCTTAGCATCCATTTCATTCTCAACTATAGCTTTGAAAATTTTAAACTTATCAAAGACTTTTGATTTTTCTCTTAAGAAGGTAACCAAGTAATTCTAGAATAATAATCAATAAGCAACATAAAATACCTTTCACCTTATTGAATGTTTATTCTTGTAGGGCCACATAGGTCAGTGTGAATCATCTCCAATGGCATTGAAGAAGAATACTCCTTACTCCTCAAATTTGTCTTTATCTGCTTTCCCATTTAACATTCCTTGCATAATGTGTTTGTAGGCTTGGCTATCTTGGGCATGTCTCTCACCACATGAATAGAGACGATATTTACCATATTATCAAAGTTGATGTGTCACATTCACTTGTGCCATAGCCAACACTCATTGGATTGAGCCAATAAACATGTTCTTCCATTTACCTCCTTTAGATGATAGATATCACCATATGTCTCGATGCCTTATGCAACTAGTTTTCTAGACTCTACCTTCCTAATTTCACATCCTTTGTCATGAAAATTAAGATTGTATCCTTTACTACACATCTGACTAATACTAAGAAGATTATGTTTTAGCCCTTTGACATAGAGGCCATCCTCAGTCCTGTTCTTCCCATCAATAGTTATAGCACCCTTTCCATATATTTGTACTGACTCATCACCACCAAACTTAACAGCTCCACCATTCCACTTCTCAAGGATGATAAACTTCTCCTTGTCACCATTCATGTGGTTGGAGAAGACACTGCTAATTACCCAAGTATTGGCTTCTTCTTTTGCATGAAAGGCAGTCCATACAACCATTAATTTTTCATTATCTTGATCATTCTACAAGGTATCAGTCTTTTTACAATTTCCAGAATCATCCTTTTGTCATCAACATTCAAGGCCATGAAAAGTGTTTCATTATTCGAATCATCATGATCCTCATCTTCTGAAGAACAACTGCTCTCTATGGAATACAAACTTCTTTTGAACTTATCTCTCTTGTTACTACCCCTTGATTTTTTGAAAGGACATTTAAAAGCAAAATGACCAATTTTCCCACAATTGAAACATTTGAAAGGTAACTTAACTTTGTATTTGCCAGTGCCCTTATTCAATCTTCTTACAAATTTTGCCTCTACCTCATCAAAGTCATCATCTTTATTAGCTGCTTTATCTTCTGTCTTCTTACTTGCTTTGAATGTTGCTTGCTTCTTTGGAGCACCTTTGTCAAATTCTCTCATTTCAAAAGCTGTGAGAGAGCCAAACAATTGATCTAATGTATATGTATCCAAATCCTAAGTCTCCTCAATAGCAGATACCTTATGACTATTAGATTTAGGAAGAGTTCTTAGTACCTTCTTCACAATCTCATCTTCTTTCACTTCTCCACCAAGACCTATGATGCCATTAACTATTTCATCCACTTGGAGCAGATAAATGGCAATGTCTTCATCTTTTGTCATCCTCAGGGTCTCAAATTTGCTCTTGAAGATTTACATCTTGGCTTGCTTCACTTTACTATCTCCTACATAAATGCTTTGAAGTTTTACCAGACATCCTTGGTAGATTTGCAACTCATTACCTTTAGAAGTTCTGAATCCACTAGCCCACTCATGATAGCACTCTTAGCCTTGGCATTGTTATCATACAGCCTAATCTCATTAGCATTTGTAGACTCAGAAGCAAGAGCAGTGTAACCCTTCTTGACAACTTGCCACACACAAAACCCTAGAGAAGATAGATAGTTTTCCATCCTTAGCTTCCAAAAGGAGTAATTTGTTCCATCAAACATAGGGGCCTTGTGAGATCCATTATGAGCCATCCTAGAGCTTCCTCAAGTGGTTAATCTTCTTTTGAGTAACTTGGCTCTGATACCAATTGTTGAACATACTAGGATACTGAGAGGGGGTGAATCAGTATCTAAACAATCTTCAAATCCTCTAGAGCAGATTAAAACTTAAGCATTACAACATGAAAGATCAACACAATGCATATCAACACATAACACCTGATATATGTGGAAAACCTAGGAAGGGAAAAACTACAGTGAGGATTAACCCACAATATATGAAGTTTAAAATTACAACTTTGTTTTAGGGCTACAACCAAAGGAAGCTACTACTCCCTACTGACTTTGTTTTAGGGCTATAACCCAAGGAAGCTACTACTCTTGGAAGCCTTGGTTTTTGGGTCACTCCCAAGGAAACTACAACTCCTTGCTGACTCTGTTTTAGGGCTTCAACCCAAGGAAACAACTACTCCCTGAACTGAGAGTGAAGTCAGTAAAGATTACAACATGACAATCCTTCTACTATATGAAATTAACAATGAAGCTCACACCTTTGATAATTGCAATTCTACCTCTTCACACTTATTCTAGTGATTGGATCAGTTAGTCAGATTCTTCACTTCCCTCCCATCACAAAAATATCTTCAAGATGAATTAGGAAATCCCTTGTTACTTCTGTTCTTTCTCTCTCAGTTGTACACATGTAATATTCATATTCTTCTTTTCACATACTCATAGTTGAAATCATACTTCACCTAGATCAACTAGGTTTACAATATATACATGACATTACATTGATTACATTACAAGTCGGCCAGTACAACAAGAATATTACAATTTACAAGTCATCCAAAGATCACACTACATGAAACATGCATAGGGTAAGCCCCATCATGAACTACACACTACTCCAAGAAGAGACACACACTTTGTGGATCCCAAAACATGCTTAGCCCGGTCCTAAACATCCTTTACAACAACATCCTTCAAAGAATAACATCCACATGCTTCACAATTTGAATTAGGTCACCCTTAAGAAAGAACACATGAAGCTTGTACTCATGAATGTTTAAACATTGTTTGTTTTTCTTTCATATGAGTCGACAGAACCTATACACCATCTCCAAATGCTTCTTGAACTCTACACAGTAAGAACTTTGTGGCACACAAATTCAACTTTCTTTAGTCAACCAAGCAGAGGCATAGCCTAACAATATCATCATTCTAGACCTCATTTAATTCTGAAGAGAGCAGAAAAACACCTTGTAGAGAAACTAGAGACAACACAAGATCATCAGGACCATCTTCCATCAGTCAACGTACCATTTCATGCCACGACAAGTTGGTGCACATCATCAACATATGTCCTGAGAATAACTAGGCATCTAGAACTATCTGTATTACAACTATCATTTGAAAACTAAACATGTGGACCTCCAAACCACCTGAAGCACATATGGATGCACTCATACATAGCTTTGAACATATACTCAAAACCATATGTGGAAATCTTCATTTGTGGAGGAATGCAGAGTATTTCAATTAGCCTTCATCAACACTTTACTCTGTCAAAGCATAGATCGAAACTCATTTACTTGTAACTTTCACTGCAGAGGAGAAAATGATCCAAAATTTTGGATTTAGCACCTTTACAACATAATGAAATTAAATTTTGAACTACATGGCCATATCTTCAAATGCGGAGGAATGCAGATAATTTTACCAAATAGCCTTCCGGGCAGCTTCCTACAATAGCAACCTTCACCAACATCCAGAGGCCAAAACTTTCTTATAGTAAGTCACACTCTCTTAGGACAATAAGGAAGGATTATATAACATGTTTTAGGTCACCGACATCATCTTCTCATCCTAAGAATAGATTATAATTCCTATCTTAATATATCATCATTCATCTTTATGCTTCTAATTTCCATCTTAATATTTCATCCTGAAATCATCTTTGTTGAACACAAACATGCTCAATACACCTTATCTTGACATTAATCAGGGCATGACATCCAACCATGAACATCAACGACCCACTATGAACATCAGGAACATCACTAAAAATCAACAACCTTGAACATCAACATCATCACTGTATCTCATTGCATCTCTATTACCACATTGGTATATCATCATCACAAACTAAGTGCTAACCACACTTTATGTGTTGACATCAATGACAACACATATTGCCAACATGATACACAATGGCTTGTGTATTCATGATATGACATTGATCATTGCTATAAGGTGCCACATAGATAGAAGAAAGATCGCATACACAAATTAAATCAACATGAAAGGATGCTAAATCATCCAAGGAAAAATAATGAAATTACATATCATGACATATGGAAGAATGAAGATACATAGAGGAATGACATGATGTGTTCCACTCTTTGTACCTTTGTGCTAACAAGGATGCCAAAGGGGAACTAACAATCGACAAATCATCACAATATGGGGATAACATTACAAACATAACACAAATGAGAGGGAGAGACCATACTTGTGAGTCGACCTATAACAAATTATCCTCCCCCAACTTGATTATAAAATAGACGGAGGACAAGGTGCTCTAGGGAATACATCAAACATGTGTTAGATTTAGGACAGACAACTGAGAGGGGGTGAATTAGTTGTCCAAAACTTTCTTGTAATTAATCACTTCAATCCTTTTCTTAATTCAGTAGCATAATAATAAATCAATCATGGAAACATAATGCAACAATTCAAGAGCAGAAACATATTAACACATATGACACTAGGATTTTGACGTGGAAAACCTGGTTAAGGGAAAAACCATGGGGTGACTAACCCAAGATTATATTCTCTGTTAAAAGAATAGAAAGAACAAAATGGAACATGCCAATTAGGGCTCACTTCCTGAGCACACTGCTCACAAGAGGCCCACTGCCTACAGGAGACACACTATCTACAGAATAATAAGTATTACATACTTGAACTGAAGGATAGCATCTCCACCATGCTTGATTTAGTTCCATTTAAGCCCAATACTTCTGCTCTACTTTTTGCTCTCCTCCTTTCTACCACGCTCTCATCTTCACAAGATTCATTTGATATGACTTTACAACTCCTTATTTATACAAGACATCGACTTAGGGATAATCATCCAAGTCAGCATACATTATAGAGCAAATAAAAATACAACATGACTAATTACAAAAGACTTCACACGAATCAACACATTATTGGTCAGACAGATCTGAGACTTCAATCTTCCTTTAGGAACACATGATTCTTCACAAAACATCTTCAAGATCCTCTGCAGGATGTGTAACTCATCCAGTCGGCCTCACTTGGGAAGAACATCATCATCTGGAATTAATTCTTCAATTACGAGCTCAATCTTCAATGCGGACCACCAACACGAACTGGACACAATCCAAAGACCTCCACAAGCTTGCCTGAATCACCAGGAACATCCAAACTACTTTTGCTTACTAAAATCATTCTCTCCTTTATTTGGAACCTTAAGAACACAGTCTGTCATCACTGTCATATTGGAATAGATGTTTGCAGACCTTCAAACCATGAACCAATTGGGTTGTCAATTCACATTGACTTCCTAAACACTACACCAAATCCACAGAACAAGCTATTGAATTTCTGGATCTCACCAGACCTATCTGTGTCACTCTGTCACTTCTAAACATCTGCCAAAATTGGTTTCACTTAAGTGGCCATAACTTCTTTAGATCTTCATGCAGACCTCTAAAATCTTTACTGGATCATCTTAAGACACATATCTACAAACCGTTTGATGCACATCCTCTAATCTTCATCTTAGCTGGGATCTCTATCTTCACTATTCTTCTCTGTTCCTTATAGGACTAATTTTCTTAATATCCTCAGCATACAACTCATTCAATCCCTATCATCAATGCAATAGGAGTATGTTGACATCAATGACAACATCGGTTAGGCCCATACTTGCAACGATCTCCCCCTTTGTCATTGATGGCAACATATGATGGGAAAAACTATTTTAACCATCAAGACAAGAACTTCTCCTCATTAACACAACTCCTATCAACAACAACCATTCACATGTCTTTTCTTCCTTTACTGCTCCCCCTTTGATCAGCAAACACTTGTTTTTCACATGTCTTCTCTCCCCCTTTGATATCAATGGCAAAAGGCACATACTTGCATCAATTCAGAATCATACTAGCTGCTCCCCCTGAGTAGCAGCTTCCCATCATCAATCTGGACCACAAGATATGATTGTGAGATCCACTGGACTGATGCACATCAGTGCACCTTAATTCAGAACCAGAGGGGTAATAACCCATAACTTCTCCTTGAGATACTCAAAGAGTCCTTAGGTAGAGGTTTAGTAAAAATATCTGCAATTTGATCCTTGGAAGGCACAAACTCCAATCTGACTTCATTCTTGTTCACTTGCTCTCTCAAAAAGTGAAACTTGATGGATATATGTTTTGTCTTTGAATGCAACACTGGATTCTTTGATATATTTATTGCACTTGAATTATCACAGAAGATTGTGATAGGTTCTTCATACTCCACTTTGATATCTCTTAGCATTTGCTTCATCCACAATACTTGAGTGCAACTACCTATTACTGCAATATATTTTGCTTCTGCAGTGGACAGAGATATTGCCTCTCGTTTCTTGCTCAGCCAAGAAACCAATCTCTTCCCCAAAAAGAATACTCCACCACTGGTACTCTTCCGGACATCCACATCTCCTGCCCAATCCGCATCTGTATATGCATGAAGAGAGAAATCATGATCTCTAGGATACCACAAACCATACTCAACTGTCCCTTTTAGATGTCTAAAAATCCTCTTGATTGCCATGACATGAGATTCTCAAGGATCAGCTTGGAATCTAGCGACAAGACCAACAACATTCATAATGTCAAGTCTAGTTTGAGTGAGATACAATAATCCTTCAATCATTGACCTATCCTTTTTCTGATCAGCCTTAGGAGAGTCATCATCTTTGCTCAATTTACATCCGGTTGCCATGCGAGTACTCATTGTTTGAGTGATTTGTAGACCCAAGAAGAAATTTATTTCCCCAAACATGGACATCTCAAATTCACTTTTCATTTGATTTGCAAAAGTTTTGCACATACTATCTCTTCCTCCAAAAATGATATCATCAACAAACACTTCAACAATCAAGATGTTTTCCTAATCAATTTTGAAGTACAAGTTACTATCAGCAGTACCTTTGTTGAAACCAATCTTTAAAAGATGCTTATCCAGTCTTTCATACCAGGCACTTGGGGCTTGTTTAAGTCCATACAGTGCTTTCTTCAACTTGCAGACCATATCACCATGATTAGACAATTGAAATCCATCCGGTTACTCAATGTAAACTTCTTCTTCCAAGTCACCATTTAGGAAGGCAGACTTGACATCCATCTAATATACTTTGAAATCCTTGAAGGCAGCAAAGGCAAGAAATAATCTGATTGCTTCAATTCTCACCACCAGAGCAAAAGTTTCTTCAAAATCAACTCCTTCTACTTGGGAGTAACCCTTGCAAACCAATCTAGCTTTGTTTCTGACTACTTTACCATCTTTATTTAGTTTATTCTAGAAGACCCATTTGGTTCCAATCACATTCTTATTTTTTAGTCTAGGAACAAGATCCCAAGTGTGATTTTTCTCAATTTGCATTACCTCTTCCTCCATTGCTTTAGTCCAGTTTTCATCATTACATGCTTCATTTACCGTCTTAGGTTCAATCTTTGAAATCAGACAATACTCTTCTAAATCTTGAGCAATCCTTCTTCTTGTTTGAACACCTTTTCTTTTATCACCTATGATCTGGTCTTCAGAGTGATTCAGTTTTACATACCTGGGAATTTTGGGACTTACTTGCACTTCTATTTCTTGTATAGGTTCATTCAAACTTATCTCTTCTCCTAATTCACCGGATCAGTTTGAATCTGAATTTCAGAAGGGGCTTGGACTCCTTGGATCAAAACATCATTCTGATCATCTTCATCATATTCATAAAACCTTGAGGGTTTTTCAATACCTTCATCAACCTACACATTTGTACTTTCTATAATCTTTCTCAATCTCCTGTTATAACACTAGTATGCTTTGCTTTGAGTAGAATAACCCAAGAATATTCCTTCATCACTTCTAGCATCAAATTTTCCTAGATCTTCATCTCTTTTAATGTAACATTTGCTACCAAAGACTCTGAAATACTTCACAGTGGGAGTGATGCTAAACCAGAGTTCATAAGGAGTCTTACCAGTATTGCTTCTGATTTGAACTTGATTAAGAGTGTAGACTACAGTGCTTACAACTTCTCTCCAGTAGATCTGAGGAACATTTGCTTCCATCATCATGGTTCTAGATGCCTCATGGATGGTCTGGTTCTTTCTCTCCACTACTCCATTCTACTATGGTATCCTTGGAGCAGACAACTATCTTTTTATCCCATGTTTCTCACAGAATTCTATGAACTCACCAGATGTGAATTCTCCACCTCTGTCATACCTTAGACATTTTATGTTTAATCTGGTTTCATTTGCTACCAAAGCCTTGAATATTTTGAATTTCTTAAGGGCCTCAGATTTCTCTTTGAGAAAAGTTACCCACATCATCCAGGAGTGATCATCAATTAATAACATGAAGTATCTATCACATTGCATACTCCTGATTCTTGCTAGACCACAAAGATCTGTATGAACTAAGTCCAATAATCTGGTAGAAGACTGTTCTTTACTTTTGAATGTGACTCTGCTTTGCTTACCCAACTGACATTCTTTGTACAAACTATTAGTAGGTTTCACCAGTCTTGGAAGATCTCTTACAGCCTAAGTGTTGCTTATCCTGATGATATTTTCAAAATTCACATGACACATTCTCCTATGCCACAACCAACTCTGATCAATTTGAACAAATAAGCAATTTTTACCAGTACCAACTGAGTGGAAGATATTACCTTTAGTTTGAGTACTAGATGCAATCTCTATTCCGAAGCTTTAAAAGATCTTGCATTTTCCATTTTTGAATAAAAAATCATAGCCTTTTTCCACCAACTATCCAACACTGAGAAGATTGTGCTTTAGGCCTTCAACATACAGTACATTATTGGTTTTATTCTTTCCATCAAAAGAAATAGTTCCCCTGCCTTTGATTCTACCAGCAGAATTATCACCAAATTTTACCACTCCTTCATACCTTTCCAAATCTATGAACTTATTTTTGTCATCTGTCATATGGTGGGAGCACCCACTGTCAATGACCCAATCATCTTTTTCGTCAACTTGGGCAGCCAGAGCCTTTTCTACAATTTTATGATTGACGGATTCAGAGGGTATTAGATCTTCTTCCTTGATGGTAATAAATAGCTAGTCACTTCCGATTTGTTTCCTGTCTCTGATTCATCATCTATTACTCCTTCATCATTATCATCTTCATGAACATAGTAAGATTTCTTTTGGAGCCTTGATCTGTTAGGATTTGGCCTTGAAAATCTTTCCGGACATCTTGAGGCAAAATGACCAATCTTATTGCATTTAAAACATTTAAAGGGTAATTTGCCCTCATACTTACTGGATCCTCTTGGTAGTCTTTTTGCAATAAGGGCTTCAAGTTGAGCAGCTTCTACTTCATCTTTTTCCAGGTCTTTTCTTGCTTTTTCATACCATGATAGTTTCTTTGAAGAGTTCTCTCCTGGATCAAACTTTTGTTTTCCTTTTACAGAGGCACTAGCTTTGAATGCAGATTCAATCTTGGGGGGGGCGTCTCTAAACTCGGTCAATTCAAATGCAGCTAGTTTACCAACCAATTGATCTCTCGAGATACCTGAAAAGGATCTAAATTCTTCAATAGCAGCAACCTTATATTTGTAAGAATCAGGAAGGGATCTGAGCACTTTGCCAACAATCTCATCTTCATCCAAGATTCCACCAGCACATCTAATGCCACAAACAAGCTTATTTACTCTTGGCATAAATGTAGTGATATTTTCATCTTCTCTCATCTTTAGGTTTTTGAATTTTCCTTTCAGACTCTGTAGCTTGGCACATTTAACATACTTGTCTCCTTCATGCAGAAGTTCTAGTTTTTACCAGATCTCATATACAGTTTTTTGATCAACAACATTTGTCATCTCTAAATCAAATAAGGCACTTAGAAGAGCTTCTTTAGTCCACAGATTATTTTTAGCATCTCTGATTTCATCTATGGTACGTGGACCACTCTGTGGAGGATCATACTTCTTTGATGCCATGATCCAATACTACATTCCCATACATTGCAAGTGGCATTCCATGCGACTTTTCCAAAGAGTGAAGTTGGTTCCATTAAACCTCAAACTATCCTTCTTGTGGGATGACATCCTAGATCTCCTCAAGTGGTTAAGCTCCTTTTAGAGGAACTTGGCTCTGATACTAATTGTTAGATTTATGATAGACAACTGAGAGGAGGGGAGGTGAATCAATTATCCAAAACTTTCTTGTAATTAATCACTTAAATCATTTTCTTAATTCAGTAGCATAATAATAAATCAATCATGGAAACATAATGCAACATTTCAAGAGCAAAAACATATTAACAGATATGACACCAAGATTTTGACATGGAAAAATCGGTTAAGGGAAAAACCACGGGGTGACTAACCAAAGATTGTATTCTCTATTAAAAGAATAGAAAGAACAAAATGGCACATGCCAATTAGGGTTCACTGCCCAAGCACACTGCTCACAAGAGGCCCACTGCCTATAGGAGACACACTGTCTATAGAATAATAAGTATTACATACTTGAATTGAAGGATAGCATCTTCACCATGCTTGAGTCAGTTCCATTTAAGCCCAATACTTCTACTTTGCTTTTCGCTCTCCTCCTTTCTACCACGCTCTCATCTTCGCAAGATTCATTTGATATGACTTTACAACTCCTTATTTATACAAGACATCGACTTAGGGATAATCATCCAAGTCGGCATACATTATAGAGAAAATATAAATACAACATGACTAATTACAAAAGACTTCACACGGATCAACACACTATCGGCCACACAGATCTGAGACTTCAATCTTTCTTTAGGAGCACACAATTCTTCACAAAACATCTTCAAGATCCTCCGCAGGATGTGTAACTCATCCAGTCGGCCTGACTTGGGAAGAACATCATCATCCAAAAGTAATTCTTCAATTACGAGCTCAATCTTCAATGTGGACCACCAACACGAACTAGACACAATCCAAAGACCTCCACAAGCTTGCCTGAATCACCAGGAACATCCAAACTACTTTTGTGTACTAAAATCATTCTCTCCTTTATCCAGAACCTTAAGAACACAGTCTGTCATCACTGTCATATTGGAATAGATGCTTGTGGACCTTCAGACCACGAACCAATTGGGTTGTCAATTCACATTGACTTCCTAAACACTCCACCAAATCCACAGAACAAGATATTGCATTTTCAGATCTCCTCGGACCTATCTGTGTCACTCTGTCACTTCTGAACATTTGCCAAAATTGGTTTCACTTAAGTGGCCATAACTTCTTTAGATCTTCATGCAGACCTTTGAAATCTTTAATGGATCATCTTAAGACACATATCTACAAACCCTTTGATGTGCATCCTCTGATCTTCATCTTAACTGGGATCTCTGTCTTCACTGTTCTTCTCTGTTCCTAATAGGACTAATTTTCTCAATATCCTTAGCATACAACTCATCCAATCCTTATCATCAATGCAATAGGAGTATGTTGACATCAATGACAACACCAATGAGGCCAATACTTGCAACAACATGGTGAGAAGTGCTAGAGCTAAACCTTGTTCAAAGTTGTTGAATTTTATCACCCAAGACTCAACATTCATTAGTGGAATGGCCAAGTGCTTGATGATATGCACAATATTGACATGATGAATGATTATTTTGTTGAATCTTCTTGTGTTTTAGAGTAGGAAGAGTGATTAAGTGGTCTTTGAGTAGACTCAAAAAATACACTCTTGTTGAGATAGAAGAGAAGATTTAGGAAGAGTGGGAAGCAATCCTTTTTGTTGTGAACATGGTGGAGAGAATGTAGGAGAAGGTCAGAAACCTAAACCTACTTTAGACAAGTGCAGTGTTAGTTCCATAGGTTCCTTAATGCCTTCTTCTTTACATCCTAACCTGTTTCCATTATATCCTTGTGTAGAAAGAATTGTGAATCCACACCCATAATGCTTCTCCAAGTCCGTAGGAAGAGGAGAGGTCATATGACTAACTTTGTTGAAATGTGTTGAAGAAGAAGGATCATTTGTTTCATCATGGTGAGGAGGGTTGAACCTTGTTTCAACCCTCCCATGGGGGTTGAAATCTAAAGAGATCTCGTCACTACCATGACATGTATTAGAATTAGATGGTACTTTATCACAAATAGCTGCGATTTATGTAGAAGAAGATGGATTGTCATCTATTTTAAAGGTTCCATCATCATTAATCTTGATTTTAAACTTTGTAGGAGTAGAAATTCGTGTTGCAGAAATTTCATTTACCTTCGAGGTCTTTGGGTGTAGAGGTGAGATTTTATATTCACTCGAAAAGGAGGGTGTAAAACCTAATGAACCCCAATCATCACCAAAAAATGCATTCGAAGGACCAACACTATCTTGACCATCACTATTGTTAGTAGCAGAGAATAGTTGTTTGGTTTTTGAAGATGGGATCAAACTACTTAAAGGAATTTGATGTCTCACATTTCTTTGTAAGCAAATTTCTAGAAATGAATCAACTTTAATTGTATGTACTTCATTTTTTAAGATGAATTTTATTGAATGATAAAGGGTAGATAGAACTGCCCCCATCACATGAATCCATAGTCTACCAAGAAGAAGATTGTATGAGAGATAATTAGGCTTGACATGGACAAGGGTAGGTAATATCACAGGTCCAACCTTAATATTTAAGGTGATTGTTCCAAGTAATGTCCTTCCAACATTATCAAAGCCACGAATGCTCATTGTATCTGGTTTGATGAGAGATGTATTGATATTGAATTTATGTAGTTATAAATCTATTCCTCAAATATTAAGACCTGATCCACCATCAATCATAGTGCATCTTACTCTCATATTACCAATCATGACAAATATCATATGAGGCTCATTTTGGTTTCAAAACTCTATGGGAGGTAACTATGTTGAAATGATATATGTGATGTTGTCGCATGTATACAACTAAATAGAGATGCTACATTATTTGGTCTATCACGAGGTGGAACAACTACCTTTTGTGGAGCCTCATGGAGCATTCTATGGTATGTAGGTGATGTTTGTATTAAATGCCATAGAAAGATCTTAGTTGGAGTAGCATGGAGCTGCTCGACAAGATCATATTCTTTACCAATATGTGGAGGAAGATAAGGTGATTGAGGTAGGATAGGTTGAGAAGGTGGAAGAGAAATGAGAACACTTGGTGAATGCTTACTTTTATTGCAGGTATTATATGTGTGAGCAATTGTTTGATGTTGCGACACATCTTGAACACCTTGATTCTTTTGAGTAATTTATTTTGCCATATTTAGATAGTAACCTGGGGGTTGAGGTGGTGTTGGATCACCTTGAACCATAATCACCGGTTTGAAATGAGGAGGTGCATTAGGTGCCTCATGCACAATGATTTTAGGAACATTAGTACACTTATTCACCATCCCCATGGTGGGCGGAATAAGTCTATTAATGATGATTGAATTGACATTGTTTTCCTTTTGAGTAAGCTCAACATCCATCCCCAAGGGAGTTAATGTGAGAGACCTCTCCTCATATACTAATGCTTCATCTTTTGAAGGGAGAGCATTGGAATGAAGGGAGGATGGAGTGTTGTTAAGGGAATTATTGACGATTGTATCCTTAGTGATGTTCAAGGGGCTTGAACATGCTGTAGATACCTAAAAATGATCATTTTATTGCATCACTTACATTTTTATCAAATCTATCAAATCACCTGCATTTAACGTTAATTAAATAATCTAATTATTTAATTAATTTCATCAAAATCATCAATTTCCTCTAAATCACATATTTTCAACATTAATTAATAAATCCTCTTTATTTAATTAATTTCAACAAATTTCCTCTTTATCCATCCAAATTAAATGATTTTAATTATTTAATTAAATTATTATCTTCTTTTGAAATTCAAATCCACATCAATTGAATAAATTAATTATTTAATTAATTTATCATTTAAATCCTTTTATCTATAATTAAATAATTTTTAAATTATTTAATTAAATCAATTATTCTTCCAAATTTAAATAAATCATTCAAATTTATTTAAATTGAATCTCTCTTCTAAAAATAACAAAAATCAATATTTTATTTATCCTTCATCATGCAAAATAAATTAAATCAATTTATTTGTTTAATTTATTTAAATCTTCAAATCTATTTTATTCTTCTATCATGCAAAAACAATTAAATAAATTTATTTATTTAATTTGCTTTGTTTATCTTCTAAATTCTTCTAAAATAAATCTTATTCATCATGCAGACAAAATTAAATAATTTATTATTTAATTTTATTCAAATCATGCAAAAAGTAAATCTAAAGTTGAGTTAATTGACTTAATCATTGTTGTTTTATTACCAACTCATAAATTAGAAAAAAATCATTTCTATTTTTATGAAATCTAATCATATCTTTTTCATGTCTTTTATCTCAAATCAATCAGTTAACTCAATAAAAATATCTTTTTGTGTGACACATGTCAGGGGCACATTCATCATGAATTCTAGATTTATCTCATGCATTGATTCTATTGAATTATCTAGACCATTGATTGATCTTTATTGAAACCTATATATACCCCCTTCACCTCATCACAAATGCTCTCCAATCTTTTATGCATCTAAACTATAGGCATTCTTATTGCGCTTTTAGCATACTACGTATTCAAAGACATTAGATTTCCATAGTACATAATATTGATGAGTGCTTCAGGATTATACTGTGTGTAAGTTTTTCTCTCAACGTTTTGGATCATTCTCCTCTCTTTCTTTCTTATATTTTCTCTTGATGATGGATCATGGAGTGTGATCTGAAACATTTAGAGAAAAAACTTACACACATTATATACCTGAAGCACTCACTTATCAATATTACATATTATTGAGCACATCACATCGAATCTTTGAGCACACTATCCAAATCTGCTTGTTGCAACACCATGGGTACGCAATGTTATTGAGCAATCCACATCTAACAAAGAGAACTATGCAATCTAGGTGAAGGCTTTCTTATTTTATTTTGATTTATTCATTGACTTTGGTATTTGCCTAGATCGATCTCTTTATGTTATAGGATTGAGTTTTTATTATCATTGCTTTTGATCTTATTATTCAATCTCAATTTTATTCTATACACATTTTGGCATGCCCGGTGGGACCCACTAACCTTGTTTTTTCTAAAAAAAAATAATTTTTTTGAAGCTAGGTACAGAAAAGCACAAATCATAACACAGATATGAAGATCCTTGTTCACTAGTTTGAAATAATAGGCATTGACCATTCAAATAGTGTAACCTTAGCTCAAAATATTTCTAGGTTTTGTTGGCAGCATTGAAATCGTATCTAGGTATCTCTTATTTTTTGTAGAAAGTGCACAGATTCAAGAAAAATAGATCACAAATCTGTATCCCTATTTTTAGCCTATGCTTGCTTTTTTGAGAGCAATTTCGTGAAATCAGGCATATCGGTGTAACCTTAGCTCAAAAGATTTATGATTTTTGTCAACAACATCGAAAGCCTATCTAGGTATCTCTTATTTTTTGTAGAAAGCGCACAGATTTTGAGAAAAATAGATCACAAATTTACATCCCTATTTTAAGCCTATGGTTTCTTTTTTTCCCCTTTTTTAGAGCAATTTCGCGAAATCAAGCATATCTTTTGCATATGGAGTTAGATTTTCATGAAACTAGCGATGTTGGAAAGCTAGTTCTCCCAACTTTTATGTGGTCAAAGAATTTTTAGGTAATTCTATCAAATTTGTCATCTACACTCAGTCAAAGTCAACCCTTCTTTGCAAACTTCAAATGGTCATAACTTGTGCAAAATTTATTCAATTTTCACGATTTTTTAAAAAATTGCATAGAATTTCCTATAGAATCTAATCATAATATCCAATATGCTGTACCTAATCATTATTATTAGATTTTTTTCTATATTACTCATTTTTCACCTAACAAGTTAAGCACTTTTGGTCAATTGATTTATTTTTTTGACTAACTATTGAGTCTTTGGTGGAACTAATCAACTTTTTGCAGCCTCTTATTACTCAAATAGAGAAATAGATTTTCCTAACATGTTCATGTAGGACGAGCATTGAAGAATTGAAAACCTATCACACTAAGTCTTAGAAACATATTACTTTCTTAAGGGACAATTGAACTATCATCTTTTGCACAATCGTAGGAACAAATTACTTTCTTAAGGGACAATTGAACAATCATCTTTTGCACAATCTTAGGAACAAATTACTTTCTTAAGGGACAACTGAACAATCATCTTTTTCAATCTAAGTCTTAGGAACAAATTGTTTTCTTAAGGGACAATTGAACAAACATCTTTTGCAATCTAAGTCTTAGGAACAAATTGCTTTCTTAAGGGACAATGGACATGGATCATCTTTTTGCTATCTAAAGCTTAAGAACCGCTGCTTTCTTAAGGGACAATTGAACAAACTTGCATGGTTAATCTAGTTGCACCTAGTTATTTTTCTTATTAATAGGATAAATGAACATGTGTATGTCGTACTTGAAGGTGATAGGTATATGCTCTTCCTTGTGAAAACTTGGGAGATGAAAACACCAACTCATCTATCTTTTATTTTTTCATTTTATCCTTTAGAAGGGCTTACTTTTGGATTGTGTTTCATCCAAAAGGGATGACCCTAAGCAAAGTTTTCCTTTGAACTACTATATAAGTTGGATAAGGCAAAAGCCAAGTCCTAACCAGCGTCAGCCTTGCCTTACGGTGCCAAATTAATTTAAGAGGCATACCACTACTTTGTGAAAATGTTTTTTGTATTGTGAGAGGTATATGATACTTTTAGTAGGATTGGTCAAAGATTTTAGTAGCTTGCCACATGCTCGCAAGGTGTTGGTCCCTCAAAGCTACTAAGAACCATCTAGATAGTGACTACCCGTTTCACCTTAGAATGTTGTGGTAATCATCAGTGCAAGGGTAATCATTACAAGCCTTTAAGATACTCACCATTGCCTCCCTTGAGAAGAGATAATATTCCATCGACTAGCATAAGCTCTTGTGACCTACTTGTAGCTTTCCGAGGGGATGGTAAGATATCCCTACCTATTGTCTCTCGCAAAGACTCAAATGTATGACACCAATATGGAGTGACATTTAGTCGACATAGATTTCAAGTTGTGAGCTGAACTATCGCAATGAACCCATCTTTAGGGATAAAAGTGCTTGAATTGTTTGCAATTGTCTTATACCCGTGAAAACATTAGGTTTTTTCGTGAGCCTAGAACATACACTATCTGTTGTGTCAGTCCTTTGCCACTTTTTTTATGTGTTTTCTCTTGTCAAAGCAAATACAATCAAAATCAAATCCAAAATCTCTCAAAATTTTCCTTACAAACCTCACTGATACAAACTTAGCAATTCTGAAACACAACCAAGCACTTCTAAAACATAGTCCAACGATTTTGGATACACAGTTACATGCCATTGATCAATAGTCAAGTGCTTATGAAACATAGCTCCACACCTCTTAGTAGTAGGCCAATGCCTTTGTAGCACAATCCAGTGCCTTTGGTCCAGTAAATTGTCTATCAAACTGTCTAGCCCAAATCTCAGTAAAATCACACTTTTTTGATCATATCTACCTCTGAGCCATCATCATATAGTATTTTTAGGTCTATGCCATCAACCCCTCAGTCCATTTCATCCCTCACTATTGCTTAAACTTGGACTTTTCGAATGCCTGATCCCCTTGAGTTTACTATCATGATCAAACCCATTTCACCAAACAGACCTAAATCCTTACCAATGCTTTATCTAGCTAACTAATTTGGTCTCCACCATAAATTCTAGATCACATCAATCCCCTAGTTTGTCTTTGATTTGAGAGTGATCACATATCTTAGGTCTTTGAAGAGGAACTAGTATCTGTTATTAGTCTTTACAAGATTTTGAGAATCAACTTCTTTTGAGTTAGTTTATGCCATTAACACTATTCGCCTTCATTGAGGTCATTAGTCTACCTTTGTAAACAAAAATCATTATCCAATCAGCAATTGATCTAGAATTTATAATCTTACACAATCAACCCACTTCAAATCCACCAACATAGTAATCTCAACCTTATCAAACTAGTCCAAAATCAATTAGAATCTCAAAAAAATTTGTCCTAGTGCATCCCACGGTAACCACTAGACTTAAAATAAACATAAATCACCCCCTTGTACACCTCAACCAAGTCATTCCACCATGTCTCAAAAAGGTACTCCCCACACACCAACTAAATGACCAACCAATTTTCAAAACAAGCTACAACATGACAAACCAACCAATCCCCAAGAGGGTAATGTCCCTTTGGTAGATGTACCTCAATTTACTATCAGCATGCCTCATGATTTTGTTACACCTGGTTACACCACATGTCACTTGTCCCATCTCAAGAAGAGCGAAACTTTCAAGAAGGTTAATCCTCTCAACCAGATGGACAAGACTTTGATGAAATCATGCAAGATCCTAGAGCCATATCCGCATTTGACAAACTCCTTAGTGAGAATCAAGATCATTTCTTTCATTTAATTGCTGAATAAGGAGCTAAATTGTCCCAAGACTTTAATCTATCTACTCTTAAAGAGCAAAACAATACCCATGACACTATAACTACTATCCAAACTATGTCAACCGTATCCACTCGCATACCTGAACAAGTCTCAAAAGGGGGAAAGACTAATCCTTTCGACGCTCAATATGAAAATCCCCTCTATTAAAACCAAAATCCAACAACAGAAAGACCAATATCACCACTCTTAACCCCTATTGAGATTCATAAACTGCAACAAGAGACTCTACATCGTCAAGCAAAATTAGCAAAATAAGCTGCTCTAGCTAAATCAAACACACAACAACCTCCTAGCATATCACAAATGCCCACATCAATTGCAAATGGACCATTGGCCACCCCATCACAAGACGATTTTCCACCAAACTACAAACTAGGAAACACTTATGTAGCCATGCAACAAGGGTCACAAATGACACCACCCCCAATGTCATCAACCCTCTATATCACTAATCCAAGAAATGGCATGCAACCACAACATTTCCAAAACATCAACACCAACAATATCATACCACCACAATACTCCCAAAACATAAACACCAACAATGTCATACCACCACAACACTCTCAAAACATCAACACAAACTATATCCCTCCACCACCAAGATCATCAACACTTAATCTCACCCATACCTATCTCAATCAACCCCAACCATCTCAAAACTAAACTATCAATATCACCCCACCGCCAAGATCATCCACACTTAATCTCACCAACACCTATCTCAATAACCCTCAACATTCTCAAATCCAATCTTCCTATGGCTATATTCCACCATCACAATCAAATCAAAACACATTTATCTTTCCTCCACACAATCCATTCATCACCCTTCCTCAACAATATCAACAACAAAACTCTTTCATCATCCCTTCACAATAATCACAAAGCCAACATTCTTATCTAGCACCACCTCAAAATAACCAACCCCAACCTTATCCAAATCCATCATATGACACATATGACCCAAATCAATCATATGACCCATATAACATCAATTCCTATGGCTTCAACTACAATCTTCCCTATGGCCAACAATAACCACCCCTAGTGCAACAGGAGACTTTACCAACACCCCCAACAAATATGGAGCTAACACTTGCTGAGGTACAAAAACAAGTAGCCGATTTAACATTTGGTCACACTAAGAAAACCTTCTCCTTGGAGGAGGTTTGTCCTTATCCATTTGATCGGTCATTACAAATGATCCCTTTTCCTCCCAACTTCAATATACCCAAATTTGATAAATACAAGGGAAGAGGAGACCCAAAAGACCACATTAGAGAATTCTATATTGCTTGTTTAGAGGTTGTGCATAATTACACATATCTCATGCGCCTCTTTCCTCGCAGTCTTGGAGGTCAAGTTATAGAATGGTTCTCACATCCACCTATGGGTATTAAAACTTTTAACGAGCTTGCAGAATAATTTGCCGCCCATTTCTTGTACAACACATAACATGAGGTCTCTATGACTGACTTATGTAACAACAAATAGAAAAATGGTGAAACTCTTATCTCCTTCCTTTAAAGATGGAGACACATGGCTAGCAAATTCCCATTTAAAATACCTGAAAAGTAGCTTGTTAGCATGTTTGTGCAGAACCTTAACCAAGAATTGGGTTTCCATTTGCAAATACTAAGCACTACAACCTTTGACAAGATTACCTATAAAGGCATCAACATTGAAAAAGCCCTCATCGCTAAAGGTGTGGTCAAAATCTTCAAAGAAAATAAAGACAATTCTCCCCAACAACAATCAAATAATAAGCCCAAATTCTGGAACAAAAACAAAAACATGGTCAATGATGGTGTGGTGGATTCCAAACATGTTCGAACACTATAAACACCCCTTAATCTTTCATCTAAAAAAAACCAACCTCTGCCTCAACAACAACAACAATGACAACAAAACCAAAACGAACAACATCAACAAGAGCGGCCTCCCCAAGATTACTCTACAAGGCGTAAGTTCACTCCCTTGGGAGAGCTTATAGAGTTAGTTCTAAAGAAACTTGTGCAAAATGGACTCGTCATGCTACCAAAAGCTCACCCATATGACAAACCTACTTTCAAACCCATATGGTACAAAGATAATGAATATTGTGAATACCATAGGACCAAAGGACACAGAACCATATCATGCATGAAACTCAAGCACATGATCCAAAACCTTATTGATAGAGGTGAAGTCACTTTTGATGCACCTTCTAATCAAAACACCAACAAAGACCTCAACATGTACAAGGATCTATTCCCTAACCATGGTCAAGGTCAACATCTTGATAAAGGTAAAGCCATTAATAAAGCTTCAACTTCCTATGACTCTATTGTAGGTTATTTTGAAGAAAGTTGTGTGTCTACCCTCACTATCAAAGGTAAATCAACAGATTGTGCAGCCACAACTCGTCATGGTCGTGTTACCCTTTGTGGGCCTACACTGAGACTCCCAACCCAATTTGATTACAATCTTGTAGAACATCTAGGGAAAACCCCAGCACAAATCTCTATTTTGGACTTGTTGGTTTTTTTTTTTTCAGATCGGCAGAGGGTTTGCCAGTTCCTATGCACAGGCTGATCCAGCCAACAGAAATAGGAGGTTGCGTGAGCTACCTCCCCTTCACTTCTAATTTTGCCGCACCAAGGGGGGTATCCCTACTTGATAAAGATATAACATTCACTCTCCAAATGATAGAAAGATTTAGCTTTGTGATAATAGGCAGAATACTCTCATGTATGGACCAAGATTTGTGTGACAAATCACAAGGTTAGCAACATTCTTGGACATATGTGTCTGGTTAAGGATGAGAGTATGCAGGGGTTCCTAATCCTACTCCTACAACTAACAGGTTGGGATAATGGAATGATTAGAATTTGATGGTTTGGATGCAAGACAGGGGTTTTGGGTCATAATTACTAACCCAGGAGCAGACCAGTGCCTATCTCAAGGCAAGGAGTCAACTAGACGTATGCAACAGATGGTTTACAACTAGTATTCAAGTTTCAAGGGGCTAGATTGATGCTTGCCTTACAAACATCACCCAAGAATGGGTATTTAGCTGCCTCTACTTACAGATATCCCTGCTGACAAACAACGTTCTCCATGCTTAACCTAAAACAATTTAATCCACTCCTTGAATGGAAGTTAGAGATGAAGCATGTGATACAAAAACTTATACACTAGAATTTGAGAAACCCTTAGTAGCCAGATTCAAAAGAAGGAAATACATGCAGCAAAGGAGACAAACAGATAAACACATGCATAAGAACATTTTTCATCTATATCAACATGAAATTGAACATACATGCAAAATACATTCATGATGTAACTCATAAACTCCAGAATGAGATAAAACAACCCAGGATCATGCCCTGTTCTTCATTATTTACACAAAAATGCCCAGGTCTTCAACAACCAAATATGAGTGACACAGTTTGCATTTTATAGCAAAACTGTGTACTCAGCCAAAATTACAACGGTCAACTCAAAAATCACCAGATACAATGCCTCGTGAGAAGTGGCACTCAAAATAATAAATGCAGCAGCAGGGGACACAACAGGAAGAAGCAAGAGAAGGGCAAGGAGTAGTTGAGCTCGAGCCCTGTGCTGCCGCTGGAAGATTTTTTTCATAAACCTGGTACTTGGCCATTCAACCATCGGCCCATGCCTGTTTGCAATTTTGCCATAAATGGCTCAACCACCCTCATCTACCATCGAAATTTGCAACAGCGCATCACTGAAGTTTTCCTGCTCGAAACATGATTGCAGACACAAGGAAAAAACCATTGCTGAAGGTTTAAAACCCGACCGTTGATCAAAAACCATCGCCGAGATCAACGGCCCCAAAATATGCATGAAGAACTGCCAGCCAATGATATTGTGCCACGTAGGCACCTTAATCTTCTATCGCTGACCCTTCGCTCTCTCCACTTTACCTTTTCACCCTTGTATATATGCGTGCTAAAATGCATATACAACTGCCTTCCTTTTGCCTCTCAAATCCTTGTATATGCAAAGCATATACATACAACTGTTCATCATACAAGGTGGACCCCAAACTGTTATAGAGCAAATTGGAATTTTCAATCGGGTCCACCCTGCATCATCTTTCCTTGCATATCCTCTTTGTATAATGGTATGTACAAATGCCATATACATGCATGCCACGGACCCCAAATGTTATGAAGCAACTTGAAATCTTCATCGGGTCCGGATTGTATGTCTTCCTTTGTACCTCCATTTTGTATGTTGCACATACAAAAGCAAATATACAAGTCGTGGATTCTAACTCATTTATCAGCCAGATTGGAGAACCTTTCGAATCCGACTTGTATCTCATCAAATGTATATTTCCTTTGTATGCCGAATATACAAACTCATTTGTATATACCTGCGGGCCCTACCACATGTATCTTCCCCGTTGCACTGTAGCAATTGTATATTAGCACGCCCTTGTATATTTTGCTTTGTATATGACCCAATATACAAAGCGAGAATATTCCCTAGAATCTACGAAAGATTCCCCCTTTGTATATGCACCTTTTAGAGCCCGATATACAATCAGAAATGCACCTAACTCAATTTTTCAAAGGGCGATAGAGATTTTTGATCCGCCAATGCACATTTTGACCTGTATGTATATACAAACACCTTTGTATATACAAAGACACATGCATACAAACTGATTTTTTCATTTTTTACAACTGCAGAGGTCAAAAGAGATAGAACTTTTTGGATTTTTGGGAAGGGGCCTGCATATTTAAATTCTTGAAACCTGATTGCTTATGCAGGCACCACCAGTGACTCTGGCCTAAAACCCTAAACATAAATGATTACCAACAGGACCTTCTATGGTCATCACCTGCACATAAAGTTGTGTTAGAAAAATCCCTACAAGAGTCTTCGGTTCCTAATAACATAGCGGTCATGGATTTTAAAGCTATAATAGGTAACATTGTTTCACCTACAATGTGGTCTTTTCTAAAAAGGACTTCCCATCCCACGATCCATGTCACAATGACACACTTCACATTGAAGTTTTCATCCATAAACAAAAGATCAAATGCATACTTATAGATGGTGGTGCTGGTCTCAATATCTGTTATCTTAAGTTAAACAATTGGGATACTCTGAGGATCATGTCAACATTGATCAATGCATTATAATTAAGGGGTATGATGATTTTGAGCACCATTCATAAGGTGTTATCCACTTACCTATACAAGTAGGCCCCATCATGCTTGAAACTAGGTGCCAAGTCCTCGACATTGAGCTACCTTATAACATTATCTTAGGATGCCCATGGATCCATGCCATGAAAGTTCTTCCCTCCATGTACCATCAGTCTCTCAAGTTCCCATTTAATGGTATGAAAATCACTATCCCAGAAGATCCTCATCCCTTTGAATTTTGTCGTGCCTTGCAAGGCAGTTATAAGAATTGCAACTAAGTGCTAAATAATGACAAAGCCTATGAATCCGTATTGTATGTCAACTTTGAAAATCTGAAAAAAGCCTTCGAAGTTGAACCTAATCCTAATCCAATTCTTGAAATCAAAGCTCACATTCATGATATAGGCTTTGGTGAATATGATATCTCTAAATATTGTTGTGTAGGGCAGATGCCCTTATCCCCTAAATCCTATGGCCAACCACCCATAGCTAAAGTGACTAAGAAAGAAGCCATCCCCCCTCCAGCATCCCTAACCTAGTTCAATGAGGGAAAATTATTGGCAGAGGAAACTGTTGAAGACATCTCATCTTAGCTCTTCAAAGAGAAAGAACCAGTCACCATACCAGTTAAACAATATGGCAATGGCCTAACAATTGTCAAAAACATGGGCTATAAAGGCAAAGGTCGCCTTGGGAAAGATAATCAAGGAAACATAGAACCCATTGTTGTGAAAAATAAGCTAGACAATAAGGGGTTAGGATACGGTAAGAAGGTACCACACACCTTGGACATCGAGGGTATTCTCGACAAGGTGGCACAAACTTCTCTCGCAAATTCGATGTCTCAAGAGGATATCATCAATGACTCCTACCTCCATATGACTGACCTATTTACTAAATCCTCCATATTTATGCTATCATCTGTATCCTTCACATCAACCACCAAGACCCAGATGGTAACACTTGTCTACCCTGAACTTATTGATTGGGACCAACAAGGGTCCCCCAATCTAGATGTTTTTCAGAATGATGAAGCTCTTGCAGAATTCACAGGACTCTAGGATGGTATCCCTCTTGGCGATCAAAAATCTAGTTTTGTAATGGAACTAGATCAAACTTCTTATTTTGGTGAGAATTCCAAATCCTCTAGTCGCAAAATAAACATAAAGAAAGATCTCTAGGTGAAAACCACACTGTGGCACCTCCTGATCAGAAAACAATCAAAATAAAGGACATATCCAAATGTGAAAACCCAATTGTGGAAAGTAAGGATGGAGGATTTGACCTTCCCCTACAATCTAAGTATCAAGAGAAATCAACTCTCCTAGTGGAAGATTCTATAGAGATAAATCTAGGCATAGAGAAAAATCCTAAGACCACATTCCTTGTAGCATCATTATCAGAACAACAAAACAAGAACTTTACCAACTTCTTCTTACAATGAACCATCAACTTTGTGTAGACTTATGTTGATATGCCAGGGTTAGACCCTTCACTAGTAGTTCACTATCTCACGGTTGATTCAAAAGCTAAACTGGTCAAATAAAAACTAAGAAAGATGCACCCACAGATCGCTCTCTTGGTGAAAGTTGAAATACAAAAGTTGCTAGATGTAAAATTTATCAAGCCTATTGATTATCCAGAATAGATCTCAAACATTGTACCTGTGGCTAAACCAAATGGGGGCATCTGCATGTGTTCTAATTTCAGAGATCTCAACAAAGCATGTCCTAAAGATGACTTTCCACTGCCAAACATTGATCTCATAGTGGACCTGACCACTGGTCATGAAATGCTTTCTCTAATGGATGTATTTTCTAGCTATAATTAGATAATGATAGCAGAAGAAGATCAGCATAAAACTACTTTTACTTGTCCTTGGGGTACCTATTGTTGGTGCGTCATGCCATTTGGTCTTTAAAACGTAGGTGCAACCTAACAAAGAGCAATGACAATGATATTCCATGATCTCTTTCATCACATCATGGAGGACTATGTTGATATATACTAGAAAAGTCTTCTAGGGCATATCACATACATGTTCTAGGGCAAATCTTTGATAGACTCAAAAAATATCAAATAAGACTCAATCCAAAGAAGTGTGTCTTTGGGGTAACCTTAGGAAAACTATTGGGATACATCATATCTCATAGAGGCATTGAAGTAGATCCAGCAAAAGTCAAGGCTATAATAGAGATGCCTCCACCAAAGAATATGAAAGAATTAAGGGGCCTTCAAGGAAGGTTACAATCCTTTAGGAGGTTTATCTCATAGCTAGCGGATAAATGTCAATCATTCCAACACTTGCTCCAAAAGGATGTCTCATTTCAGTGGGAAGCTAAGTGTCAAGCGGCATTTGATCAGCTCAAGGAATATCTAGCTACACCTCCTATCTTGGTACCACCAGTCACCAATAGGCCTTTGATCTTGTACATCTTAACTACAACTGCAGCTCTAGGGGCTCTTGTAGCATAGCATGATTGTGTTAGGAACCTATGTTTAATCCTTCTCTTTACTTTGTTAGTATATAGTTGTTGGACACATATGCTTTGTAAGTCATCCCGTGAGTATATTATATTATCCCACATTCATGGGAAGTAATAGTTGTTTAGATTAGACTTAGTATATAAGTACGTGTTGAAGCCAATGAAGGCATCCACAAATTTATTGTATTGAGCTTGCTCAAAGGAGGTTGCCCCCTTCAAGTGGCCTGTGATCAATAAATTCCTTTTGTGTTTCTATTATTTCTATTATTTCGTGCATTTTTCATTATATTGTTGCAGGAGGTTCCTCTCATCTGGTATCAAAGCGCTTTCTTGGGCTCGCTGGGTGGAATTTCTGCCAAATTTTTTTTCTGCAGTGGCCTCCAGGCATTGTGATTAATGCAGTAGTTCTTTTTTTCCATTTGTATTGTTCATTTCAATTGCAAGTTCAGATTAGGGAATAATCCCTATCCACTTAACTGTGGGAAGTGCCTGGGCATAGCCCTAAAACTCATTGTGAGGAGTACCAGAGGAACCCTGAAGTAGCTGGCCCATTGAGAGGACCTACCAGCGAAAAGGGCAATGGCCCCTACCTGATTGACTAGTTCCCATCCGTGAGGTAAACCAAGAGCTGTCGTTTGTGGCAAAGTGGTTATCAGTTTTACCTGAGCCATGGAGTGAGGGGTACTTCCCCAATACGCAAGTCGTTAGACAACATTGGTAGCCAAGTGAATCCCCTAAACCTTTAGGAAGCTGAACATACCTAGGGCACATATCTATTTCCAGCTGACAAATCGTAGATTGAATCTGTCCAGAGCCATTTGCAGATCTCGTTGCAGATCGTTTCCATTTTTTTTCCATATCTTCCTTGCTTTAACTCCGTTTCCTTTCAAAATTCACTGGAACCCCTAAAATTCCATTCTGCATATTTCCTTCCTTGAGGACCCTATCCCAAATTTCACTTATCAAAGCCAAAAATCCCATATTTGTCTATTTTTAGGGTTTACCATAACTTCTTTGATTCTCACCCAATAGCCTTCAAATCTTGCCACAATGTTCATTTCATATTTCTGCTCCTTTGTCCCTCTTGGACAACTTTTCCCATTCTTTCACCCCGCTTCTGAAATCCCCATTTTTTGCTTCCCTGTCTCTCAGAAAGTGTCCAAAACCTAGTCAAACCCCAATTACCCATCAGAGTTTTTCCCAAATCCAAATTTTCCTTTACTGAAAAAGTTTCTATTTTTGTTTTTCTACCCATTCCCCCCCCAAAAAAAAATCCTAGTTATGGCTGTCACCCGCATAGGAGCAAAAAACTTGGAGAATGAACTTGCAGCCCTGAAGACCAAACTCTAAGATCTGGATGAAAAAAATTTTGGCCTCAATCTTCAACATTCAGCCATGAATAAGAGACGACATCCAGAGTCTTCTGTAGAGTTTTCTTCTTCCAACAATTTTTGTGGGCCGAAGCTTGATTTTCCTCGCTTCAATGATGATGATCCAACTGGATGGATTTACCGGGCAAAACAATATTTCAATTTGCATAATACTTTTGATGTCAACAAAGTCCCACTTGCATCCTTTCATTTGGAACATGAAGCCCTTCAATGGTTCTATTGGTACATCAAGGCTCATGAAGAGCCAAAATGGATAGATTTTTGCAAACTCATTTTGCAACGATTTGGCGCTAGTGCTTTTGATGACTTCACAGGAGCACTCACTAAACTTTGCCAAACTGGCACTATGAGAGAATATCAAATGAAATTTGAGAAACTGGCCAATCACACAGAGGGATTGTTTGACGAATTCTTTAGGAGTGGTCTGAAGGATGCAATCCAATATGAGGTTAAAATGTTCCATCCCAACACAATGATGGAAGCCCTAGGGTTGGCTAAGTTGGCGGAGGACAAGATCATAGCTCAACAATGCTCCAAATCCACTTTTGTTCTATTCAGAAATATGGTTTCCCAAAGACCTCAAATCATGCCAGCTCCTAGAACAACTCCTATCAAGCATTTGTCTAAAGCAGAGATGCGGGCACATAGAGAAAAAGGGATTTGTTATAATTGTGATGAGAAATTCACTCAGGGACATAGATGTGTTGATCAAAAGCTCTATCTCTTGGATGTGGATTCTCCACCTACAACTGAAGTTGATGAGGATGCTTAGGATATAGTAGATGATCAGGTCAAAACTCAGTAGTCACCTGTTGATCCTACTTCTCAAGAAGACCACCCAGAGATCTCTCTCCATGCTTTAGCAGGAGTCACCACCTCACAAACCATGTAGGTCAAGGGTTACTTCAAGAATCTCCCTCTTACAATACTCATTAATTCCAGTAGCACTCATAACTTCATTGACCCTCAGATCGCCAAATAGGCCGATTGTTTTGTCCATCCTTGATCTAGCTTTGAAGTCATGATTGCCAATGGGGGCACATTACCTTGCAAAGGGAAGTGTCGCAATGTGTGTATCTCTATTGGAGATTACAACTTGTGCTCTGATATGTTTGCCTTGTCCTTAGGCGGAGGTGATGTGGTTTTTGGGGCTCAATGGTTATGCACACTTGGACCCATCTTATGGGATTTTGCTAAACTTTGGATGGAGTTTTTAGACAAGGGGCAAAAACACACATTGAAGGGCTTACAACCAGGGTCTCTCAGCATCATCAGTTCACATTGCATGGAAAATCTCCTTAAGAAGAATTCACACGGTGTCATCGCTCAGCTCCATTCCATTCAGATGCAACCATCAGCGGTCTCCACTACTCCTTTGGATCTACAACAAATTTTGGATAGATATACATGTGTCTTTACTGAACCAGTGGGATTGCCACCTTCACGACCAGAGGACCATCGTATTTAGCTCCTTCCTGGAAGCATTCCTCCCAACATCAGGCCCTACCGCTACCTATTTCACCAAAAGACAGAGATTGAGATGCTCATTCGGGACTTACTGAAGCAAGGTATTATTCACCCTAGTACTAGTTCCTTTTCTTCACCAATTCTTCTTGTCTAGAAAAAAGATGGGTCATGGCGCCTCTACATTGACTTCTGAGCACTTAATCACATCACAATCAAGGATAAGTTTTTGATTTGTATTGTTGATGAGCTTCATGGCACTCTTTTTTTCTCCAAGTTGGATCTTCGCTCTAGGTATCACCAAATTTAGGTTCATGAGGATGATATCCCTAAAACAGCTTTCTGCACGCATGATGGCCACTATGAGTTTTTGGTCATTCCATTGGGCCTCACTAATGCTCCTTCCACATTCCAGGCATTGATGAATAAAATATTTCGGCCCTACTTGCGGAAATTCATTCTGGTCTTCTTCGATGATATCCTCATCTATAGTAAAACATGGGCTGAGAATCTCCAACATCTAGATCTTGTACTGCAACTTCTCTCTGATCATCATCTCTATGCAAAATAGTCTAAATATGTTTTTGGGCAAGAGGAAGTGGAGTATCTCGGGCATATTGTTTCAGCCCAAGGGGTTCGAGTGGATCCTGCCAAAATAGATGCCATGAAAAATTGGCCACATCCTCAGACACTCAAGAGCCTCTATGGTTTTTGGGGGCTGACTGGATACTATCGCAAGTTTGTCAAGGATTACGAGAAGATTGCAACTCCATTAACAACTATACATGATTCTTTTACATGGACACATGCTACTGAGCGTGCATTTAAAAAACTGAAACAAGCTGTGTACTACACCTGTTCTAGCTATGCCAGATTTTTCCAAGACCTTCACTATTGAGAGAGATGCTTGCGGCAATGGAATTGGTGTTGTTCTCCTTCAAGATGAACATCCCATTGCATTCACCAGCAAAGTCCTTTTTGGTAAGCATTTAGTACTCTCTACATATGAGAAGGAAATAATGGCTATTTTGCATGCAGTACAGAAGTGGCGGCCATACCTACTAGGGAATCATTTCTACATCAAGACTAATCACCAGAGTCTGAAATATTTCCTGGAACAACGGGTCTCCTCCCCAGCACAACAGAAATGGGTTAGCAAACTCATGGGTTATGACTATGAGATCACTTACAAGAAGGGTAAGGATAATATTGTGGCGGATGCTCTTTCTTGCACATTTGATAACCAAGCTTCTCTTTTAGCTATTTCTATGTCTATTCCAAATTGGTTGGAATTTGTCCAGTAGGGCTATGTCAATGACTCTTCATTATCTAAAATCATCCAACAGTTGACCAATAACCCTTCTACTATACCGCATTACTCTTGGGATGGTGCTTCTCTAAGATACAAGGGTCGTCTGGTGCTTCCCCAGAGCACAGATCTTCAACAAGTTATCTTCTATGAACTCTGTGCTTCTCCATTGGCAGGGCACTCTAGGTTCCTCAAAACTTATGAGCGGGCACGACATAACTTCTTTTGGAAAAGAATGAAAAGCACAATTCAATAGATGGTGGCTGAATATGATACCTGCCAATGCAACAAGGGTGAAATGACACTCCTTCCTGAATTGCTCAAACCCTTGCCCATCCCTACATGGATTTGGACTGATATTTCTATGGATTTCATTGAGGGGCTCCCTAAATCTGGAGGGAAGATAGTGATCTTGGTTGTGGTTGATCACCTCTCCAAATATAGTCATTTTTGTGCCCTCAGCCATCCCTATATCGCCTCTTCAGTCGCATAAATTTTCATGGACCAGATCTTTCATCTTCATGGCATCCCTTCTTCCATTGAATTAGATCATGATACAACTTTCACCAGTCATTTTTGGACATAACTATTTCGACACACTGGAACCAAATTGGAGATGAGTTCAGGGTATCACCCACAAATAGATGGTCAGACTAAAATTATCAACAAATGTTTAGAAACTTATCTCTGTTGCTTCACCTCAGAACAACTGCATCAATGGGAAAAGTGGCTCCCTCTCGCTGAATGGTGGTACAGTACCTCCTACCACACTACATCTAAAATGACTCCATATGAAGTAGTCTATGGTCAGGCACCACCAGTGCTCCTTCCATACACCCCCAGCAGTTCACCAGTTCAGGCAATCAACACGGTTCTTCGAACCCAAGATCAGATTCTTCACATTTTGCAGGACAATCTTCACATGGCAAGAAATAGAATGAAACAACAAGCCGATCAGCACCATTCTGAGCACACTTTTGAAGTAGGTGATATGGTTTTTCTTCATCTACAGCCATACAAGCAATCATCCCTAAAACTCAAAGGGCATCATAAGTTAGCTCCAAATTTCTATGGGCCATATAAGGTTCTTCAGAAGATTGGGTCAGTCGCTTATAAATTGGAACTTCCTCCTTCTTCTCGCGTTCATCCAGTCTTTCATATCTCTTGTCTAAAGAAAGTTCTTGGCACCAACATCAGAGCACAAACTATTTTACCAGAACTAGATAATGAAGGATCCATCATTTTGGAGCTAGAGGCAATCCTTGACAAGCGCACTCATCAGCTTTGCTCTCGATCCATCACAGAGGTATTAATTCAGTGGCACAGAATGCAACCAGAGGATGCTACATGGGAACCACTCCTTCAGATTCAGCAACAATTTCCACATCTTAAGCTTTGAGGACAAAGCTTTTCTAAGGGGGAGGGGATGTTAGGAACCTGTGTTTAATCCTTCTCTTTACTTTGTTAGTATATTATTGTTGGACGCATATACTTTGTAAGTCATCCCATGAGTATATTGTATTATCCCACATTCATGGGAAGTAATAGTTGTTTAGAATAGACTTAGTATATAAGTACGTGTTGAGGCCAAAGAAGGCATCCACGAATTTATTGTATTGAGCTTGCTCAAAGGATGTTGTCTCCTCGAAGTGGCCTGCGATCAATAAATTCCTTCTATGTTTCTACTATTTCTATTATTTCATGCATTTTTCATTATATTGTTGCAAGAGGTTCCTCTCAGATGAGTCAAGAAAAGAGCATGTAATCTATTATATCAGTCAAACCTTAGTGGATTATGAACTCAATTATTCACCTATCGAGAGAGCTTGTTTAGCCTTAGTTTTTGCTTCCCAAAAGTTGTAGCATTACATGCTAAACCAGCACACAAATCTAATAGCCAAAATTGATCCATTAAAATATCTCCTAGTAAAAGCAACTCACAGAGGCAAACTAGCTAAATGGGTCATGATCCTTAGTGAGTTTGACATTGAGTATTTGGATCGTAAAGCAATCAAGGGACAAGCCCTAGCAAATCAACTAGAAGAAGCACCCATGATAGATGTACATCCTATGGTATCTACCTTTCTAGATGAAAATCTCTATAATCTCTCTACCTCGATAATGTGGAAGTTATATTTTGATGGTTCCTACATACAACATGGATTAGGGGCTGACATCCTCTTTATCACACCTCAAAATGACTATATCCCAAAGTCATATCAGCTTGCATTTCCTTGCACCAACAACATAGCTGAGTATGAAGCACTCCTCATAGCAGTCCAATGGGACATCAAAGAACTACAGGTATATGGAGACTCACGACTAGTCATTCGACATGTCATGGATGAGTACCAAACAAAAGATGAAAAGCTGGTCCCTTACAAGCAACTAGTGGATGCCTACAAACCACATTTTTCTAGCATCACTTTTGAGCAAATTCCTAGAGAGCATAACAAAGATGCAGATTTTATGGCTTCTGTGGGGTCACTTATATACATGCCTACAAACACACATAAATATGAATTCTTGATCAAGCAATTATTGATACTAGTCATCAATGTTCCAAATACCGAAATCATCTATGAACTTGTTGGTCCCAATTCCCCATGGTATGAAGATATCTATGAATACATTAAACATGGTACCTTTCCCTTTGAGATATCTACAACCCAATGCAAAACCTTTATCTGTCGATCCTCCTGTTACACCATTCTGGGTGATACACTATATTGCCAGAGTCTTGATGGTATCCTCTTACAACAACTTAAAGTGGAAGAAGATGATGTTACCTTACGAGACATACACGAAGGTGTCTTTGGTGCACATTCTACTGGTCCTAATCTTGCTAAGAAGATACTCCACACAGGGTATTACTAGTTGACCATAGAACAAGATGCTATGCAGTTTGCTAAGAAGTGTCTACAATGCTAGTAGCATGGAGATTTGATTAATGCACCAACTCATTAACTACAACCTGTGACAACTCCGTGGCCTTTTTCACAATGGGTTCTCGACCTCATAGGACAAATCCATCCATCCTCATCCAATGGCCATAAATTTATCATTATCACCACTAAGTACTTCATGAAGTGGGGCAAAGCCATTCCCATGACTTATATCACTTGCAAGCAAATAGCCAAGTTTATCCTTAACTACCTCAATTTCTGGTACGGTATCCCCCAAGCCATTATCAATGATAATGGGAGACCATTCAAGAATCAAGATGTCTGTGCCTTGTGTACCCAATACAATATCCAACATCACTTTTCCACTCCCTACTATCCATAGAGTAATGGCCAAGTCGAGGCTTGTAACCAAACCATTCTAAAAATCCTCAAGAAGACGGTTAATGAAGCTGGTTGTGATTGGCACCTACAACTCAATCCCACCCTATGGGTCTATCGCACTAGTATCAGAACACCAATTGATGCAACACCTTATGCCTTGGTCTATGGATCTGAAGCCATTCTACCTATAGAGGTTGAGATCCCATCCCTCCATGTATCTATGCAGCACTTGATTGATGGAGAGGAGTATCGTACTTCTAGATTACCTGAGCTACAACTACTAGATGAGAGGCACCTTGCAGTGCTTAATCATCTTCATGTCTATCAAAACTACCTTCAGTGTAACTATAATAAGAAGATCAAGGAAAGATGGTTTCAAGTTGGAGATCTTGTCTTAAAGGAAAATTAGAGAAATCAAGCAGATCAAGAAAAGAAGGGCAAGTTCAAGCCTATTTGGTTAGGACCCTTTGTTATCACAACAACATATGGATTAGGAGCTTATACTTTAGCAACACTTGAAGGCATTCCTCTAGATGAACCACTCAACAGTGTTCATCTCAAGAAATTCTTTGTGTGATCCTCAAAGCATCCTTAGCAAAAAAGTCAAAAAAACAAAAAAACAAAAATAAAAACAAAAAACAAAAAACAAAAATCAAAAAATAAAATAAATAAATAAAAATTCATCCTCTAGTGAAAACCTGGTAAGCAAGCACCTTGGATAAGTACCATAGTAAAAACTTGGCAAACATTCACTATGTAGCATCAACATCCATCATCTATCGAGTCTTTTTTATCCCATGTCCATTTTCATAATAATCTCCATCCTTCCATCTATAATAAACCATTGACCTTTTTTGCATTTCCATTTCCCTATCTAGAATTGCTTGGAAATTTGTCAATGTCAGTGTCATCCTATGTCAGTTCATCTATCATCATTCATCAATGTCAAAGTTATCCTATGCCAATTATCTATGTCTTCCTATCATCCATCATTGTTTTATCCTATGTCAAGTTATGTCATTGTCGTTTTACCCTATGTCCATTATCTATGTCTTGTCGTCATCCTATGTCAATTATCTATGTCATCCTATCATCCATTGTCAATTCATCCTTATGTCCATGCAGTCATCCATAATAACACATCTAATAGAATTGGGGGCAGCTCTTTCCTTAATCTAGGTCTATGAATGTTTCCTTGTTCACAGTTAATCAACCATTAAACAAAAACAAAAACACGTCAACCATCAAACAAAAACAAAAAACACTTCAACCATCTAACCAAAACAAAAACACTTTAACCATCTAACCAAAGAAAAAACACTTCATCCATCTCATCGAAACCAAAACACTTCATCCTATCCTACATCACTCTAGCCAGAACTACATATCATCTCATCTCAATCTTAAGGTACCTTGATCCCATGGATATGGGTATGTAGGCAGTCTAGTATACGAAGGACGTATCCAATACTTAGGTACATAAGATATCATCATCTTCCCTCACTTCATCCAATCCTACATCATCAAACTACCCAAAACTACATATCATCTCATCTCAATCTTAAGGTACCTTGATCCCATGGATATGTGTATGTAGGTAGTCTAAAATACGAAGGAAGTTTTCAGTACTTAGGTACATAAGATGACATCATTTCACCTACCCAAGCTCAAACACCTTGACCCACCCATCACTCTACCTAGAACTACATATTATCAAATTCATCTTTCATCGTAATGTGCCTTGATCCAGTGGATACAGGGTATGTAGGTAGTCTGGAATACAAAGGATGTATCTGGAGTACTCAGACACATACGATTCATCATTCTTCATCCATCTCAATCCATTGAAATTCCATCTTTCTAGTCTTCCATTAATCACAATTCATCCTACCACCTTGACTTGACTAACTCAAGCAGCACACAAACTATGCATCCTTTCAAAGCAAAAGTCATTAACCAACCTAAAGCAAAGAAACCTACTTGCAGAGCCATATGCTATCCTACATATCGATTGCCAACATCTGCTACATCAACCAACTTAGCCTATCAACAGATCAACACCCTTTAACGGATATATCGTTCCTACAATAAGGCCGTTATCTATCATATCTACTCTATCTATCCAATCTATCTTGAGCAACCTCTTTGGCAAGAGAATATGTTGGCTATATGTTTACTTTGTAAGTCAATCAATTTGCTTTTTGGTTTATCTTTTTGTTCCTTTCCCATTACTATTCAAGACTACCTTGATTTATCTATATCTTGGTATGTTGCGATGCAGTATAGATTGGGGGCATAGTCATTGATTTTGTGTGCCATGTGTTAGTGCCTGAATTGACTGGCAGTTTTTGAGCAATTTCCATGCAGGCACTTTCCCTAAGTATCCAAAAAATGTTCTAAGTGTTGGACCTCCTCATGCATTTTTCAGCTACAGCATCATATTTTCTATTATTGAGGAGGTCATCATCATCATATTTCCTTTGATGGTGGTCAGCATCATCATGTTCTCCGTCGACCGGTTTCTCATCGTCATCATCATATTTCACTATCGGGTGATGTTTGGTTTTTATCCTGATCCTGCTGATGAGCTACAGCGCACCCTGATTTGCTTGCGGGGGTGATTTTTCAAGTATCCGGTGATCTTCCATTTATCACCTTGCCCAGACATGATGATGATGTTGCCCCGTTATTCTGAAGGGGTTATTCTTTGAGTTGTTCGACCTGACTTGCTTTTTCTTAAGGGTCGTCATCATCATCATCATATTTCCAGTTATCACCGTGTTGCTTGCGAGGGTCATCATATTTTCTGCCTTCATGATATTTCGCCGGGGTGATATCTTTATCATCGGGGGATCTTGGTTATGATCATCCTGATGATGTTGTTGAAGAGTTCTAAGTGTGACCCGATATTCACTGGGGTCATCATATTTTGAACGTCAGGATGATCTTAGTCAATATCATCCTGATGATGTTGTATCACTTCTTGTTCGTTGTTTTGTCATCCTGATGATGCTGACGTCATCCTTATATCAGGGTGATATCTATTTCTCTGCCTATCTGCATCATGATATTTCCGAAGGAGGGGGTGATATTTTCATTTTTGAATATCATCCGGATGTATGTTTGTTCCAGCGTCATGATGATGCTGATATCAAGGAGATATCCGCCTGCCGGCTTCGTGTATTATCTAGTGGGGGTGATCTTTTCAAGCATCATCATATTCAGTTATCGCCCCAATCTTATAGTAGAGCTACAGTGCAACCTGATATTTGTGCATCAGGATGATATTTCCAAATATCCGGTTGTCTTCCGAATATCATCCTGATGTGGATATGATGATGACGTCATCAAGGTCCGGGGGGGTCATATTTCTAATATAGATCATCTTGTGGAGATCTCCCGATATTTGCAAACATGATGATGACGTCATCCGGATATGAGGGGGTGCGCAGTAGGCAGATATGATGATGACGTCAGCAGGATATGATGATGATGTCATCAGGATGTTCATCGGCCAGATTTTTGGTATAGGCTCAGCAGGAGGATGTTTCTCCGATGGATCAGGTTGTGCCGATGAAGGCGATTATCATGCAGTTATATCACGATATGATGCTGACGTCAGGGTGATTTTTCAAGCAACAGGATATCATGCTGCTGGAGGATGATGATGATGAAGTCTTATACTAGTATCATCAGGAGCAAAAGCACCGACATCATATATGCTCATGACCTAGTATATAAAGTGTTAAGGAGGTTGCTGCGGGGTGCATGTGGGATAATTGGTATCCTGCATTTCGAAATATCATGATGATGAATCTCAACGGGAAATGGTTGCGATCGACTGTTTGACGTTTTCCCGAGGCCGCGGGTTGGTGCGCAATTAATGGCGAAGGTTGCAGAGGTATGGGCGGATCTGGTACCCGATTGAAGGTGTACATTAGCGGACAGTGGCGCAGGGCTCGAGATATCTTCCTGTCTCCTCCCCTACCTGCTGCATTCATGTTTGGGCGCCAGTCTGGTGATGTGTTTGAGCGCCATTTTTATGATACTGTGTATCTGGCAGGATTTTTGGTCAACCTGGTAGTTAATGCTGAATACACCCTCCTGCTATATAATGCAGACGGTGTTATTCATTCAAGGTTGTTGAAAGTTGAGGATTTTTGGCTCTGTAATCCAAAACCAGCTGATCTGGTTGCTCTGTACAGTCTAACTTGTGAGTTTATGTATCTCCTGTTGTACGATTTGGCATGAATCCACTGATTTCATGGTTGATCTTATATGAGTAATGCTATCTTAGCATGTGTTGTGTTAATTCTGTCTCCAGTATTGCATGTATTCTTCTTCTGGATCTGGATATTTGGGTAATGTTTAGATTCTAGAGCATAGAATTCCTATGTTGAATGTCTGATCTTTTAACTTCTGCTCAAGGGGTAGATTAAACTATTTTCAGGTTGAACATTGGGAAGGGTATACTGCAGTAGGGATGCCATAAGTAGAGATAACTTAACACTCTTCATTGGGAGATATCTGTAAGGCAGATATCATGTGTATCCCCCTGAAATCCAGTTTTAGCTATTCATGCTGATCATTCACAGGTGTATGTCTACCGACTCCAAGCCCTGGATAGGCACCAATCATGCTGTGTTCTTGTGTTATACACCAGGCTCAGCTTTGCATCCAAAATTCAAACTAAAACATTTCATACTTCCACCTGTTAGTTGTAGGAGTAGGATTAGGGACCCCCTGCATGCTCTCATACCCAACCAGACATCATGTCCAAGAATGTTGCCAGCCTTGTGATCTATCATGCAGATCTTGGTCCATACATGAGAGTATTCTGCCTGTTGTTGTCAAGTTAGATCCTTCTATCTTTGAGCCAGTCAAGGTTACATCTTGAGCTATAGGGATACCCCCCTTGGTGCGGCAGAACCAGAAGTGAAGGGGAGGCAGCTCACGCAACCTCCTGTATTTAGTTGGCTGAATCTGCCTGTGCATTAGAAGTGGCAAACCCTAATGCTGATTCAGAAGAAAATACCAACACCATGTTTGAGGAATGATATTTTTATCTTACTTAGCATCATATCTATCTTGTGTGTGTGTTACAACCTAGCATCTTACATATTAATATTCTTCTTGCATTCATATATTGAAGTTTATTTTATGTTCAAGACTATGGCTCATTCACATATCTACTAAGATTATATTTATGTCCAAGTGACCTAAGTTCAAACCACTTACTTGCAGAGTCAACGTCCACGCATTAGGATATCACAACACCTTGGTCTTTTATACCTTGGTGGCAAACTATCCATGTGCTATATCAAAAATAAGGATTGCTCTTTATAAACATTTGTGTAACCGTTGCAACAAGTTATTCATTTACCCATCTTCAAACAAAGATCAGTCAATAATCTTTCTATCATGTTCTATTCTCTTTCCACTTTCTTCTATCTATCATCCAAGTCTTCTGCATACCTGCATTACCATATGTCAGCCTCCATCTATCCAGCCTCATCTTTCTCAACCAATTTCTTCTAGTCAAGCGTCAACCCAGTTCTTCTTTCGCTTCCCTGTCTTTCCTCTCAAGGGAGCATCCTACATGAGCTACACTAGGGCATATAGCTACACTGGGGCATCAAAATTGTATCATATCTTCAACAATTGTTTTTTTGAAGCAATGCTATAAACTACATTACATCAAAGAGGGGCAAAATGTAGACACCTAAAAATGACCATTTTATCGCATCACTTGCATTTTTATCAAATCTATCAAATCACCTGTATTTAACGTTAATTAAATAATCTAATTATTTAATTAATTTCATCAAAATCATCAATTTCCTCTAAATCCCATATTTTCAACATTAATTAAATAAATCCTCTTTATTTAATTAATTTCAACAAATTTCCTCTTTATCCATCCAAATTAAATAATTTTAATTATTTAATTAAATCATTATCTTCTTTTGAAACTCAAATCCACATCAATTGAATAAATTAATAAATAATTAATTTATCATTTAAATCCTCTTATCTATAATTAAATAATTTCTAAATTATTTAATTAAATCAATTATTCTTCCAAATTTCAACAAATCATTCAAATTTATTTAAATTGAATATCTCTTCTAAAAATAAAATAAAATAAAATATTTTATTTATCCTTCATCATGCAAAATAAATTAAATCAATTTATTTGTTTAATTTATTTAAATATTCAAATATATTTTATTCTTCTATCATGCACAAACAATTAAATAAATTTATTTATTTAATTTGCTTTGTTTATCTTCTAAATTCTTCTAAAAATAAATCTTATTCATCATGCACACAAAATTAAATAATTTATTATTTAATTTTACTCAAATCATGCAAAAAGCAAATCTAAAGTTGAGTTAATTGATTTAATCATTATTGTTTTTATCACCAACTCATAAATTAGAAAAAAAACATTTCTATTTTTATGAAATCTAATCATATCTTTTTCATGTCTTTTATCTCAAATCAATTAGTTAACTCAATAAAAATATCTTTTTGTGTGACACATGTTAGGTGCACATTCATCATGAATTCTAGATTTATCTCATCCATTGATTCTATTGAATTATTTGGACCATTGATCGATCTTTATTGAAACGTATATATACCCCCTTCATCTCATTACAAATGCTCTCCAATCTTTTATGCATCTGAGCTATAGACATTCTTATTGCGCTTTGAGCATACTACATATTGTTGAGCACATCACATTGAATATTTGAGCACACTATCCAAATCCTCTTGTTACAACACCATGCATACGCAACGTTATTGAACAATCCACATCTAACAAAGAGAACTATACAATCTAGGTGAAGGCTTTCTTGTTTTAATGTGATTTATCCATTGATATTGGTATTTGCCTAGATTGGTCTCTTTATGCTATAGGATTGAGTTGTTATTATCATTACTTTTGATCTTATTATTCAATCTCAATTTTATCCTATACACACATGCAACCAAAGGAGAAATATCCACATTTTTTGCATCCTTAGTGATATCCAAGGTACTTGAACATTCAATCAAAGGAGGAAGATCAAGGCTCTTCACTTCCTTAGTGATATCTAAGGTACTTGAACATTCACCTAAAGGAGGTGTTGCAAATATGTGCCTAATCAGTGTTGTCATTGATGTCAACATATCCTTGTTGCCATTGGTGTCAACTGTATTTTATTTTGTTGCCTGTTTAGAAGACTGGAATGTTGAGTATATTGAGAAAATTAATGAAGATCAATGTATGCGGACTATATGGCTATGTAGAGGATTGTCTGAAGTAACTCCAGTTAATATTTGAGAGGTCTGCATGAAGATTTGAAGAAACTATGGCCATATGAGTAGAACCGGGTTTTGCTGTGTTTAGAAGAGACAGAGTGACAATAAATTTGTTTGGATTGCTCCGTATTGAAATATTATGATTTACGGATCTAGAGGCATGTTTGGGAAGTCAGTGTGTATCATCAAGTCAAGTGGTTCATGGTTTGGAGGTCTGCAAGCAATCTTTCTAGTGTGAAAGTCATGACAGACATTGTTCTTGAGGTTCCAGATGAAGATGCAAGTGATTCTAATGATTTGGAGGAGTGCAGATGTTTTTGTTGAATTCAATGTGCTTGTGGAGGTCTTTGGATCGTGTGACTACTATGTTGTAGGTCTGCATTGAAGATTGAGCTCGTTGGTGAAGATTTCTTTCTTGGTGTTGTTGTTCTTCCCAGTCTTGGCCGATCGGATGATTCAAGCATGTTGCAGATGACCTAAGAGCAATTCTCTAGAGTGTGGTGTGTTGTTGGAAGAAGATTCAAGTCTCATCTATGTTTGGCTAATAGTATAGTGATCCACATTAAGTCAAGCCGACCTTGATGTTCATTCCAAGGTTGATGAAGCGTATAAATAATTGTTGATGAGTTATGGAAAGTTGTCCTTGTGTGAAAATGATGAAATCCTAAGAAAGGTATAGAGGTAGAGCAGAGAAGAGGAGGAGCAGAAGAACAAGAGCAGTAAAGGATGAAGATATAGTGAAGAAGTGTTTGAGGGACAGAGCAGAAGTTCGTGAGCCTTCAATGGGACTGAAACAGGCATGAAGAAGATGCTATTTCTCAGTTCATTATCTCTATGTTAAACATAAATTCTTGCAGGTAGTGAGCCTCTTTTGAGCAGTGAGCTCTGGGTAGTGCACCCGAAGGCATGTGCATTCTCTTTTCTTCTAAGTACTTTTAACAAGATATGATTCTTGTGGGTTAACCCCCATCGTGGTTTTCCCTTAACCGGGTTTCCACGTAAAAAAATTTGGTGTTATGTGTGTTCATTTTTGTTTATGCTCATGTGTTGATGATTCATGCTTTAATGTTTACATCATATTTTAAGTGGTAAAGAAGAATCAACTGCTGCAAGTGTTAAAGTTTTGGGACAACTAATTCATCCCCCCTCTCAGTTGTCTAACCTATTTCCAACAATTGGTATTAGAGCCAGTACCTCTATAAGAAGCCTGATCGCTTGAGGAGATCCAAGATGTCGACTTACAAGAAGGAAAGTCTGAGGTTTGATGGAACAAATTAATCACTTTGGAAGGTATGCATGCAGTGTCATTTGGAATATATGGGTGATGCCTTTTGGTTGATAACTAAGAATGAGTATAAGATTCTGAAGAATGGTCCTACAACACTTGACAAACTCAAGGAAGATGAATACAACATTCGATCTAAAGAAGCATTGTTGAGTGCCCTAAATGATACATAAATGACAAATGTCTTGGAATTCAAAACTACTCATGAAATCTGGAAAAAGTTGGAAACTCTATATGAAGGTGATAAACATGTCAAATGTGCCAAGCTAGAGATCCTGAAGGGTAAATACGAAAGGTTGATGATGAGTGAAGATGAAAACATTACTTCCTACATTCAGAAGGTAAATGAACTTGTGACCAGTATCAGGAGTGCTAGTGGAGTATTGGATGAATCATAGATTGTTGCCAAAGTGCTCAGATCATTACCTCCGGCATACAAGCATAAAGTTGCTGCCATTGAAGAGATCAGGACTATGACAACTGTTACAAGGGATCAATTGGTTGGTAAGCTTTCAACATTTGAAATGAGCAAGTTTGGTGATTCTCTTCCTAAGTTTGAATCTACATTTAAAGCCAGTATTTATGGAAAGCAAAGATATGATCCAGGTGAAAGCTCTTCAAGAAGATCAAATAGATTTGACAAGACAAGGAAGGATCTTGAAGATGATGAAACTAAGTTTGATGAAATTGAAGCCATTTTTGCCAAAAGATTGCTAAGAGGATCCAGTAAGTATGAAGGAACGTTACCATTTAAATGTTTTGCTTGTAATAAGATTGGTCATTTTAACTCAAGGTGTCCAAAGAGAGGTTCAAAGACAAACCCTAATAGACCTAGAGTTCAGAAGAAATGCTACTATGTCCAAGAAGCCAGTGACGAAGGAGTCACAAATAATGAATCTAATCATGGAGGTTCCATAGAAAGTGATTGGGTGTTCAATGCTATCAAAGAAGAAGATCCGGTGCCTATTGAATCTACTAGCTGTCTAAATGTGGAAAGTGCCTTAGCTGCTTAGGTTATAGAAAAAGATGAATGGGTAATTGACAGTGGATGTTCTCATCATATGACTGGTGATAAAAGTAAGTTTGTAATCTTTGAAAAATATGAAGGTGGAATTGTGAAATTTGGAGACAACTCAGTTGGTAGAATCCATGGCAGAGGATCCATCTCTTTTGATGGTAAGAATAACACTAATGATGTTCTGTATGTAGAAGGATTGAAGCACAATCTTCTCAGTGTTGGACAATTGGTTGACAAGGGTTATGATCTCTAATTCAAGGATGGAAAATGTAGAATCTTGGAAAGCTCTGAAACTAAAATTACATCTGGTACTCAGACTAGAGGTAACATCTTTCATTTAAGTAGTTCTGGTAAAAGTTGCTTGATTGCTCAGGTTGATCAGAGTTGGCTCTGGCATAGGAGAATGTGTTAAGTGAATTTTGATAACATTGTCAAGATAAGTTCCACTTAGGCTATAAGAGATCTCCCAAGACTTGTGAAACCTGCTGATAGCATGTGCAGAGAATATTAATTAGGTAAACAGAACAAAACTTCATTCAAGAGTAAAGAACAGTCTTCAAGTGGATTGTTGGAACTTGTGCATAATGATCTTTGTGGTCCTACTAGAATTAGGACTATGCAAGGAGACACATATTTTATGTTGTTGATTGATGATTACTCCTGAATGGTGTGGGTAACCTTCCTGAAAGAAAAGTCAGAAGCTCTTGATAAATTCAAAGTATTCAAAGTCATGGTGGAGAATAAGATTGGTGTGAAGATAAAGTGTCTAAGATCTGACAGAGGTGGAGAGTTTACCTCTGGTGAGTTTGATTCATTCTGTGAAAAGTAAAGAATAAAAAGACAGTTATCTCCTCCTAGGACTCCTCAACATAATGGAGTTGTGGAAAGAAAGAATTGGACCATTCAAGAAGCTGCTAGGACCATGCTGATGGAAGCAAATGTTCCTCAAGTCTATTGGAGAGAAGCTGTGAGTATTGCTATCTACACTCTTAACTGGGTGTAGATCAAAGGCAATTCTGGTAAGACCCCTTATGAACTATGGTTTGGTCATCCTCCTACTGTGAAATATTTTAGAGTTTTTGGTAGTAAATGCTATATCAAAAGAGATGAGGATCTAGGCAAGTTTGATGCAAGAAGTGATGAAGGAATATTTATGGGTTACTCTACTCAAAGCAAGGCATACCAGTGCTTTAACAAGAGATTGAAAAAGATTGTTGAAAGTGTGAATGTTAGAGTTGATGAGAGCAAAGGACATTCCAAGTCTTGTGGATATGATTCAAATGATCAAGATGAAAGTTAGATTCAAGGAAGGCAAGTTCAAACTCAGACTCAGATCCAGTTTAATCTGGAATATCCAGTAACTCAAGAAGTTAGTGTAGATGTTGAGGAACAAGCTCAAGAATCAGAAGTTTAAATAAATCCCAAAACTCTAAGGTATGTAAGGTTGAATCATTTTGAAGATCAGATTATAGGAGATAGAAACAAAGGTATTCAAACTAGAAGAAGAATTACTGAAGATCAAGAGGAGATTTGTCTGATCTCAAAGATTGAACCAAAATCAGTAAGTGAAGCTTGCAATGATGATTATTGGGTAAAAGCAATGGAAGAAGAATTAATGCAAATTGAAAAGAATCACACTTGAGATCTTGTTCCTAGACCTGAAGACAAAAATGTGATTGGAACTAAATGGGTCTTCCAGAATAAACTAAATGAAGATGGTGAAGTTGTAAGAAATAAAGCAAGGTTGGTATGCAAAGGGTATTCTCAAGTGGAAGGAATTGATTTTGAAGAAACGTTTGCTCCGGTGGAAAGAATAGAAGTAGCCAGATTATTTCTTGCATTTGTTGCTTATAAAGATTTCAAGGTCTATCAGATGGATGTCAAGTCAGCATTTTTGAATGGAGAATTGGAAGAAGTCTACATTGAGCAACCAAAAGGATTTTAGTTGTTTGATCAGAGAGATATGGTCTACAGACTGAGGAAAGCATTGTATGGACTCAAACAAGCCCAAGAACCTAGTATGCAAGATTAGATAAGTATCTGCTAAATCTAGGATATAGCAAAGGCACTGCTGATAGTAATCTTTACTTCAAGATTGATCATGAGCACATTCTGATTGTTGAGGTATTTATTGATGATATCATTTTTGGTGGAAATAAGAGTATGTGCAAAACATTTGCTGATCAGATGGAGAGTGAATTTGAGATTCCCATGTTTGGTGAAATGAATTTCTTCTTAGGTTTGCAAATCATTCAGTCAGACAAAGGTATCTTCATATCTCAATCTAAGTATGTGAGAGAATTGTTGAAAAAAATTGGAATGGAAGATTCAAAGCCAGTGGGTACACCCATGGTAACCAAATGTAAGTTGAGTAAAGATGATGACCCCCCTAAGGCAAATTAGAAAAGGTATAGATCAATGATTGGAGGACTACTCTATCTGACTCAGACCAGACCTGATATCATGAATGAAGTTGGCCTTGTTGCTAGATTTTAAGTTTATCCTAGAGAATCCCATGTTGTAGTAGTCAAAAGAATTTTTAGATATCTCAAAGGGACACTTGATTATGGCTTATGGTATCTAAAGATAATAAATTCACTCTTCATGCATACACAGATGCTGATTGGGCAGGAGATGTGGATGACAGTAAAAGTACTAGTGGTGGTGCATTCTTTTTGGGAAGGAGATTGGTTTCTTGGATGACCAAAAAGCAAGAGGCAATATCTCTGTCTACTACAGAGGCATAGTATATAGCAGCAGCAAACAATTATACTCAAGTTCTGTGGATGCAGCAAATGTTGAAAGACATCATAATTGTGTTTGAGGAGCTTGTTACAATCTTCTGTGATAATTCAAGTGCAATAACCATATCAAAGAATCTGGTGTTACATTCAAAGACAAATCATATATCAATCAAGTTTCACTTCTTGAGAGAGAAGGTTAATGAGAATGAAGTCAAGTTGGAATTTATTTCTTCAAAGGATCAGATTGCAGATATTTTCACTAAGCTTCTACCCAAGGATACTTCTGAGTATCTCAGAGAGAAGTTAGGGGTTATTACCCCTCCTGATTAGAACTAAGATGCACTAGGGTACATTAGTTCAGTGGAATTCACAATCATATCTTGTGATCCAGATTGATGTTAAGGAGATACTACTCAGGGGGGGTAGTCAGTATGAAAATTTTAGAGATTAGTTTGAAACAAAAAGGGGGAGAAAAGATTGCAAATATGTGCCCTTTGCCATTGATGTCAAAGGGGGAGAGAAGTCATGTGAAAAACTAGTTGTTGATGAAAGGGAGAACAGTGAAGAAAGTAGTTGCAGAAGTGATAAGAGAAAGGGGGAGAAGTTCTTGTCTTAATGGTTGAATCAGTTTTTCACATCATATGTTGCCATCAATGACAAAGGGGGAGATTGTTGCAAATATGTGCCTAATCGGTGTTGTCATTGATGTCAACATATCCCTGTTGCCATTGGTGTAAACTGTATCCTATTTTGTTGCATGTTTAGAAGACTGAAATGTTGAGGATATTGAGAAAATTAATGAAGATCAATTTATATGGACCATATGGCTATGTAGAGGATTGTCTAAAGTAACTCCAGTTAAGATTTGAGAGGTTCGCATGAAGATTTGAAGAATCTATGGCCATCTGAGTAGAACCAGGATTTGCTTTGTTCAAAAGAGACAGAGTGACAATAAATTGGTTCAGATTGCTCTGCATTGAAATATTATGATCTGTGGATCTAGAGGCATGTTTGGGAAGTAAGTGTGTATCATCAACTCAAGTGGTTCATGGTTTGGAGTTCCACAAGCAATCTTTCTAGTGTGACAGTCATGGTAGACAGTGTTCTTGAGGTTCCTGATGAAGATGCAAGTGATTCTAATGATTTAGAGGAGTGCAGATATTTTTTTTGAATTTAACGTGCTTGTGGAGGTCTCTAGATCCTATGACTACTATGTTGGAGGTCCACATTGAAGATTGAGCTCATTGGTGAAGATTTCTTTCTTGGTGTTGCTATTCTTACTAGTCTTGGCCGACCAGATGATTCAAGCATGTTGTGGATGATCTAAGACAATTCTCTAGAGTGTGGCATGTTGTTGGAAGAAGATTCAAGTTTCAGCTATGTTTGGCTGACAGTATAGTGATCCGTGTTAAGTCAAGCCGACCTTGATGTTCATTCCAAGGTTGATGAAGCGTATAAATAATTGTTGATGAGTTGTGGAAAGTTGTCCTTATGTGAAAAATGATAAAATCCTAAGAAAGGTACAGAGGCAAAGCAAAGAAGAGAAAGAGAAGAAGAACAAGAGTAGTAAAGGATGAAGATATAGCGAAGAAGTGTTTGAGGGACAGAGCAGAAGTTTGTGAGCCTTCAATGGGATTGAAACAGGCATGAAGAAGTGTTGGCAAAAGACACTGTGTGGCTTCATAATTGTTGTCATTGATGGCAACAAAGCTTATCCCACACATCCACAGCACATAGTATGTCTATACCGGAACTCAGATTGAAGAGTGTTTTGGTCCGGTGAACAAGAACAGAGCATGCAGCAAGGTCTGACAATCAAGTCCGGATCTCTCAGAGGATGTATCTCAGCAAAGTGTAGACTTGGGGAAGTTAAGAGGAGTACCATGACTGCTACATTCTAGAGATTGAGCCTCTGGTAATGAAAGAGTGAAAAAGAGATGAGCAACTAAGTGTTGGGTTCCTGACAGGCAGAACAGACTGAGAAAGAACTGACCGGCAAAGCATCAAACTTTAATCCAGATGAAGAATTGATGGTGGTCAAGCTAATTGAGAGATCATACATGGTTGGCCACCTTGTTTGATGAATTCTAACTCTCTATCTTGGATACGCATCACATATTGAGCATGGATCCAGCTGACAAATCAGTGTTTAGTAAATATCTTGAGTATTCTAGTTGCTAACTAGAAAGATGTTGAAATCCTTGATGCGGATATATATACCAGATTGATTTCGGTATGAAGTGTGTGTGGTGTGAGATAGTGTGCAAAGAAAGGTAGAAAGCAAAGTGGAAGCAGGAATACAAGTCTGATATGTGATAGAACTATAGCACTAAAGCAGAACAAGAATGAAGTGCAGTAGATCAGTATATTGAGCCTAACCAGAACTGAACCTTAGCATATGTGGATGCCTCTCATCAATTCAAACACTTAGTTACCTTCCATAAACATTACAGATAGTGAGTCTCTTGTAGGCAGTGTGCCTCTTGTGAGCAGTGTGCTCGGGCAGTGAGCCCTAATTGGCAAGTGCCATTTTTGTCCTTATTCTTTTAACTGAGAATACAATCTTGGGTTAGTCACCCCGTGGTTTTTCCCTTAATAGGGTTTTCCACATCAAAATCATTGTGTTATGTGTGTTGATTTTATTTCTACTCTCATGGTTATGTATGCTTAAATATTTTGATGCTGCACTAATTGTTAAAGAAGAACATAAAGTTAAAATATTTAAGATAACTGATTCACCCCCCCTCTCAGTTATCTACCTTGTTTCCAACAAGAAGATGCTATTTCTCAGTTCATTATCTCTATGTTAAACATAAATTCCTGTAGGCAGTGAGCCTCTTTTGAGCAGTGAGCTTTGGGTAGTGCACCCAAAGGCATGTGCCTTCTCTTTTCTTCTAATTACTTTTAACAGGGTATGATTCTTGTGGGTTAACCCCCATCGTGGTTTTCCCTTAACCGAGTTTCCACATAAAATTTTTTGGTGTTATGTGTGTTCATTTTTGTTTTTGCTCATGTGTTGATGATTCATGCTTTAATGTTTACATCATTAATCTATTTTAAGTGGTAAACAAGAATCAACTACTGCAAGTGTTAAAGTTTTGGGACAACTGATTCACCCCCCCTCTCAGTTGTCCGGCCTATTTCCAACAGGAGGAAGATCAAGGGTCTTCACTTCCTTAGTGATATCCAAGGTACTTGTACATTCAACCAAAGGAGGAAGATTAATAAGATGAGCCATTGAATTATCATGTGCTATGGTAGAAGTAGAAATAACATGTTCAACCTTATCTATAGAAGAGATACTAAGGAGTATGTCAATGATCTCATCCTCTTGCACCAAAATATCTTCATTTTTGGGAGAGGGATCCAAAGCATAGGTGAATTAGGAAAAGCTAAGTCACCATCACATGCTTTAGAGAGTATATCCATGGAATTATCATGATTTGTAGTAGGAGAAGAAGAACTATCACCATCAATACCATGCTTGGATGCTATGTTATATAAAATATCTTCATTTTGGGAGAGGGATCCAAAGCATAGGTGAAGTAGGAAAAGCTAGGTCACCATCACATGCTTTAGAGAGTATATACATGGAATTATCATGATTTTTAGTAGGAGAAGAAGAACTATCACCATCAATACCATGCATGGATGCTATGTTGTCTAAAATGTGAGGATGCATATTAATGAACTTAGAAAAAAATTTAAAATCTATGATATATGCATGGAAAGATCCCAAAGATGAACAACAAGAACTGTCCATAATTCAATGCCTTGTCTATTATGTAAAAATATGAAATAGAATAGAAATTCACAATTTATTAACCAAGTACAACCAATATGAAAATAATATTGCAATCTATGACCAACAAGTACAAGAGAAACAGGGTCTTCCAAAACTGTGATATTCTTGGTAACCACAACAACTAAGTCTTGAAAATGTAAGATGTGTAGTATGTGAAAAATAAATTCCTAAATTATTTATCCACTTAAATGTGACAAACATTTAGATAACTTTTCTTTGACGAAGATGCACTAAATGCAAGACTAGCTAGGGTTTGTTATCAAAACCCTAGATTTTAAATGCTTACTTCCTAAACCACAATTTTTTGATGCAAGGAATCTTTTTGAACACAAATGATATTTATGACATGCTACAACAATGCAATATCATATTTGAAATGTAAATGATAGCATTAAAATTTGAAACAAGATCTTAACTACAAACCCTAGGTTTTGAATTTGACTAGGTTTTCCAAAAATGCAACGTTTTTGACAAAACCCTAGCAAATAAGAGTTTTAATGCAAGTTGTAACACCAAGAAATGATTAAATACTATAACATAAATCATATATTATTCAAAAATCTGAAATTTATATCATTCTATGATGATCTACAACATACGTAATGCAAACAATACACAAATATGCCTTTTTCTAAGCCTAAAATGCTTTGATTTTTCACCCTTTTCAATGCAAATATGCAAGAATGTCCTCGAACAGAAAATAAATCCCTTTAATCAATCCAATAATGCAACAAGATCTGAAACAACACACTAATCTACAAACCCTAGGTTGAATAATAGCTAGATTTCCTATAAATGTAAGGTTTTTTCAAACCCTAACAATGAAATAGTGAAAAATTAAGCTATGTAACTGTGGAAAATGATTAATGAATGTAATATAATCAGATATAGGGTAGAAAATAGCTCATATATGATGCAATAAGGATGCCAAAGTGCAATAAATGATGGGTTCACTAAAATGTAGCGTAGAAAAGTGAGACTAGCTCAATAGATCAAACTAGGTCAAACCTTCTTCTACAAAACATTGGGGCACAAAGCAAGCTTGGATTCTACCCAAGAAGGAGAGCCAAAGTACAAGGGTTTCACCCTTTTTTATATAGAGAATAAATTAAACAAATCCAATCAATCAAACTAGAGCTAAGACATGAAACCCTAGTTGACGAAGATCAGAACATAACAAGCAATCAAAAATAGATATGGACAATCTGAAAGAACCATAGAGACTAGGGATCATAGGAGAACCTGTATCTAGGGGCCAAAAGTACCTAGGACAAGGGCACTTAGTCACCCTAGACCCTAATTAAGGTTTACATAAACTGATGTCTTCACCAGGTCTGTACCTACAAGTTCAATCTTCTTCACAGAAATCAACTCCTGAAACCTATTCTTTTGACCTATACACACACAAGAAGGAAAATGGCTAGTTTCTATTTAGGATCTTCCCTCATTCAACCTCTATGAATGGTGTTTCCACCTCCACAATAGCAAATATTATAGATAAAGAGTGTGTGCCCTAGGAGGGTAGAGGCGAATCTGAAGTAGAATGGAATGATAGAACAAAGCATGTAGGAAAGAAGTCAACATGAGCATGGAAACCCTAGCATGCTTGATGTGGCATCACAACTTGACTCAAAGAAGTTGGTGTAGCCCAAAGAAGTAGAAGGATCTTCAGAAGACCTGCAATATGTTAGTGCCACAACAATAATCTATAATAGAGAGCTTTAGAGAAGAGTAGAGAGCATGAGAGAGAATAAGAATCTTTCAAGAAGTTAGATATAGCTTAAGTGTGTTCAAATGAATAGAATAACTTACTTTTATATGAATTCCCATTGATTTCTAGAGAATTAAACCACATGAGGCTGACATTGGGAACCTTTTAAGAGGTCCCAAGTTGGGAAGCCACAATTTAGGTCAAGGTTAAAAAGGGGACAAGGGTGCTTGGGCACCCTTGTCCCTTATCCCCAAACTCCTGGGATAAGGCACTTAAAGTGTCATTAACCCCGCCTTATAATTACTTTTCCAATTTTTGTGCATTGGGATCAAGAATTACACACTTAATGCTAAAAAAATATGCTAAAATAGGTCCTATTTAACAAGTGTAAACATTTTAGGTCCACCTAGGTGCTAAATTAATTGTAAAATGCTAGTTTGCACAATTTACGACACAATAAGAGATAGTACTATACTTTGTGAAGGATCTATGTTAAAGGTTTCATGGTTGTACCTACACATTTGACCTAGAAATAAATTCAAGACCTAAAATACCACATTTCATATTGTTTTCTAAATGTGGATGGCTCATGGGTGACCTAAAGATTTTTATCCTCTAATTTGGTGAAATTCTAAGCCAATTTGAGGTAGTTTTGGGAATTGGGCAGCCTTGACTTAGGTTGGGCAACGTATTGGATGACCCTACCCTCTTGGATGACCTTGACAAAGGGTGGATGGCTAGGTGGAAGGCCCTACCTAGTGGTTATGATAAAGTGGTAATACTTAGATGATTGTACTAATGATTCTTGGATTTGTTGCTATTTGGACTTGGTTTATTGGTTAAAGAGGAAAGTGATAGAGAATTTCATAAAATATACATTCCCCCTTATGTTGATTGGTGAAAGAGATTAGAAAAAAATATTTAATCGACATAAGGTGAAATATGGTATATGTTTAATATTTTGATTATTTTTTGCATTTGTGCTTTGAATTTTCATTGGATGTTGTTGCCAAATATTCATAATATTTTTTGAATGTGTGTGTCTTAGTCAATATTGAAAGGGAGCACATGGAAAACTAGGTCTCATGCTCCCAAGTGAGAACATGACAAAGTAGTGAGAAAGGGGAACATCATGGGTCATGCCCCAGGAGTGGTTGAGAGATGATAATCAGATGATAAATGACCACTAGGAAACTACCAACAAGGATTGAATTAATTTTGTGATGAGGCTCAAGGTTGTGTTTTTATAGAATGGATCAAAGGATATGGCAATGGTTAGATACGAGAAGATAGATGGATGATGAGAGACTTCTAGGAATCTATGATTAGGTCAAATAAATCACATGGGGGATTTTGTGGTCATGACTCCAAGGGGTGCTCCATGGATGAAACACTAAGTGATCGAAGGATGTTGCAATGATGACACTAGAAAAATGGAACGATGGTCAATGCAGGTTTAGCAAAGGTGACATGACTAAAGGTTAAAAAGACCAATGATGAAAGATAATGTTGCATTGTAAAATGTGTACACTAGCATTTAATCAGGACCTATTTTAATACCTTTTTAAACATCAAACAGTTAATTTTTGATCCTGATGATAAAACCTGACAAAATAACAATGAGACCAACCTAAGAACACCTAAAGAGACTTATGCTAGAGTTTTTAGGGCTAAAGGACATGGGCGCCCAAGCGCCTTGGTCTCTCATTTAGCCTTAACCTAATTTAAAGGTATGTCAACTTAAGACATCTTAAGTGGTTCCTCATGTCGGCTCCATTTGGTTTTATTCATAGTTTATGAGTGATGATGCATATAAAAGCAAGTTAGTTTATTCATTTGAACATCTCCAAGCTATCTCTAAATTCTTGAAGGATTCTATCTCTCTTCTTCTCTCTCATGCTTCTCTAAAGCTCTCTATGGTAGATTATTTCTACAGCACTAACTTATTGCAAGTCTTGTGAAGATCTTTCTACTTCTTTGGGCTACACCAACTTCTTGAGTCAAGTTGTGATGCCACATCAAGCATGATAGGGTTTCCATGCTCATGGTGACTTCTTTCCTTCATGCTTTGTTCTAGCATTCCATTATACTTCAGATTTGCCTCTGCCCTCCTAGGGCACACTCGCTTTATCTATCATCATTGCTATTATCAAGGTGGAAACACCATTCACAGAGCTTGAATTAGGCAAGCTCCTAAATAGCACCCAACCATTTTCCTTCTTGTGTGTGTGCAGGTAGCATCCGAAGGAATTTGCATAAATCAAGTTGTAGGGAGTAGGAACACAAAAGGGTGAAAACACAGGAGGTTTGACATTTTGAAAAACCCTAATTAGGATCTAGGACACCCAAGTGCCCTGGTCCTTTGGCCTCCTAACTCTAGATCTAGGTTCTCCTCTATCCACTAGTCTCTGTTGTGCTTTTAGATTGTCCGTATATGTTTCTAATAGTTTGTTATGCTCTGATCGTGCTCAATTAGAGTTACATGTTTTTCCCTAGTTTGATTGGTTGGATTTCATTGATTCTCCTTTATACAACAAAGGGACAAATCCCTTGTATTCTATCTCTCCTTAAAGAGTAGAATCCAAGCTTGACTTGTGTCCTAATTTTGGATAGAAGAGGGTTTGACCTAGTTTGATCTCTTAGGCTAGTCTCTCTTTTCTATTGAATAGATAAATGATAGGCATGACGAGGTCCAAGATAGGTGCAATAGAATAATAAGAAATATGCTCACAAAGGATGTCTAATTTTATGGAAGAGCTCAAGAGAGAATTGAAAGAAAAACAAGAAAGGAAAACACAAAAAAATGGATGGACGACAACACACAATCTAAGTTGGATTCAATCCTAATAGTAGCATGTATAATAATGACTAAATAGTGGATCATCATTTTCTAACTTCAATAGTGGGATGTGGATAAAGCACAAAATAAATAATAATGAAACACAAAGGATGACAAGTAGTTGAAAGGTGAGAAAGAATGGATGGAAAACAAAAGGGAAAATGGTGACAGTAATGGATGAGGGAAAAAGGCAAGGGAAATGGAAATCAACACAAAATGTTCAAAAAAACTCGAGAAAAAGGTTCTCTCAAGGCATTCAAGTTCAAGGATTGGATCAATGTATTTAAAAGTGATTTCAAATTCAAGGGATTTTCTTGGTCCAATTTTTTTTTGAGTGCTTATCTTTTGAGTGGAAAAAGTGATAAGAGGATAATGGTAAAGGTTCAAATGGTAAAGTGGATAATAGAGAGAGGGATGAGGTGGATAGTGGCTTGCCATGAGTTGTTTCAAGTTTTAATCATAGTTTGCTTTAGATTTTGAGGGATTATGGGAGATAGTCAATCATATGGGGATTGAAAAATGTATTGGTGAAGGGGGATATGCTTTTGCATTTTATGTACATCTTAGGCCATGGGAACCAATAGAATAGGAAGAAAGTTATAGTAGTTTAGGGCTCATCATATAATAGATCATATTGGAAAAATCAAAAGGGATTGGGAGTAGGCAAGGAAGGGGAATAATTTGGAATCCTATAGCTTGATAGAGTTTTTGATAGAGCATGCATGCTTTTGCTTTAATTTTGTTTTATTGTTAACTTTATTTCTACTTTGATTTTTTCTTTTTGGATGCTACCCCCATGAACTAACCCATGCAACTGATAAGATGCAAAGGCTCATCACTAAGGATTAGATTAGGTAGTTATGGACATGTTTTTGAAATTGCTTTTTTGTACTGTGGCATGCTTTTTAGAATTACTTTGTGGACTATGGCATGCTTTTTGGAATTTCCTTCTTTGAAAGTTTTTTTGAATTTTTTATGGTTCTATGCAAGTGAGGAAGGATTTGAGGAAAGGTTTGTCCACTTATGAGGTTTTAGGACTTGAAACTGAATTTCAAATATTGGGATGTATAGAGGGGATAGTGCTCATGAACCTAATAATACACATGTTGTTGAACCTATGGGCATGAGCAAAGTGAATGGATTGATGATAGATGATGATGAAGGGATCAAATATTCAAATTTTGGTATGATTATAACTTGTTATTCATCATGGAAAGTGCTAGGGAGAAATAAGATAAAGGGCTCAAGTGGTATGTGGAATGTGATGGATTATGTGGGAAGTGAGCATATTTTAGAAAATTGGATTGGGAAAATGCTTGGTTATCCTAAGTGCATAAATAAAAGATATCACTTGTGAGATTAATAATTCTTGGTCCTTTATGTATGGCTGATTGAGAGATGATAAACAATGGAATAAAATAAAACATTTTGGGTCAACATGACTAAGGGTTTTAAGGCCCTTGGTACTTTGCATCATCCCAAAACTATTTTGAAGTACATAAAAAGAAGGACAATGACAAACATGAAAGACAAGATGGAATATATACAAGTGAAGTGGAAAACATCACAACAAACATCAAATGCTAGTAAATTGATTTAATTAAACAATTTGAATTATTTAATTAATATAGAGGAATATGATGAAGATAGATGAATTAATTAATTAGCATGGAATGATGGAAATTGGATAGTTAGATGGAAAATTATGTGAATGTGTTATAATGACATGAGGAATGTGTTGGAAAATTTTAGGTGTCTATAGTTGGAAAGGCATAACTTGAGATCTTGAAGGAAAGCAAGCAAGAGTATTCATTTTGATTCTAGAGCAGATTTGTGTGTTGTTGCAGATATAGATCTATCATATATTCTTCCTTAGGAGTTGAAGGATCTTCATCATTCTAAGGGTTCATCACATAGGTGATATCATTGTTTGTTTATCATCATTTGACTCATCTCATTATCATTTTTTCAGTCTTTGTCCCCCACGAGGGCACACACTCTTTATCATTCAATAGTGTTGAGAAGCTTGAATGTTATCCCAAGATTTGACTAAGGTAAGTCCCTAAACACCATAACCCCCAAACCCCTTCTTATCTTCTTATGTGCAAGTTACAGGAGCGAGGTCTAGAAAATAAAGAGCTACAGGAAGATAGAGTGTAGATCAGGCTTTTGGGATCTAGAGGTAGTTTTGGAGTTTTCAATCACCAAGGGCCTAGGCGGTACCACCCATGTCCTGCTGCCTTTTCAAGGTTTAGATCTAGCATCAAGACATCATCTGCAGAAACTTCCTAGTTAACACCTCCGATAGATTCTTCTAGTCAGGACCTGGGTGATCCCACCTTGGTTTTCTGACACTTATGCTTTTTGGAGACAAGTTCTATCATCTTCCTAATCATCCTTGTGTAATTAGTTTTTAGATATCTGTTATACTTTCTCTGTTATAAGCAGATCAGTGTAGAACTAGAGTTTCATGCGTTGTTAACTTAGGGTTTGATAAAAAGGCTAAATTAAATCTAATCCATCTAGAGCATACATGAACACAAGATCAACAGTTGAGTCCACCTTCATTTGGTAGTGATTTGGCTTGGCCTTGCCCTTGAATGTTATATGGAAAAGGGTTTGATCTAGTTTATGTTCTATTTTTTATCATTCTCCTTTTTTATACTTAAAACCATTGCTTGGAAGGGTAAGGAATGCAAGGTCATGTGCCACCTTACACCCTTTACTTTGGAGACTAAAGTCTTGCCAAAACTGTATTTCAACTCAAACAATGGAGGTAATAGTGTGGGCTCTTCTCCCCTTACTGCAGTGATGCACTACAGGATATGATGGTTGAAGGTCTTATCTAGGTTAACAAGGTGTCTAGGGAGCCCCAAAATATATGTGAGGTATGGTGGGGTTCAAGTCTATGAATGAGGGTGTCCCAAGCTTCTGATCGAGTGCCAACCAACACAAGTCTCAGTGGATCAAGGATCTTGGGGTTTTTGCTAAGCAAGAAGGGGTCCTTCCTTTGAAATGAGTCTTTTGATTCTCATACCATTTATATCCCGCACCATAACAGACGGTTAAGGTCATCCTTAAGGGTGATGAAATCCCTTAACAAACCTTCTATAGAGGATATCGAGTACTTTTAATTCTCAATATCATCTTGCAACACTAGAGAAGAGCATATGTATGACTCTTGGATCCCCGAGAATAAGTAAATAAAGTGGTAAAAGTGAATAATCTAGTATTTCTAATCTCCAAGATCACCTTGTAGTGCGAAGAGAGAGCATACGTACATAGACATTTAAGACATGGAAAATAATTGTAAATTCCCTAAAAAAATGAAGTGTGCTACTAGATTAATGATAAAAATTAAATCTTTGTCAAGCATCCTACACCAAACTCATTAGTAGTTTCACTTTTTGATTCTTTTAATAAGAGGCTACACAAATGATGTTAGATTCCAAGAAAGCCAATTGTTAGATGAAAAACACAAATTAGGACTATCAGAACCAAAAGTGTTAGTACAGTGACCAAAAGCACAACAAAATTATCCAAAAGCGCAATAAAACTGACCAAAAGCATATGCTCTGCTAATCAAAAGCATGATAGAATTGACCAAAAGCGTAGAGATTTATACTAGAAGTGCAGTGAATTTGACCAAAGGTACAACTCTACTAACCAGAAGCACAACACTGTCAACCAAAAGCACAATTCTATTTCCTGAAAGTTCAACTCTATCTGGGTTTTGCAAAATAGAAAACAAATGGTAGTCAACAGCCCAATCGTGTTGTTCAAAAGTGAATAAGTATGGTTTGGATGGGCCAGGGGTTTTTTCGGAAGTGTAAATCTTGTCAACCCTACACAAATAAGAAAGCAAACAATGAGATAATGGATTAATTAGGTCAAAAAGCAAATAAACATGTCCACAAATACATCATCTTGTGAAACAATTTAAGATAAATGCCTGCAAATACATTAGCTTGCATGCAAAAGATAGATCAAATGCCTAAAAGCCCTACAAAGTCAAAAATCACAAGATAAATAGTAAAAACTAGAAGCACCACTATGTCAACTGAAAGTGCAACTTTGCAGACCAAAAGCGCAACTATACTAACCAAAGGTGCAACTCTACGAACTAGAAGTGCAACTCTGTCAACTGAAAGCACAACTCTGTACCTGTAGCCTAAAAACAAAATTTCTCAAGCACATATGTGTTAAATTCAAGGAGTTTGTCCCACTGGGCATGTCAAAATGTGTATGGGGAAATCTAGAATTCATAAAGGGATCAAAACAACAATGATTCAACACCAAAATCTATCATAACATCAAGAAACCATCAATATCATAACAAAGCTAATATAAAAAGCATGAAAACTCTAAATGTTACCCATCGAATATAATTCCTTGTTGTATTTTGTGATTGTGGATTTCTCAAAATATAAAAAGCATAACCTTAGTAGAGAGATGGATAGATGATCGCTCAAATGGATGCGCGATTGCTTCAACGAATGCTCAAAAGTGTTGGGATATATGGATGCCAAGTGCTCAAAATTGTGAAGGGTTTGTGAAGAGGTGAATGGGCGTATTTATATCTCTCAAATAAGATCGATCAACGATGGAGGAAATTAGATGAAATCAATGGATGAGATAAATTGAGGAATCGTGAATGAATGTGCACATGACAAGTGTACATGCAAAAAGTTGCTTTGTTGAGTTAACTGCTTTATTGACTAAAGATAGAATTGATTTTCATAAAAATAGAATGCTTTTTTCTATTTAATGAATTGATTGAGAAAAAAAAGTTTTAAAGCCAAGTGAACTCAATTGTTGATTTGTTTTTTGACATGCAAAGGATTAAATTAAATAATAAATTATTTAATTTATGTGCATGGAAAATATTTAAAAGAAAAAAAGAATAAATTTGGAAGATGAGTGGATAATTATTAATTAAATAAATAAATTTATTTAATTTATTGTGCACGATGGAAGAAAATAAACAAAATACTGATTTTATTTATTTAGAATATTAGAAAAGTCAACTTAAATAAATTGGAATAATTTATTTAATTTTGGAGGGATAATTACCCAATTAAATAATTAAAATTATTTAATTGTTGTGGATAGGAAGAATTAAGATATGTTGAATTATTAAATAATTAGTTTATTTAATTAATGTGGAAAATAGAAGAATAAGGTGGTGAAATGAAATTAATTAATAATTAAGAATCATTTAATTAATGTTGGATTAAGGTGAATTAGAAGAAATGAAGTTAGAAGAATGATGTATGCAAAGTGATAATGCAATGATCATTTTTGAGTGTCTACAGGATGCATGTGCCTTTTGTTTGCCATTGTTTTACCATTCAAGCTTTCAAAAGCTTCATTAGAGTATCTCATTCTGTCATATTTTTCATGTGATCTCATATCACTTATAAGCTCGCAATCAAGCTCTTTTCAATCCAATCTTTCAAAAGCTTGCATCATTGTCATTCAATTGCCATTTTCCATATTCACACTTGCCACCAAGAGGAGGAACCCACTATTGTAAGAGGACGAGGAGGTTGTAGAACAAAAGGATTCCTGAGGGTAGTGCAAAGCTCATGCGCCAAGCTATTCCAGGTTATTTTTATGCTTTCATAGTAATTAGATAATGAAAATTTGCTCTCAAGGAAAGTAACTTGGTTTTTATTTGCTCTTGATAGGAATTGTTAGAATGCTTTCATTACAATAGATTAAAGTGTGATTTGCTTTTCAGAGACTAATTCATTTTATTTCATTAGTTATATCTTTACTTGTTTTCCTAGAGTAGATTTCAAAAATTGTCAAAAACATAAAAAACCATAGAATAGAATTGCATTAGGTAAACTTCATCATAAAGTGCATTCATATAGAATTGATTTATTTATTCAATAAAAATACAAAAATATAGCTTGCATATCATATAGTTTCATTCATACACAAAAATACAATAAAATGCAAAAATATTAGGAAAAATCAAAGCGTACAAACCCTTGATCTCATCACGAGGTAGTCACATTCACGCTAGAAAAAAACCCTTGATAACATCACAAGGTAAACAATACAATTCAATCAAAATTCAACCCTAGGTCAACTTAAAACCCTAGGTCAATCTTGGTCAAAACAAGTCAAAGCATATCGACTTTCTTAGAATAACAAACAAATGTGCCTAGGACTTAGAGGAGAGTCGGTCAAACAAGTTCTAGAGGAACTAGAAGAAGTAAACCCTAGACCACAATTCACACAAGAGAAATAACAAACCATTAGGGTCATAGAACAAGATCAACAAATTCAACAATGCCTCTAGGACCACGAGGCTAGATTACAACGTGCTAAGAACATAAATGAAGTAAATCAACATTTATCTAGGCATTGGAATATGAGAAATCCTAATAGGAGACAAATACAAGTGACCATTTGGGTTATATCATCATTTCAATAACAACTACTATAGAGAGAGCAAGGCAACTCCAAAAAAAAAGCCCCAGATTAGGCTGATCGCTCTTTGCGAGGTTCTGCTCCCACACAAATAAAACAACCCCCGAATCTTGCCCCCACTTGATTCACTTCTTCCATGAGAGAAAGTGACTTGGAGGTCACTAGAAGTAGGGAGAGGGTCCATGTGTTGAGTCAGAGTTGAGTCATCCACACTTGTGTCTGAGTCATGTTTCAAAGAGTATAATTACTTTTATGTCTTTGATCGGTATTGTGCCACATGTTACTTGTATGTGTTTGATTGGCAATTGTGCCACATGTGTGTTATGTGCATTGATTGGCATGCATACCGTATGTTGCCTTACATACTAGTTGTATTGTGAGTTGCCACGTGTATGTTGTGTATTCTTTGGATTGGCTTGAGTGTTGCCATGTATACTTTGGATTTGTGTGAGATGGCCTTGATAGCTGTGTTACCATGATCTTCTTTTCCATAACGGGGATTTCCTAGAGTAGCATAGACATATATTGCACTTGATGATGGTAACATGGTAGGATGGTGGGTAACATTTCCCCATTGGTCCTATCACAAAGATCTTTCTAGAGTTGGATGGATTCCTCTTTCATTTTGGCATGTTGAGCATATTGTATTATGTGCCTATTCTATCAGAGGTGATTTATTATTGATGTATATTTATACCATATGTAATTTAATTATTAGAGTGTGATCCTTCCATGTTTGGGAAGTAGCAGCCATTATATTATCATTTTATGTGATCATTTGGTTGGAAAATTATCCTTGTCTTGGATGGAATTTATCATGTTGTAGTATTGTTTCATGTGATGGATATGGTTAAATGAGGATGTTGGAGTCCTTCATTTTATATGTTATGTTTATTATATGCCATGTTTATTGATTGGATTATATTGTGCCCATATAATGGTTGAGATATCCATGTTTGTATTTGGCCTATTTCGACATTGGTGTCAAACAAGTGTGGATTTCTGTTTGGTATTTCTCATTTTGGCATTTATGTTAGCATGAATTGAGAAATGTATATTATATTGATTTAATTTATTATCATGCTTTTTATTTATCTAGCATGTTTATTATGGTTAGTGAATAAGTTTTATGCGATTGATTTCTGCTTTGGATGCTTGTCCTTATGAAGTTCACAACTGATACTCCCCTTTTAGGTTGGTTGGCCATTGTCGAATTTGTTTAGCTTGTAGACCATTTATCAATGTTGGCTTGTTCTTGTATTTGGAGAAGTGTGTATCTTGTTTCCACCTTCTCTCTTGTGCCCTTGTGTGTCACTTGGGTGATCTTTTATGTTGAGTATGCAATTGTGGCATGTGATTGTTACAATTGCATCGTGAAAAATTTGTTCATCTAGTGTTTGTTCAGCTAATGTTCTAGATGAAATCTTGGGGAATTACATAAAGACATGTCACTTGAGTGACTCTATAGAAGAGGCTCAAGAGGGTTAGCTAGGAAAAACATGAGGCTAGGAAAGTTAGCTTAGAGGTTAAACAAGGAGGACAAAAAGACAAGTCTAAGTCATCAAGACATGAAATTTCTAGAAGTATAATCACACCTTCGAGGGTCATGAGTTGGGACCACCATATTATCATTGGACTACCATGTAGGCCTAATGGGCTTTTAGTGCTTACAGTTATTGATAGTCTTATTTGGTAATGGGTTGGTCTTAAACTGATGGGCATGAAGGGACTAAAATCTGTAAGGAAATGAGGGCATCTCAGAACGTATTTCTAAGAAAAGTGGTGTCTTCGACAAATTTAAATTCTTTCCAAATGCTTCAAAAACACACACAACTATGCCTTTAAAGCGGAAACAGACATAGAACATTTCCTACATTGACCCTTAGAGGAAAGCACAAGCGAACACTATCTAGTTTCAACAGCAGAGACATCAAACATGAAAGACAGAACAAGAACACAGATTTACGTGGGGAAAACCCTTACGGGTAAAAAACCCCACACTCCAAAAGCCCAGATCACCATTGTATTATTCAGCAACAGAAAAATAGTTACAATACAAAACTGGCAATGAGCTTTTCATGAAGATCTACATCTTGTTCCTTCAGAAGAATAACTGACAGTAACCTTGCACAAAGTTCTCCAGCACTTGGTTGGTTCTTCATACTATGATCATGCCACAAATAGCACACAGTACAGAACTTCATCTTCTCAGCTAGAACAATTTCATTTGAACTCTGTTTTCATCCTCTTCTCAGTCCCTTCACATGCTGTTCACATGCTGCATACAGCATACAGCATAAGACTTCACAGAAGAAGAAAAAACCAGAGCTCCATCAGATTGAACTCACCGTCTCATCGATTCTCTCGCACTCCTGACTCGATTACACAATTGCTTTTAGCAATCTAATCGATTCTCATGCAAACGACCGTTCATTCCAACTGCCCAGTATCGCTGACATCCAACTGTCCAAACCGTTCGCATAACTATCTAACCGTTCACATTCTCATAGGAAACTTTAGTCCCACATGCACAAGTTCTAGTTGGACATCCGGGTTTAAATGCCCAAACACATGTAAGATAACTGTCGGCGCTTTTGCCGCCGACGACTCCAGTCTAAGTCTCATCGGAGTAACCAACATCATCGGCGAACACTTCAACACTTACTCCGATAGTTCCTTGTCTTACCGACGCCAACACAATGCCAACTCTTCATCGGAGTGACTTCTGCCATCGGAGTGACAATTCAAGGCTGAGCCGATAGAAGTTCTCACGCCGATGCCAAACACCAACTTCCATCGGGGTGACCAATGCCCATCGAAGAAACTTCCAAATGTCAGCCCGACAAGGATTGTCATGCCGATGACCGTTCCATCGGAGAGACACCAACAATCGTCAAGACTAAACCAAACTTCACCGAAGACCAATGTCCCACCGATGCCAAAGCCAATGTCATCCATCGGAGTAACGAGGTCCATCGGAGTGAGAACTCAAGGCTTGGCCGACAGTGATTCTCACGCCGACGCCAACCCTTCATCGGTATAACATGAAGTAACAGGGAGACTTCTTCCAGCTACGCCGATAACCCTACTCACTCCGATGATCTTTCATCAGAGTGACTCACGCTGACAAGATTGCTAACCCTTCATCCATCGTCGGTGTGACCCAACACTGTCGGAGCTCCTACCACCAGCTTTGCCGACGGTCAACCTCATGCCGATGTCTCACTACCATCGGTAAGACCTTGGAGATCGGCATAAGACACCGAACTCCTGCCGATAGTAATCCTCATGCCGATAGCTAGCCCTCCATCGGTGTAACCTAGTAGATCGGCCGAAGACCTCTTACTCCCATCGATACAAGGAGTCAAGCCGATAACAAAGGATAACCAAGGAACCAATGAACCTGTAATTTGAGTCACTAGTACTCAACATTCTCCCACTTGACGAAGGAATTACAGGAAACCATCAATGCTCTATATCACAAAACCAAAGCTGATACTGCCACCACTCCACTGTGCTCACAAGCTCCACAGAAGTTTTAACAAAAAACAACTTCAAAGCTTCCAGAACACAGCCATGAGAAACATCCTTCAGAAACAAGATAGAACATCAGCTAGAACAACAATCAGAAAACTGACTGCTCCCATCCAACTGAAACAAAAAACCCACTTGACTGAAAATAGCACACACAGCCAGTGCTAAAACATCCAATCACTCGTACCTTAAAGGTATGAACATCAGTAGACTCATGCCACCTGCATATACACCCATCAACTGCAAATACAAGATCAAAGTGTGAACCAGTCGAAGAAGACCAAACACTTCAAGAACTCCCACTGCATGGGTAATGCAGATCTGAAAAAGATCATGGCATACAAAAATCCACCAATAGCATTGCATAGAAAGTGTAAATATCATGTAGTACCAAGGAAACATCCACCATGATATGCAAATCAATAACCTGCAAGAACAACACCTCACAACCAGTCCAAAGTTCTCCAATTTCTCCACATCCAACAAAAGAAAGAGATAACAGGACAGAACCTTCATGCTGTCACCCAACAACATAAGTGAAAGCACATGACCACAAACTAGTGATCATCAGCTCCAACCAAATCTCAAAACAATGTAGTGTGAAACACACCATTAGAGAAACTAACTGAGACCAAGAGGAACACTGCACATCATATACCTGTAGACAATCCTTTTACATACACCTCTGAATGCCAACTGTGTCAAGTATGATCTCCTTCAAAACACCCCAAAGAAGAACATCATAACAACATCTAAACAAACATTCAATCTCCAAGATCAACTAACATGGATGTAAGCTTCACAAACCAAAGAAGATCAAACTAATTCATTTCCCATTTCAGGAAATCAGCCCATTAACCATCTCCTAACAGTCCTCATCAATGAATGATATCTCTAAACTCAAATGCAAAAGGAGATAAACATGCTATCCATCTCTCACAATGAATCCTCCAGAACCATATCTATGAAATAAAGCATAAAACACCTGAGAGAAACAATGGGCTATACCTCTCAAGTGAAACTTGTCGAGTAGACCAAGAGTGGGGAAAGAGAATGTTCTTCCAAGATACCCAAGTCCCAATGACTTTCTCCAAGAACAATCTCCTCTAGGTCTTTTGTTGAATTCACATTGAACCAAGGTAAAGACTCCTCGAACTTTCAGCTGTAAACTCTGATTTAGCACAACATATACAGTCTCACCTTATTCTCCATGTATCCATGAGTACCTTTGAACAATCACCTCATGCTGAACTCCAACTGCATCACTACAACACTATGAAGTAATCAAGCAAATGATAGATGTACCCAAACATAGAGAAGTAACCAGACCACTGTCAAAACTCCAATCATCTGAATCAGGAACTTATCATGACATAATGATCTTACCATCTCCTTTAGGAGATTCCATGCTCCAGGTGAACATAACCATTGTCTCTAGATCAATGTATCATACCAAAATTCAAAAGCGGAAATCATGATATGAAAGAAACCAAAATTCTAAACCAACATCACCTGTCAAGCACCACCAACACCTCAGCCAAGAATTTCATGAATCCTCCATGACTCCAAGATGTTACTCATCCTCAAATAGTGCCCCTGCAAATGCGAAAGAACCCTTCTGCAGCAACAGGATCAAAGAGCTCCTCCTAGTAACATCTGCAACACTAAAGAAGATCATTCACCACTAAGTGATGAAACACACAGTCAATGCTAAAGCTCCCACTGAACTGTAACAACAGAGATTTCCAAGCATCCTGACCAAACATCTCCTAATCTGAAAATCTTCCAAGTCCACAAATTAATATGTCCATGTGACTATAAAACCAAGTGACACCAAGATCTCCAAACCAAGGAAACAAACTATCACTGTCAATAGCTTACACAAACCTGTGTATTCAAGCTATACATGACATCATGATACACTTACTACAAGTCTCCATAACCAACTATTCAGATACTCTACAACATCCATCCCCTCATCCCAAAACAGTCACACCAATGCACAAGTGACCACAGACAAGGTCAGCTAACAAATCTGCATAAGCACTGAAACAACCTTGTGGATAAAGACAGTCCACATCCGAGTCATCTCACTGTAGCTTAATAGGTGATCAGCCCACAAAACTACATAACTCATAGATCCAACCAATGTATCATGCAAACTCACTATCACACTGGAAACTGCAAAACTGAGATTTCAAGGAATAAACAACAATGTAGACAACAAGACTCAAGCATCAGAAAACTTACTTTTCACTACTTCGCCCAACATGTCCACAACCAGAGCACCATAGTCAAGAAACTAGAAGCATTACCATAGAAATGCTGAGTGTCATATCACATACCAGCACTCCCATGCAGAGAAAGCATTTCACCTCCTCACACCATGCACAGAGCATGCATACAAAACTGCAACTATATCATCCAATAACATCCCAAAAGCCAGGGTCTAGAAATAGCTTAACTGCAGCTTCACCAAACCACAAGTTTTTCTTTTGACCATGTAAAACCTGCAAAACCACCGTGTTTGAAACACACCCATGCACATCCATATCCACTTCACATCTGGAAAACCCAAAAGTTTGCAGCACAAACTCCATAACAGTTAAACCAAAATAATGTATCATCATGAATATGCATAACCATAGATTTTAAGGAAAAACTATAAAACCCCTCAAATCCAAAAAATATGAATCTGAGTCATGCAAGTGCAAAATATCCACTTAAGGAAATAGCAGTTCAAGAGCTTTAGGCCCACTTGTAGACCAATCCCTCAACCACCAACATGCACATGCATCCGAGAGAATCAGGCAATTACAAAAGCTCTCAGATCATCCAATGATCAACTCCAAAGCCTGCATGCAATCAGGGTAACAAAAATTATGCCTTCCAATACCAGGAACAAAACACCCAGCATAAGCACAATACTCCATGGCTGAGCAGTAACACAAACTTCTCCATATCATCAGAGAGCCTCTCACACAGACACCCAATATGAAAGTTACTACAGCAACACAGCCTCAAAGCAAACCCCATGCAACAAGATTAAATACTGTCAATTAAGAGCCTCATGCCACATCATGACCAGCTCCAGTCTCTTCACCATCCTTCAAGTACTGCTGAAACAGAAACACAAGATCAACTGCCAGAATTTCACTCAAACAAGGATCAAACAAACAGACATTTCCTTCAGATTTCCTCAAGCCTGTCCCACTAAGAAATCATCAGAGAAGGAATACCCAGACCTTATACACCAGGAACTCTTACATGCAACACATGCAACACACAAATGTACATATGTGAGCAACAAAGCAGATCCTAGAAGAAGGCTCTGATACCACATGTAAGGAAATGAGGGCATCTCAGAACGTATTTCTAAGAAAAGTGGTGTCTTCGACAAATTTAAATTCTTTCCAAATGCTTCAAAAACACGCACAACTATGCCTTTAAAGCGGAAACAGACATAGAAAATTTCCTACATTGACCCTTAGAGGAAAGCACAAGCGAACACTATCTAGTTTCAACAGCAGAGACATTAAACATGAAAGACAGAACAAGAACACAGATTTACGTGGGGAAAACCCTTATGGGTAAAAAACCCCACACTCCAAAAGCCCAGATCACCATTGTATTATTCAGTAACAGAAAAATAGTTACAATACAAAACTGGCAATGAGCTTTTCATGAAGATCTACATATTGTTCCTTCAGAAGAATAACTGACAGTAACCCTGCACAAAGTTCTCCAACACTTGGTTGGTTCTTCATACTGTGATCATGCCACAAACAGCACACAGTACAGAACTTCATCTTCTCAGCCAGAATAATTTCATTTGAACTTTGTTTTCATCCTCTTCTCAGTCCCTTCACATGCTGTTCACATGCTGCATACAGCATACAGCATAAGACTTCACAGAAGAAGAAAAAACCAGAGCTCCATCAGATTGAACTCACCGTCTCATCGATTCTCTCGCACTCCTGACTCGATTACACAATTGCTTTTAGCAATCTAATCGATTCTCATGCAAACGACCGTTCATTCCAACTGCCCAGTATCGCTGACATCCAACTGTCCAAACCGTTCGCATAACTATCTAACCGTTCACATTCTCATAGGAAACTTTAGTCCCACATGCACAAGTTCTAGTTGGACATCCGGGTTTAAATGCCTGAACACATGTAAGATAACTGTCGGTGCTTTTGCTGCCGACGACTCCAGTCTAAGTCTCATCGGAGTAACCAACATCATCAGCGAACACTTCAACACTTACTCCGACAGTTCCTTGTCTTACCGACGCCAACACAACACCAACTCTTCATCGGAGTGACTTCTGCCATCGGAGTGACAATTCAAGGCTGAGCCGATAGAAGTTCTCACGCCGATGCCAAACACCAACTTCCATCGGGGTGACCAATGCCCATCGGAGAAACTTCCAAATGTCAGCCCGACAAGGATTGTCATGCCGATGACCGTTCCATCGGAGAGACACCAACAATCGTCAAGACTAAACCAAACTTCGCCAAAGACCAATGTCCCACCGATGCCAAAGCCAATGTCATCCATCAGAGTAACGAGGTCCATCGAAGTGAGAACTCAAGGCTTGGCCGACAGTGATTCTCACGCCGACGCCAACCCTTCATCGGTATAACATGAAGTAACGGGGAGACTTCTTCCAGCTACGCCGATAACACTACTCACTCCGATGATCTTTCATCGGAGTGACTCACGCCGACAAGATCGCTAACCCTTCATCCATCGTCGGTGTGACCCAACACTGTCGGAGCTCCTACCACCAGCTTTGCCGACGGTCAACCTCATGCCGATGTCTCACTACCATCGGTAAGACCTTGGAGATCGGCATAAGACACCGAACTCCTGCCGATAGTAATCCTCATGCCGATAGCTAGCCCTCCATCTGTGTAACCTAGCAGATCGGCCGAAGACCTCTTACTCCCACCGATACAAGGAGTCAAGCCGATAACAAAGGATAACCAAGGAACCAATGAACCTGTAATTTGAGTCACTAGTACTCAACAAAATCTCCCTCCTAAAGTACTCATAAATGATAGTGAAGTTTGAGGGAGTATATGGAACACTCTATTGGTGTTATTTGGAGCACTATTTAATAGTCCCTTGGGTCAAGAACAATGGCACTAAGAAGTTAGGAAGTGAACTAAGGTTTTGTGTGTTGTAAAGTCTTTCTATTTGATCTAGTTACTTTAGTCCTTTATGTCATAACTAACCCCTTGGGGAATCCATTCCCTATTAAAAGAAGTGGATTTACTCTATGGTAATCTTGGAAGAATCATTTAATCTATGTGGACCTAGGGTTGGTTACTATTGAATACTTTGGGGTACTAAGATAGATAGGACTATTTGGAATGAGATATTAACCCTATTTTCTAAGTGGCTATAATTTTGGATGTTGTTTTTGATAATAGAAAGTGGTAGAACAAGGGTGTCGAACCCAATACATATTAGCCACCAGGGCACACAAAAAGGTCAACGTATAGACCTAAGAAACAACTAGTAGCAAAAAACAAAGACACAGCAGACCAACACTAGACACAACAGACTAACACTAGATAGACAATAGACAAAACGCAAAACAACTACAATAGAGAAAACCCTAGGGATGGTTAAATAGATAACCCTAGTCATCAGTGAGGAATTGATACATTTCCTCATATTCTTTCAATTTTTTTTTCTCAATGTCGTGCTTGTTGAGCTCCAAATCCTACAAAACTGCCAGCGTAGTAGCTGACCTGTGCATAACCATGGAAACGAATCTGGCTAGAATTTTGAAGTTACTTTCTAGCTTTGTCACCCTGTTATTCAGGTCCTCAATTGCCTTTCCCTTCTTGGACTTCCTGCTACCTTTGTTGCTTTTGATAGTGTCCGCTTTCATTTTTTTAGAATTTTCCATCTCATGTCCCTAAACATTCAGTTTTAGGAAGTTTCTAGGACCATCGTCATCAATCTCCATGTCCATAGTCTCTTCCTTTTTGCCAATGTTATCCTCACCATCAGTGTTCTCCTCTTTATCTCTAGAATCAGTAGACACAACATGCTCCTTCATAGAAGGAGTAGGTTTGGCAGCTAGCCGGCTAGACCTCCTGGTCGATGACACTCTATACTTACCCTAGGGCATGATATTCTCATCTTCCTACGTATTATCACCATCTTCCTCTCCACCCTCCAAAATCTCCACATCCTTCCCCTTGTCAAGGTTGTGCACCTTCTTCTTGAGAATGTCCCTACTGTTCATAGGTTTTCTAACCCCATCCTTCCCCTCCTTAGTTCTCTTTTGGGGGTACAACCCTTAATATCAGCCACCAGTAGTTTTCTCTTCGTGGGTTTGGAACTCACTTTAAGACTGGTATGCTTAGGTTTTGCCTGGTCCATGGATTTAGCCTTAGGGTTGTTCTCAGTGCTAGACTTCTTCTTAGAGGTAGAGACCTTGGCCACCTTAGGGGTTTTCATAGACTTCTCCAGGGTAATTTCAATGATTATGATAGCATTCCACTGGTCAGGGGTTTGTTGGGAAGCTGAGGGAGAGTTGTCCACGTGGGTAGCTTTGATTTGCGTAGGGGGACATAAAGCTAGGTGGAATTTATATGCCTGTAAATAAGACCTTGGTACAGTAGAATGAGGGGCTTGTTGGGATTCACAGAATGCTACTCAATGGTAGCCACCATCAAAGTTTTTAGGGAGGAAAGTAAATATAACAGAAAGCTAATAAAATGGCTTCTCCTAAAGTGATTCAATAACACAAAATGGTAGTGATAGAATCGACAGAACCTACCTTCAAGAGTGAAGTAATTGATCAGCATATAATAAACATCATCCCATGGCTTGGGTAGCTTATGTCGATCAAACCTGCCTTGGAGACTATGCAACACTTTTCCTTTCTTCAAGAACAAGGCCATACCCTCTAGGTATAGCACCTTGCTCATTTTTTTCTTCTTAACCCCGTCAGTCGACATGCCAATGGCTATACTGATCACCTCTTCAGATATTTTGAATCCAACACCACCAACTTAAACCCTTAGATATCATCCCAAGGCTACACAAACTACTTCGAGAGGTTCTCGTCATGACCCTTGAGGCACTCAAGATAAGGGGCCACCCCTCCCTCACAACAAACATGCCAGATGGTTTCATTCTTTTTAAACTCCTCATAGGACACAGGGTTAGTGCAAGTCCTATCTCCTCCCATATTCAACAAACAGAGAATCTTAGCAGTAATCTAAGAAGGTATGTTAACTATGTCAATCCAAGAGATTTTAGTCTTGAAGTTATTAATCTACCAGCGGGGTGAAGTACAGAGTTTGAAATAAAATGTCACCTCACCACTTAGTAATATCATGTTTCCATAAATTCACCATGCGCGAATTAGAAGGCATGTACTTATCATGATTATTGGCCTTGAAATAATCATTATTATGAGCACTTTGGTTGCTTAAAAAACTCGGTCTAGTCATCTCCCTAGTCACGTGACTAGCCACATGCCTAAGCCCTTGTATCATCCTATCATCCTAGTCATAATGCTTAACTAGCTCCAAGTCATCCCACAACTGCTCAACCAAGTCATCGTGTTAAGATGGCTATGAGAAGTCCCCCAACTGATCTTTTTAGTACCCTTAGCAATATAGCTAATAATAGTATTATTGTGACTATTCCCCTTTTCGCGCCATAAGCGCATAGTGGGATAAGGATTCAAAATGTCCTGATTATAGCTCATAATAATCAAGGGACACTATTATGCTCCTTGAAAAGGAGGGTTTGAATCTAAGTAGGGAGGTTGTCCATATTTCTCCAACATCTCCATCTACTTAGGTTTTGTCCCAGGTTGGCCATGTAGTCGACCACCCTGTTGCCTTCTCTGTAGGTGTGCCCAATTTCCTTCTTAATGAACCCATCCAACAAGCTTGCTATGTCTTCAGTAATATATCTAAGCTTCCAACCAATGTCATTCCTACCCAAAGCAGCATCCATAATTATTTTTGACTCCCCCTCAATTTGGATTTTATCCACCCCTAAGGAGAGAGAAAATTTGAGTCCCCATAAAAGGGCCAGGCCCTCTACCACATTGTTGGACTGGGTACCAATACCCCCACCCCCACTAGCTAATCCAGTGCTTTTTTTTCAGCTCCATCAAAATTTAGTTTAACATAGTCCTTGGGGGGTCTCCAGATGGCATTTCACCTGGCCAACTTCTTAGAATTGTCAAAGGTTGTCATATCCATTGTTAAACCCTAGTTATTTACAATCTAGACTTCAAGTTGGGTGGGGGGTTCTTTGGCAGTATTTAGAGTGATGATGGAAGTAGTTTTAGAGGCCAGTTTGCTAAAGGGGAAGAAGACCACTTTAGCACTTTTAGCAGTCTCCTTGAATATTATGTTGTCTCTCTTTCCATAAGCTCCACCCCAAATGCGAGGGAATTTGCCTCCACAATTCCCTAATTCTCAAGTGTTTAAAGGGGGTGGTCCAGCTCTAGATGAAGTCCTTGAGGTCTTCACTCATAACCTAGTCTAGGCTAAGTTTATCCAAGGTCCTTCCCAAAACTTCTTTGGTGAATTCACAATGTAAAAGCAGGTGTTGTATAGACTCTTCTTTTTGGCACAAAACACACCGGTTAACTAGTTGGAAGCCCCTCTTGTTTAGATTATCGGTAGTGAGGATTTTGTGGTGAGGAGTAGACCACCAAAAAAAGTTAATTTTTTAGGGTCAAGTGGTTGTTCCAAACCTTCCTCCATAAGTGGTTGTCATGGAAACTGTTAGACAACATATTGTAAGAAGATTTAACCGAGAAGACTCCCTTCCTATCTTGAGCTCAGAGCATCTCATCCTATCTAGGAAATAAAGGGATCTTGCACTTACTCAGCTCTAGTTGCAAAGACAGAGTCCCCTAATCTCCAAGATCATTGTTAATCTAGCAGTCAACCATGTTTTTCCATTTTCTTTGGCCCTAGGTATGCGTAGTGATGTATTCCCTAACCAACAACCTGAAATGAGTGTTGGTTCTTAGTTTAAGGTTGTCATTTACCTGGTTGGACAGAGGAACCTCATGAAGCCAGTTATCGTCTCTGAATCTCATCTTATCCCCCTTACCAAGCTTCCACTTTATGCCTTTAGCTAGGATGTTTCTTGTTTTGATTATCTTGTTCCAAATAATGGAGCCTTTATGGAGGCTCTCCCTCTCTAAGAACTCATTCCTATCCCCATTGTGCAGGTACTTGGCTCTCATGATCTGTACCCATTCTTTCTTATCCTTTAGAAAACTCCATCCAACCTTTGCCAGCAATGGTTTGTTCATCAGCTGGATCTTTCTTATACCCAGGCCCCCTTGAGTTTTGGGAAGCAAACTTTGTCCCAACCAATGAGAGAGATTCTCTTCTTTTCCTCAACCCCTATCCAGAGAAACGTTCTCTAAATTTTATCAAAATTCTCTACTATATATCTGGGCACCTTGAAAAGAGTGAGAAAGTAACTGGGTATGCCTTGGAGGGAAGCCTTCAGAAGTTGGTATTTTTCAGCTTGGTTCATAAGCTTACCCTTCCATCTTTTTTTGGATTCTTTCGAGGATAGAATTCTAGTAGGATGGTGTCACTTCCTTGATAGTGAGTGGGAGACCTAGGTAAGTAGTCGGGAGGGTGGCCTTATTACAATTTAGGATGTCTTTAATCTTCTCTTGGAGTTCCTAACCAGCATTGAAGAAGAAGACATTGCTCTTTTCATATTTTGTGCATTGCCCTGAGACATCCACATAATCATTAAGAAGTTTTTTCCATCTTCTATCTTCCACCAAATAACATGGTGTCATCCACAAACTGCTAGATAGCCGAGGGCCCCATAGTAGAAGAAGATTTGACCCCCTTAAGGACCTGTCTAATTCCTCGACCAGCATTGACGTAAACCTGGGGAGACCCATTGACTAACATAGAGTACTTGACAATAGTCACACATTCACTTATGAGTTTTATCATTTTGTCTTGGAACCCAAACTTCCTTAGCACTTTTGAATAGGAAATCCCATGAAATTCTGTCATAGGCCTTAGATATGTCAAGTTTAAGATCCATACTAGGGATATTACTCTTGTCCATCGAGTGGATTATCTCATGAGTGGAGATGGCAATATCCACAATCTATCTACCAGGGACAAACCCCTTCTGATAATCACTAATAAGGCTATCCAACAATGGCTGTAATATGAGAACCAGGGTCTTAGTGATAATCTTATAGATAGTGTTGCAGAGGCTAATAGGATAGAAATCAACCATAGTCCCAATGGTATTCTTCTTGGGAATGAGAGTTATAAAATTGGAATTAATATGTTTGAGGATCTTACCAGTCTTGAAGAAGTCTCTGACACCCACAGTAACATCAAAACTATCTATATCCCAAAATTCTTGGAAAAAAGCTAGGGGAACCTATCCACCCCCATAGAGAAAACCACCACCCTAACTTCCTCATTGGTAATCTGTTTCAAAAGGGCACAATTGTCTTCAGTCGAGAGCATTGTAGGAATGCTATCCAATAGATCCTCCACACTACCAAGGTTAGGATTGACCCTTTTCTTGGCAAGGAAGTTCCTGAAATAGTTAGAGGTTAGTTGCCCCAATTCAACCTCCGAAATGACCTCTCTTTTGTTTTCATCTAGAAGCTTGGTAATTTTGTTCCTCTTTCTGTGCTTCATAGCAAACTAATGAAAGAAGGTAGTGTTTATATCCCCTTCAGTTAGCCATTGGACTCTAGATTTTTGCTTCTAGAAAATCTCTTCTTTTTTCATTATTTCCCTCAAATCCTTAAGAAGAGCCTCTTCCCTATTGAAGATAGACTCACTCTTGTCCCCCTTGGCCATCAAGCCCTAGATGTCAGAAAGGCTGTCAAAAATATGTTTTTTTTCTGGATGAAGACATTGCCAAAGTAGAACTTGTTCCAACCTTTAACTTTCTGCTTGACATGAATCAATTTTTGGGTGAGCCTAAACATGGGGGATCCATGAACAGTGATACTCCACCAATTAGCTATGCATTCTTTGAAATTGGGGTGGGAAGCCCACATGATTTTGTATCAAGGGACCTTTAGGAACTCCTTCCCTCCAAGTGAATAAAAGAGCATTGTGATCAGAGATGGTACAAGGCAAGGCAGACAAAGTAGAGTGTTGTACAATGTCCCAATTAGATGAAATCAAAAGTCTATCTAATTTGACTTGTATCAGCTAGTCTCCCCTTCTTCTGTTGGTCCAAGAGAAGAGTTGATTATTAACCTCAATATCCATAAGCCCCATCTAGTTGAGGAAGTTTGCCAAATCTACCATGTTGTCAGAGAAGTCAATTATACCCTTGAACTTTTATGAAGGGTATAGAGGGGTATTAAAATCTCTAGCCAACATCCAATGAGTTCTTTTCTGTGCATTCAATCTTAGTATCAAGTCTTCCCAAAGATCCTTTCTAGCACTCCTAGTGTTGGAAGCATAAATGTTTATAAGTTTCCAGGCTTTCTTGTTAAGGGCGAATTTCACTTCTAAAAGGAAGCTAGGTGTGTGGAAATCACTTCCTACACTAATCTAATGAGGGGAGGAGAGGGCAAATTCAATTTTATCTTTACAATTATAGATTATGTTAACCCACTAACAGAGATATTGTAGCAAACACATACACAAGAATGTAAGACAAAAGAAGAGAGACACAAGATATACGTGGGGAAAACCCTTATCAGGTGAAAAATCCCACACTTTAAAACACAGCTCAAATGTATTCCATAAACAATGAAGGTTACAATATAGTTACAGAGCCAATGCTCTTGCAAGAGTCTTCAATACTCGTATCTAGAGATAATCTGATAGGATAACAGTACCTGTCAATCACATACTACATCTCCTCTCCAAAGAACCTATTTATATAACAAATACAAGGCAAAAATGGCTCCAATTGAGATGGGTGTCCAACATGGCCTCATGGCCCAAAACCCATGCCTGTGGACACTTGTCCAACACTGTAGGATGTTCCTGACACTTTTCAAGTCACCCCATCCCAAGGAGGTCACCTATTTCCAAAATGGGCTATGACAGATGCTCTTATGACTCTTACAACCATCATAGAATCTGTCATAGCTGTCATAACTTACAGCTGTAAGAGAATCTGTCATACACAGGCTATGAATAGCATATTCTCTTACATGTCATAGTCCACCTTGGGGAGCCCAAAGATGCCTTTTTCAAAGATGCTTCTCGATATATGTCCATACATGTCATAGGATCTTCCATTTCTGACTCTTACATGTCATAACTTTGTCATAGGAATCTGTCATGACCATTTTAGTCAATATTCCCTTACACACATTCCAAGATGTCGACACATGGCAAAATATTCCTACCACTAAGTGGGACACCTATCTCCTCATGTGAGGACAAATTTACCTGTGGTCATATGCCATGTAGGATGACACATCACCATGCCAACTCCCACAATATGACAACATAGGATTTGCACCCAAATTATACAATAGGCAATAAATAAATAAATACAATGAAATAATACAAGGAATTACCAAGGTTGAGACACCTTATTTCCCAACAACTTCAAGAGTTTTTTATTATGGGAGCGGTAGCTACCATTAAGGATGTGTTTGTTCCACATAGTGACCAGACCCCTCGAGGCACCCAAAGAGGGGTTGATTAGGTAATCCGCTGTGGGCCAGATTTTGTTGGCAACTTCTTTAAAGTTATTTTTAGAAAATTTGACTTCTTGTAGAAGGATAATATCCACCTTGTTTTCATAGATGCAGTTTTTTACCATAAACTGCCTTTGGGGATTGTTGAGCCCCCTCACATTCCAGGAGAGGATCTTCATTTACGACCTTGTCTGGAGAGAGCCTCCAGATTTCTTTGTCTCCCAATGGCTATTTCCTTAGTTGCTTCCCTGTGTCGGGTTTCTCTCTATGAGGGTCTTCCATCCTTCCCATCTATCCCCACATCTGCTAATTTTTTTGATGGCCTTTGCCCTTTCTTTTGGGTGTCACCCAACCCTTCTGATTACTCTAAGAGGAACTAGGACCAGCACCAAGAGATAAAACTCTAGGTGGGGATGGTCCAGTCTTCCTTGAATCCATCACTACCTGATTAGCAGGCGGACCACCTTCAAACCCAAGATCTACTGTAGCTTTTTAAGGAGTGGTATGTTCTTCTCCTTAGGGGGTTGGTCTTTGATCTCCCCTTCTTTCATTTCCTCTTACCTAGTAGCATCTTCTCTGCCCTTTGATAGGTCCGACAGCTGTTGAATAGCCCCTAGAGTGGCCTTATCAAAGAGCATATCCAGTTTCTTTAGTTTAGAAGGGGACTCAATGATGCTCAGTAAGTCCTCTTTAAAAGGCTAGTCCTTAGTATCATTCACTTCCTCACTCCCATCATTAGGTTTTTGATTCCTAAGGAGCTTATATTCATTGATCAAGTGACCTTTCTTGGAGCAGTTTTGGTAGAATGTGTTTGCATTCTCATACACTAGGTGTTGTTCCCAACTACCATACTTGGAATTTATATTAATAGTATTAGGCAGGGTTTTGTTGATATCTACACTAACACAAAAGAGGGAAAAAACTAACCTCGTTTTGTTCTTCATGGTATTATCTAGTGCTATGAATCTTCCAAAGGAGTTCCTGATCTAGGTGAAGATCTCCTCATCCCAATATTCCAGAGGTAGTCCCGGTAATCTAACCCAAACCAGGGCAAATTTTCTCAGCTCCATGGCTACATCGTAACCTAGTTTCTAGCACCCTAAGCAAAGATTATGTTTACCATATAGCCAGGAACCTCCAGCCAAGACCGCAACAAGGTCCTCTTTGGCTATGAACTTGAAAAGAAAAAGGCCTCTAGCCATAGCACTAGTGATGACACTTCCCTTCAGGTGTAACCCATCTCCTCACCATGTCAATGTTTGGTCTTAGAGAGTGGAACTTACCCACCAGTGAGAGCTCCATGGATGAGACTATTTTTTCCATCATTTGATCCAGGATTTGAACATCCATTCCCCTTTCTAGCTTTGATAGCACATGAGTAGCAAAGTCATCACAGATCGTTTCCTCTTCCCCAAGCAAGGCCTTTTTCCAAGCCTTGGGATCCAACTCTGAGGCTGGAATTTCATGCTCTAAAGTACTACTTGAGGTAGTACTTTCTACAGTAGGTTCATTTTGAGGGCCCAGAGGGGGCAAGGGGCCCCCTAGGCTGACAACCATGACCTAAGTAGGTTCAAAATGAGTTCGAGCAGGAAAGTTGCAGAGCAGGTTCAAATTAGTATCCATTTCACAAAAATTAATTTTGGATGTTGTTAGTGATATCCTATATTGAGTAATTTGACATAATGACTAAGAAATGTAAATTAATAGCTATGGGTTATGCAGTGGGATTACTTGGTATTTTATCTTTGGATTTAAGGAAACGTTGTGAGTTATCAATAAACATGAATTGTTATCATTATGGATGTATGAAACATGTGTTTTAGTGGTGGTCATAAATGAAGTGTTTTTATGAGATTGTTGGTTTATTAATTGAAATTAGTTGGTAATGAAATAAATGCTAATTTAGAACATGCAATAAGTTAACTTCCTAGTTATGGTGTTTAAAAGGTGTATAGTGTGTAACTATGAGAACATAAACTAACTCCAAGCTACCATGTAAATGTAAGAAAACTACACTACCTTTGAAACCCTAAACTATATTAAAGTACTCTTCTACTATTAGGATTAATCTTGAAAACTTGACATTATGCCCTATTTTAACACACAACCTTAACAAGTAAGAAGACCCTAGAACCTTTAAACTAAAACCTAAAAACACTATGCAAATGAGGATTTGGTAAATGAAATGGTCTAAAGGAGAAAATGGACTACATGAGGTAACACATTCTATAATACGGGATATAACATAGTCCCTTTTAGATATGATGGGGATTAACTAACAAGAGAAGCCATATAAACTCATGTGCAACATTACTCAAGTGATACTTTATGTAATGAGAACCATCATGATGATCAAGTGATACTTGATTTATACATGAATATTAAACCTAGTCAGGTGACACTTGACCACAAAGTGCTACCATTAGATGAGTGGCACTTGGATAGGGTATTTGTTCTAAATTAGTCAAGTAACACTTGATGACTACTTGAATCTTATTTAATTATCTTGATAAATGTTGAAATTTGGAGGTAGTGTGTTAGTTAATTAAACTTGTAGACTTAAGGCTATGTTAAACTTCACATGCCGAGGTTATTTGTAACCAAATCCATGGATAAGAATGAGCATTCAATGATAACCTGGAATGGTTATTCAATTTTTCTCTAAATGCATGTGTTTTATTGGAGTTCATTAGTGTTAAACTTGACTTGTGAGATTCATCATGTGCTTTGACCACAAGTTTCACACTTCAAAAAAACATTGGGTATAATTTTGTGGTTCATTGCATATTTTTCCCTAAAACCATCGATCTTAGGATTTGTAATGAAATATGCATTGTAAAAGGTAGGATCGAAAACATCATGATAAATTGAAGCATTTACAACATTTCTATCACTAGCACTTATTACTTGGGAAGAATGATCATAATTTTCAACATCATATGACAAGGAAAGTAAATCATCATCATCAAGAAAAAAAAGCATCATGAATATCCACATTAGATAAATCATTAGGTGATAATGATGAAACATCATCATTAAGTGTAAACCTTAAGGGAAATCCTAGGTTTTGTAGGATAAAAGGTGGCAAGCAACTAAGGGTTGAATCCTAATTGAAACATATCAGGAACAAGGAATAAACCAATCTAAAAAATAATGATAAAAATAGAGCATATGTATCTAAAATAGAGAAAAAAGATCTAACCCTAAAGGCTAGGAATGCAAGTTATGGATCCACAAATTTATGTAAAGGAAAATAGGACAACCACTACACAAATATCTAAGGGGGATTTTTTTTATGTGATTTAATCCTCTAGATTTTTTAATATCTATTTATTGTAAATGGACTAATAATTTAACTTGGCATGTGCTAAAATTAAAATAGGGGCATTAGGATTTGGTGTCATGCAACGTGAACTTACCTAATGACATATTGTGATAAAGCACCAATTTCTAGACATTTTGACTAGATTATGGATTTAAAGAATGAGATGACTAAATTTTAAGTATATAATTATTTGGGATAAAATACCACTAGTCAGGATGACCTTTAAATATATTGATACTATCCAGAACCTTGCAACCCTATCTTAAAAATTGATGATCTTGTCTAGAGTAAAAAAAGGTTTTTAGTATGGGGAAAAGAGCTTCACCTGGTGCCATCTAAAGTAAGGAAAATTTTGGAGATGCTAAGAAGTACTGTGGAGTTTTCTAAGCTAGGGTGTGGAAGTGTATTAACTTTCCCCTTGCACCTTGGTTAAGCCCCAAAATTGAGTTACTAGTAAAGGTATATAGATGATGTAATATCTAATGAATCCCTATATGTGAATGGCAATAGATGTCACTAAAATTATTGTGGATTGTTGATTTTGTTGACATAAGACAATGTGTGAAGAGATTGGAATGTGTCCTTAACAATGGATGTCAATTGATAAAGATAGTTTGATCTTTTGTTGAGGTGTGACATTGGTAGATTGATGCACCTGACATATCTGCAAAATGAGATGGAATTGTATGCTTTTTAGAGCATGATCTTGATCATTCCATGATTTGTTTTTCTTATGTGTAAATGATCTTGGATGATGTACTTAAATACATAACCCTAAACATGAAATTCAAATTTTGGTGTTTGTGCCAACTAGTAATGGTTAGTTCCTAAGATTGTTGACTTGGGAATGAAATTTTTGGATTTTGAAATAAGAGGACAAATTTCTACTAGTGATCTTGTCCAAGGGCAATATAATGAACATGTGATTCTATCTAGGGTGGATCATAAATTGTTGGGGATAGAATAAACATAACTTTGAACAAGGAAAAGTGCTATGTCACTATAGTGGATCAAGTCTTGGGTCAATGAGTAACAAAATAATCATTTTATGCTAGAATCATGCATCAAAGACTTTCACCCAAATAACATAAAACTCAAGTGGAAAAGTTAGGGTATAATTTTTTCTATTTGTGAAATTAATTAAGTGAATGCTATCAATTAAGCATAATCAACCTAGATTATCTAAATATAGTTGGGTAATGGTAAATTAATAGTGATGCAAGTTATTCTTGGAAATGTAAATGTAGTTATTAGGGTACTTCTAGCTCAATTACCAAAGAATGATTATCTCTGTTAAATATTCTAGAATCTACTTGATGTTTGATCTAGAAAAAAATGCCTATCTATTAATGAAGTGTCTTAATGTTTACATTAGATTTGTTCTTTCTTAGAGGAATAGTTTGTGGATCTGGGATGAAGTTACGGTCATGGATTTGTACACTAAGTTTGGACTCATCCCTACACGTAGTGATGTTGTGCTCTTCTTCCCACTTGATGAATAAGTGTTTGCTATGCTCAATCTGAAGATTTGGGGGCTTGATGGTATTTAGAAATACCTAAAGGGTTGTTGATTTGTTGCAAGGAGACAAGTTCTTCTAGATCAACCCCTTGAAAGTGAACAATGATTGCAAACAACAAGCAAGGGCCCTAGAATGTTGATTCATTACTCTTTTAGTGCATCAAATCAAAATGTGTCACTATAAATTACTCCTTTGATGCTCTAGAATGAATGCTTTCAAATGATGTGTGGATGATTTTTTTTATGTCTTCGAATAAATGCAATGAATGTCTTTAAATACTAGTACATATCATCAAATTGCACCAAATGTGTTTTATTTGGCTCAAGGAAAAATGGTGAATGGGGCAAGCCAATCATATTTGACTATTACATTTTAAAAAGGGTAGGAACAAGTTTGCAACCTCTAAGTGTCTTGGCGCAATGGTTTGGTTCACATGGCTAGTGGATAAATAAAAATAGGTGCATAGGTGAATGTGACAAATATATAAATATATATGTATAAAGATAGAATAAGGCTAAATGTGTAAGAATGTATGCAATCTCTATATAAATAGATAAAAAACTAGGAGAATGAATCTAGTTTCACATAAAATTATATATATGCATTACTTTAAACTTTATATATATATATATATATATATATATATATATATATATATATATATATATATATATATATATATACACTACATTAAATTCAAAATATTTTTACATATAATTAATCAAATGATCTATGCAAATCCAACTTAAAGTTTCATAAGTATAATATTCATTATTAAGATCTTTCAAAACTTAAATATTATAGAGTAATGTAATGGTAAAATTTGTATGTATATAGTTAAATTTTGAAAAATATGAATAGTGAATATTATACCTTACGAAGCCCTAAACTGGATTTGTAGAATGGAAACATTTTGATCTTAAAATAGTTATAAGAATTTTTTATAATAATTTATAGGAGTCAACCATATGGGTCAAAGTCAATAAACAATTATCAACAAACAATTAACACAAAGATGGGCATTTAGCCATACTTGGTATAAAATAAGCAGTTATCCAATTACATACGTGCGAGTTTTAAATCATTAGTAACATGTATAGATAAGTAATGTATTATTTGAGTGGCATAGAAGTAGAGGTAGAGGTAGAGGTGGGTAGTGCTTGTCGTAATCTGCATTTTTATGTGGTATATTTAAAAGGAGCACGCCATTTTTGAATAATTTGTGCAGTAATATTTTAGAACAAGTTGCAAGCAAGTTATAAATTCCAAAAGGGGAAAATCTAGTTTATTTGATTTGCTTGCCACCTTCAAGATTCCAAATTCAGGGCGGTTCAACGTTATCCAAATACTCTTACAGCCCTCAAATTGTTTTTTAAAGACTTCCTGGCTGGGTTCCAAAACATTTTAGACACATGTTTTGCTTGTGAGGATCCAATAGATCTCTTTGCTTTAACGTGGATAATGATTCATACAAATCTTATATCGATTGCTGTGGGTCTTTAAAAAAATGTCCAATGGAAGGATGGAAATCTCTTAGAATAGAAGATGAGAATTGATATGCTCCATAGGTCTCATCCATGCTAACAATGCACTTTGTACAAATTGCTTGCTATGTCCGAATGCCTTCTATTCACTCATATACTCCACCACACATTCATGGAAGGCTACATTAAAAATAAAAAATAATGATATAAATAGGGGCTTGACTTATTCTCACATTTTAAGTACTAACTAGTGATGGCATGTAGATCTCATTAGTCATTTTGTTTTTGCCTATTATTGGATCATTTTAACAGTTGCTTTTTTTATTATATATATTTGTCTTGCTCATGTAGCCACTATTATTACCTCACTTAGGTTACTTAAATTTCACTGCAACCATTGTGGCTAGACTTAAAAGCACTTTTAACATCTTAAAGTTCATTGTTACCATCACATTTAATACGCCCTAAAATACCCTAGCGCATTTAATAAAAGGAGCCACTTGTATAAAACACAATTGTCACACTCTATCACTATCCAACAATTTGAAAATTCTACTATCAATATTGTCTGTTGCAAATGCTAACATGAATCATTTAAAGGAGATTGATCTTATTGGCATGCTGACCACACTAAGGTGAGTCTATCCCCTTGCAAACTATAAACTAGAGAAATTCATTCCTATTCAAAACTCTATTTTTCATTTTAGATCATAAATCCAACATGTAACCCTATTGTTAGAATAGAAATCCATGTTTGTTCGAAATTGACCATTCCATCAGAAGTCATTGCCCTATTCGTTATAATGCAACATTACTTCAACATCCAACCCTAGTTGTTAATAGACATATTCATGCTTATTCAATAGCCCATTCCACAGAAAGTGACTAAACTTTCTCCAATAGCAAAGTCTTCCCACTTTCAATCCATATCTTGTAGAAATCAAATAAACCTTTTCTACTTTTCTTCATGGAGATGGGTGACTTTGGTAGTTAAAATAAATGCAAAGATGTCTTCATTATTAGAATATTTGAGGAACCTACAATAAAAAATCGAAGCATACCCTCTTAAATATTCTCCCTACAATTTAGAATATTACATTAAACTTCAATAAACAAAGATGCAAGACATGTTAAGGACTCCTACATCTAAGAGGAAGTGTAGCAGCCTTTGGCTTCCATTTTCATATTTTGTTAGTTATATTGTTTAGTATATTTTTGGAGACTTTGGTGATAGAGGGACATCAACTTCCACACTAAAAAAAGAAATCAGAAATATAAATAACATTCAAACCAAACAAACATACCAACTATCTAATCGGCATATACATATATAAAAATATATGAGTAAGTTTCAATCCATGCTTTGCTCATTGAGAATACATATATCAAATGGGCATAGTTCTTGTCTCATGTCTTGGTCAATGTGCAAATATGCTTTGCTCAATATTACTTAATATATATGTAGTCCGAATAACAATAAAAAGCACTATCTAGTGCATGCACACTATGCTAAACACTCCTTATTGTCTCTTAAAATTTAGAAAATGATATTACATCCTTTATGACCCTTCATGACATGAATAAGTAAATAAATCTTTCTAGGTGCAAATATGAATATAATTTATAATGCATATTTAGTCTCATTAGTAAATCATTGAAACTCACAACTTCTATCCTATTTTCAAAAGCAAATTGAAAATACGTCCATCATTTAACTAATTAAATCTAAGTTTGAATGGCATATTTTGCATAAGGGTTTCTAAGATGCCAAGTTAATTATCTCATTATTTTATCTAATCTATTAAGATACACATATGAAACATAACTATTAAGATATAGATTTTGTTGAATATGAGACAACAATCCCTTATAATGCTTTGGAGCTTATCATTGGGGAGTTGTTCTATCTTAGAACATAAGGACAAATCTTATGGCATAATCATGAATGTGATCATTAGGTCTTTTTCACAAGAAAATATATCTAAAATTGTAGTTTTGAACCCTATATTCACATAAAAGAGATGCATTGACACTTTGGCCAACTCATTAATTGTATGAATAAAACCATCTGGAAGAAAAAACAATCATTCAATTGAATAAAACTATTTGGAAGTGAAAACAAGAATTCAATAGCAAAGTCCTCTAGTGTGCATGGAAACAACTTGGTCAATAGTATCACCTTTACAATTATATATTTTAAACTGAGGTGCACAATGTTACCCACTATACTTGTGTTTCTTGATATTTGAGACATTGAGAGAGATAAATAGAAATGATAAATGAAAGTGAGAGGAGTCATGACATACTTAAATGTTACCCACTATACATTTTAGATAAGTGATAATTGGAAATCAATGAATTATAATTGTTTGCATAGTGTTAGCCACTACACTTGTTCAATCTAAGCCAATTTACTTAGTAATCTCATGTTAAAAATACCAATGGAGTATCATATAATTCAACTCTACCCATAAGTTGAGACAACAAAATTTAGTATCTATCCCCATAATGATTTTAGTTCATTAAAATATTGCTTATTTTATAATACAATATGTTAATCAAACCAAGTTTAGTTCTATCTCCCAAATTATATTTAGAAATGTTATTTGAATCTCCCAATATCAAATAGGTTTCTATGGTTTCATTTTCTATCTTAGTCATTGTTGATTTTACTTTTAAAATCATTGCCCACATTGGCATTCCATATGCTTAGGAACTTAGCGTATAACCATCTTATTTATTAAACCAAGTATTACTCTCAAATGTCTAATGATTTTAGATTAATTCAAATTTTGTATCACTATATGCTTATCCTCAAAGAGTAGGATAGTACTGCTGGAATTGACTTCAAGACACTTCAATTACTTTCATAAAGTATGGTTGTGTTCATACATTATGAATTGACTTATCATTCCAATGTAATGACCCATTAATCCATGCCTATCCACTAAAACAATTTCACACTAAACAACCATTCATGGTTTGGCCCCTAGTATTCATGATAGTTTGAGATAGATTTTATTTGGTGCTTCAAAGGTCATCTCATGAACTACATCAATAATTCTTATACTTTTTCTTTTGTTTGTTTTAAAGTATTCAAGATCAACATTTAGATTCAAATGAATTTATATGAATCTCACCCTTTAGAAACACAAGGTTATGTTTATGTACTATGGTTTGGTCTTATTAATAAATATTGTTGCTTACATGAGTCATAAGAAGGATAACTAATAATGCACTTAATTCAAATTTCATTTTAGTGTGATTCATAGTAGACACATAAAGGCCTAGCTTCCAAACCTTATAAACCAGCTTCATCATCAACCTAGTAAAGAACAATAGGTGTTAGGATTGTACACATGAAATGTTAAATCAAGGGTGTAATAACTTAGTTCAACATTTTTTTAATTATTTGTGATCCCACAATACTGTACATATCCCATTTTTGGCCAAAGTGGGACATTAAAATCAACATTTTTAACCAAATTTTCACTTTCTGACACCTATAGAAACTAAACCGTTAAGAATTTGAAGATGATGTGAACTAGTGATTTTTGAGATTTCATGTGTAGATTCTAAATGTATTTTTTTTTTTAAATTTAAGAAATAATTTGTGATTTTTTTACGTAACTTTTAATAACTTATTTTTTATAGTTAACAGTATTTTTAAAAACTGACGTTTCTACCATACACCATGTTGCAAGTATGAGGTTAACTAGTGTTGTCATTGATGTCAACATACTCATATTACATTAGTAAGAAGGTTTGGATGAGCTGTGTGTTGAGGATATTGAGAAAAGTAGTCTCAATAAGGAACAGTGAAGAACAGTGATAAGAAGAAGGCAAATGTACTCAATAGGTTGAGAATCAGAGGATGCGGATTAAAAGGTTTGTAGATATGAGTCTTGAGATGATCCAGTTAAGATTTTAGAGGTCCGCATGAAGATATGAAAAAGTTGTGATCGGTCAAGTAGAACCGGTTCTGGGAGATGCTCCGGAGGAACAGAGTGTCACAAAAAGGTCCGGTGAGATCCGGAGGTGCACTATCAGACTCTGTGGATTGGAAAGAGTGTTTGGGATGTCTTTGTGATGTGTCATCTCGATTGGTACGTGGTTTGGAGGTCCAGAAGCACCTTCTTCAGTATGACAGTGGTGGCAGACTGTGTTCTTAAAGTTCTGGATGAAGAGGAGAAGATATTCCAGTGAGTAGAGGAAGTGCGGATGTACCTGGTTAATCAGGCAAGCTTGTGAAGGTTCTTGGATCATGTTGAGGTTATGTTGTCAGTCCGCATTGGTGTTAGAGCCCAGAATTGAAGATATTCTTTCGGATGAAGTTCTTGTTCAGACTAGCCGACCGGATGAGTTGTTCATCTTGCGAATGTTCTTGTGGTGGCTGACCGGATGTATTAATCATCTTACGAATGTCCTTATGGTTGATTGCCAACTTAGATGATTGTTCCTAAGTCGATGTCTTGTATAAATAAAGGTTTGTGAGTTCATTTCAAAGTGTGTTGAGCAGCGGATGAGTGTGGTATAGCGAAAGAGCGAAGGGCAGAGCAGAAGTATCTTGGGCTTAAATGGAATTGATCCAGACATGGTAAAGATGTCAATCTCCAATTCAAGTTTGTGATTCTTATCACTTTGTAGACAGTGTGTCTCTTGTAGGCAGTGTGCCTCTTTGTGAGCAGTGTGCCTCTTTGTGAGTGTTGACTTTTTCTTCTGAATCTGCATTAGGGTTTGCCACTTCTAATGCACAGGCAGATTCAGCCAACTAAATACAGGAGGTTGCGTGAGCTGCCTCCCCTTCACTTCTGGTTCTGCCGCACCAAGGGGGGTATCCCTATAACTCAAGATGTAACCTTGACTAGCTCAAAGATAGAAAGATCTAACTTGACAACAACAAGCAGAATACTCTCATGTATGGACCAAGATCTGTATGATAGATCACAAGGCTGGCAACATTCTTGGACATGATGTCTGGTTGGGTATGAGAGCATGCAGGGGGTTCCTAATCCTACTCCTACAACTAACAGGTGGAAGTAAGAGATGGTTTAGTTTGAATTTTGGATGCAAAGCTGTACATGGTGTATAACCTCAACACAGAGCTAGATTGGTGCCTATCCAGGGCTTGGAGTCGGTAGACATACACCTGTGAATGATCAGCATGAATAGCTAAAACTAGATTTCAGGGGGATACACATGATATCTGCCTTACAGATATCTCCCAATAAAGAGTGTTAAGCTGTCTATACTTATGGCATCCCTATTGCAGTAAGAAAGATACATGCAAAACTGGAGACAGAATCAACATAACACATGCAAACACAGCATTATTCATATAAGATTAACCATGAAATCAGTGGATTCATGCCAAATCGTACAACAGGAGATACATAAACTCACAAGTTTTGCTGCACAGAGCAACCAAAACCAGTTGTATCTTATTATAGGGCCAAAATGTCCAGTTTTCAACAACCAAAAATGAGTAACACTTCTTGCTTATAACAGCCAGGTAGTGTACCACAGCAATTAATTACATGGTTGACCAAAAATCCTGCCAGATACACAGTATCAGAAAAATGGCGCTGAACGCATTACCAGATTGGCGCTCAAACATGAATGCAGTAGGTAGGGGAGGAGACAGGAAGAAACCTCGAGCCTTGCGCCACTGTCCGTTGATGTACACCTTCAATCGGGTACCAGATCCGTCCATACCTCTGCAACCTTCACCATTAATGGCGCACCAACCCGCGGCCTCAGGAAAACGTCAAACTGTGCATCGCAACCATTTCCTGCCAAGATACCTCATCGTCATGATATTTCAAATATGCAGGATATCAATTATCCCACATGCACCCCGCGGTGACCTTTTCAACACTTTATATACTAGGCCACGAGCATATATAATGTCGGTGCTTTTGCTCTTGACGACACTAGTATAAGACTTCATCATCATCCTCCAACAGCATGATATCCTGTCGCTTGAAATATCACCCTGACGTCAGCATCATATCGCAATAAAACCTGCATGATAATCGCCTTCATCGGCACAACCTGATCCATCGGAGGAAGATCCTCCTGCTTAGCCGATGAACATCCTGATGACGTCATCGTCATATCCTGCTGACATCATCAGCATATCTGCCTACTGCGCACCCCCTCATATCCGGATGACGTCATCATCATATCGACATCAGGATGATAAAACAACGAACATGAAGTGATACAACAACATCAGGATGATATTGACTAAGATCATCCTGACGTCCAAAATATGATGACCACGATGAAAAATCGGGTCACACTTAGAACTTTACAGCAACATCATCAGGATGATCTTAACAAAGATCACCCGATGTTAAAATATCACCCCAGCGAAAGATCATGCAGGTAGACAATATGATGACCCTCGCAAGCAACACGGCGATAACCAGAAATATGATGATGATGATGACGACCCTTAAGAAAAAATAGGCCGGGTTGAACAACTTAGAAAATGACCCCCTCGGAAGATCGGGGTGACATCATCATCATAAAAGGGCAAGGTGATAATTGGAAGATCACCGGATATTTGAAAAATCACCCTCCGCAAGAAAATTAAGGCACATTGTAGCTCATCAGCAGGATCGGGATGATATCCAAACATCACCTGATATTGAAACATGATGATCCTGATGAAAAACCGGTTGACAGAAAACATGATGATGCTGACCACCATCGAAGAAAACATGATGATGATGACCTCCTCCTCAGGAAAATATGATGCTGCAGCTGAAAAATGCTGAGGAGGTCCAACACTTAGAACATCTTTAAGGAAGGTGCCTGAATGAAAAATGCTCAAAAACTGTCAGTCAATTCAGGCACTAACACTGGCTCTGTCTGGGGACGTGCAGGTGCAAGACTGCAGCGAGAACCCCAGATCTCTGGGATGCAGACCAGTCCCTTATCCATTGGGCACAGAGTCAAATACTGCACCGACCTGCATCACCAAACACACTTGATGGCCTAAGGCCACCAAGAAAAGAAAAACATGTATCTCCCTTTGTCAAACACTTTGTTTTCATTTGCATACACTGGGTCAAGCTTGGAGATACTACAGACATCCACCCACAAACAAATCTTGTCATCTGCATATTCAACCCTCTGATTTGGCTTGTCATTATCACCCCTGTGCAGATAACCTTCAACATCATGTGACATGTGGGTGCAGAATGTATCAGGCAATGGATACTCAAATGGTATAGAACACAGGTTATCATCTGTATCATCATCATGCATTGCAACATGATCTCCTAGCTGGACTGCAAATAGGAAACACTCAGAGTCCACCACACAACTAGGAAGATCAGGGCTCATTGTATTATATGCTGGCACATCAAAAGAAAAGCTTTCAAAATCACAATTGTGCACATCATGTACACAACAATCAGCAGCACCAGGCTGGAAAAGATCAGGCTCTGGCATCTCTTTCAAATCAGGCACATTTTCACAGTCACTTACCTGATGTATGTTGTTTCCTCTTTCATCAGGATGAGACACAGAATCCAAGCCAAAAATAGTGTCTAGATCTTCACCATACTCAGACAGATCCTCATCGCCATATGTGTCATAAATGGGTGACCCAAGTGCATCAGTTTCATCATAGTATGCCATTTGTTCATGGGCAGCAGAGCATGCATCTTCATCACCAATGGATTCCCTCTGTGGAGGAGTATCAGCCTGTATGCTTATTTCTTCTCTATCTCGAGCACAATACTCACAATTATCTCCACAGGTCCATTCCAAAAATTGCTCATTGCTATCCACAACCTCATTGTTGTTTTCATGGTCAGATGCCTCATCATTGCAATGGGAATCCTCACTAGTCCTTTCACTGGCACGTTCAATATTCATCTTTTCATCTTCACACGATGCCTTAATTATTTGGTCATTTGCAGCTTCACAACGATTTTTCACACCAAGGCCTGGGGACAGGGGTTTCAGCAGGTACACATTTCTGATTTTTTCTATCTTTTCTATGAACCTGTATGCCATCTGCATACTTGTCACCTTGAAATCCCTCGGTATTGCACTAAAGCCCTCCTCAAAAGCTTCAAAGAATATGCCAACACAGGCTGAAATATCAGGTCTGAAGACTTCTGGGATCTGTGAAAGGGCTATTGCAAACCTATGACTGAAATCAACACATGGCTCTTCATCTTGTTTTCTGATTCTCATCAATTCTGCAACAAGATCAACCGGTTCTTTTGCAAATTCTTCCTTGAAACAGTCAGCAAGCTCATCCCAACAGGCAAAGGATTTCTTTGGAAAGCTCAAATACCAGTCTTTTACTTTTGCATCAAAGGACCTAACAAAAAACCTCATCCACATATCCTCATCTCTGAATGAATATTTTCCCATAAAACTGTGAAAATTTTGGATATGTGCATTCCCATCACATACATTGTGACCACTAAATCTAGGCATCTGACAGTATATCCTAGCAGGCATAGTTTCTACTTTATAATCCACCCATGACAAATCCAGTTGGTCATACAAAGGATCAAAAGGGCTGAGAAGAGGTTTAGCCTTCTGACTGGCAGACACAACAGGGTTACTGCTTTTTAACTGGGCCTGCTCAGCCTCTAAGAATATCAACCTATTTCTTATCTCTTCTATTCTTTTATTCGACATTTCACCACTGAGTATGGGATAATTCATACTTGGATTCATAAAAAATCCTACTCTTAGACATCCTTTGTCTGTCTAAGACCTAAGGCTTCCCCTGGCATCTAACTTATGCAGCAAAACAGCAAATATAAAGGGGAAGGAACAAGGTACCTTTTCTCATACAGATGCAGAAAAATGAACAACACATTTTTGTCACATCACATACATCCATCTTTCATGTGCATTCAGATCTTTTTTGCAGAGTCGCCACCTCTCCAGAGAGGACAAAATTTTCAATAGCTGAAAGCTACTTTTCCAGGTTCATTCCACCAGCAGAGCATCATTTTGTTGGTGACTCAGATGGGCCACAAGATATAACACTTTTTCATCAATTTTCTCCCCAGCAGAGTCGCCATTTTGTTGACTTTTTCTTCTGAATCTGCATTAGGGTTTGCCACTTCTAATGCACAGGCAGATTCAGCCAACTAAATACAGGAGGTTGCGTGAGCTGCCTCCCCTTCACTTCTGGTTCTGCCGCACCAAGGGGGGTATCCCTATAACTCAAGATGTAACCTTGACTAGCTCAAAGATAGAAAGATCTAACTTGACAACAATAGGCAGAATACTCTCATGTATGGACCAAGATCTGTATGATAGATCACAAGGCTGGCAACATTCTTGGACATGATGTCTGGTTGGGTATGAGAGCATGCAGGGGGTTCCTAATCCTACTCCTACAACTAACAGGTGGAAGTAAGAGATGGTTTAGTTTGAATTTTGGATGTAAAGCTGGACATGGTGTATAACCTCAACACAGATCTAGATTGGTGCCTATCCAGGGCTTGGAGTCGGTAGACATACACCTGTGAATGATCAACATGAATAGCTAAAACTAGATTTCAGGGGGATACACATGATATCTGCCTTACAGATATCTCCCAATAAAGAGTGTTAAGCTGTCTATACTTATGGCATCCCTATTGCAGTAAGAAAGATACATGCAAAACTGGAGATAGAATCAACATAACACATGCAAACACAGCATTATTCATATAAGATTAACCATGAAATCAGTGGATTCATGCCAAATCGTACAACAGGAGATACATAAACTCACAAGTTTTGCTGCACAGAGCAACCAAAACCAGTTGTATCTTATTATAGGGCCAAAATGTCCAGTTTTCAACAACCAAAAATGAGTAACACTTCTTGCTTATAACAGCCAGGTAGTGTACCACAGCAATTAATTACATGGTTGACCAAAAATCCTGCCAGATACACAGTATCAGAAAAATGGCGCTGAACGCATTACCAGATTGGCGCTCAAACATGAATGCAGTAGGTAGGGGAGGAGACAGGAAGAAACCTCGAGCCTTGCGCCACTGTCCGTTGATGTACACCTTCAATCGGGTACCAGATCCGTCCATACCTCTGCAACCTTCGCCATTAATGGCGCACCAACCCGCGGCCTCGGGAAAACGTCAAACTGTGCATCGCAACCATTTCCCGCCAAGATACCTCATCGTCATGATATTTCAAATATGCAGGATATCAATTATCCCACATGCACCCCGCGGCGACCTTTTCAACACTTTATATACTAGGCCACGAGCATATATAATGTCGGTGCTTTTGCTCCTGACGACACTAGTATAAGACTTCATCATCATCCTCCAACAGCATGATATCCTGTCACTTGAAATATCACCCTGACGTCAGCATCATATCGCAATATAACCTGCATGATAATCACCTTCATCGGCACAACCTGATCCATCGGAGGAAGATCCTCCTGCTTAGCCGATGAACATCCTGATGACGTCATCGTCATATCCTGCTGACGTCATCAACATATCTGCCTACTGCGCACCCCCTCATATCCGGATGACGTCATCATCATATCGACATCAGGATGATAAAACAACGAACATGAAGTGATACAACAACATCAGGATGATATTGACTAAGATCATCCTGACATCCAAAATATGATGACCACAATGAAAAATCGGGTCACACTTAGAACTTTACAGCAACATCATCAGGATGATCTTAACAAAGATCACCCGATGTTAAAATATCACCCCAGCGAAAGATCATGCAGGTAGACAATATGATGACCCTCATAAGCAACACGGCGATAACCAGAAATATGATGATGATGATGACGACCCTTAAGAAAAAATAGGCCGGGTTGAACAACTTAGAAAATGACCCCCTCGGAAGATCGGGGTGACATCATCATCATAAAAGGGCAGGGTGATAATTGGAAGATCACCAGATATTTGAAAAATCACCCTCCGCAAGAAAATTAAGGCACATTGTAGCTCATCAGCAGGATCGGGATGATATCCAAACATCACCCGATATTGAAACATGATGATCCTGATGAAAAACCGGTTGACAGAAAACATGATGATGCTGACCACCATCGAAGAAAACATGATGATGATGACCTCCTCCTCAGGAAAATATGATGCTGCAGCTGAAAAATGCTGAGGAGGTCCAACACTTAGAACATCTTTAAGGAAGGTGCCTGCATGAAAAATGCTCAAAAACTGTCAGTCAATTCAGGCACTAACAGTGAGCAGTGTACTCGGGCAGTGAGCCCTAATTGGCATGTGCCATTCATTTTTCTTATTCTTCTAACAGAGAATAATCCTTGGGTTAATCACCCTGTGGTTTTTCCCTTAACCAGGTTTTCCACGTCAAAATCTTGGTGTCCAATGTGTTGATGTTTATCTGCTCCTGTGTTTATGCATTATGCTTTCATGGATGGTTAATTGAATGCTATTAACTAACAAGAAGAATCAAGTGTTTGAAGTAGAAGCAAGTTTTTGTACAACTGATTCACCCTCGCTCTTAGTTGTGTGCCCTAGATCTAACAATTGGTATCAGAGCTAAGTTCCTCTGAAGGAGCTTAACTGCTTGAGGAGATCCAGGATGTCATCATACAAGAAGGATAGTCCGAAGTTTGATGGAACCAACTTCACTCTCTGGAAAGGTCGCATGAAATGTCACTTGGAGTGTATGGGAAAAGCATACTTGACCATGGTTTCAAAACCATATGTACCTCCACAGGGTGGTCCGACAACTCTGAATGAAATCACAGATGCTGAAAACAATCTGTGGACCAAAGAAGCTCTTCTAAGTGCATTGAATGACTCAGATCTCTCAAATGTTATTGACCTACCAACTACATATGAGATCTGGACTAAACTGGAACTTCTGTATGAAGGAGATGAGTTTGTCAAGAGTGCAAGGTTGCAAAGTCTGAAAGGGAAATTTGAAAGATTGAAGATGAGAGATGATGAAAATATCTCTACCTTTATGCTAAGAGTGAATGAGCTGGTGTGCAGAATTAGGAATGCTGGTGGAGTTATGGATGAAAATGAAATTGTTTGCAAAATCCTCAGATCCCTTCATGCTACCTACAAAATCAAGGTTGCTGCCATTGATGAATTTAGAGCCCATACAACTGTCACAAGAGAGCAATTGGCTAGCAAACTGGCTGCATTTGAAATGACTGAGTTTGGAGATGATCACCCCAAGACTGAATCTGCATTCAAGGCTAGTGCCTATGTGAAAGGCAAACAAAGATTTGATCCGGGAGAGAATTCTTCAAGGAAGCTGTCATGGTATGATCAAGCAAGGAAAGACATGGAAGAGGAAGAAGCAGAAACAACTCAACTTGAAGCCCTCATTGCAAAGAGACTGCTAAGAGGATCCGGTAAGTATGAAGGAAAACTACCCCTTAATTGCTTCAACTATAATAAGATTAGTCATTTTCCTTCAAGATGTCCAGAAAGATCTGCAAGGTCAAATGCTAACAGACAAAGGTTTCAAAAGAACTGCTATTATGTTCATGAAGAAGATGATAATGAAGGAGTAACAAATGATGAATCAAACATGGGAAGCAAATTCGGAAATGAATGGGTGTTTATTGCCATCAAGGAAGAAGATTCAATATCCTCTAAATTTGTCAATCATAAGGTTGTTGAAAGAGCTTTGGCTGCCCAAGTTGAAGAAAAGGATGATTGGGTTATTGATAGTGGATGCTCTCACCATATGACTGGTGACAAGAACAAGTTCTTAGATTTGGAAAAGTATGAAGGAGGAATGGTACAGTTTGGTGACAATTCTGCTGGCAGAATCAGAGGTAGGGGAACTATTTCTTTTGATGGAAAGAGCAAAACCGATAATGTTCTATATGTTGAAGGATTGAAGCACAATCTTCTCAGTATTGGTCAGTTAGTGGACAAAGGCTATGATCTCCAGTTCAAGAATGGAAGATGCAGAATCTTTACAAGCTCCGGAACTAAAATTGCATTCGGTACTCAAACAAAAGGTAATATCTTCCATCTAGTTGGTTCTAATAAAAGTTGTCTGTTTGTTCAAGTTGATCAGAGTTGGTTATGGCATAGAAGGATGTGCCATGTGAATTTTGATAACATCATCAAGATAAGCAATATTCAAGTTGTAAGAGATCTTCCTAAATTGGTGAAACCTACAAATAGTTTGTGCAAAGAATGTCAGCTAGGTAAACAGAGCAGAGTCTCTTTCAAAAGTAAGGATCAGTCCACTACCGGATTGTTGGAATTAGTTCATACTGTTCTCTGTGGTCTGACAAGAATCAAGAGTATGCAAGGTGATAAATATTTCATGTTGCTAATTGATGACCATTCCCGGATGATGTGGGTTACCTTCCTAAAAGAGAAATCAGAAGCCCTTGAGAAGTTCAAAATCTTCAAAGCTATGGTAGAGAATCAAATTGGATTGAAATTGAAATGTCTAAGGTCTGATAGAGGTGGTGAATTCACATCTGGTGAATTCATAGATATTTTTGAGAAGCATGGTATAAAGAGACAGTTGTTTGCTCCTAGGACTCCACAACAGAATGGACTAGTTGAGAGAAAGAACCAGACCATCCAGGAAGTAGCCAGGACAATGATGATGGAAACAAATGTTCTTCAGATATTTTGGAGAGAAGCTGTCAGCACTACACTCTATACTCTTAACCGAGTTCAAATCAGAAGCAATACCGGTAAGACTCCTTATGAACTTTGGTTTGGTATAACTCCTACTGTGAGATATTTCAGAGTATTTGGTAGCAAGTGTTACATCAAAAGAGATGAAGATCTAGGAAAGTTTGATGCTAGAAGTAATGAAGGAATTTTCTTGGGTTACTCCACTCAAAGCAAAGCATACTAGTGTTACAATAAGAGATTGAGAAAGATGATAGAAAGTACAAATGTGAAGGTTGATGAAGGAATTGAGAAGCCCTCAAGATTCTATGAATGTGATGAAGATGATCAGAATGATCCTCTGGTGCAAGGAGCTCCATCCTCCTCTAAAATTTAGATCCAGACTGATCCGGTAAATCAGGAAGAAAAAGTTTGTCTGAATGAGCCTGATCAAGAATTAGTAGTGCAAGAAACTCCCAAAGTTCCAAGGTATGTAACTCTAAATCACTCTGAAGATCAGATCATAGGTGACAAAAGTAAAGGGGTACAAACAAGGAGAAGAATTGCTCAAGATTCAAATAAATACTGTCTGATTTCAAAGATTAAACCTAAGACAGTTAATGAAGCTTGCAATGATGAAAACTGGACCAAAGCAATGGAGGAAGAGTTGATGCAAATTGAGAAAAATCATACTTGGGATCTTGTTCCCAGACCTAGAGACAAGAATGTGATTGGAACCAAATGGGTCTTCCAGAACAAATTGAATGAAGTTGGTGAAGTAATCAGAAACAAAGCTAGATTGGTCTGCAAAGGCTACTCTCAAATAGTAGGAATTGATTTTGAAGAGACCTTTGCTCCGGTGTCAAGAATTGAAGCAGTCAGATTATTTCTTGCATTTGCTGCCTTCAAAGACTTCAAGGTATATCAGATGGATGTCAAGTCTGCCTTCCTAAATGGTGATCTGGAAGAAGAAGTTTACATTGAACAACCGGATGGATTTCAATTGTTTGATAATGATGATATGGTCTGCAAGTTGAAGAAAGCATTGTATGGATTGAAGCAAGCCCCAAGAGCATGGTATGAAAGGTTGGATAAGCATCTTGTGCAGATTGGATTCAACAAAGGTACTGCTGACAGTAACTTATATTTCAAAATTGATCATGAAAACATTTTGATTGTTGAAGTGTTTGTGGATGATATCATTTTTGGAGGAAGAGATAGTATGTGCAAAACTTTTGCAAATCAGATGAAAAGTGAGTTTGAAATGTCTATGCTTGGTGAAATGAATTTCTTCTTGGGTCTACAAATTACTCAAACAAAGAAAGGGATCTTCATTTCTCAGACCAAATATGTGAAAGAATTGTTGAGGAAATTCGGTATGGAAGATTCAAAGCCAATGAACACTCCTATGGCAACCAGATGTAAGTTGAGCAAAGATGATGACTCTCCTAAGGTAGATCAGACAAAGTATAGATCAATGATTGGTGGATTGTTCTATCTCACTCAGACTAGACCAGATATAATGTAGGTTGTTGGTCTTGTGGCAAGATTTCAGGCTCATCCTAGAGAATCTCATGTTATGGCAATCAAGAGAATCTTTAGATATCTAAAAGGGACAGTGGAGTATGGTTTGTGGTATCCTAGAGATCATGATTTCTCTCTTCATGCTTACACAAATGTAGATTGGGCAGGAGATGTGGATGACCGGAAGAGCACCAGTGGTGGAGCATTCTTTTTGCGAAAGAGATTGGTTTCTTGGCTAAGCAAGAAACAAGATGCAATATCTCTGTCTACAACTCAAGTAGAATACATTGCAGCAGTAGGTAGTTGCACTCAAATCTTATGGATGAAGCAGATGTTAAGAGACATGAAAGTTGAATATGAGGAGCCTATCACAATTTTCTGTGATAATTCAAGTGCAATAAATATTTCCAAGAATCCGGTAATACATTCTAAGACCAAGCATATATCTATCAAATTTCACTTTTTGAGAGAACAAGTGAACAAGGGTGAAGTCAGATTAGAGTATGTGCCCTCCAAGGATCAGCTTGCAGATATTTTTACTAAACCTCTTCCCAAAGACTCTTTTGAGTATCTCAGGGAGAAGTTAGGGGTCATGGCCCCTCCGGTGATGAACTAGGATGCACTGATGTGCATCAGTTCGGTGGATATCACAGTCATATCTTGTGATCCGGATTGATGATGGGGAGCTGCTACTAAGGGGGAGTAGCTGGTATGATTCTGATGTGTTACAAGTGCAAGTATGAGCCCTTTGCCATTGATGTCAAAGGGGCAGAGAAGACATGTGAAAAACAAGTGGTTGATGATCAAAGGGGGAGCAGTAAAGGAAGAGAAGACATGTGAAGAGTTGTTGCTGATATGGGGAGCTGTGACAGAAAAGAGAAGTTCTTGTCTTGATGGTTTTTCACATCATATGTTGCCATCAATGACAAAGGGGGAGATTGTTGCAAGTATGAGGTTAACTAGTGTTGTCATTGATGTCAACATACTCATATTGCATTAGTAAGAAGGTTTGGATGAGCTGTGTGTTGAGGATATTGAGAAAAGTAGTCTCAATCAGGAACAGTGAAGAATAGTGATAAGAAGAAGGCAAATGTACTCAATGGGTTGAGAATAAAAGGATGCAGATTAAAGGGTTTGTAGATATGAGTCTTGAGATGATCCAATTAAGATTTTAGAGGTTCGCATGAAGATATGAAAAGGTTGTGATCAGTCAAGTAGAACTGGTTCCGGGAGATGCTTCGAAGGAACAGAGTGTCACAGAAAGGTCCGGTGAGATCTGAAGGTGCACTATCAGACTCTGCGGATTGGAAAGAGTGTTTGGGATGTCTTTGTGATGTGTCATCTCAATTGGTATGTGGTTTGGAGGTCCGAAAGCACCTTCTTCAGTATGACAGTGGCGGCAGACTGTGTTCTTGAAGTTCCAAATGAAGAGGAGAAGAGATTCCAGTGAGTAGAAGAAGTGCGGATGTACCTAGTTAATCAGGCAAGCTTGTGAAGGTTCTTAGATCATGTTGAGGTTATGTTGTCGGTCCGCATTGGTGGTAGAGCCCAGAATTGAAGATATTCTTCCGGATGAAGTTCTTGTTCAGACTAGCCAACCGGATGAGTTGTTCATCTTGTGAATGTTCTTGTGGTGGCCGACCGGATGTATTAATCATCTTGCGAATGTCCTTATGGTTGATTGCCAACTTAGATGATTGTTCCTAAGTCAATGTCTTGTATAAATAAAGGTTTATGAGTTCATTTCAAAGTGTGTTGAGCAGCGGATGAGTGTGGTATAGCGAAAGAGTGAAGGGTAGAGTAGAAGTATCTTGGGCTTAAATGGAACTAATCCAGACATGGTAAAGATGTCAATCTTCAGTTCAAGTTTGTGATTCTTATCACTTTGTAGACAGTGTGTCTCTTGTAGGTAGTGTGCCTCTTTGTGAGCAGTGTGCTCGGGCAGTGAGCCCTAATTGGCATGTGCCATTCATTTTTCTTATTCTTCTAACAGAGAATAATCCTTGGGTTAATCACCCCATGGTTTTTCCCTTAACCGGGTTTTCCACGTCAAAATCTTGGTGTCCAATGTGTTGATATTTATCTGCTCATGTGTTTATGCATTATGCTTTCATGGATGGTTAATTGAATGCTATTAACTAACAAGAAGAATCAAGTGTTTGAAGTCGAAGCAAGTTTTTGTACAACTGATTCACCCCCCCCCCCTCTCAGTTGTGTGCCCTAGATCTAACACACCATAACTTGTTTTATAGAAAGCATAAATTATAAATTTTGAAACATAAATTTGTAACACCAATATCTAGTGCACAGATATTTTTTCATAATTTTTTGTTGCATATTTTTTTTGAAGTGAGATTAATTATAATTCAGACATATGTTTATACCATACAACATAAGTTTTTCTATATGCATTCAAATTAACTTTTTTTTTAAACAAGGACATCAATACCTAGTGCACAAATATTTTTCAAATTTTTTTTCTTTTTTTTTTTTAATTTTTTCGCGTGTGTGGAATAGAGACCTTGATGTTCGGTGAAAAACCTATGTTAACTAGAAAATAGAAAATAAATATAATAATCAAAAGAAATATATTCAAAATCATACTTTTTAGAAAGATTATACTAAGGGCTGCATATTTACAAAATAGAATTTCTAAATCACTTCATTTGATCCCCCAAAATGTGAAGAAAAATTTGTTTTTTATCAACATTTTGATAAGTGTGGAGGAGACTCCATCAAGGGTTTTATTTAAGACTAGGGGGTTCTTTCCAAGGGGGTTTAATCTAAGGGTATTTTATCTAAACCCCTTCAATTAAACCCCTTCAGATGGAACCCCTCAAGGATTAAATCATTAATTTTTCTAAAAAATATGTGATTTTAGACAAAGATCAAGTTGTCCCATAAGTGGGGCACACTATTGTAAAGAATAATAGGTGTTAGGTGTTGGACACACAAAGTTACTAAGAGGGGGTGAATCGATACTTAATCAAATTACTTTATTTTCAGCAGCATTTAAACTTATGTGAACATTCAAGACATAAGAAATGCAAGAACACAGAAGCACACAACCATAACACCAAATTTTATGTGGAAAACCCAAGAAGGGAAAAACCACGGTGAGCAAGCTACTCAGATCTGTTGTCCAAATCCAACCTCACAAATAAAAATAAGATTACAATATTATTTATGGGCTATAACCTAAAGTAAGTTGCAACTACCTAATCAGTTACACAATGCTGATCACTTCAAACTCTGCACTACTATTTGTCTTCCTTACAACAACAATACTAATCTCCACAACATCAAAACATATTCAAGAATTCTTCTTTACCATTACAGAGCTCATCATTTCTTCCATAACTATATTATATTACATGAACTAATCCTTAGCACATTTCATCATCATATCTGCTTATGTTGTAAGTATATTCACACAATATCCATTCTACCTTATCATTCCCAACACAACACACTTTCAATGATTTTGATTCTTCATATATATCCTCCGCAACCATAAAAAATCTTTCTCCTTGGTTGGCTAGAAGAAAACATGTAGCATGTTCAACGTGTAGTGGCCACATCAGTCAACTCCCAAAAATGTGCTGGTAAGTAAAATCTGAATGTGGTTCAAGAACAAGGAATAATCAGGTCATATCTTGCCTTGACACACTCTTTCAGGCTGGCACACATCCTCATTCTCAACAAAATCTTTATTATGCACCAAGTTGGCACCTTAGCACCTATCCTTCCTTGTATTTGACTCTAGACCCAAAGCGATATCGGAGAAGACTAAATTATATCATGAAGATGACACTATGAATATTATATGATTTGTAAAATATTTCTGAGCACATCTCTTACCAATCCATGTAGTTATATGTTGGTGCAAACACTTGAACATTGATTCAGGTATCCTTACCATGATCTAATAACACAGTCTTGAAGTAAAACATTAAAAATCATACTCGCGGTAAACAAAGATGATTGAATCTTGATCTAAGCATATCAATTGATCTAGTGTGCCTATCTTTTCATCAGAAAGACCAAATATTCATGTGCGGTGTATTGTGATAACATTAACTCTCTCCTTTTGTTCACACTAATCGGTACCAAGGCATGTCTTCATAGATCAAACTCTGGAGAAGCATCTATGATACATATTATTTCTTGAAACTTGAAGCATGCATACTTGTTACGCATATCCACCTGTCCTCCAAGCCTTAACTTCATATCTTCATCTACGGAGAAGTACAGAGCATTCTCCTATCACTTTATGACTGTACTTACCCTGTTTCTTTACTATCTTCATTATTCTATCTCCAAACCAATTTGTGGTAAGAAATATGATCTAAAATTTGAAACATAAGTGCTTGAGTGCCATACCTAGCTAGCAGTTTAAACCATAGGTCCATATCTTCAATTGCAGTAGAATGTGGTACCATCTTGTGAGCATGTAACACCATCCCTAACTAGTGCTATACTTAGACAAATTCCTTCAACCTTTCACAACTTTACATGAACTTCAGAAGATATGGTATGACTATGTTCAGATGATACTAATCCATCTCCTTTACTCCACAACTCTCCTGATCAGCTTACTCTATCTGTACCTTTGAGTGTCTCAGCACATGTTCATCATTTTACTTGTCTGCCTCACAATACTTATTATGTTGTCTTCATTGACCATCATACGGTTACAATCTCCCTTTGACATATTTGGTGACATTACTTACAATGCAAAAAACCACTATTGACATCAATGACAACACATATGCAACAATCTCCCCCTTTGGCATTGATGGAAACACATAGCCTGGTATATATACATTTCTCCCCCTTTGTCATCAATGGCAAATGGCAAGTGGTCTTCCTCAATACCAGAAAAACAAATAGGCTCCCTCTATCTAAATGTTTTTTATCACTTTCTATTAGTCAACTCCCCCTAAGGAGAAACCTATGACTTTTCAAAACTGATGTAGCAAAAACTATCCTTCAAGATACTATGTACAATGTGCTTTATTTATATCAAAATAACACTACATATACTTATTTTATTCACCGCATATACAAACTTCAAAATTTGTTATACCTTCTAAAAATTTCTTCTCTTGGAAGGTAGAATAATTTTGTAAATTACATTCAACTGGACAAGAGTTGAGTCCCAGTTCTTCTTTGTAGAGGACATAATGTGTGATTCACTCTCAAACTAAATATACAAGTCTTCTGCCTCTTCCACAGTGGCTAACATATTAACTTTTTGAGCCACCTTCTCTACTTTGGTCAGGATGCCAGTTAAGACTTCTAATTTCATATCTACAACTTTTCTCAGCTAACCTATTTCTCTCATGATTTTCTCTCTTTGCTCCAGAAGTTGCTTCAAAATGACAATTTAAGTTTTCAATTTGAACCCTGATGGTTCCATCTTTGTCCTTTAGGGGATCATACATTTTGGCCACTTGAGTTAATTGTGACTCAATGGAGTTAGCTTGATCCTTTATGTTCTTTGTGGTAGCTGGCCAATTCAAACAAAATTGATATAAGATTTTGGCTTCCTCAATGCTCTTCTAAATATTTTTCAAATTTTCTTGTAGATTGATGTGTGCCTTTGCACACCTGTTAGACACTTTAGCCAAGATTTTGTTATTTAATTGTTATGTTATCTTTTTCTCAGCCTGCTTCTCTAAGTAAGATGAATGAGTCTTGAAAGACTCCAACATGAGTTTCATCGATCAAGGTGGGATCTCTCTTTACCTCAGGCAGTTCCTCTTGGAACATTTTAATTGCCTCTTCTAATAATTCAACCCCTTCAACTTGTTGTAGCAGAATCTCTTGCCTTGCTGAGGATTGAAGTATATCTCCCAGTTGTAACTTGTGAAGAGGAGATATATTGGACAAGTTAACTTGTCCATCTAACACTGGTAGCTGTAACAACTACGGAGAGACACCGGTTGAATATGCATTTGCTAACCAAGAAACTCCTTGATAGAATCAACTAGAGAGGAGGAGGAGGATGTATCTTGTTCCTTTTCTAAATTCTCCTCTGAACCATTATTTGTCTTCCCCTCTTCCATTTCAGGGTTATTCTTCTGCTTTGTACTCACTAGAGGTTGATCATCATGCCCAATATTATGATCCAGAGAATCATTCTCTTCTTCATGAGCTTCTTGTTCTTGATCTTTTGTTGCTTGCTCTTCTTTCTCCTCTTGAGGAATTTGATGCTTAGTGATATGCAGAGGAGATGTGATCAAATGAGGTGGAGATACAATGTTGTGTGGTGCAGAAACTTATGATTGCTCCACATTTTCAGTTCCTTTTACCTCACTTACAATTTTCTCTGTCACAACCTTTGTCTCCTTTTGAATTTTTCTCTTTATCACTTTCCTTCATGCCCATAAGTGTGTCCACTCTTTGTTTTGTCCTCAATTCTTGGGCTTGCATTTGGGCCAATTTGTCTTTTTCTTCCTGAGACATAGATGATCCAACTTTTTCTAGAGCTTGTTGTCTTAGCTCATTATTCATTTTAATGGCCTTTTTTCTTTTCTGCCTTAAGGCTTGAGCAAGGCTTTCTAGCACCTTTTCAATCACATCAATCATGGACAAGTTATATTTGAGCATATACTTGACTACCACCTTTTCAATAGTCTTTTGATCCTCTAGAGGAACATCTAGGTATAGCTCAACAGTGTGCTTTAACAACCCATGTTGTTCAATTCCATTGAAAATAGCTTCTAATTGAAGAGGACCTTTTGTAGATGCCACCAAAGGATTTTGCTTAGACTTCTTACCTTTTCTTATTAGCTTAGAGGTTTCCTCTTCAATCACTACTCCCTTCACCTTCTTCCTTTTGGCTTGAATTTTAGGTCTTGCATGCTTTTTTCTCTGGTCTTCTTCTATGCTTGTGTCTCAAAAGAAGCCCTTCTTCTAGTGGATCCCATTTGTGTTGATCAAAATGGTAGTGGCACATTTGTAGTAGTAGAAGTGGCTCTACTAGTTCTACTTAGGCTTTGTGTGACTAGTGGAACAATAGAAACGTGATGTTTCTCCTCTTTAGGGGCTTGTGAAGTAGTTCCAGATGAGATGCCCTACTTCTCATGCAGCTTACTCTTATTCTTCTCAAGGTGTTCTTCTCCATCCTTCTTATGTATTTTGTTCATAATTTCATCAGAAGTTTCGAACCTTTCAACAGAGGTGTAATTTCTATGGGTTTACTGAGTAGGCTATCAGCATAGACTTTTATTTCTTCTTCAGAGACTTCATATGGAAGTCTAGGAATCCATGCAGTTCTAAGTTCAATTGCCTCCATGTAGTTGTAATTATTGTCAACCAAAAATGTAATCTTCTCTCTATATTGTTGTATAGAGTGGTAAGGAATCCTTTCTCTGGCATGCATGTTGGTTTGAATGGTTTTGAAGACCCAGTACATTGTTTTGTAGTGATTTGGATCACTAAACCCCCTTACATGACTCTTGATTTGTGCTGCAACCGGAATGTGCTCTTTCCAAATCTTTCCACTAAAGCTAGGTAATTCATTTAGGAAATAGAATGTAAGATAGATAATCAATGTACCATACTTGAAAATGTATTAAATTATCCAGAAGTTGTTCTCTCATGACCTCGCAAAGGTCAAAGTCTTTTTCTTCTTTGACCATCTAGTATGCAGTATGAATGGAAGTACTAGTGGCAAAGCCTTCTTTGTTTGTGAAGCAAACTTTGTAGGCAATTCCCATGGCTGCATAACGAACACTCAGATCAATTATTTCATTCATAGTCAGTGTTCTTTTATCAAATTTCACTTTGGTCAACTTAGTAATATTTTCATTATTAACTGACTTCATCACTGGTACATATCCGGTGGAACATAACCCAGTGATTGCCTTGATTGCATCCTTGGTTATCTAGTAGGGTTTGTCTAAAGATATGAACTCGTCATGAATTCTTCTCAATATGTATCTAACCCACTTATGCTCATCACAGAAATCAGGGTAGTCTTTCCAAATGTCTAGGTGTTTTTCCCCCACATTTACATATTCAAGTTTATAGATAGCCTCATAATCCAGAAGTTGATTTCTGACCTCCTCAAATTTCACATGAATAATTTCATCCACCTTTGAGTGGACATAAATTATGACATCTTTTGTATAAACAACATAAGCAGGTATATGGGAGAATGCTCCTTTCATATCAACCTCCCTTGCTTTAAAAGGGTATTTCTTATATTTAGGTCTAGGTTTCTCAGAAACATTGACTAGTTGCGGAGTCACCATCACAATTTTCTTTGAATATAGCAGCAAGGGTTTTAAAAAGTAGTAGTTTGTTGATTCTATGGTTTTGCCTTCATCTTTCTTCTTTTCAAATTTGTCAAATGCTTTGATAGATGTCTTCTCTACTCAGCTCTGGAGGTGAATACTTGATCTCAAATGATTTTTGATCATCCAAAGAAGTATAAGTATCTTGCATTTGCCCTAACTTTCCATAATTAATGCACCTGTGTTTGGTAGGTAACCTGTTGCAAGATTGCCCTATGACCTCACAAAGACTCAATAATTCTCTGTAATCCTCTGTATTAAGTTATTCTGCTCTAGACATTTGGGAAAAAGTTACTATCTTGTCATATCAAGATCCTCTCCAACTATTTTCATTCGACTAAACTGTGTGAGTGGCTTTCACTTACAAATGCTATGACTTCCAAAAGGGGGAAAGAAAGAATCTATCCTGATTAGCTCCCCCTAACCCTATGTCTTATTTCAATTAGAAATGGAGTCCTCTGCACTAGGATGAGACACACATTCCTCCTTTTCATCACTCTATTTTGTCTTTCTTCTCCATATCTTTGTCATCTCCTTCTTCCACTGAGTTAAAAATTCCTCTGTCTTCTTACCTGAACAGATGGTTTCTCAGAATTACTCTTACAGAATCTTTCCTTATTGGTGCAGTCACGGTAGGAGGGTTCAAAGAATGAACTATCCGGACCATGTAGCAAGAGTAAACACAACAGAAATAACTCAAAGAAATAAAGCAAATGTAGATTCAGTCATTCATTATATCATAGAATTCAAATAGAGATTAGCCGGCAACATGCGGGCTTACAATTAGGGCTCACATGCTTGATTACATACATGCGCAAGATAAAGCTTTGAAGTCCTCTCGTGAAGGAGCTAACTATCTATCTTCTAAATCTTCAGAACTATGTTCATTGCTTTCCTAAGGATCTATTACATCAATATATATCATCTCTAGACCACTAGATTCCTCCACGTCAGCCAAGGAAGATCACAAATTCCAAAGAAGAGATGTAACATGTGTACACAGATAGGTCAGACCTAAATGCATAAACACTTCTGGAACATCAATGGAATGAGGTACAGATCACCGAGGAAGGTCGACCATGAACCAAAGATCATTGAATGATGTGTCATTAGGCTCCAAAGATCAGGAAATGCTTCTATAAGTTTCTCCTTCAGCTGGTTCCCAATGAATATTAGGATGCTCTGCTTTGAGAAACAGTCAACTTCTGATAGTGATATCTTTTTGGTATTAATGTGTAGATCTTTGAATTCTAGATATGATGTAAATGAATGAATGTAGATGCTAATTCTAGCTCCACAAGATCTAAAAATGCTACTGGACCAAAATATAGAATCTTCTTTTGACTGAACTGCCTGAACTGAACTAGAAAATGGGAAGAAACAAACTAAACTACAAACAAATTAAAATGCAACTGTTTTTGGTTGATGCAAGATTGCTCTTGAACTAGGGATACTCCCGAATCAGACATTCGGGGTTATTGAAAAAGTGAGTCCCTCACTTTGATGGGGCTAGGGGAGAACCAAGATAGTCCACCTCAGCCTGAGAAATCCATGATGAAGCTTCTTCACCTGATTATGCACTGTCTTCATATGATCTACAAATTCTTTTGCTTCTACACTTCTCTTTTCTTCCATGTTGATATCTCTTAATTCTGCTACTCCTCTAGGGTTTACTCTAGTAATAATCTCAAAAGGCATTCTTTTGGTACTCTTGTTCACTGAACTATTGTATGCAAACTCTACTTGTGAAAGAATCAAATACCAACTTCATGTTTTCTCTCCAACCAAACATCTCAACAAGTTTCCCAAACTCCTATTCACTACCTCTGTCTGTCCATCTGTCTGTGGATGAAAAGTTGAACTGAACTTCAAATCTATTTTCATCTTCTTCCAAAGTGTCCTCCAAAAGTATCCAACAAACTTTTTGTCTCTGTCTGAAACTATACTCTTAGGTAATCCATGCAATCTCACAATCTCCTTAAAAAATAGGTCAGCTACATGCACTGCATCGGTTATCTTCTTGCAAGGTATGAAATGAGCCATCTTTGAAAATATGTCAACCACTACAAATATTGAATCATGTCCTCTCTATGTCTTAGGCAATCCCATCACAAAATCCATGCTTATATCTTCCCAAGGTCTCTCCGATATTGTCAATGGTTTATACAATCCAGTATTCTGACTACTCCCTTTTGCAACTTAACAAACTCTACAACTCTGCATAGATCTCTGAACATCCTTATGTATCTGAGGCCAAAAGTAATTTTCACTCACCAAAGCCACTATCTTATTAATGCCAAAATGTCCTGCCAATACACCACTATGCTTCTCCTTGATCAAATTATCTCTCATTGAACTTCTAGGTATGCACAACCGGTTTCCTCTGAACAACATATCTTCTTGAATGAAATAGTCCAACCATTTACTCCTGTTTGTCACAACAGGTTCCTTACATGCTTTCCAAGGTTCTACAAAATTAGTGTCTCCCTCATACATGTTCTTCAATTCATCAAAACCCAACACTTCAACTCTCATCTCGGTCAAGTTTCTTCTTCTACTCAATGCATCAGTAACTTTGTTTGATTTACCACTCCTATGCTTCAACACAAAAGTATAACTCTACATGAACTCTACCCATCTCATATGTCTCTGATTCAACTTACCTTGACTATTCAAATATTGCAAAGATTGATGATCTGTATACAACACAAAATCCTTAAGCAACAAGTAATGTCTCCACTTCTTCAAGGCTTGGATTATGACATAGAATTCTTGATCATAAACTAAATATCTTCTCCTTGCATCATTCAACTTCTCACTGAAATATGCTACTGGTCTACCTTCTTGACTTAACACTGCTCCAATCACATTTCCACTTGCATCACAATCAACTTGAAATACCTTATTGAAATCTGGTAATGCCAAAATAGGTTGCTCTGCCACTTTCTACTTCAACAATTCAAAACTCTTATCTACTCCAGATGTCCACTTAAAATCCTTTTTGTCACATCTCATTGTCTCTATCATAGGGTTACAAATTGAAGTAAAATTTTTGATGAACTTCCAGTAGAAACTAGCCAATCCATGAAATGATCTAACCTCTCCAATGCTTTCCGATGTAGGCCATTCAATAATTGCTCTCACTTTCTTAGGGTCCATCTTCAATCCTTCCACAGAAATCATAAATCCCAAATATACCAACTCTTCCTTTATGAAACTACACTTTTTGATGTTTATCAACAATTTCTCTTCTCTCAACCTCTGCAAAACTTGTCTAATACGCCACAAATATTCCTCTTTTGTCTTACTGGAAATCAGAATATCATCCAAGTATACAATCACAAACTTACCCAAGAATTTCTTCAAGACTTCATTCATCAACCTCATAAAAGTACTTGGTGCATTTGTCAATCCAAAGGGCATCACTAACCACTCGTACAATCCTTCATTTGTCTTAAAAGCAGTCTTCCATTCATCCCCTTCTCTGATTCTGATTTGATTGTATCCACTCTTCAAATCTATCTTTGTGAAATATTTTGCTCCACTCAAACAATCCATAATATCATCCATCCTAAGTAAAGGAAATCTATACTTAACTGTGATCTTGTTTATTGCTCTAGAATTGGTACACATTCTCTATTCTCCATCCTTCTTCAGTGCAACCACTGTAGGTACTACACAAGGACTCAAGCTTTCTCTAATCAAACCTTTTCTCAACAACTCTTGTATCTGTCTATTCAATTCTTCATTCTCTGTCGGTGTCATCTGGTGTGCTGCTTTGTTAGGCAAACTTTCTCCGAGTATAAGATCCATGTGATGACTGATATTCCTTATAGGTGGCAATCCATTAGGCACATTATCTAATATGATGTCTTCATACTCTGTCAACAACTATCTTATCTCCTCTAGTTTTGATTCTTCTTTCTTCAATGCTTCAGGTTTCTTAGGAATCAAGGCATAACACATATTCCCATGTCTCAAACCATCCAAAAAATTTCTTCCATCTACCAAACAGATTCTAGCATTCCCACATACTTCACTCTTAGGATCATCTTCTAAAGGAATCAAAGTAATTCTCTTTCCATTTGCTATTATGGTATATGTATTCTTTCTCCCATCATGTATAGCTTTTCTATCATACTGCCAAGGTCTACCCAACAAGATATGACCATACCCATAGGCATAATATCACACAAGACTTCATCATGATAAGATCCAATATGAAATTTCACCAAACATTGTTCACTCACTAGTACCTTATGATCATCCTGAATCCATGCTATCTGATAAGGCTTAGGGTGTTCAATCTTTCCAACTTCAGCTTAGTCACCATCTCCTCTGAAACTAGGTTATCAGAACTACCACTATCAATTAGAACTTTACAACACTTACCTCCTGATTTGCATCTTGTCCTGAACAAACTTTTCCTCTCCGGTGGTTCCTCATTTGTCTCTACTTGAAATAGTGCTCTCCTCATCACCAATGATTCTCCTTTCTCAGGTTTTCTAACAGAACAGGGGTCATCTAGATCAACAGGTTCTTCTTCAACATAGGCTTCTCTTCCACTATTTTATGTCCTCTTACTTGTACTACCCTAATTACACTCAAATGCTCTGTCCTTCACCTCCACACTTGAAACAAGTACCTCTGAATGTCTTCTTATCAAATCATCTTCCTTCTCTTTTGTATCCTTCATTTAGGTATGTACTAGGGTTTCCTCTCTGGTAAAAATTTTTGTCATCTCTTCAGAATGCACTGTTATCTCTGTCATCCTTCCTAACTAGGCTGTCAAACTTGTTCTGCTCCAGATATGATCTGTCTCCTCCAGAATAAGTTCTTCCTCTCTAAAATTTGCCTTCTCTTCCTCTCTATCTCTGATCATGTCTTTTATTCAGCTTCTCTTCAACCTTTAGGGCAAACTAATATGCTTCTTCCAAAGATGTCATCCTTACCAAGCTTAGTTCATCTTGAATGTTCAATATCAGTCCAATGATATATCTATCCACTTTCTCCTTGCTTGCTTCACTATGTCCTATCCTTATGATCATTTTTTGAAATTCTTCAGTGTACTCCTTCACAGCTTTCTCCTTTTGTCTCAGGTTTTGTAATCTTTTCAATAGTTCCAAGTCATAGTCAGCAGGTATAAACTGATTCTTCAACTTTGTCACCATCCTATCCCATTTTGTAATCTTTTCTTTTCCTCTTCTATTTCTTTCCAACTGAACTTCTTTTCACCATATAGCAACATGTCCTTTCAACTTTGTCTTCGCAAATTTCACCTTCTCCGGATCTTTAGTTTCCTCATATTCAAAATATTCCTCCATGTCATTTATCCAGTCAATTAGTTCTTTAGGATTCAAATTACCAGTATAGTTTAACACATCAACTCTAGGTCTCTTTCTAATTTTTGAAATAGCTCGCAGCATCTTCACTTGATCTGATTCTTCTTCTTCATCACCTTCTAGGGTTTCACCAGTTTGTTCAACATATTAAAATTCTTCTTCCTCATTGGTTTCAACATTAGGTCTCGGTGTCAATCCTCTTCAACAACATCTAATAAAATTTGCATTGTTTTCATTATCTCCATCATCTCATTTATTCTACTAGCCATTGTTTCAATAGCGGCAACTCTCCTCGGTGGCATTCTTCCTAGGATCAAGTGTAAACTACCTCAGGTTTGGCGATCGAGCTACAAGGTGACAACTGCCTCTCAATCGGTGATCAGGTGCAACACAAGTAACCTTCCTCAATTTGGCAATCTGTCCACAGCAAGATCTTACAGAATTCCTTGGCCAAATTTGCTCAATTCACTCCCAAAAGATTCAAACTTTCACTCTGATACCACTTGGTGCAGTCATGGTAGGAGGGTTCAAAGAATGAACTATCCAGACCGTGCAACAAGAGTAAACACAATGGAAACAAATCAAAAAAATAAAGCAAATACAGATTCAGTCATTCAGTATATCATAGAATTTAAATAGAGATTGGCCAGCAACATGCAGGCTTACAATTAGGGCTCACATGCTTAATTACATACATGCGCAAGATAAAGCTTTGAAGTCCTCTCACGAAGGAGCCAACTATCTATCTTCTAAATCTTGAGAACTATGTTCATTGCTTTCCTAAGGATCTATTACATCAATATATATCATCTCTGGACCACTAGATTCCTCCGCGTCGGCCAAGGAAGATCACAAATTCCAAAGAAGAGATATAACATGTGTACACAAATAGGTCAGACCTAAATGCATAAACACTTCTAGAACATGAATTGAATGAGGTGCGGATCTCTGAGGAATGTCATTCATGAACCAAGGATCATTAAATGATGTGTCATTAGGCTCCAAAGATCAGGAAATGCTTCTGCAAGTTTCTCCTTCAGCGAGTTGCCAATGAATATCAGGATGCTCTGCTCTGAGAAACAATCAACTTCTGATAGTGATATCTTTATAGTATTAATGTGTGGATCTCTAAATTCTGGATATGATATAAATAAATGAATGTAGATGCTAAGTCCAGTTCCACAAGATCTAAAAATGCTACTAGACCAAAATACAGAATCTGCTTTTGACTGAATTGCTTGAACTGAACTGGAAAATGAAAAGAAACAAACTGAACTACAAACAAACTGAAATGCAATTGTTTTTCGTTGATGCAAGATTGTTATTGAACTAGGGATGCTCCTGTATCACTTATACCCAAGGTTGTTACATTTTAGAAAACAACATTATATTTAGGAGTCATACCATTTATCCTTACCTTGGTTCTACATTTGGCATCCTTATGACCAAACTTATTGCATGCATAATAGTATCCATAGAAGGAATGAGAGATCATAACATCATGTTTTGTAGGCACAAATGAATTTTTCTTCATGTAATCATTTCTTCTTGCCTTAGTTCTACAATCAATAGCCTTATGACCAAATTTATAGCAAGCATATCAGTGGCCATAAAAGGATTGAGAGAACCTAGGATTGGTAGCCTTAGAAGGAGGCTTCTTGAAATCTTCCTTGACACTTATGAAGTCATCATTTATCTCCTGCACCTCTTCTTTAGATTCTTTAGAATAGGGTTCTCCCTTTTCACTTTCAAACATAATCTTTTCAATTCCAAAGAAGTCTTCAAGTACATCTGTCTTTGAACTCTAACCTTTCTTAAATCCAATGCCATCCTTGTTCTTAAGTGGTCTTTGACAACTAATTATTTCATCAAGGATATTGTTGGTATTTTTCTAAAGTTTTAGACCTCTGTCTATTTTCTCCTTTGCATTTTCCAATTCTTTCTTTAGGGAGACAACTTCTTCTTTGAGTTTGGAGCATTCAACTAATTTATCATTCAGCTTTATATTTAGACAATCTATAATATTCTTAATTTCTTCAATTTGAACTTTCAACTTGGCAATTCCTTCCTTTGATTTTATGAGCTTGATCTTATAATCTTCATTTTCACTTCTTGTTGCATCTAGATCTTCTAGGGCAGAAATGAGTTATCCTTCATAATCAACTAGACAATCTTCTGGATTGTAGGATGTCATGTTTATATCATCTTTCAAAGGATTCTTCCCAATGAATCTTACTTATGTTCCCATGTGTTCCACACCAAGATCTACCTCAGCTGTTAGGCTACATCCAAGGAACTCAACTCCAATACCAATGTTGAACACACAGAGGTATTGAGAAGGGGGATAAATTAGTACTTCATCAAATTACTTTATTTTTAGTAGCATTCAAACTTATGTGAACATTCAAGACATAGGAAATGCAAGAACGCAAAAGCACGCAACCATAACACCAAATTTTACGTGGAAAACCCAAGAAGGGAAAAACCACAGTGAGCAAGTTGCTTGGATCTACTATCCAAATCTAGCCTCACAAATAAAAAAGATTACAATATTATTTATGGGCTACAACCCAAAGTAAGTGCAACTCCCTGATTAGTTACATATTTACAAAGCTTATCACAATGTTCTTCATGCAACACAAAATGCTAATCACTTCAGCCTCTGCACTACTATCTATCTTCCTTACAACAACAATATCGATCTCTACAACATCAGAACATATTTAGAAATTCTTCTTTACCATTGCAGAGCTCATCATATCTTCTACAACTGTATTATGTTATATGAACTAATCCTTAGCACATTTCATCATCATATCTACTTCTGTTGTAAGTATATTTGTGCAGTATTGATTCTACCTTATCATTCCCAATAGAACACACTTTCAACAATTTTTATTCTTCATATATATCCTCTGCAAGCATAAAAAATATTTCTCCTTGGTTGGCTAGAAGGAAACATGTAGCATGAAACGTGTAGTGGCCACATCAGTCGACTCCCAAAAATGTGTGGTAAGTAAAATCCCAATGTGGTTCAAGAACATGGCATAATTAGGCCCTATCCTAACTTGACACACTCTTCCATGCTGGTGTACATCCCTCATTCTCAACAAAATATTTATTATGTACCAAGTCAGCACCTCAGCACCTATCCTTCCTTGTATTTGACTCCAGACCCAAATAGGTACCGGAGAAGACTAAATTATATCATGCGGATCACACTATGAATATTATATGACTTGTAAAACATTTCTGAACACCTCTCTTACCAATCCATGTAGTTATATGCTGGCACAAAAACTTGGACATTGATTCAGGTATCCTTATCATGCTCTGATAACACAGTCTTGAAGTGAAACATTGAAAATCATACTCGCGGTAAACAAAGATGATTGGAGCTTGATCTGAGCATATCAATTGATCCAATGTGCCTATCTTTTAATCAGCAAGACCAAATATTCATGTGTAGTGTATTGTTGTAACATTAAATCTCTCCTTCTGTTCACACTAATTAGTACCAAGGCATGTCTTCATAGATCAGACTCTGGAGAAGCATCTGTAGTACATATTATTTCTTAAAACTAGAAACATGCATACTTGTTACTCATATCCACCTATCCTCCAAGCCGCAACTTCATATCTTCATCTGCGGAGAAGTGGTAAGCATTCTCCTGTCACTCTGTGATTGTACTTACCTTACTGCTTTACTATCTTCATTCTTCTATCTCCCAACCACTTTGCAGTAAGAAATATGATCTCAAATTTGAAACATACGTGCTTGAATGCCATACCTAGCCAACAATTCAAACCACATGTCCATATCTTCAACTACGGTAGAATGTGGTACCATCATGTGATCTTGTAACACCATCCCTAACTAGTGCTATACTTAGACAAATTCCTTCAACCTTTCATAACTTTACATGAACTTAGAAAGATACAATATGACTATTCAGATGATACTGATCCATCTCCTTTTCTCCACAACTCTTCTGATCAACTTTATCTATTTGCACCTTTGAGTGTCTCAGACATGTTCATCATTTTATTTGTCTGACTCACAATACTTATTCTGTTGTCTTTATTGACCATCATACTTCTACAGTCTCCCTTTGACATATCTGGTGACATTACTTACAATGCAGCAAACCACTGTTGACATCAATGACAACACATAAGCAACATTAGGATTGTACATATGAAATGTTACATCAAGGGTGTAACAACTTAGTTAAAAATCTTGTTAATTTCCTCTTTCTCCTTTTCTAGCATCCTTGACCTCTAATCTTAGCAATGGTTAGAATTGTAATAATTAGATTGATTCAAAGTCCATATCACTATATTTCTAGTATTTTAAAAGAAGGCTAGTAGTGTAATATTTATATTCTTCAGTGTTTCTAAGAAAGTTTCTTGAGATGGGCTCTGTCCAGAGGAATAAGAGATTGTTCTTCCCAGTGCAGAAGTGGGAAAGACCAACACAAGGAGTCTTGCATTCAAACTTGCTTGCAGAAATCTTCAAAATTTACGATGAAGAAGTGGAAAATGTTATTGTTGTGGTGTGTGGCTGTGATATGCTTCATTTTCCTAGAGCAATTTATCCTTCACAGGTTGTGACCCATTTCCTCTCCAATTCGATGGACTTGTTATAGAATGCGGATATGGTAAGAAATCTAGCAATTAAGTTTGTTCAAGATTTCTTGTTTTCAATTGATAAATTTGGTGAAGCTATGGAAAGCTACGATCTCCATATGGGGACGATGCCTATTGGAGGACTATTTCTCCACAAGGATATTAATCATCAACTAGTGCTTGATTCTCCTAGTTCATACATAGTATCTTTTGGTGTATTTGTTGACTTCATAGATGCTTTTCCGACATTCTTCTTGGACATAGCAACATCTTTGTGACTCTTTTCTGCCTCATATCCTAACCCAAATTTGTTTGATAGAGATCTTTGACTTAGCATCATTTTCTCAAACAACTCAGTACTCTGCTCATTTTGTACACTTCTTTTCAAATCATGGTTTACCTTATCTAATTTCTTCTTTAGGGACAATATTTCAACCTCTAACTTTTGGCAATCTTCTACTTTGGTTTCCAACTTCTGCAAGTGGCTTCTTCAACTTTTCTAGACTCTTCCAATTGCAACTTTAGTTTCTCAATCATCTGATCAGATTCTACACATTTCTTCTTTAGTTCCTCAACAAGTTGATTAGATTCTTCATACTTCATCTTTAGTTATTCTTCTTCTCTTATTTCTTTCTTTAGTTGATCCAAGGAAACAATCAATTCATCTTTAAGATAAACTTGTGCTTCCTCTTCATCAGTTTCTAGATCATTATGATGCTCATTTGCAACCTCCATGAATTGAAATTCATCTCTTTTTGCATTAGACATTCTTGCATGACATTCTTTAGAGCCAAGAACATTAGAAACATCAACAACTTTTGTATTAGACCTCTCTTTCTTTTGATGCAGATCTTTCTCCTTTTTAGAGACATTATTTCTATACCTCTTACCCATAGTATTCCACCTCCAGAATCTACCCAAGTCTATTAGACTCTTCTAGGGAACCTGTAGCTCTGATATCTATTGTTGGAATATAGGACCAATGAGAGGGGGTGAATTAGTGGTCTAATGAGCAATCAAACTTTTTCTTTTATTAACACAGTTGTTTTCAATGGAAATAAATCTAAGAATCTTCAATCATTGAGACATTGGATATTGAATGAATCACTACGACAAGTAAATTTGAACATGACATTATAAACAAAGATGATCTAATCAAATACCATATGACGCAACATCAGGAAAAGAGATGACACAAGTATTTTGAGTGGAAAACCCTAGAAGGGTGAAAAACTACTATGAAAGTAGATTCTATTGAGCCTCACTGGCCAATCCTCATTGGATACAAAATATGCCTCACTGGAAAATCAGCCTCACTAACAAACAATATATGCCTCATTGGCAAACAAGTTGTCTCACTAACAATTAGGATATCTCACTGACAAATAACATACATCACAAATATGAATGGAAATGACAATATAGAGGGACACTCTATTTCTCTACATATCACTATCTTTATCAATCTTTGCAATTCGCTATCTTCTCAAATGCACATTCCATGTCAACTCTATCAATACATGAAAAATTCTATTGTATCAATACTTGTTTATACATGGAAAACTTAACACGGGTTTACTCACATCATCCTAAAGCCTCAACAAGTCTCTTCTACAGAAAGAACATACAATTCATATGCATATCAAACTCAACACAGTGTTACACAATCAAAAACTGTCACTTCAATCATTATATCTCTACACACATTGCCATCACATATGCTCTGATATCTGCCTTTGACACTCTTGCATCATCACTGCATAACAACTATAAAACACCAATACCAACAAGCATTAAAAGTAAGGGCTTATCAAGTCTTTACAATGTACGTGCTCTGTAATTAATCATCATATTATGCAATTATCACAATCTGTCATGATTAACATTATGCACTGCAACATGAATCTCATAATATTCTCCCTGATAGCAATCTACCAACATCATGCTTTGTATTCATTGTACTTTGCATTAAACATGATGTCTTCTTGGAAAAACCTCATACTATCTTAATCAAACCTCTTTATTACAAATTGCAAATCTACTCTTACAAATTCATTTTTTGTATGCAACACAGCGATTAAATCATCATAAATGTATGTACACATCATTTAAAATCTTACCTTTCCTTTTTGTTTAGACTCTGCAATAAGTCATACTTTACACACTTATCATCCTTGTTGCATTAGAGACTAGTATATGTCTTTTTGTTTTCTCCATCCAAAGTACATACCAATCCACTTTCCATATTCCTTGACTCAGTCTCATCAAAATCCATAGATTGTAAAAAAATACTATTTAGGGTTTTGTTCCAAAACACTGAACAAGAATCAGTTAGAAGCCAAAAAATATGAATGTCCATTGGATTTCAAACAAATTTTAAACTGTAGCATTCGATGCTCTCCTTCACACCCAAGTCACTTTAAATAAGAACCGTAGATAATCAAATGGCGCCTATTACAAAAAGGTAACCTCTTGGAGCCGATTGCCCTAATAGAAGGGGTCGGTCATAGTATGTTGTGACACCCCTTAAGTTTTAACTTAAGTGGGTGGTAACCTTCTATTATAAGTCAACATCAAATTATAACTTAAAGCAAACTTTTAGGTGACAGGTTCAATAGTTCAAATAGCCTTTGCCTTTGGGTTTTTAAAATAGTAGAAATTAGGTTTTAGGTCTCAACTAGGGTTTTAAGTTTATGTCCTTTAATCAACTCACAAAAACCTAAATCTATATCATACCACCCTGAGCCACCATTGTGCCTGAAAATACCCCCTAATGAATGGACATGGAGTTAACATAGACAATGTTAAATTTAAAATCAAACATAGCCAATCAACTTACCTTTATTTCAATGACATCAACATCACAACTTTATTCAAACATGAGCAACCAATCAACACCAACTTAGTTAATCAACTTTATCCTGAGGAACACCAAATGAAGTGTCAGAAAAACCAATATCATATCATGAAGGAATGCAAACTTTGAGAACAACACCAAATGAAATGTCAGAGCAACCAACATCATATCATGAAGGAATGTGAACTTTGAGAACTCTGTCAAACATGACATCATGAACATCATATCATAAAGCCATATGAGCATCATAAAGCATAGGATGAAACTAGGAAGCACAACAATTGTCAACCATACCAAATCACACTTTTGACATCAATGACAGACAACTCAACAAACTCCCCCTTTGTCATTGATGGCAAAACTTTAAACTCCACTCTCTCTCTCCCCCCTTTGACATCAGGGACAAAGAACATTCAAACACTCCCCCTATCAAAATAGGTATTCCTCTTTTGGGGACTACAAATTGAACATACTCATGGCACCTTATTACCCTTCACTGCACATTACCTCTATCATGTCAAACACATTGTCAAAAACATGAAATACAACTATCAAATACATGAAACCCACTATTCTTAATTCAAAAAATCTACTGTCATACATCATATGAAAGACACTGTCAAAAGAAGTTCAATACAAACACTATCCTGCCAGTAACTGTTATGTCCTTGCTCTATCCTTGCACTACATTTGTCCCATATATTGCAAATGTCTCAAACAAATATTGCATTGACTTTCCCAACAAGACATCATCTCAACACTGCAATCAACTGCATACCTGCCATACCTGCTACTGCATCTTTTTTAACACTTTTGAACCCTTTTCACCAAAACTATATTATGTGTATCTTTGTGTTGCATCCTGCACATTAACTGTGTCATAAAGATTGTCATTAACAAGATTGATCATCCCCTGCTGGTACATTGTCAAGAGCATGATAACCACTCACAGTCATAACAATGTCATTGACATGAACACCACTCACTACACATACAACTGATCCAAATTATCAATCATCTTGCATATCTTGTTTCCATCATTATTTACAATGCAAAGTAAGGTCACTACATATATAGCACTGTAATGTTGTCATATAGACTAATAATTGTCTTTGCATGAAATACTGTGCATAAGGCATAGTTACTATTTTGTAAAAAAGGAATGATTGGAACAAAGAACTTCTTGAACAATAAATGAATTTCCACTATTATGAAATACTATTTCATTGTTCACTATCAAAAACAAAACTCACAGGGTGCAGAGTCTATTTTACACCTCCCGAATGCATTACCCAGATTGTTCCAAAAACCTTTTCAACAAACCTATTTTGTGTGTAACCTGCAAACATTGTATGAACACAACATAACTGCTCTAATACTGAAATCTCATGTGTAGATTTCTGATGTTGATCATATCTTCCTTGTTTTCTCTATAGGGCTAAGTGATAAGGCCACGAACATCTCCCCCTAAGCTTATGGATCTCTTTATGTACATGGAGATGCCTTTTATGCATAAAGCACAGGCATAGGTTCTTTCTCTTTTTGTTCATGTTTCCTCCTCCAAAATTTCTTCGGCTCTTTCCTTTTCAAATTTTTTAAGACTCTTCCTTTTTCTTGTTTAACATGTTTGCCCACTTATTATGATTAGGTGGACTCACTAGACTTTTTCTACAAAATTGTGCTATATGTCCAAGGTTGGTACATTTATAACAAACTACATTCACATTTCTATAAGATGCAAATTGACTTTTTCTTCTACAATCAATTGCTTTATGTCCATAATCATTATAGGAATAATAGTAACCATGGAAATGTGAATAGTTGTACCTGATTTGTCTTGCTAATGACCTTCTTAGACTTTGCTTGGAATCATGAACTCTTATGTATCCTTCTTCTTTGTTGGTCTAACCTGCAAACCCTCTAGGAGCAGTGCTTGATTCTCCTAGTTCATACATAGTGTCTTTTGGTGTATTCGCTGACTTCATAGATGCTTTTCCAATATTCTTCTTGGACATAGCAGCATCATTTGTGACTCTTTTCTGCCTTATATCCTAACCCAAATTTGTTTGATAGAGATCTTTGACTTAGCATCATTTTCTCAAGCAACTCAGTGCTCTGCTCATGTTGTAGACTTCTTTTCAAATCCTAATTTACCTTCTCTAATTGCTTCTTTAGGGACAACATTTTAGACTCTAACTTTTAGCAATCTTCTACTTTGGTTTGCAACTTCATGCAAGTGTCTTCTTCAACTTTTCTAGACTCTTCCAATTGCAACTTTAGTTTCTCAATAATTTGATCAGATTCTACACACTTCTACTTTAGTTCCTCCACAAGTTGATTAGATTCTTCATACTTCATCTTTAGTTCTTCTTTTTCTCTTCTTTCTTTCTTCAATTCATCCAAGGCAACAATCAATCCATCTTCAAGATAAACTTGTGCTTCCTCTTCATCAGTTTCTAGATCATTATGATGCTCATTTGTAACCTCCATGAATTGAAACTCATCTCTTTTTGCATTAGACATTCATGCATGACATTCTTTAGAGTCAAGAACATTAGAAACATCATCAACTTTTGTATTAAACTTCTCTTTCTTTTGATGCTGATCTTTCTCCTTTTTAGAAACTTTATTTCTATACCTCTTACCCATAGTATTCCACCTCCATAATCTACCCAAGTCTATTAGACTCTTCCAGGGAACCTGTAGCTCTGATATCTATTGTTGGAATACAGGACCACTGAGAGGTGGGGGGTGAATCAGTGGTCTAATGAGTAATCAAACTTTTTCTTTTATTAACACACTTGTTTGTAATGGAAATAAATATAAGACTCTTCAATCATTAAGACATTGGATATTGAATGAATCACCATAACAAGTAAATTTGAACATGACATTATAAACAAAGATGATCTAATCAAATCCCATGTGACATGACATCAGGAAAAGAGATGACACAAGTATTTTGAGTGGAAAACCCTAGAAGGGTGAAAAACCATTGTGAAATTAGATTCTATTGAGCCTCACTGGTCAATCCTCACTGGATACAAAATATACCTCACTGGCAAATCAACCTCACTGGAAAACAATATATGCCTCACTGGCAAATAGTATATGCCTCACTAGCAAACAAGTTGTCTCACTAACAATTAGGATGTCTCACTGACAAATAACATACATCACAAATATGAATGGAAATAAAAATACAGAGGGACACTCTGTTTCTCTACATATCACTATCTTTATCAATCTTTGTAATTCACTATCTTCTCAAATGCACATTCAATGGCAACTCTATCTATACATGAAAATTTCTATTGTATCAATACTTGTTTAAACATGAAAAACTTAACACAGGTTTGCTCACATCATCCTAAAGCCTCAACAAGTCTCTTCTGCAGAACGAACATATAATTCATATGCATATCAAACTCAACAGAGTGTTGCACAATCACAAACTGTCCCCTCAATCATTATATCTCTGCACACATTGCCATCACATATGCTCTGATATCCACCTTTGACACTCCTGCATCATCACTGCATAACAACTATAAAACACCAATACCAACAAGCATTAAAAGTAAGGGCTCATCAAGTCTTTACAATACATGCTCTTCAATTAATCATCATATTATGGAATTATCACAATCTGTCATGATTATCATTATGCACTACAACATGAATCTCATAATATTCTCCCTAATATCAATCTACCAACATCATGTTTTGCATTCATTGTACTTTGCATTAAACACACTGTCTTCCTTGGAAAAACCTCATACTATCTTAATCAAACCTCTCTATTACAAATTGCAAATCTACTCTTACAAATTCATTTTCTGTACGCAACACAGTGATTAAATCATCATAAATGTATTCACACTTCATTTAAAATCATACCTTTCCTTGTTATTTAGACTTTGCAATAAGTCATACGTTACACACTTATCATCCTTGTTGCATTAGAAACTAGTATATGTCTTTTTGTTTTCTCCATCCAAAGTACATACCAATCCACTTCCCATATTGCTCGACTCAATCTCATCAAAATCCATAAATTGCAAAAAAAATACTATTTAGGGTTTTGTTCTAAAACACCGAACAAGAATCAGTTAGAAGCAACTGACAAAAAACTCCTTTTGCACCAATTTCATAGTCTTGTGACTGTCAATTTTAACAAATATGAATGTCTGTTGGATTTCGAACAAAGTTTAAATTGAAGCCTTCGATGCTCTCCTTTGTGCCCAAGTCACTTTAAATAAGAAATGTATATAATCAAATGGCGCCTATTACAAAAAGGTAACCTCTTGGAGCCGATTGCCCTAATAGAAGGGGTCGATCACTGTATGTTGTGACACCCCTTAAGTTGTGACTTAAGTGGGCGGTAACCTTCTATTATAAGTCAACATAAAATTAGAACTTAAAGCAAACTTTTAGGTGACAACTTCTATAGTTCAAATAGTCTTTGCCTTTGGGTTTTTAAAATAGTAGAAATTAGGTTTTAGGTCTCCACTAGGGTTTTAAGTTTATGTCTTTAATCAACTCACAAAACCCTAAATCTGTATCATACCACCTTGAGCCACCATTGTGCCTGAAAGTACCCTCTGATGAATGGACATGGAGTTAACATATACAATGTTAAAGTTGAAATCAAACATAGCCAATCAACTTACCTTTATTTCAATGACATCAACATCACAACAATAACTTTATTCAAACATGAGCAACCAATCAAAACCAAATCAGTTAATCAACTTTAAAGATATCCTGAGGAACACCAAATGAAATGTCAGAGAAACTAATATCATATCATGAAGGAATGTGAACTTTGAGAACATCACCAAATGAAATGTCAGAGCAACCACTATCATATCATGAAGGAATGTGAACTTGGAGAACTCTATCAAATGTGACATCATGACATCATGAACATCATATCATAAAGCTATATGAACATCATAAAGCATAGGATGAACCTAGGAAGCACAACAACTGTCAACCATACCAAATCACACTTTGGACACTAATGACAAACAACTCAACATATTGCATTTCCATCCATATGTGTATCAAATGCATCCATACATATTCACATTATATACATCTTATTTCTAATAGAAAGATAAGAAAAACAACATGAGCATAGTATCATCATATATAAGCATCCATAGTTTCAAAACATAAGTTATACAATCAACCATGTGCAAAAGAGTGAAAGCAAAATGCAAGATATTGACTACAACTACGTATGGATCTAAAACCAATAAAATTTAGTGTAATAAGTGTTAAACAATGTTTGAGTACAAATCACTTCATTAAAGGAGTCTAAAGAGAAAAAAGTTGTACTCAAGCATGCAAAGTCTCCCCATGCAATGAGGCCAGTTATAAAATCTTTGCAATAAGAAAGAAGTATGTCTCTTAAAGACCTCAAGAAGGACTCTGACCCACAAAACCTCCAAGGCTCCTGCTTTGTGGTCACCTCTTGCTATCTATCATTTTAGAAAGCTAAAGAGTCCTTTGAGTGTGTCCCTATGATGTTACATGCTTATGAATTTATGAGTGAAATTAACTTGGTGTTTGATCTTACGAGTGAGAATAAGTCCTTCTTATGGACCCTAATGTTATCCATCTCTCATAGAAAAGTGACTTCTTCTAGTGCAACAACTCTAGTCATTCGGGATACCATATCTTGGCCAACATGGTAAGTAAGAGAAAGGACATATGTGTGTCAACAGACTAGTGTAGGCACCCCAACATCAACCAAAAGTGCCTCTTTGGCTCATTTTATGGTAGGGATCAAGACATCTAAGGAAGCATTTCTGAAAAGATCCCTCCATCTATTAGTAGTGCTTGTGTCAAAGTGAAAAGAAGAGAGTGTTAGTCTAGTGTTAGAGCATAGTCATTTTTAGATGAGCAAGTGCAAAAAAGTTAAAGGAGAAGATTAGCATAGTACTCATGAGAATCCTCATGCTACCACAAGGAATCACCAATCCTCATCTCCTATATTAACTCTATAAATGGGATAAGTTGATGTGTAGGTATGACTTACTTTGATGATACCTCCTCATCCTCTAGTGCTAAACCATCACTCTTTGATTCTATCTTATCTATCTCCCCCTTAGGCTCTTATTCCTCAATAGTATTGTCATCCTCCACAACAATAAGTCTATGAGATCGACAATCTCACCGCTTCCTAGGGCTTGGTCCTCAAAATGGTGATGTAATCTATACTCCTGGAGTAAGTGAGACTCATAGAAGCACTCCATGTTGTGCATCAATCACCTCCTAAATATATTATATCATAAGGGCACTAGGGGTAAATCCTTAGGAAACTCATCTCCTAGCTACTAAAGCACTCATTAAATAGAGTGAGTCTCTATCAAGTCATTCCTATTTGTTAAGTGGCTAACTCCTCAGCAATAGGATTGTACGACTTTATCTCTTGGCCACAACCCCTACATCTCTCTCTATAGGGGTTTGAAATAAGGTACCCATCTATAAAATTGGTCATAGCTCATGTAGAAGCATCAAAGTGCCAAAATTGACCCCATCTCATGGCTATCAATAGTCTCAAGTCCAAAGAGGGCCTCTCTTGTTGATGTGGTATAAATTTCTCAAGGATACATGACATAACAAGTGAAGGATGGATGAAAGCAAGAGCCCCTCATCATGAAATATGGTATAGGTCTCGCTAGACCAAGGCTAGTATGTCAATGCCCCATGCAAAAACTATGCCTCGCTCAAGCTACCAAATGATTGGCGCCCAACACCACCTAAGAATCAGAACCTTGTTGGTTTTCAACAAGTGAGTGGCAATCAAGATGGAATCAAAACCTTTTATGTGGGTGGAATGGTGAGTCTAGAGATAAGTAAGCTAAATTCCAAGCTTGTCACTAGGTCAAGTCTCTCCCATAATAATTGTCCAAGCTAGACTCTCTCACTCAGACTCCTCTAGTAGTGCAAGTTGTTCCCCTCTAATAGGAACAACAAGGATATGGCATATGTCATAAAAATTAATCATTCACTCTCCAAAAATAGATGGAAATTAGAATGTGTTTTGATCATCATCCTAGTAAGTCAATATGTCATTGTATATGTGGAATGAAGGATAAAAAATTGATATCTACGTTATTTTATTAGCTTAACCAATCCTTTGAAGAGTAGCATGGTTTAAATTAGACAATACCTCTAGTGCATCCATGTATGAAGCCTTCTTACGGGTGACATCCCATTATATTTAGGTGTCCTACGAAAAGAGTATGGTAAATTAGACCTTTGTTAAAAACCCTTAAAAATTATAAAAATTAGATAATTTAAAAATTGTAAAAAGTTGTAAAACTCTCAAAAATCTATAAAAATAAAATAGACTCTTTAGGAAATCAGTAATAAAAGGAGAATTCAATATTAAATCAAAGAAATTGGTTAGTTTAGCCCTCAAAATAATTAAGTTTATCTTTGATCCTATCAATAGAAGCTTTTAGTAGGGTCTCTCGGGTGACCTGATTGATCTCTTGGGTGGCCCATGTTGAAGTGGCAGGGTTGCCTAAGTGACCTACATTTTTTCTAAAAGGGGAAACTTAGGGCCACACCCCAGTGTGCCCCAACGGACCTATAAAATACAAAAATCAAATAAAAACTAGAAAAACAAAGCATTAAAAGTAGTGTAAACGTAAAACTTGGTTGAATGCAATAATTTTTTTTTAGTTCAACAAATGATTTCAATCTAAATTGAATGAAATAGAAGATAGGGTTTCAAGGAGGTTTTTATCTCATTTTTCATACCTAGGGATCTATGGGAGGTTGAACAATAGCCATGATATCGATCCTCCTTTTGTAATATTTTTGTTAAAAAATCCCTCATGTAGTTTTGTCATTGTTTCGTCACTTTCTCTCCTTTTCCCTCTTTCTTATCATCTTTCATCATTATCTTTGCTTGTAATACTAGCTCTTATTTTTTTTAGTTTACTTTTATAGATTAGATCTTATTCTCATTTTACATTTCTTTCATCATCTTGGCATGTCATCATGGCAAGGTGTGACAACACATGTAAACATCAAACTCATGCATCTGAGGTACGTTCTCTTGTCTTCATTTTTGTATTTACTATGAGCTAATTATTTATCCAACTTACACTTGAATCATTTTGTCGATCTCTAGGTCAAGATGTAGGACAACAACAAAGGTAAGTACATGTAAGTGTAGGTCCTATAATGCCATGTTTTAGGAATGATACCAACCTACTATGTAGACTATATCCCTAAGAGGGTAAATATGTAAGCACTAAAATATGCATGGGCCAACATGGTAGTCTGATGATGATTTTGACAGTCTAGCGAATGACCCTCAAAGGCATGAATTACACTTATCTTAGCACTTTCATACTTGATGACACATCTTCTAGACTATTTAGCCCCTTGACCATCTTTTCCAACCTTTAAACTGAGTTCTAGCGCCTTACGCTTATTAGAGAACCTTTTGTAGATCCTCAATAGGTGGGTTTCCTAAGAGACCTTAGGGTCACCTAAGAAACCTATTCTTAAGTTGCAATGTCACTTGGGTGACCTACCCTAGAAAAAGGGATAGCCCTATTCTTGAAAGGGGCAATCCTATCATATTTTGACATGCATGATTTCTTTCATTTTCACCTAGTTTACTTCTATTTTCATTTCTAAATTAAAGTTCTCTCTTCTCTAACTAAGACACCACTCCCCCTAACTATTTATCTTCTCCTAATCAATCCATTGTTCACTCCCAATCAATCCCCAATGATCTCTCAATCAATCTCTTGTCTTCTCCCCATCAACCTTTGTGATCTCCAAATTGATTCTATAGTTAGCTCCTAATTAGCACCACCTTTGCTATTGCTTTCCAACTTGTAAATACCCCCTCCTCTATTTTTTTAGAAGAGGATGATTATCTTATTTACATTGCAGCCCCCATAGCATTTTTATGCTCGTATAAGAATTCAAGAGTCTTTTCTTTTTCTATTATCCCAAGTTTCAAAACTTTTGTAGACATCTGAAATTCACCAATGCATTCCTCACGTCACCACACCACATTCACATCATTTCCCATCTAATTATCCAATCTCCATCATTCCGCACTAATCAATTAATTCATCAATATTCGTCATATTCCACTATATTAATTAAATAATTCAAATTATTTAATTAAATCATCTTCCATCCACTTTAAGTAAATAAAATAAAATTATTTATTTAAATAATCAATTTCTTTCCACTTTAAATAAATAAATTCAAATTATTTATTTAAATATTCTATTTTCCTCCAAATAAATAAAATTTAAATATTTTATTTATTTATCCCATGTGCACATAAATTAAATAATTTATTTATTTATTTTCCCAATTATCCTCTCCCACCATAATTTCCTCTGGTCAAATTAGTTAACAGATCAATCAATTGAGTTGACTCATCAATCTATTATGTTAATAAATCAATCAATTTTGTTAACAAACCAATCAACCCAGTTAATGAATCAATAAATTCAGTCAACTCCTCAATCAAGTCTATTAGCCTCCATAATTCATGAGAGAATAAGGACACTTGTCCCTCTCTCATTCGCTCTCATCCTCTCAACCAATTTCAACCGTTGATTTGCATTTCTGGAAATCTATTAATAAAGCATTCTCCAAGCCATATGATCATCTCTCATTTATGTAAACTTACGCTGCTACTATTTGAATCTTCTTTAATGGGAGATCACAAGGTTATGCTGACAAATTAAGCAATCCACATACTTAAAAGGCAAAGAGCAATCCATTAGAGTTTGGGTGCAACTTTGATACGCTCAATCTGTGTGTTTGTTTTGTATGCAAAGAAAGGTATATTGCACTTGATTTGATTTACTTTCATTTACACTTTGCATTCAAATTTCATCTGTCACATTTTGGCATGCTCGATGGGACCCACGTCTCTAAAATCTAACTTTTTTTGGAAGAAATTCTATATTTTTTTAAGCAACAAGAATAGAAACACGCCTTTGACTGCAACTGTGCACTTTTACATTAGGTCAATGTGCCTTTACTTCAGGTCAATGCACCTTTTCTTGATAACTATGCACCTTTGTTTTCTGATCTAATTTCCCTATTTGTGCTATTTTAGGGCTGACTTTTCAAGTTTCCCCCTTATTTCTATCTGTTGCATTTGGCTACCATCTAGTAATGTATGTTCATCATTTGACATCAGGTTTTTGGTAGGGACTAACATCATTTTCTTGGCAAGTTGTAGGTTTTGTTCCGAAAGAGCACCTTTGCTTAGTAAAAGCGTGCATTTGTTTCTCTTGACAACTGGTAGTTTTAACCTCCTTAGATCTGACCTTCTAGATCACTGGATCATCCTCAGCCTACCAAAATCTACTTTCTATCAGAGATAACTCTCTATTTTTTACAGCTACCTATTCACAGTGATGGAAGCGTGCCTTTGCTCTTTGGAAGCGCTCCTGTGTTCTGAATTGGTGCACCTTTGTTCTCTGTCTGTGTGCCTTCACTCTATGTGCTCTCTATCTAAAAGTTCACCTATGTCCCTATCGGCGTGCCTTTGCTGCCAATCGATGCACCTTTGCCTTCTGTCAATGCACCTGTTTCAAAAGGTAAAAATTAGGTATCATTTCTTTGTTTTCTATTGTCCTTTTTTGTTTTCCATTTTCTATTTTCTACTTGTTGTTTTTAGTTAAAGCTAACATTTCTCAAGTTTTGGAATTAACTATTGGTGCAACATCTTACCTTGGTCAAATAAAACATTTTGAAACTACTAATGCATTTGTTGCAACCATGTTTGTCTAAGATTCATTTTTTTCTCACTAATTTAGGCACTAAATTAGTTAGCTTGTAATTAACTTGTTTACTGTGTTTGTGGGAAATTGTAAAGACGTATGCTCTCTCCATGCACTTTGCATGATCTTGGAGATCATAAATCTTGTAAGTTCCTTTTGTTTTATCTTAAATCCATTTTAGGACTAATTTGTGTATGCTCTCTCCTTACCCCTAGTGCAACCCTAGAGATCAAAAGAAATTAGTATCTATCTTTCCTTTTAGGGGGTTTGCTAGGGGATTTCATCACCTCTAGGGATGACCTCAACCATGTGTTCTGGTGCGGTCTATAAACGTTGCAAGAATTGAAAGACTCACTTCAAAGGAAGGACCCCTTCTTGCCAAGCAAAAGCCTCGAGATCCTTGGTTCACCAAGACTTGATTTAGTTTGCACAAGGTCAGAAGTTGGGACACCCCCATTCACAGATCGTCCCCCATACCTCACGTATATTGGGACACCCATTAGAATACTTGTATATCCTAGCTAAGACCATCGATCATTTTGTAGTGTGGTGTAAGGGACGTGGATCGCCCCCTAAATTTACTCACCATCGTACCTCCTTGAAGGCAAGATAGAAGATTTCTTTGGGCAAGGCATAAAATCCTCCAAGGAAAGGGGTATTGGGTACAACACCCTTATCCCTAGTTATCTACTCAAGGTGAAGTGTTCTTAGTTAGGTTTGTATTCAATCATGTGGGCCCACATTATGATTCACTCCTACTTGAATATTATCTAAGTTTGTGCTCAAAAGTGTTTGTCGTGTTTTCTCTTGTGAAATACTAGTAAATCCATTTGTTATTTGTGAAGGCTCCAACCTTGCGCATCCTTATTCCAAAGAGTCAAGTTGTTGTTTTTTATTTATTTGTTCTCTTGCCAGAGAAATTCCAAAACCATCTTCCAAAAAGAAAAAACCAAAAAAACCAAAAAAGAGTCTTACACCATTGCAGTATTAGTCCTTTTGTCACGTTCTATCATCCACTTCCAAGTTCACATAGTCATTTACATCCATCCTTATACCATTATTTTAGACTTTCAGAGCATCTATTCCCTTGAGACTATAAGATTTTACCATGATCATTTTCCAAACATATCCCAAACATCATACCATATTTTCCATCATTTTGGTTATTAGTCCAAAGTCTAGATCAATATCCACTAGCTTGTCTTTGATTTAAGAAGTTTGCCTCTCTTAGATTCATAGATAAATTAGCATCCATCAAACTAGTGAACCAACTAGCTTAAGAGAGTGGCTCCTTTTGAGCTGGTGAAATTCACTACCCTTGTCTTGTCTTACCTTGAAATCATTAGTCTATTTCTTGGTAGATAATATAAACCCAAAATCCCACAACAATTGATCTAGATTTATGTCTTTTGACCAAGAAAACATCCATCAAAATTATCCTAGAGTCTCAACTTTATAGCAAGAATCTAAATACATTCATTCATCCATCGTTGTCATTTTCAAATTTCCAATATCACATGCCTTTGACTAGATCCCAACATAAGAAAGCTATGGAAGCTAACCAAAACATGCCTCAAGGAAATCCTGAAACACCCATTGATACGACCAAGTTCACCATGGGTATGAACCCCCATATCTTTGTCCTGTAAGGATATACAGTAGGACCTTCTTCTTCTAATGACATAGGTCCATCATCACAAGAAGTGTCTCAAGATCACACTAAGGAATTGCAAAATCCTGATATCTTAGACACCATCGATAGGCTTCTAGCCTCAAATCCTAATAGGTTCTTTCTATTGCTTGCCAAACAAGGCACCAAGTTTCCTAGAAACTTTGACACATCCCAAATCAAGGAGCAAGACCCCATAAATATCGCCATTGCTTCACTGGGTGGATCACACCCTACTTCCATTCCAACTATGTCCACCCTAGTACCTACTATTCCAACTTCACCCACTCATAATGTTCTTCTATCACCATTCACCAGCCAATTTGTCAACCCACTCTACCAAAATCCCACATCACTTGGTCCACTTCTTATGCCTACATCCATGGCATCCCAACTCCAATCTTCTATTCCAAATAGCTCTTATGCTAATCCCCCACAAGTGTCACAAGTCCATTCTTCTATTTCTCATGGCTCTTATGCCAATCCTCCATAAGTTTCACAAGTCCATTCTTTTATTCCTAATGGATCTTATGCCAATCCTCCACAAGTGATACAAGTCCAATCTTCCATTCCTAATGTCTCTTATGTCACTCCCACAAGTGTCACAAGTGCAAACTTCTATTCCTATTTCATCATACATCATCCCACCACAAGTATCACAACCTCAAACCTCATATACCATACCTAATAATCCTCCACATGGTTCCTCACATATATCTTACACCAACCCCCATCATGTATCACAACAACCACCTTCATCTTTTGCATATCAGGACCTTGCTCCACAACAACAACAACAACCACCCTCATCTACAATTCAGCAATTTTTTGTACAACAACCACCAACATCTGAAATTGATCTAAAAATTTTCAATCATCAAAAGCAAATTTCAGATCTCACACTTGGAAATACCAAGAAAACTTTCTAATTTGAGGAAGTTTGTCCTTATCCAATTGATAGATCAATTCCCATGATCCCTTTTCCTCAAAACTTTGAAATACCCAAATTTGATAAATACAAAGGAAAAGGTGATCCCAAAGAACATCTAAGGGAATTCTATATGGCTTGCTTAGAGGTTTCCAATAATGATAACTATCTTTTAAGCCTCTTCCCTCACAGTCTTGGAGGGCAAGCAATGGATTGGTTTTCCCATCTTCCCCCAGGTATCAAAACTTTTCACGAATTAGCTGAAACCTTTGTTATACATTTCTCTTTCAACATCAAACATGAGGTCTCCATGATAGACCTCTATAACAATAAACAAAGAAATGGAGAAACCTTCATCTCATTCCTACAAAGATGGAGAAATATGGCTAGCAAATTTCCTTGGCATGTCCCTGAGAAATAGTTAGTAAACACATTTGTTCAAAACTTGAATCCTGAACTTGGATTCCATTTGTAAATACAATGTGCTAACTCTTTTAATGAAATTATTTCCAAAGGAACAAACATCAAAAAATCCCTTATTGCTAAAGGGATTGTAAAAATCTTTAAGGAAATAAAAGACAACACTCAAACTTCAAATGAAAAGCCCCGCTTTTGGGCTAAAAACAAAAATGTCGTCAACGATGGTGTTGTGGATGCAAAACATGTCCAAACTATCCAAAAACCTCTTAATCTTCAAGCACCATCAAATAACATCCACTCCACTCCAAGGGAGCAACCTAAACAAGACTTTGCACCTAAATGTAGATTCACTCCCTTGGAACAACCCATCAAATATGTTCTTAAGAAAATTGTCCATGATGGTTTAATCACATTACCTAAAGCTAGATAATATGATGAACCTATATTTAAAGCCTCGTGGTATATAAAGATAATGAATATTGTAAATACCACAGAGTTAAGGGACACAAAACACCTGGGTGTATGAAGTCGAAAAATCTCATCCAAAACCTTATCGATCAAGGAGATGTTACCATAGATGACACTCCCAAACCCACATCAAACAATGACCTTGATATTTATAAGGATCCATTCCCACCCCATGGTAAGGGAAACACTTCCGATAAAGGTAAAGGAGTCAATAATTTGTCAAGTTAATATGATTCCATCATTGGCCATATCAGAGAAAGTCTTGTGTCCACTTTACCATCAAGGGTAAAGCCCCTGATTATGTCATCACTACTCATCGAGGTCATGTTACACTTCATCAGGAAACACCAAACATTCATCCCAATTTTGAATATAACATTCTAGATCACTTGGGAAAAACACCAGCTCTCATATCCATTCTCAATCTCCTTCACACTTCACCTGAGCATATGGCCATCCTCAAAAAAGCATTCCAAGAATCATCTATCACAAACAACATTGAAGTTGCACAATTCTAGGCCATGATAGGGCACACTGCTTCCCCACATCACTTGGTCTTCACAGAAAAAGTCCTTCCATTCCAAAATGCCTGCCATAATGAAGCACTACTTATTGAAGTTTATATTCACCAGCACAAAGTCAAATGAATCCTTATAGATGGTGGTGCTGGTCTAAACATTTGTTCTTTAAAACTGCTAAAATAGTTGGGATATTTTGAGGATGCCATTGATTCTACCAAAACTATGACAATCAAAGCATACGATGATGTTGAAAGAGAATCAGAAGGTGTTATTCATTTACCAATCAGAGTTGGTCCTGCCTTAGTAGAAACTTGGTGTCAAGTACTGGACCTTGACCTCCTGCATAATATTATCCTTGGTCGCCCATGGATCCCCACCATGCAAAACATACCATCTGCATACCATCAATGTTTGAAGTTTCCCTTTAATGGTACATAAATTACCATTCTTGGAGATACCAACCCTTTCTAATTCTTCTGAACTATGCAAGGTAGATATCAAAATTTAAACCAATTCCCACATAATGTTGTAGCTCAACCTTCATCCTCCTACTTAGATCTTTTTGTGTGGGGAAATTGCCCTTATCACCCAAGTCCTATGGAAAACCTCTTGTAGCAAAGACAAGTAACAAGGTAGTCATATAAGCTAATCCAACAGTGTTCACTCATTAGGGAAGACTAGAAGATGAGTGTATTAAAGACATCTCCTCTTGGATATTCTGAGATGAAAAAGATCTAGTGATATTACCGGTTGAACAATACAAGGGTCTCTGTATTGTAAAAACATGGGATACAAATGACAGGGTGGGCTTGGCATGCATGAACAAGGAACCTTAGAACCCATCTTTGTAACTCAGAAAAATAATAAGCATGGATTAGGATACAGTAAGGAGTTAACACACTCCTCAGATATTTAGTTTATCCTTGATTAAGTAGCGAAGGCTTTTCCTACGGTTGAGACTTCTAATGAGGATACTATCGATGACTCCTACCTACACCTTATTGATTTATTTCAGGAAACATCCATCTTTATGAATCCATCTCCCTCACCTCATAATCTAAAACCCAGAACATTTCCCTTGTATATCTAGAACTTGTTGATTGGGACCAACAAGAGGCTCCAGTTCTTGATACCTTTCAGAATGATGAAGCACTAGTAGAATTTCTAGGACTCTAAGATGGTATCCCACTCGGTGACCATAAGGTAGTCTTTGTCATGGACTTATCTCCTATTTTGTATTTTGGCAAGAATGTCAAATCCTTCAATCACAAAAATAAGAATCATAATATCATATCCCCTAGTTAAAACCACATTCTGGCACCTTTGGATTCAAAAAAAGTAAAAAGAAAGGATGTATCCGATGATGAAAACCTCTTTGAGGCACCTGAGGATGGAGGATTTGACCTTCCCCTACCTTTGAAATATCAGGAAAAGTCTTCACTGTTGGTTGACTAGTCACAAGAAATGAACCTAGGAACAATGTAAAATCCCAAGGTAACTTTCTTAGCATCTTCATTGTCAGAGCAAGAATGAAAGGACTTCACAAAGTTTTTCATGAATAGAGAAGTTAACTTCACTTGGACATATGCGGACATGCCTGGGTTGGATCCTTTACTGGTAGTCCATCACTTAGCAGTGTCCCATAATGCAGAACTAGTCAAATAGAAACTCTACAAAATGCATCCACAGATAGCACTGTTGGTTAAAGTTGAACTTCAGAAGCTACTAGACATCAAGTTTATACACCCCATTAATTATGCAGAGTGGGTCTCCAACTTGGTACCTATATCAAAAGTAACTGGGGCCATCTATATTTGTACAAACTTCAAGGATCTAAATAAGGCATGCCCTAAATATGACTTTCCATTTCCTAATATTGACATCATCATTGATTTAACAGCTGGTCATGAAATGCTTTCCCTCATGGATAGATTTTCTAGATACAATCAGTTATGATCGCACCTAAGGATCAACATAAGACAACTTTTACTTGTCCCTGGGGAACATATTTTTGGCAAGGCATGCCCTTCAGTCTAAAGAAATCTAGAGTAGCATATCAGAGAGCGATGATAGTTATCTTCCATGATCTTTTTCATACCATTATGGAAAACTATGTTAATGAGCTCTTAGGTAAATCTACTAGAGTAAGAAACTTAAAGGTGTTGGAGCAGATCTTTGATAGACTAGAATAGTATGAACTTCAACTTAATCCTAAGAAATGTATCTTTGGTGTAACATCTAGAAAACTGCTAGGATACATTTTATCTCGTAGAGGTATTGAAGTCAACCCTACAAAAGTCAAGGCAATCGTTGAGATGTATCCTCCTACCAACCTCAAGGAATTGAGAAGTCTTCAAGGTAAATTGCAATCCATTCAGCAATTCATTTCACAACTTGCTGATAAGTGTCAACCTTTCCTACACTTAGTTCGTAAAGATGTAACATTCAGATGGGACAGTAAGTGTCAGGAAGCATTTGAGAAACTCAAGGAATATCTTGCTACACCTCCTGTGTTAAAGCCACCAATTTCAGGGGGACCCTTATTACTATACATCTCCACTACATCAGTAGCGTTGGGCACCGTCTTAGCATAGAATGATGACTCAGGAAAAGAACAAGTGATCTACTACATTAGTCATACCTTGGTATGGATATGAGCTTAATTATACCCCCATGGAGTGAGTGTGTTTAGAAGGAGTGTTTGCTTCCCAAAAGTTGTGGCTCTACATGTTAAACCAACAAACCAAGCTCATATCCAAGATAGATCCTTTGAAGTATCTTCTATCCAAAGCAACTCTTATAGATTGACTAGCAAAATGGGTCATGATCCTAAGTGAGTTTGATATCGAGTATGTTGATTGAAAGGCTATAAATGGACAAGTTATTGTTGATCAACTAGTAGGGGTTCCAGTAATAGATACACATCCCATGCTTTCTAATTTTCCAGATGAAGGGATCTTCAATCTCTCTACATCAGTTGAATGGAAGTTATATTTTGATGAGTCCTACACTCAGCATGGTTCGGGAGTAGGAGTCCTCTTTATCACACCTCAGGGTGACTACATTCCCAAATCATACCAGCTAGCTTTTCCATGTACCAACAATATAGTCGAAGATGAAGCTTTACTCATAGATAAATTACATGCTTTAGAGAGGATAAATTATGAAAATAACCATAAATATTGATAAATTGCATGCTTTAGAGAATATCTTTAGGTAAATTCATAGTTTACATACAAAGATTAGTTGAGATAGAGATAGTTTTAGAAGAACTAATCGAAGTTTAGATCATTTCAGAAGAACTAATCAAAGTTAATCATAATTTCAGAAGAATTAATCAAAGTTATGTTAAATTTGTAATGAATACATTTGAAATATGGTTATATGTTTGAAGATTTGACATAAACAGACAAGATATATGCAGAGTGAACTAACTATACAGGATGTTATGTCGTAAAATGTCTCCCTAGGACTTTTACCTCCTAAGTTTAGCTCTCAGCTCCCTTGTTTTTGGTCATGCATGTTAGAAATGAACCCCGAGACAAAATGCCCTGAAACCCATGACAAATGGGACTTAGAGGACATTTTAGAGCTTAACCCTGACCCAAAATAGGTCCCAAGACAAGGGCACCCGCGCCCTTGCCCTACCCTATTTTGGCAGGGTTTCAAATTGCAATGTTGGCAAAGTTACGTTAAAGGTGTTCCTTGTCGACATCTTGAGTTTGAATTATGAAATTAAAGCGGGAATGCATATATAAGCATGTTTAGGACTTCATTTGTAAACTAGAAGACAATTTTGATTTCAAGGCGAACTTATGATCATAGAGCATTCAAGGCATTCATTGTGTTGTAGAGCATAATTGTGTTGTTGTCATGTTTGTTATTGCAAGTTTGGCTTCATCTTCTCATGTTGTGAAAGAGCTTCATCTACTTGAGAGATACACCTTCAAGATGATATTTATTTGTGCTTCAATCAATAATTTATCAATTTGTTTTTTCCTCTGTCCTGCAAGGACATGCACTCTCTATCTAACAACGGTGTTGGAAGGCTTGAATGTCATTCTGGGGCTTGACTGAGGCGAGCTCCTAAACACCACAACCCCCAACCCCTCTCCCTGTGATTATAGGTGATAGGTATCGGATCTTGTAGAGAGGAGTTATAGAGGACTATTACAGAGTGTAAGGATTCTATATCTGAAGAAAAAGGCAAGAAATAGCTCAAGAAGGGCTTGGGTGCCCACTCTTTTTCCCCTCAATTTTGTGGCATAGAGAATCTCTGAAGTGGTTGCAGTCAGTAGCGGAAAAGATCCTGAAGCCCTTTGAAAAAGCAACACCTTGGGCTTGGGTTCCTACTCTTTAGCCCCCAAATTTTCCCTATTCTAGAACTCTAAATCTGGTGTGTATCTAATCTATATTTAGTCTATCTCTGTGCAAGCTTTTATCAGGTTTCGTCCATTTGTTTATGATTTTACATAATTAGGATTTTAAGCTTAATCAGATTAAAATCAATACATTAATCAATCAATTCCAAATTTCCCTATCATTCCAAGTGATAATCAACCTGTAGTTGAACCTTCTTGCAAAATTTGTGATTCAACTCCGTTAAATGTCCTTGAATGTATTAAGTGAAAGGAGGATCTAGCTAAAACATCCATTAAACCCATCAACCCTCTTTTCATCCTTTCCATTTTGGTGAACCCATGTTTTTACTACATTTTGCACCTTGTTGAGTGTTGTGATTCAGATTTGAATTCAATCATTTCATTATCATCATTATACATTTGAAAATCTTGCATAAAAATTGAAAATTTTGAAAAATCAAGTATCCTAGGCTTGCATTTTAACATAGTTTACACTATTTTCATTGCATTTCATCTAAATCATTTAAATCTCTGATATTTGCATCAGATCTAATATAAATTACAGCATTACATCATTACATAATCATTCGCCTTGCATTTTCATGCTTTATTTGTTAGAATTTGCTGAAAATCTTGCATTTTTCATATAACCTATTCTTTGCAAAAGCTAGGGTTTGTGGTTAAAATCTTGTTTCAGATTTTACTTCTCCTTTGAATACTCTTTAAAATGTAGTTTTGGACTGTAGTGTTGCTGCATTGTATGTATTTGTATTTTGCATTTGCTTCTTAGAACATTTACATTGAAAAAAGCAAAAAAATAAGCATTTTAGGTCATAAAAGGTTGTAGATTTTCTATACAAAAACATCCTATAGAGATTTGGAGCACCAAGGATCCTTATTTCTGATCAAGGACCGCAATTCAAGTCTACTATGATCAAAGCATTCCTGGAGAGATATCAGATCAGTCACAGAAAATCTTCTCCATATCATCCTCAGAATAATGGTTAAGTGGAAGTGACAAATCGGGAACTAGAGAATATCCTCACAAAGACAGTTTCAGGAAAGAGGACTGATTGGGCAGAGAGAATGATAGAAGTTGTTTGGGCCTATAACACCACCTAGAGAACCACTACTAACTTCACACCATATGAATTAGTTTATGGGAAGCAATCAGTGCTCCCCATTGAATATGAGGTGGAAACTTTAAGGACAACACTAGAAGTTGGTATTGACTTAACAGAGGCACAACAACATAGAATAATGCATTTGAATAGACTGGAGGAAATGTGAATGGAGGCATTACATCACATAGAGTTGGTTCAGCAACAAAGAAAAGAGTGGCACGATAAGCATATCATCACCAAGCAATTCAAGAGGGATATTGGGCCCTATTGTATGACTCAAAATATCAAGATCTCAAAAGAAAATTACACACTCGGTGGTTGGGACCATATGAAATAAAGGAAACTTTTAGCAATGATGTTGTTCAGCTATTACCTATTGGTGGAGACCAACAAGTTCTTGTAAATGGGCACAAATTGAAGTTATATCACAAGCCATCCTCTAGAGAAGAATTCTCAACAAAAATACAATCTTAGAACATTTCACCATGGAGGATATTTCTTCCATGGGGATTATGCTCTAAAAGAATATTGTAGGATGAATAAAACATAACAGTTGAAAACCATCAATGATGGCCTTTCTATCCAAAAAAAATCAGGCAAAGTTGAAAACCAAAAATGGCAGCTTTGCCTATAGGAAGGATTGAAAACCAGAAATGGCAGTCTTTCCTTTAAAATTCCCTCTTCCCCAAAATAAAGCTTCTTTTTCTAGTTCCTATAGATCTCGTATCATGAAAATGCCAAGTAGCTCCAGATGGCTAAAAATAGCTCCAGATGGATCCTGATGAAGACAGACGCTACCACCAGAATATTGTTGAGCACCAAGTCATGTTGCTTTGAAAAGCAAATTTGGTAAAAATTTAATTTGAAGTGTCCCTCACATGCTCTGCATGCATTCTCCCTTTTTCATGCATGCACCCATACAACTGTAGAGATTGGTGCAATCATTTGAAAAATAGACACATGGCAACATGGGGTTTGTTCTAAGGCATTGTGTACTTTTGGCAAGTACGAGTACCAGATCATAATGATAATGACATTTTCAATAAATACCACAAATAGATATAAATGATTAATTGGAGGGGTAATCATGATTATGAATTATAATCATAAAAGGAAATTAATGGCACAAAGGGTGGAGTGATCATAGTTGTCGTCAGCTCCAGATTTGAAAAGAAGTGGCGGCTTGAAATGACTATTCCACATGCTGCAACTCAAGATTGCAGGTCCAGGGTACATGCCATCATTGCTAAAAAGAAATAATGATTGCTAACTTGTTTGCACTTCATAAGCCAAGCTCATCATCGAATAACGAAAAAAAAAACTAGTTCATTCCCTCTTCGCTGTCACAGACCTCCATTTCTTTACATTGTTCTGCATTCTCTGGACCGGTAAAGAAGAATTTCAACCATGGGAAAGAAAAGAAAGGTTGAACCAGAAAATGCAATGTTTGACCAAGTGAGTGCAGATATCTTTCAACAAGCAGGATGGTTAGGCTTCTTGTAGAAGTTTGAGGTTTTTGAAGTAGAGTTAGTCGAAGAATTTGTCATCAATTTCCATCTCACATTCTCTACAGTCAAGGGGATAAGGATTCCTATCATCCCTACTATAATTAGTCAAATTTCTAAAATTTCAAAAGTAGGTGCTGATTTGCTTCAAACCAAGCCATCGTATGAAGAGTTAATGCAGAGCTTCCATGTTGCTCTGGAGCCCTTGCCTCAATATGTTATGAGTAAGAGGGCAATAAAGGGCATTGAAAGGACCAGTCTTCCTGACCCATGGAAGACTATGGTCTTGTGAGTGATGAAATTTTTCACATGTAATGGTCAGTATGGGATAGTATTAGGGTCAGGTATGTGGTTGATAACTCATTTGAGACATGGGGCCAATAGGCCAAAGTATCTGATCAATCTTCCTACCTTTTTGTACACCTGTCTAGTTAATATGATGGCAAAAATAAAACCCAATGAAGGCCAAATTAGCCATCATGGGCTCATACATTTGATAATGAAACACCATTTCATTCAGTAGGAAGATGGGCAAAAGAGTGGGAAGACTTCTTGGAGTTCAAACCCAAGAAGAAGAAGAAGCAGCATCAAGCTTCTACGATGTTAGTCTCAACCGAGCATCAAACGTACAAATTCAGACGGCTCTGAAAGGTTGCAGAGCAACAAAGCCAAAAAGAGCTAGGTGAGGAAACAATGGCCTCTACTCCTACTATAACATGCCACCCATGAATGTTTGTGATATCATCTATTGAAGAAGAGAGGGCAGCATCTGAACAAGAACCAACAACAATCTCAAGGAGTCATTCCTCCCCTAAGGAGCAAGGAGGAGAATAAGCCACTATAGAACAAACCCCAAAGGTAAAGGAAATAGAGGAGGCTGATAAAAAGAAAACCCTCAAAGATAAGGAAGATGAAACCCTTGAAATTGGGCATCAGAAAGGGAAGGAGCCCCTGGTGGATAGTCATGTTGAAGATAAGGAGGAACAAGAAACTTGCCATATGTTGCCTCTATCCAAAGCAGAGTATAAGTTGAAATAATACAGAGAACAGATGGAAGCCATGGCTCTGCAGTTGAAATCTAGAAGTATAGAATTGGTGCAGCAGAAACAACAAGCTACTCAAGAGAAGAAAGAAAAGGATAAAACAATTTTTGAGTTTCAAAAAGAGATAGAAAGGCATAAAGCAACAATCACATAGAAAGATACTCAAATTGCATAGTTTTAGTAGTGACCTGCATAGCCAACCCCTGCACCAGCTACACTAAGCATCTATGAGCTCAATCTACAGCTATCTCAAGATAACAGAGAGCTCAAGAGGGAAATCAAGCAGCTTCGGGGAGACCTTGAGGCTCTCCAGATAGAGAAGGTGGTAGTAGAACAAAGATTGGCCTTAGCTTGTGAAGTAGGGGATACTTTATTAGCACAATGACCATCTTCAGGTGTGTATGCTCTATTTCTGATAGAACAGTTTGTACATTGGAAGTTGTTAAGAATTACTTGTAATTTGCCTTTTGATTTTGAGAATGATAAGGAGTTTATGGAATGCTATGTGCAAAACCCTAAGGAACAACAAAATCTTTTATGTGAATTCTTCCAACACGGCCACATAATGGGCCATGTAAATACATCCATGCTAAACTTGTATGTGGGTGAACTCCAAATCTAGAGCTATCTATCCCTATTGAGAAACAACAAATTATGGGAAGAGCGCATGGAGGAGTATAATGCAACAGTAGAAACTATAGGCTTACTTATGAGGCATGAATGCTTTAAATCTACATGGTTCACAAAAGCCTTCAAAGTTCAAGTTTATAGACAGGGCATTACAGACTTGTATGTATAGAACTTTAATTCCTGCATTGTAGATTTCTAAGAAATTACAGGATACGTTCCTAGTGCATTTGTTATAAGTTGTCTTTTTAGATATGAGGACCTATCGGATTGCTTTAGGAGAAGGGAACCCATCTCTCCAACTAATTCAGATGGATGTTTGCCAGAGCACAAAATTGGTGGCTGTGATTTAGAAAAAGAAACAAGATTGGGTAGGAATACGGTTTCGACCACCACTTCTATTAATGTTAGGCTCATGCCTCAGTTATCCTCCAGGACAGCCCATGAGGCAAAGCAAATTTGACAAGTGGTATAATAGGTTGATGGAAATTGATGGCTTTGCACCAAAAGGAAGGAAGCTCTTTGATTATAAGACAGAGGACTACAGTTGCAGTGTAATCTTGGAGGGAAAGAATGTTACTAATGCTGATGATGGCATTCACCTTTTTCCATGAGGACATGGTAGAAACTAAGCTGGGGGGAGTGACAAGTCAAATACAAGACCCAGTTATTTCTATATATTTCCTATTTTAGGACTTTGACTTTACACTATGGCATATATATATCACTGTGATTATATTTGTCTTTTGGATGAAATATATGCATGCTTAGAATTTATTTCTTTAGATGAAATATTTTGACTGATTATTATGAATTATATTTTCAATGCATATTTTATGAATTTTTTGTCCAAGTTGTGTGTGATTGCATGAGGAATATAGTGAAGGGCTTTCTAGAGACCTTTGGATCCCTCTAGAACCATTTCCTTCATGAAGAACCCAAACCCCGAAGAGCTCCAGATTCCTACAACGCTACAAGAGAGTCATCCTCCCCTTGATTCAACAACTAATAAGGCCAATCCAAAGGTCATTTAAGAATCAAATGATGCAAAATCAACAACACATCTCGTTGTTCACTTCAATAAATGCAACTTATTAACAAACTATGAAAGTCCAAGTCCACAAGTCACTTTGTTTTATGATAATTGAAGTAACCATCAGTGAGCACTCGTGCCACTTCAAGGATCTACTTAACTACTGATAATTAGTAACAAATTCTTAATCTAAAGTTAGATTGCAAAGGAACTGTTAAAGTATTAAAGAAAGCAACTAGTTTAATCCATGTTCACTGTAGCTATGAACTAGTACAATTATTGCTTTCAATAAAGGCTTGGATGTATAAGTAGGAGCCTGGTAGTCTCACTTAGTTAGTTCTAGTTTTTAGTCAAGTATTGCTATTTTTCATCAAGGAGAAAATCTTCTTTCTCACTTGTGTATCCATGTTGATCTGGGATTATCTTTAATGCATATGAAAGGGAATTTCTGTTGAAATTGATTGAATTCAAGAGGATCATCTCCAGTTGGGAAGTAGGGCTTGCTTCCCCAACTAGGAGGAGATCTCTCGGTATTTATCTCTGTGTTTTCTTTTTTATGCTTCTGGTTTGTTGTCATTGTAATGTGAGCTAATGTTAGTTGTTGCATTCTTTTTTTATGTGAATGTTTTAGATGTTTAAATACCTATAGGTCTGTCCTTTAATTCTAAAAATACCAAAAAGTAGTATTTGCTATTTTGTGAAACAACATTGTTTTATTCAGAGTATTTCATTGTTGTGGATTGATAAGATACATTTTGATGCAGTTAATCTAAGTTTCATTTCAAAGAAAATAGATTAGTTTCAATTACAACACGTGTGTTGTTGCAAATATGTGCTTAAGCAGTGTTGTCATTGATGTCAACATATTCCTGTTGTCATTAGTGACAACTGTATTCTAATTTGCTGCCTATATAGAAGACTAGATTGTTGAGGATATTGAGAAAATTAATAAAGATCAATATATACGGACCCAATGGCTATGTAGAGGTTTGTCTGAAAAAGCTCCAATGAAGATTTGAGAGGTTCGCATTAAGATCTGAAGAAGTTATGGCCATCTGAGTAGAACTAGTTCCTGCAATATTCAGAAGAGATAGAGTGACATAAAAGTGGTCCAGATTGTTCCGGATATGTCAAATGATAATTTACAGATCTGGAGGCAGGTTTGGGAAGTCAGTGTGTATCATCCATTCAAGTGGTTCATGGTTTGGAGGTCTGCAAGTAATCTTTCTAATGTGATAGTCATGGCAAATAGTGTTCTTGAGGTTCCGGAGGAAGATGCAAGTGATTCAAATGATTTGGAGGAGTGCGGATGTTTTTGTTGAATTCAATGTGCTTGTGGAAGTCTCTAGATCGTGTGACTGCTATGTTGGAGGTCCACATTGAAGTTTAAGCTTGTCAATGAAGATTTTCCTCTTGTTGTTGTTGTTCTTCCCAGTCTTGATCGACCTGATGGTTCAAGCGTGTTGCGGATGATCTAAGAGCAATTCTTTGAAGTGTGGCATATTGATCAAGGAAGATTTGAGTCCCAGTTATGTTTGGCCAACAGCTTAGTGATTTGCATTAAGTCAGATGTTTGTCGTGCCAACCTTGATGTTCATTCCAAGGTTGATGAAGTGTATAAATTCTTATTGATGAGTTGTGGAAAATCATCCTTGTGCAAAAATAATATAATCTGAAGAAAGGATCAAAAGGCAGAATAGAGCAGAGGAGAAGTAGAAGAACAAGAATTGTTTTGATGAAGAGTTAGAAAAGAAATTTTGGGGCAAAGCAGAAGTTTTGTGAGCATTCAATGAAACTAAACCAGGCATGAAGTAGATGCTATTTCTTAGTGAATTCTTTATATTCTAAATAAATTATATAGGTAGTGAGCCTCTCTTTTGAGTAGTGAGCTCTAGGCAGTGCACCCGAAGGCATGTGCCTTCTATTTTTCTAAAGTACTTTTAACAGGGTACAAAATCTTTGTGGGTTAACCCCCACCATGGTTTTTCCCTTAACCGAGTATCCATGTCAAAATCTTGGTGTCAAGTGTGTTGCTTATGTTTCTGCTCATATGTTGTTGATCTATGCTTTAATGTTTACATCATTAATCTGATAGTAAGTTAATAAAGAAGGTTAAAAGTAGAAAAAGTTTATTTTGTGTGATAACTGATTCACCCCCCCTCTCAGTTGTCTGGTCTAATTCCAACAATTGGTATCAGACCCAGATCCTCTTATAATAGCTTGACTGCTTGAGGAGATCCAGGATGTCAACCTACAAGAAGGATAGTCTGAGATTTGATGGAAAAATTATTTTGTTTGGAAGAATCGCATGGAGTGTCATTTGCAATGCATGGGTGATGCTTATTCGGTGATAACTAGTGTTGAGTATAAACCTCTAGAGAATGGTCCTTCAACTCTAGATCAAGTCAAAGATGCTGAAAATAACCTTCGAGCTAAAGAAGCCTTGTTGAGTGCCCTGACTGATTCAGAAATGACAAATGTCTTTGGACTAAAAACTGCTCATGAAATCTGGAAGAAGTTGGAGAATCTATCTGAAGGCGATGAATTTGTCAAATGTGCCAAGCTGCAAAGTCTGAGAGGAAAATTTGAAAATCTAAGGATGAGTGAAGATGAAAACATCACAATCTACATGCAAAAGATAAATGAACTTGTGTGTGGTATCAAGTGTGCTAGTGGAACTTTGGAAGAATCAGAGATTGTATCCAAAATGCTCAGATCTTTACCTAATTCATACAAACATAAGGTTGTTGTTATAGAGGAGATCAGGACTGTCTCAAAAGTTACAAGAGATCAGCTAGTTGGCAAAATTTTATCTTTTGAATTAAGTGAGTTTGATGATTCTCTTCCTAAGTCTGAATCTGCATTTAAAGCCAGTGTATATGGAAAACAAAGATATGATACGGGTGAAAGCTCTTATGTAAGATCAAATAGATTTGTGAAGGCAAAGAAGGATCTTGAAGATGATGAAATTGAGACTGCAGATCTTGAAGTTCTTATTGCCAAAAGAATGCTAAGAGGATCCGGTAAGTATGAAGGAAAGTTGTCACTCAAATGTTTTGCTTGTAAAAAGATTGGTCATTTTGCCTCAAGATGTCCAGAGAGGTTTTCAAAACCAAACCCTAACGGATATAAAGGTCAGAAGAAATGTTACTGTCTAAGAAACTGGAGAAGAAGGAGTCACAGATGATGAATCTAATCATGGAGGTTCCACTGAAAATGATTGGGTGTTCATTGCTATCAAAGAAGAAGATCCGGTGTCTTCTAAATCTGTTAGCTGTGGAAATGTGGAAAGTACCTTGGCTACTCAAGCTGTTGAAAATGATGAATGGGTGATCGATAGTCGATGTTCTCATCATATGACTGGTGATAAAAGTAAGTTTGTAAGCCTTGAAAAATATGAAGGTGGGCTTGTAAAATTTGGAGATAACTCAGCTGATAGAATCTGTGGAAAAGGATCCATCTCTTTTGATGGTAAGAATAACACCAATGATGTTCTATATGTGGAAGGGCTGAAGCATAATCTTCTCAGTGTTGGACAGTTGGTTGACAAGGGTTATGATCTTCGATTCAATGATGGCAAATGTAGAATCTTGGAAAGCTCTACAACTGAAATTGCATCTGGTACACAAACTAGAGGTAACATCTTTCAATTAAGTAATTCTGGTAAAATTTGTTTGATTGCTCAGACAGATCAAAGTTGGTAGTGGCATAGGAGAATGTGTCATGTGAATTTTAATAACATTGTCAAGATAAGTTCTACTCAGGTTATGAGAGATCTCCCAAGACTTGTGAAACCTAATAGCATGTGTAGAGAATGTCAATTGGGTAAACAAAACAAAACATCATTCAAAAGTAAAGAACAATCTTAAAATGGGCGATTGGAACTTGTGCATATTGATCTATGTGGTCCTGCTAGAATTAGGAGTGTATAAGGAGACAGATATTTTATGTTGCTAATTAATGATTACTCCTGGATGATGTGGGTGACTTTCTTAAAAGAAAAATTAGAAGCTCTTGACAAATTCAAAGTGTTCAAAATTATGGTGGAAAATGAGATTGGTATAAAGATAAAGTGTCTGAGATCCGACAGAGGTGGAGAATTTACCTTCGGTGAGTTTGATACTTTCTGTGAAAAGCATGGAATAAAAAGATAGTTATCTACTCCTATGACTCCTCAGCAAAATGGAGTTGTGGAGAGAAAGAATCAGACCATTCAAGAAGCTATCAAAACCATGATGATGGAATCAAATGTTCCATAAGTTTATTGGAGAGAAGCTGTAAGTATTGTTGTTTACACTCTTAACCAGGTACAGATCAAAGGCAATTCTGGTAAGACTCCTTATGAACTCTGGTTTGGTCATCTTCCTACTGTAAGATATTTCAGAGTTTTTGGCAATAAGTGCTATATAAAAAGAGATGAGGATCTAGGCAATTTTGAAGCAAGAAGTGATGAAGGAATTTTAATGGGTTACTCTACTCAAAGCAAAGCTTATCGGTGTAGACACCCTAAAATGACAATGTCGTTACACCACTTGCATTTCATCAAATCTGTTGAATCACCTACATGTCAACATTAATTGAATAATCTAATTATTTAATTAATTTCATTAAATTCTTCCAAACCTTCTAAAAATTGACATTAATTAAATAAATTCTATTTATTTATTTAATTAAATTAAATTCCTCTATTTTCTTCCATAATTAAATAATTTCAATTATTTAATTAAATCATTATCCTCTTTCAAATTTCAAGTCCACATTAATTAAATAAATCCAATTATTTAATTAATTCATCACAATTTCCCTCTTATCTACAATTAAATAATTTACATTATTTAATTAAATCAATTATTCTTCTAAATTTAAATAAATCATGCAAATTTATTTATATTGTCTTAATCCTCTAAAAATAAATAAAATCAAATATTTTATTTATAATCCTCAATCATGTACAATTAATTAAATAAATTTATTTATTTAATTTCAGTTATCTTCCAATTCCTCTTAAAATATCTTGTTAACTCATGTGCACAATCAGTCTTATTTTTAGAACTCTAAAAAATGCAAAATTACAAGTTGAGTTATCTATTCAATCAATCTTGTTTTCATCATATTTTAATAAAAATATCCTTATGGATTGACACATGTCGTGTGCACATTCATCATAGTTATTTGTTTTATCTCCTCTGTTGATTCTTTTGAATTATCTGGACCGTTGATCGATCTCTGTTGAAACCTATATAAACCCCCCTCATCTCCTTCATAAAGCCTCTTCAATCACTTATTCTCAGGCATCCTTTAATAGTGCTTTGAACATACATCGCATCGATTGAGCAACTTTAGGATCTCTTAACATTGATCTTTGAGCACTTTGAGCACTTTACTTGCTTGTTGCAACCATGGTTTCGTAGCACTATTGAGCAATCCACATTCATCCAAAGGGAACAATACAAATCTCGGTAAAAGCTTTTATATTTCATTGATTTATTAGTAATGGCTTTTATTTAGATTGGTTCTCTTTATGTTATGGGTTTTTGATTTGTTTATTTTTATCATTTAAACATTAGTCAATTTTCCTCATACACATTCTGGTACGCCCGGTGGGACCCACTAATCCCTCTTTTTCTTTGAGAAATTCATTTTTTTTGAAGTTACAGTACGGAACAGCGCAAAAGACACAGAAAAGCACTATTGACAGTGTCTTAAAGTGCTTTTGGAGGCATAGTACAGCACCCTTGGGTGATACTGCGGCACCTCTAGCAGCATAGTAGAGTGCTTTTGGTGGAATAGTAGAGCGCTATTGGTAGTATCGTAAAGTGCTTTTGGAAAATTAGGTTTTTTGATCTTATTTTGGTGATTTTGCAGGGTTTTTCTCGCATACATATCATTGATTTGACTGACAGGCTGTTTTATTTGTCTTTCAACTGTCTTTTGATACCTCCTAAGCTGACGTATTTAGGGGTATTTTTGATATTTGAGTTAACCTATCTATTTGGGACACCTTTTGAGTTTTCTTGATTTCAGGATATAGATCTATCAGATATTACTTCTCAGAACATTAAAATCAACCATGAAATCATATATGGACTTAGTTATTTTGATAAAATATAACTTTTTCTGGATCTGAGTCTAGTGCAGCGCTTTTGGTTATACAGTACTGCGCTTCCAGCAGCACAATATGGTGCTTATGGGTCTGCTTCAGCGCTTCTGGTGGTACAGTGGATCACCTCTAGTCTGCAACACATCACTTCTGGTAGCACAGTACAGCGCTTTCAGTTCACAGTAAGTTGCTTTCGATAAGACGGTACAGCGCGTTTGGTCAATTTGTTTATTTTTGCTAACTTATGAGTTTTTGTGGAACTAATTGACTTGTTGCAGCTTCTTATCACTCACACAAAGCAAAAAAGTTTTTCTAATATGTTCATGCAGGACGAGCATTGAAGAAATCTTGATTTATTGCACTAAGTCTTAGAAACACATTGCCTTCTTAAGGGATAATTAAACAAATCATTTCAGCAAATCTAAGTCTTAGGAACATACTATTTTTCTTAAGGGACAATGGACATGTATGTGAAAACACCTCAATTTTCTAAGGGACAATGGACATGAATGCCAAACACTTCAATTTCATAAGGGACAATTGACAACTACAAACGTGTATGTGCCTAATTTAGTTGCACCTTATTTTTCTTATAATGGGACAATTGAACCTTTGTTTAACATGCTTGCTCTTACATTTCAGTACTTCCTTTAGAAGGGCCTGCTTTTGGATTGTGCTTCATCCAAAAGGAACGACCCTAAGCAAAGTTTTCCTTTGAACCGTTATATAAGAGGGATAAGGCAAAAGCCAAGTCCTAACCGACGTCAGCCTTACCTTGTGGTGCCAAACTGAAAAGAGGTGTACTAGCTCGTTGTGGAAATGATTTCCACATCGAGCAAAGTGTTTGATACTCTTAGTAGGATTCGTTAAATCTTTTAGTAGCTTGTCACATTACTCGTAAGGCATTGGTCCCTCAAAGTTACTAAGAACCATTCTAGATAGTGACTACCCGATTTACCTCCGAATATTGCGGTAATCATCAGTGCAAGGGGAATCGATTTAAGCCCTTAAGATACTCACCATTGGCTCCCTTGAGAAGAGATAGTATTCCCTTGGCCATAAAGCTCTTGTGACCTACTTGAGCTTTCCAAGGGGAGGGTGAGATATCCCTACCTATCATCTCTCGCAAAGATACAAAATATCTGACACCTTTATGGAATGATATTTTTATCGACAGAGTATTAAGCTGTGAGCTGATCTACTGCAATGAAACCTTGTCTCTAGGGATAAAAAGTGCTTGTTATTGATTGCAATTGTCTTATACTTGTGGAAACATTAGGTTTTTTTTGTGAGCCTCGAACATACACTATCTGTTGTGTCAGTCCCTTTTTGCCATTCTGTTTGTTGTGTTTTCTCTTGCCAAAGCAAAACCAATCAGAAACAAACCAAATCTATCAAAATTTGCCTTTTAAAACATCAGACACTACTTTAGCGCCTCTAGTATTACAGCAACTCGCCCTTGGTGGTACAGTAGCTCACTTTTGGTCACCGTAGCTCGCCTTTGGTATAGCAGTACCTCACCTTTGGTAGCTCAGTCCATCACCTTTGGTATTACAGTAGCACGCTTTTGGTTGCACAGTCTTGCGCCTCTAGTCAAACAGTATAGCATCTTTGGTCTAGTAACTTGTGCATCAGAGTTTATCTTTGTCAAAACACAAGCAAAATCTTAGCATTACTTTTTGTCCTAGTGTATTCCATGGTAACCACTAGGCTCCAGCAAACTATGAAGTCCAAGCAAGTTGTCCCTAGGAAGCGCAAATTGCCTCCTCACATACCGCAATCGGGCCATCTCAACATTACTCCCAAGGTTACTCCTAGGACACCCGCGGCAAAATCAACCAGCTCTCTGAACATGCTGCACCTTGACCAACCAAGCAATTCTCAAGAAGGTCTATACCACCTCTTGCCTCCAAATTTTGTCCCGCAAGGTTATACTACCAATCCAGTCCCATCTCTGGAAGAAAGAGTTCCTTTGGTAAGTACACCTTACTATACCATCGGCTTGCCTCTGGATTTTGTCCCACAAGGTTATACCGCAGATCAAGCCCCACCTCAAGAAGAGCAAAACTTTGAAATAGGTCAATCCTCTCAAGAAGATGGGCAGGATCTTGATGAATTCATACAAGATCCTAGAGCTATAGTCGCCTTTGACAAAATCCTTAGCAAGAACCAAGATCATTTCTTTCACTTGCTTGCAGAGCAAAGAGCCAAATTACCCAAAGGCTTTGATCTATCCATGCTTAGCGAGCCTAACAACAACCAAGGCACCATACAAGCGGTGAAAACCATGTCAACAGTGACCATGCCCTTGCCTGAACAAAGCTCACAATATGAGAATCCACTTTATCAAAACCCAACAGGAAAGAGGGCCATATCACCACTTCTGACTCCTATGGAAATCTACAAAAATCAACAGGAAACTCTCCAACGTCAAGCGGAGCTAGCTAAACAAGCCACCATAGCTCAACAAACTCCTAAAGTGCCCACACCAATCGCAAGTGGAATTTTGGTTACCCCATCAAGAATAGGTTTCCCACCAAATCACAATCCGGGGAACAACTATGTAGCCATGCAACAAGGGTCTCAACAAATACCACCTCCCATATCATCAAACCTTCATGTCTCTCAACCAACTAGGGTCATGCAATCCCAACCACAACATTCTTCTACACTCATCCCTAATCAACCATTACAAATCACATCTACCTATGTCCCTCCTCCACTACGTTCATCAGCTCTAAATTTCTTTCACACATTGCCTAGCCACCCTCAACTTCCCCAAGATCAAGTTTCCCAAAGCTATGTGTTGCAATCACAACCTAACCCAACGAACTTTAGCTTTCCGCCTCCAAACTCTTTCCTTCGACCATCGCAAAGCCAACATTCTTACCTAGCGCCACCTCCACCTCTCCAAATCAAAGCATCCAATTCGAAACTAATCTAAACCCCACGTACAACACGTATGACCCCAACCAATCTTACGACCCTTATAACACCAACGCCCATGGCTTACACTACAATCTTTCGTATGGGCAACAACAACCACTTCTAGGACAACAGGAGATGTTTCCAACCACTCCCACAATGATGGAGCTAAAAATCGTGGAAGTTCAACAACAACTATCTGATCTTATGTTTGGCCACACCAAGAAGACCTTCTCTTTAGAAGAAGTGTGTCCTTATCCTTTTGATCGGTCATTACCCATGATCCCTTTTTCTCAAAATTTCACTATTCCCAATTTTGATAAATACAAAGGAAAAGGTGACCCAAAAGACCATCTCAAGGAATTCTATCTTGCTTACTTTGAGGTCTCACATAACGACACATATCTTATGCGTCTCTTTCCTCGTAGTCTTGGAAGTCAAGCTATAGAATGGTTCTCACACTTACCTATGGGTATCAAGTCTTTTAACGAATTAGTAGAGAAATTTGCCACCCATTTTTCCTACAACGCAGAGCATGAGATTTCCATGACCGATCTATGCAACAATAAATAGAAAAATGGTGAAACTTTCATTTCTTTCCTTCAATGATGGAGACAAATGGCTAGAAAATTCCCTTTCAAGATTCTTGAGAAACAGTTGGTTAGCATATTTGTGCAGAACCTCAACCAAGAGTTAGGTTTTCACTTGCAAATTCTTAGTGCTACAACCTTCGACGAAATCACATACAAGGGAATCAACATTGAAAAGGCCCTCATTGCTAAGGGTGTGGTCAAAATCTTCAAAGAAACTAAAGACAATGCTCCTCAACACCAAACAAATGATAAACCCAAATATTGGAACAAAAACAAAAATGTGGTCAATGATGGGGTGGTCAATTTTAAACATGTCCAAACTTTGCAAACGCCGCTGCAGCTTTCCAAACCAAGTCAAGCTCCACCTCAACAACAGCAACAACAAAGACAACCTTATCAAAACCAACAACAGTGACAACAAGAGTGACCTCAACAAGATTACCCTCCGCGGCATCAATTCACTCCCTTGGGAGAGCCCATCAAATCTGTCCTACAAAAGCTTTTACACAAAGGCCTCATCACCTTACCCGATGCTCCCCCATATGGCGAACCTGTTTACAAAACCACACATTATAGAGAAAATGAATATTGTGAATTCCATCGGAGCAAAGGGCACAGAACTGCATCATGCATGAAACTCAAGCACCTAATCCAAAATCTCATCGAAGGCAACCAAATCTATCTTGAAGATGATCCACTAGCTCAACACATGAACAAAGACCTCAACATGTACAAGGAACCATTCCCTCACCATGGTCTGCCTCCTCCCCAGGATAAAGGTAAAGGTATCAACCGTGCTTCCACTTCCTTTGACTCCATTGTGGGTCATTTTGAAGAGAGTCGAGTGTCTACCCTCACAATTAAAGGCAAATCTATGGATTGCGCTATTACAACTCGTCGTGGTCATGTCACCATTTATGGTCCTACACCCAGTCTTCCAGCTCAATCTGATTATAATCTTGTCGAACATCTAGGGAAAATGCCAACACATATCTCTATCTTGGACCTTCTACGGTCATCACCTGCACATAGAGTAGTGCTAGAAAAAGCCCTCCAAGAGTCTTCAGTTCCTAACAACATAGCGGTTGCAGATTTCCAAGCTATAGTAGGTAACATTGCCTCACCCTACAATGTGGTCTTCTCTAAAAAAGACCTCCCATCCCATGATCCGTGTCACAATGATGCCCTTCATATTGAGGTTCTAATCCATAAGTGCAAAATCAAATGTATACTCATAGATGGTGGTGCTGGTCTCAACATCTGTTCTTTAGAGTTACTTAAGCAATTGGGATACTTTAAGGATCATATCAACATTGATCAAAGTATTACGATCAAGGGATATGACGATGTTGAACGCCATTCAGAAGGTGTTATCCAGTTGCCTATACAACTGGGCCCTATTATGTTGGAAACCAAGTGCCAAGTCCTTGACATTGAGCTGCCTTACAACATTATCCTAGGCCGCCCATGGATCCATGCAATGAAAGTTGTTCCCTCCACGTACCATTAGTCTCTAAAGTTCCCATATAATGGTATGGAGATCACTATCCCAGGAGACCCCAATCCTTTTGAATTCTACCGTGTCTTGCAAGGCAGCTATAAGAATTGCAACCAAGTGCCTAAAAATTAAAAAGCCCTTGAATCCCCACTATATGTTGATCTTGAAACTCTAACACAAGCCTCTACAAGTGAACCTAATCCTCTGCCTGAAATCAAAGCTCACATCCGTGATATAGGCTTTGGAACATATGATATCTCAAAATCTTGTTGTGTAGGATGGATGCCTTTGTCCCCTAAATCTTACAACCAACCATCCATTGCCAAAGTAACTAAAAAAGCATCCATTCCTCCCCCAGCATTTCTAACCCAATTCCAATAGGGATGTTTATTGGAGGAAACTATTGAGGACATTTCTTCTTGGCTCTATAAAGAGAAAGAACCAGTCACAATACCAGTCAAGCAATATGGTAATGGCTTAAGGATAGTCAAACACATGGGCTATAAAGGCAAAGGCGGCCTTGGGAAACAGGATCAAGGAACTATGGAACCCATTATTGTGACAAAGAAACTAGACAAGAAGGGTTTAGGATTTGGTAGGAAGGTACCACACGCCTTGGACATCGAGGGTATCCTCGACAAGGTGGCTAAAACTTCTCTCACAGATTCGACGTCTAATGAGGATATCTTCGATGGCTCTTCCCTCCATATGACTGACCTATTCACTGAATCCTCCATCTTTATGCTATCATCCATATCCTTAACCTCCACCACAAACACCTAGAATGTAACACTTGTCTACCCTGAACTTATCGATTGGGACCAACAAGGGTCCCCCATTATAGATGTATTTCATAATGATGAAGCTATAGCTGAGTTCATGGGGCTTCGGGAAGGTATCCCTCTTGGCGATCATAAAGCAGGTTTTGTAATGGAACTAGAGCCAACAGCTTATTTTGGTGAGAATACCAAATCCCCCAGTCATAAAAGTAAAAATAAAGAAAGATCTCTAGGTGAAAACCACGCTGTGGCACCTCCCGATCACAAAATAGTAAAAACAAAGGATGTATCCAAAGGTGAAAACCCAACTGTGGCACCTGAGGATGGAGGATTTGACCTTCCCCTACTATCTAAGTATCAAGAGGAGTCAGCTCTCCTAGTGGAAGATTCTACAGAGATAAACCTTGGCACAGAGCAATATCTAAAGACCACATTCCTAGCAGCATCATTATCAGAAACAGAGCACAGGAATCTTAACACATTCTTCTTACAAAGAACCATCAATTTTGTGTGGACTTATGCTGATATGCCAGGGTTAGACCCTAAGCTAGTTGTTCACTATCTCACAGTTGATCCAAAAGTTAAACCAGTCAAGCAAAAGCTGAGAAAGATGCACCCACAGATAGCCCTCTTGGTAAAAGTGGAAATACAGAAGCTGTTAGATGCAAAGTTCATTTGACCTATTGATTATTCAGACTGGGTATCAAACATTGTACCTATGTCTAAACCCAATGGGCGCATCCGCATGTGTAATGATTTTAGAGATCTTAACAAAGCATGTCCCAAAGATGACTTTCCATTACCAAACATTGATATTATAGTAGACTTGACATTAGGTCATGAAATGCTTTCTCTCATGGATGGATTCTCTGGCTACAATCAGATAAGGATAGCAGAAGAAGATCAACATAAAACAAATTTTACTTGTCCTTGGGGTAATTATTGTTGGTGTGTCATGCCATTTGGTATAAAGAATGCGGGGGCAACTTATCAAAGAGCAATGACAATGATATTCCATGATCTCTTTCATCATATAATGGAGGACTATGTTGATGACATACTAGCTAAATCTTCTAGGGCAGATCACATACAAGTTCTAGGACAGATCTTTGACAGGCTCAAGAAATACCAAGTAAGACTCAATCCAAAGAAGTGTGTCTTTGGTGTAACATCATGGAAGCTGTTGGGATACATTGTATCTTGTAGAGGCATCAAAATAGACCCCGCAAAAGTAAAGGCTATAGTGGAGATGCCTCCACCAAAGAACCTCAAAGCATTAAGGAGCCTTCAGGGAAGGTTGTAATCCATTAGGCGTTTCATCTTACAGCTAGCAGATAAATGTCAACCATTTCAACACTTACTCCGAAAGGATGTCTCATTCTGATGGGATGATAAGTGTCAAGCAGCATTTGATCAGCTCAAAGAGTATCTAGCTACACCTCTTGTATTGGTTCCACCAATTGCTGATAAACCTTTGATATTATACATCGCAACTACAACTTCGGCCCTAGGGGCCTTTCTAGCACAAAATGATGAAACAGGAAAAGAGCATGCAATTTATTATATCAGTAGAACCTTGGTGGGATATGAACTCAATTATTCACCGATGGAAAGAGCTTGTTTAGCAGTAGTGTTCGCTTCCCAAAAGTTGTGGCATTACATGTTGAACCAACACACAAATCTTATAGCCAAAATTGATCCATTGAAATATCTACTAGCAAAAGTAGCTCTTACAGGCAGACTAGCTAAATGGGTCATGATCCTTAGTGAGTTTGACATTGAGTATACGGATCGTAAAGCAATCAAAGGAAAAGCCCTAGCATATCAACTAGCAGAAGCACCCATGATAGATACACACCCTATGGTAGTAGACTTTCTGGATGAGAATCTCTTCACTCTTTCCAACTCAGTGATGTGGAAGTTGTACTTTGATGGTTCCTACACACAGCATGGATCAGGGACCAGCATCTTGTTTATCACACCTCAAAATGACTATATTCCAAAGTCATATCGGCTTGCATTCCCTTGCACCAACAACATTGTCGAGTACGAAGCACTCCTCATAGGTCTCAACATAGCAGTTCAATGGGACATCACAAAATTACAAGTATATGGAGACTCATAGCTAGTCATTCGCCAAGTCACAGATGAGTACCAAACAAAAGATGAAAAGTTGGTCCCCTACAAGCAACTAGTGGATGCCTACAAACCACACTTCTCTAGCATCACATTTGAGCAAATTCCAAGGGAGCATAATAAAGCTGCAGATTCTATGGCTTCTGTAGGGTCACCGATTGACATGCCTACTAATACATAGAAATGTGAATTCTTGATCGAGCAATTGTTGATACCAGTCATCGATGTTCCTGTTACTAAAATCATCTACAAACTTGTTGGTCCCAATTCCCCATGGTACGAAGATATCTATGAATACCTTAAACACAATACCTTTCTCCCTGACCTATCATCCACCCAACACAAAACCTTTATCTGTTGATCCTCCCGTTACATCATTCTGGGAGATACACTATATCGCCAGAGTCTCAATGGTATCCTCTTACGATGTCTTAACACGGAAGAAGCTGAAGCTACCTTATGAGACATACACGAAGGTGTCTGTGGCACACATTCTACTGGTCCTAATCTCTCTAAGAAGATACTCAGAATAGGTTATTATTGGCCTACAATAGAGCATGATGCTTTACAGTTTACTAAGAAGTGTCTACAATGTCAGCAGCATGGAGATTTGATTCACGCACCAGCTCATGAATTACAACCTGTGACAACTCCGTGGCCTTTTTCTCAATGGGGTCTCGACCTCGTAGGACAAATCCACCCATCCTCATCCAATGGCCATAAGTTCATCATTACTGCCACTGATTATTTCACGAAGTGGGTGGAAGCCATTCCCATGACCTATATCACCGGTAAGCAAATAGCCAAGTTTATCCTTAACTACCTCATATGTCGGTATGGTATTCCCCAAGCCATTGTCACTGATAATGGGAGACCATTCAAGAATCAAGATGTCCGTGTCTTGTTCACACAATACAATATCCAACATCACTTTTCAACTCCCTGCTATCCACAGAGTAACAGCCAAGCGGAGGCTTCCAATAAGACCATTCTCAAGATCCTCAAGAAAATAGTCAATGAAGCTGGTCGTGATTGGCACTTGCAACTCAATCCCGCCCTATGGGCCTATCGCACTAGTATCAAAACACCAACTGGTGCCACACCCTATGCCTTGGTCTATGGCTCTGAAGCCATCCTACCTATAGAGGTTGAGATCCCATCCCTCAGAGTATCCATGCAAGACCTGATCAGCGGAGAAGAGTATCGCACTTCTAGATTAGCTGAGCTCGAACTACTAGATGAGAGGTGCCTTGCAGCGCTTAATCATCTCCATGTCTATCAAAACCACCTCCGGTGTAATTACAACAAAAAGATCAAAGAAAGACAGTTTTAAGTTGGTGATCTTGTACTTAAAGAGAATCAGAGAAATCAAGCAAACCACGAAAAGAAGGGCAAGTTTGAGCCTAACTGGTTAGGTCCCTTTATTGTCACAGCAGCATATGGATCAGGAGCTTATACTTTAGCTACACTTGACGGCATTCCTTTGGATGAGCCACTTAACAATGTTCATCTTAAAAAGTTCTATGCCTGATCCTCAGAGTATTCCAAAAAAAAAAATCCAAAAAAATTCATCCTCTGGTGAAAACCTAGCAAACAGGTGCCTTGGATAAGTACCATAGTGAAAACCTAGCAAATAGGCACTATGTGTAGAGTCAGCATCCATCATCTATCAAGCCTTGTTCATCTCTTGTTGTCACAATGCATTTCATCCATTCATCCATAGTAAAACCATTGACCTTGTTTGCATTTCCATCTCCCTATCTAGTATAGCTTGGAAATTTTTCAATGTCCACCATCGTCATCCCACGCCTTGATTTGTGTCAGCAGTTATCACTGTCTTGTCCTAGGTCAAGCTTTCTATGTCTTCTTCGTTAGACATCCATGCAAATTCCTCTACCGGAATGGGGGCAACTCTTTCCTTAACCTAGGTCTAGGAATGGATCCTTGTTCGTGGTTCACAATCACTTCAATCTTCTCCTTTCCGCATATAACACCCTTTAACGGACACATCGCTCCTACGATAAGGCTATTATCTTCCCAACACTTTTCCTACATCATCACATCAACCAGAACTACATATTATCTCATCGCAATCTTAAGGTACCTTCATCCCATGGATATGGGTATGTAGGCAGTTTGGAATACGAAGGAAGTATCCAGTAATCAGGTACATAAGATCTTCCCCTCACCACCTTGACCCATATCATCACTCTATCCAGAACTACATATTATCATCCTTCACCTTCTATCATAAATGTGCCTTGATCCCGTGGATACAAGGTATGTAGGCAGTCTGGAATACGAAGGATGTATCCAGTACTCAGGCACATACGATTCATCATTCTTCACCCACTCCAATCCGTTAATGTTGTCACCTTTCTAGTCTTCCATTTATCCAAATCCATTTGCCTCGACTTGACTAACTCAAGCAGCAAGCACCCGCATCCTTTCAAAGCAAAAGTCCTTAACAAACTTGAAGCAAAGCAACTTACTTCTAGAGTCATCTACTGTCTTACTATTCTGATTGCCAACATCAGTTAAGTCTTGCTTAACCAAAGCACTAGATCAACAAGCTTGTCTCCTACAAAGTGTTCCATTGTCGAGACCAACACACGCGTCTCCTATGACATGTAGTAGTTCCTGCAGCAAGACATTGTCTTTTTAGGTAGATGGCCCCCTTTAACAGACATAGATTTCCTATGATAAGGCTGTTATCTTTCCTATCCAACCTATCCTGAGCAACCTCTTTGGCAAGAGAATATGTTGGCTGTATGTTTACTTTGTAAGTCAGTCAATTTGCTTTTTGGTTTATCTTTTGTTCCTTTTCCATTACCTATTCAAGACTACCTTGATTTATCTATATTCTTGGTATGTTGCGAGGTAGTATGGATTGGAGGCATAGTCATTTCTTTTTGTGTGCCGTGTTTGAGGAATGATCTTTAGTATCTTTCTTAGCATCATATTTATCTTGTGTGTGTTACAACCTAGCATCTTACATATTAATAATTCTTCTTGCATTTACATGTATTGAAGTTTATTTTATGTTCAATACTAGGGCTCATTCACATATTCCAACAAGGTTATATCATGTCTACAGGATCTAAGTTCAAACTGCTTGCTTGCAGAGTCAACGTCCACGCACTTGGATATGACTACACCTTGGTCTTTTATACCTTGGTGGCGAACTATCCACGTGCTATATCAAAAATAAGGATTGCTCTTTATATACAATTATGAAACCAATGCAACAAGCTCATTCATCCATTCTCACAACCCTTATATCATTTTCATTGCAATGATCGATCAACAGTCTCTGTCTTCCATCTCCTCCTTTTCTTCTCTGGTGCATATCTACAGAACCCACATGATTAGATATCACTAGTCATAGCATCTACATCATGTCATAACAAGTCTAGCATCTCCTATTTTCTTCTCTCTGGTGCATATCTGCAAAACCCACATGTTAGATATCACTAGTCATAGCATCCACATCATGTCATCACAAGTCGTAGCATCTATATTACCATACATCTATAAGCATCATGACATCTAGAAGCATCATATAAGCAATATATGTCATCACATAAATCCATAATCATACATACATATCATCACATCCATGACATCAAGGAGTGCATATATACAAACATGAACATCAATGAGCAGAATAGATCATCATATATCTCATGTGAAGGTCATCATCATACAAAATGTGTGTCTACATCAATATAGTACATCAAGGCTATCAAGGGCCCGCAATATATACATCAGGATGCACGTAGGCATCAGTCCAAAATGATACAAAATGGTACAATATACACATGTGTGTGCTCTAGTGGGTAGAGTTGCCCTCCTGTTGTGGCCCCCGTCCTCCACCTATGCTCGGTGCAGGTCCCCCTGTTGGTCCTCCTCCCCCTAGTGCCACAACTGGTCCTCTAACTGAGGACAATGACTGCCTTGTCTTGCGAGACCCGGATGCTCTAGACCTGCTCCTATCTCTGTAGCTTGGCTCTCGCTGCACCGCTGGCACCACACCTGCATATAGACCCCTGTAATATTCTACCTCTCTCCCTGCTGATACTAGCTCTCCCTGCACCTGGACGAGCTCACTGTATAAGGTCCTCTGATCGGCACCTAGTGCACAGTGTGCCTCATCTCTCTTCCGCCTCACTCTATGTAGTGTGGCCTCTACTGTCCCATAGTTGTACCTCAGCATCTCTCTCCCTCGTCACCTGGGCTAGCTGCTCGTCATCCACTGCTGGTGCGGCTGGCGCCTGTACCTATACCTATACCTGTGCCTGTGCCTGGATCTATAGCTGTGCTTGTGCGTGTGCTAGGGCTGTTTGTGCTGCTGCTGCTACCTGTGTCTGCACCTGTGCTAAGGCCTCGGCTTGTCTTGCCTTGTCCCTCGCTGCATCCCTATCTCTCCTCAACCATACCATCCAGAGCTCTAAATGTGTCCTCCGGGCTATCTCCTCCTATAGCAGTCGCTCGGCCTGCTATAAATCGGTCTCTACGACAAGACCCCCCTCCTCAGCTTGGGAGCCTCCGGCCTCCCCACCTGCCTGCTATCTGGCCCCTCTGGCCTATCGTCTCATCCTCACCTCAACGCCCGGCACCAGAACCTCCTCCACTGCACCTGCCACCCCTGGTGTCTTCAGTCGCACTGGCCTATGTGTCTGCCAGTACCTATCATACTCTGGCAGTGTCCCTAGATCTGTCAAGCCTAAGTCCCAATCCCATCTAACTGGTACCAGTCCCCATACCTCTACCAAAGTTGTAGCTACTAGAATCTCTGCATCCCAGTCCCCCACCTCCCGCCGCGTCCTAGCATGTGTCGCCTTGCCTACTTGCAGTCCCTATGATAGTCCAAACTGTCTAAGTACCCGTTCGGGTAGGTATCTCTCTATGGCATCCGTTCGCCTCCCAAATAGATATCGAGCCTGGTGGCAATACATGAGCTACTCATGCTCATCCTCCCACTCCTCACAAAGTAACCATGGCCTCACCACAAATAGGTCCATCTCATCGATCTACTGCCTCCAATGGCTAACAGATCCAAGCCTCCTATGTGTAATGACTCCCTTGTACAAAAATGTGTACGGCTCTCCCCTCTCGTGGCGGCGCTATGTCATGGGTCTAATCACTGGAATATGCTCCCATGCCCACACCTATAATAGAGTAACCCCTGCTGAGAGACTCCTGCCACTCCTGTAGATGCAGTCGTGCATGTTTCGATACAACTATCCAAGCACACAAGGCCCCCATGCATACTGCGTACCATGTGTGAACATCCCTGATAGTATTGTGCCCCATCCAACTGATAGTCCTCTGGATCGCCTGTCTAGGCACAGGAAGCTGCCAATGAGTGACGCAACTATCCATCTAATCTTGTCACAGAGTCATGGGACGTCTGCCTACTGAATCTCCCCATCATCTATCCTCAGGTCATCTGTGCAGAATACCTCTACCAGGCCTACCTCGCCCCATGCTGGGTCAAAGTCCACTCTCTCTCTGTCTATCCGAATCCTGAGAATGCGATACACATCCTCCAGCATCACTATCGCCTCCCCTGTCAGAAAGTGAAACAGGCATGTCTCACTGTGAAACCTCTCTACCACTGCTGTCACTAGCGCGAGATTCACCCTAATATGTGTCAAGTGCGCCACATGCCATAATCCCACGTGCTCTAGGAACACGTCCTCTTCCCATGTCAGTTGTACCACCTCGTGTGCTATGGGGTGGTGTCACTCTCTCGACATCAGCAGCGGCATAATCCTCTGCATCCAAGCAACCACATGTCAGTCAGTTTAACCATTTCTTCATTATCCTACATACATCTATTCTATGCTGGGCAGGCTCAAACCAACCTCTCCCCTTTGGTAAGCTAGGGTAGTCAACCCTTTGGTCAACCCTAATTCTCATTTTCTTCTACCTCACCAAAAGCGCTTCATTTTATACAAAGGTGTTGTACTATCTCACTAAACACGTCGCACTGTCTATCCAGATGCGCTGCGCTGCACTACACCAAGGGTGACTTGTTGTACAAGTGCACCTCGCCATGCTTCCACCCGCGCCTCACTGTGTTATCAGAAGTGACCTATTTTTTTCCCTTCCAATTGTGCTGATTTACCCTACCACCTGCGCTACACTGCACTACCAGGTGTGCTGCGGGACTCTACCAACTGCACTACAGTGCGAAGACCTAAATTCCAATAGCACTGTGTTTTTGCCAAAAGCGCTGAACTACCCTACCAGACGCACTGCAGCGCGCCAAAAGCGCCTAACCTGACTACCAATAGCACCATTCTAGCCTAAAGCACTTTTGGCTGACCTAAATGACCTCTCTAAACCTAGCCCTAAACCACCCTAAAACGTCAAATTAAAATGAGGTTTTCAAACACTTACCACTGCTGGAGCTCCTGCTGGCCTCCCGTATGTCCGCACTCGCTCCGCCCGATGCCTGTGCACTAGAATCAGTATCTCTCCTCGCTGTCGGCTCCTTCCACTCAACTCTCTCACCCTAAGTTTGGAGGCTCTACTCTCTAAATTTAGAAACTCTTAGGGTGCAAATGAGGAGTGTGGTCCCCTTAGGACCTATTTATAGTGTCCCTCCCGCATTTTCTTTCCCGCCCATTCTGCTTTTCCTTCTACCTTCTCACGCACTCGTCTCATCGATCGTCAACCCAGTCTTTCTGTGGTTTCCCTATCTTCCCACTCGAGGGGGCATACGCTGGGGCAACTACCGACACTGGGGCATCAAAAAATTGTATCATATCTTCAACAATCATTTTCTTTGACGCAACACTGTAAACTACATTGCATCAAAGAGGGGCAAAATGTAGACACCCTAAAATGACCATGTCGTTACACCACTTACATTTCATCAAATCTGTCGAATCACCTACATTTCAACATTAATTGAATAATCTAATTATTTAATTAATTTCATTAAATTCTTCCAAACCTTCTAAAAATTGACATTAATTAAATAAATTCTATTTATTTAATTAATTAAATTAAATTCCTCTATTTTCTTCCACAATTAAATAATTTCAATTATTTAATTAAATCATTATCCTCTTTCAAATTTCAAGTCCACGTTAATTAAATAAATCCAATTATTTAATTAATTCATCACAATTTCCCTCTTATCTACAATTAAATAATTTACATTATTTAATTAAATCAATTATTCTTCTAAATTTAAATAAATCATGCAAATTTATTTAAATTGTCTCAATCCTCTAAAAATAAATAAAATCAAATATTTGATTTTAAATTCCTCTATTCCTCAATCATGCACAATTAATTAAATAAATTTATTTATTTAATTTCAGTTATCTTCCAATTCCTCTTAAAATATCTTGTTAACTCGTGCACAATCAATCTTATTTTTAGAACTCTAAAAAAGGCAAAATTACAAGTTGAGTTATCTATTCAATCAATCTTGTTTTCATCATATTTTAATAAAAATATCCTTATGGATTGACACATGTCGTGTGCACATTCATCATGGTTATTTGTTTTATCTCCTCTGTTGATTCTTTTGAATTATCTGGACAGTTGATTGATCTCTGTTGAAACCTATATAAACCCCCCTCATCTCCTTCATAAAGCCTCTTCGATCACTTATTCTCAGGAATCCTTTAACAGCGCTTTGAGCATACATCGCATCGATTGAGCAACTTTACGATCTCTTAACATTGATCTTTGAGCACTTTGAGCACTTTACTTGCTTGTTGCAACCATGGTTTTGCAGCACTATTGAGCAATCCACATTCATCTAAAGGGAACAATACAAATCTCGGTAAAAGCTTGTATATTCCATTGATTTATTAGTAATGGCTTTTATTTAGATTGGTTCTCTTTATGTTATGGGTTTTTTATTTGTTTATTTTTATCATTTAAACATTAGTCAATTTTCCTCATACACAACTGGTGCTTTAACAAGAGGTTGAAAAAGATTGTTGAAAGTGCTAATGTCAAAGTTGATGAGAGCAAAGAAGGAGTTGCCAGGTCTTGCGGATATGATTCAGATGATCAAGATGAAAATCCAAGTCAAGGAAGGCAAGTTCAATCCTAGACTTAGATCCAGATTGATCTGGAGACTCTAAGAACTCAAGAGGATAGTACAAACATTGAGGAACAACCTCAAGAAACAGAAGTTCAAGCAATTCCCAAAACTCCTAGGTATGTAAGACTGAATCATCCTGAAGATCAAATCATAGGAGATAAGAGTAAAGGTATTCAAACTAGGAGAAAATTTTCTAAAGATCAAGAGGAGATTTGTTTGATTTCAAAGATTGAACCTAAATCAGTAAGTGAAGCCTGCAATGATGAAAACTGGGTAAAAGAAATGGAAGAAGAATTGATGCAAATTGAAAGGAACCACACTTGGGATCTTGTTCCTAGACCTGAGAACAAAAATGTGATTGGAACCAAATGAGTCTTCCAGAATAAACTAAATGAAGATGTTGAAGTTGTAAGAAACAAAGCAAGATTGGTATGCAAAGGCTATCTCAAGTGGAAGGAATTGATTTTGAAGAAACTTTCACTCCGGTGGCAAGAATAGAAGTAGTTAGATTATTTCTTGCATTTGCTACTTTCAAAGATTTTAAAGTTTATCAGATGAATGTCAAATCAGTATTCCTAAATGGAGAATTGGAGGAAGAAGTCTACATTGAACAACTGGAAGGTTCTCAGTTGTCTAGTCAGAGAAATATGGTCTGCAGACTGAGGAAAGCTTTGTATGGACTCAAGCAAGCCCCAAGAGCCTGGTATGCAAGATTCGATAAATATTTGCTTAAGATAGGATTTAGCAAAGGTACTGTTGATAGTAATCTTTACTTCAAGATTAATCATGAGGACATCTTGATTGTTGAGGTCTTTGTTGATGATATCATTTTTGGTCGAAATGAATGTATGTGAAAAGCATTTGCTGATCAAATGAAAAGTGAATTCGAGATGTCAATGTTTGGTGAGATGAATTTCTTCCTAGGACTAGAAATTATTCAGTCAGATAAAGGTATCTTCATATCTAAGTCCAAGTATGTGAAAGAATTGTTGAAGAAGTTTGGAATGGAAGACTCAAAGCTGGTAGGTACACCTATGGTAACCAGATGCAACTTAAGTAAGGATGATGACTCCCCCAAGGCAAATCAGAAAAGGTATAGATCAATGATTGGAGGATTGCTCTATCTGACTCAAACCAGACCTGACATCATGAATGAAGTTGGACTTATTGCTAGATTTCAAGCTGATCCAAAGGAATCTCATGTTGTGGCAGTCAAAAGAATTTTTAGATATCTCAAGGGGACAATTGATTATGGATTGTGGTATCCAAAGGACAATGACTTCACTCTTCATGCATATACAGATGCTGATTGGTCAGGAGATGTGGATGACATAAAAAGTACTAGTGGTGGTGCATTCTTCCTAAGAAGAAGATTGGTCTCTTGGATGAGCAAAAAGCAAGAGGCAATATCTCTGTCTACTGCAGAGGCAAAGTATACAGCAGCAGCAAATAATTGTACAAAAGTTCTGTGGATGAAGCTAATGTTGAAAGACATCAGAATTGTGTTTGAGGAGCCAACCATAATCTTATGTGCTAATTCAAGTGCAATAAGAATCTCAAAGAATCCAGTGTTGCATTCAAAGACAAAGCATATATCCATCAAGTTTCATTTCTTGAGAGAGAAGGTAAATGAGAATGAAGTCAAGTTGGAGTTTGTGTCTTCAAAAGATCAGATTGCAGATATTTTCAATAATCCTCTTCCCAAGGATACTTTTAAGTATCTCAGAGAGAAGTTAGGGGTTATTACCCCTCCTGATCAGAACTAAGATGCACTAAGGTGCATCAGTCTAGTGGAATTCACAGTCATATCTTGTGATCTGGATTGATGTTAAGGAGATACTACTCAGGAGGAGTAGTTAGTATACAAATTTTGAGATCAAGTCTGAAACAAAAAGGGAGAGAAAAGATTGCAAATATGTGTCCTTTGCCATTGATGTCAAAGGGGGAGAGAAGTTCATGTGAAAAACTGGTTGCTGATGAAAGAGGGAGCAGAGAACAAAGTATTTGTAGAAGTGAGAAGAGAAAGAGGGAGAAATTCTTGTTTTGATGGTTGAATTTAGTTTTTCACATCATATGTTGCCATCAATGACAAAGGGGGAGATTGTTGCAAATATGTGCTTAAGCAGTGTTGTCATTGATGTCAACATATTCCTGTTGTCATTGGTGACAACTGTATCCTAATTTGTTGCCTATATAGAAGACTGGATTGTTGAGGATATTAAGAAAATTAATAAAGATCAATATATGCAAACTAGATGGCTATGTAGAGGTTTGTCTGAAGAAGCTCCAGTTAAGATTTGAGAGGTTCGCATTAAGATCTGAAGAATTTATGGCCATCTGAGTAGAACTGGTTCCTGCAATATTCAGAAGAGATAGAGTTACAGAAAAGAGGTCTGGATTGTTCCAGATATGTCAAATGATGATTTGTGGATCTGGAGGTAGGTTTGGGAAGTCAGTGTGTATCATCCATTCAAGTGGTTCATGATTTGGAGGTCCGCAAGCAATCTTTCTAATGTGACAATCCTGACAGATAGTGTTCTTGAGGTTCGGGAGGAAGATGCAAGTGATTCGGATGATTTGGAGGAGTCTAGATGTTTTTGTTGAATCCAATGTGCTTGGGAAGTCTTTGGATCATGTGACTGCTATGTTGGAGGTCCGCATTGAAGTTTGAGCTTGTCAATGAAGATTTTCTTCTTATTGTTGTTCTTCCCAATCTTGATCGACCAGATGATGCAAGCGTGTTGCAGATGATCTAAGAGCAATTCTTTAAAGCATGGCATGTTGATCAAGGAAGATTTGAGTCCTAGTTATGTTTGGCCAACAGCTTAGTGATTTGCATTAAGTCAGATGTTTGTAGTGCCAAACTTGATGTTCATTCCAAGGTTGATGAAGTGTATAAATTCTTATTGATGAGTTGTGGAAAATCATCCTTGTGTGAAAATAATATAATCTAAAGAAAGGATCAAAAGGCAGAACAGAGCAAAGGAGAAGCAGAAGAACAAGAGTTGTTTTGATGAAGAGTTAGAAAAGAAGTTTGGGGCAAAGCAGAAGTTTTGTGAGCATTCAATGAAACTGAACCAGGCATGAAGTAGATGCTATTTCTTAGTTAATTCTTTATGTTCTAAATAAATTCTGTAGGTAGTGAGCCTCTCTTTTGAGCAGTGAGCTCTAGGCAGTGTGCCTGAAGGCATGTGCCTTCTATTTTTCTAAAGTACTTTTAACAGGGTACAAAATCTTTATGGGTTAACCCTCACCGTGGTTTTTCCCTTAACCGGGTTTCCACATCAAAATCTCAGTGTCAAGTGTGTTGCTTATGTTTCTGCTCATATGTTGTTGATCTATGCTTTAATGTTTACATCATTAATCTAATAGTAAGTTAATAAAGAAGGTTAAAAATCAGAAAAAGTTTATTTTGTATGACAACTTATTCACCCCCCCTCTCAGTTGTCCAGTCTAATTCCAACATGTGTTTCTTTTCCAAGCAATTAAAATAGTTTCCATTAAAGCATGTGTGTTTCTTTCAAAAGCAATTAGCATAGTTTCCATTTCAGCACGTGTGTTTCCTTCCAAAGCAATTAGAGTAGTTTCAATTTCTAGCATGTGTGTTTCCTTCAGCAAGTAGGATAACTCGAATTCTAGTAAGATTCCTTTAGCAGCCAATACAATCCATCCATCCCACAAGATTCAGACTCCACTCCAACCCCCCACTCAAGACAGTCTTACTGCAGATAGCTCCAAACACCTTCGGATTGAAAAATTAAATGATGATGAATTAAAGACAACTACAATGACCTCATCAGAATATGCAGATAGGAACAACTGATGAGTTTAGAAAATTTTCTGGCATGAATTTTTTTATGGCATGAGACAATTTTGAGCACTACAATGCTCACATATAAAAGCCTATGGGCTAATTAATTCAATTTCTCATTTAAATCATGAAGGTTATTTGCAAACACATCACAATAAGCATTTAGAAAAACCAATAAAGTGAAAGAGAATTCGAGTTAACTAAATTTATGCAAAGGACACAAACACTTTTCAAGTAAATACACACAACATAGGGGTCCAAAATCATAAATGATTTGGATTGGAGGAAAAATGGATAAACACCAAAAATATTGTTATATTCACAACTGAATAGGATGGATTAAGCAATCAACATACCACATGAAACACAAGGTCGATAACTTGACCATAGGATTGGGCAAGGTGACAGGGTCAAGTGAATCCATGTCTTATCCTCCATATCCTTCTATTGGTCAAACACGTGTATAAATATATCTCGCACACTCAAGGTAAAGAATCAAATTAAATAATGAGATCATAGTTGAAGCAACATATAATGACCAATGAGGATGTGCAATATAGCAAGACACATATCCATCTTGCAATTACATCATATAATAATCAACTCAATATATCTTTTAATCTAAACATAAGAAATAACATGACAAGGTAAGAGTTACACATGGGTGGCCATTACAGTAGTAACTAGATCATATTCAAAAGTTGGGAAAAAAGCAAAAGGAAATTTGCATTAATTCATGATAGTTGCATTTAGAAACTCATCAAATTGTGAAAACACAAATAAAGAAGAAAGCCCTCAATTTCATCATGAGGCAAATGACATACAACTCACAACATTCAACAAAGAATAAATCTCTTAATTTCATCATGAGGCACACAACATTCAAAACTCAACAAAGCAAATCTACAATTTGTTTCTGGGTTTGAGGTCTTACCTAAAAGTTATGCTTGAAAAACTAGTTTTGATGTCCTAATTAGGCCTTGTGAACAGCGTAACAGTCAATTTTGGAGGGATTTGTTTCAAAACAACCACACCTTCACTCTTGTTATGTTATTAAATGCCCAAAAGGGTATCTTAAATGGTGGTTGGTTTCTGGTTTTTGGACTTAATTTGCAAACCAAGCCTCAAACCCAGAAACCAACCACCATTTAAGATACCCTTTTGGGCATTTGATAACATATCAAGAGTGAAGGTGTGGTTGTTTTGAAACAAATCCATCCAAAATTGACTGTTACGTTGTTCACAAGGCCTAATTAAGATAGCAAAACTGGTTTTTCAAGCATAACTTTTAGGTAAGACCTCAAACCTAGAAACAAATTATAGATTTAGATACCCATTTTTCTCTTCCATAACATATCTCAAAAGCATATGGGGGTGTTTTGTAACATAAGGGCCTAAAATTGACTATCCCGCTTGAAAAGAGGCCTACTTAGACTTGCATGAATAGGGATTTATTGGTTCTATACATTCCAAGCTTTGACCAATGGTTTGAACTCTCAAAATATGATGTGGGGGACTTTTCTAGACTATTCCAACCCTTACCAACCCTCCTCCAATGGCTTTATTACAATTTCCAACTCCTATGGCTCTTTCAATGGTTAAGAACATGAAGAAACACAGCTAGGGCATCATCCAAATCACATCAAACTCCATTCCCTACTCCTACAACTTTGTAGGCATTGAACACAATCTATTTACAGCCAATCCATCGAGTTTGAGCATTTTTCACTGGTTGGAATGGGAGTTATTGCATTTTGTTTGCTCAAGGCTACCCTACCTAGGGTTTCTGGACTATTTGGAGGAAAACGGCCATATCTTGCTTATTTCCCAATGAAATCACATGAGACCACCACCAAATGAAAGTAGATTCAAAAATCTAACATCCACAATTGATTATACATCAATATCTATTCGTACAGGACTATACAATGCTTAGAAACAGCAAATAAATGTTCAGAATTGCAGTAACAGAGGTATATGTATTGAATTTCTCACAAATACACAATGTCCAACTTCCACCACCCACCTTTGTTCAATCATACAATGCATTTTTGAAGTTTTTCCAACCTCCCCAATGGTTCACAACCAACTTTTCACCTTACAACTGTTCATCTTCCATTCGATAAAAATGCAAAATATGCATTGACAACTTTATGACAAACTTGATAACTTTTACCCAAATTGCAAAATGACTCAACAAACCACCTAACCACCTATTAATGGACTCAAACACACCTAAAATGGTCTCATAGACCTTATTACATGATCAAAACCCAAAACTCAAACCAAAATAACAAAATGGTTTTATGGAGGCATGAACTCAACTAGGTGCTCCTGCACCAAAAGGCCATACACATGACATAAAGACTTACATGGAGAAAACCCTTTCAGGTATAAAACTCCACCAAGAAAAGAGGGAAATTTTTTATTATCTTGAAGAAGATTATGATATATCTAATTTCCTCAATCCTGCATCCAATCTGACAACACTTGTGTACCTACAAACAAACTCCTCAACTCACACTTTTTCACTCCTCCATATCTCATTTTATAGAATAATAGAAGCTTCATGAAGAAGTTTACAAAAATGGCATCATATTTGGGAGAAGCCCAATGCCCTCATAAGAAAAGAACTCTCATGATACTTGTCATGAGATTCCTATAACCCACCTAGAGATTTACACCAACAAGACCAAAATAGACTCTTACACTATCATAAGATTCTCTTACAATATGACAGATGCACTCACACTATCATAGGATGCTCTTACACTATGACAGATGCTCTTACGCTATCATAAGATGCTCTTACACATGACATATTCTCTTACACCTTGTCATTTACCAATAATAGATTTGGGCACCCCATTTTTACCTGTATTAATCTTGAGGTAAATAGTAAATGGTAACTATTGTCGGTAAATAATTAGTTTCTATTGATAGTAAATAATTAATTACCATACCAATAAAAATAAATTACTGTGTCAGTGGATTCCTCATCCCTTATGATTGCATTAACAATTACAATATTAGGAGTAATTAAATAATCAAATTTACAAGGTTGACGGAACCTTAATCCTAACATTCTCCCACTTGACATCATACATTGTAAATACAACCATAGGAAAATATAAATCAATTAGGTATAAGAAACAAGGTATGTGGCCTACCTACACCAAGTGAACTTTTCTATGCTCACAGGTTTGGTAAGATAATCTACAATATTCAACTGAGTGTCAACCTTCTTCAACTCAACCTGTCCATTTGCAACCATTTCTCGAACAAAGTGGTATTGAACATCCACATGCTTATTCCAAGCATGATACATCTAATTCTTAGCCAAACAAATTACACTCTAGCTATCATAACCAACCTTAATAATCCTACAATCATAACCAATACTTGTACACAATCTTTGTAACCATACTGCTGATAAGGGTCATTGTACCTTGCATTTAAATATCATTATTTGTCAATCCAGGGCAGTGTATCCATGGCAATTTACAGTAGGACTAATCAACTAACAGCCCCAAACTACTTCTAGAATTAAACTAACTTCCCATTCTTGCTCATGCATTTACTCACTATTGAAAAATAAATCTAAGTGTTGGAAAATAAATCTAATAACTAATCCACACACAATTGCTGGAAAGAAATCTAAACTAGGAAGGAATAACTGATGACCAAGATTTAATCTAGAATTCAATCACCATTTGCAAAATAGAAAAGTAAATCATACCATAACAAAGATCTAATCTAAGATTGAAACAACAATTAATCTATCAAGCTGGAAATAAATAAATAAAAATGAAATACTAGCCTCTCTTAGTGGGAGTGGGCCCTTGCTCCACACCGCTAGAAAGGAGACTAGGCTAATGACTCAGAATTAGAGATGCCAAATTATCTGCTCTTTCATTTCAGATTGTTCAAGAGCATAACATGCATGCAATTGGAACATAGATCCAAAGGTTCTTTCAATCTATCTATCTTTGCAATAGAAAGACTAATTGTATTCCTACTTCTAATTCTCTATATATATCAGGTGTTGTTCTGATACATATTCTAGAGTAATTATTATCTACTACAGTTCATTACAAATATCCAAGTCTTATTACATAACTCATGTAATAAAATACTAGAAGATAATATGGTGACATTACATGTGTCACAAGATTTTAATTGAAGTTGTAAAAAGGCACAAGGGCTGATAAAAGAGAAAAAGAAAAGAACTGAAATAGATAAAATCGGTGGCCTCTTCACTGTACAGCTACAACTAGAACTCTTGCTCGCTATCTGAACCTTGTTATAATAAGTGTGGTTCCATTCTCTCCAAAATATCTAGTCATTCATGGTCCATGTGCCAACTGCAGTTCTTCCTTCAGCTTCTAATGTCTTTCGTAGAACTCTGGGGTCTTTAGAAGGAACTCCGGAGCTATCTCTAGAGGAAATATACCTACATGCAAAAAGGGTATATTTCTACAAGATTTTGTTAGTGACCATTCACAATCTTGAAAGCACCTAATTATGCAACTACCATGATATAACACCTACCTCTAACAAGATTAAACAAGATTTTCATTAATTTACATGGTACAATCAAGGTATGATAGATCTTTAGGATAGGAAAGGGAGATAGATCAACATATATAATGAATGCTACTTGTCACTCATCGTCCCCCTAACTCAAGGGTTTGTAAGTCCTTCTGCATTATGTTGAAGTCTTGATTTATTGAGCTGATGCAGCCTCTCCACCATGTTGTAGATTTGAAAAGATGTTTTACAATTTATTCTGTTCATATCAACATTCCCTTGGTGTTGATCAACCCCATGCAACCATTCCTGAAATTTAGTGTGCTCCAACTATTCATCCCACATAGGCAGAGGTTCGATGATGAGAGGTGGCCTTAAATGTGTACCAATCCATTCCTGTTTATATTTCTCAATTAAACTAGCCATTTCCTTATATTTTCTTATAAACCATTTAAGGTTTGCAGGGGACACTAGTTCTCTCATTTTCCGCTCTGAAGTCAAAGTGGCCCATCTTCTTCTTGTTGCTACAAGTCATGAAGGAACTAAGAAGACCATAGATATGCCAAACTCTACAACACATTCCTCCAAGTTTCTTTGATATAGGGATAGGAGAGTATCAGAGTAGACAAATGGTCTAAATTTGTTCTTGAAGGCTATTGGATGTGGACTTTCAGGCCGGATGTATAATCCTGCATTCTCCATATTGGATGTGTGTGAATCCATTATTTGCTTCCAAATGTCATGGTTCTTCATCAGGGATATGAATGTCCTTAATTGAAAATCACCTACAAACAAATTAATGAAAATGAGGTATAGTCCTCCAAGAAGAAATTGTGCAAGAACATATCATAAAGGAAGTTCTTATCCTCATCAGAACTGAGAATATATATTTTCATAAAGTCATGACCATTTTCAATGGTTTTGGTCATGCTTAAGATAAGCAATGAGAATTTCCTTTGGAGAAATCTTTCTCTCAAGAACATAGTAGAATTCCCACTAGGCGGTCTGCACAATAATATATCAGAGAAGAGGGTGGTCATTGTGATGAACATGTCTTCTAGTGTCCTTACCTTTGCACTTAGGGTAGATATTGTCTTTTGCTATTGAATCATCACAATATTATTGGCCAAGTCCCTGCACCTTCTTTCTTCGTTCATTATAGCCTTGGGGACATTGAATTCAACCTCCCTAAAAAAGATGTCAGTTTGGGTCCCCTGGTGGACTGTGGGTGCAGGGATTGTGAGTTCCCTTATGATCTCCTACTGATCAGCAATTTTATTTTTTGCCAAGGTTAGTTGATAAGCCTGTCTGTCCATTCTTTCTCTCATTGCTGACATCAGGGTGAGGCAGTTGTTTACTACTTTAGTGGAATTTTTTGAGTTGTTTGTTTTTCTCTGTTACTTCTACCTCCCTAGCCAACACCACTTCCCATTTTTCCTTCAATTATGCTTCCTAGCCTCTAATGATTGTCTTTCCCCTTGATGCTCTTTTGAAGGTGAGAGATTTCCTGACCCTTTGTTGTCTCATTTTATTACATGACCTTTTTAAAGTCTAAGATGATTAAGTTCTTTCTCCAGAGCATTTGTTTTAGATTCTCAATTTCTTCCATCAGCAGCTGCTCTGGAGAGACCTCAGTATCTTCATGGTTAGATGGTTGGGACTGGCTCCCACTATCATGGTATATTTCCTCTGCCACTTCCTTTCCTTTATCAATTGCCTAAGACTTTGCTTCAATCTTTGGCACCTCTAACTCTGGTGCTTCCATAGGACCAACACCTTCTTTAGTTTCTATCTCTATTATTCCTTTATAGGTAGGAGGGTAGGGTTCACCTCTTTTTCAAGGGTTTGGTCATGTGCAGGGTCAACCTCATTTGTTTGTGACTCTATCTCACCATCTATTGATGTTGAGGTCCGAAGTTCTATTAAGACCTCAACAATCAATTTTGCATTCATCTCCATCTAAATCTTCACCCTCCTACATTTACTTCTTCAGAGTACTCTTTGTGTTTTCTCCAGAGGTCCTTCTAAACCTAAGGAAATGTCCTGGGGCTCAATAATGGGTGTCTCTAGTCTTGTGGAGGCATGTGCATGGGATTCCTCTTGAGCTTTATCTTCTGCCCTTTTTCCTCTTTTCTTTCCTGCTGGTGGTGAGGGATCTTCTTCAATTATTGGTGTAGTGGAGACTTGTGCAAGGGATTCCTTCTGAGATTTATCTTTTGCCCTTTTTCCTCTCTTCTTTCCTATTGGTGGTGAGGGGTTTTCTTCAAATGTTTATGTTTTCTCATGTGCTACTACAAGTGGAGAGGGAACGGTCTCAATTATGTTTTCCTTCCTCTTCCTGTTCACAGGTGAGGAGGATGTTGTTGCAACTATTTTCCTTTTCTTTTCTCCTTGGTGGGAGATGGACCCTCTGCAAAGGCTGTCTTTTCCTTCTTCTTGTTCTTGTATTTGCCTTCTAAGAAGGCGTTCCACTAGGTTTCTCCTCCCTTATGTGTTATGAAATGATGTTTCATGATAAGGAAAACAAGCCCATGGTGTTTTAACTGACCCTTCCCTTACTAATATTTATCTATCATTGAGGTAATGGCAAAGTAGAGTAAATTTGGCATGTTGATTTGGTATTTAGGGTGACCCTACCCATGCCTTAGGAAAATAAGCATTTTCATGGTAGGTCCTAACACTATGGCAAATTGGTCACCACAAGTGAAATATTTCATAAGCCAACTAGCCAAAGAATGCCATGTGGAAGGAAGGCTAGTCCTAACAAGTCCTTTTACTTCCCTCTTATTTATATGTGTTTGAATTGTAGGTTCATTTTCCACTGAAAAACATTTTATGAGCTCAGAATATAGATTTTTCAAACAATACAAAAACCCACCTTCCTCTGGCAGACCTTAAATCTCACTGATGATAGTTGTGGAGATGGGGATGGTGACACCCCGAATGTTACTCACACCCTCCTTGGGGTGAAAGACAAATTCTTTGACCACATCCTCTTTGTATCCTTCAAAATTTTCCAAGAATTGGAACCACCTTCCATTCCAAAGAATGTCCACAATTGCTTGATCTTTCAACAGTTCCTCCAATGTCACAGGTTCATATTTCTTCTTTACTCCCATGGTTGTAGTGCAATCTATTTGACTTTCCAACACTATCCTGTTGATCTTTTTATTTCTCATTGTGTATCAAACCCTAAGTCTAAATTTTCTCTATCACACTATAATCCTTAATGCATGATATCATTTGAAAGACATGGTTTTTTTATTTTGCTCTTTTGAACCTCAAACAGAGTTATCTATAGAAATGAGTTATCTATAGAAATGATGGTTGCGAGGGGAAATTAAGGCAAATTTCCTCCTATCAAGGTGGTTATGTCACTCTGAAGGTATAGTAATGGTGGCACATGGATGACGGGTGTTCAAGCATGTTTGCAGGGGAATGGGAAAGGCGGTGGTTGATGACTGATCGTACCAAAATAAATATAGTAAATACCTTATTTAATAAGTTAAAGACAAGTGAAGGTGAGGACGAGACTCCTATGGATTCTTATCATGAGGTAGGAACCAACCATTTCCTGAGCTAAATTTACCATACTCTGATGATGAGGATGATGATGTGGAGGAAGTCTACGAACAGAAAGGTGACAAAGGAGGTTGTTCTTTGTGTACCAAAATGGCCAAAGATGTTGCAGAGCTCAGAGCCAAGATGGAGAAGCTTCAAAAGAAGTGGCAGGTTATGTCAGAATTCACTGCTAAAGCTCTACACCACGTGGCCTCTGTGTTCTCTGCTATCAAAGACTTAGATGATAAGGTTAAGGGTATTAGAGTTGATAGTCTGGGGGATTATAAGGACATGCTCAAGTTTCTGTCCAAGTATGGGATCACTAAGAATCCCTAGCTGGTCTCTGGGTCTTTTTGTTGTTTTTTTATTATAGCCTATTCATGTTTTGGTGTTGTTTATCAGCTATCAATGAACTATTAATGTGTTCATTCTAGCTTGTGTAAGGCCTAGTTCTGTCCTTGGGGCCATTTTGTATAGGGTTTTGGACCCTCTTTTCCAGCTGACTTAATCAAAAATAAGTTAAAAATAAGTGTTACTTGTGGTCATTGCCGTAATTATTTGGCTTCAGGTCAGAAATGCATTCTGAATCGTTGATGGGATGTGATTTGATCGCCCATCATTATTAGAACATGTGATGTGATATTTTATTACTACTACAGCATCTAGTTTTTCACAAGTACAGATGACGTCACGATGGAACATACATTAGCTAGAATGACAAGAAGAGAATCCTTGGTTGGTGGATAGTTGTTTTCTCTTAGGTCATGTGTCAACATCATGCCTATGAGATGCTACTGGCAAGGACCTATAATTTGTCTCATGTGGAGATGAGCACTGAAGGTAAGCTTTGGAGGCGGTGTTTCATCAATGTCGAGAGTGCTCCTAGGAAGGTTTGGAGATGCTTGGAAAGCTTTGGAGGTGCTCCTAGAAGGGTCCGGAGCTATTGTTGAAAAGCATTGGAGGTGTACCTGCCTGAAGGAAAAGAACTGCCATTGGTGGTTTTCAGTTCTTTTGATAAGAAGGACCATCGTTTACCAATTTTCAATCCTTCTCTTTTTTTATTTATTATTTTTTAAGAAGAACCACCATTTTACTGGTTTTCAATTCTTCTATTTATTTATTTATTTTATTTATTTTTATTTATTTATTTATTTATTTTAATCCATAAACCATGTCAGAGAGTGTGACCTCTCCCACATAACATAGATCTTTGGCAAATTATTCCTTAGTGCATGGTCACTAACTATGACCATTCACTAGAAATGTAGTTTCTCCTCCATCAATAGGTGCCAACTAGACTATTCCATTGTCATAGACCTCCTTGACTTCATAAGGCCCCATCCGATGAGTTTGCAATTTTCCCTTGAATTCCTTGAACTTGGAGTCATACAAGAGAACCCAATCTCCACATTGAAACATCCTATTTTCTCTTATGTTTAATGATCTCTATCTATTGAAAGGCCTCCATACTAATCTCATTCAACTCATTGAGTTGTAAGATCTGATTATGTTGTGCAATAGACAATGGTAACCCAATATCAAGTGATGTTGTGAGTGTTTGGAGTTCAAACTCTATTGATAGGATAGGCTTCTTCCCATAGACAAGTTCATAAGGAGAAAACTTTGTTGTTGATTTCCATATTGTATTGTAAGTCCATATGGCTTCATGTAGTCTGTTTGCCCAATCTTTCTTGTCCATTGCTACTGTCCTTGTTAATATGTTCTCTAATTCTCTGTTCATGACTTCCAGCTATCCATTAGCTTGAGGATGGTAAGGTGATGATTTTTGGTGTTTGATCTGATAGAGCTCTGTGAATGCTTGGATCAATTGAGAGGTGAATTGGGGTTCTCAGTCTAAGATTATAGTTCTTGGGGCTCCAAACCTCAAGAAGATCCTATTATACAATAAATTAGCAACTTTGTCTTTCCTAGCAACCTGTAAGGTTTGAACTTCTGCCCATTCTGTCACATAGTCAATGTATACTAAGATGTATTTCCTCCCTGTTGATGCTAGAGAAATGGGTCCAAAAAAATCCCAACCCCATTGTTGAAATAGTTCTAAAACCACCTGAGAGTGCAGTGTCATCTCATTTGTGACTGTGGGTTGTCCCATCCTTTGACATTGATCACATTGTCTTACATACCTTTTTACATCCTTATGCAAAGATGGCCAGTTATAGCCTACTCCCAAAACTTTATGTTTGGTCCGTTGTGTAGAATAATGTCCTCCCACTGGTTCATCATGACATGCCCTCATGACATCAAAAATTTCATCAGCCCTCAAACACTTGCGCAACACAAAGTCAAGGCCATATTTGAACAATAGACCATTTAACCATTTATAAGATAAGCTTTCTTTCACTAGCTTCTTCCTTTGTTTTGAAGTAAATTATGGAGGGAACAAGCCTATAGCTAGGATATTGGTTATATCAGCAAACTAAGGGGCTCTTGTTGAGACATAAAATAAATGCTCATCTGGAAAACCATCCTCCACGGGTGCATCTTCTCCTCCTATATACAGTCTAGACAAAAAGTTAGCAACCAAACTAAATTTCCCTAGATTGTCAACAATGGTAATGTCAAACTCTTCAAACAACAGTAACCACCTAATAATCCTTGCACTGACAACTGGTTTGTTCATTAAGTACCTGATTTTTGCATGATCAGTGTGTACAAAAATTTTGTAGCCTGTGATATAATGTCTAAATTTGTTAATATCACAACTAGGAATTCCTTTTCTATGGTGGTATAATGCTTTTCAGTAGGGGTAAGATTTTTACTTATGTATAGATGGCATACATTCCTTTCCCTTCTTATTTTTGTCCTAGGACTGCCCCTATTGACTCATTAGATGCATCTGTTTGGATGTAGAAAGGGAGATTCCAGTTGGGTGCTCTTAGAATAGGGGTGTCAGTCAGTTTTTCCTTTATAGTTTCAAAAGTAGTTTGGCATTCTTCTATCCACATGAACTTAGTATCTTTTGTCAAAAGGGAGAACATATGAGTGGCTATTTTACTAAAATTCTCAATGAATCTTCTATAGTAACCATCATGTCCCAAGAAACTCTTGACATCAGTCTAATTTTTAGGAGTAGGTAATTGTCTAATTACTTCCACTTTTTTATTGTCTACCTTGATCCCCTCAAAAAATATATGATGGCCAAGCATAATACCTTGTTCCACCATCATGAAAAATTTCTCATGACTCAAAGATAAGTGGTGCTTCTCATAGCATTTTAGGACTTTCTCTAAAATTTGTAGGGCATCCTCAAATGTGTCCCCATAAATAGTGAAATCATCCATGTAGACCTCCGTATATTCATTTGCTAATTCTATAAAGATGGCCAACACTACCCTTTGGAAGGTGGTTGGTGTATTGCATGGTCCAAATGGAAGCACTCTGTATGCAAAGGTCCCCCAAGAGCATGTAAAGGTGGTCTTCTCTTGGTCCTCAAGTGCCACTTGGATTTGATTGTACCCACTAAAACCATCCAATATTGAAAAGTATTTCCTCCCTGCTAGGTTGTCTAACACTTGGTAAATGAATGGCAAGGGGAAATAGTCCTTCTTTGTAGCCTTGTTCAATTGCCTATAATTAATACATAATCTACATTTTCCATTCTTTTTGGGAACTTGTAAAGTGCTAAAATCTCACATACTAAGAATAGTATTCCAAAAAGCATTACTCATTCCAAATAAGGAAAGTGAATCATTAATAATAATCAATTATCCATAGTTGCACAAAATAGCAAGTTTCCATAAAAGAAGTACAATTACATACACTAAAAGAGTGTTACATTTGCCTTTAAATACACCAAAAGGGGGTGTTACATTACATCTGTTTCAATGTTACAAGTACAAGATATTACATCAATGAAAGTATTTATACAATTTACAGATTGGCTATGCAAGCCATACAAAGAATAATACAATAAAAGATATACATCATGAATCATGTAACATAAGAATCTATGTCCTCAACTGCCATGACCCCAATGGTCTTCCACAAGCTGAGGCCAAGAGTGTGGTTAAGGCATTTTTTCTACCCAACCACGAAGTACTGGACTTCCCTGAGTTTCTTCCTAACTCGAAGAAAGCATCGACCCTGCACAAGGAGCCTAGCAACCTAGAATGGTAAAGGCAGGAGGGAATCTCTCGATGAATGCCTGAAGCCTATATGCATTCCTAAACTAGAATGACATAATTCATGCATACAGGATGTGGCAGAGACATATGTAACATAAAATCTAGGATTTTCTAATCCATCTATTTCAATGGTACAGTATCTTGGCCAAGCAATAATAGACAAAAGTTGTAATTTAGAAAAAGTAAATTACCATCTCTGGGAGCCCATATTCGGCATCCTATCCCAGAAGTAATTACAAAGAAAATAAAATACCATTTCACATAATTCAAAGAATAACTTTGTTTAAGATTTAATCCATTTGATAATAATGTGTTCTTTCGGAAAATAGAATTTACTCAAAAGTTCATTATTTTGGTTTGCATGTTTGTCTAAGTTTTCAATTCTGGTGGTTTGTAATGATCTTTCAAGGAAAAGATGTTTTCTAGTTTTGATATGGAATAACTATTTGAAAATAAATCTTCTAGTTTTCTCCATTGCTGGTTTAAATTTCATTTCAGTGGTTTTGGTGTATATTTCTCCTTATTTAACGAATTTAAATTAAAACTGATTTATTTATAGGGAAATTTCATAATTCATATTGCCACAATGAGCTTATTACAACAGTGAAAAAATAAAAGACATATGTTTATGTTATGCCCAAAATAGAAAATGAATATATATACACAGAGAGAGAGAGAGAGAGGTGTATATATAAATATATATTTATATTTCAAAACCTATAGAAATTAATAAATAACCTGCCATGAAATGGCATCACACAGCAACATAAAATATACAGCAAATGCTTTTCTTTTTAAAACAAAATACAGTAAGGGCTTTTATACAGTAAAACCAAACATCTACAACAAGTGTATATATATATATATATATATATATATATATATATAATTTTTATATCATTACATGTGTAACGAATTACTATGCCATTAATGGTGTCGGCGGTGATAACAAAAGACATTTTAAACACCAATATATACAGCGAAAGTCATATAAAATAATTTTAAAGAGTTTTAATTGTAATGGATTTCATTTGAATTAATTTCACTAACCTTGATGAGGAGGCAATGACCTCCCTAAGGAGTGTCATAGCCTCCTTTGGAGGCTGCAACCTACTTAAGGGGGCCCCGTTACGGCCTGTGGGGAGGTTGGCGTCCATCCCTACGACTCCTCTATGGAGCCTTATGTGGCCAAAGCAGGATGTATACATCGTGAAAGATATATATACAGTATGTGTAATGAATAGATATAGAATTAAATATATGCTATTTAAAGTATAAAAATCTATTCATTAACTATATACATATATCAGGTATATAAATTTCAGACAGCCATACAGATTAATTTCATCAATACAATAACAAACATAATAATATTACGGTAAACAACCAGTGGTATTATGAGTATAAGAAAATAATAATGATATCAAAATACAATAGTAACTTCAATTTGATAAATACAATACATTGATATCACTCAGCTATACAGTTTCAAATGATAAAACCATTCCATATATCTAAAATATTACATTGAGGATTGATTAAAACCTGTGAAATATGCTTCCTGATGATCAAATCTTGTCCGCTTTTCCTCTCTTTCTGTCTATGCCTCCTTTGCTTCCTTGCCCAAATATGAAATCTTCTTCCTATGCTCTTGATTTCTCAGATTGAATGTTGTGAATGAAACTTGTGTGTGAGAATGAGGGTTTTCTCCTTTTTAATAACTTTCTTTTCTTTTCCCCTCTTTCTTTCTATCTTTTTTTGTTTTTAGTTTTTGATTTGTTTTTGTGTTTTTTTCTAAATATAAGTCTCTTTTTCTATTGTTTATTTGTTTCTATCCTTTGTTTTGTTTTCGAAGTTTGTTTTCTTTTTCTAAGTTTTATTTCTAGTTTATCAATAAAACACATTTTTCTATTTTTGAAAACTCATATTTAATATTTAATTTAATTTTATTAAATAAATTTTACAACACATTTATTTCTAAATAAAAGATAATAATAATTCTAACTTCAAATAAAATCAATAAATAATTTAAAATTACTTTCTATTTTCACTATGAGAATTTAATATTAACTAACAATTAATTAAATAAGCAACTATAGCTTAACAATAATTTTCTTTTCTAATAAAATAAGAAGATTGAATTATGCAATAATAATGCAACTATATGATTTCTAAGTGTTTGTGTGCGCGAGAGAGAGACCACTTCATCCTAACCCTATCAGGTAGCTAACCCCCTCTACCTTAACCACACCCTTGTCTTCGACAACCTGCAACTCATGAAACTCAAATTTTCCATTAATAGGTTAGTGTCCAATAGCCGAAGCATTACATTTCATCATTTCAATAAAGTATTATTCACTATATCATTTCAAGATTGTCACATCTCATTTTTATGAACAATATGATTATTCTAGTTTAGTGAACAATTATTGTGATTGACTTTACTTTAAGTAATTTTTCATACGTGGATGTAATTCTTATGAGTTATATTGATGAAAATTAGAAATCATTTTTAAATGTTAAGTAATATTGATGTAAATTTAATGATTTGCTTCGGCTATGTTTTGGAGACACTAACCTATTCACGTCGAGTTGAGTGCAAATGGATGCAGGTACTCGTCGAAGACGAGAGTATGGTTGAGGTAGAGGTGTTCTAGCCACTTGGAAAGAAATGATGGATGGATTACCCTGATGCAATCACACACATCACGTAGTTGCATATGCATTATTGAATGGCTTTGATTGCATTAATGCATGGTTATTAATCGTTTTCGAAAACATGATGTGATTACTAAAATTTAACGTCCTTTCAAATTATGTTTAAATGGTGAAATTATAATAAGGGAATATATATATGATTGTATTTTAAATTAAATAATAATATATTGTTTATAGATGTTTGGAAGACAATATGTTCCTTAAATATAAATATGCAATATTATATTGCATTTCTCTTTTAATTATTTAATTGGATTTATTTTAATAACAATAGTTAAATTAGATTAAAAATAGTGTTATTATATTTAGATGAGTAAACAAAAGAATTAAAATAGGTTTCATGTCATCCATGCGTCAGTAAGCTGCAAAGATATTATATTATTGTTCTAAATAACATTTTATTTTCTAAAAATTCTATTGGCCGATTGTTCATGCAAACTAGAAAAGAACTTCAGTTCTAAAAATTAATGAATCTTGATTTTCTTTACCTATTGTTTTGGTCGCCAAAAATAAGGGGGGTGTTTTTATTGTTAAAAAGAGCTTCTTGGCAGCATAACAGGAACCCCACGCTACCATAACAGGAACCCTTAGCAATGAAAACAGGAACCCATAATAGTAATTAAAAGGACCATAATAGGAACCACGATTGGCATATAATAGGAGGAATGCTACCTTTTAACAGAAGCAACAGGAAGGGCATCATTTGTGGCTATAACAGGAAGGGCGTTCTTGCATAACAAGAACTGTGTTGTGACAGCAACAAGAACCTGCCCTATCAACAAGCAATTTATCTCAAACGCCATATTCAAATCCAAGTTTTTATCTCATGTTTTAGACTCTTGAATCCATGTTTTGTAACTGTTAAAAATTCTTGTCTAGATTGTAAATCAACCCTTGTTTGCATGGTTGTTTTTCCTCTATTCTGGCCATTTTTCTTATGTGGATAAATCGACCTTTTCTTGGCCATAACTGCGATTGGATTGAACCCCAATTCACCTTTGTTGTCACCTATCTTGGGTTCAACAGGGTTTTTAAAACATATTTGCATCTTTGTCAAACTGAAACAAGTTGAAAACCCCAGATTTGATTATTATGTTGATTGAAGGGCGTTCTTGCATAACAGGAACTGTGTTGTGACAGCAACAGGAACCTGCTCTATCAACAAGCAATTTATCTCAAATGCCATATTCAAATCCAAGTTTTTATCTCATGTTTTGGACTCTTGAATCCATGTTTTGTGACTGTTAAAAATTGTTGTCTGGATTGTAAATCGACCCTTGTTTGCATGGTCATTTTTCCTCTATTCTGGCTATTTTTCTTATGTGGATAAATCAACCTTTTCTTGGCTATAATTGTAATTTAATCGAGCCCCAATTCACCTTTGTCGCCTATCTTGGGCTGAACGGGGTTTTTAAAACACATTTGCATCTTTATCAAACTAAAACAAGTTAAAAACCCCAGATTTGATTATTATGTTGATTGAAAACCAATGACCAAAAACCCACATGGCTGCCATAAAATAATATTTGCAGACCTATTTAGGACTATTTATTCTTTATTTTTGCTGATTAGATCTTTCTATTTGATTAAGAAATTGACCCATAAATTTAGAAACTCAAAAACTTACCAAAAGATAGACAAAAACCTAGTGTCTGTTATAGATTGTTTTGTAGTATAAATTCCTTTACAAATTTAGAAAAAAACAGTAAGCATATATAATGTATTTATTTATTTAATTTCTGCAGTTCCTGTTATTGAGAACAAAAAATAACAAAATAACAGGAAGTAGTTTTTAATTATGTATTTATGTATTTCCATTATGAAATTGAATAACAAAATTGGAAATAGTTGAATTACATATGATTTTTTAGAAAATAAGATTGAATATACAGAAAATAACCTTAGTTAGATTTCACATGATAATGAGAAATTATGATTTAATAATGGACATAAATTATGTCAAAATTACATAAACTTTTGAATGCAAATTGTATGAAATGATGATTTATTGCTTGCAGAAAGTGTCTTTTTCAAATGATGTTTTGGGAAGGGATTTTTATTGATTTATTGTAAAACTTGAATCTTTTAATTTATTATTTATTTTCTTGCTTCTTGGGGAAAGAAGTAGTTTTTCATTTAGGAATGTAAATGGGTTGCTTTCTGGGCTAGGATGTCGAATGTGCATTTATCAAAGATGGCTTTTCCTCTTTTTCGAGAATTGTACCAGGTTACTTATAAAGGATTAAATATAATCAAGATGACATTGAAATAGATGTTTTATTGTCTAGCAAACTTATTTTTTGATATCTCTGCCACATCCTGTTGTGAGACAACCTACATTTCATTATTTAGAATTAAAGATTCAGACATCAGGGTTGCATCGGGCGTTCCCTCCTGCCAGTTGTTACCAGGTAGCTAGACATTTCGTGCAGGGCTAGGTTTCCTTCGTTTCATGAAGGGATCCGAGGAAGTGTAAATACTTCATGGTTGGGTGGAAAAAGCACCTGGACCATGTTCCCGTCTCTCGGCTCGTAGGTGGTGGACCACTTGGTTCGTGCGACTGATGAGCGTGCTAATTTATTATTCTTGTTGTACATGGTTATTGTACTTGATTGGATGTATTATGGCATGCTTTCCAATGGATTTATGTATATTATTTTATAGTACTTGTTACCTGGATTAAGCACATAATTATGTAAGATTTAATGACATTGTGATTCTTATTTATGAGATTATCTTTTATTTGAGATATTGTGATTAAGCGGATTAATTACATCTCTTTTATCTTTGAAATGTTGTATCTAAGTGGATTATTTACATCTTTTTGTTTGGATATTGCAATGTTGTATTTAAGTGGATTATTTACTTCATTTACTTTTGTGTTGAAATTGAGGGCTTTACAAAGATAAAATTTATTCACCTATCTCATCTTTCAAAATAAAATAATATCTATTTAATCTAGATCAAAAATAAAATAACATTTATTTAATCCACACATAATTATCCACAAATAGCTCCAAATATAGTAAGTTCAGAGTGCATCAAGGTTTGAGATGTGACATCCTTCCCCACTTGGAAGAGACATCGTCCCGATGTCTTATACATCAAACATCAACATAAAACTCTTACACATCGAGTATCAATAATATAATAAAAAGTCATAATATGCAGAAATAAAAGTATGCTAAAATCTCAAATGTGGAAAATCTCTATCTATTTCCTCCACATTCTCCCAGGTGGCACTATCCACCGAAGACTGGTCCCACTGGACCCTGTATTGCACAACATCATGGTTCCACAACTTAACGTTGCACCTCTCCAAAATTTAGGTGGGCTCCACTAGCACCACCCCTAGATCTTGAACCTGCAATGCATGCCAATCAAGGATATGTGAAGCATCTGGATGGTACGACTTAAGCAAAGATACATGGAAGACATTATGGATATGAGATAGAGTCGGTGGTAGAGCAAGCCTATATGCAACTGGGTTAATTACTTCCAACACATCAAAGGGTCCAACATATCTAGGGGCAAGCTTGGAACCCTTGCCAAATAAAATCAAACTTTTCTGAGGTCAAACTCTCAAGAAGACCTTATTCCCCACTGTGAACTATCTAAAGGTTATGTTCTTAGCCGCATAGCTCTTTTAGTGATCTAAAGCCTATTTCAATTTCTCCTTAATTAGCTTCATCTGATCCTCCATCTCTTTCAACATCTCTGGCCCAATGACAATCCTGTCCTCCACCTTATCCCAACTGATAGGTGTACAACATTTGCAGCCATACAAAGCCTCAAAAGATGCCATTCCTAGGGAGGCATGATATGAGTTATTATAAGCAAACTCCACTAAGGGAAGGTACTCCTCCCACTTATGTTGTTGGTCCATGCAATACATTCTTAGGAGATCCTCCACCACCTGATTTACCCTCTCTATCTGACCATCAGTCTGAGGATGATAGGCTGAACTGAAGTTCAATTTGGTCCCCAAAGATGCATTCAATGTTGTCCAGAATCTAGAAGTCATTCGAGTGTTGCGATGAGAGATGATCATTTCCGGCACTCCATGCAAACAGAAAATTTCCTATACAAACTTTTTAGCTAGGATCAACAATCCATCCTTGATATTCCTAAGAATGAAGTGAGCTACTTTCGTCAATTTATAAATAACAACCAAGATGACATCATGTCAGTTCTTGGTCACAGGCAACCCCTGAATAAAATCTATATTGATTACCTACCACTTGTAATCTAGCACACTATGTGGGTATAAAAGACCCGCCAGATGTACATGCTCAGCCTTAACTCGCTGGCATTCTAAGCATCGGGCTAGAAATTCAGTGGCATCCTTCTTGAGTCCCTGCCAGAAGTACAAGGGTCTTATTCCTTCTACCATTTTCGTTACACTGGGGTGCCCTGAATAAGGTGCATTATGAAATTCTTCAAGTACTAGTTTCCTCAACTCTCTTGAGTTAGGAACATACATCTATCCTTGGTACCTTAAGAATCCATCTATCTCAAACATGTATCGATCAAATCTATGATACGAAGGATCCTGCTCTAGGGCTTGTTTCACCCTATCATAATGCTCATCTCCTGGTAAGGCCTAAATCATTTGCTGTCTAAAATTTGACCTTACAGTGAGCATAGCTGCAAGATGTCTCCTCCTGCTTAGGGCATCTTCTACTCTATTTTCCTTTCCCTTTATATATTCTATACCAAAATCATACTCACTCAAAAAATCCAGCCACCTTCGCTGTCAAGCATTTAGGTTGGGTTGAGTGAAGATATACTTAAGTCCTAAGTGATTTGTTTTCAATTCAAATGGCTTTCCCAAAAGGTAGTGCTTCCACATTTGAAGGGCATGCACTATGGCAGCCAACTCCAAATCATGTGGTGTATAATTCAATTCATGTTGTTTCAAATTTCTAGATTCATATGCCACCATTTGTCCGTCCTGCATTAGTACACCTCCTACACCCTCTCCTGAAGCATATGTTATCATAGTGAAGTGCCCGTTTGGATCTGGCACAACCAAAATAGGTGCAGTTGTGAGACTCTCCTTCAAAAGCTAAAATGCCTACTCACACTTGTCACTCCATTCAAATTTCTTTCCTTTCTTTTGGAGTGAAGTGATGGGTGTTGCAATTGTCAAGAACCCCTTCACAAATTTCCTATAATAGCTGGCAAGTCCCATAAAGCTCCAAACTTCTGATACATTATGAGGTGCTGGCCACTCCATGATTTCCTTGATCTTTTCCGGCTCCATTGCTATCCCCTCTATTGAAATAATGTGGCCTAGATAGTGCACCTTACTTTGGTAGAAAGTGCATTTAGACAACTTCCCATAAAGCTTACATTCCCTCAAACATTGCAACACTATTCTTAGGTGCTTATCATTTTCTTCCACTGATTTGGAATATATCAAAATATCATCCAAAAATACTAATACAAAATCATCTAGACAGTCTCAAAATATGTTGTTCATCAAATTCATAAATGTTACTGGGGCATTGGTTAGCCCAAATGGTACCACAGTGAATTCATAGTGTCTGTACTGAGTCCTGAATGCAGTCTTAGATATATCCTCATCCTTTATCCTTAGTTGATGGTTATCTAATCTTAGATTGATCTTTGAGAACACTTTGGCTCCCTTCATCTGATCAAACAATTCAACTATTCTAGGAAGCGGATATTTGTTCTTAATGGTAGCCTTGTTGAGCATCCTGTAATCAACACAAAACCTCAAGGTTACATCCTTTTTTTCCACAAAAATTACTAGTGCTCCCCATGGAGTCACACTTGGCCTTATGAATCCCCGATTTAACAACTCCTACAACTCTGCCTTCAACTAATACAATTCAGTGGTTGTCATTTTGTAAGGTGCCTTTGACTGAGGCTCAACTCTAGGTAGCAAGTCTATCGAGAAATCAAATTCTTGTTTTGGTGGCAACTCAGTGGGCTCATCTGGAAATACATCTTGAAACTACTTCAAAATAGGATAGTCATTAACTGATGGCTCTGAGTTTTCAAGGTCTCTAACCTTTAATGCATAAATAACACACCCTTTCATATTGGCTATCTTTAGCTGCATGGCAGAGATTTGCCTGAGTTGTAAGGGCTTTTTCAAACCATGAATCTCTACTTGGTTTCCCTGATTATCTAAACATTTCAGAGTTTTCCCTTCACAATCCACTATGGACTTATGCTCAATGAGCCATTTTATTCCTAAAATTATGTCATAGGACCCTAGAGTTGCCACATATAGGTTAACTTGAGTTTGGAAGCTAGGAAGTTCTAGTTCACTGCAAGGTAGGCATAGCTCTACCTTTTTCTCTACCCGATTTCCATATTACACTTTCCATGAGTTAGCCATATAACCAAATCTAATAGATAACTTTGAAATAATATTTAGATCTACAAAACACCCTATGGCTCCAATAGCAATTAAGATATAAATAGGGCATATGAAGATATTACCGGTACACTGGATCGACGTAGCTTAGAAATCAGCTTGGTGATTGTCAACTGTCGCATGGATGTGATGTTGGTTCCTGTTCTTCTGATTACTTCCTCTCTATGGGCACACGCTGGCATAATGCTCACCACCACATGTGTAACAACCTTCGTGGGGTGCCTTAGGCTTGTTTGAAGCATCTCTCCTATTCTTGTTATTATTTTTGTAATTGGCCCTCTTGTTATTGTTGTTCTGATTCCCATCGTTGCTGTCTTGAGAATTGTTTCCCCTCTTGAGATTTCTGATCTGTCAGTTATTGTTATTGCCTTGATTATTCTAATTTTGATTATTTTGATTATTCCCTTGAAATTTCTTGTTACCATACTTGGCATCTCTACTCTTTCTGTAGTTGGCCACCTATTGTAACTTTTGTTCTTGTTTAATTGCTTTTTCAAACACTTCGTCCATGGTGAATGGGTTGTGAATATCAACATTAGCCCCAATTTGAGGCCTTAGCCCCAAGATAAATTTTTGAATCCGGAACCTTTCGTCTTGTTGGTACTGGGGTACATATTTAAGGAGGTGGGAAAATTTTTCCCAGTATTGAGTAATTGTCATGCCCCCTTGGGTAAGGTTCTAAAATTTAGTCATCTTCTTGTCGAAAAATAGCTGGGGTAGCCATCTTTTCCTGAACAACTGCAAAAGTCACTCCCAAGTTACCTCACCAGGCAACAATCACTTCTTAGCCTTTTCATTATCCCACCAAGTGGCTGCCTCACCAGTGAGTTGATACAATCCCCAGATAGCCTTGGTTTCATTGGATAAGTTACGAATGGCAAAGTACTTCTCCATTTCTATAATCCATGATTCTGCCCCATCCCCAATTCTTTTGCCATCAAATTTTGGCGGGGTGACCTTCTTAATGTCCTTAACCAACTCTTCAACCACTCTCTCCTGATTATTAGGTTTTCCTCCAATTTCAGGGTGTCCTCCACCTACATCACTCCCATTGTCTCCATTACCATCTGGGTTCTGTCGCACCTAACTTACACAGATTTCCTATTCCAGACTGTCCATCTTGGTCCCTTGTTGAATCAACAGGGCTAGGATTTGATCCAGTCTTTCATTTGGATCACCACGGGATCCTCCTCCACATTGGTAAGTGTGCCTAATATCCATCTTGATTAATCTACACACATTCACATTTTAGCTTAAATAGGTGAAGGTCCTAGAGTTTAATCTAGACACTCTGATACCAAATGTAAAGTTCTAATATCTCACATACTAAAAATAGTATTCCAAAAAGAATTACTCATTCCAAATAAGGAAAGTGAATCATTAATAATAATCAATTATCCATAGTTGCACAAAATAGCAAGTTTCCATAAAAGAAGTACAATTACATATACTAAAAGAGTGTTACATTTGCCTTTAAATACACCAAAAGGGGCTGTTACATTACATTTGTTTCAATGTTACAAGTACAAGATATTGCATCAATTACATCAATGAAAGTATTTATACAATTTACAGATTGGCCATGTAAGCCATACAAAGAATAATACAATGAAAGATATACATCATGAATCATATAGCATAAGAATTTGTCCTCAACCACCATGACCCCAATGGTCTTCCGCAAGCCAAGGCCAAGAGTGTGGTTAAGGCACTTTTTCCACCCAAGCATGAAGTATTGGACTTCCCCAGGTTTCTTCCTAACTCGAAGAAAGCACCGACCCTACACGAGGAGCCTAGCAACCTGGAATGGTAAAGGCAGGAGGGAATCTCTTGATGCATGTCTGATGCCTATATGCATTCCTAAACTACAATGACATAATTCTTGCATACAAGATGTGGCAGAGACATATATAACATAAAATCTAGGCATTTCTAATCCATCTATTTCAATGGTACAGTATCTTGGCCAAGCAATAATAAACACAAGTGGTAATTTAGAAAAAGTAAATTACCGTCTCTAGGAGCCCACATTTGGCATCCTATCCTAGAAGTAATTACACAGAAAATAAAATATCATTTCACATAATTCAAAGAATAACTTTGTTTAAGATTTAATCCATTTGCTAATAATGTGTTCTTTCGGAAAATAGAATTTACTCAAAAGTTCATTATTCTGGTTTGCATGTTTGTCTAAGTTTTCAATTCTGGTGGTATGTAATGATCTTTCAAGGAAAAGATGTTTTCTAGTTTTAATATGGAATAACTGTTTGAAAATAAATCTTCTAGTTTTCTCCATTACTGGTTTAAATTTCATTTCAGTGGCTTTGGTGTATATTTCTCCTTATTTAACGAATTTAAATTAAAACTGATTTATTTATAAGGAAATTTCATAATTCATATTGCCACAATGAGTTGATTACAACAGTGATAAAATAAAAGATATATGTATATGTTATGCCCAAATATATATATTTCAAAACCTACAGCAATTAATAAATAACCTACCATGAAATGGCATCACACAACAACATAAAATATACAGCGAATGCTTTTCTTTTTAAAACAAAATACAGTAAGGGCTTTTATACAGTAAAACCAGACATATACAACAATTATATATATTATAATTTTTATATTATTACATGTGCACTAAACTGCTATGTCATTAATGGCGCTGGTGGTGATAACAAAAGACATTTTTAACACCAATCCATACAGCGAAAGTCATATAAAATAATTTTAAGAGTTTTAATTGTAATGGATTTCATTTGAATTAATTTCACTAAGCTTGATGAGGAGGCGACAGCCTCCCTAAGGAGTGTCGTAGCCTCCTTAAGGGGGGCCCGTGGGGATGGCGACAACCTTCCCCACAGGCCGTAAGGCCTATGGGGAGGTCGGCGTCCCTCCCCACGGCTCCTCTATGGAGCCTTCTGCGGCCAAAGCATCATTTCTCAATTTTTTTAATAAATTTTCACAATAAAAAAATGTCGTAGCAATAAAAATTGTTGGGATTTTTGTATCCTGCCTATGCAATGATAATTTCGACAGTATATACTTATAATATATGCACAGTAAGAATAAATAACAGTAATATCATATACAACATATAAAATGTGTATAATACTAGAGTATTTTCAGGTATGTATACAGCGTGAAAGATATATATATATACAGTATGTGTAATGAATATATACATAATTAAATATATGTTATTTAAAGTATAAAAAATCTATTCATTAACTATATACATATATCAGGTATATAAATTTCAAACAGCCATACAGATATAATTTCATCAATACAATAACAAACATAATAATATTATGGTAAACAACCAGTGGTATTATGAATATAAGAAAATAATAATGATATCAAAATACAATAATAACTTCAATTTGATAAATACAATACAGTGATATCATTCAACCATACAATTTCAATGATAAAACCATTCCATATATCTAAAATATTACATTAAGGATTGATTAAAAACATGTGAAATACGCTTCCTGATGATCAAATCTTGTCCGGTTTTCCTCTCTTTCTATCTATGCCTCCTTTGCTTCCTTGCCCAAATCTGAAATCTTCTTCCTGTGCTCTTGATTTCTCAAATTGAATGTTGTGAATGAAACTTGTGTGTGTGAGAATGAGGGTTTTCTCCTTTTTAATAACTTTCTTTTCTTTTTCCCTCTTTCTTTCTATCTTTTTCTGTTTTTAGTTTTTGCTTTGTTTTTGTGTTTTTTTCTAAATTTAAGTCTCTTTTTCTATTGTTTATTTGTTTCTATCCTTTGTTTTGTCTAAGTTTGTTTTCTTTTTCTAAGTTTTATTTCTAGTTTATCAATAAAACACATTTTTCTATTTTTGAAAACTCATATTTAATATCTAATTTAATTTTATTAAATAAATTTTACAACACAATTATATCTAAATAAAAGATAATAATAATTCTAACTTCAAATAAAATCAATAAATAATTTAAAATTACTTTTTATTTTCACTATGAGAATTTAATATTAACTAACAATTAAATTATGCAATAATAATGCAACTATATGATTTCTAAGTGTATGTGTGTGCGAGAGAGAGACCACTCCATCCTAACCCTACCAGGTAGCTAACCCCTCTACCTTAACCACACCCTTGTCTTCGACAACCTGCAACTCATTAAACTTAGATTTTCCATTAATAGGTTAGTGTCTAATAGCCGAAGCATTACATTTCATGATCATTTCAATAAAGTATTATTCACTATATCATTTCAAGATAAAATTTATTTACCTATCTCATCTTTCAAAATAAAATAATATCTATTTAATTCAGATCAAAATAAAATAACATTTATTTAATCCACACATAATTATCCATAAATAGCTCCAAATATAGTAAGTTCAAAGTGCATCAAGGTTTGAGATGTGACAGAACTACAACCAACAAGGACACCCACTGGCTGTCTGAGATAGGATAGATGAATCTAGCCTGCAACAGTTTTTCTATCTTAGTTTTTACAATTTCTTTTAGTGCAGTGTTCAATCTTCTCTGAGGTTGTCTGATAGGCTTAACATCTTTTGTATATATGTGGTGAGTGTAAATCTCAGGAGGCATTCCCCTCATGTCCTTATATTCCCAAGCAAAAGCTTCTGAATGGGATACTAGAAGATTAAGAAGTTTTCCTCCTGCTCTATTGTCAACTATCCTGCTCTATTGTCAACTAAGTACTAATGTTAAGTGTTTTTCCAAGTAAGACCATGATTTTCTTTGTGGTTTGTTCCATGGATGTTCCTACTCTACATTCTAGACTCATGGTGTTTAGGGGGCAAGAATGTGGGAGCAACAGATGGAAGGTGGCAAGGTGACAAGGTCTTTGTAGAAAGTTTCTCCACATGGTATAACATTAGCAAGGGTACAATGGGCTACAATTAAAAGTTCATGCCTTAAATCCTAAGAGAGGTCCATTGTGTCCCCTTCGATGAGAATGTGAGTTATATCCTCATGGGTGTCATAATCTATTTCCCCTTCTAACTCCCCTAGGTGCTCTGTACTAGTCACCATGTCCAGGGAAGCACTATTTTCACTAGTAGTTAGTTCATCCACCCAAAACATTTCTGAGTATTGGATAGATGGTTTGGCTGGGGGTATAGGGAGACCTTCTTCATTCCCATTCCATTGGATATGACCATGTCACCTGTTCTATAGTCAATTGGTTTTGTTGTAGTGGCCAGCCAAGGTCTTCCCAAAATTAAGTGATAAGTGTTTTTGTGGTTCCTTGGTTTGAAGATTAGAAAATCCGCAGGGAATTCTCATGATTCTATCATCACTAGCACATCAGTAAGCACTCCTTTGGGAATTTCCACCAACTAATCAGCCAATTGTAGAATGATGGAAGTGCTCTACATGCCTGTGAGGGCCATCTTATCAAAGGTTTAGACTGTCATCACATTGATTACCACCCCTAAATCAATCAACATTTTTGATATCTTAGTTATTACAATACAAATCATGATAATAGGATTACCAAGGTCACCATATTTAGGAGGAGCATTTCCCCCACTAGCAGGTTGACTACCTTCCCCTCCACTAGGATGGCTTTAGGAAGGGTTTTCCTTCACCCTTGAATCCTAACACAGTGTTGTTTGATAAATTGATTAAGCTCGAAAACATCTATGATGGCTTGGAGTAGCAATATATCAATATTCAATTGTTTAATCTCCTGAAGTAACTCTGATGCTTTAGTGCTTTATATTTGGTTGGATGGTATTTTTTTAGGGGCAGTGTGATTTAACCGTTCAGGGAAGGGTACCTTACTTGCAGTCTCCGAAGTGGCTCCAGAGTGTATCTTCGAAGGAGCTCTAGAGTGTGCCTCTAGAGGAGCTCCAGAGGAACTTTGAAGTGCTTCACAGATTGTTTCTCTGGCATCCTAGTGGTAAAAATCTCCTATTAAGGTTGTTGTTCGGGTTCATTAGTGACTTAAACAATCACAGGGGGAGATGGTCTTGGAAAAGCTTTTCCTAAGTGCAACTAAAGGTTATTCATGTATATTTCATTTACGTCAGCTGTGTTTTCTTGATCATTCAGGTAAATTGTTGCCCCTTGTTTATTATGTCTAGGATTCACCATAGGTTGAGCAGGGAGAGGTGGTTGATTGATAGGTTCATTTTGCAGTTGTGATGGTGTATTCATTGGGCCTGTCAAAAGGGCATGTTGTTGGTTAGGGAATCATCTTTGTTGATTCTAAAAAGGTTGGCTAAAGTTTTGTTGGGAATTCCACTGAGGTCCATAATGGGGTTGAAACTATGGTGGTCTTTGTCAATTCGTCCAAGTTTGATTTCCCCATTGTTGATTAGAACATGGTTAATTTTGCCATTGTTGGCTATGCCACTACTAGTTTTGTCATTGTTGGCTCTGCCAATCTAGTGGACCCAATTAGGGAGGTTATATGGGTCCATTCCACTATGGATTCCATTGGTTATCCCATCAATTTGAAGAACCTCTGTAAGACTATTGATTTGGACGTTGTTGATATGAGTGATTGCCATGTTGTTTCTGGCCAATGTAGTTGCATTGTTCATCCATCTGGGTATTTTTCTTTGTCAACTATTTTAGAGAAGGAAGTTGATCACAATGGTCAGTAGGATGGATTTTTTCACAAATTTGGTAGACCTCAGTCTTGTCTAAGAGATATTCTCTTAGAAGATGTTTATTTCTACACCTAGGACAGTATATGGATAATAGTTTTGTAGTCTTGTTCCTTTCTTGAATTCCATCCAAGGTGGTGTTCAACTAACCGAGGATGTCTATTTTAAGGTTAGCAAGTTCCTCCATCAATTGACTTATATCATCCTTCCCTTTAATAGATGTGGGTGCCCTAATGCCATCCCGCATTCTAAAGTAATTCCTATAGATCGCTTCTATGTCTGGCATGTTCAATCGGTTAATATTTCCCCTTCCCATCAAATCCAAGGCTCTATTTGATTCTTTTTCTAATCCCCTAAGGAATAAGGATTTGGCCAAATTATATTCCATGGGATTCCCATACCTTTGTAAAGCAAAGTTGAACCTATCCAGGTAATCTTCCAGGCTCTCATCCTCCTTTTGTTTAGTTTGGAAAAGCTCCTCTTTCCTATCACTAACCTGACAGTAGTCCTAATACTTGCCTAGAAATTTTGTTTCATTCTGACCCCAAGAATGTATGGAGTTAGGGGTTAACCCCATGAACTATTTCATGGTAGAGTCCTTGAGAGTAGAAGGAAACAACTTCAGTTTCTGATTATCAGAGTCATAATCATAAGTTTGACATAATACCTTGAATTCAAAGAGGAATTGGTCTAGGTCCTCTGAAGGGATTCCTCTAAATGTAGGAAGGACAGATGGAGAGATGTTTTTCATGGGAGCATTGTCCTCAGGATCAAGAACTAAAGGGTAAGAAAAGTCCACCCAGGAGCCCTTTCCTCCATAGGATTTGGTTGTTCATTCCTATCATTATTCTCCATTCCTAGAGGTCTAGGAAGAAAACCTTCTAGGGAATCAGCTTGAGTTTGATCTTGTAACTGCTGAAGAAATTCTAGGATTATGTGATGTTGGGGAAGTGTAAAAACTTCTATTTGTTGTGATTCTTCCAAAATGGTTGGTAATTGATTTTCCTTCTCAACAAGGTCCTCTAGCACTCTGCTGCTCTCACTTATGGGTTGTGTGGGGGGTTGTTTTTTAATGAATCTTCCTAGGACTATCAATTTAAGTATCTACTAACATTACTCCCTAGAAACAATGCCAAAAATGACAAGGGTCATTGTACCTTGCATTTAAATATCATTATTTGTCAATCTAGGGTAGTGTATCCATGGCAGTTTGTAGTAGGACTAACCAACTAACTGTCCCAAACTAATTCTAGAATTAAACTAGCTTCCCATTCTTGCTCATGCATTTACTCACTATTAAAAAATAAATTCATGCTGGAAAATAAATCTATTAACTAATCCACACACAATTGCTAGAAATAAATCTGAACTGGGAAGGAATAACTGATAACCAAGATTTAATCTAGAATTCAATCACCATTTGTAAAACAAAAAAGTAACTCATACCATAACAAAGATCTACTATAATATTGAAACAACAGTTAATCTATCAAGCTGGAAATAACCAAATAGAAATGAAATACTAGCCTCTCTTCGTTATTGGGAGTGGGCCCTTGTTCCACACCGTTGGAAAGGAGACTAGGCTAATGACTTAGAATTAGAGATGCCAAATTATATGCTCTTTCATTTCGGAATGTTTAAAAACATAACATGCATGTAATTGGCACATAGATCCAAAGGTTCTTTCAATCTATCTATATATGCAACAGAAATACTAATTGTATTCCTACTTCTAATTCTCTATATATATCAAGTGTTGTTCTGATACATATTATAGAGTAATTATTATCTATTGCAATTCATTACAGATATCCAAGTCTTATTACATAACTCATGCAATCAAATACTAGAAGATAATATGGTGACACTACAGGTGTCACAAGATTTTAACTAAATTCGTAAACAAGCCACAAGGGCCAATAAAAAAGGAAAAGAAAAGAATTGAAACATACAAAATCGGCGGCCTCTTCACTGTACAGTTGCAACTAGAACTCTTGCTCGCTATTTGAACCTTGTTATCATAAGTGTGGTTTCCTTTTCTCTAAAATCTCTGGTCATTCATGGTCAATGTTCCAATTGCAGTTCTTCCTTCAACTTCTTATGTCTTTTGTAGAGCTCCAGAGTCTGTAGGAGGAACTCTGGAGCTATCTCTGGAGGAAAGATACATACATGCAAAAAGGGTATGTTTCTGCAAGATTTTGTTAGTGACCATTCATAATCTTGAAACCACCTAATTATGCAACTACCACGATATACCACCTATCTCTAACAAGATTAAATGATTTTTATTAATTTACATGGTACAATCAAGGTATGATGTCTCTTTAGGACAAGAAAGGGAGATAAATCAACATATATAATCAATGCTACCTGTCACTCATCAACTGCCTCCTTAGAAACATGTGTAGTAGCCATATACTATGCTTCTATGGTAGATAAAGCAACTGTGTTATACCTTTTACCCATCCAACTCACAGCTCTTCTAAATAGAGTAAACACATAACTACTAGTTGACCTTCGACTATCCAAGTCACCTGCCCAATCTGCATCAATAAAACCATGTATGTCCAATGTCTTATCTTCACTATTAGTATCAGAATAAACCAAATAGTAGTCAGAAGTATCACACAAATAAATAAACACCCTCTTTGTACAATTCTAATTCTCTCTACCAGGGTCAGACATAAACCTGATCAAAACTCCCACTACTTGGGCAATATCTGGCCTAGTGCAAACCATTACATGCATTAAACTTCCTACAACACTAACATATGGCACATTAGACATATCCTCAAAATCATCTTCACACTTGGGACACATATCTAATGTAACCTTAGTGCCAACTGGTAAAGGAATTCTAACTGGCTTACAATCTTGCATATTAAATTTGTGTAAAATAGTATTCATATACTTTGAAATAACCAAAGATTTTTGTTACCTCAATCTCTCTTGATTCTCATACCTAGTATGTATCTTTCTGCCCTGAGATCCTTCTGTTAAGGAAAAATTGAATCAAATGAATAAACAATAATATCAAATATCAAGATTACCTAAAACTCAATGAAATGGTGAACAAAGAAGATTTAATCAAATAAAGCAATGAACAACAAAGCAAACCTCCTTAACCCGAAGCTTCCATTGATTGCCTATCAAAATCAGTCTTGCATGTATGAAATAGGGCCCTCAGAGAGTTCACTTCCTTGCTATGCTTCAAGAATGTCGATTGAGAATGGCTATGATAGTACCGCAATGAAGAGGAGCTTCACAACGATGGTAGTGGTGCGTAGTAGCGAATGTGATCACAAGCAATGAAGGAATTGGTGCCAAAGGCGCGCTGTAATTCCTACAGAGTAACGATACTTAAAGCTTGGATGAATGAAATGGAAGAATTGGGTTTAATTTATAGACTTGAGAGAGAAGAGATCAACGGTATAGAAAAAATGAGAAGATCAATGGTTGAGAACGGTTGAGGAATGTGCGCGAATAAAAAGAAGACATGTGTCTTGCTTTCTTTTGCATGAGAGGATTTGCTAAGAATAGAAGAATGAGTTAAAGTGATTAAAAGAATATAATAATCAGTTAAGTGATTTAAAACAAGAAAAAAAGATTTGCATGAGAATAAGAAGATATTTTGCTTTATTAAATATTAGGAATATTTAATTGCATGTGCAAAAAGATTGAATTATATTTAGAGATAACTCAATTTAGAAGAAAAAGCAACTTAAATAAATATTTGATTTATTTAAATTTAGGGAAGATATTATTGGAAGAAATAATTTAGAAAGCAAATTAAATAAATAAATTTATTTAATTGTTGTGCATGATTTTGGAAGAATAAATAAAATATTTGATTGTATTTTATTTTTGGAGATTGAAAGGATTTAAATAAATTTGATTTGATTTATTCAAATTTGGAAGAATGATTTGATTTAAGTAAATAATTAAGAATTATTTAATTGTTTGGAAGAATTGAATTAAATAAAGGAGTTTATTTAATTGTTGGAAGAATATGAATCAAATAAATAAATTTGTTTATTTATTTATTGATAGAGGAATTAGAAGGGAATAAATATTAAGAATATTTATTTAGACTGAATCGTGTCATTTTTAGGCGTATACATTTTGCCCCTCTTTGATGCAATGTAGTTTACGGCGTTGCTTCAAAGAATAGATAGTCTGACGATGATACATGCCCCAGTTTGCCCCTGGTACAAGTCATGACGATAGGATGCCCCCTCGGAAGAATGGACGAGAAGAAGGCAGAAGGCGTGAGACGGACAATCTCCTGAAGACGAAGGGAAAACTTGGTTAGGTTGAAGAAAGAGCCGAATGATACGCGATGCAAGATAAAATGATAACACACAAAAGCAAGTAAGCAAGTATGCACAAATGATATAAGAACAAACAAGGTATTGGCCTTGGCAAGCGGTAAACCAAATTGATAATGATATACGACAGTGTTGTCATGGTGGGGAATGATAGATCCCTAGAGCAACACGATAGGATAGTGTCTAGTTTCAGGAAACAAAGCATGTCGTGTAAGATGCGTGTGTTGGTCTGATTTCGACAATGCCACGTCCTGTATAAGACAAATGTTTGATTAACTGATCAAGTTGGTTTATGACCAGACAAGGATCAAGACCACTAATTGTGAGTGGATCATTTGACAAGATTGACTAACATGATTGGTATGGATTAAGGATAGACTTGCATTTGGATCATTGCTTGGGTTGACCGAATTGAGAAGAATGGACCACAACGATAGATAGAATACTAATTGATAGAAGAATGACTCGACAGAAGAACTCACAAGCTTTTATTTGTATTGATACTCTGCATTGTTGGATCTTTATTGCATGGGGTACGGTATGGATGCTTTTATGGATGATTGATGGGTGTTTTGCTTTTGACATCTTGATGGTGCAAGTATTTTGAAGTGCTTATTTCATCATTGGGATTTTTTTTTTGGTACTTTTTCTTAATGTTGTAAGTTAATGCAAGCATCTAGGTATAATTGAACTGAGATGACCTGAGTATTGCTTACATGGATTTTGGTTTAGCAAGTTAATACAAGCATCAAGGTATGATTGAACCAAGATGACCTGAGTATTTCTTGCGAATCAACAGTCAAGGATTGCCCCCGTTCATGTTAGACTTTTGATGTCCTCGATGATCTTTTGCCGATCATGTCTTTAGACAAGGTTTCACATTACTAAAGTTTAATCCACAAACAACAAACAAAGAAATAATCATGCCCCCATCATAGCATCTCTAGCTTTTGGCATCCTCAAGTAGCATAGAAAGGCATGATAGCAAAAATCAAGACTCTGTATTTTAACCATGTTTCCAATCCACAAAACATTTTTGCATTTAGATGTGTTTGTTTCTTGCCATAATTTGGGAAAAATTATTTAGAAGGCCTTAGGAGTTTTCTTTGCTTTGGATAGGTTAATATCTTGCATCAGGATTTTTGCTTGAAAGTGGGCTTTGATTGCGCTTGCTTGCCTGGTGAGAAGATTCCACAATCTTTATTGGCAAGACGGACCCTAAGGGACTAACCTAGTGCCTCGAGTGCTCATTGCTAAATGGCCTTGCCTACGTGATGATGCAGAGGCAACGTAGTTCGGGGTAAACCCTAATGGACCATGGATGGACTAGAAGATAGACGACAAGAAATGGGATAGATGGAAAGGTGGAGCCTCAAGGGTGCATTTGAAGAATGGCCTTGCCTACATGACGACGCAGAGGCAACATAGCTCAGGGTTGACCCTATGACCTAAGATATGGATCAGATGAAACACGATATGGAACAGATATGGATCAGATTAGACACGATATGGAATAGATATGGATCAGACAAGACATGATATGGAACAGATATGGATCAGATAAGACATGATATGAAACAGATATGGATCAGACAAGACATAATATGGAATAGATATGGAGTAGATATGGAACATATATGGATCAGATAAGACACGATATGGAACAGATATGGATCAAATGATACTGATGATAAGGAAACACCATGGATAGGTAGATGCATGGGTGATAGTAGATATGGATGGTTAGGTAGAAGGAAACAAGGATGTGATCTCCAAGGACTATGTCGCATAAGAATAACATGCCCCATTGTAGGTAGAATACTTAGGATTTTTCATGACAAAGCTTACGATGATAGGAGGATGAGGGGGTAATGAAGGATTTGCATGGTTTGGAGGGATAAGGTATGTCAAGAGACACCTAAAACATTTGTCAATAGTGTGTCCCCAATCTTTATCAAGACCAAAGAAAGATAGAGGAAAGGAAGATGAGGATAGATAGACTGGATAGTATTGGTAGGATAGGATAGGAAATGGTACGGAAGGAAACTAATAGGAGAAGAGTGATAGGCTGATGAGACAAAGTGCCCCCAAGTGTAGGTGACACAAAAGATCAACTTACACATGACGCCTGTTTGCCAAGTTTTCATCATGGTACTTATCCAAGGTGCCTGTTTGCCAGATTTTCACCATTGGATGAAGGGATTTTTCTTTACTTTTTTTATTTTTATTTTTTTTTTGGGATAGGAGAGGGTGGAATATGGAAGAGAGGGACCCAAGTGCCTGGTTCCATGAAAGGTGATAGTCCCACTAGAAAGATGTCGTCGCATGGACCATGTCGAGTGTTCTCATAGATGTTGGTAAGAGACTGCATGAAAGTGAGATGGAGAAGGTAGATATGGATTATGAAGGGTGTGATAGTGGATGATGATGCAGAATACGGAGGAGTTATGCAAGGATGGATGAAAAGTCTATGAAAAAGCATGGACCATAGGAATAGGCTAAGGAAGATATGTAGGATAATAGTGGAAGGAAGGGGAGATGGAGGTATATGGAAATGTTGTGGGATAGAAGGGAATCATGACCAACAGTTGCACATATCGTGATAAACATTGAAGCTAGTACTGGGAAAGTAGTGTAGGAAGCAACAGAGACTTTTGCTTATGGATGAATGACTTAGGCATGTAGGGATCCACATAGACTGAGTATTTTGCTGATTTTTGCTTGTCATGTGGGATGGAAGAATTTGAGAATTTTGGATGGAATGGGAGAAAGTGGATGGTTGAGATTCTTGAGAGGTAGATGCCTCATGTAACTTGAGGGCTTTTTGCTTAGGTACCCAAACCATTTTGTTTTTAGATAGTACCTGGGAAGGTATGGGTTTGGGTGTATGCAGATTTTGTGCAGCTTTTGGAGTAATCATTTGTTGGATGCAGACCCATACCTTTTTCAGCTTGGCGTATAGGTGTGTGGGTGTACGCAGCTTTTGAGAAGGATGCTTCTTTGATTCTTGGCTTTTGTATCCTAGGTCATGAGGACTCTTAGGATTTTTGACTTGATAGGTAGAGGCATCCAAATTTTTATGGTTGAATTTTCTTGAGATGGTGGTAGCGGAGTTTGAGGAAGTTCTTTGTTTAGACAACATGTGCATCTATTGGTCATGATTGGGATTTTTAGAAGATTCATAGATGGGTGAATAAGGTGTTGGAAGAATTGGTGGTAAAATGTGTGGAGGGATATTAGGAGTTGGAAGTAGCGGAGGTAGATTGGATGGTGGAAGGTGTATGGTCACATGCTTTTGACAATTGTAGGATGATGGAGGTGGAATGGTGACATATGTTCTGGGAATATGATAAGATGTATGATAGAAAGTGGTGGACTTAGGAGGAGTGGAGGAAGTACCAACATCTTGAGATTGTTCACCTTGGGGTATTTATCCAAGGCCATATGAAGGAGGAGGAACATTGACATGGACGGACTCCAAAATACCTTGTTCATGAAGGCCCAAGCCTTTACCTTGATAGTTCATATGTTGGAGTATGCGGTGGACAGCGGGATTATGTGTAGGTGGAACATTAGACATGGGTTCCTTATTGGATGGAGAAGGTGAGATAGAGGATAATGGTTGTTGGTGTTCTAAGGAGGAACACTCATGAATGAAGGCAGTAAGACCAACGATATACGGTGGGGGATTTGCAACATGGTCGATAATGGATGATGGAGGAGTATTAGTGGTTTGATCTTCTACGCTTGCTTGGGAGGCAAGTGTCTCATCACGGGAAGTGGAAGTTGTTGAATCTTGGATAGGACTAGATGGGGTTATAAGCTCAAGACCATGGAATGCGTAAAGTGGGCTAAGAGGATCATCATGGTTTGCTTGATCATAGATAGACTCTTGATCGTAGGTGGGATCTTGATCATAGATAGGCTTTAGCATGATGGAATTAAGGTGCTCTTGTATATGTTCTTCATCAATGATAATATCTTGATCATGGAAAGGATATAGGCCATGGAGAGGTTGGAATTTGATCTCTTGTTCATGTATAGGATCAAGTTGCTCATGGATAGCTTCTTCATCAAAGGTAGTATCTTGATCATAAAAGAGATATAGGTTATGAATGGTTTGAAATTGGATTTCTTGCTCATGTATAGGTATAGGATCATCAAAAAGATAAAGGTTATGTAAGGGTCAGATGGGAGTGCTTTGATCTTGATTTAGGCAAGGGGTTGATGTTTCCACATGTTCTAAAGTGTGCTCTTGACATAACTCTTGAGGTGCTTGAATTGAAGTTGAGGTAGAAGACTCTTGGATAGGCTCTTGGTCAACAACATGAAGGTGCGACAGACCTTGACTTTGGTGCATGGTAGGAGGTTCTTCAATATGCTCAAAGGGTTGCAGGTTACATGAAGGGGTTGTAGGATTTGACATGTTTGGAGACTCTTTGATAAGGTCAAGGACCGGAATTTGGGGACATGGTTGACTTTCTGCTAGTAGCCCTTAGATCACATCATTGGTAGGTGCACAGGTAGAGGAGTGAGGCAACGGATGAGTGGATTTGGAGTTCTCCATGGTAGGATTAGTATGCTTTGGGCCATGTGTTCTAGGAGATGGTGAAGGAAGACTAGTAGATGGAGTGGTATATGTTTTCCAACTTGAGGTGGTGCATGCCTTGTCAAGAGTATCATGAAGATGAGAAAAGGATGTATGCTTTTGGGGTGAGGTGTAGCTAGTACTGACACGTTCAGCTTGTAAGATTGCCATTTCTTATTGTATCACTTGGAGTTCTTGGGCAATTGCTATACGGTCTTGGGGTGAGATATCGAAGTTTAATTGTTCTTGCAGGTATTGGAGTTCTTGAGCAATTACTTCTAATTGGTACGTCATCTCTATAGAAACTGACATAAGACTGAAATGGGTACCTAGAAAACCTGAATTTTTTCTCTGAAAAGATGTGGAAATGCTCACTGTCACACATGCGCCGGAACAGATGCGCTGCAAAAATTGGTAATTGCACCACAAGTCGGCACAGAAGCGCCACACTGGTAAAAATTAAATGCACTATAACAAGTATCAAAAGCATTGCAGGTTAGTACATATGCGCCGCAAGTCGGCACAAATGCGCAACAACAGAGGACGGATGCGCCGCTCTATTTTTTCTCAATATTTTTTTTGCAATTTTTTGGAATTTTTCTGGTGTTTTTGGTACTTTGTTTGCAAGAAGGTCTTTTTGATCTGATTTTCTAAAATTATGGCAAGAAGACACAGCAAACACAAAGAATTTTTATGGTTTTTTATTTTTTTGTAATTTTTTTGACTCTTTTTGGACTAAAAAGAATAAAATAAGTACAAATCCTAGGCTTCAAATGGATAACAAGGGTTTTTGGCCACTAGAACAAAGGTGCTTAATGAAGGCAACCGTTCGAGTGGTTATACATGTAGCAGCACTACTCTCCGTTATGGAGTCTCCTAGCCTGCAAGGGTTGTGCCTTGGAGGGTTTTGGGGGAGGTTGGCTGTCGGTATAACACAACTTCACTCATTGTTTGAAGCTTTCACTCCAAACACAATTTATTTATAGTGGATTGGTAGGGCTTGGCATCTAGTCTGTTACCACTTAGGGTCGTTCCTACTTGGATGAACGGTATCCAAGAGCAGGCCCCTCTAAAGGAAAAACACATGTGAAAATGATATGTCTGGCATTTTGATCACCCAAGATAGGAGAGAGCATAGGCCTAGTATCATTCCCAAAACACAGTATACAGTGGTTCTTTTCCCTTAGTTAAAATGAAAAAAACTAGATGAGTTATCTACTTGGGCAAGCACAGAACTTTGAAGTGATTGACAAGATAGCAATGGTCCAATTTTAACCAAGATAGCAATGATGAGTTCAATTTTATCCACGTAGCACAAATTGTTAACTTTGAAATGATGGTCAATCGAGATAGCAATGGTTCAGTTTTACCCAGATAGCAATGATGAGTTCAATTTTCATCCACGATAGCACGAGTTGTTAACTTTGAAGTGATGGTCAATCGAGATAGCAATGGTTCAGTTTTACCCAGATAGTAATGATGAGTTCAATTTTTATCCAGATAGCAATAACTTTGAAAAGATAGCAATAGCAATGATTCAATTACCACTTTCCTAGTTAAACTATGTGAGATTTTGCATGAGCATCCATTTTACTTTCCCGTTAGAAATCGAAGTGTGAGCTAACAAGTGCAACTATATGAATCTAAACCAGTACCTAGCCTGCAAAAACAAATCAAGAGGGTTCCTGCAAAAATGTCAGCGTTAGCAAAAATCTCCTAGAAAACCCTAAAATCACTGCCTACAACAGATGCGCCACTTCAAAGACTGAATGCGCAGAAATAATGAATAGAAGCGCCGCAATTACATATGCGCTATAAAAGAGGACAAAAGCACCGAAATACAATGTGTAAGCGTCGAAGTAACAAATACGCCATTTCAAATGGTACAAGCACTGTAACAGAGTATGTATGCACTGCAGTAATGAATGCACCGTAACAGGTAACAGATGCGTGTTAGGAAGTGACGGATGCGTTGTTTCCTCCTGTGTACGACTTTCTAAAACACAAAAACTTAGTTTTTGGGTTAAATTTGGGGCTAGGCCCCACGGTGGATGCCAAAAATGTTAAGGAAAAATTGAATCAAATGAATAAACAATAATATCAAATATCAAGATTACCCAAAACTCAATGAAATGGTGAACAAAGAAGATTTAAATAAATAAAGCAATGAACAACAAAGCAAACCTCCTTAATTCGAAGCTTCCATTAATCGCCTATCAAAATCGGTCTTGCATGTATGAAATAGGGCCCTCAGAGAGTGCACTTCCTTGCTATGCTTCAAGAATGTCGATTGAGAATGGCTATGATAGTACCACAATGAAGAGGAGCTTCACAACAATGGTAGTGGTGCGTAGTGCGTAGTAGCGAATGTGATCACAAGCAATGAAGGAATTGGTGCCAAAGGCACGCTGTAATTCTTGCAGAGTAACGATACTTAAAGCTTGGATGAATGAAATGGAAGAATTGGGTTCAATTTATAAACTTGAGAGAGAAGGGATCAAAGGTATAGAAAGAATGAGAAGATCAATGGTTGAGAACAGTTGAGGAATGTGCGCGAATAAAAAGAAGACATGTGTCTTGCTTTCTTTTGCATGAGAGGATTTGCTAAGAATAGAAGAATGAGTTAAAGTGACTAAAAGAATATAATAATCAGTTAAGTGATTTAAAACAAGAAGAAAGGATTTGCATGAGAATAAGAAGATATTTTGCTTTATTAAATATTAGGAATATTTAATTGCATGTGCAAAAAGATTGAATTATATTTAGAGATAACTCAATTTAGAAGAAAAAGCAACTTAAATAAATATTTGATTTATTTAAATTTAGGGAAGATATTATTGGAAGAAATAATTTAGAAAGCAAATTAAATAAATAAATTTATTTAATTGTTGTGCATGATTTTGGAAGAATAAATAAAATATTTGATTATATTTTATTTTTGGAGATTGAAAGGATTTAAATAAATTTGATTTGATTTATTCAAATTTGGAAGAATGATTTGATTTAATTAAATAATTAAGAATTATTTAATTGTTTGGAAGAATTGAATTAAATAAAGGAATTTATTTAATTGTTGGAAGAATATAAATCAAATAAATAAATTTGTTTATTTATTTATTGATAGAGGAATTAGAAGGGAATAAATATTAAGAATATTTATTTAGACTGAATCGTGTCATTTTTAGGCGTATACACATTCATCTCAAATGCAACTGAAAGTTGAGCTTTCATCTCACTAAGCATAGCCTTGGTGTTACTAAAAAACATGTCAATGTCCACATACAAGGCAATGATTAGTAAATGATCATCAATACATCTAATACAAACACAATGATCTTCTTCGCTTCTCACAAAGCCCAAATTTGACATAAAAGAATCAAACTTTTGATACCACATTTAAGGGGATTGTTTCAAACCATAAAGAGATTGTTTCAATCTACAAACCAAGTGTTCTTTTCCTTTTACCTCAAAACTTTTGGTTGTTGCATATAAATTTCTTCTTTCAGATCTCCATGCAAAAATGCAATCTTAACATCCATTTGTTAATTTTAAAATAATAACCAACACCTATGGATAAAAGAAATCTAATAGAAGATAATTTAGTAAAAAGAGAGAAAATTTTACCAAAATCAACTCCCTAGTCTCTGTGGGAGTAGCCCTTGTCTACCAATCTAGCCTTGTACTTCTCTAATGAACCATCTACTCCAAACTCCTTTTGTAGACCCATTTACAACCAATGGCCTTCCTTCCTTTGGGAAAATGAACAAGATACCAAGTATCACAAGAGTCTAATGCCATCATCTCCTCCTGCATGGCTAGTTTCCATGGCTAGTTTCCAAGACTCAATATCATCAACAGGAATAGCTTCCCTGTAGGATCTAGGCTTATCGTCAGTACTTAATAAAGTAAATACACAATAAAAATCTAGTGGGCTATACTTGTCAACATGATTATATTGTCTTGTGGATCTTCTCAATGGTGGAGTAAGAGATTCTTCCTCGTGTTCTTCTACATGCTCAACTTCTTCTATAACAACAAAGTCTTCCTCATTGGGACTTTCACTTGAACCTTCTTCCTCTCCATCTTCAAATCCATCATTTTGTTCTTATTGATGTGCATCTTCTTGCTGTAAATCAAAATGCACTATATTTTTCCTTATTTTCTCTTCTAGCTATACATGATCAGAAATCTTGAAGTTCCTTGAAAATCACATTTCTAGAATGCACAATTTTTTTGGTTGGAGGATTCCAAAGCTTATAACCTTTAATATTCTCACCGTATCTAATGAAGATGCATTTTTGTACTTTTGGATCCAACTTAGAATGCTTTTCTTTATGCACATGAACAAAAGCCTCATAGCCTAAAACCCTTAAATATGAAATAGAGGGTTTCTTACCTATCCACATTTCATAAGGTGTCAAATCAAGAGCCTTATAAGGAGATTTGTTTATCAAGTAACAAGCTGTACTCACAACTTCTACCCAAAAGCATTTGTCCAACTGTGAATCGATCAACATACTTTTGGCTCTTTCCATAAGTGTTTGGTTCATCCGTTTTGCAACACCACTCTATTATAGTGTATATGGAGTTGTCTTTTGTCTAATGATACCCACATGCTTACAAAACTCATCAAATTCCTTAGAGCAATATTCCCCTCCATTTTCAGATCTCAATACTTTTATTTTTAGTCCTTATTGGTTTTCTACTAAGACTGTAAAATCCTTAAACTTAGTGAAAACTTCAAATTTATGCTTCATAAAGTAAATCCAAGTAAATCTAGATAAATCATCAATGCAAGTAACAAATTATCATGACTTTCCAACTGAATCATTATCCACAGGACCAAACACATTCATACATGAATAATTTCCAATTTGTCTTTCACCTTATTACTCCCTAAAGGAAATGATGTTCTATTTTGTTTACCAAACACATAGTTCTCACATAAATCAAAATGCTCATCAGAATAGGAGAAACCATCCAACAATTTTTTACTGATAATAGTTTTTCAAACATTTTTACTTATATGGCCCAACCTACGATGCCACAACATACATGTATTTCTAGATTTTTCTATCACATAGGTGGAATTGAAAATTGTAGTGGCATCAAACCTAAACAGATCTCCCATCCTTGTTCCCCTTGCTACCACCAAGCTTCCTCTCACCAATTTGAAACCATGCTTATTAAATGTTATATGCATTCTCGAATCATTCAACTTTGAAATAAAAATAAGATTTCTAGCCAATTCAGGAATAACTAGGGAGGGTTTTAATCCTCCCATCACTGAAACACAATAATACCTTTTCACGTCCAACTATCGGATATGTAGTGTTTTCCCCAAGGTAGAAATTACCTCCATCATATTTCTCATATGTACAAAACCATTATTCATGAGGAGTCATATGATACAAGCATCCCGAGTCAATCAATGATTATTCGTTAGACATAACATTACATGTAGAAAGTAAAACTTCATCGCCTACATCTGAGGAATTTTAGGTAGAGGAATCCCATTGTTTCTCCTTATTCAATATTCTTTCTTCACATATCCCCTCTTACCGCAGTTCTAACACTTAACTTTGTTCTTCTTCCTAGGAGTTTTAGACTAGTCTTTTGATTCCTTAGACCCCTTTTAATCTCTTTTAGGTCCTATTTTCGTAGACCTTCCCCTAACACTAAGAGCATCCATTGAGCTATCCATATCCTTCTTCCTCATTTCCTATGCCAACAGAGTTGCAACAAGGGCATCCATCTTTGGATCTTCAAGGTTAGTAGTGATAGCAAGAATGAAATTCTCCAAGACTCAGGCAAAGAACAAAGAAGCATAATACACTTATCCTCATCTTCTATCTTAACATCCACAGAAGCTAACTGAATCAAAATAAAATTAAAAGTATTCAAATGTTCATCTACTGAATCACCCTCCTTTATTTTAAGAGAAAATAACTTTATTTTAAGATGCAATTTATTTACTAGACTCTTGGCTTGATAGATTTCACTCAACCACTTCCATAGTGCAATGTTGTTTTTTTCTACTGAGACATTCAATAGGATAAAGTTTACAAGGCACAACTAGATCATTTATCTTGCCTTTTTTTCCATCTTGTCCCAATCATCTTTACTGACGGTGTCGGGTTTCTTTTCTGTTGATGCAGCTAACCATTGTTCCCTCTCTTCAAGTAGATCCTCCATTTCCAGCTTCCACAGCTCATAGTTTGTTCCATTGGATTTCTCAATGTCTATTAGAGATGTAGATGCAGCCATGACTTCCACTCACACAAATCTATAAAGTAGAACTCCTACTACAACACATAAAACCTTCACACTTCCACCCAATAGACAAAGCTGGCCAATCTCTGATACCAAATGTCTGAAATGAAGGAGACCACTACAATATGAAAATCTTAAATAACAATAGGGGAATCTAAAATATAACTTGTAAAATATCAATGGAGATATATCAAGAATCAAAGAAGTCAACTATACTCAAAAGGCCATACACATAACACAGAGATTTATGTGGAGAAAACCTTTTCGAGTAAAAAAAAACTCCACCAGGAAAAGAGGGCAAATTTGTATTATCTTGAAGAAGATTACAATACATCTAATTTTCTCAATCCTGCATCCAATCCGATAGCACCTATGTACCTAAAAACAAACTCCTCAACTCATACTTTTGCACTCCTCCATAGCTCATTTTATAGAATAACAAAAGCTTCATGAAGAAGCTACCAAAAGTGGCACCATATTTGGGAGAATCCTAATGCCCTTATCAGGAAAGAACTCTAGTGACACTTGTCATGAGATTCCTAGCACCCACCTAGAGATTTACACCAACAGGACCAAAATATACTCTTCCACCATCATTAGATTCTCTTACAATATGACATATGCTCTTACGATGTCATAAGATGTCCTTACACTGTCATAAGATACTCTTACACATGACAGATTCTCTTACACCTTGTCATTTACCAATAATAGATTTGGGTGCCCCATTTTTACCTATAGTAATCTCGAGGTAAATAGTAAATGGTAAAGTTAATATTGATAAATAATTAGTTACTGTTGTTAGTAAATAATTAATTACCATACTAGTAAAAATAAATTATCGTGTTAGTGGATTCCTCATCCCTTATGATTGCAATAACAATTACAATATTAGGAGTAATTAAATAATCAGATTTACAAGGTTGATGTCACCATAATCCTAACAACTAACTCGTTGGGTTCTTGTTTAACACTCAAGAACTCTTAGACTCCCATTTTTACCAGTTTATTCATGTAAGAAAGAATGAATGGATGATTTTGGAAGTCTATAGTACCAATCGAGGGATATCCCTTCCAAAGTCTCAAGGAAGAATCTTATGACAACTCCATCCTAGGGAAGGAGTTCTTAAACAACTATCGTATAGGCTTTGATGTGAGTATTGGGATCTCCCACCCCTTTGAAATTAGGTAGTTTAAGGAGTGGATGTGACAACATAACATTACAAATGAAATGATCTAACAACTCTTTTAAATACTTAAGGTATGTCCCAAAAAGGGATCATATGTGGAAGGAGGGATCCCTTTGAACATGAGCCTTGTGGGTGGAGCTTGCTACATGGGTTGCACTTGCAAATGTACACTCATTTGTTGATATTTAAGGAATGCTAGATAGTTTTGAAGTGGTGCACTCTGTATGCTCTAAAATGTGACTCAAGCACAATGCAAATGAGTCAGCTCTAATATCACACATGAACCGTCTCCTTGCAATAGGCAACCGCCAAGTCACTCTCACTCTCATGGCAAATGCTAGTCAAGTGGAGGCATAACCTGGGGGTGGTTCTATTCACATGGAAGCAAAACATCACAGAGGGTGGTTGTTTAGTTTGTGGGTTGAATATGTGTTAATTCTTGATGAGCATGAACTATGACCATTGTTGTGGAGATAACTATATTACCCAAAGGGTCACTAGTTCTAATTCTCCTGTTGGGGTTTTGTAAGTTCCAACACCTAGTTCTAAGACTATTTTGCTCAAAGTTGATTATTCTAAGGAATTATAATCTATTCTCATGTGCTTGAATGAATTGTGTGCTATTCCTTTCCGAAATGACTCTAAGAGCGTGTTCTTGTTATTCAACCATTTGTGGTGTATGTTGTGGTCTAGGATGGGTTGAATCTATATCTTCAAGAATAGCTTTAACCCAGTCCCCTCTAATCCCTAGGCACATCGAATGCTTGGGAGAGAGAGAGAGAGAGAGAGAGAGAGAGAGAGAGAGAGAGTTGTGTTGTATTTTGAATTGAATTTGACTTTGAGTTGTAATCAAAGGTTTGCTACACTTTTGTTTGATTGTCAACCTCGTGATGGAATTGAGGAGTTTTTGAATTCTTTTTGTGTTTTTGTTTTGTTTTCTATGTTTTTGTGATTTTTTTTTATGTATGCAACTATTTATGAAAGAATTTTTTACTTTTTCTTATTTTTGAATGTTCTAATTACTATGAAGTAAATATGAATGCAATCTAAGATGATTTTTCTTATGCAAAGTTTAACCTATGTTTTTGTGAGTCAATTTTAACATCTAAATTAATGAAAAGAAAATAACAAATAACTTAAAGAAATGAAGGAAATTTAAGTAGGAAAGAAAATAAAAGCTATGCTAAGCAATGAAAAGCAATTCTATTCTAACAATACAAATCCTATCAAGAGAATAACAACAATCAATATTATTTTCCCAAGAGAAAATTGGTGATCTAATTAACTACTAAGTACATGAAAAACTTGGCATGAATTTGGTGCATGAGCCTAACATATCCTCAGAAGTCCTTCTTTTGTGGCAACCTCCTCTTCTCTGTAGCAGTGGGGTCCTCCTCTTGGAAATAAGGACAAAGATAGAAGCAATGGATTCAAGTATGAATTGAGAAATGATGCTATGATGAGATGAATCGAGCTATGGGAGCTATGGGAGCACTATGGATTGGGGTTTTGAAAGAAATTGGAGAGCATAATGATGCTATGAAGCTATTGAAGCTTGGGAAACTAAGCTAAGAAAAAAACAAAAGGCTCACAAAGTCCTGTAATGAGCATATAAATTCTATGGAGAGAAAAAAGAAAAGCTTAAATGAATGTGCAACAATAAATTTGCCTCCCATAATGCATATAGGAGGGGGGTATTTATAGGTTTGAGAAGTTCATGATTGGTGGAATTGATTGGAGAGTTAACTCTCTTGATTAGAGAGTTAACAATGTTGATTGGATAGTGAATTGGGTTGATTAGAGAGAGCAAGATTTGAAAGCTTATCACTAGAGGAATAATGGAGTTAGCATGAGATGGATAGGGAGATAAGAATAGCTCAATGGGAGATAATAATGGAGTTATTGAGAGTTTAGAATGATTTAGAATTATATTAGGCTCAGTTAGGGTCGAAGAGCCATGCAAACTGGAGCAAAAATGGAGCTATTTTGGGCCCAAACTGAAGAGAAACATGCATGTCGAAACATGACAATGTCACCCAATTTGATAGGGCAGGTCACCCTCAGGGGATTCACTTAAAATGTAGGGCCACCCCTGGGAGATTCAGAAGTCAAAGTGGGTGACGCACTGGGAATAGGTTCTATAGGTGGTTTTAGGGGCTGAGATTGGACCTAGGGGGTAAGATGACTTCAGGACCTAGAGAACATTTATTGGAATTCAAGAGAGTGCATAGTTCACTAAGGTAGGTCACCCTCGGGGGATCCACTTCAGTGGCAGGGTCACCCCTAGGAGATCCAAAGTCAAAGTGGGCAACCCAAAATTAAGGAAATGGGTGTTCAAAATGATGATTGGAGATGGTTTGGGAGGTCAATTAGAGGCCTCTAGATAGTTTATATCATTGAAAGAGGCTTAGGCAAAGTGAATTTACCATATTTTGATGTAGGTAGGTCATGTCAATAGGGCTAGAAAGTGATAGAAATGAATTGTCAACATAGGGTAATTGGTGAAGATGCAAGACCTCAAAAGGTTAGCTAGGGGATAGGGGAGGTACAAACAAAGTGAAGAACATCAATCAATGTGTCACCAAGAGGAATACTACTGAGAGGTCATATTTACATGCTTACATGTACATATTTAGGATTACAACTCATCATTAGATTACCATGTAGGCTCATGTACTTTTGTAGTGCTTACATATTTACCTCCTCGAGGATGGTAGTCTACATGAAAGGTAGGTGTCATTCTCTAAATAGGCTTTAGTTGTTGTTAGCCCACAATTGTACCTAAAATAATAATTATTAGTTCAATATTATGATGTTCAACAATGAGCACTGAAATAGAAATGAGGAAACATATTGTCGATGCATGAGTTGTAAGTATACCTGAGTCACCTTGCCTTTGTCATGAAGACTTGTAAAGATGAAGACACACAAAACAAGGACAAAAGTGCAGACAATTGAAGTAAAGGATGATAAACACATGCTAAGCTAGAGTAGAAAATAAAAAATTCTCCATTTATTGCAAATTTTGAAGGAATGTATTTGATTTTTAGGGATTTTTGAGATTTTACAATTTTATAGGTTTTTCGACTTTCTAATTTTTATGGTTTTTCTGAAGATTTTACGAAGGTTTGAGTTGATGTTCCTTGAGGTCTTTGAGAGACCTATGTTTATTGAAGAGATTTATACCCTTTCCCCCTTGCATGGGGAGACTTGCACGCTTGAATGCATAGTTTTTCTCTTTTGACACCGTTGGAGGAGTGATTTGTACTCAGACATTGTTTTGCACTTATTATTGTGAGACCTGATTGGATGAGATATATATGCAGCTTCAGTTGACATATTGTACTTCACTTTCACTCTTGTGCATATGGTTGGATAGAGAATTTATTTTTCTTATGAGAATGCATACCTATGATGATCACACATGGATGATGCAACTTGTTTTTATCTTTTTCTGATATGAATGAGATGCAACGTGTCTGGATCTAATTCACAAATATGAAAAAAAGGTAGTATGTTCTAAGTGCTATGAATCTCATGATGTTATGACATGTTTTATTGTTTTGTATGTTTGAAATGTATGCAAGTGGAACAAATAGTGTGAATTCTCTTTAGTAGGATTTTTTACTCAAGTGATTGCGAGTTGACTCAACATAGGGAGACCTACCGAACCTTGAGATAGGATTTTGTGAAGAACTCATGTGGGAATGAGAAGAAGATGAAAAGTTCTTGAGTCTAGCTTTACAAAAGGCTAGATATTGATCCTTGTCTAGATAAAAACATTTTGAAAATATTTCAACTTAGGCAAGCAACAAATTTTATTAGCACCTTCTAGATTTAGATCAAAGATGACCAACAAGATAGACCTAGGGTATAGGAAAGGCTCCAAAGCAAAAGATGGTCCTTAGATAATTAGACTCTTCGTTTTGCTCAGCTAGTGCGTGTGTGTACTTTGTACCTCTCTTTTTTATTTTCTCTAATAGATGACACCCTCATAGCTTCGAGATTAGATTTATCTCCACCCAAGAGTACAAACATCAACAATCCTCTCTTTCCATTTTTTTCTCTTTTTTTGCATCTTGATTTTCTTTCTTTTTTTTTAATATTTTGTAACATGATCATTTTTTCTTTTTTTTAATATTTTCTTCTCTCTTTTTGACTTTTCATGATCTCTCCTTTAAAAAAAAAAATCACTCTTATTTTTGTATTGCTTCCTGTGAAGTTATGATCTTCCTGACATTTTTGTCCAGGAAAGGCCTTGAGCATCACCAAGGGTTTCCACTATCCAGTTGGACTTCCCTTTTTCTAAGGAGGAATGGGGAAGGTCTACTTGCAAGCTTCCATTGGGTACTATAGGTTTAAGTACCAACTTCATTTGGACTCGATATCATGGTTCAAGACTGGGATTGGTATAAAGCTAAGAGCTTGGCTTCAATTTGAACTTGTTGGGAAATGTAAAGGGGAATGATTGGCGATAAAGATGATTATAAGGAATCTCAAAGGCTCAGAGGGTCAACCTACACTTAAGAAACCTTAGACTTCTTACAAGGACAAAAATCAAACAAAAGCATGTCACTCATAAATGCATGGTGAACAGAATGAAGATGCATATTTTGTTTTTCTTGATTTTTTGTACTTTTGATGGTTTTTTGAGTTTTTTTTGGATTTTTTTGTTTTTATGGAATTTTTAGATACTAAACTCTTCACTTTCCATACTACACAAGATGTAAGCATCATCTTTGACATCTTCCTTAACTACGTATGGACCTATTTGATTTGGTCTAAACTTCACTTCAAAGTCTTTGCAATGACACTTGAAGACTTGGTGTAAAAATGTATTTGTATTTAGTGATAAGTTTTGTGCAGCCACATATTTCATTGTTTGATGCTTTGCCCTCTAGCCTTGTCATTTTATGTTTTTGTTAAATTTTAATGTTTTTTTGAACTTTTAAGGGGCAATAGGAATTGGTGTTGACTCTCCTAGTTTTTGTGTGGGTTTTGGTTCTCCTTTTTGCTTAGTGGTGGTCTCGATTGTATGGATGCTCATATTTGGCTTGATAGGAATGGTTGGTAAGTTAAATGGAGCATACAAATTTATTGAATGGGCATTAAAAGGGAATTCTCCTATTGCCTCCTCCCTTACACATTTTGAGGTCTCAACTATATTTGTGATTTGTTTAGATGTCTCTCCTTTTTCAAGAATTTTAATTTTTGGGTCATTGATGGTTTCCATGGTCTTTCCCTTCTTTTTGAATTATTCATGTTATGTTAGAAAAAGTAACCTTGGGGGCCTTTTCCTCTTAAGGTTTAGCTTCCGGGTCCTTTTGGATGCATTTAGGACATCTTGCATGTTAATTTGACATCCCGATGAGAAAACCTTGAAGTTTCATGGCAAATGGGACCTAGGGGGTACATTTATCATAAATCCTACCTGAAATAGGGGGGAGGACTTGGGCACCCACGCCCTAGTCCTACCCTATTTTAGGTTAGAACTAATTTCAAAGTGTCGGTTTATGACCGTTATGTAGGTCCTATGCCGACACGGTAAGTTTGAATTATGAAATTCTTAGCGGGAATGTTTGTAGTTGCATATATAAGCATGATTAGGTTATCATTTGAAAACTAGAGATGAAAATTAGATGGATATTGAGAACTTGTGGCTTGTGTTAAAGTGATTCAAGGCATTCATTGTGTTGCAGAGCAAAATTTGTGTTGTTCTTGTGTTTGTATTTGCAGATTTGGCATCCATCTCCTCATGGCATGAAGAGCATCTTCCTTCCATGAGATCTTCACTACAAGGTGGTATCAATTGTGTTTTCTATCATTTATCATTTGTGTTTTGCCTCTATCTCACAGGGATACACACTCTTTATCTGACAACGGTGTTCAGAAGACTTGAATGTATCTCTGGGGCTTGACTGAGGCAAGCCTCTAAACACCGCAACCCCCAACCCATTCTTCCATGATTGCAAGAAAAAGTGGAGTTGCAGGAGAGTAGTGCAGACTGTCAAAAATGCAGATTAGAGAAGAAATTAGGACCTAGTCTTGGGCGCCTGCTCATTAGTCCTTTGAATCTCGCAACAGAAAAATCTTCGGAACAACAGGAACATGTTGCAGACAAGATTCCTAGATCTTGATAAAAACTGTGGCACTGGACTAGGGCACCCACTCATTAGTCCCTAACTTTTCCATTTTCCAAACTTCAAAATCTGGTATGCATTTGATTGTCATTTGATATCTCTGTGTGCGATCATTTTCCATAATTTGTCCGTTTGTTCACGAATTTGTATAATTAGGGGTTTTTAGCATAATTGGGCTTAATTGAACAACAAAATCATACAATTCCAATCTTCCCCTATGTTCCAAGTGACAGAAGGCCTGTAGTAGACTTCCTATTCGGCTGAATGTCCTTGAATGTTTAGTGGTGAAAGGAGGATTTATACAAACCATCAAAACCAAACCTCTAAACAAATCCTCTTCACTTTTCATATTAAACATTTTGGTGAACCCGTGTTTTTGGATTTTTTGTACCTTGTTGAGTGTTGTGCTTCAGATTTACATTCATTGCATTCATCCATATCATTGTTCATCTTATTGCATTTTTAAAAATTACAAAAAATTGAAAAATTTAAAAAAAATTGGCATTTTTAGCTTGCATTTTCAAACAATTTGAATTAGTTGGCATTGAATTTCAATAAATTTCTGTCATTATCATCAGATCTGATTTAAAATATAGAAATTTTTTCATCATTCATTTAGATTGCATTTTCATGCTTAATTGTTAAAAATTGCTTGAAATTGTGCATTTTTTCATATAACCTAGTTTTGCATTAGCTAGGGTTTGTAGTCAAAATCTTGTTTTAAATTTAACTACCTTTTAAAATACTCATTAGGATTGATTTCTAACTATAGTGTTGCATCATAGTGGTTTGCTTGCAAAATTTCATGCCTAGGGTTTGAAAACCTTGATTTTTCACTAGATTTTAGCCTTATCGTCTCTCTAGATTTGCACCATAGGTGTGTTGTAAACAGTTTTTTTACACTAATTGGTTGTTATCAGGGTTATTATCTTCTACACCTCCTAAAATTATTTACAACACCCTTTCTATTGGGTCTTTGCATTGAAAATTTGTGAAAAATTGCATATTTTAGCACATTTTCACTAGGTTTTGACCTGTCATCACTCTAGATTTGCATCAAAAGCGTGTTGTGAAGGATATTATTGCTTTATTGGAGTGATATAAGACATATTATTTTCTTCACTTCATCAATTTCCTTACAACACCTTTTCTTTCACTTATTTACATTGGAAAAAGTTGAAAAAATCAAGCATTTTAGGTCATTTTCATACATAGTTTTGCATATCATGGATTCTCCTAATCATTCATCTTCGGAAGATTTATTTGAGTACATTATGAATTATGATAATTTTTGAAAATTCACTGAAACAAATCCTCAATTCTTGCATCAAATAACATACATCTATAGTATTGACATGAACGTAAGCACCACCTGTGATATCCTTCAAACAATAGCCTACTTTAAAAGCTTTCTCACTACTGTGGATGTTTTCACTTCAATCTTGGAAAATATCACTAATTTCATTGCTAAAAACAATCATGGGGAAAGTAGCAGTGAAAACATCATTCCCTCTCTCCCCTCATTTCATGATGACATAATAGAAATTCTTTTTGAGACCTATGAGATGATATAGCAATGGGTGATTCATCAAACAAAGAGACTTGTCCCAACATAACCCCACTTAGTGAGCATATTTTGGCACAAGAAGAAGACATCATTGATACATTTGTCCATACTACTTTGCCATCCCTTCCTGCTCTCCCTAGCTAGGATGATGCTTTGGATGATGGAGATTCTCTTTGTGACCATTTGTTTCAACTTGCTGAAACTAAAAATTTACCACCTGATGTTCAAGAACTTCTCAATTACATCTTAAACAAAGAAACAGATCATGCATCTTTTCCTGAACCTTCACATACCTTGGAAAATAATGAAATTTCACACGACATTGAAGAACAAACTATCCCTCAAACCCAAGGTATTCCAACACCTTATATATGGACTGAAATGGGCACTTTTCGGGTTCCTCAACAAGAGCTCCTATAACTGACACAGAAAATGGCAATATCCCATCTCTACCATCATTAATGGATATCTTTCCTACAAGGTTACCCTCTCAAACTCATGAACATATAGAAGAGAGAAGAAGAGATAAAGCCTTTACCATTAAAGTAAAGATCAAGATCCATGATGACCGCTAGCCCGGTTGTCCCTACAGGTAAGTATTTCTAACCCTTTACCTCTTGTGATGTGTTTCCCCTGTGATGTGTTATGTGTTGTTTAGGCCTCTTGGGATGACCCTTGATTCTCTTGTAAGGTCAAGGATACCAGGAGTCCACCTCTGTTGTGACCTTCTTCTTTTTGTCTCATCATTCTTCTATATTGCTTCTCCTTTATTTTCATTGTTGTGTGTTGTGTCTTATGGACATAACGTTGCGGTTGGAGAGTTGGGGGCACCCTCCTACATGACTGTCCCTAAGGCACTTGTTTCTCCTCTCTTGATTCATTGTTTCCCTACCTCTAGTGTTTCTATCTAGTGGACGGATGACGAAAAACATATTATACTAATATGTACCTAGCGTCCCTTTAGCAAGAATAAAAAATTAGACTTAGTTCTACATGACGATGGGGTTGTTATATATTATCCGATGCTTGGTTAGTAGAAACACTCTATGTGATCTTGATGTTGTCTTATCGCACTTACAAAACATAACAATACTGCTGCTCCATACACTTTGTCTATCTTGAATCTTGCATCATGCATTGTTGTTTATCATGATTATATGGACACTAACACTTTTCTTGCAAGAATGTGTTTGTGGGAACATTTGGCAATCATTGAAAGGAAGCTAGGTGTGCGGAAATTGCTTCCTACACTAATCTAATGAGGGGAGGAGAGTGTAAATTCAATTTATTCCTTACAATTACAGATTATGTTAACCCACTAACAGAGATATTGCAGCAAACACATACACAAGAATGTAAGACAGAAGAAGAGAGACACAAGATATACATGGGGAAAACCCTTATAGGTGAAAAACCCCACACTCCAAAACACAGCTCAAATGTATTCCATAAACAATGAAGGTTATAATACAGTCACAGAGCCAATGCTCTTGCAGGAGTCTTCGACACTCATATCTAGAGATGATCTGGTAGCATAACAGTACCTGTCAAACCTGTAATACATCACCTCTCCAAAGCACCTGCTTATAAAGAAAATATAAGGCAAAAAATAGCTCTATCTTGGGATGGGTGTCCAACATGGCCTCATGGACCAAAACCCATGCCTATGGACTCTTGTCCAACACTGTAGGATGTTCTTGACACTTGTCAAGTCACCCCATCCCAAGGAGGTCGCCTATTTCCAAAATGGGCTATGATAGATGCTCTTATGCCTCTTACAACTGTCATAGAATCTGTCATAGCTGTCATAACTTACAACTGTACGAGAATCTGTCATACACAGGCTATAAATAGCATATTCTCTTACAACATGTCATAGTCCACCTTGGGGCACCCAAAGATGCCTTATTCAAAGATGCTTCTCGACACATGTCCATACCTGTCATAGGATCTTCTATTTCTGACTCTTACATGTCATAACTTTGTCATAGGAATCTGTCATGACCATTTTGATCAATATTCCCTTACACACATTCCAAGATGATAACACATGGCAAACTATTCCTGCCACTAAGTGGGATGCCTATCTCCTCATGTGAGGACAAATTTACATGTGGTCATATGCCATGTAGGATGACACATCACCGTGCCAACTCCCACAAGATGACAACATAGGATTTGTATCCTAATTATACAATAGGCAATAAATAAATAAATACAATGAAATAATACAAGGAATTACCAAGTGTGTAAGAGGAAAATTTGATTTAAATTAAACTAAACAAATCAAAAACCCAATAACATAAAGAGAACCGTTCTAAATAAAAGCCATTAATAATAATCAATGAAATATGAAAGCTTTTACTAAGATTTGTATTGTTCCCTTTAGATTGAATGTGGATTGCTCAATAGTGCTACGAAACCATAGTTGCAATAAGCAAGTAGTGTGCTCAAATATCAATGTCAAAAGATCGTAAAGTTGTTCAATCGATGCGATGTATGCTCAAAGCACTGTTAAGTATGCCTGAGAATACGATCGAAGAGAGAGACTCAATGAAGGAGATGAGGGGTTTATATAGGTTTCAATGAAGATCGATCAACGGTCCAGGCAATTCAGAAGAATCAATGGAGGAGAATAGTTGAGGAACGTGCAACGAATGAGAAAAAGACATGTGTCTTGCTTTCTTTTCTATGAGAGGAGTTATCAAGAATAGAAGAACGAGTTAAAGCAATTAATAGAATGTAATGATCAGTTAAGTGATTTAAAACAAGAAGAGATTTGCATGAGAAAAGAAGATATTTTGCTTTATTAAATATTAGAAATATTTAATTGCATGAGCAAGAAAGCTTGAGTTATTTTAGAGATAACTCAAATTTAGAAGAAAAAGTAATTTAAATAAATAATTTATTTATTTAAATTTAGAGCAGATATTATTGGAAGAAATAATTAAATAATTGGAATTATTTAATTTAGAAGATTTGAAAGCAAATTAAATAAATAAATTTATTTAATTGTTGTGCATGATTTTGGAAGAACAAATTTGATTTAATTAAATTATTTTTGAATTATTTAATTATAGATAAGAGGGAATTTGTTGAATTAATTAAATAATGGGATATATTTAATTAATGTGGATTTAATTTTTGGAAAGAGGATAATGATCTAATTAAATAATTAAAATTATTTAATTGTGGAAGAATAACAGAGGAATTTAATTTAATTAATTAAATAAAGAGAATTTATTTAATTAATATCGAAAGTATGTGATTTAGAAGAATTTGGTGAAATTAATTAAATAATTAGATTATTTAATTAACGTTGGAAATGCAAGTGATTAGACAAATGATGAAATGCAAGTGATTCGACGACTTGGTCATTTTAGGGTGTCTACATTTTGCCCCTCTTTGATGCAGTGCAGTTTACAGCGTTGCTTCAAAAAAAATGATTGTTGAAGACATGATACAATTTTGATGCCCCAGAGTAGGTAGTTGCCCCAGCATATGCCCCCTCGAGCGGGAAGATAGAGAAGCGACAGAAGAACTGGGTTGACACTCGACTAGAGGAGTGCACAACAAGGTAGGAGGAAAAAGCAGAATGGGTGGGAAGAAAAAAACTAAGGGTGGGACACTATAAATAGGTCCCATGGGGACCACAATCCTCATTTGCACACTAAGAGCTTCTAGATTGAGAGAGTAGAGCTGCCAAACCTAGTTTGAGTGGAAGGAGCAGACAGCGAGGAGAGATGCCGATTCCAGCGCATAGGCATCAGGTGAAGTTAGTGCAGACATACAGGAGGCCCGCAGGAGCACCAGCAGCGGTAAGTGCTCAAAAACCACAATTTAATTTATCGTTTTAGGGCAGATTAGGGCTAGGTCTAGGGAGGGTTTGCAAGCCAGCCAAAAGTGCTTTAGGGTGGCTCAGCGCTTATGGCAGTCGGTTAGAGCGCTTTTAGCACGCCGCAGCGCGGCTGGTAGGTGAGCGCAGCGCTTTTGGTAAAAACGCAGCGCGTATGGTTTTCTGGGCAACGTCGCAACGCCTTTGGCAGTATTCTGCAGCGCGTATGGTTAGGTAGGGCAGCGCATTTGGTATGGTAGACTAGCGCAGTTGGTAGGGGATAGGAGAAATCGAAGTGCCTCTGGTAGGACAGAGCGGCGCGGCTGGTAGCATAGCACGGCACACTTGGTAAACAAGGCGCATTTGGTATAGAAAACGTAGTGCTTCTGGATAGACAGTGCAGTGCTTTTGGCAGGGAGGTACAGCGCCTTTGTAGAGAACAAAGCGCATTTGGCTAGTCAAAAGAAAAGTAGAATTGTGGGGTTAAGTAGAAGAAAATTAGAATTGTGGGTGGAGAAAAGGGATGCCAATCCTAGGTTACAAAAGAGGAAAGGGATGGTTGGGGGTTGCATAGCATAGCATAGGTGTAGATAGGACTGGAGGGATCTGGTATAGAAGAACTGACAAGTGATTTGTTGTGGATGCAGAGGATTATGCCGCCACTGATGTCGCGAGAGCAACACCATTTGATAGCGCATGAGGTAGTACAGTTGACATGGGAGGAGGACGCATTCCTGGAGCATGCGGGACTATGGCATGTGGCCCACTTGACACACATTAGGGCAAATCTCGCCCTAGTGACAGCAGTGGTAGAGAGATATCACAGTGAGACCTCGTCATTTCACTTTCTGACGGGGGAGGCGATAATGACACTAGAGGATGTATACCGCATCCTGAGGATTCAGATTGATGGAGAGATAGTGGATTTTGACCCGACACGGGGTGAGGCAAGCTTGGCGGACGTCTTCTGCACAGATGACCTTTGGATAGATGACGAGGAGATTCAATGGGCAGACGTTCCGAGACTCTACGACAGGATCAGATGGATAGTGGCGTCACTGATTGGTAGCTTCTTGTGTCCCGACAAGAGATCCAGAGGATTATCGGTTGGATGGGGTACAGTGTTATCTGGGATGTTCACACATGGCAGACAGTATGCGTGGGGCCCATGTGTGTTGGGACAGTTGTATCATGACATGCACCACTGCGTGTATAAGAGAGGTAGGAGCCTCTCAGCAGGGGTGACCTTGTTATAGGTATGGGCGTGGGAGCATATCCCCGTGATCTGACCCATGGCACAGCGTCATCGGGATAGAGGCGAGCCATATACATTCCTATATGACGGAGTGATTACACATTGGAGGATGGGGTCTGTTAGCCATTGGAGGCGGCAGATCGACGAGATGGACCTGTTTGTTTGGAGGCTCTGGCTACTTTGTGAGGAGTGGGAGGACGAGCATGAGCAGTTGATGTATTGCAGACAGGCTCGTTATCTATTTAGGAGACGGATAGATGCGATAGAGAGGTACCTACCAGAGCATGTACTCAGGCAGTTTGGATTACCACAAGGAATACCAGTGGGGGAGGCCACACATGCCCGGACACAGAGAGAGGGAGGAGACTGGGATACAGAGATCCCAGTGGCGATAGCTTTAGCAGAGGTACGGGGACTTGTCCCCGTGAGATGGGATTGGGACACAGGGCTGGCAGATCCAGGGACGCTGCTAGAGTATGACCAGTACTGGCAGACACACAGGCCGATTAGACTGACTACACCAGGTGTAATAGGGGCAGTAGGGGAGGTACTAGTCCCCGGTGTGGAGGCTAGGATCAGACGCCAGGCCAGAGCAGCTAGACAGCAGGTAGCAGCACAGGCAGTTGGGGAGGGTAGCGGCTAGCAGGCAGAGGTGGAGATAGCGGAGGAGGAGGAGCCAGCTGTAGAGACAGATTTGGCGAGAGCCGAGCGTTTACTTCAGGAGGAGATAGCCCGGAGGACTCGATTAGAGCTCCGGATGGTACGTTTGAGGAGGGATAGGGATGCAGCTAGGGTGGAGGCTAGACAGGCCGAGGCCCTAGCACAGGTGCAGACACAGGTGGCAGCAGCAGCGCAAAAAGCCCTGGCACACTTATAGGCAGGCATGCAGGCATAGGTATAGGCCCAGGTGCAGGCACAGGTACAGGCAGCACTACAGGCACAGGCACAGGCAGCACCCGCACCGGTAGGGGATGATGGGCAGCTAGCCCAGACTATGCGGGAGAGGGATGTAGAGGTACAACTGCGGTTGACAGCAGAGGCCACACTGTTTAGAGTGAGGCGAGAGAGAGAGATGAGGCACGCCGTGCACTAGGTGCGGATCAGAGGACTCTATACAGTGAGCTCGTCTGGGTGCAGGGAGAGCTAGTATCAGCCAGCAGGGAGGCAGAGTACTACAGGGGTCTGTATGTGGGTGTGGTGCCAGCAGCTCAGCAGGCACCGAGCTACAGAGATAGGAGCAGATTCGGGGCATCCGGATCCTGCAGGATAGGGCAGTCAGTGTCCTCAGTGAGAGGACCATTTTTTCCACTAGGGGGAGGAGGAGGACCAGCAGGGGGACCCCCACCGAGCACAGGGGGAGGACAGGGACCACAGCAGGAGGGGAGCTCTACTCACTAGGGCACATACATTTGTATACTGTATCATATTTGTACCATACTTGTATCACGATGGACACTTGTACCTTGTACCATTTGTATCATTTTGGACAAATACCTGCATGCATTCTGATGTATATTTTGCGGGCTCTTGATAGCCATGATGTACTATATTGGTGTATATTTAGATGTATACACATTTTTGTATTATTGATGTAGACAGACATTTTGTATTATGATGACCTTTATATGAGATATATGATGATCTATTCGGCTCACTTGTTGTTCATGCTTTTGTGTATGCATTCCTTGATGTCATGGATGTGATGATAGGTATGTATGATTATGGATTCAGGTGATGACATATGTTGCTTATATGATGCCTATAAATGTATGATGATAGAGAGGTATGATGCTAGAGATATATGATGATAAAGATGTGATGACTAGTGATATCTGACATGTGGGTTTTGCAGATATGCACCAGAGAGAAGAACAGGAGGAGATGGGAGACGGAGACTGTTGATCGATCCTTGTAGTGAAAACGATATAAAGTTTGTGGGAATGGATGAATGAGCTTGTTGCAATGGTTTCACATTTGTATATAAAGAGCAATCCTTATTTTGATATAGCACGTGGATAGTTCGCCACCAAGGTATAAAAGACCAAGGTGCAGTAATATCCGAGTGCATGGACGTTGACTCTGCAAGCAAGCGGTTTGAACTTAGATCTTTTAGACATAATATAACCTTGTTGGAACATGTGAATAAGCCATAGTCTTGAACATAAAATAAACTTCAATACATGCAAATGCAAGAAGAGTATTAAATATGTAAGATGCTAGGTCATAACACACACAAGATAAATATGATGCTAAGAAAGATACTAAAGATCATTCCTCAAACACGGCACACAAAAAGCAATGACTATGCCCCCAATCCATACTGCATCGTAACATACCAAGATTATAGATAAATCAAGGTAGTCTTGAATAGGTATTGGAAAAGGAACAAAAGATAAACCATAACACAAATTGACTGACTTACAAAGTAAACATACAGCCAACATATTCTCTTGCCAAAGAGGTTGCTCAGGATAGATTGAATAGGAAAGAGAACAGCCTTATCGTAGGAACTCTGTGTCCGTTAAAGGGTGCTATCTACCTAAAAAGACAATATCTTACTGCAGGAAATGCCACATGTCATAGGAGACACATGTGTTGGTCTTGACAATGGAACACTACGCAGAAGACAAGCTTGTTGATCTAGGGCTTTGGTTAAGCAGGATTTAGCTGATGTTGGCAATCAGTATGCAGGACAGTAGATGACTCTAGAAGAAAGTTGCTTTGCTTCAGGTTTGTTTAAGGACTATTGCTTTGAAAGGATGCGCTAGCTTGCTACTTGAGTTAGTCAAGTCGAGGCGAATGGATTTTGAAACATGGAAGACTGGAAGGATGAAGTGCAACTGGATTGGGGTGGGTGGAGAATGATGGATCGTGTGTGCCTGAGTACTGGATACATCCTTCATATTCCAGACTGCCTACATACACTGTATCCACGGGATCAAGACACATTACGAGGAAAGATGAACAATGATAATATGTAGTTCTGGATAGAGTGATGAGGTGGATCGAGGTGGAAGGGGGAGATCTTATGTACCTAAGTACTGGAAACTTCCTTCGTATTCCAGACTGCCTACATACCCATATCCATGGGATCAAGGTACCTTAAGATTGAGAAGAGATGATATGTAGTTCTGGTTGATGTGATGATGTGGGAAAAGCGTTGAGAAGATAACATCCTTATTGTAGGAGCGATGTGTCCGTTAAAGGGTGTTACCTGTGGAAATGAGAAAAGATTGAAGTATGCGTTGTGAACCACGAACAAGGAACCAATCCTAGACCTAAGTTAAGGAAACAGTTGCCCCCATTCTGGTAGAGGAAACTGTATGGGTGACTACCGAAGAAGACACCGAAAGCTTTGACCTAGGACAAGACAGTGTTAACTATAGACACAGATCAAAATGTGGGATGACAACGAGGGACATTGACAAATTTTCAAGCTATACTAGATAGGGAGATGGAAATGCAAACAAGGTCAATGGTTTTATTATGGATGGATGGAAATTTGCTGCGAACTGGACATGGGGTGGACAGGACTCGATAGACGATGGATGCTGACTCTACACATAGCACCTGTTTGCCAGGTTTTCACTATGGTACTTATCCAAGGCACCTGTTTGCCAGGTTTTCATCAGAGGACGGATTTTTTTGGATTTTTTGGATTTTTTGTTTGTTTGTTTGTTTTTTTTTTTTTTTTGGAATACTCTGAGGATCAGGCATAGAACTTCTTGAGATGGACACTGTTAAGTGGCTCATCCAAAGGAATGCCGTCAGGTGTAGCTAAAGTATAAGCTCCTGATCTGTATGCTGCTGTCATAATGAAGGGACCTAACCAATTAGGCTCAAACTTGCCCTTCTTCTCTCGATCTGCTTGATTTCTCTGATTTTCTTTTAGTACAAGATCACCAACTTGAAACCGTATTTCTTTGATCTTTTTGTTGTAATTACGCCGGAGGTAGTTTTGATAGACATGGAGATGATTAAGTGCGGCAAGGTGCCTCTCATCCAGTAGTTCAAGCTCAGCTAATCTGGAAGTGCAATACTCCTCTCCGTCAATCAGGTCCTGCATGGATACTCTAAGGGATGGGATCTCGACCTCTATAGGTAGGATGGCTTGAGAGCCAAAGACCAAGGCATATGGTGTGGCACCAGTTGGTGTTCTGATACTAGTGCGGTAGGCCCATAGGGCAGGATTGAGTTACAAGTGCCAATCATGACCAGCTTCATTGACTGTTTTCTTGAGGATTTTGAGAATGGTTTTATTGGAAGCCTCAGCTTGGCCGTTACTCTGTGGATAGTAGGGAGTTGAAAAGCGATGTTGGATATTGTATTGTGTGCACAAGGCACGAACATCTTGATTTTTGAATGGTCTCCCATTATTAGTGACAATGGCTTGGGGAATACCATACCGGCAAATGAGGTAGTTTAGGATTAACTTGGCTATTTGCTTACCAGTGATATAGGTCATAGGAATGGCTTCCACCCACTTTGTGAAATACTCAGTGGTGGTAATGATAAACTTGTGGCCATTGGAGGAGGAGGGGTGGATTTGTCCTACGAGGTCGAGACTCCATTGAGAAAAAGGCCATGGGGTTGTCACAGGTTGTAATTCATGAGCTGGTGTGTGAATCAAATCTCTATGCTGCTGGCATTGTAGACACTTCTTAGCAAACTGTACAGCATCTTGCTCTATTATAAGCCAGTAATAACCTATTCTGAGTATCTTCTTAGCAAGATTAGGACCGGTAGAATGTGCGCCACAGACACCTTCGTGTATGTCTCGTAAGGTAGCTTCGGCTTCTTTCGTGTTAAGACATCGTAAGAGGATACCATCGAGACTCCGGCGATATAGTGTATCACCCAGAATGATGTAACGAGAGGATCGATGGATAAAGGTTTTGCGTTGGGTGGATGATAGGTCAAGGGGAAAGGTATTGTGTTTGAGGTATTCATAGATATCTTCATACCATGGGGAATTGGGACCAACAAGTTCGCATATGATTTCAGTAATGGGAACATCGACGGCTGGTATCAACAATTGCTCGATCAAGAATTCACACTTCTGTGTATTTGCAAGCATGTCAATTAGTGACCCTACAGAAGCCATTGAATCCGCAGCTTTATTATGCTCTCATGGAATTTGCTCAAATGTGATGCTAGAAAAGTGTGGTTTGTAGGCGTCCACTAGTTGCTTCTAGGGGACCAACTTTTCATCTTTTGTTTGGTACTCATCCGTGACTTGGTGAATGACTAGCTGTGAGTCTCCATATACTTGTAATTCTGTGATGTCCCATTGAACTGCTGTATTGAGACCTATGAGGAGTGTTTCATACTCGGCAATGTTATTGGTGCAAGGGAATGCAAGCCGATATGACTTTGGAATGTAGTCATTTTGAGGTGTGACAAACAAGATGTCGGCCCCTGATCCATGCTGTGTGTAGGAACCATCAAACTATAACTTCCACATTATGGAGTTGGAAAGAGTGAATAGATTCTCATCTGGAAAGTCTACTACCATGGGGTGTGTATCTTGCATGGGTGCTTCTGCTAGTTGATCTGCTAGAGCTTGTCCTTTGATTGCTTTACGATCCACATATTCAATGTCGAACTCACTAAGGATCATGACCCATTTAGCTAGTCTGCTTGTAAGAGCTGCTTTTGCTAGTAGATACTTCAAGGGATCAATTTTAGCTATAAGAATTGTGTGTTGGTTCAACATGTAATGCCGCAACTTTTGGGAGGCAAACACTACTGCTAAACAAGCTCTTTCCATTGGTGAATAATTGAGCTCATATCCCACCAAGGTTCTACTAATATAATAAATTGCATGCTCTTTTCCTATTTCATCATTTTGTGCTAGAAGGGCCCCTAGGGCCGAATTTGTAGTGGAGATGTATAATATCAAAGGTTTGTCCGCAACTGGTGGAACCGATACAAGAGGTGTAGCTAGATACTCTTCAAGCTGATCAAATGTTGCTTGACACTTATAATCCCATCGGAATGAGACATCCTTGCAGAGTAAGTGTTGAAATGGTTGACATTTATCTGCTAGCTATGAGATGAAACGCCTGATGGATTGCAACCTTCCCTGAAGGCTCCTTAATGCTTTAAGATTCTTTGGTGGAGGCATCTCCACTATAGCCTTGACTTTTACTGGATCTACTTCGATACCTCTATGAGATACAATATATCCCAACAGCTTTCCTGATGTTACACCGAAGACACACTTCTTTGGATTGAGGCACACTTGATATTTCTCGAGCCTGTCAAAGATCTGTCCTAGCACTTGTATGTGACCTACCCTAGAAGATTTAGCTAGTATGTCATCCACATAGTCCTCCATGATGTGATGAAAGAGGTCATGGAATATCACTGTCATTGCTCTCTGATAGGTTGCTCCTGCATTCTTTAGACCAAGCAACATGACACACCAACAATAGTTACCCCAGGACAAGTGAAGGTTGTTTTATGTTGGTCTTCTTCTGCTATCCTTATCTGATTGTAGCCAGAGAATCTGTCCATGAGAGAAAGCATCTCGTGACTTGCTATCAAGTCCACTATAATGTCAATGTTTGGTAATGGAAAGTCATCTTTGGGACATGCTTTGTTCAGATCTCTAAAGTCATTACACATGCAGATGCGCCCATTAGGTTTAGACACAGGTACAATGTTTGAGACCTAATCTGAATAGTCGATTGGTCGTATAAACTTTGCATATAACAACTTCTATATTTCCACCTTTACCAAGAGAGCTATCTATGGGTGCATCTTTCTCAGCTTTTGCTTGACTGGTTTTACTTTCGGATCAACTGTGAGATAATGAACTACTAGCTTGGGGTCTAGCCCTGGCATATCAGCTTAGGTCCATGCAAAGTTGATGGTTCTCTGTAGGAAGAATGTGTTAAGATTCCTGTGCTCTGTTTCTGATAATGATGCTGCTAGGAATGTGGTCTTTGGATTTTGCTCTGTGCCCAAGTTTATCTCTGTAGAATCTTCCACTAGGAGAGTAGATTTCTCTTCATACTTAGATGGTAGGGGAAGGTCAAATCCTCCATCCTCAGGTGCCACAGTTGGGTTTTCACCTTTGGATACGTCCTTTGTTTTTACTATTTTGTGATTAGGAGGTGCCACAGTGTGGTTTTCACCTAGAGACCTTTCTTTATTTGTACTTTTGCGACTGGAGGATTTGGCATTCTGACCAAAATAAGCTATTGGCTCTAGTTCCATTACAAAACCTGCTTTATGATCGCCAAGAGGGATTCCCTCTCGAAGTCCCATGAACTTAGCTAAAGCTTCGTCATTCTGAAATACATCTATCACGGGGGACCCTTGTTGGTCCCAATCGATAAGTTCAGGGTAGACAAGTGTGACATTCTGGGTGCTGGTGGTGGAGGTTAAGGATACAGAAGATAGCGTAAAAATGGAGGATTTTGCGAATAGGTTGGTCATATGGAGGGAAGAGTCATCGATGATATCCTCTATAGACATCGAATCGGCGGGAAAAGTGTCAGCTACCTCGTCGAGGATATACTCGATGTCCAAGGCGTGCGGTACCTTCTTACCGAATCCTAATCCCTTCTTGTCTAGTTTCTTTGTCACAACAATGGGTTCCATAGTTCCTTGATTTTGTTTCCCAAGGCCACCTTTGCCTTTATAGCCCATGTTTTTTACTATTCTTAAGCCATTGCCATATTTCTTGACTGGTATTGTGACTGGTTCTTTCTCCTTATAGAGCCAAGAAGAAATATCCTCAATAGTTTCCTCTTCCAATAACCGTCCATGTTGGAATTGGGTTAGGAATGTTGGGGGAGGAATAGCTACTTTTTTGGTTACTTTGGCAATGGGTGGTTGGCCGTAAGATTTTGGAGATAAAGGCATCTGCCCTACACAACAAGATTTTGAGATATCGTAAGTGCCAAAGCCTATATCTCGAATGCGAGCCGTGATCTCAGGTAGAGGATTTGGGTTACTTGTAGAGGCTTGCGTGAGAGTTGCAGGGTCAACATATAGTGGGGATTCAATGGCTTTGTCATTTTTAGGCACTTGGTTGCAATTCTTATAACTGCCTTGCAAGACACGGCAGAATTCAAAAGGATTGGGGTCTCCTGGGATAGTGATCTCCGTACCATTGTATGGGAACTTTAGAGACTAATGGTACGTGGAGGGAATAGCTTTCATTGCATGGATCCATGGGCGGCCGAGGATAATGTTATAAGGTAGCTCAATATCAAGGACTTGACACCTGGTTTCAAGCATGACAAGGCCCAGTTGTATAGGTAAGTGGATAACACCTTCTGAGCGGCGTTCAGCATCATCATATCCCTTGATTGTAATACTATGATCAGAGTTGACTTGATCCTCAGAGTATCCCAATTGCTTAAGTAACTTTAAAGAACAGATGTTGAGACCAGCACCACCATCTATGAGGATGCGTTTGATTTTGCGCTTATGGATGAGAACTTCAATATGAAGGGCATCATTATGACAAGGATCATGGGATGTGAGATCTTTCTCAGAGAAGACCACATTGTAGGGCGAACCAATGTTACCTACTATAGCTTGGAAATCCGCGACCGCTATGTTGTTAGGAACCGAAGACTCTTGGAGGGCTTTTTCTAGCACTACTCTATGTGCAGGTGATGACCGTAGGAGGTCCAAGATAGAGATTTGTGCTGGCATTTTCCCTAGATGTTTGACAAAATTATAATCAGATTGAGCCAGAAGACTGGGTGTAGGACCATGAATGGTGACACGAACACGGTGAGTTGTAACAATGCAATCCGTAGATTTGCCTTTGATTGTGAGGGTAGACACTTGACTCTCTTCAAAATGACCTACAATGGAATCAAAGGAAGTGGAAGCATGATTGATACCTTTACCTCTATCCTGCGGAGGAGGTGGACCATGATGAGGGAATGGTTCCTTGTACATGTCGAGGTCTTTGTTCATGTGTTGCGCCGATGGTTTAGTCTCAAAAGTGATTAGGTTGCCATCGATGAGATTTTGGATTAGGTGCTTGAGTTTCATACACGACGCAGTTCTATGTCCTTTGCTCCGATGGAATTCACAGTATTCATTTTCTCTATACCGCGCAATTTTGTAAACTGGTTCACCATATGGGGGTGCATCTGGTAAGGTGATGAGGCCTTTTTGTAAAACCTGTTGTAGGATCGACTCCATAGGCACTCCCAAGGGAGTAAATTAACGTCGTGGAGGGTAATCTTGTTGAGGTCGCTCCTGTTGTCGTTGTTGCTGATTTTGATATGATTGCCGCTGTTGTTGCTATTGTTGAGATGCAGCTTGACTTGGTTTGGAGAGCTGCAGCGGTGTTTACAACGTTTGGACATGTTTAGAATCGACCACCCCATCGTTGACCACGTTTTTGTTCTTATTCCAATATTTGGGTTTATCATTCGTCTGTTGATGAGGAGCGTTGTCTTTCATTTCTTTAAAGATTTTGACCACACCCTTAGCAATGAGGGCCTTCTCAATATTGATTCCTTTGTATGTGATTTCGTCAAAGGTTGTAGCACTGAGAATTTGCAAGTGGAAACCTAACTCTTGGTTGAGGTTCTGCACAAATATGCTAACAAGTTGTTTCTCAGGAATCTTGAAAGGGAATTTGCTAGCCATTTGTCTCCACTGTTGAAGGAAAGAAATGAAAGTTTCACCACTTTTCTGTTTATTGTTGCATAGATCAGTCATGGAAATCTCATGCTTTGCATTGTAAGAAAAATGGGTGGCAAACTTCTCTGCTGGCTCGTTGAAAGACTTGATACCCGTGGGTAAATGTGAGAACCATTCTATAGCTTGACCTCCAAGACTACGAGGAAAGAGACGCATAAGATATGTGTCGTTATGTGAGACCTCGAAGCAAGCAAGATAGAATTCCCTAAGATGGTCTTTTGGGTCACCTTTTCCTTTGTATTTATCGAACTTGGGAATAGTGAAATTTTGAGGAAAAGGGATCATTGGTAATGACCGATCAAAAGGGTAAGGACACACTTCCTCTAAAGAGAAGGTCTTCTTGGTGTGGCCAAACGTAAGATCAGATAGCTGTTGTTGAACTTCTGCGATTTTTAGCTCCATAGTCGTGGGAGGGGTTGGTAACATCTCCTGTTGTCCCAAAAGTGGTTGGTGTTGCCCATACAGAAGATTATAATGTAATCCATGCACACTGGTGTTATAAGGGTCATAAGATTGATTGGGATCATACGGGTTGTACGATTGGTTCAGATTGGGTTGGAATTGGAGGTTTTGATTTGGCAAAGGTGGAGCTGGCGTGAGGTAAGAATGTTGGCTTTATGATGGATGAAGAAAAGAATTGGGTGGAGGAAAGCTAAAGTGGGTTTGATTAGGTTGTGATGGCAGCACATAGCTTTGGGAAACTTGATGTTGGGAATGTTGAGAGTGGCTAGGCAATGTGTGAAAGAAGTTGAGTGAGGATGAATGTTGTGGAGGAGGGGCATAGGTAGAAGTGATTTGTGATGGTTGGGGTTGATTGAGGATGAGAGTAGAAGAATGTTGTGGTTGGGGTTGATTGAGGATGAGAGTAGAAGAATGTTGTGGTGGGGGTTGCATGACTCTAATTGGTTGAGAGACATGAAGGTTTGATGATATAGGGGGTGATAGTTGTTGAGACCCTTGTTGCATGGCTACATAATTGTTCCTCGGATTGTAATTTGGTGGGAAACCTATTCATGATGGGGTAACCAAGATTCCCCTTGCGATTGGTGTGGATACTTTAGGAGGTGGTTGCATATTCGATCGAGCTAAGTTGGCTTGCTTAGCTAGCTCCGCTTGTTGTTGGATAGTTTCTTGTTGATTTTTGTGGATCTCCATAGGAGTCCAAAGCGGTGAAATGGTTCTCTTTCCTATTGGGTTTTGAAAGAGGGGATTCTTATACTGCGAGCTTAGTTCTGGCAAAGGCGTGGTCACTGTTGACATGGTTTGCACTGCTTGTATGGTGTCTTGGTTGTTGTTAGGCTCACTAAGCGTGGATAGATCAAAACCTGTGGGTAATTTGGCTCCTTTCTCTACTAGTAAGTGAAAGAAATGATATTGGTTCTCACTAAGGATTTTGTCAAAGGTGGCCAAGGCTCGAGGATCTTGTATAAATTCATCAAGATCTTGCTCATCTTCTTGAGAGGATTGACCTATTTCAAAGTGTCGCTCTTCTTGAGATGGGGCTAGATCTGCAGTATAGCCTTGTGGCACAAAATCCTGAGGCAAGCCTGTAGTATAGTGAGGAATGCTTACCAAAGGAACCCTACCCTCTTGAGATGGGATTTGCTCAATAGTATATCCTTGTGGCACAAAATCTAGAGGCATACCGGTGGTGTATTGGGATGTACTTACCAAAGGGACCCTACCCTCATGAGGAGTGCTAGGATGGTCAAGGTGTGGCATGCTGGGAGAGTTGGTAGATCTTTTCGCGGGTGTCCTAGGAGTGACCTTGGGAAAAATGTTGAGACGGCTTGATTGCAGTGTGTGAGGAGGCAATTTGCGCTTCCTAGGGACAACTTGCTTGGACTTCATAGTTTGCTGGAGCCTAGTGGTTACCATGGAATACACTAGGACAAAAGGTAATGCTGAGATTCTGCTTGGTGTTTTTGAAAGAAAAGACAAACTCTGATGCACAAGTAACTGGACCAAAGGTGCTATACTGTTTGACTAGAGGCGTAGGACTGTGCAACCAAAAGCATTCGACTGTTATACCAAAGGCGATGGACTGAGCTACCAAAGGTGAGGTACTGATATGCCAAAGGTGAGCTAAGGTTACCAAAAGTGAGCTACTGTACCACCAAGGGTGAGCTGCTATAATACCAAAGGCGCTGAAGTAGTGTCTGATAAAAAAATTTCTATTTCTGATTGGATTTGTTGTTTTGGCAAGAGAAAACACAGCAAACACAATGGGCAACCAAAAAATAGGACTGACACAACAGATAGTGTATGTTTGAGGCTCATAAAAAGCCCAATGTTTCCACAGGTATGAGACAGTTACAAACAAAATAATCAAGCACTTTTTATCCCTAGAGACAAGGTTTCATTGCAGTAGATCAAATCATAGCTTAATACTCCATCGATAAAAATATCATTCCATAAAGGTGTCAGATATTTAATAGCTTTGCGAGAGACGATAGGTAGGGATATCTCACCCTCCCCTTGGAAAGCTCAAGTAGGTCACAAGAGCTTTATGGCCAAGGGAATACTATCTCTTCTCAAGGGAGCCAATGGTGAGTGTCTTAAGGGCTTAAATCGATTCCCCTTGCACTGATGATTATCGCAATGTTTGGAGGTAGGTCAGGTAGTCTCTATCTAGAATGGTTCTTAATAACTTTGAGGGACCAACGCCTTACGAGCAATGCGACAAGCTACTAAAAGCTTTAACCAATCCTACTAAGAGTATCGAACACTTCGCTCAATGTGAAAATTATTTCCACAAAGAGCTAGTACACCTCTTTTTAGTTTGGCACCACAAGGTAAGGCTAACGTCAGTTAGGACTTGGCTTTCGCCTTATCCCTCTTATATAGTGGTTCAAAGGAAAACTCCGCTTAGGGTCATCCATTTTGGATGAAATGCAATCCAAAAGTAGGCCCTTCTAAAGGAAATACTGAAATGTAAGAGCAAGCACATCAAACAAAGGTTCAATTGTCCCGTTATAAGAAAAATAAGGTGCAACTAAATTAGGCACACACACGTTTGTAGTTGTCAATTGTCCCTTATAAAATTGAAGTGTTTGGCATTCATGTCCATTGTCCCTTAGAAAATTGAGGTGTTTTCACATACATGTCCATTGTCCCTTAAGAAAAGCAGTATGTTCCTAAGACTTAGATTGTCAAAAGTGATTTGTTCAATTGTCCCTTAAGAAGGCAATATGTTTCCAAGACTTAATAAATCAATATTTTTTCAACGCTCGTCCTGTATGAATATGTTAGAAAAACCAATTTACTCTATGTGAGTGATAAGAAGCTACAATAGTTTGATTAGTTCCACCAAAACTCAAATAGTTAGCCAAAAAATAAATCAATTAACCAAAAGCGCTGAACTTGTTAGGTGAAAAAATGATGAATATAAAAAAATCTAATAATAATGATTAGGTACAGAAGATTGAATATTATGATCAGATTCTATATAAAATTCTATGCAATTTCAAAAAAAAGTTTGTGAAAATTGAGTAAATTTTGCACAAGTTATGACCATTTGAAGTTTGTAAAGAAGGGTTGACTTTGACTGAGTGTACCTGATAAATCTGATAAAATTACCTCAAAATTTTTCACCACATAAAAGTTGGGAGAACTAGCTTTCCAACGCCATTGGTTTCGTAAAAATCTGACTCTATATGCAAAAGATATGCCCGATTTTGTGAAATTGCTAAAAATAGGCTAAAAAAAAATATGGGCTAAAAATAGGGACGCGGATTGAGATCTATTTTTCTCAAAATCTATGCACTTCCTGCAAAAAATAAGAGATACCCAAAGAGGATTTTGATGTTTTTGACAAAACCCAGAAATCTTTTGAGCTAAAGTTACTCCATTTGAATGCTCAATGCCTATTCTCTCAAAGTAGTGAATAAGAATCTTCAGATTTTCTGTATTGTGATTGCGCTTTTCCGTACCTAGCTTCCAAAAAAATTAAATTTTTCTAGAAAAAAGTAAGGTTAGTGGGTCCCACCAAGCGTGCCAGAATGTGTATGAGGAAAAATTAATTTAAATTAAACTAAACAAATCAAAAACCCAATAACATAAAGAGAACCGATCTAAATAAAAGCCATTAATAATAATCAATGAAATATGAAAGCTTTTACTGAGATTTGTATTGTTCCCTTTGGATTGAATGTGGATTGCTCAATAGTGCTATGAAACCATAGTTGCAACAAGCAAGTAGTGTGCTTAAATATCAATGTCAAAAGATCATAAAGTTGCTCAATCGATGCGATGTATGCTTAAAGAGTGTTAAGTATGCTTGAGAATACGATCGAAGAGAGAGACTCAATGAAGGAGATGCGGGGTTTATATAGGTTTCAATGAAGATCGATCAACGGTCCAGACAATTCAGAAGAATCAATGGAGGAGAACAGTTGAGGAACGTGCAACGAATGAGAAAAAGACATGTGTATTGCTTTCTTTTCTATGAGAGGAGTTATCAAGAATAGAAGAACGAGTTAAACCAATTAACAGAATGTAATGATCAGTTAAGTGATTTAAAACAAGAAGAAGAGATTTGCATGAGAAAAAGAAGATATTTTGCTTTATTAAATATTAGAAATATTTAATTGCATGAGCAAGAAAGCTTGAGTTATTTTAAAGATAACTCAAATTTAGAAGAAAAAGTAATTTAAATAAATAATTGATTTATTTAAATTTAGAGCATATATTATTGGAAGAAATAATTAAATAATTGAAATTATTTAATTTAGAAGATTTGAAAGCAAATTAAATAAATAAATTTATTTAATTATTGTGCATGATTTTGGAAGAACAAATTTGATTTAATTAAATAATTTAAGAATTATTTAATTATAGATAAGAGGGAATTTGTTGAATTAATTAAATAATGGGATATATTTGATTAATGTGGATTTAATTTTTGGAAAGAGGATAATGATCTAATTAAATAATTAAAATTATTTAATTATGGAAGAATAACAGAAGAATTTAATTTAATTAATTAAATAAAGAGAATTTATTTAATTAATGTCGAAAGTATGTGATTTAGAAGAATTTGGTGAAATTAATTAAATAATTAGATTATTTAATTAACGTTGGAAATGCAGATGATTAGACAGATGACGAAATGCAAGTGATTCAATGACTTGGTCATTTTAGGGTGTCTACACCAAGGTTGAGACACCTTAATTCCCAACATTCTCCCACTTGTCGAACACCTTGTAAGAGCCAATAGAATTAACATGATTTAATTGCTAGAGGCCGAGAGGCCCATAGACTCCGAACACCATCTAAACTTCTTTGTGCCCACTGGCTTCGTCAATGCATCTGCAACATTCTTCAAAGTATCTACCTTCTCTAAATTTACCTTCCCATCATCTACCATGTCTCGCACGAAGTGATACTGTACATCAATATGCTTTATTTTGGCATGGAAAGTTGGATTCTTCACAAGGCAAATCGCACTCTGACTGTCACAACAAATCGTAATCTGTCCTGCATCAACACCAATATCTAAACATAATCTCTTAAGACAAATGACTTCCTTGCAAGCATGAGTTGTTGCCATATACTCAACTTCTATTGTGGACAAAGCAACCACAGGTTGTCACTTACTCATCCAACTAACTGCACCACCAAACATAGTGAACACATAAGCACTGGTGGATCTCCTGCTATCAATGTCACCTGCCCAATCAGAATCCACAAATCTATGAATACAAACTGAATGCGGAGGTCCTGTAACATTACCATGATAGCATATGGAATACTCATAAGTACCCCTCAAATATCTGAACACTCACTTAACTGCATCCCAATGTACCCATCTAGGATTAGCCATAAATCGACTAAGGACTCACACTGCTTGGGCAATGTCTAGTCTTGTGCAGACCATAACATACATCAAACTGCCAACAATACTAGCATAAGGTACTCTGCTCATGTCCTCCACCTCACTAGGAGATTTTGGACAATCATTAATAGACAACTTTGTCCCCAAAGAAACAGGAACACACAATGGTCTACAATCTGCCATGTTGAACCTATCCAACACAGTCTTCACATACTTACTCTGGCTTAACCAAAGTTTTCTGTTAGCTCTGTCTCTTCTGATTTCCATTCCCAGAATGTACCTGGATGCCCCAAGATTTTTCATCTCAAATTGTGCTGACAACTGAGACTTCAAATCAAAAATCATATTCTTACCATTCCCAATCAACAGCATATCATCAACATATAATGCAATAATGATAACGATCATTGTCAATTTTGTAATACACACAATGATCAAATTTTGATCTTAGATATCTAATCAACAACACAAAGGCATCAAACTTCAAGTACCACATCCTAGGAGACTGCTTCAAACCATACAAAGACTTCTTTAATTTGCATACCAATTTTTCTTTACATTTCTCTATGTAATGCTCTGGCTGTAACATGTAAATCTCTTCCTCTAAATCACCATGAAGGAAAGTTGTCTTCACATCCATTTGTTCTACCTTTAAGTCATAAGTAGCTGCGAGAGATAACATAAATCGAATGGATGTCAGCTTTGCAACGAGAGAGAAAATTTCACCGTAATCAATTCCCTCCACTTGTGAGTACCCCTTCGCAACCAATCTAGCCTTGTACTTTTCAACACTACCATCTGCACTGAATTTCTTTTTGAACACCCATTTGCATCCAATGGGTTTCCGTCTTTCAGGAAAAGACACCAAGTCCCATGTTTTATTCTTCTCCAAAGAAGCCATCTCATCTTCCATGGCCTCCTTCTAGGAACCTGCATCTTTCATGCCCATAGCCTCTTTCATAGTTCTAGTTTCATCAGTGTTAGTAAGTAAAGCAAAAGCACAACTAGAATCAAGTAATGAATAACCAAACCTATCAGGTTGCTTTCTCATTCATGTAGACCTCCTCAATGGCTGAGGTTGATGTTCTGCTTCTTCTTCTGAGCTTTCAGAGCTGCTAGAGCTCTCCTCATCATCAGGTCTCATAGGGTCCGTCGGTTCAGTCTTCTCAGGGGTAGAAGGAAACTGAACCACATCTTCTTTATTTTCTGTTTGTTCTGGCTGTAAAACAACGGAAGAAGGTGTTAACTCTCTGAAGATAACACTTCTTCTATACAACACTTTTTCAGCCACAGGATCCCAAAGCTTGTATCCTTTCACACTGACACCATAGCCAATGAAAATAAATTTAATAGCCTTGTTCTCCAACTTAGACCGTTTCTCCCTAGGCACATGTGCATATGCCTCACAACCAAAAATACGAAGATGCCTAACTAAAGGCTTCTTACCAAACCACACCTCCATGGGTGTTTTACCAACAAGAGCTAATGTAGGAGACATGTTTACTAGGTATCAAGTAGTGGCAACAACTTTAGCCCAAAATTTTTGTTCGAGGCTTGCTCCACTAAGCATACTCCTAGCCTTCTCCATCAGTGTCATGTTCATCCTCTCTGCAACTCCATTTTTCTACGGGGTGTATGAAGTTGTCTTATGTCTTTCAATCCCTTACTCTTTACAGAACTTATCGAACTCTGCCGAACAAAACTCACCACTGTTATCAGTTCTCAAACACTTAATCTTTTTACTACTCTAATTTTCAGCAAATGTTTTAAACACTTTAAACCGACTAAAGACTTTAGTCTTGCTTCTAATAAAATAAACCCATGTCCTTCTACTGTAATCATCTATGAAAGATACAAAATATACAGATTTAGAAATTGAAGGAACATTAATAGGACCAAACACATCAGAATGAATAAGATCCAATACACCAGAAGACTTGTGAGAACTAGAGTAAAATTGAACATGGTTTTGCTTTCCATATACACAATGTTCACAAAAGTCAAACTCAAGATTACAATCATTTAACACCTCAATGAGGTTTTTATTTTTCAGGGTTCTAAGACCCTTCTCACCAATGTGGCCATATCTCAAATGCCATAACATAGTCTTTTCAGTAGGAAGCTTAACTTCCAAAGCATGTGCACTACCATCAGAATTAGTTACAATAGATTTCTTCACTGCTCGTTCAGATGGTGGGGATGAAGTGATTGTAGCTCTTTTCTTCGAGTCAGAAGAACTATTGCACTGTGAAGTGCATGCCTCCAGCTGAAACAGAGTACCTCTCCGAGTACCCTTCGCAAGCACCATAGATCCTCTAGTCATCTTGCATCCATTCTTCGAAAAGACAACCTGCACACCTGCATCATTCAACATACTTACAGAAAGCAGGTTCCATGCTAGGCCTGGGATGTGCATAACCCCAGTGATCCCCTTCACTTGTCCATCAGGGAATCAGATTGAGACTCTTCCACAACCGACAATCTTCAGATGAGTCATCACCTAGGTACACTCTTCCACCATCGAACTCTTCTTATTTCGTGAACCAGCTTCGATGCGAGATCATGTGGAATGATGCACCAAAATCAATCAACCACACATCATCAGATGCATGGGTGGCCAGGGCTACGATGAAGGCATCACCATCATCTTGTGACTTGTTAGAATCTGAATCAAGGGCGGTCTTCTTTTTCTTTTTCTTTTCATCTTTGCATTCCTTTCAGAAATGCTCCAATTTGCCACAGTTCCAACAAAGAGCCTTGGACTTTCCAAGAGATTTAAATCTCCCACGGGATTTGGATCTGCCCTTTTCACCTTTGTTGTCCTTCTTCCCTTTCTCTTTAGGTCTTCCATAAACTGCAAGAACTTCTTTGGCTGCCTCATAAGACTTTCTCTGCATCTCTTCTGATAACAGCGAAGACACCACATCTTCCATCTTGAAGGTGGTAGTGGTGCTTCTGATAGCCATGACAAGATGATCCCATGAATCTGGCAAAGAACAAACCAGGGTCATACATCGATCCTCCTCCTCCATTTTCACACTCACATATGTCAACTGTGCAATGATCATGTTGAAAGCATTCATATGGTCCGCAAAAAAACCTCCATCTTCCATCTTCAGAGCAAACAACTTCTTTTTCAGAAAAAAAGCTTGTTCACCAAGGACTTGGCCTAATAAACATCACCCAGCTTCTTCCAAAGGTCTTTCATGCTCTTCTCCTCATGGACATTCAACATGACAGAGTAAGCTAGACATATTCTTATGAGACCCTTAGCTTTCCGATCTTTGAGGTCCCAATCAGCTTGTGACATTGCTATAGGTTTTACACTGGATACGGTTTCCCATAGGTCACGATCAACAAGTGGGTCTTCCATCTTGAGTTTCCACAACTCGAAATTAGTGCCATTAAATTTCTCCACCTCTAATCTTTTGGATATGGTTACCATCTCCTTCCTGCAACAAGATACAGAATACTCTACACAACTCCCACTCAACCTAAGATTAGCTAAAAAACCCCTACCCAACAGCTAGAACCAAAACTGGCCAGGCTCTAATACCAATTGAAAGGAAGCTAGGTGTGCAGAAATCACTTCCTACACTAATCTAATGAGGGGAGGAGAGTGAAAATTCAATTTAATCCTTACAATTACATATTATGTTAACCCACTAACAGAGATATTACAGCAAACACATACACAAGAATGTAAGACAGAAGAAGAGAGACACGAGATATACGTGGGGAAAACCCTTACAGGTGAAAAACCCCACACTCCAAAACATAGCTCAAATGTATTCTATAAACAATCAAGGTTACAATATAGTCACATAGCCAATGCTCTTGCAAGAGTCTTTGACACTCGTATTTGGAGATGATACGGCAGCATAACAGTACCTGTCAAACCTGTAATACATCACCTCTCCAAAGCACCTGTTTATAAAGAAAATACAAGGCAAAAAATAGCTCTATCTTGGGATGGGCATCCAACATGGCCTCATGGACCAAAACCCACGTCTATGGACACTTGTCCAACACTGTAGGATGTTCTTGACACTTGTCAAGTCACCCCATCCCAAAGAGGTCACCTATTTCCAAAATGGGCTATGACAGATACTCTTATGACTCTTACAATCGTCATAGAATCTGTCATAGCTGTCATAACTTACAACTATAAGAGAATCTGTCATACACAGGCTATAAATAGCATATTCTTTTACAACATGTCATAGTCCACCTTGGGGCGCCTAAAGATGCCTTTTTCAAAGATGCTTCTTGACATATGTCCATACCTGTCATAGGATCTTCTATTTCTGACTCTTACATGTCATAACTTTATCATAGGAATCCGTCATGACTGTTTCGGTCAATATTCCCTTACACACATTCCAAGATGCTGACACATGGCAAACTATTCCTACCACTAAGTGGGATGCCTATCTCCTCATGTGAGGACAAATTTACATGTGGTCATATGCCATGTAGGATGACACATCACCGTGCCAACTCCCACAAGATGACAACATAGGATTTGCATCCTAATTATACAATAGGCAATAAATAAATAAATACAATGAAATAATACAAGGAATTACCAAGGTTGAGACACCTTAATTCCCAACAAACATAAGGTACATGTCACCTCCGGGTGGCATGGGCCTTGTGAGAGCTCATGTTCCCTTGTGTGTTTTTTTCCTCCCTTAATGTGCTTGATATCGGTACATGATATCAACCACCTTAAGGTGGGGACATATATAAGGTAAGCTGTCTATTTTAGATGTTAGCAAAGTGTTTGTTCTCAGGTGCAGTCTTAAAGACTGGTGGCAATGAGTCCCTCCTGCACTCTGAGATTTGTTTGAAATTAACTTACAATCATTTAAGCCCTATGCGGAGGCAGGATATCACGTATATCCTTTTTATCTTAAGCCCTCTGCGGAGATGGGGATGGTGTATTTCTCGTGGAGAGTACACATCTTGCCATTTCTAAAAGTCCTTTATGGAGGTAGGGAGCAGTTCTGTGACTAACTCAACCCTTAAGCGTGTCTTCAGTGATTTTTAAGGCGAAGCCCAATTGTCGGTGTGTGCTTGTAATGTGCCTGAGATGGTGATGAACCTAGAAATAGGAACACTCCATCACTTGTTTGTCATGTTTTCTTTGTGTCTTCTAAGTGTGTGTGTATTGTGTGTTTGTTCCCAAGCATAGTCTAAAGACTAGTGGCAATGAGTCCCTCCTATACTTTGGGATTTGTATGGCGTGCTTGATTTGTACGGTGTGTTTGATTTGTATTGCGTGTCTGTTGCCCCATATGCAGTTTTAAAGACCGGTGGCGATGAGTCCCTCCTGCATTATGGGTGGTGTGTTTACTTTCCTTGTACTTGCATCTGCATTTCATATATATGAGAAAAAGAAAAAGAAAATCATCACTGCCTTCACTACATTCACTATATTCACTATGTTTTGCATGCCTTCAATGTTGTCTTCTCTGTGTTTTGTGTGATTGTAACTGTCTTCTTTGTGATTGGCGTGTCTTCTCTGTGCTTGGTGTGTTTGTTGATCGTACTTTAATGCATGCATTGGCCTTGTATTTATACATACATTAAAGTGGGGGCTAAATGTTATGTTGGAAAAAGTAACCTTGGGGGCTTTTTCCTCTTAAGGTTTAGTTCCCGGGTCCTTTTGGATGCATTTAGAACATCTTGTATGTTAATTTGACATCCCGATGAGAAAACCCTGAAGTTTCATGGCAAATGGGACCTAGGGGGTACATTTATCATAAATCCTGCCTGAAATAGGGGGGAGGACTTGGGCACCCGCGCCCTAGTCCTACCCTATTTTAGGTTAGGACCACTTTCAAAGTGTCAATTTATGACTGTTATTTAGGTCCTATGCCAACACGATAAGTTTGAATTATGAAATTCTTTGCGGGAATGTTTGTAGTTACATATATAAGCATGATTAGGTTATCATTTGAAAACTAGAGATAGAAATTAGATGGATATTGCAAACTTGTGGCTTGTGTTAAAGTGATTCAAGGCATTTATTGTGTTATGGAGCAAAATTTGTGTTGTTCTTGTGTTTGTATTTGTAGATTTGGCATCCATCTCCTCATGGCATGAAGAGCATCTTCCTTCCATGAGATCTTCACTACAAGGTGATATCAATTGTGTTTTCTATCATTTATCATTTAGATTTGCCCTCTATCCCACAGGGATACACACTCTTTATCTGACAATAGTGTTCGGAAGACTTGAATGTCTCTCCGAGGCTTGACTGAGGCAAGCCTCTAAACACCACAACCCCCAACCCATTTTTCTATGATTGCAGGTTACAGGTTGTAGGAGCAGAAAAAGTGGAGTTGTAGGAGAGTAGTGTAAATTGTCGAAATTGCAGATTAGAGAAGAAATTAGGGACTTGGACTCAGGCACCCGCTCATTAGTCCTCTAGATCCCGCAACAGAAAAATCTCTGGAACAACAGGAATAGGTTGCAGACAAGATTCCTAGATCTTGACAAAAACTGTGGCACTGGACTAGGGTGCCCGCTCATTAGTCCCCGACTTTTCCATTTTCTAAACTTTGAAATCTGGTATGCATTTGATTGTTATTTGATATCTCTGTGTGTGATCATTTTTCGTAATTTATCCATTTGTTCATGAATTTGCATAATTAGGGTTTTTGAGCATAATTGGGCTTAATTGAACAACAAAATCATACAATTCCAATCTTCCCCTATGTTCCAAGTGAGAGAAGGCCTATAGTAAACTTCCTTCTCGGTTGAATGTCCTTGAATGTTTAGTGGTGAAAGGAGGATTTATACAAACCATCAAAACCAAACCTCTAAACAAATCCTCTTCACTTTTCACCTTAAACAATTCAACTCTGTAAAGACTAAGAGGATTAGGGTCTCCTTTCATGACGTGAGTTTGTCTCATGTGTGAAAAGTGGATTTCTTGAAACAATGTGAAGGGAACGACCCTTGTCATATGTATCCAAGTTCTTCTTAGGATCATATTGTAAGTGGTTTCTTTATTGATGATGTGAAATTCAGTTGGGAGAGTTTTGGGACCTAATGTGACTTGCATATTGACCTTACCCATGGTTTGAATGTTTGGGTTATCATGAATTCTAAGGATGGATGTTTCTCGTGTGATTTGAGTTTCATCATAACCCATTCTTTGAAGAAGAGAGAAAGAGGCTATGTTGATTGCAGATCCATCATCAATCATTACACATTTGAAAGAATAGTCTTGAACTTGCACTATTAGGTAGAGGGAGAGATCACCCTATTTAACTATGTCATCATCTAAGGGTAACTTTTCAAAATCAAATGTCAAAGAAGAACACTTTCATTTGGAGTGTTTTGAACTAGATGGCCTAGATCTAAGGCATTAAGGATACCATTATTGTGCATAAGAGAACTCTTAAGAAGTTCTAACATGTGAGAAGAAATTGAATCACTAGAGGTGTCATTTGGTTGTTTTGGTCCTTGGGTAACACAAATTTCTTAATCTTTGTCTAATTCGATGAGGCCTAAGGTGTTTTGGTCAAAGGCATTTTGATAGTTCTTGGGACTATTTCCTTCATCTTGTAATAATGTGTCCATGAATGGTTGATCTTCTAGGAGCTTTGATATGAATCAATGGTACTCTCGACACGAGTTGATATGATGCCCCCTTCTCTTGTGAAATGAGTAGTATTTATCGTGATTGTAACTTCAAGGTTTACGATGATTGTTGTATGACTACTTGTTGATTCTTACGGGATATTTGTTGACATTTTGGTTCCCCAAATTTGTGTAATTGTTGTAATCATAGTTATTGTTTCTTCTGGATGGTGAAGTGTTTGTTGACCCATCTATGTTTTGATTATTTGTTGAAGACATGTCATCGCGGTTTACCAATCTTCCATTGACATCATACTCCCTTCTTCTGCTATTAATAGCACCTTGGTAAATTCTAAGGGCACTTTCAAACGCTTCTTCATATGATTTATAAGGGAGTTTTTGGACTTGTTCTTGTATGTCATTATTGAGGGCATGTAATAAAAAATCACAGAGCTTCTTATGATCCATGTTTGGTGCGCTAGTTGAGGAATAGAGAACATTCCTCCATATTGTGATAAAAATGTGCGACTGACTCATTGGTTTCTTGTTTGATTGTTGAAAATTATCATATTCCTATCTTGACCAATTTGTTTATGTCAAAGGCCACAACACATTGATCAATGAGTTGCGTAAATGAGTGGATTGACGCTTTTGGAAGTTGATAGTACCAGTCTAGAGTTATACCCTCAAAAGTCTTTGGAAATATTTTTGCTAATACCCCATCCCAAGGAAATAGTTCCCACACTATTGTGATTTAGGCCTTGATATGTGAGTTGGGATCACCCTCTCCTTTGAATTTTGGAAGCTAGGGGAGAGGATGTGGTAGTGTGATATGATGAATGTTGTAGTCAAGATGCTCCTTTAAATACTTGAGGTATGTTCCTAAGATGAGGTTATGTGTAGAGGGTATTGTTCCTCCAAACATTATCCATTCAGGTGGAGCTTGTTGCACTTGTTGAAAGGGTATGTCAGATTGTTGATATCTTCACAAATTTGGATAACTAGATGGTGTCATGTTTATGCCTTAAAAATTGGATGTGATTGTTTATGGTTGATTTTGCATCATGGGCATCTCACCTATTTGATTGAAACTTGTCATGTTGAATGATGAGGGCAAGGGGGCATGAATGCTCCATAAGAATGGAAGTTTCTAGATGAGGGGAGATTTGGGTTGCCCCTTGGTTTGATTTGATCTTGTCAATGAAAGGATGTGCCCTAAGTTTTTTCTCAATTTTGTTTTGGCAATATTGTTCAACATTTGTAGCCTCAAGGGTCTTGATCCATTGGACCAAGGTTTCTATAAGATTTGTGAGTGAGGCTTCCTTTGTTCTTTGCATTTTTCCACCTTGAGATGGACTTATTTGTGTTGTGGTTTGAGTGGTCCCATTTGTTCTTTCTAATGACACTTGACATGACATAGATCTTTCATCTTAATGTGCTATGTGGAGGGATTTTTGTGCCTCCTAAGCTTCTTGTAAGCTTTTCTCTTGATGGCCCATCTCATTATCTATTTGGGTGGCCATTTTCCTATGACTTGTTATGGGTTGATCTTGTTGATAGATCTCAGATCAAACATTCATTTGGTTGAAGTTGTGGGGATCTTTTTAGATGCCCTTTGAATTTGGGTCTTCAGAGTCTGATTGACTTGAGATCAAAGCTATTGGATCTGAAGGCATACTAGTTTCATTAGAGGGGAAATTCCCCTAAACTTTGTGTGACTTTGTCCTAGTTTTAAGGTGCAAGTAACACCTTGAAATGAATGCGATGAACATGGAAGCGAAAGATGAAAGTGGAATGGAAGAAATGTGTTAAAAAGTGAAAGAACCCATCCCAAAAGGATTTGCTCTTCACATCAGGTTCACCAAAATATGTATGCTCCAAAACATGACTCAAGTACAATGTGAATGAGTCAGCTTTGATATCACACATGAACCATCTCCCTGCAATGGCCAACCTCCAAGTCACTCTCGCTCTTGTGGCAAAAGCCAGTCGAGTGGAGGCGTAACCTGGGGGTGGTTTTGTTCATGTTGAAGCAGAACGTCGCAAAGGGCGGTTGTTTGGTTTACCGAGCTAAATATGTATTAATGCTTGATGAGCGCGATCTATGACTGTTGTTGTGGAGATAACTATATGACCCGAAGGGTCACTAGTTCTAAGTCTCCTATTGGGGTTTCATAAGTTCCAACGCCTAGTTCTAAGACTATTTTGTTCGTTGATTATAATAAGGTGTTCTGATCTATTCTCAAGTGTTTGAATGACTTGTGTGTTGTTCCTTTTTTGAATGACTCTAAGAGCATGTTCTTATTCTTCAACTGTTTGTGGTGTATGTTGTGGTTTAGGATGGATTGCCTCTATCTCTTTGAGAATAGCTTTAACCCAATCCCCTCTAATCCCTGGGCATATCAAATGCTTGGGTGAGAGAGATGGAGTTTGTTGTACTGACATAGGTTTGACCAAGTGTTGAATTTTGAATTGACTTTGACTTTGAGTTGTAATAAAAGGTTTGCTACACTTGTGTTTGATTGTCAACCTCGTGATGGAATCGAGGAGTTTTCAAATTCTTTTTGTGTTTTTGTTTTGTTTTCTATGTTTTTTGTGATTTTTTTTTATGTATGCAACTACTTTATGAATGCAAAACAATATTTTTGTTCTTTTTCTGATTTTTGAATGTTCTAATTACTATGAAGTAAATATGAATGCAATCAAGATGATTTTTTTTATGCAAAGTTTAACTTATGTATTTGTGTTTTCATGAGTCAATTTTGACATCTAAATTAATGAAAAGCAAATAACAAGTAACTTAAAGCAATGAAGGAAATTTAACTAGGAAAGCAAATAACAACTATGCTAAGCAATGGAAAGTAATTCTATTCTAAAAATGCAAATCCTATCAAGAGAATAGCAACAATCAATATTACTTTCCAAGAGCAAATTGGTGATCTAATTAACTACTAAGTATATGAAAAACTTGGCATGAATTCAACACGTGAGCCCAACGTATCCTCAGAAGTCCTTTTGTGGCAACCTCCTCTCCTCTATAGTAGTGGGGTCCTCCTCTTGGCAACAAGGATGGAGATAGAAGTAATGGATTCAAGTATGAATTGAACAATGATGCTATGATGAGATGAATCGAGCTATGGGAGCTATGGGAGCACTATGGCTTGGGGTTTTGAAAGCAATTAGAGAGCATAATGATTCTATGAAGATATTGAAGCTTGGGCAACTAAGCTAAGAAGAAAACAAAAGGCTCAAAAAGTCTTGCAATGAGCATATAAATTTTATGGAGAGAAAAAAACAAATCTTAAATGAATGTGCAACAATGAATTTACCTCCCATAATGCATATAGGAGGGGGTATTTATAGGTTTGAGAAGTTTATGAATGGTGGAATTGATTAGAGAGTTAACAATGTTGATTGGATAGTGAATTGGGTTGATTAGAGAGTGAACAAGCTTTGAAGCTTATCATTGGACGAATATTGGAGTTAGCTTGAGATGGATAGGAAGATAAGAATAGCTCAATGAGAGCTAAGAATGGAGTGATTTAGAGTTTATAATGATTTTGAAATAGAATAGGCATAGTTAGGGTCAAAGAGCCTTGCAAACTAGAGCAAAAACAAAGCTATTTTGGGCCCAAACTGAAGAGAAACATGCATGTCAAAACACGACAATGTCACCTAGTTTGCCAGGGTAGGTCACCCTCGGGAGATTCACTTAAAATGCATGGTCACCCCCAAGAGATTCATAAGTCAAAGTGGGCGACCCACATGGAATAGGTTTTGTAGGTGGTTTTAGGGGTTGAGATTGGATCTAGGGGGCTAAAGATGACTTCAGGACCCATATAGTTATTGGACTTCAAGAGAGCGGGTCACCCAGTTCACCTAGGTAGGTCACCCCCAAGGGATTCACTTCAGTGGTAGGGTCAACCTTGGGAGATCCAAAGTCAAAGTGGGTGACCCAAAATTGAGGAAATGGGTGTTCAAACTAATGGTTGAAGATGGTATAGGAGGTTAATTGGAGGCCTCTAGAGGGTTGAAATGGTTGAAAGGGGCTTAGAAAAAGTGAATTTCCCATCTTGTAATGTAGGTAGGTCATGTCAACAGGGCTAGAAAGTGACATAAATGAATTGTCGACATAGGATAATTGATGAAGATGTAGGAACTTAGAAGGTTAGCTAGGGGATAGGGGAGGTACAAACAAAGTGAAGAACATCAATCCACATGTCGCTAATAGGAATACTACTAAGAGGTCATATTTACATGCTTACATGTACGTGTTTAGGACTATAGCTCATCATCGGATTACCATGTAGTCTCATGCATTTTTTAGTGCTTACACACTCAAGGGTTCAAAACTTGGTGGGATCATTTGATTCAAACTTTGTTTTGTAGGCATCCCGCCTAGTTAGCTTAGGCTTGTTGTGTTCTATGACCAAGGCAAGGGAGGCATGAAAGCCTCGTTGCTCACATTGCATGAGTATAAGTTGAGATAAGGGGCTAGTTGAGCTACCCCTTGACTTGGTTCATTTGTGCTAATAGCGAAAGGATTGGTATGAAGTTGACACCTCAGAGACCTTGGTCAATCATTCATTTGGGCTAGACTTTTAAGTGGTCACTTGGTGCCCCCAACTTTAAGCTTCTTGATTCATTGTACTAGGGTAGTTTTGAGGGCCTTTAGGGTTGATTCTTATATTTGATGCATTTCACCACAATGAGGTGGGCTATGTTGTTCATAGTGCAAGAGTTGAGTGGCCCCATTCTTTGTTTCTTCTATTTGGTTTTCAAGTCTCACCCTTTGCTTGGAGACTTGATTATTTTGAAAGACAATGTTAAGGGTTATTTGTGCTACTTGAACATCTACTAAATATATTTTGAGGTAGTCCACCTCATTATCAATTTGTGTGGTTGTGTCTCTATAGGTAGCCAAGCCAGGCTCCTATCTTCAGATCTTTGACTAGACTAGTATTCAATGAGCTCTTATTTGACCTAGGTTTTGTTGTAGAATGGGTCCTTGATATTGAACCCATGTGGGGTTGTTGAAGGTCATGAATTAATGGCATGATGAAAATTATTATTGTGGTCCAGGTGCTCGCCATCCAAATTAATGTCCTCAGAGTCATACCTGAGATAGGTGCCATGGGATTGGAAGGAGGGATATATCAACTTAATGAGGGCGACTAACTTAATTAGAGGGCCTCTATCCTTGAGGTCATATCAGTCCTAACATATTCGGGGGTACCTTAGGTACTAAAAAAATAAATGGAATGGTGGAAGAGAAGAGGAAGGTGAAATGGGAAGGTTAAATAGCTTGTCCAAAAAAAGATTTGCTCTTCATGTTAGGTTCACCAAAATATGTGTTGGTCCAAATCTACTCACCATAAAAGTGTATGAGTTGGATCTAGGTTAGCATGGGGATTTTGATCTTGATGTTTTCTAAAGTGAAGATGAATTAATGAAAAGCCTTAATCTAAATTTAGGAAATAAATACCTATTCTATTGTTTTGTATTTTTCCCAAATTGAAGTGTAATTTAATTAGCTAATGCAAAACGATTCTAAATTATCCTCAACTAATGTTTTGATTGATTTTAATGTGTTGGATGCCTTATGTTGTTATCAAGGGCTTTTTGATCTTGTTTCCTTGTGTTAGTATCAAGGGCTTTTGAACTTGTTGCATCATGTTGTTATTAAGGGCTTTTTGAGATGATGGCTGAATTGAATCTAAATCTAATCTAATCCAAGCTATTTAATTGCAATGAAAGCAAATAAATTCTAGCTATTCTAATTCATAATATAGTGACAAAATGTCACCAATTTGAGCAAGATTGAAGCTAGTTAATCTACTTGTAAATCTATTCTATCACTTTTAAAAAAACAAACTAATTTATGAATTCTAAAGAAAAGTAGATTGGCACCTCACACTTGGAAGTTTGACATACATATGTTTGGTGAAGATGTGGCATATTAATCCTTAGGGGCTCAACTTTTGTATTCTCCTCTTCTCTCCAACCTAGGGTGTGTCGATTGATGGAATAAGGGTAAAGGACATGGAATTAAGATTAATGAATAAGTAATTGGGTGTTGTGATAGTGGAATCTTTGAAGCTTCAAGAAGAAAGAGCCATTAAGGCTTGCAATGAGAGTGGATGCTATATGAGATCTATAAATTGGATTTAATGCCTAAGAATTGACACACTATCCTACTTAAGTAGCTATGGGCAAATGAGAAACACAATTAAACTCATATAGAAGGCAAAGATCAAATGCCAAAGACCATTTGGGAATGGGAAGAAACTACTTAAATAGGCTGGGAAATCCAATAAAAAATGTGATTGGGGGAGGGAACTATTAATCAAAATCATGATTTGGGGTGAGAACTCAATAGCAACAAGGGGTAGGTGGAATCAAGAGTCATCTAAGATCACAATTAGAAGCAAAATTGGTGGAGAAACAATTGAAATTGAAAGTTCTTATGCGCCAATCTGGAACATTGTGGTTGCCTAATTTACCAGTGGGGTTGCCCATTTTGCTAAGGCAATTTGCTTGGGCAACCCCTGAGATGCTTGGGTGACCCAAGGGTTGCCCGTTTTGCCAAGGAAAGTTTCTTGGGTGACCCCTAAAATGGTTGGTGACCCAAGGGTTGCCCAAGCAAATTCGAGAAAGCTCAGGTGACCTCACTAATCAAAGGGTTAGAATGTAGTATTTGACAAGGATGAGGTTATGGATGAAAGGTAGATGGTTGAAGAGGTCAAGACAAATATAGGAGGGGGTCCTAAGAGTTGAGTAGATGCTTCCATAAGAGTCGAAAAGGCTGAGAGAGAGTGTATTCATGCCATGTGGGTCATGAGCTGAAGCACTAGATCATCATCAGACTCTCATGCATGCCCATGCAATTTTGGTCACTTACACATACTAACCAAAAGTATAAGGAAAGGCATGATCAACATCCTACACCTCATCAATTTTAGGTTGGTGCCAAGGTTTAGCTTCATCTTTAGAAAGAGTGACTTCAAGGGCCATATAGGAAACTTTTCCCCTTCGATATGGACCCTACACCACACTCAAATAGATCAATGAAAATGGTTTTGAGCTCAATTTGCCACCTTTTCTTGGATTGCATCCAACTTCAATGTAGAGTTGTTATGTTTATATTTTCCACCATTGTTGGACACCTCAGATGTTGTTGAACTTCTTCATACTGCACAACTAAATCTAGACACTACTATTCCATTGGACACAGATCAAGCCATTGTTATTTTTGTTAAGACATGAAGAATCAACAAATTCCTCTCTACCATGTGGTACAGTCAGGAGAATTTCCTTATTAGGGTAGGTGGTTCAGCAGGGACCAAATTGACAAAAAGTTCCCTCATTTGTTGCAAAATATTGGGGCAATGGGGCCTAGTACTTCTGAAGGGGGACAAAATTTGATAGACATCTAGGGGCATTTGGGTGGCAGCTGCATGGCCAAATCTAGGAAATATCAAAAATCAAAATTTTTGGTATGTTTTATGTTTCCATAATTTGCATTTTTGGGGATCTTCAGAGTGGAATTGGCCCTCAAGACTTTCCTCATTTGCTTAGGAGGGGTGCTAAAGACTACCCTCCAAACAACTAGAACTAGGTCTCTTGGAGATCTTTCCAACACATCCAATTACTCTAATTTTCATGCAACGGGCTAGGAGTTATGGCCCCACCAAGTTGAGGTGCCAAAATTAACTAATTTCTTAGTATGTTTTTAATTTTGTAGCTAAATTGTCCTTAATCTAATTGTCCATTTCAACTTCCAAGGACACATATATGACAACACTTCAGTTTACGACGGGAGCCATAAATTACTATTTTAATGTTTTTTAGTTTCATTTGAAAATGCATAAATGAGTTGAATTAGAAGCTATGCAATAGAGTTGAAGTCATGCATCTCTTCCACAGAGTTTGCCACATATTGCATAAGCTCTCTCAATTTCAACTTTAGTAATTGTTGTTGTTGTTGTTGCATATTTACTTGTTTGCCAATTACTAGTTACAATACATCTAGTCCTCCACTGGTGTATTGTCGTATGGATTTTAAACATAATCCAGATTAGTTAGCTGTGAGAGTTATATTTCATTTAATGCTATTCTTAGCTTTATTGAGATCTTCATCATCAATGAACTTGCTATATCGGCCCATTCACTTTTAGAATTTACAAATAGATCGAAACTTAAGGTAATTGAAAGAGCCAAATTATATAATAAAATTATACATCAAAGGCACTCTCACAAAATAATGTAAAATATAAAAGTATGAAAGACTAGTATGCACTTTTCTCCACTAAAACTCTCTACAATTATAGACAATTTTGACACTTTTCTCCACTAAAACTCTCTACAATTATAGACAATTTTGAATAAATAAAAAAGAAAGCAAATTTATCCAATATAAAAATAAATAAAAAACCTTAAACCTGAATCTTAAAAAAGACGAGTTGCTTGTCATCCCAGGAGGATAAGATTTGATAAAAGGATAAGGAAATGCATACAACCTCACTCTCCCTGCCATTAGAACTAATTTTCCTCGGAATAAACTCCCCTGATCCGATGTGGCAGAGCTTTCCACAGCTGTCCAGCGTGGCACAGTGTCGAGCGACAGGTCAGCGCTACGGAGACAGTGACGTACAAGTGTCGGTAAGTATCGGGTAGAAGTGTCTGTTCCTCTTTTTGTTCTCCTTCTGCGGAGAAGCGCAAGGAGGATATTCAGGGTAGATGGCGGCAATGACAATCGCAACTCGCCAGAAGGGTTGCACACGGATTCGAACCCTAGTCCTTCACACCCTCTGCCCGCTTCTTCCCGTTTTTCCCCATTTCCCATCCTTTCTTTTCTTCTCTTCCCTTTTAGTACTCTAAACAGTAAAAGACACTCTACTCCTCTTACTGTACAGTTTCACCAACGCATTGCCTCTGTCAAATATTGCAGCTGCTGCAATCTGTTTTCTTTAAAAAAACAGAAAAATCTAGTCTTATGAAACTGATCAAGCCCCTCTGTATCCGCACAGGGGATTGATATGGGTTTGTCAGATCTGTGAAGGTGGTTATACCCATTTTAAAAAAATAGATCGCTGTACAGGAATTTTCCTCGTTGCGTTCTTCTGGACTGGTTTTCACATTGTGGCGGCAACAGATAGCAACTACTGGAATTTTTGGTCAGAGTTAAGTTATCTTCATTCGCAATATTTTTTTTTTGCCTTTGTATTTGATATGCACTTTTGTGGATTGTTAACCCGGTGTTTGTAGACCTTTGGGTCTGATATGGAAATTTAGACTAATGAAAAAAATGAATTTCTCCATATATTTTGTGATACCTTTAGGTTTGATATGAAAATTTAGACTAATGAAAAAAATGAAAACTCACGGTTTCTCCATATATTTTGTGATTTGCCTCAGTGGGATATTGCGTACGGTTCATGGCAGGCATTATTTCTTTTCTCCAGAAAATTCTAGTTATGTATTGAAAGCTAGTTTCTTAATCACGTGCGTGTAGTTAAAAACCCAAAATGCCCATATGCAGTCACAATGGGAAAAACCCACTTGAAAATTCAGAGGGGCATCCAAAAATGCCTGCTTAAATGAATGAAGGGCATTGAGACATGCTCTGTTATAAGAGTGCACTCGTTTTCTTGTAGTCATTTGTAGGATTTATGAATCAAGTTTATTGATTTTACTGTTAGGATAACAATGTAGACAGATTTTATTGCTGGTTATTTCTTAGTATTGTGATCAGATCGAAGAACCTTGTAACTTTTGCATATATTATTATTTCAAGGACAATGAGCTGCAATTTTATGGCTAAAGTGGTTGTTGATTATTTGAATAATCTTGTTTTTTGCTGTTCTTCTTTTATTTTCAGCTCTTTAGCTTCGCTGAGGCGAAATTTAGATTTTTAAGAATTTAAGAAGGCACAATAAGTTGGTTGACTCTTTTTTTTTGACTTATATCGAGAGACATTTAATAATAGAGAAGTGTTTTTAGAAGCATGCGGATGGCAAAGTTGCTGTTCTCTCTATTTAATTAATTTGCACTCTCTTCTAGATTTATTGTGACTTTTGGGTTTGTATTTAGATGCTTTTGGTTTGGTTTGGAATCTGGATGCTTCCAGTCTCTCTACCAAAACCCTTCTGATGGCATGATTTTATTTCTTGATTAGTACCTCAGCTTGGCATATGCTAAATTTATGGGTACATAAAAATTTACAACCAATGGCTTTTATTTGGACAAAATAGAAAAACCTAGTTATAATTTACTGCTGAGAATGACTCTGATGCAGACAACCTCTGTTGCTGCAAAGTTATCTACTCTGTCCTAACTGATCATTGAACAAAAACAGAACAGCTGCAACACAGCATAGCATCTGAAGTAAAATCTACAAGTGTTCACACCATATGAACTATTAACTCACAATGGATGCAGAATGAAAAACGGTATACAACAAGTTAGCAGCTAGAAAAATCATCCTTTTATTTCTTCTCTGCAGCACTACAAGAAGTCCTCTGTTTTCCATGGCTAACAGCCCAGTCCAAAAAACTCCTATTGAAAACCAAAAAAACTAAGGGAAAGTCCCCTAAAATAAGAACACAAGAAGCGCCACTAAAGGCAGTTACAAACCAAAATTCAATACAATTAAAAGAAAAGAAACTGACAGAAGATTGGGGGACCTGTCATAAAGGGGTGGTTACATGAGGCTCCTTTATAACCTAATATGAAAATTAGTAGCGTAATTTGCTTATTCTTTTTTGCCCACCCTTGAACAAACAGTGTATCTATATTTGTGGTGTTGATGACTTAGTTTTCTGGTTCTGTCGGTGAATTGTCCTCATATAACTGCACCATTGATATTATGACATACATATATGTCTACAATTTTGCTCCATGTCATATTTTTCTGACAAAAGCATTTCCTGAGACCATTACTGGTGGGTATCCATTGTGTCCTTCAAACTCACTTCATTAGTATTGTGGTTTTAATACATAATGTTAAGTGCTCTTTATATGCAAATAGTCAAGGAGTTCTATTTCTCATTTCCTTGCTTGCTAAACAACTCTCTATTGGTATTATGCCATTTGCTTTGATAGTATGCTGTTCTTCAAAAGGGGTTTCCAATGACAGTGTCTCCCACTATGTCAGTTTTAAATAAATAACATTTCCAATTAGAAAGGCTTGGATTGCCTTGCTAAAATATGAGTTGTTTGAAAAGGGAAGGGGAAGATAGGTACCCCTTTGAGGTTAAAAAATGCCACCACACATAGCTTTATGGAGGACCCTTGCATAATATAATTTTCTTGTATTTGGTTGTCAGTGGAACTTTGCTTCTCTTCAGCCATAATATTCTTCTCTGATTTCTGATGCTATGTGTATTAGATATGGATGTTTCCACCACTTCAGTATTTGTTGGTTATTTGAACGCCATCTTTCATGTTCACTTTCTAGACATACATGTAAGAATTAATAGTATCATGCATGCATATCAGAATCGTATGTATAAATCTGTTGCAATTTATATTGACATCAATGGACTGTAGTATTTTGGTGTAGATATGACATTGCTTGCCAGGGCAATTCTATGCATTTTGAGTATTTAAAGAAAGGATAAAGAAAAACAGTAGTGAATTCCTTTTCTGAATTATGACACATTTCTTTAAGTTCATTTTTACTGTACTATGTGATGTTGAAGCATGATGTTTCTCATAACTTGATTGAAGGCCAGTCTTTATTGATAATATTAGATTAACATGTTGTCCTTCTGACGTGACTGAACAGTTAAAAGATAAGTAAATAATGGCAAGTCAAATGAAAGGAAAAACACAGCCTGTAAACTGGTCTTACTCACCAAGGCAGTCTCATCTTCCTCCCAAGAGTCCCTTTCCAAGCATGGGACCAAATTTTGTAGATTATGGCCCTAGTCATTTCATGGGACAGAAAAGCTTTCCACACGCAAGTGGAGGATACAGACAGCATCAACGAACTTCTTCAGAAAGTTTTCTCATAGAAGAGCAGCCTTCCTGGCTTGATGATCTGCTTAATGAACCTGAAACACCGGTCAAGAAGGGTTCTCATCGACGTTCTGCAAGTGACTCCGCTGCTTTTTTGGAAGTTCCTATTGCAGCTTCAAGAATAGAAAACATTGCAGAAGAAGAGGAGTTTGATATAAGCAATTTAACGTCTCTACCCTCATGGGGGTCTTCAAATTTTGACAGACTTGACAAGGAAAATCGGGCATCTAACTCTTATCAGGCAAAGACAAAAAAACCACCTATTAGAAATTGGGATGCCCCTGCAAGGGAGAGTCATAAAACTGCAAACTTGGGGACATCATCTCTTACACAAAATGCTGATAATGATACAATCTGTGCAATTTCACGGGAAGAACCACAGGAACATGATGTACATAATGCCACAAGTTCTGGTTTAGAGGGCACTGACTCGTCACTTAGCAAACTAGCTGATCCTGATATGGATCCAAAGCGAGCAAAACAGTGAGTAATATTTACTGCTAATTTTTTTATATTTTCAACATGTTGAGCAGTCATTTGCTTCTGGAGAATTCTTTATTCTTTAATGTGTCTGGTGACTGTGAAAAGTATAGGCTCTACCTTCTTGATGAAATCTTAGATCATAGCTATGGAATCTTTGTCTTATAGCTGTAAGTTAACCTCCAAAGGAATACTGCTTATATGGTGGCTAGCCTAGTTGCACACAAATAGGTATGCAGCTGTGCACATTGCTTGTTATGAACCCTAATCTTCAATGTTTATTTTTTAGATAAGTTACTTGGGAGTTGATTTGAATTTTTAACTTGTTTTAGCATGTCTATCTGTGTTAGGAAAATTCATGATGGGTTGCACTGTACATCACAATTTTTGACTGGCTTCAGGCTTGACTAATGATTTCCACTAAAGAGTTGACTCTAGATTTTATCATTCACTGTAATGCAATTAAGTACTTTCTCTTGCAATTCTTGTGCCCAATGTACATGGATTAGGTATCCTGCTATCGTACTGATTATTGTAAAGTGGGATTGAGCCATAGCTAGCTTTGTGTGAGTTGGCAATGGGCATCAAGCCTATGAGAAGGGCAGTTTTGCTCATAAAGTCAAAATTGTAAGTTTTATTTGGCCTAAGAGGTTAAGACAACTTGGAATCAGGTAATTCTAGTTGGGGTTAAATTTCCTTGTTTGTGTGATTTGGGGCTCCGCAGTATTCTGACAGCATTTTTGTAGGGCTTTGGCATAAATTTGTGGAAGCTATTTTCATTCCACTACCTGATATGTCCATAATCTAGTGTTACCAAATCCTTGCAGCTCGGAAGCATCAGTTGTTCTACTAGATTAAGGTGCTAATGTAATTAATGAGCAAAGTTTATTGCCTGTAGTGAATCATTTGGCACAGGAGTCATCGATACTGCATATTTTATTGTTTTATGATGGCATATTAGAATTGTAAATTCCATCAGTCCAGGATATCCTGAAGCACATAATGAGAGAGGCTGCTTTGCTCATAAAGTCACATTTGTAAAGTGTATCATTTGACACAAAAGTCACTGATACTGCATGTGTTATTGTTTTGTGATGGTATGTATAGTAGAATAGAAAATTCAATCAGTCCATGCTATCCTGAAGCACGTAAAGAAGGGCTGTTTTGCTTAGAAAGGGTAAGTTTGACTGGCCTAATACATAATTGGAATCGGGTAATTTAGTTGGGGCTAGATTTTTTTGTTTGTGTGACTGGGGCTCCAGAATATTCTGACAGCATATGTGTAGGTTTGGCATACTTTTGTGAAAGTCATTTTCATACCGGTATTTGTATGTCCGTAAAATAGTGTTACTGAACCCTTGCAGCTAGGAAGCATCAGTTATACTTATTCCACTATTAAGGTTTCCATGTAAGTAACGAGCAGAGCTCATTGCCTACAGTCTTTGACACAGGAGTCACTGATATTGCACTCTTTATTGATTTATGATGGTATATAGAATTGTAAATAGTCAGTCCAGGATATCCTGAAGCACTTATTTCATCCATTCATTTATGAATTTGGAACTGGAAACAAAGGCTTACTTGTGCTCTCTTTGGGATACACTAGTGTATTGCAGATAGGAGATTCTTCCATATCTGGTTCTATATCATGTTATTTTTTGACAACATTTAGATGTACTTCACATATCTCTGATTTCCTCTTGGATTACACAGTTAATGTTTATACCTTTCAATCCTAGGTAGTACATAACCTTTTCAGGATTGTTTCCAACAGGCAATTTGCTCAGCGCTCTCGTGTTAGGAAGCTACAGTATATTTCCGAACTTGAAAGAAATGTCAGTGTATTGCAGGTATTCTGATAAAATTCTTCTGTTCTAAACGTTTGTCTGAACCTATCATTTTTTATTTCTTTCTGAAATCATGTTTAAATGTGATTTTTGCTCCTGATCTTTAGGCTGAGGAATCAGAAGTGTCAGCTGAAGTGGCCTTCTTAAATCAACAACGCCTAATATTGACACTAGAGAACCAAGCTCTTAAACAGCGTGTAGCTGGTCTTGCTCAAGAGAAGATGATCAAAGATGGTAAGCATTTTATAGATTTTTGGGCATAACACAGCCTTATTACTTCCATGTATGCATACTCTATGAACAACATAAATGGGTTCATTTGTGAAAATAATTACTTTGTTGGAATCTGGTTTCTTTTTGGTGGTAAGTGTTTCCTTCATCTGAGTTTAATACAATTCCAAAAAGTGTCCATGTCTCCTGCTATATGTTCATTAGATAATTGTGACGGGTGTATATTGTCTTAAAGAAAGGAATTCTTATTTCTAAATAATTGAGTTTAAAAGGATCACTGCATATTTGACTTAGGTGCCTTTATGTTTTACTTTTCTTTGCTCTCTGAATGCAGCTGAACATGAATTGCTGATGAAGGAAGTACAAAGATTGAAACTTTTGTACCAACAGCAGCAATTCCAGCAGCACCCTTCATTACAGTCAAGTCACTTACATCAAATTCCAAGTTCTCTTGATTTTGACTTACAGCAGTTGCCGTTCAGCAAGTTGAATCTTGGGACTTTGAAGCAAGAGTCGAAGCCTGCTGTAGGAAGTGGTGGTTTTGGACTGGTAAAACAAATGGGGGGACTGTCTTTGGGAGTCAATAAAAATGACGATGGAATGACTTGTAGGAATGGAAGCTCAGAGGTTTTCAAGGGTAACATACCTTCTGCTTGCATGATAGCTGGTACTGGAAAAAAGCATGAAGGCAGAAGGTGATAACTGGAGGTAGATTTTTGCCTGTAGACTTTTTGTTGCAGGACTTTTAGGTTTTGGCTTTATATTTGGTGGATGCCTTAAAGCAGGTCCCGAAGTTTAGTGTTGTTTCTGCATTTGAGACGTGCTTTTCTATAACATTAGATGTGGAAAAGAACTTAGAAGTAAAGCCAAATGAAGTTTTATTAATTTTATTTAGTAGCTAGAAGGGCATATAAGTAAATTGGAGATGTAGATAGCAAGCAGTCAGTCAAGCTTTATATATTTTTATTTCTTTTCCTACAATGGATCTGTTGTGGAATATTTAGTTATATGCCCTTACAGGTTCTCTGTGTCTCATTTTTTGCAGAATAGCCCGTATGGAGGGTGATTGATGTAGTCACGAACTTTTCCCTACAAGGAAATTTATGTGATTTCTAACATTGCTTACAGGTTAACTCAGAATGCCTTCGTTCTTGGGTTACAGAATTTATAGATTTAACTCCTTTTACGATCTTCCTGGCTTAAAATCAGTATCGCATTTTGATATGCAGACTTCAGGAGACAGATGTTCCTGATGTTAAACATCTGCTGATAAGTTTTAACTGTTTCAAATCTTAGATATGTTGCCTCCAATTTGACAGTAGAGATTTGTAAAGTTTTGGTGTCCTTTAAGCATAAAAATGGTCACCAGAAGTCAAAGTGGTGGTTATCTGTTAAATTGTCATTCCTGAATTTGTTTTTAAAAGCTTAGCAGTTCACGTTTCTTTTGTTAGTCTTTAGCAGTATTGCCTCTGCAGCTTACAGTTGGATGTTTTCTCAGAATGCCTGTCCTTTCAGGACCAAATATCTACTCTTAGATTCCCAAATTCCTGTTATTCGCTGTGATGAGCAGTGGATCAGTTTGGAGCTTTTTAGATTTTGCCACGTTATATAATAGGCATGACCTGTGTCTAGAAAAAATGCTTTGTATTTGCAAATGTCATCACAGAAAGAAGTTTGAGTTCAAAAAGAATGGAATGGATGTATATTGCTTGAAGGTTGATGTGATTTCAGGGACTATTATAGCCCTATATTCTGCTCCTTTGAGATGGAAAGATTTCATCATTTGATATCTGGGAGTGTTTGAACACTTGATTGCACTGTTTTGTTAAATGTTCATGCTACATATCAAATGGATGAAATGAACAAGGCTTATTACGTGGGTCAATTCAGTTATTATTTAAGTCTAAATAAAATTCCTCCAGCACTATGTTCTACTATAACTGAATCAAATCCAAACAAATTAAAACTCTGGTTTTTAAGAAATTGGTTATGCTTTTGGGGTTAATTTGGATGCTTGCCGCAGTGCAGTGGCATCACTCTTCATTGCAGGGATTTAATGTTTTTGTTCTCTTATGCCTGTGAATTGATGCTTGCACTTCTGTAGTTCCTCTTAATGCATAAAGCTTGCAACTGTGGACAGTACTGTAAAATCTGCTTCTTGTATCATATAAATCAGAGGTTGTAACAATATTATCATCAAGTGTTTCTGAATTAAAATCTAAAATTTATTGGTTGCGAGTGATATTAATAATAATTTTCTTGGTCAAGTGGCAAGTTGTTCAAATTGTCTTTTTCCAGATGAAGCCCATTTCTTGTGATGCCTCCTAGTAGTTTGTATGTCAAAGTAAGGTGCTTACGAAGGCACTCAAGTAGTGCTATTGACCGTCTCAAATGTGGCATTGGATGTGGGAATATAATTGGGAATCATATAAAGTGAAATTGTGCTTGTAGATTATCGGAAAAAATCGGGAACTATTTGTTGTGTAAGTTTGTTAGGGATGGTAGCCATAGCACTACTTTTAGTAGTTTTAGATTTTTTTGTTGTATAAATTTGTTGAGGGTAGTTGGTTTTACTTTTTCAGAAATTTAGAGAAATAGGGATGTTAGTTTGGTAAATGTGGTCAGACGTGGCAAGCAATGTTTCTCCGAATCTTAAATAGTTAATGCAATATATTCACTTTGCAATGTCAAGCCTCCATTTAATTAAGGGGTTATATATATATATATATATATATATATATATTTTACCAAATCCCTAATCCTTGGGATTGAGGATGTCACTTGAACCTGTGGGTATGCACCCCCATAGAACACATTGGTGGAAATTCTAGTTGGTGGGGAAGAGATCTTTTTGCTTAATCTAATTGGGGAAGGATGCTGTCTTATTACTTATTCTAATTGGGGGAGGATGCTGTCTTTTTACTTATTCTGACAGGTAATGTGTGCCAGTTGGGAGGGGATGTCTCAATGGCTTTTTAAAATTGTAGTAGATGGGTCTTATTGTCTTTTAGGTAATATGTCTTATTGCTTTTATCAAAAGGTTAGAATGGGTCTTCATTGTTTTTTAGTGGTTGGGATTCCTAATTGTTTTTAGTGGGAAGGTACGGGTTTAACTATCCTTTTTGATGTGAGGGATACGTGGCTTTTTATTAATAGGAGGGGATAGATTTTATGGTCTTTAAAATTGTAGTGTGTAATTTTTGTTTTCCAGTTTTTTTAAAATTGGAGGGAATATGTTTTACTCTCTTTTCAAAATTGTAGTGCATTGGTTTTATTGCTTTTTTTTAAATGGGAGTGGATATATACGCCTTGTTGCCTTCTTCATATGGTAGGGGACGTATTTTCAAATTTCGGGGATGTCTTATTGATACTTTTAATTATTAGGAATGTTTTGTCGCTATTTTTAAATTGTAGGGGATATACTTTATTGATATTTTAAATTGTTGTAGGGGATGTTTTTAAAAAAAAATGGAAGGGCATATTACTTCTTAAAGATTATGGATGGGATATTGTTTTAAAATAAATAAATTATTAGGCTATGGTTTTATGGAGGGGTGCTACTTAAAATTTTTTAGCCAAAGTCATTGAGAAAATTTATGAGTATTTTCCAAACAAGTGGCTCTATAGTTTTTTATTCTCACGGTTAGAAAATGTAGGTGGAAGTGGGAGTTTAGATGAGAAATTATAAAAACTAGATACAAACAGATGATATATATATATTACAATTTTTTAAAATATCATGCAAACAACCTTAGACATAAATATCATGTATATTTTGACACACCAACTTAAGTGGATTTGGTTTGTTCAATTTTTAAAAAGGGTGACTATCTCCAAGGTTTGGGTTTTGGGGTAAAGCATAACTTAGGGTCTAGATGAACCTATTACCATTACAAGGGGCTTGTGGCCGCTGAGACCAATTGAGAGTTGAACTAAAAGATAAATAATTCTTTAATTATTTGAGTTTTAATAATTAATCTATAAAAAAATTAGCAATTAGCTCAAAATGACATTGAAAAGAAAAACTAATCTAATCCTACTCTATCTTGGATAAAGAAAAAAGAAAAACAAAGGATAGAGAAAGCAAAAGAAAGAAAATGTGTGAGAGAGAACAATGATTTCAATACATCTAGACAAAAAAGTGAAAGTATACTCCACTACTAGCATCATTAGTTTTTGAGTTTTATCAATTATTCTACATAAAAATTTAGCAACAAATGATTTCAATACATCTAGACAAAAAAGTGAAAGTATACTCCAGTACTAGCATCATTAGTTTTTGAGTTTTATCAATTAATCTACATAAAAATTTAGCAATAAACTCAAAATGACATTGGAACTAATCTAAGCTTACTCTATCTTGGATAAAAATAAATAAAAAGAGAGGATAGGAAAGCAAAGAAAAAAAAAGGAAAATGTGTGAACCACAATTTCAATACATTTAGATAAAAAAGTGAAAGTCCATATTATAATACTAACATTTTAGTTTTTAAAATCTCAATAATATTGTTATTAATTTTAATTTGCATGATATTAGATTTCAATAGTTCTTATATTGGTTTTTATTGCGAGAGATATTGGATTTCCATTAGCTCCTTGTGAGGCAACGAGGTTCCAATGCTTTCAATATTGATTTCAGCCTTTTTAACACATATTCAAACTCCAATATGTTCTAATACTCTCGATATAGAGAATAAATTGGGTGTAATGTCAATCATGAAAATTGAATGCACAATATGAATTGTTGAAGTAAACATTAATATTTTATTCATTTGAAACAATAGTACAATAATTATGGCTTATTAGATCCTAAATTACAACTCAATTACATCATCATCTTGGGCTAGGATTCATTTGACATCTTCTAAGTTACTTTCTTATTACTATTAACTTGAAGTTGTGTAATTTATATTTTAATCACTCAATGTTGTAAGTTGTGTGATGCTAGATTCAAAAGTTTAAAATATTTTGGTCAGATGCCATTATTATCATCAGTGTGTTATGACAACACTGATATAGGATATGAAGAAAGGCACTATTAGTATCTCTATTAGATGAATATGATGTTGAATGGTAGATGACTCTACAATTCCTAACATTTTTTTTCCAATGACAACACATCTAATTGGAAGAACTAGCGACTGAAAATTAAGTGAGCATACATTTTCTATTCCTAAAAGTATGAATTTTAATTCACCACTTTTCAAATTTGTATTTAAAAGATCAACATTGACTATAACACGATATTGTATTCCATTATCAATTATTGCAATAATGAGTAAAGCATAATGAGATCTCCAATATTTGATTTGCTAGTGAAGAAAAGAGGACAACAATATTCTTATCAAAATTTTCAATAACAATCAAAATTCTTGGGACAAAATTCAAAATGAGCGCAGAGCGGGCTAACAATCGACGGAGCTGTGATGGATCGCTGCCCATGGAAACTAAGTTAGATGGGGGTTGTTCTGGGGCTGCTATCTCTAGTTCACTGGAGGTGTCCGCCCTGGTGCCGGATGGTGGAGTCGAGACGGAAATGGCTGGGCTGGGGAAGGCCCCACTAAACGATGGTGTTGGGGTTCTGTTTCCCTCAGAACCGACTGATGGCAGGCTTGCTGCGGGGCTTAGGGCTCCTGGGGGCCTTAAGAAATCTTTCTCTGCCATTGTGATTGGTTCTGGCTCTCGGTCCTGCTTTGCCCGACCAAGTTCCCAGCCTATCCCTTGCGCCTGAGAGTCTCCTGTTGTGGCGTGTGGACTTGAGGTCACTGAAAATGAAGAATTTTATCGCAATACTGGTGTGATCTGCAGATTTAATGGATTCTGGCTCTCTTTTCCTAGCCTCCACAACTGGGTTTTGGAGTCTTGGAAGCCACTTGTTGAAGGTAAGATTGAGTTGTTTCCTTGTGCAAGGGGATTCTTCATTGTGACATTTGCTTCTTCGGAGCAATGAGACTTAGTGCTCGATGGCAGGGTCTGGTTGTGGGGGGAGCATTCCCTCTCAATCAAACCCTAGACTCTCTCCTTCAATTCCCTAACTGAGCCACTTAATATCAGACCTATTTGGATCCATGTCCCAAATCTCCCTCGCCAGTTTTGGGAGGACTCTGTTTATGAGAGCATTGGTAATGCTATTGGTCGTTTTCTCAAGGTCGATTCTACTACCTCTTTCATGGGACATTCCACGGTTGCCCACATCCTTGTGGATGTGGACATTTCTAAACCTCTTCATGGGGATGTGGTCTTGTTGGTGGGTGATAGGCCCTCGAAACAACTATTGGACTATGAGGGTATTCCTTTTAGGTGTAGAAGGTGTTTTGCTACAGGTCACTTAGCCTTTGATTGTCCTCTCTCACGATGCAAGGGAGCTACTACTTGGTGGAAGGATGCTCTCGTGGATCACCTGACTATTAGTGCTTCGCCGGAGGACGGTTCATCTTAAGGGGTTGTTTCCTCTGAGGAGGTTGAGCTTCCTTTCGAGGATGCTATTGTGGGGGTGGCGAAGAATGCTATTGTGACTCCTTCGCTTGCTCCAGATTCTTCTGGTCTTCTACATGATCATTTATCTATTCCTCTGGCTTCGGCTCGGCCTGCTTCTTCTGTTCTGACTTTAGCTTCTTCGGCGTTGCCCTCTTCGGATTTGGATTCCCTACATGTGGATTGTTCGACGGTTGTGGGAGTTCTCTGTGATCCCTCTTTGCTTGTGATTTCAGGGGAGGCTCCCCCCTCCTCTTTCTGTTGTTCCTAATTCTAATCCCTCCTGGATGGTGGTTCATCATAGGAAGAAAGGTCCTTTTCTCTCTATTGGTAAAGGTTTAAGGTGTTTTAGATCAGGATCTAGTGCTGTGTAGATCCTTGTTGTTTCTGCCTGTGCCTATGCTGTTGATTTGTTGTTCCTAGTTCTGGGATCTGCTGTTTGGTCCCCTATTTTTTGCCCTTGTGGCCTCGTTTGTCTTGAGTTCAACCCCTTGTTTCTTTTGGGCTATGTTGTATCTGGGTTTGACACCCTTGTCTTGTCGCTTATCTCTATAAAAAACAATCAAAATGCTTGGTAGAATTAGCGACTATAAATTCACTCAACTTACAATTGGTATTGTTATATTGCTAGTTTTGTTTTGAGAGTTCCTTGATATCACATATTAAATTAAAGCACTTTTAGGCTCTCCAATAAATGATTTGGTAGTGAGCACAAGTTGATGACAAATTCCATAATACACTTTCCAATGACAACAAAATTAAAAGAGAGAACCACAATCTCAGTATATCTAGAAAAAAAATGAAAGTCCATACTCTAATACTAGCATTATTAGTTTTTAAAATCTCAATATTAAATTCCAATATTGTTGCTTTTGATTTTTAATTTGTACGATAATGAATTTCAATAGTTCTTATATTGGTTTTTACCATGGGCAATATTGGATTTCCATTAGCTCTTTTTGAGGATTTTAAGTTTGTTGCAGATAGGTTCAAATGCTTCAATAATGGTTTCACCCTTCCTAGCACAAGTTCAAACACTTTCAATAGGTTCCAACACTCTCAATCTAGAGAATAAATTGGGTGCAATGTCAATCATGAAACTTGAATGTGCAATATAAATTGTTGAAGTAAACATTAATATTTTATCCATTAATGTAGTCATGGATGGAGGATCTAATGAAGGACAGTCCAACCATGTAGCAAAAATAAAACACACATAGTTCTCACAACAACACTTAATGGAACAGTAACTTGATCCTTTATTGAATACACACTATAATTGATTACAATAAGATGTAATGGGTGGGCGGCCGTAGCCATTTATTCAATAATAAGGGAAAATAATACATACAAATAAACTTATTACATTCAGTGACATCTGCATCTTCATCCTCAAACTCCATTTTGAACCTTCATCCTGAACTTGGACTTCCAACTCTCTGTTGAATTCTTCCTAATTCTTCTTGATCCTCTCCAATGAGTGTGAATAACAAATATATAGTAATCTCAAACTTCCAAAATAATCTATGTTGACTACATGGTGGTACAAATCTCAATACTTTGGATGAAATGTGTGGTTGATTGGGAAAACTAATTCTTTTAAAAAACAAAGGCAATGAAAAATAAATTTGTGCGGTGCTCAATGGGTATTCTCCTGGGCACTATGAATCTTCACATGTGCTCCTTGATTATCGCAAACCTCAAATGGTTTGTTACCAATGGTAAAGTTGTAGTTGTGATAACCTACTAGTCTAGTGTTAGTATTTGAACTAAGTTAGGATTTTATATGCATCCTATCATCCTCAAACATGGATATGACATCTAAATCCCTTTGTAAAGTATTATCTCAAAACCACAAGACCTAAATGTAAAATGTAGCAACTTGTGGTGACTTCTTCTATAATTGACTGGTAAATGAAAACCTACAAACAAACAAACAAAGTGAAAGAAAATATTTTTGGCAATGCAAGATTGTTTTGTTCCCTAAGGATGCTCCTACATCAGACACCTAGGATTATTTAAAAAATGAGCCCCTCACTTTCTAGTGACTAGAAGGAAATCAAGACGGTCAACCTTAGCCCTAGAAATCCAACTTGAGTCTTCTTCTGACCTTCCTCTCCATTTCACTAAATATTCCTCATATTGCTTATTCCTAGTGCTCTTTCCAATTCTTCTATACAATATCTCTTCAATCTCTTCTTTTGGCTATGGCGGTATGGGATTTTTCCCTAGAACCTCTGTATTCCTTCCTTCTGAGTCCCCTTCATGATACTGATACAAGTATACAATATTGAATACTGGAGATATACCCAATCCTTTTGGTAGCTCCATCTCAAATGCATTTCCTGAATCAAACCTCCTTTTAATTTTGTAAGGACCAAATTTCTTCATCTTCAACTTTTATTGTATTTTTTGGCTGGAAATCTTTCCTCCATTACTTCATCTCCCACTGTAAAATCTTTGTGTCTTCTTTTTTTGTTAGCTATTTGTTTATATTTATCATTCATCTCCTCCAAGTGGTTTCTTACCTCCACATGCACCTTCTTCACATGTTTTGTGAACTCCTTTGCCTTCATACTCCTCTTGTCTTCTTTACCATTGTCCCTTAGCTCCAATACATTCTTTGGACTACTAACATTTACAATTTGAAATGATTTCTTTTTGATAATATTGTTCATTGAATTATTGTACATATTTTTTTACTGTGATAAGACCATGTCCCAATTCCTTGTCTTCTCTCCAACCAAGCATCTCAATAAGTTTGCCAAGCTCCTATTCATTACTTCCATTTGCTCATCATTCTAAAGATGGTAAGCTGAGTTGAACTACAATTTTATTTTCATTTTCTTCCATAAGGTCCTTCAAAAGTATCCCATAAACTTAGTGTCTTTGTCTAAAACTATGCTCTTCAACAAACCATGCAATCTTACCACTTCTCTAAAAAATAGATCAACTATGTACCACATCATTACTTTTCTTACATGGAATGAAGTGTGCCATATTAGAAAACTTGTCCACTACTACCATGATTGAATCATTTTCCATTTGTGTCCTTGGCAACCCTAATACAAAATCCATACTTATATCCTCCCATGACTTCTAAAACATTGGAAGTGGCTGATATAGCCCAACATTATGACTATTTCCTTTAGCAAGCTAGTAGGTCCTACAACCTTGAATGAATTTCCTCACATCCTTATATATTTGCAGCCAAAAATAGTTCTCACTAATTGAGGCAATTGTCTTATTTATCCCTGATTGTCTAGCCAAACCTCCACAATGTTTCTCTTTGATTAGATTCTCCCTCATGGAACTTCTTGGCATACATAATTGGCTTCCTTTGAATAACATTTCATTTTGGATCAAATAGTCTAACCACTTACTCTGATCCCTGCTTATCGGCTCTTTACATGCCTTCCATGCCTCCACAAATTATGATCAACTTCATACAAATTCCATAGTTCCTCAAAATTGACTACTTCTACAGTCATTTATGTTAGCAATTTCTACCTTCTACTTAATGCATCAAAGGCCTTGTTTGACTTCCTGCTCCTACATTTTAACACAAAAGTGTAACTCTGCATGAATTCCACCCACCACATATGCCTTTGGTTCAATTCACTTTTAATTATTTAAGTACTGCAATGCTTGATGATCAGTGTACAACGTAAATTCCTTTGGTAATAGATAATGCCTCCACTTCTTCAATGCTTGTACTATGGCATAAAATTCTTGGTCATAGACATAATACCATCTTTTGGAATCATTCAACTTTTCATTGAAGTATGCTATTGGTCTTCCTTCCTAGCTTAGTACCACCTCAATTGTGTTACCACTTGTGTCACAATCAACTTGGAATACCTCATTAAAATTAGGTAGGGCCAACATTGGCTATTCCGCTACTTTCTTCTTTAGTAATTCAAAGCTCCTATCAACTCCTATAGTCTATTTGAATCCCCTCTTGTACCCTCATTGTCTCAGTTAGTGGTGCACAAATGCTACTAAATTTTTTGATGAACTTCCTATGAAATTGACCAGTCCATGAAAAGGTCTTACTTCCCTTACATTTGTTGGTGTAGGCCACTCCACAATGGATTTAACTTTCTTTGAATCCATCTTCAAACCTACAACTGAGATCACAAAGGTCCTAAGTACACTAATTCTTCCTTCATGAAGATACACTTTTCAAATTTATCAATAAATTTTCTTCTCTCAACCTCTACAGTATGATCTTGATGTGCTCTAGATGTTCCTCTTAAGTCTTACTAAAATTAGAATGTCATCCAAATAAACTATCATAAACTTACCTAAAAACTTCCTCAATACTTTGTTCATCAACCACATAAATATACTCGACACATTGGTCAATCCAAAAGGCATAACCAACCACTCATACAACCCTTCATTATTCTTGAAAGTTGTCTTCCATTCATCCCCTTCCCTTATCCTGATCTGATGATAACTGCTCTTCAAGTCAATCTTGGTGGAGTACTTGGCCTCACTTAAACATTTTATAATATCGTCCATCCTTGACAATGTGAACCTATATCTTATAGTGATCTTATTGTTTGCTTTGAAGTTAGTACACATTCTCCACTCACCATCCTTCTTGGGTGCTAGTTCTATAGGTATTGCACATGGGCTCAAACTTTCCTTGATTAAGCCCTTCCTCAATAGCTCATGCACCTGCCTATTTGGTTACTCATTTTTTGCTAGTGTCATCCTATGTAGAGCTTTATTTGGCAAGTTGGCTCCTAGAATCAGGTCCATGTGGTGATTGGCACTTTTACTAGTGGAAACCCTTATGGCATGCTGTCTGATATGATGTCCTTGTACTCCATCAACCCTCTAAGATCTCTTGCGGTGCTTCCTCATCACTTGTGCTGGTGTTCTCTACATTTGTGATGTTGCACGCCTTAGGAATCAATTCAAAACAAATATTCTCATGCCTAAGTCCATCCAAGAATTTCCTTCCATCTACCAGATATATCTTTTCATTGCTACAAACCTAATCCTCTCTATCTTTCAACATCATAAATTTGTGCCTCTAGCCATCTCTTGTTATAGTATATGCATTTTTTCTTTCATCATGTATGGAATGCTAGTCAAAATACCATGGCCTTCCCAATAGTAGATGATACACATCCATCAATATTATGTCACACAATACTTCATCATGGTACCCTCCTATCTTGAAGTTTACCCAACATTGTTCATTGACCATTACCTTATGTTCCTTTTGTAGCCAAGCGATTGCATAAGGGTTTGGATATTTTTGTTTCTTCAAGTTTAATTTTCAACCATTTTCTCTAATACCAGGTTATCCATACTCCTATTGTTAATAATACCTTAATAACACTTCACTCCAACTTTTCATCTAGTTCTAAACAAGTTCTTTCTTTGAACCAATCCTTCTTCCTCATGGTGCTTCATTAACAAATCCCTCATCATTAGTGATATTCCATGTTCAAAGTCACCATTTGACTCATATGATCTCTGAGATTATTCTTCCCCAAATGTAACTCTAGCACTACCTTCTAGTCACTTTCCTTGACCTTGAAAACATTCAAACACTTTGTGTCCCTCTTCTTTGCACTTGAAACATGTTCCCTTGAAAGGTCTTTTCTCATTCCTCCCATATCCACCTCTTCCTCTTTGGTATGCATCTCTACAGTATACATCACCTTCTCCTTTGTCTATGTGGTAGTAGCTGCCATCTTCTTGGCCTTTCCAAAAAGTGTTGTGACTTCTCTTGTGATAATTGCCACCATCTCTGCTGCAGAAGTTGTTCGTCCTCCTATTTTCCTAGTAGGGCCTTCTCTTGCCACATCATGATCTCTCTCTGAGGTCTCTCCTCTTTTACACTTTGTCAAAATTTCTAGTCCTCAAACTTCTTATTCAACTTGTCTTCCTCCTTGATTGTAAATTGGTATGCTTCCTTTCTGGTGGTCAACCTGATCACACTTAGCTCTTCTTGGATTCTCTCTCTCAGTCCATTGATGTATCTTGCATATTTCTGTTTGTCTATCTCACTATGCCCTATCCTAATAATCAACTTATGAAATTCTTTAGTGTACTTCTTCAAAGTCTTATCCCTTTGCCTCGAGCTCTATAACTTATTTAGCAATTATAGCTCATAGTCCATTAGTATGAATTACCTCTTCAATTTTGCAACCATCCTATACCATTTTATTTTCTTTCCTTTCCCCTCCTATTTATTTCTAGTTGCACTTCCTTCCACCAAACAACATGTCCCTTTAACTTGGTCTTTGAAAACCTAACCATCTCAGAGTCTTCAATTTCCTCATATTCAAAATATTTGTCTAGCTCATTTATCCAACAATCAGTTCTTTAAGGTTTAAATTATTGCAACAGTTAGAAATCTCCATTTTAGTTATCTTACCAATTTTGAAATGGCCTTTAACACCTTCACCTAATCTGATTCTTCTTCTTGGTGCTCTAGATCTTGCACCTCTTCCCTAGCATCTTCCTTCACATTGTTGTCATCATTGTCCCTTGGGATTCAACATCTTTTTCTATCTTCCTCTAAAGCTTCCAATAGGATTTTGTTCTCCCTTCTTTTAGCACCTCATCCAACTTTTTGACAATGTTAACAACTACCTAATCTCTTTGTGAAGGGATCTTTTCTAGGGTCTAGTGTAAACTTTCTCAGGTCAGTGGTCTACCTAAAATGAATCCTTACAACTGCCTCTCCTTGGTGATTTGTTGACAAGCTTCTTGCAGGATGCCTCAATTTTGATGGTCTATTCACAAGCAAAACCTATGGAACAATGTTTACTCTCCTTAAGATTCAAACCTTAGGCTTTTATACCACTTAATGTAGTCATGGATGGGGGATCCAATGAAGGACAATTCAACCATACAAAAAAACAAAACACATAGTTCTCACAACAACACTTATTGAAATAGTAACTTGATCCTTTATTTAATACAAATTATAATTGATTACAATCGACTATAATGGGTGGCCTTAGCTATTTAATCGCTAATAAGAGAAAATATTACACACAAATAAACTTATTACATACAGTGACATTTGTATCTTCATCCTGAAACTCCATTCTAAACCTTCATCTCGTGCTTTGGCGTCTAACTGTTGAACACACCAGGATACTAAGAGGGGGGGTGAATTAGTATCTAATCAAATTTTAGATCCTTTGTAGCAGATTAAAACTTAAGCATTACAATATCAACATAAAAATGAAAGATTAACACAATGTACATCAACACATAACACCAGATATACGTGGAAAACCTAAGAAGGGAAAAACCGCGGTGAGGCTTAACTCACAATATATGAAGCTCAGAATTACAACTTTGTTTTAGGGCTACAACCCAAGGAAGCTACTACTCCCTGAAAATTTTGATTTAGGGTCACTCCCAAGGAAGCTACAACTCCCTGAAGACTTTGTTTTAGGGTCACTCCCAAGGAAGAAACTACTCCCTGAATTGAGAACAAACTTAGAACAAATTACAATATGATAGTCTCTCTACTGCCTAAAAAATTGACAATGAAGCTCACACCTTTAATGACTGGAATTTTGCCTCTTCACGCTTCCTTCTGATGATTGGATTAGTTAGGAACACTCTATGTTGCAAGTATGGGCCTAATCGGTGTTGTCATTGATGTCAACATACTCCTGTTGCATTGATGTCAAGGATTGGATGAGTTGTGTGCTGAGGATATTGAGAAAATTAGTCTTATCAGAAACAGAGAAGAACAGTGAAGACAATGGAGCTCTATGAAGTGAAGATCCCAGCTAGATGAAGTTTAGAGAATGCGCATCAAAGGGTTTGTAGATGTGTTTGAAGATGATCCAGTCAAGATTTGAGAGGTCTGCATGAAAATGTGAAGGAGTTATGGCCATGAGAGTAAAACTGGTTCTGACAACTGTTTAGAGGTGACAGAGTGACACAAATAGGTCTGGTGAGATCCAGAAATACAATATCATGTTCTGCGGATCTGGTGGCATGTTTGGGAGGCTAATTTGAATTGACAACTCAATTGGTTCATGGTTTGGAGGTCCACAAGTAATCCTTCTAATGTGACAGTGATGGGCGACTGTGTTCTTGAGGTTCTGGATGAAGATGCGAATGATTATAGTAAGCAGAAGTGGTGCAGATGTTCCTGGTGATTCAAGCAAGCTTGTGGAGGTCTCTAGATTGTGTCCAGTTTGTGTTGGTGGTCCGCATTGAAGATTGAGCTCGTAATTGAAGACTTACCTTTGGGTGATGGTGTTCTTCCTAGTCTTAGCCGACCAGATGATTTATGCATGTTGCGGATAATCTTGAAGATGTTTTGCGAAGCATGGCGTGTTCCTCAAAAAAGATTGAAGTCCTAGCTATGTGTGGCTAACAGTGTAGTAATGCACATGAAGTTTTTTTAATAAGTCAAGTTATATTTTTGTAATTGCTCTGTAATAAAATAAGTGTATGTTGTGCTGACTTTGATGATCATTCCAAAGTCGATGTCATGTATAAATAAGAGTCCCAAAGTCATTCAAATGTGTCCTTGTGGTTATGATGAGAAGGTGGTAGTGAAGAGGAGCAAAATGCAGAGCAGAGGTGTTGAGCTTAAATGGAACTGACTCAAGCATAGTGAAGATGCTAATCTCTAGTTCAAGTATGTAATACTTATATTCTTTTGTAGACAGTGTGTCTCCTGTAGGCAGTGGGCCTCTTGTGAGTAGTGTGCTCGGGCAGTGAGCCCTAACTGGCAAGTGCCATTTTATTCATCTTATTCTTTTAATAAAGAATACAATCTTGGGTTACTCACCCCGTAGTTTTTCCCTTAACCGGGTTTTCCATGTTAAAATCTTGGTGTTATATGTGTTGAATTTGTTTCTGCTCTTGAATTATTGCATTATGCTTTCATGATTGAATCTTTGATATGTTGTTGAAATATAAGAAGGTTTAAAGTGAATAAGGAATAGAATTTTGGTAACAATTGATTCACCCCCTCTCTTAGTTGTCTGTCCTAAATCTAACAATTGGTATCAGAGCCAAGTTCCTCTAGAAGAAGCTTAACCGCTTGAGGAGATCCAGGATGTCGACCTACAAGAAGGACAGTCCAAGGTTTGATGGAACAAACTTCACTGCCTCGAAGAGCCGCATGGAATGTCACTTACAATGCATGGGAGATCAGTATTGGAACATAACCACAACTAAATATGTTCCCCCAAAGAATGGTCCAACAACTATAGATGAAATCAGAGATGCAGACAATAATCTTCGAACTAAAGAAGCCCTACTAAGTGCCTTGTCTAATTCAGAGCTAACAAAAGTTATGGGATTGAAGACTGCTTATGAAATTTGGACAAAGCTGGAAAATCTTTATAAAGGAGACAAATATGTTAAGTGTACCAAGCTACAAAGTCTGAAAGGAAAGTTTGAAAACTTGAAGATGAGTGAAGATGAGAATATCACTTTATATATGTCAAAAGTAAATGAGATTGTATGTGGCATTAGATGTGCTGGTGGAATATTGGATGAAGATGAGATTGTTTCCAAAGTTCTCAGATCTTTACCTCCTGCTTACAAACACAAAGTTGCTACTATTGAGGAAATCAGATCTTTAACAACTATTACAAGGGATCAATTGGTTGCTAAGATATCTGCATTTGAGTTGGCTGAGTTTGGTGATGCACTTCCCAAGACTGAATCTGCATTCAAAGCTAGTGCCTCTACAAAAGGCAAACAGAGATATGATCCAGGAGAAAGTTCCTCAAGGAAATCAACTTGGTATGATAAAGCAAGGAAAGATCTAGAAGAGGATGAATTAGAAGTTGAACAACTTGAAGCCCTCATTGCAAAGAGACTGCCAAGAGGATCTGATAAGTATGAAGGAAAATTACCTTTCAAATGCTTTGCCTGCAATAAGATTGGTCATTTTGCCTCAAGATGCCCAGAAAGGTTTTCAAGGACAAACCCTAATAGATCAAGGTTTTAGAAGAAGTGTTACTATGTTCAAGAAGATGATGATGGAGTAACAGATGATGAATTTGAGATAGGAAACAAACCCGGAAGTGACTAGGTGTTTATTGCCATCAAAGAAGAAGATCAAATGCCTATTGAATCTGCCAATCATAAGATGATAGAAAGTGCTTTGGTTGCTCAGGTTGAAGAAAAGGATGAATGGGTTATTAACAGTGGATGCTCTCACCATATGACTGGTGACAAGAGTAAGTTCTTAACCTTGGAAAGATATGAAGGTGGAGTTGTAAAGTTTGGAGATAATTCTACTGGCATAATTAGAGGCAGAGGAACCATTTCCTTTGATGGAAAGAACAAAACCAGTGATGTTCTGTATGTTGAAGTTTTGAAGCATAATCTTCTCAATGTTGGACAGTTGGTAGACAAAGGCTATGATCTCTGATTCAAAAATGGAAAATGCAAGATCTTTGAAAGCTCTGGAATTGAGATTGCATCCGGTACACAGACAAAAGGTAACATCTTCCACTTGGTTGGTATTGGCAAAAGATGCTTATTTGTTCAAATTGATCAGAGTTGGTTGTGGCATAGGAGAATGAGTCATGTGAATTTTGATAATATCATCAAGATAAGCAATACTCAGGCTGTAAGAGATCTTCCAAGATTGGTGAAACCCACTAACAATTTGTGCAAAGAATGTCAGTTGGGTAAGCAGAACAGGGTCACATTCAAAAGTAAGGAACAATCTTCAACCAGATTGTTATACTTGGTGCACATTGATCTCTGTGGTTCGGCAAGAATTAGGAGTCTGCAAGGAGATAGGTATTTCATGTTGCTAATTGATGATCACTCCCGAATGATGTGGGTGACTTTCTTGAAAGAGAAATTTGAAGCACTTGAGAAGTTCAAAATATTCAAGGCTATGGTAGAAAATGAAACTGGCATAAACATAAAATGCCTCAGGTCTGATAGAGGTGGAGAATTTACATCCGGTGAGTTCATATCATTCTGTGAGGAACATGGGATAAAGAGACAATTATCTGCTACAAGGACTCCACAGCAGAATGGAGTAGTGGAGAGAAAAAATCGGACCATCCAGGAAGCATCTAGGACCATGATGATGGAAGCAAATGTTCCTCAGATCTATTGGAGAGAAGCTGTAAGCATTGCTGTCTATACTCTTAATCGGGTACAAATCAGAGGCAATACTGGTAAGACCCCTTATGAACTTTGGTTTGGCATCACTCCTACTGTGAAGTATTTCAGAGTCTTTGGTAGTAAATGCTATATCAAAAGAGATGAAGACCTTGGCAAGTTTGATGCTAGAAGTGATGAAGGAATATTCTTGGGATATTCTACTCAAAGCAAAGCGTACCGGTGTTATAACAAGAGATTGAGAAAGATTATAGAAAATACAAATGTGAAAGTTGATGAAGGCATGGAAAGTCCCACAAGGTATTATGAGTATGAATCAAATGATCAGAATGATGTCTCAGACCAAGGAGAATAAGTCCCAACTCTAGTTCAGATTTAGACTGATCCAGAGAATCCTGAAATACGAGAAGAAGAGACAAGTTTGCATGAACCTATCCAAGAATTAGAAGTGCAAGAGAATCCCAAAACTCCCAGGTATGTAAGATTGAATCATTCTGAAGATTAGATCATAGGAGATAGAAGCAAAGGTGTTCAAACAAGAAGAAAAATTGCTCAAGATTCAGTGAAGTATTGTTTTATTTCAAAGATTGAACCAAAAACAATAAGTGAAGCTTGCAATGATGAAAGATGGGTTAAAGCAATGGAGGAAGAATTGATGCAGATTGAAAAGAATCACACTTGGGATCTTATTACCAGACCTAAGGACAAAAATGTGATTGGGACTAAGTGGGTCTTCTAGAATAAACTGAATGAAGATGGTGAAGTAGTAAGAAACAAAGCCAGATTGGTCTGTAAGGGTTATTCTCAAGTAGAAGGAGTTGACTTTGAAGAAACTTTTGCTCTGGTGGTAAGAATTGAAGCAGTCAGATTATTTCTTGCTTTTGCTACCTTCAGATATTTCAAGGTGTATCATATGGATGTCAAGTTTGCTTTCCTAAATGGTGATTTGGAAGAAGAGGTATACATTGAGCAACCGGATGGATTTCAATTGTTTGATCATGGAGATATGGTCTGCAAGTTGAAGAAGGCATTGTATGGACTCAAACAAGCCCCAAGAGCCTACTATGAAAGATTGGACAAACATCTTTTGAAGATTAGTTTCAATAAAGGTACTACTCACAGTAATCTGTATTTTAAGATTGATCATGAAAATATCTTGATTGTTGAAGTATTTGTTGATATCATTTTTGGAGGGAAAGATAGTATGTGCAAGACTTTTGCAAATCAAATGTAAAGTGAATTTGAGATGTCTATGTTTGGGGAAATGAATTTCTTCTTGGGTCTGCAAATCACTCAAACAAAGAAAGGAATCTTCATATCACAGACCAAATGTGTGAAAGAATTGTTGAAGAAATTTGGGATGGAAGATTCAAAGCCAATGAATACTCCCATGGCAACTGGATGTAAGCTAAGTAAAGATGATGAATCTCCTAAGGCTGATTAGAAAAAGTATAGGTCAATGATTGGAGGACTGCTCATCCTTACTCAAACTAGACCTGATATTATGAATGCTATTGGTCTTGTTGCCAGATTCCAAGCTAATCCTAGAGAGTCTCATGTCATGGCAATCAAGAGAATTCTCAGATATCTGAAGGGAACAATTGAGTATGGATTATGGTATCCTAAGGATCATGATTTCTCTCTTCATGCATATACAGATGCTGATTGGGTAGGAGATGTGGATGACCAGAAGAGTACCAATGATGGTGCATTCTTTTTGGGAAAAAGATTGGTTTCTTGGCTAAGCAAGAAACAAGAGGCAATATCTCTATCCACTGCAGAAGCAGAGTATATTGTAGCAGCAGGCAGCTGCACTCAAGTATTGTGGATGAAGCAAATGCTAAGCAATATCAGAGTGGAGTACGAAGAACCTATCACAATCTTCTGTGATAATTCAAGTGCAATAAACATATCAAAAAATCCAGTGTTGCATTCAAAGACAAAACATATATCCATCAAGTTTCATTTTTTGAGAGAGTAGGTGAACAAGAATGAAGTCAGATTGGAGTTTGTACCCTCAAAGGATCAGATTGCAGACATTTTTACTAAACCTCTACCTAAGGACTCTTTTGAGTATCTCAGGGAGAAGTTAGGGGTTATTACCCCTCCGGTTCTGAATTAAGGTGCATTGATGTGCATCAGTCCGGTGGATCCCACAGTCATATCTTGTGATTCGGATTGATGTTAGGAGGCTGCTACTCAAGGGGAGCAGTCAGTATGATTCTGAAGTATGAGAAGTGGTTGCAAGTATGTGCCCTTTGCCATTGATGTCAAAGGGGGAGAGAAGACATGTGAAAAACAAAAAGTGGTTGCTGATCAAAGGGGGAGCAGTAAAGGAAGAGAAGACATGTGAATGGTTGCTGTTGATAGGGGGAGCTATGTTAATCAGTGAGGAGAAATTCTTGTCTTGATGGTTAAAACAATTTTTCACATTATATGTTGCCATCAATGACAAAGGGGGAGATTGTTGCAAGTATGGGCCTAACCAGTATTGTCATTGATGTCAACATACTCCTGTTGCATTGATGTCAAGGATTGGATGAGTTGTGTGCTGAGGATATTGAGAAAATTAGTCCTATCAGAAACAAAGAAGAACAGTGAAGACAGTGAAGCTCTATGGAGTGAAGATCCCAGCTAGATGAAGTTCAAAGAATGCACATCAAAGGGTTTGTAGATATGTGTTTGAAGATGATCCAGTCAAGATTTGAGAGGTCCGCATGAAAATGTGAAGGAGTTATGGCCATGAGAGTAAAACTGGTTTTGGCAACTGTTCAGATGTGACAGAGTGACACAAATAGGTCCGGTGAGATTTAGAAGTACAATATCATGTTCTGCGGATCTGGTGGCATGTTTGGGAGGCTAATTTGAATTGACAACTCAATTGGTTCATGGTTTGGAGGTCCACAAGCAATCCTTCTAATGTGACAGTGATGGGTGACTGTGTTCTTGAGGTTCCAGATGAAGATGTGAATGATTACAGTAAGCAGAAGTGGTACAGATGTTCTTGGTGATTCAAGCAAGCTTGTGGGGGTCTCTAGATTGTGTTCAGTTCGTGTTGGTGGTCCGCATTGAAGATTAAGCTCGTAATTGAAGACTTACCTTTGGGTGATGGTGTTCTTCCTAGTCTTGGCTGACCAGATGATTTGTGCATGTTGCGGATGATCTTGAAGATGTTTTGCGAAGCATGGCGTGTTCCTCGAAAAAGATTGAAGTCCCAGCTATGTGTGGCCCACAGTGTAGTAATGCGCATGAAGTTTTTGTAATAAGTCAAGTTGTATTTTTGTAATTGCTCTGTAATAAAATAAGTGTATGTTGTTCTGACTTTGATGATCATTCCAAAGTCAATGTCATGTATAAATAAGAGTCGCGAAGTCATTCAAATGTGTCCTTGTGGTTATGATGAGAAGGTGGTAGTGAAGAGGAGCGAAAAGAAGAGCAGAGGTGTTGAGCTTAAATGGAATTGACTCAAGCATAGTGAAGATGCTAATCTCCAGTTCAAGTATGTAATATTTATATTCTTCTATAGACAGTGTGTCTCTTGTAGGCAGTGGACCTCTTGTGAGCAGTGTGCTCGGGTAGTGAGCCCTAACTGGCAAGTGCCATTTTATTCATCTTTTTCTTTTAACAGAGAATACAATCTTGGGTTAGTCACCCCATGGTCTTTCCCTTAACTGGGTTTTCCATGTTAAAATCTTGGTGTTATATGTGTTGAATTTATTTCTACTCTTGAATTATTGCATTATGCTTTCATGATTGAATCTTTGATATTCTGTTGAAATATAAGAAGGTTTAAAGTGAATAAGGAACATAATTTTGGTAACAACTGATTCACCCCCCCTCTCAGTTGTCTGTCCTAAATCCAACACTCTACACTTGATCACTGTCATAAATATGTCTTCAAGATGAATCAAGATATAATCTACAACTTCTGCTCTTTCTCCTTTAGTCGCACATCATAATGCATTCATTCTGCTCCTTTTCTTGCTTGCGAACCTTATCAATCAACTTGCAATCGAACTTCACCTAATTCACTTTGATTTACAATATATACATGATATTACATTGATTACATTGCTTGTTGGCCAAAGACAACATGAAAAATACATTTACAAGTCAACCATATAGCACACAACATGAAACGTGTAGTGGACAAGTCTTAAACAAGACTACACGCTACACCAACAGAAGACCCATGCCTTGCGGACATCAACACTTGCATAAACAGGTCCAAAACATCCTTCACAACATCAAACATCAAGGAATTACATCTGCACACTCCACTCATTTGAAAATATGATAGCCTTAAGCAAAGACATGAAACTTGAAGCATAATAGCCACAACAACTTGAAAATCTTGTACGATACTAGAAACAAGAAAGATCTTCATGAAACTCTTCTAGATGAGTCTATAGGACTCATAAAATGTCTCTAAACACTCCTTTACCTTTGCACATCAAAGATTTTGTGCCATACATCTTCAACCATAAACTCTGACAACAACAAGTCATCCGAAACACACTGCAACATGCTATTATTGAAAAACTGAGCTTGCAGATCACCAAGAAACTTGAAACTACAAGAAAGAATGTAATACACATCCATACTCATCTCCACAAAATTGCAAAGGCAAACATTCACATCTGGAGGAATGCAGAGCATTCCAACAAGCATTCAACACTACCTTACTCTGTCAGAACACATGCAGGTACTCTATCATGCATAACTTTCACAGTGGAAGGACAAATGATCTAAAAATTTGGAATTATCACCTTCATAGCACTCTGAACATAGTTCCAAAACTGTATAGCCATAACTGCAAATGCAGAGGAATCTGGAGCATCCCATAGCCCCACCAACAACACATTCACATAAACAACACTGTCTTCACACTGTCAAATACAAAACACTTTTTCGATAATATGATCATCTTAGTGCTTCTAATTCCTATATTAATATAAATTCTTACTCAACTCAGCATTGATCAAGGCATGCCATCCAACCATTATATTCAACAAGACATCCAACAATGAACTATATCTTCTCTGCTGGATAGGACATGACATCCAACCATGAACACCATCACACATCCATGATAGTGTTGACATCAATGACAACCTTAGGAACCATATGTGTAACAATCTCCCCCTTTGGCATTGATGGCAAAACATACCTGCACATTCTCCCCCTTTGACATCAAGGACAAAGGGCAACTTCTTCTCCCTTAGGGCATAACTTCTACTTGCAACAAACAGACTCCCCCTATCATCAACAACCATTACTTGCTCACCCGAAGAGGTAGCCATCATCAATCCAGGAAAAAGATATAACATGAACCACTCCTCCTGGACAGATGCATCACTATGCATCTAGTAAGAAGGAGGGGCAACTAACCCTAACTTCTGCTAGAGATCCTCAAAAGTGTCCTTTGCAAGAGCCTTTGTGAAAATATCTACAATCTGATCCTTTGTTGGAACATATTCTAACTTCACTTCCTTATCTGCAACGTTCTCTCTCAAAAAGTGATATCTGATTGCTATATGCTTGGTTCTAGAATGCATCACTAGATTCTTAGAAATATTTATAGCACTTGTATTGTCACACAAAATAGGAATTTAAGCTCATCATACAATACCTTGATATCCTTTAGGGTTTGCTTCATCCACAACACTTGTGTACAACAGGATGTTGCTGCACCTCTGTAGTTGATAAGGGCACTGAATATTTCTTCTTACTCTGCCATGAAACCAATCTACTTTCTAAAAAGAAATCACCACCACTTGTACTTCTTCTATCATCAACACAACTAGCCCAATCAATGTCAGTGTAGGCACTCAAATTAAAGTCATTACCTTTTGGATACCATAAACCATAATTTGGAGTTCCCTTCAAATATCTGAATATCCTTTTCACTATCTTCTCATGTGTTTGCTTGGGATTGAATTGATATCTGGCAACCACACATACCACATGTATAGTATCATGTCTAGAAGTAGTTAGGTACAACAATCCTCCAATCATAGATCTATAGGAAGTTTGATCCACCTCCGAAGACTCATCATCCCTGCTCAAGTGACATCCAGTGACCATGGGAGTACTCACTGGTTTTGAATCCTCCATACCAAACTTCTTCAACAATTCTTTGACATACTTAACTTGAGAAATAAAGATACCATCATCTAGTTGAGTAATTTGAAGTCTAAGGAAGAAAGACATCTCACCAATCATAGACATCTCAAACTCTTTTTGCATCTCCTCTGCAAACCTCTTACACATATCTTCATCTCCACCAAAGATGATGTCATCAACATATACCGCAACTATCAATATCATATCTCCTTCTTCCTTGATGTAAAGATTGCTATTAGTAGTACCTTTCTTGAAGCCTTGCTGAAGTAAGTACTTATCCAACCTAGTGTACCAAGCCCTAGGTGCTTGCTTGAGACCATACAGATCCTTCTTAAGTCTACACACCATGTTCAGATCTTATAATATCTAGAAACCATCTAGTTGCTCAATGTAAACCTCTTCCTCTAGATCACCATTCAAAAATGCTAACTTAACATCCATTTGATATACTTTGTGTATACGCCTAAAAATGGCATGATTCATTCTAAATAAATATTCTAAATATTTATTTCCTTTCTGAATTCCTTCTATTATTCTAAATATTTATTCCATTCTTCTATCAATTAAATAAATATTCTAAATTTATTTAATCGATTCATTGTTCCATAATTAAATAAATTCAATTTATTTAATTAAAATTCTTCTAAATGTTCTACACAATTAAATAATCATAAATTATTTAATTAATCCAAATTCCTCTATCCTAAGTTCTAAATTCCAAAAATCCAACTCACCTTGTCCACCTCATCAGGTTCCACATGTAATTAAATATATTAAATATTTAATTACCTATTTTTCTCTCACCCACATGGCCTATTTCTTCTCAAATCAGAAGTTAGTTAACTAATCAATCAAATTTGTTAACTAATTAGTCATTTGAGTTCACTGGTCAATCTATTCTGTTGACTCCTCAATCAACCCAGTTCACTAGTCAATCAATTCAGTCAATCCCATAATCCACTCTTCTAACTGATCAATCAAGTTTGTTAACTGATCAGTTAATGGAGTTAACTCTCTAATCAATTTTGTCAAATCCCCTCTTTCATGATGGAGGTGGGACACTTGTCATATTTCTACTGGTTGCACATTCCTCAACCATCCTCAGCCGTTGATCTTCATATCTCCTCTCAACCGTTGATTCTCATTCTTCTAAGTCTATAAATGAAGCTTCATCCTTCCATTCTAATAATCTAGGCTTTTGATATTGTTACTCTGCAGAAATTCACCAGCACGCCTTTGGCACCCTTTTACCATTCACTAGCTTGAGATCACATACTTGCTTTGGAGCTCATCTTCATTGCATATAACAACAGCCATTTACCATCGACTTCCTCGAACACAGCTTAAAGGAGTGCACTCTCTGAGGGCTTACTTCATCTGCAAAAGGACAGTTGTAATAGGCAAACAACAGAAGCCTCGATTTCAGGAAAGGTTTGCTTTGTGTTATTCATTGCTATTTTCTTTCAATCTTTCTTGTTATCTTCTATTCTGTTGATGTTTGGGTCTTATAAAATTCAATTTGATTGATCCACGTTTTACCCCTTACACTTTGAAGTTCTTATGAGTAGCAAGGGCAAGAAACATACTGATTAGCTCCACTCTGGCTACCAGAGTATAGGTTTCCTCAAAGTCAATGCCTTCAACTTGTGAATATCCTTTACATACAAATCTTGTTTTGTTCCTCACAACTTCACCTTCTTCATTCAACTTTCTCTGGAACACCCACTTTGTTCCTATGACATTCTTGTTGGCTGGTCTGGGAAACAATTCCCATGTCTGATTCTTCTCTATTTGATTCAGTTCTTCCTCCATTGCTTTTATCCATCCATCATCTTTGCTAGCATCAACAAAGGTTTTGGGTTCTACTTTTGATAACAAACACAAGTTTACTTGCTCATGTGTCATAGAAAACCTTCTCCTTGTCTGCACACCTTCATTCTTATCTCTAATGATCTGATTTGCTGAGTGGTTCTTCTGAACATACTTTGCTGGAGTCTTAGGCATTTGCTCTGGTTCTTGTTCCTTTTCTTCTTTCACTTCTTCTTCTTCATATTCAATGCATGTAATGATATCAGATCTGGAGTCCTTTGAATCTTGTGATATCTGATATAGGTCTTCATCTACTTTGACATTTGTGCTTTCAATCATCTTTCCCAATCTCTTGTTATAGCATCTGTAAGCCTTGCTTCTGGTTGAGTAATCAAGAAAGATTCCTTCATCACTTCTTGAATCAAACTTTTCTAGGTCTTCTTCATTTCTTCTGATATAACATTTGCTGCCAAAGATCCTGAAGTATCTGATAGTGGGAGGTCTTCCATACCATAGCTCATAAGGGGTCTTAGTGCTATTGACCCTCAGTTGTACCCTGTTAATTAGATAGACAACAGTGTGAACTGCTTCCTTCCAGTACATATCAGGTAAATCTGCATCTTTTAACATTACCATTTACATCTCTTGCATAGTCCTATTCTTCCTTTCAACTACCCCATTTTGGTGAGGGGTCCTAGGAGCTGACAGATGTCTCCTAATACCATGATCTTCACAAAAATTTTCAAATTCATTTGAATTAAACTCACGTTCTCTATTAGACCTTAAACATTTGATCTTAGCATCAATTTCATTTTCAACAATAGCTTTGAACACCTTAAATTTATCAAGGGCATCTGATTTTTCTCTTAATAAAGTAACCCAAGTCATTCTAGAATAATCATCAATAAGCAACATAAAATGCCTCTCACCTTGTTGACTCTTTACTCTTGTAGGGCCACATAGATCAGTGTGAATCAACTCCAATGGAATTGAAGAAGAATACTCCTTGCTTTTGAAATTTGTCTTTGTCTGCTTTCCCATTTGACATTCCTTGCATGCTGTGTTTGTAGGCTTGATTAGCTTGGGCATGTCTCTCACTGCATGAGTAGAGCTGATCCTTACCATATTATCAAAATTGTTATGCCCCATTCTTTTGTGCCATAGCCAACACTTACTGGATTGAGCCAACAAACATGTTCTTTCATTTACCTCCTTTAGATGATAGATATCACCATATGACTTGATACCTTTTGCAACTAGTTTTTCAAAACCTACCTTCTTGATTTCACAACTTTTGGCATGAAAGGTGAGATTGTAACCTTTGCTTCACATCTGACTAACACTGAGAAGATTGTGCTTTAGCCTTTTGACATAGAGGACATCCTCAGTCCTATTCTTTCCATCAATAGTTATAGCACCCTTTCCATAGATTTATGCTGACTCATCACCACCAAACTTGACAGCTCCACCATCCCACTTCTCAAGGCTGATAAACTTCTCCTTGTCACCAATCATATGATTTGAGAAACCACCGTCAATTACCCAAGCCTTGGCTTCTTATTTTGCATGAAAAGTAGTCCATACAACCATTGATCTATCATTGTTTTGGTCTATTTGCAAGGCATCAGTCTTCTCACATTTTCCAACATCATCCTTTTTGCCACCAACACTCAAGGCCATAAAAAGAGTTTCATCATTTGAATCACCATGATCCTCATCTTCTGAAGAACAACTGCTCTCTATGGAATATAGACTTCTTTTGAAATTGTCTCTCTTGTTATTACCCCTTGATTCTTTAAAAGGATATTTAGAAGCAAAGTGACCAACCTTTCCACAATTGAAATGTTTGAAGGGTAACTTACGTTTGTATTTTCCAATGCCTTTCTTCAATCTTCTCACAAAATTTTCTTCAAATTCATCAGAGCTCTCATATTCATCAGTAATTTCATCCTTTGTCTTCATATTGACTTTGAAATCTACTTTTTTATTTGGAGCATTATTGCCAAACTCTCTCATTTCAAATCCAATAAGGGTACCAAACAATTTGTCTACAGTGTATGTATCCAAGTCCGCATTCTCCTCAATAGCAGATACCTTATGGCTGTAAGATTTGGGAAGATATCTCAGAACCTTCTTCACAATTTCATCCTCTTCCACTCTGCCACCAATACCTTTGATACCATTGACCACTTCATTCACCTAGAGCATATATGCAGCAATGTCTTCATCCTTTGTCATTTTTAGGGTCTCGAATATGCTCTTGAAGATTTGCATCTTTGCTTGCTTTACTTTCTTATCTCCATAAATGGTTTCAAATTTAACCTAAACTTCTTTAGTAGAAATGCAACTCATTACCTTTGAAAGTTCTAAATCAGCTAACCCACTCATGATAGCAAGCTTTGCCTTGGCATTGTTATTATATTCCTTAACTTAATCTGGATCTGTAGGAGTAGTAGCAGGAATTTTGTAACTAGTCTTGACAATGTCCCAAACACCGCACCCTAGAGAATTGATAGAGGCTTCCATCCTTAGCTTCCAAAAAGCATAATTTGTTACATCAAACCTAGGTATCTTATTGGATCCATTCAGTTCCATCCCAAACCTTCCTCAAGTGGTTAAGCTTCCTTCAGAGGAACTTGGCTCTAATACCAATTGTTGAACACACCAGGATATTGAGAGGGAGGGTGAATCAATATCTAATTAAATTTCAGATCCTTTGGAGTAGATTAAAACTTAAGCATTACAGTATCAACATAAGCATGAAATATTAACACAATGCACATCAACACATAACACCAAATATACATGGAAAACCCAAGAAGGGAAAAACCACAGTGAGGATTAACTCACAATATATGAAGCTCAGAATTACAACTTTGTTTTAGGGCTACAACCCAAGGAAGCTACTACTCCCTAAAAAAATTGATTTAGGGTCACTCCCAAGGAAGATACAACTCCCTGAAGACTTTATTTAGGGTCACTCCCAAGGAAGAAACTACTCCCTGAATTGAGAACAAACTTAGAACAGATTACAGTATGATAGTCTCTCTACTGCCTGAAAAATTGACAATGAACCTCACACCTTTGATGATTGCAATTCTGCCTCTTCACACTTCCTTTTGATGATTGGATCAGTTAGGCACACTCTACACTTGATCACTGTCATAGATATGTCTTCAAGATGAATTAGGACAGCATCTGCAACTTCTTCTCTTTCTTCTTTAGCTACACATCATAATGCATTCATTCTGCTTCTTTTCTTGCTTGCGAACCTTATCAATCAACTTGCAATCACACTTCACCTAATTCAATTTGATTTACAATTTATACATGATATTACATTGATAACATTACTTGTCGGCTAGAGACAACATGAAAAATACATTTACAAGTCAGCTAGATAGCACATAACATGAAATGTGTAGAGGACAAGTCTTAAACAAGACTACATGCTACACAAACAGAAGACCCATACCTTGTGGACATCAAAATTTGCATAACCAGGTCCAAAACATCTTTTACAACATCAAACATCAAGGAATTACATCCACACACTCTGCTCATTTGAAAATAGGAGAACCTTAAGCAAAGACATATGAAACTTGAAGCATAATGGCCACAACTTGAAAACCTTGTGCGGTACTGGAAACAAGAAAGATCTTCATAAAACTCTTCAAGATGAGTCTATAGTACTCATACAACATCTTCAAACACTCCTTTACCTCTGCACATCAAAGATTTTGTGTGATATACATCTTCAACCATAAACTCTGAGAACAACAAGTCATCCGGAACACACTATAACATACTGTCATTGAAAAATTGAGCTTGCGGATCACCAAGAAACTTGAAATTGAAAGAAAGCATGTAATGCACATCCATAATCATGTCCACAAAACTGCAAAGGTAAACATTCACATTTGGAGGAATGCAGAGTATTCCAATAGGCATTCAACACTGATGGAGATTGATTGTCATTGATGTCAAAAAGGTGTTGAGCTGTTGATGCATAGATAGTTGTTATGCTTGTCATTCAGGATGCTTTGTGGAGTTGCTTCATGACAGATGGAGATGATATTATATCAGGATGTCAAAGATTTTCTCACTGTGGAGTTGATATGGATGTCTCACTGATTTTTGAATAGATGCTCATATATCTTCATGGTGTTCAGTTGACATGCCTTGTTATTCATCCTGGTATCTCATGAGTTTAGTGTTGATATTGCTTTGATGAAGATGTCGTTCTTTAGAGTTGAAATGTAATGATGATGCAGGTCATGAAGAGGACAGATCACAACATCAAGAGTGATCACATCAAGGAGGGCTTTCATGATTCTACCTCAGTTGGCATTGTTATGACAATTTGGGTTTTAAATTATGGTTCTTGTTACAATGTCTTATTCTTGATGGCTTCAAGGATGTTTGTTGTTCTCCTTTCTATGACACCATGCTCTTTATGGCAACATGTATCATCTTGAGGTGATCAACATGTTGGTGAAAAATCTTATCATTATGTGGTGCATATATTAGGTGTTTGCATGTTTATCACAGGACAACATTGCAATAAGTTTTGATAATATTGAAGTTAGTATTTTTATCAAAAACATCTCATGTGATGCAGAGTTGAAGACAAGGTTCTTTATCAGTGACAGATGTTGGCAGGTGTTTTTGTGACAGAGAAATGGCAAAGGTTTATTATGATGATGAGTAGTTTAAACCTATTCTAAGTCCTTAAAAATTCCTAAGTTACTATACCTTAAGCCCATGTTTGCCCATCATGTAGTGTTTGCACTTTTTGTTATGTTTTTAAATTGACCTATTATCGCAAGTCATAGTCATTTAAGTGACTAGCCTAAGGGGTGTTAAGAACATGTTACAACTGCCCCCTTCACCCACCTCTACTGATAGAATCGGTCTTTGCATAAACAATTGGGCGCCAAGCACATATCGATGGATGTAATTGAATGTTTGGTGAGCGGGTAAGATCAAATCGGTGGTTGGTATTTAAACTGAGTCTCCTCCTTGGTGAGTATGTACATTGACGTGCATTCAAGTGTCATCACAATATGGCAGCTTTGAATAAGCCTTTTAAAGTTTTTTTTAGCCTTCTAAAAAGGCAGATTTTTTGTGAAGTATTAAAGGCTATTTTTTTGAGATTCTTTCTAATTTGATTTTTCCCTCTCGTGCAAGTGAAATCTATAAAGATGGAATTTTTTTTAAGAAAGAAAAAGTGAAGCATTAATTTAGGATCTTAAGGGTTTCTTTTTAAGGTGGGCTATTGATCCGAATGGAAGATTTTTTTTGGGGCAGATTGATTTATTCTTCGAAGTTATTTGTAGATTGATAAAATTGGTTGAAGACTTCATACAGTTGATTTTTTTTTTGTGAAGGCAGATTTCATTATGAAGTCAATTTTTTTTTTTTAAAATGGGCTTGAAGATGAAGAGTTTTTTTAGGAATTTAAAGAAAAGAATTTTATTTTTGTAGATGGATTTTTGAGCAATGGGAAATAGTGCTGAATTTTTGAAAGAAGAAAATGAAGAGAAGCATAAATTTTTTTATTTTATTCTTGAAGATGATTTCTTTTTGTAGATTGAAAAAATATTGTTGAAGATTTTTCAATCAAAGGAGATGAAAGTTTTTGTAGAGGAAAATGAAAAGTTATTTGTAGGTTTATTGTGATTTGTTTTGAGGACTAATATGTAGATTTGAAGATATAATTTTGTGAGATGATTTGATGAGGTGAATTGATTTATTGAATATTGAAGACATTGAAAAGAGAATATGAAAGGTCATGAAAAGATGAAAATGAATATGCAGAATGTGGAAAGTCATCTCATATTTATTGGCTTCACAAGTGCATTGATGGTGTGTGTGTGGTGTGAATCAAAATGTAGGATTGAAGACAAATTTGTGAAGATTCTCTTAAAAAGAAAATACAGATGAATGAGTGTACAAACTAGTATGCAGTGTAAAAGACAAATTTTTGAAGAAATGTTCACAGGCGAATTAGATGATTTAAAAAGGATGAATTGTCAGAGGATTGATAGAGATGATTGAGATTGTGATGAAACACAGAGTATATAATGGTACAAATCAGATTGAGTGGCAATCACTTATTGCACACTATGTTTTGATATGGTAATTGTATTAACTAGTGAGGTAAATTTATGCCAGTGAGGCATCTTGTAAAGCTAGTGAAGCTTCTTTGGTCAGTGAGACCTTTGTGTAACCAGTGAGGTTCTGAAAAAGCCAATGAGGTGGTTTTTGAGTGGTTTTTCTACCCCAAAAGGGTTTTGCACTCCTAAAATTCCTGTGTCACGATTTGTCTCTATGTGTGTGTTTTAGATGTTTTACATATAAGTTTCTGTTCACTCTTTTCATTCTCAGTTATGTGCATATGTGTAACAAATCAATGATATCTTTCTCTCTTTGTGTCTTGAAAGTTAAAGTTTGCAAAAAGGTTTCAAAATTTATACAACACTGATTCACCCCACCCTCTCAGTATTGTCCTGGACTCCAACAAACACTACCTTACTCTATCAGAACACATGCCGATACTCTATCATGCATAACTTTCATAGTGGAAAGACAAATGATTTGAAACTTTGGAATTATCACCTTCACAACACCCTGAACACAGTTCCAGAACCGCATAGCCATAACTACAAATGCAGAGGAATGCGGAGCATCCCATAGCCCTACTAAGAACACCTTCACAGAAACAACATTGTCTTCACACTGTCAACTACAAAACACCCTTCCGATAATTTGATCATCTTAGTGCTTCTAATTCCCATATTAATATAACTTCAAACTCAACCCAGCATTGATCAAGGTATGACATCCAACCATGAACTTCAGTAACCTCATTATATTCAACACATCCAACCATGAACTTTAGTAACCTCATTATATTCAACAAGACATCCAACCATGAACTATATCTTCTCTGCTGGATAGGACATAACATCCAACCATGAACACCATCACACATCCATGATAGTGTTGACATCAATGACAACCTTGTGACAATGTTGACATCAATGACAACCTTAGGAACCATATGTGTAACACTAACTCTCAACTAAATTCTTCCTAATCCTTCTTGATCCTCTCTAATGAGTGTGAATAACAAATATATAGTAATCTCAAACTTCCAAAATGATTTATGTTAGCTACAAGGTGGTGCAAAACTCAATACTCCATGAAATGTGCGGTGAGCTAGGAAAACTAATTCTTTAAACAAAACAAAGACAAAATACAATAAATTTGTGCCATGTTTGGTGGATGTTCCCCTGGGCCTATGAATCTTCACATATGCTCTTTGATTACTACAAACCTCAAATGCTCTGGCACTAATAGTAAGAGTGTAACTGTGACAATTTGCCAGTCTGGTGTAAGTCTTCGAATTAATTTAAGATTTTATATGCATCCTATTATCCTGAAATATGGATATGACATTTGAATCCCTTTGTAAAGTATTATCTCAACACTATAAGACCCAAATGTAAAATGCAGCAAAGTACGGTAATTTATTCTATAACTGATTGGTAAATGAAAACCTACAAACAAATAAACAAAGTGAAAAAAAATATTTTTGGCAATGCAAGATTTCTTTGTTCCCTAAAGATGCTCCTACATCATCCATTTGAAACAATAATACAATAATTATGGCTCATTAGAGATTGAATTACAACTTAATTACACCATCATCTTTGACTAGGATTAATTAACATCTTATAAGTAACTTTCTTATTACTAATAAATTTAATTTGTCCAATACATACTTTAATTCCTCAATGTTGTAAGTTGTGTGATAGATTCAAAAGTTTAAACTATTTTGGTTGAATGTCATTATTATCATCAGTATTTTATGACAATATTAGATATAGGATATGAAGAAAGGGACTGTTGGTATCTCTATTAGATGAATATGATGATGAATGCTAGAGGAATCTATTATTCCTATCATGTTTTTTTAATGACAACACATTTGATTGGAAGAACTAGTGATTGAAAATTAAGCAAACATGCATTTGTCATTCCTATAAGTATGAATTTTAATTCACCACTTTTCAAATTTGTATTTAAAAGGTCAAATATTGTATATAATATTGGGAATTATTAATGCGTGACATAGAATAATGTAATAAATAATAAATTAACATAGTAATGTTAATTTATTAGCTGTTAGTTATTAGTTATGAGTTAGTTGGTAGTTAGTGGTTTGGGTAGTTAATAAGTTGAATGGATTTATAAAGCCATAGAATGTAATCATTTGTAGTGTTGAAGATGAATGACTGAATATGCTGTGTTGGAGAATTTGGCTCTTTGTGTCACATTTTCAATATGGTATCAGAGTAGATGTCTTGGATCTCTTTGGTCACCCTCCATTCACTCATCTTTCCTTCTCCAAAGTGGTACTCAATGATGATGCACTGAGGACCACATGTAAAAGTCATTATTATTTGTCCACCATTCTTACATTTTTCAATAGAGGAGTAGTGTGAACCACATGAAAATTTGTTGGCTTCATCATTTTGTAATAGAGGCACAATGTGGATCATGTACAAATCTGTGACATTCATCATCCATTTGCATTTGGTTTGTCTTCTTTCTCCATCTTGTTCCTTCATTTGGTTTCTCTCCTCTCTCAATCTTGTTCACTCTTTTCATAATTTTTACTCCATTTTTATTCATTTCATATAAAAAATCATAATTTTTTTTTAAAAATTACACATTCAAATCTATATTTAGAGTTGCATAAGTCTTTGATGTTGCAGAAAGTTTTAATATCAGTCTCACTAAAACTATGATATCTTTCTCATTATGTAATGATATTATAAATTTAAAATATTCTGGAAAGATGATAAAGAGGAGAACAAAACCCAGAAATAGTTTGAGAATTATATTAATATTTATCAAGAAGTTCGATGTAAAAGATAGAGGTGAAATTGAATTATTTTTTCAACATTGTGTAAATGGAGAAATAAGGATTTTGGAGCCATAAGGGTGTAATAACTTTTGTAGTTGCACATTGTAATTGGATGCATTATTGGTAGAAACTGACATCCAAAGAAAAATTTTCATTAAAGGGGATAGATATGAGACATAGCAATTATCTATACTGCAACACCAAAATAAAGTCCCTACGTTAGCACTAAAGGGCGATGTTAGGAATTATTAATGTATGACATAGAATAATGTAATAAATAATTAATTAACATGTTAATGTTAATTTATTAGATGTTAGTTTTTAGTTAGTTATTAGTTATGAGTTAGTTGGTAGTTATGGTTTGGGTAGTTAATAAGTTGAATGGTTTTATAAAGTCATAGAATGTAATAATTTGTAGTGTTGAAGATGAATGACTGAATATGTTGTGTTGAAGCCTTTGGCTCTTTGTGTCGCATTTTCAATATATAACATGATATCATGTTCCATTATTAAATTATTATAATAATGAGTAAAGAATAATGGTATCTCTAATATTTAATTTGTTACTGACGAAAAGAGGATGACAATACTCCTAACACATATTTCCAGTGACAACAAAAAATGCTCGATAGAACTAGTGATTGCAAATGCACTCAACTTATAAATGGTATTATTAATATATTGCTAGTAATATTTTGTGAGTTCCTTGATATCATATATGAAATCAAAGCACTATTGGGCTCTCCAATAAATGATTTGGTAGCGAGCACTAGTTAATGAAGAATTCCATTAAATGTATTTCCAATGACAACAAAATGTTTAGGAGGACTATCAATGACAATTTCACCCAAACTCTATTTTACATTTATAAAATAGTGTTGTTGAATGCACAAGACAATTGAGAGGGGGGGTGAATTAGTTATATCAGAAATTTTAAACCCTCACAAACATAATCACATCCACATCAGTTCACTTAAACCCTTAATCTGTTACGAAGATTAAACATGAAAAACAGATAATAGAAACTCAATCACATCAACACCATGCAAAAGAGAACACTAGATTTTTATGTGGAAAACCCTAAAAGGGAAAAACCACGGTGAGGATTAGCTCACAATATAATGTAGTATCAATACCGAATTACAAAGAGGCTCACTGCCTTACAAAAGAAAGAAAGGCTCATTGCCAGTGGACTCACTGTTCAAGTGAACTCACTGCTCACTGAAGAATGAAGAAGAAAAGAAGAGAAGACTCATTGCCATGAACTGATATGATAGCATCTACCACATGCTTGATTTTAGTTCCAATGAAGCACAACAAACATCACCCTCGTAGCCTCTTTGAAAATTGTAGATACCTTCCGCTCACTGCATTAGGTCTTCTACCACATGAAAGTCCTTGCTGCCTTTGATTCAAATTCATAACACAAACATCACCATCCTCGTGCCTACACACATACACACAAATCCTTTACACTTATTTATATCAACATCAACCTTGAAACATTCACCAAGGTCGGCAATGCACTCTACAACCTTTGAAACAATCTCTAAGGTTGGTAAACATACATAATTCAAATTAGGTCTGGACCTAAACATTCTCGTGGAGCAAATGAATGAAAGTAGAACAGTTCTTATCTTAGCTCAGACCTAAAAACATCTTCACACGCTTCAACACGCTTCCTCAATCCATGAAGCACATTCGCAATTAGTGTTAACACCCAAGTCGGCTAAACTTGTGTAAACACCAAGAACACTTCGGTACATGCTTCCAAGAATGCAACCATAGCTTGCGACCAAGCACAAGATTTTAACATGATTTGAACAACATGAAATCATCTAGGAGCCAACAAATTCAGCTACAACAAATCTCACTTGAAGACAGTTCACAAATTGCTTACAACCAACACTGCCAAGCTCTGCTACTCAAGAAAACTATATTCTGGAGCACCAAATCACAAGTCCTTTGGATAGAACATAGATATGGACCTTATGAACACTCAACCAGAACTGCGAGAACAAAAACCAAACTACAGAGAAATGCAGAGCAAAATATGTTCTCCCAATTACATTGTAGACACTACCAGGCACAGTCTTCAAACTGGTGAACATAACTCTCAAACCATAGCATTTCGGAGCACCAAATTTTGGATTCAACATCTTTAGCCACTTCTCTAAAACATATCCAAGCCTCACACTCCAATCTTCAACACAGAGGAAATGCGGAGCAAAAACTCAGACAATATCCTGTAAGCCAAAATACTTCTTCACAACACTGTCTTCAGTTGTTATCAATTTTTCTCAAAAGCACTTGGAAACCCAACAACAATAACAATATACTAACATCATCAACACTTTTGAAAGCCATTCAAACCACCTTAACACAATAACTCAATCAATCAACAACATCAACACCAGAAGATACAGTTGACACAAATGACAACACAAACATGTTGACATCAATGACAACACCGATTAGCACATACTTGCAACAATCTCCCCCTTTGTCATTGATGGAAACATATGATGTGAAAAACCATCATGACACAATTTTGCACTAATTGGATTCTACCCCTTTCTTTTATACATCTTACTCTCCCTTTGTTTTTCACATGAACTCTCTCCCCCTTTGACATCAATGGCAAAGGGTGACACACCTTTTTCAAGCTTTCTCCCCATGAGTATGATACTACACATAATTGCATTGATCTCAACTACACTGAATACTCCCCTTGAATGCAATACTCTTCAATGCCACTAACTGCTCCCCCTGAGAGGTAGTCTCCATCATCAGTCTAGAAAAGAATGAATTCTGAATCACACTGGACTGATGCACTTTTTTATGCATCTAGTTCAAAGGAGGGGAAATAACCCCTAACATCTCCCAGAGATACTCAAATATATCCTTAGGAAGAGCCTTGGTGAATATGCCAGTAACCTAATCCTTTGTAGGCACATACTCAAGCTTCACTTCTTTCTCTGCAACCTTCTCTCTTAGAAAATGATACCTGATAGAAATATGCTTTGTTCTTGAATGCATCATTGGATTCTTTGAAATGTTAATGGCATTGGTATTATCACAGAAAATAAGAATTGGATCATCATACTCAACTTTGATATCCTTCAAGGTTTGCCTCATCCATAACACATGTGTGCAACATTATGCTACTGTAATGTACTCTGCCTCTACAATAGATAAAGATATTGAATCCTGCTTCTTGCTTAGCCATGGCATAACTCTGTCTCCAAAAAAGAATGCACCAACACTTGTACTTTTCCTATCATCTACACATCCAACCCAATCTGCATCTGTGTAGACACTTAGGTTGAAGTCATTGTTCTTAGGATACCATAAACCATGACCAGGAGTTCCTTTCAAATACCTGAATATCCTCTTCACTGCCATGACATGTGACTCTCTAGGATCTTCTTAAAATCTTACCACAAGGCAGATTACATGCATGATATCCAGTCTGGTAGCAGTTAGGTATAACAGTCCTCCAATCATTGACCTATATTTGCACTGATCAACCTTAGGAGATTCATCAATCTTGCTTAGCTTACACCCAGTTGTCATGGGGGTACAAACTAGTTTAGATTTTTCATTCCAAACTTCTTCAACTCCTTGACATACTTTGATTGTGAAATAAAGATACCCTTATCTGTCTAATTAATTTGCAGCCCAAGGAAGAAATTCATCTCTCCACACATTGACATTTCAAATTCTTTTTGCATCTCATCTGTAAAGTTCTTGTACATACCTTCATTACCACTGAAGATTATGTCATCCAAATAGACTTCAATAATCATGATTTGATCTTTGCTAACCTTGATATACAAATTACTATCTGCGGACCCTTTACTGAATCCTTGCTACAACAAATACCTGTCTAACCTAGTATACTAATCTCTGGGAGCTTGCTTCACTCCATACAATGGCTTCTTCAATATGCATACCATATCTGGTTTGTCTGATAACTAAAATCCATCTGGTTTCTCTATGTATACTTCCTCTTCCAACTCAACATTTAGAAAAGCTGACTTCACATCCATTTGATATACCTTGAAATCCTTGTGTGCTACATAATCCAGAAACAACCTAATAGCCTCCAGTCTCACCATTGGAGAAAAAGTTTCCTCATAGTCTATTCCTTCCACTTGTGAGTAGCCTTTACATACAAATCTTGCTTTGTTCCTTACCACTTCTCCATTCTCATTCAATTTGTTCCTGAACACCCACTTAGTTCCATTCACATTCTTGTTCTCTGGTCTTGAGAAAAGTTCCCAAGTCTGATTCTTCTCAATCTGCATCAGTTCTTCTTCCATAGCCTTAACCCAGTACTCATCCTTGCATGCCTCAACCATTGTTTTAGGTTCAACTTTGGAAAGTAAACATAGATTTACCTATTCTTCAGTAGCTTTGCTTCTTGTCAATACACCTTTGCTCTTATCACCAATGATCCGATCTTTAGTGTGATGCCTTTGTACATACTTAGGAGTTTTAGGAGCTCTTTCTAGAGCTTCTTGTTCTTCAACTTGTACTTCTGGTGTTACTTGAAATTCAACCTACACTTGCTTCTCTTTGGTCTTTTCCTCTTCTCCACAAGAGGACTCATTTGATTCATATCCATTAATCTTTGAGAACTTCTGTATATCTTCATTAACCTTGACATTAGCACTTTCAACAATCTTTCTTAGCCTCTTATTGTAGCACTGGTAGGCTTTGCTTTTGGTAGAGTATCCAAGAAAGATACCTTCATCACACCTTGCATCAAACTTTCCTAGTTCTTCATCTCTTCTGATATAACATTTGCTTCCAAAAAATTTGAAGTATTTAGCAATGGGAACCCTTCCATGGGCCATATCTCATAGGGAGTCTTTTTATCATTTGCTTTCACCTATACTCTGTTCTGTATGTAGAAAACAATATGAATTGCTTCTCTCCAATTTACTTCTGGTAGATTTTCTTCCTTTATCATTGTCCTTGCAGATTCTTATACAGTCCTATTCTTCTTTTCAACCACTCCATTCTGCTGTGGAGTTCTAGGAGTAGATAACTGCCTCTTTATCCCATGATTCTCACAAAACACATTAAGCTCATTAGAAGTAAACTCTCCTCCTCTGTTAGACCTCAAACATTTGATCTTCATATCCATTTCATTTTCAACCATTACTTTAAATGCTTTAAACCTATCTAGGGCTTTTGATTTTTCTTTAAGAAAATTAACCCAAGTCATTCTAGAGTAATCATCAATGAATAACATAAAATACCTATCACCTTGGAAACTCCTTACTCTTGTGGGACTACAAAGGTCTGTATGAACCAACTCCAACAATCTAGTAGATGACTGATCCTTGCTTTTGAAGCTTCTTCTTGTAAACTTTCCAAACTAACATTCCTTACATACAACAGTAATGGGCTTTGTTAACTTTGGCAAATCTCTCACAGCTTGAACTGAACTTATCCTTATGAGGCTATCAAAATTGATGTGACACAATCTCCTATACCATAGTCAACTCTCATTGATCTAAGTTATAAGGCAGTAACTAACACCACCTTTGAGATGATAGACATTTCCACCTGTCTTCTTTCCAGCAGCAATAACTGTTCTAGAGCTTTTTCTGATCTCACATCCATCATTCTGAAACATAAGATTGTAATCCTTGCTACACATCTGTCCAACACTCAAGAGATTATTCTTTAAACCTTTGAAATAAAGGACATCAACAGTGTTATGCTTTCCATCAAAACTAATTGAACCTTTTCCATAAATCTTAGCAGGTTCCTCACCACCAAACCTTACTACTCCACCATCAAACTTTTCAAGTTTAATAAACTTACTCTTATCAACTGTCATATGATTTGAGAATCCACTGTCAATGACCCATTCACCCTTTTAACCCCTGGCATGAATGACAGATATAATAGTGTCTTTAGGGTTAACACATGCTTCCAGAGCTTTTTCCTTCACACAACTTCCATGGTTAGCAGAACCAGTTTCATCTCTTATGGAAATAAATAAGCATTCATTATCCTTATCATCCTCAAAATTAGAATCATCATCAGAAATACTTGCATAGTAGTTTTTCCTATTTGATTTACCTTTTTCCTTATTCTTGATTCTTAGAGCTCTATCTGGACACCTTGAAGCATAATGACCTATTTTTCCACAACTGAAACATTTGAAGGGTAACTTACCACTGAACTTACGAGTACCCTTTTTCATCCTTCTTACAAAGTTGGTCTCCACTCCATCAAAGTCTTCTGGATATGATTCAACAGTCTTCTCTATTTTACCAGCTTTAAAAGCAATCTCATCTTTTGCAGTTCCACTACTGGTGCCAAACTCTCATATTTCAAAAGCAGTTAGGGTGCCAAGAAATTGTTCTTTGGTAAACTGATTGAAATTTTGTAATTGTTCAAAAGTAGACACCTTATGACTGTAAGATTTAGGAATAGTTTTAAGTACCTTCAATATTACTTTGTGATCATCCATTTTTCCACCAAGTCCCTTGATGCCATTGACAACTTCATCTATCCTCTATAGGTAGCTTGCAATGTTTTCATCTTTAGACATGTGCATGGTTTTATAATTGAGATTCAGATTATACATTTTAGCCCTTTTTACCTTCTCATCTCCTTCATAAACACTTTCCAACCTTTTCCAAATCTCATTAACAGTTTTCAAATCTGCAACTTTCACCAATTCAAAATTAGTAAGTCCACTTAAGAGAGCATTTTTTGCCTTACCATTTATTTTTGCAGCTTTGATTTCATCTTCAGTATTTACACCACCCGTAGGTATAGTGTCATTTGACTTGACACATTTCCAGATGTCATAACCAAGGAAAATTAGAAAAGCTTCCATCCTTATCTTCTAGAGTGCATAGTCTGATCCATCAAACAAGGGAGTATCCTTCTTGTCTGCCATCCCAGATCTACCTCAAGCTGTTAAGCTTTCTTCAAAGGAACCTTGCTCTGATACCAATTGTTGAATGCACAAGACAACTAAGAGGGGGGTGAATCAGTTGTATCATAAATTTTAAACCCTCACAAACATAATCACATTTACATAAGTTCATTTAAACCCTTAATCTATTATGAAGATTAAACATGAAAAATAGATAACAAAAACTTAATCAAATCAACACCATGCATAAGAGAACACCAAATTTTTATGTGGAAAACCCTAAAAGGGAAAACCACGGTGAGGATTATCTCACAATATAATGTAGTATCAATACTGAATTACAAAGAGGCTCACTGCCTTACAAAAGAAAGAAAGGTTCATTGCCGGTGGACTCACTGTCCAAGTGAACTCGCTGCTCACTGAAGAATGAAGAAGAAAAGAAGAGAAGGCTCACTACCATGAACTGATATGATAGCATCTACCACATGCCTGAGTTCAATTCCAATGAAGCACAACAAACATCACCTTCGTAGCCTCTAAAAATTGTAGATACCTTCTGCTCATTGCATTAGATCTTCTACCACATGAAAGTCCTTACTGCCTCTAATTCAAATTGATAAAACAAACATCACCATCCTCATGCATGCACACATACACACGAATCCTTTACACTTATTTATATCAACATCAACCTTGAAACATTCACCAAGGTCGGCAACACACTCTACAACCTTTGAAATAATCTCCAAGGTCAGAAAACATACATAATTCAAAGTAGTTATGGACTTAAACATTCCTGTAGAGCAAAGGAATGAAGGTAGAACACTTCTTATCTTATCTTGGACCTAAAAAAATCTTCACACTGTTCAACACGCTTCCTCAATCCACGAAGCACATCTGCAATTAGTGTTAACACCCAAGTTGGCTAAACTTGTGTAAACACCAAGAACACTTAGGTACATGCTTCCAAGAACACAACCATAGCTTACGAACCAAGCACAAGCCGTTAACATGATCTGAACAACATGAAATCACCTGGGAGCCAACAAATTCAGCTACAACAAATCTCACTTGAAGATAATTCACAGACTGCTTACAACCAACACTGCCAAGCTTTGCTACTCAAGAAAACTATATTCCGGAGCACCAAATCACAAATCCTTTGGATAGAACATAGATATGGACTTTATGAATACTCAACCAGAACTGTAAGACCAAAAACCAAACTACAGAGAAATGCGGAGAAAAATACTTTCTCCCAATTACACTACAAACACTGCCAGGCACAATCTTCAGACTGGTGAACATAACTCTCAAACCATAGCATTCCAGAGCACCAAATTATAGATTTAACATCTTCAATTTAACATATTCAACCACTTCTCTAAAACATATCCAATTGATTTTTTCCTTCAATTGATTTTTTAAAATATTGGAAATACTCTACTAAGAGGTTACAATATAGTTGGGCCTATTAGGCTAGCATAGATTGTATATATAATGAGACAAAGAAACTAACTACAAGGACATTAATATCCCCAAAGCCAAAAAGAGAAAAAACTTGAGAGGCAAACAATATCGATCATAATCACTAACTTTTTTCATCATTTATCAAAATATATAGTGAATATCAGTTTAATATAACCATTACAAACTATATACTACTTCATATAAACAATTATTCCCAACAATATTTGATATCATTGTTATTCCCAATATTGCCATTTTTCATTACTATCTATAGTAGTAGCACATCCCAAGCTTTCTTTGTTGAAACAAAATCATGTTCAATCTCCAAATCATCCTTTCTTTTTCGAAAAATGGTTCTTGAGTTGTCAATACTGAAATCTAGGGGATTCCATTCATGAACATTCATATATTTAGCTTTATTTTTTTCTTCATCACTCTCATCAATTTTACCACCATTTCTTTCAAGACCTAGCCACCACTCTACTTATTTTACTTTTGGCTTATAGATCTCAGTATGATCCCATTGTCTAACAACCTGTAAAATTTGCCTTTTGGAAATTTTAATACCATTGTAACCTACAAAATAATGGAGAGAAGAGTGAGAACACAATAAGATTTAGTACAACACCTTCTTTTGAAATGAAATACCTCATCATTACTAACTCTCCATATGTGCCAAAGGATTTCATATTATAATATAAGCCAAAATTTATTTAGTTCTCTATCAAATTTCCTAACAAAACCAAATAGAATTTCTTGCCAAGTAATACCACATTTATTATCCCATCCTAATATATCACCAAAAAACATGGACCATGAACTTTTAGCATATTGATAGTTAAAAAATAGATGTTCAAAAGATTCAATGACATTACATAATGGACATACATAAGGAACAAGCCCAACATCATTGAGGACAAACCCAACAACCAACTTTTTCAAAACAAGCAACCATCTAAAAAATGACTTTCAAGTTCAAGCCATCTAGACCAAATATGAATTAAGATAGACTTCCTATCTCTACTTGATAGATTAAGTTTCCAATTACTGTTCAAGATAGAAAAAATTCTTGGGTGTTAGATAGCTTAAGATTTATTCTTTTAGAAGATGCCTTGGACATGGATGAACCGTCAATCTATCTTATATTATCCAAGAATTTAGTAATGGAGCTCATTTTGATAAGAAATTTCACATTGTATAAAGCTTTGCAAAGAACATAAAAGGTTATTTTTGAGAGTTAGGGATTGAATATATTGTACATCATCCCACGTAATTAATTTACCATTACTGCATATATCTTTGAAATATTTTATACCTTTCGATGGCCATAGTTTAGTAGAACAACCCTGGAGTAGAGAGAGGTCTATTCTTCCAATCCAAGTTCCACCAAATAGACTTAAATTTGGTAAAACTCCCTTGCTCTTGACAAAAAGCCTCATGCCTAGAAATTAGGTGTCTCACTGACTCCCAAACCCTCCATATATTATGAAAAACTATAGACCTTGATAGTTTAATAACAAACTTACCAAATAGAATATCATGGGGATGCAACCCCTTCCAACTCTTGTTATTTTTTGGAACAACTAATGAGATGTTATTTTAGATTATGTAAGGCCTACCTATTTATTTATATATTTTATTATGCTAGTTGACACTTTTGGACATTATTATTGTTGGCAAGAGACACTATATGGATTCATGAATGTTGTCATTGATGGCAACAAAGGTTATCCCACACATCCGCAAGACATGATGAATCTCTACCAGAAGTCAGATTGAAGAAGTGTTATGATCTGGTAAGTAAGAACAGAGAAGTCAGCAAGGTCCAACAGTCAGGTCTGGATCTCTCAGAGGAAGTATTTCAGTGAAGTGCGGATTTGGTGAAGTCAAGAGGAGTACCTTGATTAATAGATTCCAAGGATTTAGCCTTCGGTGATGGAAGGGCGAAGAGATATGAGCACTTGAGTGTTGGGTTCCTGTTTGATAGAGTAGATAGACAAAGAACTGTACTGGCAGAGTATCAGACCGAAATCCGGAAGAGATATTGCTAATGACTAAGTTTCTTGAGGTATCATTCATGATTGGCCGACATGATTGAAGACTTCTACAAGCATATTTTTGATCCACATTACTTGGTATGCAAGGATTCATCCGACAGACCAGAGTTTGAGATAATATTGACTATTTCGGATGCCGACTAGAAAAGTGTTGAAATCACTTGTGCGAATATATATACAAGATGGATTTAGATGTGAAGGTGTGTGTGGTGTATGTATTGAAGCATGAATAAAAGAAGAAGAATAGTATAAAGGGTAGATAAATAGGTTTGGAATGTAAGAGGACAGCAGCACTTGAGTGTTGGGTTCTTGTTTGACAGAGTAGACAGATGAAGAACTGTACCGGTAGAGTGTCAGACCCAAATCCAGAAGAGATATTGCTAATGACTAAGTTTCTTGAGGTATCATTCATGATTGGCTGACATGATTGAAGACTTCTACAAGCATATTCTTGATCTACATTACTTGGTATGCAAGGATTCATCTGACAGACCAGAGTTTGAGATAATATTGACTATTCCAGATGCTGACTAGAAAAGTGTTGAAATCACTTGTGTGGATATATATACAAGATGGATTTAGATGTCAAGGTGTGTGTGGTGTATGTATTGAAGTGTGAATAAAAGTAGAAGAATAGTATAAAGGGCAGAAAAATAGGTTCAAAATGTAAGATGACAACAACACTTAAGGAGAGTAAGAATGAAGTGCAGCAGATCAGTCTATTGAGCTTAACTGAAACTGAACTTTAGCATGTGTGGATGCTTCTCATCAGTTTAAGTTTTCTTCTTGTAGACAGTAAGTCTTTTGTAGGTAGTGAGCCTCTTGTGAGCAGTGTGCTTGGGCAGTGAGCCCTAATTAGCAAGTGCCATTTTGTATCTTCTATTCTTCTAACAGAGAATAATATCTTGGGTTAATCACCCCGTGGTTTTTTCCCTTAACAGGGTTTCCACGTCAAAATCATTGTGTCATGTGTATTGGTGTTATTTCCATTTCATGATTATGCTTGCTTATTTAATCTGATGTTGCATTAACTATTAAGAAAGCACAGAAAGTTGAAATATTAGGATAACTGATTCACCCCCCCTCTTAGTTATCAACAATTGGTATCAGAGCCAACTTCCTCCCAACAGAGCCTAACAGCTTGAGGAAGATCTAGGAATTCAAATGGATGTGTATGGTATGAGGGAGCAACTTAAGTCTTCCCTTGATGATCTTGAGCAGTCAAATTCTGAAGTTAATGAATTAAAGGAAAGACTCAAACAGGCTGATGATTTCATAAAAGAACTAAAAGAGAAACTGAGTCTCTCTATGAAAAAGAGAAAGGAGCTACTTCAGCAATTGACAAGTCAAGGTGAAGCCAATGATACAAATGAAGATCTGAAAGAGAAAACCAAGTTATGTGAAAAGTTATCAAAAGAAATCATCATGATAAGACATGAAATGGAATCAGGAGTTATGAAGTTTACCCAAGAAATTGAAGAGAGAAGAAAATCTGAAGATGATCTAAGACAATCTCTCAAGGAAAAATTAGAAGACTGCCATAAGATGGATAGAATAATCAAACATCTTGAATCTGATCTTGAAGATGCTAAAGATAATGAAGAAAAACTTGAGGATCAAATTGTCTCTCTTAAAAGGGATCTTCAAACAACAAATGAATACAAAGAGAAATTCAAGATAAGCTCTACTCAACTTGAAGTTCTCCTTAAAAGCCAAAAGAGGGTAGATGACAAGTGTGGCCTGGGATATGAAAAAGGTGAAAGCTCCGGATCTGGTCAGAAGAATTTTGGATCAGAAAATCCAAGGAACAGGCCTAGAAGACTTCCAGTAAGGCAGCCTAATGCTCAAAGATATCCATCCTTCAATGGATACTGCCACAACTGCAATAATTTTGGTCATAAAGCTAATTAGTACAGAAAGAGAATGAATCAGACTAATACATCCTTCTCTGGACAGTGTTTCAACTACAAAAGGTATGGTCACAAATCTCATGAATGCAGTAATATGCAAATGAACAATTCATTCAATGGTAGATGCTTTGCATGCAATAGAATGGGTCATATGGCTAATCAATGCAGATCAAGAGGATATCAATCAAATATGCAAAGAAATGTTGTTTGCCAAATTTGTAATAGATCCAGTCATATTGCCAAATTATGTAGAAGCAAGAATCAGGACAAAAGAGGTCTGGTACATCATTATCAGAATCAAGACAAGGGAAAATGAAAAGTGAATGCGGATGAAGTTCAAAGTGAGATGAACAATATTTGGGTGAAGAAAAATATAGAGAATGTAGGGGATGGATCCGCACCAGACTCTGGTGCTGATATTCCTTCCAGAAATTAAAAAGTGAGCTCTGGCTCAGGGGGAGACATAAAGAAAACCATTTTCCCCCAGCCAGTCAATTGGTATCGGAACTGGAACAAGGAGAGTTGCGGATTAAAGGGTTCATAAGAGAAACATCTAAATAAACTATGGTTAAGATTTGGAAGATCCGCAAGATGTTTAGATCAAGATTGATCTGGTTCTTCAAGTCATCTGAATAAGGCAAACCAGAATGACTTAGGTCAAGCATTTATTGCAACTTGGTATTAGGGTTTGCGGAGTAATATAAGGGTTCTTCTTATTAAACATTTGCTCATTCTACATTTAAGAAAAAGAAAAGAGGAGCTCTGCAACAAATTCCCTCAAGCCCATCAAAGATCATTTGTAGAAATCGATTCATCTAGAAATCAATCCGGCTCACTCCATGAAACCTAAAGGCGCAAAAGGTATTTTCCATTCTTAATTATCTCTTTGCAAATCTTTTTAAAAGATGTCTACTCTGAATATTGTGAAGATCACTGATAGGCCTCACCGCAAATTCAAGAAACATCCCTACAAATCCTTGGAAGTAGATCCCCTAGGAGCATTTTCTAGTGTTCCTCATGGTGTCTTGCATACAAAAGATATTAGGGTTTACATTCACGCAAACATTGAAGAATTCAGAGAGTCCAAATTGAGGGATATCTACCACAAACAACTAATAGATGATTCATTTGAGCTCAAACCCCAATACAAGGCCCTCAGGGAGAAGCACTTTGCACAGTGTATATATTTCCCCTGCTTTGCTGAGAATGAATGGGTCGAGTATGTCTTGAGTAGAATACATGACAACTTCATGTGGTTGAATGGAGCATTCAAGATCACAAAAGATGCCATTAGGGCAGTTACCGGTTTACACTCATCCGGTGGGATACCTACTCTCAAGTCTTTCAAGAATCAGACTATAAGTGAGGCTACTGGATCTAGGTTTGACAAAAGAGCAATGACAATAGAAGATATCACTGATCCGGATATCAAGTTTGCCTCCATGATCATCGGATACAAGATATATCACTCTAGCAGGGAAAATTCAATACCTGGAACTGCTATCTACACTGCTTATGAATTGTTAAGAAAGAATTCAGACTATGACCTTTGTCAGCTCCTTCTAAACCAACTCTTGGAGAATCTACAGAAAATAAAGAAAGATAAAAAGAATTCATTTAAGTATGGTGGGTTAAAATTGTGCTTATTCTTCTACTTTATGAATGAGCTACCTAGATCCAGTGGATGGGTATGGTAGAATGACAGACCGGTTGCCATACAAATCAGGGACTATTTGCATGGACTTGGTGATGACAAAGCACAAAACACAGCTCTCTGGGGTTTCTTCAAAAACTTCCAGAACATGATGCAAGCTAGAGAGAAAATTCCCCAGTCTCTAGTTGAGAAATACAAAGACACAATATGCTTTATGGTAGAGATTAATCAGTGCCTAATGGAGGCAGTAGAACCAAGAACAGTATGGATCATGCCAATGGGGTATGAGGTGGATGAGAAAATCGTAGAGCTGCATGTTCAACACATGTTGAGTCAACCAAAGGATCCTAAGGCAGAAAGGTTTGGAACCTTTGAAGAATTAAGTATAAAAATCCATGTGGAACTCAAACAACCAGAGATGAAGAGAAAAGTGAGAAAAGAGGTAGAAGAATTTGCCAAGAGGCATGGAATCTCAAAAGAAGCACTTGATGCACATAGAGAAAAGATGGAAAGGATAGCAAAAGAGAAGGAAGAAGCAGAAAAGGAAAGTGATCCGCTAAAAGCCTCCTCCCAAACCAGATCCTCTAAGAGGTCTGCACCTACTAAGACCTCAAAGGCATCAAAACTGGAAGCAAAATCATCCGGTAAAGAAGAGAAAAGAACTAAGACAAAGGCCACAAGGTCTTATTTCAGTCAGAAAGACGAAGAAGAGACAAAATCTGATGAAGAAATCAAGAAGATGAAGAAGAAGAAGAAAGTTTCTAGTGAACCCTCTACCGATGAAGACAAGGAAGAGATGGCAGAAGAGTTTGTTGAAAAGCCCACCCTATCATTAGATGATGTCGTCAAATCAGTTACTGTGGATGGAAACCTTCAACCAATGACTGAATTCTATGATTATTATAATGAGGCTGACCAAAAGATCTTACAGGATGCAACAATCAAATATCTGAATATCTACATTAAGGCTTTTATTGAAATTATATCTCTTATTCCCAAAATCCTAGAGAAAGAGTTAGAAATAAGAAAGAATAATGCTATGGCAAAAGAGCTTGAGATCCGAGAACAGATAGCCATTCAGCTATATCCTTCAATTGATTCAAAGCAAATTAATATAATCTTCAAAGACTGCAAGGATGAGTTTTGGAGAAAAGCAAGAATGAATCAACTTATGCTTGGAGAAACTAACAAAGTAGCAAAAGAGACAGAAGAGATCCTCCGGAATGCATACTCAAGATTCAACATTCCTATTATAGAGGACTTGTGTGTTGATCCCTCCACCACAAGTGTTGAAGAAGGATCTACTGAGGCAATGACAGAAGAAGTAATGGACATCGGTGAAGATAAGGGCTTGGAATCCTCTGCTCCGAAAGAGGTGGCCCATGAACAAACAAACATTACTCCTCTGGTTTCCCCTGCTGACTTCGGATCCAAAGGAGAAGAAAGAATAGAGGAGAAAGAAAAAGAAGTGAAGGGAAAAGAAGATGACAGCTCTAAGACTGCAGAAGAAAAGAAAACTCTGTCTCCGGCAAGAGACACTGCAGAAATTGTCAAAGAATTCTTAAACAAAGAGACAATGGAGATTGATGAACTGGAACTTCTACTAGGACCATTTGATTTTGATTCTCTTTCCTCGGTACAAACAATGAAGATAGCTTCATTTGCTAATGCAAAGGCAAAAGAAAAACTCCTGAAGTCTCACATGGAAGACTGTGAGCTAATAGAAGCTGCATCTGATGTGCTTGAAAAGATCATGCCATCCTTTCTGAAGGATTCATCAGCTTCCTCATCAGGTAATCTTAAGTCTCTTGTTAGTTCAGTCACTCATTTTGAGTCCTTAGAGAAATCATCTGAGGAAAAGGTCTGGAAAGAGTTTTTGGATAAAATATTCTTTGAAGTACTAAGTCTAATATCAAATGATAGAAGAAATATGGATATAGGGATAAAGAGCTTAGAAAATGCTCTTAAAGATGGTGTGGAAATATATAAATTTTGTCTATCATGGTCTAAAGCAACAATGGAGATTGAGAAGAAAATGAAAGAACAGGAGATCAAACTAACAAAACTTTCTCAAAATTTTGATCCACTTACCTCATCCATAGTAAATCAAGAATGTCAGACTATTGCAATCTTGGATGAAATTAAGAAGCTAGAGAAAGAAAAGAAAAATAGAATCAACAGGTTAAATGAACTTAGAAGAATAATCATTCCTAAGCTGGAGGCCATGCATGAGGCCCTAAGTGATGCTCAAACCACAGCCAAGACAAATGATCCGATAGATCTGAAGAAGGCAGAAGCTTTTGCATTCCTATTGAGTGGTCACATATCAATTTTGAACAGGATGAAGCTGAGTTGGGCAACTGAAGTTATACAATTGAAAAACACTTTTGTAAATATACTAACGTATATGTAGAGTACAACCGGATGATATATGCGACTAAGTATAGATTAATTTTTGAAAATTTTGGTGTACGGACCCCACCCTTTGCCATTGATGTCAAAGGGGGAGTGATGAGCAATGAAAAATGAGGAATCTAGCTAAGGGGGAGCTCCAGAAAATGTACATAGAGATAGAGCATCAGCTAAGGGGGAGTATTGTGTGACACTTAGTCATTTTTCACTAAGTGTTGCCATCAATGCCAAAGGGGGAGATCGTTGGCAAGAGACACTATATGGATTCATGAATGTTGTCATTGATGGCAACAAAGGTTATCCCACACATCCAAAAGACATCATGAATCTCTACTGGAAGTCAGATTGAAGAAGTGTTATGATCCGGTAAGCAAGAACAGAGTAGTTAGCAAGGTCCGACAGTCAGGTCTGGATCTCTAAGAGGAAGTATTTTAGTGAAGTATGGATTTGGTGAAGTCAAGAGGAGTACCTTGACTAATAGATTCCAAGGATTTAGCCTCCGATGATGGAAGGGTGAAGAGATATGAGCACTTGAGTGTTGGGTTCCTATTTGACAGAGTAGACAGACGAAGAACTATACCGGTAGAGTGTCAGACCCAAATCTAGAAGAGATATTGCTAATGACTAAGTTTCTTGAGGTATCATTCATGATTGGTCGACATGATTGAAGACTTTTACAAGCATATTCTTGATCCGCATTACTTGGTATGCAAGGATTCAGCTGACAGACCAGAGTTTGAGATAATATTGACTATTCTGGATGCCGACTAGAAAAGTGTTGAAATCACTTGTGCGGATATATATACAAGATGGATTTAGATGTCAAGGTGTGTGTGGTGTATGTATTGAAGTGTGAATAAAAGTAGAAGAATAGTATAAAGGGCAGAAAAATAGGTTCAAAATGTAAGAGGACAACAACACTTAAGGAGAGTAAGAATGAAGTGCAGCAAATCAGTCTATTGAGCTTAATCGGAACTGAACTTCAGCATGTGTGGATGCTTCTCATCAGTTCAAGTTTTCTTCTTGTAGACAGTAAGTCTTTTGTAGGCAGTGAGCCTCTTTTGAGCAGTGTGCTTGGGTAGTGAGCCCTAATTGGCAAGTGCCATTTTGTATCTTCTATTCTTCTAACAGAGAATAATATCTTGGGTTAATCACCCCGTGGTTTTTTCCCTTAACAGGGTTTCCACGTCAAAATCATTGTGTCATGTGTATTGGTGTTATTTCCATTTCATGATTATGCTTGCTTATTTAATCTGATGTTGCATTAACTATTAAGAAAGCACAGAAAGTTGAAATATTAGGATAACTGATTCACCCTCCCCCCTCTCAGTTATCAACAATTATGATATTTAAACTTTATGGATTTAAGTGTGGAATTATATGAATTAATTTATTTGAGTAGATTAATAATTATGTGTAAAAAGAAAATATTAAATGGAATTGATTCTTATATGTTGTTATTAAATAAATTAGTTTAACTTACTTGAATGATGTGGAGATAAATGAAATTGGATTATTTAATTTGTTTTGTTATGAATTTAAATTACTTCAGCTATATTATCTTGACATACTGATGCTCAAAAATTGAGTGTACAGGTGGGTGGTCAAGCTCCTTAAGTGGACTCAGAGACTCCATGAATCCCTTATGTCATACTTGTTTAGCCTAGCCTAACCCATGGAAGGGGTTAAGGCTAAAAGTATTGTGTGATTGTTATTGTTTATTTTAACTTTATTGTTGGGGAGCTTTATTGTTTTTATAATTTTAAATTAATTCCATTTAATTGGTGGGAGTCATTTTAATTATTTATTTTAATTCATTTATTTCTTTAATGGGATGAGGATAAGTGTTTTTATTTAATATTTTAATGTTTCTTTTTTTTTATAAAAAAAGATTTCTATTTTCTTATTTCTTTTTGGGAAAAAGAAAGGAAATTGCTTTCTTTTATGCTTTTCCCTCCTTTTTGATTTTATGGGGTTTTTATTATATGGGAAGAAAGGATTTGGGGTTTTTTTCATCTTTCTGTGCACAAGATTTTGAGAAGAAAATAATGAGAAAAGAAGAAGAAATTATGGCTAAAGAGGATTGCAAGTTTGAGCACGGGATTTTGGGATTCAAGAATAAGAGATTTTAATTATTTTGCTAGTTTTGTTGGGCTTACCCTAACATGGGGAGATGAGGTAACACTTTGCATACTTTGGTAATTTCTGTGATTTATAAGATGAATGTGTTGTTTGATATGTTGTTTTGTGTAAGGGTTGTATGTGTCTTTTTATTTTGTCATAGTTGGGGTTATGGGTTGTATGGGAGCGACTCTCCAAATTGATAAGAGCCTCCCAAGTCTTGGGGTTGAGGGAGACACAAACCTCTCTTGGGGAAATGGTTATTGGTTTTATTGATATATTGATGGATATGTGATTTGTGTATTTGTGGAGGTTGTGGAGATGCATGTTGGTATATTTTTGATGTATTGAGGTGTATGGAGGCTGTGGAGGTGTGTGGAGAAGTGGGGTTGTTGATTTGTTGTGCATGGAGTGGTGGTGATTGGTGGTGTTGGGGTTTGATTCTTTGTTTGTTAAGGAGGTATGTGTGAGGTATAAGGGTTGGTGGTGATGGAGTTGATTATTGTGATTTGTGATGATTCTTGATAGTTGTTTTTGATATTAGTAAGCTACAAACCCAGGTGCAGGTCCTGATAACAAAAGCCAAAAAGGCAGCAGAATAGGCCCAAAGCCTCAAATAGTCAACCAACAACAGATTAACATCATATCAAAAAACTAGAGTACGAGTTTTCAAACATAACCTAAAGAAACAACTAACTAAGCAGTTCTTTCCAATCATCAGTGATCAAATTAAACATTTTCTCCTTATCCTCGAGTAGAGAATCCACGCCATTGTTCTAGTCCACCTGCATAATAGAGAAGGCAAAAATAGCCCTGTGAAAGGACTTCAGAACTAGCTTGATCAGCTCCTTGACTTTGCCCTCTATGGCTGAAAGATGGGTCTTGACCTCCACGAGCTCCATCTCAAGTTTCTTGTTATCTATCTCCCTTCTGGCGCTCATCACTTCCTTATTCGGAGTCTCCTAAATTTTAGTGTCCTCATTGTTCATGTCATAGAATGAGTTATTCATGGATGCAAAATGGCTAGCACCCTCTTGATCCTGTACAGGGGTGGTTTTCACTTCCTTTATTTCAATATCCTTCTCAATGTCCTCCTGATCTAAGGCAAAGGAGTAGTTGACAATCTTCAACACTTGGGGCTTTTCCCCAACCAACCTGGAAGATCTCCTGATGCTTGGTCTTCTAACAGAGCTGAATTTTCTCATAGCCCTCTCTTTAACAACCACCACCTCCTCTTTCAACTATTTCACCTATTTGTCTATCTTTTCCTGAGCCTACTGTTCATCATTCCCCCTCCCCTCAACACTTCTACTACAACTTTTCTTACCACTTTTGCTCAGAATAGGTTTCCCTCCTTCACATTTTTTCTACCCTATATAGGCATGTTGTTCTTAAGATTACAGAGACCCTCTGCTACTTCCTCACAGGACTGACCATGTGAACCATCCAGCTTAACAAGAACGGGGACCTTCATAGTACGTCTGCCAGATTGAGTCTTCGAAATGGAAGTGGCCTTAGACATAGGAGGGCTAGAAAAAGGGACCTAAGGACCACTCATGAGAGGGTTAGAAGGAGAATTAGGCTCTGAAGGCACCGAGGTTTTTAGTTTAAAGGCCTTTTAAAGCCTAACACGAAGAGGGTCAGGTTCTTCATTGGAGCTGTCATCCACAAGCTGGACTACAGGGTTTAGTAGGACACAGAGCCAGATGGTAATAGTACAGATGAAAAATGAGCCCTTGGTGTAGGGGCAAGGCAACCACCTCAGGATTACTCTCGTGGGCCTTTTTGGTTTGGAGCACAAAAGCCTCAAGGCTAGAGAGAAGAAAAGAGGGAAAGTTGACCAAGATTTTGTGACGAAAGTGGTTAAGAAATGCAAAGTGATAATTATAAAAAACTCTGTATCTCCCTTCTAGAGTAAAATACTTCATAATTAAGAAGCATACCTGATTCCAAGGGTTGATCAAGATTTCTCGTTTGAATCCACCTTGGAGTCTAATTTTCTTCTCCCCTTCCCTGTAGAACAATTTCAAGCCATCATTATCTTGGATTCGCGTCTGCTTTTTGAGCCTATTCCTTGAACAAGATAGGCCTGTAACGTTGGCTATGGAGTCCTCAAAAACCACAAACTGAACTCCACCCACCTTCACCTTTCGATTCCCATCCCAAGAGCCAACAAATTGGGATGATAAGTGCTCATCATATCCATTCAAGCTTTCAAGAAAAGGGGTCACTCCTCCCTCATAAGCTATGCTCTAGACTTGTAAATCTTCTTTGAGTTCACCACAATTCATGGGCACCGTTCTAACTTTCTCACCACCCATTTTCCTAAACACACAATGCACAACACAGGGAAGGCAGTTGCAGAGAATAGAGAAGCGTTGAGCGAATAATCTAGAAATGGAAATATAAAACTTTAATTCCATTTCCCAACTCAAGTTTCTAAGCACATCCTTCCAAATCTCAAGCACACTCGAATCATTATTGCCTTCAAGGATCGGCTCATGCGAGCCCCTCATAGCCAACTCTTCAAGAGGTGAGTGAAAAAACCTTTTAAAAGTATCATGATTCCAAACATGTTTATTGCTAAGTTGTTCAAGGTCCACATAAATCTATATAGTCCACATCATCATGGAGGGATAAGTGGGGTTCCCAAAGACATCATCAATGCAACGTCTTCCCTCAAAGTGAGGGAAGCTCAAAAAGACACCACATCAAGCAAAAAAAATTATGATAATAGCCATTATGAGTTAGTGGTGCACCTCAATTTGAATGCTATCATTAACATTCAGGGGAAGATTGTCTATGTTTCTCCAGCATCTTAGGGGATTAAGATTAATCCTAAGGTTTGCCATAAGATCAACAGTTCTATTGCCCTCTCTATATATATGTCTCACCTCCCTTCCTTCGAAGTTTAAGAGAAGACCTTTTATATCCTCAACAATATCCTCCATCTGCCAACCGACTTTAACATTTCCTTTAATAGATTCGATGAAAATCGTGGAATCACCTTCTACTATAATATGTTTGATGCCTAAATCCAAGGCAATTTTGAGGCCCCAAAGGAGAGCCATGGCCTCCACAACATTATTGGTATTTTCACCAAGGCTCCCAGCAAAAGCAGCCATGAGAGCACCCTTATCCGATCTTATAATTCCCCTTCCACTTGCCACCCCAGGGTTACCTTTAGTAGCACGATCAAAGTTAAGCTTAGACCAACCTATGTATGAGGAAAAATCGATTAAATCAAACTAATTAAAATCAAAGAACCCAATAACATAAAGAAAACGAATTTAAATAAAAGCCATGACAAATAATCAATGAAATAAAGACTTTTACCGAAATCTGTATTGTTTCCTTTGGATTGAATGTGGATTGCTCAATGAAGTTGCGAAACCATAGCTGCAACAAGCAAGTAGTGTGTTCAAGAGATCAATGTCAAAAGATTGTAAGAGTGCTCAATCGACGCGTTTTGTATGCTCAAAGCTCTGTTAAGTATGCCTGAGAATACGATCGAAGAGAGAGGTAATGAAGGAGATGAGGGGGGTTTATATAGATTTCCAAGAAGATCGATCAACGGTCCAGATAATTCAGAAGAATCAATGGAGGAGAACAGTTGAGGAACGTGCAACGAATAAGAAGAAGCCAAGTGTCTTGCTTTCTTTTGCATGAGAGGAGTTATCAAGAATAGAAGAATGAGTTAACTGAAGAGATAAATCAATTAAAAGAATAAAACAATCAGTTAAGTGATTTAAAACAAAAAGAAGGGATTTGCATGAGAATTTAAGATATTTTGCTTTATTAAATAAAGAAAGCTTGAGTTATATTAGAGATAACTCAAATTAGAAGAAAAGCAACTTAAATAAATAATTGATTTATTTAAATTTAGAGAAGATATTTTGGAAGAAATAATTAAATAATTGGAATTATTTAATTTAGAAGATTTGAAAGCAAATTAAATAAATAAATTTATTTAGTTGTTGTGCATGATTTTGGAAGAACAATTTTGATTTAATTAAATAATTAAGAATTATTTAATTTTAGATAAGAGGGAATTTGTTGAATTAATTAAATAATTGGATATATTTAATTAATGTAGATGTGAATTTTGGAAGGTGACAATGATCTAATTAAATAATTAAAATTATTTAATTGTGGAAAAATAATAGAGGAATTTGATTTAATTAATTAAATAAAGAGAATTTATTTAATTAATGTCGAAAGTGTGTGATTTAGAAGAATTTGGTGAGATTAATTAAATAATTAGATTATATAATTAATGTGTGAAATGCCGGTGATTAGGAAGAAATGACGAGATGCGAGCAGTGTGACGACTTGGTCATTTTAGGGTGTCTACACAACCAGCTGGGGGTGGGGACCAATTAGTGCTAGCCCTAGCTCTTTTCTTACTATCATCCTCTCTACAAATAGTTATCAGTATAGTCCACTAGTTAATAATATTTGTTTCCAACATATTTAGGGGAGTTTCCGCTGCTTTTAGGGAGCTATTGATGATGTTGTCTTGCAGCAATTTGACAGCTAAGCCGAATACTTTCTTGGGCTCTCTGAATTTCTCTCGAAAGAGTCTATTGTTCCTTCCTTTCCAGAGACAACAAGATAGAATAGGGGGGTTGGGTCCAAATTTCCCTGCAAATAGGATTGGACAAAGGAGGGAACCAGGACCTAATGCAATCCTCCATATTTTTGTTCCAACAGCAAGAAACACCTAAAATACTCAAGGCAAAGCACCATACCTCCCAAGAGAAGTCACAGTGTAAAAGGATATGAGAGACAATCTCCTCTTCTTTCATACAAAGAACACATCTGTTGGGGATCTCTAACCCTCTGATCTAGAACCCTCTATTCAAGAGGTTATCTATAGTTAGTATTTTGTTCTTCACTGCCAGCCACCAGAAGTGGTTAATCTTTGGTATAAGATTGTGATTCCAGATAATCCTCATAGAAGTCTATCTTTTTGTGGGAAAAGAGGAATTCTGCACCCCTTTAGGTAAAGTTGGGTCTCATCGGCTATCCCAACAAGATCAACATGTCTTTGGCAGCACTCTGACAGCTATTGCCATCCCCTTTTGCCAGGAATAAAATAGTCCCAGGCTAGCCAACCAAAGTGGTGAACAACTAAGTTCAACAACCCTTGAATGTTCTGAAGCTTCTTTAAAGGCCCTCCATTGACCTAATTGTCTTCCCAAAACCTTATAGTTTCACCATCCCCAGTTTCCACTTTACACCCCTTAGAAGAACAATTCTATATTTCAGAATGTTATTCCAGATCACAGAGCCTTTGGGGAAGTCAGATGAGAGTAAAAGGTCCTCAGGAGCTAAGTTCCCAAAGTATTTGGCTCTCATAATGCTACCCCAGTTTTTACCCCCAGCTAAAAGGTTCCAACCAACCTTGATTATAAGGGCTTTATTAAGCAGGTTCAACTTCCTTAACCCTAAGCCTCCTTGCATCTTCGATCTGCAAACTTTATCCCATTCCACAAGAGCCAGTCTCTTTTTACTTTCTAGACCCGTCCATAAAAAAATCCTTTGAATTTTCTCCAACCTCTTAGATAAATACTTAGGAATTTAAAAAGAGACAAAAAGTAAACATGAATCCCTTGAAGCGAGGCCTTACGTAATTGGAACTTACCCAATTGGCTCAGAAGTTTTCCTTTCCACCTTGCCAACTTCCTCTGCGTCCTTTCCAGAATGGAATTCTAATACTCAGGAGGAGCATCTCTCACCGAGAAGGGAAGCCCAAGATATATACCAGGTAGCATACCCACAGAACAACCCAAAATCCCCATAATCTTCTATTGCAGCACAAATAGGGTGTTAAAGAAATACACCGAGCTTTTGTCATAGTTGATGCATTAGATGACCGAGGTAGCATACTCTTGTAGCACTTTTTTCCACTTTCTAGCCTCAATCACCGAAGCTGACCCAAACAAGATGGTGTCATCCACAAATTGCTAAATAACAACTGGAGCTACTGTTGAAATTGGTTTAACACCTTCAATCTCTCTGGAGTTTAACAGAGAGAGGAAGCATCTGATTAGGAATTCAACTAATAAGATAAAAAGGTAGGGGGACAGGGGGTCCCCTTGCCTAATCCCCCTGCCAGCATTGAAGAAACCCCTAGGAACTCCATTCACCAAAATAGGGAATCTGACTGAAGTGACAGAAATCTTGATAAGTTACAGGAATTAACCTTGGAAGCCCAATTTCCTCAAGACAGTGAAAAGGAACTCCCAATTAACTCTGTCATAGGCTTTTGAGGTGTCAAGTTTAAAAGCCATTCCTGGGATTTTGCTTCTCTCCATGGAGTGGATAATTTCATGAGTTGTAATGGCCACACCCGTAATCTGTCTGCCCTACACAAATCCTTTTTGGTAGCCGCTAATGAGCTTATCTAGTATAGGTTGCAGTCTGAACACTAAGATTTTGGAGAAAATCTTATAAACAATATTACAAAGTCTTATGGGTCTAAAATCCCCCATACACATTGGATCTTATTTTTTGGGAATAAGAGAAATGAAGGTATGATTTAGTTGCTTCAACAACTTACCCATCCTGAAGAAGTCCCTAGCAGCCTTTGTGACATCTTTTCCCACTATGTCCCAATATTCCTGGAAGAAAGCAGGGGGGAAACCATCAGGCCTAGGGGCTTTAAAGGCACCCATGTAGAAAAGACTGGCTTGGACCTCCTCCTCAGTAATAAATCTTCCAAGTTGTGCATTATCTTCTTCATTCAGGAAAGTAGGGATGATATTAATGAGATCCTAGTTAATGCAATTGTCTTGAGCTCTAGAAAGTTCTGAAAGTAGGAAGCAACCACTTGCCCAATCTGAGTGTCTGAATCAACCATAATACCTCTGTTATCCATCAATTTAGTTATACTATTTCTTTTCCTATGCTTCATCATGGATTGATGGAAAAAATAAGTGTTCCTATCCCCCTCCTTTAGCGATTGCACTCTTGACTTCTGTTTCCAATGAATCTCCTCTTTCAACAACTCTTTCCATTCCTTTCTCAAAAACTCTTCTTCTTTAGCAGTGTCCTCTGAAGTGTCCCCTTCCTCCATTCTCTTTAATAACTCCCCCAATTTAGTATTAATTCTCCTTTTTTCATCAATATGTTTCCAAAGTTGAACCTATTCCATCCTTTTACCTTTTTCTTAACCATCGGTAGCTTCTGCGCTAGTTTGAACATAGGTATTCCTTGGACTTCTTTCTTCCACCAACTCGCTAATTTATCCTTAAATTTTGGGTGTTTAGTCCACATAATCTCAAACCTGAAAGGGTAAGGGCCTTTACCATTCACATCCCTCCAAGAGAGAAGCAAGGGGTTATGATTCGAAGTAGTTCGAGGCAAAGCTTCTAGAGCATGGGTGCTTAAGAACTTTCAGTTGGAAGAGACCAAAACTCTACCTAACTTGATTTGAATCAAATTCCTCTCCTTTCTTTGATTAGACAAAGTAAGCCTATTTCCTTGAATATCAAGATCCATAAGTCCTTCATTATTTAAAAAATCATTCAGGTCCTTCATGCTGTCAGTGTAATCCACTGTCCCTCCACTCTTCTTTGAGGGGAAGAGTGGAGTGTTAAAATCTCCAGCTAACATCCAATAGCTACCAAGATCACTAGAAATAAGAGAGGAGAGAAGGTCCCATAACTCCCTTCTTGGGCCCCTCTGATTAGGAGCATATATATTAATTAGGTTCCAAGAATTGCTGTTAGACTCCATTCTTACTATTAGAAAGTTTTTATTTTTTTCAATAATCCTTCCCTTGACAATATTGTTGTTCCACATAGTGATAATTCCCCTAGAGGCACCACATGCATCACAACTCAGGTGCTCCACATTAGGCCATAAATTCTTTTCAATAGCTTGAAAACCTACACTTTTCATCTTAACTTCTTGAAGCATCAATGCCAATTTTATTATCAAAGATACATTTCTTAACTAAGAACTATTTGTGGGGGTTATTAAATCCCTAGATATTCCATGATAGAATTCTCATTTGATTGGGGCCTTCTTGGAGCCAATCTCCAAGATCTTCTGCCTGCCCATTGCAATGTCTTTGTTAATCATCTTCTGTCTAGTCTCTCTTTGAGATGGTCTTCCCTGCTTAGTATCTGCTCCCATGTCCAGAATCTTCTTCCCTAGACCTTTGCCTTTCCTTCTAGCAGTAGTCCAACCCTTCGAGTTAGTGATACTGAAACTAGCCCTGGGAGTAAGGGCTAAATTTTTGTTACTAGGGGAGGATACCCTCGAGATAGCATCACAGCCATCATAATTACCCCCCTTACCTATTAAAGGGCTATTCAACCTAGAAGGAACCACCTTCTCCACTAAGACTTCCTTTTCTGGAACTTCCCCTTGATGAATCTCCCCATCTTCCAATCTGGAGGACAACAAAGCAGTATAGTCCTCCCCACACAGTGTGGGAGAAGCCACTAACCCCCCAATATGGTGTGATCATGTGCCTTCGATGCTTCCTATGGGAGATTATTTGTGTTATCCTTGACAACATTATCCTTTTTTGGAGAGCCAATAATATTCAGCAGGTCCTCCCTAAAAGGGTAGTCTTCCTCATTCTCAGTAGTCTGGACTTCTGGAGTTGGGGTAGGTTTTCTAGCCCTACATTGGGTTGCTAGATGACCCTTCTTATTACAAATTTGGCAAAAGGTTGTAGAGTTTTCATAGATTATAGGTTGAACCCACTGGCCAAATTTAGATTCTAGAGTAATATTTTAGGTAGGACCTTCTTAATATCAACATTAACACAGAATCTAGCAAAGACTAACCTCAATTTGTTCCTGGTGGTGCTATCAAGAGCTATGAAATGACCAAACAAATTGGCTATCCACATAAAAATCTGTTCATCCCAATACTCTAGAGGAAGACTAGGGAGTCTAATCCAAACCAACGCCGTTTTGTTGAAGTCCGCAGCACTATCAAATCCCAATTTCCATTTACACAGGGATAAACTATGTTTCCCATACATCCAGGGTCCTCTTGCTAAAATAGAGGCAAGATCTTCTCTAGCTGTGAATTTTAAGAGAAATGTCCCTCCAGCCATAGCATTCATAGTAACACTTCCCTTTACTCTCTATTTGGCAGTCACCCATTTCCTGATCGCATCAATGTTGGGTCTGAAGGAAAAAAAATTTCCTACCAGAGCATTCTCTATAGAGGAGACCACTCTATCCATCATGATGTTCGGGAGAACAATCACCAACCCATCAGCCGAATCTCAAAATCTTGGTGAAGCACGAGTTCCATCTGACTCCTCCCTTAAAAGGATGTTTTTCCAGGCCCTGGGCCCCAACTCCTTTTGCAGCGCGTGAGCAGAGGACTCACAGTCCTTGTCACTGAGCATGTGACCCAAAAGGTCCACGCAACTATCTAGAACACCAGGAATAGTCTCAATCTCCAAAGCAATCCCTAGGCAACCTAGAACCGGAGGGTCTGGGGGATCACCCGGATCCCCAGTAGCCATCAAAATTCAAATTCAAATTTGAAGCAGTGAGCGGGAAAAGTTGTAGAGAAGTTATTCTAACATGTTTCTTGATAGTTGTTGTTTCCCTAAGAGGGTTGACTTTCCCCTCTCTCCCCCTTAAATTGGATATAAGAAAGAACCTGATTATGTGAGTCAAACCTTGGGAATTAGTGTTGTGTTTTGTCTCTTTGTGTTCTGGATTTTTGGTTGATTGTTTATGTGTAAACCTAATTCATTGGAGTCTCCTGCTTGGGGGTGGGATGTGCATTTACAATCCCTACGGTAGGGTGGATATCAGGACTTGGCCATCCTTTTGGCTGTATGTGTGCAGGTTATGAAAAGAATCCAGTTGAAGATTGAAAGTTGGAATAGTCTCTATATGTTTTTAGGAAAGGAAAGATATGTTTTTGCAAGTTGGAAAAAGTACCATTGTATCATATTTCTATTTGGAATCCTTCTATTGGTTGTATAAAAAGAGTCTTTGTAAAGTTGTATCTTCTATAATGGTTTTAAAAAATATGGAAATAGTGATATTCTGCGTTGAAAAAAAGTAAATGTTTGTATTGCATATTGGGTACAAATCTAGAACAAAGATCATCGTTGCATGTGTATGTTTTCAGTGGTGCATGTGAAATGAATTTACTATATAATTTCTATAATTTCATCTAACATTATTTTTATTTTGTTAATTTAACAAGTTTACTAATTTTTATAAAAAATGGTAAAACTATCCCTAGAAAAACTAGTCTATTTTGTCTTAAATAACTTTTTCTTTAGAAACTAGGTTTGTTTCAAAATTTTAGGACAAGTGCACCATTGAGTTTTCTAAATCATATAAAAAAATCAGTGATACCCAGATTCTATATTTTGAGATATTAAAATATTTGTGACTGGATGTATGGGCTGTTATAAAATTATCTTGATAAAAACCAGTCCATTGTATCTTTAATAAATTTCATTTTAGAAACTGGGTTTCTTTGATATTTTTATTGAAGATGTGAAACCTAGCTGACTAAATCCTCACAAGAGTTCAGCCATACCTTGATTCTCAATTATGAGATATGTATGAATTAGTAACTATTTATCTATACTGCTATTCTGAAAGATTATGATTTTACATGTGATTATATGATTTTTAGAAAAGTATATTAAAGGAAATTATTATTTTATTATTATGATATTTCAGATCTCTATTTTACCTTTCAAACACATTTTTAAAAAAATAGGAAAAATCATGGAGATTAGTTTGATTAAATAGAAAAAGAAGAAAAAGCAATTTTGTGGAAAAGAATAGAAAGAAAGCATAGTAAAACAAAAAGAATTAAAAATATAAATAAATCTTTCTTTAATTTCTTTGTCTATTTAATTTAAATAATAATTAAATTAATTTTATTGTTCATTTTATTTTAAATGTTTTAATAATTTAAAAAAATTAATTATTATTATTTTTTAATTACCATTTAACTTTCTTGAAGAAGAAATGGTTTAATTTAATTAGTTTATTAAATCTATATCAGTCTTTAGTAAGTATGCAAGATTTAGTTATGTCTTGATTTAGAAACAATGTTGGAGTAAGTGCTACCAAGACATATATTAGTTAAATTATTTTAATCCTTATCATTTGTGAACATTGTTACATATTGGTTAAATTATTTTTATGGATTTAGTTCAACATATTTAGGGAATATTTTCTTTAGACTATTATAAGTTAAAATTAGTAATAATATTATACCAGTTACATTGCTTAACAATAAGTGGTTATTTGTGTCAATTTATATCTTCGCATGTATTATCTTTTTAAATTATTTAGATTAAGATAATGTTTTAATTTATACTCTCACTAGTTGATTACTTAATTAGAAATATTAAATATTTTATCATTGTTGGTAACAATTTATGTTTAGAAAGAATTTAGCTAAATGTTCTAGTGAAGTAAATGTCTTAAGTTATTTTTTTTTTTTTTGTGGTTTCGTTTGTGTATGCCTACTTGAACATATGTGTACAGGTGGACATTATAGAACCTTCCAAGGCCTAGATCCTTTTAAATATTTTAGGACCCACTTATCTACCAAGGTAATACCTTGAAGTTTAAGATCTTTTAGGCCCAACCCTTTCTCTTTCGATAAATAACACCATTTCTAGTTAACATGCTTATTTTTGTTACCTTTCCCATCTGACCATAAAAAAGCTACGAAATATTTATTTGATTTTGTCAACTTGAAAAATCCCAAAGAGATAAGTAGAAGCATAATAGATATTGAAAGAGGTGAGAACCTTTTGACAAACTTTTTTACTTTACTAGGTAATGAAAGAAAGTATTGCTACCATTTATATAATTTTTAAAAATTAATTCCCACATGTCTTTAAGGTAGGGATCAACAACACCCACAAATATCTTACAATATTTTGGACCACCTCACTCCTAGCCCCATTGGTTAAACCATTTAGGAGAATCCTTCCAACTTAATACACTGGATTTACTATTAGAAATCTCTGATCCTAAGGCAATGAGATATTTATTAAGCTTATTGATTACATTACCAAATTTCTCCTCTAATTTAGGAAACAATGTTGCATCGTTTGCAAATTGAATGTCAATTAATTCACTATTATCAAGAATAGATATACCTTTGATAGGGGGGCCTAAAGAGGCCTCTCTTAATAAGTGATGTAATGCCTTATAAGTAATGATAAATAGAGTTGGGGATAATGGACTCCCTTGTCTGATTGACTTATAAAGGGCAGAGGGTTCAATAAGCTTTTTGTTGATTTCAACTTGAGCAAATTCTTAAAGAGCATTTCCACCATATGACAATTTTTTTAGTAAAGCCTAAAGCTTTCATTATCACAAGAATAAAAGGCCACTCAGTCCTAGATATGCCTTTTCAATGTCTAGAAGGATCATGCATACATATTGATTTGTAGACCCCTAATCTAATCCTTCCCAACTAGTCACAAGATTTTCTAAGACACATCTACCTTTAAAAAACCTTATTTGGGTTGGAGACGTTAGTTTAGGGAGGATAGTACAAAGAATAATTGCTAACAATTTAGTCAAAATCTTATATGGGACATTAAGAAGGGTAACATGCCTCTAGTTCTTGTTGAGTTTGAACCCTTTCTTAGGAATCAATTTTATAAGCCCCTTATTAATTTATTTTCCTTCAGACCCCTTCTCAAGGTCTTCCTTATATACTTGCACTAAATCAGAAACAATCCAACCAAGATTAGACTTAAAAATTAATTGGTAGATCATCAACTCTAGTAGATTCCAAATTTTAAAAGAATTAATGACCCTACAAACCTCATCCATAGTAATATCCTTCTCTAGGTCACTTACATCCTCCTTGCTCAATTTCTTAGGAATGATTTTTCAACAAAACTATAAATTAAAATTAGAAATCAAGATAATAATAGATAATGTTTAATTTATTAAATTAATATATTCAAATAATGTATCACTCTCAACATGAATCAACATCCACTTCTCTATCCTTTCTTCATGTATTAAAGTATTTTTTTAACCATCATCTTTTCTTGATTGCTCTTGCCCATTCCAAGATGCCATTAATGTCTCTTAAACATTTTTTGCTTGGATCAATTTTCACTATCCATCTTAGTTATATTGTCCACCACTTGCAAGTAGTTCTTTAGTCAGATATTTGAAGAGCTAAATTTAATTATGTGAAAAATAAACTAAAATAATCTTTGTAAGTAAGCAAAGAAATATTACCAATACAGAAGCAAGACAAGAACATCATCTCCAAAAAGCATAATCCTGGGGTAATTTATTTTTACAAGTAATGAAGGAAAATAATATAATACATGAGACATAGTTTATAGTTTATTTAGAATCGACACTAGAGGTGGGTTGCCACCATAACCTAACCATGATTAACACATTGGCAGGCAAGAGAAGAAATAAATGCAAGTTGAAAGTAATTACTTTTTTGCACTTTGAAACTATCTTTTTTTGTAAGTTGAAAAGATTCCTAGGGATTTGGTATGGATGACCATGGACTATTTGTTGGGAAAAATAAATATTATCACATGCTTATTTATTTCACTTAACATGAACTTTAATGAGATTTAGATACAATCACTTTCTTGTTCACTTAAACATTAATTAGATATTGCTCATTTAGAAAACTATGTATATGAAATTGCTTAATGTAGATTGCAAATAAATTTTCTTTCTAATAAAAGGTGATTTGTGTTCTAAACATCCCATAGAAAAAATAAACAAAATTAAGCTAAATATTGTTTATTTAAACTTGCCTATGACTATGTTTATTATACTTAATTAATTTGATTTCTTTTCAATATAATAGTTAATAGAGCATAATCATATTCCATGCTAAGTACAATAAAACATTAGAGTTCATAATTAAAATGAAATTAAATATATAAAAGGAAAAGGAAATTGTTTAGAGAAAGCATGTCTAGAATGATCGTAGGGGTTTTGAATTGGTTATGGAAGGCTAAAAATTTGAGCAAAAGAGTTTCTAGATATGTATAGGGCTCTAAGAGAAAATTGTAGATTCTAGTGATCTCCTAGGTACACTCATGTCCAATAGGAGTACTTGTGACCCTGTTTAGGCACTCATGTTTGGCAGGGGCACTAGTGAATTTTTCTAGGCACATGTGTCTAATGGGCACTAGTGACATTTTGTAGGTGATTATGTCTTTTCTTCCACAACTTTGTAACTTTTATGAATTCCTCCCCAAATAAAGGGCCTTCTTATAATGCTTGTATAATTTGGAACTGTGCCTCTAGTGATAAATAATATTTGGAAGTTTATAGGGGAGAAAAATGTGAGATAAGGTTAAGAAGCTTCCTTTGATCAAGATCATGTTGTGTATGTTTTAAAATAAATATATGGTAAGTTTTACATGTATGTGATGTGTTTATGTGTGCAAGAGTGACAAGGAGCACTGAAGCTTACTAAATTTGGAAATGTGTGTGTAGTGCTTGACTAGTGAAGTAATGTGATAAAACTCAAGGATGTGCCATGGTGAGAACAATGGATATTCAAATCTAGTCTTTAATGGAGTTCCTTTATCTTGAGATGACCTATAATGGAGGAAATCAGAAACTTAGTAGGAATATGAAGAAAAACATAGTATGGGAGAGCGAGGGATATCGATAGAGTGCAAGAGAGAGAGAAGAGTCCAAATGAAGGTGAAAGAGAACTTTAATAAAGTATCATGGCAAGCTGGTCATTAAGAAAAAATCAAAGAGTTAGGGTTTTAGTAGGAAAAAATTCAAATTTGTCAAGTGACACTAGTTTGGTGTGCTAGTGTCCAAGGTCACTACTATGGAGGATATAGTGGTTAGTGCGTAACTATTAAAGCCTCAAGGAACATTACACATGACTTTCTATCCTTTTGCATAGATGCACACTCTTCAAAAACACATGTACCATGTATACAAGTCATTGTGTCATCACATGTCACTATGCATGACTCAACATAGATTCATGTAGCCCTTGAAAAATAATATAGCATCATCAATCTATCATACATGGTATTTTCGAGAAACTTACTCTTCAATTGTGGGAATGGAATGCCAACCATCATTGAACTCAAACATCGAGTAATTGAAAAGGTCAAGCAATTTAGAAACATGAATTATTTCATCTTCTATTATGTTCTAATTTAGTATTATACATATATTTTATCCAACCTTCACATTAGGGGATGATGACATATAATGCATCCCTTTTGGTCATAAGAATCTTCATTCCTTGCCTTACTATTTTAAACACCTGATATATCCTTTTAATTTCTACATTTGAATAGAAGTAACATATTTATTCCTAAAATACTTCCACATATTTGATTGTGTATTGGATCACATTGTTTCTATTTTCTTGTGCACAATATATAACCTTAATATTTCACTAAGATAAGGTTGTCCCCGAAACCTCTTTGGATCTAAATCATTAGTACTAGGGCAATATTTTTCACATTTTAGTATAAACACATGCACAAAAGCATAAGGTTGTCCACTCTTCAATTTTTGAGCATCTAGAAGAATTTTGTAGCAAGATAGAAATGACCAATGTGAAAAAGTGAACATCAAAATTATCTCTAGACATTTAGAAGATGATTGATGATGCCCTCATGACATTGTGATGTTTAAAATTGAACCAAGCACAATGTGAGTGGGTTAGATCCAGGACAACACATGTGCTCCACCCTTGCTAAAGGAATCAACTAAATCACTCCTACTCTTCTAGAAAAAGCCAACTAAGCAATGGAGAATTTGATTGATTAATCTCTTCGCATGGAAGGAGAGTGTCATGGATGGTAGTGAAACAATAGTTTTGAGTGGGAGTCACAAAAATAGGTTCACTCTCTCTAGGGAGGGACAATTGGTGGTAGACTATTGTGTTGATTGAATGAGTTGGGATTTGATGTTGATGGGTGAATCATTGAATTGGTGTTGTGGTGGTTATTCTGATGTGGCTAGGAGGGTCACTCAATCTAATCCTATTTAATTCAGATAAAACAAAGAGATGAAATGTGTTTAACCTTCACTCCTATAGATCTATTAGCTATTCCAAAAGCATAAGTTCCCTTACACAAAACTATTCCCTATAACACCTTCACTCATTTGCTTGCTAGATTTAACTAAGGATTTCTACTTGCTCCTGAGCTTGGTCTTCAGTGGGTGCTTCTTGGATTGGCAAGTTTTCTCAAATCTCACTTAAAACCACTCTAACCCAATCCTCCTTTATTCTAGGGCACACCAAGAGTACAATGTTGAGTGAGAAAAAAAGGGAGATCAAGAGAAAGGTTCTAGTGCCTTTTTTTATGTTGTTTGCATTTGTTCATTTGATTGTTGAATTGCTTTGACTTGTTTTTACGTTGTTTGAATGTTCTCACATTGATCTTGTTTAATTGTTGTTGCTTTCCTCATAATTTAACCAAGGGATTATGATTTCTCTATTTTTTGGCATTTTCGTGGTTTTTTTTTCCAAATGCGCTTGGTAAACTTTTTAACGTGACCAACAACGCTGGTGTGACATGCCCTCCGGCTCCACGTGAATGCTTTTTCCTAGAGCAATGAACTGGTGAGGCCACAACACGAGGGACCTCATCCCCTAGCAAGAACACTTCAAACCTGCGAGCTTGTTGGCCCAGTGAAGGCGTAAAGCCAGCGAGCTCGTTGGCCCAATGGGGGTTTGAACTCTGGTGGCCGCCACTACAACCAAGTGACTTAACCACTAAACCATGCCCTTATCGGCTACATTTTCATGGTTTAAATGACGTTTCTAAATGCAATGTAATCTAAATGTATGCAAATGCAAGTCCATCATATATTTTTGTGCTTTTTTAAAATTAAATATTTTCTAATTAATCTACTTGCAAAAAATAAACTTTTATTTATATGAATGCAATTAAATTATTTTTCCTAAATACAATCATATGTTTTTGTTTGCATTTTCTTGTGAGATTAATGGAATCTCTCGATTGTTTGCTTAGTTTTGATGAGAGTGTTGGTATCTCTCAAATTTTCAAGTTTGTACTATAAGACAATAAAATAAATGTGAATCAACTAATCTAAATTTAAATCTACTAAAACAAATGAAGAAATTCCTAAATCTAAACCAAGAAATCATAAACAAATGTTACTTCTCTTAGGCAATTTTGATTGTCTAATTAAACTACTTGCCTTTTCTAAAGAAATCTAACTTAAATATTAAGAGAACCTATGAAGTGGATAAGATTCAAAGAAGATTTGAAGAAGCCTTGCCTTGTCAGCATATGTCCTTAGGAGGTCTAACCTTTGCATCTTCTTCTCTAGAAAAAGGGGTTCTCCTTCTTGATGGGAGTGGGATAGAGGGAAAACTAGATTTGGGGAAACGAGAAATTACTTGAATGATTGAGGAAATATTAGGAAGCTTCTAAGAAAAAATGAATAAAGGCATGGGATTCTTGTGTATGAAAATGAGAATGTTGTAAGTGGGGTTTCTAGTGCAAAGATAGCCTAGTCTTCTAGGGTGGTTCACAATCCTCATTTAGAGAGAGAGAAAACAATGATAGATTTTGGAAAAGAGTTGGCTAAAAATGTAAAAATGGATAACCTCCCAAATGCCAATGGCAAGGGGAGTATAATTAGGCAAGAAGCTTCATAATCAATGGGAGGTGATTGGAAAATAAATGGAGAGTTGATTGTGAGTCAAGAGAAGAGGAGAATCAATCATGGGAAGATAAGGTTCATTCAAGACTAGAATCAACTCATAATTAGAAGCAAAAATTATGGAGAAATGATTAAAACTGAAGCAATCATTCATCCTCCAAAGATGATAGGGTCACCCATTTTGGAGGTCTCGATTTCCCCTTTTGCTAGGGAAAATCACCTGAGTGACCCTACAAATTAAGCTAGGTCACCCAAGTGACCCTAGGGTCTCTCGGCTAACCCTTTAGTCAAACATCTTCAAAATGTTTTCATAGAATTGTGAGAACTTGGAAGCCAGTTCAGGGGATGAATGAGGTGGACAAAAGGTTGAGAAGGATGATGGAAGTACCATCAAGTTAGATAGATGTTGAGAAGAAGTGTATTTCATGCCACATGGGTTGTGAGTTGGATAGCATTAGCCAGGTCCCCATCAGACTACCATGTTGGCCTATGCAATTTTGGGCACTTACATATTTGAACCCTTGGGTACGATAGTCTACATAGAAGGTAGGTACCATTCCCAAAGATTAGCATTATAGGACCCACACTTACCTGTACTTGCCTTTTTATTTGTCCTACATCTAGACCTATAGAGCACGGTTTGAGATACTACCTTCCTCATTTGATCCCATCACTTGCCTGCAACCTATAAAATAAAGATCAATGAACTAACTCAAGTGTATTTTGATAAATAATTGGTTCAAAGTAAGTGGGAAACAAATATTAGCAAACATACTAGCATGGTTTGATGTTTACCTTTTTCACCTCACTCCACCTTGATGACCTATAAAAACAATGAAATAAAATGTGATATGAAAGCAAAACCTACCCTACAAAAGTGTAAATGGAGGAAAATAAAGGTCATTTTTACTAGCAATGATGAAGAAGAGAGAAGAGAGAAAGAGGAAAAAGAGGGAAAATGATCAAATGATGATGAAATCACATGAATGAGCAACTGATGGAAAGCTAGTGATGAGGAGAAAACATAGTGGGAGTCCTGGAGGATCTATGGGCTAGAGCTAACCTTGAGGTTTTTGAAGAGACCTACTTATTTATGTTTTTAGATATTTTTACTTGCCCCCTTGCACGAGGAGATTTGCATGCTTGTGTACATATTTTTCTATCTATCTCCCTTCATGGAACCCATTGTATGCAGACATCTTGACACTTATTTAGCACTTATTTTTGATTGTAACATAGAAAATTACACACCCTTGCAATTTCATGTTACATTTAGTAACCATTTTAGCATTTGCATCTTCTCTCTACATGATATGCTAGGTTTGTGTGATTTTGGTCTATTTATTCTTCTTTTATAAAAAAATCATTATAATGCTTAAATGTTTACATGGTTCTAAGGTGCCTTGTATGACCAGGATTTGGTTTTACTTGGACCCGAGCACTCCACGCGGACGTCGGCACACTGCACTAGCATCCTGCATATGTTTGTTGACATGTATCTATTTTTGGGTGTGACAAAATGCCTTGGGTGATCATGAGAATTCTTGGTAACATATCTGGAAGTCGCAAAATGACTCCTTGCAAGCATTTCTGAGATTCTTCTCTCTTGGAAGAGTATTGGAAGGATTTTGTAATTCATTCACACATTCATTCACACACTCTCTCAATCTTACACACTCTTTGGCTTTGATACTCTCTACTATTTTCTTGTGTAAATTAGACTTCTACAACAACTATAGGTGATTTTTGATGCTCTTTAGCATTGCGAGACACTTCCATTGGCTCTTAGATATTTTGTTCTCTTTGGTGCTCATTGAGGAGGCTCTCTTTGCTGGGGTTTGAAGTTGCACTTGTTCTTTGAGCTCTTGGGGAGTTTGCTGCCTCTTCTTGGTGATTAACATTGGTGAATTTGTTCCTTTATTGCATTTAGAATAGTTTAATTTCAAATTTGTATGGTGTATACCACCACTATTGTGTTTTATTTACTTGGTTTAGACCACCACTATTACATTTCAATTGGGGGTAAACCACCTATTTTACTCTCATTGCACATGCTGCATATTGTGGGTTTCTCTCCCTGTAGACTAGGGAAGGAACTATTGTTGTCTTGTTTGTTTATTTGTTGTTCTTACCTTCCTAGATACACTTAGGATAAGAACACACACATTTCCTTTCATTTTCTATGATATATCTTGTATTACTACTTGTGAAGGTAGAAATACCAACACTGAGACTTGACTGAGGCAAGTCCCCAAGTAGCCCCACCATTTTTCCTCTCCTTTTTGCAGGTTCCTTGGAGTGAAGATCATATAGCCGCATGAAGGTTTTGTATTACTTCCTTTTGTACTCGTCTCTCTTCATTCTCTTTAGTTTAGTTGATTTTATTTTCATTTCTATTTCAACCAGATATCACTGGGTATAGTTCCTGTTGAAATTTATGTTTTACAGGTGCTGTAGGTTCACCGAGACTTGAAAGTTTCATTTTTGCATACATTTTGGACTCCAACACCTAGTGTAGATGTCCTCACGATGTGCTATCATTTGAGGCTAAGACCTTGTCCTTGCTATCACAGGTTCCTCTCTCTACTTGATTTCATTTTTGCAACTGTCTATTTCATATTCTATTTAGAATAGTTATTTTTCTACATTTTGTTCATTTCCCTTCATTGTCAATCACCTGTTTGGGCTGGATTGCTTTGACTAGGATGCGTAGTGGTTCTGTAGTAATCTAGGATATATTTACTTAACATTTGATAGCTTAAATAGCAGAACCCATGTGTAGTCATAGTGGAGAGTTCACTCAATTGAAGCAAGTAGATTGAGAAGTAATTTCCCACGCTACATTTTTGGTAAACCTGACGTGTTCTAAATCATTTTAAAACCTTCTCTTTTTAGCTGTGGTTCACTCTACATCTTTGGTGAACCCACTATTTTAAACAAAAAATTTCTTAAATATAAAAACAACATTCTCTTTTCATCACTTAGCACTGTGTGTTGTAAGGCCTAAATGTAGTTTACGAGATTTACGATCCAGTCTTCTAATTCATAGTACGTAGTGTGTAGGAGTGAAAGGAATTTAAGGAAGTTGATGAAGTTGACCACAATGGCATTTTATGCTAATCCTTCCATGCCTATTTTCTTGGCTCCTGACTTCAATCATCTTTTTTTGAACAAGCTATTATATCTCATTCATCTCCCTCTTCTTCTCGCTCTGTGCCGATGACTTCACTCCATGATGTGGAGTAATTTTTTGACCATAAAGCAACACTTGATTTTGTCCCACAAGAAAAAATTAATGCCTTAGATTGCGAGTTAGGTGATTTTTGAATCTTCTTATCTCATGAAGACATATCTAGTTCTGTTGTTCCTTTGGTTGATACTCTTCACATCATGCTGAATAATCATCCTTAGGGCATTCACTTTCTTTGGGGCCTTACTCACATTATGTATAATGAAGCCCCATGGTTGGTTAGCTATATTCCAGGTAGTTTAGACTCTCATTCTCACACTCCTAGCAATCAACTCTCATTATCTCTACCTACCATATGTATTCACAATTAAACTTCTCTACACATGACCACCAGTTGTGCTAATACTAGTAGTACTAGATTTGCCTCGTCTATTGGTGGATTGAATCCTAGTAATCAATATGGATTCCCTCGAGGCCTTTAAACTTCAGTCTTCCTCCTCATTTCCCTAAAATTTCTCAGTAGATTTCACAACCTACTTTTGCTTCAATTCCTCTAATCTCACATACTACAAACCCTGTAATAAACCAACTATTGCAAAATGTTGGCTCTTTACAAAAAAATCTTGCTTCTTTGTCTACTTCATTAGTACAACCCCTTGTGTCTGCTTACTGTCGATGTAGTCCTCTCTCTTGCTATTCTAGATACACCATTTCCATAGGGCTTTGAGGCCCCTAGATTTGAGAAGTATACAGGCAAGGGTGATACGAATACTCATATTTCTACTTTCACTACTCTTTGCAGTGACTTTCTATTTAAAGATGCTCTATTAGTGAAACTATTCCCCCATTCCCTCAAGGGTATGATGTTGGATTGATTTTTCTTACTTCTTGACCATTCTATTCTCTCTTTTGATCAACTAGTAAATCAGTTCTTACAAAATTTCCAGGCTAACATTGGGCATTAGGTTACTTTCACAGACCTGGTGCATTATAGGTAGGGAAATAATGAAAAAGTAACTGATTTTATTTGTCGTTACCAATCTCTATTTTCATAGATTCCATATGCCCTACTTGATTTTGATGTGCAATGGATTTTCATAGGAAACTATAGCCATAGATCTGAGATCAGATTTTGTTGATGCATTATTCTTCTTTCACACATCTTTGCATTGTATTACATGACTATCAATAATCGTTAATCTAGTTTGAGAGTTCTACATCATCGCCTCTTACTAACTAGTTTGATATTTCCACATCTCATAACTATAAGAAAACTAAAAAAATTTACAAAAAGATTTCATCAACAATAATCAACAATCTAGCAGCTGAAGTAGCTTCACAAGCTACTCTAGTCCTCTACTCCTAAAACAAATAATAATAGAAAATTCACTCCTTTAAAGGAGTCTCTATATAGCACATTATGATACAACTCCTAAATAGTGGTTTGGTGCAGCTACCTCCCATCCATCCTGTCAATACCAGAAAGCCATTGCTGCTTTCCTATGATGCGAAAGCCTTTTGTCAATTCCACCGAGTCCCAGGGCATGATACTCAACAATGTCTACATCTAAAGCACACAGTGCATGACCTCATCAACTAGGGTGTTATCTAGGTCTCGAGTGTGAATAAAAAAATAAGTTAGTCACTCCTGCTAACCAACATCTATAGATCTACATAGATATGATGCCTCATCATAGCTCAAACATTTTTGACCATGCTTCTCCCTCAGTGGCACTAGAGTCAACTCCTGATGTTTCTTCTTCTCACTTTTATTCTAAGATGACTGCTATGGTGGATGTTCATTCTCGCCCTGCTTGAGAACATCTTGTTCTTAAGACATTTATCTCCTTCTCTTCTATTGACACCTCATACAATATGTCTAAGACACCTCTTTACATTGTGGCAGAGGTAAATGTGAAACGTCTCAAAGGTGTTCTCATCGATCCTATCTGTGTTATTAATGTTATCACAAAGGAGTTTCTATATATTCATGAGCTTTATAAAGATGTTTATGATCCATATGATGTCTTTATATGTTGCCATGATGGGATATCTAGACCGACTCTAGGTTCGATCACCCTCTCCATCTAGGTGGGACCCAAGACCCTAGATGTGCTCTTCTCTATCATTCCTATTGCTGATTGTTATCATGTGAAGTTGGCCTTACCTTAGATTACTTCCATGAGAGTGATCACCTCACTGGTTCATAGATGTCTAGAGTTTCCTTATGATGATGTTGTACATACAATCTATCATAGTGGATTCACACCACTCACCATGCGAGGAAACTTCTCTCTCAACTACTTTTGGCCAACCCCTACTGAGGCACTCCGCACTCATAATGAATTTCTATTTATATCATACCAGAAGTTCAAGGTGAGTAGGATCACTCAATTGTCAATTGGCCCCTCGATTTTTTCTTCTTCAGCTACTCCCCCTATGGTGCCTTTGTCTTCAGAGGCTGCTCCTATTCCTTCTTCTACTCCCCTAGCAGATAAAGGAAAGCAACCCATATAGAGTGTACCCCCCCATTCTTGTGCACCTAATTTGTACTCTATAGTGCCTCCTCCCATATCTTACATGAGAGCTTGGGATAGACCTATAGTAAAACCTCATGCACCTTATTTCCCTAGAGTTCTCAACCCCCATTAGCTAGTTTTATTCCTCCTACCTCCTCGATGGAACCAAGAAACCCACCTTTGTTGAGTACTCCTTCTACTATAGTGGTTGCCGAAACTTTAGTGGTTGCTTCTGTTCCTCTTTTCCCTTCGATGATAAGAGGAAAGCAACCCATATTGTAGGCACCTTCCCCTTCCCCTACTCCTATGTTCTCTCCACCATTAGTGCTTACCTCTATTAGTACATGCATTGTTGTGAACATGGATGGCATAAAGCCTATGATAGAAGACCCCCCAACTCCATCAATGGAAGCCTTGGCCTGTATGAGGTGAAACTAGCTTACGAGAGATTGCAAGTGTCACCATCGTGCTATAGCTTGAGCGCATGTTGCTGATGCACAACATCCTTCTGAGGATCCCCTTCCTTGCAACTGTCTATTGATCTTGTTCTTCCTCTAGATCCCAACCTTCCTATTTCCCCCATCCCCGACCCCTTCTCTAGTCGTCAATGATGTTCCTAGTGCCACCTCCACTACTATTGTGCCTGCCCAACTTGCATTACCTAAACATAAGCTTGAACACTATCCTACCCCACCACAACTATGACCTAAGTGCATTCTGTAATAGCCTTCATTACCTGATCATCTTTCTTCTTCATCTTTCCTCTTTGTGGAGAATGTCACGCCACCCATGTATCCTAGTACTCACCTTATGGCTGATAGCACTCATGATCCACCTATGGTTTACATTTCAGATAGTGACTCCCAATCCCTCTCCTATGAGAATCTTAGAGTCTATTCCAAACATCTCAACATTGTCTATGATCTTTTTAAAATCATTGACAATTGCTAAACCTAGTACTCAGGAGGATCCAACCCCACCTATTGATCCTTCACACTTGGTTCCTAGGGAGTGTCCTTTGAATGCTCTAGTTGTTGTTCCGTTATCAATAATTCCTCTATCCTATTATGACTATGAAGATTGGGATCAGGACAACCTATTCATAGATGGCTTGTGAGGGCTTTACAGATGTTTTGTGTTTTCTTGCTGGTCAGTAATGTTTCTCGTATGTTGCACTTTTATGTTTGTGAGTTCTGTTGGTAAGAGACACATTGTAGCTTCATGAGTATTGTCATTAATGGCAACAAAGTTCATCCCACCCATCCGCAGGACATGGTGTGCTCATACTAGAAGTCAGATTGAAGAGTGTTGTGGTCTGGTGACCAAGAACAGAGTATGCAGCAAGGTCTGACAATCAGGTCCGGATCTCTCAGAGGAAGTATCTATGTGAAGTGCAGACTTGGGGAAGTCAAGAGGAGTACCTTGACTGATAGATTCTAGGGATTGAGCCTCCGGTGATGAAAGAGTGAAGAGATATAAGCACCTAAGTATTGGGTTCTTGTTTGGCAGAGTAAACAGAGGAAGAACTGACCGGTAGAGCATCAGACCTTAATCCGGATGAGTTATTGATGGTGATCAAGTTTCTTAAGGTATCATTCATGATTGGCCGACATGATTGATGACTTCTATAAGCATCTCTTTGATATGCATCACTTGATAAGCAAGGATTCAGCCGACAGACCAAGAGTTTGGGAAAATAGTAAGTATTCTGGATGCCAACTAGAAAGTGGATGAAATCCTTGGTGTGGATATATATACCAGATTGATTTTGGTATGAAGGGGGTTGTGTGTTAAAGATTGCGAATAAAAGTAGAAGAGTAGTGTGGAAGTAGTAAGGCAAGTCCGGTATGTGACAGGACAACAATACCAAAGAAGAGGAAGAATGAAGTGCAGTAGATCAGTGTATTGAGCCTAACCAGAACTGAACCTCAGCATATGTGGATGCTTCTTATTAGTTCAAGTATCTAGTTTCCTTGTATAAACTATTGTAGGCAGTGAGCCTCTTGTGAGCAGTGTGCTTAGGCAGTGAGCCCTAATTGGCAAGTGCCATTTTGTACTATCTTATTCTTTTAACAGAGAATACAATCTTAGGTTAATCACCCTGTGGTTTTTTCCCTTAACAGGGTTTTCCACGTCAAAATCATTGTGTCATGTGTATTGATGTTATTTCCATTTCATGGTTATGTCTGTTTAAATGATTTGATGCTGCATTAATTGTTAAGGAAGATTAGAAAGTTGAAGTAATTAAGATAACTGATTCACCCCCCCTCTCAATTATCAACAATTGGTATTAGAGATAAGTTCCTCCAAACAGAGCCTAACAGCTTGAGGAAGATCTAGGAATTCAAATGGATGTGTATGGTATGAGGGAACAACTTCAGTCTACCCTAGATGATCTTGAGCAATCTAACTCTGAAGTCAATGAATTGAAGGAAAGACTCAAACAGGATGATATTTTCATAAATGAACTAAAAGGGAAACTGAGTATATCTATGAAAAAGAGAAAGGATCTACTTCAACAATTGGCGAGTCAAAGTGAAGACAATAATACAAATGAAGATCTAAAGGAGAAAACCAAGTTATGGGAAAAGTTATCAAAAGAGGTCATTATTGTAAGACATGAAATGGAATCAGGAGTTATGAAATTTACCCAAGAAATTGAAGAGAAAAGAAAAACTGAAGATGATCTAAGACAATCTCTCAAAGAGAAATCAGAAGACTACCACAAAATGGATAGAATAATCAGGCATCTTGAATCTGATCTTGAAGAAGCTAGGGATAATGAAGAACAACTTGAGAATCAGATTGACACTCTTAAAAATGATCTTTAAACAACAAATGAATGCAAAGAGAAATTCAAGATAAGCTCTGCCCAACTTGAAGTTCTTCTTTAAAGCCAAAAGAGGATAGATGACAAACAAGGCTTGGGGTATGAAAAAGGTGAAAGCTCTGGATCCGGTCAGAAGAACTCCAGATGAGAAAATCCAAGAAACAGGCCTAGAAGACCTCCGGTAAGGCAACCAAATGCTCAAAGATATCCTTCCTTCAATGGATATTGCCACAATTGCAATAACTTTGGTCATAAAGCAAATTAGTACAGAAAAAGAATGAATCAGACTAATTCATCCTTCTCTGGATAGTGCTTTAATTGTGTTGGTACCCATTTATGTCTAGGGTTGTGAGCTTGAGCATTTGCAAGATTTTTCATTCAAATCCTAAATTTTTGGGGCATGATGTTATGACATGTCAAGATTTCTGTCTATGCTGCATCTTTCAGTATGCATGAGCATCATGTCAAATATGTTTGTGATCCTGAGGTCTGAAATCTGAAAAACTCAAAGTCTGAATCTTTCTTTAAGAAGCCTGCCGTGTGGGGGAGTGTAAAATTTCAAGCAGGATTGCCTTTTATATCACCCTGAAATTTGGCCTGGTGAGGGAGTTATGCCTGTCAAAGTTTTAAGTCTTTTTGCCTCATCATCATATTCTAGCATGACCCTATATTTTGAAGGAGGGGGTCATCATCATGTTTCAAATATTGGGTGACCTTAGTTAAGATCACCTCGATGTTGTTTTATCACCCTATGCTGCTGACATCAGTTTTACGCAAGGGGTGATATTTGTTTCTCTAACGGCTGCATCATTTTTCTGAAGGAGTGGGGTGATATCCCAAATATTAGTCATATTCTAAATGTCACCCTGATATTATAGCAAAGCTATAGTGCAGCCGAATATTTTGCAGAAGGGGTGATGTTTCAAATATCAGGTGATCTTTTGATTGTCCCCTATTTCAATATGACGGTGACGTCATCAGGAGCCGATAGGATTTCATGCGGGAGGATTTTTCTATGATGCCTCAAGGTGATGTTTCCCACAGGGTGATATGTGAATATGATGGTAACATCATCAGGATATCAGTAGACATAATCATGAGGATCATCGGTGAGACATATGGATATCGACAGGGCAGGAGGATTTTCCTCTGATGCAGCAGGTGGCACCAATGAGGTTGACGTCAGGATGATATCGAGCATCGAAGCATCATGCAGTAGGATCATGATGAGGTATATGTTGATGCCGTCAGGAGCAAAAGCACCGACATTATGTATGCTCTCGGCCCAGTTTATATTGTATTGAGGAGGTTGCCGCAGGGTGCATGTGGGATAATTAGTTCCCTCATATTTTGAAATATTAGGATCATGGTTCTTGGTGAGAAAAGCTTCCAAGGAATCATGCGACCACTGCATTCTTAGGATTGCGAGTAGGTGGACATTATTGGCGAATGTTACAAGGTATGGGTGATGATATGGACAGATTTTAGTACCTGATTGAAGTTGAGGATTCCCAGATGGTGGCGCGTGGCTCAAGACCCCTTCCTGTCTCCTCTTCCACCTACTGCATTCAATGTTTGAGCGCCATTTCCTCTGAATGAACTGTATTTGGCAGACTTTTGACTTTTGCCATGTAGTTAATGCTGGGTGCACCCTCCTGCTGTATAAAGGAGGCCGTGTTACTCATTTTGGTTGTTGAAAACTGGACAAACTTCTAGCTCTGTGACACAATACAACTTAGTTGGTGGCCCTGTCCTGAAAGTTCTATGAGTTTATGAGTCTCATGTTGTGTGTTTCATGCATAATTTAATTGGTTTCATGCTATTTTATATGAGAAATGCACTGATTGCACGTGTTTAATCATTTGTCTCCAAGTTGTGGCCGTATTTTCTTTTGAGTCTAAATAACTAAGGGTTATTTATGATTTAGTAATATGGGTTTTCTGTATTGAATGTTTAATCTCCTACCTTTGTTCAAGGGACAAATTAAAAGTTTCAGATTAATCATTAAGAAAATCTGTTGGCGCAGGGATTCCTTTAAGTATGAATGACTAAACACTCTATTTTGGGAGATATCTGTAAGGCAGATATAATAAAATCCCCTTGATACCCAGTCTTTGGTACATCTTTATGCTAACCATTCACATGTGTATGTCTACTGACTCCGAGCCCTGGATAGGCACCAATCTAGCCTTGCATTGAGGTTACACTCCAGGTCCTAGTTTTGCATCCAAATATAAATCAAACTCAAACTTCATAAACAAACCTTTTAGGACTTTAGAAGTAGTTTTAGGATCCAAAATCCTTTGTCTACAGCTGAACATAGGCCCAAAGCTAGCCCCTTTGCACTTATCTCACAGTTTTGGTCTACTTAATAGAGGATTTATCTGCTTTGTGTCAACATCCCAACAAATACATAGATGCATTTTATAGATGTTGAATAGGGAATACCCCCCTTGGTTCTGCAGAGCCTAAAGAAGAAGAGGAGATATTTATAGAGTCTATCTCCTATACTGTTGGCCCCTGGCCCGGGAATCCTGTTGATCAATGATGGCTCTTTTGTAGGGATTACTGGGAATAAGCATCCAGTCTGGGAAAATAACCAATAGATTTTGACGACTCCGTTGGGGACCGAATGTGAAAGTGTTATCCTGCAATCTCTGGTGAGGTTTTGCCCATCTGAGTCACCAACAGATTTTGGTGACTCTGCTGGAGACTTGTAAAAGAACCCTGATTCCAAAAGGAGAACAATTCCTAGTAATAGGTGGTGACTCCGAATCAATCTCCCAACTGGTAAAGTAAAAATTTGTATGCAAGGGAGAAGATCCCAGCGTAATACTCTATTTGAAGAGTTACCCACAAAGATGATGTATAGGAAAAAAGGGACTGTACGAGCCAGTCAGGATGGTTCTCCTAGCCCCAAGAAAAATGAATTTATTCAGGACAATCCAGGATCTTCAGAGCAAACAATGCCTTATTTTTCAAACACAAGCTGAAATCCAAAATGTATATGAGAAATAGCAGGATGGTGCTCTGAGAATAAGGTCAGAGGTGTTTCAAGAACGCCCTTTCTTAGATCCCAGTGACAAATTTGAAGAGGATGAGTCTCCAAGGGATGAAGATAATGATGATTAGAATGAAATGGGACCATCCTCCTCTATGCCCAAAGAGGAACAATTAGCTGATGAAATTAAGAGCTTAAGGGCAGAAATAGAATATCTGCAAGTAGTGAAAATCAGAGATGACATGAGACAGAAAGTGCAAGCCCTGAGAGTTGCTCAGAGTAATTAAATTCCTACCCTTGAAAATATAAATATGCAGAGAAATCAACATAGAAATGAAATCCATGATCAGCGTAATGATCAAAGATAGAATGCAAATAACATAAGAGCTCAATAATGTAAGAAATCATAATACAAATAGAAATGCAAATGCTAATCAATTTGGTAGACAGCCAATGTAGTTGGACAGATTCAGACAACTAGTTTTTGATGGCATTCCTGGTTATCCAAATCCTATTGACAAACATGTGAGGCTGCAAGTGCCTAAATTTTCAGGAAATAATACTATGTCAGGTGAAGACCATCTAAAAGCTTTTTAGAATATCATGGACAACTTCGAGGTTGAGCATGAGGATGTTTTCATGAAATCATTTATGCAATCCTTAGTTGATGAAGCCAAGGAATGGTACAAAGGTCTGCCTGACAGAAGCATTTCATCATGGGATGAATTTAGGAGAATATTCAAGGAACAATATGGTGACAAAACTGATCCTAGTTTCTTCATTAATGAATTCACTAGCATTGCCAAAGGATCAAATGAACAAGTTGCTGATTTCAATGCTAGATTCATGAAGGTATTGAATAAATTGCCACAGGACTTGAGGCCTAATGAACCTATGTGCATAGTGTTGTACATAAATGCTTTTGATGCCAAAACAACTTACGGATTGAGAGACAAGGGACCTCACAGCCTCAGAGATGCCTTCAAAATTGCAACAAATATTGAAAATAACAGAAAAGCGTCTGGTAAGACAAACAGAAGAGATGATGTGAAAATTCTACAAAATCCAAATACTAAATCTCAGAATAGTCAAGGTAGTGCATCTACTTCTGAAGATAAAATAGATAAATTAACAAATGTTGTTAAGGACCTGAGTTATAGAATAGCTAAAAATGAAAAGGGGATAGGTCCTGATAGGCCAGTTTATCAAAGGCAAGAAAGAAGACCATCATTACATGATATGCCATATCATACTAATTGGCGTGATGGTAAACCCGTCCTCCCGCACAACAATACAAATCCAAGAGCTCAGAATACAAAGGAAACTCCTGATCCTTTGAAGAAAGCTATAAATATTGTTAATGACACCCCATGGTGTATAATTTGCCAAATGCCTCATTCACAATCACAATGTATGATTTCTCAGTCTCTATATAATAATGTTGTTGCCTGTGATGAGTGCAATGAGTCGCATTGCATGGAAGATGATAATGTCAATATGTTGTCTACAAACAGAGGATAACCTTCTCATGATTATGATGCAAATGTGAATGATGAGATGCAGGTCTATCAACAGTTTCCTTATGACGAAGATGAGGAAGACAGCTATGCTTATGCTCAGGATTCACGCAATTTTCTGAATAGTTTGAGGAGACCTTATGATGAAGAAATTAGAGCCCTCACAGCTGCAGTAGTAGCTCAAGTCAAAAGTAATTACAATCTCAGGGGTAAAGCTCAGGTAGGCAGCTCACCTCAACCAGAGAGCACTTTTGTGGGCCAACCTGTGCACCATCACAAGGGGATGAAAACATATAAGAAACAATGGAGCAATAACAAGCAAGGTTTTAAGCAAAAAACAGGTTATGACTCTCAAAAAATAGAGAATATAATTCCCCAGATTGAGGATCAAAATAAAATTTTTTAGAGCATCAAAGATGACAGTCAGGGAGCCATAAAAGCTAAAAATGGATCATCTCAGGATAGAGGTAAAACCATGGAGCAAGCTACAACTGTCATACAAAATTATGCTCCATTTGATATCACTCAAGTCTTATCGTAGATAAAAGTCTCTGTTCCACTGATGGAGCTAATGAAAGTGGAAGAATTCAAAAATAAAGTAGTATCCTTAATTTCAGGAGTACCCTATCAAGCCAAGCAGAATGATGAACCTCAGGGTAAGAAACAGGCCCTATATATTGATGAAGATGAAGTTCCTGAGGTATATTTGGGAATGACCATGACAAAATGTCCTTCACAAGTGGAACCATTTTATGTCTCCCTTGTCATAAATGGAAGAATAATTAAAAACTATATGCTCGACTCAGGAGCATCCAAAAACATCATGCCTTTGACCATCATGCAGCAATCTAGATTAAAGATAGATAAGGCATGTGGAAAGTGCTATGCCATGGATGCTAGGGAGGTACCTGTCATCGGAATTATGAAAGATGTCAATTTTAGACTGGCAACATATCCTGAAAAGACCTACAAAATGAACATAACAGTTGTTGATATCAAGCCACTGTATGGCATGTTGCTGTCAAGAAGGTGGGTAGCGTTGATTGGTGGAAGTATGCAATTAGATCTGTCATACGCTATGATCCCTATGAATGATAGGAATGCCAAACTAATCAGGGAGGAAAGATCATCAAATATAGTGGAGAATCAAGAATCAGAGGAACAGATATGCTTTGTGAACACCGACTGTGATAATTTCAGAGTTGTCTCTAATGTTAAAGAAGGTAAAGAGGGAGACATGTGCATTCAAAAGTCTGATCAACAGGGCCTTTGGACCATGTATTTGGATGGAGTTTGTTCGAAGGAAGGCTCTGGTGCTGGGATTGTATTTCTGTCTCCATCTGGTAAACTTCTAAAATTCTCTTTCTTGTTGGAGTTTGCTTGTACAAACAATATTGCAGAGTATGAGGCTCTGTTATTAGGATTGAATGTTGCCTTGAAGCATGGAGTTAAGATGCTCAAAGTGTTTGGTGATTCAGAGCTTATTGTTTCCCAAGTTAGAGATAAGTACGCATCAAAGAATAAGAGGTTAAAACAATATAAGCATGCTGTTTGGGATACAATTGAATTATTTGATGCCTTCTCAATAAATTGGATAGAAAGAGCAAAAAATGTCAGGGCAAATTTTCTAGCTTATGTAGCTGTAAGGCTAGATGATATAACTCTGTCAGATGTAACAAATGTTGAGGTCAAACTCAGACCTGCAGTGCCAGATAATGCATGTAGCTGGCAAGTGTTTGATGATGATAAAGATTTACTGAGATTTCTGCATTGTATTGATGAATATGAGAACTAGGAAATGGATTTTCAGAATTTTGTAGAGGTAGTAGATGGGAAAGAAACTCTCTTAGGGAAGGAGGTAATTCAGCTAAAGACAAATAAAATCCCTAGAGGGCTAGTTGCTTTAGAGAGAGCTTTTGACAATAGGGACCAACTCATCACAAAGTCATCTCCAACAAACAAGAATGATTTAGAAGAGATAAATTTGGGGACATCTCATGCTCCCAAAAAGGTGTACATCGGTAAATAGCTCAAACCACATATCAGAAGTATGCTGGTTGCACTACTTAGGAAATATAAGCATGTGTTTGCTTGGTCATATGAGGACCTAAAAGCTTATAGAGAGGATTTGTTCCAGCATGAAATCCCTTTGAAGCCTGGAGCTAAGTCGTTCAGACAAAAACAAAGGCCTATCAACCCAACCTTAGCTCCAAAAATGCAAGAGGAACTTATGAAGCTTAGGGAGGCTGGAATAATCATGCCTATCAGACATTCAACTTGGGTGTCTAACCTTGTCCCAGTCAGAAAAAAGAATGGTGACATCAGACTTTGTGTGGATTTTAGAAATTTAAATTTGTCCTCTTTGAAAGACAATTATCCATTGCCAAACATGGAGGCCATGTTGCAGAAGGTGACTGGCTGTGAGCTTCTATCTATGAAGGATGGATTCTCAGGATACAATCAAGTGAAAGTGAAAGAATCAGAACAGTTCAAGACTTCTTTCACTACTCCATGGGGAACATATGTATATGTTAGGATGCCATTTGAACTGACAAATGCAGGTGCCACATTTTAGAGGGCAATGGATGTTGCTTTTGCAAGATTGATTGATTCAATCTTGGCTGTGTATCAAGATGACTTAATTGCCTTTTCAAAGAAAGAAGAACATCACTATTTGCATTTGGAACAAATTTTTATTAGGGCATTAGAGTATGGCATCTCACTCAACCCAAAGAAATGTACTTTTGGGGTTGTAGAAGGAAAACTGCTTGGACATATTGTTTCCAAGGATGGAGTCAGGATCGATCCTGAAAGGGTAGTTGCAATTGACAAAATCCAGATGCCTAAAACGGTAAAAGGTGTTTAGACCTTCTTTGGATAGATTAATTTTGTTAGGAGATTTGTTCCTAATTTTGCAGAGACCACCAAGGAGATCTCTAAAATGCTGAAGAAGAATGCAATTGTCAAATGGGAAGATGAAGCAACCAAATCATTTCAAGACATAAAGGAGGCAATAAAGATGGCTCCTGTTTTAAAATCTCCAGATTTTTCTAGGCCATTTCAATTGTTTTCACTTGCTTCTTTCCATATTGTTGCTGCATGCCTATTGCAAAAAAATGAAGAAGGGTTTGAACAGCCTATAGCTTTCTTTAGTAGGTCATTGCAGGCTGCTGAATTAAAGTATGATATAATGGAGAAGCAGTTGTATGCATTGGTCAGAGTAGTCAAGAGCTTCAGGCCCTATTTGGTAGGCTCACAAGTAATTGCATATGTGCCTCATGCAGTAGTCAAAGATATATTTACTCAGCAGGAGGTAACTGGAAGATGCAGGTGGATAAACAAACTGCAAGAGTTCAACATTGAAATACAAATCACAAAGTTGCTAAGAGGACAAAGTTTGGCAAAATTGATGACACAGTCAAACCTAGAGGCATGCCAAGTGAATGTAGTACATAATGAAGATATAAACATGTCAAATTCTGAATGGTATAAGGATGTAGTACATTATTTGCAGAATTTTAACTGTCCTTCCCACTTTAGTGATAGTCAGAAGAGGACATTGAAGCTACATGCAATCAGATACATTGTTGTATAAGGAGAACTATATTGGAAAAATCCTGATGGTGTACTACTTAGATGTGTGGATGAAAATCAGGCTGCTGATATCTTAGGTGATCTGTACAAAGGAATGTGTGGTGGACATTACACTGCCAGGACAACAGCCCACAAAATTCTTAGAGCAGGCTACTGGTGGCCAACTCTTTTCTCCGATGCACAGAAGTTGTTGAGGAGATGTGATCCTTGCCAAAGGTTCTTGGGAAAGCTAAGATATGAGGGTGCATTACCCCATAGGACTATAATTGTAGAATCTCCATTTCAGCAATGGGGAATTAATTTTATAGGGGAAATCCCAGAAAAATCAAGTGGAGGACATAGTTGGATTTTGGTTGCTACTGATTTCTTTACTAAATGGATTGAGGCAATTCCAACTAAAAGGGCTACAAGCAAAGTGGTGATGGATTTCATCTTAGAAAATATTATTATCAAATTTAGAGTACCAGTCAAATTGGTCACATATAATGCAATGTGCTTTAGGTCTGGTGAGTTTGTTGATTTCTGCAATAACTATGGGATTAGTTTGTCACATACATCACCATACCAGCCACAAGGAAATGGTCAGGCAGAGTCAAGCAACAGAAGCCTCATGAAAATCATCAAGAGGGTGATAGATAAAAATAAGAGGGCATGGGATTCAAAGTTAAGGTTGGCATTATGGGCTGACAGGGTGACAGTGAAAAGAGCAATTGGAAGGTCACCTTTTGAATTGGTATATGGTGCAGCAGCTAGATTGCCTATAAATAATCTCCTACCAGTTTATAAATTCGTACAAGAAAATGATGAGGAAATTGAAGATCCAATGACAGAGAGGATAAATCAGCTGGTTGCACTAGATGAGATTAGAAGGGAGGCATACAGGACAAATATCATGAAACAGCAAAAGGTGAAGTATCTATTTGACAAAAGAACTACATAAAGAAGGTTTAAGATAGGTGACCTGGTCCTTATGTGGAATGCGAGGAATCAGGATAGGGGCAAGCATGGTAAATTTGAACCCTTGTGGGTGGGCCCATATCAAATCAGTAACACCCATGAGGATGATGCCTACTTCCTCTAGACCCTGGATGGTGAACTACTGGAACTGCCTGTGCACGGTAAATTCCTTAAGGCCTTTTTCTCATGAATGAGGCATCTTTGTGCACACTGTAAACTGGATGTAAATGTTTTGTACATGCCTTGTATAGTCGGTGTTGTCTTGTGTTTTGTGTTTTGTCTGGTCTACCCCGGAGTAGTCTGGTCCTCCAGTCTTGCACCTGCACCTCCCCAATCGGAGCCTGTGTTGGTACCCATTTATGTCTAGGGTTGTGAGCTTGAGCATTTGTAGGATTTTTCATTCAAATCTTAAATTTTTGGGACATGATGTTATGACATGTCAATATTTCTGTCTATGCTGCATCTTTCAGTATGCATGAGCATCATGTCAAATATGTTTGTGATCCTGAGGTCTGAAATCTAAAGAACTCAAAGTCTGAATCTTTCTTTAAGAAGCCTGCCATGTGGGGGAGTGTAAAATTTCAAGTAGGATTGCCTTTTATATCACCCTAAAATTCAGCTTGGTGAGGGAGTTATGCTTGTCAAAGTTTTAAGTCTTTTTGCCTCATCATCATATTTTGGCATGACCCTATATTTCGAAGGAGGGGGTCATCATCATGTTTCAAATATCGGGTGACCTTAGTTAAGATCACCTTGATGTTCTTTTATCACCCTATGCTGCTGACATCAGTTTTATGTAGGGGGTGATATTTGTTTCTCTAACGGCTGCATCATTTTTCCGAAGGAGGGGGGTGATATCCCAAATATCAGTCATATTCTAAATGTCACCCTGATATTATAGCAAAGCTATAGTGCAGCCAGATATTTTGTGGAAGGGGTGATGTTTCAAATATCAGGTGATACTCTGATTGTCCCCTATTTTGTCAATATGACGGTGACATCATCAGGAGCCAATAGGATTTCATGCGGGAGGATTTTTCTACGATGCATCAAGGTGATGTTTCCCACAGGGTGATATGTGAATATAATGGTGACATCATCAGGATATCAGTAGACATAATCATGAGGATCATCGACGAGACATATGGATATCGGCAGGGCAAGAGGATTTTCCTCCGATACATCAGGTGGCGTTGATGAGGTTGACGTCAGGATGATATCGAGCATCAGAGCATCATGCGGTAGGATCATGATGAGGTATATGTTGATGTCGTCAAGAGCAAAAGCACCGACATTATGTACGCTCTCAGCCTAGTTTATATTGTATTGAGGAGGTTGCCGCGGGGTGCATGTGGGATAATTAGTTCCCTCATATTTTGAAATATCAGGATCATGGTTCTTGGCGGGAAAAGCTTCCAAGGAATCATGCGACCACTGCATTCTCAGGACCGCGAGTAGGTGGACATTAATGGCGAATGTTATAGGGTATGGGCGATGATATGGACAGATTTTAGTACCCGATTGAAGTTGAGGATCCCCAGATGGCAGCGCGTGGTTTGAGACCCCTTCTTGTCTCCTCTTCCACCTACTGTATTCAATGTTTGAGCGCCATTTCATCTGAATGAACTGTATTTGGTAGACTTTTGACTTATGCCATATAGTTAGTGCTGGGTGCACCCTCCTGCTATATAAAGGAGGCCGTGTTACTCATTTTGGTTGTTGAAAATTGGACAAACTTCTAGCTCTGTGACACAATACAACTTAGTTGGTGGCCCTGTCCTGAAATTTCTGTGAGTTTATGAGTCTCATGTTGTGTGTTTCATGCATAATTTAACTCGTTTCATGCTATTTTACATGAGAAATGCACTGATTGCATGTGTTTAATCATTTGTCTCCAAGTTGTGGCTGTATTTTCTTTTGAGTCTAAATAACTAAGGGTTATTTATGATTTAGGAATATGGGTTTTATGTATTGAATGTTTAATCTCCTACCTTTGTTCAAGGGACAAATTAAAAGTTTTAGATTAATCATTAAGAAAATCTATTGCAGCAAGGATTCCTTTAAGTATGAATGACTAAACACTCTGTTTTGGGAGATATCTGTAAGGCAGATATAATAAAATCCCCTTGATACCCAATCTTTGGTACATCTTTATGCTAACCATTCACATGTGTATGTCTACTGACTCTAAGCCCTGGATAGGCACCAATCTAGCCTTGCATTGAGGTTACACTCCAGGTCCTAGTTTTGCATCCAAATATAAATCAAACTCAAACTTCATAAACAAACCTTTTAGGACTTTAGAAGTAGTTTTAGGATCCAAAATCCTTTGTCTACAACTGAACATAGGCCCAAAGCTAGCCCCTTTGCACTTATCTCACAATTTTGTTCTGCTTAATAGAGGATTTATCTGCTTTGTGTCAACATCCCAGCAAATACATAGATGCGTTTTATAGATTTTGAATAGGGAATACCCCCTTGGTTCTGCAGAGCCTAAAGAAGAAGAGGAGATATTTATAGAGTCTATCTCCTATACTGTTGGCCTCTGGCCCAGGAATCCTATTGATCAATGATGGCTATTTTGTAGGGATTACTGGGAATAAGCATCCAGTCTGGGAAAATAACCAACAAATTTCAAAAGGTATGGTCACAAAACTCTTGAATGCAGAAATATGCAAATGAACAATTCATTCAATGGTAGATGTTTTGTATGCAATAGAATGGGACATTAGGCTAATCAGTGTAGATCAAGAGGATATCAGTCAAATATGCAAAGAAATGTTGTTTGTTACAATTGCAATAGATCCGGTCATATTGCCAAATTCTGTAGAAGTAAGAATCAGGACAAAAAGGGTTCGGTGCATCATAATCAAAACCAAGACAAAGGAAAAGGAAAAGTGAATGCGGATGAAATTCAAAGAGAGATGAACAAGATATGGGTAAAGAGAAGTATAGAAAATGATGGGGATGGATCCGCACCAGAATCTGGTGCTGATATTCCTTCCAGAAACTAAATAGATGAGCTCTAGCTCAGGGGGAGTAACAAAAGAAAAACATTTCCCCCCAGCCAGTCAATAGGTGCCTAAAACTGGCACATGAAAGGTTGTGAACTAAAAGGGCTCTTAGAGAAACATCTAAATAACCCTTTGGGAAGATATGGAAGATCTGCAATGAATTTGAAGAGATTAATCATCTAAGATTAATCCGGTTTAACAGTCATCTGATAAGAATAGGTTTTTCCCAGTTAGATCCGGTGTGATTCAAATTTGAGGTATCTTGATCTGCGAATAGATCAATTGTTTGGAGAAAGGAAGATAGATTGTCATCAATCACTGAGAATAACTATAAATGTATCTCATTGATTTGGAAAAGATCCTTCTCAAAACAAGGAGAACAAGGCAACCAGAATAACTTAAGTTGCACATTTATTGCAATATGGAGTTAAGGTTTGCTCAGAGGTAAAAGGGTTTATTTTCTCGTCACTTGTACATTTTCACTTGAGAAGAAGAGAAAAAGAGCTCTGCAAACAAATTATCTCAAGCCTCTCAAAGATCAACCACAAAAGACAATTCTTCCAGCAATCTGATCTAGCTGATTCCGTGAAACCTAGAAGCTTAACAAGGTATTCTTCACTCTTGATCAAACTCTCTCTCTGAATATTTAAGAACGCTACTCTGAATGTTGTTAAGATTTCTGATAGGCCTCACCCCAAATTTAATAAACATCCCTACAAATCTCTAGAAGTGGATCCCTTAGGGGCATTTTCCAGCATTCCGCATGGGGTTTTGCATGTTGAAGATGTTAGGGCATATATTCATGTGAACATTGAAGATTTTGGGGAATCCAAGTTGGTAGATATCTATCACAATCAGTAAAAAGATGACTCATTTGAACTCAAACCATAGTATAAGGCTATCTGGGACAAACATTTTGCACAATGCATTCATTTCCCCTATTTTGCAAAAGATGAATGGGTCTGATATGTTCTAAGTAGAATGCATGATAACTTTATATGGTTGACAAGGCCATTCAAGATAACCAAGGATGCCATTAGGGCAGTTATCGGATTGCACTCATCCGATGGGATACCTGCTCTCAAATCTGTCATGAATCAGACAGTGAGTGAGGTAACCGGATCAAAATTTAACAAGAGAGCAATGACAATTGAAGATATCACTGATCCAGATATCAAATTTGCATCCATGATAATTGGTTACAAGATATATCACTCCAGAAGGGAAATTTCAGTACTCAGAACTGTAATTTTTACAGCTTATCAGATGCTAAAAGAGAATGCTGACTATGATCTTTGTGAACTTCTTCTAAGCCAACTGTTGGAGAACCTACAAAAGATCAAAAAGGACAAGAAGAACTCATTCAAGTATGGTGGGCTGATATTATGTTTATTCTTCTACTTCATGAATGAGCTTCCTGGATCCAGTGGTTGGGTATGGTAAAATGACAGACTTGTTGCAATTCAAATAAGAGATTACTTGCATGGGCTTGGTGGTGCCAAGGCTCAAAACACTGCACTATGGGGTCATTTCAAAAACTTCCAAAGTATGATGCAGGCTAGAGAAAGCATTCCCCAATCCCTAGTTGAAAAATACAAGGATACAGTGTGCTTTATGGTAGACAATGATCAATGCCTAATGGAGGTAGTGGAACCAAGAACAATATGGATCATGCTAATGGGGTATGAAGTGGATGAGAAAATTGTAGAGCTACATGTTCAGCACATGCTAAGTCAGCCCAAGGATCCCAAGGCAGAAAGGTTTGGAACCTTTGAAGAATTGAGTGTAAAGATTCATGTGGAACTAAGACAACCGGAGATGAAGAGAAAAGTGAGAAAAGAAGTAGAGAATGTTGCCAAAAGGAATGGCATCTCAAAAGAGGCACTTGATGCACATAGAGAAAAGATGGAAAGGACAAAAAAAGAAAAGGAAGAGGCAGAAAAAGAAAGTGCTCTGGTAGAAGCCCCCTCCTAGACTAGATCCTCTAAAAGCTTTGCATCTGCCACTACTAAGAGCTCAAAGGCATCAAAACCAGAAGCAAAATCATCCAGTAAAGGAGAAAAGAGAACAAAGACAAAGGCTACAAGATCATACACAAGCCTTAAAGATGATGAAGAGACAGAATCAGATGAGGAAGTAAAGAAAATGAAGAAGAAAAAGAAGACATCCAGTGAATCATCTACCAGTCTAAACAAGGAAGAAGAAAAGACACATAAAAGAGTTGGGAAGCCTACTCTTGACGATATCATCAAGGCAATTACTATGGATGGAAACCTGAAAACATTAACAGAATTCTATGATGAACATAGTGAAGCTGACCAGAAGATCCTGCAAGATGCCACAGTCAGGTATCTGAATATCTACAACAAAGCTTTCATCAAAATCATATCTCTAATTCCTAAAAGCCTTGAGAAGGAACTTGAAATCAGAAAGAATAATGCTAAAGCAAAGGATATGGAGATCCGGGAACATATAGCCATTCAGCTCTATCCTTCCATCACTCCTAATGTCATGCCCTAAATTTTCCTCAACCTAAACCAAACACAACTACCAATTTTTTTTGACTTTCTAGTCCTACTAAGGTAAATTCAGTTTTTAAAGTTAATCTATAATCGACGACATCAAGTTTACGATGTCCTCTCACTACTTAAATAATCTTAGTTTACATTTTTTCCCTAAGTGTTTCCTTATTCAGATGTACAAAACTTTTCCTAGGTATCCTAGAGTATAGAATTTGGTCACTCTTCTAACTAATTTCCCATTTTCTATCTACATTTGTTTCCCTAGTATAGCTATAAAGAGGAAATTCATTGCTTAATAATAACTTGACTATCGAGAGTTTGAAAATGAAGAGCTACGTTTAATATAAATAACCTTACACAATAATAATGCATGGAACAAACTTTTAATGTGAATGAAACTATTTATTTACTTTACTATTAATATCAATGACACAAGAATCATTTGATGCTATCAAGACTCAAAAGATAGATTAGCTTAGTTTCAAGTTCTAAGCTATAAATGACAATTACTTATTATTTCTAGTAGTTTTAGATTTAGATGTAACTACTTGCTACATTTTAATTCATATACTAAACTTTGATTTCATTGACTTAATGTTCAAACTAAACAAAATTTCCACTTGGTTATACTACTTTTCTTGATCAAAGGTTTAAATAAGTTAGCTATTACTTTGTTGACTTGGTTTTCAATTTAGGATTTCCTCACTCATTTGTAGTTCAAGAAGATCTCCTATATTTCTCTATGGAATTTATCCTATCTACTAGATTTATTCATTGAGATTAACTTTAAGATTAATTACAACTCCAACTTATTATTATTAATGTCAAATCATAACTTTATAATTTATTGGCAATTGATTCACCACCACTAGACGAGTTTAACATTTAATGATAACCCGATTCTAAGTTTGATTAATGTCTAAGTCAAGTTAAAATACATGTATATATATATTACATCACAATATTAATGGTTTTAGAAATTTTAATTACGCTTTCATTAAATTTTAAATTGATAGATTTATTTCAATTATGCTTTAACTCCATTTAACTTAATTTTTATTCCCCAAATCTTAATTTAAAGATTCTTAAATAGAAACTACCTTATTCTTTAACATTTTCCAAATCAAGTGTATAAGAAACAATTACAAGATAATCTATGAAACATGAGGATCCTTGATAACTAAATAATGCAATGGTACAACCTTTTATTCCAAAAAAACACATAACTTTCTTTTCTTGCGCATCCATTTTTTTTACTTAAAACTTAACAATTGATCCTTTGTTTTTCTTTTCCCTCAAATGCATAAGTAACAACACAATTTTTCTATTTTAACACCTTTCAAATGATCTACAAAATTTGGTACATAAAGTACATCATGAAAGAAAGATGTCTTTCTTAAAAACAAAACAATATTTCTTTTCTGTCCAAGAATTTGAACAACTCCAAAACATCTTCAACCTCCATCCAAGAACCTGAAAATGAACAAGAGAGGAAAACAACAATATGCCAATGGTCTCTCAACTCATCCATAGGGTTGTATAACAGCCCACCCCCAAGCATGGGGTAATCACTTAGCCATATGAAGCCACACAACTCGTCCACAAGTACAACAACAATGTTTTACATATACATAAAGCACAACACATTTCTATCACATTGGTTTACCTCAAGGGAAAACCACTTAGGGGGAGTGGGGGCTCAACCAGACATGGGGAACAAAATATATTATATTCTCCACCCAATCCTCACCTTATACCTCCCAACAATATATATACATTTCTACAAAATACAAGGGGATACTCATATCCCATAGATACAAGGGTACTCATACCCTAGTAATGGCCATCACCTGAATGGAATACTTATATTCCAAAACTGAAAACTCCAAATGTGAGGGAGCTACTCCCACTCAAAACCCCTATACATGGAGGACCAAGGCTCCTCTATACAAGAGGGGGTCAACTCCCCTATAAAACACATAAAGAACATCACACAATACAAAGCAAAGCATGTATTCACAAAGCCTAACAAAATCCTTAAATAAACATTGTCCCTTCTTTCAATTTTCAATGCAAGTTTACGTATGGCATGAGGTACAACAAATTAAAATCAGATTTAAGAATGTAAATTACAGCAGCAAATCTGAAACAAGATATTAAATGCAAATCCTAAATTTTAATAGTAACTATGTCTTCAAATAAATGTTTTTTTTTCTTTTTAGTAAAATATAGCAATGAAGATATTTTAAATGTAATATGTATAATTATTAAATGACAAATTGCTTTTGTTATAATCATATCTAATGTAAAAATCAGAAATATAATTCATGCTATGATGATCTAGGTTTATGACATGCAAATGAGGCAACACATATGGTTCTTTCAAGATTTACATTGAAATGTTTGTTCTTCCAATTTCACAAACAACAAACCCTTAGAAAACAACATTTACATTTAATAAATAAATATAACATATAATATTTAGGACATACAATATTTACATTTAACCAATAAAGAAAACATATAATATTTACATTAAATCAACAAAGAAAAATGTATAAAATTCACATTTAATCAATAAAAAAAATATAATATTTACATTTAATCAATAAAGAAAAACATGATGTACCTCAATCGCAATATCCCACTAATGGTAGACTCCTTGAATGAAAATCATAAAAATGAGCATCTCACCCCCTACTCCATGAAGAGTTTTTAAAGAGAAGAATGAAGTAACTTCCTACCCAAAACTAACTCTACCACCCAACTAACTCAACCAACCAACTACCTCAACCACTCAACTACCTTCCCATTTTCGTCACTTTTGTAAGTGGGGCTTAAAGGAGGGTCTAAAAACCTTTTAAAATATTATAAATGAAAAAAATAATCTTCTAACCTATGTACCTTAGACATAAGACAATTTTCCAAACATAAAATACAACCTAGACCTCTTAAAAACACTTAAAAATTATTTTAAAAATTACAAGGTTAAATCCCACACAAGAACATAATCATTTTATCACATAAAACTAAAAATAACATTTCTTAGCATCATGGCCAATAGACCTTTAGGGCTCCATGCCTAGGTCTGACATCACATAGAAAGACATAAAGTAGCTAAATGACCCCCATCATCCATTGACATAATAATTCTGCGTGTACACTCAACAAGAAGTGTTAGTACAATATATAGCCAAAATATATCCATCATAAATAATATATTATCACAAATCCATTAGTAACCATAGACTAACATATAAAATTCATCATTCACAAATACATAAATCAAATAATCTCATCAAAGGATATCATATGGAATCGAATCATAAAATATAACATCCATAAGTATATCAAATACCATACACAATAAATAAATGTGTCATCCATAAGTATTGAGTATCATAATCATCAAAATGTCTCTAGGAACATCAAGGATCTCAAATAAACAAGAGTACATTGAATAGGGGTTTCACACCTAAGAAAAAGAATATGATCTTCAAAGATTGCAAGGATGAGTTCCAGAGCAAAGCTAGGATGAATTAGCTTATGCTTGGAGAAACTGACAAGGTGGCTAAAGAAACAGAAGACATCCTCTGGAATGCATACAAAAGATTCAATATTCCTATTATAGAGGACTTAGGTGATGAACCCTCCACCATGGATGACAAAAGAGAATCTATTGAGTCAGTGGCTAAAGAAGAGTTAAGTGAGGAGAAGACCAAGGACCTAGATTCCTCTGTTCCGGAAGAGGAAGTCCATGAAGAAGTTAATATCTCTTGTCCGGATTCCCCTGTAGACTCCAAATCCAAAGGAGAAGAAAGAATAAAGGAGAAAACCAGTCAAGGAGAAGAAGTACAAGAAAAAGAAAAAGGTTAAACAGAGAAAACCTCAGATGACAATGGTAAGGCTGCAGAAGAGGATAAAACCCTGTCACCGGCAAGAGACACAGCAGAAGCAGTCAAAGATTTCTTAACCAAAGAGATGATGGAATTTGATGAATTGGAACTTCTTCAAGGACCGTTCAATTTGACTCTCTCTGGTTCAAACCATGAAGCTAGCATCTTTTACTTCAGCAAAGGCAAAAGAAAAACTTCTGAAGTCTCACATGGAAGACTACAAACTCATAGAAACTACATACGGTGTATTGGACAAGATCATGCCATCTTTCCAAAAGGATCCTTCGGCCTCCACATCCGGTAATCTAAAGTCTCTTGTGAATTCTGTTCATTCACATTTTGATTCCTTAGAAAAGTCAGCAGAAGAAAAGGTCTGGAAGGAGTTCTTGGAAAAGAGACTCTTCGAAGTGCAGGGTCTAATAAAAAATGATAGGAGAATTATGGATATTGGAATAAAGAGCTTAGAAAATGCTCTTAAAGATGGCAGAGATATCTATAAAGTTTGTTTATCCTGGCCCAAAGTGACCAAGGATATTGAGAAGAAAGTAAAAGAGAAAGAGGATAAACTGTTAAGTTTATCTCAAAGTTTTGATCCTCTCTCCTCCTCCATAGTAAATCAAGAGTGTCAGACTATTGCAGTCATAGATGAAATAAAGAAGCTTAAGAAGGAGAAGAATAATAGAATAAATAGGTTAAGTGAACTTAGAGGGATCATTATCCCTAAGTTAGAGGTCATGCATGAGGCCCTAACTGATGCTTAGACAACAGCTCGGACCAATGATCCGACAGATCTAAAAAGGGTAGAAGCTTTTGCATTCCTGTTGAGTGGTCACATCTCAATTTTGGACAAGATGAAGAAAAGTTGGGCGACAGAAGTGGTACAGTTGAAAACCACTTTTGCAGATATAATTCAGTATATGTAAGTAAAAAATGTATATATGTTTTTGCGGCCAAGTATAGATTGTTTTTGGGACATTTTGGTGTGTGGACCCTACCCTTTGCCATTGATGTCAAAGGGGGAGTGAGGAGCAGTGAAAAATGTGGAATCCAGCTAAGGAGGAGCTCCGGTAAAGTGTACATTAGAACAAAGCATTAGCTAAGGGGGAGTGTAGTGTGACACTTAGTCATTTTTCACTAAGTGTTGCCATCAATGCCAAATGGGGAGATTGTTGGCAAGAGACACATTGTAGCTTCATGGGTGTTGTCATTGATGGCAACAAAGTTCATCCCACCCATCCACAGGACATGGTGTGCTCATACCGGAAGTTAGATTGAAGAGTGTTGTGGTCTGGTGACCAAGAACAGAGTATGCAGCAAGGTTTGACAATCAGGTCCGGATCTCTCAGAGGAAGTATCTGTGTGAAGTGTGGACTTGGGGAAGTCAAGAGGAATACCTTGACTGATAGATTCCAGGGATTGAGCCTCCGGTGATGAAAGAGTGAAGAGATATAAGCACCTAAGTATTGGGTTCTTGTTTGGCAAAGTAAACAGAGGAAGAACTGATCGACAGAGCATCAGACCTTAATCCGGATGAGTTATTGATGGTGATCAAGTTTCTTAAGGTATCATTCATGATTGGCCGACATGATTGATGACTTCTATAAGCATCTCTTTGATACACATCACTTGATAAGCAAGGATTCAGCTGACATACCAAGAGTTTGGGAAAATAGTAAGTATTCTGGATGCCGACTAGAAAGTGGATGAAATCCTTGGTGTAGATATATATACCAGATTGATTTCGGTATGAAGGGGGTTGTGTGTTGAAGATTGCAAAAAAAAGTAGAAGAGTAGTGTGGAAGTAGTAAGGCAGGTCCGGTATGTGACAGGACAACAGTACCAAAGAAGAGGAAGAATGAAGTGTAGCAAATCAGTGTATTGAGCCTAATCAGAACTGAACCTCAGCATATGTAGATGCTTCTTATCAGTTCAAGTATCTAGTTTCCTTGTATAAACTATTGTAGGCAGTGAGCCTCTTGTGAGCAGTGTGCTCAGGCAGTGAGCCCTAATTGGCAAGTGCCATTTTGTACTATCTTATTCTTTTAACAGAGAATATAATCTTGGGTTAATCACCCTGTGGTTTTTTCCCTTAACAGGGTTTTCCACGTCAAAATCATTGTGTCATGTGTATTGATGTTATTTCCATTTCATGGTTATGTTTGTTTATATGATTTGATGTTGCATTAATTGTTAAGGAAGATCAGAAAATTGAAGTAATTAAGATAACTGATTCACCCCCCCTCTCAGTTATCAACAAGTTCTGCTTGGAGGACCCATGATTCCATTGTAGACATGTGGATACAGGTGGAATGCATCTATCATGATATTCTTCTATTTTTTCATACTTCTTTCTCTATATTGTCTTTTTTTTGTTGTGATATTTTGGGGATTATGCAAAGTGTTGGAAGATTTAAAATCCTTCCATGTTGACCCAAAATTTTCATTTTTTATTTTTATATGTATTTGTCTCTTTATGACCTTCTCCCTTCATACTCATAATTCTATGTGTTTGGGAGATGATGATAATCCACAAAATGAGATTCTATGATTATCACATTTAGATATACATTATGGTAACCCCAAAGCATGTAGATCCCTTTGTGTGTTTGGTGGTGTTTCTTGTTTCATGTGGCATGTGTTAGCGTTACTCGGTGTCATACCATGCTTACACAAGCTCTTTGTGTATCATGCCTGCAACATCACCTCAGTTGTCCCTCTTTGGGGGCATCCCTTTTCTTTGACAAGACACAAGTTTTGATGAGTGTCAGGTAGTACTCATCTGAATGTGCTTTTATATCTTCTTTTCCTATCCCAAATACCATTCCAAATTGCTGATTTGTACTTAAGACTATTAAAACCTTGTTTAGTTATGTTAAATTAAGATGTAATGTTGCAAATATAGTTGTAGTTAAAAGGTTCCATGTTTTGAGTTTGAGTTGACAAAAATGTGCATAAATGTCTCTTTTTGATGACAAGAAACATTTATCCCAAAAAGCAGGGTTTTGAAGACTCCAAAGAAGCTTTTACCATATCCAAAGCTATGGAGAATGAATATGGTGAAGTCTCAAGAATTTTGTAGGAGCATAGAGGTATCTTGGAAGCTGAGTACCATGGGGATATACAAACATACAAGTTGTAGAATCTCTAGAGTTGTCTCCATGGTGTTGTTGCAGAAAATCCATTGAAGATATCTCCAGAGCTGCTGTCTAGTAGACTGTGTAGAGCCTCTGGAGCTACTATTTAGATAGGATTACAAAATCTCCAGAGTGGTTGTAGGAGTATCTCTAGAGTTCTATATGAAGGTGCTAGAGTTTTTGGGAGAAGACTACAGTAGTGGCTCGGTTGAATAAGGACACCTATTGACTATTTTTGCATGGATCATGGACTTTTGTCAAAACAACTATTTTTTAAGTTTTTTCCTTTTTCAGTGGCCTTTATGGCTTGATTAAACTTAAGTTAAAACTCTTGATTTAAGGGACACTTTCAGTGTAACTTTAAGTCTTTTTAAGTTTCCACATGATGATCTTTTAAATGGACAGTTGCATGTTTAGAATAAGGAATAAAGATCTTTGTATCTAGTAGAGAACTAGGAGTGACATAATAAACCCTGAAGCTATTATATCAGCAGAAAAACTCCTGATATATATATTGCATGGAAGCAGTAGAAAATGATATAGAATAGTTTTTGAAGAAGAAGACATATATACTCTATTTTGAAGAATTTGGAATAAGCAATAGTTGGTTTTATATCTATGTGATTTGAAGTGTTGGATTAGCCTCTCTTCCATAGGTATGGAGCAAGGGCTCACTCCCACTAAAAGGAGATAAGGCTAGTATTTATTGCTTTCTTAGGTCCTTGAAAATGATAGTTTAGTTTCATTGTTTTGTCAATCATTAGATCATATTGTTGTTTGGTTTCATTTATTGCTTTTTCCAATTTTTTGATAATTAATTCATTTCAACAAATTATACTTCAGATTCTTAGATTAGATCTTTCCTTTCAGTAGATAGGTAAATGCATGATTTTGAATGGATAAATAGATTTTATTTTAAGAAGGTAGCTCTGGACTGTTGGTTATTAGTTCCTACCGTAGATAGCCATGGAAACATTGCCCTAGATTTGAGAAATTAATATAACTAAATGCAAGGTACAATGACCCTTGTCATTTTTGGCACCATTGTCAGGGAACTAATATTGGTATAAACCCTAATTAGCAGTCCTTAGAATAGTATTAGTTAATTTTGTATGGTTAGACCTAGAGATTCGCTAGGTAGACTTATAAAATAGCAAAAATCCCAACCTCATGCTGTAGGAGAAAGCAGTAGGGTAGATCTAGATATCTTGAGGAAGAAAATTCCTCATCTGAAACTTTAGAAGTACCATCAAACCTAGTTATTCCTCCAGTCCCTAAAAATCACATTATCTCAGAATACATCCAACAGTTGTAGGAAAATAAGGGATTTCAAACTGATATTTTAGATTCCTTTAATTTTTAGGAGAATCTAGTTAATCCAGTTACCATGGGAGATAACCATAATGATAATGAAAACCAAGACCCTCTGAGGAATCCAAGGAGAAATTTTTCTTATCCTATAGCCTTGGATCTTGAGGACAATGCCCCCATGAAGAATATTTCCCCATCTATACTTCCTACTTTTAGGGTAATTCCTTTAGAGGATCCTGACCAATTTCTGTTTGACTTAAAGTCCTATGGAAAACATATGATTATAGATCTGATAATTAGAAGTTAAAGTTGTTTCCCTCTACACTCAAAGACTCATCCATGAGGTGGTTTATGGGATTGACCCTTGATTCCATCCATTCCTGGGATCAGATGGAAACAAAATTCCTTAAGAAATATTAGGACTATTGCTGAATCAGTGATAGGAAAGAGGAACTTTTTAGGACCAAGAGAAGGAAGAGGAGAGTTTGGAAGACTATATAGATAGATTTAATTTTTCTCTACAAAGATATGGTAATCCCATGGAACATGGCCTAGCTAAAGCCTTATTTTTGAGAGGACTGGAGAAGGAATCAAAATAAGCACTAGATTTAATGGGAAAATGAAACATAAATAAATTGGATATGCCATTGATTAAAGAGATTTGTAGGAACTATTCAAGGACCGAGGATGGAGTTAGAAATTCAAAGCCTCTAAAAGAAAAGAATGACATATGACAACTGATGGAGGAATTTTCCAATTTTAAAATAGATATTTTGGTTTAGCTGAACACCACATTAGATGGAATTCAAGTGAAAAACAAAATAACTAAACCCCTGTCCATTTACCATCCAAGATGTAGAGATAAACATATTTTAAGAGAATATCCCCTAGATATGACTGAAATCTATCAAATTTGTGACAAAAGCCATCCTACCAACCAATGTGACCAACTTCCAGCTCTGAAAAAGCTAAGAAAGAAAAATGTTCAGATAGAGGAAGAGTTAAATTATGTTGGACAAAAGAAAATTGGTAATGTTCCCTACAACCAATATCTAGATCAAGCTTTTTATAGAGGCCCTTCAAACTATGGAAATAACCATTGGAACCCTTCATGATCATATAATCCAGAATGGAACTCTGGATCATCCTCAATGGGGACCACAAGACTAGTAGACCCAGTAGTGGCAAAACCCACAGTGGCAAAATCAGCAGTGGCCAAATCGACAGTGACGAAACCAGCTGTGATAAGTAAAATTTGAGATGCAAACATAAATGAAAGAAATCAAAATCAAATAAAATTTACCTCCCTTTGTATTTACAAATCCAACCACACGGATCGATCATATCGAAGTTGCACCCAGACTCCAATGGATTGCTCTTTGCCTTTTAAGTATGTGGATTGCTCAGTTTATCATCATAACCTTGTATGAGGATGATAGGATCTAGAATGCTTTTAGTAGCATGATTTTGTATGAAGATGAGATCTTGCGCAAAGGTTGAGAAGGATGTTCAATTTATAGACCCTCAGAAATGAGGATCAATGGTTGTGAATGATCAGAGAGATCAATGGCTAGAATTGGTTGAGAGGATGTGAGAAAATGAGAGAGTGACAAGTGGCCTTGTCCTCTCGTGCATCAATGGATTTAATAGATTTGATTGAAGAGTTGACTAAGTTGATTACTTAGTTAACTAAATTGATTGACTAGTTAACTAATTTGATTGATTAGTTAACTAACTTGATTGATTAGTTAACTAGATTGACTAACTTGTTAACTGATTTGATTGATTTAGTTAACTAATTTGATTGATTAGTTATCTAAACTAATTGAGAGTGAATTATGGAGAAGAGGGAATAATAGGAAATTAAATAAATAAATTATTTAATTTCATGTGCACATGGATAATATTGGAAAATAAATAAAATATTAATTTTATTTATTTGTGGTGGAGAAAATAAAAATTAATTTGTTTATTTAATTAATTTTAGAAGAAATAAAGGATTAATTAAATAATTGTAAAATTATTTAATTAATGCTAGGAAATGGATTAATTAAATAATTAATAATTATTTAATTAATGCTAGGAAATGGATTGATTAAATAATTAATAATTATTTAATTAATGCAGAAGAATAATATAGTGATTGATTTTCATAACAATGGATGAAATTAATCAAATAATTAAGAATTATTTAATTAATGTGAAGTATGGACGATGAATGTCTGATTTGGGATAATTTTAGGTGTCTACACCACCATTGGTCACAAAAATTTTAGAACTAGTTGGGACCACAACACATGCAACAATAGTGGAATTCTCAACAAACTCATAATCAATCATACCAAGGTAAAAAAAGATGATATCTAAATCAACAACAAGGGCTTCTCATTGGTCAACGAACACACCAAATGAACCAGTTACTCAGCCACCCCTACCTGTGCAACCTGTAGCAAACCCAAGACATAATAAATAAGGAGTAGCAGTCTACTTGACTGATCAGGGGAACATGGCTGGGAATAAATACTATTTATTTGAATAATCTCTAGCTCTGTTAAGAAAAATCTCTACCAAGGCTGTCTCCTCCTCTGATTGTTGAAATCACTGATGAACAAGAATCCATAAATTCCTCTAAACAACAAATCCAAGAGGATATTACTACTATAAAAGTGCCATAAAAATAATCTTCTTAAGACTCCAGAGTTACTCTGGAGATACCTTCTGGAGCCTCTCTGGAGATACACTCTGGAGATGCTCCGGAGATGGAAAAGTAACCACCATTCCCTGAACGGTTTAGACAAACTACTCCCCATAAACAAACACCATCTAAGGAAATTAAACCTATCACTGAGTCTAAATTGTTGTAAGAAATAAAATATTTAAACATTGAAATTCTACTCCTACAAGCCATAAGAGATGTCCGAGAACTTAACCAATTTATCAAGCAACATTGTGTCAAAACACAGGGTAGAAGGAAAAAATTTCCCAAAACCATTCAGGTGGAAGGGAAGGTTGTGGACTTACTGGTTGAGGAGTTTCTGCTTCCCAAATATGGTGACCCTGGTAACCCTATTATCACAGTCCACATTGTAGGGGTTGAGATATCAAATGTTTTTGGTTGATTTAGGAGCAACAATCAATGTTATGACAATCCACACTTTAGACAAACTAGCTCTCACAGGTCTTCAACCCACTCCTACAATTTTATAGTTAGTTGATCAGACAGTAGTAGTCTTGAAAGGGGTATTAACTGATGTCCTAGTCATATTAGAGTCTTGGGAATTTCTAGTTGATTTTCTAATTTTAGAACCAAGAAACCAATGAAATTCTTATCCCTTGATCTTGGGAAGACCATGGCTGGCTACTATAGTAGCATCAATTAACTATAGGACTGGGGACATGGTTATATCCAATGGGATGGACATGAATAAAATCTCCCTGTATCCCCCAGCTAAACCCTCTCTAAAATATTCAGGTGAGGTATGGGTTGATGAACCCAATAACACATAAAACAATGCCTCTTTGGCTTGGTAACCATTATGAAACACCTACGAGACTTGGAAGAGGGAAAATATGCTGAAACCTGTAAAGACATTACCCATATCATTATAGACAACCATGTGATGGAATTTGCTGAGGATTCCAGGAGAGGATTTCTAGCATCAACACATTGCTCCTTGGAAAATATCATTCCCTGCATTGAAACTTTTTATAGATACATTTCTACCTTTCATATGTTATTACGCCATTCATGTCCATTAAACCTAATGAAAAATGAGCACAAGATAGTTCAATCTATTGATTAGGACTCCAAGCAAGTTATGGTTTTACCAGGGAAAGCCTTGAACATTAACACCCAATTGACAAGAGACCAAGAAACAAAACTTATGGACCTTCTGACGTCTCATACCACAACTTTTTCTTGGGAATATGGGGACATGAAAGGAATTCATCCTAAAATCTATACCCACCATATCTACACTAAAGATGTGAAACCAATTAGGCATCGTCAAAGGAGATTGAATCCAACACTAAAAGAGATAGTTAAAACAAAAATAGAAAAACTGCTACAAGCAAGTTTCATCTATCCCATCTCTAATAGCCAGTGGGTATCCCCTTTAGTAATTGTGCCCAAAAAGAATGGAAAATGGAGAGTATGTGTAGACTATAGGGATCTGAATAAAGCCACTAAGAAAGAATACTTTCCATTGCGATTCATTGAAGAAGTATTAGATAACCTTGCAAGAAAGAAGTATTTTTCATTTCTAGACACCTTCAGTGGGTATAATTAGATCCAAGTGGCACTAGAAGACCAAGACAAGACCACTTACACCTGCTCATGGGGAACCTTTTCATACAGAGTTCTCCCATTCAACTTGTGTAACGCTCCAGCTACCTTTCAAAGGGTTTTGCTAGCCATCTTTACTGAGTTAGCTAATGAGTGCATGGAGGACTATATGGATGAATTTACTATTTATGAAAATAATTTTGAAGAAGCCCTCAAAAACTTAGAGAAAGTCTTGCAATGCTGTGGGGTAAAAGCACAAAGCTGTGTCACACTTTCGACCAACAAAATAGTTCCAAGTGAGTCAATTTCGCCCCCAAATAATTTCACCCGAATCCATGTAGCCACTGCATGGCACATATGTGGCAAGCTATTTTTGGGCGAGTCTATCTAGGGGCGAAATAGTTTCACCTAAAATCATACTATTAAAAACAAAAAAAAAAAAGAAATTGCCACATTTCACGGTGCCCCTTTTTCTGACAACGACAACACATAGGGTTTGAAGGTCTTTTACGCGAAGCACTTCCCCACCACCTTTTGCAACAGTCTCGTCAGCAAGTATGCCATCTTCACTTTGGCATGCAAATTTTCTGTCAAACATTTCTTATGGCACCATGTATATATCTTCACCTTGTTATTTTCTGTCAAAGATTTTGTATGGTACGATGTATGGCACGATTGAAATAAACCTGCACCTTATATGATTGAAATTCTTCTTTACTGTATTTTGTGCATAAGTATTTATCAAGGTTGTGGTGATGGAAAAATAATCACAATTTGAAACCATTCAAGAAAGAATTTGTGCATAAGTTATTGGAAAGGTTGTGGTGATCAGAAGTAGCAAGTGGATGATGGCTATAACCATGATTTTTTGAAACAACCATCTCTCTTTGTCTATGTATTCCTATAGTTGTTACAGTTTGTCCCATATACATTTTGACAGTTTGTCCAAAATCTCTCCTTTCATATGATACAGTCTTTTTCAAATCAAGTGCTACAACAATGCAGGACATGCACTTTTATCCCTTGTAAGGTTATCCATTCAAATTTGCCCATCAAATGCTAGGGAATAACATGGTTAAAGAAGGAAACAACATACACTAATGATGTAAATTTAAGACCAATGTCCCAAACTATATCTTCTCTGACACCATCTACCCTTTATCACTGTCACTGTCCCTTTTCAAATTGTGGATCTCTTTTGGGGGATCTCTCCTTGTTCATATCAGGTCTTTTGAAGCTCTTATAGGTGTTCATAGTATATACACCCAACTGTGCTCACTAAGGGTCTAGCATTTAGAACTTTGTTTGTCTTTTCTTTTATGACTACACCACTTTCCTCACATGCCGACTATCACCATGTTTTATTGCATCTACATTTAGTTTTAGGTCTTGATCTCTTCTGCATGTGAGATCTCTTGGTATTGTCTCTCTCTACCTTCAATTTTTGTATAGGTTCCAAGGATCCATTTCAAACATCATGAAGTCTTCTAAAGCACATACAAACTCCTTCAGGTCATTGCTAGATTTGAATGCCTTAAACTTTATCTCTACTTTCTTAGCTTCATCAATTAAACTAAAGGTATTGATGATTCTATCCCTTAAGATTCTTTGGCTCCATAACGACACATAATGACTGCATCCTATGATGGCAAGGTATACATTGTTTTCTTCTTTTGTCACTTTCTTAACTCATGCATTTTTTCTTCACTATTATGCAAAGTTTAAATAGTTTTGACAGTCCTTACAAGGTTTTTTATGGTCTTAGAACTATTTTAAAATAGCACACTATCTCTACTTGAATTTTTAGTATAAATAAACAGTCCATTGTCATCTTGCAAGACTCCTTCTCTTCATGCATTTATGATTGACTCTGTCTATGAATCCCTTGCTGTCTCTGAAGACTGTATGCCTCTATTTTGGGCTTGGTAAACTTCAAGGAAAATTGTCAAGTTGTCCTTAGAACATCTGAAATTCAAATGACTTTCTCATTGTCCTTTGGTTGCCTTGTGCCGACACCTTTGCATTTTGCATCAATACCATGATGATATGAATGAGAAATATCAACATTAATACAATTACCACTACAACTCCTCCATCATCTTTGACAACTTTGATAAGCATCAAGTTATAAGGACCATACCTGCTATGTCAGAGAGCAATGAGGACTCCAATGAAGACTCTCTGTATCTCTGTATCTACAATATATTGTCCTGATTGAACACACAGTCCTTCCTTGTTTGATATTGTCAATAGATCCAAAACTAATCTAATACTAATTTAATGAATGCCATACCTAGTTCCAAACACAATATTTGCAACTTTCTAAACCTTAGAGGATGAATTTGTAGACCTCTGGCAATTTCATATGAGATGCAGACTATTTCAAGGCAATGTATACCTTTGTAACCGTGCTTTTGCATGTACAAATGGCCTTCTGCTACTTATCACTGCATACCATATATCTATCTAGTGTATGTTGTTTCCTTCTTTAACCATGTTATTCCCTAGCATTTGATGGGCAAATTTGAATGGATAACCTTACAAGGGATAAAAGTGCATGTCCTACATTGCTATAGCACTTGATTTGACCTATTTTATGTGTGAACTGACTCCCACCCAATGCTAGGAAACAACATTTTATTATGTGTTTTATGTCCTGCATTGCTGTAGCACTTTTAGGATTGTGTTTAATAAATTATTTAAAAATAAAATATATATATCATCATAATTCTATATATAAATTTTGACAGTTTGGCCAAAATCTCTCCTTTCATATGATACAGTCTTTTCAAAATTTTAGTTGTATTTTACAACTAAAATGTTCAAATACAGCTATACAACTGTCAAATTTTAGTTGTATTTTACAGCTAAAATGTTTAAATACAACTATACAGCTATGTTGTTTCCTAGCATTGGGTGGGAGTCAGTTCACACATAAAATAGGTCAAATCAAGTGCTATAGCAATGTAGGACATGCACTTTTATCCCTTGTAAGGTTATCCATTCAAATTTGCCCATCAAATGCTAGGGAATAACATGGTTAAAGAAGGAAACAACATACACTAGATATATATGACTCCAACCAGGGATTAAATGTGATAGTTGTATAGCTGTATTTAAACATTTTAGTTGTAAAATACAACTGAAATTTTGAAAAGACTGTATCATATGAAAGGAGAGATTTTGGCCAAACTGTCAAAATTTATATATAGAATTATGATGATATATATTTTATTTTTAGATAATTTACTTATACTAAAATATGTCATACTATTTTAAAGGCACTATTGAATAGATAGTTCTGTCATTAAAAAATTACTTGATAGCCAAGGTTGACTGTCAAATTTAAGCCCTGACTCCAACTACTATAGGATAAAATCTCATTTATATGAATTAGATAAAATATGATTTATTATAAATTCAGGTATATGGCTATCATGTCAATATGTTGTACATGCTACATGTGACTTTAAATTTGGATTTTCTACATGCATTCCTAGTTCTATGTTTTATGGTTGATTCAGATTTGGTTGATAGGCCTATTATTTATGTATTTGCAAGCATCTAAGGTGCAGGTTTATTTGAGAAGCATGTGTGCATTTATATCATGGATTTTTTAAATATGTATGTAGTAGTTGGAAAATTTATATGTAGATTTATTTACATCGTGACATACAATATGTTTGACAGAAAATTTAATTATCATACTGTAGATAAATTTAGATCCACATGGATGACCAATCTTCACATCAATCACATCAGTCAGGTCAACCTGACGGTGGTGATAATTCTACATTATATGCTGAGACCGTTTAGAGGTTTCAAAGAGCTTTGGATGAACTAAATAGTACTATTCACAATACACCAAACTTGTCAGGTAGAGACAGGTTGGTTAGGATTAGGGATGAGATAGTACGTATGATCCATGTTGTTTGATCATACAATCCCTATTATGACATTAGTGTTGACAATTTCTATGCATCACTTTCTCAGAGTGTTGTCGGCGAGGAGAAATGGCAATCTATTTCTAAGATAGTTTCAGTAGATAATGTTCTCAGCATGTTCCCTTCTTATAGGGGAAAAGAGAGAGTGAGAGGCTATTCTCCCACCAAGTGTGTGGATGCAGTTGTCAGTCCTTTCATCTATCCTAGGTTTTTGGCAGCTCATCACAAATGGCCAAACAATGATGAGTTGCCATTGTATTTTTGCAAATAATTATATGCAGATTTCCATTTAGATTTATCTGTCGATTATACATCTTTCCCTAAACATGCTAGTAAGGGGAAAGGGAGGTTTATAGAGAGACTTGAGTATAGAAGACAAGATGCACCACCTCTTTAGAACAAGAGGTCCTTAGTTGGTCCAAATCTTTTGGTTCTTCCAAAACATGTGGAACTAGCAAATGCCGCCCAACCATCATTGAACCCCTCGAGATGCACATTTTTGAGAGCATGACGACTATTGCTATTGAGGTTGATCAGTTGTCATCTAATTGTGTTGGAAGGTATTTGTTACACTTGAGGATTGACATTCCATCCACTGAGGCCACATCGACCAGCTGTTCAGATCGTTACATTCGTGTTGATATACCATCGCCACATGATGTGGCACATATTAGTGGAGAGAGTGCTTTGTGGAATATGACTAGATGCCTGGCCAATGATTTATTAGATTCATACCAGTTCATCAGTGATCATCATGGGATCCCAATTGATGCTATATCCTCACATCTCGAATGATATTTTGGTAGACAGAGGAGGCATGGTGAGTCAGGTTCACAGGGGTTTGGGGGGACACCAAGATGTTCCAGTTGGTCCTACAAGATCCACCCCTATGAGTGTTCCACTTGGTCCTGAGATTGAGGTTACTGCACATGTTATGGGAGGTGAGTATAGTAGGCTTCTTTTCGGCACTGAGAGTACACCATCTACACGTGTATCATTGTGTCTCCATGATTCTAACATCAATGGGATTGGGAGGGCCTTTGTTGGTGCAGTTGAGGTACAATTTATTTAAAAATTATAATCTAAATTCATAAATTATATATTTAAAAATTATAAGTTCAATTTTAAATAAAATCACATACATCAAGAAGCTCTGACTCTTGATTGCAATCTTAAATGTACATGTGTATTAGACTTGTGCTACTATTTTACAACCTGGATATGGAGATTTACATCATGCTGGCGATCCTAGTCATCATCATTAGGTATTTAAAAACCAAGTCTACATATCACATGTACATATAAGTTTGATTTAAATGTACACACACACACACACATATATATATCAAGTTAACTTTCTACATACAGAAATCAAGTGTACAAGTTTTCTAACTAAATACACATATGCTTATATATTGTATTCAACACATGTCATATATATATAGGTTGCAAGATCCGATCATGCTTCTATTGAGACTCCTCTACATGATGCAGACCGTGTATGTCAGGTAATAATTTAGATTTGTCAAGTATTGTTTATTTATTTAAAATCAAAACATATATATATATATATATATATATATATAATTTGAAAATTTTATGGTGTTTCATGTGCATATCCAGACCCACAACTCAGCACAACACTCGGGTCACGGATCAGTCGATGGCTCCAATCAGGGATCGGGATGTCATAGCTTGAGACATAGCTCAAGACACAACGAGGCTCAATCCACTCATAGGGAAAGACATTTATGAGTTGTTATTATGATTCCTGGATGTTTTATATATTTACAGTACATTTCTAGACATTATATGACTTACATGTTATATTATATTTTATCTAGACGTATTTGAGTCACATGTTTTATATTTGGACATTATATGTATGTACTTATGTTTTATATCTTAGAGACGTTCTTATTATGAGTCACATGCTTTACATTTACATTTGAAATTTATATTATGAGTTACGTGCTTTACATTAATTATTTGGACATTTGGATTAATTATCTTGGTACACCTTGCCACCTGCACAGCAAAAACAAGAACTAACTAAATATACACTGAAAATCAAAGCATAAAAGAGAGGAATTTTGATAGATGTTGTAGTTGCAACCTAATTATTTGGACATTTGGATTAATTATCTTGGTACAGCTTAGAGTTTGGTATTTTATCTTTATATTTCTTAGTATTCCTTTTATGATGAAATTTCATATTCTTATGATTCTAATTAAGTTACATGTTTTAGTGTTAGTGTTATGCTTTATAAAGATTGAATTTAAAATAATATTACATTTTTATAAATGAATAAAAGAAAATTTTGTCACTTCATGGGTTTATTCAATGTCCATGTTATTATTCACCTTTGTTTATTTTAATTTTAAAAAAATTACAAACTTAAAAATCTTGTAATGATAAGCTTAAAATTAATGTGAAAAAATTGAATTAACATTTTTATATCATAAATTTTTATTTAAAGCCTCCTAGATGGATGCTAACAATATTATTTTAATATTTCATAAAATAGAATATGGTTATCAATCTAGCAATCTAATAGAATATTTTTTGGTGTTCCTTATGAGAGTACAACTAAATCTAGATGTTTCCAATATGAATGTAAGATCTATAGTTAGTTAATAATTTTTATACAATTCATTCTACAATATATATTTTTTAAATGACAAGATTATCTTTCCATTGACCATGTTATAATTTTATATATAACATCTCCTTGATAATGTCATGATTTTTTGTACTAAAGTATATTTCCATTGTATATGTAAAAAGTTGTTTGATGGTGGATTTAATGGTTAAACCATTATCTGGCAATTTTGAAAGTGGTAAAGGAGACAAAACTTTAATGCTAATTTTAGAATTGGTGAAATGATGTTTAGTTTTAACTCTTTATATATATATTCCAAAGTTTATTGAAGATAACTCTATTGAATGGGGTTTAATGGTCAAATGGTCAAAGACAATTTTGGAAGTGGTAAAATGGATCAAATGTTAAAAGCTAATTTTAGAAGATATAAAATTTGACTTCAATGTGTGAATAGAATGGAATAACAACAATGACAATATATTTGGAAAAGTGAGACTAATCTACTCAATCCAAAGAGCAAACTAACGTGATAGATTGAAATACAAAAAGGAAGGGGAAGTAACCCACAGCCAATGCAATTAAGAAAATAATGGATTACACTAGCGAAGAGAAATAAAAAGAGAGTAAATGAAACCTAATCACCTAGTTAATGAAGGTGCAAACTGGCCAACTAAATAAGAACACAACCATGGATAATCCTTGCTTGGAATGCCAAAAAGAATGCTACAAATGAGCATAATAGGAGCAATGGTTCACAAAATATCATGAAGTTGTAGAAAAGAGAGCTAAAGAATCCCATAGATTTCTTTTGAAAAAGAGATAGGACTTAAAAATGTAAGAATATAGGGAAAATGAGGGAGATAGGTCAAAGAATGCTATTTTGGGAGGTATAGAGGCATTACATGAAGCATCTGCAACATCATTGAGGGTGATGAAAAATGCTAAGAAATAGTCAATTAGTGCCACATAGATGCAAGATGCTAGTGTGATGCACGAAATTCTATGCTAAGCACTAGCATCCAAGTGACTCTAGCTCTTGGTCACATGAAACACCTTAAGACTATGAATCTATGTTCATTAATAAATCTATTTATGAATCTATGTTCATCTATTTATGTTGATAAATCTATTTATAAATCCAAGTGACTCTAGCTATTGCATATTTATGCTAATGAATCTATCTTCATCCATAAATTTTATTGCTAATTAATAAATTACATGTGTATGTTTCATCAAGTATCATTTGCTGTAAAATGCTACCCCATTTTTTTTCCAATTTTACAAAGCTATGAACAGGGTTAGCATCAATTGCATAAAACCAACTAAATGCCTCACACTTTTTGATCACCCAGATCTCAGGATGGGCAAGGTGAGCGCATACAGTGCTTGGCTTACAATGAGAAACTATGCAACAAGGAATAACAATTCATCCGCTGTGGCGGGCATCCACAAGCTATGGGAATTCACCACTTTCAGTGGGTAAAGAGCAAGAAAGAGAGATTACAAGCCATCCAATAATTCAGTGGGTATTCACCACTTATCCATTGTGTAGAAAGAAAGAAAGAGAAACCAATTTTCCCACACTGGTGGTAAATCATCCAAGGGTTCCTTAGTGTGTTTGCATGATAAAGAGGTAATTACAATGCTTAGAATAATGCAACTCCATAATCAGAAATATTAGCTAGAGTGTTGAACAAATGCCAATGGAAGATATGTATCATGGAGTCCACATGCAATAAACATAATTCAATCAATTCCTTGATTATTCTGATATCTCAGTTAATACTAATCTGAAGACTGTTGATGAAGATCAAGCACTACAAATTCAGTCTTATGTCAATGGTATGGACTGCCCTGTCAATGAAAAATGGCACCAACACTAGGAAAAGCAATACAGCCAGATAATAATGATTGCAATTCAAATACTCACTATTTTATTGCCCAAAGATTGCCTAAATATCATCAACACCAGACAGATTTGCATTCAACAGGGGCCATATTTCTTGTTGTACGGCACCATAAACCCATTCATTGAATCACAAGAAAAATAAATATAGATGAATCTTAGCAAAATCTCCTACATTCTCAATCATATTGCATAACACTTCTAATGAACCTCAAAGAAGACCCCAATGGTTAAGACTTCTTTTAAAAATCAGTCTAAATCACCTATAGGTCCGTACGGCCCTACTTGTACGGATCTCATTATAACTTCCTTAAAACTGACCAGAAGACAAAGGAAACAATCTGCATTATGGCGCCAAAGGATAACAATAACAAAGTAATAGAAATCAGGTCCTAACAACATGAAATATCATTCACTTCCAAAATCATACTTCTTGGCTAGTACGGATAGGAGATGTATGACTCTTACAATTATTGAAAGTCTGATAACACAATAAAATCTACAAATGAATGAAAAGGCAGTGCCAGATGCTATTGAAGAGGATTAGATCATCAGTTTTCAAGGAAACATTCATAGAAAAACTCAAACAAGAAATATTCCCATTAGCATGTATGACCACTTGATGATACGGCCTGCATTAATTCACCATACAACTCCACAAAAGTTTGTATAATCTACTAAAACATCTTCATAAATCAAAACTACAAAGAATAACAAGAAATCATATCAAAACTTCAAATCAAATCCATCCAAAATCAGCTCAATGGTGATTCCTGTTTGAAACCACACCCAATCTCAAAAGGGTTTTTGTCCTCATGAGAATTCTACGAAAGGGTTTTCATCCTCAAGAGAATAAGGAAGAACTCATAGGTTCAATCCATCTGCAAACAAAATCAATTCCAAAGCATAGCATAACTCTTCCAAATGAGAGCTCATTCTCTTTTATAAGGCACTGGAGGAGTTACAAAGGAAATGAATTATTTCTTGAAAATAATAACATTTTCCTTCTAACTTAAATTATTTCTTTTTTCCTCCACTTAAGTGATCACTTTTATGTGCCTACATAAAAGAATATGTTTTCCCCTTTCAAATGAGCTATAACACTTAATAATATTTTAATTATTTTTCACCCTTAGGAGCTTAAGTGAAAAATATAATTAAAATAGCTCATTAAATATTAATTTTTGTGGAAAATCCCAAACGGCCTCCGAATGCAAATTAAATTGAACCAATATGCTCTGTAAGGTTTGGGATGTGCAATGGTGCCTTCCGGTTGATATTCCAAAAATAGAAAGCTCCTCCAAGAATCTTGGAGAACAAACCAGAAGTCCGATCAACTTCAAAAACCATCACTATAACCTGGAACATCGACTGAGCTCAAAATCATGAAAAATAATCCATTCTCACAATGAAAACCCTACTAACTGTTCTGCATACTGACTAAGACCACTCCAAGAACATTGGAGTTCTTCCCAAACATGTTGGATATCCTCCAAGAGACTAGGAACAAGCACAAATTGTCACAAAAATCAATGCGCCAACAATGGAACATTACAGTCCTCCTTGCTTAAGATTGCTTGTCCTCAAGCAATTCATGCTATCCAACCAAGCTACTTGTATGATTATCAAAAATATACCTGGATCCCAAATTAATCTCAAGAATGCTTCACATCGCTTCTGCTACTCCACTCTGATATAACTGTGAACTACACAACTCAAACTTTGTAAAATCCTTTGAAACATTCTTCCAATCACACAACTATTTGGATCCCAAGCATCAATAAACCCAAAGATGAAAGAGTTAGCAATCATCAATACAATTACCCAATATGAAACTACTGCTGGGAACCAAAATCTGAAATGTTCCTCCACGGAAGAACATAAATCAGCTTGATCACAAGCTGAAAACAATTCTGAACAACCATGAATCAGCTGATTCTCACTCTCCAAAAGAGCATTAGTAACTGTAACAATTGTTCCTTTTAGATGAATACTTCTGTCATCTTCCCACAAAGAGCTTAAAGCACTAAAAAAATCAATCTCATGGCTGCATAAGTCTGAAATAATCTCATGAAAATTAGATTTCAGTGATCTAAAAATGGGATAGCAACAACAAAACTGAAATCTTTTGAGAACAATAAGAAATTTAGGCCATCCATAATCAGAATATATTAGAGTTATCACCAAAATTTCTCTCCAATCAATCATTATGTATGCAAATGAACACTTATAATGGCTGATGGAGGTAAGGACAACAGCTTCGTAACTAAAATTTGTCTCCAAAATTAACCATAAAACCATCTTATCAACACCACTATCCTCATGCAAATAAATTTCATTATGAAAATCAGCCATCATTGAACTCAAGTCATTGCATACCTGAACCTTATGCCCACATTCAACAACTGATGAAAACTTCCAGTTGATGAAGTTTCCATGCACAATAACATTCCATGAGTGCTCCTTACTAGGATCCCATATCCTGTTACTATCCTCCTCCTTATTACTCACATCAAATTGGTCCTCATCATTCATCATGAGGAGAGGAATGTCTTGAGTTAGCTCAACTTCCATCATAAAAGGGGATTGATCAATTGATTGAAAGTTGCTCCCATCTTCAAGTTTAGATAAAACATCATTTTGCTCCAACTTTGCATCATCAAACTTAGGAGATGGTCCTAAGTCAATATCTTCTTGGAACAAAATAAGCTCTTCAATCATCAGCTTATTATCATCAACTTTTGCAACTTTATTTTGATGTTTATCAACAAGATGGCTTTCAATTTCTAAGAGAGCCATTTGGGTACTATCTAAAGAATCCATCGTTATTTTAAACTTAAATGTAAGCTTATCAATTTCAGCATCTCGTCCCTTCAATGCATCACATATTAGACCAGCAGACTCAAGGACATGATCTCTATCAATGAGCAGGTTCAAATAATCAGATTTCATAGTTTCCAATGCATTCCTGACTATACACCAATCTTCAAGTGAAGCTCCCTTTTCCATGCCCATTTGTCTCCTTTCAACTTGAGCTCTCCAAATGTGATCTTCAACAAACTTATGTGAGCTATCCAAATGTGCTAGAACTTGCACAACCTTATCTTTGGTGACTAACAACTGATTCTTAAAATCCAAATCAGCCACACACAACAAATTTTCTATCATATCCTCAGAGGCATGATCTTTGAAATCAGCTACTTTTAAGTTGTCCTCTTTATGGCCACTTTGACTACAAGAAGTAGCATTACTGAAATCCAATGTTAAACCAACCTTTGAGGCTGATCCAAAATCTTCAACAAACTCCTCATCAAATGACCCTTCTAAAAGGACACTTGGTTCTTCAATTTGCATGGGAGATGAGTCTTCTTCATCACTCAGATCAAAAGATATGGCAGTCTCATATTCAAACATTGAATTATCATCAATGGCTGATTTAAAGTCTTCATCAGCACATTCTTCGTCAAGGATCATTGAATAGTCTAACTTCTCCTCTCTTTGCATGGAAATATCGCACTTATAATCAAGACTTCCATAACTAGAAAGGTGGAAATGCTCTTCATTAAGTGCTGTTCTGAAATTTGCAGCAGCATCAAACTTTTTATCTTTTGTGATTTCATTGTCTCCCATGTCCTCAACAAGACACATTGCTTCAATCCTCTCAGGCTCACTTGCAAAGTTACCGACAAGCAATCTATCGATCATCTTCATCTCCTCATATGTAGTGGCATCTTTAGAATCTTCATCAAATGAAGGACTTGCAAAGTCCAACACTTCTGGCTCTTCGTCAAAGCAAAGCTCAACTTCACTAATTTCTACTGTAGACTTCTCCAAATCAGCAAACTTCTCTATGCATGTCTCATGATTTGTGACTTTGTCTTCATTATACAAAGGCTTAGACTCATTTCTTTCAACTAACAAGTTTTCATCTTCACCATTTTCAGATTTCACATCATTCGAAAAAAAAGAACATGTGGTGAAGGTTGCCGATTCATCTTCCTTTTTCTTGCATTGGTGGTTAGGCTCCCAAGAATCTTTGCATAGGAAAGAAAGATTTCTCCTTCTAAGTTCATTCTTGCCAAACTCTTTCTTCCTTGAAATAGGAGGCTTCTTGATTGGTGGGCTGGAAAGTGATGACTTAGAAAAGTTCTTGATCCTTGCCATTGGAGAAGTTAACTCAGGCTTGCATAAAGACTTTTTCTTCATCTCCTCTTCCTTTCTATCTTCTGAATGTATTCTATAAATCCCTTTTTGTCAGGATTACCCTCTTTGATGATTTTAAAGAAAGCATCCCAAGGAAGTTGCTGCTTACAATCATTTGTTAGTCTTTCATACTCATCAATAATCTTAGTGGCCTCATGATGATACTTCCTTCGATCCAACTTCTCTTTCTAATTCATTTTGACTTTGCCTAAGAGAATCAAATAGAACATCTGTCTCACTTTTCCTCTTAAGAGATGCCATAATCTAACAATCACTGAACAACCTCTATCAACTGCCACACTAAACAACATGCAAGTGCTGATCACTCACATGCAAGGCTAAAAACTGACTTGATCAACTAAAAGATCTGCAACAAATTAGCTCCCCAATAGGTTGACAAGAACATACCAGCTCTGATACCATTGTAAAATGCTACCCCATTTTTTTTCCAATTTTGCAAAGCTATGAACATGGTTAGTATCAATTGCATAAAACCAACTAAATGCCTCACACTTTCTGATCACCCAGATCCCAGGATGGGCAAGGTGAGAGCACACAGTGCTTGGCTTACAATGAGCAACTATGCAACAAGGAATAATAATTCATCCATTGTGGTTGGCATCCACAAGCTATGGGGATTCATCACTTTCAGTGGGTAAAGAGCAAGAAAGAGAGATTGTAGACACCCAAAATTGTCCCAACTTTGTCCATGTCCTACAACACCTTGTTAAAACATTATCCTAGACATCATAAGCCATTTTGTCCTAAATCCCACTCTTAATCCCATTTATCCATTAAGCCAATCAATTAAATAAATTTTATTTATTTAATTAAAATCTCATTCAATCCCATCCTCATCCTACTTAGCCAATTAATTAAATAAATTTTATTTAATTAATTAATTTCACATGCATAATCCCATTTATCCTATCCTCATCCCAATTAATTAAATAAATTTTATTTATTTAATTAATTTCCACATCATATCTTAATCCCACTATCCAATTAATTAAATAAATTTTATTTATTTAATTAATATCCAACTCATATCCCAACTAATTCAAATATTTTATTTGAATTAAGTTCTCACATTTCATCATAAGCCGACTTTCTAATTAATTAAATAAATTTTATTTATTTAATTAATTTATCTTATCATTTAGCCGACATGTGTGCCTCTTTCATTTAAAAAGATAAGTGGTACTACCCCCTTTTATTTAATATCTTTTATATGTAGTACTTTTTATGTACACAAGCACACATGAGCCCTATTCTCCCTCCACTTGTCAAATGACTACAACTCCCTTGAAGAGTGGGATAACCTAATCAATCCTAGTTGTCCACATCAATCATTTAGCTTTTTAATCTCAACCATCCATTTGAACCAGGCCTTTCCTATAAATCAACCCCCTCATAAGCCATTAGCATGCATTGAGCCTCAAGTACCCCTTATTCTGCCAAATTTTTAAAAATGCATTGATCCTCAAGTATCCACATGCTGTCAAAATATTATTAGAGCCTTTGCATCCTTCATCTATCATTCATTCTATCATCTTCATCTTAATGTTATGCTGTAGAAGTGAGCACCCAACATTCCTCCAACAATAATCCTTCAAAATCTTGCATGCTCATGCGAGGTGGAGAAGAGCAATGGAGATAAATCAAGCATAGTGTGGAGATCGGTTTGCATTTATATTTGTTATTTTGATTTTCATGTTGTCTTGTGCTTCATTGTGCATTGCTAGGGTTTTTATCATTGCTGTTTATTCATTTGCCATGATTCGCAATTTTACCCTACTTACATTTGGCACGCCCGGTGGGACTCACTTTGCTTGATATTTTTTGCAGGTTTTTGTAGTAAAAATTTGCATTCATATAACCCCCATTGTTGAGTTTTGCAGGTTTAATTAACTTTTTGTTGCAGATCTGCTACTTTTTGGACAAAACCCAAGGTTTTAAAGATTTCATCATATCTTCCAAACGGCTATGAATTTTTCTATAAGATTTTAGCACAAGTTTTACCATGATATAAGGAAGCTACAGCAGAAAAATTTCAGGTTTATCACGATTTTTACGGGATTTATCATGTTTTTATGATTTTTCATAAAATCACAATTCTGGGCGTAAATCAGCGAATTTTTTAGAAATTTTTATATTTCTGGAAAGCGCTCAAAATTCTAATGGGGGTCTATGTTTTACAGATTTAATTTGGAGGTCATTTACCATGCGAAAAAATTAGATCTTTGCCAACTATACTATTTTCATAAATCTACATTTCTGGGCGCAAATCAGGGAATTTTTCTGATTTCTTTACATTTTCAGAAAGCTCTCTAAAAATTAATAGGGGTCTTTTTGATTTTTTAATTTTTGAACTAAAAATGTATCGATAATCAAATCTAATTCGGCTATGCATCTAAAATTACAATTTTCTTTGCCTGATTAGCCTATTTTTTATGCCTGCATTATAATATCATTTTTTTTTATGTTGTAGGTGATCATAAGGAGCTAGAGCAACATTGACATCAACATCTACAGCAATTTAGATAGCAAACTAACCACGTGCAATCATTTCATTTCTCATCTTCTAATCATTGTTTGCAAACACATTTAGATTTTAGGCATAAAATGAACAATTGTTTGCAAATTCACATCAAAACATTGGGCTAAAATGAACCATTGTCTTTCATCACATTTAGATTTGGGCTTTAAAACAAACAAGTGCTTGCATTGTCTTCCACACATTGAACTTCTAAGGTTAATGAACCCCATGCGAGTGTGACCAAGTAAATGTGTATGCTCTCTCCTCGCGTCCCAACACGAACTTGGAGATTAAAAACATTTACTTGTGTTGCTTTTGTTTAGCCTTAGAGAGGCCTGCCTTAGTATCCACCCCAAGGGAATGACCTCAAGCGGTACTTTCATCCGGTCCGCTATAAAAATTAGAGGATAAGGTGAAAGCCAAGTCTAACCGGTATTAGCGCTCACCATACAGTGCTAACTCGAAAGGAGGTGTACCTTTGTGTATATTAAAACTCCTAGTAGGGTTAGTTAAAGTCTTAAGTGGCTTGCTGGATGCTCGTGGGGTGCCGGTCCCCCAGATTTTCACTAGAACCTCCTTGTGATAGTGGCCTTGCATTTATTAGGACTTGTTGAAGTGTCTTCATGTGCTTACTTAACCATCATCACATTCTTCCAAACTAACAACTTGCTTATGTGTCTTGCGTGAGTGATTCATGTGTGTATATGCATAATCATTTGTTTGAATATTGCCACATCAAGCTCTAAACACTTAAACACATAAAGACAAGTCATCCTACACATTCTTCCAATAACATTCAAACCCAATCACTTCCAACCCAAACATAGCCAAGTCATCCAAATAAGCCACATCATTATCAAAATCCCTAAACAAGCATTTGCTAAAAGGACTTAAGACAAACACTTGGGTGACAACATGTCTACACTAGAGGACCTAGAAAACAAATTCCAAAGATTCCTTCAAAATCTTTATCAAGGGTCACAACCCCTCAACCAAGATGCCATTGAAATATTACAATTCTTCCTCCAAAAAGCTCAACCCCACGCAAGCCAATCACCTCAACTGCAACACTTCGTAGCCCAAGTCCAACACCTTTTAGCCACTAGTCAAGCTCAACAAGTACATCAATCCTTAGCCACTCCATACCAACCTAATCCACCTCATAGCCACATGTCATATCCATCTTCCTATCAACTTAATCCACCATACACATCAACCTATGCCACATCAACATATCAACCTCCACCTCAACATTATCCAATCCCTCATGCTGACATTCCAATGCACTACCAAGCCCATCCACAAAGCAATCAAGTGATATTACAAGAACAACATCCAAGTCCCAATGGTCCCTTGTACATAAATCAAGCAAGTCCAAGTACACCTTTTCAACAAGACCATCAAGCACCATTGATAGACCTAAGTCCACCTTTGCAACAAGAAGCACATGCAAGTCTAATTGGCCCCTTGTATATAAATCAAATGAGTCCAAGTTATCCTATGCAAGATCTAATAACCTTTGACAAGGGAGATACCAATCTAGAGTGGCCTCCACCATCCAATCACATGCCATCACATGAACCAACAATTCCTATCCCAACACCACCATGTGATCCCAATCATAGTCCATTAATCCCTCTACCTTCCAAACCACCAAGCCCTTCATTACCTTCATCACCATGTCATTCTAATCCTTCACCAAAGGATATGGCTGAGAGAGTTTTACAAAGGATGCTTGAAGCAAAACTCATTGAACTTCCTGAAGTCAAACCGTGTGAAGAAAGTCCATATGATGAACATGATTATTGTGCATATCATAGGACCAAAGGCCATGATACAAATCAATGCCCAATATTTGTCTCAATTGTTTACAAGGTGTACCTACCTGCAATAAGAAATCATGCCACATCATCCCAATCACATGTGTCACACCCATCTAGTCCACATCCTAATCCATCAAACTCCATTATCCTTCCATCTAATCAAAATCCTAGTCCTAAGCCTACAACATCATCCACTATTATTGCTCATCCATTATATTTCCCATCAACTCATACCCTTGCAAAGGATGTGATCTATTGGCTACTAGCTAGGAATAAACTACCTCCATGTCAAACATCTATTCATGAGCCTACCAAAGAACTTCCAAAGGTCATGTCCAATCATATATCCCCATGCCAAGCACCTATCCTTGAGCCTATCCAAGAGCCCTCAATTAACATTCTTAGCCCTTCAAGCCCATCATGTGACCTACAAGCCAACAAATCTATTCAAGAGTCTCCAACCACAAGCCTAAGTCATGAGCCATCATTCCCTCATGTTGATAACTATCAAGAGCCTATCAAGTCCACTCAAGAACCTCCCACTTTCATCCAAAGTCATGAGGTATGTCAAGAGCATAATCTTAAGCATGTGGAAACATTAAGCCCTAGTCCAACTCAAGATCAAATCACTTTTATGCAACCCATCCATAACATTTACCTTCTTTATAATCAAGATGATACCTATGAAGAAGCTATCCATGAGCACCTTGATCCTATCCATAATCTTATATCTATCCATGAGCAAGATATCCACATTGCTCCTAGTCATCCTCCATCTAGCCCTATCCATAATGAGCAAACATCCACTTGTCATAATGAGACATGTGCCTCTCAAGAACACATAAGCATAGAAGATCAAACAAATAACTTAGATCTTAGCCAACATAATGAACATAATCAAGATCCTAATGATCCTTCTTCCATATCCATCATCAATTCCACTTCAAGTCCACCATCATATCCCCTTGGTCTTACCACCTTTGTACATGAGTGTTCTTCCTTAGGACAACAATGACCTTTATCCACTGCATCTTCTCCATCCAATAATGAACTCAAGTCTAGTTCCCAAACTACATCTAGTCCCAGAGTAAATCATATCCTCCAAAACATGAACTACAAAAGCAAAGGTCTAGGCCTTTATGAACAAGGTATTTTGGAGCCAAACCATGTCAAAGTTCCTCCATGCTCATATGGCCTTGGATACACACCCCAAGGTAAACAAGGCCAAGATGTTGGTAATCCCTTCATGCATCCTAAACCTACCACTTTCCATCACAAACCACATCATATACCTAAAACATATGTTGCCATTCCATCTCCATCATCCTATAAATGTCAAAAGCATGTGAGCATACATCTTTCACCATCCACTTTGCCTCCACTTTTACCAACTCCAAATATCCCTCCATCCACCTTGCCACCACTACTTCCAACACCTAACATACCTATCATTCATAAGTACCCTTACATCCCTAATCATGGCCAACAAAAGCACACATTGTTTAAGCATAAAGCTTCCAATCATTCCATCCACTCCACCAACCCCATGGGATTCAAAAGCAAAAAATTTGATGCCTCTACCTATAAAGCTAAAAATCCTACCAAAAATCCTAAAGGTCTTTATACCTTAGGACATAAAGAATCAAAATCAAAGCAAAGTTCATCTAAGTATCCATCCAAACCCTTACCTCCAAATCCAAAGCCCAAAAGCAAAATGGTTTGGGTTCCTAAGCAAATAGCTAGCAAAGCGAATGAGGCATCCTCATCCACATCTCAAGAATCCCAACCACCTATATCCATCCAAAAGCCTACTTCCATCCAAAACTTCCATTCCCTTCAAAAATCCCACAAGCAAAACAAAAGTACTAAAAATACTAAATCTATGTGGGTTCCTAAATCACTTCATCAACCATCTCCTAAGAAAACATCCCCATTGCTTCCTACACCACCATCCAATCAAAAGCTTCAATGTTTATCACAGTGTGTGCAACCATTGGTCATGATTCCCTTCCATTCCAAAACATTCCCACATGCCTCCATCTCACCATCCTTCATCCATTATCCTACATATCTCCCCCATGCTATCCCTATGGCCCATGCTTTGGCATAAACTTTTCATCCATCTTCATTTCATAAGCCTATATAAATCCACACCATAAGCCACTAGCCTACCCTACCATAATTCCACATTATAATCCATTATCTACCTAATCCATCTCCCATCCATGCAATCCCTTATCAACATCATTGAGCATAATGACATGGTCCATGCGAAGACATCATCAATCTCTAAAGGGACACTACCAACATCCATCGAACTAGACACTTGAGTCCCTCCTATCCATTACCATGGTGAAAACCTGGCAAACAGGCGCCATGTGTAATTGTCAACCCATCTAAAAGCAAAAAGAAAAAAGTAAAAAAAAAATTCAAAAATCAAAAAAAGTAAAAAGAAATCCCTTTGTCCAACGGTGAAAACCTGGTAAATAGGCGCCTTGGATAAGTACCATGATGAAAACCTGGCAAACAGGCGTCATGTGTAGGTTGATCTTCTATGTCACTTACACTTGGGGGCACATTGTCTCATCCAACCTATCCATTTCTAAACTACCTATCCCATTATATCATTCCTATCATGCTACATCCTACCATCCTTAGCCATTACATAAACAGGCCTATCCTATTGAATCCATTTATCCATCCTCCCGCCTTTTGATTTTGATGAAGATATAGGGGCAAAAATGTTGAAACATGCCTGGATATTTCTTGACATACCTTCTTTCCAAACCAAGTCCTATCCATTGACAATTTATTCATCCCATTTAAACAAATCCATCATGTCATCCTATCATATGCCTTGTCATCCAAATCCAATCCATCATGTCATCCCATTGTCATGAACTTTGTCATGTAAAAATCCTAAGCATTACCACCTAGAATGGGGCATGTTGTTTCTATGCGACATAGTCTTTGGAGATCACATCCTAGCTCCATTATGAAGCATACATCCATCCACCATAGTCTATTATTATATCTATCTATTTATCTTGAGCTTTCCACTATAGCCTACCTATCTGTTTATCATGAGGCAAGCATCCATCCCTTATATGGCCTATCCTCTTATCTATCCATCCAACTCTCATGAGCCTTCCATCTCATTCACTATCATCCATCCTTTCATCCATCCTTGCACCTAGACTTGGTTTTCCCTTGTCATTGGTATCTAGCACAAAGGCTGCCCAAATTGTAAATCCATTGACATTCCAAAACATTTCAAACAAAACTCCAAAAAAAAAAAATCAAATATTCTCAAAAATCCAAAAAAATCAAAATATTTTAAAAAAAAAATAAATATCCAATGAAAAATCCAAGCAATAAAACCAATCACATCATCCAAATCAATCCACTTTATCAACAACATCAATCAAAATCAAATCATCATCATCATCATCAATTCTTCCTATCAATAACATTCATTCATCAATTTCAATCAATCACTTCTTCCAATCATATCAATCAAATCAATCTAAGCAATTATCTTAAATCCAAGTCACACTAATCTATATCAAGCAAGCCAATCAATCAAGGAACATTATCCAATCAAATCAACAATTTTTGATCTGAATCTTGTCATGAGCCCAATCAATCATCATCAATGGGATATAGCGTTCCCACATCCTTGTGTTGATCTAGGGATATAGCTTTCCCCGCAATGACAACACTATCCTCATCATCAATCAAACAATCAATCATTGGTTTATGACTTGACAAGGGCAATACCTTGTTTGTTTTACATCCTTTGAGCACACTAAGAAAACTTTCTTATGCTTAGATTGAGTGGACACTCTAATCTTTATCCATGACTATCCTCATTCAAAACAAATCCTATCAATCATCAGCAATAACACCAAAGCAAATCAACTCAATCACATCAAGCCAACCATCAAAATAAATCCAATTGTTTCAGCAAATCAAAAGTAGCTCAATCCACCACATATCATCTTATCTCATCATCAACATTTCATCAATCCATAACTTGATCAATTCAATCCATTTTTCATCATCTCATCAATAAAACACAAATCAGAACTACATCTCATTTCCATTGTTAAGTTCCTTGATCCCGTGGATACAGGGTATGTAGGCAATCTGGAGTATGAAGGAAGTGCCTAGATTCAGGCATAGGTAATTTTCCTTTTTCTCCTCTCATCATTTCTTCTATCATCTATCTTCTACATCATCAATAAACAACTTCTTCCAATCAATCTATCATTCAATCAATCCATTTCCTTCAAATCAATCATCAACATTTCATCAATCCAGCCATCATTTCATCATCACAAATCAATCCAAAGAATCCAAGCAATGATCCAAATGCAAGTCAATCCTTAAGCTATACCAATCAAGTTAATCAATCAAACCAAGTTATCCAAACGCAATCAATGGTCTTGATCCTAGCCTTGTTGTAAGCCAAATCAATCAATCAACTAGCCAACCAACTCAGCAAACAACCTTGTGTTGATCTAGGGATATAGCTTTCCCCGCCATGACAACACTCTCAACTATCAACAAAACAATCAAACACTCAATCATTGGTTTACAGCTTGACAGGGGCAATACCTTGTTTGTTTTTGAATCATTTGTGCATGCTTGCTTGCTTGCTTGTGTGTGCCATCATTTTATCTTGCATTTGCATCATATCAGTATCAATCTAGCTAATATTCATATCTTGTATTCAGACAAGGTTGTATTATGCTAGGGCATGAGACACATCGTCACCCTGGTCCTTCTACCTTGGTGCATAAAGTCTAGTGCTATATCAAACATCATGGTTGCTCACTTTCATTGCAACATAACACATCATCATTTCTTCTATCCCTTATCTTTCTTTCTTGACCAAGCCATTTCTTTTTGAGAGCCTACCCGTGTTTGTCCAACCCGCCTAACCTCTCAAGGGGGCATCATCATCCTATCTTTCCATCATCATCATATCCTTACATCATCATCCCATATATTTTTCCTCTATCCATACCTTAGCTTCTTTGAAATGATGTTACTCGACACAAAGCTTATCATCTCGAACATCATCTCAAAGAGGGGCAAAATGTAGACACCCAAAATTGTCCCAACTTTGTCCATGTCCTACAACACCTTGTTAAAACATTATCCTAGACATCATAAGCCATTTTGTCCTAAATCCCACTCTTAATCCCATTTATCCATTAAGCCAATTAATTAAATAAATTTATTTATTTAATTAAAATCTCATTCAATCCCATCCTCATCCTACTTAGCCAATTAATTAAATAAATTTTATTTATTTAATTAATTTCACATGCATAATCCCATTTATCGTATCCTCATCCCAATTAATTAAATAAATTTTATTTATTTAATTAATTTCCACATCATATCTTAATCCCACTATCCAATTAATTAAATAAATTTTATTTATTTAATTAATATCCAACTCATATCCCAACTAATTCAAATATTTTATTTGAATTAAGTTCTCACATTTCATCATAAGCTGACTTTCCAATTAATTAAATAAATTTTATTTATTTAATTAATTTATCTTATCATTTAGACGACATGTGTGCCTCTTTCATTTAAAAAGATAAGTGGTGCTACCCCCTTTTATTTAATATCTTTTATATGTAGTACTTTTTATGTACACAAGCACACATGAGCCCTATTCTCCCTCCACTTGTCAAATGACAACTCCCTTGAAGAGTGGGATAACCTAATCAATCCTAGCCGTCCACATCAATCATTTAGCTTTTTAATCTCAACCATCCATTTGAACCAAGCCTTTCCTATAAATCAACCCCCTCATAAGTCATTAGCATGCATTGAGCCTCAAGTACCCTTATTCTGCCAAATTTTCAAAAATGCACTGATCCTCAAGTATCCACATGCTGTCGAAATATTATTAGAGCCTTTGCATCCTTCATCTATCATTCATTCTATCATCTTCATCTTAATGTTATGCTGCAGAAGTGAGCACCCAACATTCCTCCAACAATAATCCTTCAAAATCTTGCATGCTCATGCAAGGTGGAGAAGAGCAATGGAGATAAATCAAGCATAGCGTGGAGATCGGTTTGCATTTATATTTGTTATTTTGATTTTTATGTTGTCTTGTGCTTCATTGTGCATTGCCAGGGTTTTTATCATTGCTGTTTATTCATTTGCCCTGATTCGCAATTTTACCCTACTTACAGAGATTACAAGCCATCCACTTATTTAGTGGTATTCACCACTTATCTAGTGGGTAGAAAGCAAGAAAGAGAAACCAATTTTCCCACACTGGTGGTAAACCATCCAGGAGTTCCTTAGTGTGTTTGCACGATAAAGAGGTAATTACAATGCTTAGAATAATGCAACTCCATAATCAGAAATATTAGCTAGAGTGTTGAACAAATGCCAATGGAAGCTATGTATCATGGAGTCCACATGCAATAAACATAATTCAATCAATTCCTTGATTATTCTGATATCTCAGTTAATACTGATCTGAAGACTGTTGATGAAGATCAAGCACTGCAAATTCAGTCTTATGTCAATGGTATGGACTGCCCTGTCAATGAAAAATGGCACCAACACTAGGAAAAGCAATACAACTAGATAATAATGATTGAAGTTTAAATACTCACTATTTTATTGCCCAAAGACTGCCTAAATATCATCAGCACCAGACATATTTGCATTCAACAGGGGCCATATTTCTTGTTGTAAGGCACCATAAACCCATTCATTGAATCACAAGAAAAATAAATATAGATGACTCTTAGCAAACTCTCCTACATCCTCAATCATATTGCATAGCACTTCCAATGAACCTCAAAGAAGACCCCAATGGTTAAGACTTCTTTTAAAAATCAGTCTAAATCACCTACAGGTTTGTATGGCCCTACCTATACGGATCTCATTATAACTTCCTTAAAACTAACCAGAAGACAAAGGAAACAATCTGCATTATGGAAGCCAAGGATAACAATAACAAAACAATAGAAATTAGGTCCTAACAACATGAAATATCATTCACTTCCAAAATCATACTTCCTAGCTAGTACGGACATGAGATGTATGGCTCTTACAATTATTGAAAGTCTGATAACATAATAAAATCTACAAATGAATGAAAAGGCAGTGCCAGATGCTATTGAAGAGGATTAGATCATTAGTTTTCAAGGAAACATTCATAGAAAAACTCAAACAAGAAATATTGCCATTAGCATGTACGACCACTTGATGGTACGACCTACATTAATTCACCATACAACTCCACAAAAGTTTTTATAATCTACTCAAAAATCTTCATAAATCAAAACTACGAAGAATAACAAGAACTCAGATCAAAACTTCAAATCAAATCCATCCAAAATCAGCTCAATGGTGATTCCTGTTTGAAACCACACCCAATCTCAAAAGGGTTTTTGTCCTCATGAGAATTCTACAAGAGGGTTTTCGTCCTCAAGAGAATATGGAAGAACTCATAGGTTCAATCCATCTGCAAACAAAATCAATTCCAAAGCATAGCATAACCCTTCCAAATGAGAGCTCATTCTCTTTTATAAGGCACTGGAGGAGTTACAAAGGAAATGAGTTATTTCTTGAAAATAATAACATTTTCCTTCTAACTTAAATTATTTCTTTTTTCCTCCACTTAAGTGCTCACTTTTATGTGCCTACATAAAAGAATATGTTTTCCCCTTTCAAATGAGCTATAACATTTAATAATATTTTAATTATTTTTCACCCTAAGGAGCTTAAGTGAAATAATTAAAATAGCTCATTAAATATTAATTTTTGTGGAAAATCCCAAACGGCCTTCAAATGCAAATTAAACTGAACCAATATGCTCTGTAAGGTTTGGGATGTGCAATGGTGCCTTCCAGTTGACATTCCAAAAATAGAAAGCTCCTCCAAGAATCTTGGAGAACAAACCAGAAGCCCGATCAACTTCAGAAACCATCAATGTAACCTAGAACATCGATTGAGCTCAAAATCATGAAAAATAATCCATTCTCACAATGAAAACCCTACTAACTATTCTGTAGACTGACTAAGACCACTCCAAGAACACTGGAGATCTTCCCAAACATGTTGGATAGCCTCCAAGAGACTAGGAACAAGCACAAATGCTCACAAAAATCAATGCGCCAAAAATGGAACATTACATTTGCATGCTTGGTAGATGTGTGAACTAAAGAAAATATATTGTTCCACATAGAAATTACATTTGTGAAACTATATTGACCTAGTTAATACCTCTCAATCTATCTAACAAACTAATAGCAACCTCATGTAAGACCTAAATGTATTTTCTTCTCCAATACCTTTTAACAATCAAGATTCCAAATACCCCCCAAAATCTAGTAGCAAAACTTGCCATCCACTCAACATAGGTCAATGCCATAGAATTTCTCCTCCCTCTTCAACCTCTTAGATTCTTGAGGGGATTTCATATCAAAATTTTCCTTTTGTCCACATTTACATGATCTATTAAATTAATTGGAAATCCACAAAGACCAAGGTTCCCAAAGAAATAGGTAGGGTAGAATGTTGCAAATTGACCCCCTGGTGGGATTCTTCCACAAAACATGTTGTTAGATATAATGAAAACACTCATAAATGAGAGTTTAGTAGTTCAATTGGAATCTCTCCATGCAGTTTATTATTTGAAAGATCTAGTGACTCTAATTGCTCTAACATTCCAATTGTTCTAAAGTTATTAATTATGATCTAGTGACTCTAATTGCTTTCAAGTTATTAATTATGATCTATTTTGATGGTCCCTATTTTAGATCAAGGATAGAGAAGTTATTAATTATGACATGTACATTTATTCAAACTAGTCATATAGACCCATAGTGGGAATAGCTTCTGCAAGGAAAATAGTGATTAGCTACCCTTATTATAAAAATGTACTATAACTATTTGGAAGAGTAAATCTAAGATATGGATGAGCATATGTGGTATCATAACTTGATGTGGACTCCTTTTAGTCTTGAGGTCATATCAAGTTGAAGAGATTGAACATGTACAAATTATGAACTAGATAGATCTATCTAATGTACCTATTTGTTAAGTTTGAGACCCCTACATGATAAGAATACAAAGAAAAGAGCTTCCCTTAGTTTTGAGAAATATTTATTCTGTATTGACAAGGCCAACCACGTGAAGGTGGAAGCTCAGTGGCCTCACCTAAGACACCTAAGACAGTCTAACATGTACCTAAAACCTAAGACCTAAGACCTAGAACACAACTAAGACCTAGAAGACATACAGGTACTTGACACATTTAAGACACCTAGACACCTAAGTCTTAAAACACCTAATTTCAACCTAAGACCTATAAGACACCTATACACCTCTGAAACACCTAAGAATTAAGACTTAGATCTTTAAGACACCTAAGAAACTTAAGACATACAGTAAGACACCTAAGACCTAGACACCTAGACACCTAAGACACCTAAGACATTTAAGACACCTAGACACCTAAAACACCTAAGACACTTAAGACATAGGTAGACACCTAAGACACCTAAAACACCTAAGACACTTAAGACATAGGTAGACACCTAAGACACCTAAAACACCTAAGAAACTGTAAGACCTAAGACACCTCTAGACACCTAAGACATCTAAGACTATCTATATATAGTTTAGAGATCATACCTGCACAACATGAAGTTCAATTTTATAACTTGAAATCCTTATAAGCATAGACCTACATAATTGCAAAAAAAAAAATCTATATAAATAAATTTATAGATCATAACTTGTAGCTTGATCATGTTTGATTATAATAAAATTTGAACTAGAAGAACCATTTAAATTAAATTTTGAAAGGAAAGAACTATCAAGAAATTCATGTACATTTTAAAATAAATCAATAGATCAATATAGATAATTCAAGTGCATATACCTTCATACTGGATGTATCAATTGCTTCAACTCGCTCTTCAATAATGTAGTTAGAGCTCTTGGTACATATAATCTGGATCTTCTCTATCTTTTTTTATCTCTAAAATCTTTTTGTGATCTTCAATAGACAACCTCCACTTTTGTTGGCCATGTCCTCTTTTTTGTAAAGTTTCCAAACTTAATCTTGTTGCTAAAACTAAGTGACTGTAGTGTAGAACCTTTTGTCTTGGCATATATTCAATAAATATAATACCATTTTTATCTATCTTTACTTGTTGATAATAGGTGCCTTCAACAACAACTGATCCAATGGGATATGATTGTCCATCACCATCTATCATTAATTCTAACAATTTTGATTTTACTTGTGTGCATCATAGTAGATAGTAATCTACACCTTCTATATTGTCAGGATCTGCAACCACAACAAAAATATCTCCTGTACACACCACAAGTAAACATGTAAATGTACATTTGAGTTGAACAATGTAAATCAAATGTTCAATACTTTATTACAATCTCGAATATAAATCAATTCTGTAACTTACCTATAACAACTAAATTTGATAGACGTTCGTAATCAGCTGAATATATAGGATCATATACATCTACAATGTCACTATTTCAAAAGGATGACTTGATACTATTTGTTTCATTTCCCATTGTGAAACATATCCATCCCTTACATTTGGACATTGTAGAATATTTGCATTGTTCTCAATGCAATCAACACAAAAACAAGATTTTTCTCTTACTTGAATAGTAAGAGGCTTGCTATGTCCTGTACTCATGACTTGATGCAAACTTCTAACACCATTAATAGCTTGACAATTATATGGATTCGATCAATCAATATCTGCACGTATGAACAAATTCTTGAGCATCTCAATTAAAACTATTTAAATTTGAAATTAAATCACATGCACACATACTTAAATTTAAATATTAAAGTTTTCAAATAACATAAATTCAATTAACATACCTTTAACTTCCCAAAAATAGCGTTTGTTGTATATTGAGTCACGGGTAGCAAAATGACTTTTGCACCATTCAACAATTTGACTTGCATTTCGTATGGTGTTACCTACAATTTCATGTTGGTGTTTAGTGCCCAGGTAATAGGTTGAAGAATTTAAAAAAGTTCACATGTACATCCAACTATTACAATACACATACATAGATCAATTACATAAATCATTGTAGAAGTATTCAACAATTTTAAATTATTTTGTAAATTTTGTATCTAGTATATATTACCTGCAAGTTCATATTGGTGAAGTGCATGTTTTACACATGCTCCTGCTCCATCATGCTCTCCTTTTCCATGTCCACTCTCAAAAAAATTCCACAAAAACTTTATGCCAAATTTAGCATGTTGTTGTATTAACCAATTAAATGCTTTTGCAGACTTAAATTGTCCTGTATAAATAGTTATATAAACAACAATTTGAAAACTAAAAATTAGTTAAAAATTCAAGTCTTTTAAATATAAATTTTTAAATTAAAAATAAAATCAACACTTACCAACACATCCATCAAACCAAATCCAGTGTTGTGATGTAGCAATTCCACATTGTCCCAAATCTTCAAAAACATTTGAAAGCAATGTGCTACATAGCTTCAATCATGACCTGTATCATCACTGATATAAAGTGAACCTCCTTGATGATAATTCATTCATCTTCGGTACTCTCTAACTCATCTACAAATAACTCAGCATGTCTGTAGCAAACTTGTACAAAGATTGCGACTTGCTATGAATGATAATATTGACTTTGAATCTCAGTTTGAGGACTAAATGTATAATTTTCAAAAAAATCTACAATAGAGAGACTACAACCCAGTGGAAAACAATTCTTTGAGTCATGAAATTGCTTAGCCTGCCATCTTGCGCCATGACAATGTAGGATATGTGGGTATACAATGTTACAAAATTTGTTCATAAACTCGTTGTAGGGCAATTCACTCTCTCAAAACAATTTTTCTAGATTCAACTCCTGACTTCGTTGAGTATTTCTCATATTCAAATCTCTTCCAAACAACTGACGTTGAATGATCAATATTCTCAAATGGTAAAAATTTCATCAAATTTCCACAATCTACACATATATTTCTTATATACTATACATTGAATTCATCTGAATCTTTTGATTTTTCACATAAGATAGACTTCACAAATTGCGTTGTATTTCTAGGGATGGCTACATTTGGATTAACTATTGCCATAAGTTTTTTGACTGTAGGTGTAGATCAAATTCAACATGATTTCGACAGCAACAAGTTTCACATACTTTATTTATACGTACAAAACATGGTCATAAACTCTCAAACATCCTTTGAGAAATCTTCACTTGTGAAAATTCTTGCTTGAATGCTTCAAAAAATTCACTTTGTGTTGTATCTATAAAATGCTTTGGATGAGCAATTTTTTTACCATCTTTGTCTTTTATTTGTATAGTGTCCCTTCTATTGGAAGAAACACGGGAGTTGTCGGTCCAATATCCAATTACTTTTTATTTTACATCTTCTGAAATTCTATCTCTCTGAGGGACTCGACAAATATTTACCTAATTAATTTCAATATTTTCATCTAATCTGTTTCTCTTATTGATATATTTTGAACAGTTCTCCTAGATACATTTACTAATTAGGCAATTGCTTTAACTTGTCTTCTATGTGATAATTTCTTACTAGAAATTACAGTCATCAATGCTCTACGTTTAACACTTAAATCAAAACTTTGACTCTTGGGTTGAATAGAATCCAATGCTGTTTGCAAGTTTTTAATTACTGTCTGATTTACTAAATTTGAAGATTTTTTCTTGTTATCAACTCCTAACAACTCCAAAACGGGGGTCATTTCTTTTCGTCTAAATAACTTTGCACATAATTGTGCTCTTCCAATTAGAAATTTATCTTCAAAAAACTCATCCCAAAATCTTTTAGAGTGCAATTTTATTGTGCTTTCAGGTAACATATGTTCAGGTGAAATGTTTTTGAAAAGAGCATCCTCATCCATCTCCGTAAGATTTTCCTTTCCATGCAAAAAATGTCTATCACTACTACCAATTTCATCTTGTACTTGTTCATTAACACGCCCTTCAGCTTGTTCATCAATAATTTCAATGGGTTATTCTTGACTAGATGTTCCTACAGTTTTTTCAACTCTTTTTCGGTCATACAACCTTAATCTAGTTCTTTTATTCCCCATCACAAATTGCTTGTTTTTATTCACCTACACACACATATACATTCTAATAAATAACACATGAAGTTCAATTTCTACATGGTAAAATGAGTAAATAAGTTGGGAATCATGTTACATACTTAAAAATTTGTAGCCTTTCTTGCCAAAAAAACTCCTTTTGTGTGGTTTCTCCAAATGCTTGAATTGAAAAATATTGAAAAAATAATTTTTAGCCTCTATTGCGAAAAATTCTGCTTCTTCTATTTTCTCCTTGATGCTTGAATTGAGTAAAAACACAAAAAATAAAGCCCTATATATAATTAAGTTTAAAAAATTCTAAATTTTTTTTTTGCCAATTGGTAGTGGTTGCTAGATTTTTTTAATTTCGGGCGAAATGATTTCACCCCCAAATAATTTTGTCCCCAAGTAATTTGGGGGCGAAATCATTTCACCTAAAACTATCTATGTGGCAGTCCACTTGGCAGCGACCTCATCATTTTTTCTAGTTTTCTAAAATTCTCAACTTCAACTGAGTATTTCTTCAATCAAAATGAATTATTTCAAAAAAAAAAAAGCCCTTTTGTAGAGCTCTGAGTCTAGAATCCAAATATGTTTTTTTTAATATTTTGATTAGTTTTTATATGTTTTTTTTAAAATTATTGCAAGTAGGTTGTTAAAATCAGAGATGACACTGATTAGAAATTAAAAAAAATATCAAAACACATCCAATTTTTTTCAAAATTATATGGTTCACTAGAGGAAAGAGTAATCTCCAAAAGGGTATAATTGGTTTTGTGAAAATAATAAAAAAATTATACAAAAGTTGATGTGGAATGAAAACAATCAGATTCTGTAAAGTTTGACTTTAAAATGATATTACGAAGAAAATATGTTTTGAAAACTGATTTTTTTTTTCTCCATTCACTAGATATTGAACTCATCTATTTGAGAAAAAAAAATAGAAAAAAAAATTAGGGAAAAATAAGATTGTTTGCTCTTTTTTTTTTGACATGGACTCAAAGTCACTTTTTCCTGAAATTTTTGGCAATTCAAAATTTGCTTTTAAAGTTATAAAAAAATGTCAAAATAATTTTTAATTTTTTTTTTAAAATTACAAGCATAAAATTCATCAAGAGATCTACATTTCATTAGTTTACATCATTTTGAAATTCAAAATATAAATGCCACTTTTATGAGGTCGAAGTTTAGAAATTTTTTTGTTGTTGGCCGATTCCTTTATAAAGTGTGACACATGTTTGTGCTTTTACCCTGTGAAAATAATCATTTGTCTTTAAGCCATGAAAAGTGTTTTATGATAGTAGAGTAGGGTATTATCCTTGGACATCACATTTTAGCAGAAGGTATAAAAGTGGATACCAACAAGGTAGAGGTGATCAAACGGTTGCCCACACCTAGAAATCAAACTGATGTCAGGAGATTTTTGGGACATGCATGATACTATAGGAGCTTCATAGAAAACTTTAGAAAAATAGTTTCCCCCATGTTTTTCTTGTTAACAAAAGACACTGAATTCCATTGCACAGAGGATTGTCAAATGCCATTTGAGACTATAAAGGAAAAACAGAAAATCACTCCCATGTTAAGAGGACCAAACTAGAATCTGCCATCTCACATACAAATAGATGCATTAAATGAATCAATAGGAGTAGTTCTTGGACAAAAAGAAGAAGGGGAAGGGATGCATGCAATTTATTATATCAGCAAGAACCTTACCCCTACTAAAAGAAATTATACCACAACTGAAAAAGAATTCCTGGCTATGATTTATGAAATTAAAAATTTAGACATTATATCATAGGCTATACAATTCTTTGTGCATACTAATCATCTAGCCATCACATATTTAATGAACATGTTAGAAATGAAGGTAAACAACTATAAATGGAAAATTGATTACAATTGTAATATAGATATTTAACTGTGCAAAATCAAAATGGAGATGGTATGAAACCAACACAAAGAAATAATGGAATAAAAGATCAAAGACATAACACATTATTTACGTGGAGAAACCCTTTCGGGAAAAAAATCTACATAAGAAGAGATGAACCAATATGTATTAAATTCAATAGAGTTTACAATATGACACTAACAATCTCCTCTTTGGTCTTCAATCCTGCATCACCTGTAATACTCATCCACAACCGTAATACAATATCCTCTTAAAAGAGTGTTTCCTTCTAGGGAAAAAAACCCTAACATAACCTCCACCATCAAATATACAACCTAATGGTGAACGATCTAGATTGATTACGAAATTACAATATTTTACAAGGAAATTTTCTAAAAAAAATCTCTTTGGGGGCAATGCCCCCGAACCCCCGCCAGGGGGGCTAGGAAGTTGTCATTGCCCCCTAGCCCCCCAACAATAGTAGTGGGGGAGCAAGCCCCCCACACCCTTTGTCGAGTACAAGGAACTAAAGTGCTTTGAAACACGACCACTACTAGGTGAATACTTCATCCCTTATGAATGATTTATAAACAATATTAGGAATAATTAAATACATAGGATTTACAAGGTTGATGGCACCTTAATCCTAACTAAACAAACCTGTAGTAGGTGCAAGAATCATAAGATGGTTGTTATTACTACAATAATTTGATATCACTATCATAGATAACCTAAGAAAATTCAACTTAGTTGCTAACTATTTGTCAAGATTGCATATAGGAGAAGAAGACCAACTAGTGGAAGATGGATTCCCTGATGAGCATCTATTCATTGTTTCTTCCAGTCCTCCATGGTTTGTTGACATTGCAAATTTTCTTGTAACAATCTTGTTTCCCCCACATTTCACCTCTAAAAAGAAAAAGAGATTGGTAAAGGAGAGCTTACCTTATAAATGGTTAAATGGTTTCTTGTTTAAATGTGGCCCTTATTTTTTCATGTTCAGGTGTCTAAGAGCTGATGAAATTTTTGATCTATTGAGAGCCTGTCATGATGAACCCACAGGAGGAAACTACTCTTCCCAAAGAACAATCCATAAAATACTAGGAGCATGTTACTATTGGCCTTCTCTCCATAAGGATGTGAAGAGATATGTGAATCAATTTGATCAATGTCAAAGGATGGGTCAACCCACACTAACAAATGAACTATCTGTACACCCCCAAGTGGTTCTAGAACCATTTGAGCAATGTGGAATGGATTTTGTTGGTCCAATCTCACCATCATCTATGGGAAAAGAGTACATCTTAATATGTATAGATTATGTGATCAAATTGGTAGAAGTGTAGGTGCTATAGTTTGCTAGAGAAGAAAAAGTTGCCGACTTCCTGTATAATAGGATTTTCTTGAGGTTTGGAGCCCCAAGGGTCATTGTTTCAGATAGAGGTCCACAATTCACTTATCAAGTAATACAGGCCTTTACATATCTTTATCAGGTGAAACACATGAAGTCCTCTCCATATCATCCATAGGCTAATGGAAAGCGGAAGTAACAAATAAAGAGTTTGAGAATATAATGACAAAGATAATGGCACTAAATAGAAGAGATTTGGGCAAACAGGTTGTACAAATCTGTATGGGCCTACAACACTACTAGGAATTCCACTACAAGTTTCTCTCCCTATGAGCTCATATATGGTAAAAAGCCCATACTGCCAATAGAATTTGAACTTCAGACACTTAAAACTTCCATGGACATTAGGCTTCCATTGAATATTGCACAACAGAACCAGATCCTACAACTCAATGAATTGGATGAAACCAAAATGGAAGCAATTCAACAGATGGAGATAATCTAGCATCAAAGGAAGTAGTGACATGATCAACAAATTAAACAAAGGAAATTTCAAGTGGGAGATTGGGTACTATTGTATGATTCCAAGTTTAAAGAGTTTAAGGGAAAGTTGTAGACACACTGGATGGGTCCATATGAGATTAAAGAAGTCCATGACAATGGGACAACTTTGCTGTCACCCATTGATGGTGAATCAAGATTATTTGTGGTGAATGGGCATAGACTTCATATTTACAAGCAACCATCCACCAAGGAGTTTGTCAAAAATATGACACAATCAGACTTATGTTATGCAAAGGAGGTAAAACTCCCTTGCCCAAGTGATAGCTGAACAATCCATAAAAAAAGAAAAAATAATATAGAACTAAAAACCAGTAAAATGGTGGTTCTTCTTTTAAAAAAAGAAAAAATAAAATAAAAGAGAAGGATTGAAAATCTATAAAAGATGGTCCTTCTCACCAAAAGAACAAAAAACCAACAAATGATGGTCCTTTTTCTTCATGCAGGAGTCAACAGGAGCATCTTTGAAACAGATTAGAGGCATCTCTAGAGTGAATTAGTAGCATCTTCAGAGCTAACCAAGACTACCTCCAGAGTAAATTAGGAGCACCTCCAATGCTCATTGGGAAAAATAATTTGGTAAAAGTGACTCACTAACGTCATCCTCCAAAAGGTGACTCACTGGTCACCCTCCAAAAAGTAGTGAATCATGAGGATAGTTGTCACTTAGCCGCCATCGAGCCATTTCTCTAATCATTTCGCTGATGTCAGCAGGACATTATTGCTAATAATAAGAAGTTGTCCCATCAACAACTTCAAGACTATAGGATGTTAAATCACACGCCGCAATCATTGAAGCACCATGTCATGAATTCAAAGCAAGGAGGAGGTCATGTCACATTCTTTTAAAGCAGTGGCACAAAATTATCAGCATGCTGCCTCATTATTATAATGGTAAATGTAGGTATTATTCTCATTTAATAAATTAAATAAGTGTTTTTTTTAGTAGTTTGTACAAATCACATCATTCCTTACATCGTCGATTCTTCCAAATAAATGCTAATAGCTGCCACGTCAAGATTGATATGTGCCATCTCACAAGTGTGATTCCAAAGTGACTTAAACCTCAAACAAATGTGTGAAGCTTAATTTTCATTTTGAAACCATCATTTCTTGAACAAACATCTCAGTAGATTGATACCCTAAATATTATGCAATTGAGTTCATTTTGTTGAAATATTTTTGCTGACAAATGTTGAAATTTAAACCACACTTTGATATAAGAATTCAAAAGTATAGCAATTCAAGTTGAGAGTTTCAGAGGGTGAGGTTTTTAGGACTAATGGTTTGTTATAAAAAAATATTTCAAAATGGGCTTCATGAAAAAGTCAAAACCAGAGATAGTTGAAAAGTTATTAGAAGATCAGACATTTGCAATACACTGAGAAATGTAGGATGGATGGTTCAATTCCTAGAAAAAATTAAAGCTTTAAAAGAGGACATTGTGGAGGAATTTATTTCAAACCTGCATAATGGCAAGAGCATAGTGAGAGGGGTCACCATCGTAGTATCAACCTCCATCATCAACAGCATTGCAGGCATACCAGAAGAAGGTGAGAGGTTTTTCTACCTTAAAACTCTGTATTCTGAATTAATTAAAACTTTCTCAGTTGAAGATGACCCTAAAATTCAAACCCATGAGAGTAAAGGGGAAGTCAAAGGAATCCTTAGGACTAGCCTCCCTCAACCATGATAGTCTCTTGCCACATGGTTGATGAATACTTTACATGTGATGACTAGTTTGCTATTGTCTTAGGACCAATTATGAATATGTTGATCTTCTTAAGGCATGGTCAGAATAACCCTGAATTTAGGATAAATTTTACAATCTTCCTCTTTTCTACCATCACCACACTAGTTGACAAGTATCAGCAGGGGAAGGGGCAATTTAAACATCATGGCCTTATTTTTCTAATTGTCAAACATCATTTTATCTCCAAGAGAGAGGGAGAAGCTCAATGACACACATTTTTAGATGACACCCTTAAAGGCAAGAAAAAGAAGAAAACAATCATAGAAGATGAGTTATCCCCCACTCTAGAGGAACGAAAAGGTAAATTAATCCAATCAGCATCTTCCCCTGCCGAGGAAGGAGAAAGGGCAAGAAGGTCTTAAAAGGACAGTCCTCTACCCAAAACATAACAAAGGGCATAAACCTGTTGAGGAGTCCCCTTAGACCCCATAAAAAGCCAATATGAAGTTGACAATGGAAGATGAACCTTCCCCAACACAGAGGAAAAAGACTATAAGAAGCCTTCCCAAGGTACAAAAGGGAAATGTGTGAAGGTGGTAGAAAAGGAGCCTGTATAGACTCCAAAATCTAGCCAAAAAAGAAAATAAATCTAAAAAGAAACAAGAGAAGAGTCCTCCCCAAGTTGTAGAGGGGGAAGGTGAAAGGAAGAGAGAGGAGGAGCTTGCAAAGCCTCCAAGGAAAAAGATACATAAAATACAAACAAGAGAGGAGTTGAGAAGTGAGGAAAGTCCAACATTGAGAAGAGAAAGAAACAAAAATAGAGGCAAAACTAGGTAAAGCAGATGAGAAGGAGGTAGAAGAGAAAGAAATAGAGGAAGAGAAATGAACAAAGGGTGAAACAGAAAGCCAAACCCATCCATCAGATTATGAGGATACAAAAATATCCAGAGAACAACAGTTAATGTAGGAGATTTAGAATTTTAATAGGGTGGTTTGGAGTAAAAAGCTCATCATTACATATATGAAGAAGGTGATGCAGGAAAAATAAACCACCAAAGAGGAAGAAATCAGTAGCTTGAGGAAGAATGTAGAAGAAGAAGAAAAAGTTATAAGAGAAAAAGAGAAAGAGGTGTTAGTAAGGAATGAATAAATGGCACAAAAAGAGGTATAGATCTCTTGGGCTACTAAATCGAGAGACAACTATATCATTCTTATGACAACCCTTAAAGATAAAATTGACAGTTAGTCCTGGGAGTTGACCAAAGCTAATAACATAATTTCTAACCAAGAGGAACTGATTAGAGAATTGACTATCCCCACAGTTGTAGTAGACCAAGGAACTCAAACTGATGTCTCCCTAAGGACATTCCAAGTGAATATACCTAGGGATTTGCTAAATTGGGAAAGAAGATGTAATGAGCTGGAAGGTACAACTACAATGTTGTAATTGCAAAGGGCAGCTTCTACACTAAGTTCCAAGGTGAAGTCATTGGAAGAAAAAGTAATGACAGTGGCCACCATCTCTTCAGACATCCTCTCCTGCAGGCCACCCAGTGGGAACTACACTATGTTTCTTAAGGAAAGATTCCTTCAAAGGAAACTCTCACTGGTAACTTCTGACATTACTGATTCCATAGAAAATGGACATGATTTTATGAAATTGTATATATAGAGTAATGATGAGGACAAGAACTTTCTTTGTGAGCTATTTTTGCATTATTTTTTTTGACTAAACATAGTACATTCTTTATGAATTTGTTTGTGGGAGAATGTCAGTTAAGGGCATTTATGTCCATGATGAAAAATCATGAAATTTGATTGGAAATAATGGATGCCCACTCTTCGAACATAGAAAATACAAGACTATTTCTTAGGCATGAAAGCCCCAACCCAAAGGGTTTTGAAACTCAATTTAGGGCATTTGTCTATTCTCCTAAGCTATTGCCCCTATATCAGTGGAATTTAGAGGAATGTGTAATAGAATTTGGCTTCCTTGTGCACTCCACATCCAACAAGATTTTGACTACTTGCAGAAGGTGGAACACCCTATCTCTGGAGTAGAAAATGAGAGAGTTGGTATCCCCAGCCAACCTCAAATGGTTCGTTAAAAAGGCCAAGGTTGTGGTAAAATTCATATAAAAATACAAGTAGGATTCGGTAGGGATGTGCTTTAGGTACCCCTAATTATTGAGCCTCTACCAATGTGGGATGAACAATTGGAGGATACCAAATTCCAAGAATGGTTGCAAAAAGTGGAGCAATTTAAGGGAAACACTGATACCACTCAGACCTACTAGACAACATTTGAAAGCGACTATAATATCATAGAGAGGTTATACCATCTCAACAGGTCAAGGCTTCAAGATATTGTAGGACCTGCAAACCCTTAAGCTCAGGGGGAATGATGAGTGTCAGGTAGTATTCACCAAAATGTGCTTTTATATCTCCTTTTCCTATACCAAATACCATTCCAAACTACTGATTTGTACTTAAGATAGTTAAAACCTTGTTTAGTTATGTTAAATTGAGATGGACTATTGCAAATATAGTTGTAGTTAAAAGGTTCCATGTTTTGAGTTTGAACTGAAAAAATGTGCAGAAATGTCTTTTTGATGATAGGAACCATTTATCCTAGAAAGAAGGGTTTTTGAAGACTCCAGAGAAGCTTTTTCCATCTCCAGAGTTGTGTAGAACAAATATGGTGAATTCTCAAGAATTTTGTAGGAGTATGGAGGTATCTTGGAAGCTGAGTACCATGGGGATATACAAACATACAAGTTGTAGAATCTTTGGAGTTGTGTCCACGGTGATGTTGTAGAAAAGCCATTGCAAATATCTCTAGAGCTGCTATCTAGCAGATTGAGCAGAGTCTCCAGAGCTACTATTCAGACATGATTATGGTCTAGAGTGGTTCTAAGAGTATCTCCAGAGTTCTATATGAAGCTACCAAAGTTTTTGGGAGAAGACTGTAGTAGTGGCTCAGTTGAAGAAGGACACTTGTTGACTTTTTTTGAATGAATCATGGACTTTTGTCAAAACAACTATTTTAAGTTATTTCCTTTTTTAGTGGCCTTTACGACCTGATTAAACTTAACTTAAAACTCTTGATTTAAGGGACACTTTCAGTGTCACTTTAAGTATTTTTAAGTTTACACATGATCTTTTAAATGGACAATTGCATGTTTAGAATAAGGAATAAAGATCTTTCTCTAGTAGAGAACTAGGAGTGACATAATAAACTCTGAAGATATTATATCAGTAGAAAAACACCTGATATATATATTGCATTGAAGCAGTAGAAAAGGATATAGAATAGTTTATGAAGAAGAAGAAATATATACTCTGGTTTTACTCTATTTTGAAGAATTTGGAATAAGAAACAATTGGTTTTATATATGCGTGATCTGAAGAGTTGGATTAGCCTCTCTTCCATAGGTGTGGAGCAAGGGCCCACTCCCACTAAAAGGAGAGAAGGCTAGTATTTATTGCTTTGATTTACTAATTTCTTAGATCTTTGAAAATGATAGTTTAGTTTCATTGCTTTGTCAATCATTAGATCATATTGTTGTTTTGTTTCATTTACTACTTTTTCCAGTTTTCTAATAATTATTTCATTTCAACAAATTATACTTCAGATTCTTAGATTAGATCTTTCCTTTTAGCAGATAGGTAAATGCATGATTTTGAATGGATAAACAAATTTGGTTTTAAGAAGGTAGCTCTGGACTGTTGGTTATTAGTTCCTATTGTAGATAGCCATGGATACACTACCCTAGTTTTGACAAATTAATATAACTAAATGCAAGGTACAAGGACCCTTGTCAGCTTTGAGAACATATCTGTTGATCTGTCTCTTAAAGCTTTCTTCCCCATTTATCCCTCAAAATCAATTGCATACGTGTAATTTATGCAATTATTTTAAGGTGGGGGCATATCTCTCCCACTTCACACCTTTTTACACACGCCACTTTATTGAAACACTCCCTGAGGTGTTGGTTTTTGAAACACTCCTTGAGGCATTGCTTTTGGTGCGCTCCCTGAAGTGTTTGCTCCCTACAGTGTTTGTAGCTAGTGGTCCTAAGGAGATGCACTTGCTTGACCTATCCATGCTTTTAGCTACTTGTTTTGTACTCTTTGTGAGTCACCTAACAACACAAGTTTTTTAGTCCTCGTGGCCCACAAGCGTTGGTATGGTTCCTAGATCTCGTAGTGTGCTAGCCCTAGAACCATACTTGGCATCCTTTCTAGCTCTTGTAGTGCGCTAGAAATGCCTTTTTGTTGATTCACATTTATTGCTTTCTTGTGTGTGTGTGTGTTTACTATAGATAGTAGTAGATTGTGCATTAGATTATATGATTCATAAAACAATGATGTTTGGAAAAATCATATTCAATCTAATCCTTTTAAGATGTTTTATATGATTATGACATTGCCTCTTGTGTAGGTTTATTGTCTGACATTGTGGTTTTGCAGGTTCTCAACCTGGGGGCTTCATACCTCTACTTGAAGAATCTCTTGCATCCTCTATGACATTCCCGTTGGAGGTATAACATGTTATGTTATTTCATTTCTACCTTAACTTGCATATGCATGTAGTGTCATACATTAGCTAAAGTGCGGGCTAAATGTAACATAGAAAATTGCATACCCTTGAAATTTCATGCTACGTTTAGTAACCGTTTGGGCGTTTGCATCTTGTCTCCCAATGATAGGTTAGGTTTGTGTGATTTTGGTCTATTTCTTCTTCTTTTATAAAAAATTCATTATAATGCTTAAATGTGTACATGGTTCTAAGGTGCCTTGTATGACTAGGATTTGGTTTTACTTGGACCCGAGCACTTCGCACAGACATCGACACATCACGCTAGCATCCCACATATATTTGCTGACAGGTCCACATATATTTGCTGACAGGTAACCATTTTTTGGTGTTACGACATGCCTTGGGTGGTCATGAGGATTATTGGTAATGCCTTTGGAGGTTGTAGAATGAATCCTTGCATGCATTTTTGAGATTATTCCTTCCCTCTTGGAAGAGTATTGGAAGGATTTTGGAATTCATTCACACATTCATTCACTCTCTCTCTCTCTCTTAATCTTACACACTCTTTGGCTTTGATACTCTCTTCTATTTTCTTGTATAAATTGGACTTCTACAACATCTATAGGTGATTTTTGATGCTCCTTGGTACTATAAGATCACTTCCATTATCTCTTGGAGGTTTTTGTTCTCTTTGGTTCTCTTTGAGGAGGCTCTTTTCGTTGGGGTTTGAAGCCACACTTGTTCTTTGAGCTCTTGGGGATTTTGTTGCCTCTTCTTGGTGATTAACATTGGTGAGTTTGTTCCTTTATTGCATTTAGAATAGTTTCATCTCAAATCTATATGGTGTAGACCACCATTGTTGTGTTTTGTTTACTTGGTGTAGACCACCACTATTGCATTTCTGTTGGGTGTAGACCACCTATTTTATTCTCATTGCACAGGTTGCAAATTATGGGTTTCTCTCCCTGTAGACCAGGGACAACTATTGTTGTCTTATTTGTTTATTTGCTATTCTTACCTTCCTAGATCACTTAGGATAAGAACACACACATTTCCTTTCAATTTCTATGATATATCTTGTATTGGTTATTATGAAGGTAGAAATACCAACACCAAGACTTGACTGAGGTAAGTCCCTAAGCAGCCCCACCAATTTTCCTCTTCTTTTTGCAGGTTCCTTGGAGTGAAGATCATACAACCACATGAAGGTTTCGTATTACTTCCTTTTGTGCTTGTCTGTCTTCATTCTCCTTAGTTTAGTTGATTTTCTTTTCATTATTGTTTCAACTAGATATCACTGGGTATAGTTCCTATTGAAATTTATGTTGTATAGGTGCTATAGGTTCACCTAGACCTGATAGTTTTATTTTCGCATACATTTTGGACTCCAACACCCAATCTAAACATCCTTATGACACATTGTCATATGAGGTTGAGACCCTGTCTTTGCTATCACAGGTTCCTCTCTCCTGCCTGATTTCATTTCTGCAACTATCTATTTTAGATTCTATTTAGAATAATTGTTTTTCTAATTTTTTTATTTCCCTTCATTGTCAATCACCTATTTGGGTTGCATTGCTTTGACTGGGATGCATAGTGGTTCTATAGTAATCTAAGATAGATTTGCTTATCATTCAACACATCGAATAGCAGAACCCAAGTGTAGTCATAGTGGAGAGTTCACTCAGTTGAAGCAAGTAGATTGAGAAGTAATTTTCCCACACTACAATGATGACCAAGATTGGTATTGGACTATACATAGTTTGTAGTTGACTCCATTTACATTGGTTCACTCTTGTGCACATGGATTATTGCATAATTTATGTTTAATTATTTATATATGTTTATGCTTATACATATATGATGCTATGCTCATGCACTTTTCTAATTTTTGGTATATATGAGATGTAAGCAATGTGAGCACTTTATGGATGTATTAGATTGTATAGGTGAAACACAATGTATATATGCTCTTTTTGCTATTTTTATGGATTATATTATGCTATGACATTATTTATGGATTATTTTTCAATGATATACATTTGGTACTAACATTGTGGTTGCTCTTGATATGATTTTTGAACTAGGGAATCGTAGGTTGACTAGCATAAGATGACTTGCTAAGCTTCCAAGGTAGGAATTATTAGGGAATCAAGTAGGAATAGGTAAATGATGGAACAATTCAAATTAATTTGTAGAAAAGGCTAACTATTTATCCTTGTTTAGACTGGCCACTTAGACTAGCTTTCAGTGCAAACAAGCAATGAATTTTTTTGGTACTTCTAGACTTAGACCAAAAGATATGGCCAACAAGCCAGACCTAGGGTAAAGGAAAGATTCATTAGTAAGGATGGCCCTAGAAAGAAAGATAGGCTCTTGGTTTTACCTAACTTCTATATGTGCTTAGCTTGTTCTTCTCCTTTTTTGTTTTGTTTTGAATTTTACCCTCATAACTTTGAGTTTAGAGGGTTCTCCACTCAAGAGTATGAAAATTTGCAATTTTATTTTTCTTTTTTGAATTGCTTGTGGATTTTTGACCCCCTAACCTAAGGATTAATCCATGTGAGTAAGGGGCTAGGTGTAATCAAAAGGGTAGCTAACTCTTAAGACTTCCCCTTGCTAAGGAGAATTAGGGAGACTTGCATGTTAGCTTCTATTGGGTACCGTGGGTTTGAAAACTTGCTTTGTTTAGATTTAACTAAATGACAACTAAGACTAGGATCAACTTAAAGCTTTGAGTTGAATTTATTTAAAATTGTTGGGAATGTAGAGGGTGTTACACATATGGTTCGTAATGTTGTCATTGATGTCAACACTATCACAAGATTGTCATTGATGTCAACACTGTCATTGATGTGTGATGGTGTTCATGTTTGGATATCATGTTCCTAAAGAAGATACATTAAGATGGAAATTAGAAGTTCACGGTTGGATGTCATGTCCTATCCAGCAGAGAAGATATATTTCATGGTTGGATGTCATGTTGAATATAATGTGGTTACTAAAGTTCATGGTTGGATGTCATGTCTTATCTAGTAGAGAAGATATAGTTCATGGTTGGATGTCATGCCTTGATCAATGTAGAGTTGAGTATAAAGTCATATTAAGATGGAAATTAGAAGCATCAAGAAGATACATTAATATGGGAATTAGAAGCACTAAGATGATCAGATGTGTTGCTGATGTTGGGGAGATGTTACTGATGGTATAAAGCATATTATATGATCTCTCCTATTATTCCTAAGAATGCATGTGTTGATACAAAGAAGGTTTGGCCTCCGAAAGATGGTGAAAGGTTCTGCTATAGGATGACTGCTTTTGGAGACTGTCTAGGAGATTGCTTCACATTTTTATTCTCTTGATGTTGTGCCTCTGCAAAGTGGAAGATAGCTTCATACAGTGTCAAAGCATGTATGTTCCAAGTTTCATGATGTTTGGATTATCGGAAGGGTGTTTTGTAGTTGATAGTTTGAAGACTATGTTGGTTCTAAAGAAGACACTTTCTATAAGGCAACATTTGGCTGCAGATTCCTCTGTATTACCTGTTATGGCTATATAGTTCTAGAATTGTGCTTAGGGTGCTGTGAAGATGATAATTCCAAATTTTCAAATCATTTGTCATTCCGCTATGAAAGTTATGCATGATAGAGTACTAACATATGCTCTGGAAGAGTAAGGTGGTGTTGATGGCCTATTGGAATGTTACACATTCCTCTGAATGTGAATGTTTTCCCTTGTAATTTTGTGGACATGTTTATGGATGTGCATTACATGCTTCCTTGCAGTTTCAAGTCTCTTGGTGGTCTATAAGCTCAGTTTTTCAATGCTAGTATGTTGCAGTGTGTTCCGAATGACTTGTTCTCAGAGTTCATGATTGAAGATGTGTGGCACAAAATCTTTGATGTGTGGAGGTAAATGAGTGTTTGGAGATGTTGTATGAGTCTTGTAGACTCATCTAGAAGTGTTTCATGAAGACCTTTCTTGTTTCCAGTACCGCACAAGGTTTTCAAGTTATTGTGGTTGTTATGCTTCAAGTTTCATGTCTTTGCTTAAAGTTGTCCTATTTTCAAATGAACAGAGTATGCAAATGTAATTCCTTGATGTTTGATGCTGTGGTGGATGTTTTGGACCTGGTTAAGCAAGTGTTGTTGTTTGTAAGGTGTGGGTCTTCTATTGGTGTAGCATGTGGTCTTGTTTAGGACTTGTCCTCTACACGTTTCATGGTGTGTGTTGTCTGGTTGACTTGTAAATGTATTTTTCATGTTATCTCTGGTTGACAAGCAATACAATCAATATAATATCATGTATAAATTACAAAGCAAATTGAGTTAGGCGGGGTGTGATTCCAAGTTGATTGATAAGGTTCACAAGCAAGAAAATGAGCAAGATGAATGCATTGTGATGCGCAATTGAAGGAGAAAAAAATAGATGTGTTAGAAGATGTCCTGATTCATCTTGAATACATTTGTATGATAGGAAGGAAGTGAAGAATGTGCCTAATTGAACCAATCATCAGAAGAAGTAGAATTGCAATCATCAAAGGTGTGAATTTTAATGTCATTTTTCAGGTAGTAGGACTGTCATACTGTAATATTTTATAAGTTTGTTCTCAATTTAGGGAGTAGTTACTTCCTTGGGAGTGAACCTAAAACAAAGTCTTTAAGGAGTTGTATCTTCCTTGGGAGTGACCCTAAATCAAAGTTTTCAGGGAGTAGTAGCTTCCTTGGGTTGTAGCCCTAAAATAAAGTTGTAATTTCGAGTTTCATATATTGTGAGTTAATCCTCACCATGGTTTTTCCCTTCTTGAGTTTTCCACGTATATCTGGTGTTATGTGTTGATATGCATTGTGTTAATCTTTCATGCTTATGTTGATACTGTAATGCTTAAGTTTTAATCTACTCTGAAGGATCTAAAATTTAATTAGATACTGATTCACCCCCCTCTCAGTATCCTGGGTGTTCAATAATTGGTATTAGAGCCAAGTTCCTCTGAAGGAAGCTTAATCACTTAAGGAAGGTCTGGGATGGCACATAATTGAGAACAGGGTAAATCATAAAACACAAAACAACAAAAATTGCACACAGAAAATAGAATGTTCTTTTATTGATTTGGACAACTCATTACATTACATAAGCTCAAATACAATTAGAGGATGAATCCTCTACTGGCTGCAACACATTACAACTTCTCTATCTCCAGACTCTGGATTCATCTACCTTCTGTAGCCCCCAAATTAGCTAGGGTTTCTATTTTTCCACCTATTCTTGACTCTACACTTTCCCCCTTAACTCTACTACTGCCCAGGGTTCCCAAAATAGTCATAAATAGCCCTTTTTGGCAACCTCTAGCTAAATTTTGAAATTTGCAACTCCCTCCAAAAGCAGGTCAACTTTCAGGAAGCATAACTTTTGATCCAGGTGTCCGATTGACGAACTGTTTTAAGCACCGGAAAGCTCGCGGAGTGAACTATCAAGTCAAAAATTTGTAAATGGATTTCCATCAATTTTTTAGGATGTTATGGGACGTTTTAGTGCCTCATAGTTGGTTTCAAAAATTTTCAGTGGCTTTTCAAAAAATGAAAACTTTAATATCTTTCAGCTCACAAATGATCTTTGCCTAATTCCTTTGCCAAAGGTCTTATATTTCATTTACGAAGCTTCCTATAAATTTTTGCTTCAATCCATGCCCAAATACACACTTTCCTAAAATCACAATTAAACTTTCTAGAAATAGCAGTTTGGAAAAACTGAAAGTCCTACATCATTATTCAAGTGATTATGGAACAAGAAATACTAATTATGGAAAGAAATGAAAACAACTTCAATGATTTTGAATCAACATATTTTTGGGTGATGCAATATTGCCTTTACACCACTGGATGCTCCTGCATCAAAATCATGACTTAGTTGCATAATTAGTTTTATATTCACAAAGCATATATCTTCTTAACTATAAGAGGGAAAATATGGAACATACCTTGTACACTATTAACCTAAAATTTGATTAGAACTTAACATCATACAAAGTCTTTTGAGCTACAAGGAATCAAATTTATGAATTTAAGCTTACCTACAATCTACCTAAAAGTCTACAAGTTATGAGATATATAGATAATAATACAAGAGTCCTAGATAGAAAGAGGTAAGTTAATTTCTATGATGCAACCTTAAATCTGTAGGAAAATTTGCAACTTTAAGTTACCGATGGTTGTGGACATGTGTTTAAAAATCTAGGGTGATGGCTTATGCTCCTATAGAAGTAAACTCCAAGATTATAACAATATTAATGTAGACACTTAAAAATTACCAGGACCTAATTTATCCCCATCATCAATTCTTAATTCCTTGATTAATCCCCATATTTATCCCTAAATTCTTCTAATTATCCCTAAACCATTCAAATCCTGATCAAATTGTTCCTAAATTGTGTTGATTAACCGTCAGGTCCTGATTATTCCTTAAATTTGATTAATCAATCATCAAGTCATGATATCCATTATTTATCCTAATTATTACTAATTTTCCCTAAGTCCTAATACATTTTCCTATTCATAGTCTCCTTTCCACATGATTTAATTAATTTAATTAATTTAATCCCCTTTTTTATCCAATAACCACCCAAAAATCAGTAAAAGAAATATAAAATTTGTTTTATTTCTCACCATACATTCCATAACCATCTCTTAAAAATCAATTTGAAATTAAATAATTATCCTTTTATCTCCTCCCTCCATCTCATAACCACTTAACTATTTCAATCCTGACCATCCATTTGACATCAGATCTCCACCGTTGATCCCCCTCTCTAGAAGCCTATAAATCTAGCCACTTGTGAGCCATTTGCTCATCTTATGTTTTTTTAATGTCATGTTATCGGCACGAGTATCCACATTTCTTCTTTACAATATATTGGAGCATGTCTACCATGCTAGTACAACAAAGATTGAAAGTTTGGTAAAATTTGTGTTTATCATTTTGTATTTTTTGATTTCTTTCTCTAATGGAGGTGATAGTGCATAGGGAATAGGATTTGAATTTGTTTAATTGAAATCTTGTTTAAATTCCTTATTTTCATTGTTCACATTTCTAGCATGCCTAGTGGGACCCCTTGTCTCTATTAATCTTTGTTTGCAAGTGTTTGTGTTGTGTTTTGTTCGGTTCTGTGTGCTATTTAAAAAATCTTGGGGGTCCCCTTTCATAGGAGTCCTCCAGGGTCAAGACTAACATCACCATTGCATCTAGAGTGGCCAATAGGTGAAGATTGACATATAACACCTTATATTTCGGTGACAAAAATTTTTGCAATTTTTTTTAGTTTTCGAGCCTAGCACCTAGTACGGTCCTACAACCATATCATAGAGTTTGCGCCCTTTTTCTATTGTCACTATTGGTTTTGTTTACCCACTATGTAAAGCATTGAACTACTATTTTTAATCTTGGTCTGTAGGGTATTCATATTATTCACTGGTTAATTAGTATCTTTGTCTGCAGAGTATTCGTATTGTCCATTATATATTCATTAATATTGTCTTTTCTAGTTGCAAGTCTTTTGGGACCGTCAGTTATTGTTCATTGGTACCTATGATGTTGTTAGTCTAATAGGTCTTTGTTTTGTTTTTATCCTTTGGTCTAAAGTGTCATCCACTATTGTTACACTTTGCATTCAAGTGTTTTGTGTCCGCTGGTTAAAGCACCATTGTTCACTAGCTAGAACACCTTAATCTGTTATATTGATCACTCTGTTGCCATTAGTCTCTATTTACGACTTCGAGGTAAAATCATTAACCACTAGTTTATCCCTTTATCTGTCCCTTAACCGCTTTTTGTTGTTCAAACCGTATCGTTAATCACTCATTTGTCACTCCTAACTATTTCTTTTAACCTAGTTTAGTCAGCTAGTCATTAGTGTTTAATATTAGGTTTAGTTATTAATTGTTAAGTGTTTTGCATAATATTAGTTTGAACATTAGTTTTTTTAAATTGTTTCTTTATGCACTAACTCTATTGTTAGCAGCTAGTAGAAGCATTTAGTATTAGCGTCACACTTCTTATTAGCTTTAGTTATAATTATTGATCATTAACACTTATCACTAAAATTTGTTATGGGATGTTTTAGTGCCTCATATCTGGTTTCAAAAATTTTCAGTGGCTTTTCAAAAAATGAAAACTTTAATATCTTTCAGCTCACAAATGATCTTTTCTTGATTCCTTCGCCAAAGGTCTTATATTTCATTTACGAAGCTTTCTGTAAATTTTTGCTTCAATCCATGCCCAAATGCAAACTTTCCTAACATGGCAGTTAAACTTTCTAGAAATAGCAGTTTGGAAAAATTGAAAGTCCTACATCATTATTCAAGTGATTATGGAACTAGAAATACTAATTATGGAAAGAAATGAAAACAACTTCAATGATTTTGAATCAACATCTTGTTGGGTGATGCAAGATTGCCTTTACACCACTGGATGCTCCTGCATCAAAATCATGACTTAGTTGCATAGTTAGTTTTATATTCACAAAGCATATATCTTCTTAAATATAGGAGGGAAAAGATGGTACATACCTTGTACACTATTAACCTAAAATTTGATTAGAACTTAACATCATAAAAAGTCTTTTGAGCTACAAGGAATCAAATTTATGAATTTAAGCTTACCTACAATCTACCTAAAAGTCTACGAGTTATAAGATATATAGATAATAATACAAGAGAGTCCTAGATAGAAAGGAGTAAGTTAATTTCTATGATGCAACCTTAAATCTGTAGGAAAATTTGCAACTTTAAGTTACCGATGGTTGTGGACATGTGTTTAAAAATCTAGGGGCATGGCTTATGTTCCTATAGAAGCAAACTCCAAGATTATAACAATAATAATGTAGACACTTAAAAATTACCAAGACCTAATTTATCCCCATCATCAATTCTTAATTCCTTGATTAATCCCCAAATTTATCCCTAAATTCTTCTAATTATCCCTAAACCATTCAAATCCTGATCAAATTGTTCCTAAATTGTCTTGATTAACCCTCAGGTCCTGATTATTCCTTAAATTTGATTAATCAATCATCGAGTCCTGATTTTTCCATCATTTATCCTAATTATTCCTAATTTTCCCTAAGTCCTAATACATTTTCCTATTCCTAGTCTCCTTTCCACACAATTTAATTAATTTAATCCCCTTTTTTATCCCATAACCACCCAAAAATCAATAGAAGAAATATAAAATTTCTTTTATTCCTCACCATACATTCCATAACCATCTCTTAAAAATCAATTTGAAATTAAATAATTATCCTTTTATCCTCTCCCTACATCTCATAACCAGTTAACTATTTCAATCCTAGCCATCTATTTGACATCAGATCTCCACTGTTGATCCCCCTCTCTAGAAGCCTATAAATCTAGCCACTCGTGAGCCATTTGATCATCTTATGTTATCAGCACGAGTATCCACATTTCTTCATTACAATCAATTGGAGCACATCTACCATGCCAGTACAACAAAGATTGAAAGTTTGGTAAAATTTGTGTTTATCATTTTGTATTTTTTGATTTCTTTCTCTAATGGAGGTGATAGTGCATAGGGAATATGATTTGAATTTGTTTGATTGAAATCTTGTTTAAATTCCTTATTTTCATTGTTCACATTTCTAGCATGCCTAGTGGGACCCCTTGTCCCTATTAATCTTTGTTTGCAAGTGTTTGTGTTGTGTTTTTGTTCGGTTCTGTGTGCTATTTAAAAAAATCTTGGGGGTCCCCTTTCACAGGAGTCCTCCAGAGTCTAAACTGACATCACCATTGCATCTAGAGTGGCCAATAGGTGAAGATTGACATATAACACCTTATATTTTAGTGACAAAAATTTTTGTAAATTTTTTTTAGTTTTCGAACCTAGCACCTAGTATGGTCGTACAACCATATCATAAAGTTTGCGCCCTTTTTCTATTGTCATTGTTGGTTTTGTTTACCCACTATGTAAAGCATTGAACTACTATTTTTAATCTTGGTCTGTAGGGTATTCATATTATTTACTGGTTAATCAGTATCTTTGTCTGCAGAGTATTCGTATTGTTCATTATATATTCATTAATATTGTCTTTTCTAGTTGCAAGTCTTTTGGGACCGTCAGTTATTGTTCATTTGTACCTATGATGTTGTTATGTTAGTCTAATAGGTCTTTGTTTTGTTTTTATCCTTTGGTCTAAAGTGTCATCCACTATTGTTACGCTTTGCATTCAAGTGTTTTGTGTCCGCTGGTTAAAGCACCATTGTTCACTGGCTAGAACACCTTAATCTGTTATATTGATCACTCTATTGCCATCAGTCTCTATTTATGACTTCGAGGTAAAATCATTAACCACTAGTCTATCCCTTTATCCATCCCTTAACCACTTTTTGTTGTTCAAACCGTATCGTTAATCACTCATTTGTCACCCCTAACTATTTCTTTTAACCTAGTTTAGTCGGCTAGTCATTAGTGTTTAATATTAGGTTTAGTTATTAATTGTTAAGTGTTTTACATAATATTAATTTGAACATTAGTTTTTTTAAATTGTTTCTTTATGCACTAACTCTATTGTTAGCAGCTAGTAGAAGCATTTAGTATTAGCGTCACACTTCTTATTAGCTTTAGTTATAATTATTGATCATTAACACTTATCACTAAAATTAACATTTAATGCCAACACTAACATTTAGTTTAAACTATTAATACTGAAATTTTTCATAATCGTCAACAGTAACTATCAATAAACCACCTTTTCTGACTAGTTTGGTTCTAGCCACAGATGGTTAATGATAACTACCAAGGACTTCTAACTACCAGATTAATCTCTCAGGGTTAACAGTGAATGTGATCACTCTGCCATATATCACTAGCGGTTAGAAAACCACCAGTAACAGACCCTACTCCATTTTGATCCTTAAATAGCACCTTTTAGTCAAGATGGCCTAACTTTTTTGCTTAGGTGTTAGATTTTTGTGATTTTGTAAGCGTTGGAAAGTTAATTCAGAGCTCTGCATAGTGATAAAGATCATTTCTTTAGATTTGATCCATATTTTTAGATATACCTTCTTGAACTCAATACGAAAATGAAATTTGATGAATTTTTTTGAATTGCATAGAAAATTGCAAGGAACTCCATGGTGACATTAATTTTTTTATGTTTTGACATATTTTCCTTGTTTTTGTAGGATTTCTCATTATAAACTAACATATCTTTCTTAAAGTTAAACGCATGCCAAAGACAAAACTTTCAAATTGCTAAAGCATTTTCTATAGCATCACATGTCAAAGACAATATTATTCACTAATTTAAGAAATTTAATTTTATAAAGGGAAATTACTTCTTTTTTCCATGCTTGGGAGCTTCTAGAGTGTGTATTATCTCTCCTCGCACCAAAAGGTGATCTTGGAGATAAAATGCACCCTTTAAGTTCTATTTTGTTATGTTTATACCAATAGTCTAAGTGTGTATGCTCTCTCCTCGTGTTGAAAAGTGATCTTAGAGATCAACAATACTTAGATTTATTTCCCTTTAGGAGGTCTTCTAGGGGATCTCATCACCCTAGAGGATGACCTCAACCATGTGTTCCAACAAGGTATAAAAAGGGGAGAGAATAAAAGTTGTACCCCAATAGTAGAGCTGTCAGTTTGGGCCCACATTGAGCTCGTGGGACTCAACAAAGTGATTTATCATAGGCCTTAGACAACACACTTATTCATGGATTCATGACTCATGTACCAAGTGTATAATGAGGATATCCTTTAGACATCTATTTAGCCTTATTTAGGAGCCTTTTGACCATCTTTTTTCATGGTGCATCGGTAAGCAGTTAGCCCCAAGAAGTTGCTCACATCATATTTTTGAGCTTGTTGAGATAGAGCTCACTATGGGCTAGGATTTTCCCTCCATATTAAGTGGTATATAGGTGGTACATGACCTTACATTCCCTACCTATCCATACGTTAGTAGACAACATACTTATGGGCCCACAAAAACCGATACACCTACCTAAATAAAATAGGTTATTGATGTGTTTGATGTGTTTTCTTGTGCACAACCAATGAATATCCTTGCATCCATCACTTAAACCAAAGTGTTTTCTTTGTTTGTTGAATCCTCTTGCAAACAAATCCTTGAATCAATCCTAGAAACAAGTACTTGAATGTCCAAACCTTATACTTGCAAGCAAACCAAAACATTCCACATTGAAGAGAGCATAACCACATCCCTTTGTAGAAGGTTGAAACTGTCCCAAATCCATCATCACAAGTCATAGTTGTATAACTCATCTTATCTTGAGTCCATTATCCCAATCTTTCCCAAGTCCATTTCATATCACATCTAATCATCATCTACTAAATAGAAAACTTAAACTTGAAACCAAGACCTAAATCCTATCACCCCCCTTTTAATCATAGCTTACTTAAGAACCTAGCCTATCTTAAGTCTACCTATCCAATCCAATATTGTCTTACTTAATAATTTGTCTATTTTTTAAGTACAAATATTCTATTTCATCCATCAATCCATTTAGGGTCTTGAAAATATAAGTTTCAGTATTAGATCCCCTTCATCCAAATCAAACTTTTATCCTCCATCAAATCATCCTTATCAAATCTTATCCCCATCCTATCAACCTTAGAATTTAAACTCAAGTATCTTTAAAAGTCATCCTTTTGTCAAAACAAGTTTAAGGTTACCTTTTTCAATCAATCCATTTCGTCTCAAACCAAAACAAACATCTCATGCCCCCTATCACAAGGTCCTAAGCAAAGAAGAACATGGACCTATTAGCCTATTTTGCCCCCTGACCAAATAGTCTAAAGATCCATGAGATCTTGGTGTTTTCCCTTTTGAGGATGCAAGGAAAAACATCAAAAAATGGTTAAGTCCCAGAAAATTTAGAGTTTTCCTTGTGTTTTTCTACCTAGTTAGGATGTCAGAGTTCGGGCTTCACCTCTTCATCATGCCAAAGCCCAAAGTCCTGAACTCTGCCCCTTTTCTCCTTGCAAAAGTGCTCTAAGTGTTATTGTTTAGTGGTAAAAGGGGGAATGGATGATAGTGATGGGGTTTTAGTTTCAAGGGTAAATCCTCCTTTCACTACAGACATTCAAGGACATACCAACCGAGTTGAATCTCTACTAAATGAGAACATTCACCTAACAGGTTGGGCTGTCACTTGGAATGATGTAGAAGCTCAGATGTTATCAATCAATATCTCAATTTAATAATCAAATACTCTTAAACCCTAATTATGTAAAATAGTAAGCAAATTGATGAATTACGACAAATCCTTGTAGACTAAGGTAAAGAATAGAGATTAATAACTGACTATTTTCAAAGTTTGGGAAGTGGAACAGTTAGGGACACCTCCACTAGCGCCCCTAAGACACTGATATTCACTAAATATTATGTTTCTACCCCAGAAGATGTGGAGGACACCTCCACTAGCGTCCTAGTCTAATGCCAGATGTTTTTCAGGATGTCGGAATCTCTTCGGATGCTAATTATCACTGTCCAAATTGTTTCTGTGTTTCACGATCTGGAGGACACTGTCACTAACGCCCATGTCCAAGCAATCCTTTTCTTCAGGAATGCAGAATCTGCACACTGTCTTACTTCTCCCTACAACTCGACTCCATCTAGATGTGAAACATGTAACCTATAATCACAAAGGAGTGTGGTTGGGGGTTGTGGTGTTTAGAGGCTTGCCTCAGTCAAGCCTCGAAGAGACATTCAAGTCTTCTGAACACCATTGTTAGATAGAGAATGCATATCCCTACAGGATAGAGGCAAAAGCAAGTGATAAATGATTCAAACACAAATAGATATCACCTTAGAAGTGTAGATCTCACATAAATGAAGACCCTTCAATCACATGAGAAGATGAAGTTAAATCTGCAATCACAAACACAATAACAATGCTCTTCTCTGTAACAATGAATATCATGGATGCTCTCAAATCATAAGTTAGCCAAAAGTTCATAATCATCTTCTAGTTTGCAAATGAAACACTAAACATGCTTATATATGTAACTACAAACATTCCCCCCAAGAATTTTGTAATTTAAACTTGAGATGTTGGCATAAGACCTAAGTAACTGTCATAAAAATGACATTTAAATTTAGGGCTGACCCAAAATAGGGTAGGACTAGGGCGCTAGCGCCCAAGTCCACCCCCAATTTTGGCCAGGAGTCATCAAAGTGGCATCCCCTAGGTCCTATTTGCCATAAGACTTTAGGGTTTTCTCATTGGGATTCACAATTAACATGCAACTAGCGCCCAAGTCCACCCCCAATTTTGGCCAGGAGTCATCAAAGTGGCATCCCCTAGGTCCTATTTGCCATAAGACTTCAGGCTTTTCTCATTGGGATTCACAATTAACATGCAAGATGCTCTAAATGCTTTCTAAGGATTTAGGAGCTAAACCTTAAGAGGGAAAAGCCCCCAAGGGGACATTTTTTGACATAACATTTAGCCCCCACTTTAATGTATGTATAAACGTAAGGCAGATACATGCATTAAAGTACGGTCAAAACACAACATACACGGCAAGCACGGTGAAGACACACCAAACACACTAAAGACAGTAACAGGCACGTAAAACATAGAGAAGACAGTTACAGTCACGTAAAAGACGAAGAAGACAGTATTGAAGACACAAAACACAATGAATACAGTGAATGCAATGATTTTTCTTTTTCATTTTCACATATATATGAATGCAAATGCAAGTACAAGGAAAGTAAATACACAACCCAAAATGCAGGAGGGACTCATCGCCACACATCGTTAGACTGCATATGGGGCAATATACATGCAATACAAATCTCAGAGTGTAAGAGGGACTCATCACCACCATTCTTTAGAGTACACTTGAGAACAAACACAACATACAAATCCCAAAGCATAGGAGGGACTCATCGCCACCAATATTTAGACTATGCTTGGGAACAAACATGCCATACACACACACATGGAAGACACAGAGAAAACACAATAGACAAGCGATGGAAGAAACCTATTTCTAGGTTCGCTACCATCTCAGGCACATCACAGGCACACACCGACGATTGGGATTTTCCACAACAATCACCAAAGACACGCTTAAGGGAGGATACACCAACCCCGCCTGCTCGGAGGACTTTTAGAAAATGATAGGATGTGCAATCTCCTCTAGAAATACACCATCCCCGCCTCCATAGAGGGCTTAAAATAAAAAGGATATGCACAATATCCCACCTCTACAAAGGGCTTAATGATTGCAATATAAAATATAGATGTGCACTCACTCGGAGATACAACATCCTGCCTCCACAGAAGGCTTACAAACATGCTTCGTTAGTACCAAAATCATCAGACAACTTATCTTATATATGCCCCCACCTTAAGGTGGTTGATATTGTGTAACGATATCAAGCAGGTTAAGGTAGGAAAAAACACTAGTAAAATTTGGCAAATAAATGACTACTTGACTAAAACTTTTAGTCATGACAACTAAAAATGACTAAATTCTACTAATTTTTTGCAACACAACTATAAATGACTAATTTGATCATCGGGTAAAAAATACAACTAAATAATTAGTCACACAAATAAAAATGACTAAATAGTTAGTCACACAAATAAAAATTAGACGATATGATATTAAAGTGGGTAATTAAAAAAAATATTTTGAATTGGGAAATTATTGGCAGGAGTGGGTTGTATTGAGTGCAGGTTTAATAGCAAGTTTTTCGTTTTCACAGGTAGGTAACTATTTTCTAAGATTTTCTAGGTGTCATTGTTAAGAATTCTCTGAATCTTGAAAACCACTTTGAGAATTTGGTCTATACTGGGCAAGATCGATCGGAGAGTGTTGATTCTCTTAGTGAAGGAGAATATAAAAGACCAGTAACCCATAAAATGAATCATGTGCATTGTGTAGAAGATGAGAGTCCGTTGGTGTGTGAAAGGATGCCTGAGAATCTGATGGATAGCTACTCCAGTTTAGAAATTGGGGCAAAAGGAATGGCTCTGGTTTGTACTGAGAGAGGTTGCAGACCTGCCCATGTATGTGAAACAAAGAGCATAACCCAAGGCATTGACAATGGAGATGCCAGCGTTGGATTTGCTTGTACTCGAGGTGAAGGAAGCAGTTCTTCAACAGATTCCATCAACACAAATGTGTATTACTAGAAGATGCTAGAAGCAAGTTTTGAGAATGCACTTATGCTAAAAAACTATGCCAAATTTTTACATGAGGTAAACATTAATTCCATGCTTTGTGAGTTTGTGAAGAATCTTAGTTTTGGTGGGGATTGCTGTTGTTTTTATATTTAAAAAACTAGAGGATTAAATAGTTTAGGAAACTGGCCATAGAATATGGGCATATACAACTTCATATATGTACCTATATTTGTTACTGACCAGATGTTGTAAATATAGACACCGAAATCTAATTCAATCTGTTGACTGCTAATACTCAAACAATACCCCACTCTTATTAGGGATGCACGAAGTTCAAAGCTCAGTTGTGAAGGATCAGGGTTTCACCTAATTGTTGAAGAACTACCTCAACCTTGCAAACTTTTTTAAAATAAAAAACAAATAATCTTATATTGCTTAGTACCCATTTCAGTTTCTGCTAGCCCTATCACAGTTTAGTCTCCTGAATAGTCCTTATTGTGTTGGTTATTAATACTAGTGTTGGTGTGTTCTGAAGAGTATTCAATATGCTCTGTTGTTAAAATGGGGTTTGATTTTTCTTAATTGGGGTCATCTTAGGTGGTTCAACTTGGCTTAAAATGCCCAAGTGATGAGCTTGTAGATCAATCTAGGGTTTCTATCTTTTTTTCTATGATATGGAAGTCACCCTTTCAGATGTTTCTCTCCCTGATGATCGTCTAACTAAAATATCCTTTTAGCATGATGATTTTCCTCTAATGGGCAAATCCATGGGAAGAAGACTAAATGATGTAAAACTCTATGGATGGATATGGAATCTATGAGGCTGGATACAGAGTTAAATTCTTCCTTTTAAGGATTTCTTTCTTCTTCAAGTCTACCGAGGATAGAGAGTTTTCTCAAACAAGGGTCATGATATTTTTGGCAAATCTAGGTTGTTTTTATGTCCTCTAGCAACCATTTTTAGACCTAGATCATCTCTTTTTCAAAGGTTCCCTTTTGGATCCCACTTCTACAACCTCACTCTGGTTTGTAGAGTAGTGAAGATAATTCAATTGCTTGCAAAGATCTATACCTCTACACCATTGCTATCACAAGTTGCATAGTGCATCATAATGATTGCCTTACACCCTATTTAGTTGTTAGTAGCTAGATGGCACAACTAATTTTAATCATCAATATCAACAATATAAAATTATATGCTTTTGTGCACTGTGCAAATGATACTCATGCTTCCTAACACTCGAAAGCACTCATTGCCACATGTTTACTCGCATTCAACACATCTAAAAAACTAAACAAAAAATAAAGGGCACTTGATAGCAAGGTTTCCCTTCAAATTTAACTCTAAAACCCTATTATCACTGGGAATTGCACCCGTATGCAAGGCTGGTTAAAGCACTGCAATTCCGTGTAGCATGGGACTAATCTCAGGTTGTGGGTGCCCTATGATGAGATTAGACCTCCAGATTATGGGCTGGTTCCCTTCAAATGTTCTATTGAGATGTATGTTCTTTACTTTTTGGGAAAAAGGGAAGAAAGAAACTAAGTGAATGCTAAAGGTAAAATGATGATGCACCTGATATGGATAAAAATAATGCAATCTGATCCACAATGTTTACCTAGAAATCTGACTTTTACACAATATAGACTTGGCATAAATACCACAAAAGTGATTATAAGGAAGGTTTGAAAACATGTTTTATGAAGGAAATGGTTTTTTCACAGCATAAAAAGACTATTTCTGGTTAACACAACCTAAGACCTATGGTGAATATTTGCTTTAATGTTGTAAACAAGGAAGTGAGACAATAATTTTTAAGGTTTAATGATAAACACAGTAAAATTTCATCAAAATCACTTCACTAATAGCACTAAAAGGAAAGGTAATTCAACTGATTTCAAATAAACAAAGAAAAGTTCTGCAAATAAGACAAAAAAATAACCTGTAACCTGCCAATCTCTCAATAAAACTATAAAAGTGAGCTACAAGAATTCTCCAATCTATCTAAATCAGAATGAGAATCAAGAACTAGCAAAAACAAACTTTTGCTTTACAATTAATAGGTTTGCTCTCTCTAAGAGGCATGCAAAAAATATGGACTTGCAGATAACTGCCTCTAAAAATACTTATTCTCGAGCAACCTCCAAAATCCTCAAAATTAGGGCCTAAGATTGCCACAAATTGAGCAAAAATAGCTTCAATTTGGGCTTCTCCATATGTTTGACCAAAAAATTGACCAAGGACCCTAAGAAAAACTCCTAAAAGTCATGCAAAACCTCCTAGGTGACCTAGTTAACTCCACTAATCAATTTGCATGATTTTGCATGAGCAAAATTGATTGTGAGTAAATAATAAAGTAATAGAATATTACTTTATTATTGGTTACAATTTGTTCTATTTTCAATTTTACAATTTGTGAAAAATAATAAAGTAATTTATAGAATATTACTTTATTATTTATTTACAATTAATAATTTTGTAAAATCGTGCATGATTAGAAGAAAAATATCACTCCTTATCACTCCAATTACACTTGCCTATTTTGCATTAAATGAGCACAAATAGGACTTAGAAGGAAAAGAAAACTCCTTATATCTCCATGTGAGAAAACATCCCCATTTTGCATGATTACTACACATTAAGGCAAATTTTTTTTTTATCCTTATCACTCCAAGATCAATGAGAAAATTATCTCTCTCTGCAAGATAAAAAAAATCTGAGTCACTCCATGCATCATGACACTCTATGCATAAAAAAATATGCATAAGCATCCTTATGACTCCCCTTTGTTGCCTTAGTGCACATACATTACATGTTCTAAACCACCTTATATCCCCATATGCAACTTGAGATCAAAAAAGAAGAACAACTCCATGACCCATCACTACATCATCATACTGCCATCATGCATAAATGCCTACCTTTGAAAACTCCATGCATAGTCCTGAACATATGCCTTGTCTAAAATCACACCTTCTTGGCTTTGTTAGCCATCATGCATAATCAAGAAGTGTTCAAGCTTTTGATGTTTTGAATAAGACAAGGAACATTGGCATGTGAAACTTTGTCTATGCATAACCCGACCACCAAGGAATCTTTAAGAAGATTATAAGGCATAAAGCCTTTCCCTCACATCACATCAGCCCTCTTGACTTAATAAAAATCAAGTCTAAAGCACTGTTGTCGGCCACTCCATGCTATGATGGCTAGGATATTCAAGACAAAAGTCTTGACCATGGTACTCCTTTGGATAATGTAATTATTTATTTTTTTACAAGTCAAAAACACACTTGGTAAAAGAACCTTCGAAGAAAAGTGAGGAAACAACCCTAATTTTGTTCATTCTTCATTTTGACTTCCTTCTTCGAAGCTCTGCAACTTTGGTCCGCCGACCTAGGGTTTGAATGCTTTCATCATGGCTCTGGTCTTTCTCCCTTCAAAGGCATCCTTGGTTGCATCTTGGAACTCTGCATCATTCATAAAGAAGGTAATACTGCCTGAGTTTCATATAAGGCATTTATAATTGATCTGTGGATTTTTTCTTTTATGGTTGTGCCTTCTTCTTCATTCATGGTTCTTCATATGCAATGCATTCCTTAATACCTTCTTTCTTGTTTCTGTATCTTCTTTCTTGCAACCTTCACCTATTCTTGAAAGCTTTAAGGCCATTGTGAGGCCATGGGTAGACCCTTCTTCCTATCAGCAAAATGAGGCAAGCTCTTGTCATTTTTCATCCTCTATAGTTTCTTTTATCTTTAGTTTTTACACTTTGAAGAATGACAAGATTGTATGTGGTCATGGGTATTACATTTTTTGATTAAAAATGGCTTATCACTGTCGGCCATGACTGTATATATCTCCTTTTGGCTTTGACTTGTCTATAGATGCAGAAAACCTGAGGGTTTGAATTTTTGAAATGAGGGTTTTTAACATCTTTTTGCATTTTTAAGGTCTCTTCCTATTATGGTCATGCTCTATCTGAATACAGGCATCAAAAAATGTAGAATGTCGAGGGTTTGTTCAGTTTGGAAGCTAGGGTTTCAACCCCTCTTGCACAAAAATCCTTCACACTGCCACGACCATCTTCTTTCATTGTTATCTCTTTCTGCTTATGACTATAAATGAAGAGAAACAAGGTTTTGAACTTCCTATCAAGGGTTCTCTTTCTGTACTTTCAAGGCTTCAAACTGTTATGGCCACTTTCCTGTATTTTTCACTGCTCTTTCTTTTTACTTGTAAGTGTAAAAGAAACCTAAGGGTTTGAGATTTTGAAAGACCTTGTTCATTATGTAGATGGGTACACACTTATCATTAAAAATACCACTCTTCTGTAATGAATATGACTACATTTCTCTTTTATTTGAGTCTTCTTGACCGTGGGTGCAAAAATTAGCACTAGGGTTTAATTTTCTATCAAATGGGTTTACTCTTTATCATAACAGTCTCTCTTTCTGTATGGCAATTCCTTGACTGTGGTCTCATTGTAGCTACTTGGCATAAGCAAGTCTTTATATTCTGTATGACAACAAATCATTTAATATTCTATAGCATACATTGTTATCATCTAATATTCTGTAACATACATTGGCCCCTCTATGAGACTCTCCTGTAGCATAGATGGTCTCTTTATTTGTTTGCATATGATAACTTGTACTCTTCAACTTGCAAATTGTAGTATGATGAACCTTTGTCATGTGGCATCATCTTTGACTGGGTACTGTCTTTGTTGCATCTAGATTTATACTATGGCATAGATATCATTTGTCTTCTCTTGACTAACATATGTATTTGGATTCTTCTGTGCTCTAGACATCATGTATTTTCCTCCTTGCTGTCTGTGGCATTCTTAAGGTATAACTGTAGCATAGATAAACATATTCATACACTCACTATTTGTCTCATCACTTGAATGTTATAGTATCAAATGTATCATGTATTTTTCCCCTTGGTTGTCTGTTTACTATGACTGCATCATGATGGAATAAAAGAAAGAGGGCTCTTTACTTTTGTGAATTGTCAATGATCCATGTCAATCATCAATACTGTAGCATCTGGCATGTATCATGTTCTTCTTCTGCTATTCTCCCTTCATCATTGATGCACTTCTGTAGATGGGTATGGCAACTTATGATATATCTTGACTGTCTCTTGTTTGTATAAGCTACTTCATTGGTCATTGCCTTGATTGTTCATGGTTGAGGTGACTGTATCTATATCTTTCTTTAAGGCATGGCATCTTCTTGACTGCACCATGGTATCATTGTAGCTCTAAAGTGTATGAGGTAGAGTTTGTTTGATCAAAACAATTGATGAGGTGTATGGAAACCACCTTGTTATCTTTAGGCTATGGCATTCTTAATACTCTACTGTGCATATTGTATTTGGATCCTTGTTTTCTAGATCTTTGATACAAAGTGACAGTCTTTATCACTTGATGAGTGCTCTTCTAAGAGCATGCTATATGCATCTATCATTTGCATCTTTGCCTCTAGCATGTGGCTGCCACATTCTCAATATGCACTGTATCTCTTATCTTGGATGCTATCTCATCTGTTGTTCCATGTAGCATCTTGTTTGACTATCTCTATGACACACTTGCAAATTGAATGTGATATAACTGTTAAACTTTGAACATCTTTGACAATATGAGGTAATATGAGAAATACCTGGTGTAGAGTGTTGCCTCATCTTTGAAAACTAAGTCCATCTGCTCCCATTTGAATTATTTCATTGTATATCCATGTATCCTAATGGTTTTGAAGCTTCAAGGCATTGATGACTGCTTAGCTATTGGTCCAAGACAATGATATATTCATGACTACATTTTCACACTGCCATATATCAGCCTAGAGCTAATAATGCCTTGTTGTTTTGATTTGTCACTTTAAAGGCATAACTTGTATCTTTCTCTATGTTGTCTTTCATCTCTTTATCAGGCACATTAATCTGAAAACTTGTATCATAGCCTTGTACTATGAATGCAATCTGTCAGTTGCTCTTTATTAGTTGTGATGAAATAAATACATGCATTCATAATGATACTGTACCTTAGATGGCTCCTATAGCTTGGATGACTGTAATATGATTTTTTGCATTCAGTCATGTTAATTTGATTTGCTCTAATCAAGTGTAATAATGCCATGATGACATATCCTTTCTGCAAGTTGATTAGATGATGCATGATATAGCTCAGAATGATGCATCCTGTCTTTTCTGATACTCTTTTCAAAAAATGAAAAGAAACATGCTGGGCTCAAACCCTTGTGGGAGCCACATTTAATCCACATGTTTATTTGTCTTCAAATCAACAACAAAATTTATCCTATACCTACACAGTGAACAAACAAGTTAGCATAATAAAGTACCTGATAGCATTGATTGATCTCCTTCATGATTTCTTCCTGATTTGTGTCATATATCTGATCTGATCTCTTATCTGAATGCATGATATGATAAGTAGATGTCTCTGTTTGATAAAAGCATGTGATAACTGTAAACATCCAGAGCACTAATAGGACTGTCCCCAAAATTTTGCAGGTTCAAATGATGATGGATTGGAGTGAAGAATAAAGATTGAAGACTTGAAGGCCAGCTTCAACAGCAACCTCCATCATCAGGCAATGACAGATGTTTAGATTTATCATATGTTCATTTCTTTTTCTTTTATCAAATAGATACATAGCTTGTATGTCTACAATTGCTCAGTCTAGTTACTCCCACAGCTTGTGTGGGACACATTTAAACACTTCTTTTAAACATGATCAGTTAATTTCTCTTATGCATATGATGTATATGTATTTCCTTTTTCAATCAATGCATGAGATAAAGTAATAGATACCTGAGTGTATGTTCAAAACATGACATGAAATAACAGTGTAATACAAAATATCTTTCTTCCTTTCATTCAAAATTGATTAACTGAATAATCAATTTAACTTATAACTCCTGAAAAATCAAACTATGTAGAACAACTATATCTCCTTGAATGTTTGATTTCTTGATAATCAATTCTTTTGTCATGATTAGACTGATGGGTTATCCTGACAACTGGATTTTCTTCTATGCTTTGTCAAGGCATCAATCATTCAATGAATGTATAACTTTGAAGTTTTCTATTATTCCTTCTGAACAATTACACTTAGGTCCAACTAATTTTAAGTGTGAATGAAAAATTAGTAACATACCTAACATATAATTCAAAAAAATTACTCCTCAGATTTCAGCTCTATTATCCAATTAATTTACCCTCAAAATTATCAAACCTAACAATTTAGCAATATGACCTCTCAAATTTCAACTCTAAAATCTATCAATTTTCTGTGCAAGATAACAATTCTTTGGGTTCTCAAGTCTTTATCTTTCTACTTCCTTTCATTCAGAATCATATGGTCATTGGCTTCTTAGGTATTTATCTTTTTACTTCATCATGTATACTTGCATTATCATGTCATAAGATCTCTAACACAATACCATGGAAGCCTCAATGCATCTCATATAAAGCCAAATGGTAAAAAAAAACAACAAAGTAAGAAACATACTCAGCAAAAGTGATGACAAATTGGCACATTATCTTCTCATTTTTTTGTACAGTTGAGAACATTCCAAATGTTTTCAAATGTCAAATTCTTTGATACATCGAATGACTCCTCCAAATTATTACTTTAAAAAAAAAAAAAAAGTTCATAGTTAATAATACTAAGAAATTAGCAATCTTTTTGCCATTTCTATGATTTGAAAGTAAATAACAAGAACTCAAGAAAGAATCAAAATAGCGAAGTCAATTAATATGGCAGCCTAAAATAAGCCTCAAACAATACAAGGAAACAAGGATTACAACCTAGTTTGAAGTCTTTCCCAAAATTTTGTATCAAGAGTAAACCACTAATGATAAGAAACAATAATAGGAAACATGGTTTACAACCTGGTCCCCATAAATTGTTGACACAAAGCAACCTAAAGAAAAAAGAAACTAAAAGATGACATTTTTAAATAATCAGAGCTCTATAATTCTTTAATTATGATTAAGTACGTGTGCATGCTAAGCCTTCTCTATCTTTGCAGCTGCTATTGCAACTTGTCCACACATACGACTAGTTCTCCTAGAAGCAATGACACCAACTTTTTGCCCTGGGGGAGCATCACGACGCACAATACTGGCATACCCAATGTGTTGATGATTACCACCACCATGAGGATGCTCAACAGGATTCATTGCCACAACACAAACCTTGGGCCAATAATTTCTTTTGACCCTATATTTGTGATATGCATTGCCAGATTTGAGCATTGGCTTTTCTATCCTTCCACCACTAGTAACCTAACCAATCATGGCTCTGCAACTACTTGGCACAATCTTCTTAGCTCCAGATGGAAGCTTTACCCTGTAAATTGAAACCAATTTCCAAGACTCGTCAAACAAGGCTATTAAAAATATGCAAAATCAAAAATTACACAAATCTAAACATTAAGAGAGAACTTAGATAATTGTTCCAAATTTATTTCCACTACCTTTGGAATAATTGCATTTATCAGCTCATTGTAGCCTTGGAAAAAAAATTAAGCATAGAAATATGCCATAAGTCTCCACAAGGTGTACACCTAGAACTCAAAATAGTTTAAAAATAATTTGGAAAAAGCCACCATCCAGAGGACATCACAATAGATGCATCACAAGTTTGTTGCTAGCCAAAAAGCAAGATGATAAACAAAAATGATAATGAGTCAAGGGGAACATCAAGAAGTAGTATATTCAAATTAAATTTCAACTAGCTACTAAACGAGCACAACCCACTTTGACTTGTCATAAGTTCAAAATATTAGAACAGGTACATTTTTATGTCTATAAAGGTGACAACAATCCAACAAGGGATCAAACATTTTAGATTGAAATGCAATAGAAATGCATTGCAAATGACAACTATCAAATTTGAAATTACTCAACTCGTAAAAGAATAGTGGAGAAAAGGCAGAAAACGTGTTCTTTGATTTGATCAGGCCAATGAGAAATATTGTCTCAAAAATTCAACTATATCACCATGACTTGTTCCCTACTGCAGTACTGCAAACTATTTCTTTGACCATCGTGGGACCGCGGTATACTAAACATCACTTGAATCCTTTGACTGCACTACCACACTCCATTGAAATTGTCACGGGATCACGATATTCAACACTTACATAACTTAAATTCCTTATACCACCATACCACAAACCTCACTTGAGGCCACTACAGGGGCACAATGCACTATTTTCCTCTGCTCCTTCTTACCACATTACCGCCGGTTATTCTCTTGACTACCATGTGACCATGATGAAGTATCATATGCCACTTAAATTTATACCGCCAGCCTGCCACTTCATTTTGAAACCCTTGTGGGGCTGCGGTAATCGATCTCTGCATACCGCAATGCTACAAGTGCAATCTCTTCATGTTGCAGGATAGCGATAATTGCTCCCTTGTTATCCTTGGTTCCCGCACACTCACCAAGACCTTTTGAGTGACCCGCGGGACTGTGGTGAGAGACAAAAACACATCAATGGTCAAAAATACAAATATCTTTCACATGGACTTGGTATGGGGTGCTTATGAATGACTCCTGAAATAATTTTAAAAGAAATATGGATCTCTAAGATGGATTTATGGAAAGAAATTTGCATGAAACCAAGTGGGACTACGAGAATTTTGAATGGTTCTAATGAATGACTACAGACCTTTCTATTCTTGTCTTGGCTGGGCCATGTATAGGCCTGTTATGGGTTCCATAGGGTTTCTAGAAGTCTATCTATATAGACCTTACAAATGTCTCATAAACCCTTAGAAAACTTCACAGACCCTTAAAAAGCTTGTGCATACCTTTAATGACTTGATAGACTTCCTAATGATCATGTAGAATTTCTCATGGTTTATGCAAGGTCCTCCACTAGCAGGACCTAGTCCTGCTTTAGGACCTCTTAATGGCTAGTGGACATCACCTTCACAACCACTAGTTCCTTATCCAGTTGCTACTCTAGGTAAATAATCTCCATGTTGATGGTGAATTTTTAGTTGTATTTCACCTATTATGAAACCATACATACTTAAGTTTGTCATGTTATTCAAAGGTAAAATTTTAAATCCTAAATGAAACATTATGGATTGATCTGTAACATATAATTATTGAAAGATTGGAGTAAAATTTAAGGCCTTAGTTGCTTTTGGTTGAATCATTATCCAACAAAAGCAGTGCATGCTTGCTGAAGCAATGAAGTATTTTTTGAAAATTTAGGCCGTTTCTTTTGGGTTGAGTGCTTTTGTAGAGTTTATAGCCCAGGGCCTAGGCTAAAAGCTTGATTTTGGAAAAATCAAATCAAAGTCTTATGGATTTGATTATTGGGTTGGGGGTTGTATATTTGTAGCTGAATCTAAGTCTTAGTGACAGTTTTTGATATCTATAGCTGGAACTCTGTGAGGTATCAGTCCCTGAATGTTCTTTTATCAAATGTATGTATAGATGTGTATCACCTGTAGAACATTGTAGGAGAATCACTGTAGAAGATGAATTGACTCCACATGCTTCTTAACTAACCCTGTTTCATTTCATGAATACCTGAACCTTCTCAAATGGATAAGCCATCTTTCCATAAGAAATACATTTTTCTTGTTTCCAAGAAACATAGTTGAGACTCTGTTGGGTGACAACTTCAAATGGATGTGATTTGATCTGTCAAGCACCCATATTCAGATCTGGTAGCCTTTTTATTTTAATTTAAATCTTTATTGTAGGTTATTTTCCCTATATCATTTATTCTTGATTTGAACTCCTTGATTTTGTGGTTTTTTGTTAGGACCCAAAGCTTTCATATGTAGGACCACCTACAAGGTGCTAAAGGAGTCATCTGGATCATGACTTGGGAGCTGGTCAATATTCATTGAGTGGTTTAATGGTGGTTGAACTGTCCTGGTCTATACAACTAAGAGATGTACTTGTGTGCTTTGTAGTTTGTTTGTTTGATTTTTTGATGCTCAGAAAAACATCATAAATAGATAGGATGATATTTTTGTAATTTATTCCTTCAATCACTTGTCATAGGTCTAGTTGGAGGTAGTAGAGCTGGTGGAATGGAGGGTGTACCTTATCCACCTATTTATTCAAGTAGAAATGTTGCAAGTTCCACTTCGAATCAATATGGCAGTGGATCAATATTTTGGCTCTTAAGTAAAGATGATGTCACAGTTGGGAAACTTGTTGTGAAACATCAGGTTAGTAATTTTTGGATGTTAAGGCTTCCCAGTTGGATATCAAAGATATTTTCTCATCAACTTAATTTGGAATTTATGTATAAATGGATTCTTTCATGGTGTAGGTCTTTACTGAGACAACACATGAACCAGGGTTGACATTTTTGTTGTCTAAGTCTGATGGCATTCTTGGGCTTGGTTTCTATGAAATTTCTGTTGATAATGTTGTTCCAGTCTGGTTAGTGTTGATAGCCTTCATTCTATAATGTCAAATTCATTCTATAATTTGAGTGTATCACCTTTCTTAAACTTTGAACAAGGTTCTGAAATCAAGGGTTCAATATGCATATTTCAGGCCTATGTTGAACACTTTGTTTAAGGAATTTGTTGACAAGGCTACAATTTTTTAATTGATTTATCTTTCTATTGTGTTTGGACTTTTGTAAACTTGCAATATACAATACACTTTTATTCTTTCTGAATTGAGATGAATAGTAATTCTGTTGGTTGTATTGAGACACAACTTCATTCATGGTGGAAAAAACAACACCCTATTTCTCATATTAGATGGCACTTTGCATACAAAGGAGGAAATATTCTAGGGTTATTATTGGCTACATTGAAGGAGAGAGCTTCATATATGGGACACGATCAGCACTCTCCTTGGATTCTACACGTTACAGCTTGCTCCAGGAAGATTTCCCACATTGCAGAAGTTTTAAGAGATGAAAGGGGCATGTGCTTGCATTGAAGGGCTCCAAGCATGCATTTCCACACTAGTAACAATCTGGCAGATGACATAGAGTGCATACCTAGGTAACAGTAGTAGTGATGAACTATTTTCAAGGAATTTGGAAAAGATACAGTGATGTCAAAGGTAGTCAAGGAATTCAATAGAGAGGCAGTGTTCTACGTTGATGGGATGTAGAGTACAAGTGAAAGCATGCCAGAATAATGAGCTAGGTAGTGGCAGTCATGAGGCATTGTTATTTTATAAAGGGAAAATGCATGACAATAGGTTGACAAGTGATTGGACAATGCATTTCAAGAAGCTACAAGTTTGAGTAGCACAAATGCATAGCCTAGTCATAAGGCAATGTTGAATAACAGTCCATGACAATTGAGGCATCCTATCAAAGATGATAGTCATCAGAGGCATAATCATTAGAGATAAGGACAATTTATTACTACAGGTAATAATTCACAGTGGCAGCTTATGAACTAGAACAAGTTGGGTGCATGAAACAGGATCTCTACAGAGATGATAGTGAGATCTTGAACTAGGACAGTGAGCTTCATGGGATAGTCATAGATTTGTGAAGAAGACATATATGAATGTCTTTGTGCTTCTATGCTTAGTGATACTCAGAAAATTAGTTTCTTGCTCATTCTTTGAGCTATGTATTGTAACCATGAAGGTTTTTTTTATCAAAGAGAAAGCATTGTAACTTATTTTCAGATTTGTATGTTGTTTGTAAGCATTTTTTATCAATAAAACAAGTTATTTTTACCTTCTCAAAGCTATTTCATTGTGCAAGCTTCAAAATGACTAAATATACTACTAATTGACGTCAATTAATAATTAAATTGACTAAATATACTACCAATTTACAAAAATCAGTGAGCAGTGAATAAATATGACTAAATATATGACCAGTGTTAAATTAGTGAATAAAAATGACTAAATATACTACCAAATTGATCAAAATGATGATTAAAATTAATGATTAAATACACTACCAATGGACATAAATTAGTGAATAAAAAAATGACTAAATAAGTGACCAGTTAACAACAATTAATGACTAAATTAACGACTAAATATATCAGTGATAAAAAATGACTAAATAAGTGACTAGATTACAACAATCAATGACTAAATCAACGACTAAATATACTACCAAATCAATCGATCAAAACAACCAATAAATGACTAAAAATGGTTTAGTCATCAATTTGGTCACGTTATAAATGACTAGAAATAAACTACTAGTGGTCACGTGACCATGCTTGGTCATTTATAAGTAGTTTTTAGTAGTTTTTTCAGTCATATATTGTTGTTTCTGTACTAGTGAAAACACACAAGGGAATATGAGCTCTCACAAAGCCCATGCCCCCAGAAGTGACATGCACTTTACGATCGCCAAATGTTCCCACAAACACACAATTTATTGCAAGAAAAGGTGTTAGCAACCATATAATCATGATAAATAACAATGCATGCAATCATTCACATAAAGAGTTGAGCAAGGCAAGATCTAAGATAAAAAAAAGTGCATGGAGAACAGTATTGTTATGTTTTGTAAGTTTGATAAGACATCATCAAAATATCACATGGAGTGATTCTACTAGCCAAGCATCAGATAATGTATATCAACCCCGTCGTCATGTATGGACTAGGTCCATTTTTTGACTTCTCACTGAAGGGACACTAGGTCTGTATCAGTATTATATGTTTTTCATCATCCGCCAACTAGATAGAACCACTAGAATAAGGTAAACAATAAATCAAGATAGGAGAAACAAGTGCCTTAGGGACAATCATGTAGGAGGGTGCCCCCAAGTCACCAACCGCAACGCTATGTCTATTAGACACAACACACAATAATGAAAATAGAGGAGAAGCAATATAGAAGAATGATGATACAAATAGAAGAAGGGTAACAATAGAGGTGGTCTCCCGGTATCCTTGACCTAGAGAATCAAGGGTCATCCTAGGAGGCCTAAACAACACATAACACATCACAAGGGAAACACAACATGGAGGTAAAGGGTTAGAAATAATTACCTATAGGGACAATCGAACTAGTGGTCATCATGGATCTTGATCTTTACTTTAATGGTTAAAGCTTTATCTCTTCTTCTCTCTTCCACATTTTCATGAGCTTGTGAAGGGACAATTGTAGGAGTTGCTAATAGGAAGGTATCTATTAATGATGGTGTAGAAGGAATATTACCATTTTTTGTGTCAGTTGAACGAGGTGTAGGGGTCTTAATAATACCCATTCCAGTTGAGTGAGGTTGTTAAGGAACCTTAAAAGTGCCCATTTCAGTCCATATATAGGGTGTTGGAATACCTTGTGTAACGTCGGAAAATGTCCCCTTGGGGGCTTTTCCCTCATAAGGTTTAGCTCCTGGGTCTTTTACATGCATTTAGGACATCTTAGTTCATATTTTGGCATCCCGATGGAATGAGACCTAGGTTCAATGACAAATTGGATCTAGGTGGACCCCTTGAGTTGTACCCTACCCAAAATAGGGGGGAGGACTTGGGCACCCGCACTCTAGACCTACCCTATTTTGGGGCAGCCCTAATTTTTGGGTGTCAGTTTATGACTGTTATTTGGGTCCTTTGCTGACACGGTATGTTTGAATTTATGAAATCTTGGCAAGAGTGCTTGTAGTTACATATAAAAGCATGTTTAGGCACTAATTTGTAAACTAGATTTCAACTAGATGATTACTAGCAAGCTGTAGTGTTCTCAAGGTGATTCAAGGCTTTCATTGTGTTGCAAGAGCAGACTTGTGTGTTTTGTGTGTGATATTTGCAGATTTGAGCATGAATTTCCTCATGGAATGAAGAGCATCTTCCTCCCATGAGAGCTTCACTACAAGGTGACATAATATTGTGTTTTCATCATTGATTCGTTTGGTTTTTGCCTCTGCCTCACAAGGGCACACACTCTTTATCTGAAAACGGTGTTTGGAGACTTAAGTGTCCTCCAGGGCTTGACTGAGGCAAGCCTCTAAACACCACAACCCCCAAACCAAATCTTGTGATTGCAAGATATAGGTGTTACATTTGGGAAAAGTGAAGTTGCAGGAAGGATTGGTAGGCATCAAGGATTCAGGATCTTGAGAAAAGTAGGACACAGGAGCATTTCTAGGACTTGGGTGCTCACTCTAGTGTCCTCCATAGACAAATTTCTAGAAACAGAAGTTGCAAGGCTGATCAGTGTCAAAAGGAGGTCTGGATCCCGCGAAGAACCTGGTACCTTGGACTTGGGTGCCCACTCCAATGTCCCTGATTGTTTCACCTTGGAACCCTGAAAATAGGTACTCTATGATTTGGTATTTTACTCCTGTCTACAAGAGCTTTTTTCGTTATTCATCAATTTATTGCTGTATTTGCATAATTAGGTTTTAATGGTCAATTGAGCATAGGAGAAAGAAAATTGATAATTAAATTACCTAATCCAATTTTCCCTACATCTCACAGCGACCTAGGGTATGATAGTGCTTGCCACTCGACCCTAGATCCTTGAATGTTAAGTGGAAAGGTGGATTTAAACATCAAAACACTAAAACATTAACAAATCCAATTTTCCCCTAAACATTTTGGTGAACCCGTGTTTTGGACTTAAATTGAAACTTACTGAGTGTGTGTCTTCAGGTTTGGATTGATTTCATTCATTCATATAGTCATTCATTTTATTGCATTGAGAAAAATTCAAAAAAATTAAAAAATTTGGAAAATTCAAAAAAATTGCATTGTTGGGCTTACTAAATTGCATTAATTCTTTCTAAATTTTCCTATTTCATGATTTTTGCATCAGATCTAATATAAACTAAATAAAAATCTAAAAATTCAAAATTTTGCATTGCATTTTCATTATTAATTTGCTAGGTTTTTGTAGAAATTTTGACAATTTTCATATAACCTAGTAATTCCAAAATTTAGGGTTTGTAGGCAAAATATTTTTTCATATTTTTATACTAATTTTAGAGGCTCATTTAAATTAACATTTGGCTGTAGTCTTTCATTTTAGTGTAAATTTGCATTTAGATTTAAAATATTTGCATTTTTGCATAGAAAATTTCAACAAAAACTAGCAATTTTGATGCATTTTCATTAAATTTGCATGGGCACTTCGCATGTTCAAGCTTGAAAATAATTTTAAGATCTGAGAGTATTTAATTCCTATCATAAATTAGACTTCAAAACATTCGCATAGAATTTTGTCCCAAGATCTCAAACCTAGGGCTTCAAAAACAATGATTTTCACTAAATTTGGCCTTATTGACTCTATAAACTTGCACCATAGATGTGATGTGAAAAGTATTTTTGCATTAATTTTCTGTTATCAGAGTAATCATTTTCTTCCCCTCATAAAAATCTTCACAACACCTTTCTATCGAGCTCTTGTAGTGAAAATTTTGCAAAAAAACTATACATTTTGGCTATTTTTGCCCTAGGGTTTGACCTAGTTTGCACTCCAAGCGTGTTGTGAAAAATTTTATGGATTGAGGTGACTGATATTATAGATATTATTTTCTTTACCTCCTAAAATTCCTTACAACACCTCTTTTGATAGGTCTTGGAATTGAAAAACCATGAAAACTAGCCTATTTTTGCTATAATTTCACTAGGGTTTTACCTTAAGTGGCACTAAAAGTGTGTTGTCTTGGGTATTTTGACATTAATTGACTGTTATTTCTGATATAATTTTATTTCCATCATCATTTTCCTCACAACACCCTTGGTTATGCCCTTTTGCATTAAAGTTTGGTGAAAAAAGTGCCTATTTTCACTACATTTTGACTTGGCATTAACTTGAAATCGCATCAAGAGTGTGTTGAGAAGGATACTTTTTCTATTTTGGACTGATATCAGACATATAACTTGCTCCCCTTGACTTAAATCCTTACAACACCCTTTGATTCATTCATTTGCATTGAAAAAATACGAAAAACCAAGCATTTTAAGGCCATTTTTGCATATAGATTCACACTTGCCTTTGCTATACTTTTGGAGAAACTTCTAAATCTGATTTGAGCATAAAAATATGGCCTCTAATCATAATAACAATAATAGGATCCCTCCTAGACCTTACATAAAAAGAAAAGCACCTGAACCTGAAATTGTTTTTACACCTCATGATAGAACAACTGGAGACAAGGAAGGACCTCTTTACATCACTGTGAAAATAATGGGAAACCCTGTGGATGGAACTCTCATTGATCCTAATTGTATGAATAATGCTGCCACTGAGGAGTTCCTATTTTCAAATCAATTAATGCAAGGTTCTTATGACCTCTCGAGCATGATGATTAAGACACATAAGGGAACATTTATCAAGCCTTTGGGTAAGATATCATTGTTAGTAACATTATTTGGAAAACATGTCGAACAATGGTTTGATGTTGTTCCTATTTTTGACCTCTTTCGTATTAAATTGGGACATCCTTGGATAAAAGAAATGAAAGCTATCCCTTCAACAATACACCATTGTCTAAAATTCCCCCTAGATGGCCGTTTAATCACTGTCCCCTGCAACAAGTATAAACCTTTGGTTGAGAAAACACATTACAAGTTGAATTACTTTTGGGATAAAACTGAAATACCTAGTCCTATACATGAAATGACAAAAGATAAACAACTTGCATGTGAAGAGAATCTTAGACCTAAAGGACAAGGTCCCTATGCTGAGGTTCCTCCCTTGAAATCCTTACAAGGATCGGGAGGTCATTGTCAACAACAAAATGTTCCACCGTGACAAATGAGGTTTGATCCTAGTGCTTCATCTTCTAATTTGCAAAAACCTATGAAAGAGAAAGGCCCTATCTTACAAGAGATAAGTGGTCGAAGAAAGAGAAATAGAAAAGCAAGAGAAAGAAGAAAAAGAAGACAAGAATATGCCATAAACCTTGCCTCTCAACAAGAAAACATTGATCCCAACATTGAACCAAACAATAATGATCCTAATGATGAACAACATGACGAGCAAGACATGAATTTGGCTATGATACCTTATGTCCCACTTTCCTCCAACATTAGGGAGTGGGAAGATGACGACGATGATTTGCTTATAGACAAACTCTAGCTCGGCAAGGGCCCTATAGGTAAGTATCTCTAACCCTTTTATCTCTCTCATGATGTGCTTCCCTCGTGATGTGTTTTGTGTTGTTTAGGCCTCTTGGGATGACCTCAAATTCTCCTGTAAGGTTCAAAATACCAGAAGATCACCTCTATTGTGACCTTCTTCTATTTGTATCATCATTCTTCTATATTGCCTCTCTCTTCGATTTCATTGTTGTGTGTTGTGTCTTACGGACATAGCGTCGCGGTTGGTGACCTGGGGGTACCCTCCTATGTGACTATCCCTAAGACACTTGTTTCTCCTCTCTTATTTATTGTTTCCCTTCCTCTAGTGTTTCCACCTAGTGGGCGGATGACAACAAACATTTATACTGATGTGGACCTAGTGTCCCTTTCGAGAGTAATCAAAAAAATGGACTTAGTTCCTAATATGACGATGGGGTTGTATATCTTATCTGATGCTTGGCTAGTGGAAGCACTCGTGCTTTACGTGTAGTGAATTTGATGATTATTTTATTGCATTTACAAACCTTAATAATACTGCTGCTCTATGTACTTTTGTTTGCCTTTGAATCTGGCCTTGGTGGTACTCGATTCGGAAAGCTTCGTGATATAGCCCCACGGTTATCCTCAAACTCCAGGTTCATTGTATAACATTGGCTCTTAGTGTGGTTAATCATATGCATTGATGTTGTTGTTTATCATAATCTTATAGACACTAACATGTTTCTTGCAAAGATGTGTTTGTGGGAACATTTGGTGATCGTAAAGTACATGTCACCTCCGGGGGGCATGGGCTTTGCGAAAGTCAGTGTTCCCTTGTGTGTTTTATTCCTACCTTAATGTGCTTGATATCGATACTTGATATCAACCACCTTAAGGTGGGGGCATATATAAGGTAAGTTGTCTGTTATAGATATTAGCAATGTGTTTGAACTCAGATGTAAAGACTTGCACCCCAGGGTAGTGCATCGTGCATCCTGAGTTTGTTTGCAATCAACCAATCAATCATTTAAGCCCTCTACAGAGGTGGGATACCGAGCATATCCTTTTTATCCTAAGCCCTCTGCGGAGGAATGGATGGTGTATTTCTTGGAGCAGATTGCATCATCCTGTCATTTTCAAAAGTCCTCTACGGAGGCGGGGAACGGTTCTGTGACTAACTCAACCCTTAAGCATGTTTTTGGTGATTGTTGTGGCGAAGCGCAATCATCAGTGTATGCCTCTAATGTGCCTGAGATGGTGTTGGACCTAGAAATAGGTACACTCCATCGCTTGTCTGCCATGTTTTCTCTGTGTCTTCAAGTGTGTGTGTTTTGGCATGCTTGCTTTGTTTGGCGTGTTTGTTGCCCCATATGCAAAGACCAATGCCTTTGGGTAGTGCTTCCTACATTTTGGGAGGTTTTGCATGTCTTGTGTGTGTGTTGCCCCATATATACCTAGACCTGTGCCCTAGGCTAGTACATCCTATATTATGGGAGGTTTGTTTACTTTCCAGTACTTGCATCTGCATTTCATATATATGAGAAAAAGAAACGAAAAGATATCATTTCTGTCTTCCATGCATTAATGTGTCTTCTATGCATTGACTGTATTCTCCCTGTTCTGCATGACTGTAACTATCTTCTCTGTGTTTTGCGTGCCTATTACTATTTTCTATGTGATCGGCGTGTCTTTTCCATGCTTGATGTGTTTGTTGTGTTTGTGACCTTACTTTAATGCATGTATTGGCCTCGCATTTATACATACATTAAAGTGGGGGCTAAATGTAACGTCAGAAAATGTTCCCTTGGGGGCTTTTCCCTCATAAGGTTTAGCTCCTGAGTCTTTTACATGCATTTAGGACATCTTAGTTCATATTTTGGCTTCCCCATGGAATGAGACCTAGGTTTCATGACAAATTGGACCTAGGTAGACCCCTGAGCTGTACCCTGCACAAAATAGGGGGGAGGACTTGGGCGCTCGCGCCCTAGTCCTGCCCTATTTTGGGGCAGCCCTAATTTCTGGGTGTCGGTTTATGACCGTTATTTGGGTTCTTTGTTGACATGGTAAGTTTGAATTTACAAAATCTTGGCGGGAGTGCTTGTAGTTGCATATAAAAGCATGTTTAGGCATTCATTTGTAAACTAGATTTCAACTAGATGATTACTAACAAGCTATAGTGTTCTCAAGGTGATTAAAGGCTTTCATTGTGTTGCAAGAACAAACTTGTGTGTTTTGTGTGTTGATATTTGCAGATTTGAGCATTAATTTCCTCATGGAATGAAGAGCATCTTCCTCCCATGAGAGCTTCACTACAAGGTGACATTATATTATGATTTCATCATTGATTCCTTTGGTTTTTGCCTCTGCCTCACAAGGGCACGTACTCTTTATCTAACAACGGTGTTCAGAGACTTAAGTGTCCTCTGAGGCTTGACTGAGGCAAGCCTCTAAACACCACAACCCCCAAACCAAATCTTATGATTGTAGGTTACAAGTGTCGCATATGGGAAAAGTGAAGTTGCAGGAAGGATTAGCAGGCATCAAGGATTCAGGATCTGAAGAAAAGTAGGACACAAGAGCATTTCTAGGACTTGGGTGCTCACTCTAGTGTCCTTCGCAGACAAATTGCTGGAAATAGAAGTTACAAGGCTGATCAGTGTCAGAAGGAGGTCTGGATCCCGCGAAGAAACTGGTACCTTGGACTTGGGTGCCCACTCTAGTGTCCCCAATTGTTCCACCTCAGAACCCCAAAAATAAGTACTCTGTGATTTGGTATTTTACTCTTGTCTGTAAGAACTTTTTCCATTATTCATCAATTTGTTGCCGTATTTGCATAATTAGGGTTTTAATGGTCAATTGATCATAGGAGAAGGAAAATTGATAATTAAATTGCCTAATCCACGTTTCCCTACATCTCACAACAAGCTAGGGTATGATAGTGCTCGTCACTTGACCCTAGATCCTTGAATGTTAAGTGGAAAGGTGGATTTAAACATCAAAACACTAAAACATTAACAAATCCAATTTTCCCTTAAACAACTTGGTTGTGAGGAATAGTTTATTCTTCAATGTTTTGTGAGTTTTCATTTGTTCTCCAAGGTATGGGAGGGTTCAGGTAAAGGTCCATGATCTTTTTCTTTGTTTCAAATGTAGTTGAGAAGTGTTTGAATGTCAATTGGTAAATTTTTAGTTTCAACAGATTGAAGCAAATGTTCACAAAGGGAATCTGCATAATCCTGGCCAGGGAGATCAAGAAGGGATGGTAGAGTAGTGTTAAGGAATGTGTCAATGATGTTTTCTTCTTGTGCCAAAATATCCTCACCGAGTAGGGTTATGTTAGGACAAGTCTCTTTATTAGATGAATCACCCAGGGCTATATCGGTCTCATAGGTTTCAGAGAGAATGTCCATTATGTCATCGTGAAACGAAGGGAGAGAGGGAATAATGTTTTCACCACTACTTTCCCCATGGTTGTTTTTAAAAATTAAATTAGTGAGATTCTCCAAGATTGAAGGGAAAACACTAACAATAGTGAGGAAGCTTTCAAAATAGGCTATTGTTCAAAGAATATCACATGTAGTACTTACAGACATGTCAATGCCATAGATGTATGATATTTGGTGCAAGACTTGAAGATGCTTATCAGTAAATTTGCAAAATTTATCAAAATTCATAATGTACTCAAATAAATCTTCCAAAGATGAATGACAAGGAGAATCCATGGTATATGAATGCAAAACTATGTATGAATATGACCTAAAAATGCTTGATTTTTCAATTTTTTTCAATGCAAATGAGTGAAAGAAGAGGTGTTGTGAAGAATTTCAAGAGGGGCAGAAAATAATATGCCTAATAAAAGTATAATTATGCAGCAATATCCTTCACAACATGCCTACAGTGCAGATCTAGAGTGATGACAAGTCAAAACCTAGTGAAAATACACCTAAAATATGCAATTTTTCACCAATTTTCAATGTAGAAGCCTAATAGAAAGGGTTTTGTAAGGAATTAAAGGAGTGGAAGCAGATTATAACCCTGATATCAGTCAAATAATGCAGCAAAATCCTTTACAACATGCCTATAATGCAATTATAGAGAGACGATAAGGCCAAATCTAGTAAAAATGCAAGGTTTTCAAACCCTAGACATGAAATTTTGAAAGAATGACGCTATGATGCAACACTACAATTAGAAATTAGACCTAAATGAGTGTTTTGAAAGGGTAGTAAAATCTAAAACAAGATTTTAACTACAAACCCTAGCTAATGCAAAACTAGGTTTTATGAAAAATGCACAATTTTAAGCAAATTTTAACAATTTAAACATGAAAATGCAATGCAAGTGAATACTAAATGATGAATTTATGTAATTTAAATAAGATCTAATGAAAATAACATAAATTAAATGAAATTAGATGCTAATTAATTTAAATTATGCCAAAATGCAAGCCTAAGATGCCAATTTTTTCAAAATTTTCATTTTTTTTTGTAATTTTTTCAAATGCAATAAGATGAATGAATGCAAATCTATCACACAAAACTCAGCAAGGTGCAAAATTCAAACAAACATAGGTTCACCAAAATGTTTAGTGGTAAAAGGGAGGATGGATGATAGTGATGGGGTTTTAGTTTCAAGGGTAAATCCTCATTTCACAAATATTCAAGGACATATCAACCGAGTTGAATCTCTACTAAGCGAGAGCATTCACATAACAGGTTGGGATGTCACTTGGAATGATGCGGAAGCTCATGTGTTATCAATCAATATCTCAATTTAATGGTCAAATACTCTTAAAACCCTAATTATGTAAAACAGTAAGCAAATTGATGAATTACGACAAATCCTTGCAGACTAAGGTAAAGAACAAAGATTAATAACTGACCATTTTTCAAAGTTCAGGAAGTGGAATAGTTGGGGACACCTCCTCCAGTGTCCCTGTCCAAGGTACTATTTTCTGTGTAGAATCTGGATCTCCTCCCCACACTGATATTCACTATATCTTTTGTTTCTACCCTGGAGGATGCAGAGGACACCTCCACTAGCGCCCTAGTCCAATGCTAGATGTTTTTCAGGATGTTGGAATCTCTTCAGATGCTGATTATTACTATCCAAATTATTTTTGTGTTTCAAGATCTAGAGGATACTGCCACTATGCCTGTGTCCAAGCAGTCCTTTTCTTAAGGGATGCAGAATTTGCACACTATCTTACTGTTCCTTGCAACTCCACTCCATCCAGATGTGAAACCTATAACCTATAATCACAAAGGATTGTGGTTGGGGGTTGTGGTGTTTAGAGGCTTGCCTCATTCAAGTCCCATAGAGACATTCAATTCTTTCAAACACCGTTGTTAGATAGAGAGTGCATATCCCTATGGGATAGAGGCAAAAGCAAATGATAAATGATTCAAACACAAATAGATATCACCTTAGAAGTGTAGATCTCACATAAATGAAGGCTCTTCAATCACATGAGAAGATTAAGCTAAATTTGCAATCACAAACATAATAACAATGCTCTTCTCTGTAACAATGAATATTGGATCATGGATGCTCTGAAATCACAAGTTAGCCAAAAGTTCATAATCATCTTCTAGTTTGCAAATGAAACACTAAACATGCTTATATATGTAACTACAAACATTCCCACAAAGAATTTTGTAATTCAAACTTGAGATGTCAGCATAGGACCTAAGTAACGATCATAAAACTAACATTTAAATTTAGGGCTGACCATAGGGCAGGACTAGGGTGCTAGCACCCAAGTCCAGCCCCCAAATTTGGTTAGGAGTCATCAAAGTGGCATCCCCTAGGTCTTATTTGCCATAAGACTTCAGGGTTTTCTCATCGAGATTCACAATTAACATGTAAGATGCTCTAAATGCATTCTAAGGACCCGAGAGCTAAACCTTAAGAGGGAAAAGCCCCCAAGGGGACATTTTCTAACATAATAGTTACATCACCAGAGTTCAAAGTTCTCTCCTTTCTCCTTCCTTCCTTTGGAAGGCAGAAGGCCTGAAGGATGAACTCCCACTCTTTCCCTTTGCAGAAATCTGGCTAAGTGTTTTGTTGTTGGACTTCAGAGTTTTGCTCTTCCACCTTCCCTCTTTGAAGGTTGAACACTGAAGGTCCACTTGCCGAGGTCCTCCAAGTAAAGCTTTATTTATGTCGATGGTCAGAGTTCAGGCTTTTCACTTTCTGTCTTCTTCACAAAAGACTAAAGGTCGAAGGTCTGACAGTCGACTCCCAAGAAGTTACGAGGTGTGTTTCCGCTATTCCATGGGGGATTATTTTATTAAGGAAAAAGTGACTGTAGAACTGTAGAATGAGGATAGGTGGTGGTGATGTCACGAAGAAGACCGAAGGTTTGGGGGTCTAAGTTCCACTCTTTTTCATTAGAAATGTTTCTAACTGTTTCATAAAAGACTAAAGGTCAGAGGGTCTGACAGCTGACTCCCAAGAAGTTACGCGGTGTGTTTCCACTATTCCATGGGGGATTATTTTATTAAGGAAAAAGTGACTATAGAACCATAGAATGAGGATAGGTGGTGGTGATGTCATGAAGAAGACCAAAGGTTTGGGGGTCCGAGTTCCACTCTTTTTCATTAGAAATATTTCTAAGTGTTTCAAAGCTTTAGACTTTGGGGTTTTTGTCTTCCCTCTTCCTTTCTTCAAAAGGAGGAAGGCCAAAGGCTCGAACTCTAAACTCTGCTAATTTCAAAAGGTTCTCAGCCTTTCTGCCATTCTGCAAGATTATTTTATTAAAGAAAAGGGTTATGATAGAATTGTAGAAAGGTGACACGTGGCATTCTGGAGGCTGGAAGACAGAAGCTCCAAGGCCTAATCTTCGCTAAGGTAAAATATTCTAAGTATAAAAGGCAGAGCATGGGGTTTTGGTCTTCTTCATTCCTTCTTTTGCAAGTGATAGGGTAGAGGGTCGGAGGCCCGATCTCTGAAATTCTGACGAATTCTTTTTTCATGGAGAAAACGTGATTTGACTGGCCAACAACCCTCCTAGTCACCATTAATCCTCTGTAGGGGCTTGTTTTCATGCAACAGATGGTATTCCCACCTCCCCATGCCACTGTTCCCCCTCTACATTGAATTTCATGTACTCATGGCATGGACGAACCTCTTGTTTCAGCAAATTTCCTGGGCAAAGCCATGTGGGTGCGCTCCAAGGACGCCAGTTTGAAGTTATTGTAGCATGGTCGATGTCCCTTCTTCTTGACTTCTTATCTTCCACACCATGGTTGTTATAGTACGATTGTAAAAGCTATATATTCATGTTTCAAAGATGTATTTCAGGTTGTTGTTGGTTATTGTTCTGGGCTGTTATGCTGTCGGGTAATATGTTGTTTCAAGTCTGGTAATGCGATTGCAAGAACTGGTAGATTTTGATGCATTGTGCCTGTAGCTAGGCCTTTGATGTCTTCTATTGTGGTTCACTAATGAATGTAATCAATTATCTTGTATCTTATTCTACAACGAATCGTTCTACTTTGTAATGGTTATTTGACCTCTATGATCAATATAAACCAAATCTTGCCTCCCTCATTATTCTTGCACTGTGTTTATTTGATAGATATAAGTTGTGTATTGTGAATAAAATGGTCCCTTTCACACTTTCATCTTTCTGCCCTAACCTCTTCTTGAATTCCTTTGAGTTTGTGTGATTCCCCTTCAACGTTTGAGATCATTACTATGTTATGTAAGTGCAATCCAACACACTAAATCTTAGTGCATCACCTTTTCCCTTTCTGTTTCCCTCTCCCCCTTTTCCCTAGTGATCATTAGTGTAGGTTTAGTCTTTTTCTCTAAGCCTTAAGATTAGAAAGAGGGGCCAACCTTCTCTGGAGGTCTGATCTCAATATCATAAGGTCCTACACCTTGAGATCATTCCCATTGTGTCATTAGAATGCCTGGAAGTCTCCAAGCAGGGTGCAATTCTAAGTGATAATAGTTTCTGGCACACCCGATGGGACCAGTTCGATGAGCTTTATCATCCATTAAAGGATTTGGTGTGTTCTTTAGTGCATCTTGTATTCAAGGTAGTCTTCTTCAACACCATAGAGAATCTACTAAACAAATCCACTGGTGCAGCCAGCTCAAACACTTAAAAATTCATCAAGGATCAAGACTTCAATGGTTTTCTTGATCTTTTCCAGCTTTTAGAAGCATTTTCAATCACCTGGTGACTCTTTCTTGGTATGTATCTAGTTTCTCTCTAGTTGTAGACCTATTTTGCTTTGATTTCATTATTTTTATGATTATCCAACATTTATATGCTTTGAAATGTCAAATATTTATGGGAATTATGGTTATTCCCTTCCGTCCAACCAAAATGCAGGCTATTGGCCCCCATATCAGTAATGTCAGGCCCAAAATGCCTCTAATTTTATGCCATGCATCCCTGTAACAACAAAATATCACCATCCTCATGATGCTTACCTCCCTCCCACCCCTGCTTAGTCTTCTTGGTGGCCATATTTCCAACTACATTCCCATTTGAATCACACAAGCCAGAGCATCTAGGCTAGCAAGAAGAGAAGAAATCATAACAGAGGCATGAGATCAGCTATGTCGATTTGCATGTCATTTCTAGGGGATGCCCTATTAGGCATCTAGCCCAGCTGGAGACACATCAAGAAGTGTCACCACTTGTCATGCTTACCTCTAAGCATGAATTTGAGCATCAAAATAAGTGGGATCAGCCCATTTATTCACCTCTTGGCAGCAGCATCAACAATAGTTCAGGTGGATATGTGAGTTTATCCCCATTCTTGGGGGAGTGCTCTATCAATTTATCATATGTCAACTCCTTCCCCATCTCTTGATAACTGCCCATGAGCATGAAAAACATTGTAAGTTGTTGAGAAAGGGCAGTTACTTTCAAGAACCAGTTAATGGCTTTGTTTAAGGTCAGTTCTGGTTGGTTAGTTTAGGTGTAGGTTAGTTTTGTTTCTATTTTAGGTTTCCTTTCAATAAGTGCCCTTGCACTCTGTTGCATTCTCATTAGGAGAATGCATGCTTGGTTTGTTTCTTTTGTTCCTAGAGGCTTGCTTAGTTTATATTGACCAACCTTGTTCTTATTGCTGGCCCTTTGACTCTATGCCCAATGGATTGATAAGGCCTCTGGATCCTAGTGTTTAGGTAGGCAAACACCCCTACATAGTCACCAAAATATTATCCTATTTTTCCCCCTAGTGAAATAGTCTAAAGATCCATGAGATTGTGGTGTTTCCCCTTTTGAGGATGCAAGGAAAAATGTCAAAAAATGGTTTTCCTAGAAAATTTAGAGTTTTCCTTGTGTTTTTCTGCCTAGTCAGGATGTTGGAGTTTGGGCTTCACCTCTTCACCATGCCAAAGCCCAAAGTCCTAAACTCTACCCCTTTTCTCCTTGCAAAAGTGCTCTAAGTGTTATATCACCGGAGTTCAAAGTTCTCTCCTTTCTCCTTCCTTCGAAAGGTGGAAGGCCCAAAGGCTGAACTCTAACTCTTTCCCTTTGAAGAAATCTGGCTAAGTGTTTCATTGTTAGAATTTAGAGTTTTTCTCTTCCACCTTCCCTCTTGGAAGGCTGAACACTGAAGGTCCACTTGTCGAGGTACACCAACTAAAACTTTATGTATGTCGGTGGTCAAATTTTAGGCTTTTCACATTTTGTCTTCTTCATAAAAGGCCAAAGCTCAAAGGTCCGATGACCGACTCCCAATGGGCTACATGGCATGTTTTTTTCTATTCCACGGGGGATTATTTTATTAAGGAAAAAGTGACCACAGAACCACGGAATGAGGATAGGTGGCGGTGACGTCATGAAGAAGAACAAAGGTTTGGGGGTCTGAGTTCCACTTTTTTTGCATTATAAATGTTTCTAAGTGTTTCAAAGTTTTGGACTTCGGGGTTTTTGTCTTCCCTCTTCCTTTCTTTAGAAGGAGAATGGCTAAAGGCCCAAACTCCAAACTCTGTCACTTTCAAAAGGTTCTTAGGCTTTCCACCATTCCGTCAGATTATTTTATTAAAGAAAAGGGTAACGACGGAATCACGAAAAGGTGACACATGGCACCCCGAAGGCCAAAAGATGGAAGCTCCAAGGACCGATCTCTGCTAAGGTAAAATCTTCTAAGTATACAAGGCAGAGCGCAGGGTTTTGGTCTTCTTCCTTCCTTCTTCTACAAGTGATAGGGCAGAGGGCTGGAGCCCCAATCTCTGAAACTCTGACTTCTTTTTTCATGGAGAAAACACGATTTGACTGGCCAGCGACCCTCCTAGTCACCATTAATTCTCCATAAGGGATTTCTTTCATGCAACAGATGGTATTACCACCTCCCCATACCACTATTCCCCCTCTGCATTGAATTTCATGTACTCATGGCATGGGTGAACCTCCTATTTTAGTGGATTTCCTGGGCAGAGCCATGTGGGTGAGATCCAAGGATGCCAGTTCAAAGTTATTACAACATGGTCAACATCCCTTCTTGTTGACTTCTTATCTTCCATGCCATGACTGCTATAGTGTGATTGTAAAAGCTATATATGCATGTTTCAAAGATGTATTTCAGGTGGTTGTTGGTTATTATTCTGGGCTATTATGCTATCGGGTAATTTGTTGTTTCAAGTCTTGTAATGCAATTGCAAGAACCAGTAGAATTTGATGCATTATGTCTACAGCTAGGCCTTTGATGTCTTCGATTGTGGTTCACCAATGAATGTAATCAATTATTTTATATCTTATTCTATAACAAATCATTCTGCTTTGTAATGGTTATTTGACCTCTATGATCAATATAAACTGCATCTTGCCTCCCTCATTATTCTCACACTGTGTTTATTTGATAGATATAAGTTGTGTATTGTGGATAAAATGGTCTCTTTCATACTTTCATCTTTCTGCCCTAACCTCTGCTTGAATTCCTTTGAGTCTATGTGATTCCCCTTTAGCGTTTGAGATCATTACTGTGTTATGTCAGTGCAATCCAACACACTAAATCTTGGTGCATCACATTTTCCCTTTCTATTTCCCTCTCCCCCTTTTCCCTGGTGATCATTAGTGTAGGTTTAGTCTATTTCTCTAATCCTTAAGCTTAGAAAGAGGAACGAGCCTTCTCTAGAGGTCTGATCTCAATATCACAAGGTCCCACACCTTGAGATAATTCTAATTATGTTATTAGAATGTTTGGAAGTCTCCAAGTAGGGTGAAATTCTAAGTGATAATAGGACCCTCATGATAAGAATCCTTTTGGATCAAGTTTTGGGTAGAGCTCACAAGTTGAACTCTCTCTACCATATGAGTATTCAGACAATGCTAGTGATGTTGGATGTCTTGTTAATCAATCTAAGTATTCACCAAAATTTTTGGACTTCTTAAAGGATGATCAAATTCATGATATGATGGATCATCTTGTTTCTAAACATAAAGATGAATTCATAGAACATCTTCTCAATTAAAGAATCTAAACTTTCTCACAATTTTGACAAGGTAAGACTAGATCAAATTATTCGTCAAGACTCACCTCCACCTATTGACAATCCTATGCGTCTTTCTTAATCAACTCATGAACATAATAATTATCACAATGAACAAGAAATGGGTGGTAGTGTTCCACCACCACCTTTTCATTCTTCTGATCATGATTCATCATCTAAACCGCATCACCAAGAACACATTATTTCTTCTATCCTTAAACATAAACATGATGCATACCAATTTAATTAGGAGAATCCACTTTCCCCTCCTGCTTCCTATCATCCAAATCAGAAAAACCAATTTCTATCACATCCTCCATGAGTCACTATGTCATCACAAATGTCCCATCAGTATGGTGCTTCTTTCTCGAATCCACCTCAATCTTCATTTCCATCAATGTCAAATCTCATTCATTCACTCCCACCGTTATCAATTCCTCAAAACATTCCAACCCATTCTTCACTTCCACCATATGTACCTTACCATTCAAACTCATATCAACCAAACTCACATTATCAAACCACTTCTTACCAATTCACAATTCCACCTTGAGCATCATATCAAACAAACTTTCAATCAACATATCCACCTTCAAATCCACTTCAATCTACATTTCAACAAACCCCACCTTTCAGATTCATTAATTACATACCTCCTAACCCACCACTCGGAACAATGCCTTTTGATCAAGAGTGGAAAGTGATGAAGAATACACTTAAATGGTTACAAAATGGGAATGTGAACCAACATAAAAACTATAAGTTTGAAGAATTGTACCCCTATCCTGTTGACAAAAGTATCACAATGACACCTTTTCCCCTAGTTTTGAGGTACCTAAATTCAATAAGGATAAAGGCAAAGGAGATCCCCGAGATCATGTCAAAGGAATTCTTTATGGCATGTCAATAAGTTACCTATAGTGATTTATACTTGTTAAGACTCTTCCCTCAGATCTTGGGAGCCCAAGCATTGGAGTAGTTCGTGCACCTACCTCTAGGATGCATCACCTCATTTACTGACTTATCTAAGAAGTTTGTAGCACACTTCTCTTATAATGTTGAACATGAGTTCACAATGCTAGACTTATGCAATGCTAAGCAATGAAATGGTGAAAGCTTTGTTGCCTACTTGTAACGATGGAGGGGTCTTGCAAGTCGATTTCCTTGGCCTATTCTTGAGAAACAACTTGTTAACATCTTTGTGCAAAACCTCAACTAGGAGATGGCTTTTCATCTTCAAGTGCATTGTGTTTCAACATTTGATTAGATGATAAAAAAAGGGGTAACTATGAGGAAGGCCCTCATCTCAAAAAATTTAGTCAATTTTACAACAAAGAGAATAATTAATCTAATGATAAACCAAAATTCTGGGCCAAAAACAAAAATGTAGTTAGTGATGGAGTCACTGACTCAACATGTTCAAATAATGCAATCATCTATAGAATCAAATCTTGTCCAAAATTTCCAACAACCTAACAATATCACTATTCCACCTGGACAGCCAAAATAAAACTCCACTCCAAGACGTAAGTACACCTCCTTAGGAGAACCTATAGATGTTGTGTTTTAAAAACTGGTACAAGAAAATATGGTCACATTTCTTGCTATCAGACCATTTGATGAGAACAAACCTAAACTTGTGTGGTATAGAGATAATGAGTATTGTGAGTACCACTGTATTAAAGTTCATTCTACAAGCAAGTGCATGAAATTGAAAAACTATATCAAATATCTCATAGATCATGGTGCTATCAAAATTGAAGGCAACTCATCCACTTCACCAAATGAGCAGTTGGGAATTTACCAAGATCCATTTCCTAAGCATGGCTAATCTTAGCCATCCACATCAAAACAAGGTCAAGCCCAACATAATCAAACCAAAAATATTCGTAACTTCGTTATAATAAGACACCTTATTCATATGATACTATTATGGGTCATATTGATTTTGATAACACTCAATTTTCTACCATTAAGGTCAAATATTCTAACTATGATGTCACTACAAGGTGTGGTAAAGTTACTATTCAATATCCTTCCCCATCTAGTCCTTCTAATCCAACCTACTAACATAATCTCCTAGCCCGTCTTGGGAAAACTCTACCAGAAATATCAATTCTAGAGCTACTTAGGACATCCCCTATTCACAAAGATATATTGGACCATGCACTTCAAGAGTCTAGAGTACCTAATGATATCAAACCTACTCAATTCCAAGCCCTTATGGGTTATTTGTCATCTACTTATCATCTTTACTTTATCCAAAATGATATGCCACCCATCGACCCAACTCATACTAAAGCTTCCCACATTGAAGTGCTTATTGCTAAACATAAAGTCAAGAGAGTCCTATTGTATAACCGGTCCATCTTAAATTTGTACACTTTGAGAGTTGTTAAAAAATTAGGGTACTCTACAACTAACCTAGAGATACATGTTATCACTATCAAGGATTATGATAATGCGGAAAGAGAGTTAGAAGGAACTATTTGTTTCCCTATTTAGGTAGGGCCTATCTTACAACAAATAGTTTGTCATGTTTTTGATCTTGACCTCCATTATAATCTCCTCCTTGGTTTCCCATGGATTCATTCCATGCAAGATATTCCCTTCACCTACCACCAATGTTTGAAATTTCCTCATAAAGGTGTGTAAGTTACCATTCATGTTGAATATTATAAAACAATGGAGGCTTCTTATCATAATACTCATCATTGTCCTAGTACCGACGTCACTAAACACAACAAGGTTAAATATTAATCTTCATACATTGATCCTGATACTCTTGCTTTGACATCTTATTCATATCCCAATCCCAAGTTCACTATGGTCAAGATTGTCGACATGAGATATTGAGAGTATGAGTTATAGAATGCTTTCCATGTTAGGAAATTAGCTCTTTCTCCATGATCATTTGGTCATCCTCAACAACAACCTTCTCAAAAGACACTAGAAATTAAGTAATTTGGTCCTACAACATTCATGTCTTTAGAGTTTTTAGATGAAGAGAACATTAATTATTACATTGCTTCCTAGTTATATAAAGATGAATCAAATGAAGAAGAGCCTACATTTGAAACATAATTATCATAGCCTAGAACATATCTACGAGAATATGAATTATAAGGGAGAATGTCTCAATCTCCATGAGCAAGGAATTCTTAAGCCCATTTAGGTAGACTTCCACTTTGATCAAAGTGGTTTTGGATACATGCCCCTTAGTGTGGAAACCAATGTACCTAATGCATCTTTTGTACGTGTGGAGGAAACTCATACAATATTTACAACACCAAGGGATGGATCATCAATGCCTTTTTTGATGATTTTGATATCACCAACCTCTTTCATGAAACTTCCATATGTACCATTGACTTATCTCTCAAATATATAGAAGTAGTTGATTGGGACCAACAAGACCTTATATCTTTAGACATGTTTCAAAATGATGAGGCAATTGTGAAATTCTCAGGAGCTCATGAAGCTATTCCTAAAGGAGATCATAATAAAAGATTTGAGATCAATCTTGATGCTACAACCTATTTTAGGGAACGGGAAGAGTTCCTTCTCATTAAAAAGTAAAAAATTCATAAACTAAAAAATCACAGACCCCTAGTGAAAACCTCCATGAGGTGTTATTGGACATACAAAAGTAAAAATAAAAGACATGTCTAGTGATTAAAACCTCTTTGAGATGTCATTGGACAAGGAACTCAACCTTCTCCTAGCATCATGGCAAGAACATTCTTCAATGTTGATTAAAAACACAAAGGAAATAAACTTGGGAACATAGGATAATCCAAAAATCACATACATAGCTACTTCACTAACATTTGTAGAAGAACAAAAAAATTCATCAATCCTACAAATAGCATCTGATCAAAAAATACATATATAGCTACTTCACTAACATCTGTAGAATAACAAAAACATTCATCAATCCTACAAATAGCATCTGACATCTTTGCCTAGTCTTATGCTGACATCCCTAGATTGGATCCTTCCCTTGTAGTTCATCATTTGGTGGTTCATCCTAATGCTAAGCTAGTAAAGAAAAAATTATGTAAAACGCATCCCAAAATTGCCCTTTTAGTCAAGGAAGAGTTGCAAAAATTGTTACATGTTGGCTTCATTCGCCCAATTGATTATATTGAATAGATTTCAAATGTGGTTACAAAAAACCTAAAGGAATTCATGTCTGCATTGATTTTAGAGATCTTAATAAAGCATGTCTGAAAGATGATTTTCCTCTTCCCAACATTAATGTCATTGTTGACCTCATAGCAAGACATGAAATGTTATCACTCATGGATGGGTTTTAAAGATATAATCAGATTTGAATAGCTCCTAAGGACCAACATAAAATTGCATTCATAGTTCCTTGGGGTGTCTTTTTTTATCAATTGATGCATTTTCTATTAAAGAATGTTAGAGCTACTTATCAAAGAGCCATGATTGTTATATTTAATGATATGCTTCATGGGGCGGGTGCAAAAAGTTGGTGGGCCAAAAAGTGGGCAACTTTTTTTAAAAACAAATTCAATCCATAACACGAGTGCATTATAACGTGCTCTGGTTATGGCTTGGTGATGCCGAGCCTAAGGATTGGCAACACCAAGCAATAACACGCTCACGTTATGCTCTGCTATTTAAAAAAAACTTGCATTTCATTTCATTGTTTCATTACATTTCATAGCAAAACCTAATCCCTTATCCCTAAACCCTCAACCCTCAAAACTATGCCTGAAATCCTAATCCCTCAAGCCTAAAACCTAATCCCTCAACCCTAAATGCAAATCTGTTATCCCCAAACCTTAAACCATATACCTAAAGCCTCAACCCTCAACCCTTAATAATATACCTCAAACCCTAATCCCTCAACTCTAAACCCTAATCCATCAACCCTCAACCCTTAAACCTTAAATCCTAAACCCTCAACCCTCAACACTATACCTCAAACCCTAATCTTTCAACCCTAAACCCTATCCCTAAATCCTCAACCCTCAACACTATACCTTAAACCCTAATCTCTCAACCCTAAACCCTAATCCATTAACCCTAAACCCTAATCCCTTATCTGTAAACCCTAAACCCTATCCCTAAAGCCTTAACCTTCAACCCTTAAACCTTAAACCTTAAATCCTAAACCCTATCCCTAAACCCTCAACCCTAAACCCTAATCCCTCAACTGTTAACCCTAATCCATTATCCCTATACCCTAAACCCTGTCCCTAAACCCTGTCCCTAAACCCTCAACCCTCAACACTATACCTCAAATCCTAATCCCTCAACACTAAATCTTAAACCCTATCCCTAAAGCCTCAACCCTCAACCCTTAAACCTTAAATCCTAAACCCTATCCCTAAACCCTCAACCCTCAACACTATACTTCAAACCCTAATCCCTCAACCCTAAACCCTATCCCTAAATCCTCAACCCTCAACACTATACCTCAAACCATAATCCCTCAACCATAAACCCTAATCCCTCAACCCTAAACCCAAATCCTTTATCCCTAAACCCTAAACCCTATCCCTGTAGCCCCAAACCTCAACCCTTAAACCTTAAATACTAAACCCTATACCTAAACCCTCAACCCTCAATTCTATACCTCAAACCCTAATCCCTCAACCTCAACCCTAAACCCTATCCCTAAAGCCTCAACCCTCAACACTTAAACCTTAAATCCTAAACCCTATCCCTAAACCCTCAACCCTCAATATTATACCTCAAACCCTAATCCCTAATCCCTAAACCCTAAACCCTATCCCTAAAGCCTCAACCCTCAACCCTTAAACCTTAAATCCTAAACCCTATCCCTAAACCCTCAACCCTTAACATTATACCTCAAACCCTAATCCCTCAACCCTAAACCCTAATCCCTCAACCCTAAACCCTAGTCCCTCAACACTATACCCTAAACCCTATCCCTAAAGACTCAACCCTCAACTCTTAAACCTTAAATCCTAAACCCTCAACTCTTAACACTATACCTCAAACCCTAATCCCTCAACCCTAAACCCTAATCCCTCGACCCTAAACCCTAATCCCTTATCCCTAAACTCTAAACCATATCCCTAAAGCCTCAACCCTTAAACCTTAAATCCTAAACCCTATCCCTAAACCCTATCCCTAGACCCTCAACACTATACCTCAAACCCTAATCCCTCAACCCTAAACTCTAATCTCTTATCCCTAAACCTTAAGCCCTATCCCTCAACCCTCAACACTATACCTCAAACCCTAATCCCTCAACCCTAAACCCTATCCCTAAATCCTCAACCCTCAACACTATACCTCAAACCCTAATCAATCAACCCTAAACCCTAATCCCTCAACCCTCAACCCTAATCCCTTATTTCTAAACCCTGAACCTTATCCCTAAAGCCTCAACCCTCAAACCTTAAACCTTAAATCCTAAACCCTATCCCTAAACCCTCAACCCTCAACACTATACCTTAAACCCTAATCCCTCAACCCTAAACCCTAATCCCTAACCCTAAACCCTATACCTAAAGCCTCAACCCTCAACCCTCAACACTTAAACCTTAAATCCTAAACCCTATCCCTAAACCCTCAACCCTCAACACTTCACCTCAAACCCTAATCCCTCAACCCTAAACCCTATCCCTAAACCATCAACCCTCAACACTATACCTCAAACCCTAATCCCTCAACCCTAAACCCTAATCCTTTATCCCTAAACCCTAAACCCTATCCCTAAAACCTCAACCCTCAACCCTTAAACCTTAAATCCTAAACCCTATCGCTAAACCCTCAACCCTCCACACTATACCTTAAACCCTAATCCCTCAACCCTCAACCCTAATCCCTCAACCCTAAACCCTAAACCCTATCCTTAAATCCTCAACTCTCAACCCTTAAACCTTAAATCATAAACCCTATGCCTAAACCCTCAACCCTCGACACTATACCTTAAACCATAATCCCTTATCCCTAAACCCTATCCCTAAAGCCTCAACCCTCAAGGTCCTTAAACCTTAAATCCTAAACCCTATCCCTAAACCCTCAACCATCAACACTATACCTCAAACCCTAATCCCTCAACCCTCAACTCTAATCCCTCAACCCTAATCCCTGAACCCTAAACCCTAATCCCTTATCCCTAAACCCTAAACCCTATCACTAATGCCTGAACCCTCAACCCTTAAACCTTAAATCCTAAACCCTCAACACTATACCCAAAACCCTAATCCATCAACCCTAAACCCTAATCCCTCAACTCTAAACCCTAAACACTTATCCCTAAACCCTAAACCCTATCCCTAAAGCCTCAACCCTCAACCCTTAAACCCTAAATCCTAAACCCTATTCCTAAACCCTCAATACCTTAAACTCCAATCCTTTATCCCTAAACCCTAAACCCTTATCCCTAAAGCCTTAACCCTCAACCCTTAAACCTTAAATCCTAAACCCTATCCCTAAACCCTCAACACTATACCTTAAACCATAATCCCTTATCCCTAAACCCTAAACTTTCAACCCTAAACCCTTAGACCTTAAATCCTAAACCCTATTCCTAAACCCTCAACCCTAGACACTATACCTTAAACCCTAATCCCTTATCCCTAAACCCTAAACGCTATTCCTAAAGCGTCAACCCTCAACCCTTAAACCTTAAATCCTAAACCCTATCCCTAAACCCTCAACCCTCAACACTATACCTTAAACCCTAATCACTCAACCGTAAACCATAATCCCTCAACACTAAAGCTTTAAACCATCAACCCTTATCCACCCCTCTCCTTCCTTATCTATCTCACCCCATATCTCCCCTGTCTCTCAACCCTTAGCCATCTAGGTATCTCACTTATCCCTAAAGCCTCAACCCTCAACCCTTAAACCTTAAATCCTAAACCCTATCCCTAAACCTTCAACCCTCAACACTATACCTTAAACCGTAATCCCTTCACCCTTAACCCTAAACCCTATACCTAAAGCCTCAACCCTCAACCCTTAAACCTTAAACCCTAAACCCTATCCCTAAGCCCTCTACCCTTGACACTATACCTTAAACCCTAATCCCTTAACCCTCAGCCTTAAAGCCTCAACCCTCAATCCTTAAACCTTCAACCCTAAACCTTATCCCTAATCCCTCTACCCTCGACACCATTCCTTTAACCCTAATCCATCAACCCTTAAACCCTTAATCCCTCAAACCTTAAACCCTTAAACCCTAAACTCTCAACCCCTAGATACCCTTAAACCCTTAAACCCTATACACTTAACCTTGGACACTCAACTTTGAACATTATCCCTCAACCTTGAAACCTCTACCCTATACCCTATACCCTCAACCCTATACTTATGCCCTAAATCCTTAAACCTCGTCCATATGCCTTATACCCTCAACCTTAAACCCTAAATCCTATATCTTAGACACTCAACCTTAAACATTATCCCTCAACTATAAACTCTCAACCCTCTACCCTATACCCACAACCATATAATTAAGCCCTAATCCCTCAATCTTCAACCATATACCTTAAATCCTAAAACCTACACCCACAAACCCTCATCCCTATACCCTATAACCTCACACTTATACTCTAAACCCTGAATATTGTGGCTCAACCCTATACTTAAAACCTAAACCATACACTCTCAACCCAAGTCACCCTATGCCTTATATACCCTCATCCATATTGTAAACCCTAAACCCTAATCCCCATGCCTTACACACTTAATCTTATACACTCAACAAGCTGAATATTATCCCTCAACTATAACCCTCTAACCTCTGCCCTCTACCCTCTACCCTCTACCCTCTACCCTCTACCCTCTACCTATTACTTAATCCCTAATCCCTCAAACCTCAACCCTATACCTTAAACCCTAAATCCAAAAAACTCAACCCTGAACCCTAAAAATTGTACGGGCTCAGGTCCTTATATACCATAAACCCAAAACCCTTACATACATACATACATACAGGCATACATGTATACATACATACAAGCATGCATACATGTACATACATACATACAAGCATACATATATACATACATCAAACATACATAAGAAAATTGAATAGAATCATTCAAAGGGAGACATAATGTGAACGCATTATAATGCGCTTGCGTTATGTTGAACTGGGCAAACATTGGCCAAACTTGCAAAAAAGAAAAAAATACAAAACATAATGTGAGCGCATTATAACGCGCTTGCATTATAATTTGCTTTGGGAATCCCAAGACTTAGGCTTGGGATTTGCTTTGGATTTCCAACCTAAAGGTCTGGAGTGCCTTCCCAACGTCCAAAGACATGTTTTTTCATATTCTACAGGATTTCACATAATTTCATTTGTGCTAACCCTTAGATTTGCATGTGTTTCAAGGTCAAACAAATCGAACACCTGGGTAATGTTAGGATTTCTCCTAGCTATTTAACGATGTAATTTTTTTCACATTTTGACAATGTTAAGCCTTTCATCTTTAATTTTTTTTGTTTGTCTGTTTTTGGGAAAAAACTAGTGTTTGGTCTTTTTTTCATTATAAATTAACCGTTCATTCAAATTTCAAATAATTACATTTTTATAAACTAGACTCCATTCTACACATATTAAAAAAAAAAAATTCAACTAGCTTTCAAAATTTACAGGGCTAGCACGACCAAAATTCTATTTTTTAGGACATGTCCACTTTGAAAATTAGTAAAAAATCAAATATTTGTTAAAAAATTATCAGAAAAATTGGGCATAAACTACATGTTGTTAGCTAACTTCTCACTAAAGCGATTTTAAAATCACCAAAAAAAAGTTAACCTTTTAAGGGAGCCACAAAACACGCTATGTTATGTTTTTTTGATAGAAACAACACCAATTTCTGTGGCTCCCTTTTTGAACCCCTTAATTGATACCATTTTTTAAAAAATAGTAGTTTAGAAAGTAGACTCGGAGCACTATGAACATTGTTTTTGTTGCATCTTAAAATTTTGAGTGTAACTATGCTCAATTTCTCATCCAAGGTCAGTATTTCCTGATTTCAGAAAAAAAAAAAAGTGGCCACTTAAGACCCCTTTTTGGCCCCCCATCTTCCTGCACTTACCCCATGACATTATTGAAGATCATGTTGATAATCTATTGGGAAAATCAAGAAAAAGAGAAGAACACCCTCATGTCCTTGAATGAATATTTGATCACTTGAGAAAGTACAACATTCATTTTAATCCTAAGAAGTGTGTTTTTGGTGTGACATCAAGAAAGCTCTTAAGATTTAATTTTTTCTCCATGAGTAATAGAGGTAGATCCAAAAAAAATTTCACCATCATGGAAATGCAAGCCCCTCAAAATCTAAACCAACTTCATAGTTTACAAGGAAAACTACAAGCCATCAGAATATTCATAGCACAACTTGCTGATAAATGTCACTCATTTTCCTATTTTCTCAAAAAGAATATCAATTTTCAATGGGATGACCCCTGTCAACATGCTTTTTATAAAATCAAAGAATACTTAAACATCACCATCAGTTGTTATGGCTCCAATACCACATAAGCCTTTTCTCCTATATAAATCATCTATCTATTGCATTGGAGGTACTTTTGGCACAACATGATGAAGAGGGTCATGAGAGAGAAATTTATTACATTAGTAAAACATTAGTAGATTATGAGCTAAATTATACATCCATGGAATGTGCATGTTTAATAGTTGTCTTTTTCAGACAAAAATTTAGACACTGCATGCTCATTCATAAAATACAACTTATTTCCAAAATTGATCCACTTAAGTGTCTATTATCCAGAGCTTCTCTTACAAGACGTTTGGCAAAATGGGTTATGATATTGAGTAAATTTAACATTGAATATATCAACAAAAAGAAATCAAGGGACATTTTGTTTCATATCAACTAGCTAAGGTATCACTTATAGATGACCACCCATTGGTTATAGACATTCATGATGAATCTATTTTTATAGTTGAAGAGCCCTCTGCATGGAAGTTGTATTTTGATGGTTCTTGTATAAGTCATGGATCAAGTGCTAGAATTCTATTTGGCACACCACAAGGAGACTTTATACCAAAAGCATTCAGATTGGGCTTCTCATGTACAAACAATATCACTAAATATGAAGCTCTATTTGCAGGACTTAAGATAACAATTCAGTGGAAAATCTAACATCTCCTTGTTTACGGGTACTTGCAATTGACAATCAAGTAATTGAATGATGAATATTAGACAAGAGATGATAAATCACTCCCTTATAAATGAATAGTTGATAGTTTCAAGAAATATTTTGCAAACTTCCATTTTGAACAAGTATCTTTGCCTAACATTAGAGTAGTTGATGCTATGGCGACTACTGGATCCCTTTTAGACATGCCACATAATAGTCAATGTGTTGAGAATTTATTAATACCTGCATATGATTCTCTTGAATCTAAACTTGAAGGTGAGCTTGTTGGTCCCGATTCACCCTGAAACCTTGATATTTACACCTATCTCCATGATCAAACCTTGCCACCAAAAAACCTCTCCCGTAACCAACACAAAACCTTTATTCAAAATTCATCTTGCTTCACCATCCTTGGTGATATATTACATAGAAGAGGATTGGATGGTTCCCTACTGAGGTGTCTAAATATAGAAGAGATCAATCTTACACTTAAGTAGGTTCATGATGGTATCTATGGTGGCCATACCAGTGGCATGATCTTAGAAAATAAGTTTCTGAGAACAAGTTATTACTAGCCTACTATGGAACATAATTCTAGCTAGTATTTCAAATGGTGTCTGGCCTGTCAAAAACATAGAGACTTTATTCACACACCATCGCAAGTATTGCAACCTATCAGTACTCCTTGGCCCTTTTCTCAATGGGGTCTCAATCTCATTGGCAAGATCCACCCTTCCTCTTTCAATGGCCATAAATTGATCATTACAACCACTGAATATTTTACTAGGTGGTTCAAGGTCATCCCTCTCACTTACACCACCAGAAAATAGATTTCCAATTTCATACTCCATATTATTTGCCTCTATGGAATTCCTACAACCATTATCATCAATAATGGAAAATCCTTTAAATCCATGTTGTTCATACCCTTTGTGAATGCTTCCATATCCAACATCATTGGTCCATTCTATATTACCCACAAAGTAACAGTCAATTCAATGCAACCAATAAGACCTTGATCAAAATACTTGAGAAAACTATCAATGAAGTTGGTCATGATTGGCATCTCCACCTCCATCTTCCCTTATAGGGTTACCACACTAGTATCTGCACTCCTACTGGTGCCACCCTGTATTCCTTGGTCTTTGATTCTAAATCCATCTTGCCAATTGAGATTGAATTACCATCATTGTGCATATCCTTGGATGGTCTCATTGATGATGAGGAGTATAGGATTGGACAGTTAAAAGAGTTAGAACTCCTTGATGAGTGGCACCTTCGTGCATTGAATAACTTACAAGCTTACTAGAATCATCTCCATCAAAGCTACAACAAAAGGATCAAAGTTTAAGAATTTGAAATTGGAAAATCTCGTTTTGAAGGAAAATTAGAGAAACACTCAAGATCGAGACAAGAAAGGTAGGTTTGAGCCTAATTTGCAAGGTACTTACATTATTGTCACCAAGAATGGATCGGGTGCTTACCAATTGGCTACCCCATATGGTCAAAAGCTTGATTATACATTGAATATCATTCACGTCAAATGCTTCTATGCTTAGTTTGCAAAGTATCCCAACCAAAAATATTTAAAAAATACAAAATGAAAAAAGTAAAGATAAATCATCTGTCCAATGGTGAAAACTAATTTCATGGTGCCTTGGATAAGTACCATGGTGAAAACTTGCTCGTAGGCGTCGTGTAAAGATAGACTTTGTTATCCTTCAGGTCCTCTCCATGACATTTCCTTAGCACTTCATCCTATTTCATGTCTTAATCTTTACCATTATTCCTTTTCCCTTACCATTTCTTCCTATTGACATTGTCTTATGTTGGGGGCAAGTGATTATGTCTTGCTTTGGAAACACTTTTGGCATTTTCTCCTTTCTTATTCTATGTCTTGGACGAGTACCATTTAAATTTAGTCTACAACTTCATGCACTTGAAAGTATAGTGGCATTTAATACCTTACACTTTACACATAACACTTGAAAATAGTGTATCTTAAACATGTAAACTATGATCTTTTGGCAACCTCGATAACATTCATCCATTGAATCATTTGCCTCAATGTCATCCATCTTTTCATTTTTCTCTTTTTTTCCTTTGCAGGATACATCATTCCCCGTATCAGAATTTATCATCATCTCCCTTTTTTATCACTCTTTTAATCATTCTTAACCATTTTGGCAAGAATTTCAATGTTGTTTGTTAGTTGACTATTACTTTTGATCTTTTTTTATTTTCGTTCCATCCCACTTCATACCTTATCAAAGTCACCACAATCCTTCATATCTTGGTTGTCTTAGATGGTGTCAAATGGGGCATTGTCTTCTCTTTTTGTGTGTTGTGCTTGTCGGTTGTTTCACACAATATCCATCAAGGTCTTCAAAAAAGCCTTGTGTTGTGTTGGGGCATCCTCTTGTTTGTTGTGCTTGTGATCGATCCTTTACGCATTTGACACATCATCACCCTAGTTTCTATACCTTGGTGCATAACGTACGATGCTATATCAAACACTAGGTTACTCGTTCTGATTCGCATAACATCCATCCAACCATCCTCTTTTCAAGATCCTTCTTAGGTTCTTTGATCCTTCCTAGTCTCTTGTTACCCTAAATTTAAATTTAGTGTCATGTCAAATTTTGGAATTCTTTAAAGTCTTATGTTCATAACTTAGCCATAAAAATTTGAAATTACTTAGTTGCCTTTGGTTTATCCTTGTAAAGTCACGAGTTTCTAAGTCTTTGTAACTGAGTCGCGGGTTTCTAGGTTTCCATAACAGAAGTTGCTGAGTTCTAAAGTTTCTTAACCTCCCAACTTCATCTTCCCTTAAATCATAATGCTCGCTTTGTAGTCTCTATGTTGTCGGCAATTCAGGGGTTCTAAAACTTCATAACCTCTGACTTGTGGTTCTAAATTTTGGGTTTTTAGCGACTCAGCGACATTGAAGCTTTTTCCACTTTTTGAGGCATTCTCTTCTCATTTAATGAGTTGCATGACACGTCAAGCAGATGTATTTCAGAAATTTTGAACAACGTGTGAAGTTGTGGTGTCATTCTCTTGAGGCATGAATTTAATGCCATATTTATTGAACATCAAGGCATGTCGTGTCTGAATAACAGCATTGGTATATTTGTTAGGGATGGCGATATTTTCTTTAAGTCATTCTGTTGCACTATCTTCTGCTCCCCACCATCATTCATTGAAAGCATATTGAATTCTTCTCTATATTTATGCTCCTATGGTTGGGGATGAAATACAAATACTAGGGAGCCCCTCACTCTTTGGGCATTGAGAGTAGCTTGGTTAATTTGAAGGACACCGAGCTTGGGCATATCGACTTAGCAGATTTTTGGGCCCGTCTGCAACAAGTTGATAAATCACCTTTCGTAGAAAATATTTTATTGAGTGGTTTGGTGCATGCTAGAGGTTTTCGGACTACCATGCAAAGTATTGATTTGGTGATTGCATGCACACAAAGGTACATCCCAGAGACTCAAGAAATTAAGGCTAAGGACAGTTCAATAATAGTGAAGGTTGATTCCATAATTATCTCTCATGCCTTGAGGATTCTTGGAAAAGAGAACATTGAAGAGATGTCTGTTGCAGAAGGATTGAGGTTTTACAAAGCAAATGAAGACTAGTGCATGAATTCAATTGCGAGGAGCTGGTTGAAGTCTGAAAGGAGAGGTAAGTCCCAATTGTCTCCTAAATTGAAAAGGTCTCATTTCTAAAATGAAATTTCTAACATTATTACTTTATTGCATCGCATGGTTGGGAATGCAACTATAGACTCCTTCAAATATTGGATGTGTCAATTCATCTTATTGATATGTAGTGAGAACCAATTCATTAACTGGGCTGAAATTATTAGTTTTCATCTGAATGAACAATTAGCTAAATTACAATAGACTGCCTCCTTTCATATGTGTTCATACTTGGTGTACATTCTAGCCAGTCAAGAGGTTGTTTGGGCAGGGTTGAGGCCCCAAGGGTCATTAACACCAGACACACCTGTGGATAGCTATTTCCCTCAGCTTACTAAAGAAGTGGGTATGAAAGATTTCCACCATATAAATGATGCTTTTCTGATGTTTATTGTGAGGAAGTTAGAAGGTAACCCAGAACTCAGAATTTCTCCCGAGGTTGCTGCCTTGATTATGGAGTTTGGAAGTTTTTATATACAATTTGATAGATTCACCTATCTGCGGATATGGGGTTATGAAAAGGCCCCGACAAAATTGCCTCATTTTGTAAGTGATTATCTTGTTTTTCTGGGAATTTGTAGACAAATGTCTGTTGTTAATGTCCAATACCAAAGCATGAGGAAGAAAGGATATGCTTTCCCATTAACACTATCCTCTTACACTTGCAAAAACATTGATGTTTCTAAAGGGGTGAAGCATGCTCTGAGTGAATTTAATTTTCATGTTTTATCTTTGAGAACACACTTTAATAGTAAGAACTATGTGCAATAGAATTTTCATGTATCAAACACCAGGTTACTCGTTCTGATTGGCATAACATCCATCGAACCATCCTCTTTTCAAGATCCTTCTTGGGTTCTTTGATCCTTCCTAGTCTCTTGTTACCCTAAATTTAAATTTAGTGTCATGTCAAATTTTGGAATTCTTTCGAGTCTTATGTTCATAACTTAGCCATAAAAATATGAAATTCCTTAGTCGCCTTTGGTTTATCCTTGTAAAGTCACGGGTTTCTAAGTCTTTGTAACTAAGTCGTGGGTTTCTAGGTTTCCATAACGTAAGTCACTAAGTTCCAAAGTTTCTTAACCTCCCAACCTTCCGACTTCATCTTCCCTTTGTTAAATCATCCTGCTTGCTTTGTAGTCTCTATGTTGTTGGCAAGTCGGGGGTTCTCTAAAATTCATAACCTCTGACTTGTGGTTCTAAATTTTAGGTTTTTAGTGACTCAGCAACATTGAATCCTTTTCCACTTTTTGAGGCAATCTCTTCTCATTTAATGAGTTGCATGACACGTCAAGCAGATGTCTTTTCAGAAATTTTGAACAACGTGTGAAGTTGCGATGTCATTCTCTCGAGGTGGGAATTTAATGCCATATTTATTGAACATCAAGGCATGTTGTGTCTGAATAACGGCATTGGTATATTTGTTAGGGATGGCGATATTTTCTTTAAGTCATTCTGTTGCACTATCTTCTGCTCCCCGCTGTCATTCATTGAAAGCATATTTAATTCTTCTCTGTATTTATGCTCCTGTGGTTGGGGATAAAATACAAATACCAAGGAGCCCCTCACTCTTTGGGCATTGAGAGCAGCTGGGTTAATTTGAAGGACACCGAGCTTGGGCATATTGATTTAGCAGATTTTTGGGCCCGCCTGCAACAAGCTGATAAATCACCTTTCACAAAAAAGATTGTATTGAGTGGTTTGGTGCATGATGGAGGTTTCTTGACTGCCGTGCAAAGTATTGATTTGGTGATTGCATGAGCACAAAGTTACATCCCAGAGAGTCAAGAAATTAAGGCTAAGGACAGTTTAGTAATAGTGAAGGTTAATTCTGCAATTATCTCTCATGCCTTGAGGATTCTTGGAAAAGAGAACTTTAAAGAGATGTCTGTTGTAGAAGGATTGAGGTTTTACAAAGCAAATGAAGACTCGTGCATGAATTCAATTGCGAGGAGTTAGTTGAAGTCTAAAAGGAGAGGTAAGTCCCAATTACCTCCTAAATTGAAAAGGTCTCATTTCAAAGATGAAATTTCTGACATTATTACTTTATTGCATCGCATGGTTGGGAAAGCAACTACAGTCCTTCAAATACTGGATGTGTTGGTTCATCTTATTGATATGTAGTGAGAACCAATTCATTAACTGGGCTGAAATTATTAGTTTTCATCTGAATGAATAATTAGCTAAATTACAACATACTACCTCCTTTCATATGTGTTCATACTTGGTGTACATTCTAGCCAGTCAAGAGGTTGTTTGGGTAGGGTTGAAGCCCCAAGGGTCATTAATATCAGACACACCTATGTATAGCTATTTCCCTCAACTTACTAAAGAAGTGGGTATGAAAGATTTCCACCTATAAATGATGCTTTTCTGATGTTTATTGTGAGGAAGTTAGAAGGAAACCCAGAACTCAAAATTTCTCCCGAGGTTGCTGCCTTGATTATGGAGTTTGGAAGTGATGCAGTGTAAGGGTTCAAATCAACACAAAATCCAAAAGAACTCCCTTTACAAGTTTCAAAACCTATTCTTGTTAGTATCTCACATAAGCCTTCATACTGCCTTGTGGCCCTCCAAACAATGATTTTTGAGCATAACTCTTTGAATACTCCTCAAACCCACAAATAAATTAGTGTTCTAGATACCCTTTTGGCCATTATTTAACATATCTTAAAATGGGCTAAGGCTGTTTTGTATGGAATAGGACAAAAACAAGACTGTTCCTATGCAAACCTTAGGATTGTTATAGAATTGCTTTCACCAATAATAGCATATCTTACTCAAAACATAATGAAATTACATGAAACCAAAATAATTATAAATTAGAAGCACATATATTTCCATCCATCTATTATATGCATCAATGTGAGTCTGTACCAGGCCATACCATGCATGCTTTCAGACTGCATTTTCAGAAAATTAAACTCTGCAGGCCTACCCTCAATAAAAATGCCATAACTTATTCAAATCTTAATGAAATTTGATGCAAAAAAAGAAATGGAAAGTAGACTCAATGATTTTGCATCCATACCACATTCAAGTCATATATAGGCCATAAAAATCTGTACCAAACTCTGAAAAAACAATTTAACATTCAAAAATATAGAAACAAGGGTATCTTTTATTGATAACACATCAAAATGTAACAACCCACCTTCTCCAACCTTCTCCGACCTTATCCCCCCTTGGGATTCATGTTTACAACATGTATTTATGCTTTCCCAATCATTTTCCAACTACCAACCACCCACAACTAACTTCCTAATCAAGGTTGCAACTTTAATGCACTTTTTGACAACTTTCATAATGACAACTTTTTGACAATTTGACATTTTTTACAAGTTCGATCCCTAATGACTCAAATGACTCCAATTACATCACAAATGGTCTATTATGACCTTATTACATGAAAAAAAGACTCAAAACACAACATAAATCAAATATTTACAAAATGGCCTCATGGAGGCATAAAGTCCATTAGATGCTCTTGCACCAGACTCCCAGAGGAAAGAAAATTCAAGTCCCATTGAATGCGGGTCTACTCCTTCTTCCTGGTCTTCCAATTCTTTTGCAATTTGTCCTTCGTCTTTGTAACTAGTTCTGGGTCCTTCATCTTCTTTTTCTTATACCATCTCTCATCCAACATCCTCTCAGCTTTCAGGTTCCAAAATTCCATTTCTTGTGTATATACCTCAGTAGTATCATCCATGTCTTTATCCTCATCATTGGAACACCACATGACAACATATTCACCATTAGTGTAACCTACATCATACTCTTGCAAACCTTCATATACCTCATTAGCAAACAAATCTGAAACATCCTTATTAGCAATTTTATTATCAACTTGATCATGAATATTAACACCAACATTATCAACAACCTTATCATCAGCAACTTGAGTATCAATACCAAATTTATCAGCAACCTCAACAACCTTCTCTACTTGTTCATCTTGCTCATTTGATTCAAACCACTGCATATGGTATAAAGACTCATCCACAACTATGTCTACCTTGTCCTCTTGAACTTTCTCAATGATTGATGTCAAAACAATCATAGGTGTACTTACCATTTCATTGCTTACCTCTTATATTGTTGTTGTCCTTGCTTATCCTTTTCTTCTTTGAACAATCCTCTTAATAGGTCACCTAACTTTCTTTCTTGGTGATAAATGCCAACCTTGCTCTTGTTGTACTCTCTCTTCAAGTTCCATTATTCTTTGCATGTCAAGTTCCATACTTTTGTTAATTCTTCCAAGGCTTTCCTTATCTCTCTTATCTCTTATTCAAACTCCATTTGTCTTTCCCTTTCCTTTTCCTTCTTTCTCATCTCTTTTTCCTCTCTTTTCATCTTCTCACTTTCCCTTTTCTTCTCTTGCTTCATATTTTGTGAACTCCTAGCCAGCAAATACCTATTCAACAAATCCATTTGTCCTTCAAGCAAGTCCCTTTAACCTTTCTTCTCTTTGTCTTTGCCTCACCTAGGTCTCTTCTCTTCTTCTCTACCTAGTCTTTTGGCAACCAAGTTCTTTCTTCAACCTGCACAAACACAAACACACAACCACAAACTTCTCTTGCCTAGACCTTCTAATCTCTGATACCAATTGATGCAAGGGTTCAAATCAACTCAAAATCCAAAAGAACTCCCCTTACAACTTTGAAAACCTATTCTTGTTAGTATCTCACATAAGCCTTCATACTGCCTTGTGGCCCTCCAAACAGTGATTTTTGAGCATAACTCTCTGAATACTCATCAAACCCACAAATTAATTAGTGTTATAGATATCCTTTTGGCATTATTTGACATATATCAAAATGGGCTAGGGTTGTTTTGTATGGAATAGGACAAAAACAAGACTGTTCCTATGCAAACCCTAGGATTGTTACAGAATTGCTTTCACCAAAAAATGGCATAACTCACTCAAAACATAATGAAATTACATGAAACCAAAATAATTGTAAACTAGAAACACATATATTTCCATCCATCTATTATATGTATCCATTTAACTCCATACCATGCATGTTTTCAGACTGCATTTTTAGAAAATTAAACTCTGCAGACCTACCCTCAATAAAAATGCCATAACTTATTCAAATCTTAATGAAATTTGATACAAAAAAAATAAATGGAAAGTAGACTCAATAATATTTCCATCCATATTAAATTAAGGTCATATATAGGCTATAAAAATCCATAACAAACTCTGAAACAACAATTTAACATTCAGAAATGCAGAAACAAGGGTATCTTTTATTGATAACACATCAAAATGTAACAACCCACCTTCTCCAACCTTCTCCCCCCTTGTGATTTGTGTTTACAACATGTATTTAAGCTTTCCCAATAATTTTCCAACTACCAACCACCCACAACTAACTTCCTAATCAAGGTTGCAACTTTAATGCACTTTTTGACAACTTTCATAATGACAACTTTTTGACAATTTGACAATTTTTACAAGTTTGATCCCTAATAACTCAAATGACTCAAATTACATCACAAATGGTCTATTATGACCTTATTACATGACAAAAGACTCAAAACACAACATAAATCAAATATTTACAAAATGGCCTCATGGAGGCATAAAGTCCATTAGGTGCTCTTGCACTAGGAAGTTTTTATATACAATTTGATAGATTCACCTATCTGCAGATATGGGGTTATGAAAAGGCCCCGACAAAATTGCCTCATTATGCAAGTGATTATCTTTTTTTTCTATAAATTTGTAGACAAATGTCTGTTGTTAATGTCCAATACCAAAGCACGAGGAAGAAGGGATATGCTTTCCCATTAACTATATCCTCTTACACTTACGAAAACAATGATGTTTCTAAAGGGGTGGAGCATGCTCTGAGTGAATTTAATTTTCATGTTTTATCTTTGAGAACACACTTTGATAGTGAGAACTATGTGCAACATAATTTTCATGTATCAAACACCAAGTTACTCATTTTGATTGGCATAACATCCATCCAACCATCCTCTTTTCAAGATCCTTCTCGGGTTCTTTGATCCTTCCTAGTCTCTTGTTACCCTAAATTTAAATTTAGTGTCATGTCAAAATTTGGAATTCTTTCGAGTCTTATGTTCATAACTTAGCCATAAAAATTTGAAATTCCTTAGTCAGCTTTGGTTTATCCTTGTAAAGTCACGGGTTTCTAAGTCTTTGTAACTAAGTCATGGGTTTCTAGGTTTCCATAACGGAAGTCACTGAGTTCCAAAGTTTCTTAACCTCCCAACCTCCCGACTTTGTCTTCCCTTTGTTAAATCATCCTGTTTGCTTTGTAGTCTCTATGCTGTCGGCAAGTCAAGGGTTCTCAAAAATTCATAACCTCTAACTTGTGGTTCTAAATTTTGGGTTTTTAGTGACTCAACAACATTGAAGCTTTTTCCACTTTTCGAGGCGTTCTCTTCTCATTTAATGAGTTGCATGCCACGTCAAGTAGATGTCTTTCCAAAAATTTTGAACAATGTGTGAAGTTGTGGTGTCATTCTCTCAAGGTGGTAATTTAATGCCATATTTATTGAACATCAAGGCATGTTGTGTCTGAATAACGGCATTGGTATATTTGTTAGGGATGGTGATATTTTCTTTAAGTCATTCTACTGCACTATCTTCTGCTCCCCACCATCATTCATTGAAAGCATATTGAATTCTTCTCTATATTTATTCTCCTGTGGTTGGGGATGAAATACAAATACCAGGGAGCCCCTCACTCTTCGGGCATTGAGAGTAACTAGGTTAATTTAAAGGACACCAAGCTTGGGCATATCGACTTAGCAGATTTTTGGGCCCGTCTGCAACAAACTAATAAATCACCTTTCACAGGAAAAGATTTTGTTGAGTGGTTTGGTGCATGCTGGAGGTTTCCTAACTGCTGTGCAAATTATTGATTTGGTGATTGCATGCGCACAAAGGTACATCCTGGAGACTCAAGAAATTAAGGCTAAGGACGGTTCAGTAATAGTGAAGATTAATTCTGCAATTATCTCTCGTGCCTTGAGGATTCTTGGAAAAGACAACTTCAAAGAGATGTCTGTTGTAGAAGGATTGAGGTTTTACAAAGCAAATGAAGACTGGTGCATGAATTCAATTGCAAGGAGCTGGTTGAAGTCTGAAAGGAGAGGTAAGTCCCAATTGTCTCCTAAATTGAAAAGGTCTCATTTCAAAGATGAAATTTCTGACATTATTACTTCATTCCATCACATGGTTGGGAATGCAACTACAGACTCCTTCAAATAATGGATGTGTCGGTTCATCTTATTGATATGCAATGAGAACCAATTCATTAACTGGGCTGAAATTATTAGTTTTCATCTGAATGAACAATTAGCTAAATTACAACAGACTACCTCCTTTCATATGTGTTCATACTTGGTGTACATTCTAGCCAGTCAAGAGGTTGTTTGGGTAGGGTTGAGGCCCCAAGCATCATTAACACCAGACACACTTGTGTATAGCTATTTCCCTCAGCTTACTAAAGAAGTGGGTATGAAAGATTTCCACCGTATAAATGATGCTTTTCTGATGCTTATTGTGAGGAAGTTAGAAGGAAACCTAGAACTCAGAATTTCTCCCGAGGTTGCTGCCTTGATTATGGAGTTTGGAAGTTTTTATATACAATTTGATAGATTCACCTATCTACAGATAGGGGGTTATGAAAAGGCCCTGACAAAATTGCCTCGTTATGCAAGTGATTATTCTATTTTTCTAGAAATTTGTAGACAAATGTTTGGTGTTAATGTCCAATTCCAAAGCATGAGGAAGAAACGATATGCTTTCCCATTAATGCTATCCTCTTACACTTGCAAAAATAATGATGTTTCTAAAGGGGTGGAGCATGCTTTGAGTGAATTTAATTTTCATGTTTTATCTTTGAGAACACACTTTTATAGTAAGAACTATGTGCAACAGAATTTTCATGGGTCTGCTTCTTATGAGCATCACTCTCATTTGGAAGATTTTTGGGAGGATTGTGCTAATGACAGAGAAGTTCAGAGAAGAGATTGCATGGGACTCACTTTGAGTCAAATTCAGGCCTCTGGTCTTCCATTCCAAATCCTGGATGGTGTTGAGGACAATTCAAAAGTTATTGATGCTGAATATCAAATTTTGGTTTCAAAACCCCTTCCCAGAATAAATTGGTCAGAGAAAGAGGTTTTGGATTTGAAGTTTCATTCTGCCAAGGTGTTGAAAAGGATAGAGAATTGGCTACTAGGGAAATGTCATAGACATGTAGGCTCTCCTTATGAGCAAAGATGGTCTAGAAGTAAAGAACATGGGTCTGCATAAAGTTCTGGTGTTCAATCTATCCTGGGAGTCATGAAGCAACACAGTCTAAAACTAATTCACAATCTGGAGGAGATGGTGAAAGACCAAATGAAGTTGCCAAGTTGAAATCAAATTGTGAACAAGACAATTTTCTTCTGTCTGCCCCAAAAAGGAAATCTGATCAGACAAAACCAATGTTGGTAGATTCAGATTCCATCTTTCAACAAATTGCAGATGATGGTTCCTTTCCTCTGTTGTTTGAAGTGCCTTCTTCTCCTATGGATGAAGATGTTTCTATTTCTGTTCCTTTAGTTAACCAAGATAAAACAGTTTTGAGCAATAAAGATACGTGTGGTAACGTCCTCTCCTGGATGGTTAAACAAGGTAGTTGAAATGAAAAGAAAGAATGTTCCAACAGTGACAATGGAAGTTGACACAGTAGCCAAGCTGCTACAGAGTACCTCAAAGCCCAAAAAGGATAAGAGGATGTCAAGAGTGGTGACTGACACTACTTCTAGTTATCAAATGTTGGAGATTGCAGACCCGGTTAAGGATTTGAATGAAAGTGAAATAAATGAGGTTGATTATAAGATAAGTCATATTGACATGGGTCCCTCTACTCTCGAAGGAGATGTGTATCATGCAAATTATTCTGTCAGTGCTTTGATTAAGAGAGTGAAAGAGGAAAGAAAGAAAATTTGAAATTGTAGTCTCAAGTCCTCTCTTTGAGTAATTTTATACAGTCCATTGTGACTCCTGCCTCTCATGAAGCCTCAAGTTCTAATGTTGAAGGAATTGATTCCAATACAATGCAACAAATAAGGAGGAATTTAAATTCTACTAAGGCTGTCAACGAATGGATGGAAAAACATTCCTATGAAGCTCTATTTTACCTTGGAAAATATGTTCATTTCTCTGCCGAAGTATCTAAGAAGAGGAAAGAATTAATTACTAAACTTCATCAGGTAAGGAAAGAACAAGGTAGCATGTATGTTCTTTCGAGGGAAGTCTCAGAATTGGTAGCCATGGATTCTTTGTTGCTAATTAATGAAAAGGTGATCAATGATCCAAAGGATATATATCCATCTTGGGCTAACACACTAGAGTGGAAGCTATCAATATACGATGGATTTATTGCAGAGATCAATAAGGTGTTGAATCAACATCTTGAGATCCTAATTGAAATTAAAAAGAATTGCGATCTCTTGAAGGTAGATCTTACAGATGAGTTCAAGGAAAACCTATTAGATATTAAGGATATATCTCTGAAGTTCAAAGAAGTATTCAATGAGGAGATAGCTATTCCTAAAATTGTCAATGGGAAGTCTTTGAGAAAGCTGAGTCACATGTAGGTTTACCTCAATTCATTCAAAACAGAGACTGATGATGATCACTAAAAGATGGCTGAGGTAGAGAAACTACTGGCTAGATGGAGAACCAGAATGCAGATCACCACTACACTTGGTAGTAAAAATATCACTTCCATTATCACCATGTACCGAGAATACAAGGCAAGGATAAAGTCACGGGAAAGCTCAACTGATGCAAGAGAACAAGATGGCGGAAGTGTTGAAGATCCCAAGGATGGCGAAAGTGCGGTGGCATGATCACTTTCTTTATGTTATGTTATTTCTTTAAATTTGGATCTAGGAACTTATTTTCAAGACTTATTATTATTATTATATTTTAAAAATGGTTGTCTCCAAGAAACCTTTCTTTGAAAGACAGTTATTATATGCAAACTATATATATGGGTGCTCAGGCATGGAATAGGGATCTTTTTGGGCAAATTTTATTCCTCATTAAGATAAGTTTTGTTGTGATCTTTATGTTCAATTACTTTAATATAGAAGATACATGTGGTGAAGTTTAGACAAACATAAACTTTGTGTTATGAATGTTTGGGTGTTATTCTTCTTATGTTGAATATATTTCCAGTGGTTATTCTATTATCTATATTGGAGTATTGGATATCTGTTTCATTTCATTTCTATGAGATGTTTATCTTTTGGTGAATTTTTTGTGGTAGTGGTTATATTATACCTGAGAAATTCTTTATTGTTTTATCAAAGTGTCATTTGAAGTCTTTGAACTTCTCGTAGAATTCAGTTATTGTAGAAGTCTATAATTGCCTTTTCAAGCTTTCTAGTTAAAAGCGTCACCTTTTCTTGCTTTCTAGTTAAAAGTAACCTAAATTTAAATTCATTGTATATTATTCGAAGGTAGTTGCACCTTGTAAAATAAGCAAAGAATCGATTATAAATATCATTGTAATTGGTTCAATTGTTGATACACTTGTCACTTCCTAGGTGAGAGAATATAGAGTTAGGTGACAAATCTGTATACCAATAGATTTTTAGTGACTCTACTAGGGATACTGCTTGATTATATATGTATTGTGAGTTGCTTTGTAATTAATTTACATGGTTCTTCAAAGACGTAACGCTCCAATCCTCCAACCTAATGTAGATTGGCTTATTGGTGATCAAGAAGATATTGTTACTGGCCTTTTGTTACTTGCCTAGAAACAAAGAAGAACTAATTTGTAGTATAACCAATTTAATGAAGTACTAGAAGAAGAAGAAGAAGAAGTTGGTGAAATCATAAGAGATAATGCTAGGCATTTTGGTGAAGCTCAAGAAATTGTTTTTGTAGAAAACGTGGTACCTGTTCCTCGAAGAGAAAGAGTCTTCCCTATGCAAGCTCTTCCCAATAACCGGCCAAGAAATCAAGCTGTCAATCAAAGGAACTAGTTGAACAATCGATAAAATCTTCCACGAAATAATCAATAAGTGAAGTTGGCGACTCTGTAACTTATTGTTGTTCAAAACTATTTTTTAAGAGATATACTAGGGGAGATAGAAAGAAAGGAATTTGGGATAAAGATTTTGAATTATTAGAAGATGTTAATTTCTCTTCTTTTCTACTTAACTAAAAGGTTAAGTCTGTTAGTAGAATGTGTGTATGACAAAAATTGACTAATGTTTAAATGATAAATCAAAACAAAACGAATCAAAAGCCCATAACATAAAGAGAACTAATCTAAACAAAAGCCATTATCAATAAATCCAATGAAATAAGAAAGCTTTTACCCAGATTTGTGTTGTTCCCTTTGTTGAATGTGGATTGCTCAATAACACTGCAAAACCATGTTTTGCAACAAGCAAGTAAAGTGCTCAAAGATCAATGTCAAAAAATCGTAAAGTTTCTCAATCGATGCGATGTATGCTCAAAGCGTTGTAAAGGATTCTTGAGAATAAGTGATCAAAGAGGATTTGTGAAGGAGATGAGGGGGGTTTATATAGGTTTCAACAGAGATCGATCAATGGTCCAGATAATTCAAAAGAATCAACGGAGGAGATAAAACAAATAACCATGATGAATGTGCACACGACATGTGTCAATCCATAAGGATATTTTTATTAATATATGATGAAAACAAGATTGATTGAATAGATAACTCAACTTGTAATTTTGTCTTTTTTAGAGTTCTAAAAATAAGACTAATTGTGCACATGAGTTAACAAGATATTTTAAGAGGAATTGGAAGATATTTGAAATTAAATAAATAAATTTATTTAATTGTTTGTGCATGATAGAGGAATATGAAGATTATAAATAAAATATTTGATTTTATTTATTTTTAGAGGATTGAGACAATTTAAATAAATTTGCATGATTTATTTAAATTTAGAAGAAAAATTAATTTAATTAAATAATGTAAATTATTTAATTGTAGATAAGAGGGAATTTGTGATGAATTAATTAAATAATTGGATTTATATAATTAATGTGGATTTGAATTTCGAAAGAGGATAATGATTTAATTAAATAATTAAAATTATTTAATTTTGGAAGAATAAGGTTAATTTTGCTGAAATTAATTAAATAAAGGGGATTTATTTAATTAATGTTGAATTTTGGAGATTTAGAAGAATTTGATGAAATTAATTAAATAATTAGATTATTCAATTAATGTTGACATGTAGGTGATTTGACAGATTTGAAGAAATACAAGTCGTGCGACGACTTGGTCATTTTAGGGTGTCTACAGATTGTCATCCCCTCCTATAAAAAGTGCTACCAATGCTCCTGGTGCATCCTGTCAAGCCCTTCTTTTACACGGAATTGTCTTTCCTTTGCAATTTAATTTTCTTGTTTTAATGGCTCAGCCTCCACCTATCCCGTGGGGAGCTGTTATAGGTCCTCTCAACCTAGGAGCTCAGTTACATGACTTGCAAAAAGGTTCGGGGAAATTATACCTAAATTTAAAGGGGATGGGAAAGTCACTCCTGAAGAACACATGCAATGGAACAATGAAGGAAAACAAGCTTTTGAGGACATAAAAATAGCTATTTCCAATGCACCAACACTAGTGCACCCTGATTTCGAGAATAATTTTGTTACATACTGCTGTGCATCAGAACATACTCTATTGGCTATCGTATTGCAAAAAAATGATCAAGGTATTGAAGCCCCTATCTCTTTTATGAGTAGACCTCTCAAGAAGCATGAATTGCATTACTCTCCACTTGAGAAAAACACATATGCAATATTCAAAGCCTTGAAGAGCTTTAGATTCTATATTTTACATTCTCATACCGCTATTTTTGTCCCGGAGTCTATTGTGAAAAGTATCCTCACTCAACAAGACATCGAATGCAATAAAAGAGGATCTTGGATAGCTAAAGTGCAAGAGTATGATGTTGATATAAAACCCATAAATTTAGTCAGGGGAAAGGGTCTATGCCAAAGGATTGCATAAAACAAGGTTCCTAAAGAAAAATAGTTGCCCTTAGTTCTTTTCACCAGTACAATGGATGAGTGGTTCTCTAATATTTCTTATTTTCTAACGTATGGTGATTGTCCATCTCACCTTTCTGCAAAAGAAAAGAGGAATTTGAAGCTCAAAGCCAATAAATACATTCTCTAGGAAGGAAACTTGTATAAAAAGGGTGTGGATGGAACATTCCTAAGGTGTGTAGACAAAGAACAACAAAAGAAATTATTAGTCTTTCCACAATAAATCGTGCGGTGGACATTTTTTAGCTTCAGTAACAGCCTTCAAAATCTTATGTCAATGTTTCTATTGGCCGGGTATGTCCAGGGATGCCTATGAATGGGTGCCCAAGTGTAAGAAGTGCTTGAGGTTTATTGGTAGACCTCACCTAGAAGCACTACCTTTGAAGCCTATGGTGATTGATGAGCCTTTCCAATAATAGGGTTTGGATTTTATCGGCCCTATTAATCCTAGTTCTAGTGCTAGACATACACATATATTAACTACCATTGACTATTTTACCAAGTGGGTGGAAGCTATACCAGTCAAATAGACTACTTTAGAGGTTGTATGCACTTTCTTGAAAGAAAACATTTTAGTAAGATTTGGTGTTCCAAAGAAAATCGTCATTGATAATGCTATCTCTTTTTCCTCTTCTGAAATCACTCTCTTTTGTTGTGATTATGGCATTAGTCTTGCACACTCATCCGATTATTATCCCCAAGGCAATGGACAGGTAGAGTCAAGTAATAAAAGTTTGATCTCTATTGTCAAGAAGTTAGTAGATGAAAATCAACGGGGGTGGCATAAGAAGTTATATGATGCTTTGTGGGTGGATAGAATAACATACAAAAGGGCCATTGGTATGTCACATTTTCAGTTGGTGTATGGAATTGATAGTGCTAAACCTATTCCTGTAGAATTATCAGCAAGAAACCTGCAAAAAGGCAATTTAGAATTAACAATTTCAATCAGCATTAGAGAAGAGGATTTTGTATCTAAATAAACTAGAAGAGCAAAGGGAGATTATTGTTGATAAAATTATCAAGCATCAATAGATGGTAAAGAAGGTTTTTGACAAAAGAGCTAAGCAGAGAAAATTTGTAGTTGGGGATTATGTACTTCTCTGGGATAAATGAAAAGCACCTAAAGGAGCACATGGGAAATTTGACTCTTTGTGGAAAGGACCATTTCAGATTAAGAAGATGATTGGAGATAATACTTTTGTGTTAACATATCTAGATGGTACACCCTTGCCTCTTGCCTATAATGGGCAAGACCTTAAATTGTTCAATTGGTGATGTTCTTGAGCTTTCCTTGTACCATAGTTTCCATTTGTTCCTATTTTGTTTTGTCTATTTTCTATTTTCTCTGTATTGCCCAATGAATAAGGCTTTGTGTCATGGTTGATCTGGATTGTCTGCATCCTGTTAGTCCTTATCCCCATTCAGAGCCAGTTGTTAACATAAATTTCAATGTAGTGTCATGTCAAATTTTGGCATTCTTTCGAGTCTTATGTTCATAACTTAGCCACAAAAATTTGAAATTCCTTAGTCGCCTTTGGTTTATCCTTGCAAAGTCGTCGGTTACTAAGTCTTTGTAACTAAGTCGTGGTTTCTAGGTTTCCATAAACGAAGTCGCTGAGTTCCAAAGTTTCTTAACCTCCCGACCTCTCGACTTCGTCTTCCCTTTGTTAAGTCATCCCACTTGCTTTGTAGTCTCTATGTTGTCAGCAAGTCAGGGGTTCTCAAAACTTCATAACCTCTGACTTGTGGTTCTAAAGTTTGAGTTTTTAGAGACTTAGTGACATTGAAGCTTTTTCCACTTTTCGATGCGTTCTCTTCTCATTTAATGAGTTGCACGACATGTCAAGAGGATGTCTTTTTAGAAATTTTGAACAACGTGTAAAGTTGCGGTGTCATTCTCTCGAGGTAGGAATTTAATGCCATATTTATTGAACATCAAGGCACGTCATGTCTAAATAATGGCATTAGTATATTTGTTTGGGATGACGATATTTTCTTTAAGTCATTCTACTGCACTATCTTCTGCTCCCTGTCATAATTCATTGAAATCATATTGAATTCTTCTCTATGTTTATGCTCTTGTGGTTGGGGATGAAATAAAAATACCAAGGAGCCCCTCACTCTTCGGGCATTGAGAGCAGCTGGGTTTATTTGAAGGACACCGAGCTCAAGCATATCGACTTAGCAGATTTTTGGGCCCATCTAAAACAAGCCAATAAATCACCTTTCATAGAAAAGACTTTGTTGAGTGGTTTGGTGCATGCTGGAAGTTTCCCGACTGCCATACAAAGTACTTATTTGGTGATTGCATGCGCACAAAGTACATCCTAGAGACTCAATAAATTAAGGCTAAGGACAGTTCAGTAATAGTGAAGGTTAATTCTGCAGTTATCTCTCGTGCCTTGAGGATTCCTAGAAAAGAGAACTTGAAAGAGATGTATGTTGCAAAAGGATTGAGGTTTTACAAAGAAAATGAAAACTGGTGCATGAATTCAATTGCAAGGAGTTGGTTGAAGTCTAAAAGGAGAGGTAAGTCCCAATTGCGTCCTAAAATGAAAAGGTCTCATTTCAAAGATAAAATTTCTGACATTATTACTTTATTGCATCGCATGGTCGGGAATGCAACTACAGACTCTTTCGAATACTAGATGTGTCAGTTCATCTTATTGATATGTAGTGAGAACCAATTCATTAACTGGGCTGAAATTATTAGTTTTCATCTAAATGAATAATTAACTAAATTTTAACAGACTACCTCCTTTCATATGTGTTCATACTTGGTGTACATTCTAGCCAGACAAGAGGTTGTTTGGGCAGGGTTGAGGCCCCAAGGGTCATTAACGCCAGACACACCTATGTATAGTTATTTCCCTCAGCTTACTAAAGAAGTGGGTATGAAAGATTTCTGTTGTATAAATGATGCTTTTCTAATGTTTATTATGAGGAAGTTAGAAGGAAACCCAGAACCCATAATTTCTCCTAAGGCTGCTGCCTTGATTATGGAGTTTGGAAGTTTTTATATACAATTTGACAGATTCACCTATTTGTGGATAGGGGGTTATGAAAAGGCCCTGGCAAAATTACCTCGTTATGCAAGTGATTATCTTGTTTTTCTCAAAATTTGTAGACAAATATCTGTTGTTAATGTCAAATACCAAAGCATGCGGAAGAAAGGATATGCTTTCCCATTAACTCTATACTCTTACACTTGCGAAAACAATGATGTTGCTAAAGGGGCGGAGCATGCTCTGAGTGAATTTAATTTTCATGTTTTATCTTTGAGAACACACTTTGATAGTAAGAACTATGTGCAACAGAATTTTTATGGGTCTGCTTCTTATGAGCATCACTCTCATTTGGAAGATTTTTGGGAGGATTGTGCTAAGTACAGAGAAGTTTAGAGAAGAGATTGCATGAGACTCACTTTGAGTCAAATTTAGGCCTTTGGTCTTCCATTCCAAATCTCGGATGGTGTTGAGGACAATTCAGAAGTTATTGATGCTGAATATCAAATTTTGGTTTCAAAACCCCTTCCAAGAATAAATTGGTTAGAGAAGGAGGTTCTGGATTTGAAGTTTCATTCTACCATGGTGTTGAAAAGGATAGAGAATTGGCTACTAGGGAAATGGCATGGACATGCAGGCTCTCCTTATGAGCAAAGAGGGTCTAGAAGTAAAGAATAGGGGTTTGCACAAAGTTCTGGTATTCGAGCTACTCCTGGGAGTCATGAAGCGACGAAGTCTAAAACTAATTCACAATCTGGAGGAGATGGTGAAAGACCAGATGAACTTGCCAAGTTGAAATCAACTTGTGAACAAGACAATTTGCTTCTGTCTACCCCAAAAAGCAAATCTGATCAAACAAAACCAATGTTGGCAGATTCAGATTCCATCTTTCAACAAATTGTAGATCATGGTTCCTTTTCTTCATTGTCCGAAGTGCCTTCTTCTCCTATGAATCAAGATGTTTCTATTTCTGTTCCTTTAGTTAACCAAGATAAAACATTTCTGAGTAATAAAGATACTAGTGTGGCAACGTCCTCTCCTGGATGGTTAATAAAGGTAGTTGAAAAGAAAAGAAAGAATGTTCCAACAGTGACAATGGAAGTTGACACAGTAGCCAAGCTGTTACAGAGTACCTTGAAGCCCAAAAAGGATAAAAGTGTTGCAAATATGTGCCTAATCGGTGTTGTCATTGATGTCAACATATCCTTGTTGTCATTGGTGTCAACTGTATCCTATTCTAGAAGACCTGTATGTTCAGGATATTGAGAAAATTTTCATCTCTGGAAGAATCAAGAAACCTACATATCTCTCTGTCAGAAACAGTGAAGATAGTGCAGTTTAGTGAAGTAGATTGCTCTGCATTTCTAGTGAGATGAAGTTCAGAGTCTATGGATTAAAGGGTTTGTCGAGGATTGTCTGAAGTTTCTCTAGTCAAGATTTGAGAGGTCTGCATGGAGAATTTGTGAAGTTATGGCCATCTAAGTAGAACAACATTTTGTAGTTGTTCAGAGGTAATAGAGTGACAGATATTTGGTCCGGATTGATCTGCATTGCAATATTATGATCTGCAGATCTAGAGGTGTGTTTGGGATGTCAGTGTGTATCCTCAACTCAAGTGGTTTGTGGTTTGGAGGTCCGCAAGCAATATTTCTAGTGTGACAGTCATGGCAGTCAGTGTTCTTGAGTTCCTAAATGAAGATACAAGTGTTTCTAGTGATTTGAGGCGGTGCGGTTGTTTCTGTTGATTTCATTGTGCTTGTGGTGGTCTCTGGATCATGTGCCTACTGTGTTGGTGGTCTGCATTGAGATTTGAGCTCGTGGTTGAAGATTTGTCCTTGGGTGTTGTTGTTCTATCCATTCTTAGCCGATCGGATGCTTGGTGAGTGTTGCGGATGTTCTAAGAGAAGTTCTATGGAGCGTGGCATGTTGATCAAGGAAGATTTGAGCCCCAGTTATATTTGGCTAACAGCATAGTGATTCGCATTAAGTCAGATGTTTGTAGTGCCAACCTTGATGTTTATTCCAAGGTTGATGAAGCATATAAAGGTGTGTAGTTGAGTTGTGGAAAATCATCCTTGTGTGAAAATGACAAGATCCTAAGAAAGGAAAGGCAGAGCAGAGAAGAGGAAGAACAAAAGAGGAAGAGAAGTAAAGGATGAGGAGATAGAAAAGAAGTGTTTGGGGATAGAGCAGAAGTATTGTGAGCTTCAATGGAATTGACCTTGGCATGAAGAAGATGTTGTTTTCCAGTTCAATCTTTCTGTAATAATCTTATAACCATTTCTGTAGGTAGTAAGCCTCTTTGAGTAGTGAGCTCTAGGTAGTACGCTCGAAGGCAAGTGCCTTCCCATTTTCTATTCTTTTAACAGAGAATAATCTTGTGGGTTAACCCCCACCATGGTTTTTCCCTTAACCGAGTTTCCACGTAAAAATCTTGGTGTTATGTGTGTTGATTATGTTTCTGCTCATGTGTTGTTGATTCATGCTTTCATGGTTATATCATTCATCTGTTTATAAGTGGTAAAGACGTTTAAATGCAGCAAAAGATAAAAGTTTTGTGACAACTGATTCACCCCCCCTCTCAGTTGTCTGCCCTATTTTCAACAATTGGTATCAGAGCCAGTTCCTCTGAAAGAAGCTTAACCACTTGAGGAGTTCTAGGATGTCGACTTACAAGAAGGACAGTCTGAGATTTGATGGAACAAATTACTCTCTTTGGAAGATGCGCATGCGGTGTCATTTGCAATGTGTGGGTGATCCTTATTGGTTGATAACTAAGGATGAGTATATGATTCCAAAGAAAGGTCCTTCAACTCCAGATGAACTCAAAGATGCTAAAAACAACATTTGAGATAAAGAAGCCTTGTTGAGTGCCTTGTCGGATACAGAAATGACAAATGTATTGGAATTGAAAACTGCGCATGAAATCTGGGAGAAGTTGGAAACCCTATATGAAGGTGATGAACCTGTCAAATGTGCTAAGATACAGAGCCTAAAGGGTAGATACGAAAGTTTAAGGATGAGTGAAGATGAAAATATTACCTCCTACATGCAAAAGGTGAATGAACTTGTGAGTGGTACCAGGTGTGTTGGTGGAAAATTGGAAGAATTAGAAATTGTTGCCAAAGTGCTCAGATCCTTACCTGCAACATACAAGCATAAAGTTACTGCCATTAAAGAGACCAGGACTGTAACAACTATTACAAGGGATCAGTTGGTCGGCAAGCTTTCAGCATTTGAAATGAACGAGTTTGGTGATTCTCTTTTTAAATCTGAATCTGCATTTAAGAACAGTGTTTTTGGAAAGCAAAGATTTGATCCAGGTGAAAGCTCTTCAAGAAGACTAACCAGATATGGGAAGGCAAGGAAGGATCTTGAAGAAGATGAATCAGAGTTTGAAGAACTTGAATCTCTTTTTGCCAAAAGACTACCAAGAGGATTCGGTAAGTATGAAGGAAAATTGCCTTTCAAATGTTTTGCTTACAATAAGATTGGTCATTTTGCCTCAAGATTTTCAGAGAGGGTTTCAAAGCCAAATCCTAATAGACCTAGGGTTCAAAAGAAATGCTACTATGTCCAAGAAGTTGGTGAAGAAGGAGTCACTGATGATGAGTCTGATAAAGGAAGTACCTTAGGAAATGAATGGGTGTTCATTGCTATCAAAGAAGAAGATCCGGTGCCTACTGAATCTGCTAGCTGTGTGAATGTAGAAAAAGCCTTGGCTACTCAGGTTGAAGAAAAGGATGAATGGGTGATTGATAGTGGATGCTCTCATCATATGATAGGTGATAAGAATAAGTTTGTAAGCATGGAAAGGTATGAAGGTAGAATTGTGAAATTTGGAGACAATTCAGCTGGCAAAATCTATGGCAAAGGGTCCATTTATTTTGATGGTAAGCACACACTAATGATATCTTGTATGTAGAAAGGTTGAAGCATAATCTTCTCAGTGTTGGACAGCTAGTTGACAAGGGATATGATCTCCAATTCAAGGATGGAAAATGCAGAATTCTGGAAAGCTCCGGAACTAAGATTGCATCTGGTACTCATACTAGAGGTAATATCTTTCATTTAAGTGGTACTGGTAAAAGTTATTTGATTGCTCAGATTGATCAGAGTTCGTATGGTATAGGAGAATGTGTCATGTAAACTTTGACAACATTGTCAATATAAGTGCAACTTAGGCTGTAAGAGATCTTCCAAAGCTTGTGAAACCTGCTAATAGCATGTGTAAGGAATGTCAATTGGGCAAACAAAGTAGAACTTCATTCAAAAGAAAAGAATAATTTTCAAGTGGATTGCTGGATCTTTTACACACTGATTTGTGTGGTCCTGCCAGAGTTAGGAGTCTACAAGGAGACAGATACTTTATGTTGCTAATTGATGATCACTCCCGGATGATGTGGGTCACTTTCTTGAGAGAGAAATTAGAGGCTCTTGACAAATTCAAGGTGTTCAAGGCTAGGGTGGAGAATGAGATTGGTGTGAAGATAAAGTGTCTAAGATTTGACAGAGGTGGAGAATTCACTTTTGGTGAGTTTAATTCATTTTGTGAGAAGCATGGGATAAGAAGATAGTTATCTGCTCCTAGGACTCCTCAGCAGAATGGAGTTGTGGAAAGAAAGAACCAGACTATTCTAGAGGCTGCTAGAACCATGATGATGGAAGCAAATGTTCCACATGTCTATTGGAGAGAGGCTGTGAGTACTGCTGTCTACACTCTTAACTGGGTGCAGATCAACGGTAATACTGGTAAAACTCCCTATGAACTATGGTTTGGTAATGCTCCTTCTATGAAATACTTCAGAGTCTTTGGTAGTAAATACTATATCAAAAGAGATGAAGATCTAGGCAAGTTTGATGCAAGAAGTGATGAAGGAATATTTTTGGGCTATTCTAATCAAAGTAAGGCATATTGGTGCTTTAACAAGAGATTGAAAAAGATTATTGAAAGTGCTAATGTTAAGGTTGATGAAAGAAAGGACAGACCTTCAAGGTTTTATGGATATGAATCAGATGATCAAAATGAAAGTCCAAATGAAGTTTAGTTTACTCCTGAAGTCAATGACAATGTTGAGGAACAAGTTCAAGAATCAGAAGTTCAAGAAAATCCCAAGACTCCCAGGTATGTAAGGTTGAATCATTTTGAAGATCAGATCATAGGAGATAAGAATAAAGGTGTTCAAACTAGAAGCAAAATTGCTGAAATACAAGAGTACTATCTGATTTCAAAGATTGAACCAAAATCAGTGAATGAAGCTTGTAATGATGAAAGTTGGGTAAAAGCAATGGAAGAAGAATTAATGCAAATTGAAAAGAATCATACATGGGATCTTGTTCCTAGACCTGAAGACAAAAATGTAATTGGAACTAAATGGGTCTTCCAGAATAAATTGAATGAAGATGGTGAAGTTGTGAGAAATAAAGCAAGATTAGTGTGCAAAGGATATTCTTAGGTAGAGGGAATTGATTTTGAAGAAACTTTTGCTTAGGTGGCAAGAATTGAAGCAGTTAGATTATTTCTTATCTTTGCTGCTTACAAAGATTTCAAAGTCTACCAGATGGATGTCAAGTCATCATTCTTGAATGGAGAGTTGGAAGAAGAGGTCTACATTGAGCAACCAGAAGGATTCCAGTTGTCTGATCAAGGAGATAAGGTCTACAGATTAAGGAAAGCATTGTATGGACTTAAACAAGCCCAAGAGCCTAGTATACAAGACTAGATAAGTATCTACTAAAGTTAGGCTTTAGCAAAGGCACTACTGACAGTAATCTTTATCTCAAAATTGATCATGAACACATCTTGATTGTTGAGATATTTGTTGATGATATCATCTTTGGTGGAAATGAGAGTATATGTAAAAGATTTGCTGATTAGATGCAAAGTGAATTTGAGATGTCCATGCTTGGTGAGATGAATTTCTTCTTAGGTATGCAAATCATTCAGTCAGAAAAAGGCATCTTCATATCTCAGTCTAAGTATGTGAAAGAGTTGTTGAAAAAGTTTGGAATGGAGGATTCAAAACTAGTGAGTACTCTTATGGTAACCAAATGCAAGTTGAGCAAACATGATGATTCCCCTAAGGTAGATTAGAAATGGTATAGATCAATGATTGGAGGACTGCTTTATCTAACTCATACCAGACCTAATATTATGAATGCAGTTGGCCTTGTTGCTAGATTTCAAGCTGATCCTAGAGAATCTCATGTTGTAGCAGTCAAAAGAATTTTTTATATCTAAAGGGGACAACTAATTACGGCTTATGGTATCCTAAGGATGATGATTTCACTCTTCATGCATATACAAATGCTGATTGGGCAGGAGATGTGGATGACAGGAAAACTACTAGTGGAGGTGCATTTTTCTTGGGAAAAATATTGGTTTCTTGGTTGAGCAAAAAGAAAGAGGCAATATCTCTGTCTACTGCAAAGGCAGAGTATATAGAAATAGCAAGTAATTGCACTCAAATTTTGTGGATGAAGTAAATGTTGAAGGATATCAGAGTTGTGTTTGAAGAGCCTGTTACAATCTTCTGTGATAATTCAAGTGCAATAAACATTTCAAAGAATCCAGTGTTGCATTCAAAGACAAAGCATATATCCATCAAGTTTCACTTTTTGAGAGAGAAGGTAAATGAGAATGAAGTCAAATTGGAGTTTGTTTCTTCAAAGGATCAGATTGCGGATATCTTCACTAAGCCTCTACCTAAGGATACTTTTGAGTATCTTAGAGTGATGTTAGGGGTTATTACCCCTCCTCCTTAGAACTAAGGTGCACTAAGGTGCATCAGTCTGGTGGAATTCACAGTCATATCTTGTGATCCAGATTATTGCTAAGGAGTTGCTACTCAGGGGGAATAGTCAGCATGCTGATTCTCGATTAAGAAACAAAAAGAGGAAGAGATGGTTGCAAACATGCACCCTTTGCCATTAATATCAAAGGGGGAGAGAAGTCATATGAAAAATTGGAAGTAAGAAGTTGTTGGTGAAAGGGGGAGCAATGAAGAAAGTGGTTGCAGATGTGATAAGGGAAAGGGGGAGAAGTTCTTGTCTTGATGGTTGAAACAATTTTTCACATCATATGTTGCCATCAATGACAAAGGGGGAGATTGTTGCAAATATGTGCCTAATCGGTGTTGTCATTGATGTCAACATATCCTTGTTGTCATTGGTGTCAACTGTATCCTATTCTAGAAGACTTGTATGTTGAGGATATTGAGAAAATTTGCCTCTCCCGAAGAATCAAGAAAGCTTCATATCTCTCTATCAGAAACAGTGAAGATAGTGCAGTTCAGTGAAGTAGATCACTCTGCATTTCCAGTGAGATCAAGATTAGAGTCTGTGGATTAAAGGGTTTGTTGAGGATTGTCTGAAGTTACTCTAGTCAAGATTTGAGAGGTCTGCATGGAGAATTTGTGAAGTTATGGCCATTTGAATAGAACAACATTTTGCAGTTGTTCAGAGGTAATAGAGTGACAGATATTTGGTCTAGATTGATTCGCATTGCAATATTATGATCTACGGATCTAGAGGTGTGTTTGGGATGTCAGTGTGTATCCTCAACTCAATTGGTTTGTGGTTTGGAGGTCCACAAGCAATCTTTCTAGTGTGACAGTCATGGCAGTCAGTGTTCTTGAGTTCCCAGATGAAGATGCAAGTGTTTCTGGTGATTTGAGGTGGTGCGGTTGTTCCTGTTGATTTCATTATGCTTGTGGTGGTCTCTAGATCAAGTGCCTACTATGTTGGTGGTCTGCATTGAGATTTAAGCCCGTGGTTGAAGATTTGTCCTTGGCTATTGCTATTCTTTCTAGTCTTGGCCAACTGGATGCTTTGTGAGTGTTGCAGATGTTCTAAGAGAAGTTCTATGGAGCGTGGCATGTTGATCGAGGAAGATTTGAGTCCCAGTTATGTTTGGCTGATGATATAGTGATTTGCATTAAGTCAGATGTTTGTAGTGCCGACCTTGATGTTTATTCCAAGGTTGATGAAGCATATAAAGGCATGTAGTTGAGTTGTGGAAAATCATCCTTGTGCGAAAATGAAAAGATCCTAAGAAAGGAAAAGAAGAGAAGAGAAGAGGAAGAATAGAACAGGAAGAGCAGTAAAGGATGAGGAGATAGTGAAGAAGTGTTTGGGAGTAGAGCAGAAGTATTGTGAGCTTTAATGGAACTGACCTTGGCATGAAGAAGATGTTGTTTTCCAGTTCAATCTTTCTATAATAATCTTATAACCATTTCTATAGGCAATGAGCCTCTTTGAGTAGTGAGATCTAGGCAGTGCACCTGAAGGCAAGTGCCTTCCCATTTTCTATTCTTTTAACAGAGAATAAATCTTGTGGGTTAACCCCCACCGTGGTTTTTCCCTTAACTGCGTTTCCACGTAAAAATCTTGGTGTTATGTGTGTTGATTAGGTTTCTGCTCATGTGTTGTTGATTCATGCTTTCATGGTTATATCATTCATCTGTTTATAAGTGGTAAAGAAGTTTAAATGCAGTAAAAGATAAAAGTTTTGTGACAACTGATTCACCCCCTCTCAGTTGTCTGCCCTATTTTCAACAAAGAGGATGTCAAGAATGGTGGCTGACACTGCTTCTAGTCATCAAATGTTGGAGATTGTAGACTTGGTTAAGGATTTGAATGAAAGTGAAATAACTAAGGCTGATTATAAGATAAATCATATTGACATGGGTCCCTCTACTCTCGAAGGAGATGTGTATCATGCAAATTATTTTGTCAGTGCTTTGATTAAGAGAGTTAAAGGGGAAAGAAAAGAAAATTTGAAATTGCAGTCTCAAGTCCTCTCTTTGAGTAATTTTATATAGTCCATTGTGACTCCTGTCTCTCATGAAGCCTCCACTTCTAATGTTGAAGGAGTTGATTCTAATACAATGCAGCAAATAAGGAGGAATTTAAATTTTGCTAAGGTTGTCAATGAATGGATGGAAAAACTTTCCTGTGAAGCTCTATTTTACCTTGGAAAATCTGTTCATTTCTTTGCCAAAGTATCTAAGAAGAGGAAAGAATTAGTTACTGAACTTCATCAGGTAAGGAAAGAACAAGGTAGCATGTATGTTCTTTCATGGGAAGTCTCAAAATTGGTAGCCATGGATTCTCTGTTGCTAATTAATGAAAAGGTGATTAATGATCCAAAGGATATAGATCCATCTTAGGCTGACACACTAGAGTGGAAGTTATTTATATACGATGGATTTATTGCAGAGATCAATAAGGTGTTGAATCAACATCTTGAGATCCTAATTGAAATTGAAAAGAATTGCGATCTCTTGAAGCTAGATCTTATAGTTGAGTTTAGGGAAATCCTATTAGATATTAAGGATATATCTCTGAAGTTCAAAGAAGTATTCAATGAGGAGATAGCTAATCCTAAAATTGTTAATGGGGAGTCTTTGAGAAAGCTAGGTCACATGCAGGATTACCTCAATTCATTCAAAACTGAGATTGATGATGATCACCAAAAGATGGTTGAGGTAGAGAAATTACTGGCTAGATGGAGAACTAGAATGCAAATCACCACTACACCTGGTAGTAAAAATATCACTTCCATTATAACCAGGTATCGAGAATACAAGGTGAGGATAAAGGCACAAGAAAGCTCAATCGACGCAGGAGAACATGATGGTGGAAGCGTTGAAGATCCCAAGGATGGAGAAAGTGCGGTGGCATGATCACTTTCTTTATGTTATGTTATTTCTTTAAATTTGGCTCTGGGAACTTATTTTCAAGACTTATTATTATTATTATATTTTAAAAATGGTTCTCTCCAAGAAACCGTTCTTTGAAAGATAGTTATTATATGAACACTATATATATGGGTGCTCAAGCATGGAGTAGGGATCATTTTGGGCAACTTTGATTCCTCATTAAGATAAATTTTGTTGTGCTCTTTCTGTTCAATTACTTTAATATAGAAGATACATGTGGTGATGTTCAGACAAACATAAACTTTGTGTTGTGAATGTTTGGGTGTTATTCTTCTTATGTTGAATATATTGCCAATGGTTATTCTGTTATCTATATTGGAGTATTAGATATCTATTTCATTTCATTGCTATGAGATGTTTATCTTTTGGTGAATGTTTTGTGGTAGTGGTTATATTATACCTGAGAAATTCTTTACTATTTTATTGAAGTGTCATTTGAAGTCTTTGAACTTCTGGTAGAATTTAGTTATGGTAGAAGTCTATAATTGCCTTTTCAAGATTTTTGGTCAAAAGCATCACCTTTTCTTGCTTTATAGTTAAAAGAAACATAAATTTAAATTCATTGTATATTATTCAAAGGTAGTTGCACCTTATAAAATAAGCAGAGAATCGATTATAAATATCATTGTAATTGGTTCAACTGTTGATACACTTGTCACTTCCTAGGTGAGAGTATATAGACTTAGGTGACAAATCTGTATACCAACATCTCTCAAGGGAGCATCACTCCATCCTTGTTTCTTACAAGCCCCATCATTTCTCAACCCCATCCTTTTTCATCCTACCAAACCTATATTTTATTCTTCTTTGAAATGACATTGCTTCTCTCGATTGCAATGTCATATCAAAGAGGGGCAAAATGTAGACATTTAAAAATTACCAAGACCAAATTTATCCCCATTGTCAAGTCCTGATTCTGTGATTAACCCCCAAACTTGTTCCTAACTTCTCTTAATTATCCGTAAACCATTCAAATCTTAATAAAATTATTCCTAAATTGTCCTAATTAACCCTCAAGTCCTGATTATTCCTTAAATTTAATTAATTGATCATCAGGTCCTAATTTCCATTGCTTATCCTAATTATTTCATAATTTTTGCTATGTCCTAATACATTTTCCTAGTCCTAGTCCCCTTTTTGTTAGAGCAACCAAGATCAACTAGGAATAACTAGAATCACTTCCACAAAAGATAATTACATAAATTAAGCCAAAACAATATATTCAAGAGATAAGTAAAAATGTATGATATGCCTTTTATAAATAGGCATGAGAGAGGAGGTAGGATGGTCAAACACAATAACTAAATAACCTTTCTAAGATGTAGCACTTGTGAGATCAAATGACAAGTGCTCATGCAAGTGGCAAGAAAATATGCAAGAAGTGTCTCAAAAGCATGAGGACACATGTCTCAACCATATGAGTTGAGACAAACTCCTAAAAAAACCTAAGTAAACTTAAGCTAAGTGTGAATATGTCAAACATAGAAAAGGTGATATCCTAACTAGATATAATATGACCTTATTTACACTAACACCCCCCTTAAGTTCAACTTAGGGAGAAGAAATACAAAGATGATGGGTCACAACTACTAGGACATGTTAGGTACCCATGTACAAATAATTTTCTATAAGTGGAGTAAAGGAGAAAACCCTGTGGTAAAAAACCCTCTCCAAAAGAGAAATGATACATGATAAACTTGTACAACTAAAGAAGATGATGATAGAAGGAGGACTCAACATGACCCCCTAAGGACTACTTCTAACACTAGTGTACAATATATGTTCCCCCCATAGGAGAGAAAAAGTGAGAAGGTCTATGTGACCCCCCATAAAAAAATGAAGGAAAAAAATCCATGAAAGAAAGGGATCCTCCAAATACTGATATGAGAAGAGAAACCATACAGCCTCCCCTCAAAATACCTCCTGTCGTGATGGTAGAAGCTTGACATTGGATGCTGAAGATGAGACATGAATGTTGAACCCCGTTTATCCCCTTAGGAAGAAAAATGACCGTAGAAGTGTGCAAGTGATCTTTCCATTCCATATTGGAACAAAGTATGTCTCTAAATGTTGCACATAATTCAAAGACTCAAATGAAATCTCTAGAAGCTATATAGAAACCATTGGTGGAATCAGAATAGGATCAAGAGATGTATGGACAACATTCTACTGCATGACATCTGTAGAAGCCCTCTGTGAACAAATGGGTGATGGTGGTTGTCTAGCCTATCTAAAGAACATGAAAATTAGATTGACCAAAATGTACCTCCAATGAACTATCCACACTTGATTCAGGAGTGTGAATTGGAGAGAATAAATCTTTTGGTGCAAAATGATAAAATGTGTAAACATGAGAGAAGTTGTCAACTTTTCCAACTACAATGACCTCTCTACTCTACAAGTCTCGAATGATTAGCAATTCTGAAGTTGAAACTCAATTGTCTTCACTATCCCACTGTTGGTGATTTGATAGGTGGAAAGAAGATTATGTGACAATTGTGTAATGAAAAAGACATCAGTGAATTTTCCTATGCCTATGTCAATAGTGCCTTTCCCACAAACATCCAGATATGTGTTGTTTGCCATCAATATTTTTGATGTGTTTGTAGGGCCTAATGTTGAGAATAGAAGTGGTGAATGTCATGTGATGGGATGCTCTAAAATCAAGGATCCATTGGATAGACTCTGAGACTATAGTGGTACATAGTGCTTTTCCCTTAGGTTTTTCTGATGTTGATGGAGAAGATGAAGAAATACTTGCTTTTAGTTCAAACAATTCAAGTTGAGTTTGTTGAATAATTTTCTTGAACTCATATTCTTTCTTTTAAAACATTTATTTTCTTCATGCCCAAGTTTCTTACATAAGAGAAAGTAGGTTTATCCTTAGTACTTTTCCCTTTTGTTGAGGGAGATGAATCAGATTGATCTTGTGATTTTGATCCCTTATCTTGATCCTTAGATTGTTTATTTGCCTTGGGATTTGTTGCAATAAGTGCATGAGATGTTGGAGACTTCAATACACCCATTTTAGTTATTTTAACTTGCTCTTGTGTTAATTTGAATAGCAAAGTCTTCAACTGTAGGCATAGTATAGGTTGTACCAAATGCACTCCTTGTAGTATGAAAAGAAGAAACAAATATAGAATATTGTGGACCAAGTTTGGATAAGATACTTAGGACCAATTTCTCATCTTTATTTTCAATGCCACATTGTTTTAGTTGAAATAGGTTAGTGAAAAATCTTGGATTGTTGTGAAGTCTTGTGGATTAAGACTGATTAATTCATTTTCAAGTTGATGCCCTCTCATGACATCATGTTTGCCAAACAAGCTTTCTAACTTTCTCCATACTTCATTAGGTGTTGTGGCTGAATCAAGATGAAAGAGAAGATTTTGTTAAATTTAGATACATAGATTTCCATAGGCTTCATCAAGTTAAGACTGTACCACTTACGTTTTTCATATGTTGAAGTAGGTTCAGGTTCCAAACCCATTGTTACATGATGTAATCCAAGATTCTTGAGTTGGATTTCCATTTTTTGCTTCCATGAAGGGAAGTTAAATGGAGTGAGAAGGATATCCATATTGTGAAAAAAATTACACACAAGACAACCCCCTGACATTATTTTATAGTTTTAGAAGCCCCCCTAGAAAAATGCAAGAAAAAAACTTGTGTGAAGATTGGATGCCAAATTGACTATTTATAATTTACAATGATTTTTACAAAATGGGCTATCCAAAGCTTAATTTTTTTACAAATTTTAAATCCTTGTAAAATTCTAAGCACTTTCAAAAAACATTCGTAAATTTTTGATAAGCAAGGTGAAAGTTATGCCTCATTGAAAATTGTGCCTACAATGAAGTTTTGCATTTAACAATAGTCAAAAAAAGGAAAAAATAATAATTTGACTTTGCCACAGCAAACTGGATGCAAAGAGATTTCTATTGACTACAAGTTTGTAAAAAAAAAATAAATGGTTTACAAGTTATGGCGTTTTGAAAAACTATGCCTTTGTAGAACAAAAGATAGAGTTGGTGGAGCTTTGGTGGCTCCCTGGTGGTGGCCTAGTGGATAGTCGATGGAGCATTGGTGGAGCCCAAAATTAGTCCTATGAGGACAAAACATAGGGTGAGTGGGCCTAAAAAATGGCTTGGTATTGTGCAAAGAGGGTCTGGGGGCCAAATTACTAGTCAATTGGGCATACAAAGTCTGAGTGTTTGGGGCCAAACAACCTACAAATAGAAATTGTAAGTGGTCAGATCTGGTGATCTAGCAAAGATCCCAAAAAGAGGCCAATGCAAAATGAAAGGGAAAGCATGTTGGCCATCACAAATGGAGGGCCGTTGTGAGAGTAGGTCGAATTTGGTCTTCAAAATGAAAAGAAACTCCCATGAAGATTTGCAGGGTGAAGTGGTCGAACAGGAGTCTGGCGAGGCTGAGCAAAGAGCCTAAAAGGGTGTAAAGACCATTTGAATCTACAAAGGGGCCTATGAGGTCGAGTCAAAACTGAATGGGTTGATTTTCAGGGCCCAAGATGGGTACAAAATCATGTAGAGGTTGACTGTGGGCATGGAGTGTGGCCTAAGGCCTAGTGTTGGACTTTGAAAGTAGGCCAGATTGGATTGTTGTGGCTGAAATTGGCCTATGGGCACCAAACTGCTAGAGACAAGCCAAACATGGTCTAATAAAATTTGAAACAGGATCTATGTGTGAATGGGCTTGAAAAAGGGCCGAGTAGAGGTCGACCTGTAGGGAAGACTGAAATGGCCGAGTGTGAGCCGAGGGCTCAAAGAGCCAAGCGAGAAATCTACCACCGAACGCCAAACATCTAAGTAAAGAATCATAGCTAAAAAGGAGAATTGGGTATGCATAGAGGATGAGGTCCTTAATGCCCAAAATGGTCCAATGAAGCTGAGAAAGGCCAATGAATAAGAGTGTTGAGAACTGATAGGGCTAAAGAAGCCCAAATCAAGAAAAATGACATGCCGAGGAGCCCAAAGCCAGGCAGAATGACCTCAATCTTGCAAGAAAAACCTGCAAATGAATTGGATTGACCAAACTAAGGTCGTGTTGTGATAGGGCTGAATAGGCCTACAAATACAGTTAAATATCTTGCACAAAGGAAATCGAGCCTGAATAAAAAAATTGCAAGGGGCAATATTGCTCTCTACAAGAAAAATTTTGCAATTTTTTAAAATTCGTACAGTACAGATTGGAGGCCGTACGATTGTACAAACCCTAGGTGAGGGGTAATTTTTTTTTTTCAAAATATTCAATTTACCAAAAAATACCAAAAGAAGGGAGCACCCAAGATTAGCCAGCAATGACTAGAATCACTTCCACAAAAGATAATTGCATAAAATAAGCCAAAAATATATATTCAAGAGATAAGTAAAAGTGTACAACATGCCTTGTATAAATAGGCATGAGAGAGGAGGTAGGATGGTTGAACACGACGACTGACTAACCTTCCTAAGATGTGACACTTGTGAGCTCAAACGACAATTGCTCATGCAAGTGGTAGGCAAACATGTAAGAGGTGTCTCAAAAGCATGAGGACACATGTCTCAACCATATGAGTTGAGACAAACTCCTAAAAAATCCCAAGTAAACTTAAGCTAAGTGTGAGTAGGTCAAACATAGAAAAGGTGATATCCTAACTAGATATAATATGACCTTATTTACACTAACACTTTCCACATGATTTAATTAATTTAATCCCCTTTTTTATCCCATAACCACCCAAAAATAAATAAAAGAAGTATAAATTTTATTCCTCACCAACATTCCATAACCATCTCTTAAAAATTAATTTCAAATTAAATAATTATCCTTTTATCTCCTCCATCCGTCTCATAGCCACTTAACTACTTCAATCCTAACCATCCTTTTGACATCATATCTCCACCATTGATCCTCCTCTCTAGATGCCTATAAATCTAGCCACGTATGAGCCATTTTATCATCTTATGATTTTGTAATGTTATGCTATCAGCACAAATATCCACATTTTTTCATTACAATCAATTGGAGCATGTCTACCATGCTAGTACAACAGAGATTGAAAGTTTCGTAAAATTTGTGTTTATCATTTTATATTTTTTTATTTATTTCTCTAATGGAGGTGATATTGCATAGGGAATAGGACTTGAATTTGTTTGTTTGAAATCTTGTTTAAATTCCTTATTTTCATTGTTCACAAGTATTACATGCTTCTTTGTTATCTTCTACCTCAATTTATTTGTAGTACAAAAGAATAAAAAACTCTCACCTTCCATACATTCAAAGATGGATTAATCTATCCAATAATCTACCAAAGAATTTAAAAATCCTAGGACAACACCAATCCTCACCTAATAACAATTTTCCAGACTAATTCAAATCTAGAATAAATTATACTCTCTATAGTTATCACTAATTGTTCTAAGAATATTAAGTCTTAGAACTATAGAGAACCTTACTCATTTTGATAGAGAGCCCAAAACATGCAATGAGAGGTTGAGGGAAACAAATAGAACAAAAATAAATGCATTATTCATGACTATGGTTAACAATTTTCAAATAATTCAATGTAACAACATTTAAAGTATGAGCTATCAATTATCTATTTAGTACACAACAACATGAACTATCTCCACACATATTTGTTACAGGGTATAATTTGAAATTTCATTTTGTAACAACTATTTTTTATACCTTAATTGATATATAATTAGTAATCTAGATATTAAATAACACACGCGACCTACATAAAATTATCTTAAGGACAATTTAAATTAAATCACCTATGATTACATAATAAGCTCAAAATATGACAAACACACAAAAAAACACAATTCACAATTTGCACGATAATATAGCTAAGGAAACAGTTTTTAAAATAAAAACACAACTATTTTCAAATTTTAATAGAAAATATCACAACTATGTCAAATTTAACACAATATCTAGAGACTTGGACATGAAAATCAAATGCCTAAAATGGTGCTTCTAGTGGAACTCATTGTTTGCAAATAAACTCTTAAATATATATGCTCATGAATACGAAATTCAGAAAAGAAGCATTCACCATAACATTCCATTTTAAAACAAGCATAATACATCAGTCTTCTTTCTATCTCCACCTTAATCTACTACTCCCCCCTTTCTAAAAAAAGTTCAATTTAACTAAATAAATCAATTATTTAAATTATTATTATATATAATATTTATATGTATATATACTTTTTTTTAAAGTTTAATTTAACTAAATAAATCAATTATTTAAACTACTACTACTACTACTACTATTATTATTATTATTATTATTATATATAAGAATAATGAATTTATTATTATTATCATTGTTATGTCGGAAAATGTCCCCTTGGGGGCTTTTCCCTCTTAAGGTTTAGCTTCCGGGTCCTTTAGAATGCATTTAGGTCATCTTGCATGTTAATGGTGACTCCCGATGAGAAAACCCTAAAGTTTAATGGTAAATGGGACCTAGGGGTGTGCTTAGCATGAATCATGCCTAAAATAGGGGGGAGGAGTTGGGCGCCCACGCCCTAGTCCTGCCCTATTTTAGGTCAGGACCTATTTTTGGGTGTCAGTTTTATGACTGTTATTAGGTCCTATGCCGACATCTCAAGTTTGAATTACGAAATTCTTAGCGGGAATGCTTATAATTGCATATATAAGCATGATTAGTGATTCATTTGTAAACTAGAGATGGGCATTGTGAACTTGTGGCTTATGTGAAAGTGATTCAAGGCATTCATTGTGTTGCAGACCAGTATTTTGTGTTGTTATTGTGTTTGTGATTGCAGATTTCACATCCATCTCCTCATGGCATGAAGAGCATCTTCCTTCCATGAGACCTACACTACAAGGTGATATCAATTGTGTTTTCTATCATTTATCATTTGGATTTTGCCTCTATCCCGCAGGGAGATGCATTCTTTATTTGACAACGATGTTCGGAAGACTTGATGTATCTCTGGGGCTTGACCGAGCCAAGCCTCTAAACACCACAACCCCCAACCCACTTTTCTATGATTGCAAGTTACAAGTTTCATGAGTGAAAGAAGTGGAGTTGCAGGAGAGTAGTGTAGACTATCAAAATTGCAGATCTGAGAAGAAAACTAGGGCTTGGACTTGGGTGCCCGCTCATTAGTCCTCTAGATTCTAAAGCGGTGAAATCTCTGTAACAACAAGAACATGTTGCAGACATTCTTCAGAGATCCCGAAAAAAATAGGTACACTGGACTAGGGCGCCCTCTCATTAGTTCCCAACTTTTCTACACACCGAACTTCAAAATCTGGTATGTATTTGGTTGTCATTTGATATCTCTGTGTGATCATTTTCCGTAATTTGTCCATTTGTTTACGATTTCATAAAATTAGGGTTTTGAGCATAATTGGACTTTATTGAACAACAAATTCACACAATTCCAATCTTCCCCTATGTTTCAAGTGATAGGAGTTTTGTAGTAGATTTCTCTACTTGGTTGAATGTCCTTGAATGTTTAGTGGTGAAAGGAGGATCAACACAAACCCTTAAAACAACCATCATCATCCTCATCTCCTCTTTTCATATTAAACATTTTGGTGAACCCATGTTTTTAATGAATTTTGCACCTTTCTGAGTGTTGTACTTCAGATTTACATTCATTCATTTCATTGTTCATCTTATTGCATTTGAAAAATTATAAAAACATTGAAAAATTGGAAAATTTTGAAAAAATTGGCATTTCTAGCTTGCATTTTCAAATAATTTGAATTAGTGGCATTTAATTTCAATAAATTTGTCATTATCATCAAATCTGATTTAAAGTACAGAAATTATTCATTCATCATTCATTTACATTGCATTTTCATGCTTAAATTGTTAACAATTGCTTGAAATTGTGCATTTTTCCATATAACCTAGTTTTTTATTAGATAGGGTTTGTAGTCAAAATCTTGTTTCAGATTCTACTACCCTTTTAAAACACTCATTAGGACTTATTTATAACTGTAGTGTTTCATCATAGTGCCTTTCTTGCAAAATTTAATGTCTAGGGTTTAAAAACCTTGCATTTTCACTAGATTTTGGCCTTATCGTCTCTCTAGAATTGCATCATAGGCATGTTGTGAAGGATTTTACTATATTAATTGGCTTTTATCAAGGTTATAATCTTCTTCTCTTCCTCAAATTATTTACAACACCCTTTCTATTAGACATTTACATTGAAATTTGGTGCAAATTTACATATTTTAGTATATTTTCACTAGGTTTTGACTTCTCATCATTATAGGTTTGCATCAAAGGTGTGTTGTGAAGGATATTATTGATTTATTGGACTGATATTGGACATATTATTTTCTTCTCCTAATCAAATTCCTTACAACACCTCTTCTTTCATTCATTGGCATTGAAAAAAGTTGAAAAATCAAGCATTTTAGACCATTTTCACACATAGTCTTGCACTTGTCTCTTGCATAACTTTTGAAGAAATTTTAAAAATATGATTTTACATTGATTTGAAAACACATACACATGGATTCTAATTGCAACAATAACACTAGGTTCCCTCCTAGGCCTTACATGAAAAGAAAAGTCCCCAAACCCGAAATTGTGTTTACACCTCATGATAGAACAATTGGAGATACTGAAGGACCTCTTTATATTGCTGTGAAGATAATGGGAAATCCTATAGATGGAACTATTATTGATCCTAATTGCATGACTAATGTAGCAATGGAAATATTCCTTTATTCACATGGTTTGATACAAGGCTTTTATGACCCTTCGGACATGATGATTAAGACACACAAGGGAACCTTTATAAACACCTCTAGGAAGATATCTTTATTGGTTACTATATTTGAGAAATCTGTAGAACAATTATTTGATGTTGTCCCCATATCTGACATTTTAAAAATAAAATTAGGACACCCCTGGTTAAAGGTTATGAAAGTTGTCCCTTCAACAATTCATAATTGTGTAAAATTTCCTTTGAATAGACAAGTGCATACTATCCCTCGCAATAGGTATAAACCTTTGGCTACAAGACAACACTTTATCCTTGATTACTTTTGGGAATGATCTAAAGTGGAATTGGAGCCACAAACAGACTTTAACTTCTTGAGCTATAGAAACTACAAAACATAATTATTACATCAAGTGGTCGGTCCTTCTATTCAAGAAACAATAAGAGATGAACAACCCGCATTTGAACAACATCCTAGACCAAAAGGAAAAGGACCCTATGTTGTGGTTCCTCCCCTGCCATCCTTACAAGGATTGGGAGGTAGTCGTCGAGAGAAAAACATTCCACCTAGAAAAATGAAATTTGATCATGGTGCTTCGTCCTCTAAAACACAAAAACCTATTGAAGAACAAGACACTATTTTAAAAGAGATAAGTGGTAAGACAAGAAGAAATAGACAAGAAAGAGAAAGGAGGAAGAGAAGACAAGATTTTTCTGAATGAAACACACTTCAACAAGAAAACATCTCACCTAACATTGAATCAAACCAAGAAGATCTTAAGAATGGAAAACTTGAAGACAAGAATAAAAGTTGGTCTATGGTACCTTATGTCCCACTTTCCTCTAACATTCAGGAGTGGGAAGATGATGATTTTCTCCATGACGACCGCTAGCCCGGTTGTCCCTGCAAGTAAGTATTTCTAACCCTTTACCTCTATGTTGTGTTTCCCCCGTGATGTGTTATGTGTTGTTTAGGCCTCCTGGGATGACCCTTGATTCTCTTGTAAGTTCAAGGATACTGGGAGACCGCCTCTATTGTGACCCTTCTTCTATTTGTATCATCATTCTTCTACATTGCTTCTCCTCTATTTTCATTGTTGTGTGTTGTGTCCTATGGACATAGAGTTGCGGTTCATGACTTGGGGGCACCCCCCTACGTGACTGTCCCTAAGGCACTTATTTCTCCTCTCTTGATTTATTGTTTCCCTTCCTCTAGTGGTTCTATCTAGTGGGAGGATGACAAAAAAAATATTATACTGATACGAACCTAGTGTCCCTTCAATGAGAAATCAAAAAATGGACCTAGTCCATACATGACGATGGGGTTGATATATATTATCCAATGCTTGGATAGTAGAATCACTCCGTGTGATATTTTGATGTTGTCTTATCACACTAACGAACCATAACAATACATCTGCTCCGTGCACTTTGTTTATCTTTGAATCTCACCTTGGTTACACTTGATTTTGATATTTATGTGGTATAACCCCATGGTTATACTCGGTCTCTAAATCTGTAGTATAGCCTCAACTCTTTATGTGAATGATTATATGCATTAATGTTTATCATGATTATATGGATGCTAACACCTTTTCTTGTAGGAAATTGTGTGTTTGTGGGAACATTTGGCGATCGTAAAGAACATGTCACCTCCGGGGGGCATGGGCTTTGCGAGAGCTTGTTTTCACTTCTGTGTTTTCTTCCTACCTTAACATGCTTGATATCATTACATGATATCAACTATCTTAAGGTGGGGGAATATATAAGGTAAGTTGTCTGATTTAGATGCTAGCAAAGTGTTTTTGTAAAGATTGAATCTACTGCAATCACTTAAGCCCTCTGTGGAGGTGGGATAACATGCATATCCTTTTTATTTTAAGCCCTACGTGTGAGGAAGGGATGGTGTATTTCTCGAGGAGATTGCACAATCCTATCATTTTCAAAAAGTCCTCCAAGTAGGCAGGGAGTGCATCTGAGATTATCCTAACCCTTAAGCGTGTCTTTGACAATTGTTGTGGTGAAGCCTAATTGTCGGTGTGTGCCTGTAATGTGCTTGATATGGTTGCGAACCTAGCAATACATTTCTTCCATCGTTCGTCTTTCATTTTTTCTCCATGTCTTCCATGTGTGTGTGTATGGCATGTTTGTTCCCAAGCATAGTCTAAAGACTAGTGGCGATGAGTCCCTCCTATGCTTTGGGATTTGTATGGTGTGCTTGATTTGTATGGCGTGTTTGTTCTCAAGTGCAGTCTAAAGACCGGTGGCAATGAGTCCCTCCTACACTCTAAGATTTGTATTGCATTTTTGTTGCCCCATATGCAGTCTAAAGACTGGTGGTGATGAGTCCCACCTGCATTTTGGGTTGTGTGTTTATTTTCCTTGCACTTGCATTTGCATTTCATATATATGAGAAAAAGAAAAAAGAAATAATCACTACATTCACTCTATTCACTATGTTTTGCATGTCTTCAATGTTGTCTTCCTCGTGTTTTGCATGACTGTAACTATCTTCTCCATGTTTTGCATGCCTATTATTGTCTTCATCATGATTGGCGTGTCTTCTTCGTGCTTGGCTTATTTGCTGTGTTTGTTGACCATACTTTAATGCATACATTGGCCTTGTGTTTATACATACATTAAAGTGGGGGCTAAATGTTATGTTGAAAAATGTCCCCTTGGGGGCTTTTCACTCTTAAGGTTTAGCTCATGGGTCCTTTAGAATGCATTTAGGTCATCTTGCATGTTAATGGTGACTCCCGATGAGAAAACCCTGAAGTTTCATGGAAAATGGGACCTAGGGTGTGTGCTTAGCATGAATCCTACCTGAAATAGGGGGGAGGACTTGGGCACCCGCACCCTAGTCCTGCCCTATTTTTGGGTGTTAGTTTTATGACCGTTATTAGGTCCTATGCCAACATCTCAAGTTTGAATTATGAAATTCTTAGCGGGAATGTTTGTAGTTGCATATATAAGCATGATTAGTGATTCATTTGTAAACTAGAGATGGGCATTGTGAACTTGTGGCTTATGTGAAAGTGATTCAAGGTATTCATTATACTGTAGAGTAGTATTTTGTGTTGTTATTGTGTTTGTGATTACAGATTTGACATCCATCTCCTCATGGCATTAAGAGCATCTTCCTTCCATGAGATCTACACTACAATGTGTTATCAATTGTGTTTTCTATCATTTATCATTTGGATTTTGCCTATATCCCATAGGGATACGCACACTTTATCTAACAACAGTGTTTGGAAGAATTGAATGTCTCTCCGGGGCTTGATCGAGCCAAGCCTTTAAACACCACAACCCCCAACCCATTTTTCTGTGATTACAAGTTATAGGTTTCAGAAGTGAAAGAACTGGAGTTGTAAGAGAGTAGTGCAGACTATCAAAATTACAGATCTAAGAAGAAAACTAGGGCTTGGACTTGGGCACCTGCTCATTAGTCTTTCAGATTCCAAAGCAGTGAAATCTCAGTGACAACAGGAACAGGTTGCAGACTTTCTTTAGAGATCCTGACAAAAATAGGTACACTGGACTAGGGCACCCGCTCATTAGTCCCTGACTTTTCCACACACCAAACTTCAAAATCTGGTATGTGTTTGTTTTTCATATGATATCTGTGTGCGATCATTTTCTGTAATTTGTCTGTTTGTTTACGATTTCATGAAATTAGGGTTTTGAGCATAATTGGATTTAATTGAACAACAAATTCACATAATTCCAATCTTCCCCTATGTTCCAAGTGACAAGAGATCTTAGTAGAGTTCTCTACTTGGTTGAATGTCCTTGAATGTTTAGTGGTGAAAGGAGGATCAACACATACCCTTAAAACAACCATCATCATCCTCGTCTCCTCTTTTCATATTAAACAATCATTACTTTATTAATCTTGCAAGTTAATTAATCAACAAATATTTACTTTTTCACATTATATAAAATATTATCCATAGGTCTAGGTTTTAGAGAAAGGGAGGGGTCATGACAAAGAATGAGATCAAGAAGAGAGTGTATGAAAGAATTTGAAGAGATATTAGGCAATGACAATTTTGAAATCCAATTATCTAGAGACAAAGGTAGAGAAAAAAAATTAGTCAATCAACAAAAGGATAAAACTCAGTAGAGAAGACCCAAGGAAAAGAGAGGAAGAGAACCAAGAGTTGAAGATACATCAAAAGGAAGGACAAGCCCCAAGCCACAAAAGCATAAATCAAAAATAGCTTCAATTTTTGTAAGGATGGCCGAAAAGAGGACTAAAGTCCTTGTGTTTTGTAAGGATACTAAGGATGCAAGTGAGCATCTCTTCACCTTGGAATCCCATTAGGGCAAGGATAACATAAATGATTATCAAACTAGATTGTATGAATTTGTAGAAACACTAAGAGACAAAGCTCTAAAATGGTATATTAAAGTATGCCCAAAACCTAACAAGAAATGGGAAGAGATAAGTGGATTATTTTTGACAAACTTGTATTCCCTTGATGCTCCAAATGAAAGTGAGAAAAATGAGGGAAATTACACAAGGAAACCATGAAGGAATATGACCAAAATTTCAAAAATGTGGTTTACAAAATTGAAGAACCTCTAATGAGAAAAAAAAGGATAGAATGATTTGTATCCAGTTTGAAACTATAAATTAGAGCTATAGTAGATGGAAGAGTGTTTACTATATACAATAAAGTGGTAGAATTGAAAATCAAAATGGAAGAACAATATTTGAGAAATGACCCTTGTGGAAATGAAGAAATTGAAAAATTAAAATTAAAATTGAAATAGGAAATACTAGCAAAAGGTGAGAGGAGTGAAACTTCCCCCTTATCTAGAAGAACCAATATCTAGTGTACATATTGTATTAGAGAAGGAAAACTAAGAAATGAATTTTTTATGATAGAAGGTACAAAGCACACCACCACATTGAGGGTAGAATTTTAAAAATCCACCAAAAGAAAAGTAAGCTTCTATTGTGGCATATTAGATAGTGAGATAAACATGTAACAGATGATTGCCCAATGTTATTAGAAGAAGAAGGATATGAACCATTGGTTAGAGGAATGAGAAAAGAAGAATCATTTATGGATAGAAGCATGGCCAAAGCACAAGGATTGGTTACAACAACACTAAATGATTATACAACTCATGGTTACCAAGAACTAGCATGGAGGAAAAATTGAAGACAAATCAGCAATGGGAACCATGCAGTACGCCCAATAGAAATGGGGAACCTTCTACAAGATCTAACAATGATTATTCATAGGGCTATGGTAGAGGAGACTACCACAAAAATTATAGAGGTGGTCGAGGTGGAGGAAGAAGTCAAAGACCAACCTGCTATTATCATGGTAAGATAGGTCATTATGCTTATGAATGCAGAAGCAGAAAGAAAAAAGGAAAAATAGGTTGAGGATTTTTTGGTTATAATTCACATGATGCATTCAATTGTCCCAGAGCACACAATTTTATAAAAATAGACTAGTACAAGGAACGAGAAGTGAAGAACTATCAAGTCCTAATGCACTACATGGTAACAAAGTATCAGCGAAAAATACCAAAGAAAGAGAGGAAAAGTATTATATCTCAAAAAATGAATCCAAAATATAAAATTAGTGTGGGATAACCTACTATGATGAAGAAGAATTACTAGAAAAAGAATCAAAGGAAACAACTAAGGAAATATTTAAGCTCTTGAAAAATTCAAGAAAAAAGAGAACAAAGCTACATTAATAACCTGTAAAGGGTTAGATACAAAGAACAACAAGCATATACTAGAAGAAGCATATGGAAGTGAGAAGGAAAATGAATACTCTGAAAAAAGAGACCATGATATAGTGATCAAAAAATCTAAAAACTTAATAGAAAATTTTTTAAAAAACAAGAAGAAAATTAGAGAACATGTTTCTCAAAAAAAGGACATCAAAACCTAAAAGAAATTGCCAATCTAATAAAAGAGGAAAACTTATTGGAAAAATTTAACTAATTTTATAAACATTAGAATAAAAAGGGCATAGAGCAAATAAGACCTCAATAATAAGAGATTAAACTGCATATAACGAGTATCACATGTTAAATTACCTCATTACTCTAGAATAGTTGATTTGCTAAAGCATATTCAAACAATGGAATGCATATTTATAAACAAAGAACTCATAATCAAAGCTCTAGATGATACATTAATCTTAAGCATTATGAGGTGGTTGAAAACCCATAAACAAAACATACCTACTTGGACAGCATTGACAATTTTAATTAAGAATAGGTATCTAGAAGAAGAAAGAACTATTAATAGAATAATTGAATATGATGGAACAAGAAACCCATTAGACCATGCAGAGATTTGTGAATACTCATGGGATGATATAAGAGATGTAGATGAGAGGATAAGAACATAATTATTTTACTAGACTCTAACTCCTATAATAAGAGCTTGATATATTCACTAGGGATTGTGAGGAGAAATAAAGCATTGGAATACAACCAAGGCAAATATTTGTAGAACCTTCCAATTCTGGGATAGAAATACACAATTAGACAATGGGCTTAAAATAATTAAAGATGTAATTGTTAGAAATTAAGATCTTAGGTTACTAATCATCACAACTAAAGTATAAGATAAATGAAATTAGACTTACAAGATGCACACATTCAACACATCACACAATATACACATGGGGAAAGCCCTTCTGGGTAAAAAATCTCATAAAACATAATTTTATTATAAAATGCTTATAGAATTGTCTATAAAATTATAGATAGAACCTAGGGATAACACTTCTTCTCACTTCCACATGGCCAATAATACCTATTGTGCATAGTGATAGAACTCACTATAAATCTCCAAAATTTAACTTCCCACTTAACGAGAGAGAAGCTCCTAAAATATAGGAGAAGGGATGGAAAAATACCTAAAGAGATATTAGTCACACCTATGCAAAAATACCATTTAAAAATAATTAATAATCTAATAGTTTATTAGATTATTAATTATTAAATGGTATATGCTTAATAAAGCATATAATAACCAAAAGGTTTTATAACCTTCTATTAGTACTATATAAATGTTATAAGGGTATGACCCCTAATAAAATTATGTTCTAACACCCCCTAATGTTAATAGGGGGCATAGCCTACCAATTTATATAAAAGAAAAAATGAAGTACCCTAGTAACATAGGTCTTCTTTGACAAAGATAAACAAGGACACAAATATATGCTAAAATGAAGATCATGCATTCTGGACTACATGAAAATCTTGTCATAATTTAAAATCCCAATGTTTAAAAAAATGATTTTTTTGATATTAGAAAGCTGCAAACGAGGATGCAAATCCCCTTTAACAAAAAGCCCAACAGGTAACAAAATAGGCCAGTGGCCACCAACAACATAAAAATAGCAAACTAACATTAGATAGCCATAACAGTATTATAGGAGAACCAGTAATAGGAACAACAATAAAACCATCAACTATTTGAGCAGATCATTCCAGTCTTCTTTAAGGAACTCTAGCAATTCCTCCTTGCCTGCAGACTTCCCTTCTTTGTCATCTTGGTCATGATGGTCTTCTTGAAGAACAGTCAAAGTCATTTTCACCTGGTGGATCACCTTCAGGCACACAGTAGCCAACACCTTAACCTTCGTCTCCATAGACATAAGCCTTCCCTTAACATCCACCAATTCCTGCTTAAGCTAACTACTGATATCTCCATCCCTAGTGATGTCCACCTCTTTGTTAGGGGTTTCTAGGATCTCCACATCTTCCTGGTGGGTGTCATAGAAAGAGTTGTTAAGAGACTCACAATGACTGTCCCCCTCCTTCTCCTACTCTGGAGTCAATTTAACCACCTTAATTTCAATATCATCCTCTGAATCCTCATGGTCAGAGGCAGACGAGTAATCCATGATTTTCAAAATAGGGGTTTTCCCCCAGCTAGTCTACTAGACCTACGAATACTAGGTCTCCTTGTAGTACTTCCTTTAATCATAGCAACATCCTTAATCTTCACAATAACATCCTCCCCTTACTCAAGAATATTAGCATTCCCCTTATCCACCGATGGCCCTGCAGTTTTTTCACCACCATCACCTTTCTTACTTTTCTTTTTCCACCCTTCCCTAGATGAGGTTATTCTTCCAAACTGCCTTTACATTTTTTACTCCCTGAAGGACAAGGATAATTCTTCAACCCATAAAGCCCCTCAGTAGCAGTCTTTTGGGATTGCCCTGGGGACCCAGCACCCCCCAAGGTAGAGTCAGTCAAGCCCCACCTAGTAGGGTTAGCTTTCTAAGAGACCAGAGGGGTCAAGGCTCCTTTTTTCTTATGGGGTCAGGGTTCTGGATTCTCAAGAGGGTTAAGGGAGGGCCCAGAAGGGCTAGGAGAATCTATGCCAGCAGGGCTAGTGACTTTGTTTTTACCAGGGCTTCCATACTTGACACTAAGTGGGATGTTATCCTCGGAGTCTTCATCCTTACTATCTTCAATAAGATAAGCTTTAATCGGTTTGGTCGGCTAGAGAGCGAGGTGAAATGATAAAGCTGGAGGATTAAACCTTGATGCAACGGGACTATGACCATGACAGGGTTTCCCTCACAGGTTTTTATGGTAATCTTGACAGAGGTTTCCAAAGATGAAAGCAAATAAAAAGGGAAATTCACCAACACTTTATGTATAAAATGATTGATAAGGGCAAAATGATAATGGTAATAGCACCTGTAGCGGCCCTTGAGGGTGATGAACTTCATTATTAGATAGCATATACGGTCTCAAGGATTGACTAGGCTTTCACATTCGAACCCCCTTGCATGCGAACAATCTTCTCCCCCTCTGGAAGAACTTCTTCATTCCCTCTAGATCCTAGACCTTAGTTTGTTTCTTCATCCTATTGCCCTCTCAGCTCAGGCCCATGGCTTTGGCGATGGAGTCTTCGGTGACTTTGAATTGAACCCCACCCACGTGAACCTTGCTGTCTTCATCCCATGACATTGCAAATTACATAGATAAATTCTCATCAAAGCCATTCAAACAATCAAGGAATGGTGTAATCCCTCCTTCATAATAGATGCTCCACACCATGGAGTCAGCTTTAAACTCTACACAAGAAGATGGCTCCGTTCTTACCTTGTCGCCACCCATGTTTCTACACTTTGCAATCTAGCTAGGAAAAATGCAGCTAATGAACTTAGGCAAATGCAACTCCTCCTGGAATTGACTAGAAATAATGATCTATCGATCATTATTGTTTCTACTCTTGAGGTCACTCAAACCCCCATAATCATCCTTCATATCCCCTTCCACATATGAAACATTATTGCCATCATAATAAAACTTTTGTGAGCTTTCAAAAACCAGGAGAGCCATCGTTATGTGATAAGACCCCATGTGCCAACTAAGCAATTGCTCGGGGGTCTCGCTAAGTTGTCTCTTGCTTATGTGGAACTCCCCATTCCAAACGTAACAAGCATATGTCATCCCGATCATGGTGACAAAGACCTTCTTCTACCACCCCTTATAGCCGCAATATATCATGAAAGAATAAGAAAGAATAGAGAGGATTTAGTTTGGCCATTGATTAGTGTAAGGTTGGGCCTCCTTTTGAAGAGTATTTCTAATATTGAGAGGAAGGTTTATAGGACTCCTCCAACATCTTACCGGGTAGAGGTTACTCCCTAAATTTGTCATGGCATCCGCAGATTGATTATCGTCTCTGTAAACATGGTTGACCTCAAATCCTTCAAAGCTTAGAAGAAGTTTTTTAACATCCTGGATGATATCTTCAATCTGCCATCCCACCTTAGCTTTGCCTTTGAGAGCATCCACAATTAATTTGGAATCCCTTTCAATAATAAGGTTTTTGATACCAATAGCAAGGGCAATCTTAAGTCCCCAAAGAAGAGCCATGGCCTCAGTAACATTATTAGTGTTTTCACCAAGCCCTCCAGCATAAGTCGCAACCAGTTCTCCCTTAGCCAATCTGATGACACCCCCACCGCTAGCCATACCTAGGTTCCCTTTCGCAACACCATCAAAATTAAGATTAGTCCAACTAGTAGCAAGGGGCCCACATAGTGTTGCCCTGAGATTTTCTCTTGGAATCATCTATTATACAAATATTAGTGGGAATACTCTACTAGCTTATAATATTGGCTTCAAGAATAGTAGGAGGAGATTCAACCACTTTCAAAGTGTTGTTGGAGAGATTTTCCTATAATAACTTGGCTATCATACAAAAAACCTCCTTGGGAGATTTATTCCTATCCCTGAACAAACTATTGTTTCATTCTTTCCATAGACCCCAGGTTAGGATGGGGGGGACCTGAGCCCAGATTTCTTTACATATGGGATGAGTGAAAGGGGACTTCTAGTACCTTAAGAAAGTAGGGAGACAAGCATTCATACTCCATGAGATTCCTAGGTTTTGCATGGTTAGACTCTAGACTTCCCAAGAGTAGTCACAATGCAGCAACATGCGGGGAACAATTTCGTCATCTTTCATACATAGAGCACACTTGTTGGGGATTTTAAATCCTCTCAAACTGAGATTATCAATGGATTAACATCTTGTTTTGCATAACAAGCCACCAGAAGTGGTTTATTTTAGGAATGAGGTTGTGATTCCAAACTTTTCTCCACAAATTAGAGTCCTCATTTCATTCCATAAAAAGATTATAAACAGGTCTGACTATAAAAATCCTAGTCTTATCCTTAGCCAACAATAGTTTGTCTTCCTAAGGGAAAATGGTGATCCTACAATCTCTAAAGGTGATTTGCACCTCATCAGCAATCTGTCTGAGGTCATTCTGATCTTGATAGAAGCCTGACAACTATTTCCATCCACTTCTACCAGGAAGGAGATAGTCAACAACAAGCTTCCCAAAGAAAGTAATATCCTTATCAACTAGTCTTTGGATATTCTAGATTCTACCTAGAGGGGTCCCTTTGAGCCAACTGTCTTCCCAAAAATTGATAGTTCTGCCATCTCCCATTCTCCACTTGATGCCCTGTAGAAGTAAAGTCTTGCTTTTTAACACATTATTCCAAATAACAAAACCCTGGGGTAAACCTATGGTATGAAAAAAATAATCAAAGTTTTGAATGGCCAAGTACTTGGATCTCATAATATTTCCCCATTCCTTGCTCCCACACAAGAAATTCCACCCAATTTTAGCTAGGAGAGATTTATTGATCATGTTGATTTTTTTGATTCCAAGGCCTCCTTGAAGTGTCGGTCTACAAACTTTATCCCAACCGACCAAAGCCATCCTTTTCTTGTCCTCCATCCCTATCCAAAGGAAGTTCCTTTGAATTCTCTCAAATTTCTCTATAATATGCTTAGGTATTTTGAACAAGGACAAAAAATAGATAGGGATTCCTTGAAGAGAAGCCTTTAATAGTTGATATTTACCTGCTTGTCTTAGTAAATTACCTTTCCACCTAGATAATTTCTTTTGAATCCTTTCCAATATGGAATTCTAGTAAGTAGGAGGAACATCTTTGACAGCTAAGGGAAGACCAAGGTAAGTTCCAAGGAGCTCACCACTAGAACAACCTAGAATCCCCATAATTTTCTGGTAACGATTCAATGAAGTATTGAAGAAATAAACCAAACTTTTGTCATAGTTTATACACTGACCTGAAGACTCAACATAATCATTTAACACTTTCTTCCATTTCCTAGCCTCAACAACTAAGACAACCCCAAAAAGGATAGTGTCATTCACAAACTGTTGTATGTCAACCGCATCTACTGTTGAAGCAGGTTTAATACATTTGATCTCCTAAGTTCTTAGTAAATTCAGAAATCTTATGCTAAGAACCTCTACCATCAGAATGAAAAGGTAAGGGGATAAGGGGTCACCTTGTCTAAGTCCCCTTCTAGCACAAAAGAAGCCCTTGGGGACCCCATTGAAAAGGATAGAATACTTAACAGAGGTGACACAAGTTTTGATCAGCTACAAAGTCTTTCTTGGAATCCCATCTGTATCAAGACCTTGAAAAGAAAGTCCCAGACCACCCTATTGTAATCTTTTGATATGTCAAGTTTGAAAACCATCCCTGGTAACTTATTTCTATCCATCAAATGTAAAAATTCATGTGTGGAAATGGCTGCATCTAGGATTTGCCTGCCTGGTAAAAACCCCTTTTGGCTATTGCTAATCAAATTGTCAAGGATAGGCTATAGTCTAAAGACTAAGATCTTGGAGAATATCTTATAGATGGTATTACAGAGGCTAATGGGCTTGAAGTCCCCCATGCTCATAGGGTCTGGTTTCTTTGGCACCAGTGCTATGAAAATATGATTGAGTTGTTTGAGCAACTTTCCTATCCTAAAGAAGTCTATAGCAACTTCAGCAACATCCTTCCCCACAATATCCCAATACTCTTGAAAAAATACTGGGGGAAAACCATCAGGTCCTGGGGCCTTATAGGCTCCCATAGAGAAGAGACTAGTGCGTACATCCTCCTCAGACACCAGTTTAACAAGCTAAGCATTATCCTCAGCATTAAGCTAAGTAGGGATGATGACAATTAATTCTTGATTTTCCCTATAGCCTTGGGCAGAAAGAAAGTTCTAGAAATAGGTAGCATCCACCTTTCCCACTTGCTCCTCTAACTCCACCATAGAACCATTATCATCCTTTAGTCTAACAATGTTGTTCCTTTTTCTATGCCTCATAGTAGATTGGAGGAAAAAGGTGGTGTTCCTGTCCCCCTCCTAAAGCCACTGCACCTTGGATTTTTGTTTCCAATAGATTTCCTCTTTTTTAATGATTTCCTTCCATTCCTTCCTTAATGATTCCTCAAGAAGAGCGGTGTCATCAGATAGGTCCCCATCAGCCATCTGCCTCTGAATATCAACAAGGTTAGCAGAGATCCTTTTTTGTTGTCAAAGATATTACCAAAGGTGAACTTGTTCCATCCTTTAACTTTGGTTTTTACAATGATCAACTTCTGGGCCAACCTGAACATGGGAGTCCCCTAAACAGTGCAATTCCACCACATAGCTAACTGATTTCTAAATTCAGGGTGTTGGTTCCACATGATCTCAAATCTAAAGGGGAATGGGCCCTTTAGTTCCTTATCTCTCCAAGATAGCAAGCGAGGCTTATGGTCTGAGGTCATCTTAGGTAGGGTCTCCAGAATGTAAGCACTAATGTAGTCCCAATTGGAGGAAACCAGGACCCTATCCAATCTCACTTGAATCAGATTCCCTCCTTTTCTTTGATTGGACCAAGTAAAGCATTGCCCTTGGATATCCAGATCCATGAGAACATCTTCATTGAGAATATCTGCCAGATCAGCCATACTGTCAGTATAATCTAGTATACCACCAATTTTCTCTGAGGGATAGAGAGGGGTATTGAAGTCCTCAACCAACATCCAACAATCCTTCCTATTTCTCTCAATAAGAGTAGAAAGGTAATCCCACAAATCCCTTCTAGAATTTCTCTGATTAGGGACATAGATATTGACTAAATTCTATGCATTGTTATGAGACTCTATTTTGACACTTAGGCTATTCTTACATTTAGCAATAAGACTCCCTTTAACAACATTGCTATTCCACATAGTGACAATACCTCTAGAAGCTCTTGAAGCATCACTAATGAAATAGTTAGCATTAGGCCATACACTCTTAGCAATAGTATGGAAATCTTCATCCTTCAACTTAACTTCCTGAAGTAACAAGATGTCCACTTTATTATCTTAAATGTAGTTCTTAACTAGAAACTGCTTGTAGGGACTATTAAGCCCCCTAATATTCCAAGAAATAATTCTCATTTGTTTGGGACTTTCTTGGAGCCTATCTCCAAGGTCTTCTACCTCCCCATAGTGATATCTTTATTGATAGCTTTCTATCTAGTTTCCCACTGGGTAGGCCTACCAGCTTTGGAGTCTACCCCTACAACAATAGTCTTCTTTCCCTGACTTATGCCTTTCTTTTTGGTTGTGGTCTAGCCTTCTAAGTTGGTATCCTTATTGTTCTTGCTAGAACCCTCCCCAGGGGTTAGGTTGAGTGTTTTGTTACCTGGGGAAGGGAACCCATGTATCTTTCTATTAAATCCTTCTACTTTGATTGGGCTTCCAATCCTTTTGAATATAGAACCATTGTCACTGCCCCCAATGGGAACTCACCGTTCCCATCTGGGGCATCTGTGTTGGGGATGGCATCCTGATTGATCTACCCCTCTTCTCTATCATTACTCTATGAGAGGGTCTTCTCCCCCAGTAGTGGGCATCCTTTCTCCCTCTAAACAGGCTCCAATGGAGCTATCACTAGAGCTTCACTTCTAGGGGTGGACATATTAAGATCTTTCACTGTATCCTGAGCAAGAACACTATGAATCTTCCACCACCCTGTCTTCACCCTTCTCTTTCTAGGGAGTACTGATAATTTTTAGAATATCTTCCTTAAAGTGGTATTCCTCCTCCTCCCCATTAGATTATTTTTCCATGGCCATAGGGATTTTCTTGGCTTTACACTGGGTTATCAAGTGGCCTTTTTTGTTGTAGTTTCAGAAAAACTAGTAGAGTTCTCATATTGGATAGGTTGGATCTATTGACCAAATTTGGACTCCAAAGTAATAGAGTTGGGGAGATTTTTATTAATATCAACACTTACACAAAAGCTAGCAAACTCTAACCTAGATTTATTCTTGGTAGTGTCGTCGAGAGCAATGAAGTAGCCAAAAGTGTTGGCAATCCAGATGAAGACTTCCTCATCCCAATATTCCAAAGGGAGGCTTAGGAGTCTGACCCAGACTGGAGCAGTTCTGTTAAGATCAAAAATAACATCAAAACCTATCTTCCATTTGTAGAGCGAGAGGCTATGCTTCCCATACATCCAAGGTCTCCCAGCAAGGACAGCAGAGAGGTCATCTATAGTTATGATCTTAAAAAGGAACATACCTCCAGCCATAGCACTAACTGAAATGTTACCTTTCAACTTCCATTTGGTAGCAACCCATCTCCTAACCTGATCTATATTGGGTCTGAAGAAGAAGAACTTACCCATGAGAGCTTGCTCCATTGAAGAGACTATTCTCTCCATGGTGATTTCCAGGAGTTTAAGTGTAGAGCCTTCCTCTGTCTTGAGAAGTTGTGGGACAGACTTTAGGAGTTCACGGTCATTATCTCCCACAAGGGCATTTTTCCATACCTTGGATATCGACACCTTGTCCTAAGTCACAGGTGTAGAAGAGCCATCTAAGGCTTCCTTAGGGCTAACCTATACCGAAGGGGAAAAGAGGGGGATAGGGGTTCCTCTCCTGCCATGGCCAAATTCAAAATCTCACAGGTAGGAAGACCATTGCAGAGCGTGCGCATTGCAGAGTTGTCTAAATAAGTTAATTTGACTCAAAGCATATTGTTGTGTATGTTATTGGAAAAAAATGATGTTTCTAATTAGGTCTTATAAAATATTTATTATATCCTTGGACTCCTCAAACCAACCTCTCCCAAGTTCATTACATAGTGACCATAAGTCTTATATAATACAATGCTTTTAGAAGTGGAAGAATTACAAAGAGAAGAATTACAATATTCTTGAAGGACTTATACTATAGACACCCCAAATCCACCTCATCAATTTCCCGTAGTTATTCCCAAACTAACCATTTTCCATCATCCATATCATAATTAATTAATGTAGCTAATTTAATTGACTATTCACCATGTCGTAATTAATTAATATGAATAGCTGAACCATTTTCCTCTCATGTCACAATTAATGTGACTAGCCTAATTTAATTAATTTCATCTCCATCATAATTAACCCCATTTATCATGCCTAAAGTTAATTAATTAAATGCCGCTAGCTAATTAACCTTAGCCTAAATATTCCTTCAACTAATTAATTAGATAATACACTATTATATAATTAATTAGGCTAATACACTATTATATAATAAATTAGGCTAATTAATCACTTTCCAATGTATTCTAATTAAAATTTCTACCTCATTCCACTAAAATCCAAAAAACCTTGTCGTTTAATCTCTATCATCAATTTCAAATCCCAAATCAATCAAGGCCCTCTATTTTCACACAAGCCATCCCAAGGCCACTTGTCCCCACTCCTTTCTCACATATGTGTGAGCATGATACATGGGTCAATCTTTACCCTTGATTCCATCCTTCCATCTCCATCATCCACTTGCATTATTCTCCTTCTTCCACATGTTTGCATCCCCTTTCATTGGCATATCCCCTATATTTTATGATTTGTGTATACTCAAGTGTATGCTTTGAGAATTATGCATATTCAAGTGTATATGGTGCAGTCTACTGATGACTTACATTGTGAAATTACTTGTTATACTTTCCCTATCATCTTACAAATATATGTATATATGATAAAGTATATTATACACATACATATATTCACCATATATATATATATAATAATGCAAGAACAATTATAAATACATCTAGTATAAACATATATATATATAAGATAATAAGCAATTGTAATTAATACTCATAAATATACATACATACATATATATATATATATATATATATATATATATATATATATTATTATATAATATAATATTGATTGTGATATAAACATAAATATAATTTATTATATTATATAAGGTGAATACTAAATAACAAATAATATAATAATAAAAGCAATTATATAGGGATCGGGTCCCACAAAGAAGACCCTGTCCCATTACCAATAGCAGCAAGTTCCCCTAAGGGAATCGTTGCCACCAAAAGACAGCAAATAACAATAAAATGATTACTTAAAGACCATCGCACCCTTTGGAAAGGTCATCACCGTTGACCAAAAAGATATATAGGAGGAATTGTGGCATTAGTAAAAAGGGAAGCAAGCAGCATAATCATTCAAGGGCTCTCAGTAAAAGGCCAACAGACAAATAAAAGAAAGAAGAGATTGATAGGGAACATAAGTAGAAGAGACTGCTACAACAAAGATAAGAAGTTGCAGTCCTTATTCCAGGTATGCATTATTATATAAATTAGAATATTTGTATCATTGATATAGTATATAGAATTTAAGTATTCTAGTATATATTCAATAATGATAGGGGACATAGAAATCTCATCATGAAATATGTATAGGAAGCAAATAGAAAATACAGTCCTTTATATGTTAATGCCATGAGGGTATAAGGAAATTTAATAATAGATTGATATGAGTAAATGAATTATGATTAGGAAATACAGTGAACTCATAACTTAGAACAATTATCTTATGAATAAGATCAAATATGAGACAATGAAATCTCAAGCATGAGAATAAGCATAAATTAAAATGTCAATGAGCCAAGTATGAGGCTATGACTAAGTAATGATAAGATTCCCAAGTGGAATAAGAAATATGATATCATGATGCGGAAAGGATAATATTATCAACGATGGATTCATAACTCATAATCTCATAACCTATCAAGAAGGATGTCAAGCCTCACCCTTAATCATCTTACCCACTTGTGAGTTTGGGGTTAAGTTAAGGACATATGATTAACCTAGGCGACCCTCAAGTGGATGAGGAACACCAGGTGTGTGTGAAGTCCCTTGAGCCAAGAGATGAGGAACACCGAATGTGTGTGAATCTCTTAGGCCTATGGTAAACATGAGCTCATATTGTTTATAATTGTGCCCAATGGTAGGTGACTCTCAATGGGATAAGGAATTCTGGGTGTTGCATGAAGTCCCCTCAAGCCAAATGGTGAGGGACCCCTGGTGTGGGTGAAGCCATTGGGCCTTCGTATGGGATGGATATGGATGCCTTAACAAACCATGCTCATATGAGAGATAGGATTGATTAATGGTAGGGCTACCCTAAGACTCCCTCAAGATAGTACATGAGAGTTGTGAGAGAAAAAATGTGAATATGTTATGCATATGTTTATAATGTAAAAAGAAATAATGTGAATGTGTTTATAATAATGTGAATGTATAAGGCATATATTTATTATGTTAAGAGAAATGATATGATTATGATTATAAGGTTACAAGCCTTAAGTACAATTGTGGAAAGTATATGGATTTGATTATTGATCATTAACCCTAATTATGATATGAAAATAAGAATTGAACACTAATGTTCTCTTTTGGTAAGTTGAAATTTTGTGCAAGGTTGTGAAAATTTTGGCTTACTAGCAGGGGACATTACATTCATCCTAGACTTTAAGATAATCCTAATTTTCCATCTTTCATGAGGCCTCTCATCATGCCACTTATCACAAGGCTAAGAAGCATCCTCATGAAATCAATCCCAATTGTTGATTTCATCTTTCAATCACAACCATCTATGCTCTGGGAAAGTTTATTTAAGGAGGCTTACGCAAAGGACATTCATCATGCATCAAATAGTACTTACATGTTGTCAAATTTAGTAATATCCTAGCACTTGAGCATCCACATTGAATCATATCAATTCGATATTTGGAGCACATCTGCAAAAAAAAAATCAAAAAATCAAAAGAGTAAAGAGAAAATTTTCATCTAATGGTGAAAACCATTCTCATGGCACCTTGGAAAAGTACCATGATAAAAAAAATTGTTCAAGGGTGTCATGTGTAAATTAGTTGTCTAAGTGTACCTTGCACTTGGAAGCAACCTTCTTCCATCCAATAATACCATCGTTTCCATCCATACGATCATATCACATTCATCCATCATATTTACATACCCGTCCATCCTTCCTTCCCACATTTGATCTTGATAAGGATAGGGACATGATTCTAAAATGTGTTTTGGACACTTCTTGGCATCTTTCATCTTCTATTGTAATCTAGCACAACATCATGAGTGGCTTATATAAATTGGGGGCATGTTATCCTTATGTGATGTAGTCCTTGGAGATCACATCCTAAACCCCCCACCAAACCATCCCTTATCCCTCCCATCCTAACTTCTTCTCACATCCATCCTTAAACCCCTTGACCATCCCATCTTCTTTTAGAATCCTTTCATCATCTCATCACTCACCATTCCATCCTTGCACTTTTCCCTTCATTCTTGTAGCTCAAATTGGTTTTCCCTTGCCATGGGTTACATTATTAAGATAGCCTCAAAATTCAACCAAATCCTACCATAGAGTATAGAACTCATTCAAAAGAATCCATAAGTTATGTCTTTAGTCTTTCCGAAATCCAAATCTTATTTAGTTTCATATCAATCCATCATCCTTGGGATATATCGTTCCCAATTCTCACATTGTTCTTAGGATATATCATTTCCACCAATAATGTTATCCTCATCCTCATCCTCATCACATCAATCAATCCTTAGCTTTCATCTTTCTTAGGGGCAAAATCTTGTTTATCTTTGTATTATTTGCACATGCTTGCTTGTGTGTTTTAACTATCTATCTTGCATTTGTAATAGTCCTCACAACATATTTCCATAATGGCATCATGGTCTTTCCTATCATGGTGCCATATAGCACATTCTTTCTTGTGAATTTTTCTTTTGGGTCAGTCATTCATGCACTTGGCACATCGTCATCATGATCCATTATATCATGATGCATAACACTAGCGCTACAACAAATTTAGGTTGCTCTTTTGTACATATATTATCTTTATAGTATGTAATTGTCATCACAAACATCCCATCATGTTCATATTCTCACCATTTCATTCATTTTCCTCTATGCATTGCCTTCTCTTTTCTCTTCTCACCCTTCTCTCTCTTTTTCCCCCTCTCTCATGTAGAAGAGACACATCCCCGGTGCCTGTACTTGCCCATTTTCACCCTTTTGTAGGAGCACCACACATCCATGGCACCTATGCCTACTCCTTTTTATCCTCATGTAGGGATGCCACGCATCGCTAACACCTATGCTTGCTCCTCTTCACCCTCATGTAGGGATGCCACACATCCCTAGCACTTGTGCTTTCTCCTCTTCACCCTCATGTAGGGGTGCCACACGTCCCTAGTTCTTGTGCCTACTCGTCTTCACCTTCATGTAGGGACACCACACATCCCTGGCACATGTGTCTACTCCTCTTCACCCTCATGCAAGGACACCACACATCTTGAGTGCTTATGCCTCCTAATCCTCTCCCTCATTTAGGGATACCACATCCTTGGCACTTGTACCTACCCATCCTCACCCCCATGCATGGATGCCACACATCCCTGGTGTTTGTGCCTAACCATATTCACCCTCATGTAGGGGTGCCACACATCCTTGACATCTATGCCTACCAATCTTCTCCCTCATGTAGGGGTGCCACACAACCTTGACACTTGTTCATACCCCTTCGGATCCCTCCCTACACTAGCGTACCATCCTCCTAATGCGTAATAACATTCAACAAACTATCCCCTTAACACTAAGACAAACTCCCTCCACCAAACTACCCAAGGTGTTTTTTCCTTGAATCCTCTCCATTATCCTCTCCATCCTACCAACTTGCATCCCAATTTTCATGCATCTACCTATATCCCTTTCCTTCTATCTATCCATCTCACTCCCTTCCATCTTTCATCCATCACTCTCCTTTTGAGAGACTACCCACGTCCCTGAAACATGCTTGCTCTCTTGAGGGGGCATCACTAACCCAATTTCTATCCTCCATTGTTTCAACAATTGGGGCATCCTACCACTAGTCTCATCTCACTAAATGTCTATACTTATTTTCTTTGGCACAAAACCACTTCTTTTAGTCATAGTGTTGTATCAAAGAGGGGTAAAATGTAGACACCCCAAATTCACCTCATTGATTTTCCACAATTATTTCCAAACTAACCATTTTCCATCACCCATGTTGTAATTAATGTGACTAACTTAATTGACTATTCTCCATGTCATAGTTATTTAATATGACTAACCTAACCAATCTCCTCTCATGTCATAATTAATGTGACTGACCTAATTTAATTAACTCCACCTTCTTCACAATTAGCCCCCTTTCTCATCCCTAAGGTTAATTATTTAAATACAATTAATTAATTAACCTTAGCCTAAATATTCCACCAACTAATTAATGATATAATACATGATTATTTATTTAATTAGGCTAACTAATCACTTTCCAATTTCTTCTAATTAAAAATTCCACCTCATTCCACCAAAAGCCAAAAAAACTTTAACTTTTAATCTTCGTCATCAATTTCAAATCCCAAATCAAACAAGGCCCTCTATTTTCACACATGCAATCCCAAGGCCACTTGTTCCCACTCCTTGCTCACATGTGTGAGCATGCTACATGGGTCAATCTTGCATTATTCTCCTTCTTCCATAGCTTTGCATCCCTATCATCCTACACTTTAAGATAACCCTAACCCTCCATCTTGCATGAGGCCCCTCATCATGCCATTTTTCATAGGGCTAAGGAGTACCCTCATGAAATCAATCCCAAAATTTATTTCATCTTTTAATTATAACCATCCATTATCCAATGGGAAAGTCTATTTAATTAGGCTTACCTAAAGGACATTTATCATGCATCAAATAGTACATACATGCTACCAAATTTATTAATATCCTAGCACTTGAGCATCCAAATTGCATCATAACATATCAATTTGATCTTTGGAACACATATACAACAAAAATAGAGGTATAATTTGTTTTCATTTGTGTTTTGCATTATAGTTTAGCTTCTATTTCTTGCTCAAACTAAAAGTAGGAGTTGATATTGGGTTGTGAGCTTGGTTTGTGTTGTTTGCATATTTCTTGCATTGTTTGAATCCAATTTTTGTGTCTACATATACTATAAAAAATACTCATATGTCTTACATATAATGCTTAGAGGTCTTATTTATGTCTTTTAGGTCTTACATCCAAAGTTTAACCACTAGGAGGTGGCATTGTCATGCACACTCCCCCTCAATAGAAACTGCTTAAGTCCAAGCACTTATTTGAATTTGGAGAATTTGGTACTACACAAAGGTCTGGTGCTATACTATGTATAGGATTTCTTTTGTGGTTACTAGGAGCCTAGCCTAGTGCTTCTTGATTATAGTATATCTACCACTTGATAATCAGTCTAACAAAACTAGAGAGTAGTTTTATGATGGAGACGCACCCTTGAATGAAGTGCCCATGAACTTAATTATTATTTTATTTCTATAAATAAGAGTGTTTGGTAATAGTAAATAGCTTTGATTGTCATACAATAAAGTGGGACTTTTACTAGTAGGTCTAGATGAAACTCTTCCAATAATCTCCTAAGCCACATTGATTCTTTTGTAGCTACTTTTGTAGTCATCCTTTGATTAAAAGAATGTATAAGGTAGTTATTTAAGTATTAATCCATCCATGTGATAGCACTTGCATCATATTTTGAAGACATATCCTGAGGTAGATTTCCTATTAATAGGATCATTAGTGTAGTCAATGACACAATAATTAAATAAAATTAATTCTTGGTACAAGAATAATAAAGACCATAATTAATTATACCTTCAATATACATTTTTCATTTTTCAATGATCATATAGCATTTCATATAAATATAGATGCAATACCTATTGTATAGGTAATATCTAGTCTAAATATGGTAAGGTAAATTAACTTATTACAAGGTAAGTTTTGTCTTTTTTATATGATAGATTTATGATTTGATTATATGTCAGCATTAATAGGTATAAAAATGACTTTTATAATATTACATTTCTTTAGTGCACACTTGTTTTAGGATACTTGTAATTGGTCCTAGAATATATCTAATACAATGGAGCTATAATGATAGACAATATTAATAAATGATGATAATTTATCAATTTTTATCAAGGAGATCATTAAGGCACGAGATTTCCATAATCAAGGAGAGAAAAAATCATTCAACTAAACATATAGTAGCAAAGTCATGATACTAGTAGATCTATGCATATTTAAGGAAAATTTGAAGTTTTCTCGTTTCAAGATTTGTGTGAATCATTATGTCACTCCACTAGGATCATATAATATATAATATTATCTTAACCAATGTTTGGGAAACACTAAGAAAATTTTGATTATCTTAAAAAGACTTAAATATCTTGATGGTGAAAATTAGTCAATTAAGGTTCAAGGAGCATGTAAAGGCTAATTAATTGAGGAAGGTTTCAACTATACATGTGAAAAAATGCCAAAGAAATGAATTGATTTATACATAGTACATATAGATAAAATCAAGAAGTGTTGAGCCTTTAAGGAATATCTATTCCTTTAAGAATCTAAGCATGTGCTTCTAAAGGAGTTACGAGGACTTCCACTCAAATGGAACTTTGATTTTTCTATTGACCTTATACCTAAAATTGAAGCTCCATTAGCAAAACTTACTATATAATAGTTATAGAACTCTTCAATCTTATGGTACAATTTTAGGAATTGTTATATAAGGTGGTCTTGAGATGTATTGTCTCTCCTTAGGAAATGTCAGTTATCACTTCCAATTTATAATAATAATGTACACTTGTTTTGTGTACTACACTTATTTCAATATGATTTAAAAAGGAGGGGTGATACTCATCTTCCCAAGTACCTTGCAAATTAAAGCAAACATGCTCTTGTAATGCCCTCTTCTTCGACCTAGGCATCAGAGATGACCATTTAGCCTATTTTATTCTCGTAGGCTAATTCGGAGTTTCGGAGAGGGAATAATTATTTTAATTAAATAAGTTGTCTTAAATTATGATATTACGAACAACTTGTATTTAATTAATAATTTTATTATAAAGTGACTTAAGATGGAGAAAAAAGAGCAAAATATTATAAAGTCACTTTATAATGTGCTGAGAAGTTTATTTAAAAAGTAATTTTTAAATATAACTTTGGGAAAGTTCCAAGGGAAATATATAAACGAAGATTTGGGGACTCATTTTACTTCTTCTTGACATCTTCTTTTGTGAGCTATTGTGGAGTTGAGCTTTGTTCAACCAAAACCCTAGGATGAAAACTCTTGGGAATATTGACTTTAGAAGTGAAAGATCTTCCCTAGTCAATCTATAGGTGGATTCACGTAGGATCTATGTTTGTGTTGGATGTTTGTGGGTTTGAAAGATTTGTGCTGAAGGATTTACAGTTATCTAGGTTTTGGTGTTTGCTTTCTAGGAAGGGTTTATTGGCAAATTTGTTGAGGATTGCAAAGGTGTATTGAAGATTGGTGAAGGATTTTGGTTAGGGTTTCAACTTAGTTTGGTGAAACACTTCTAGTATAGGTAGGTGTGGATATTTTGATGAAAATAAGTTTGAGAGCCTCTCACATATGTAGTCGTAACTCTACATAGACTAGCCACAGCTATCCTTTGGAGTCATGTCATCTTTATAGTTCTTTGTTGTTATAAACTTGCCACAACCCTCTTTGTGAGACATTTGAGAGGTTTGATGCTAGTGTAGGGTGCATGGGATCTTTGGAGGAAGTTCTACTTCATTTTGACTATTGCTTCAACCTTTGTGTTGTTGATCATCTTTATTCCATGTGAATTCTTTGTTGTCTCAGTTTTGTCTACACTTTACACACAGTAAGTTATTCATGCCATGTGTATTTGGCATCTTTGGATGTTATAGAAATAGCTTCCCATTTCTTGTAAACTTTGATTTTCTAAACAACATCATGTAATGTTCATTTCCAGCTCCATTAAAATAATGCAAACTATTTGACAAATTCTCTTGTAATTATCTTTGAAAAATGGCATGATATTATGATGAATATATAGTTTTGAATGTTAGATATAGTTGTTCTATGTGATTTCATTCTAAATTTCTTCATAATAGAGCCTATGCAAAGTGTTTGATGAAATGCTAACAAGACAATATACAAAAATATTGCAAGTTTGGATTCAAAAATTGGGTTAGAGATTTTCCAGTGGTATTAGAGCAAGTGTTATTGCCATCCTAGAGGGTTTTCATGTTAATTTGGATGTTTGCATGTTGATTTTATGGATCTAGAAGATAGAGAATACATCACATATAGGATAATGCAGCAATTTCTTGGTTCAAAATATGAAGAAGAAGACATTATGGGGGATAGAGATGAGTATTAGAATCCTAGTACAATGAAGATCCTTAATGACCTTGCTAGAGGACAAACAATTGGTACAACTAATAACCCAAATGATGCAAAACAACAATAGAGGTAACCAACACATTGGAGACAATAATGGGAGTAATGGAGATGCAAGAAACTCTGCAAACAATGGAAACAATCCTAACATTAGCACTAGAATTACTCAAGCATCTACAATTATGCCTCTAATGCCTAATTTCTTGGATTAGCATTGACTCAGGGTGGTGAACAATAGGTTACCGGTGAGAGTTTTATAGATTACTTACATGAGTGGAAGTCACTTGGAGATCAGTTTCAAGCTGCAATGTCTTTACAGGATTTTTCCAGTTGAAATACCGGAACATGCCTAGAGGTGAGAGAGGACACAACCTAGATTTACAATAGAAGTTGGGTAGGGTATCCCTTCCTTCTTTTGACAGTTCTACTAAATGCACTACACATATATGGATATAAAAATTGGATAACTACCTCTATTTGAACCCCATGTTTGAAAATGAAGCCATTAGATTTTATCTTTACATTTCGAGGGTGACACACAAGAATGGTGGTATCACAGGATGGTACATAGGGTCATAGCCTTATTACTTCTTGTGCAGATTTTACTCAAAGGCTTATCGATAGGTTTGATAAGAAAGATCATGAATTCTACTTCATAGAGTTGTCATGTCTAAAACAAAAGGATACAATTCATGCTTATGTATTTCAATTTTAGAGGCTTTCAGTGATGGTACCTGATGTGATGGAAAATAGGTCGACTTATCTTTTCATAAAGTGGTTAGAGGAGCCACTACGGGGATGGGTAAAAGCATTAGACCCACCTTTGCAGGGAGCAATTAAAATAGATAGAAACATTGAATTTTTAGCACCATCAAATAATAAATTTTAGAATAAATCTTTTTTATCAAAGAAGGAAAGTAAGAAGACTTTTCATAAGGAATGGCCTAGGAAGAAAGATTTAGACATTGAGGCCAAAAATGAGCTACGAAGGAAGAAGATTTTTTTCCCTTGCAAAGAACCTTCAGAACTTGGACATAGATGCCTTGGGAGAGGTAAGGTTCACTATATAGAGGTTCTTCTAATAATGAGGAGGAAAAAAAAGAGACTATCTCTGAAAGTGAACAGGAAGAGAAGGTTGAACATGAGGAGAAAGTAACAGGTGAATATTCAAGTGGTACTATTTCTACTCTTTCTGGTAATCCTAGATATCATCCATTCAAGGTGACAAGAGTTTTGTAGGGTCAGCGTGTCACTATTTTGATATCTATAGTGGGACAACCCACAACTTTATTGATGAAGTCCTAGTGATGAAAAGAGGTCTCCAAGTGGAGGATTTCCTGGTTTCAATGTGATAGTTGCAAATTGTTTTACCATGAGTTGAACTAAGAAGATATCTCAGTTGAACATTATGTTAGGCAATCATCAAGTCACAGATGATTTCTATGTGGTGGGTGTTGTGAGATGGATGTGGTTTTGGGCATTCAATGGTTGCACCCACTTAAGAAATACTCCAAATTTTTGGACCATGGAATTCAAGTTCAAGCATGATGGTAAAAAGGTAGTGCTTCGTACTATGCCAAATGGAGCACCTAGAGCAGTTATTACAAATAAAATGGAGGCATTGTTTCATGGTGAGGTTGCATAGGCAGCCCAACGTTTTGTTTCCACCAAAATCTCTACTGACAGCGATGGACATTATCATGTGGATATCCAATCTATATTGGATAAGTATACTGGGGTGTTCAATGAGATTCCTCTAGGTAGGCCACGTAACAGGGGTTTTGAGCATGTGATTGAGCTTGAGGAGGGCTCTAATCCTCTCAAATGAAAGGGTCAAATACTAAATGTTAAAATGAAAGAGTCAAATACTAAATGTTCAAGCATAAAGGACAAATCAATAGCATAAAAACTGGGACCATGACACAATAGATTTCACAAGTGGAAAACCCTCATAGGGATGAAAAACCACTCAAAACTACCTCACTAACTTAATCAACTCCCACTTGTTACAAATCTTCACTAGCTACTTTGTTTAGAAGCACCTACTTTAAGGAGCACCAACCCCTAATACATTTAGAAGCACCAACTTCAAGGAGCACCAACCCCTAATACATTTAGAAGCACCAACTTCAAGGAGCACCAACCCCTAATACATTTAGAAGCACCAACTTCAATGGCACCAACCCTTATTACATGAATATGAAAATATACAGAGGAAAACTCTATTTCTCTATATAGCCAAACCTTATATCTCCTTTTGTTTTTCACTTCAATAAAATATTTTCAATCACAAACTTATCAACTTAGCTTTTGATACACACGAAAATCTCTGCAACAAAATAATGTATTTCTCTACTCAAGGATTCACACTTGCATGTTTCTCTTATGCACTGAATATGATATTCATACTTTAATTCATCTTCAAGCTTCAAATACACTAAACCCCATCATATTCATCATAAAATTGGCAAACTCCATACTTGCATATAGATATACCTTCTATCATCTCAAGACAATAATCAAAACCTATAAAAACTTCATACTAATCTCTGACAAAAATTGTCTAGCACTCTAAGTCATTAAGAAGATTCAAAAGACTGAACTCTGCATTATATAAAGACTCTACACAAAATTTAACTGCCTAGAAGTGACCGTTTGGCTTCCAAAAAGCTTTAAAAGGTGACCGTCGATATTGCTTTTCATGCCAACTTACCTTTTAATCTGGGTCGCTAGATCATCTTTGGCGCTCATAAGACTTTGATGACATGTGCCTACTGGTAGCCCTAGGAAATTGGGGCTGGTCACTTGACATTTCAACAACCCTTAGTCATCACTTAAGTTATAATATAACTGAATCAGCCAGTCAACGTAAAAATAGAAATAAAGCTATTGACGGGAAACTCAGGGTTATGAAGGATATACATTAAAGGTTTTAACTTAGATTTTAAAACCAAATGTCAACTATATTTATTTAGGAAACCCTAAATACAAATATGCTCATTTCATGAAAGCTTATAAACCCTAATGGTGGCAGAGGAATAAAGTTGTATGAAGGAGTTCCTTAGGGTTTTAGACTTAAAACAATTAGGATGTTTGATTAGGGTTTAATTCCCTAAACCTCAACATAATGTAAATTATGTTTGTGTCACCTCCACTGCAAAGATCTCTTCATGAAAGACCATGTGAACATCCTAATGACAAACTTAAATCAGGACTTGTGAGAAGGGCATCACATGGAATGAACCAATGAAGCAAAACATCTATCCTCCTTTTTACTTGATAAAGACTTTTGGTCATTCCAAACACAACTATGGTTATTCTCACTTTAATTGATCAATGAGGTCTCCTGCTCTAGATATGATAGGTCCAACAACTCTTGTACCATAACAACTTCTAAGATGGATGAAGCAACTCAATACCTTCTGATCTCCTTTCACATATGAATACCTCTATCACTTTGACATCACACACCAACTTGCTGCCTTACCTCTATCATTGAAGCGCATCATTCTGAAACAAACCATGAACATCAAGCACATTACATAACCAAGCATGATGAGCACTTGTCAACCATGAAGATCAACATATGATGAAGATGAACACCATGAACACCCATAAAGAAAGAATCCACTATTACATCTCAAGATCCACTATTTTGGCATCAATTGCAAGACAACTATCATGCCAAACATAAAAAAACTCCCCCTTTGGCTTTGGCATTGATGTCAAAACACTAGCATTGAAAACCATGAAGAAGTCCATCAACAACCAACCATCTTTTCAATTTATCTCCCCCTTTTTGGAAACAATGGAAAAGACTTCCCCTAAGTACAATCATAAATTGAGAGTAACAGTCAATGAAAAAAATATGGAGACAAAACATTCACTGTCCTTTGGCTGCTAATAGTATATTGCTGTGTATTAACTCTAAAATCTCTGATTATATATTGCTGCACCAAGATTTCCCCTGTCTCATGAGTTTTAGAACATGTTTTTAACTTACTGCCACTAAAACTGGATCTTAATGCAACTGAAACTGTCACAAGAACACAACTGAAAAAAAGTCCACAGTCAAAGTTTTGTCATGTCACCAACTTGCAGTCTATGCATATAATTGTGATATATTGTGGAGCACTTGTTGATGCTAAATAGTTTGAGAAGAATACTACACTTCAATCATATATAACCTTCTAATTCCTGCCTTAGATTGACTGAAAATCAATCAGCATCAATCTGAAAACTATCTTGTATTCATGTCAACTATGACACTTGCAATTACAACAAAAGCAAATCTTTTGAATTAAATTGGATACCATATCAAATCATGAAGAATGCTTGAGCAGCATGCTACCCCAAGTAAATTTGACTATCATCAACAAGACTGTCCTGCAACATATCAGCATATACCTTTTGCAATCCATATTCTTAGCAACACTACACTGCACTACTAGCACACATGACCAAATTTGATCATAACTTAGTATACAAAAACAAAAAACAAAAATTTGATTGGATTTCAGGACTGTCGAAAGAAATATATAATTACTCCCCCCGAATCCAATATCATGATAAACTCATTGAAGAGAGGAAAGTGATAAAACCCCAAGCCTTTGTCTCAGGGATTCAAACACTTCTTTAGGTAATGGTTTTGTAAATATATTAGCAATTTGATCAGAGTTATGAACATAATCCAACACCACATCATTTGCAAGGACTTTTTCTCTTAGAAAATGATATCTAATGGAAATATGTTTGGTCCTAGAATGCGTAACTGGATTCTTGGACATATTAATGGAAATTGTATTGTCACAAAGAATATGTACAAGCTTAGAAACCTCTACTTTGATGTCTTGAAGTGACTAAACCATCCAAAGAACCTGAGTACAACATGAAGATGCTACAACATATTCAGCTTCAGCAGTAGATAAAGAGACACAATCTTTCTTCTTACTATGCCAAGCCACTAGTCTACCACCAAGAAAGAAGGTTGCTCCACTTGTGCTCTTTCTGTCATCATGACAACCTACCCAATCAACATCTGTATATGCAAGAAGAGTGAAATCATTTTGTCTAGGATACCACAATCCAAAATCAAGAGTGCCTTTAAGGTATCTAAAAATCCTCTTAACAACATTTAAATGAGATTGTTTAGGACATGCTTGAGATCTTGCCACCAAGCAAACTACCTACATGATATCAGGCCTAGAAGCAGTTAGATATAGGAGGCTGCCAATAATGGATCTATATAAAGACTGTTCTACCTCAGGTGAATCATCATTTTTGCTTAGTTTGTATCCTATTTCCATAGGAGTACCAACTGTTTACATTCATCCATTTGAAACTTCTTAAGCATTTCTTTGGCATACTTGACTTGTGGGATAAAAATCCCCTTTTCAAGTTGAGAAACTTGTAAACCAAGGTGTGATAGGTAAAAAATCAAGTTAATAAGATCAAGCATAGCCATGAAAACCTAACCCTACCATCATCAAAGAATCTAATCCAAATGAAATCAAAAGCATGCAATTCAAGAACAATATCACCTAGATTGTATGATTCCTTGTTTATGATGTGGATTGATTCTTCAACAATAAACAAATATGAAGATTAAAGCTGCCATGATGGATGGAAGATAAAGCTAATATGCTAGATGAATGCTAAAGTGCTCAATATGCTCGGCATGATAATGTAGATGCTATATGAATGTTGGATAGATGTAGTATGGAATGAGAGGGTGTTTATATAGAACTCAACCAAAATCAATCAACGGTGGAGATTTGGTGGCTATGTGAATGGCTAGGATTAAAAGATGATAATAGGTGAATGTGTAGATGACAAGTGGAGGGAAGATAAGGCTTATGTGTGACCGTGTACATAAAAAGTACTACATGTGAAAGATATTAAATAAAAGATGTAGTACCACTTATCTTTTTAAATGAAAGAGGCACACATGTCGGCTCATGAGATAAATGATAAAAGGAATTAATTAAATAAATAAAATTTATTTAATTAATTGGAAAGTGGCTTTGTGAATGGAATTTTAATTAAATAAATAAGATTTATTTAATTAAAATAGATAGAAAGAAGATAATTAAATAATTAAAGATTGTTTAATTATAGATTAAAAGAAAATAGAAGAAATAGCTAATGAATTAATTAAATAAATATAAATTTATTTAATTAATAGAAGAAATAGGTGTGTTAGGGACATTGCTCAAGTGTGTTAGACAGATGCAGATGGTAGATAATGCAATATTTGAATGCTAATGATAATTAGGTCAATTTTGGGTGTCTACATTTTGCCCCTCTTTGATACAATGTTTGTTAGAGCGTTGTGTCAAAGAAGATACGATAATTCTCCCAAAATAGACATTTCAAACTCTAACTCCATGACATTAGGAGAAGAATGACACATGTTATCATTATTACTTCTAAAAATGATGTCATCAACATAAAGCACTACAACCAAAATATCCTCACCTTTGGCAATATAGTACAAATTGTTGTCCACACCCCCTTTAGTAAATCCTTGCTCTTGCAAGTAATTATCCAACCTGTAGTACCATGCTCTTGGGGCTTGTTTCAAGCCATACAAGGCCTTTTTCAACCTGTATACATAATCTGATTTGTCTTTACATTCAAAACCCTCAGGTTGTTCCATGTAAACCTCCTCCTCAAGATCACCATTTAGAAAGGCTAATTTGACATCCATTTGGAACACCTTGAAATTTTTATAAACTGAAAAAGCTAAGAACATTCTTATTGCTTCTAGTCTAGCCACAGGTGCAAAATTTTCATCAAAATCAATCCCCTCAATTTGAGAGTAACCTTTACAAACCAATCTAGCTTTATTTCTAACAACTTTGCCCTTATCATCAAGTTTATTTCTAAAAACCCATTTTGCACCAATAACATTTTTACCTTCAAGTCTAGGAACAAGCTCCCATGTCTTGTTCTTCTCTATTTGATTCAATTCTTCTTCCATAGCTTTAATCCAAGCTTCATCCTTGTTGGCCTCCACATAGGTTTTTGGCTCCATTTCTGATATCAAGCATACATGTGCTTGATTACTTGTACCAGCAAGTCTCCTCCTTGTTAACACACCAATATCTTTATCTCCAATAATCAGCTCTTGTGGATGATCTCTTTGTAATGTCTTTGAAGGAGTTTTTACTTTAGTTTCAATAGACTTTTTAGAAGTTTCTTCTTCCACTTGAACTTCCTCTTCTTTTTCTGAATGATGGTCTTCTTCTTCTTTGCCTTGAATCAGCTGCACACATGGCTGCAAACCTTCATCCACTTTGATCTTAGTGCTTTCTATTATTCTTTTGAGTCTTTTGTTAAAACATTTATAGGCTTTACTATGTGTAGAATAGCCTAAAAAAATGCCCTCATCACTCCTAGAATCAAAACTTCCCAAATTATCATCATCAGTCTTAATGAAGCATTTACTACCAAAAATTTTAAAGTAGCCAACATTTGTTGACCTACCATACCATAACTCATAAGGAGTATGGTTAGATTTTACCTTCAATTGAACTCTATTTAGAGTGTATAATGTTGTATGGACAGCTTCCTTCCAATAAGTATTGGGCATATTTGCATCATAAAGTAATGTCCTTTCCATCTCCTTCATAGTCCTGTTCTTCCTTTCAGCTACTCCATTATGTTGTGGAGTTCTAGGAGCTAAAAATTGTCTTTTGATCCCATGTTTCTCATAATATTCTTCAAACTCCTTTGATGTAGACTCTCCACCCTTATTTGACCTTAGACATTTGATTGAAATCTGATCCCTTTTCAACCATCTTCTTAAAAATCCTAAATCTGTTAAAGGCTTTTGATTTGTGCTTTAAAAATGTCACCCAGGTCATTCTAGAAAAGTCACCAATAAAGAGCATAAAATATCTTTCACCATCCAATGCTTTAGTCCTTGTAGGACCACACAAATCTGAATGAACAAGTTATAAAGGCTTAGAAGAAGAATATTCTTTGGATTTAAAACTAACCTTAGTTTGCTTACCAAATTGGCATTCTTTGCAAGTAGTATTGTTTGGCTTGGAGATGTGAGGCATATTTCTTACATTTTGATTTTTGTTGATCCTCTCAAGATTATCAAAATTTACATGACCAAGTCTCCTATGCCATAGAAAACTTTCTTTAACTTGACCCATGAAGCAAATATGTCCATCTGCACTTCTATTTTCAGTCTCATGAAGATTATAGATGTTTCCACTTGTTCTTAACCCTGCTACAACAACTTTTCCTAATTTCTTTTTGATTTCACAACCATGAGCATTAAAAACAACATTGTTTAAATACATTGTCACAAATTTGACTGACACTCAATAGATTATGTTTTAAGCCTTCAACATAATATACATCATGTAATGGAGTGTCATCATCTAAAAGAGTAGTACCTTTTCCTTTGATCAAAATGCAAACATTGTTACCAAACATGACTGAACCTTCTATGTGGTCTTCTAGCTTGATGAATTTGCTTTTATCTCCTGTCATATGGTTAGAACAGCCACTGTTTATAACCCATTGTTCTTTCTTCTTGGCATGAAAGCCAGTTTGAACAATCATAGCTTCAAAATTCTTACTCATTATCTTAGGTTTCCAAACAAGTATTTTCTTATCAGCACTTGAAGAGGACATTTTGGAAAGAGCATTCATCCTATTTTGCTACACTTTCAGATTAGGCCTACAAAACTTGGCTATGTGCCCAAAGTTATTGCAATTGAAACACTTAAATCCTCTTAAGAAAACACAAGGATTCCTTCTCAAAAAAATTTCTCTTCTTCTAGAGTCAAATCTGCACTCATTTGCTTTGTGTCCATACTTGTTACAAAAAAAACAATAACCAAGAAAATGCAAATTATACCTGAAAGAATCACTCCTTTTGAAGTTTGTTACTTTCATGATACTTTTGTTATTGATATCAACATGTTGAAGACTCTTGGAGTATGAACATTGTCCTTCTTCAAACCCAAGACCAATTTTGTCTTTGAATCCCTTTTGTTTTTCTAAGAGATCTTCAAGCTTATCACTGTTGTTACACATGTCAAGTCTTCTTCTCAAAGTCACAATTTCAGCTTCTAGAGCATGACACTCTTTATCTTTGGCATCTAACTTCTTGTTTGCCACTTCAACAATTATTTTACTCTCTTTGAGATTCAATTTAAGGTTTGCAATTTATTTTTCATAATCAGTAACTTTGCTGATCAAAATTTCATTGTCCTTTTGAAATTGATTTCTTTGAGCAACTGTCTCCTTTTTGAGCTTCTTGATCTCACCAAGTGCACACTTCAACTCACCTTCAAGATCAACCTCTGCTTCATCATTTTCAAATTGATCTTCACATTTATTGTTCTAATTTTCATTTATGACTACCATGAACAAGGTCTCATCTCCTTCCTCAAGTGACTGCTTTGAACCACTATCTGTTATATCAGCATCTTTTTTTAACATACTCTTCTTCTTTTTGAAGTTGTTTTTCTTTTTGGGATAGAATTGTTTCTTCTTGACTTGTTTATTATTTCCTTCTTCATCACTATCTAGATATTTGTATAGACATTTAGCAGCAGAGTGTCCTATCCTACCACATTCAAAACATTTGAATGGAAGTTTACCTTTGTACTTTCCTGCTGACCCCTTTTTCAATATGCTAACAAAAGAAGATTCTTGATCATCATCCAACTCTTCTGGACCAGACTTTATTTCCTTCTCCTTTTTGACTAATTTAAATGTAGCTTCTTCACTTATAGGAATATCATTACAAACCCTCATCTCAAAAGTAGTGAAAGTACCATGAAGCTCATCAAAGGTCACTTTGCTCAAATCTCTCTCTTCTACTGCAAACACCTCAAATTCATATTTAGGAGTTAGAGTCCTTAAAACCTTAGTTACAACTGCCTTTTCTTCTAAGGTATCACCTAAACCCTGAATAGCATTAACAACCTCTTGAACCCTAAGAAGGTAATCAACCACCTTCTCATCATCATTCATTTTGAGACTTTCAAACTTATCTCTATAAGATTGTAACTTTGCTTCTTTGATTTTTTCATCTCCCTGATAGATATTGGACAACTTATCTCAAACCACCTTAGCTAACTTACAAATATCCATAATTTTTACAAGTATCTCATTAGACAAACCACAGTAGATTGCATTTTTGGCCTTAGCATTATTGTCATAGGCCTTCTTCTCATCAGCAGTTGAGGGAGGATTTGTTTCCTTATACTCATTTTCTATAGAAGCCCAAACATCATACCCCAAGGAAGACAAATATGACTCCATTCTAAATTTCCAAAAAGCATAATTAGACCCATCAAATAAAGGTGCTTTGTATGTAGAAAAACCTTCTTGACTGCCCATGACTAGTACTCCACTTATAGGACCTACCCAAGCTTGTTAGGCTTCTATAGGGAACCAATGCTCTAATACCACTTGTTGGAGTACAATCAACACTGAGAGGGGGGGTGAATCAGTGTTGTATCAAAAACAAGTTATTTATTTCTTATCAAACTTGAAAATAGAAAGTGAAGGAATCAAACTTGACAATATGCTTTATCAAATGAAAGAGTCAAATACTGAATGTTCAAGCATGAAAGACAAATGAATCACACAAAAATTGAGACCATGACACAATAGATTTCATGAACTTGGAAAACCCTCATAGGGATGAAAAACCACTTAAAACTGCATCACTGGCTTAATCAAATCCCACTTGTTACAAAGCCTCATTGGCTACTTTGTTTAGAAGCACCTACTTTAAGGAGCACCAACCCCTAATACATTTAGAAGCACCAACTTCAAGGAGCACCAACCCCTAATACATTTAGAAGCACCAACTTCAAGGGCACCAACCCTTATTACATGAATATGAAAATATAAAGAGGAAAACTTTATTTCTCTATATAGCCAAACCTTATATCTCCCTTTGTTTTTCTCTTCAACAAAATATTTCCAATCACAAACTTATCAACTTAGCTTCTGATACACATGAAAATATCTGTAACAAAATAATGTATTTCTTTGCTCAAGGATTCACACCTACATGTTTCTCTTATGCACTGAATATGATCTTCATACTTTAATTCCTCTTCAAGCTTCAAATACAATAAACCCATCATATTCATCATAAAATTAAAAAACTCCATACTTGTATATAGATATACCTTCTATCATCTCAAGACAATAATCAAAACCTATAAAAACTTCATACTAATCTCTGACAAAAATTTCCTAGCACGCTGAGTCATTCTGAAGATTCAAAAAACTAAACTCTGCATTATATAAAGACTCTGCACGTCAAATTTAACCGCCTAGCAGTGACCATTGGGCTTCCAAAAAGATTTAAAAGGTGACCGTTGATATTGCTTTTTGCACCAACTTACCTTTTAATCTAGGCCACTAGATTAGCTTTGGTGCTCATAAGACTTTGATGACTTGTGCCTACCGATAGCCCTAGGAAGTCAAGTCTAGTCACCTGATGTTTCAACAACCCTTAGTCATCACTTAAGTTATAATGTAATCGGATCAGCCAGTCAACGTAAAAAAAGAAATAAAGCTATTGACGGGAAACTCAGGGTTATGAAGGATATACATTAAAGGTTTTAACTTAGGTTTTAAAACCAAATGTCAACTAGATTTATTTAGGAAACCCTAAATACAAATATGCTCATTTCATGAAAGCTTGTAAAGTGGTAGAGGAATAAAGTTGTATGAAGGAGTTCCTTAGGGTTTTAGACTTAAAACAATTAGGATGTTTGATTAGGGTTTAAGTCCCTAAACCTCAACACAATGTAAATTATGTCTATGTCATCTCCACTGCAAAGACATAGACATCATTTAAGTTTCTCACTGTAAATTATGTCATGTCCCTAAACCTAATGACAAACTTAAATCAGGACTTGTGAGAAGGGCATCACATGGAATGAACCAATGAAGCAAAACATCTATCCTCATTTTTACTTGACAAAGACTTTTGGTCATTCCAAACACAACTATGGTTATTCTCACTTTAATTGATCAATGAGGTCTCCTATTCCAAATATGAGAAATCCAACAGCTCCTGTACCATAACAACTTCTGAGATGGATGAAGCAACTCAAGAAACTCAATTCCTTCTGATCTCCTTTCACATATGAATACCTCTATCACTTTGACATCACACACCAACTTGTTGCCTTACCTCTGTCATTAAAGCACATCATTCTGAAACAAACCATGAACATCAAGCACACTGCATAACCAAGCATGATGAGCACTTGTCAACCATGAAGATCAACATATGATGAAGATGAACACCATGAAGACCCATGAAGAAAGAATCCACTATTACATCTCAAGATCCACTATTTTGACATCAATGGCAAGACAACTATCATGCCAAACATAACATGAACCACCTATTCAATAAGTAGTTACATAAATTTTTGTTTGTGTTTTTTTATGACATCTAGATTTACAACAAGACTTAGGAGGATCACTTTAGGTACATTGAGGAGGTGTTGGGAATCATGGAAGCACAATCTTTATTTGCTAAAGCATCCAAGTGTGAATTTAGAATGACAGAAATATTATATTTGAGGCATGTGATTAGTGTTGATGGAGTGAAGGTTCATCAAGAGAAGATTTAAGCCATCTTGGATTGGCCACCTCTTAAGGCATTGTCAGATTTGAGGGGATTCTTTAGCCTTTGTAGCTATTATAGAATATTTTTAAGGGGTTTTCACAGTTGGAAATACCTTTAATAGATCTTACTAAGAAGGGAGCTTTCAAATGGATGGATGAGGCTCAATAGACGTTTGAAAAACTCAAGGAGGTAATGATTTATTGTCCTGTTTTAACACTTCCTAATTTCTCTCGACCTTTTATTTTGGAGAGTGATGCATTAGGAGAGGAAACAAGAGTTGTGCTTATGCAGAATAAGCGTAGCTTTTGAGAGTAGGAAAATTAGGGATGAAAAGAGATTATATTCCACTTATGATAAGAAAATTATTGCCATCATACATGCCTTGGAAAAATTTAGACAGTATTTGGTGGGAGGGAAGTTTGTAGTTAGGATAGATCATAACAACTTGAAGTACTTCCTCAAGTAGAAATATTTGAATGACTGACAACAAAAGTTGGTAAGCAAAGTACAGGCTTATGACTTTGATATTGAGTATGTGAAGGGAAAGAGAAATGTGGTAGCTGATGCTTTGTCTACAAAACCCACTTTGTAGTCTATGACCAAGATTTTAGTAGATTGGAAGGCTCGCCTTTTGGTTGAGTACTCCAAAAATACTTTATCTTGTGAGATCATGGATGGAAAGGTTCAGGATTACAGATATAGGGTGATTAATGACATCATCCATTATAAGGACATAATTTGTTTGGTTCCTGAATAAAAAATGAAAGAGAACATTTTGAGAGCTATTCATGATACACCTCTTGGAGGACATCCAAAGTATTTTAAGACATATAGGCATATCAGAGAGAGATTCACTTGGAAGAGTCTCAAGGATGATGTCTTGTGTCATGTCAGGGAGTGTGTGACTTGTCATCACCCCCATGATAGGCTTCTCTCCTGGGTCCATGCTGACCCCTGACCTCCTACTTGAGAGTTCCAACTCTCGCTTGCATCTCTTGGAGTATAGCAAGGATCTAGTTGAGTTTAGATTCAGAGTGGCTTGAAGGTTTCCCTTCTTCCTGGCTATCTCCCATATTGGTTCCTATATGAACCGGGCTACAATCTACTTCTCCTAAAGTTTTCAGATTAATCATTCAATTAGTTTTTCATACCATTGAATCCATTCATAAATGTAAATCATTTCTCATTCATGTAATCTTTAAAAAGAAAGGAAAGATTTGCCAAAATTTCAAAATGCATTATAGTTTCCACGGAATACATATAATCCCTTCATAGTTACAAAATCTTCTTTACATCTTGCTACTGCAAGTCATTATTAGATTGGGATATCTTCCCAAGCTTATCCTCATCCTTGAGGTTTATCAAGTTGGTTTTAGGAGGTGGACGTACTCGTTGGTACTCATCCACAACCTCCTGAGTAACATTAGGATCTTGAAGATCACTTTCCAAGATTGGTTCCTTATGTGTAGAGGGTTTCACTGATTCATTTTCAGAGATAGGAGCAATAACCCTAACTACTTTATCCATCTCCTGCTTGATGCATTTAATAGCATCAACAAAAGTTTCATCATCAGCCAACCATGTGCCTATCAAGAAACTCGTTTGTTCAAGGCATTTCATTATTGAGGCTCGCTCCCTCATAGCCTTAAGGTAACATCCATTTCATGTTACCTTCTTTCTAGGTGTCATTCTTATTCTTACCATTCTAGCATAAGAACATCCAAACATTAACAACTGTTAATGTTGGAGAAAAATGTTATGTAGTGAGCTCATAGGTCCATGTATTGAATTGGGTAGCTCTAATACCATATGTAACAAACCAAAATCCCAATGTCCAAATTAACCAAATTAATCAACTTAATTACCATTAAGTACAAGGCATGAATAACATAATCATAGTTCAACAAAGTAATAATCCATATCATTAGCAAAATAAAAATGGATATCTTTTCTGAATATTTCAAAACTAAAATTTACAACAATTCCAAAGATAACATTCTAGTGAATTCCTTTCACTTTACATTTACAATGTTTGCTCATAGCCTCAAAGATAAGTTTACACATAAAGTTTCACTAGCAAGTCATTTAGAAGTATGTACTATATCTGGAACTTTGACATCTGTCTTCATAAGTCTCAGCTTGTCTTCTTCTTGGGAAGCAGAGCATCACCTAAGTGCTTTTCCTCCAACCATAGACCAGTGGTCCCCCACACAAATTCCTTCCTGGAAGTGGCCCTACCCTTCACAGAGGGTATAGATGTAAGGAACCGTTAGGTTTTCCATTTGAGTATCTAGTGTTGTGTCCTTCATAATACTTCACGGTGATACAACTATAGATCCACTCTAACTATGTATGACACTACTAGAAGCATTATGCCATATGGAGCACAGTGAACCAACTAATGCATGCAAAGATGGACGCATTACTTTATCCAAAGATTTATATACATATACGTTTCGCAATGAACGTAATCGATTGTTCACCCACCTCGACTCGACTTAGAAGCTGGCTCATCCTACAATGATCATAGTTTGACCCCTCTAGGTCATAGAAAATTTAGGTTCATAACACCCTTAGTCCATTTACTTGGACTTTTGACTTTGATTCCAAGAGTGCATTCATTATTTGTCTTGTTGTCTATGCAAGAGGGAACCTGTGACTCCACATCACTCTATTCCCATTCTTTCTTTTTGCAAGTATATATGTTCAAGGTTTCAATATTGATGACCATTCCCAATCTAAGTCTTTATGTGTACCTTGTCTCAAGGATTACATCAAATTCCCATCAACTATAACGCATACTATCATAGTCGATAGTACTATTAAATTGATAATATTAAAAATACCTTAGTCAAAAGAGTTCAAAAAGGATTCTTAAAACTCTAGGCTTCATTCACGAAGCACTACCAAGAAGAAAGAAATAATATCCAAATACATTTAAACAAATGAGTCATCATACTCAATATTGTTTTCTTTCTTATATGGAAATTTAATATCAGTCGAGGGTTTACTTCCCCGATGATTAGGGTTTGGCATGCACTTAATGTAGCCTAGGTAACATCATCAGTTACCTACTAGTTATTCTCCATCAATACTAAGGAGTCGTATTATCCTTTCTTACACAAAGGATACACCGAAGATAAATTATCTTCTATCAAGAACAGTCAAGTATTAATGTTCACATTGTACGTGCCTTGGCATACTTAGTGCCTCTGGCACAGTCAAAGGTAATGGCTTATAAAATAGAATTATCATTATTCTATTCAAGGCTCTCGGCCTACACATTCCACATCTTTCTTTACTCATTAAACAGTCATTATCATTCGATAGTATTTTAGTCTTGAGACATGTTAGTCTCGAACATAAGATAGAAAGGATATCAAAGGATATACCAAATGTTTTGCATCCTCTACCATAGCGGCATTCAAGGGCTTAGGCATGCTACAACATCATTGCATTCAGCCTCATGGCCTCAACTGGGTCGAAAGACTATAACAAAAGACTTCAAGAAACAAACACAGTGTTCTTCGATGAACAGCCTCGAAGGCCTCTTCAAGTTCAAACCAACACCACAAAGGCTTTCAAAGGAGTAACACAGTTGTTTAAAGTTTCAACATAAATATTTCAATAGTGATTCCAATGTTTATATGCATAGTTCAGTTTACATGACAGTGTTTCTTGATCATACCTATGTATAAAATGTGATGCAATTAAATTTTGACATGCTGGAGATGATAGCTACCGTGGTCGATAGTAACTCTATCCCATAAGCTTACAGTTCTCCCAAACCTGCTACTCCTGTAGCCCTTTTTCCTTTGTTGTCCACTTAGAACAGTGATAACAACAATAACAATATTTCCAAAAACAAAACAAAATACCCGAATACAATTTGCTTTGCATGCATTATCCCACATGCAACACCGAAACTGCCACCTTTCCTTAAGAAAGTGGGTGAAAACAATTTCACTAACCTCGCCACCCCACAGGTATCAAGGCACCATAAGGTCCATACCTCCCATTCGGGAGTGAGCTGCGATGATTAAGCTTTATGGTAAGCTTTATCTCGGCCTCCACTCACTCCACTCATTATGGATAGTGATTCAGCTAACTACAAAAGGCATATATGTTATAATAAGAAAGTGCTTGACCATTATAAGAATAATTGATAATTATATGACACATAGAATCCTTTACATCTATATGATGTTACAGTGTTATCAACATAATCCAGGGTATCATAAAATTATAATATCATCATTAGGGTGGCATCAATAATATGTGATTATGGGGTCGAGTTTCACTCCCCCTCTTCGCCATATTAGGCAACAAATAAAATATTTAAATGATAATCACTGTGATTGATTATTTGGGAACAATTGTAAAAACCTATTAAGCTAGGTCACAATACTCTAGATTTCTACTTAAACCAAAATCACCAATGAAACTAAGAAAAATACAAAATTTGACATAAACATGATTTACACCTTCAAACTCCAATTTCTCCTTTGTGTACCATTGTGTCCTATCTTCTTGAGATCTTGATTTTATTGGTTATGATTTATGCTCTCAAAATTACACTTCTTTGTTCAAGATGACTCTAAGATTAATGGACTTGTGGTTGATTTTATGCAATGTGAATGATTTCTACAATGCAAGACTATGATAAGGATCTTAATGAAACTAATTCAATGCTAATGATAATGATGAGATGAGGATAATGGTATGAAATCTAAGATGCTATGAGGCTAATGGTAATGCAAGAATGGAGATTGATTGAGGATAATGATATGCAAATGGGGGCCAAAGGCACGCTTGGATACTTGATATGATTTCTATAGCATGTAAGTATGATTGCTCTTGTGATGCAAAATGAGGGTGAGGAGCTTCCTTTTATAGGCAAAGGATGGCTTAGATCCAAGTGGCAAGAGATCCATGGTTGAGGAATTGATCTTGTGACATGTAGGGTTAAGATTGAATTGGTTGGATGAGGAGAGATATAGAAGTAGGATGTTCCTACTTCATTGACAAGATGGAGAGATATGTGGGACAAGGAGCCACATGGCGAGATGCTCACAAAGACCATGAGAGAAAGATGGAAGGACATGAGAGAAATATGTAAGAAGGAGTATATGTTTGTTGGCATGTTGGAGGGAATATAAGATTCATGAGACAAGTCTCTCATAGTCAACTTTGACCATAATAATGTGGAGAAACCAACTTCTACAAAGTAGGGATGGTTGAGAGGAAATAGGGCATGTGTTGAGGATAAATACTTAATTAAATATTATTATTATTTAATTTATGCTGCAACATGGAGGTGAGGTGTCAGATGACGTGTAGGATGATGTGGAGGAATTATGTGGATTTTAGGAATATGGCTTTGTCTTAGAAGAATAATTAAATAATTAAGATTATTTAATTAGGGATAACTTTAGAAGAATTAAGATATTTAATTAAATAAATTAAGTATTGGAAGAATAGGATGAATGTGAATCAAATAAATAAATTAGTATATTTATTTATTAATAGAGGAAATAGAATAAAATAAATATAAAATATTTATTTAATTTATCTCAAGCCATTTTTAGGTGTATACATTTTGCCCCTCTTTGAGACAATGTGTTTTAAGAATAAAAATTTTATGACTATGACACATGCCCCAATTTTCCCCTAGTACAGGTTTGGTGTTGGTAGTATGCCCCCTCCAGATATTGGTTGGGAGAATTTTGGAAAAAGAATGGACAATCTCACGATGAAGAAGAATGAATGACATAATCAATGTGTGAAAAATGCAGGTGATGGGAAATGAAAAATGAGTGAATAGCATAGCATCCACATGCAAGGTCAAAACATCTCTAGTTAGGGTTGATTTGCCTATAAATAGGGATGAGGGGACCCATTCCAATTCATTTGCACACTTAACACTAGAGGAGTGATCATAGAGAGCCCCAGAGCACAACAAAGCATAGTAGTCCAAGCTAAAATGCAGATTCCAGTAGCTAACCACATGTTCGAGAGGATCTGTTGATTTAGGCACCTAGAGGAGTATGGTCCCTCGGTACATATGTATTTAATTTGATGTCAAGTGCATTTATTATGGTCATAAATTAGGTCCAAAGTAGGCAGTTTAATATGCACAGGATAAATTGTTCTGTGCATATGCTCAATATTGATGCGCATATGTTCTGTATATAAGCACCACAACTGCGCATATGCTAAAATCTTGCATATGATAATGATTTATCCGCATATGTTTTTAAATGGTGCATATGATATGAATCTATGCATCTAACTATTGTTCATGTGCATATGATTAAAATTGCACATATGCATGGTATTTCTGCGCATATGTGCTAAAGCTATGTGTTTGATAATTAAAGCTATGCATATGAATGAGGTGGATTAATTACTTAGCAAGCTTGATTAAGTCGGCCTCATCGTCGATGTTGGCCAACTGATAGGTGATCTTTGAGATTGATAGAATCTCAAAAGAGATGATAGGATAGATTTTTGATAGGATAGCTAAGTAACTAATTAGATAAATTTGATAGATATGCAGCTTAGTTGTTGATTAACATGCTTGTTTTATTGCTTGCAGGAGGAGTTAGATGTCATGATGTCACGAGAGCGATTTCCACTAACGCAGTTGTTACGGCCATACTTGATAAAGATTGACCATTTTGTACTTGGATCAACTAGATTGTGGTATGTGACGTGTATTCCTGAGATTCAAGCTAATCTAGGCATGTTGACCACATTGGTAGAGAGATGGCACAAGCGCACTGCACTTTTCACTTGCCTACTAGAGAGATGACTATGACCTTGGAGGATGTATACTAGATTCTAAGGATTCTAATTTATGGTGAGCTAGTGACTTATGAGCCACATGCAAGAGATGGTTTGGATAAGTGTCGTCGAGTATTTGATGATGAGGATATTACTGGGGCGAAGATCAGTTGGACCGATATGGTCAATTATTATGAGCAATTGCCGTCTATCTTGGTATGATTGATTGGAGGTGTGATCTACCCTGATAGGAGATCACATGGATTAGCAGTTGGATGGGGGCATACCCTAGAGCAGATGGTGACAGAGGGGACACATTTTTCTTGGGGTATCTGCCTACTAGCACACTTGTACCATGACTTGCATCAATTTGTTTACGATGGGACTGCTAGTATATCTACTGGAGTATCATTATTGTAATATGGGCATGGGGACACATAGCATTGACATGGCCTATATGCATGGGGGTTAGAGGTGAGGGACATCCTTATGCTTACGCTTATCAGGGCACTATTTCCTAGCCTAAGCTGGGAAAGCTTGAGTACTGGAGACATGCGTTGGACAATATGGATTTAGTTGACTAGCGTCCTTACCTAGATTTTGAGTCATGGGAGGATGATGCGGCGGAGCTACCATTTTTCTTTCAAACATGATGGTTGATAGGGAGGATGACCTATATTATTGATACACATATTGTTTCTCGTGTGTTCTGACAGTTCGGCAAGATTTAGGGGATGCCCCAGGGTACTGTTGTATTTGCTCATATGCACAAGGTGCATCCGCATTGGGGTCCAGTAGTATATTTTGAGAAGGCATGAGTCATTTTTTTACAGATTTCATATCAAGCTTGGGATATGAGGAGTGACATTGTGGATGTAGGGATGACAGAGGACTATGTAGCACATTTTGTAGCTCATCCATTCCCTAGATACTCATGACCTGGAGAGGTAGCTCTGAGATTAGAGGATGAGGAGGATGAGGAGGCGCCACTAAGGAGGAGGCGACAATGAGGTGGGAGAGGTGGTAGAGGGGTAGATGGGGATGATGGAGGAGGCCAAGGAGATGGGGATGATGGAGGTAGAAGGAGGAGAGTACATAGGACAGTTCAGAGGCAGGTACAAATACAACCTCAACCATAGGTATAGGCACAAGCTAAGGTGCTGGCTCAGGATGATGGATAGATAGAAGCCTCATGAGCCTTGGTGGATCAACTACAAGGGTAGGTTGTAGAGCTACAGGGGCAGGTTACTCAGTTGTAGGGAGAGGTGAGGACAGTGATAGTAGAGTGGGACATGGCCATTCAGAGATATACTAGATCAAAGGCTCTACTTCAGTAGGTACAGCAGATTACAACCCAGGGTCCTCATGGGTAGACGATAGCAGAGATGGTTTGTGTTGGCCAAAAGATCCATTACTGGAGATCTCTTTATAAACAGGAGGTACCTCCTGAGTGGAGAGAAGGTAGCTTCGTTAGGAGTTCATATGGAAGATCAAGGCAGGCACAATCAGAGAGTGGAGGGGTTATGGGACTGCCACCTCCTCGAGGACCACCAGGGGCAAGACCTTCAACTTCCTAGCAGCATCAGCCAACACCTTCTGGAGACAGTGCAACATAGACACTAGGGACATATATCATTTTGTATCATTGTTTTGATAGCTCGAGATGCACTTCAAGATATCATTGTATACTTGGACAATTTTTTTTATGATGATTATATATATAAGCTTGACAGACTATATACACATGCTTCCTCTTGATGGATGTGTTCTATATTATTGATCTCATGATGATGATGATGATTTTATTATGATTGTTCTATCATGTTAGTTCTATGATGCGTATGATATTTATGATATGATGTTTCTATGATTCTTATGATATCATGCTTCTATGAGTAATGTTATGGAAATGACTCTATATGCTTATGGTTTATGATGATGTAATGCATATTCTAATGACTTTTAAATGCAATACATGATGTTTTAATTTTCTATATATCATGATATAACATGTAAATGTTATGACAATGTTATCTATTTTTTTATTTTTGATGATAATGTTATGCATGAGACCTATATGGAAAGTGACATCACTATATGAATTATTTTGAAATCATGATCTAAATGTGGTAAGAAAATGAACTTATGATTGCAATGCCTATGATATGCACAATGATTTATGATTTGTTTTTGTTATGCCAAGTATACTCAATCATGAGTAAAAGATTACTTGGAAGAATTAGAAGAATGACTTGGATAAATGGATAACTTAGATGAATGAAAGAAAGGATTTAGATCTTAAGCCACTTGGAAAATCATAAGTATGAAATGCTTATAAATTAAATGAAATGCAAACTTAATATGCACAAATGAGACCTAGTCATCTTGTATACAAATATTTGAACTACTTTTTCATCATTGAGCTTTTAAAATGTTGTAAGGAAATACAAACATCTAGGTATAATTAAACCAAGATGACCTGAGTATCACTTACATGGATTTTAATTTAGCAAGTTAATACAATCATCTAGGTATAATTGAACTGAGATGACCTGAGTATTTCTTGCATGTATCAACAAACAGGAATTATACCCTTTCATGTTTTAGGCCCATAACGCCCTCAATGATCTTTTGCTAATCATGTCGTTAGACAAGTCTTCACATTACTAAAGATTAATCCACAAATAGCAAACAAATGAAATAATCATGCCCCATCATAGCTCCTCTTGTCTTGGACATCCTTGAGTAGCATAGGAAACATGATAACAAAAATCAAGACATAAGACTTACACTTACAATAGCCATTAAATCTTCTTGCCATAGATATGGTTTATTGTCATAATAGATATAATCATCCCAATAGTTTAGGAAAGTTGTTGTTTGTTTGTTATAGGTTGATGTCTTCTTGTCAAGATTTTGTTTAAAAGCTTATTGTTATGTTGTTTCTTTGTCTGAAGATAATATTGCGATCTGGATCGTTATCCTCTAGATTGTGGCACTTAAGAATCCAATTCTATAACTAGGTCAAGGATTTTGCCCCCAGTCAAGTAAAGGACCTATTTATTATAGATGAACAGATGAAAGACTTGATGCGACGGGCCCTAAAGGATTGACCTAGTGCCTCAGGGGCTCATCGATGATGGCCTTGTCTATGTGAAAGTGCAGAGGCAATGTAGTTTGACTATGTGGACTCTATGTGACCTAAGACCTAAGGGGTGGGAAGCCTCGGGGGCTCATCAATGATGGACTTGCCTACGTGAAAGCTCAGAGGCGACGTAGTTTGACAATGTAGATTGACACTAACAATGGATGGACAGATGGATGAAGGACTAGATGGATAATTTTATTAGTGGATAAGCGGATACATGTTATTTGGTAAAAGCGAGTGAGAAACAAGCCATGATAAGTATCTATGATGCGGTATATGGATACGGAAGGAAAGATGGATGAAAATTGAAATCCTAAAAGATGGAGGAAGTAGTTTATCACAAATAGCACCTGTTTCCATGTTTTCACCATTTTCTTTTATTGCACCAATTTTTTTGTTCCCTTGCATCGGGGTTAAGCTAAGTATAAAACTTTTGAAGATGCATACTGTTGATGGGATCATCCAACAACTCACCTTCTGATGTTTCTAACTAGTATGCTCTTGATCCATAAGCAGTAATTATTACATAAGGACCAAGCCAATTTGGTTCAAACTTACCCTTCTTTTCTCTATCCTATTGATTTTTGGGGTTTTCCTTCAAAACTAGGTCACCGACTTGAAAAATTTTGGGCTTCACTCTATGATTGTAGCTTCTTGACATACGTTGTTGATAGGCCTTGAGGTGATTAAAAGTATTTTGATGTCTTTCCTCCAACAACTCTAACTCTTGAAGCCTAGAAACTTGATACTCTTCATCATTTATTAAGCCCTTCAATGATACTCGTAGAGAGGGTAACTTGACCTCGATAGGCAAGATTTCTTCTAATTCATAGATAATGGCATAGGGTGTTACACTTGTGGGTGTGCAGATACTGGTACAGTAGGCCCACAAGGCAGGATTTAGTTGTACATGCCAATCACGACCAGCATCATTGACTGTCTTCTTTAAAGTTTTCAAGATTGTTTTATTAGACACCTCTACCTGACCATTTCCTTGGGGATAGTATGGTGTGGAGAAACAGTGTTGGATATCAAACTTGTCACAAAGCTCTTTGAAATCATGATTTTTGAAAGGTCTTCCATTATCAATGATTATGGATAGAGGAATTCCATAACAACAAATGATATAGTTCAGGATAAATGAGGCAATTTGCTTACCTGTGACATTGGTTAAAGGTACAACTTCAATCCACTTAGTAAAATACTCAGTGGCAGTTCTTATGAATTTGTGGCCATTAGATGAAGGGGAATGAATCTTGCCCACAAGGTTGAGTCCCCATTGGCAAAAATTCCGAGTAATCAAGGGTTGTAGTTCTTGTGTCGGTGCATGTATGAGATTTCCATGGATCTGACATTTCTTAGACTTTTTGATAAAATGATAAGAATCTATTTCCATACTTGGCCAGTACTATCCCATACGCATAAGTTTCTTAGCCAAGGTGGGACCACTAGAGTGCATTCCGCAAATACCTTCATAAACTTCCCTTAAGGCAGTTTGATATTCCTCACGCTCTAGACACCTAAGGAGAGTACTATCAAGACCTCGTCGATAAAGGGTATTGGCAATTATGGTATAACGAGCAGCTTGACGGATAAAGGTTCTATGTTGATTATTTGATAGGCTAGGTGGCAATGTATTTTCTTTTAGGTAGGTATAGATATTTACAAAGGGAATCGGATCCTACTATTTGACATATAATCCATGTTTCAAGGTTATCATAAGCAGGATTAGACAATGGCTCCACTAAGAACTCATAATGTGACTAATTTTCTAGAATATCTAGGAGTAAGGCAATAGTTGCCATGGCATCTGCATCTTTATTCTCCAGTCTAGGTATTTGTTCAAAATAAATCACAACAAAATACTCTTTGAAGTCATCTACCATACACTTGTAAGGTATTAACTTATCATCCTTGGTTTGATAATCATCATTTACCTAATTGATGACTAGATGTGAATCTCCGTAAACATGCAGCTCTTGAACTTTCCATTCTACAACCATCTTGAGACCAATGACCATTGATTCATATTCCACCACGTTGTTTGTGGAAGGGAATAATATTCTATATGATTTTGGTATGGTATCTCCTTGTGGTGTCACCAACAAAATGCCTGCTCCTAATCCATGTTGTGTATATGATCCATCAAAATAGAGCTTACATGCTTGAGTTGTTATGTTGAAGATGGATTCATCTAGAAACTCAAAACTTAATGGATTTTCATCATTCAGTGGTGCATCTACTAGATGATCCGCAATCACTTGTCCTTTGATTGCCTTTCTATCCACATATTCAATGTCGAACTCACTTAGGATTATAACCCACTTTGCCAACCTACCTATCAGAGCTGCCTTACTAAGTAAATATTTCAACAAATCTATTTTGGCTACTAGCTTGATTGAATGAGTTCACATATAGTGTCGTATCTTTTGAGATGCAAAGACTACAGCAAGACATGGTCACTCAATAGGTGTATACTGTAGCTCATAGCCTGCTAAGGTCTGATAGATGTAATATATAGCTCATTCTTTTCGTTCATAATCTTGTTGTGCCAGTAGAGCTGCTAGAGAGGTTATTGTAGTTGAAATATAAAGCAACAGTGGTTTGCCTTGGATTGGTGGATTCATCAGATAGTCTTTCAAGAGTTGAAAATCTTGTTCACACATCTCATCCCATCTGAAAGGAACATTCTTGTGAAGTAGATTGTTGCAAATATGTGCCTAAGTGGGTTGTCATTGATGTCAACATATCCTTGTTGCCATTGGTGTCAACTGTATCCTATTTTACTGTCTGCATAGAAGACCAGACTATTGAGGATATTGAGAAAATTAATGACAATCAATGCACGCAGATCATGTGGCTGTGTAGAGGATTGTCGAAGATTGCTCCAATTAAGATTTGAGAAATCCGCATGAAGATTTGAAGGAGTTATGGCCATCTGAGTAGAACTGGTTCCTACAATACTTAGGAAAGATGGAGTGACAGGAAAGAGGTCTAGATTGCTCTGGTAATCTAAAATTGTGATCTGCAGATCTGAAGGCATGTTTGGGAAGTTAATGTGTATCATCAACACCAGTGGTTCATGGTTTGGAGGTCCGCAAGCTATCCTTCTAGTTTGACAATCATGGCAGAGAGTGTTCTTAAGGTTCCGGAGGAAGATTCAAATGCTTCTAATAATTTGGTTTAGAATGGATGTTATTGGTGAATTTAATGTGCTTGTGGAGGTCTCTGGATCATATGGCTACTATGTTAAAGGTATGCATTAAATTTTGAGCTTGTTGATTGAAGATTTTCTCTTTGAGGTTGATGTTCTTCCCAGTCTTGGCTGACCGGATGTTCCTAGCCTGTTGCGGATGCCTTAGAGTATTTTTATGAAGTGTGGAGTGGTTGTAGAAGAAGATTCAAGTCTCAATTGTGTTTGGCCGATAGTGTGACGATCTGTGTCAAGGTTAGATGACCTTGTTGATCATTCTAAGGTTGATGAAGTATATAAATACTTGTTGAAGAGGTATTGAAATCATCCTTATGCAAAATAGATCAATTCAAAGAAAGGATCAGGAGCAGAGCAAAGAAGAAAAGGAGTGAGAGTAGTATAGAGTGTGAAGAAGAATTTGGGGCAGAGCAAAAGTTCTTGAGCATTCATTGAAACTGAATCAGGCATGAAGTAGATGTTATTTCTCAATTAATTATTTCTAAAATAAATTCTGTAGACAGTGAGCCTCTTTTGAGCAGTGAGCTCTAGGCAGTGCACCTGAAGGCATGTGCCTTCTATTTTACTAAGTACTTTTAACAGGGTACACATTTTGTGGGTTAACCCCCACCGTGGTTTTTCCCTTAACCAGGTTTCCATGTTAAAATCTTGGTGTCAAATGTGTTGATTATGTTTCTGCTCTTATGTTGTTGATATATGCTTTAATGTTTACATCACTAATCAGATAGTAAGATAATAAAGAAGGTTAAAAGTAGAAAAGTTTTTATTGTGGGATAGCTGATTCACCCCCCCTCTTAGTTGTCTAGTTCTAACAATTGGTATCAGAGCCAGATCCTCTCATAAAAGCCTAACCGCTTGAGGAGATCCAGGATGTCAACCTACAAGAAGGATAGTCCAAGATTTGATGGAATAAATTATTCTGTTTGGAAAAATTGCATGGAGAGTCATTTGCAATGCATGGACGATGCTTATTGGGCAATAACCAGTGTTGAGTATAAACCTCTGGAGAAAGGTCCTTCAACTCCTAATCAAATCAAAGATGCTGAAAATAATCTTCAGAGATGACAAATGTCTTTGGTCTAAAAACTGCTTATGAAATCTGGAAAAAGTTGGAGTTTCTGTGTGAAGGTGATAAATATGTCAAATGTGCAAAGCTACAAAGTCTGAGAGGAAATTTTGAAACTATGAAGATGAGCGAAGATGAAAACATCACAATCTACATGCAAAAGATAAATGAACTTGTGTGTGGCATCAGATGTGCTAGTGGAACTTTGGAAGAATAAAAAATTGTATCAAAAGTACTCAGATCTTTACCAGATTCATACAAACATAAGGTTACAGCTATAGAAGAGATCAGGAAAGTCTCAGAAGCTACAAGAGATCATCTGGGTGGAAAGATTTTAGCTTTCAAATTAAGTGAGTTTGGTGATTCTCTTCCCAAGTCTGAATCTACATTTAAGGCTAGTGTGTATGGAAAACAAAGATATGATCCAGGTGAAAGTTCCTCTGCAAGATCAAATAGATTTATGAAGACAAGAAAGGATCTTGAAGATGCTGAAATAGAAACAGTAGATCTTGAAGCTCTTATTGCCAGAAGAATGCCAAGAGGATCTGGTAAGTATGAAGTAAAATTACCACTCAAATGTTTTTCTTGTAATAAGATTGGTCATTTTGCCTCAAGATGTCTAAAAAGGTTTTCAAAACCAAACCCTAATAGGTATAAAGGTCAGAAAAAATGTTACTATGTGCAAGAAAATGGAGAAGAAGGGGTAACAGATGATGAATCTAATCATGGAGGCTCCTCTGAAAATGATTGGGTGTTTATTGCTATTAAAAGAAGAAGATCCGGTCTCTACTGAATATACTAACTATGAAAATGTGGAAAGTGCCTTGGCTACTCAGGTTATTGAAAAGGATGAATGGGTGATTGATAGTGGATGTTCTCATCATATGACTGGTGATAAGAGTAAGTTTGTGAATTTTGAAAACCATAAAGGAGGATTTGTGAAATTTGGAGACAACTCAACTAGTAGAATCCGTGGCAGAGGATCCATCTCTTTGGATGGCAAGAATAGCACCAATGATGTTTTGTATGTGGAAGGACTGAAACATAATCTTCTCAGTGTTGGACAGCTGGTTGACAAGGGTTATGATCTTAGGTTCAAGGATGGTAAATGCAAAATCTTGGAAAGCTCCGGATCTAAAATTGCATCTGGTACTCAAACCAAAGGTAACATCTTTCACTTAAGTAGTTCTAGGAAAAGTTGTTTGATTGCTCAGACAGATCAAAGTTGGCTATGGCATAGGAGGATGTGTCATGTGAATTTTGACAACATTGTCAAAATAAGTTCCACTCAAGCTGTAAGAGATCTTCCAAGACTTGTGAAACCTAATAACATATGTAGAGAGTGTCAATTTGGAAAATAGAACAAAATTTCATTCAAGAGTAAGGAACAAGGTTCAAGTGAGAGATTGGAACTGGTACATACTGATCTCTATGGTCCTGCTAGAATTAGGAGTGTGCAAAGAGACATATTTTATGTTGTTGATTGATTATTACTTCCGAATGATGTGGGTAACTTTTCTAAAAGAAAAATTAGAAGCCCTTGACAAGTTTAAGGTGTTCAAGATGATGGTTGAAAATGAGATTTGTGGGAAATTAAAATGTCTGAGATCTGAAAAAGATGGAGAATTTACCTTCGGTGAGTTTGATCCTTTCTGTGAAAAGCATGGAATAAAAAGATAGTTATCTTCTCCTAGGACTCCTCAGCAAAATGGAGTTGTGGAAAGAAAGAACTGGACCATTCAAGAAGCTGCCAAAACCATGATGATGGAAACAAATGTTCCTCAAGTTTATTGGAGAGAAGCCGTGAGTATTGTTGTCTACACTCTTAACCGGGTGCAGATCAAAGGAAATTCTGGTAAGACTCCTTATGAACTTTGGTTTGGTCATCCTCCTACTATGAGATACTTCAGAGTCTTTGGTAGTAAATGTTATATCAAAAGAGATGAGGATTTAGGTAAGTTTGAGGCAAGAAGTGATGAAAGAATATTTTTGGGATACTCGACTCAAAGTAAGGCCTATCGGTGCTTCAATAAAAGATTGAAGAATATTGTTGAAAGTGCGAATGTTAAAGTTGATGAAAGCAAAGAAGAACATTCCAGGTACTTCAGATATGATTCAAATGATCAAGATGAAAGTCAAATTCAAGGAAGGCAAGTTCAAGTTCAGACTCAGATTTAGTTTGAACCTGTAACTCTAGAAGTTAACACAGATGATGAGGAACAAGTTCAAGAAACAGAAGCTCAAACAATCTCCAAAACTCCCAGGTATGTAAGGTTAAATCATCCTAAAGATCAGATCATACGAGATAAGAGTAAAGGTGTTCGAACTAGGAGAAAAATGTCTGAAGATCAAGAAGAGATTTGTCTGATTTCAAGGATTGAACCTAAATCAATAAGTGAAGCTTGCAATGATGAAAACTGGGTCAAAGCAATGGAAGAGGAATTGATGCAAATTGAAAAGAATCACACATGGGATCTAGTCCCTAGACCTGAGGACAAAAATGTGATTGGAACCAAATGGGTCTTCCGGAATAAACTGAATGAAGATGGTGAGGTAGTAAGGAATAAGGTAAGGTTGGTATGTAAAGGCTACTCTCAAGTGGAAGGAATTGATTTTGAAGAAACTTTTTCTCTGGTGGTAAGAATAGAGACAGTTAGATTATTTCTTGCATTTGTTGCCTTCAAAGATTTTAAAATATATCAAATGGATGTGAAATCAGCATTTCTGAATGGAGATTTGGAGGAAGAAGTCTACATTGAGCAACCAGAAGGATTTTAGTTGTCTGATCAGGGAGATATGGTTTGTAGATTGAGAAAAGCCTTGTATGGACTCAAGCAAGCTCCAAGAGCCTGGTATGCCAGATTGGATAAGCATTCGTTTAAGCTAGGATTTAGCAAAGGTACTGCTGATAGTAATCTCTACTTCAAAATTGATCATGAGGACATTCTAATTGTTGAATTTTTTGTTGATGATATCATTTTTGATGGAAATGAATGCATGTGTAAAGCATTTGCTAATCAGATGAAAAGTGAGTTTGAGATGTCAATGTTTGGTGAGATGAATTTCTTCCTAGGTCTACAAATTGTTCAATCAAATAAAGGTATCTTCATATCTCAGTCCAAGTATGTTAAAGAACTGCTAAAGAAATTTGGAATAGAAGACTCAAAGCCAGTAGGTACACCTATGGTAACCGAATGCAAGCTAAGCAAAGATGATGACTCTCCCAAGGCAAATTAGAAAAGATATAGATCAATGATTGGTGGACTACTTTATCTAACTTAGACCTGACCTAACATCATGAATGCAGTTGGACTTGTTGCTAGATTTCAAGCTGATCCAAAAGAATCCCATGTTATGGCAATCAAAAGAATTTTCAGATATCTCAAGGGGACAATTGATTATGGACTGTGGTATCCAAAGGACAATAAATTCACTCTTCATGCATATACAAATGCTAATTGGGAAAGAGATGTGGATGACAGAAAAAGTACTAGTGGTGGTGCATTCTTCTTGGGGAGAAGATTGGTCGCTTGGATAAGCAAAAAGTAAGAGGCAATATCTTTATCTATTGCAGAAGTAGAGTACATAGTAGTAGCAAATAATTGCACTCAGGTTTTGTGTATGAAGCAAATGTTGAAGGACATCAGAATTGTGTTTGAGGACCCAGTCACAATTTTATGTGATAATTATAGTGCAATAAGCATCTCAAAGAATCCGGTATTGCATTCAAAGACAAAGCATATATCTATCAAGTTTCATTTCTTGAGAGAGAAAGTAAATGAGAATGAAGTCAAGTTGGAGTTTGTGCCTTCCAAAGATCAAATTGCAGACATCTTCACTAAGCCTCTTCCCAAGGATACTTTTGAGTATCTCATTGAGAAGTTAGGGGTTATTACCCCTCCTAAGTAGAACTAAGATGCACTAAGGTGCATCAGTCTAGTGGAATTCACATTCACATCTTGTGATCCAGATTGATGTTAAGAAGGTACTACTCAAAGGGGGAGTAGTCAATATGCAAATTTTGGTATCAGTCTGAAGACAAAAGGGAGAAAAGATAGTGAATATGTGTCATTTTCCATTGATGTCAAAGGGGGAGAGAAGTCATGTGAAAAACTAGTTGCTGATGTAAGGGGGAGCAGTAAAGAAAGTAGTTGCAGAAGTGAGAAGAGAAAGGGGGAGAAGTTCTTTGCTTGATGGTTAGATTCAGCTTTTCACATCATATGTTGCCATCAATGACAAAGGGGGAGATTGTTGCAAATATGTGCCTAAGTGGGTTGTCATTGATGTCAACATATCCTTGTTTCTATTAGTGTCAACTGTATCCTATTTTGTTGTCTGCATAGAAGACTGGACTGTTGAGGATATTGAGAAAATTAATGACAATCAATGCATGCAGATCATGTGGCTATGTAGAGGATTGTCAGAGATTGCTCCAGTTAAGATTTGAGAAATCCGCATGAAGATTTGAAGGAGTTATGGTCATCTGAGTAGAACCAGTTCCTGTAATACTTAGGAAAGACAGAGTGAGAGGAAAGAGGTCCGGATTGCTCCGGTAATATAAAATTGTGATATGCGGATCTGAAGGCATGTTTGGGAAGTCAATGTGTATCATCAACACCAGTGGTTTGTGGTTTGGAGGTCTGCAAGCTATCCTTCTAGTTTGACAGTCATGGAAGAGAGTGTTCTTGAGGTTCCGGAGGAAGATTCAAATGCTTGTAATAATTTGGTTTAGAATGGATGTTATTGGTGAATTCAATGTGCTTGTGGAGGTCTCTGGATTGTATGGCTACTATGTTAGAGGTCCACATTGAAGTTTGAGCTTGTTGATTGAACATTTTCTCTTTGAGGTTGATGTTCTTCCCAGTCTTGGCTAACCAGATGTTCTTAGCCTATTGCGGATGCCTTAGAGTATTTTTATGAAGCATGGAGTGGTTGTAGAAGATTCAAGTCTCAATTGTGTTTGGCCAACAGTGTGATGATCTACGTCAAGGTTAGCCGACCTTTTTTATCATTCCAAGGTTGATGAAGTATATAAATACTTATTAAAGAGGTATTGAAATCATCCTTGTGTAAAATAGATCAATCCAAAGAAAGAATCAGGAGCAGAGCAGAGAAGAAAAGGAGCGCGAGTAGTATAGAGTGTGAAGAAGAATTTGAGGCAAAATGAAAGTTCTTGAGCATTCATTGAAATTGAATCAGGCATGAAGTAGATGCTATTTCTTAGTTAATTCTTTCTAAAATAAATTATGTATGTAGTGAGCCTCTCTTTTGAGCAGTGAGCTCTGGGCAGTGCACTCGAAGGCATGTGCCTTCTATTTTACTAAGTACTTTTAACAGGGTACGCATTTTGTGGGTTAACCCCCACCGTGGTTTTTCCCTTGACCGGGTTTCCATGTCAAAATCTTGGTGTCAAATGTGTTGATTATGTTTCTACTCTTATGTTGTTGATCTATGCTTTAATGTTTACATCACTAATCAGATAGTAAGATAATAAAGAAGGTTAAAAGTAGAAAAGTTTTTATTGTGGGACAACTGATTCACCCCCCCCTCTCAGTTGTCTAGTTCCAACAGTAGATGAGTGAAGGGATGACTTTTGTCAGCTAACTATGAGATAAACCAGTGGATGGACTATAACTTTCCTTGTAATGATCTCAATTGACTAATATTTTTAGGAGGTGGTATTTCCATTATAGCCTTCACCTTTGTAGGGTCCACCTCAATTCCTTTTGCTGACACTATGTATCCTAAAAGCTTGTCGGATGTGACTCTAAACACACACTTCTTTGGATTCAAATGAATGTTTAATTGCTCTAGTCGCTGAAAGATCTTGTCTAATACATGCAAATGTTCTTCCCGTGTGAGTGATTTTCCTAGAACGTCATCCACATAATCTTCCATAATAATATGCATCATATCATGGAAAATGGTGGTCATTGCTCTCTGGTAAGTAGCTCCTGCATTTTTCAACCCAAATGGCATGACATTCCAGCAATATGTACCCCACGAACATGTAAAGGTAGTTTTGTGTTGATCTTCTGGTGCAATTTTGATCTGATTATACCCAAAAAATCCATCCATTAGAGATAACATAGTATGTCCTGCTGTCAGATCGACAATGATGTCTATATTGGGTAAAGGAAGATCATCCTTGGGGCATGCTTTATTCAAATCTCTAAAATTTGTGCAAAGTTTGATTCTCCTGTCTAGTTTAGAAATAGGAACAATATTGGAGATCCATTCAAGATAATCAATTGATCTGATAAAACCTACATCCAACAACTTCTTCAACTCTTCTTTGACTAAAAGTGCTATATGCAGATGCATTTTTCTCAACTTTTGTTTCACTGGTTTAACTCTTGGAGCTACTAATAAATGATGCATGATGAGATCTGGATCAAGGCCAGGCATATCTGCATAGGACCAAGCAAAATTAATCTATCTTTCTTTAAATAATTTGATGATTTTTTTCTTTTCTTGCTCTACTAAAGATTTTGCTAGATGAATTATCTTCGGGCTGTCCTCTATACCAATATTCATTGGTTTTGTTGGTTCTATTAAAAATGAAGACCTCTCATGATGTGTAGGGTTGGGGAGAGTGTCAAGAATTTCATCCTTTAGCACCTCAAAGAGGTTTTCACCATCAAATGTGTCCTTTATTTTATTTTTTTCATGATCTAATACTGCCACAGAATGGTTTTCACCATTAGATCCATTTTTAATTTTTATATTTTTTCTACTGAAAAGCTTGGCACCCTCTCCAAAATAAGCCATGTTATTAAGTTCTATAGTGAAGCCTGCCTTATGATCTCCTATAGGTAGATGATTTCTAAGTTCCAAATAGTCAATGATAGCATCATCGTTGTGAAAGGTATCAAGTTCAGGAGGCTCTTGTTGTTCCCAATCTATAAGTTAGGGATGTACTAGTGGAAGAGGATCATTTAGTTGGTCTTACTCAAGGGCTATAATGGTTAGGATGGAAGAGTTCTCTAGGTTTATGGTGGGATCTACAAGGTCTAAAATAGTACTCTCTTCAGGATTATCTATTACATGGAATATTTGACCTTCCTCATGGGAATCACTCTCGATATTATGTGAATCGAACTCTAGTAGTCTAGACCTCAAACTTTGTCCCTCATGGTATGTATTAGTGGAACTGCATGATTGAACTACATTGATATGCTTATCTTCACAAGATAACTCAGAAAGACTTTCCCATTCCCATTCATTAGAATCTATTTCACTTCCCTCTTGCAATTTATGAAGTTGCTCCACTATATTTGTAGTATCCTTTTCTATAACGTTTCCTTTATATCCTAGCCCTTTAGTGTCTCGGGCAGATAATGTAGAAGGTTGTATAGATTCAATAATTCCTTCTTTTCTCAAGTCTATGGGACTATGACCATCATATCCCATTTTCTACAAACTAGTGAAACCCGCGCCATATTGCTCAGTTGATAATTGTGGTTTTTGTTCTTTTGACTTGGGTTTGTTGGATTAGGTCCAAACAACTGAGAGGGGGGGGTGAATCAGTTGTCCCACAATTTAAACTTTTCTATCTTTAATCTTCCTTTACAACATATAATCAAATTAGTGATGTAAACATTTCAGCATCAATCACTAACACATGAACAGAAACATAAATAACACATTTGACACCAAGATTTTTGACATGGAAACCCGGTTAAGGGAAAAACCATGGTGGGGGTTAACCCACAAAGATTATACTCTGTTAAAAGTATTACAATGGGGAATGCACATGCATTCGGGCTCACTACCCAGAGCTCACTACTCAAAAGAAGGCTCACTACCTACAGAAAGAGAATTACAATAAATTTGAACTGATATTTAGCATCTATCAATGTTGGAGTTTAGTTTCGGTTAAGCATAGAAAACTGAATTGACACACTTCATCCTTACTCTTCTCCTCTTACTACTTTGCTAAAATCTGAACTTTTGATCTCTACTCTTTTTGCAATTGCACCATAGTCACAACACACACACACACACCAAAATCATCCAAATCCTTTGGCTATATATATTTGCATCCTGATCTTCAATCACTTTTCAGTCGGCTTCAAGAACACTTAAAATTTTACTCTGTCGGCTAGATCTGTACATAACTTGAGATGTGGACCAAAACTTGCACTCACAAATCATCAATCAGGTCAGCCATTATCACTGGTCATCACTAATTTCCCAATCAACAACTTTCATACATCTGGAACAAAGATCATTTGCAAGGTCGGCCTGTTCTTCTTCTGTCTGCTCTTGTCAAACTGTTAACTTGATACTCAGAAGCTAATAACCTTTGAATCCTTTATCACCGAAGGCCAAAACTCTAGATTTAGATTGTCTTGGTAGTGCTTATTACTACCTCAGATCTGTAGTAAATTAAGACTTTCCACCAAAGAGATCTGGACCAAGATATCGGACCCTGTCACCTGTTCTGTTCCTGACTACCCGAACTTAGACAAGTCTTCAATCTGATTTCTGGTATGGGCAAATTATGCAATGTGGATGTGTAGTAGGGACTTAGTTGCCATCAATGACAACACTAATCATGCCTAGCAGTGTCTCTTGCCAACAATCTCCCCCTTTGGCATTGATGGCAACATTTCGTGAAAAATGACTAAGTGTCGAAATAACTCCCCCTTTACTTGTGCTCCATACTGTTGTTTACACTACTTTTTGGTGCTCTCCCTTTGCTAGATTTCTCATTTTTCACTACTCTTCACTCCCCCTTTGACATCAATGGCAAATGGTGGGGTTCGTAAGCCAAAATTCTCCAAAAATTATGTATATACTGTCGCATATGTATAAACAACCTGTATGTTATATTTACATATACTTGAGGATATCTACAAAAGTATTCTTTCACTATACAAATTTGGTGGCCCAACTTCTCTTCATTCCATCCAAAATTGAAATGTGTCCACTCAACAGAAATGCATATGCTTCAGCTTTCCTTTGATCTGAGGGATCACTAGACCGAGCAATACTTTGAGCCTCTATCAAGATATTAAACATTGTTTCCAACATAGGGGTAATCAATCCCTGGAGCTCACCCATTATTTCTACAATGATCTTCTTACCCTTAATAAGCTTCTTTATTTCATTTGTCAGGCTAATTGCTTGACAATCTTGGCTCACCGGAGATACTGTTAAAGGATCAAAACTTTGGGATAGGTCTAGCATCTTTTTCTCCTGCTCCTTTATCTTTTTCTCAATATCTTCTACTATTTTGGGCCATGATAGACAAAATTTATATACACCACGACCATCCTTAAGAGAATTTTCAATACTCTTTATACCAATATCAAGTGATTTTCTATCATTATCTATAAGACCTTTCATTTCACAAAACCTCTTGTCCAAAAACTCATTTCTAAGTTTTGTCTCTGCAAACTTTTCAAAGGACTCAAAATGTGTATTTACAGAGTTTACCAAATTCTTTAGATGTCTGGAGGGAGAGTCAGATGGATTCTTTTGGATGGTAGGCATTATTTTCTCTAGTACACCGGATGCATGACTGACCAGCTTACTATCTTCTAGGTGAGATTTTAATATCTTCTCACTTGCCATGGCATGAATGAATGATGCTACCTTCATCATTTGAATCGAAGAGAGATTGGTTAGGTGGATTGGCCCTTATATTAATTCTGGTTCATCAATCTCTATCATTTCTTTTCTCAGAAAGTTCTTCACTACTTCTGCAGTGTCTCTTGCCATAGTTTCCTATCCACCTTCCTTTCCTTGAATCTTTTCAAGGTTAGTAACCAGACTGATTTGTTTAGGTGCATCAACATTTGCATCATCATCTTTTGCTTTATCTCTTTTACCTTCTTCCTTTTCTTCACTACTTGCTACCAGATCCAGAGGGTCCTATGAAGTAGCAATATTGTCTTCTTTTCTGGATGGATTAGGTGGATTAGGAGTATCAACTACTTTATCCATCATTTCTGTATCCTCCTTATTTACTTGTTCCACTTCCGGAATAGAGGCTTCACCCAACTCAGATTGCTGCTCAATGATGTTCTCTTCTTCAACATCCAGAACTTCTTCTGTGACTATGGGAAAATTGTGCTTTTTTAATGCTTTCAAAAGAATTTCTTGAGTTTATTTAATAATTTCACTTGTTTCTCCAAGCATGAGTTTGTTCATTCTCTTTTCTCTTCTAAAGTCATCTTTGACTTCCTTGAATATCATATCTATTTGATCAAGTGAAATCTAAGGACACAAATTTATTACCTCATGTTCCCTAATCTCCATGTCCTTGCTCTTGGCATTTTCTTTTCTCAATTCCAAAATATTTGCCAGACTTTGTGGCAACCCAGAAGTTATCTCAATCAGTGCCTTGTTGTAGATGTTGAGATATCTGACAGTTGCTTCCTCCAACACCCTTTTATCCATATCACTATATTCATCGTAAAATTCAATCATGGGCTTTAGATTACCATCTACAGTGACAGACTTTATCACATCCTCTAGGGAAAGTGTGGGCTTCTCAACATATTCCTCATATGCCTCTATCTTTTGCTTTTAACTAGCCCTTTTGCTTCCGGAGGACATCTCCTTGGATAATTTGGATGTTTTTGTGCCTGTGGCTTTTAGTTCTTTGATTTCAGTGTCAGAATCTATATCTTCTTCCTCTTCTTTTGTGCTTTCATAGGTCTGGGATGCTTTTGTTTTCTTCCTTTTCTCCCTTTTTTTAGATGATTTTGCTTCCGATTATGTAGTCTTAGGAGGAACAGGGGCAGCAGCGGAGCTCCTGGTAGCTCTTGAAGTGGAGGAGGGTTCCATCGGAGCATTTGTTTGTTTCTTATCTTGTTTCTCTTTCTTAGCCTTCTTAGTTCTTTCCCTGAATTCCTCACAGCCTCCTTAGTTAGGCCCAGATTTTCAGCCAACTGCTCAACTTCTTTTCTTACTTTGGTATTGGTTTCAGGCTCTCTGAGCTCAATATGCAGCTTTAGACTTTGTTCCTCGTAAGTTCCAAATCTTTCAACTGTTGTGTCTTTGGGCTTGCTCAATAGGTGTTGAGCATATATATTCAAAATTTTCTTATCCACCTCATAGCCCATAGGCATAATCCATATAGTCCTAGGTTCCATAGCTTCCATTAGACACTGATTAGTGTCAACCATGAAGCATATTTCATTTTTGTACTTCTCAACAACTATATTAGGGATTCTTTCCCTTAAATGCATCATACTCTGAAAGTTCTTGAAGTAACCCCATATTGCAGTTTTCTGAGTTTTGAAGTTACCAATGCTGCGAAGATGATCTCTGATCTGAATAGCAACTGGCTCATCATTAGTCCAGTGCACACCTTTTACCCCAAGTACCTCATTCATAAAGTAAAAGAATAGACATAGAACCAATGCACCATAATTGAAGGTGTTTTTCTTATCTTTCTTGATTTTATTTAAGTTTTGAATCAGTTGATTCTACAGTAATTCACACAAGTCATAATCAATATTTTCCTTTAGCATCTTGTATGCAACATATATGGCTGTTCCGGAAATAGAATTCTCCTTGCTGGAGTGATAAATCTTGTAACCAATCACCATGGAAGCAAACTTAATATCTGGTTCTATGATGTAATTAATGGTCACTGATCTCTTGTCAAACTTCGCATCGGTTGCATCTATAATAGTTTGGTTTTTCATGGATTTTAACATAGGTAATCCACCGGTTGAATTTAACTTGGTTACAATTCTGATGACATCCTTGGTAATCTTGAATGGTTTTAACAGCCAAATAAATTCATCATGCATCTAACTCAAAACATATCAGACCCATTCATCTTCATCAAATGTTGGAAACCCCATAATTTGGATAAAGTGTTTATCTTGTAGTGCCTTATACTCGGGTTTAAGTTCGTGATTTTCATCCCTGAGTTGTTTCTCAAACAAGTCTACATGCCTTGAATCTCCAAATTCATCTATGTTTGCATGAATATAAACCCTAATGTCTTCAACATGTAGCACACCATACGGAACACTTGAAAAAGCACCTAACTGGTCGACTTCTATTGATTTGTGAGGATGCTTCTTAAATTTGGGTTGAGGCCTTTCAATAATGTCAACAACATGAGGAGTAGCCATCTCAACATATTTCAGATTCAAAGCTTTACAGAGAAGTACCTTTTTCTTCCACGGGGTTAGGGTTGATCAATTGCCAGTCGAATTCGCTCTTTGCTTCAATCTTTGGATTTGCAGGTCGGATGCTCTTCTTCTTGTTTCCTCCAAATGCAAGGTGATTCAAATGTGTAGCCAAGTGACCTTTTATCCTTTGCAAAACCTAATTTGGCATTGTAATAAATGTGTTGCCCTAACTTTGTCTGGTTACTCTATTTTTGACAATTCATGAATCACTCCACAAGTTTTCATATCAACATCCTTTCTTCCAGAAATCCTTCCAAAGGTTCTGAACCAATTCAAAATATCCTCTTTTAGTGTGCCAAATTCAGGCACCCGCTTACTGACTAGGGGAATTTGATGTTCAATGTAGCTCCCCCTAAGCCAGAGCTCCTGACATAATTCCTAGAGGAATTATCAGCACCAGATTCCGGTGCAGATCCATCACCATTGTTTATTGTATCTTTCTTTACCCAAGTCTTGTTCATTTCACTCTGTATCTCATTCACATCAATTTTCCTTTTGCCTTTGTCTTGCCTCTGCTCATCCAGTTTTCTGTTTACCAGACCTCTTCTTCCATTGTTTCTACTTCTACAGAATCTTGCAATATGACCAAATTTATTGCAATTAAAGCACACAACATTTCCTTGCTTATGAACTTGATTTCCTCTTGATCTGCACTAATTAGCCATGTGTCCAAACCCATTGCAAGCAAAACAGTAACCATTGAAAGAATTGCCAATTCCTCTATTGTTAGCATTATTCATTATCATACTTCTGCATTCATTTGATCTATGACCATACCTCTTACACTTGAAGCATTGACAGGAGAAGGATGGACCATTGTGATTTACTCTACTTCTGCACTGAGTAGCTTTATGACCAAATTTATTGCAATTGAAACAATTTCCATTGAATGATGGATATATTTGAGCATTAGGTTGTCTTACCAAAGGTTTTCTAGTTCTGTTTCTCCCATTCCTTGGTTGAAGATTTTTCTGTCTGGATCTGGAGCTTTCACCTTTCTCATATCCAAGATCATGCTTGTCATCATCCTTTTTTTGTCCTTCAATTAGTGCTTCAAGTTTAGCTAAGCTTATCTTGAACTTCTCCTTATACTCATTTGCAATTTCTAGGTCATGTTTGAGAGTGATAATTTGTCTCTCAAGTTCTCTCTCATTGTTTATGCTTTCTTGTAGATTAGATTCTAGGAGACCAGCTATTCCATCCAATCTGCAGCATTCTTCAATTCTCTCTTTCAGATTTTGATTCATCTCTTCTTCAGTTTTCTTCCTATCTTCAATTTCCTTGGTTAGTCTCATCACCCCAAATTCCATCTCATGTTTTAGGACAACAACTTCTTTAGCTAACTTTTCACATTCCTTTGTCTTCTCTTTCAGGGCCTTGTCTTCATAATGATTTTTCAATTGAAGAGGTTGCTCCTCTCCTTTTGCATTGGATTTGCTCAATTTTCCTTTTAAAATCTCAATGAAATCTTCAGCCTTTTTGAGGTTATCTTGCAGCTCTTGGACTTCTGCCCTGAACTGCTCAAGATCATCTAGGGTGAGATTAAGTTGCCCTTGAAGGTTATATTCATCCATTTTACTGTCTTCCCAGATCTTCCTTAAGATGTTAAACTTTTTCAAAGGAACCTTGCTCTGATACCAATTGTTGGATTAGGTCTGGACAACTGAGAGGGGGGGTGAATCAGTTGTCCCACAATTTAAACTTTTCTACCTTTAATCTTCCTTTACAACTCATAATCAAATTAGTGATGTAAACATTTTAGCATCAATCAATAACACATAAGGAGAAACATAAATAACACATTTGACACCAAGATTTTTGACGTGGAAACCCAGTTAAGGGAAAAACCACAGTGGGGGTTAACCCACAAAGATTATACTCTATTAAAAGTATTACAATGGGGAATGCACATGCATTCAGGCTCACTGCTCAAAAGAAGGCTCACTACCTATAGAAAGAGAATTACAATAAATTTGAACTGATATTTAGCATCTATCAATGCTGGAGTTCAGTTTCGGTTAAGCATAGAAAACTGACTTGACACACTTCATCCTTACTCTACTCCTCTTACTGCTTTGCTAAAATATGAACTTTTGATCTCTTCTCTTTTCGCAATTGCACCATAGTCACAATGCACACACACACCAAAATCATCCAAATCCTTCGGCTATATATATTCGCATCCTGATCTTCAATCACTTTTCAATCGGCTTCAAGAACACTTAGAATTTTACTAAATATTCTGCTCTGTCGGCTAGATCCGTGCATAACTTGAGATGCGGACCAAAAATTGCACTCACAAATCATCAATCAAGTCAGCCACTATCGATAGTCATCACTAATTGCCCAATCAACAACTTTCATACATCCAGAACAAAGATCATTTGAAAGGTCAGTATGTTCTTCTTCTGTCTGCTATTGTTAAACTGTTAACCTGATACTCAGAAGCTAATAACCTTTGAATCCTTTATCACCAGAGGCCAAAACTCTAGATTTAGATTGTCTTGGTAGTGCTTATGACTACCTCAGATCTACAGTAAATTAAGACTTTCCACCAGAGAGATCCGGACCAAGATACTGGACCCTGTCGCCTGTTCTATTCCTGACTACCCGAACTTAGACAAGTCTTCAATCTGATTTTCGGTATGGGCAAATTATGCAATGTGGATGTGTAGTAGGGACTTAGTTGCCATCAATGACAACACTAATCATGGCTAGTAGTGTCTCTTGCCAATAGGGTTCACTTTCTTCTTCCTTGTATAGCCATTGGAGAACGTCTTTCTCTTCACTTTCTTCTAATAAATTGCCCCATTTGATAAAATGACCTTCAAGGTGCTTCAATGACTATTGTTTGGATAAAGATGGTTTGCCATGGGATTTGGGTGAAAGGGGTAGTTGTGCGCTACAAAAGGATTATTCAATGGAATACTCTCCAACACCTTTGTCCTTGAGCTTGACTTTCATTTCAGCAGATTTGGATGTAGAGGCCAATGAGCTTCTATCAATATGGGGTGTAGATGATGAAGCTGCATGGTTAATGGGTATGATGATTTCAGGCTTAGGTTTGATGGTATTACAATATTGAAAGGGATCAGGATCACCTTGGATTGTAATCTCTTGACCATTGTATGGGAATTTTATACATTGATGATAGGTAGATGGTATTGCTTTCATTGCATGAATCCAAGGGCGTCCAAGGAAAATGTTATAAGCTAAATCCATGTCAAGCACTTGACAAACCACATCTTTTCAATTGGTCCCACTCTTATGGGTAAGACAATAATTCCTTTAGAAGCTCTTTGCTCTTCATCATATCCTTTGATAGTGATCTTCTTCTTTGAATCTACAGCATTTTTAGAAAACCCCAATGCAAGGATTAATTTTAAGTTGCATATATTTAAATCAGATCCTCCATCTATAAGAACTCATTTGATTCTATGTTTGTGAATGAGTACTTCAATGTGGAGAGATGCAATATGAGGTTGGTGAATGGCCATATCATCATTTTCAGTGAAGATAGGAAATGAGGAGTGGTGAGATGTCCCACCATGGCTTGAAACTTCTCTTGGTCTAGATTTGTGGGTACAGTGGTTTCTAATAGAGCCTTTTCTAGGATAGCTTTGTGAGATGGTGAAAGATGCAAAAGCTCTAATATGGATATGTGTGCGGATGTCTTTTTGAGTTGATTTAAGACATTGTATTAGTTTGATATGGAAGATGGCTTGGGTGCAGCTCCTTGAAGAGTAATCTTTCCTCGACAGGTAGTAGCATTACAATCAGGCTTATTATTAATGGTAATCACATTGACATGTGAATCACATTCAAATATATGATTAACAATGTACTTATAAGATACTTTCATGTAATTAGCATTATTACCACCGTTATTGTTTGTGTTCCAGGTACTTCCCTTCTCATAGTTAGGAAGTGGATTCTTAAATTGCACATGTTCTTCGTTGGATGTATGACCATAAATTGATATATCTCCCCTGTCTATTAAGTCTTGAATTGTGTTTTTCAATCTTTGACAATCATTTGTTTTGTGACCTTTGTTTCTATGGAATTCACAATAATCAGAATTTTCCACCATGAGGGTTTGAATTTGGGTTCATATTCTCTTTCTATATGAAGCATAATGAGATTATTTGCAATGAGCTTCCTTAAGGTAGATTCAATGGATTCTCCCAATGGTGTAAATCTTCTATGAGGAGAATTGAAGTTTGTTGGTCTAGGTTCATTATTGGTTGGTTTGTTTGAAGAAGCCTTGTTTTGTGGACTTGATAAATTTAAGATGCGTTGTCTTGATTTAACATGTTTTACATCTACAACCCCATCATTGACAATGTTCATGTCCTTGGTCCAAAACCTAGATTTGTCTGTGTTGTTGTTTGAACTAGTAACATCCTTATAGATATTAATTTGTCCTTTGGCTATCAATGCTTTTTCTTAATGAGTAATCCCATCTCAATAACCTTACTAAAAGAAATAGGACATTGGATTTGAAGTTGATAGCTTAAGTTGGGGTTTAAATTATGGACAAACATTTCTATCATTTGTTTTTCAGGGATGTGGTATGGACATTTGCTTGCAAGTTGTCTCCATCTTTGCAAGAAAGTAGTGTTAGAAATTGCATGCAGAAGATATCAATTAAATGCAAATAAAGATTAAATAGAGGAATAAAAATACATAGAAATAATAACAGTGAGAGACAATTTTTAACGTGGTTCACCCAAACTCAGGCTACATCCACCAACAGAGAGTCCAATATTATTATCTAGCAATTGAACCGATTACAACCAGCAATCCTTGCAACTCAATACCGCTGCAAATGCTACAATACAATATCTCAACGGAAACCTTAACCCTTAGCCATTTTATCAAGACTTATGTCGGTTAGAAAAATAGGTCTTTTTTTTGTCGGCCAATAGAAAAATAACTCCCGATGCCTTTATAAAATAATAGGCACCCCCCTTCCGATTCCCCCGTTAAATGATTTTGGGGGAAACCGAGCTAATAAAGTGGGGAAAATTTAACCTTTGAGTCTAATTAGGCTCCATATAACAATAATATCCCACTTGGAGACTGATCACACTCCACACCATATCATCTCCCACTTGGAGACTGATCATAACACCACTGACCCTGTAGCTCCCACTGGAAATAAGCACCCTGGACCCTACTGTACTAATTTTATTGTTTTCAGTCTTGAAGACCAACCAAAGCTGAAGAGGAGCTCAACTTCTCCCTTGCCACTGCTTTCATAAACATATCCGCTGGATTTTCATTTGTATGTATCTTTTCTAGCTTTAACTATTCATCATCCAACACTAACCGGATGAAGTGATACCTTAGCTATATGTGTTTGGTCTTTGAATGCAATGCATAATTCTTTGCAAGATGTATGGCACTATGACTGTCTGTAAACAAATAATTGTTAGCCTATTGTTTTCCCAATTCTTCCATGAAAGATTGTAGCCATATCATCTCCTTGCTTACCTCTGTTGCAGCTACATACTCTGCCTCCGTGGTGGATAAAGCAACCACCTTTTGCAACCTACAGATCCAACTCACTGTCGTCCCACCTACAATAAAGACATAACTTGTAGTACTTCACCTGGTATCAATATCCCCTTCCAAATATGAGTCCACATAGCCTGCTAAATCAGTATTAGAGCCCCCAAAACATAAATGTTTATTGGATGTACATCTCAAATATTTGAGAATCCATTTTACCACATTCCAATACTCCAATTTGGGATTACTCATATACCTACTTACGACTCCTACAACATGTGCAATATCTGGTCTCGTGCATATCATGGCATAAGTTAAACTTCATACAACTGAAGCATATGGTACCTTGAACATTTTATCTTCCTCCTCTTGTGTCTTTGGACACATCTCCTTAGTCAATTTCAAATGACTAGGCAAAGGTGTGTTGACAACTTTTGCATTCTCCATATGTAATCTCTGCAACACCTTTTCAACATAATCAGCTTGAGATAGAGTCAATTTTCTATTCTTCCTATCTTTGCAAATTTTCATACCAAGGATTTGTTTTGCTACCCCCAAATCCTTCATAGCAAATGATTGTGCTAACTGCTATTTTAACTCACTTATGTGATCCATGTTAGACCCTGCTACAAGCATGTCATCAACAAATAAACATAAAATAATGTAGCTATCATTATCCAACCTCTTAAAATAAACACAATGGTCAGAATTACACCAGCTGTAGCCTTGCTCAGCCATAAAACTATCAAATTTCAAGTACCATTGCTGAGGGGCTTGTTTCAAGCCATATAAGCTCTTCTTCAATCTGCACACCAGTTTCTCCTTACATTTAACCTCAAATCCTTGGGGTTGTTCTATATATATCTCCTCCAAATCACCATGGAGAAAGGCAGTTTTCACGTCTAGTTGTCATCTTAACAACTGGAGAAAAAATCTCATCAAAATCAATGCCCTTTTTCTATGCAAATCCTTTTACAACTAACCTAGCTTTAAATCTTTTCTTACCTCCATCTTCCTCTTTCAGTCTATAAACCCATTTGTTTGGTAAAGCCTTTTTACTTGCAGGTAACTTACATAATTCCCAAGTCTAATTTTTCAGCAAGGAGTCCATTTCTTCTTTCATTGCAAGCTCCCACTAAACCTTTGTATCCACCTGCATAGCTTCATCATACCCTTTTGGTTCACCAGCATCTGTTAACAAAATAGAATACAAAGAGGGAAAAAATCTTTCAGGAGGTCTACTTAGCCTTGTTGACCATCTAACATTCACTGGAGTTTGTGGTATTTCTTGTTGTTGTTGCAGAGCATGAGAAACCACTAGAACATCACTATCTTGAGTGTCATCCAACACCACATAATCTTTTTCTTTCTTCTCATGTTGTTGCAACTAATCTTTCTACAACACCTTCTCATTGAATACATCTCTGCTTTTCACAATTTTTAGATTTTCAACATTCCAAAGCCTATAACCAAATTCATCAATGCCATATCCAACGAAGATACACTTTTTTTATTTTGCATCCAGCTTGGTTCTATTTTCAGAAAATACATGTGCAAATGCTTCACATCTGAAGGTTTTGAAAAAAGAATAACTCACCTTCTTACCTATCCATGCTTCCTCTGGAATACCATAGCCCAAAGGAACTGAAGGACCTCTATTAATTAAATATATAGCAGTATTGACAGCCTCTACCCACATGTTTAAAGGCAGCCCAGCATGCAATCTCATGCTCCTTGCACACTCCATTATTGTCCTATTCATGCGCTCAGCCACTCCATTTTCTTGTGGAGTCCCTGGAACCATTTTTTGCCTATGAATTCCATTAAAGGAACAATAATCTTGAAATTCTTTGCTGCAATACTCACCACCATAATCAGATCTAAGATATTTTAATCTTTTACCCGTCTTATTCTCAACCAAGCTTTTCCATTTCTTAAATGTTTCAAATACATCAGATTTCTACCTAAGGAAATAAATCTAAACCTTACTAGTTGCATCATCTATGAATGTAACATAATACCAAGAGCCACCGAGAGAAGATACCTGAGCCAGTCCCCGTACATCTGTATGCACAAGCTCCAACTTTTCATCTTTCTTTTTCTTTCCATCCTTGAGAAAACTAACTCTTTTTTGTTTTCCATACACACAACTTTCACAGAAATCCATATTAATACATTTTAGACCTGGTAAAACTTTCTTGGAATGAAGTACCTTCATACCTTTTTCACTCATATGCCCAAGTTTGTTATGCCACAGTGTTGTCTCAAAACCTGCAACAACTGTTTCAATCTCTTCCTGCGAACCCGCAACAACTGTTCTTGAACCTGTTTGATTTTTCTCTATGACAACTAAAGTAGAAGGAACAGTATGACCTGTACAAAGATATAAGGTGCCTACTTTCACACCTTTTTCTACTATTAAGGCACCTCTTAAAACCTTCCAATTTTTATCAATAAATGTAACAATGTAACTTTCATCACCTAGCTGCCCTATTGAAATTAAATTCCTACTCAGCCTTGGAATGTGCCTTACCTCTTGTACTAGCCAATGATTCCCATTCTGCATCTTAATCTTGATTCTTCCCTTTCCAACAATCTGACAGGGTTTGTTATCTCCCAAATAAACTAGCCCAAAATCCCCTCAGACATAATCAAGAAAATAACTTCTATGGGGCATAGCATGAAATGAGGCCCCTAAATCTAAAACCCATGAATCATCAACATTATCTAGGAAAGAATCAAAGCATCTTCTTTAGATTTATTACTTACCACATTTACCTCCTTATTGCCTTCTTGTTTGTCTCCTTCTTTATTCTTCTGAGACCAACAATCTTTCTTCAGATGATCTGGTTTCCCACAGTACCAGTAAATCTTCTGTCCTCTAGATTGGGACCTCTTGTCCTTTGATTTTCCTCATGACTTCCCATGACCTCCAAAACCTTTTCCTCTCTCCTTTGATCTACCCCTAATTTCTATATTCAAAACACTACCTAATGTGGATCCACTTGAGTTTTTTCGTCGCATTTCCTCGCTAAGGATAACACCAACAACATCATCAAATTTTAAAATATTTGAACCAGAAATAGACTTACTTACAGCCATTACCAAGCTATTCCATCTTTTTGGCAAAGAACATAAAACCAAGAGAGCCCTCACCTCTTCATAAAGTTTCACTTTTACAGAAGTTAACTGACTCGTAATCATATTGAACTCATTTAAATGATATGTCATAGATCTACTTTCAATCATTTTTAGATTAAACAAACGCTTCATGAGAAATACATTATTTGAGGCTAAGGGTTTTTCATACAATTTAGCCAAAGCTTTCAGTAGTTCATCTGTTGTCTTCACTTCTGTTATATTGAACACCACAGATGGTGTCAGGCACAACTGAATGGTTCCCAGTGCCTTTTGTCCAGAAGTACCCAATCCTCATCAGTCATTGTTGCTGGTTTCTTGGCTATTCCTTCCAGTGGCCTCCATAAATCCTTCTAATAGAGATAATCCTCCATCTGTATCTTCCATAACTGATAGTTCTTCCCATTGAATTTATCTACCTTCAATTTACCCTCGTCTACCATTGCTCCCACTTAACTGTGAGACTCCTACTCAACTGTGACCTTCCTACAAATGATAATCGAACACAACTCTCTCTAATACCACTTGTTAGGAATTGCATGCAGAAGATATCAATTAAATGCAAATAAAGATTAAAAGAGGAAAGAAAATACATAGAAATAATAACAGTGAGAGACAATTTTTTAAGTGGTTCACCCAAACTCGAGATACATCCACCAACAAAGAGTCCAATATTATTATCTAGCAATCGAACCAATTACAACGAGCAATCCTTGCAACTCAATACCGCTGCAAATGCTACAATACAATATCTCAACGAAAACCCTAATCCTTAGCCATTTTATCAAGACTTATGTCAGTTACAAAATTAGGTTTTTTTTATGTCGACCAATAGAAAAATAACTCTCGACGCCTTTATAAAATAATAGGTAGTTTTTGCTTCGGGGGCATTGCTCCCGAGCCCTCAGCAACCCCCACTGGGGGCGTTGCCCCCAGACCTCCACCATGGGCTCTGCCCCTGGGCCCCCACCGGGGGATCACCCCCCGGGCCCCATAAGAGGGGCTCCGCCCCCCTTCCGATTCCCCCGTTCAATGATTTGGGGGGAAACCACACCGATAAAAGTGGGGAAAATTTAACCTCTGAGTCTGATTATGATCCATATAACAACAAGTAGCGAAGGATTCTCCACTCTTTTCTTTAGTGTTGCAAAGATCTAACATTGATATATCATGCTCAATGTTATAGGAGAAGTGAGCTACAAATTTGTCTACTAGTTCGTTAAATGTTTGAATTCCTAGAGGTAAATGTGAGAACCATTTCATGGCTTGACCTCCTAGGCTACGTGGAAAGAGTTGCATTAGATAAGTATCATTGTGAGCAACTTCTAAACATGTAGCACTAAATTCCCTAATATGGTCATGTGGATCACCTTTTCCCCTATATCTGTCAAATTTGGGTACTTCGAAATTGGAAGGGAAAGGTATCATAACCAAACTTTTATCAAACAGAAAGGGAGATATGTCCTCTAATGAGTATCTGGTTTGTAGATCTACAAATTGTTGTTGCAAGGCTTGGATTTGTTGGTAAGTGCCTCTAATGGATTTGTCCCATCCTTAGTTTGCTTCTTCTTAGGAGCTTCAATTTCCTTGTTCTTAGGGGCTTCAATTTCCTTTGTTTAAATTGTTTCTCTCAATTTGTCAATATCAAAATCATGAGGTAATTTTTCTCCTTGTGTCAGCATAAGGAAATATTTGTGTGGATCCATTGCTATGAATTTGTCCATTAGTTTTTGAAATTTTGGGTCTTGTAGAGCACTAACAATTTCTTCTTGGGGGATTTCTTCTTCTTCGTCATCACTAGAATGACTTTGGCTACCATTGAAGGAACTCATTTCTTCTCATCTTTTCTTTTGAGACCAAGTCTCAACCATACAAAGTTTATATGAATGATGTTGAATGCAAGATGTGTAGATATAAGTGGTGGCTTTGATGAGGTGTATTTTGGGTGAAAGATGATATGATTAGATTGGATGTGTTGATGGTAAGATTTTCTAAAGTGTTGCTTGTGATCTTGTTTTTTTTAAACAGTGATCTTGAGCTATGATAAATAGATATCAAAGGGTGATCCAAAGTAAGTCAAATAGGGATGATGGATATAACTATGATGGAGACTAACTTTGTCAAGATTTTTAGTATAGCTCCTTGATAAAGGATGATGGACCCTGATATAGAGAACTAACTAAATTGTTTGTTAAAATGATAAGATCTCAAAAGCACTTTTGGGAAAATCTTGTTTTGTTTGTTTTTGGAAGCTAAATGTGAGATGTAAGTGGAATGTTTGAAATGGATGAAAGATGTCCTTGTAGGGCTTGAATGACTTTGGAAATGAAATCTATGTGGAAATGGGTATCCAAATCTATTATGGTTGTTTACTCAAGACCTAGGGAAATGCTCTCTGTTATGTATGTGTAGGTTTAAATGCATAGAAACAATGTTTATATGTGCCGCAACATGAATTATATGTGCAAGTGTATATGCGTAGGAACAAAGATCAAATGTGCAGCAAGATTAGATGTGCAAGAATAGTTTTTAAATGCGCAACAACAATGAGTGAATGCACAGTTCTGTGTAAATGACTGTGTTTGATCAATTCTGCTTGTTTTTGGCTCATTTTTCTAGGTGACCTATTATTTTTGGGATGATTTTGTTTTCTATTTTAGACAAGAAAGCACAATAAATAGTATAACACAATGGCTATTTGTAACAATTAGTGTATATTCAAGGCTCATAAAAAGCCCAGTTTTCACGGGTATAACACAATTTGAAAATAAATCAAGCACTTTATATTCCTAAGGACATGGCTTCATTGCAATACATCAGCCCACACTTGGAATCTCTGTCGACTCAAGTGTCATCACACCTAATATGGATGTGTACACTTTTTCATCTTTGCGAGAGAGGACAGATAGGGACTGACTGGAAGGATGACCCAATCACCCTTTCCCTGGAAAGCTATAAGTAGCTTATGGTAAGCCAAGGATTTTTGTCTCATCTCAAGGGAGCCTTATGCTAAGTAATCTTGGGGGCGTCATACCCTTGCACTAAAAATTACCGCAATGTTTGGAGGTAGGTTGGGTGGTCTCCAACTATAAGGTTTCTATTTGCTTTGGGGGACCAACGCCTTGTGAGCATTTGGAAAGCCACTAAAAGCTTTAACCAACTTTACTAAGAGTCTCATATACCTTACACAAATGCAAAATTTCTTTCACAAAGTGTCGGTACGCCTCCTTTTGAATTGGCACCGTATGGCAAAGGCTAATGCTGGTTAGGTCTTGGCTTTCGCCTCAACCAATTTATAAAGCAGTCCAAAGGAAAAATCCACTTAGGGTCATCCCTCTTGGATGAAACATAATCCAAAAGTAGGCCCTTCTAAGAACAAGACCAAAAGATCATATCCATAATCCACAAAGTGAATAAAGGATACTTTCTAGTGATTTCGTTGGGAGATAAACAAGAAAATTAAAAAGAGATGGTTCTAGTTTTTTATCACCCAAGTTTTTCACAAGGGGAGAGCATACACCTATCACCTCACAAACACGACAAACACTTGTTTATTTAACCATCTAGATTAAGCTAGCTGCGACTAATCTAACAACACAAGATACAATATTTTTATGACAAAGGAAAAGAAAAGATAGTCAAATTAAGCTCCTAAATTAAACTATGTTTTGATTGTAAGCAATATTGGATAAATTAACCCCCCTAAATTAGACTATGTTTTGATTGTATGCAAAAATGGATAAGTAAAATTACTTCCTCCTATTTAAACTAGGTTTTGATTGTATGCAAGATTGGATATGTAAAGTTACTTCCCCCTACTTTTAAACTATGTTTTGATTGTATGCAAAAATGGATATGTAAAATTACTTCCTCCTATTTAAACTAGGTGCTACTAAATTATCAATGCAAGAGTAAATGCAACAATGATGTCTTAATAAAAGCAATAAACCTACAAAATAACTTGTTAGCAATTTTTAACATTCAGTCTTCGACATTCGACAACAACTGCAACACAGGTTAGTAACCAGATTAGTCAAAAACATAAGCCCAAAATGACAGATACAAATGCGTAGAAACAGAGTATGAATGTGCAAAAAGGTGGATTATATGTGTAACAATATGGATCATATGCATAGTAATAGAGATCAAATGTGTAGAAAGACCATTTTTGTTCCTGAAGGCTTTGTTTTTGGTATGGATGCACAAGATTGAAACTCAAATGCACAGGAATGACCTGTTACGACTGTGACACACAAAAACTCAAATTTTGATGTTAAATTCAGGGAAAGGCCCAATGGTGGGCACCAAAATGTGATTAATTATTTGGAAACAATTGTAAAAACCTATTAAGCTACCACAATACTCTAGATTTCTACTTAAACCAAAATCACCAAAGAAACTAAGAAAAATACAGAATTTGACATAAACATGATTTATACCTTCAAACTCCAATTTCTCCTTCATGTCCCATTGTGTCCTATCTTCTTAAGATCTTGATTTTGTTGGTTATGATTTATGCTCTCAGAATTGCACTTCTTTGTTCAAGATGACTCTAAGATGAATGCACTTGTGGTTGATTTTATGTAATGTGAATGATTTGTACAAAGCAAGACTATGATAATGATGAGATGAGGATAATGCTATGAAATCTAAGATACTATGAGGCTAAATGGTAATGCAACAATAGAGATTGATTGAGGATAATGATATGCAAATGGGGGCCAAAGGCACGCTTGGATACTTGATATGATTTCTGTAGCATGTAAGTATGATTTCTCTTGTGATGCAAAATGAGGGTGAGGAGCTTCCTTTTATAGGCAAATGATGGCTTAGATCCAAGTTGCAAGAGATCCATGGTTGAGGAATTGGTCTTGTGAAATGTAGGGTCAAGATTGAATTGGTTGGATGAGGGGAGATATAGGAGGATGTTCCTACTACATTGACAAGATGGAGAGATATGTGGGACAAGGAGCCACATGGAGAGATACTCACAAAGACCATGAGAGAAAGATGGTAGAACATGAGAGAAATATGTAAGAAGGAGTCTATGTTTGTTGGGATGTTGGAGGGAATATAGGATTCATGAGACAAGTGTCTCATAGTCAACTTTGACCATTATGATGTGGAGAAACCAACTTCTACAAAGTAGGGATGGTTGAGAGGAAATAGGGCATGTGTTGAGGAGAAATACATAATTAAATATTATTAATATTTAATTTATGGTGCAACATGGAGGTGAGGTGTCAGATGATGTGTAGGATGATGTGAGGGAATGATGTGGATTTTAGGAATATAACTTTGTCTTAGAAGAATAATTAAATAATTAAGATTATTTGATTAGGGATAACTTTAGAAGAATTAAGATATTTAATTAAATAAATTAAGTATTGGAAGAATAGGATGAATGTGAATCAAATAAATAAATTAGTATATTTATTTATTAATAGAGGAAATAAGAATAAAATAAATGTAAAATATTTATTTAATTTATCTCAAGCCATTTTCAAGTGTATACAATCACAAAATCTAATAAAGAAATATATAAGTAAACAAAGCATACTCAACAACCAAAAAAGATTACTTATTGACTAAATGTACATTTTGAGAACAATATGTAGTCGAATCGACATAAACGACGTTGAGAGAACTTAAATCATCCTGCGACACTGGTCAAAATAGAATCGACTTAACTAGGAAAAGACTTATACTCACCTTATCTTGCATGGGTTCACAAATGATTAACTTCGATACTCAAATGACAATCTAACCTTTTCCGAACATCTATCTCCTCCTCCCAGGTGATACTCTCCTTCCATCATTGGAGGAAGATTCTTTTCCTAATTGCACTCACAACCATATAATCACGATTAGTGTATCAACATTTGATTCATAAAATATTATGATAAAATAATCTTATCAACATGTAATCTCATGTCTAAACTAAATATTAATCAATATCCATATAATCAATGATTCTACCTAATATTTTCCACAAACATCAAATCATTAAACTATGATTAATTATCCTATTTACCACATAAAAGTAGGATTAAGCTAAATCAAAATTTGGGGATGTATCATATCATTTGGAGTCATGCCCTCTTTATAGTCCATTGCTGTTAGAAACTTGGTTCAACCCTCTTTGTGATACGTTTGGGAGGTTTGATGATAGTGTGGGGTGTGTGGGATCTTTGGAGGAAGTGCTACTTCATTTGGACTATTGCTTCAACCTTTGTGTTGTTGACCACCTTTATTCAATGTTGGCCACCTTTATTCCATGTGAATTCTTTGTTCTCTCAGTTCTGTCTACACTTTACAAGCAGTAAGGTATTCATCCCAAGTGTATTTTGCATCTTTGGATGTTAGAGAAATATCTTCCCATTTCTTATAAACTCTAATTTTCTGAACATGTAATGTTCATTTCCAACTCTATTGAAATAATGCAAAGTGTTTGACAAATATTGTGTAATGATCTTTGAAAATGGCATCATATTATGATGATATACAATTTTGAGTGTTAGATATATCTATTCTATGTGATTTCATTCTAAAATTCCTCATAATAGACCCTCTGTAAAGTGTTTGACGAAATGCCGACAAGACAAAATATAGAAATATTGCAAGTTTGAATTCAAAATTTGGGTTAGTTATATTACATCTATTATGAGGAATTTCAAAATGAAATCACATAGAACAACTATATCTAACATTCAAAATTGTATATCCAATATAATATCATGCCATTTTTCAAAGATCATTATAAGACAATTTGTCAAACAATTTGCATTATTTCAATAGAGCTGTAAATGAACATTACATGCTGTTGTTCAAAAAATTAGAGTTTACAAGAAATGGGAAGGTATTTCTCTAGCCTCCAAAGATGCAAAATACACCTAGGATGAATACCTTACTTCTTGTAAAGTGTAGACAAAAATGAGACAACAAAGAGTTCACATGGAATAAAGGCGGGCAACACAAAGGTTGAAGCAATAGTCCAAATGACATAGTACTTCCTCCAAAGATCCCATGCACCCCACACTGGCATTAAACCTGCCAAACATCTCACAAAGAGAATTACACCAAGTTTCTACAACAATGGAATATAAAGAGGGTGTGACTCCAAACAATAGCTCTGAGTAGTCTATGTACAGTTGCAGCTCCATATGTGAGAGGCTCTCAAACTTATTTTCATCAAAATCTCCACACCCATCTATACTAGAAGCATCTCACCAAAATAAGTTGACACCCTAACCAAAATCCTTCGCCAATCTTCAATATGTCTTTGTAAATCTTACACATTACTTGGAATCCTCAACAAAATTGCCAATAAACCCTTCTTAGAAAGAAAACACCAAAACTTGGATAATTGATAAAACCTTTAGCACAAATCTTTCAAACCTACAAACATTCAGCACAAATGTAGATCATGCATGAATCCACTTGTAGATTGACTAGGGAAGATCTTTCACTTCTGAAATCAATATTTCCAAGGCTTTTCATCCTAGGGTTTTCATTGAATAAAGCTCAACTCCACAATATCTCACAAAATAAGATGTCAAGAAGAAGTAAAATGAGTCCCCAAATCTGCTTTTATATTTCCCTTGGAACTTTCCCAAAGTTATATTTAAAAATTACTTTCTAAATAAACCTCTCAGCACATTATAAAATGACTTTATAATATTTTATTTTTTTGGGCTCCAACTTAAGTCACTTTATAATAACATTATTAATTAAATACAATTTGTTCATAATATCATAATACTTATTTAATTAAAATAATTATTCCTTCTCCAAAACTCCAAATTAACCTACGGGAATTGTAGTCAGGTAAAAACTCTGCTACAGTCCTAGAATCGGCAAATTAAAACCCTAACTATGCAATAGAGCCCTTAAACAACCTAGAATCTAAACATGTAAGCATGAAAGCAAGAAACCCTAGGATATCTAATGCATTTCCTCCATTGCTACTATCTACCCTAGCTATGATGATGCACTCAGACTTGTAGGTTTGCAAATTGGATAAGAGCTCAAGTGTTGACAATGGTAGAAGTCAATTTCACAAGTGGTGAGGTGAAAATGAGAGGGTAAGAGTGGTTTTATAGAAGGTGAAATGTGAATGGAGGGCTGAGATGAAGAGTTGACTTAGGGCTAAGATCAAGGGCTGAGAATGTTTTAGGGTTTCCAACCACAAGAAGGCAAAAGACAATTTTTAATTAGAGGAAATGGTGAGGTGGGCAATGTTTTAAAATTAAATAAATTGTAGTGATTTATTTAATTTTTTCTGAGGAATGGGTTATGTATAGGAATTTTAATTAAATAAGTGGGGGGACTTATTTAATTAGGACAAGGTGGATAATTTAAATAAATGGGTATTTATTTAAATTAGAGGGGGAATGCGGGCGTATGATGGATGAATAATTAAATAATAATTAAATTATTTAATTATAGAAGAATCTAGAAGAAAATAGCTTAAGTAATTAAATAAATGAAATTTATTTAATCAAAAGCGTAAGAGAAATTAATTAATTAAATAATTAAAAATTATTTAATTAATAGTAGAATATGAAATTAAGGTGGATTATGTGTGAAAATGTCATTCGTAGGCCCAGGACATTTTTAAGTGTCTACAGGAATAAAATAGGCTAAATGGTCATCTCTGATGCCTAGGCTGAAGAAGGGGACATTACAATCCCTCCTCCTTGAAATTTCTTGCCCTTAAGCAATAAATTGGGTGCTCAAGAGCCTATTCTCCCTCCCAAGTGGCATCCTCTAGGGTCAAATCTCTCCATCAAATCAGATACTCCTTAATCACCCTACTCCTTAATCTCCTCTCCTTGACATCTAGAATAGCCTCATGAACTAATATCAATTTACCCTCTTCATCCAAGGGTGGAAGCTCAAGAGATGACTCCGTTAAATAATTTGGGGGGAAACTGCGTAGATAAAAGTAGGGAAAATTTAACCTCCGAGTCTGATTAGGCTCCATATAACAACAATCTCCAACTTGTAGACTGATCAGACTCCACAACATATCACCTCCCACTTGGAGACTGATCATAACACCGCTGACCCTGTAGCTCCCACTAGAAATAAGCACCTTGGACTCTGTTGTTATAATTTTTTGTTTTCAGTCTCGAAGACCAACTGAAGTTGAAGAGGAGCTCATCTTCTCCTGTGTTACTGTCTTTGTAAACATATCCGCTAGATTTTCATCTATATGTATCTTTTCCAGCCTTAACTATCCATCATCCAACACCGATCGAATGAAGTGATACCTCAACTGTATGTGTTTGGTCTTTGAATGCAAGGCAGAATTCTTTGCAAGATGTATGGCACTCTGGATGTCTGTAAACAAATAATTGTTAGCCTATTGTTTGCCCAATTCTTCCATGAAAGATTGCAGCCATATCATCTCCTTGCTTGCCTGTGTTGTAGCTACATACTCTGCCTTTGTGGTGGATAAAGCAACCACCTTTTGTAACTTGGAGATCCAACTCACCACTGTCCCACCTACAGTAAAGACATAACCTGTAGTACTCCACCTGGTATCAATATCCCCTGCCAAATCTGAGTCTACATAACCTGCTAAATCAATATTAGAGCCCCCAAAACATAAGTGTTTATTGGATGTACCTCTCAAATATCTGAGAATCCATTTTACCGCATTCTGATGCTCCAATCTAGGATTACTCATATACATTCTTACGAATCCTACAGTATGTCCAATAGTTGGTCTCATGCATACCATGGCAAACATTAAACTTCTTACAGCTGAAGCATATGGTACCTTGGACATTTTTTCTTCCTCCTCATGTGTCTTAGGACACATCTCCTTAGTCAATTTCAAATGACTAGGCAAAGGTGTGTTGACAACTTTTGCATCCATATGGAATCTCTGCAACACCTTTTCAACATAATCAGCCTGAGATAGAGTCAATTTTCTATTTTTCCTATCTCTGCAAATTTTTATACCAAGGATTTGTTTTGCTACCCCCAAATTCTTCATAGTAAATGATTGTGCTAACTATTGTTTTAAGTCTCTTATGTGATCCATGTTAGACCCTGCTACAAGCATGTCATCAACATATAAACATAAAATAATGTAGCTGTCATTATCCAACCTCTTAATATAAACACAATGGTCAGAATTACACCGACTGTAGCCTTGCTCAGTCATAAAACTATCAACTTTCAAATACCATTACCAAGGTGCTTGTTTCAAGCCATACAAACTCTTCTTCAATCTACACACCAGCCTCTCCTTACCTATGACCTCAAATCCTTGAGGTTGTTCCACATATATCTCCTCCTCCAAATCACCATAGAGAAAGGCAGTTTTCACATCTAGCTGTTCCAAATGCAAATCTTCAGCAGCCACAATACTTAAAACAGTATGAATAGAAGTCATCTTAACAACTGGAGAAAAATCTCATCAAAATCAATACCTTTTTCTGTGCAAATCCTTTTACAACTAACCTGGCTTTAAATCTTTTCTTACCTCCATCTTCCTCTTTCAACCTATAAACCCATTTGTTTGGTAAAGCTTTTTTACCTGCAGGCAACTTACATAATTCCTAAGTCTAATTTTCTAGCAAGGAGTCCATTTCTTCTTTCATTGCAAGCTCCCACTGAACCTTTGTATCCACCTACATAGCTTCATCACACCCTTCCGATTCACCAGCATCTGTTAACAAAATAGAATACAAAGAGGGAGAAAACCTTTCAGGAGGTCTACTTAGCCTTGTTGACTGTCTAACATTCACTGGAGTTTGTGGTATTTCTTGTTGTTGTTGTGGAGCATGAGGAACCACTAGAACATCACTATCTGGAGTATCATCCAACACCACATAATCTTTTTGTTTCTTCTCATGCTGCTGCAACTAATCTTTATACAACACCTCATTGAATACATCTTTGCTTCTGACAATTTTTAGATTTTCAACATCCCAAAGCCTATAACCAAATTCATCAATGCCATATCCAACGAAGATACACTTTTTTTATTTCGTATCCAGGTTGATTCTATTTTCAGAAAATACATGTGCAAATGCTTCACATCTGAAGGTTTTGAGAAAAGAATAACTCACCTTCTTATCTGTCCATGCTTCCTCTGGAATACCATGGCCCAAGGGAACTGAAGGACCTCTATTAATTAAATATATAGTGGTATTGACAGCCTCTGCCCACATGTTTAAATGTAGCCCAACATGCAATCACATGCTCCTTGCACGCTCCATTAGTGTCCTATTCATGCGCTCAGCCACTCCATTTTCCTGTGGAGTCCCTAGAACCATTTTCTGCCTACAAATTCCATTAAAGGAACAATAATCCTCAAATTCTTTGTTGCAATACTCACCACCATTATTAGATCTAAGATATTTTAATCTTTTACCTGTCTCATTCTCAACCAAGCTTCTCCATTTCTTAAATGTTTCAAATACATCAGATTTATGCCTAAGGAAATAAATCCAAACCTTCTTAGTTGCATCATCTATGAATGTAACATAATACTGAGAGCCACCGAGAGAAGATACTTGAGCTGGTCCCCATACATCTATATGCACAAGCTCCAACTTTTCATCTTTCTTTTGCTTCCCATCCTTGAGAAAACTGACTCTCTTTTGTTTGCCATACACACAACTTTCACAGAAATCCATATTAATATATTTCAGACCTAATAAAACTTTCTTAGAATGAAGCACCTTCATACCTTTTTCACTCATATGCCCAAGTATGTTATGCTACAATGTTGTCTCAGAACCTGCAGCAACTGTTTCAGTCTCTTCCTGCAAACCTGCAGCAACTGTTCCTAAACCTGTTTGTTTTTTCTCTGCAACAACTAAAGTAGAAGGAATAGTATGACTTGTACAAAGATATAAGGTGCCTACTTTCACACCTTTTTCTACTATTAAGGCACCTCTTGAAACCTTCCAATTTTATCAGTAAATGTAACAATGCAACCTTCATCAGCTAGCTGCCCTGCTAAAATTAAATTCCTACTCAGCCTTGGAACATGCCTTACATCTTGTAGTAGCCAATGATTCCCACTCTGCAACTTAATATTGATTCTTCCCTTTCCAACAATCTGACAGAGTTCGTTATCTCACAAATAAACCAGCCCAAAATCCCCTTGGACATAATCAAGAAAATAACTTCTATGGGGTGTAGCATGAAATGAGGCCCCTAAATCTAAAACCCATGAATCATCAGCATTATCTAGGGAAAGAATCAAAGCATCATCTTTAGATTTATTACTTACCACATTTGCCTCCTTATTGCCTTCTTGTTTGTCTCCTTATTTATTCTTCCGAGACCAACAATCTTTCTTTAGATGACCTAGTTTCCCACAGTACCAGCAATTCTTCTATCCTTTGGATTGGGATCTCTTGTCCTTTGATTTTTCTCGTGACTTCCCATGACCTCCAGAACCTTTTCCTCTCTCCTTTGATCTTCCCCTGCTTTCTGCATTCAAAACACTACCTGATGTGGACCCTCCTAAGCTTTTCCGTCACATTTCCTCACTAAGGATAACACCAACAACAACATCAAATTTCAAAGTATTTGAACCAGAGACAGCGTTACTTACAGCCATTGCCAAGCTATTCCAACTTTCTGGCAAAGAACATAATATCAAGAGAGCCCTCACCTCTTCATCAAAACTTACTTTTACAGAAGTTAACTGACTGATAATCATATTAAACTCATTTAAATGATCTGTCATAGATCCACCTTCAATCATTTTCAAATTAAAAAAATGCTTCATAAGAAATACCTTAATTGAGGCTAAAGGTTTTTCATACAATTTAGTGATAGCTTTTATCAGACCATTTGTTATCTTTGCTTTTGTTATATTAAATGCCACCAATGGTGCCAAACACAACTGAATGGTTCCTAGTGCCTTTCTGTCCAGAAGATTCCAATCCTCATCAGTCATTGTTGCTGGTTTCTTGGCTGTTCCTTCCAACGGCCTCCATAAATCCTTTTGATAGAGATAATCCTCCATCTGCATCTTCCATAACTGATAGTTCTACCCATTGAATTTATCTACCTTCAATTTACCCTCATCCACCATTGCTCCCACTCAACTGTGAGACTCCCACTCAACCATGAGACCTTCCTGCAGATGATAATCGAACACAACCCACTCTAATACCACTTGTTAGGGATTGCATGCAAAAGATATCAATTAAATGTAAATAAAGATTAAACAGAGGAATGAAAATACATAGAAATAATAACAGCGAGAGACAAGTTTTAACGTGGTTCACCCAAACTCGGGCTACATCCACCAATAGAGAGTCTAATATTATTATCTATAAATCAAACTAATTACAACTAGCAATCCTTGCAACTCAATACCGCTACAAAATGCTACAATACATCAATGTAAACCCTAACCCTTGGCCACTTTTATCAAGCCTTATGTCGGTTACAAAATAGGGTTTTTTTAATGTCGGCCAATGGAAAAATAACTCACAACAGGGAGCGTGCCAGGGGCATTGTCCCTAGACCCCGCAAGGGGCACTGCCCCTTGACCCCGTCTTGGTGGCACTGCCCCCAAACCCCCGCAAGGGGCGCTACCCCCAAACCCCTTTAAATAATTTGGGGGGAAACCGCGTTGATAAATGTAGGGAAAATTTAACCTCTAATTCTGATTAGGCTCCATATAACAACATTGCTCACCTTCAAGAGTGTAATGACATAAGGCCCTATCTAATTTGGCTCAAACTTTCCTAGCTTTCCTTGTTCCATCTGATTTTTCAGGTTTTATTTTAAAACCAAGTCTCAAATGTTGAAATGTCAGAGTCGAACCCTTTTATTATAGTTGTGGCAGAGACAATTCTAATATGCCTATAAATGTGTTAAGGCATTATGTCTCCTTTCATCTAGCAACTCCAATCCTATAGTCGGGACGCTCTATATTCTTCATCATCAACGAACTGCTGCAGTGACACTCTCAAGGAGGGCAACTCAGCCTCTATGGACAGGATAGCTTCTGATTCGTAAACCAGGGAATATGGGGTGGCTCCAGTGGGCGTGTGGATGCTGGTGCAGTAAGCCTAGAGGGAGGGGTCAACCTGGATATGCCAGTCATGACTAGCATCATTGACAGTCTTTTTGAGTATTTTTATGATGGTTTTATTTGACACCTCAGCTTGACCATTACCCTGGGGGTAGTATGGAGTGGTGAAGTGGTGTTGAATGTGGAATTTTTCATAAAGTTCACATACATCCTCATTTTTTAATGGGAGGCCATTGTCTGTTACAATGGATTGTGGGACACCATACTGGCATATGATGTAATTGAGGATGAACTTGGTGATATGTTTGCCAGTAATGTACATCATAGGAATGGATTCAATCCATTTTGTGAAATATTCAGTGGCTGTGAGAATGAATTTATGGCCGTTGGCAGAGGTAGGGTAGATTTTGCCCACGAGGTCAAGTTCCCATTGAGAGAAAGGCCATGGAGATGTAAGTGGTTGCAGGTCTTGAGTTGGTGCATGCACAAGATCCCCATGTATATGGCACTGTCTGCACTTCTTTGCAAAGTGATAGGCATCCTTCTCTATGGTAGGCCAGTAATAGCCAGCGCGTATGATCTTCTTTGTAAGGGTAGGACCACTCGAGTGGCCTCTGCATATACCCTCATGTACTTCTTGTAGGGTTGTTTGTGCTTCTTCAATGTCGAGACATCTCAGGAGGGTATTGTCAAAGCCTAGGCGATAAAGGGTGTCACCGACGATAGCGTATTTGGCAGCTTGGCGGATGAAGGATTTACATTGGTTGGATGAGGGGTCGGCAGGTAGGGTGTGATCATGTAAGTAAGTGTAAATGTCATGGCACCAGGGGGACATGGGACCAACAATTTCACAAACAAACTTAGATTCTGAGATATCAAAGGCGGGGACCAAAAGTTGTTCCACCAAGAACTTGAACTGAGTTACATTACTTGGGATGTTTAGGAGAGATCCAATGGTTGCCATTATGTCAATTGCTCGATTCTAGACCCTGGGAATCTGATCAAAGAGAACTGTGTCAAAATAGAGCTTGAAGCTATCCACCATTCTTTTATAAGGTATGAGTTTTTCATCTTTGATGTCGTACTCATTGTTGACTTGTTTGATGACTAATTGTGAGTCGCCAAACACTTGTAACGTTTTGATTTTCTAGTTGATAGCCATTCAGAGTCCTGTGAGCAATGCTTCATACTCTGCTATGTTATTCGTGTAAGGAAAAGCAATTCGAAATGCCTTAGGGATGGCATCACCTTGGGGAGTAATAAACAGGATACCCGTGCCTGAACCATGATTTGTACATGAGCCATCAAAGAATAGTGTCTAGATTTTGGGTGCATCTACTCTGAATATTGACTCATCAGGGAAGTTGACAACCATTGGATGATCTGCTGGTGTAGGTGCTTCTGTGAGCTGGTCTACGATCACTTGTCCTTTGATTGCTTTTCTGTCAACATATTCTATATCAAATTCACTCAATACCATAACCCATTTGGCCAGTCATCCTGTCAGAGCTACTTTATTGAGTAAGTACTTTAGTGGGTCAATCTTAGCAACTAGCTTTGTTTTATGATTCAACATGTAATGTCACAGCTTTTGGGTAGCAAAAACTACCGCAAGGCAGGCACAATCAATAGGACTGTTGTTTAGCTCATATCCCACCAAGGTTCGGCTAATGTAATAGATTGCCCTTTCTTTTCCTTCCTCGTCATTTTATGCCAATAATGCCCCAGTGATGAATTAGTTATTGATATGTACAATAAAAGGGGCTTTCCTGGTATCGGCGGCCTGAGAATTGGTGGTGACAGCAAATAGTCTTTGATCTTTTAAAAGGCTTCTTGGCACTATTATGTCCACACAAATGGTACTCCTTTGCGGAGTAAGTGTTGAAAAGGTTGACATTTGTCGGCGAGTTGTGCAATAAACCTTCGGATGGATTGTAACTTTCCCTATAAGATACTCAACTATTTTAGGGTAGTGGGTGGAGGCATTTCCATTATTGCTTTCACCTTGGTGTGGTCGACTTCTATTCCTCGATGTGAAACAATGTAGCCTAGCAATTTGCATAATGTAACGCCAAACACACATTTCTTAGGATTTAATCGCACTTTGTATTCTTCTAGTTGTTTGAAGAGTTTATCCAACACATCCAGATGAGAGTTTCTGGTGACTGATTTGGCCAGTAGGTCGTCAACATAATCTTCCATACCTGTATGCATATAGTCGTGAAATATAGTTGTTATTGCCCTCTGGTATGTAGCACCTGTATTTTTGAGACCGAAGGGCATGACAATCCAGCAGTAGGTGCCCCAAGGACATGTAAAACCTATTTTATGTTGATCCTCTAGTGCTATCCGTATCTAATTATATCCGAAGAAGCCATCCATTAATGAGAGAATTTTGAATCAGGCTGTCAAGTCGACTATGAGGTCTATGTTTGGTAATGGAAAATCATCTTTCAGACATGCCTTGTTCAAGTCACGAAAATCTTCACATATTCTGATCTGGCTATTGGGTTTCATTACTAGTACAAGATTAGATACCCACTCTAGATAATCTATTGGCTTGATAAAGCTGACATCAAGGAGCTTTTTCAGTTCTGCTTTCACTAGTAATGCGATCTATGTGTGCATCTTTCGTAGTTTTTGCTTGACAGGTTTGGCATTTGGCAATAGTGGTAGGTGAACTGTGGGTCAAGCCTAAGCATATTAGCATATGACCAGGCAAAGTTGACTTGTTGTTCCAAGAATAAATATCTGAATTCAGGCTTTTCCTTTTCTGTGAGTGACTCAGCAAAGTGAATACTTCGGTGCTGAGGTTGATTTCAATAGTTATCTCTACCAACAGTGGTGATTTTTCCTATGTGATAGGCAACACTTCCAGCCCTCCATCCTCAAGTGCCTCAGGGAGGTTTTCACCCTTGGATATGTCCTTTATTTTTACTTTTGAATGATCTAAGGATGCCTTTCAGTTTTCACCCAGAGACCTATTTTTTCTTTTCTATTTTCACTTTTACGACTAGAAGGGGAGTGGATTATTCAAAGTATGCAGAGTTGTCTAAGTCCATGATGTACCCAACTTTATGATCCCCAAGAGGTAAACCTTCGCGAAGTCCCATGAACTCGGCTATCGCTTTGTCATTCTCAAATAAATCTAAGCTAGGTGGATCTTATTGGTCCTAGTCGATTAGCTTGGGATGGACTATGGGTAAGCCATCATCAATGTTTAGATAACTCATGTTCATGGGAGTCAGGGTGCAAATGGAAGTGTTATCAGGATCCCAGAAGATACTGATCCATGCAGCCCCTTAGGGAGGTTGGGTGTGGATGATTCAGGTGAGTCGACTGTGGATGATTCAGGCTTAGGTTCAAGCGGATCCCTTCATGTCTCAACTTCTCTAGAAGTACTCGTCTCCCCTCTTAGAAATAACTTAGTACGTGGAGCCCTGTCCCTTTGCAAGGTATATCCTAAACCTTTATTGCGTGGCCGCATTGTTGGCTGAAGAGGCTCGGTTCGTCCATTTCCATTGGGTCCAAGTCCACTATGCCCGTCATATCCTTGTTTTTTGACAAATTCATATCCTTTACCATACTGTTCCATGGGAAATTTAATGTGTTCGACCTCTTCTTCTTCTTCCTTATAGATCCATGTGGATATGTCCTCACTGATGTCTTCTTTATTGAGTTTGCCCCACTTTGTGAATGTGGTGGGACTAGCTGAGAGAGTTTTCTTCAGCGGAATAGGGATGGGCCTTCCTTGAGACTTAGGTGATGCAGGCAATTTTACAATGCAGTATGACCTTTCGATCTTGTACTCACTGCATCCTTTATCTTGGATTTGAATTTTGGGGTTGATCAGCGGAGTGAAAGTGGTAGGGGATTTGGATAATGCGGATGGGTTGACATAATTGGATGAAGTGAATGGTGAGATTCCCCTATTTATAGGCACCTGATGTTGGGGTACCTCTCTTAGGTGGCTATAGTACTGGAAATCATCGGGATCACCTGGGATGGTGATTTCCATGCTGTTATAAGGGAATTTGATGCATTGATGGTAAGTGGAAGGGACGGCCTTCATGGCGTGGATCCATGGTCGGCCAAGGATGAGGTTATATGGTAGCTCGGTATCCAAGACATGGAATATGGTATCCTGTGTGGTGGGTCCAACCCTTAGGGGTAACATGATGACTCCCTTAGAGGAGCGTTTAGCATCATCATATGCCTTAATGATGATTCTTTTGGTTGGATCAACACAAGCCTCGGAGTAGCCCAATGTTATTACTAATTTTAAAGGATAGATGTTCAATCCTGCTCCACCGTCTACCAAGACTCGTCGGATTTTATGTTTATTGATAAAGACTTCTAGGTGAAGAGGGTCAGTGTGATTGGGGCGGTGTGATGGTAAATCATGTTTTGTGAAGGACACATTGTTCATAGTGGCTAAGTGTCCCACCATGGCCTAGAATTGGTTAACATTTAGATCAGTGGGGATGGAAGATTCTAGGAGTGCTTTGTCCAGAATGGCCTTATGTTCAGGTGAAATACGGAGCAATTCGAAGATGGATATCTGAGTCGGGGTCTTTTTTAGATGGTCCAAAAGGTTATATTATCCTTTGGGTTGCGAAATGGATGTATTGGTAGGGTTGGTGGGAGCATTTTGCAGTGTTATCTTGGATTTTTGGGTGGTCACGGTGCACTCTAGACGGGCTTTAATGGTAATCATGGAAACATTGTTATCGTATGCGTGGATGCTATTAATGGTATAGTCATAAGCAATGTTATTATAGTTAACACTCTCATGCGATTTGGTTCTTGACGTAGAGGCTTTTCTTGATCCGTGATTTTGCAATGGGTCAATAAAGATGGTATGATCAGCGTTGGAGGAACTAGCTGGATGATCTACACCTACAATACCCCTGTCAATGAAGTCCTGAATGATGTTTTTCAATTTGTAATAGTTTGATGTCTTATGACCTTTGATTCTATGGTAATCACAGAAGTCGTTGTCATTCCATGATGGAGGTTTGAAGGTTGGGTCGTATTGTCAAATTTCTAGCAATTGGATAAGGTTTTTTTGCAATAACTTATGTAAAACTGATTCAATAGGTTCTGTCAAAGGCGTATAATTGCATCAGGGTGTGTTATTCCTAGGAGGTGGTCTCCTTTGATTATTTTGAATCACATTTGCTGATTGTTGTTGTGATTGTGGTTGTTGTTGTTGTACATGCGGTTGGTTGTTTGTTGCGGGAGGTGGTTGGAGCGTGATAACAGGACTAACCCTTAATGCCTTGGCATCCACCACCCCATCATTGGTGACGTTCTTGTTTTGAGCCCAAGTCTTGTTCTTATCGTAGGGCATGTTTTGGGTATTTTGGTTTTTACTAAAGATCTGTATTGTGCCTTTGGCAATGAGAGATTTTTTTATGGTTGTTCCCTTCTCAACCACTTCTTCGAAAGAGGTGCAACAATGGATTTGCAATTGGTGCATAAGCTCTTTGTTAAGATTTTCTACAAAGATGGGCACTAGTTGATTCCCAGGAATGTGACAAGGGCATTTACTTGCTAGGCCCCTCCACCTTTGAAAGAAAGAGATAAAGGTCTCTACATCTTCTTGTCTCATTTGACACAAGGTGGTGATGTTTACGTCTATCTCTATGTTATAGGAAAAGTGTGATATGAACTTGTTTGCGAGTTCAGTCCATTTTCGTATCCCCGTGGGGAGATGTGTGAACCACTCAAGAGCTAGACCTGCGAGGCTCCTTGGGAAGAGTCTCATCAAGTAGGTATGATCATAAGTGAGCTCAAGGCAAGCAGTATGGAACTCACGTACATACATTTCAACGGGACTCCCCTTTCCCCTATATTTGTTAAAGTTCGGTGCGGTGAAATTCGGGGGGAAAGGAGGCATATAAATGCTTTTGTCAAATGGATATGGGCATAAGTCCTCCATAGAGTATGGTTTATTTGTCCCCGAGACTTGTAAGCTCGAGAATTGTTGTTTTAGCTTATCCAACTCTTGGGTGAGGGCTTCGACGGGTGTGTTAGCGGTGTTTACGACCATGTCTAGATAGGGATTTGTCATGTTATAAGTTCCCATGTTGCCAACAAGTGCGATGGTGTTGGTGTTTGTGTTGTAATGAGTGTGTAATGGTATCGTGTTTTGGTTTTGGTTGTTGGTCGTGAAGGATACGTTAGGGTTGATGTATCAATAATGGTATGGCATACTTGTGGTGTTGAGGTTTTGAAATGAAACATTAGGATTCACTTGTTGTTGGTTGGGATCGATGTATGAGGCATTAGTCACATTATTGTTTGTTCCAAGTGGATCCATAGGGTTCGAGTTGATGTAGGATACACCCAAACCTTGGCTAGTTACGCTATTATGTTGGTTGAGGGGGTTGGTGTTGAGATTGCCCATGTTGGTATTGCAGTTGGATCCAAAGTTCGTGTTTGCATTTGACGTGGCATTAACCCCTTGGGTTCGGGCTTGCGAGGTCATAATGTGTATCCTTCATGTTCTCTTAGCTTGACCTTGAGGATTTGCTGAGAAAATAAAAGGATTTGATGTGTGAGCCATGATATTTGTGTTGTTATCCTTGAAAGGGGGAGGTATGTTTACCGTGATGGATTCATGTGAGGTTTGCCCTAGAGGTATGTTGACATGTTCTTGGGTCTGATTTGCAAGATGATTAGAGGATGAGGCGTATCCTTGGATTGTCATGATAGCATTAGTGGACCTTACTATGAGGGTATTTATGTCAATGCCTTCGGGAAGTTTGGTTCCATTTTGCAAGAGGCACATAAGATAACTTTGTGGGTTTGTGGCAATCATTTCATCTAGGATCCTCTACTCTAGGGTCTTGTGATGCAGCTTCAAGGACTTCGGGTGTAACCCCGGGTTGGTCATCTTGCAAGAAGAGATTGTCAAAGGGGTTCCCCATGTTTTGGTTGGGTTGTTCGTTGGAATGGGTACTAAATCTCATTGTGTCAGTGTGAGGATCTTGGGATTGTTCTAAGGTTTCTTCTCCCTTTCTTTTTCTTTGCAATCGTGTTTCAACCATAAAAGACCTTGCTAGTTTATGAATGGTGGGAAAATGATTCTATCCTAATTAAGGATGGGAATGTACTATTCTTATGCTATGTTTTTGGTATATTTTGGATAAGGTGATAATGCAAGGTGAGGATGCACTATGCAATTGTCCTAAGGGTACCTAATGCCACTAAGGATGAAAATGCAAGGATTATTTTTGGTCTTTTCTAAGGTTGAAAATGAGTGTATGCTAATGGATGTGATCTAAGTGCCTTAGGGGGATATATTTTTGGTATTTTCTTGGGATATTTTGTGGGGATGCAACTATGGTGATGCAATGATCTAAAGGAATTACGCCTAGGACTATAGTAGAGGTTTGATGATTTTAATCCTCACAAAGTTTAGCTCCAATAGGATACTATTGTCTACTAATGACTTTCAAAGTACTAATTGGTTTTATCAAGACCTTGGAATTTTGATGTGGGAGGAATGGTTTGATTAAAGTGAGCTCGCGAGTATGATAATTCACTTTTGGAAGATGGACCCAAACTAGTCAAGTGAGTATTAGGTCCAAATGATTGATTGAATGAGAATGATGCCAAGGTCTCTTAGTCCAATTTTGTACTTATGAGGTAGTCACACTTCGACGGTTTCTCCTTATGTTTCAACTTAGGAAGATTAATTTTTGGAATCCTTTATTAATGTCCAAGGCTAGAATCCTAAGGTTCTAAGGTTGCCTAAATGATATGGTGAGTGGAGTCTAATCCTAAATGGGCTTGTATATGCAACTAAATCCTAAGAGGATGAAATGATTTGCAAATGGAACCTAAGAGATGAAAACTAACAGGTCTGAAATGTGTTTGATATGGTTGCAGCTGAATCTTGATTGGGAGAATAATTTTTTCAAAGGTTCCCTAGGTTTTCAATTTGTTCCCAGGTGGATGCGTCACATTGTCCTACTGATGCGTTTCAGAACCAGGCAAATGCATTTCACTGTAACCTATGTGTTGTACTGTTTATCTTATACATTTTACTGTTTAGCAGAGGTGTTTCTCTATTTAGCAAATGCATCTTACTCAGTCTTATGCATTGCAGAAGGTTTCCTGTGCGTTTCACTATTCAGCGTATGCATTTTGCAATTTCAGCAGACTCTAAAATTAGTTTTTCTAAGTCTGTTTGATGTTTTGTGAAAAATCATAAAGCACATCAAACATGAAAACACTCAGCAATCATTTTTGTGGTTGTGTCTCTTGTTGGTTTGACATTTTTGTGACAAATTTTTGAAAGCACTTTAGAAGACAAGCGCAATCCCTAGGCTAGGAAAGGACAATACTTGTTGAGTTCCTACTTGGATTTCTCCAGCCACACTTATTTAAAGCGGATAACCTAGAAGCTTGGTGGCACTGGCTCCGCCTTACATGGCACTCACTTCTTAGGCACACCAAGCTTCGAACTCTTCAAGACCCTAAGATCTCAAGAAGTTTGTTATGTCTACTTTAAACTGTGAGAGTGTGGGATGGCTCCAGAGGTCTATCTTCTGACCTCCTGCGTCAAACAAGTAGAGGGTTTTTTGCCACTAAACAATGGTTCATAGTGAATATCTGGGGGACTGGCACCTTACGAGAGTCCAACAAGCCACTAAAGGCTTTGACTAACCCTACTAGGAGTTTTAATATACACAAAGGTACGCCTCCTTTCGAGCTAGCACTGTACAGGAAGCACTAATATCAGTTGGAACTTGGCTTTCACCTTATCCTAATTTGTATAGCAGACTGGAAAAAAGTACCGCTTGGGGTCACAAATGAGTTCTCCTTGCAAATGTGTCTCAAGAGCAGACCCACTCTAAAGGGTGACAAAAGCAACACAAGTAAATGTTTTTGATCCCCAAGTTTGTACTAAGACGCGAGGCGAGAGCATACACATTTACTTGGTCACACTCGCATGGGGGTTCTTTCAATTTTATCTTTTTCTTAAGTGTGGTGTGATTTTATGTAATTGATGTGGAGGGCTTTTTAATTCCCAAGATCACCAAACGGTGCGAGGGAAGAGCATATACCTTTCCACAACTCTAACAAAAATTACCAAACATGGCAAGCAAATATGCAATCTTTTTTTATCTTTTTAAATGAGTGAGTATGCAAGTTAATTTTAAGCCCCAATGAGTGAAAAATGCAAGATTTGTGGTTTGTTTTAACCCAATGCATGAAAATGCAAAGTTGTTCTTTTTATCCCATGAAATGTGATCAATGCAGGGTTGTGGTTCTTTTTATCCAATATGAATGAGGTTTATTTTAATCCCAAATGAGTGTAGATTGCAAACAAAGTTGTGTTCTTTTTAACCCAAATTGAAATGTGTTCCTAAGTTAAACCACACACACATTCATGAAAAAAGAAAACCCTAAGTAACAAATTATGCTTGCAAATGAAAAATTTTCTCCACACCACAGGATGCAAATCCAAAAGTTAGTAATAGAAAACCCTAACCCTACTATTCAAAACAGAAAAGGCCGAATGAAGAAGATTTACAAAATTTTATGTTTTTATACCAGTCGTGTGTGTCACATAGAGAGTGCAAGTGGTGCACTATCAAGCTTAGGCATTTCAGAAACCAGCGCAAGCAATGTACTGTTATGTGTATGCGATGCAGTCAAGCGTAGGTAGTGTACTGAGCAGCTTATGAGTCACAAAAACCTGCATAGACATCAGACAATACCTACAACCATTTCGACAAAAAACCCTAACCAGCAAGTGAAAAACATATTCTATGAACTAATATCAAACCCTAGGGCTGTAAGGTCAATTTCTAGATTCCAGAAAGATGGAGAACTTTCAAGCATTAACAGGATTTACCCAAATTGTAAAACAACCAAGTATAAACCCTAGACAAAAAGCTTTGTAATATTCAAACCCTTAATGCTTTAAAAACCCTAATGACTGATTTATTTAATTAGGGGCATAAGAGGTCAGCTGATTGTTTGGACTAACCGCTAACTTCTTGGACAAAGCGGTCACATGCAATGTTAAACCAGGAGGTATAGATTTACACTGGCGGTTAGTCTTTTAGAGGGTGCCCCTGGTCATCAATATGACCAAGGGCCAAAGAAAATGAAAAAATAAAAAAGGAGATTTAAAAAAAGAAATGCCACAGGGGCTACCTTACCCACTGGCCCCTATGTAACCACCTGCGGCCTATGCCCCAAAGACCATCGCTGAGTGTTAAGTCATAGCAGGCTTATTAGGTTCTTGAGGTCGTAGTAGCATGTTAGGTTTTTAGGTCGCGGTAAGGCGACGGGAAGATTAGAGGTGGCGCGAAAAGGAGTTGGTTGATGCTTAAGCAGTGATTGAGGATTTTGTGAGCGGCAGAGGTTTCAACTAGCATCGGTGGCAAGGGTTTGTGCTAGGGTTTATCCTGGGTGGCGTAGGGGTGCAAAACAAGTGGCGACTAGGTGGGTTTTTGGTAGTAGCATTGGAGATTAGGGCTTGGAGTGAGCGGTAGGAAGAGGTTTAAAAATGGTAGAGGTTTAAACAAGCAGCCGAAGAGTGGTGCTTGGCAGGTGTAGAGCAGAGATAGTCAACATGTGTAAGGCTCTGTGACTACGACAGAACTCTCTTGATGGTGACAGAGAACTTAGTCGCCACCAATGGTGGCGATGGAAAACAAGAGGAGGCGACAATGTTTCTAGAGTGGTGGGAGAGTGGACTGCGGGAGGCGACTTTGAAAGAGAAGCGTCGGATCTAGGGTTTCACCCTTTAGAAACCTGCAACACAAATTTTCCTTCAAACAAAGACAAATGAAACCTTTAACACCATGCAACATAGAACTCCTTAAAAACCTGTGATCATTAGCCAAACAAAATCTAAAATCCAATAGCCATTGAAAATTGGCAAAAATCAGAAATTTGCTAGAGGTCCCTACGCATGGGCCATATGGATCCGTACGGTACGACCCTGTGCAGGGGCCTAAACTAAAAAAAAAATTTCCTGTGACGAAAATTGACAAATTTTATATGGTTTCTAGGGTTTTCGCATCTTCTGGACTCAATGGCGTAGTCAGAATCGAGCTAGGAGGCCTCCTACAATAGTTGATCACAAGAACTCAACCAAAAACATTAGATTTTTGGATGTTCACGTCAGGTTCACCAATGTAGTTAGGTAAAAACTCTGCTACAGTCCTAGAATCAGCAAATTAAAACCCTAACTATGCAATAGATCCCTTAAGCAACCTAGAATCTAAACATGCAAGCATGAAAACAAGAAACCCTAGGATATCTAATGCATTTCCTCCATTGCTACTATCTAACCTAGCTATGATGATGCACTCAGACTTGCAGGTCTGCAAATTGGATGAGAGCTCAAGTGTTGACAATGGTAGAAGTCAATTTCACAAGTGGTGAGGTGAAAATGAGAGGGTAAGAGTGGTTTTATAGAAGGTGAAATGTGAATGGAGGGCTGAGATGAAGAGTTGACTTAGGGCTAAGATCAAGGGCTGAGAATGTTTTAGGGTTTCTAGCCACAAGAAGACAAAAGATAATTTTTAATTAGTGGAAATGGTGAGGTGGGCAATGTTTTAAAATTAAATAAATTGTAGTGATTTATTTAATTTTTTGTGAGGAATGGGTTATGTGTAGAAATTTTAATTAAATAAGTGGGGGGACTTATTTAATTAGGACAAGGTGGATAATTTAAATAAATGGGTATTTATTTAAATTAGAGGGGGAATGTGGGCGTATGATGGATGAATAATTAAATAATAATTAAATTATTTAATTATAGAAGAATCTAGAAGAAAATAGCTTAAGTAATTAAATAAATAAAATTTATTTAATCAAAAGCGTAAGAGAAATGAATTAATTAAATAATTAAAAATTATTTAATTAATAGCAGAATATGAAATTCAGTTGGATTATGTGTGAAAATGTCATTCGCAGGCCCAAGACATTTTTAAGTGTCTATAGGAATAAAATAGGCTAAATGACCATCATCTTCGATACCTAGGCCAAAGAAGGGGACATTACAATCCCCCCTCCTTGAAATTTCTTGCCCTTACGTAATAAATTGGGTGCTCAAGAAACTATTCTCCCTCCCAAGTGGCATCCTCTAGGGTCAAATCTCTCCATCGAATCAAATACTCCTTAATCCCCCTGCTCCTTAATCTCCTCTCCTTGACATCTAGAATAGCCTCATGAACTAATATCAATTTACCCTCTTCATCCAAGGGTGGAAGCTCAAGAGATGATCTAACATGCTACCCAAGTGCCTTTTTGAGACATGAAACATGAAATACATTATGGATTTTGTTGTTCTCGGGCAACTCCAACTCATAAACAACCCCTACTACTCTCCGCACAATCCTATATGGACCATAGAATCGAGGCTTAAGTTTCTCTGCACCACTCTTCTTCAAGGTAGACTACCTATAGGGGTGCAGGCGCAAGAAAACCAAGTCCCCTATCTCAAAATATCACTTAATCTTGTGCTTATCTACATAAATCTTCTGCTAATTTTGAGCATGATGGAGGTTATCCTAAAGTGACTTAAGGATGTCTTGACTCTCCTGGATACAATCTTTGGCTTTTGGAGCCCTACTATCATCAAATGCCAAATCTACAAAAGACATAGCATTGTAGCCATATAAAGCTCTAAAATGAGTCATGCCAATCAACATATGATAGGTGGTATTATAGCAATGCTCTCCCAAATATAACCACCTAAATCCAAGCCTTTTGCTGCCCCACAACATAGTTACGCAAGTGACCTTCCACCCATTTATTCACAATCTCTGTATGTCCATATGTCTATGGATGATAGCTAGTTCTCGCGGTTAATTCAATACCTGAAACTTTGAATAGCTCCTACCAAAATATGTTGAAAAATCTGTTGTCTCGATCCCTGACAATCTTTTTGGGAAGACTATGGAGTCTGAACACCTCTCTAAACAACAACTCTACAACATGAGGTGCCTTATATTCAAAAGATATGGTGAAGAAACGAGCATATTTGGTCTACCTGTCAACCACTACAAAGATGTAATCTTTTCCCTGCACTCTAGGAAGACCTATAATAAAGTCCATGGATATTTTGCTCAGGTATAGAAAATGGATGCAATAAACCTATTGGGAAAGCATGCTCTTACTTGTTCTACTGACAAGTCACACACTCTCTAACATGACATAAGACATCATCCTTGAGGCCCTTCCAAGTGAATCTCTATTTGATCTTCCTATATGTCTTAAAAGAACATGGATGTCCTATAAGAGGTGTATCATGAATAACTCAAAATTTTCTCCTTTATTTTTTATTCAAGAACTAAATAAACTTTGTCCTTATAATAGATGATGTCATCAATCACCTTGTATCTGTCATCTTGAACCCTACCATCCATGATCTCACAAGCGAAAGTATTTTTGGAGTACTCAAGCAAAAGGTGAGCCTTCCAATGTGTCAAAATCTTGGGCATAGAACACAAAGTGGGTTTCCTAGACAAAGCATTAGCTACCACATTTCTCTTTCCCTTCACATACTCAATATCAAAGTCATAAGCCTGCATTTTGCTTACCCACTTTTGTTGTCATTCATTCAAATCTTTCTGCTCCAGGAAGTACTTCAAGTTGTTATGACTTGTCCTAACTACAAACTTCCCTCCCACCAAATATTGTCTAAATTTTTCGAAGGCATGCATGATGGCAAGCATTTTCTTATCATATGTTGAATATAATCTCTCTACATCCTTGAGTTTCCTGCTCTCAAAATCTATAGGATTCTTATTCTACATAAGCACAGCTCCTATTCCCTCTCCTAATGCATCACACTCCAAAACACAAGATTGAGAGAAATCAGGAATCGTTAAAATAGAACAAGAACTCGTTACCTCCTTGAGTTTGTCAAACGTCTATTGAGCCTCATCCGTCCATTTGAAAGCTCCCTTCTTAGTAAGATCTGTCCATCTATTCAAACCCCTTAACAAGTCTTCTATAATAGTTGTAGAGGCCAAAGAATCCCCTCAAATATAACAATGTCTTCGGAGGTGGCCAATCCAAGATGGCTTGAATCTTCTCCTGATGAACCTTCACTCCATTGATGGGGCTTTAATTGCTTGAGGATAAGCAATCTCTTGGGAGGGAGGACTTGTAATGTCCCTTTTTCAAGCAAGAAAAATAAACTCTCCATGAGGCAAGTCATGACTCTCGACAAGTAAATGGGTTTTAGCTTTCAATTTCAAATGGCCAGTATTGGAGCTTTTGTTCCCATATCAATGCTAGTAATGCTTTTAGTCTATAATTAGCTATTAGTTCCCTTATTGAGAAAATTCATTAGGAATCCATGAGGTATAACTATACTATAGAGGATGGGGTTTGGTATGTTAATCCATATTGTTGCCATGCTAACAACCATAGTAAGAGAAATTGAACATCTAAAAGTTATTAAGAAACATGGCCTTGCAGATAATATACATGCAATTGTGGTTCGAAACATATTCACATTGCTTCCACAATTTATAATAATGGGAATAGTAGAAGCCTTTATAGAAGTAGAGAAATTGGAATTGTTTTATGATGAAGCACCAAAGGGTATCCAAAGATTGGGAAGTGCATTGTATGTAGCCTTCCTCAAAAGTATTCTTCTCAACATTGTTAGTCGCATTACAAGACAACCTGGCCATAAATGTTGGATACAAGTGATAACATGAATGCATCACATCTCGATTATTATTACACCCTCTTGGCCATTCTAAATTTATTGAACTACATTTTCTTCTTGTTTATGGCTATTTGAAGTCTTTGACTGTGTTCTTTATAACATCAACAATTTCTTTAACTACCTAACCATTGCACTCTCTTGACCATTCTAAATTTATTGAACTACATTTTCTTCTTGATGATGGCTATCTATCTAAAATCTTTGACTTTGTTCTTTATGGCATCAACAATTTCTTTAACTACCTAACCATTTAACTACTAACCACCAAACTCCACTATCCCCCTTCAATCCTTGGGAGTGAGGCGGCAACTATTAGAAATCATTCTATATTATCGTTCACCAAGTCGAGCAATCGAAGTGATGTTCTAGTGAAGTTTGATGAAGGGTGAATAGAGTGCTTGAAATTGAAAGAAAGTGAATCAAAATTCTCTCATAATCTGTATCTACCAATATTTTCACGTTAGTTTACTAGAATCTCTACTAGAAAAACAAATTTATTTTTATCGTATGTTGCCTAGTATTACGTGGAAAAGCTTATACAGTTGATTATATTACGTTGGGCATTAACAACTTCGTTAATTGGGAATAAACAATCTCAAAATCAAATTAGTTTAGAACATTGAACGTCATGTGCCCACATTTCAAGTGATGTTGTTTGACAACCATACATAAACTAAGGGACTCTATGAATTGGTAGATTAGGTAGCAGAGATGTAACCTCATGGTCTTCTCGAGTCCAAGTTTGGTAAAATCCAACCTAGATCTTCCTTCATCAAGTACTTGTGACTAAGTTTGTATTGAGACTAAAAGTTCGATAACATCTTTTCTTCCCTTCCATTTTCCAAATTAAAAAAGAACAACATAAACTCATTTTCCTTCTTGGCATAGCGATCTATCTGGAAGGCCGGAGAAGATGGGGGCAACTATTCTAGTTAGTTGGGCAACGACATTCTCTTTTAAATGGATGCTGAAAAAACTTTGTTCTGGTTGTCCTTTTTATAATTATTAATGTTCCTTTACAATCTATCTACATTTTTGTGATTATTTGGATGTACTTCAATGAAAATTCAAAGTGTAAATCATATACAACATGACACCATATTTGGTTGGCATTCTACTTTATCACATGTTTGTAATATAAGATAATGATTTCCATGACTAAGAGGTTTAAGAAGATGATTTTCATGATTCGCAAATGGATGTCTTTTCAACATGTTTTTTTTCAATTGTGTATGCTCACAATTTTCAATTATTTACAAACTATAAGCCCTAATTATTTTTTAACAAACTTTTTATGTAGTTAATACACTTAATTATGAAGATTGTGATATAACAATTTAGTAATAAGATATTTGTTCATTCATAAAATTAAATTTTAAAGTTGATTTAACCCATTTTTAGTTTCAAGAAAACAAGGGATGAGATTGGCAGATGAAGAGTCATTGGAAGACAAAGAGCCATGTGTTGGGGTTTAAAAGATCAAGAAATCATTGAAAGGGGCATTCTTTTCTCGATGGTTATTTTCATTGTGCAAGTGAAAGAAATATGGATTGGGTAGGGAAAGGATATGCAGGTGTGTTCATGGGGTATTTTGATGCCTTCTGCTCTTGCATTTTATGATAGAAGAAAAGACTGAGATAGCTCTAAATTGTCATCTTCACACCTTAGTTGTTGGTAAGTTTCGATAATCCTCTTTCATAAATATATGCATTGATGTATGTTCACTTCCTATATGAGGCATCTAGTAATACATCCATTTGGCCAATACCGTATTTAGTGGCACCTTATGACAAAGTCGAGGGTGACCTCAAGATATCCAATAATTTTGAAGGTCAATCATGCATGCATATCAATCATCTGTAGCTAAAATGCATAAGGGTTACTCTATGATTGAAGTATATAGATATTTCTTTGAGGCTTTTGTCAACCAATTTTTCATGATTGCTTTTGACTCTACATTTTGGATATATGTTTGCCTAATCTTAGCAACCTTAATTAATGACAATTCTCCCCCTACTATTTATTCTTGATGGATGTTTATATCCTCTTCCTATGTTCTAGTCTGAGCATCTAAAGATGCTGACAATGGTTTCAGATCTGGTATTTTCAACGGTAGCTGAAATTCAATTAGGGTCTTCCATGTGAGTGAAAACATGTATTATTCCTAACCGATAAATCTGCACCACTCTTTATGTGAAATCATTGCTTCCCAAATGCGGACATCTCTTTGGTATTTTGTTGTTATCCTATTCTTCAATGCATGGCCTTGTAAGCCGGCCAAGTCTCCGAGGCATCGAACCATATTAGAATGTACTAAATAATGAATCGACATTTTTGGTAGACATCAGCTAGACTAGAAGTTCTTGTATGAGAATTTATGTTTATTACCATCATGAACTTGGAGTCAACTTTTCACTTAGAGGCTTGTAATGTTATGCTTGAATCGTGGAAGGTGACAATTAGCTTATAGAAACTTATTTAAGTTTGTTTACATTCTCTTAGGCATGGAATTAAACTAAGAAAATCTTGAAAGATTTCATTTCAATATAAGAATTGTACACTAGTATTTGTGAATCCAAATGTTAAACCCGTAAATTTGTATTCTTCTGGAAACCGAGTCACTATACATTGTAACTATATTTGTATCGAATAACTGTCATTCGTGACTTAGCAATATGTTGAATTGTATTTCTATTATAGGATAGTCGGTTTCTTACTTTCCGTCTTCATGTATTTTCTTGATATCATATGTTTGATTTACATCTTGCACTTACCATTGATGCGTTAAGTATATAATGTTTCCTAGATATACATGGGACTATAAGTTTCATTCCATTGTAGTTTGATTAAGGTAGTGGTATGTCTTTGATCCATAGTGCCCTTCTCTTCCTCATATAGATACTTTCATAATTGGTTGATCAACATTTCTCTTGTCGAAGATGTTATGGTCTTTTGAGATTTATTTAAGTGATGATATTCTCATTTATATGAATGTATGCACTTTTGATGTTTTATATGGACTGACTCTGTAAACCTTTGTGGCAGTGGTGTTAATTTTTAAGTACTTACATTAAGCTCACCTCTAGAAAAGACCTTTGGTTACTATCTATCTGTGAGTTATGAAATGATTGAGTTTAGCTTTGTGGGTGGGGTATAGGAGTACTAAATTTGTGCATTATAATTGTCCTTTATTAATGTGATTAATCATTAGAACTATATTATCTTAAGGATTGCCTTATTTTATTATTATTATTATTACTATTCTTTCGAGAAAATTAGAATTGGGGATCCAAAGGAAATGCAGTGAGATCCTTAGTTGAGTTATGGGTTCATGAAATAAATTAGAAGAAGTAAATATTAGAAGTTGATAGTACATAATTGATATAAACGATTAGATATAAATTGTGTTAGTATTAAATTGTTTTCGGTTGCATGATATCTTTTATTGAATAGTACAATGTTTGATAGTAGATATTTTTTTTAAAACATAATTTTAAGCGAGTGTATAATAATCATGTAGATAGATTCTAGGTTTTTCTTAATTTAGGTTGTGAATTAATAGATAGCCTAGGAAGCAATGTATGTGTTAGGAATTATAGCATGAATTGACCTTTTTTTAGCATATAAAAGAGTTATGCTTATGGATGATTAATGAATTTAGTTTACTAACCCAATATGTTTTATGTCTTATAATTATGTAAAATAAGGCTTAAGATTTAGTTTATATTTTGAGTTAGACTATGATTAGTTAACTATATTATTTTTTCCATCGAAAGTGATAATCAAGGACTTAGTTTAACTTCCCTCTCATTTGAATTTTGGTCCCTTAACTATATTTTAAGGGTAGTGGAATCATATTATACTTTTAGAATCTAGATCAAATGTGAACTAGTAAGATTTATGCGTGAATGATTTGGATTGTTTTAAACTTAATCTTGTTATTTAGAGTCTTATTGAAGAAAGATAACTATCATAATGTTTGTTAGGATGTGTTTCTAAAATGACATATTTTCTATAATGATTTGTGATGAATAACTCCTTGCATCAGTGTATAATAGTTTTGTGAATGTATTGTTGGATGTGGTATATTTTTTTTGTGTTGACTTCCTTAAAAGCTCTTATAAAGTGTTTATTGTTTACGTTAAACCAAGTTAATAAATTTAAGTTGTAGTTAGCTTATATCATGAGAGTTTTACCTTGCAGATCTAAGTTGAGATAGAGTCAATTGTTAATTATGGTTGCAGAAGGTATCTTTCTACTTGGTAAGAAGGATAGTTGATTGGTATAATTGATATGTCTTCAACTTAGCATGTAATTATTGAGGATGAAGATTTTACTTTTATTTTAGAGTGAATTGTAAAATTAAAGGTTTCTGCATATGAAGTTGTCTAATTGTGGATTGAGAATGTTGACGACCCTCCATACTTTGTTTGATAAGGATATCTATTTAATTGATTAACATGATTTTGTCTAAATACTTAGTTTCTTTTGTTGGTTAGATATATCCTTTGTGTTAGTTAGATATACTTCTGATAATTGGATAAATCTTTTCGTTAGATATATGATTTAAGATGAATTGTATATCCTTTTAATCCTAGCTGAGTAGTAATCTCTGAATTTTAGTACCATAATCATATATTCTTTTAATTTGAATGGCGACGACTATATTGGAAATATGAATGTGTACCTAAGTTTGAGAAGATGTCGATATCATTTGAATAATATCTTAGAGGTATTGTTTCATGTGATACCATCATGTGGTTGCTAGTTAAGTCCCCGAACTACGAAGTCTCTGCGCTACGCATATGTAGGCAAGGCCATCATTAATGAGCCCCTGAGACATTAGGTCGGCCCCTTAGGGCCTTAGGCTAGAATATTGTTATCTGATATGTTTATTAATGGATATTGTGGAACTAATGTCTACATTTAGTTGTGCAGTTACAGGTTTATTAACCATGCAAGGAAAAAGGAGCTAAGGAAGCATCTTCTCATTTTGTAATGAATTAATTGGAAAATGTGTACAACTAAAAATTTATGATGAAAATAGTTATACTTTTGTTGAATTTGAAGCTTATTAAATGAACATTTTCCTATTATGTATTTATTATTTTCATTATTTCTCAAGTAATTAATTTAATTATTGTTATTTACTGACCTTTTCTTGAGTAGGCATTACATAGGTATCAAAGCACCAGGTTGCAACACTTGGGAGCTTTGGGGTAAAAGTATTAGTAATATTAAACCTATTTTACTGGTGTGAAACATGGATGGTTTATGTTTGAAGTTCGTAAAAGAATATGATTGTAGATTAATGAAATGATTAAGATAGCTTCGGCTATAAGATATTTCAAAAGAACTAATAATCTATTAAGATGTATTGCAAGAAGAGTGGCTCGATTATTTGTTTTATGAGAAGAAATGCAAAGAGTTTTAATTAAAATGGAAAAGTGAGTTATTTTTCATAAAAGAAAGAGTTGTCATTTTTCTCTAACTGAATCATTTTGAATTTGAGGTTGCTGTGAGTTTACTACAAGGTTGAAAGGATAATGAGCTGATCTCCAGGCTTGAACTGTCAAGGTATGATATCTAATAGTATTTCTATTATGATATGATCATTAATGAAAGATCTATTGTATAAATGGGTAATAATTTGATTGAGGAAATGAATTGTGATATATGTTAGTGATAATATTGTGAATAATGGTGTTGGTCATATAGATGAATGGGTGAGGAAGAAATAGGGGTTTGATATTGTGAATTTTGGGAGTTATGAATTATTGGAGTTATGTTTTCTAGGGAATTTGTGGATATAATATGGGAGTATATGCAAGGGAGTTAAATAAATCTTAAACCTCATGAGAGGATCTCTTTCTCTTATTTTCTTATTGGAAGGTTTGAGAAATAAAATGTTTGTTTAATGATGGTCTATTGTTTAATGTTATTGAGCTAGAAAATATTTTATTTGTATATTTTACAAGGATATCATATGCTATAGAAAGTAATTCTAAAATTGCTAATGCTTCTAAAACAAATCTTGTTTAGATAATTGTTTATGAAGAAAATCATGTAAGTTGCAATGATATAAAGGAAGTTATGTTGTTGTTGTGGTTGGTTGTGATTTGGGAGCTATGGTAAGGGAGCTACAAGGACTTATGCCCTTTGGGGCTATTCATGGTGTTGGTGTTGTGATGGGGGTTTGGTTGATGAAATGGTGTTGTGGGAGTTGATGTGCTCTGTGTGAGCTATTGGGAGTTGATGTGCCTTGTGTGAGCTATTGGGAGTTGTTGTTATGTTGTTTATTGGAAGTTACAATTGTGATAAGGGAGCTAAATTGTGAAAAAGGGAGTTTTTTAAACTTTGATTATTCATAATTATTGAATGCTCATAATTGCATAAATTTCATGATCTATTTCTTTTGTTGTATATGTTGGAGCTCCATGTGGTTTAAAACCATCACATTCCCCTCCTCCCGTTAGGTGGCTCATTTGAAGTCACATAGTAATTAGGATGTTCAATTTTGCGAGAATATTTGAAATTTTAATTTTTTTATTTGTTTTAGTGAGCCAGCAGTTTGAAGATTTCTTAAGATATTTGGTTGTTTATTGTCCTCAAGGACTATTCTATTAAGGATTTTGGTTTTGATTTGAACTATTTCTTTTCTTAAGATTGATAATGCTTCTGGATTAAACTGTGTATGTTTTTGCTTTAACGTTTCGGATCATGCACAATGATCCATCATCAGGAAGAGGAGAAATGTGTATTGGATAGCACACATGGCCTTATAAAGGAGTTGTAGAGGTGGATATAACAAGGAACGCAAAACGAAAGGAGGTGATGGGACAAAGGAAGAAAGTAAGACATGAACTAAATTCAACCTTGAAGGAAATAAACTCACCTAAGTAAAAGTATAAACACAAAACATGACAAAACCCAGAAGTATATGTGGGAAAAATACGAGTAAAGTATAATAACAAAAGGTTTGAAAGAAATAGTGTCTATGAATAATAAATAATATATTTACGATATATAGACAATATGTGATAACAAATACATACAATCACAAAGATAATAAAAGAAATAAAGACCACAAGTCCAAGGAATACAAAAAAAAAATTAATATGCATAATAGTAATATGAGCCATGTGAAGTAAAATAAATACTATGAGAATATGATGCATAATAACATGTAAAATGTATAATCAATAACAATAATATTGTGTGTATATAGATAAATGGACAAACATGATGTGAATAGTAAATAAAAACCATCAAATAATAACTAATAGACAAATGACAAACGATAAAAACAAAAAGGGAACAAACCTACCAACAGTAAAAATGAACAAATACAAGTGACTATATCATAAAAGCTTGAAATAGTAAAGCATAGAATAGAGAGGTAATAATGAATAATAGTAATGCATAAAACAGTAATGTAATCTAGATAATGCATAATATATAATCTGAAAATAAGGTGCATATAATATAATAATATGTAAAAAGTATAATCATAAAAAGTAGGCAAATAAAGTATAATATGCAAATATGTAATAAATAATGTGTATACAATGCATATTAATTTTTTTTTGTATTCCTTCGACTTGTGGTCTTTATTTCTTTTATTATCTTTGTGATTGTATGTATTTGTTATCACATATTGTATATATATCGTATATATATTATTTATTATTCATAGACACTATTTCTTTCAAACCTTTTGTTATTATACTTTACTCGTATTTTTCCCACATATACTTCTGGGTTTTGTCATGTTTTGTGTTTATACTTTTACTTAGGTGAGTTTATTTCCTTCAAGGTTGAATTTAGTTCATGTCTTACTTTCTTCCTTTGTCCCATCACCTCCTTTCGTTCTGCGTTCCTTGTTATATCCACCTCTACAACTCCTTTATAAGGCCATGTGTGCTATCTAATACACATTTTCTCCTCTTCCCGATGATGGATCATTGTGCATGATCCGAAACGTTAAAGCAAAAACATACATAGTTTAATCCAGAAGCATTATCAATCTTAATTCATGGACTGTGGAAAACTCATGCCTACTATTTCTTTTCTGTTAATTAATTTGTTTTTATATGAAGTTTTATTTAATGATTTTTTTTAATTTTTATTTGAAACCTTTACTCATTGAAACTTCTATATTCTGAGGCTTTATTGTTGCTGGCTTGAGTAAAGTAATGTGAATTGTGTAGATTGTCCTTGCAGGTTGTATAGGGGAGAGATGGCTTGGGGAATGTATATTGTGAAATTGTGTAAGGTCTAATCTATGGCATCATGGTTATATTTGGCACTAATCAATTCAATCTCATTAAAAGTATACATGATGTTTGGAACTAATATTTATGATGTTTAATATGTTGCAATGAAATTAATTATCAGTAATATATTTAGATGATATAAGTATGTTTCTAGGATAAGTAATATTTGGATGGAAAGAATGATAAAACTAAAATTTTCTAGAAAAAGATTAGCATTATTGTGTGTTGTTGGGTAAGAAAGAAAGGAGATCTGTGTTGGTTCTAAAGGATGAACCAAGTTTGTGCTACCAAGGTAAGAAAGAAATGATTTGTTTTTATGTTTCCTTACTAAAAATGTTTCCTTACTAAAATAAATGTGGCTATTGTATCTAAAAAGAAATCTGTATGATGCATATTCAATATAGAATGATGAAATCTTTCAGTATTTTCAATTTATTGATTGAGAAATTGGTATCGAGATGGGAGTATTGCTACGAGCTGTTATGAGGAGTGATAATGTGTTGGGAGTTGAATGATAAGGGAGTTCTTTTTGGGAGTTTGTTGTTGATTAAGGGAGATTGTGGGAGTTGATTTTATTTAAGATGAATTTAATTAAGGGAGTTGATGATTTATAGAAAATTTGATTGTTATAATGAAGTAAGTGCAATTATTATGTGAGATTGAACTCTTGATTTGAAATTTGATAAAATGTTTCTCTATAATTGCTCGGGGGGGATTCGACCAAGTTGATCATATGGTTGGGTGGAGAGCAAATATGTGTTTTTTTGTCAATGAAAGAATGGATTTTTAATTGATGTGTGTGAACAAATCTAGATTGTTACTAAATTTGTTCTTGTGATATGAAGATTAGTATGGAAAAATAAATTTGGATTTCTCTATATTTTCTACATTTGGTGTTGAAGGATGGCAAAAGAGTATCTAGTCGATTTAGTGAATCTTTTGATGAATTTTAATTTTTGTTGATATTCGTTTTCTTGATGACTTCTAGGAGGAAGTCCATTCTTAGGGGAGGAGAATGCAAGCCCTAATTATTTTTTTAACAAATTTTTTATGTAGTTAATACACTTAATTATGAAGATTGTGATATAACAATTTAGTAATAAGATATTTGTTCATTCATAAAATTAAATTTTAAAGTTGATTTAACCCATTTTTAGTTTCAAGAAAACAAGGGACGAGATTGGCAGATGAAGAGTTATTGGAAGACAAAGAGCCATGTGTTGGGGTTTAAAAGATCAAGAAATCTTTGAAAGTGGCATTCTTTTCTTGGTGGTCATTTTCATTGTGCAGGTGAAAGAAATATGGATTGGGCAGGGAAAGGATATACAGGTGTGTTCATGGGGAATTTTGATGCCTTCTGCTCTTGCATTTTATGATAGAAGAAGAGACTGAGATAGCTCTAAACTGTCATCTTCACACCTTACCTGTTGGTAAGTTTTGATAATCCTCTTTCATAAATATATGCATTGATGTATGTTCACTTCTTATATGAGGCATCTAGTAATACATCCATTTGGCCAATATTGTATTTAGTGGTACCTTGTGAGAAAGTCGAGGGTGACCTCAAGATATCCAATAATTTTGAAGGTCAATCATGCATGCATATCAATCATCTGTAGCCAAAATGCATAAGGGTTACTCTATGATTGAAGTATATAGATATTTCTTTGAGGCTTTTGTCAACTAGTTTTTCATGATTGCTTATGATTCTACATTTTGGATATACGTTTACCTAATCTTAGCAACCTCAATTAATGACAATTCTTCCCCTATTGTTTCTTCTTTATGGATGTTTATATCCTCTTCCTATGTTCTGGTTTGAGCATCTAAAGATGCCGACAATGGTTTCAGATCTGGTATTTTCAATGGTAGCTGAAATTCAATTAGGGTCTTCCATGTCAGTGAAAACATGTATTATTCCTAACCAATAAATCTACACCACTCTTTATGTGAAATCATTGCTTCCCAAATGCGAACATCTCTTTGGTATTTTGTTGTTATCCTATTCTTCAATGCATGGCCTTGTAAGCCAGCCAAGTCTCCCAGGCATCGAACCATATTAGAATGTACTAAATAATGAATCAGCATTTTTGGTAGACATTAGCTAGACTAGAAGTTCTTGTATGAGAATTTATGTTTATTACCATCATGAACTTGGAGTCAACTTTTCACTTAGAGGCTTGTAATGTTATGCTTGAATCGTGGAAGGTGACAATTAGCTTATAGAAACTTATTTAAGTTTGTTTACATTCTCTTAGGCATGGAATTAAACTAAGAAAATCTTGAAAGATTTCATTTCAATATAAGAATTGTACACTAGTATTTGTGAATCCAAATGTTAAACCCGTAAATTTGTATTCCTCTGGAAACCGAGTCACTATACATTGTAACTATATTTGTATCGAATAACTGTCATTCGTGACTTAGCAATATGTTGAATTGTATTTCTATTATAGGATAGTCGATTTCTTACTTTCCGTCTTCATGTATTTTCTTGATATCATATGTTTGATTTACATCTTGCACTTACCATTGATACGTTAAGTATATAATGTTTCCTAGATATACATGGGACCGTAAGTTTCATTCTATTGTAGTTTGATTAAGGTAGTGGTATGTCTTTGATCCATAGTGCCCTTCTCTTCCTCATATAGATACTTTCATAATTGGTTGATCAACATTTCTCTTGTCGAAGATGGTATGGTCTTTTGAGATTTATTTAAGTGATGATATTCTCATTTATATGAATGTATGCACTTTTGATGTTTTCTATGGATTGACTCTGTAAACCTTTGTGGTGGTAGTGTTGATTTTAAAGTACTTAAATTAAGCTCACCTCTAGAAAAGACCTTTGGTTACTATCTATCTGTGAGTGATGAAATGATTGAGTTTAGCTTTGTGGGTGGGGTATAGTAGTACTAAATTTGTGCATTATTATTGTTCTTTATTAATGTGATTAATCATTAGAACTATATTATCTTAAGGATTGCCTTATTTTTTATTATTATTATTATTATTATTATTACTATTCTTTCGAGAAAATTAGACTTGGGGATCCAAAGGAAATGCAGTGAGATCCTTAGTTGAGTTATGGGTTCATGAAATAAATTAGATGAAGTAAATATTAGAAGTTGATAGTATATAATTGATATAAACGATTAGATATAAATTGTGTTAGTATTAAATTGTTTTCGGTTGCATGATATCTTTTATTGAGTAGTACAATGTTTGATAGTAGATATTTTTAAAAAAACATAATTTTAAGCAAGTGTATAATAGTCATGTAGATAGATTCTAGGTTCTTCTTAATTTAGGTTGTGAATTAATAGATAGCCTAGGAAGCAATGTATGTGTTGGGAATTATAGCATGAATTAACTTTTTTTAGCATATAAAACAGTTATGCTTATGCATGATTAATGAATTTAGTTTACTAACCCAATATGTTTTATGTCTTATAATTATGTAAAATAAGGCCTAAGATTTAGTTTTTATTTTGAGTTAGACTATGATTAGTTAACTATATAATGTTTTTCATTGAAAGTAATAATCAAGGACTTAGTTTAACTTCCCTCTCATTTGAATTTTAGTCCCCTAACTCTATTTTAAGGGTAGTGGAATCATATTATACTTTTAGAATCTAGATGAAATGTGAATTGGTAAGATTTATGCGTGAATGATTTGGATTGCTTTAAACTTAATCTTGTTATTTAGAGTCTTATTGAAGAAAGATAACTATCATAATGTTTGTTAGGATGTGTTTCTGAAATGACATATTTTCTATAATGACTTGTGTTGAATAACTCCTTGCATCATTGTATAATAGTTTTGTGAACGTATTGTTGGATGTGGTATATTTTTTTTGTGTTGACTTCCTTAAAAGCTCTTATAAAGCATTTATTGTTTACGTTAAACCAAGTTAATAAATTTAAGTTGTAGTTAACTTATATCATGAGAGTTTTATCTTGCAAACCTAAGTTGAGATAGAGTCAGTTGTTAATTATGGTCGCAGAAGGTATCTTTCTACTTGGTAAGAAAGATAGTTGATTGGTATAATTGATATGTTTTCAACTTAGCATGTAATTATTGAGGATGAAGACTTTACTTTTATTTTAGAGTGAATTGTAAAATTAAAGGTTTCTGGATATGAAGTTGTCTAATTGTGGATTGAGAATGTTGACGACCCTCCATACTTTGTTTGATAAGGATATCTATTTAATTGATTAACATGATTTTGTCTAAATACTTAGTTACTTTTGTTGGTTAGATATATCCTTTGTGTTAGTTAGAGATACTTTTGATAGTTGGATAAATCTTTTCGTTAGATATATGATTTAAGATGAATTGTATATCCTTTTAATCCTGGCTGAGTAGTAATCTCTATATTTTAGTACAATAATCATATATTCTTTTAATTTGAATAGCGACGACTATATTGGAAATACGAATGTGTACTTAAGTTTGAGAAGATGTCGATATCATTTGAATAATATCTTAGAGGTATTGTTTCATGTGATACAATCATGTGGTTGCTAGTTAAGTCCCTAAACTACGAAGTCTCTGGGCTTTGCATATGTAGGCAAGGCCATCATGGATGAACCCCCGAGACATTAGGTCAGCCCCTTAGGGCCTTAGTGTCATGCCCACATTTCCCATGCAATCACGACACGCAACACATATGTCATGTCCACATTTGTCACGTGGTCATGACATGAAATATCAAAAAAATTCCACGCATCCCTAGAAACTCCCTCGCACGCGTCAGCATGCTCAGTGGCAATACGCATAAGGCGTAAACATGTCAATCAATTTCGGGGCAATGCGATCACATATGTAATCCCCTGCGTGATGATAGCTGACAAATGAGGTCAATGTGGTGCGAGAAGCGTCGCCATTAGGGTTAGGATCGATCGATCAAAACCCTAAGTTTTCCTAGGTGAGTGACGGGATTTCGATATGAGTGAAAATCAAAACCCTAATTCTAAATTCATAAAAGAATTAAATAACCACTTAAATAAATCATCTAATTTGTGGAAACGTTAAAACATTACTCAACAAAAGGGGTAAAGTTGCTAAGATAAATAACCCTAATCTCCCAAAAAAATATGGCAACATAATGCCTTATTAGCATTTAAAATAAATAATTTAAAAAGGTTTCCCATTAATACGTTTATGAGAAACAAATTAGATTAAAGGTTAAATTAAATCATCTAATAAATGTTATTAAAATTAACTTTTTAATTAAATGAAAATTAAATTAAATAAAATAATTAAATAATTAACCCCATAAAATAAAGACCAACTAATAAATATAACCAAACAATTAAATTTATTCTAACAAGTCAAATATAATCTCCCCAAAGTTAGAGGATTTAAGGGTAATAACATCCCCCTAACTAAATAAATTATAATACAATTATATAATCCCCCTGAAAGTATTAAATATAATATTCTCAAAAAAAGAAACAAATCAATCTTCCCCAACCCATAAAAATTAAAAAGGAATAATAAGACAATAAAAAAGATTTCCAAATTAAATAAATCAAAACCCACTTATAAAAAAATTAATTTAGAATCCTAAAAATTAAAAGGCATAAAAAGGATGGAAAAATCCCACATAAAATGCTAACTACATGATCCCAAAATATAATTAGACATTTAAATTAAAAATTCCTCATTTCAATATGTTGTACCCAACCAAATTTTTTGCTTCATCAAGGCATTTTGAAACAAGTCTAGAAAATTTTTCGTCAAAAAGTCAAAAAAGAAAAATTTCTAAAAATAGAAATTTCTATTTTTAGATATTTCTAAAAATAGACGTCGAGTTAGGTTTTCTGGGTTTCTTGAGATATGGATGTTGGCAAAACTTTCTAAAAATAGAATCTCCAAATCAGGTGTCGCGCTCGATTCTCATTGGTCGATTTTCCTTCACGATCGGCACGGTTCAAACGGAATCTTCAAACGACCAAGTTTTCTCTACTGGGTCATTTTTGCTTTTTCACAAGGTGAAGCATGAGCTCAAAAGTCATCAACACAGAAAAATTCACCTTCCAAATCTCTTCGACGAGTTTCCAACGCTGTTTCAACGACGCAAAACTAACAAACGGCCGTCGACTCGACGATGCACGCAAAACGATGCAAGATGGATCCAAGGTGAATGGATAAGTTGGAAAATCACAAAAATGGCTAAGTCTGGTGAAACTAGGTGCCCCAGGAGGCTTGAGGCGCCCATCCTCTCCTGTGTTAGTTTTTTTTCACTTTTTTGAGAAACGTCGAAAATGCTTCCGTCAGCGCCTTTCTGGTTGGTCAAACTTGGTCAAACTTAGTCAAAAGTTAGTCAAAGCTAGGATTTCATCACAAATATGTTTAGACTACTCAAATCACCCTCCGTCCCACCTCGACAGTCGTCAGAACGACCGAAATCGAAGATCGAACATGAGCAATTGGCACGGAAATCGAGAAAAGGTACAAAATTGACAATTTTTGAAAAATGGCTAAGTGTTGACAAACTGGGCGCCCCTGGAGGCTTGTGGCACCCATCCTGACCAGTGTTAGTTTATTTTTCATGTTTTTCTCAAAAAACGCAAATCTCCTTCCATCAGCCCGCTCTGGTTCAGTGTTGATTAGTTTGGCACCTTTTCGAGGCAAACGGAAGGTACAATCAACTCAGTTTTCATCAGGCTTGCATATTCACCAGATCATCAAACTCATTTTCATCCTAGTTGTTAGAAATCGACAGCCAAACAGGGGTCATGTGCCTCTGAAACGCACACGCAAACCAAGAAATTGAAAAAGTTGAAAAAACTAAAAAAATGGCTAAATGTTGGGAAACTGGGCGCCCCAAGAGGCTTGGGGCGCCCATCTTGAGCAGTGTTAGAATATTTTTGTGTTTTCAGTGTTTTCTGACATGCCTTGTTACCAATCTTCGCCCATTGGCAATTTCCGGGAGGTCAAAGTTGGTCAAACGATGTCAGATCGTCGAACGGAGACAAGGGATGGAATCTCAATTGATCAATCTCCAAAATGTCAAGATCAATTAACTTTTTCAGTTCATGATTGACATTTTTCCGCCTTGTCAAAGTCAGAGACAGGCCACATTTGAGTCAAAACGAGTGTTGAAGTGTCGAAAATGAAGAAAATTTTGTTAACACTTCATCCAACTCGCGCATTCGATAACATCATCAAAAAAGATATTTTTTGTCATCTTGCACATGAAGCCATAGGCTCCTACAAAATAGGGATTCTTCCTATTCGAAGACATCCACTTGGATTTATGCTTTAAAAGATGCTTTCTTCATGGATGAGGATGAAGTTTTCTTCTCACACAAGTAAAGCTGCTTTTTCGACCAAAGATTTATAAAGACAAGCTTTGGGCTTCTTTATTTCGTTATCTTTTGCAGGTTGCATCCAAAGGAAAGTTTTTATTTTTTCTTTCAACGAAGATTCGAAGACCCAAACCAGGTGCTTTTTCAGTTTTCTTCATAGATTCGGGTCGAGGAAGAAGAGAGGCTTGCTTTTTCAGGGTCCTTGTTTCAAGGAGATCATTTTTCAAAAATCCGACCAGAGCTTTTTCAGTTTTCATCGAGATGGGTCCATCCAGATTATCATTCTCTTAAAGATTAGGAGTTGTGCTTTTTTTTGGGAAACTACTTTTTTCCTGCTTTTTTGAGAAAATCTCCGCTTTTTCAAAATCCGACAATCTGGGTTGCTTAGAAACGGAATTATCTACAAAACCCATGTGCCAGCTTTTTTAGCTCACACTCTGGTTTTTCTAAAAATCAGCAAACAATTTTCAGCCATCTGTTCAATACTTTTTCCAACATAAACGTGTTCACAGTTGATTTTCAAATCTTCCAATATGCAGTACTCTCCAACACAATTCAGGCACAAAACAGCATTGGTTCATGATTACCTGAAAACTTGTGAAACAGAGTTGCATAAAGTACTTCCAGTAATTCATTTACACTCCTTGGAGGATGCAGGAAATAATGCCATCAGGAATCTTGGACACTCCGGTTTGCTTGCAGCGGCATCCTTTCCTATCACCGTGCAAAGTATCGAGTTTGTGATTGCTTGTGTGACGCATTACAATTCAGTCACAAGAGAAATTCGGTCGGGTGATGGACATGTGCTCTGCAGCTTGAGGCCAAACGACATTGAAATGTGCTTTACAATACCTATTTGGAGAGAGAACTTAACTGTTTCACTTGAAGAATGCAAGAGGGTTTGGAATGATGATAAGGAAAAATACAGAAAAAATATTGGTCAGAGGTGGTTGAAAGAAAAGCAGAATATTATGCCAAAGAACGTTGGATGTGGAGAATTCAAGGAGGAGCATGCAATAATGATTACTCTGCTAAGTTGTATCACAGGTCAAGCAGATGCAAACAAATTTCAGCCTTGGATGTTTTACATCATGTCCCAGATTGTTGACAGAACCGAATTCTATGATTGGTCGGCACTAATTAGTGATTGTCTCCACCAACAAATAATTGATTTTCAAAGGGCTCATGAATTCCATATAATATCATACCTTGTGTATTTGATGGCTTTTCAGGGTCAATTCAGAGGTTTGAATGTTGTTGGAACTCTGGGTACTCAGCATGTGTATCATCATTTCCCGCAGTTAGAGATCTCTCAAGATGAATGACATTACAGGCAGGTGAATGATGCATTCTTGATGCATGCAGTGCGAGACATGGACAAGGAGTTGCATATACGATTTTCTGTAGAGGCTAGAATAGCAATGGTAGAATGGGCTGATTGGTTTATCCAATTTCCTACTTTTTCCTACATCAGAGTATATGGCTTCTCAGGAGAGCCAGCCATGTTGCTGCGATATCCTACAGATGAAATAGCATTTATGGAATTTTTGAGGCAAGCTTATCAAGTGCATACATTTTTGCGTAGCAAACGCAAGACTACCTTCAATTTTCCACTTGGGATGAGTATTTACAGATGTAGATCTGGAGCAGATGCCAAGGCAATCGGTAATGAATCATCCAGATATGGTCTTAAGTTTTTCGACAGGAGATCTTCATATGATCCCTGCGGTGTTTATGCATCACATCTTGGTCAGAATTGTACACACAAGTTTGCAGTTGAAGACTTCTGGGCCAATTGTGCTGATGAGTATGAAGTGCGAAGACACAGTTACAGCAGGTTCACTCTTCAGCAAATGTCTGATATCCTATCAGAAGACATAGAGGGTTTGACAGAGAGTGGTGAAGTTCTACTTCCCACGTATTTCAGGGACCAAATTGAGCAACAACCGTTGCCGCTAGTTAACTGGTCAGTAAAAGAGAGTACTTCCATTGAGGAGAGAACAAGTCGAGTGGTTAAAAATAGTTTGATATTCTTGAAGACTAAACAGAAGGATGATATTCCAGTAGCAGAGCAGCCAATTGTGCAACCATCAGAACCTTCCACTTCCAAGCCAAAACAAAGAGTTAAGGCTATGAGTGTTCTCCCAGAGGGAACAAAAATGGCAAAGTTAAAGAGGAAGAAAGACGAGTCTCCAGCTCATATCCAACAGGAACATCCACCAGTTGAACCAGAAGCTCATGTTGAAACAATGCTGCATGTTGAAGTGTTACCTTCAAATCATGTATCTCCACCTTCTTCACCGATCCCTTCTCCTATTCACATAGATTCAGAGCCAGATTCACCGGTTCGCAACTTTGATGAAGCATTGATTCATCAGGAGCTGATGAGGCGAGAACCAAGTTTCCAAGAGAGGATGGCTCATCCTGGCTTGAAAACATTCTGGGAAGGAAGAGAAGAAAGCCCTCATATCAGCTGGACTTAACAGAGCTAAAAAGCGTCTATCAAGACACACTAGATAAGTAGTTGAAGAAGCAGATTCGCATTGAGAAGAATGCGGATGGAGAAATCATTCTTGAGACTGCAACACCTCCAAAAAATAGAAGTGCTAATGATGTCGAGGTTGATGACTTCACAGTTGTCAAAGCTAACCTTGGCAGAAGTACTCGCCATACAGATGTCAATCTCTTTGAGGTTGTAGCGGATAGCTTGAAGGAAAGGATGTTGAGAGATGGAGAAGACAAGGCAGCTCTCAAAGTTGAAGTTTGACAGTTGCGGCAATATATTTCCAACCTTTTCCATGGCACTTCACAGGTTGATTTGCTTCTTCCACCGAGTCTTGGATCACCAGCCGATCAGCGGCATTTCAGTAAGTTAGTCCTCTATGGGAGGCACATGGACAGTTGGGTAGAAGAATTTGTGACCAAAGGGAGAGTTGTACTTGTAGAGCTTTATCAGTTGAAGTACAACGCTCATGATTTACGCCAAGGCATACAGGGGTCGCAGCAGATCATGGCAGAAAATAGACCGGTGTTTGAGATCATTATCTCTGACTTGAAGATTGCACTTGATACTATTGATTCAGCTGAAGATAAGAAGACAGTTTCTACTTGGAAAGCACAATATCTTTTCATAGTAAAAACTTATGATAGTATGATTTCAGAGTTGACAGAATGGAAAGAAAAGGTAATCGGCATCCTCAAGTTCGTCAGATCCTTTGTCTCTCAGATCCCGTGTTCATATGAGAAAGAAGATGGTACCCTGTATGACCTCGGGGAAGTGCAAGCAGAGTTCCAGACTCTCATCCACAACAAATTTAATGATGATATCAATGCCGGCAAGATGAGTCATCTTGCCGCAATGTCAGTGAAATTTGACAAGGCTGCGGGTGAAGTTCACGAATTTCTTCAGATGGTTGCCAATGGTGAAGAAATGTTAGAGAATCAGAATATTGTTCTAGAGAGTATCAGTGTTCCTGGCAGAGATGCGGTCACTCACTCTTTAGAAGATATTGTTTCCCAGAATATCGACGGATGACATCACCAAAAAGCTAGAATGTTGATGAGGATGCATTCCAAAATAAAGCAGTTTTAAAACATATGCTTTTTGTTTTTAAAGCATGTGCTTTCATCCTAAGCTCATCCATTCTATATTTAGAAAGAAAGCACCTTGTGATAGTTAGAATCTTTTTGCTTTAAAGCATTTGTTTATTGTATCTTTGTCTTAGAATAGTAATAAAGCTTGCGAGTTGGCAAGTTAGGGTTAATCAAGGAGATTTTAGGGTTCCCTACTCCTTTGATTTTAGTATAAATAAGGGTATCCTTGCCCATTGTTGATAATGGTAGTGGTGATAGCAAATTTGTTGTGCCTATTCTAGCCTGCAAACATTGTTATTCCAAGTGTCTATTCAATCTGTGTTCATTGTAAGGAATGGTAGTTGTGATAGCAAATTTGTTGTGCCTATTCTAGCCTGCAAACATTGTTATTCCAAGTGTCTGTTCAATCTATGTTCATTGTAAGGAATGACTTTTGTGATAGCAAATTTGCTGTGCCTATTCTAGCCTGCAAACATTGTTATTTCAGGTGTTTGTTCACTTTGTGTTCAGTGTTCTCCGGTGTTTGATCGCTTACTGTATGCCTACCTTTTGCTGTAGTCCTGCTGTCCTGGAGTTGTATTAAACTTTTTGATATTGAATAGAAATCTCATGCCTACTTTGCTCTAATATTCTATATCGATTCATCAAGTTTTCATTGTCAGATGTGTAGCTTCTGTGGCTTTCATTTTCAGCTTTCATCATTAAAGTACTCTTAGTCTTGTGGTGTAAATCTGGAGGAAAACTACTTGAGTTTTTGTGTTAACAATCATTCCCCGTTCACTTTCAACTTCCTTTGCTCTGAATTTACTCAGGAGGTTGAAAGCATCATTAGTCTATGCTAGTTGTAGTAGAAGTTTTATTAAAAAGGAAAAACCTCTTCTGTAGCGTTTAGAGTTTTATAACCTTGTGCTTTGCAGCTGAGAATCAAAAAGAAGATAGGCGAAGTTTCATTCAAGTTATCTTTTCAGCGAACATTAGCAAGAAAGGGAACTCCCCCTTCCAATAAGAGAGCAGTTTATCTGTGCATAGCTGTCCGTTTCTAAATCGCATACCAGAGGTGCGAATTGAAACGCCAACACAATATTAATTTTCTAGATAGCATTAAAATATAGTATAAATAAATCAAAACCCACCCACATGGAAATGAACCCAAGAAATAAATAAAACATAGAAATTACAATTAATTTTAAAAAGGAAAGGATGAGGGAAAAAGAAATAAAATCTAATTTAAAATACCACTTGCCCTAAAAGTTTCCCCAAATAAAAAAATAGTTTCCTTATGACTCTAACCCTAACCCTTTGTTATTTGCCCTATTCTATTCTCTTCTATTTTGTTTTTCTTTCTTCTATTTTGCTTTCTCATCTTCTTTTTTTTGTTGCAGGCTGAGAAATAGGGTAGCCATGAATGGAGTCAAGAAAAGATATTACAGAGGTATATGGCAGCCATGGCTTTTGCCAAGGAGGTATATTTATTTTATATATGCATATTTGAAGTCTCCCTTTATATATATATATATATATATATATATATATATATATATATAAGATTGTAATCTGCAGATTAAAATATCAGGCCAAATGGCCAAATGACAGAGGAGCGGGCATGGGAGGCTGTCGCTGGATGGGACAGTCGCCATCTATTTTGTTGAAGTTTAAGGTCAAAAAAAAAAGAAGAATGGGTGTGGGGGGATTCGGCCCCTCCCCAAACCACTATTTTATTTGTTTCAAGGCATACGATGCAACGACGACCGTTGGGAGGGTTCGAACCCCCCCCCCCCACGGCATCCCTCAGGATACCGATTAGCATGGCCCACGACACAAGGAAAAATAGTCGGCCCTAATACATTTTTTTTGTTTATATTTGATTTCATCAAAAAAATAAACGCAGCCCCAAGGATTATGTTTAGTATTGTTTATTATATATATATATATATATGACATATGCAACATCTACACAGTACGCTAACAAGGAAATATAAACCATTTATATATATAAATATATATACAAGGGTATGTATATATACCCAGCTGTTCAAAAACATAGTTTGTTCAAAATACACAGTTTCTCCTATACAAAATATTCTCCAACATTAAAATAATAAAATAGGTGCATACATTATATTTATATATATAAAATTAAATATATATATGTACACACACACACACACACACACACACACACACACACACACACACACATATATATATATCAATTTCCAACAGTTAGAAACAATGTAATTTCCCGCAAGCTAAAAATTTAACTTTATACCTAACAATATATATAAATATAATTTCCACATCCATTAATAGGTTTTTTTTTTTTTGGAAAAGGAAAGTGCATTTAACTAACTTCTCATACAAATATATATATATTTAAAAAAAAAATAGCAACTAACAAAAATCTTTTTTTTTTTTAAATAAACTAGCAAATACTTTCATTCTTTTTTTTTCTATTCTTGAACATTTTCTCAATCTCATAAAAATAAAACCAGGAACTATATTTTATTTCCAACTTCAAGATAAACTAAATACAACCCAAAATATATTCCTTCAAATTTACATAATAAGAGAGGAAAAAATCTTCTCTCTTTTCTTGAAACAAACTACACTAAGGCCAAACTTGGTCAAGGCTCCCAAGAAGCCAAAATGACAAAACACAAGGATTTATAATCTCTTCCTCTAAGCTCCAATGCCACAATAATTCCTGCAAATAACAAATACAACAAGGAAGGGGAAACAAGCCACAAAATACCACTCTCCTCCCTACCATAGACTCACTCATGAGTCACCCCTGAGCTTGGAGGTCATCCACACACAAGGATCCTTCATTCCACAACACAACAAAACACCAAGCAAATAGACATGAAGAACACCCATGGTTTACACAAAACAAAACTCATAGAAATAAGTTTAAAGGGGTAGGGGAGTGGACATCACTCAACTCAAGGGTGCTACTCCAATATCTCAAAACTCAACTCTAACAAGGCCTCAAGCCAACACATTTATACCAAATCTCACATATTTTTCCATGGCTCTCAAGCCATTCAAAATGCTCTTACTCATAAACTTGCCCTCAAGGCTAAAATAACAAAATTAGGAGGTGACCTCGAGGAGGTTCACTCCTCCCCCACCCCACACATGTTGAGCATTTTTGCCAAGTGGAGAAGCTCTTACAACACCCATAAAATCCCCACAACAACAAAATGCAAAAATACACACACACAAAATCAACACACAAGAAATGTAAATTACATAAGGAAAGGCATCCAGCCTTGAATCCTACCTTAATAGCCCAGCAATGGTAGGTAGTTGAAGTAGAGCTCTTCCAATTCCACCTCAAAGTCCTCCAAATGTGCCTCCAAAATTCCCTCCATCTCTCCCCCCAAATTTAAATAAAATTAGAAAAATAAAATGAAGTCAACAACCCTCTCCCTCTCTTTAAGAGGGATTAAAATAGGCTCTCCTCATGAGCCTTGAGGAATAGGAAGGTGACACATGTCACCTTCTCCTTCCTCCTCACAACCACTTGCAAGCTTCATGGAATGTGGGGGTGACACATGTCACCCTCCCATTCCACCAAGTCTTGCCCCCTCCACTTCTGCTCTCACACATGTGGGAGAGAAAAGTGGAGCCAAAGAAGGATGTGAGTACCACAAGTGCCCCAATCCTATCCTCCCATGAAATCCCACAAAACCCCAAGGTACTCTCACCAATGTGAGAGAGCCTTGGAGTTGGGTCCTCCACAAAATAGGGGTCTTGAAGACTCCCCAGGCCTTGGAATGAAGTGTGGATAAGGTTGAGTGTTTGACCCAACCTTTCTCTCCCTCCCAAATTTCCATTTTCGTCACTTTACTTTAGGGTGAGGTTTAAGTGAACAAATGGAAGTTATCTTAGGGTTAGACAAGCTCAAATGGTCCCTAGACCCTAGAGGTGCAACCCAGGGTCACTTTTAACCATTTTGAGCACCATAGAGTGAGTAAAATCACATGAAAAGGGTTCACAAAAATAAAAACTCAAAAATGAAATCAATTAAACATTACACCTTTACAACACCAAAATACAATCAATTGTAAAATGGTAGACCTATCCCAAATGACACCACACATAAACATTACAAAATTTCATCATGCATAACACAGTTGATCTTGGTTCCTCTTGGAACTAGATCAGCTTAACACAGGAATTCACAAAATGTGTGGGATAATCTTCGATTATCCGTGGCTTGGTTAGAACACCTGTGCACTTCAACAAAAGATTAATCCAACATGTATATCATAGCTGAAGCAAGGGAAACATACACTCACACCATCGCATAATCATATAAAACATCATAAAATCACATCATAATTAGATTCATAATTTTGCATTTTTATAATCTATCTCAAGATAAAATCGCATAATAAATCCATAACATAATCTCACAACTAATATCTCAAATAATATCATAATGCAAATCACATGTCAAATCATCATAAGTGAATCAAATCAAGATCTAGTCTCATCACAATCATGCTAAACATAACTACCCAAAATAAAAACATATAGTCTAATAAATCTGTATTTCAGGATCAACAGTCCCCAAAAGTTTAAAATGTGTCTCCAACAATAATACGAAATGAGCAAAACATAAGGGACTGAAAAAGGTAGGCCTCACACTTAGGCTAGAATATTGTTATCTGATATGTTTATTAATGGATATTGTGGAACTAATGTCTGCATTTAGTTGTGCAGTTACAGGTTTATTAACCATGCAAGGAAAAAGGAGCTAAGGAAGCATCTTCTCATTTTGTAATGAATTAATTGGAAAATATGTACAACTAAAAATTTATGATGAAAATAGTTATACTTTTATTGAATTTGAAGCTTATTAAATGAACATTTTCCTATTCTGTATTTATTATTTTCATTATTTCTCAAGTAATTAATTTAATTATTGTTATTTACTGACCTTTTCTTGAGTAGGCATTACACAAACAATAAACAACACTTGAGAGTGAACATATGTCTGCACACCTATATGAGTGGATTTATTTTTTTGTTAAGATCAAGTCACATGTTTTATTTTATTTTTTAGGAAAATGACCATATGATCGAAAATAATTACGCCATGGAAGCCGAAAAAAACCTATCTTTCATAAGAAGATAAGTAGAATTTCACAATTCGCACAAGCATGTGTATATAGTCGTGCCTTTATGATAAGGCCAACTAGATTTTCAAAAATAAACTTGTTCAAACTATATATAAAGTGGTGTCATTTCATGGATGGTTATGATGTTTGGGATAATCTAGTATTAGGGAGATCTATGAAGTACTTTATAGCATGAGACACATCATGTTCTTTGGCTATCAAGTTCATATGAACCCAATACAATTTTTAGCTCTTTGTATTTTGGCATCTATTTAGATACTTGTAGAGTATATTTATATTTACAAAACTTATGAAGCTAATGAATAATTTAAAGAAATTGTTCTTTATTAAGTTATTTGAGGCAATAAATATAAACCTAAATGACATAGACACTATGTAAATAGTGAGAGAATATTATAGGTGGGGGTTTTGAATAAATTTCTACCAAAAAGAAATATTATGAAAACTTTGTCAACTCATCTCCACACGTAATTTATGATTCAAATAGTTTGTTGAAGGTGTGGGAGATTATGGTTTGTCATTTTTGTTATTCAATTGACCAAACAACTATATAGATACCAGGTCAAACTAGAAATGATAAGTACAACCTAATTTGGCTCTAATAGTTGGCACTCACTATCTTATGCTACTTGGCCAATAATAAGAAGGCATATTCTCAAACTATAGATTTCTTCACACTTTCACATTGCACAACTTGGAGTAGAGAATAAGTGGCCCATATTTTGGCTTCTAGACAAGTTTGAAATATCCTTGCTTTAATTTTATACTTAGCATCATCAAAAATAACTTCCACATTCCTAAAAAGTCTTCTTATTTCTTTTTTATCCTATGCACTAGATGTATTGAGCAATGGTATGTATCAATTGTAAAAATGATTAACATAAAAAACTTCTCAAATATTACATTTAAAAAAAAGTGATTAGCACTTCCTAACCTACTCTAATACCATGTTAGAAATTAGGATCTTAGGTTACTAATCATCACAACTAAAGTATAAGATAAAATGAAATGAGAATTACAAGATGCACATATTCAACACATTATACATTATACATGGGGAAATCCTTCTAGGTAAAAATCCCATAAAGCATCATTCTATTATAAAACACTTACATAATTATCTATATAATTATAGGCAAACCCTAGGGATATCACTTCTCCTCACTTCCACATTTTCAGTAATACCTCTTGTGCATAGTGATAGATCTTACTATAAATCTCTAAAATTGAACTTCCCTCTCAATGATAAAGAAGCTCCTTAAATATAGGAGAAGGGGTGGAAAAATACCTGAAGGGGTATTAGTCACACCTATTCAAAACTACCATTTAAAAATAATTAATAATCTAATAGTTTTTTAGATTATTAATAATTAAATGATATATGATTTATAAAGCATATGATAATCATAAGGTTTTATAACTTTATATTAGAACAATATATAAATGTTATATAAGGGTACATGACCCCTGATAACATTATGTTCTAATAATAATAACTTTACCAAAAGAAGTAAAACATAAATTTGGGAAAAAAAACATACATCAAACACCTCAAAAACAAGAACATCAATAGAAAACTATTAAATGGATACCACAAACATCACTACCACAAAGAATCTGCTATTCAACAAAACAAGAGAATAAGGAACCTTTGGGAGATGATGAAGATCCTAAAAATCTAGACATACATATAAGAGAATATGAAAGAGAAATAGTAGACAAAACTGAGGATAAAAATCAATACTACTAGCAGCCACTAAAACCTAAAGAAGAAAACATAGCTATAAATGGTGAGCCAAAACTAGCTAAAACTGTCGATTATTAGATAGAAGAAGAAATAGCAAAAAATTTAGAAATACTAAAGAAATATGAAGATCTATTCCCATGGACATTCATAGATCTGAAGGGAATAAAAGAGAAAGTAGAAGTAATCAAAATTCAATTAAAAGAAAATGCCAAACCACATAAACAAAGATCATACTTGCTCAACCCAAATTTAAAAGTAAAAGTGAAAACTGAAATAGACAGAATGTTGGTCGGTAGTATAATCAAACTAGTAGAAAATGTTGATTGGATCAGCCCTATGGTAGTCTAGAATAAGAAAATAGGAGACATAAGAATATGTGTGGACTTCAAAGAACTTAACAAAGCTCATGAGCATGATCCTTCCCCAACAACATTTATTGAAGAAGTCCTAGAAAGCATTATCGATAGAGAGGTCTATTCATTCATAGATGGATTTTACGGTTAGTATCAGGTAAAAATATCAAAAGAAGACTATCCAAAAACCATAATTTCAATAGAATGGGGATCATATATGTATATAGTAAGGCCATTCAAATTAAAGAATGCACTTGCAATATTTAGCAGAATTATGGTCAATGCATTTAGATATTTCATACATGAATTTATTGAAGTATATCTTGATGACTAAATAGTATATGGAGTGATAAAAGATCACATTTAGGTACTAAGGCTGATGTTTGAAAGATGCCACAACCTTAGAATTACACTAAATTTTTAAAAATGTGTATTTACAACTCCATTTAGTCCTCTACTAGGACATATCATCTTCAAAGAAGGAATGGTGGTAGACCCACTTAAAATAGCTATAATCCTAAATCTACTACCCCTCAATAGTGTAATAGAGACAAAAACATTCTTGGGTTATACCATTACCAACAAAAATTTATTAGAAACTATGCTACAATTTCTAGACCCATTGAGGAATTGTTGAAGAAAAAGAACAATAGGAAGCTTGAATGGACAACTCAATGTTAGAAATTGTTTGATATACTTAAAAACAAAATAATAGAGGCTCCAGTATTAATATTTCTAAATTGGACAAAACCATTTCATGTTCATGTTGAGACATCTAGTACCACAATGGGCGTGGTATTAGCACAATCTAGAGGTATGATGGATCATCTGGTTACTTTTGCAAGTAGGAAACTTATGGTAGATAAAAAGAACTACATAACAAAGGAAAGAGAGACCTTATCGATGGTGTTCAATATACATAATTTTAGGCATTATCTCTTAGTGATTCTATTCATTTTCTACATAGATCATGGATCACTAAAATATCTTATGAAGAGACCAATAATACATGGTTGAATATGTCGATGGTTAATGTTTTTTTAAGAATTTGATTTCAAGATTATGGTTAAACTTGGGAAATTCAATTAAGGGATACACTATCTTTCTAGAATTAGAAATGGTGAAGGAAAATAGATTGAAGATGATTTCCATTGCACACCTATTCAAGATGGTAGCCAATGAGACATTGCTCAATGACTATCTAATGGTACCTTCTGAGAGTATTACAACAAATAAGATAAAAGGAGACTAATCACAAGAGCTCTCCACTATATGATTAGTAGTAGAGAATTATACATTTTGGGAAAAGACAAAATTCTATGAATAGTAGTCATGGACCATGAACAAAACCAGGTCTTGGAAGAAGCACATGAAGCTATATCTGGAAGACATAATTCAAGAACTAAAACTACAAAAGAAGTTTTATTAGCTAGACTCTAGTGGCCAACATTATTCAAAAAATGCTAACAACTATTATCACACATGCTACATTTGTCAAATAACTAGCAGGCCAACCACCAAAGATAAAATTCCACTTCAATTAATACTAGCCATTGCACCATTTGAGAAGTAGCCAATTGATTTCATTCGACCTGTAGATTCCCCCAACTAGAAGACTAAGGCATGTTTCATCATTGTTAGCAGGATACAGGGTATGGAACAGAGCTGATCGGAAGCTGGCGCATACATCATGTAGAGGCCAGAAGCTAACATAAGATGCTAAAGGACACATCCCTATATGTAATAGATACAATATATATGTAGGATAGGATAATTAAGATAGGATAATATGATATGTGATGTGGTACAGTCACGGTTAGGAGGGTCCACAAAGTGAACTATCCACCCCGTGCAGCTAGAGTAAACACAATGGAAACAACTAAAAGATATAAAGCAAATACAGATTCAGTCATTTAGTATATCATAGAATTCAAATACAAATTAGCTGGCAACATGCGGGCTTACAATTAGGGCTCACAGGCCTGATTATAGAATATGCACAAGATATGGCTTTGAAGCTCCTTCACACAAAATGCAAACTATCAACTATCTCTATGTAATTCCCTTTACTTTCCTAGGCATCTATTACATCAATATATATCATCTTTAGAACATATGATTCCTCTGCATTGGCCAAGAAAGATCACAAACTCCAATGAAGAGTTGTAACGTGTGTACATGGATAGGTCAGACCTAAGTGGATGGGATTCCTCTACAAATGAATGGAATGATGTGTGGATCTCAAGGAAGGTTGGCCACGGACCAAACAACATTGAATGATGTGTCTTTTAACTTCACACTTGTCGTGAAATGCTCCACAAGTCTTCTCCTTTAGTTGATTGTCTGAGACTATTAGGATGCTCTGTTCTGAGAAAACAATCCCTCTTCTGATAGCGATATCTTACTGGTACCTGATCCAAATGCTCTAAATTTTAGATATGATGTGCACGAATGAATCTAGATGCTAAGTCCAGCTTCATAGGGTCTGAAATACAAGTGCGATAGAATGTGGACCAAAATACAGAAACTGCTACTGACTGAACCGACTGAACTAAATTAGAAAATGAAGAGAAACAAACTGAAATACAAATATTTTTTATTGATGTAAGATTGCTCTTGAACCAAGGATGCTCCTGCATCATGATGAGATAGAAGTGATAGTAGAAGTTGGATTAAGCATATATGTAGGATGATGAGGCAAAGACTTAGACCTGCCAGATAATGGATGTATGATGTTTGGTTGTTGCTTATATATATATATGGAGATCTGTTGGTACTGGAGAATTATTTTGTGTCTTATTGTTATGATATGTTTACGATACTCTTCCTATGTTATTCTTGGTAGTTTTCTATCAATCTCTATTTACTTGACCGGGGTATAAACTGACTACAAAGACTTGGCTAAGGACTGGATCTCCAGACTAGTATCCCTCCCCATTTATTGCCAACATTTAGTTCCATTATTGGGACCCTAGAAGAGGATAGTTAAAGATTGAAGGGGCAAAAGATTCAAAGAAATATCATGAAGTACCAGAAAGAAGACAAGGTTAGGTTGGTGGAGAAAACTTTCAATTTGCAAAGAAATTTGGGTCTCTTTAAGTTCCTACCTCTGTGAGAGGGGGGCAGGCACTTAGGGGGATGCAAGTGGAAAGGGGGTAGGATCCGCAAGGATCTTTCAAATGATGTGACTCTTCAAACAGGGATACCATGGGATATAAAAGGACTAATGGGACACCAAATCAAGAAAACCCATGGCAAAAGGGGAGAAGTAGAAGAAAAGAGAAATGAAGACATTGAAACTAGAATGGAGATAAGTAGGGAAGAAAGATTGAAGAAAACTCAAGAATGACAAGAACATTATTGCAGAAGGATGGAAAAGGCATGAGAGATTAGAAAATATATGATAACACAAGTTGCGGAAGAAAAAGAGGAACAATTCGTGGTGCGTGCCACTAAGGGTGCTACTGGAAGGGAAGAAGAAATACAACACATCATGGAGGATGTTGCTGAGTGCACCATTGGGGGTGCTTCCGGAGAAAGGAGATTAGAAGGAGAAGAAATAGAGCATGTTGTTTGCATCTACTTTTTGATGTGTACCCCAGACTCCTAGTGCATGTCTTCTAGGCTTGCTAAAAGACTTGTAAAACCATGAAACCGAGTGTCTTAGCCCTATTTTCCTTGGTCTCTTCTTGTTTAAATTCCCTGTTGACCAACTATGGCCTGTCCCTAGTTTCTCAAGTTGTTTTTGAATTCCCTCATGTCGTTGGTTTATCGACCCTCTCACCTAGGATCACCTTTCGCCCCTAATCTCAATGGTCACCATATCCCTTACTATGAATGATGTTTTAATTAGATATGCATTTTGTCCCCCTCACTCATTCGACCTAGTGCAACCCTTCTTTTATGAACACTTTTTAGGCACGTGTTGAATTCAAGTCTGTAAGCTTGGGCATGTCTACAGAGATCTTCTTTTCATGGAAGATGTCCTTATCACCGAGCTTTATTCTAGGCTTCGGCAATACTGCAAATTCTGACATGGTTGCCATGTGGCACCTAGGTCACCTATCTACCAAAGGGGCTTACCTTCGATGAGACTATTCTGAGTCTCCTATGATACAGCAAAGACTCAGGTTCTCTTTCTAGCAAGGTGGCACCCATGTGGAAATATGTGTCAGAGTAATTAACACAGGCGTAAAGTAAGATTTCAAGGTTTGACATAGCTAGTCCAGTGGGACTTTTACGTTCGCAGGAAGTATTTAGGACCCTCGGCGAGGCACCAGAGGACATATTGAGGGCTTCAACATGGTGATGGATACATACATTTTACTAAGGTCAGGGTTTTCGTTGAGGCCCTAAATGGCTCTGAGCGGAGAAGTAAGGTGCCATCGTGGCAGATGAGATCAAGGTGTTTTTCAAGACAGCTAGTTTTCACTAGAGGATTTTCAAACCTTCGCGAGAACCGTTGATTGGCGTTGATCCACGATCAAGATTTGAGGCTAGCAATTAACTTCCTATAGTTAAATGGATCGACAAGGTGGAGGAACACAGTAAACAATGAGATCAAACCACTAGTTTAAAGCATGTGAAGCTATAGATTAGGCATGTCGCGGTGGTAATTACAGGGTCTTGGCACCCTTTGTTTCTCCGTTGTACATGATGGTCGTTCTTTTCTGGTGGGAAGTCATTTTCATAAGGATTTGTCAAGATTGCCATTCAATATGAGAATTGAGTGAGGAATGTACGGATGGCTCGGTAGTGAGTATGTGTGGAGATCGAAAAACCAACTCTGGCTCTTTCTCATTGATAAAAGCAGGTGTTGTGACTAAGATTTGTACTTACCAGGCCCAAGAATGATAAAGGGAAGCATGTGTCAGCGCCTCCATGTCCATATCGGGTGACTACTGCGGGACTCCCAAAATTTCCCATTAAAAGCAAGGATGTTGTATTGCTGACAGAATTAAGATAGCTTTGATATAGCAAGAAATGAAAAAAGTACGGATATCGGCCTTTTGCTATAAATAGATAACCCCCTTCATTTTTGGTTGCACCTTGCCTTGTTTAGAAAGCTATGTGATTCTTGTCTTGCCCTATCATAATGTGTCTACCACCTTATGCTTGTAGGAGTGTATCCCTCTTTTCCTGGTTAGTTATCTGCACGTATCGAATTAAAGAGTTAGATGCATCTTCCAAAGGTATGGGTGGTTCAGGGAAGATTCATGAGGTTGGCCGGTAGGCATAATTGCCTCTTCATTTCCATGATGTCCCTTGTCTTCATCCGGATGGAGAGTTTACTTTCTTATCTGGCAACTATAATGGATCAATGCTACACAAAGTTGCTTGATAGAGGGAGGAGGCAAAGAAGCAGTGCTTGTTTCTCTCTTCCTCTAGCAATACTGAGTCTTCCAACAATTCTTAAGTGACAATGGAAGGGGTGCTGCCCTCTCGGGTGAAGCTGATGGAAGTGGGGAGGCGGGTTATGGCTGCATCGGCACTCGGTTTGGATGAAGGTTCGTCACCACCAGGGGGTGATGTGTGTGATTTCCACATACAGCCTAAGGATTGGTGTGGGAGGGGATTTCCTATTAAAAGATGGGGGGTAACCTCCTTGTGCCTGGAACGTGGCAAAGCGTGGTTGGTGATACCTTTTGGAAGCTTCTGAGGATGTTGTCCATTGCAGTAGTGCTCTTGTTAAGGGTGGCTGGGCTCGACGTGCAATTGGTCAGTCACATGAGTGGATGCCCATCTTGTTATAATGACCTATTTTCCCCAAACAGGAGTGGGGTTGGTAAGAGATAAATAGTTGGCATTCCCTCTCTAGGAAATTATTTAGTTTTCCAATGTAGCCACCAGGTTGCTTAGGACCAATATGGAGAGAGGAATACGATTTGTCATGTTATGCTACAAAGATGCCATTTGACATATTTTGTTAGGATCAATCTGGAAAGGTTTGTCAAATGAAAATGTGACACCTGTTAGTGGCATGAAGCTTGTTGCTCCCACATTCTTATAAATGGGAATTTAGGGCCATGAAAGAAGAGGAGAGGGGTTTGGAGTCTTAAGTTATGAATAATGGGGTGTTCTGTATTTTGATCCATTGTAAATAGAATGGAATTGTTTCTTAGTTTGTGTTCAAATCTGTAGAGTATTGTTATTTCAAATTAATACAAAGAAGCATTGGCTATGGAATCCTTTCTATGTTGCATTTGATGAAGTTAATATGATTTTTGAGTATTAAGGATATTTCAGTTCATCTCTACAATTTATTGCATTGTGTATGTTTTTTCTTGCTTTCTCTAAAGGGGAGATATAAATGCTTGAAAGATGTTTAGTTAACTATTGTCTGTCTCATAGTTTAAAAGGATTTTTCTGTATTTCTATGTCAAGGAGGTATTGATATAAGGTATTAATGCCATTAGTCCTTCAGTCATGAGGTAACATTGCTTGAATGATACATAGGTTTCATACAATTTGACTCTGTTGCCCTTTGGATTAACACAGCGGTCTCTCACTGGGGTAATATGTGGATTCTGATCCCTCCTAAAATATAATCAAACAATTTCTATTTCTATTGTTCTTTTGTAGGTAGTTTTGGGTATATATTTGTTCTTAATCAGGGTATGAATTGTACTGTCATGGGACCAGGCCAGTCTAAATGAGGTCAGTCACTTCCCTGGTAAAATGCTATTGAGAACCTTCTGTTTTATTACAGCATTCAATAACAGTCTAGATATATCCCTTGAATGTTGTATAGGTGTACACCTACCTTGGTCTTGCAGAACCAAAAGCGTAGAGGAGTTTTTAACTTCTAGGAGTTGTAATCATGCTCATTGGCCATTGACCCGAGACCCCTAAGTATAACAAGTTGGCTGATCTTTAGGGGGTTTTGGACATATTAGCTGGAGGAACCAACAGATTGGTGACTCTGTTGGGGACTTACAAATTGTATCTTATCCCGAATCACATATTCCCCTATTCTATTTAGAAATAGTCAAATAGTTTGAAGACTAGAGAACCCAGTTTCTAGTGAAATTATTGCAGCATGTCTGGTTATTTTGTGGGAACAATGGTGCTCTGCTGGTGGAATGGACTCAGAAAAGTATTTGACCTTTGAAGAGCTTTCAACTACTTGAAGATTTTGTCCTCTTTGAAGAGGTGGTGACTTTGCGAATGAACCTGATCAATTGTTGAAGAATTATTTCTATTTATGCAAGTGTATTGCATAGATCCGCAAAGTTTCCAGTCACACGAAGAAAAGTGTGAGGTCTGCAATATTCTCCAAGTATTTGGTCCTTAACTCTAGTTTCATCTCCAAAGAAAAAATAAATCAGATGGATAGAAGTTATTTGTGAAAATGCTTTGTATAGAAAGTTATTCCCATATTGAATGAAGGTTTATAATGGGGAAATAAGAAATTTGTTGAGAATACTTAAGGCTATATAACTGTGGTAAGGTTGTTGTGAATGAAGTGGGTTGTTGTTGAAGGGATATTAAAATAGGGGTTGTTATCTTTTCTGTCTTTATGCACTTTTGAATGTCAAAATGTATTGTACGTCACAACAACAATCATACCCTCAGAGAAGGGTCTTCTTTGTTGAAAGATACAGAGCATTGGATTTTAGTGGTATCCAAAACTATCCAAAGTCTATTCCTAACGGGGTTAAAGAGCATCTGCCAAAGTTCAATGGTGATAAATCAAAATCAGCAAATAAACATCTACAATGATTTATTGATGTAATGGGAGACTATGAGCCCGATTTTGAAGATGTCATGAAGTTGTTTGTTCAGTCTTTAAAGGATGAAGCAAGAGATTGGTTCTCTGATTTACCAGCATGTTCTGTCCATTCTTGGGATGATTTCAAGGCAATTTTCATGAAGCAGTTTGGTGAAAGAATTAACACAAGTTTTGTGATCGGTGAGTTCATGAGCATTGAGAAACAAGAGGATGAGTTAGTCCCAGCATTCAACTTAAGATTTGCAAAGACATTAAGGGATATTCCTGAGGCTATGAGGCTAAATGATGCAACAAGCTTGGTTGTATACTTGGGAACTTTTGACAAGAAGATGAGTTACCGATTGAGAAGCAAGGAGCCTTCAACTTTGCATCAGGCTTATGAAATTGCCATGGACATTGAAAACAATTAGAAATACAGAATGCACAAAGGCTATTGGTCCGCAAATAAGACACCCAAAGTCAGTGAAAGGTGTAAGTCAGAAATTAAAAATGAATTGCATAACACTTACATCCCTAGTGTCCCAGCTTATACATCAGTCCATAATGTTGATCACATAGAAACCCAAGTGAGTTGTCAGCAAGCTACATATATTAATGATCCTGAAATATTTGTTTAGGACCTCTCTGGCATAAGGAGACATGAGGGAGAGTTAGGCTACTCTTTATTTTCTAAAATACTGGACACTTATGCAAAAATCCTTGTAGGTTTCAAGCCTCAAAAGCCTTTGTGCATTTATTTGCTCTGTGAGATGTATGAATCAGGCATGAATTTAGTGCCTCGAGAATTGAATCCATATGGATTTGTCTGCATCCCTAATTGGATAGACATTGTGGGAGACACTGAGATTTGTGGTAACAAAAGTGATACATCCTATAGTGTTTATCGCACTTGTCATATGGTTGGATATGATTCAAGCAATGATGCAATGAATGTGGATGAAGTGAACATGCTCCACACTGAGACCATTTCTCATGATAATGAGGAAAACATTAACAAATACCCAATAGGAGTAGCATGTGCCCCTGGAGATTACAGTCATGAAAATTCAGGCACACTACATAATGAAATAATGTAGGTGTGTCAAGTGGTAGCTTTCCATCACATCCAGTAATGAAGAAATATATTATCTTGATCACAATCTCGTCAGTACTGAAGGCTTTGATAGTGATATTCATGGTGATATGGGGCATGTCCATATGTTTTCAATTCATGAAGTTGATCACTCTGATTGTTGTGTTGTCGGTCACAATAGCCTGTATGAAATGGAATTGAAGAGTCTTATCTTAGATAAGCATGACATCGGCATGCATGATGTTGATGACATGGGTTTTCTCTCATATGATCAGGCTATATCTTGTGATGAAAATATGGGTGATAGAATATCACCATCATCCGGTAGTAGCATTGAAGTGTTTGAGGAGTCTTCTAATTGTGCAGTCTCAGATTTTGTTGATGTGGTAGGAATCTCAGATGTGTATGTGGAAACATCAAAAGATGAAATGAAAGATAATATTAGCTACTGTGATTCCATGATTGATTGTGATTATTCTTTTAAAGAGGATATTGACTGTGGTATTTTAGAGTATAGTGATGTTGAGGAAGATTTGAAACTCCATGTGGAGGAGGTAGAAATATTTGCCGCGAAAATGAATATAAGGCAAAATCTCTTATTTGATGAGCCTCCTTTTTCAAATGATAAAAATGATGATCCTTATTGGTACAGAGATAATCCACTCTTTGTTGAGAACTCTGATGATGCATCTGACACAGAGCTAAATTATAGCCTTAAGCAAACAAAGCAGCACATTGATGAGCTCCTTGAGGGCATTGCATGTGAATATTTTACATTTGATATAGATGTTGCAGATAAGGTTGAGTATCATGATCCTAGCTGTTTGGGAGACTCTGAACACATTCAGTTTCCAGTTCAGCTGGGAGGTATTTTGATGGAGAATGACAATAAGATGAAGAGCGAGGGAAGTTATTTTCAATATGAATATGTTTCATGTGATGAATATAACACATATGTGTCATGTGATGATGAAAAATTTTAGTTTATGCCTAGTTATATTAACAGTGGTATGCACAAAGGAATTGTGAGAGATGTTAGTAACAGTATGTATAATCAGGCAGATTCCAGTGATATAAATAGATGGGGTCTAGGGAGGTCATTTGGGAGCAAGGTATTTGACAGAGGAAAGATGTGGTTCTTCATTTTTGGGGGCCCTGGGCCACCAATTGAAGTTTGGTCTATGGTTACCTAAGTAGTAGAAGAATGTTGCCCAATGGATCTAAAACCTGGACTACGTCTTAGAGAAGTTTGGAATCTCGCCATGCCCACTAGGGGCATGCGTCCCCGAACATGAGCCATTGTTTGCATCTACTTTTTGATGCATACCCTAGACCCCTAGTTCATGTCTTCTAGGCTTGCTAAAAGACTTGTAAAACCATGAAACTGAGTGTCTTAGCTGTGTTTTCCTTGGTCGCTTCTTCTTTAAATTCCCTGTTGACCAATTATGGCCCATCCCTGGTTTCTCAAGTTGTTTTTGAATTCCTTCATGTCGTTGGTTTACTGGACCTCACGTCTAGGATCACCTTTCACCCCTAATCTCAATGGTCACCATATCCCTTACTATGAATGATGTTTTAATTGAATATGCCTTTTGTCCCCCTCACTCATTCGACCTAGTGCGGCCCTTCTTTTATGAACACTTTTCAAGCACGTGTTGAATTCAAGTCTATAAGCTTGGCCACGTCTATAGAGATCTTCTTTTCGCCAAAGATGTCCTCATTGTCAGGCTTTATTATTGACTTCGGTAGCGCTACAAATTCTGATATGGTGGCCATGTGGCACCCAGGTTACCTATCTACTGAAGGGGCTTACCTTTGGTGAGACTATTCTAAGGCTCCCGTGATACAACGAAGACTCGGGTTCTCTTTCTAGCAAGGTGGCACCCACATGGAAATATGTGTCAGAGTAATTAACATAGGCACAAAGGGAAATTTCAAGGTTTGACATAGCTAGTCCGCTAGGACTTCTGCCTTCGTAGGAAGTATTTAGGACCCTCGGCGAGAGGCAATGGAGGATATATTGACAGCTTCAACATGGTGATGAATACATACATTCCACTAAAGTCAGGGTTTTTGCCAAGGCCCTAAATGGCTCTGAGCAAAGAAGTAAGGTGCCACCGTGGCAGATGAGATCAAGGTGTTTTTTAGGACAACTAGTTTTCGTTGGAGGATTTTCAAACCTCTATGAGAACTATTGATTGGTGTTGATGCATAGTCGAGGTTTAAGGCTAGCAATTAACTTCCTATAGTTAAATGGATCGACAAGGTGGAGGAACATAGTAAATAATGAGATCAGACCACTAGTTTGAAGCATGCGAAGCTATAGATTAGGCATGTCACGGTGGTAATTACAGGGACTTGGCGCCCTTTGTGCCACCATTGTACATGATGATCGTTCTTCTCTAGCAGGAGGTCATTTTCATAAGGACTTGTTAGGATTGCCATTCAATATGAGAATTGAGTGAGGAATGTGCGGATGGCTCGGTAGTGAGTATGCGTGGAGATCAAAAAACCAACTCTAATTCTTTCTCATTGATAAAAGTAGGTGCTGTGACTAAGCTTTGCACTTACCAGGCCCAGGAATGATAAAGGGAAGCATGTGTCAACACCTCCATGTCCATTTTGAGTGACTACCACAAAACTCCCAAAATTTCCCATTGAAAGCAAGGATGTTGTACTGCTGACAGAGTTAAGATAGCTTTGATATAGCAAGAAATGAAAAAAGCACAGATATCGATCTTTTGCTATAAATAGACAACCCCTTCATTTTTGGCTACACCTCACCTTGTTCAGAAAGTTGTACAATTCTTTTCTTGCCCTATCATAATGTGTCTACAACCTTGTGCTTATAGGAGTGTATCCCTTTTTTCTTGGTTAGTTCTCTACGCGTATAGAGTTAAAGAGTTAGATGCATCTTCCTAAGGTATGGGTGGTTCAGGGAAGATTTGTGGGGTTGGTCGGCAGGCATAATTGCCTCTTCATTTCCATGTTGTCCCTTGTCTTCATCCAAATGGAGATTTTTCTTTCTTGTCTGGCAACTATAGTGGATCAATGCTATGTAGAGTTGCTTGACAGGGGGAGGAGGCAAAGAAGAAGCACTTGTTTCTCTCTTCCTCTAGCAGCACTAAGTCTTCCAACAATTCTTAGGTGATAATGAAAGGGGTGTTGCCCTCTCAGGTGAAGCTGATGGAAGTGGGGAGGCAGGTTATGACTGCAGTTGCGCCTAGTTTGGATGAAGTTTCGTCACCACTAGGGGGTGTTGTGTGTGATTTCCACATACAGCCTGAGGATTGGTGTGGGGGGGATTTCCTATTGAAAGATGGGGGGTAACCTCCCTGTTCCTGGAGTGTGACAAAGCATGGTTTGTGATACCTTTTGGAAGTTGTTGAGGATGTTGTCCATTACAGTAGTGCTCTTGTTAAGGGTGGCTAGGCTCAACGTGCAATTAGTTAGCCACACGAGTGGATGTCCATCTTGTTATAACGACATGTTTTGCCCAAACAGGAGTGGGGCTAGTAAGAGATAAACAGTTGGCATTCCCTCTCCAGGAAATAATTTAGTTTTCCAATGTAGCCGCTAGGTTGCTTAGGACCGATATGGAGAGTGGAATACGATTTGTCATGTTATGCTACAAAGATGCCATTTGGCATATTCTATTAGGACCAATCGGGAAAGGTTTGTCAAATAAAAATGTGACACATGTTAGTGGCCTGAAGCTTATTGCTCCCATTTTCTTATAAATGGGAATTTAGGGCCAAGAAAGAAGAGGAGAGAGGTTCAGAGTCTTAAGTTATGAACAGTAGGGTGTTCTATATTTTGATCCATTGTAAATAGAATGGAATTGTTTCTTAGTATGTGTTCAAATCTGTAGAGTATTGTTATTTCAAATTAATACAAAGAAGCATTGGCTATAGAATCCTTTCTGTGTTGCATTTGATGAAGTTAATATGATTTCTAAGTATCAAGGATATTTCAGTTCATCTCTGTAATTTATTGCATCGTGTATGTTTTTTCTTGCTTTCTCTCAAGGGGAGATATAATGCTTGAAAGATGTTCAGTTAGCTGTTGTCTGTCTCATGGTTTAAAAGGATTTTTCTGTATTTCCATGTCAATGAGGTATTGATATACGGTATTAATTCCATTAGTCCTTCAGTCATAAGGTATTGATATAAGGTATTAACGTTGCTTGAATGATACATAGGTTTCATACAATTTGACTCTGTTGCCCTTTGGATTAACGCACCGGTCTCTCACTGGAGTAATATGTTGATTCTGATTCCTCCTGAAATATAATCAAACCATTTCTATTTCCATTGTTCTTTCGTAGATAGTTTTGGGTAAATATTTGTTCTCAATCAAGGTATGAATTGCACTTCATGGGACTAGGCCAGTCTGAATGAGGTCAGTCACTTCCTTGGTAAAATGCTATTGAGAACCTTCTATTTTAATACAGCATTCAGTAACAGTCTAGATATATCCCTTCAATGTTGTATAGGTACACCCGCCTTGGTCTTGCAAAACTAAAAGCATAGATGATTTTTCAACTTCTAGGAGTTGTAATCCTATTTGTTGGCCACTGACCTGAGACCCCTAAGTATAAGAAGTTGGTTGATCTTTAGGGGATTTTGGACATATCAGCTAGAGGAACCAACATGTGTCATGGAGGATGCTAGTGAGCGGGCCACTGTGGGTGCTACCGAAGAGGAAGGTGGAAGGGAAAAGGAAGAAAGAGGTGAACTAGGGTTCTTGCCGCAGACTGACAGAAATTCTAAATTAACACTGGAAATTTTAAATTTGGATGAAGGAGACATAGAGGAGCTAATTTTCTAAAGCATAGAGAAGATAAGAGGAAGAGGAGAAGATACGGTAAACATTGAGAGGAGTTTCATGGATTTTATAAGGCTATTTCAATCATCACTTGATGACTGACATGATGTCATTGACAAATAGAAAAATATCCCCTAATTTGAAGAGACACTATGAAGAGACACAATCCCTAGACCATAAGTCACCCTGAGTGCCATATAAAGCAACAAGATTTTTTAAAAGGAAAAAATTTAAGAAAACAAGGAAGCAAATGTTGCAAGTATGTGTAATCGGTGTTGTCATTGATGTTAACAAGATTGTGTTGTCATTGGAGTCAACTGTGTCATTTGTGTGAGTTGCTTATGGTGCAAGAATATGAGTAGTTAGTGTTGAGTGGTTACTATCTCTGAGATGAGGTTGTTGCAATGGTGTGAGCTATTTGGTCAAGTTTCTTTGCTGAAGATGATGTGGTTGCCTTGAAGAGATGTTGAAGTTGTTAGGAATACATTTTTGTTGGTTATCTTCCAAGTGATAAGTAGGAGGTATTTTTTGCAGCATGTCAAATTATGATATTTTATTTCAGGGTTTAACCGCGTAGTTTTTGAGTCAAACACATGACCCATATTTCATGAGTAGTGGTTCACATGAACCCATCTCTCATGTTAATGAATGGTCCACTTAGCACTCATTGCATCTAGGTGATGCACACAGAGGTGAAGCATCGGGACTTCCCGGGAGGTCACCCATCCCAGTACTACTCCAACTCAAGCGCACTTAACCATAGAGTTTCCCCAAGATCAAGCCCACTTAGCTTGCTACCCCATTTGCAAAACCTTCAACAAGTGTTGTGCCTTATGAACCATTCATTATAGAGCCCCTTTAACTCATCAATTGATAAGTAGGAGGTATTTTTCGCAGCATGTCAAATTATGATATTTTATTTCAGGGCTTAACCGCGTAGTTTTTGAGTCAAACACATGACCCATATTTCATGAGTAGTGGTTCACATGAACCCATCTCTCATGTTAATGAATGGTCCACTTAGCACTCATTATATCTAGGTGATGCACACAGGGGTGAAGCATCGGGACTTCCCGGGAGGTCACCCATCCCAGTATGTTCCAAGTGCTTTTGAGAAAATTTGGTTAATAAAGGAAACAGTGGATTGAAGTAGCATTTTGGCTTATAGAGTAGAGTTATTCTTTTGCTTCGCATTTTCTCTATGTTGAAGATCTGTCTTTGCGGTTTGGATATGTTGTCCATGTTAGGAATTGCATGCAGAAGATATCAATTAAATGCAAATAAAGATTTAAATAGAGGAATGAAAAATACACATAAATAATAACAGCGAGAGACAATTTTTAACGTGGTTCACCCAAACTCAGGCTACATCCACCAACAGAGAGTCCAATATTATTATCTAGCAAATCAAACCGATTACAACCAGCAATCCTTGCAACTCGAGACCACTACAAATGCTACAATACAATATCAATGGAAACCCTAACCCTTAGCCTCTTTTATCAAGCCTTATGTTAGTTACAAAATAAGGTTTTTTTATGTTGACCAATAAAAATAACTCCCGACACCTTTATAAAATAATAAAAAATGGAGTGCGTTAGGGGCGCTGCCCTTTGACCCCATCTTGGGGGCATTGCCCCCAAACCCCTGTTAAATAATTTGGGGGGAAACTGCATCGAATAAAGTGGGGAAAATTTAACCTCTGAGTCTAATTAGGCTCCATATAACAACAATCTCCCACTTGGAGACTGATCAAACTCCACACCATATCATCTCCCATTTGGAGACTGCTCATAACACCGCTGACCCTATAGCTCCCACTGGAAATAAGCACCCTGGACCCTGTTGTTCTGATTTTCTGTTTTCAATCTTGAAGACCAACTAAAGCTAAAGAGAAGCTCAGCTTCTCCCTTGTCACTACCTTTGTAAACATATCCGCTGGATTTTCATCTATATGTATCTTTTCCAACCTTAACTGTCCATCATCCAACACCGATCGAGTGAAGTGATACCTCAATTGGATGTGTTTGGTCTTTGAATGCAAGGCATAATTCTTTGCAAGATGTATGGTACTCTGGCTGTCCGTAAACAAATAACTGTTAGTTTGTTGCTTGCCCAATTCTTCCATGAAAGATTGCAGCCATATCATCTCCTTGCTTGCCTCTGTTGCAGCTACATACTCTACCTCCGTGCTGGATAAAGCAAGCGCCTTTTGCAATCGTGAGATCCAACTCACTGTTGTCCCACCTACAGTAAAGACATAACTTGTAGTACTCTGCCTGGTATCCCCTACCAAATCTGAGTCTACATAACCTGCTAAATCAGTATTAGAGCCCTCAAAACATAAGTGTTTATTGGATGTACCTCTCAAATATTTTAGAATCCATTTTACTGCATTCCAATGCTCCAATCCGGGATTACTCATATACTTGCTTATAACTCCTACAACATGTGAAATATATGGTCTCGTGCATACCATGGCGTACATTAAGCTTCCTACAGCTGAAGCATATGGTACCTTAGACATTTTGTCTTCCTCCTCTTGTGTCTTTGGACACATCTCCTTAATCAATTTTAGATGACTAGGCAAAGGTGTGCTAACATCTTTTGCATTCTCCATATGCAATCTCTGCAACACCTTTTCAACATAATCAAACTGAGATAGAGTCAAATTTTTGTTCTTCTTATCTCTACAAATTTTCATACCAAGGATTTGTTTTGCTGCCCCCAAATCTTTCATAGCAAATGATTGTACTAACTACTATTTTAACTCTCTTATGTGATCCATGTTAGACCCTGCTACAAGCATGTCATCAACATATAAACATAAAATAATGTAGCTGTCATTATCCACCTCTTAAAATAAACACAATGGTTAGAATTACACCGGCTGTAGCCTTGCTCAGCCATAAAACTATCAAATTTTAAATACCATTGCCGAGGTGCTTGTTTCAGGCCATATAAACTCTTCTTCAATCTACACACCAGTTTCTCCTTACCTTTGACCTCAAATCCTTGGGCTTGTTCTATATATATCTCCTCAAATCACCATTGAGAAAGGAAGTTTTCACATCTACCTATTCCAAATGCAAATCTTTAGCAGCCACAATACTTAAAACAGTACGAATAGAAGTCATCTTAACAACCGGAGAAAACATCTCATCAAAATCAATGCCCTTTTTCTGTGCATATCCTTTTACAACTAACCTGGCTTTAAATCTTTTCTTACCTCCATCTTGCTCTTTCATCCTATAAACCCATTTGTTTGGTAAAGCCTTTTTACCACAGGCAACTTACATAATCCCCAAGTCTAATTCTTCAGCAAGGAGTCCATTTCTTCTTTCATTGCAAGCTCCCACTAAACCTTTGTATCCACCTACATAGCTTCATCATACCCTTCCAGTTCACCAACATCAGTTCACAAAATAGAATACAAAGAAGGAGAAAACCTTTCAAGAGATCTACTTAGCCTTGTTGACCATCTAATATTCACTGGAGTTTGTGGTATTCTTTGTTGTTGTTGCGAAGCATGATGAACCACTGGAATATCACTATCTGGAGTATCATCTAGCACCACATAATCCTTTTCTTTCTTCTCATGTTGCTGCAACTAATCTTTGTACAACACCTTCTCATTGAATACATCCCTACTTCTCACAATTTTTAGATTTTTAACATCCCAAAGCCTATAACCAAATTCATCAATGTCATATCCAATGAAGATACACTTTTTTGATTTTGCATCCAGCTTGGTTCTATTTTTAGAATCTACATGTGTAAATGTTTCACATCCAATGGTTTTGTGAAAAGAATAACTCACCTTCTTACCTATCCATGCTTCCTCTGGAATACCATAGCCCAAAGGAACTGAAGGACCTCTATTAATTAAATATATAGCAGTGTTGATAGCCTCTTCCCACATGTTTAAATGTAGCCCAACATGCAATCTCATGCTCCTTGCATGCTCCATTATTGACCTATTCATGCGCTCAGCCACTCCATTTTCTTATGTAGTCCCTGGAACCATTTTCCACCTACGAATTCCATTAACCAAACAATAATCCTCAAATGCTTTATTACAATACTCACCACCATTATTAGATCTAAGACATTTTAATCTTTTAACCGTCTCATTCTCAACCAAGCTTCTCTATTTCTTAAATGTTTCAAATACATTAGATTTATCCCTAAGGAAATAAATCCAAACCTTCCTAGTTGCATCATCTATGAATGTAACATAATACCGAAAGCCACCGAGAGAAGATACATGATCCAGTCCCCATACATCTATATGCACAAGCTCCAACTTTTCATCTTTCTTTTTCTTCCCATCCTTGAGAAAACTAACTCTCTTTTGTTTGCCATACACACAACTTTCACAAAAAATCTATATTAATACATTTTAGACCTGGTAAACATTCTTAGAATGAAGTACCTTCATACCTTTTTCACTCATATGCTCAAGTATGTTATGCCACAGTGTTGTCTCAGAACTTGCAACAACTGTTTCAATCTCTTCTTGCGAACCCGCAACAACTGTTCCTGAACCTGTTTGTTTTTTCTCTGCAACAACTAAAGTAGAAGGAATAATATGACCTGTACAAAGATATAAGGTGCCTACTTTCACACCTTTTGCTACTATTAAGACACCTTTTGAAACCTTCCAATTTTTATCACTGAAAGTAACTATGCAACCTTCATCAGCTAGTTGCCCTACTGAAATTAAATTCCTACTCAGCCTTGGAACGTGCCTTACCTTTTGTAGTAGCCAATGATTCCCATTCTACAACTTAACCTTGATTCTTCCCTTTCCAACAATCTGACAAGGTTCGTTATCTCCCAAATAAACCAGCCCAAGATCCCCTTGGACATAATCAAGAAAATAACTTCTATGGGGAGTAGCATGAAATGAGGCCCCTGAATCTAAAACCCATGAATCATCAGCATTATCTAGGGAAAGAATCAAAGCATCATCTTCAGATTTATTAAGTTTACCACATTTGCCTCCTTATTGCCTTCTTGTTTGTCTCTTTCTTTATTCTTTCGAGACTAGCAATCTTTCTTCAGATGACCCAGTTTCCCACAGTACCAGCAATCCTTCTGTCATCTGGATTGGGATCTCTTGTCCGTTGATTTTCCTTGTGACTTCCCATGACCTCCAGAACCTTTTCGTCTCTCCTTTGATCTGCCCCTGCTTTCTGCATTCAGAACACTACCTGATGTGGACCCTCCTGAGCTTTTCCATCGCATTTCCTCGCTAAGGATAACACCAACAACATCATCAAATTTCAAAGTATTTGAACCAGAGACAGAGTTACTTACAACCATTACCAAGCTATTCTAGCTTTCTAGCAAAGAACATAAAACCAAGAGAGCCCCCACCTCTTCATCAAATTTCACTTTTACAAAAGTTAATTGATTGGTAATTGTATTAAACTCATTTAAATGATCTGTCACAGATCCACCTTCAATCATTTTCAGATTAAACAAACACTTCATGAGAAGTACCTTATTTGAGGCTGAGGGTTTTTCATACAATTTAGCCAAAGCTTTCATTAGTTCATCTGTTGTCTTCACTTATGTTATATTGAATGCCACAGATGGTGCCAGGCACAACTTAATTGTTCCTAGTGCCTTTCTATCCAGAAGATTCCAATCCTCATCAGTCATTGCTGCCAGTTTCTTGGTTATTCCTTCCAACGGGCTCCATAAATCCTTCTGATAGAGATAATCCTCCATCTGCATCTTCCATAACTGATAGTTCTACCCATTGAATTTATCTACATTTAATTTACCCTCGTCCGCCATTGCTCCCACTCAATTGTGAGACCTTCCTGCATACGATAATTGAACACATCCTACTCTGATACCACTTGTTAGGAATTACATGCAGAAGATATCAATTAAATGCAAATAAAGATTAAACAAAGGAATGAAAAATACACAAAAATAATAACAGCGAGAGACAATTTTTAACATGGTTCACCCAAACTCGAGCTACATCCATCAACAGAGAGTCCAATATTATTATCCATCAAATCAAACTGATTATAACCAACAATCCTTACAACTCAATACCGCTGCAAATGCTACAATACAATATCAACAGAAACCCTACCCTTAGCCGCTTTGATTAAGCCTTATGTCAATTACAAAATAGGGTTTTTTATATCACCTAATAGAAAAATAACTCTCGACAGCTTTATAAAAGAAAAAAAACAAAGCACACCAGGGGCACTGCCCCTTGACCCTGTCTTGGGAGCGCTACTCTCAAACCCCCGTTAAATAATTTGGGGGGGAAATTTAACCTCCAAGTCTAATTAGGCTCCATATAACAACAATTCAGAGGTGTTAAGAGTTGTTATATTCCAAATTTGGTGCTCTGGTTCGTTGTACAGAGAAATTTGTGTTCACCAATGTGTGGATTGTGTTTCTAAGTTGTGAAAAGGTGTCTGGGAGAAATGTCTTTGCTCCGCATTTCTCTGCAAAGAATTTTTAGATCTTGTGGTTTTGAAATTGTGCTTATAAGGTTTATATCTTTCTTCTATTGAATTTGTTCATGATTTGGTGCTCTGGAAATCTATTTCTAGTAATACAGTGTGTGACAGAGATAGTTGAGCATACTGGATAAACAGGATAAGGTTGTGCGACAGGTGAAAGTTGTTTAGAGGGGTTTGTTGGATTTCAGGATGTTTCAGGATGTTCGTGGAATGCTCTAGATTGTGGTGAAGCCTTGCATGTGGTCCGCAAGTCATTTTTGGGATTGAGGAAGCGTGTACTTAAAAGAACATTGTGTTAACACAGGTTTGGCCAACCTTGGGTGTTTACACTAATTGCGGAGTTGCTTTGGTGATTGTGAAAGTGTGGAGTAGTGTGCTTGAATGAATTTAGGTCCAAGCTAAGATGTGTTGTGGTCCGCCTTCATTCCTTTCCACCACAGGAGTGTTTAGGTCCAAACCTAATTTGAATCTTTTGTGTGAAGGTGTAATGTCGACCTTGGAGAATGTTCTCAAGGTTGAAGATAGTATAAATAAGTGTTAAGGGATCATGATTAGAAGTGTATGAAATGAATGTGATGTGTATAACAGTGTGAATGAAGGTGTAATGTGACAAGTATTGGTGGAAGTGAGTTGAATGAATGCAAAGCAATAGAGTCTAGTATTTTAGAACAGTGTGAAATGTTGTTCCAATAGTTTGAACTTCATTGGAACTGTACTTCATGCATATGTTAGATGAAATTATGATAGTTCAACTATGGCAGTGAACCACCTCTTCTATCTCTTTCTTTCATGATAGTAAGTCCTTGGGCAGTGAGCCTTTCTTCTTGGTAGTGAGCCCTCTAGGAAGTGAACCCTCCAGAAGTGAGCCTTTTTGTAATTCAGTGTTGATACTACTTTACATTGTGAGCTAATCCTCACCATGGTTTTTCCCTTCTTGGGTTTTCCATGTAAATCTGGTGTTTGTGTTATGAGTTGTGGTTGTTTTATTTATTCTTAATTTCCCTTATTGCAATTAAGTATGTTAAATGGATTAAATGTTTGATATGTAAATGGTTTAACAAAATATTGATTCACCCCCCCTCAGTATTCTGGGTGTTCAACAATTGGTATCAGAGCCAAGTCCTTTGGAAGAAGCCTAATCACTCAAGGAAGATCTTGGAAATTGAACACATGGGTGCTAGAATATTTCCTACTCCTCTGAAAGAGATTCCTACTATCAATCTCATTGAAGAAGACTACATACTTGACAAAGATGAAGAACTTAATGCTACTCTTGAAGATCTTCAAAGGATAGAAAGTGAAATCAAAGACCTGAAGGTAAATTTCAGAGAAGCAGATGAATGCATCAGAAAATTGAGTGAGCAAATCAAAAGGTTTAAAGAAAGGTATAAGGAAGTTAGTGAACAATTGAAGCAAGCAAATGAATCTATCAATGGTCCGAAAGTGCAAGTGATGCAGTCACAGTAGGAGGGTTCACAGAATGAACTGTCCTGGCCATGTAGCGATAGTAAACACAATAGAAACAACTCAAAGATATGAAACAAATACAAATTTAGTCATTCAGTATATCATAGAATTTAAATATAGATCGGCTGGCAACATGCAGGCTTACAATTAGGGCTCAAAGGCATGATTTCAGAATATCAGAATATGCGCAAGATATAGCTTTGAAGTTCCCTCACACAAAATCTAAACTATCAACTATCACTATTATCATGAACTACTTTCCTAAGGATCTATTACATCAATATATATCATATCCATTACAAAAGATTCCTCCACGTCAGCCAAGGAAGATCACAAACTCTGATGAAGAGTTGTAATGTGTGTACATGGATAGGTCAGACCTAATCATGTAGAACACCTCCGCAAATGTATGGAATGATGTGCGGATCTCGGGGAAGGTCAGCCACAAACCAAAGATCATTGAATAATGTGTCATTAGACTCCACAAGTCGAGGAATGCTTCACATGTCTTCTCCTTTAGCTAACTATCAGAGATTGTCAGGATGCTCTGTTCTGAGAAAACAGTCGATCTTCTGATAGCGATATCTTCCCGGTACTTGATCCAAATGCTCTAAATTTTGAATATGATGTGGATGAATGAATCTAGATGCTAAGTCCATCTCCAAAAGATATGAGAACTATGGTAGAATGCAGATCAAAATACAGAAACTACTACTGACTGAACTGCCTGAACTAAACTGGAAAATGAAAGGAAACAAACTGAAATGCAAATATTTTTGGTTTATGCAAGATTGCTCTTGAACTAGGGATGCTCCTGCATCAGACATCCGGGGTTATTAAAAAAGTGAGTCCCTCACTTTGTTGGGGCTAGGGGAGAACAAAGATGGTCCACCTCAGCCTAAGAAATCCATGATGAATCTTCTTCTGGTCTGCCTTTCCACTTCACAAGATATTCATTATATTGTCTTCCTGTGGTGCTACACCCAACTCTGTTGTCTAAGATGTCTTCAATCTGCTCTGGTGCTCGTTGTGGTAACTTCTTCAAGTCTTCTTCAATGTTGTCACTGAACTCTGCTTCATGATACTAATATAAGTTTGCAATATTGAAAATAGGTGATATACTCAATGTCTCTGGTAATTCCACTTCATATGCATTTCCTGAATCAAACTTTCTGAGTATCCTACAAGGTCCAAACTTCTTCATCTTCAACTTGTTATATGTTCCAACTGGAAATCTTTCTTTTCTCAAATATACCATCACTTCATCTCCCACTACAAATTCTTTATGTCTTCTTTTCTCATCTGCTTGCTCCTTATATTTGTTGTTCATATCTTCTAAATGCCTCTTCACCTAATTATGCATTGTCTCCATATGTTCTGCAAATTTGTCTACTTCTACACTTCTCTTGTCTGGCATACTGATGTCTCTCAATTCTACAACTCCTCTAGGATTTACTCCGGTAACAATATCGAAAGGTGTTTTTCTGATACTCCTATTTATTAAATTATTGTAGGCAAATTCTACTTGTGAAAGAATCAAATCCCAACTTCATGTCTTCTCTCCAACCAAACATCTCAACAAGTTTCCCAAACTCCTATTCACTACCTCTGTCTATCCATCAGTCTGTGGATGAAATGTTGAACTGAATTTCAAATATGTCTTCATCTTCTTCCAAAGTGTCTTCCAAAAGTATCCAACAAACTTTGTATCTCTGTCTAAAACTATACTCTTAGGTAATCCATACAATCTCACAATCTCCTTGAAAAATAGGTCAGCTACATGCACTGCATCAGTTGTCTTCTTACAAGGTATGAAATGAGCCATCTTTTAAAATTTGTATACCACTACAAATATTGAATCATGTCCTCTCTATGTCTTAGGCAATCCCATTACAAAATCCATGCTTATGTCTTCCCAAGTTCTCTCTGGTACTGTCAAAGGTTTATACAATCCAGTGTTCTTACTACTCCCTTTTGCAACTTGACAAATACTACAACTCTGCACAAATTTCCTAACATCCTTATGTATCTAAGGCCAAAAGTAGTTTTTATTTACCAAAGCCACTATCTTATCAATGCTAAAATGTCCTACCAATCCTCCACTATGTTTCTCCTTGATCAAATTATCTCTCATTAAACTTCCAGGTATACATAACTTATTTCCTCTTAACAACATATCTTCTTGAATGAAATAATCCAACCATTTACTCCTATCTATCACAACAGGTTCCTTACATGCTTTCCAAGGCTCTACAAAATCAGTGTCTCCCTCACACATGTTCTTCAATTCATCAAAACCTAACACTTCAACTCTCATCTCTGTCAACAAGTTTCTTCTTCTACTCAACGCATCAACAACTTTGTTTAATTTTCCACTCCTATGCTTTAACACAAAAGTGTAACTATGCATGAACTCCACCCATCTCATGTGTCTCTGATTCAACTTACCTTGACTATTCTAATACTACAAAGCTTGATGATCTGTATACAACACAAACTCCTTAGGCATCAAGTAATGTCTCCACTTCTTCAAGGCTTGAATTATGGCATAAAACTCTTGGTCATAAACTAAATATCTTCTCCTTGCATCATTCAACTTCTCACTGAAATATGCTACAGGTCTATCTTCTTGACTTAATACTGCTCCAATTGCACTACCACTTGCATCACAATCAACTTGAAATACCTTATTGAAATCTGGTAATGCCAAAACAGGTTGCTCTGTCACCTTTTGCTTCAATAGTTCAAAACTTTTACCTACTCCTGATGTCCACTTGAAATCTTTTCAGTCACCTCTCATTGTCTCTGTCATAGGGTTACAAATTGAACTAAAATTTCTGATGAACTTCTAGTAGAAACTAGCCAATCCATGAAATGATCTAACTTCTCCAATGCTCTCTAGTGTAGGCCATTCAACAATTGCTCTCACCTTCTTAGTGTCCATCTTCAATCCTTCCGAAGAAATCACAAATCCCAGATATACCAATTCTTCTTTCATGAAACTACATTTCTTGATGTTTATCAACAATTTCTCCTCTCTCAGCCTCTGCAAAACTTGTCTAATATGCCACAAATGTTCTTCTCTTGTCTTACTAAAAATTAGAATGTCATCCAAATATACAATCACAAACTTACCCAAGAATCTCTTCAAGACTTTATTCATCAATCTCATTAAAGTACTAGGTACATTTGTCAATCCAAAAGGCATCACTAACCACTCATACAATCCTTCATTTGTCTTAAAAGTAGTCTTCCATTCATCTCCTTCTCTAATTATGATCTAATGGTATCCACTCTTCAAATCCATCTTTGTGAAATATTTTGCTCCACTCAAACAATCCATGATATCATCCATTCTAGGTAAAGGAAATCTATACATAACTGTGATCTTGTTTATTTCTCTACAGTCAGTACACATTCTCCATTCTCTATCTTTCTTTGGTGCTAACACTGTAGGTACTGCACAAGGACTCAAAGTTTCTCTTATCAAACCTTTCCTCAACAACTCTTGTATCTGTCTATTCAATTCTTCATTCTCTGTCGGTGTCATTCTATGTGGTGCTTTATTAGGCAAACTAGCTCTTGGTATAAGATCCATGTGATGACTGATACTGCTTATAGGTGGCAATCCTTCAGGCAAATTATCTGATATGATGTCTTCATACTTTGTCAGCAACTCTGTTATCTCCTCTGGTTGTGATTCTTCAGTATGCTTCAATGCTTCAAGATTCTTAGGAATCAAGGCATAACACATATTCTCATGTCTCAAACCATCCAGAAATTTTCTTCCATCAACCAAACAGATTCTAGCATTCCCACACACTTCATTCTTAGGATCATCTTCCAAAGGAATCAAAGTAATTCTCTTTCCATTTGATGTTATAGTGTATGTATTCTTTCTCCCATCATGTATAGCTTTTCTATCATACTGCCAAGGTCTACCCAACAAAATATGACATACATCCATACGCATAATATCACACAAGACTTCATCATGATAAGATCCAATATGAAATTTCACCAAACATTGTTCACTCACTAGTACCTTGTGATCATCCTGAATCCATGATATCTAATAGGGCTTAGGGTGTTTCAATATTTCCAACTTCAACTTAGTCACCATCTCCTCTGAAATTAGATTATCTGAACTACCACTATCAATTACAACTTTACAACATTTACCTCCTAATTTGCATTTGGTTCTGAACAAACTCTTCCTCTGCGGTGGTTCCTCATTTGTCTCTGCTTGAAATAGTGCTCTCCTCATCACAAGTGATTCTCCTTTCTCCGGCTTGCCAACTGAACTAGGTGATCCAATAGGTTCTTCCTCAAAATAAGTTGTTCTTCCACTATTCTCTGTCCTTTTGCTTGTACTACCCTAATTACACTCAAATGCTCTATGTCCTTCACCTCCACACTTGAAACAAGTGCCTTTGAATGCTCTCTTATAAAATCCTCTTCCATCTCTTCGGTGCCCTTCATTCCGGTATGCACTAAGGTTTCCTCTCCAAGCAAAATTTATCTCATCCCTCTGATAAGCATTATTATCTCTGTCATCCTTTTTGAATGGGCTGTCAAACTTATTCTACTCTGCAAATGATCTCACATCCAGAAAATGTTCTACCTCTTTGAAATTTACCTCTTCTTCCTCTCTATCTCTGATCATGCCTCTTGTTCAACTTCTCTTCAACTTTCAGGGCAAACTGATATGCTTCCTCCAAAGATGTCATCCTCACTAAACTTAGTTCTTCTTGAATGTTCAACCTCAGTCCATTGATGTATCTAGCCACTTTCTCCTTGCTTGCTTCACTATGTCCTATCCTTATGATCATCTTATGAAATTCTTCAGTGTACTCCTTCACAGATTTCTCCTTTTGTCTCAAGTTTTGCAATCTTTTCAACAGTTCCAACTCATAGTCAGTAGGTATAAACTGATTCTTCAATTTTGTCACCATCCTATCCCATTTCATAATCTTTTCTTTTCCTCTTCTTTTGCTATCTAACTAAACTTCCTTCCACCATAGCAGCATGTCCTTTCAATTTTGTCTTTGCAAATTTCACCTTCTCTGGATCTTCAACTTCTTCATACTCAAAGTATTCTTCCATGTCATTTATCTAATCAATCAATTCTTCAGGGTTCCAATTACTAGTGTAATTTGGCATATCGACTCTAGGTCTCTTTCCAATCTTCAAAATAGCTCACAACATCTTTACTTGATCTGATTCTTCTTCTTCATCGCCTCCTAGGGTTTCACCAATTTGTTCAACAAAATGAAATTCCTCTTCATCATCACTTTCAACATTAAGTCTCGGTGTCAATCCTCTTCACCTATCTTCCTCAATAGCATCCAAATGAATTCGCATCATTTTCATCATTTCCATCATCTCATCCATTCTACCATCCATTGTTCCAATAGAAACAACTCTCCTCGGTGGCATTTTCCTAGGATCAAGTGCAAACTGCCTTAAGTTCGGCGATTAGGCTACAAGGTGACAACTGCCTCACAATCAGTGATCGGTTGCGACACAAGTAACTTGCCTCAATTCAACAATCTGTCCACAACAAGATCTTATGGAATTCCTTCGCCAACTTTGCTTAATTCGCTCCCAAAGATTTGAACTTTTGCTCTGACACCACTTGGTGCAGTCATGGTAGGAGGGTTCACATAATGAACTATCCTGGCCGTGCAGCAAGAGTAAACATAATGGAAACAACTCAAAGATATGAAACAAATGCAGATTCAGTCATTCAGTATATCATAGAATTCAAATACAGATCGGTTGGCAACATGCGGGCTTACAATTAGGGCTCAAAGGCCTGATTTCAAAATAGCAGAATATGCACAAGATATAGCATTGAAGTTCCCTCGCACAAAATATAAACTATCAACTATCACTATTATCATGAACTACTTTCCTAAGGATCTATTACATCAATATATATCATCTCCGGTACAAAAGATTCCTCCACGTCGGCCAAGGAAGATGACAAACTTTGATGAAGAGTTGTAACGTGTGTACACGGATAGGTCAGACCTAATCATGTAGAACACCTCCGCAAATGTATGGAATGATGTGCGGATCTCAGGGAAGGTCAGCCACGAACCAAAGATCATTGAATGATGTGTCATTAGACTCCACAAGTCAAGGAATGCTTCGCAGGTCTTCTCCTTTAGCTGACTATCAAAGATTGTTAGGATGCTCTGTTCTAAGAAAATAGTTGATCTTCTGATAGAGATATCTTCCCGGTACTTGATCCAAATGCTTTGAATTCTGAATATGATGTGGATGAATCAATCTAGATGCTAAGTCTAGCTCCACAAGATATGAGATGCAACTGCGGTAGAATGCAGATCAAAATACAGAAACTGCTACTGCTGAACTGCCTAAACTAAACTAGAAAATGAAAGGAAACAAATTGAACTGCAAACAAATTGAAATACAAATGTTTTTGGTTGATGCAAGATTGCTCTTGGACCAGAGATTCTCTTGCATCAGCGAGCTAAGGAAAAGACAAGAATTGAGGAATGTCTTAATGTTGTGATGAAAAGCAAATCAGATGAATGTGCAAGGCTTGAACAAGAAGTTGTGAATCTGAGATCTGATCTGGAGAAGGCAAGGATGCATGAAGACAAATTCAAGATGAGCTATGCAAAGTTTGATGAAATGATTGCAAATTAGAAAGGTCCAAATGATTAAGAGGGTTTAGGATTTGAAAAAGGTGAAAGTTCAAAATCAGATCAAACTTCAAATCAGAGGAACAATGGCAAGCAAGTTTGGAATGAAAAGAACAAAACTAGAAGACCACTGGTTAGACAACCTAATGCTCAAAGGTACCCATCTTTCAATGGTTTTTGTCATGTTTGTAATTAAGTATGGACACAAAGCAATAGAATGTAGAAGTAGAAGGAATCAAAATGTTCCATCTTTCTCTGGTCAATGCTTTACATGCAATAAAGTTGGTCATAGAGTTGCTAAATGTAGAAGTAAAGTGAGTCAGAACTCTATTAGGTCTTTTGCATGCAATAGATGGGACACAGAGCTAGTGAGTGCAGAAGTCGAATGAGGAACAGTTTTAACAAGGATAGAATGGTTCAATCTTTCAATGGCTACTATTATATATGTAATAGATTTGGGCATAAAGCTAATCAGTGAAGATCTAGAATGAATGGAAGGAATATTGGTCAGAAAAATGTTGTTTGCCACAATTGCAATAGACTTGGACACATTTCTAAGTTTTGCAGAAGTAGAAACATGAAGAAGGATAGTCCGGTAGAGAAGAATAAACCAGTACAAAAGGTTGATCTAGCAGAAACAAAGAAGGAAATGAATAAGATTTGGATAAAGAAGAATGCATCAGAGGTTAAAGATGAGCCTGTACTAGCATCCGGTGCAAATGTTTCCTCTAGAAACTAAGATGAGAGCTTTGGCTCAGGGGGAGTTTTAATAAAAATCCTTTTCTCCCATACCAAAGGAATGGTGTTGATGTTTCAACACGAAGATATGGGATGAAGGTTGACATGCTTAAACTTTTGGTGAAGTTTGCGGTAGAAAATCTCCTAATGCGGAAATTTGTGGAGAATTTGAAGATGACTATATGTACATTGAAAGGTTTGAAAGATTTGTCAGATGAGGCATTCATGGCGAATTAAGGATCTAAGAAATCCGATCTCATAAGGAGCCATGTGATAGACATAAGCATGAAATGAGTGAAAAAGGGGTTTCTGGAAACAAGAGGGACTGAGAAGTAGTGGAAGTGAACATTTTTGGTCCATCACATAATGGGAATGATGAAGGTGTTGTAAGATGGATAGAGAAGGGTATTGAAAAAGGTGAAGGTGACAATATGCATGACAATAACAGTGTGGAATATCAACACATGACTTGGAATGCCCTTTGAAAAGAATATCAAAGGATTAGTGAACAAGATCTTGTATAAAATCCCAAATGGCATTCCCTGGATTTACAAATGCTTTTGTTGCCTTGGTTGGCGTGGTAAATACAAAGTTTCTTGAAGTTGGCAATCTATTTTTGCAAAGAATTATTTTGCAGCTCAAGAGGACATACAAACGCAATGACAAGCACATGTTAATAGTAGCAACAAAATTCATAACTCATTTAGTGAATCAACAAGTTGCTCATGAGATCGTTTCCTTGGAAATTCTAACTCTTTTACTAGAGATTCCTTCAGATGACAATATAGAGGTTGTTGATTGGGTTTGTGAAAGAATGTGGGTCTTTGTTGCAAAACCTTTCACCAAAAGGTCTTTATGGGATTTTTGAATGATTTAGAGGTATTCTCCATGAGGGGGAAATTGACAAATGAGTATAGTTCTTGATTGAAGAAGCTAAGTTTAAGAGATCAGTTAACACATGAGGTTTTGGATGTTTTCAAGCTAGATCCTGAGTTCTTAGAGCATGAGATGGCCTATGAAAAACTGAAGAAAGATATCATTGGAGATGCTTCTTCTGATGAAGCAGAAGGGGATAATGATTTAGGTAATGATCCAAATGATGATGATGATGAAAAATAGGAAGATGAGGAAGCACTAAGATTACAGGAGGAGACAGAGACAAAACTAGTCAATTTTAGATGCAAAATTTACTAGACAATCATGTCAAGTGTTGATTTTGAGGAAGCTAGTCATAAGGCACTAAAGTTCAAGCTTGAACCTGGTCAAGAGATGGAGTTATGCATCATACTGTTACAATGTTGCAGTCAAGAGAAAATATACCTTCATTATGGTCTTTTTGGGAAAAGATTCTAGGAGGATACTACTTCTTCCCAGACATTTATAAAGATTCTCTTCTAGGAGCTAGCAAAGCAATTAGGCATATTGTTACCTAATGGGAGGTTAAATGATTCGACAATGAAATAGTCCTTTGATTTAATTTTCCCAAAGTACAATTCCAAAAATTTACGGTTTGCTATCAATTTCTTCACGTCCATTGATCTTGGTGAAATCACTGAAAATGTATGTGAGTATTTGAAGAATATGCCAAGGTTTATAATGTAGTAACTGAAGTTTATCCTTGAGTCAGATGAATCAACCTCTAATGATGATTCTTGTAGTTCACTAGGTTCATCAGATTTTGATACATTAGATTCAAACTCTGAGAATGAAAGTGACAATGAGTGGCTCTAGTAGAACTGTTTTACCTGGACTAATGATGGCTACCTCTCAGGGGGAGTAGGTAGTAGTGACTGATGATAGGGGAATCTTGCAAGAGCAAAGTTGCAGACAAATAAGTGTTGATCAAAGGGGGAGATTATTGGCTATACGTGTTGTCATAATATGTATTAATGTCATATGTTGTCATAAAGGTTGACAAGAGATGAGATGTTATGTTCCTTAAAAAAAAGAGGAAAGTTCCTGGTTGGACGTCATGCCCTGATCAGTGCAAAGTCAAGTTTGAAGTCTTGAGAAGACAAGATATGTTACTCTGGAAGTTGATGATTGTCTCTATTTCAGGATGACCACTCTTTTGAAGATCGTCTAGAAGATTGCTCCGCATTTCTATGGCATGAAATATTTTTCTTTGTGGTTGTAAGGTGTTGCTAGCAAATATTTAGAAACTCCAAATCCAAAGTTTTAGGTCCTGAAGTCCTCTAAAATGAAAGAGTTGATACAATCTGGTGTGTACTCCTAAGGGGGAGAATTCGGTGCAATGAAAGAAAAGGTGCTGAAACCTAGTAAAATTGAAAGAAAAGGTGCGTCACCCTTTGCCATTGATGTCAAATGGGGAGAGAGAATAATGTGAAAAAGAAAAGAGTCAGTGGTCAGAGAAGAAAGTATGAGTTGTAAAAGAAAGAAAGAAAGAAAGGGGGAGAGTAAGAAAGAAAAGAAGTTTGGTGTAGAGTTGTGTCTTGATGGTTTTTCACATTATGTGTTGCCATCAATGACAAAGAGGGAGATTGTTGCAAGTATGTGTAATCGGTGTTGTCATTGATGTCAACAAGCTTGTGTTGTCATTGGTGTCAATTGTCATTTGTGTGAGTTGCTTATGGTGCAAGAATATGAGTAGTTAGTGTTGAGTGGTTACTATCTCTTAGATGAGATTGTTGCAATGGTGTGAGCTATTTTGTTGAGTTGCTTTGTTGAATATGATGTGGTTGCCTTGAAGAGATGCTAAAGTTGTTAGGAATATGTTTATGTTGGTTATCTTCCAAGTGCTTTTGAGAAAATTTGGTTAATAAAGGAAACCGTGTGTTGAAGTAGCATTTTAGCTTACAGAGTAGTGTTATTCTTTTGCTCCACATTTTCTCTATGTTGAAGATCTGTCTTTGCAGTTTGGATATGTTGTTTAGAGGTGTTAAGAGTTGTTATATTCCAAATTTGGTGCTCCGGTTCGTTATGCAAAGAAATTTGTGTTCACCAGTGTGTGGATTGTGTATCTGAGTTGTGCAAAGGTGTCTGGGAGAAATGTCTTTGCTCTGCATTTCTCCGCAAAGAAGTTTTAGATCTTGCAATTCTAAACTTATGCTTATAAGGTTTATATCTTTATTCTATTGAATTTGTTCATGATTTGGTGCTCTGGAAGTCAATTTATAGAGATACAGTGTATGACAAAGATAGTTGAGCATACTGGATAAATAGGATAAGGTTGTGCAACATGTAAAAGTTGTTGCAGAGGGATTTGTTGGATTTCAAGATGTTTCAGGATGTTCGTGGAATGCTTTAGATTGTTGTGAAGCCTTGCATGTGGTCCACAAGTCATTTTTGGGATTGAGGAAGTGTGTACTTAAAAGAACATTGTGTTAACATAGGTTTGCCTGGCCTTGGATGTTTACATTAATTGTGGAGTTGCTTTGGTGATTGTGAAGGTGTGGAGTAGCGTGCTTGAATGAATTTAGGTCCAAGCTAAGATGTGTTGTGGTCTGCCTTCATTCCTTTCCACCGTAGGAGTGTTTAGGTCCAGACCTAATTTGAATCTTTTGTGTTAAGGTGTAATTATGACCTTGGAGAATGTTCTCAAGGTTGAAGATAGTATAAATAAGTGTCAAGGGATCGTGATTAGAAGTGTATGAAGTGAATGTGATGTGTATAACAGTGTGAATGAAGGTGTAATGCAACAAGTGTATGTGGAAGCGAGTTGAATGAATGTAGAGAAGTAGAGTTTGGTATTTCAGAATAGTATGATGAATGTTGTTCAAGTACTTTGAATTTCATTGGAACTGTACTTCATGCATATGTTAGATGCAATCATAATAGTTCAACTCTGGCAATGAGCCACCTCTTCTATCTCTTTCTTTCAGGATAGTGAGTCCTTGGGTAGTGAGCCCTCTAGCAGTGAGCCTTTCTTCTGGGCAGTTAGCCTTTTTGTAATTCGGTGTTGATACTACTTTATATTGTGAGCTAATCCTCACCATGGTTTTTTCCTTCTTGGTTTTTCCATGTAAATCTAGTGTTTATGTGTTATGAGTTGTGGTTGTTTGCTTTATTATTAATTTCCCTTATTGGAATTAAATATGTTAAATTGATTAAATGTTTGATATGTAAATGGTTTAACAAAATACTGATTCACCCCCCCCTCTCAGTATTCTGGGTGTTCAACAACAAACATAATAGAAGAGATCCAGAGTGATTTTGAAGAAGTTTTAGGAGAAGAGTACTTTGATATCTGACTACACAGAGACAAAGGAAGAGAAAGAACAACCTGAGTTGATAGAAGATAGCCTAAACAGAAGAGCAGACCAGAGGAAACCTACCACAAATTACTAGAGACATTGAGAAGACCAATTATGGATATTCCTATTAAGTTACTAGTATTTGAGAAGGATACTATTGAAGTAGGATAGCACATTTTTGTTTTGGAGTCTATTTGGAGCCGAAATGAGGTAACAAGGGATGAAATCAAGTTGTTTGACTTCATAGACACCTTGTGGAATGAAGCATTGAAGTTGTATAGGAAGACCTCTCCAAAAAGTGATAAGGAATGGGATGAAATCAAGCAAGAATTCTTGGAGAATTTTGGAGTTCTAGATATTCCTACAGAAGGGGATAGTAAGATGAGAGATTTGATACAATTGGACAAAGAATCAATAAAGGAATTTGATAAAAAATTCAATGAGACAACTGGGAAGTTGGAGGAGCCATTGACTGAGAAGCAAAAGATTGAATGGTTCATCTTCAGAATAAGCCCTGAAATAAGATCTGCCCTAGATGGAAGAACATTTGAAACATATGCAAAAGCAATGACACTAGCCTACCAGATAGAGTCTCAATCTTGGTGCATAAAATATAATATGAAGGAAACCTAGAAACAAAGAAGTTGAAATTGGAATTAGACCAATCAAAGCTAAGACAAGAGATTCTGGCCAAGCAAGTCGCAATGAAGGTAGACATCAAAAAAACAACAAAAATAATAAATACAATATATTGCAGATTGTGTGGAGAATGGGATGACCATGAAACACCGGATTGTATTTCACAGAACTTTAGAAGGAAAAGAGATATTGATGATGAAGAAGATGAAACATGGTACAGTGGAAACAACTCGACAAAGAGCAACAACATGACTGTCAAGTAGGGAAAAGAGAGAGGTATACAAAGTATGTGAGTACACTAGATCAAACCCTCCTTTCAATACAATGTTCATTCAAGGACAAAACTAAGCCAAGTCACTACAAGATGGAAGAGGACTCAGCTACTAATTTTGTACTATTATTTGTAGAAGAAAGATATGATTCAACCGAGCCTTTTATCAAACCCTAGGCCAATTAATGCAATAAACCCTAGAATTATGATAATCAGCTTTTAACAGTGAAACAGTAATAGCAAGTCAGGATCGAAAAGTACCAAGGTGATCAGTGAGATGTCCAAACCCATCCCTCAGAAGCTCAAATGTTGGAAGACTCCGGGGCCAGCACCTGAGTCTGGAAAGTCCTGATATCCAAAAGCTCAAAAATGGAAAAATGTCATAAATGATGCCCTGAGACTAAATCTAGGGTTTGTTTTGCCTGTTGGACACTGGGGCTAGCACCCAAGACTACTACAAGTGAATTTTCAAACTCTTTTTTTGGATCCCAAATATTTAGCCCTTAAGCAACCTTCCTGTACCTTTACTTCTACAATTCTCGCACCTATAACCTGCACACAAGAAGAAAAGGGGTTTGGGGGTTGTGGTGTTTAGGGATTTGCCTCGATCAAATCTCAGGTTAGCATTCAAGCTTTCCCAACATCATTGTTAGAGAGAGAGCATGTCCTTATAGGAAAGAGGCTAAAGATAATCCAAATGATGATGAAATGATTCAAACACAATGATATCACCTTGGTGGTGAAGTCCTTAGGAGGATGAAGATTCTTCAACTCATAAGGATGTTGATGATGATTCCAAATCTGCAACAATAACACAATGAATGCCTTGAATGCTCCTTTGCTAAATATTATAACCCTGCTATCATCAACTTGTCTCAAAATTAATTCAAACACTTGTTTATATATGTTATCCCGTTAAACTTTCACAAATTAATTAAAAGAGCCGACAAGGGAGGACCCATTGAAGAGTCCTATATCAATATACATTTAATTTTACCTTAACCAATTAGGGTGGACTTGGGCGCGGGCACCCAAGTCCCAAGGTGCCTTTTTGTTCAGGACCTAAGCATTAAATGGGCCCCTAGTTCCCATTTGACATGGGTTTTAAGGGATTTCTCATCAGAATGAATATTTTGCCTTGTAGAGTATAAACAAGGGGACCTAGGAGCTAAACTAGGAGGTAAAAAGGAATGTGTCCACTTTTTACTCCATAACATTTAGCCCCCCCTTTAATGTGTGTGCGATCCTGCGATTCAGTACATGCATTAAAGTATGGTCAAGGCATATCAAAACACATCAAACATGTCAAATGCTAGAATGAATACACAACCTAAGTTTGAAGGACCATTTATATCCCCCAAACTTAGGCAAACATAAGAAAACACTTAACAATTGCATAAGACACAGTGAATATAGTAAGAAAGCATGCAATGCACGAAGAAGACAGTGAAAGCACACAATACACAGAGAATACATGAACGTAGTCACACAAGACACAAAGAAGTCATGAAGAGAAGACATGATTAAGTAATTACATATCTATATATATAATGCTAACTAAAGTAGACAATACACACATGTAAAGACACACAAAACACATACAACGTGGGGGGCTCATCGCCACACGTATTTAGACTACACCACAAATACACAATACATGCAAGTAAGACACGTAAAACACCCGGAAGACACTGAATACATGAGCGCCACATAGTATGCCATAGACACACTATATATCTTAAACATGGCAAACATGGGCAATAGGAAGGATCTCATCATTGCACTCCACTATCTAAGACACGCCAAACACACCCGACGGTTGAGCTAGGCTACCACAACCACCAAATACACAATTAAGGGTGTATGACTCAAGATCGAACCCCGCCTCGCGATGAGGACTTTATATAAAAGGATGTGCACTAGTTCAAGAGATACACCATCCTGCCTCGTGATGAGGGCTTTGTTTAAAAGGATGCACACTAGCTCAAGAGATATGCCATCCAGTCTCATGATGAGTGCTTTGTTTAAAAGGATGTGCACTAGCTCAAGAGATACACCATCCCACCTCATGATGAGGCATTTCAAACACACTTTGTCAGTGTAAAAGTAATCAAGCAGATACCATTATATATGCCCCCACCTTAAGGTGGTTGATCCCGCTTGCCGGTATCAAGCACATTAACGTAGAGTGAAAACATGCAAGGGAACAAGAGCTTTCACAAAGCCCATGCCCCAAAGTGACATGTGCCACGATCACTGAATGTTCCCACAAACACATCGATGTCATTTGCTAAGATAATCAACAACAAGATATAAGCTTTGGTTAGAAAATCTTACTCTAAGATAACAACCAAATCAATTCATGAAAATTATATAGAAATCACATCACATAAGAGACCAAGGCTACACTTGTTGGGTTCAGAACCAAGTATAGCCGTTAGGTCATACTTCCGATATCTCAGAACCGAGTGTAGCAACAAGGTGAGATACAAAACAATCCAAAGTGCGTAGAAGTAGATTTCGAGTATTGCAAAAGTTTGTTACAAGAAATTTCACAACACGAATCACAACACAAAGTGATTCTACTAGTCAAGCATCATATATATATATATATATATATCAACCCCATCTTCATATATGGACTAGGTCCAATTTTTCTTTCTTGCTGAAGGGAAACACGGTCTTTATCAGTATTTGTTTTCGTCATCTGCCAACTATTATAGTCACTAAAGAATTGAAACATTAAAAATGAGAGAGGAGACAAAAGTGACTTGGGTTTACAACATGGGAATATGCCCCCAAGACATCCTTCGTGATGGTATGCCCCCAGGCACAACACACAACAATAAAATTGAGGAGAGGAAAAATAGAAAAATAGAGAAACAAATAGAAGAATGGTCACAATAGGGGCAGTCTCCTTGTATCCTTGACCTTACAAGATTATCAAGGGTCATCCAAAGAGACCTAAACAACATTTAACACATCATGGGGGAACACAACACAACACATAAGAGGAGGCCACGTAAGCGAGCAACTTGAAGAGATGCTACATCAAAGGTGGCCAAAAAGGGTTAGAAATACTTACCTGTTACACAACTGCACTAGCAGTTGTCATCAAGCAAATCATCTTCCTCCCAATCTTGAATGCAAGAGGAGATAGGTACATAAGGTGTTATTTCCCAGCTTGAATCATTGTCCTTTAACTCTTCAACCATTAGCTCTTCCTTGTTTGATTCAATATCAATTGGTGGAATATTTCCTTATTGAGGTGTTGCTTTTTGAGCTAAGGCTTGTCTTTTCTTCCTTTTTTCTCTTGCTTGCCTATTCCTCAGTGTTTTATTAGTGATGTTTACAAAAGGATTCTCATGATTTTCCATAGTCTTCGACATTTTGGAGGAGGAAGCTGGTACAAAATTGATCTTTTTGGATAAACTGCTTTATTCTTTATGAGTATCTCCCGATCCCTATAAGGATGGCAGAGGAGGAACCTCAACAAAGACTCCCTTACCTCGTGGTAGAGGGGATTCTTTCAATTCAGGATGCTCTTCACTTTCTACTTGTTCAATAGGATGTCCAACCAATTTTGTTATTAACTTTTCCTTGTATCTTTGATATCCCAGGAAGAATTGATCTTCTCTTGGTTGAGGAGGCTCAATAGGTTGTGGCCAAAAGTAGTATAGGATGAAATTTCCACGAGTAACCATAGGCTTCCATCTATTATGGTGGACAACATACACTCTCCCTTGGTGGGGAAATTTTATACATTTATGAATTGTAGAGGGGACCACTTTCATCGAGTAGTTGAGCCATGGGTGGCCTAGTTTCACACGAAATAGGTTGGAAGTAGGGATGATGTCAAATTATTGTTCCAAATCTTTCTCAACTACTTTAATCAATAATGTAATCTTCCCTATAGCTAGGAGGAAATCTTCAGTATGTGCCTTGACCATCATATGTGTGGGTTCATGATATTCTTGTATCAAATCATGCATGTAGAGGAACTCTTAAGTAATTACATTTGTTGTACAATTCAGATCGATAAGGACTCCTCTTGTAGGATTTCCACTTATACGTGCGGTAATGTAAAGAGCTCGCTCAATGTCTCCAATTGTTCTATCATGTGGTGTAAATATTAGTTCAGGTTCAGGAGTCTTCCTCTTTCTATAAACTTGAGGAGGGACCATACCACCCTTGTTTTGATGAGAGGCCATGTATGTGAGACTGTTTCACACCAGGCACTAGTTTGAGGAAATTGGGTTTTTGAAAGTCAAAAACACACTAATTTCACTACAAACAAAGTAAGTATGATGGAAATAGTGCTACACAACAAGACAAGATTTATGATTTAAAAGTTTGCTTAAGGAAGTGTGGAGAAAGTGTGTAAAACCCTTGATGTTGAAATACACACTGTGGAATTGCAAAATTTGGAATTTTAATGCAAGAAAACACAATGAGGCAACACTACAACTCAAAATCAGATTTGAATGAGTGTTAAAAAGAGAGTAGAAAAATCTGAAATAAGATTTTGACTACCAACCCTAGCTTTTGCAAAAACTAGGTTATATGAAAAATACCAATTTTTAACAAAACCCTAACAAATGAGATATGCAAATGCAAGGTGTGCTATCATGAAATGATTAAATTATATAATTTGTCTTAGATATGATGTATAAATTATAATTTTTAAATGCTTCCAATGGTATGCAATGAAAATACTACAAAACTATGCCTTTATGCAAGCCTAGAATGCGTATTTTTTTAATTGTTTCAAATGTATGTAAGATTTTTCAATGAAGAATGATAAGTATGATATGAAATAATGCAAATTTTGATTTCAACACTCAGCAAGATGCAAATTCTTTAAAACACAGGTTCAACAAAATGTTAAGTAGGGAAAAGAGAGAGGGATACAAAGTATGTGAGTACACTAGATCAAACCCTCCTTTCACAACAACATTCAAGGACAAAACTAAGCCAAGTCACTACAAGATGGAAGAGGACTCAACTACTAATTTTTTACTCTTGTTTGTAGAGGAAAGATGTGATTCAACCAAGCCTTTTATCAAACCCTAGGCCAATCAATGCACTAAACCCTAGAATTATGATAATCAGCTTATAACAGTGAAACCGTAACAACAAGTAAGGATCAGAAAGTACTAGGGTGATCAGTGAGATGTCCAAACCTATCCATTAGAAGCTAAATTATCATAAGACTCTAGGGCTAGTGCCCGAGTCTAGAAAGTCTCGATATCTGAAATCTTAAAACTAGAAAAATGTCATAAATGACGCCCTGATGCTAAATCTAGGGTTTGTTTTGCCTGCTGGACACTAGGGCTAGTGCCCAAGTCTACTACAGGTGAATTTGTGGCTAATTTTTCAAAAATTGCCTATCCCATTACTTTCATTACAAAGAAAAGGCAAAAGATTTGATTGGTCAGAGAAATGCTAGGAGGCATTTGACCAACTAAAAGAAAAGTTGACTACAACACCTATTTTGAAGGTACCTGACCTAGATGGTCAATTTGTAGTCATTGCCAACACCTCTGGAGAAGGATTAGGTGTACTTGCCTAGGATGGGCAAGTTATTGCATATGAGTCTAGAAAGTTGAAAACTTATGAACAAATTTATGCTCCTCATGATTTGGAATTGGCAACAATGGATCATGCACTGCAAATGTGGAGACATCATTTGCTTGGGAAACCTTTGGAACTAAAAACAGATCATCAAGGGCTCAAATATTTATTTACTCAACCACATCTAAATGCTTGCCAAAGAAGATGATTAGAGTTAATATTTGATTATGATTTTGAGATTAAATATATATAGGACAAGGAAAATTGAGTGGCAGATGCCTTAAGTAGGAGAAGACATATCTCCTCAATGATCTCTATGCATTCTGATTTTATGAATCAAGTATTACAAAAGTCCAAAGGAGATGAATATTATGAGCAGGTAAAACAAGCTCTTGTGGACAATCCTCAAGATGCTAGGTATGATGGGTTTTAAGGTTTAAAGGTGTTACATCCCCAATTTTTGTCTTGCTATACTTTTACTTTTTTTATATGGACATAAGTAAATTTGTTGTGATGTTTAGATTAATGACAAAGAAAAACATGGATTTTATTGAATGTCATTTATTGAAATCATAGGAATGATTATGTTATTATCAATTTAATATATAATTATGAGATTTGATTTATTAGTTGAATTAATTGAATAATGATGCACTGATCACATATTGTTTGGTGACAAGTGAAACAGGATTTCAGGTTATCAGATGACTCTCAGAGAAAAGAGAGAGAGAGAGTATCTTTCTAGGAGAGAAATATAGACCTTAGGTTACGAGTGGTTTATTTGCCAAACTGAGTTATAAGTGTATAACGAAAATGTGAACCAATGTGTCGTAAGAGGTAAGCCTTGTCTTGTCAGTTACTTCTGAACTTAATCGACAAGTAGTCGATATTGTTTTCAAATCTTTCTAAGTCGTATTAAGTCATTTTAGTCGTTAATAATGTTAACGACATCATTTGAGTTTGATTTATGACTATTTACGTTTAACGTAAATATTACGATGTTATTGTCATAAAATGGTTGTCATATTATTATTAAGTTACTTGACGTATTATAAACGATTCTTAACATTAAGACGATATAGTCCAGTTAAGAATACATGAATTATGTCGACAGATTGTGATGGGGAGACAAGCTCAACCCAATCACATTATCCATATTTCCTTGTTTAAATATTATTATTGTATTGATTAAACTATAACCATATGTATATTTGATGTAATCAAATATATACAAATGTCTTAGCATAGTAAGAGGATAATACCTCTTAAATGCATCAAAGGTAGTGATGAAAATGTAGTCTATTTATTAGTAAGCCTTTATTAGTGAAAGAAGTGGGTCGAACCACTCATAACATGATCATTAAAGATCAATTTTTTTTTAAAAGAGCATTGGCTTCATCCTAATGAGGATGACTGTATAAGTTTAACCGCCCAACCAAATGAGCCTATAGGCAGCTATCTCTATCAACATGTGTTCATTTTGCTAAAAAATCAATTTGCAGTTTGGACTAAGTCTCTTAAGACTGTTATTATGCAATCAATGTTGCAACTAATTTACAGTTATGGGACGAATGGAGGGTGACTCTATAGGAGTCATGCCCAGTCCGCTTTAATAAGAGGGAAATGACTCAACTTGGAGTGGTAGCAGAGAAACAGATAGAAATAGAGTACAAGATGAGAATGTTAAGGGAATAGAGTAAAAACAAAAACGCATTGTGGAGTAGTGATCTGATTGGAGGCATGAGGAAGTACACTCAGATAAGGCGTTACCCTCTGTAATATTTACATACCTCTGTCAATACAAGAAACCATTACTTTTAGGTATTCCTCAATCGATTATTTGATAACAATGAAGGAAATCGAATAGGATGTCTTAGGAATTATATTATAGTCTTGTGGTGACTGCATGTGTTCCCCTGATTTATATTATGTGTGTGACAGTTGATAATTAGTAGACTCAATGAGGGAATAGACATAGTTATCTATTGAGAAAGTTAAGTCGTTCTATCTCTGTTTGAACGAGAAATAGAATGCAACTACAGAGTCAACTATGGTAGTACTAGTGAGTACATGATATAATTAATGAATTCAACCACTTAGATATATGAGAAACCGTTATTATATCCAATGCTTGAAATGAAGAATAGAATGTTCTTCATGGTATAAAATGGGTTAAGTTGTCATTTACATTGATAATAGATCATCCTTTGATTGAGTTGGTAAATGGTCAATAGAATGATGGTAAGTTAACAAAACAATAGGACTTTCGAGTATTATAGAGAAGAATGAACTTTGTTATTATACTATCAACTTGAGCCATATAGTATTGAGATAATAGCGATTTAATACATTGTCTTGTTTAGACTATATATATAATGGAAATTGTTATCCATTCTTGGAAACTAGATTCATAGGAATCTTTAGTAAAACTATTGTAACACATCAAATGAGAATAACTTAGAATTACTATGGGAAATACAATAAGGCTCTTATGAGAATCTGTTGATGTATATATTGTATTCATTATTCACGTTATACTAGAGAAGATCCAATACAATGGAATAGACTTATTCTACTAAGGGATGACCTTGTAGGAAAGGCATATTGGGTATGTTTTACTTTATTACATTAGTAAAGGTATTGGACAAGGGTTAATATTATTTAAAAGAACTATAGTGTTATAGTGTTCTTACTCTTTGGTTGATTTAGTCATAAGTCATTTATGAATCTAGGTTGCCTAGCAAAGAGATAATGTTATATAGCATTATTAAATTAGCCATGGGATAATTAGATAACCTAGAGCTGATTATGAACCAACTGTATAGTTTAGTCATAAGGGACTTATTAAGGTCTAAAGATATTATTATTATGAGTCATGGATTAAACCATTACATGATTAGGAATTGGTATAAGAATAAAACTGTGAGAATATGGAAATATCCAAGTCGAGTAGGGGTGGGTGAACACAACGACTACATTCATTATGAATGATATGGATATTAAAAACTTTGGCCAAAGTAATGCATTTGTTTTTTGCATGCATTGTCAGTTCACTGTATTCAGATTGCTCATCCTATTAGAAATCATACTTAGCTAGAGGGTATCTAGGGTTGTATGGTTGATAGAGTTGAGTAGAATACAACACTATGTACTCGGAAAAGGCAAATTACCACTGGTCACCTAAGGTCTATATTCCTCATGAAGGGTAGGGCCACTTCTTATGTGGAAGATGTGTGGGAGACCGCCGGTCTGTGGATGGAGGTAAATCACTGGAAAGATGCTCTCTCTCCAAGTAGGAAACATGCCAGGACTTGTGATAAAGATGTCAGATATTCAGATGCAGTATTTATTCCAAATTTGTATATGTAATGGTTTTACATTTCTAAACATTGTAAATGAAAAGGCAATATGGGTTTATTGTATTTTGTAAAAAAGGAAATCTTGAAATTGTAGTACTTGATTATATGATGAATAAAAGAAAAAAAAATCTCTATCTCATTTTTACCTTGTTAAATTACTTTATGGTAAATTTTCTGGTTTTACTAGGTTTATAGAACATGGATGCTACAAAAGGAAGGATGTACGTTCTAAACTCCAAGGAGTTAAGGAATATCATGTGAAAGGAGGTTCATTATGGACCTTATTCAGGACATATGGAGTGACGAAATTGCTAGCTAATGTAAAACCATTATATTTCTAGAAAGGAACAAAGAGGGATGTTGCAAGGTTTGTAGCTGGATGTTTGGAATGCCAGAGGGTGAAGACAAAACACCATCACCTGGCAAGACTTCTATACCCTCATGAGATTTCAAAATGGAAATAGAAAATCATTAGCATGGATTTTGTGCAAGGACTTCCTATGTCTAGAAATAGACACAATGTTATTTTGGTTATGGTGGATAGACTCACCAAGGTAGCACATTTCATACCTAGGAATTTGACATATGGGGCACCAATCATAGCCCGCAAATTTGTCCAAGAAGTATTCAAATTGCATGGTATCCCTGAGAAGATTATCTCAGATAGGGATGCCCTTATGACATCAAGGTTTTGGCAAACCTTATTTTCCTCACTTGGAACTCAATTGAACATAAGCTCTGCTTATCATCCAGAGACTGATGGTTAGAAAGAAAGAGTAAACCAAGTGTTGGAAGACCTATTGAGAATGTATTGAATGGACTAGCATTACAAATGGGAAGATTATCTTCCTCTTGTAGAATTTGTGCACAATAATTCATATCATTCAGCTATTAAGATGGCTCCATTTGAAGAATTATATGGAAGAAAGTGTCAAACTCCTATAAGCTAGGATAAGCAAGAAGATAGGATTAGCCTTGGTCTAGAAATGCTATCAGAAATGGAATAACAAGTTCATTTGATTAAGAAAAGGCTAGCAGAAGTGAATGATAGGTAGAAAATTTATGCGGATGTTAAACGCGTCGCAAGACATTTCTCAGTGGGAGAAAAAATCCTCTTAAGAGTTAAACTGCAAAAGAATTCTATTAATTTTGGAAAAACATCTAAACTAGCTCCTAGGTATGTGGGTCCCTTCATAGTTCTTGAGGAGATCAAACCAGTTGCATACAAGATTGATCTACCGCCAGCCCTTGTCATGATGCATAATGTTTTCCATGTTTCTTATTTGAAAAAGTATATTGCAGGAGATAATCATGTCTCTATTCTTGATTGGAATGCCATATAGGTGAAGGACCCAAGGGTGGTAATTATCGAGCCCATCAAGGTGCTTGAAATATGTAAGCTATGCTTGCATAATAAAGATATTACTCAATGCAAGGTCTAGCGGGACCAATATGCTGAAAAGAATGCCACCTGGGAGAATTATGATGATATTTATCAAAGATTTCCTCATCTCTTTTAAGATTTTATATTATGATGAACAAAACTCTCTTTATGTTAAAAACTTGGATACATTAAATCATCAGGGATAATGATTCATATGGGGGGAGATATGTTACATCCCCAATTTTGACTATGTTTAACTTTTACTTTTCATGTGATTAAATGGGTAAGTAATCACAGGTTAATGATTTGATGTTGGGGAAAATGTCAGAATAAATCATTGATTATATGGATTATGATTAATGCTTAGATTTAGACATGAGATTGCATGTTGTTAAGATTATTTTAGCATGATGTTTAATGATTTATTGATGATACACTGATCATAGTTGTATGATTGTGAGTGTAACCAGGAAAAGAGATTTCAATTCCAATATGGGAAGGAGAGTATCACCTGGGAGAAGGAAATAAATGTTGTGGAAAATGATAAGTGGCCATCTGAGTTTCAAAGTTGTTATTTATGTGAACCATCGTGAGACAGAGTATGTATCAGTTATCTACCCTTGTTTAGTCGATTTCAATTCAACTATTGTTGTTTTGTTGAGTAAGGGTTTTTTACGTCAAACCCTGTTTGATTTGGTCTTGTGATATAAGTTTTGGAGGTTATAGTTTAACCATTCTTCTCATCAGGAAGTTTTTGACCATGATTATTTGCTTTGCTTGATGATTGGCACTAATGTCAACAAGAGGTTGTGAAGGGGGAGAAGATCTTGACCGCATTGTTGCAACTTGCAAATGGTAATTTTCATCATTCTCTGAATAGTGTTGCTACCATTAATTTATCTTGTATTTATTTAATTATATATTCTAATACCATATATATATATATATATATATATATATATATATATATATATATATATATATATATATATATATATATTATGTCTCCCTTTTGTGTTTTAAACACTTACCATCTTGAGTCTAGCTATCGATGGTTTTGATAACCATGACATCGAGGTGGCGCCACAAGGTGACACACGTTCCCTACACTTCAACATAAAGTGGGAAGAGTGGGATGAATCCTCAGTCTGTTGGTAGCTGCATGGTCATTTTGTGGAGCTTTTGATGGTAATGCTTTCTCTTGTGTGTGGTATGGGCTCTCGGGCACGGAGGTTGGTTAGTTGCTATCTTGCTTTTAATTGTGGATAGAGAGTGGCTATCGTTCTTGCTGTGGAATAGTGGAGTGAAAGGGTGGACTATGTTTAGAGATAGAAGGGATGATAGAGGAAGATTGAGCCAACCGTCTACAGGCTTGAAGAGGATTGTATATAAACCTTAGTAGGTAATTTCTTATCGATGGCTAAAGCCATGGTGATGGATACTTAGTATCCTTATTTATTATAAATATACTTTCTTGTGTATGGGCACGGTTGAGTAAGCTGATACCATTTCTTTTCTTTTATAACAGTTGTTCGATATTTCAGCCTTCGTATACTGTAATGTATACTGTAAGACTTGACATGCCGCGGGCCATATTATTAACTTATTTGTTTTGAATAAGCTAGAAATAAATGCTTAGAGGTGAAACTCATGCTAGTCAGTCTCTATTGCATGCTTTGTATTGATGATAACTTATGTGCGATCATTTCTTTAAAGCACTTGACTACTTTGTAAACATAGTTGGATCCCCTTGGTTGTGGAAGCCTTTTATTTATTAAAGTAAACCAATCTTTTGAACAATCTTTCTCCAAGATTAAAACAGGGCACCATAGTGATGCAAGCCCGAAGTATTTAATATCTAGTGAGGCACAGTATATCACTAAAAACTAAAACCTTTCTTTTGACAGCCAAGCAGAGTCGGGGTTAAACACCCAAGCCCAAGTGTGAGTGGGTGGTTGGTATGATACCCATATTGTTTGTTGTTGACTAATGATTACCTTGATATGTTAACAATAATGTGTTTGACAGAATCTTGGACCTCTTTAGATTTGAAACATGTCATTCGATGTTATTGCTTTGGTTGTAAAATGGTAAGCCATTTATTTGAGATCTTAGCTTTAAAGATATGTTTATGAAGTATGTCAAGAAACCATTTTCAATGAGGGACTCTTCATTATTCCTTTGGGTATGTCATGGGATTAGAAAATATGTTTTCTAAGAATCTTGCATACATGCATACTGAACATGCAAATCTTTTCATAAGAATATGATTGTCTTGTAATAGACATTAAATTGTCAATTTGGATTAGAAGGGAATCCAAGAACTAAATTAACTATCTTGGACAAACAAAGATTGTCCCATCAAATTATTATCCGTGTCTATACTAGACACCTAAAACCAGAAAGCACTTACATGCTCAACTTGTGAACCATGAAATAGAGTGACGTGAAGTCACATATTTCACATTGCAGTGGCAACAAGTAAACTTCTCTAAAAGGATGGAAGACCTCTATGAGAATCATTTTGGTCTTGTACTCCAGAGTTCGAAGTAGAAAATGAAAGTCAATGAGACTATGGGTGAGAATTACCCATATATCCATTAATGGATTGAGTTAAACAAATCTTACTGTTGGATGAGATAACTTCTAAGTTGAGTTAGATGTGGGTGAGCAATCAACAAAGTTCATTGTGAAATGTCTATGTAAATAAAATCTTTGGCCAAAGTAATGCATCTATCTCTACATGCATTAGTCGGTTCACTATGCTCCAAATAGGCATAACCTTCCAATAGTGTCATACATAGTTAGAGTGGATCTATAGTTGTATGTCCGTGAAGAGTTATGAAGGACACAACACTAGAGACCTAGATAGAAAACCTAATGGTTCCTTATATCTATTCTTTTTGTGAAGGGTAGGGCCACTTCTAGGAAGGAAGTTGTGCGGGGGACCATCAGTCTGTGGTTGGAGGAAAAGCACTCAGGTGATGCTCTCCTTCCTAAGCAGATGACAAGCTGAGACTTATGAAGACAGATATCGAAACACCAGATGTAGTATATTAAATTATATGACTTGATAGTCAATTTCTATGTAAACTTGACATTATTGCCATGAGCAAAATATTGTGATTGTAAAGTGAAGGAATTCACTAACATGCTATCTTTGAACATGTTATACATTTTCAATTTGAAAATATTGAAAATAAAAGAACATGCTTTTCATATAATCATTATGTGAATGATTAAGTGTTTGTTTTTGATATTCGTAAGCTGCAAACAAGGTGCAGATCCCTATTACAAAAAGCCCCAAGGGCATCAAAAAAGGCTAGTAGGCCACGCGCAGCAGAGAAACAACCGACTAACAATTATAAAGCATATTAAGGGAATTACAAGACCAATACCAAAAACAAAGGCAAAACTAGACACTACTTGAGCAGCATATTCCACTCCTCCATAAGGAATCCCAGCAGTTCATTCTTACTACCAGAGTTACCTTCCTTATCATGTTTACCATCTTGGATATCCTACAAAACAACCAGAGAAGTCGCATCATGATGGGTCTGTTGACAAGCGACACTGCTCTAATGAAGGATTGCATGTTGTCATTGATGGAAACAAGGCAAAGGGATTCTATTGACATGACAAAGAGACATTACTCTGGAAGACCAACTTGGTTTGGCTACAAGGCATAAAAGTATTCTGGTCCAGAAGGCTAAAATGACTAAGTATGGGCAATATTCAGAGCAAGTAACAAAAAGTGGGTCAGTATGCCTCCACAGTTGAAGACTAGTATATGCGGTTTGGGTATGATGTTCATAGCTATTTAATGATGATATGTTCTAGTGCTCAACACATTACTTCCTCCAGAAGTCATACTATGTCTAAGTTCGGGTGAATAGAACTAAGACAGGAACAGTGCATAGTGCCAGAGAAAAAGGCTCCGCATTTCTCCACAGTTGCATATTTTGTCTTGCGGTTCTAAAGGTATGCTAAGAGGTCAAGAATGAATGTTGGTTATGAATCCTTGAGTCTCTTGTGGTCTGTGGTGAGATTTTTGATGTGACAGATGAATTGGGCAAGCATGTTCTTAAGAGATAGGCCGACAGGCATGTAAAATCCATATGCAGAGAAGAGATATTGTTTGAATAATAAATCTAAGTGGTGGTATAATTGGTGCTGACCTATGTGAAGATTATTATATGTTTGGTTTGGTCTACATTACTGTTTGTACACATGATCAAGCTGATAAGGTAGAATACATTGTATACACGCTTCATGTCTAGCTTGCCAACCTGATTATGAGATGAATCTTGTAGCAGATATACATACTTGATGAATTATGATGATTAAAATTGCGATGAAAAAATAGATGTGTGAATTCAAAGTGTGAAGGATTATGAGCAGAGTGTAGAGCAGAAAAAGAAAAATAGAGTACATGTAGTTGAGTTGAGAAGCAGGGTAGAATAGATGAAGACCTTTGAATCTGTATATTGAGCCTTCAATGGAACTGTGATCCAGCATATGGTAGATGTATTTATAGTAGTTCATCTCCTAGCAGTGAGCCAATCCTTCTTCTATCTTCTTTTCTCTTGGCAGTGAGCCTTCTTGTAATTTGGTATTGTGCTATCATAATATATTGTGAGCTAACACTCACCGTGGCTTTTCCCTTTTTGGGTTTTCCACGTAAAAATCCTGGTGTCCATGTGTTATGTCTTTATGGTTGGTGTTCTTATGCTTATTTTGCTTTCATGTTATTAATTTTGGAAATTGGATTAATAAACTTGTTTAAGAAGTGGTTCTGTGGAATACTGATTCACCCCCCCTCTCAGTATTCCTTATATTCAATGGGGTCACTTTGGAGCAAAGGGTAGCCATCACCCTCATTTTATCCTCAAGGGAGTACATCCTGGACTTCAGGTCTTCTATACCCTTGTTAGACTGGTTACAATTGGCACAATTCACCTCACTAGACACCTCCTTCCCCAGAAACTTCATAACCTCCACCACCTCCTCCTCAGAGTCATAGAAGGAACTATTCAATTCCTCAAACAGGCTGGCACCTTCTTCCTAGACCACAAGTTGGTCAAGGATAGATTTGACCTCCTTTATCTCTACCTCTTCCTCTGGATAAGAGGCTGAAGAGTAGTCGACAATCTTCACCACTGGGGTACTAACACTTGCCAGTCTACTTGAACGGTGGATGCTCAGTCTTCTCACAGTGTTCCCCTTAACCTCTTTCTCTTTATCTTTTACAGCAACTTCCTCCCCTTGCATCTGGAAATCAGTATGCCCCTTTTCCACAATAGGCTTAGTAGAAACCTCATCAGCAGTCGTAGGTTTCTTACCCTTCTTCTTGCTAGGCTTCCCTAGTTCAGAGAGCACGCCAAGGTCTCTTTTCCTCTTCTTATCACCATAGTGGTTAGGGCTATGTTTTAAATCACACAAACCCTTCGTAGCCACCTTCTGGGCCTATCCAAGGGACCCAGCCATACAACCAGAGGGGGTGGCTAATTTAGAAGGACCCGGTTGTAAAGGGGGATTCTTTTGGGAGCCGTGCATGGGTTTAACACCTTTTTTCTTTTGAGAGGGGGGCTCCATATTGCTAGCAGGTGGGGCCTTAGGGTTTTGAAGGGACCAGTAGGGCCTTAGGAATCTTTCATAGTAGGATTAGAGGTCTTGCTCCTGATAGGACTACCATACTTAACACACAAGGGAATACTATCATCTCACTCATCGTCGTTAACCTCCTTAAAAAGACAAGCTTTGATGGGCCTAGTAGGGCATAGGGAAAGATAAAAGTGGAATAGCCAAAGGATCAACCCTTGGTGGAGCGACAGAGTCATAATGTTGGGGTTATTCTCATGAGTGTTTTTGGCAAATTTAACATAGGATTCCAGAGAAGACAAAAGGTATAAAAGAAAATTAACAAGTAGCTTGTATCAAAAATGATTCAACAAGGCAAAGCAATAGTGGTAATAACACCTAAACCTACCCTCCAACATAATGCATTTCATAATAAGGTAGCATACCTTATCCCATGGGTAAATGAGACTCTCTCTTTTGAATCCACCTTGCAGGCGAACAGGTGTTTCCCCTTCCTTGAAGAATCTCTTCATGCTCTCCGGGTCCTAGACTTTTGTTTGCTTTTTTAACTAGTTTCCTTCACACCTCAAGCCAGTGGCCTTGGCTATTGTATCCTCGCTAACTTCAAATTGAACGCCACCCACCTGAACCATATGTTCCTCATTCCATGACATTACAAATTGAACCGAAAGGTTCTCATCATAACCATTAAGGCATTCCAATAAAGGAGTAATGCCACCCTCGTAGAAGATGCTCCAAAGCATGGCATCTGCTTTGAATTCTACACAAGAAGAGGGTTTGGTTCTAAATTTATCACCACCCATGGAGAAATTCTTCACAGCCCTTAGGAATATATCACACAAAGCAATCACCAGCAACCATAAATATTGAAGCTTAATGAGGAAATGTCTAGAAACGTTGGACTGGCAAGAATCATTGAACTTGCACTTGTGGCCGCTCAAAAATCATAGATTGTCCTTCTGAATGCCTTCACCTTTCAAATAATGATTAAGTGTTCGATAAACATATGATTATGATAACCTTGATTTTGTTATACTTGATGGTAAAATTGGAATGTAAATTCAGGGTAATATGAGATGACATGTTACACAAAAGCTTTTGTTTACTAGTTTCTCAAACAAGTAAAAGATGAAGTATAAGTATTAGGGTTTTCCTATTGCTTCAATTATTGAGGATGGTTTAGCTAAAGTAAGAAATACCAAGCTGGGTCATGTGGATTTAAAGGATTTTTGGGCTTGAATGGAGCAAACCCCTAGGTCACCTATAACTGAGAAAATTCTAACAAGCAGGTTAGCTTGTGCTGGGGGTTTTCCACCTATTGTGCCATGTCCAGACTTGGTTATTACATTCTACCCTGAATCACAAGAAATAAGAGCCTTCAACAGCTCTGCGATTAAAAAAATTGACATTGAAGCTATTTCTTGTGCTCTGAAGTTACCCGATAGAGAAGAATTCATGGAGATGTCCGTCACCATGGGGTGGAATTATTTTCTAGAGAAGAAAGATTGGTACTTAAACTCCATTGCAAGGAATTGGTTGAAAGTAGAGAAGAAAGGAAAATCCCAAGTTCCTACCAATCTGAAGAGAGCGCATTTCAAGGAAGAAATTTTAGATATGATCACTCTGATGCATCGCGTCATTGGGAATGTAGAGTCTAATTTGTTTGAGAAGTGGATGTGCCAGTTTATTTTGGTGGCACTGTGTAGTGAGTGCCAACATATTGACTAGGCCAAAATGATCAGTGACCAATTGAATGAGAAACTAACCAACTTCCATCAAAATGTCTCTTTTTACATGTGCTCTTATTTGATCTACATTTTGGCTAGCAAAGAGGTTGTCTGGGCAGGGTTAAGGACTCAAGGGTCTTTGACACCAAACACAACTATGTATGAATATTTCCCTCAATTGTAGAAAGAAATTGGTATGAAAGATTATCATTGTCTTAGTGATGTTTTTCTCATGTTTTGTGTAAAGAGAAATGAAGGGGACCTTGAAATGAGAATCTCTCCTGAAGCTGCTTCTTTGGTGATGAGGTATGGGAGATTTTATGTTCAGTTTGACAGGTTCACCTATCTTCAAGTTGGGGTTATAAAAATTCCCCATTAAAATTGCCAAGGTATGCTTATGATTATTTTATTATTTTGGAAGTATGTCACCAGATGGCGACTATGAATAGAAAATATCATGGAATGAAGAAGAAGGAGTATACTTTTCCCGTGTCATTATCATTTTTCACTTGCAAAACTAACAACAATGCCAGGAAAATAGAAAGGATTCTGATAGAGTACAATTTTTACCCCTTAGCTGTGAGATCATTTTTCAATAGAAAAAACTTTGTTAAAATGAATTTCCATGAAGGAAATCTCTATGAACACCAACCACATTTGGAAGATTATTGGGAAGATTGTGCTGATGAGAGAGAGGTACAAAGAAGAGATTGGATGAGGCTAACTTTAGACCAAATCCATGCCTTTAACTTACCTCTACAGATTCCAAGTGGTGTGGATGATAACTCTGATATAATTGATGAGGAATACCATGATGTTGCCTCTAGACCCCTGCCTTGTATACAATGGCCTGAAAAGGAAATTACTGATATCAAGCTTTGATCCTCTTTTGTTTTGGAAAAGACCGAGAGATGGCTTATGGGGAAATTTCGAGTGTGTTGGGTCTTCTTCTGCACAAAAAGAATCTAGAACGAGATAACAAGGAACCTCCCAAGCCCTTGTAACTCAAAGAACTTTAGTTAGTGTGAAGACAACTCAACACAGAGTTGGTTCACAATCTGGTGGGGATGGAGAAGAACCAGAAGATAATAGAAGATTAAAGGGTAGATGTGAGCAGAATGGTGAACCTGCACCCATGAGATCAAGAGCAGAACAAAAATTGGATGCTTTACAACAGTTGTAGGCTTATCATATAGCTTCTCCTAATTTCCCTGTGCTTGGCAATGATTCTTTGATTTTTTAACAAATTGGTGAAGATAGCATTTTTCGTTCTTTTTTTGAGACTCCAGCTTCCCCTGGATTAAATGAAACTCATGTACATAATACTCCCAACCAGCCAGATAACATTGTACTAGGCACTAGTGATAGTGGTGTTGTGCTCCCATCCCCTTCATGGTTAAAGAAAGTGGTTGAGAAGAAGAGAAGGTATACTCCTATGACAGATATGAACGTGGACATTGTAGCCAAGTTGTTGCAGACTACACCTAAGCCTAAGAAGGCTAAGAGAATGTCTACAATGTGTTGGCAAGAGACACTGCTATGATGAATGACTGAATGTTGTCAATGATGGCAACAAGAAAAAGAGATTCCACCAAGAAGGCAAAGAGACTTTACTTCGGTAGATCATTTTGGTCTATCAAAGGATTTTGGTTCAGAAGGCTCAAATGGCTAAGTATGGGCAGTATACAGAGTAAGTGACAGAGACTGGGTCAGTATGGTTTCACAGTTGAAGATAATTATATGCGGTCTAGGTATGTTAGTCATAGATACTTGGTGGTCACATGCTCTAGTGTTCAAGCTCTGACTTCCTCCGGGAGTCATATGATGAAGTATCTAAGTCTGGGTGAATAGAGTAAAGACAGGAACAATGCACAATACCAGAGTAAAAGGGTCCGCATTTTTCCATTGTAGCATATTTTGGTTTGCGGTTCTAAAGGTATGCTAAGAGGTCAATGATGAATGTTGGATATGATTTTTAGAGTCTCATATGGTTTGCAGTGGAAGTTATTATGTGACAGTTGAATTAGTCAAGTGTGTTCTTAGGGAACAAGCCGACGGGCATGTTAGATCTATATGTGAAGAAGATATATTATTTGTACAATCAATCTAAGTGGTTGAATGTTTGGTGCCGACCTATATGAAGACTATTGTATGTAATTTTGGATTTGCACTCTTGTTTGAGCACAAGGCCAAGCCAACAAGGTACAACTCTTGTATACACGTTTCATGTCTGGGTTGCCAACCTAATTGTGAGATGAATCTTATTGCGGATATATATATATATATATATATATATATATATATATATATATATATATGATAGATAGGTGTGGATAAGGTGCGAATTCAACATGTGTACAATCGAAGGTAGTTTGCAAAGCAAAAAAGGATAATAAGGGCAGAAATCAGGAGTATATGTAAAGCAGAGCAGTAAAGTAGGGCAGACTATATGAAGTCCTTTGAATCTGTATACTGAGCATATTGGTACTGTATTTCAGCATTTTGTAGATGCACCTATAGCAATTCTCTCTTGGCAGTGAGCCAATCCTTCTTCTATCTTTTTCTTCTATCTTTTTGGTAGTGAGCATTTTTGTAGTGAGCATTTCTTGGACAATGAGTCCTTGGGTAGCGAGCCTTCATGTAATTTGGTATTGCTATCATAATATATTGTGAGCTAACACTCACCATGGTTTTTCCCTTTTTGGATTTTCCACATAAAATCCTGGTGTCTATGTGTTATGAATTTGTGGTTGCTCTTCTCATGTGTTACTTTGCTTTCATGTTATTGAATTTGGTAAGTGGATTAATGAATGTGTAAATGAAAAGGTTTTAAGAATATTGTTTCACCCCCTATCTTAATATTCTTTGCATTCAATAATTGGTATCAGAGCAAGGTTCCTTGGAAGAAGCTTAACAGCTTGAGGAAGATCTGGGAAGGTGTACACATGGCAGCTAGAAGATATTTCACTTCTCCTGAAGCCTCATATGTAAGCAATGATGAGCTACGAGCTGCTCTTGAAGATCTTGAAAAATTTGAAGCTCAAATTAGGGATCTGAAGGATAGCATACAAGACATTGATGAATGCATTCTAAAGCTAAAAGAACAAGTCAAGAAGTTCAAAGAAAAATACAAGGAGGTTAGTGAACAATTCATATCAACTGATGAAACCTTTGATGATTTAAAAGTGGAAGTTGTAGAAAGAGCTAAAGTAGAAGAAGATCTAAATTTGTTGGTGAAAAGCAAGTTAGAAGAATGTGCTAAACTTGAAAAGGAAGTTGTGAGCCTGAAATCAGATTTAGAGAAGGCTAAGAGCTATGAAGAAAAAATCAAAATTAGCTCTGCAAAACTTGAGGAGCTGATTGAAAGTCAAAAGAGTCCAGATGACAAGCAAGGCTTGGGATTTGAAAAAGGAGAAAGTTTAAAATCAGGACAAGCAAACATTGAGTTCAAGCAAAACAAATACAACCAGTTCCAGAATCAAAGAAGACCTAAAAGACATCCGGTCAGACAACCAAATGCTCAAAGGTACCCATCTTTCAATGGCTATTGTTTTAATTGTAATAAGTTTGGTCACAAGGCTACTCAGTGTAGGAATAGAATAAATCAGAATGTTCCTTCATTCCCTGTTCAATGCTTCAATTGCAAGAAAATTAGTCATAGATCAAAAAAATGCAGAAGTCTAGTTAGGAATGGTTTTAACTATGGAAGGAATACTCAATCCTTCAAAGGAAAGTGCTTTGCATGCAATAGATTTGGACATATGGCTAACCAATGCAGATCAAGAATGAATTCAATCAATAGAAGGAATCAAGGATAGAGGAATGTGATATGCCACAATTGCAATAAGTTTGGACATGTTGCAAGATTCTGTAGAAGTAAGGATGAGAAAAGAAACTCTCCTGTAGAGAAGAGGAAAATAGAGCAAAAAGAAGAGAAAGGAAAGAACAAGGCTGATTTGGAAGAAATCAAGAAGGAAATGAGCAAGGTATGGGTCAAGAAGGATGTGAATGAGATCAAATATGGATCCGCACCAGTTTCTGGTGCAAATACTTCAGGTCTGGGAAGTAAATTGGGAGCTCTGGCTTAGGGGGAGCTGTATTGAAAATCCAAATCCCCTAGCTAGATAGTTAGTGCTGGGATCTGGCACAAAGATGTGATGTAAAGATTCATATGACAGATCTTTTGAAAGTAATTCTGAAAGAAAAGAATCAAATGCGGAATATTGTGGAGCAATCTGGATTAACTAAGTTTAACAAGAGAAGTGTGACAGTTTTTTGGAAGACTACATTTATGGCGATTAGGTTAACGCAAACAAAGGTTAAAAGGGTTAAATCTAAAGGGTTAATCATTTTACATTCGAGTTATCAAGTGACTAAGGAGAGCTGATGCCAAATTCCAAGTGACTATAGCGATTTCTAGAACATTTCGAAGCAAGTAAACCCAAATTCAGTAAAAGAGGTATTTACGGCCGAAACCCTATTTTTGAATCTATTTGAATCCTTGGAAAAATGACAACCCCTCAAGTTGTTGACATCACTGAGAGAGCGTGACCAAAATTCAAAAAGCATCCATTCAAATCAATAGAGGTAGATCCAACTGGTGCATTCTCAGATATTTCGTTTGGTGTAATGCATGCGGAAGATGTTAGGGCTTATATTCATGTTGCCCTAGAGGAACACGAAGATAGTCAACTCATAGACTTATATCTAAAACATCTGAGTGGTGATAAATTTGACTTGAAGGAAGAATACAAGGTATTGGAAGAGAAGAAACTCATTCAGTATATAGACTTCCCAGTTTTCGCAGAAAATGAATGGGTCCGATATGCCCTAAGTTGAATTCATGATGAGTTTATGCGGCTCAATTCCACATTCAAGATCACAAAAGATGCCATAAGGGCGGCCATAGGATTAAACCCTACTGGCACAGTACTGATATTGAAGGCTGTGACAAATGATACATCGATGAAAGCCTTCGGGAGCAACAAGAAGAAACCTTATGGTAAGGGTAAAGCTGAGAAAAGGCTAAGGCAAGATAAGTCTTAGACAGGAGAAGCCACTATAAGTCTTGAAGACGTCCTGAAAGCCATAATAGTTGATGGAAACTTGAAACCCATAGCTCAACTGTATGATGAGTATGATGATCCAGACAACAGGATCATTGAGACTACTGTTGTCAGATACTTAGACATCTACAATAAAGCCCTTATTGAGATCATTACTGATCTCCCAAATAGTTTGGGTAGTATAATGTCTACAAGAAAGGAAGATACTATGGCTAAGGATGTTGAGCTCAAAGAGTATACACTAATAAAGTTATGTCCAGAGATCACACCAGAAGAAAAAGCAAAAGTCTCCAAAGTGCTACATAAAGAATTCATAACAAAGAAAATGATGAACACTCTCATGTTAGATGACATTGAGAAAGTAGTGAAGGATATTGAGGAAATCACTTTGAGAGTGTTAAAAGAACATCTTTTTCCAACTATATATGATAGAGAAGTAAGAAATACTGAAGACGATACATATATTTCTGAGGTGAATATGGATCAAGGATTAGACAAAAGTGATGAAGAGTTGAAGGAGAAAGAAGATCCAATCCCTGCTACTGGTTTGGATAATGCTACTAAGGATCAATCCAAAACAAGTATTCCTCTAGAACAACAAACTGATGATCAACAGACAAGGACAAGTTTGAGGAACAAAACAAAGATGAGGATCAAAAAGAGGAACAAGCTGAAGAAAACTCTTCTCCAGAACATAAGAATGATGCTAATGATTTCATGGATTTAGATCCTCTGGAACAAAACCAAGAAGAAGAAGTCTCTGATATAGCAAGAAACACTGCAGAGTCTGCCAAGGAATCCTTGGAAAGAGAAAAACAAGTCTTGGATGAGCCTAAATTTTTGCAGGGACTAATAGATTTGAAATCAATGTCCCCTGTGCAGACATTTAAATTAGTATCAATTGTTCAAGCAAAGGCACATGAAGATATGATGAAAACACACATACAAGACAATGAGCTCATTGGTGCAGCATCTGATGTACTAGGGAAGTTGATTCCTGAATACCAGAAAGATACATCATTATCATCAATTGATCAACTAAAAGGTATGATAAAATCAATCAGCAATCATTTTGAATCCTTTGAAAAATCTACAGAAACAAAAGTCAGAAAAGAGTTTGATGAGAAAAGATTAGTTGAGTTAAAGATCATGTTGATTAATGATAAAACCTCTTTAGACAAGAGAATAAGAGGTATACAAAGTGCCATAAAAGAAGCCTGTGACTTGTACAAATTTTGTTTATCATGGCTGGAAGCCACAAAGGAATTAGAAGTGAAGATTAACGATCTGAAACTGTAGTTGACAAATATTTCTAAGTCATTTGATCTGGCAACTGAGTCAGTAAGCAACAAAGAGATATAAGTGATCAATATCCATAATGAGCTAAGTAAGCTAGTGAATAAGAGAGATCAAATAAAAAACAAAATGTGTCAATTGAGACGATTAATAAGTCTCAAGCTAGATTCGATGTCAAATTTTGTAGCAGAAGCACTACAAGTAAGTGCACTAATTGACACACCTTCTGATATACAAAAAGCAGAGAAATTAGTCTTCCTAAAAAGTGGCCATATTCAAATTCTGGACAATGCTAAGAAGAGTTGGGATTGAGAGTTAGTTCAAATCAAGAACATTTTCAACGACATTCTACAACCCACAACAAACTAAGTTGAAGATTGTACCTGTACTTATGCGGCATAGTATAACAATTTTTGTAGCTCTTGCATTTTTGACACAATTTTGACTCTTGTACATATACCTTTGCCATTGATGTCAAAGGAGGAGAAGAAGACTAGTAAAAAATGGGCAAACACCTAAGGGGGAGAAGAAAATCAGAGTATATATAGAAAGGGGGCGCAGATAAGCATTTTTCACTAAGTGTTACCATCAATACCAAAGGGGGAGATTGTTGGCAAGAGACACTGTTATGATGAATGACTGAATGTTGTCATTGATGGCAATAAGAAAAAGGGATTCCACCAACAAGTCAAAGAGACTTTACTCCGGTAGATCATTTTTGTCTGTCAAAGGATTTTGGTTCAGAAGGCTCAAATGGCTAAGTATGGATAGTATACAGAGTAAGTGACAGAGACTGGGTCAGTATGCCTCCACAGTTGAAGATAATTATATGCGGTCCAAGTATGTTAGTCATAGATACTTGGTGATCACATGCTCGAGTGTTCAAGTTTTGACTTCCTCCGGAAGTCATATGGTGAAGTATCTAAGTGTAACGTCAGAAAATGTCCCCTTGGGGGCTTTTCCCTCTTAAGGTTTTAGCTCCCGGGTCTTTTGCATGCATTTAGGACATCTTAGTTCATATTTTAGCATCTTGATGGAATGAGGCCTAGGTTTCATTGCAAAGTGGACCTAGAAGGACCCCTTGAGCTATACCCTGCCCAAAATAGGGGGGGAGGACTTGGGCGCCCGTGCCCTAGTCTTGCCCTATTTTGGGGTAGCCCTAATTTTTGAGTGTCAGTTTATGACCGTTATTAGGGTCCTTTGCTGACACGGTAAATTTATATTACGAAAATCTTGGCGAGAGTGTTTGTAGTTGCATATAAAAGCATGTTTAGGAATTCATTTGTAAACCAGATTTCAATTAGATGATTACTAGCAAGCTATGGTGTTCTCAAGGTGATTCAAGGCTTTTATTGTGTTGTAGGAGTAGACTTGTGTGTTTTGTGTGTTGATATTTGCAGATTTGACCATCAATTTCCTCATGGAATGAAGAGCATCTTCCTCCCATGAGAGCTTCACTACAAGGTGACATAATATTGTGTTTTCATCATTGATTCCTTTGGTTTTTGCCTCTACCTCACAAGGGCACACATTCTTTATCTGACAACGGTGTTCGGAGACTTAAGTGTCCTCCGGGGTTTGACTGAGGCAAGCCTCTAAACACCACAACCCCCAAACCAAATCTTGTGATTACAGGTTATAGGTGTTGCATTTGGGAAAAGTGAAGTTGCAGGAAGGATTGGAAGGCATCAAGGATTCAGGATCTGAAGAGAAGCAAGACACCGGAGCATTTCCAAGACTTGGGCACTCGCTCTAGTGTCCTCCGCAGATAAATTTTTGGAAACAAAAGTTACATGGCTGATCAGTGTCGGAAGAAGGTCCAGATCCTGTGAAGAAACTAGTACCTTGGACTAGGGCACCCGCTCCAGTGTCCCTGATTGTTCCGCTTCGGAGCCCCGAAAATAGGTACTCTATGATTTGGTATTTTACTCCTATCTGCAAGAGCTTTTTCTGTTATTCGTCAATTTGTTGTCGTATTTGCATAATTAGGGTTTTAATGGTCAACTGAGCATAGGAGAAGGAAAATTGATAATTAAATTCCCTAATCCAAGTTTTCCTACATCTCACAAGTGACCTAGGGTATGATAGTGCTCGCCACTCAACCTTAGATCCTTGAATGTATAGTGGAGAGTAGGATTTAAATATCAAAACATCAAAACATTAACAAATCCAATTTTCCCCTAAACATTTTGGTGAACCTGTGTTTTTGGACTTAAATTGCAACTTATTGAGTGTGTGTCTTTAGATTTGGATTGATTTCATTCATTCATATAGTCATTCATTTTATTGCATTGAGAAAAATTCAAAAAAATTGAAAAATTTGGAAAAAAAATTGCATTGTTTGGCTTACTAAATTGCATCAATCCTTTCTAAATTTTCCTAATTCATGATTTTTGCATCAGATCTGATATAAACTACAGAAAAATCTAAAAATTTAGAAATTTGCATTGCATTTTCATTATTAATTTGCTAGGTTTTGTGGAAATTTTGATAATTTTGATATAACCTAGTAATTCTAAAATCTAGGGTTAGTAGGCAAAATCTTTTCTCAGATTTTTCTACTAATTTTAGAGGCTCATTCAAATTTGCATTTGGCTGTAGTCTTGCATTTTAGTGTAAATTTGCATTTAGATTTAAAATATTTGCATTTTTGCATAGAAAATTTCAACAAAAACTAGCAATTTTGATGCATTTTCATTAAATTTGCATAGGCATTTTGCATGTTCATGCTTGAAAATCATTTTTTATCTAAGAGTATTTAATTTCTATCATAAATTAGACTTCAAAACATTCTCATAGCATTTTGTCCCAAGATCTCAAACCTAGGGCTTCAAAAACAACGATTTTCACTAAATTTAGCCTTATCGACTCTATAAACTTGCACCATAGGCGTGTTGTGAAGGATATTTTCACACTAATTTTTTGTTATCAGGGTAATCATTTTCTGCCCCTCATAAAAATCTTCACAACACCCTTTTATCAGGCTCTTGTAGTGAAAATTTTGCAAAAAACTACACATTTTGGCTATTTTTGCCCTAGGGTTTGACCTAGTTTGCACTCCAAATGTGTTGTGATCAATTTTATGGATTGAGGTGACTGATATCATTGATATTATTTGTTGTACCTCCTTATATTCATTACAACACCCCTTTTGCCAGGTCTTGGAATTGAAAAACTGTGAAAAATGACCTATTTTTGCTATATTTTCACTAGGATTTGACCTTAAGTGGCACTAAAAGCGTGTTGTATTGGGTATTTTTGCATCAATTAGCTATTATTATTGATATTATTTGCTTTCCATCATCATTTTTCTCACAACACCCTTTGTTATGCCCTTTTGCATTGAGTTTTGGTGAAAAAAATGCCTATTTTGACATATTTTCACTATATTTTGACTTGGCATTAACTTAAAATCGCATCAAGAGTGTGTTGAGAAGAATACTTTTACTATTTTGGACTAATATCAGACATATAACTTGCTTCCCTTGATTGAAATTCTTACAACACCCTTTGGGTCATTCATTTGCATTGAAAAAGTATCAAAAAATCAAGCATTCTAGGCTATTTTTGCTCGTCTTTTGCACCAATTTTGAAAAGCTTTCAAAATCTGATTTTGCATTGGTTTGAGCATATAAACATGACCTCTCACTGCTCCTTGGAATCTCTACATGAATATATTTCAAAATTTGAAAATATTCACAAGTTCATTAGTAAACATCCTTATGTCATGCCCTATATACAAGCCATGTATCACAAGGATATATTGGTGTCATCTTCTTTCGAGATCCTTGATTATGTATCTGATCTTAACAATTTCATATCTCTCATCAATACATACCCTTGGGTAATATAAGAATTGATAAAACACACTTTAGATGAAGAGCATGACATTTCTCATAATAGTTTGGAATTAATAGCTCAAACATATGGTGATAATATTGACAATGATCATGAGAGTGATAATGAATTCACAAGCTACCCTACTGATCCTACAACTGAACATTTAGGTAATTTAGATGAAAAGGCAAGGGTTAGCTCTAGTAATTCGAACAACCCTCTTAACCAAAATGTAGCATTAAGGGATGACATTGTGACAACGCAACATTGTTTTAACTATCTTGACCTATTTGGTGTGATTGATGTGGATAAGGAAAAATTTCATAACCCACCTAGTCCACTAAGAGATGACATTCATGTTGAGGTCCATCCTTCATTATCCCTTTAGGGATCAAGAAGTGATCAAAATACATTAGACAGACAAATGGACCAACCTACATCTCTTTTTAGCATTTGGATATGGGAAGATCATCACCTCTCCGACGACAGCTTCTAGCATGAATCTCCCTACAGGTAAGTATCTCTAACCCTTTATCTCTCTCGTGATGTGCTTCTCCCGTGATGTGTTATATGTTGTTATGTGTAAGGTTCGGGATACTAGGAGACCGCCTCTGTTGTGACCTTCTTCTATTTGTATCATCATTCTTCTAAATTGCTCTCTCTGATTTCATTGTTGTGTGTTGTGTCTTACAGACATAGCGTCGTGGTTGGTGAACTAGGGGCACCCTCCTACATGACTGTCCCTAAGACACTTGTTTCTCCTCTCTTATTTATTATTTCCCTTCCTCTAGTGTTTCCACTTAGCAGACGGATGACGACAAACATTTATACTGATGCGGACCTAGTGTCCCTTTCGAGAGCAATCAAAAAATGGACTTAGTTCCTAATATGACGATGGGGTTGTATATTTTATCTGATGCCTGGCTAGTGGAAGCACTCGTGCTTTCTGCATAGTGAATTTGATGATGTTTCTATCGCATTTACAAACCTTAACAATATTGTTGCTCTATGCACCTTTGTTTGCCTTTGAATCTAGCCTTGGTGGTACTCGATTCAGAGAGCTTCATGATATAGCCCCACAATTATCCTCAAACTCCGAATTAGTTGTATAACCTTGGCTCTTTGTGTGGTTAATCATATGCATTGATGTTGTTGTTTATCATGATGTTGTAGACACTAACATGTTTCTTGCAGGGATGTGTTTGTGGGAACATTTGGTGATCGTAAAGTACATGTCACCTCCGGAGGGCATGGGCTTTGCGAAAGTTAGTGTTCCCTTGTGTGTTTTCTTCCTACCTTAACGTGCTTGATATTGATGCTTGATATCAATCACCTTAAGGTGGGGGCATATATAAGGTAAGCTATTTATTATAGATGTTAGCAATGTGTTTGACCTTAGATGCAAAGACTTGCGCCCTAGAGTAGTGCATTGTGCTTCCTGAGTTTGTTTGCAATCAATCAATCAATTATGTAAGCCCTATGCGGAGTCGAGATATCGCATATATCCTTTTTATCTTAAGCCCTCTACGGAGGCGGGGATGGTGTATTTCTCAGAGCAGATTGCATCATCCTATCATTTTCAAAAGTCCTCTACGGAGGCGGGGAGCGGTTCTGTGACTAACTCAACCCTTAAGAGTGTTTTCGGCAATTGTTGTGGCAAAGCCCAATTGTCGGTGTGTGCCTGTAATGTGCCTGAGATGGTGGTGGACCTAGAAATAGGTACACTCCATCGCTTGTCTACTGTGTTTCTCCATGTCTTCAAGTGTGTGTGTTTTGGCGTGCTTGTTTTGTGTGGTGTGTTTGTTGCCCCATATGCAGAGACCAGTACCCTCAGGTAGTGCTTCCTACATTTTGGGAGGTTTTACATGTCTTGCGTGTGTGTTGCCCCATATATATAAAGACCTGTGCCCTAAGGTAGTGCATCCTGTATTATGGGAGGTTTGTTTACTTTCCAGTACTTGCATTTGCATTTCATATATATGAGAAAAAGAAAAGAACATATATCATTTCTGTCTTCCATGCATTAATGTGTCTTCTATGCATTGATTGTATTCTCCATGTTCTGCGTGACTGTAACTGTCTTCTCTGTGTTTTGCGTGCCTGTTATTGTTTTCTATGTGATTGGCGTGTCTTCTTCGTGCTTGATGTGTCTGTTGTGTTTGTGACCTTACTTTAATGCATGTATTGTCCTCACATTTATACATACATTAAAGTGGGGGCTAAATGTAATGTTGAAAAAAGTCCCCTTGGGGGCTTTTCCCTCTTAAGGTTTAGCTACTGGGTCTTTTGCATGCATTTAGGACATCTTAGTTCATATTTTGGCATCTCGATGGAATGAGGCCTAGGTTTCATGGCAAAGTGGACCTAGGAGGACCCCTTGAGCTATAACCTGCCCAAAATAGGGGGGAGAACTTAGGCGCCTGCGCCCTAGTCTTGCCCTATTTTGGGGCAGCCCTAATTTTTAGGTGTCAGTTTATGACCATTATTAGGGTCCTTTGTTGACACGGTAAGTTTAAATTATGAAAATCTTGGCGGAAGTGTTTGTAATTGCATATAAAAGCATGTTTAGGCATTCAATTGTAAACTTGATTTCAACTAGATGATTACTAGTAAGCTATGGTGTTCTCAAGGTGATTCAAGGCTTTTATTGTGTTGCAAGAGCAGATTTGTGTGTTTTGTGTGTTGATATTTACAGATTTGAGCATCAATTTCCTCATGGAATGAAGAGCATCTTCCTCCCATGAGAGCTTCACTACAAGGTGACATAATATTATGTTTTCATCATTGATTCCTTTGGTTTTTGTCTCTGCTTTATCTGACAATGGTGTTCAGAGACTTAAGTGTCCTCCGCGGCTTGATTGAGGCAAGCCTCTAAACACCACAACCCCCAAACCAAATCTTGTGATTGCAGGTTACAGGTGTCGCATTTGGGAAAAGTGAAGTTGCAGGAAGGATTGGTAGGCATCAAGGATTCAGGATCTGAAGAGAAGCAGGACACCGGAGCATTTCCAAGACTTGGGTGCTCGCTCTAGTGTCCTCCGCAGATAAATTTCTGGAAACAGAAGTTAAAGGGCTGATTAGTGTCAGAAGGAGGTTCAGATCCCGCGAAGAAATTGGTACCTTGGACTAGGGCGCCCGCTCTAGTGTCCCCGACTGTTTCACTTCGGAGCCCCGAAAATAGGTACTCTGTGATTTGGTATTTTACTCTTGTCTACAAGAGCTTTTTTCGTTATTCGTCAATTTGTTGCCGTATTTGCATAATTAGGGTTTTAATGGTCAATTAAGCATAGGAGAAGGAAAATTGATAATTAAATTCCCTAATCCAAGTTTCCCTACATCTCACAAGCGACCTAGGGTATGATAGTACTCGCCACTCGACCCTAGATCCTTGAATGTATAGTGGAGAGGAGGATTTTAACATCAAAACATCAAAACATTAACAAATCCAATTTTCCCCTAAACACTAAGTCCGGGTGAACAAAGTAAAGCAGGAACAGTGCACAGTACCAGAGTAAAAGGGTCTGCATTCCTCCATTGTAGCATATTTTGGTTTGCGGTTCTGAAGGTATGCTAAGAGGTCAATGATGAATGTTGGATATGATTTTGAGTCTCATCTGGTTTGCAGTGGAAGTTATGATGTGACAGTTGAATTAGTCAAGTGTGTTCTTAAGGAACAAGCCGATAGGCATGTTAGATCTATATGCAGAGAAGATATATTGTTTGTACAATCAATCTAAGTGGTTGAATGTTTGGTGCCGACCTATATGAAGACTATTGTATGTAATTTTGGATCTGCACTCCTGTTTGAGCACAAGGTCAAGCTGACAAAGTACAACTCTTGTATACATGTTTCATGTTTGGGTTGCCAACTTGATTGTGAGATGAATCTTATTGCAGATATATATATTTGATGGATAGGTGTGGATAAGGTGAGAATCCAACATGTGTACAATCGAAGGTAGTTTGTAGAGCAAAAAAGGATAATAAGGGCATAAATCATGAGTATATGTAAAGCAGAGTAGTAAAGCAGGGCAGACAGTATGAAGTCCTTTGAATCTGTATACTGAGCATATTGGTACTGCATTTCAGCATTTTGTAGATGCACCTGTAGCAGTTCTCTTTTAGCAGTGAGCCAATCCTTCTTCTATCTTTCTGGCAGTGAGCCTTTTCAAAGTGAGCATTTCTTGGACAGTGAGCCCTAAGGAAGTGAGCCTTCATGTAATTCGGTATTGCTATCATAATATATTGTGAGCTAACACTCACCGTGGCTTTTCCCTTTTTGGCTTTTCCACGTAAAATCCTAGTGTCTATGTGTTATGAATTTGTGGCTGCTCTTTTCGTGTTTACTTTGCTTTCATGCTATTGAATTTGGTAAGTGGATTAATGAATGTGTAAATGAAAAGGTTTTAAGAATACTGATTCACCCCCCCTCTCAGTATCTTTGCATTCAACAGGATGACGACTGATTTTTCCTCAAGGCATCGAGTTTTGGAGATTGCAGACCTAATTGGTAATAAAAATGAGAATGAAGTCATAGAAGAAGACTTCATCATGAGCAAGATTGACATTTTGAATGATCCAAAGGAAAATGACTCTATTTCTTGGTTGGATGCTCTTGAATGGAAGTTATCTGTGTTGGGACAATATAACATGAAATAAGGGGAATTCTCAATCAGTACCTCGTTGACCTTATAGACCTTAAGAAAAACCGTACCATTTTAGAAGTGGATAGTTTGGATGAAAGTGGAGAGAATTTGCTAGATGTGAAAGAGGTAAAACAGGGCTTTAAAAAGACACTCAGTGAAGAAATTGTTGGTGTTGATACTGTTACTGATGAGTCAATGGGAAATCTCAGGAATATAGCAATTTACCTCAGAACTTTCAAGGTAGAAGTTGATGAGATCAACAAGAGGTTAGTAGATGTGGAGAGGATAATAAGCAAATGGAAACTCAGGGTACACATTACTATCACTCCAAGTGGCAAGATTTTAACTCCCAGGTATAGGAGTTACAATGCGAGACTTTGAGCATAGGTGGACTTGGTTGCTGCTAGCAAACAAGACAAGGAGAGTGAAGCGATTCGGGAGGAAGACCAAACTGCTGCCACGTGATGGCTTTTCATATGTTTATGTTATTTCTTTAAAACTTGCTCTAAAAAATTGTTATTTTAAAAGACTTGTTATTAATTATCTTTTAATCATTTGTCTTCAAGAAGCTGTTATTATTTCAAAGACAGTTGTTTTATGACAAGGCTATATATTCTAAGCCTGTCGATGCTTAGAGGATCTTTTGGCAAACTTTGTGTTGTTGATAGGTCATTTTGTGTTACTCTATATTTCAGTTATTTTTAATATATTCAAATGGAGGCTTGAGAAGTTGAATTCTAAGATCGTAAACTTTGTGTTATGGTGGATGAATATATGTTCTTCTTATGTTGAACATTTATCAACTTCTTGAATTGCAGTTTTATATTGGGATAATTGGAAACTTTTATTAAGGCTCATTGTTGTGGATAGTTTTTCTTTCGATGAATGATTTGCAGTGATGATTAAGTTGTGAAGATTATAAGTTTATGATTGTGGATATATAAAGTCTTTGTACTTCTTAATGCTTTATTTGTGTATTGTGATTCATTGCCTTTATTGCTTTTTGGTTAAAAGCACCACCTTTTCTGCTTTCTGGTCAAAAGCATACATAGTTTTTATTCATTTAATATCATTCAAAGGTAGTTGCACCTTGTAAAATAAGCAGAGAGTCATTGCAAATATCATTGCAATCTGATTCAACTGTTAGTGCAGTTGTCATTTGTGTGGGCGTGAGAATATAGAGTTAAATGACAAATCTATAAAATAACACTAAAGAAAAATAAACTCTACACCATTCATGTTCTAAGGATGCTCAAGACACAAAAATATAAGACTTCTCAAACACAAGCCCGAAATGATAAATCAGCTCAAACTTGACATTTCAAAATATGGAAAATAGTAGAACACTACTTGTCAAAAATAATAGTTGATCCCACATGTAATAAATAATAATATAGTAAACTTCTGCATATGACAATAACCAACTGTCACTAATTACAAGTATACTGAAATAGAAAAGTGTACACATACCGATGTGACGCAAAATCGATTCGATGATAATCGATATGACGACAACGAAACATGTTGACAAACAATCGTCATAATGACAACTAACATGAAAATAATAATCAGTATTAAATATTTTAAAAGTAGAATAACTTATTGCAACTTACATATGACAACACTTAATAAGTGCGATTATGACATAGGACCCCATCTACAAATGAGACTCAACATTGTCAAAAGCAAATAACTTATGCAAACGGGACCATGGCGGAAGAACATACTCATACTGATATGACTTGAATGAATGCAAGAAATCCTCAAGTTCGACATTAAGTCAATGATACAGACAGACCTAACATAACATTGTCTAACTGCTAATGTAGACAATGGAATGTGTGTGGTTCTCAAACGTTCTAGTTCCAGTACCAACTTATCACCATCTATCATCCTCTCCCAGATGATACTCTCCCTTAGCCTGTAAGAGGGAAAACACTACCCTGCATCCACCTCAGACCAGCGCAACAATAGTTAATCTGTTAATTGGAATCAATTGCAATAACAAGTAAATTTCTAAAATATTCACTTTCAAAACTTTGCACATCATTGAAACTATTAGTTTTTCTCTCCTTGAGCAAATATTAAATCTTTTAAAATATTCTAAAATATGTGATTAAAAATGGGGTATGGCTCTATATATTTTGAAGATGTTATTTTTTCTTTTTCACATCTAAATTCATGAAACATAATTATATAAGTGAAATTAGCATATCCTTGTAATTTCCCATTTAATTTTGTGCCCACCTTCTGGTAAGGTCTTAATGCACAAATAACATATCAACAAAAGACATACTCTTGTGTGAGACTTGGCTTACAATCCCAATTAGTTTTGTGCTCACCTTGATGGAAAGGTCTTAATGCAATAATACCATATCAACAAATGATGTACTCTTGTGTTAGACTTGGCTCATAATCCCACACCTGGTATTCATCCCTATTCACCTTAATTGTCATTGGTTTCCATACATTTGCTTCTTACCTCAAGATATCCACCTTATCCTTGAATCCAATGTCACTAAATTGAAAATTTAGATTTCTTGCCCCCTTCTACTATTTGCTCTCATATGTTTCATGTGACATGTTGGTACACGCATTGTGCACTTAATTTCGTAAGGGCGGATTGTTAGAGCACACCTCAATCCTCAAAGACAATAAATGGATCAAATCTACATATCATCATCATATAAGCCATCTATCTATATGTTTGCCAATGCTTGCATGTATCTTCTATTTATTTCCTTTGATCATTTTCATGCATACAACTAGCTTTTATTTTTCTTATCGATCCACCAAAAAAATTGACTTACTAAACCAATTCACCCACTGAATCAACAACCTTTATTACATTTATTCAATTAACCAAAATAATTTATCCATGATATTTTTCCCTCGAGAATAATCTATGCTACTCCTATCCACATCCACATTAAGACCCCTAATAATATATATATATATTTTTTATAACTGAGTAATTCGGCTAAGATTCAAAGTACGTAAGCTGCTGCTCCCAAACGGCCTTAATGAAAACTTTTGTCGGTATTAAACTTTACCTTTTTGGTTGCAATTAAGCCTAGAGGCCGTCAAACCAAAAAAACAAAAGCGAGAAAACAGCAACCTAAACGTATCCTAACTTCTAAGGCGTGGGCGTGGGTCACTCGTTTCAAGATTGCGTATTGCGTTTGTTGACACCGAAATAAAAATATTAATAGCCATGCCAAATATATTTTGTTTATATTTAGCTCATTTCCTTAGCTGTCAAGTTTGTTTCCTTGTGTTTTTAGAGAGGAGAGGAAGGTTAACACTAACAGTAACTCGTCCCGACTCCCGAATCTGGATGTATTTTAAGGCCGCGTTGGTAGGTATTTGATAGAGCGGTCATCACTCATTATTTAACGAAAGGCCTTGAATGCTAATTAGCTTGCATAGAGGAAGCGTCAAATCCGGAGGGTAACGCACTATTTGTAGTACAGCAGTAAAAGCGGACGAAGCTACACTGGCAGCTGGCATCTGGCATCTGGCACCGCCGACAGACTAGTCGTTTGCTTGGTGTAGCGCAAGCAATTTTGTTTCGTCTAGTGTGTATTCTACATTGGTAGTGTGTACTATATACTTGACTCGAGACTCGAGACTCGAGAGCCACCACTACCACACAAATGCATGGCTGGATGACTCACAACTCAACCCAGATAGATCTCTCAATACTTCTTACTTTGTTGCAGGTATAAGCAATGCATTTCTGACTCCTGTATAACTCAGTCTAGGCGTTTACCTTTTCTTTTTTTCGGTTGGGAGACGAGGCCATTCGCTCCCAATCCGCTTCAACTGGGAGAAGAGACGGTAGTAAATGACGCCGACTGCCTGTGCTTAAACCCACCTGAGGGCAATAACTTGTGAGTGATTGGATGGGCTTCCCTGCCTTTTGATCTTGGCATTTGGGATGTTTTTGGTCGAGATTAGCAGAGCACCATTGCTGGTAGAGGAGGAATTTGTTTTCTGCAGATTCAGCTCGTGGTCTAAGTGGGCTAGTGATTTCAGCTAACAATCTCAGTACCAATTTGTTTGTTTTCTGATTATGGTGGGTGTTTTGGTTATACACGGCTTTGCATTATGAAGATTTTCTTTGAGGGATTGAGTTAAAGGCGGCTCTTGTTGCCTTTCTAGGTTTTGGGTGTTTTTGGTGATGAAGAAAAAGCAGAAAGATCTTGTTTGGGCGCAGATGGCAGTGAATTCGAGTAGGAAAGGTCATTCTTTTGCAGAGCAGCAAAGCATTGGGGGATGGCTGAGGAAGGTGTTTGGATCTCTAATTGCCTTGATCTGCGTATGTTACTTTATATACGCCTTGAATCTTTTGTTCAGTAATAATTATGCATGTTGGCATCCTATCATCAGTACTACTAGCAGTAGCGGCAGCAGCATCAGCAGCAGCACTAGTGAGCCTCTGGCATTGCTAGGTCTGAATGCTACAAAGAATGTGAATGATAGTAACAGTAATAATAATAGCACAGGCCACACTTCTCACAGGAAAGCAATTCAGGTAATGTCCGCCAATCCTGTAAGAAGAACATCAAGTAATGGGACAGATTTAAAGCACATAGTATTTGGCATTGCATCCACTGCGAGGTTCTGGGATATTAGAAAGGAGTATATAAAGCTGTGGTGGAGGCCTAAGGAGATGCGAGGATTTGTTTGGGTGGAGAAGCCTGTAAAGGGAAAGGATACTTCCCTACCTCCATTGAGGATATCAGGAAACACTTCACATTTTAAGTACACCAACAAGCAGGGGCACAGATCTGCCATTAGGATATCTCGCATTGTATCTGAGACATTCAGGATGGGTTTTCCTGATGTGCATTGGTTTGTCATGGGGGATGATGATACAGTCTTTATTGCCGATAATCTAGTCAGGGTTCTTTCCAAATATGATCACCGAAAGTTTTATTACATTGGAAGCTTATCAGAATCCCATCTGCAGAATATCTTTTTTTCATATAGCATGGCTTATGGAGGAGGTGGATTTGCCATTAGTTATCCGCTGGCCAAGGCATTGGAGTCTATGCAAGATCAGTGCATTCAGAGGTATCCTGGATTGTATGGCAGTGATGATAGAATGCAAGCCTGTATGTCTGAGTTGGGTGTGCCGCTCACCAAGGAGCCTGGATTTCATCAGGTAAATGCCATTGGATTAAAGCTAGTAGCACTGCAGATAACTTATTTAGATTTCTGCAACTAAGGCTCAGTTTTATGATTTTGCTGATAATTTTCGTTTTCCTTGTTAGGTGTATTGGTGGTATAGGTTTTGTCCTGTCTTCATTCGTTATATTGCTTTGTACCCGCACATTAAGCATGCCAATGCTTGGGTTATCGTTGTTCTTTGTTTCAAAGCCAATGACTAGCTTGGTCTTGGTCTTCTTTGCTTACAATGCATTTCTGCATTGGGTTACCTGGATTGTGTTACTGGTTTTGAGTTAATCTTATGTTGGATTCTACTTCCTGTGGCTTTCGTCAGATTGATACTTGAATTTTGTTAATGATGTAAAAGTATCTTGGACATTTAACCAAAGATCTCAGATGCACCTCTTAGCCTGAAATCATTTCCTCTCTCTTTTGGTCGGATGCTTCAAGTAACACAGCCTGAAGGGGTGCACTACAGAGCATGAGCATCCTTGGGATTAAATGTCATGTCTGAAGGGCATTTATTGTACCAGAGTCTCCCAGGAACTGTAACCAGATTCTTCCCTTTGTTTCACATACCATTCAGGTTGGGAAGGCTAGAGCTGAAAGTTGTCTTCAGCTCTGTTGAGCTCGCCAGTAAACCAAGCCTAATTAGCCTGATTTCTTATATTTTGGTTTTCTTCGTTCACTACACTAATCTAGGTTCTTGTGCTTCTTTATGTTTACTTTACATGATCTGGTTCTTCTATTATTCTTTATGTTCGGTTTCAAGGTCTTTGGCTCTCTCTGTTGTCTTGGCCGTTTTCCACTGTAATTTAGACTTTGTGTGTTGCTTCTAATACCTGACTGTAGGTTTCTATGTATATCTACATTTACAGTGGTACTTTTGAAGTCTATTATGTATGTATTTAGTGATCCCTATTCTTGATTTGTTTATTTCCATGGTCTTATTGAGGTTGGGTATTATTATTTTCATTTACTTATTTTTTGTCGTTAATCTAATAGTTGCACATGTGGGTTCTGTATTTCTACGGGTATAATGTCATTTGCTTTGGCTTGTTTTCCGATTTTAATTCTCTGGTGTTTACAATTATTTAAACAAGTTCTAAGGAGTTCATTTTTGTCTGCTCTTCTTGTGGCAGTATGATGTATATGGTAATCTGTTTGGATTACTTGCAGCCCATCCTGTAGCTCCCTTGGTATCTGTCCATCATTTGGATGTTGTGGAACCAATTTTCCCCAACATGACCAGAGTAAGGGCATTGCAGCATCTACACAAAGCTGTAAAAATAGATTCAGCAGGACTGATGCAACAGTCTATTTGTTATGATAAGGAACGAGAATGGTCTTTTTCAATCTCATGGGGTTATGCAGTACAGATTTTCAGAACCATTTTTTCCCCTCGTGAACTGGAGATGCCATCCAGGACATTCTTGAATTGGTACAGAAGAGCAGACTTTACAGCATATGCCTTTAATACAAGGCCAGTTACCAGACATCCATGCCAGAAACCCTTCATATTTTACATGAAGGATGTACGTTATGATAAGGATAGTGGGCAAACCATTAGCAACTATGTAAGACAGAAGGTGATGCCTCCAGAATGCCGATGGAGGATACCTTCCCCAGAGTTTGTAGATTCCATTCGAGTAATGAAGAAACCTGATACACTATTATGGAAGGTAATTAACTTACATCTTTACATTGTTAAATAAATGCTTTCTTAGCAAATCTATTTGTGTTGAAAATGAAAAACTATTGTTGTATTCACATCAATCCTTTGAAGTGTTTGCAAAACTATAAAACAAAGGCATAATTTGCAGAAATATATGAACTTGAGACCTTTGTGGCTTAATCATGGTTTGTTCTACTACCTTTATATCGGGTGCTTGTTTGTTATTTCTGTTTGTATGTACATCAGCCCAAACACTGCAACTTCTGCTAGAGGGGCTTCTGAGAACTCCATATTTGTACTTGTTCGACAATTAATCCTTTTCCTGTCTATTCTAAGGCTGCTTCTTGTTGATGTCCAGAATACTTCCAAATCTGCCAGCTTTATTTATAGTCAATTTGTATCAACTCCAAATATATTGTGTGTTTGAAGTTACAACAAGTACTCAGCTCTCCACCAGCTTCACTTGTAAATAATAATCAATTTGTATTAACTCCAAATCTGTTGCAGTGTCTTATTAGTGGACTTTAGTCTCTCCATTGTACTTGTTTAGTTATAAGCAATACAGTATACTCAGGCTGGGTTATGCCAAGTATCAATTTCTTTTTCCTTCACAGACAAGTTAATGGCTCCCTTACTAACCATTGACCTGGTCTGTGTCTGTGGTTGTCTTAGAAATTAGTTCCCACATCAGGGATTTTCTGTGCCTGGCATTAATAATTTAATTGTTAATATACTCTCATGACTAAAATTTCAATCATTTAAAGCTAAATTTTCATTTGGAAATGATGTGTGCAGTCACCACGGCGAAATTGCTGCAGATTGGTGTCATCAAAGAAGTCAACCCTTGAATTTGAAGTGGGAGCATGTCAGGAAGGTGAGATCATTGGTGCATCATAGGGAATCAGTATGAACAAGATGAAGATGATTTTTTTAGAGGCCTAACGCGCACACTTGAGGAGTAGAGCAGTCCAGTTCTTAGAATAACGAAGGCCAGGTCATGCCATACCTCTGGTGTATTTTTGTATTGAAACAATTCATCTTGCTTTTATAGCTTTCATTGAATTGCTCGGATGAATTTGCTATGGTCTGTATATATTATTATCCAACTAGACAGACCATTCCTATTACTGCTCCCAGATGCAATACTGGAGGAACCATGTTGATCATGAAGAGGTCGGGTGGCACTTCAGAAATCCAAACTACTAGTTTGAATAGTAGTATTTGTCCCAATTATTCACTTTTATTAAATTGTCTCTTGCTAGTTTTTGCATTTATGACAGATGTAGTGTGAAATGACCATTCCATTTTCTGCTAAAAGCAAGGGCATATTCTTTACTTCCATTCCTGGTTTTTGGATCCTATATAATAAAAATCCATTGTTTGGATGGGAATGTATTTAATCTGTGGCACAACAATTCTTGTAACGTGAAATGTAATAATAGAGGGAGCTGTGGAATTCTTAATAAGGTTGCTTGAGTACCTAAGTAGTAGACATGGCAATGCAGGCAGCACGGATCGAGGAAAATAGAATAGTGCTATTTGAATTTTATTTCTCGTCTTTTGGATTAACAAAAAATCTTGAAACTAGACATGGCAATGCATTAGGCAGCATGGATCGAGGAAAAGGGCTATTTGAGTTTTATGTCTCTTCTTGCATTAACAAAAAAATCTGAGGTTTTGATATGATAATACTTGCAATGATAATATAATAATAATTTTGTACCAGGAATGATGCACTCAAGCCAAGAAGGAATGGGTTCGTCATGTGATGTGCTAAGGTTGGTTTACTTTTACGTCACTAGGTTTCGCATGTCAGTGAATCCGAGGCTTATGTCGCCTAGCAAACTACATTGTTCCAGACTTCCATGTGACATGCTAAGGTTTCGGGTGCTACTTGCCATCTTGTCTGTTGTCATGGGTTTGTGATATAGATTATAGAAAACCTATACGGAAAACATTTTTTAGGCCCTAGAATAAATGGCATCCCTACAGGTATCTCTATGGCCTTCGAGAGTTGAGCACTTTCATTTACAACATTAAGTATACCTATTGGAGATCGGCTTTGGAAGTTCAGGATTTGGAAAAACATCTTAGTGGAGATGATGTCCAGACCTCTTTCCAGACACAACTTTAATATGGTTTAGGTGACAAGCCTTGGGACTGTGAGGTGTATTGGAAAAGTCGACTTGCAACAACAGGCTAATCTTGCAAAGACTTAGCTTGTTAAAAAACCGAAAGATGCAGAATTTCAATATCTTACTCAACTTTCCCTGGTCATTCCGGAATGTAGCTATGATCAGTTTTTAGGTAACAATAAAGTTACCTATGATCAGTTTTTAGGTTACAATAAAGGCTTAGGGCAGAGGGTGACTGATAATGTTTTTAGTGGAGGATTCCCAATTTTATATTGTAGTCAACGTCGATAACAGTGCAGCTTGGGTCAGTCTCTAAATTTTTCTGCCCTCTTAATTATACGGTACAGACAAACACTACTATTTGAGATGCTGCACCGATTGGCATTTAATTAATGCAGTGTCCTCAATTATTGGGCATATCCTATGGGGCATGAGGCAATTGTAAGAAAATTTTTGCTTGGAACTTCAACCACAAATTAACGCGTTTGTGCCTTCTGCAAGTTCGATGGTGAAAATTTTTATGGCTTCTGGGACAACAAACAGAGCCATTTTTAAGAGCTAAACCGATCTCATAAATGACTGAGATGAAATGAAATTTTTTAATAATGTTAATGAGACCAAGCAAGGACTAAGAGCTGCAGCAAAAGTGCATCATGCTAACATGGTGACTAGACATAGGGACTGCCCAATTAGCCTTCCAAAATTTCAACCCTTTTTGAAGTATCTTTTATTGTAGATTTTGGTAAAAAAATTTATTGTTTTGTCTAGCCTTGCTCCTTCAAATAAGGAAGTTAGGTTGTTCGCTCTCATTGTCTTCGTACTTGATACGGATTTCATTATAGGCTGCACGGTCTATGATGTGGTTCTATATGTCTTTACCATTTCTTTGTTACAAACTAGGCATGTTCTCATTTCCCACATGTCTAAGTGTTGTTCATTTGTTGGTCTGGTATTTTAACATGATGTGAGCTAGTCCTTAATTGAGCCATCAATATTTTTGCCTTCCACTTGATTTTTGCTTTTATGTAGGATTTTTTGTTATTGTTTGAGATGGGGTTAAACTCTTAGATCTCGTATAGCAAGCTAAATGCTCCCTCTACCTACTTTGTTTATCCACTTGCTTAGCTTGTATAGCGTAAATAAAGTGGGGGAGAGGAGACATCTTTGTTTAACACCAATGTTGCTTCCAAAGCATTTCGACATTCCACCACATATTTTGATTTTGGCCATGACTTCCTCATAAAGTCTATGAATGGCCACTCTATACTCATCTCAAACCTTAGAGTTCCTCTACCCTCTTGTTTTTTGATTTTGATACTAAAACCATAGTTATCAATGATGTTTTGTATTGCTATCAAGTGATTTGGTTATGTATCTTGGATCCCTATGTTGTGATTTTACATGATTGAACTCTAGCAATGTTTCAGTTCCATTGTTTTCACCATTATATATGATTATGATTATATTAATCGGGTTCAACATTGTGATTATTAATTATGTATATGTGAAAATTTGAATCATGCTGGTCATGGATATTTTCAGTTAGATGTAGATATTTGATAGTCTTTGATGGATTATTATCACGTTGGTTGTTTATATTTTGTGTTTTAGCTATCTTTGTATTGTGCAAGTACGTTGGTGTTTTAATTAAGTGTGTAGGCATAGGTTTCCCGATGGTGATTAATTGGAGGTGATCAACTTAGGTAAATATGTTTGCTTGTATTCCTCGTTTCACTTGATTTGAACTACCACCAAGTTGCCACACACAACCCACTAGCACAAGGGGCAACCAAATTTTCAAAGATTTTGGAACCTTTAACAACAAGGGCTTCAGTGGAATACCAATTAAACACCAGCCAAGTTGCAACCAAGCAACCTAGGCAAACCACACCAAACTCAGACCAACGACCTCGACAACCCCAGGGCCCGTCCTAGCACTTTGAGCACCCAAGCCCCAGGTGTGGGGTTCATCGACATGTTTAGAAAGACCTCTCTTCCTCCTTTGAACAATTTTTCATTCTCCAAAGCCTTAGAATAAGGGGAGAGGAGAGGGCTAACCTCTATTGACGCCCCGACTTGAGCCCCAAAACATACAGAATAACAATCCACAAAAGTCGAAAGTTGCACTAAAACCTCACGAAAAGCGCAAGAGTAATGGACCCACCACATCTCGACATGTGTATAGGGTCCAATGGTGGAGCCACAAAAATTGGGCCTTGAGAAGAAGACCTATTAGGAGAAAACTTTGAAGTTGCCACATCCTCGGGGGGATCCAACACAAGGGCCTCTAAGGCCTCATCTTCGACACACCATCTGTAGAATTAGAAAAATCACCAACAGTCAAGTGATCGTGGATGGGATTCCTCCACCACGTTGCTGGACCCTTTCGGCGAGGAGGACAATCCGAAGCAAGGCGTCCAATAGCGAAGCATCTCCTACAACAAAAGGGGAGACCTTCATAGATGAGTGTCTGAGTCCAAGGTCTATCCCCCACAAGCAAGACAATATGCTCGGGCATATCCTTAGAGGTGTCAATGTCCACTAGAATATGGGCATAAGTAGTGTGGCCAAAGTTTGAAGACACTGAATCCTCCCGTAGAAAATGACTAATAGCATTGCCAATAGATTCAAAACATGGGATGTCCCATAATTGAGCGAGAGATTGGGTAGTTTGGCCCAAATAGGCATTATAAATACTTAGAGATTCTATTAGAGGGTTGAAAGAGGGAAACCACAATTTGAGTGAGAGGGAATGTTGGCCCCACATCCAAACCCCACCATCCAACACTCGCTTCCTATCATCTTTCAAACAAAAGGATGCAATAAAAAATCCCCTGGTGCAAGGATATAGCTCAATCTTGCCCTCAATGAGAGGCCTCCAGAATTCATGATGAAAAGAGATTGTTATTATCAAATGCTTTAATGAGTTAAGTATTGAGCTATTTAGTAAATTGTTTTATTGAGAATAAATTAAAAGGATAAATAGATTTATTGAAATAATGTGCATTAGCTATTTGAAATAAAAATGCTTTTATGCATAAGTGTTTTAAAAGGTATTACTCATTAGCTATTTGAAATAAAAAAATGATTTTATGCATGAGTGTTTTGAAAGGTATTAGTCATTAGTTATTTGAAAAGAAAATAGTTAATAACAAAATATCTAAAGTGAAAATATCTAATGTTGCCAAATATCCAACATTGAAATAACTAGTTTTGAATGTGAAATGGGAGGAAAAGTTACTTGGTGATTTAGGGATTTTTAGAGTCAAAAAGGGAAAAAGCAAAGGGTTTGAAAACACTCAAGTTTGTTTTTTGCTCACTCTCCTTTCCTCCATTGCGTGAATTCCTTGTTTGCAAAAGATTGCTTGAGGATTGCTTGTGGATTGCAAAGCTTGGATTTAATCTTGGAGTGGGCAAAGGATTGTTTTTGTGGTGCTCAAGAAAAGGTCATTGTCATTTGTTGAGGGTTGCTTGGTTAAAAGGTATTCTATTCTTTGATTTTTATGCACAAATTTAAATCTTTCATAATCTGTCATGCTTCACATTAGGTGGATAGCATATGGATTTCATTTCATAGGTTTTGATTTGAAAAATGATCTATAGAATAGCTTGTTGTGTAAATTCTATTTTGTATGTTTTCATTTTTAAAAAGTATAAAATAGTGTTATGACTTAGGCGATTTTTTCTCAAAATTGTATTTGATATGAAAAGTATGATCTTCTCCTTGATATGCTTAAAAGAGTAATCTTTGTTTTTAGAAATTTTCATTTTTAAATTTGGAAAACTTTGAGCAGTTATCAATGGTGATTGGGATTTTTGCATGGTTCTCGACTTTTTGAAAATAGTAAATTTAGAATTTAGACCATGTTAAACCTTTTTTATTTTGCAGAATGAGAAGTCTCCTAATGAAAACAAGCTTGTCTATCTTTTGGATGAGTGTCATAGTTTTTGAGACCTTATTTTCTATGCCTTAGTCTTTTGATCATTTTGGGTCTTTTGGCTAATAGGAATGATGAATAGGTTAGGAGTGGAGTGGACTCTTACTACCAATCCAGTTGAAATGAAACCAAGGGATGAGGCTAATAAGAGAATTAAAACTTAAAAGATAAATTGAATGGTGTTTAAACATAAACAAACTTAATGAAGGTTAATTCACAAGTTCAATTTCGTATGCCATTATAAATACATTGAGTGATTGTGTAAGACATTAATCTAATCTTTATAGATCAATGCAAATTTTGTTGGGGATCTCCTATTTTAGATGGGATACACTCCTCAACATTTGCACAATCATAGTATCGAGCGCTGACACTCTACCATCTTAAGTCTAGTAGTCTCTTCCTTGTTTTGTTAGATCATTGTATCCAACCAATGCTAGGGTTATCCCATGTGTACGCATTGATTGATGTTGGTAGAACACTCTTGTGTACTTGGAATTCTATGTGTAGACAAAAAATTTCGACAAAAATGAAAGATAAAACAATGACATGCAATACCTTTTTACCCAAACCTTTCGAATACCTCAGATGTTGATGCATGCATGTTTGATTGCTCGAATGATTGGATTGATGGTTGCTCAAATCTGTAGCATAACGTTGAGATGGAGATTTGATGGATGAAAGATAGATAGATGAAGGATGATGGATGAAAGATTGAGAGTAGATTTCGGCAGAGTAAGGGTACTTGAAAGCTCATCCATGCAAATGGCTTGGTTGAGGACTAATTTATAGACAAAGATGAGAGGATGGAGGGATGAGATTTCCATTTTGTGAGTGATAGTTGAATTAGAAAAAGTTGCTTGTGCAACTTGGGAGAGAATAGGTGGAAGAGTTAACTCAAGAGATGATTTGAGAAACGAGTTGAGATGGAAATAGAAGGTGGATGATTTCATAATTAAATAATTTTAAAAATTATTTAAATTATGAGGCATGTGGGAATGAAAATATTTATTTATAAAGTGATAAATAAAATAAAATAAAAGATTTATTTTATTTAATTCAAGAGAAAAGATGATTAAATAAATAAATTAAATTTATTTATTTAATAATGTGAAGGGATGGGATGAATTAAATAAATGCTAGATTTATTTAATTTATTAGAGTAAGTGCTAGTTAGGTGATGATATGGGTGCTTAGGGCAAAACATGCTACAAGATGCCTAAATGATGTAATGTTGTGACAAAGTGGACATTTTTGGGTGTCTACACCATGTATTGATGTGTTATTCTATGTGCATGCATTGATTGGTGTTGGAAGAACCCTCATGTGTACTTACTTGGCGTTCCATGTATTCAAGTGATATTCCATGTGTATGCATTGATTGGTGCTGGTAGAGCCCTATGTGTACTTGCTTGGTGTTCCATGTTGAAGTGATATCCCATGTGTATGCATTGATTGGTGTTAGTAGAACCCTCATGTATGCTTGCTTGGTGTTCTATGTATTAATGTGATTTCATGTGTATGCATTGGTTGGTTATTGTGTATCCTTCATGTATTCTTTGCTTGGAAACTCTATGTATGAGATGTTATTAGTATGTGTGTATGTTCAACCACTTTGTTTTGCATGAGTGTTAATGGACTACCCAGTGGATGGCTTCCTAGTACAAAGGGGTGGGCCTCATAGTCCCACACGAATGGGTGGCATTGATCATCATTGGGTCAACTAGATTAATGCAGATGCTCATTGGAGGGTGTGCATGGCTTTTAGGACATCTCGATTGTTGTAAATTTTTATTTCTAGTTTCTTGGAAAAGTTTTAAAGTGGGATCTTAAGATCCTTGATTAAAGTGTTAATTTGCATATTATTAGACATAATTGTATTGACATTGAACCATCCATTTTTAGGATGAGTCATTACATTGTATTATGTATTTGTCATATTGGAGATTAATTTTGTACCATGTTTTGTGAGGGATTTATCATGGTGTGAATAGTCTCGATTTTGGATGTGTAGGCATATATACCCTAGAAGTTGAAATGAAACTTATTTCTTATGTTATGCTTTTCATTTAAGGTAATGAATGAGTTAGATTCATTAGTATGATGTTGCATACTTAACTCTATAAATAGTAGTTGTGATCATTCATGTATGCTTATGTTGCAATGATTAAAAAGGCATATTTGCTCATGAATAATAATAGTACGATTTTGGTTAAAATGAGTTTATGGTTCATTGGTTATTAGAAATGGTAAATTGAAATCTAATCATACTAGGAATGGTTGGTTCAAACCATTTTCAAACAACACACACATCAAGGAAGTTGTCTGGTTTAGTGTTAGGTGGCTTAAGGCATGCATAAGCTTATCCCTTCTCTTATCTTGGGTCTTGTGACTCTTGTTTTGGTCTCTCATGGTTGGAGCTTAGTCTTACATTTTATTTTGGGTGTTAGATACCTTTAGGACCTTCTAGCTACATTTTCAATCAATTTTAGAGCCTCTAGGAACCATGTGGTGCATTTTTGGGCATGTTCATTATCTATTATCACCCATTCTTGAAATAGGCAATTTGCAATGGTAAGAGGGGTGATCCGAGGATAGCCTAGGTGATTTGGAAATAACTTGGACAATTCTAGATAGGTAACATGGGTGATTTAGACCCAACAAGGGTGATTCAAAGATAGTGGACACTTCTAGACCTTTTTCAAAAAAGTTGTTTATAGGAGAGTTGTTCCCTAGGGTTTGCCTTGAATGCCTATCATCTTGGATTGATCAAGTTTGATGTCCTCTTGTACTTTTCTTCCCCTTGTGTCATAAGTTGTGTGGTGTGAGGAAACAAGTAGTTTCTTGTGAAATTAGAATGAGCTAGGAACTCTCCTTATTGTTTGACCTCCTAGTTCGACTTCCCATACATTTTCAATGTTATTTCCACATCTCTTAGGATGTGCAAGTGTGTGATGGTTTGTATCTCAGAATGAGATGATACTTAGGTTTCTTCGGACTAGGAAACGATGGTCATTCTCATCCTTATTCATTTGTAAGAGATGGAGATCATGGTCTAGTATTCAGTCACTATTGTTAGAGGTGACTTTAACTTTTCATATGGTCATTGCATTAAGGTTGTCAAAAGACAATGTTCAAGTCTTCCGCTTATGTAGTTGTGCTTTGTGCAATGACGTCGTGCTTGGTGAGTGTCATTGCATTGTGTCACGACATCTCTTGTGCATAGGTGTGTATTGTGGTACATTTATGTCACAATTACACTGCAAAAACATTATTTGTCCATTCTTTGACCATTAATGTCTTGGGTGAAAGCTTGGGGCATTATAGTTTCAAAGTTTGTCTTTGGGCATCATGTCAAATGCTTTTCTAAAATCAGCAAAGCAATAGAAAGCTTCTTCTGCTTGGATATCCCATATTTTTTTAATCAAGTACTAAAGGGCGATGTAGTGGTCAATAGTGGAGTGCTTTGATTTGAAACCTGCCTGTCCTCCTACTCTTTTTCCCTTTTAAAATTTTTATCTTAGTTAATTATGCACTCTATGGGAGATGACCCAATAGTTGAGCACCCTAACTTCACGCCTCTCAAAATCATACATGGCAATTTCGAATCACTCCAATTTTTTTACAATAGCTTATATGGCAAGGCCCTTGCTTATAACTAAGGTTTCAGGGCCACATCATCAAATACGATGCCACATCAGCATGCTTTTTGTTGAGGTGTCAAATAGTTCCCCCCAAAAAAGGGTGGACCAATAGGTGTGCATTAAGTCATGTTTTGTTAGTGCACTGATGTGACATCACATGATTGGAGCTTTTTAGATCTAAAGGGCACATTTCATTCAATTATTAGTACTTAAAGTCAACACTAACAACCTTAAAGTCACAACTACTAGTGCTAAACTTTTAAAAATATTGGGCCTTAAATGCACAAATACTATCTCAGCCATTGGAACTATCTCAGGTATTGGGTCTTTTCCCCTACCATGTTTCAAAATAACTTTCCAAGATATGGATTGACCATGATAGTATGGTAGTTTAACAAATTATTGGTATCTTTGCTTTTATAGAGAGGGATAACATTATCTACTCAATCAAGAAGCCTTTTTGGATAACAACATTGAAAATGGTTTCAATATATGGCGTGAGGATGTCTAATCTCCATTTTAAATATTTTGCTTACAATCCATCTATATCTTGCATTTTACTTCCTCCTAGACTTGGACTCTTTATAATTTGAGTGAGATATCTTATGTAAAGAAAAATCTCAATTATTGTGTTGATTATGAAAGGATGTCTTTATCTTAAATTTGTGAGTGACTGTATATACATATTCTAACAATTGAATATATCTGGAATGTTTTTTCTATTTATTTTCTTTTTATGTAGTTCCCTTCAATTTTTTTTAAGATTATATTTTTGAAAAGAAATTAATTCTTCCCTTCTTATTTAGACCGTTTCAATTTACCATTGTTATATTTTACCTTTCGTTTAAATGCAAACCATTATTATATGCTTATATACACAAATAATTCACCACCAACACAATGATTCGTCTGGTGAAACGTTTCATCAATATTGGTAAGAACGCATTAATAAACCGCACTCTGCTTGTGGCTGTTGAGATTTAATGGTGAAATTTTATTTATTTTATCGAGGGAAAAGGACTAGGTCGTAGTTGAGGGCCTTTCAATGGTTGCGAGTACATTAGATATGAAAAGCCCATTTCTTTCATGAGATGTGACCTCTAAATGTTAGGTATACTACATTGTCTCCTTCTGCTTGTGTAGGTGGTCTTAGGGATTGCTCATTTGGCTCTCTGTGACAAGCATGTCAACATCAACACTTAATAACTAAACAAATCAATGGTGGCGCAGCAGAGTGAAAGCAAGGGCCGCAGCTGAAAAGTATACAAAGTAGTTGATGAGAGCATGCACGCAAAAAAATTACAATTCATGGAGTTATAAGATATTTACAATTTGTTAGTATTGTGACCTTGATTAGGTTGTGTTGGAGGAGGAAAAACCATATTAGGATCTAGAAGATTAAGACAATGAATTAAAAAAATTATATATGTTTAAATGTCACTATGCAACCACTCTCTGGAAGAATTTAAAAATTAAAGATTAGTTGTTGGAGGTTGGTTAGGCCTTGTATTTGAAGAACTTATTGTTTTCTTTTAAGCTGGAGGATGTTTTCTTCTAATTGCAAGAGGATAGATTTGTTTTAGAATACTTGTTATGTTTGAAAGATCTAAGTGATCAATTGTTTGTCATTCAAAAGCTGATGTATGATGAAGACATGGTAGATTAGTTTTACAAGAACTTGCCATCGTTGTATGGTTAACTGTTGAATCTTTACATTTGATTGTAGAGACAAAAACCCTTGATTTTGAGAAGGTATCCACACTACTCTTGCAAACGCAGAGGAGATGAGATCAGGTAGAGGTACTGACTTCAAAATCTATAGAAATTACGTTTAGTGCATCGATGATAGGCAAAGGCAAGCAAAACACTAGAAATGCATCACACAACTCATCAAGAGATTGTTAACAAATATGCAACCCAATTATGTGAGTGCGATGACTTGTCTAGACGTAGATTGGTGTAGTTGGTTGCATAAGGCAATTTTGTCAACAATAAATTAAATTCAACCTAAGCTTTAATAAAAAGAAATGTTGCGATCATTATTAAGCTAGCAACTAAATCCGATTGAAAAATGGGGAAGAGTGGGATTTCATATTTTGGATCTACAAAGAGCGGGAAAAACTTGGAAAACAGAGAAGGGGAAGACAAAGATGAAGATGGGAAAGGAAATGCAGAAGGAGAGTTTGAGGATGATTGGAACAACTCCTAGGAGGATGAAGAGGAGAAGCATCTCAGATTTATGGTATGAAGCCTACTACAAATCCTTGGGGGCATACTTTGGGTCCAAACCTTCCTCGATGAAATGGCCTTCTACTGTAGTTTTGGGTTTGGATGTTGTAGAATGAGTTTCCTTTGATGACAATGGCCTCAACAAAGGATTGAAACATAGCTTCCTCCTGTCAACAGTTGGAAACATGGGTGCTCCATGTACAGTGGCCTTGGGTGTTGCTAGGGATGACCAGATGCAGACTATTAGTCTTTTGCACGTCGATGTGGGTGCTTGTTCTTCCCAAGTCCCCTATTCACCTTTGTTCAACACTGAATGCACTCCTCTTATTGCTGCCTCACAATGCCCTACCTTTGGGGTGTCTACTCAAGAAAATGGTTGGGAATCTCTCCTTGAGTTGGATTTTGCTAGTCCTCTAGCTTAGGCCTTGGTGGCTAGGAGGCTGGGTTATTTTCTAAGGTAGCTTTTGATTTTGGAGTTTTGGTGGTGGCTTATTGGTGAAGTCATGGGTTAATGCTATCAAAGGTTTGGACCTCTCAACTCCTGCTTATTCCTTGGCTTCATTGATGGATTGTAAGGGTATTCTACTCCATGTCTGAGGTTCTATTGTTGAGATGTTGACTTCCAAGTTTAGAAATTCACTTGTAGAGAAATTTATTGGAGCTAGTCCAAATATTAAAGTGTTTAGAAAGTGGTCATAGCGTAAATGGAAACTCAAGGGCCATTTTGAGATTGTGGCTTTGTTGAAGGGTTTCTTTTTATCTCCTTCACGAACCATGAAGACTATGCATGGACCCTCTTGGATGGTATGTGATTTCTAGATAAGAATGGTTTATTCCTTAAAAAATGGTCGTCAAACTTTGATCCTGAGAAAGAATGCATCAATAAGATTTTGGTATGGGTTATGCTTCATGGGCTTGCATTGGAGTACTAGGAGGAGGAGCTCTTGATGAGAATCACCAACTGTTTTGGTTAACTTATTGCGGTGGATGTGGTCACCAAATCTAGGAAAGGATTGCTATTTGCAAGACTCTATGCTTATGTGAAAATAGATAAGGTGTCCTCTTCTATGATTACCTTATCCTCTAAATTGGGTTAATGGGTGCAACATATAGTCTTTGAGAATCCCATGGTTGTTTGCCAGTATTACCTCAAAGTTAGTCATGCGATAGTGGAATGCCAAAGCAATAAGAGAAAGCAATCTTTTTGGAGGAAAAAGGAACAATCTCTGCCTTCCCAACCTCTCATGAAGCACTTGGTGAATAACGGTGGGGAGGAAAGCCCCTTGTTGGATGGAATTAATGTTGCATGCAAGGCTCTTCGTGAAGAGGTGTTGATGAAGGGTTGTAGGGGGGAGGAATTTTATGATAGTAGGGGTTTGGGGGAGACACAAAATATTTGTGTCTTCAATGAGTTGCAAAGGTTGCCCACTCCTTTTAAAGAAAAAGGGGAGATGAAGTTGGGAAGGAGGATTTCATACGGCTCTTTGGGTTCTTTTGATTCAAGATTAGGATTTAAAAGGGGGGAACAAGCCAAAAGGATTTTTGCACCAAGGAAAAGAAGGATGAGGCTATCCAATGCTTCCTAGAGTGTTTTAGTCTCAAACTACCTTGATTTAGTTGGTCTTCTTTGGTCCTTAGGTAGTTAGCCCCAAGTTTGCTACTTTCAACTCCTTTACTAATTGTTTACTATCATAATGCAACCTTATTGTTGTTAGTTCCATGTTGTTGCTCTTTTATGTTTGGTCTAACTTCATCGTATTAACTTTCTTGTTATGTAAAAAAGGGTTTGGACCCTTTCAAAAAATTGTTTTATCCTCAAAAAAATCTTGTGCCCACAATGTGTAGGGACAAGCATTTTATTAATCTCAAAAACCAAGTACAAGAGGGTGTCAATTTTTTTTTGTCCCTTGAAGAGAAAACATCAAATATATAAGGTTCTACCATATTAGTAAACCAACTAACTTGCATATGGGGGAAAGAACAATTAACCAACTTAATTATTTATCAAAATTTTGTTAACCTAATTATTTATTAAAAGGAGGTCTATTTTATTCTAAATAAAAGATGCATGCCCTTTTTACAATATTTATTAAAAACTAAACTTAAAAACTTTCAAGCAAGTTTAACAAACCCCCCTATGATCCATACTCAACCTTTTAGACACATACCAAGCTGCTTTCTAAACTTTTCAAATTTCACTCTGTCAAGGGGTTTTGTGAAGATACCAAAGGTTTGATTTGTAGTCAGACAAAAGATTGGTTCTAGAGTTCTTTGAACAACATCCTTAGATAACGATACTTGATATCCATGTGTTTTTCTTTTACATGAAAAACTAAATTCTTTGATGTCTTGATTGCACTTTGATTATCCATGCATAAAGGTGTAGGAGCAATTTAAGATACTTAAAGATCTTAAAGAATGCATTGTAGATTTACTATCTCATTAGAAGAATCAAACCACACTACAATATACTTTGATTCTTCTAATGAATTTGCCACATTATCCTACTTTTTACAACACCATGCAATGCTAGCTGAACCCATATGCATAATGTAACTTGTTGTGGATACCCTTTCATCCACAAAATTACCATAATTTGCATCACAATATCCAACAAGTTTGAAATTTTTGTTCTGACGGTACTCAAGGCCATATATATTCATTCCTTGAAGATAACAAACTCTTTTAATTTCCTACCGGCGAATTTCTCTAGGCTCATGCATGAATTTGGATAAAATACTCACTATAAAGGAAATATCTATCCTAGTAGTCATTAAATATATCAATCCACCCACTAGCTATTTATATTTTATGCCATCAAAAAATTCTTCTTCATCATGTTTAGACAATTTTAACTGACTTTCCATAGGTGTTAGTGCAATTTTAAACTCATCCATATTGTTGGTGCTCAAAGTTGATGCTCCCAAATCCCTAAAGCCAAGCTATTCCCTAGTGCCAGGGGTGTCGTACTCAAGACAAAATACCTTCGACTTATGATCAGGTTTGGTCAACTATGGACCAATTTGATAAGGTGGGTAATTCCTTCTTCTGCTTTAGGCTCTACTAGGCCAAGGGGGGTATTCCCTAAGGTGTTAAACTAAAGATTAATGCAAAGAATAACATAAGACCAAATCATGAAACAAAACATACCAAATGCATAGGAAACTCCAATCTGTTGTCACTAAGATCCCAAATCCTGGTTTGATGAAACAAGGGTTTTACACCTTTATAAAATAGATGCACAACCATGTAAAGTGTTTAAAATGTTTCTTTAGTAGCCCCTAATGAAATTGCATACATCTAGACATGGAAGTAGAGAAAACAAACAACATAATTAAAGATAAAGACTGGTTTTTGTTATTTTTAGTGTGCTGGGGAATGGGAGGCTAAAACACAAAGCAGGTGGGTGCCTTTATCCAGTGAGGGCAATAGAGTTTGGATCTTATAAACTAACGAGGACCTCAATTTAACCCCTCTTGTGATACCTTAATGAAGATACCAAGAAGGACTACAACTAGAGGTTTCATACATAAGTTAGGCTCTATGCATACAAATAGGCAGGTATATGAAATTATAGAATGTGTACATCAACATACCTTAATAATCGTTGAACAAACCCATAAATCCCTTGTAGTATCTTGATAAGACACCTTGCAAAAGCTTTACAAGGACTTTTACAACCTTCTAGATGACAAACTAGTCACGAATAACACTCGAACCAACAAATGTGATTAAGGAGATTTGCAAAATCATCAGAAACTTACATAATGTTCATGGAGACATTTAAAAAATGTTGAATTTGCACATTTGAATCAATCCTTTCATGAAATAATTTGAGCTACGAGAGCTATGGGAAGCAATTGACGAGCATAACAATGCTTTGAAGCCTTTGGGACAAAACCCAACAAATTACAATCAAAATATTTGCCTTAGAATTTGTCGCTAGAAGAAAAGCCTAATGGTTTGCAACTTTCTTTTTTATCTCTTCTTTGCAACCTTTCTTCCATCTCCTTTTGTTCTAAATGAGAAATTTCAATATATACTTTGTTCAACATCAATGAGCTATCTTGGAGAAGAAACCTTGTTCATCTGCAAGTGCAATGGTCACCCATGCTTACTCGTGTCATATTCACGTGGCCAACACCTGAAAACATTCCCATTTTGATCATGAACCCATGGCTTTGTACATAAATCATGTCACTGAGGGGTCCATTAGTACCTAGAGGTGTATGGAAGTCATCCTCCATCTTATCATGTCCATTAGAAGCCATTAATGGCAGTCCTGGATCGTGTAGGGGAGTTGTTGGGGAAGGTAAGGTTTTTTGGAAAAGTTGTAGGAATTCAACATAGAACCGGATGTTGGAAGGGGAGGTTGTCGCATGGAGTTGAAAAATTTACAGAGAAGTCTTGCAGAGCTAAAGGTGGGAACCATATATACCAAGTAACCACGAAGAATTGGCTAGGAAGAATAAGTGAAGTGAATGCGAGAATGTGGGGAAGGATTGGACATCCAAACATTTGGAAGTTATGAAAATCTATGAAGGAAATCTGGAAGTCCATTGGGTTTTTGTAGGGGAAGAAAATGAGTGATTTGATGACGTGGGGAAAACAGGGTTTGGTTATGGAATTGGACAACATGATGAGATATGGGGGAAAGAATGAAATTTGGAAGGATGGGAAAATTTTGTAAATTGAACCTGGAGTGAGTTAGGAGAGGATGTAGGAAATTATGTGGGGAAATAAAAAACAATTGGATGTGAAATATCCAAAATTGAATGGAACTTAGCACAAAAGAGGGAAACAAAGGATTCGGTCGGCTAGACAAATGTGGAAATTCATCATGAAACTAGAGGAAAGGATGGGAGAAATGCAAAAAAGGTTGTAGAATAGGAAGCTATGATAGGATATGATCATATCCAAAATTTCTTGGAAAGTCTTCAAGGAGAAAGGAATGGATGATACAAATATACAGGAAAAACATGCGAGATCAGATGTTGGAAGTGAAGGTAACAACCAGAGGAAATTTAGATGTGTGTTAACATCGCACAAAAGAGATTGAAATGGATGTGGGACAAGGAGGAACCAGAGGAGGAAAAATTTGGTGTGCAAATGAATTTTTTGTGAATAGGACTAAAAGTGAAATGGAGAAATACGGAGAAGAGATGGGGGTCGAGAAGCCAGAAGGTGAGGAAAACAAAAGTAGTCTGTTAGAAGCATGCAAAATGCAAGGTGGAGGAAATATGAATGGGAAAAAGGAAAATAATATGCAAGAATGTAGAAAGGGATGAGAGGACTAGATGTTGGAGCTTGAAAATAGTGTCTCGCAGTCCATCAAATTTTTATAAATTCGAAAAAATGAATGGATTGAAAAATATGAAGGACCCGATGAAATTTGTGGGGATTTTAAGCGGGACAGGAAGTGAGGACTGTATGGAAGGGAAACAGAAGGAAAGTGGAAGTGGTATAGAAGAAATCTACAATTCTACAAAGTAGAGGGAAATGAGGACAAGGAAGGAAATGAAGGAATAAAAGATTTGTGAGAATACAAAAGGGGACATGAGGACTGGATATTGAAACATCAAGGTTTAAGGTTTGACAGTCTAGTGGGATTTTGTAAAATGGGAAGGTGAAGGGAAATGAAAGGGAATGAAGGGTCTGATAAACCTATAGGGATTTCATGTAGGACTAAGGTTAGACCCAGATGGGAGGTGAAAAGGAAATCTTGGGTAGTCCTCAGAAAGTTTGCAATTCCGCTGAAACACCAGAAAATGACTTAAAACTCCCCATACATAGAACTTTTTGAAGCTTCCAACATATGATAGGAACATGAGGAAGGCAATGCACAACCCTAAGATAAAATTGACCAAGAGAAGGCCCACTAAAGGAAATCTTAGAACTATTATCAATTGTGGGTAAGACACTTCCAAGACAACAAAGACACACTATAAATGGGAAACTTTCACATTTTTAGGCAGGTGCCAACACATACCAAACCTTTTGAATAAATTAGAAATATGCATAGTTTGTGCAATGAAAATATTTGTCTTTCTAAGTTAGCCCTATGCCTTGTCAAGCTAGGAAATGAACTGCAAAAATGCAAACCCAAAAAAATATTTTTATTACCAAATGCATTTGAGAAGTACATATTTAACAACAAAACATGACTATTTAGTTCATCTGCAGGATGGTTGTTTGAATTCTATAAAATAAATATATTTGTAATAAATATATTATTACATTTATTTATGATACCCTAGGATTATATACATAATATTACATCCCCTCTTAATTTGTAGGGGTTATAATGAGACCAAGCATGCTTATGAATTTTTCAAAATTTTCTCTTCTAAGTGCTTTTATTAGGATATCCACTAGTTGATCTATAGTTGGACAATAGATCAATTTGATACTATCATCTTTCACATAATGCCAAATCAAATAGAATTTGGTGTTTATGTGCTTGGTTCGATTGTGAAAAACTATATTTCTTGCCATCTTGATTGCATAAATTTTGTCGACCGTGGTTGGTGTTGATGAAGCCTATTTTTATTGCAAATTCTTGAGAACCCTTTTGAGCCACAACATATGCTTAGTTGCTTCTGAAGGTATCATATTTACTTCTTTTGTTGAATAAAGAACATTTGATGATTACTTTTTTGACTTTCAATTTATTGCTATTGATCCTAAATTCATCAAGAGACTTGAAGTAGATTTTCCATCTTCAAAATCACGTCCATAGTTTGAATCTAAATATCTAATTAGTTTAAAATTTTCTGCCTTGGAGTATTTGAGCCCAAAATTTTGAGTTCCCTTAAAATATTGAAGAAACCTCTTTGTTGCTACCCAGTGACTTTCTCTCGAATGTTGCATGAATCTAGAGAGAACATCTACAACAAAAGCAATGTCTGGTTTAGTTGTGGTTACATAAATTAGACCTCCAATAAGTTTCCTATACTTAGTTACATCCTCAAACTTTGTAGTATCATCTGATGTCAATTTCATATTTTCTTCCATGGGTGTGTTAAGTGGTTTACAATTTACCATTCCAAATTTTCTCAAAATTTTAACAATATACTTATGTTTGTAATCAAAGTATACTTGGAATTTTGAATCACTTCAATACCCAAATAGTAATGAAGATACCCAACTATATCATTTCAAACTTTTCATTAGTTTTGCTTTGACTTTTGGAGTGTACCTTTCATTATTTCATGTTATGAACAAATCATTCACATATACAACTAGGTACAACTAGGTATACAATTGTTTTGTTGACTATCTTGACAAAAAGAGTTGCATCTTCAAATTCAAAATGCTTGAAGTTCATACTCAAGAGGTGCTTAATGATCTTATACTAGGCTTGTGTCAAACCATACAATGATTTAACCAACTTATACACTTTGTTTTTTTGACCTTCAACGATAAAACCTTCTTACTTAGTCATGTAATTCGTTTATTTGAGATCACCATTGAGAAAAGTAAATTTCACACCCATTTGGTGATTTTTCCATCTATTTTGTTCTACTAAAGCCAACAAAACCCAAATGGTGATTCATTTTGCTATGGGTGGAAAGGGATTCTCATAGTCTATTCCTTCTTTTTGAGCATATCCCTTTGTGACAAGCCTTGCTTTGTGTTTTTCAAGTGAGCCATATGCTTTGTATTTGTTTCGAAAGACCCACTTGCAACCAATGTATTTAGAATTGAGTTGAGGATCAACCAACTCCTAAGTTCCATTCTTGATCAAGGCATCATATTCAAATTTCATTAACTTTCTCCACACATCAAGCTTTTGAGCTTGTTTGAAGGAAGTTGGTTTTGAATCAAAAGAAAAATTAATTTCTTCTTTTGAATGGCCTTCCAAGGTAAGATTTGCTAGCTTATCTTAAGTCTCTTCTAAGGATTTTTCTTGTTGTTGTCTATCTTTGTATGTACATCTGCTACATGTTTTTTCATCTTTCGGCTTGAAATATTTTAATGTCTATGTAGCCCATTTTGGAATCTTTTTCTTTGTTACTTTGATGTTTCATTTTCTTGATCTAAAGCTCCTTCATCTTTGGTTGTTGCTCTAGAAATATGTTTTCATCTTTTGATGAAGTTTCCATTTCTTCCTTAGGGGGAGTTTCTTGCTTAATAATTAGACGCAAAATAGATTCAATAGATTCCAAACTATATGTCTCTACCTTAATGTTTGGAATCTCCAAATCATTTTCCTTGAAAACATCAAATTTTGTAAAATTTTCAAGTCAATTTAATTGTCGATCAATGTTGGTTGTGTCCTTTGTGGTTTCATAGAAAATAACATCTCTTGCAATGAGAAATTTCTTATTTTTCTCATTAAAAAATTTGTAGGCATTTGATGATTTTGAATATCCCAAAGGGATGCGTTTTGACTCCTGTGGTCCAACTTGTTCCTTTTCTCCTTGGAAATCAATGCATAATAGGTGAATCTAAAAACCTAAAGATGCTACATTGATGAAAGATGATCGTACCAACTTTCATATTGATTCTTCATTTGAAGAGCTACTTAAGGTTACCTATTACAGAGATAGACTATTGTTTGAGTTTCTTTTTCCCAAATATGTAGGTTTACTCCTTTGAAATAAAATATTCCTCAAACCATATTCATCATAGTTTTCTTCATCTTTCAACCAATCCATTTTGTTGAGGAGTGTGAGGAATTGTGAGATGATGCTTGATCCCATTTTCTTGAGATAGTATTCAAACAACTTTGATGTGAATTCACCAGCATTATTAGTACTCAATGTGCCAATATGGGATTGTGTATCATTTTCAACCATTATGTGAAACTTTTGAAAAGTTTCATAAGCTTCTAATTTTTGCTTCAAAAAATAGATCTAGGTCATTCTACTATAGTCGTCAATGAACAAGATGTAATATTTATTACCACCACCAAAAGGAACTAAAAGTGGACCATACATTTCCTAGTGTATCGATTGAAATTTCCTTTCATCTCTCTAGTTTGATATTTGTGATGGTTCTCTTTGTTGTTTAAAGCCAAGATGTATGCTTCATATTTTTCAATTGTTTTAGGTAGAGACAACAAACATACAACACCATTGTTTTGAATTGTGTCAATATTTTTTTAGTTGATATACCCAAATATTACATGCCACAAAAGACTTGTTGACATTCCTCCTTCAATAAGGTGATAAAAGTTCTTGAAATTAAAGGCTCACCTATGAGTTTCAACAATTTCCCTTCCTAAAATCCAATCAAGACAATTGTACTATCACATTTTCATTTGATTATAACCTCTTGATCATCCAACAAAATGGAGTGGCCTTGTTGTTGAATGATCACCAAAGACAACAAGTTCTATTTTAGTTGACAAGGTATAGGACATTATGGAGAATGAAAACTAGAAGTCCTAGTGACTTGAACCAAATTGTCCCTTTTCATTCAGGTTATAAAATTATTTTGTTTGTGAAATATACAAGACCATATCTTTCTTCATGAAATTCCTCAAATAAGTACCTTTGGAAAGTCACGTGTTTCATGGTCCCAGTATCAAGGACCCAAGCATCATACTAGTTTGAGTTCACTAAAACATGTTAGAACCCATTGATATACTAAGAGGGGGGGTGAATCAGTATATGCCAAAACTTAATCCAAATTAACTTCATCAACCAAATCTTTTTACTTCCTTAAATAGATGATAAAGCATATCAAGAAATTCAAAGCACAACACATAGGCACATAAAGATAACACCTAATTTACATGGAAAACCCTAGAAGGGAAAAACCACGATGAGCAAGCTTCTTGGATCTACTATCCAAATCCAGCCTCACAAATAATAAAAACATGTTTACAACAGGTTTTATGGGCTACAACCCAAAGGAAGCTACAACTCCTTGAAATACAATGCAACAACACTTACAGAAAGAGGCTACAACCTCAGTACAACACAAATGATGAATTCCACTGACCAATCACCTCCGCAACATCAACACCTTCCACACTGACCTAAAACTTCAACACCTCTATTCACACAAACACTGCTACCTTCAACACACTTCCACACACACAATCACTTCCACACTCGCACATACATCCTTGCACACTCTCAAACACTCACACTTTACACAAAACAAGATTTTTCATTTATATCCTCTACAAGCTTCAAAATCTTTCTCCTTCGTCGGCCAAGATGAAACGTGTAAACATGTCACATCCAATGAACACATCAAGTCAACTTCCAAATGATGTAGAGATCCAAAGTATTTCAAACCAAGTGATAACTAGGACCTATCCTTCATTAACACATTCTTCCATGCTAGCACACACTTCCAAACATAAAGCACAATCATCAAAATACTTCAAGTTGGCCCAACAACACTTAATCTTCCACAAATTAGCTCTAGACCCAAAAGAGTACCAGAGAGGCCAATTAGCATCATGTGGATCACTTCACAAATATTATGACTTGCAAACCCATCTTCAAATATTCCTTTCACAACTTCAAGCTACATCATGTTGGCACAAATCAATAGATATAGAGCTCAACATCACTGGCAAACACTGAACACATAGTCTTGAGATAGAGCATTGAAAAATAGACTTGCGACGTACTTCAACACCTAAAACTTGGAACTAGCAAACATATCGATCATCTAAACACATACTCCAAACAACAACGCCACAAAGTGTAATGTGGTGAAATGTGGTGGCTTTCACTTTCTCCTTCTGGCAACCCTAATCAACAACATGATATGTCTTTGTTCTACTGACACTAGAGAACCTCTGTGGTACATAATATCATTCAAAACTTGAATATATCATACCTCTCATATGCATCCCTCCAAGCTGCACGACCCAATCTTCAAATGTGAAGAAATGTAAATCATTTCTCTGACTCATCATGACTGCAACAATTTTGAACCATTGTCTTCACTCTGCAAGCTCTATAATCTTTTGTGTTAACTTTCATGCTCTGAAATTAGGAACATACACTCTTCACACTTGTCTCTGTCAAATTTCCAAACCGCAAGGCCATATCTTCAGATGCAGAGGAATGCAAATAATTCTCTCGAGCTTCTTCAGTGCAATCTCCAGTGCCTTGGACTTTTAGAAACTTTCTTTCAAAACTGAAGCAATGCTTTTCATCAAGAAACAATGAATAAACCATTCACAACATTAGAGACAACAACCACAACTCTTTTCAACACAAACAAGAAATCACAACTTCTTCATATCAGCATCTTCTTCAACCTGTCAACTTTCATCTGTCTATGAGCTTTAGTAGATAATGTACAACTATGTATAGATGATACTGATCCATCTCCTTCACTTTACAACTTCTCTAACTTGCCCTTCAATTCACAACTTCTCTAGATAATCTTTGATCAACACATCTTTGTCTTCTTCTTTGATCAACTCCTTTGATTACTTACGCTCTTGATATTGCTAATCTACAACAATCTCTCTTTGGTATCTCTTTCCTTGCATCTCTGTAACATCACTGATCATCACTAATCAAAACTTCATACCACTGTTGACATCAATGACAATCCATATGCAACAATCTCCCCCTTTGGCATTGATGGCAACACTTGACCTGATATACAAATTTCTCCCCCTTTGACATCAAGGACAAAGGGCCAGTGGTCTTCTTCTGATATGATATTCTTTTAGCTCCCCTTGTTTGTATTAGTCTTGATCTTCTTTTACTTCTCATCTGTCATCTCCCCCTGACTATTTCATCCTTGTCATCCTTCTACCTTCTCTTCTTTAGAGGTAGCCTCCATCAATATAGGGATAAAGATATGTTTTGAACTGCTCCTCCTAGATAGATGCACCATCTACAGTTAGAAGGAGTGGCAAAAACCCCTAACTTCTATCTGAGATACTCAAATGTGTCCTTTGAAAGTGCCTTTGTAGAGATGTCTGTAACCTGATCCTTTGTAGGCACATATTCCAATCTGATTTGTTGATCTACAATCTTCTCTCTCAAAAAGTGATACCTAATAGATATATGCTTAGTCCTAGAATGCATCACTGGATTCTTTGAAATATTGATGGCACTTGTATTATCACAAAGGATAGGAATGAGCTCATCATTTATTAACTTTAAATCCTTCAAAGTTTTCTTCATCCACAACACTTGAGTGTAGTAGGTTGCTGCAACTATATACTCTACTTCCGTTATTGATAAGGACACTAAGTCCTGCTTCTTACTCAACCATGAGACCAATCTATCTCCCAAAAAGAAAGCTCCACCGTTGGTACTTCTTCTATCATCAACATTGCTAGCCCAATCTGCATCAGTATAAGCCCTCTGGAAAAAGTCATCACCCTTTTTATACCATAATCCATATTTCAGAGTGCTCTTCAAATACCTAAAAATTTCTCTTGACTGCCTTCACATGAGTTTCTTTAGGATCAACTTGAAACCTTGCAACCAAACACATTGCTTACATAATGTCAGGCCTTGATGCTATTAGGTATAGTAGGCCTCCAATCATAGATCTATACAGAGTCTAATTAGCTTGAGGTGACTCATCATCTTTACTCAAATGACAACCTCTTACCATAGGAGTACTCACCGGTTTGCAATATTCCATGCCAAACTTCTTCAACATCTCCTTGACATATTTTGCTTGAGAGATAAAGATGCCATCATCTGATTGAGCAATTTGGAGTGTAAGAAAAAATGACAACTCACCTATCATAGACATTTCAAATTCTTTCTGCATCTCTTCAGCAAACTTATTACACATATCATCATTACCACCAGAAATGATATCATCAACATACACAACAACTATCAGAATTTGTTCATCCTTAATTTTGATGTAAAGATTACTATCTGCAGTACCTTTCTTAAAGCCCTACTAGAGTAAGTACTTGTCCAACCTTGCATACCAAGCCTTAGGGGCTTGTTTGAGACCATACAAAGCCTTCTTAAGCCTGCATACCATATTCGGGTCGTTTGATAACTGAAATCCATCAGGTTGCTCTATGTATACTTCTTCTAAGTCACCATTCAAGAATGCATATTTGACATCCATTTGATATACCTTGAAACCCTTGTGTGCTGCAAATGCAAGAAACATTCTGATTACCTCCATTCTTACCACTAGAGAAAATGTCTCCTCAAAATCAATTCCTTCTACTTGTGAATAACCTTTGCAAACCAACCTTGCTTTGTTTCTTACCACTTATCCATCTTCATTCAATTTGTGTCTGAGCACCCACTGTGTACCTATCAAATTTTTGTTTGTAGGTCTTGGCACCAATTCCCAAGTCTAATTTTTCTCTATCTAATCTAGTTCTTCTTCAATTGCTTGTATCCATCCTTCATCCTTACTAGCCTCATCAAAGGTTTTAGGTTCAACTCTTGACAGTAAAGATAATTTTACCTATTCATTTGCTCTTGCAAACCTTCTTCTTGTCTAGACTCCTTCATTTTTGTCTCTAATGGTCTGATCTTCTAAACATACTTGGTAGGAGTCTTGGTAGTCTTCTCTTGAGTTTCTTCCCTTTCTTCAACTTCTACTTGTTCTGTGTAGGCAGGTTCATCTGACCAATAGTCTTCTTGCTTATATGTGATTTGATGTGACTCTTCATCAACTCTAACATTTGCACTCTCAAATATCTTCCTCATTCTTTTCTTGTAGAATTTGTAGGCTTTGCTCCAAGTTGAGTATCCAAGAAAGATTCCTTCATTAGATGTTGAGTCAAAATTTTCCAGACCTTCTTCATCTCTTTTGATGTAGCATTTGCTTCCAAAAACTCTGAAATACTTGACTGATGCAGGTCTTCCATACCATAGCTCATAAGGTGTATTGGTGATGTGCACTCTTAGTTGTCCTCTATTGAGAATGTAGACAATAATATGATCTACTTCTTTCCAATATGTATTAGGCAACTTAGCTTCACTCAACATTGTTCTAGCCATCTCCTGAACTATTCTATTCTTTCTTTCCCCTACTTGATTTTGCTGAGGAGTTCTTGCAGTAGAATAGTGCCTCTTTATTCCATGTTCACAAAATTCCTCAAACTCACTTGATGTGAACTCACCCCTCTACCAAACCTTAGACACTTGATTCTAGCATTCATTTCATTTTCAACCATGGACTTGAAAATCTTAAACCTACTTAAATCTTCTGATTTTTCTTTTAAAAAATTAACCCATGTCATTCTAGAGAAATCATCAATGAGCAACATAAAATACCTTTCCTTGTAGACTCTTTGTCCTGGTAGGTCCGCACAAGTCAGTATGAACCAGTTCCAATGGCCTTGTAGAAGAATACTCCTTGGGTCCTTGATCTTATAATTGTCTGCTTCCCCATCTGACATTCCTTGCATATGGTGCTTGTAGGATTGATGATCTTTTGCATGTCTCTTACTACTTACATGGAGTTGATCTTCACAAGATTGTCAAAGTTAACGTGCCCCATCCTTTTGTGCAACAACCATCATTCATTTGTTTTTCCTAGAAGGCAAGTTCTTCCATTAACTCCCTTTAGGTTATACAAGTTGCTCTTTGTTCTAGAATCTTTTGCCACCAATTTACCAAACTTTGCTCTTCTAATTTCACACCCTTGATCATGAAATATGAGATTGTATCCTTTTCTTCACATCTGACTTACACTAAGAAGATTATGATTGAGACCTTCTACATAAAGAAAGAACATCATGTGTTTTATATCTTCCATCAATACTTATGGTGCCTTTTCCAGTAATCTTTGCAGATGAATTGTCTCCAAACCTAACTGATCGACCATTCCACTTAACAAAATTGATGAATTTACTCTTATCACCTATCATGTGGCTTGTACATCCACTGTCTATTACCTAGAGGTTTGTTTTCCGTTGAGCATGAAATGTTGTTTGGAAAATCATTGAATTTTCAACTTCATTGTTTATCTCCTATCTTTTGGAAGAGTCATTTTCATTGACTTGTTCAACAACATCTATCAATTGAGGTTCCATGTTTTCTAATCCACTCCTACAATATCTTGCTATATGTCCAAAATTGTTGCAAATTTTACATACCACATTGACATTCACTAGTGAAGCAAGAGAATTTCTACTTGCAAGATTTCTTCTATTTGTTTCATACTTACAATCCATAGCCTTATGACCAAATTTATTGCAAATAAAACAATAACCAAAGAAAGCATGATTGAACCTGTTCACAAAGAATTGTCTTGCATGAAAAGATCTTCCTTGAGGCAAGATGAGATTTGCTCCTTCAATATCATCCAAACATCCAAAATTTTCTTTTTCCAATTCCCTTTTGAGTAACAAAATTTCTTTCTCAAGTCTTGTGCATTCTCTTGTCTTTGTTTCAATTAGAGTTCTTTGTTCTTGATTCTCTTTCCTTGCACTGTCCAAGTCCTCAAGAGCATAAATAAGTTCACCTTCAAAATCAACTTCACATTCACCTTCACCTTCATTTATAGTTTTGTTTGAACCCTTAGAGATCATCATGGCCATGAATAAATATTCTCCTTTTTCCTCATCTGAGTAGTGATCTACTTCTTCTCTGGAGCTGTAGTCTTCTTTGGAAAGGAGGTTCCTCTTGAAACCCTTGCTGCTATTTTTCATTTTCTCCAAAAGGACATTTAGAAGCATAATGACCAACTCTTCCAAATTTAATACATTTGAAAGGTAACTTACCTTTGTACTTGCCTGATCCCCTCTATAGCTTTCTCACAAAGTTTGCTTCTTCCTCCTCACCTTCACTGTATAAATCAAATGTTCCTTCATTCTTCACAGCTTTGAAAGCAGCTTCCTTTTTGTATGGACCTATGACTTTATTCCTCATCTCATAGGTAGTGAGGGACCCAAAAAAATATTCCATGGTAAGTTTATTTAGATCTTTGACTTCTTCATTAGCAAAGACTTTTGAATCAAATCTATGAGGAAGGGTTCTCAGGACTTTCTGCACAACCACTGATTCAGCTAGATCTTCACCTAGACTTCTGATTCCATTAACTGCTTCATCTACTTAGATCACTTAGCTAGAAATGTTTTCCTCCTCTTTCGTCAAATTCTCAAAAACTATTTTGTATGATTGTAATTTTTCTTACTTTATAGTGTCATTTCCTTCATAGAGATTTTTGAGCTTATCCCATATCTCCTTGGCTATCTTGCACTGCACTACTTTGACAAGCTCTGAACTGGTCAAACCACTTAAGATGACATTCTTGGCTTTGGCATTATTTTCACGAGCCTTCTTCGCATATGAATCTGTAATGGATGTTTAGGTTCAACATAAGTATCCATTGCAGCTCTCCAAACATCATACCCTAGCGAGGTAAGATAGGCTTCCATCCTTACACTCTAGAAGACATAGTTGCTTCCATCAAATATTAGTGCTTTAGAAGAGGACTCCTTCTGATCCATGTGTTCTACTCCAAGATCTACCTTCAACTGTTAGACTACACCAAGGAACTCAGGTTTGATACTGTAGACACTAAAAATTGTCTAGGTCTTGTTTATACATGACCTTGTATGTCTTTGCCCTAGGTCCTAGTCACATTGTTGACATGAACTCATATATGTCCCCTAGGTCCTAGTTCATCCTAGTTCATCTAACCTTGTTCCACTTAATCCCATTTATCCCTAGGTCCTAGTTCATCTTAATCACTTAGCCAATTAATTAAATAAATCATAATTATTTAATTAATTACCCATCCCATTTGTCCAACTTAATCATCTTCCTGATTAATTAAATAAACCCACTTTATTTAATTAATCCCACTTGATCACATTCCAATTAACTAAATAAATCCCATTTGTTTAGTTAATAATCCCCCTTCACATGTCTCACATAATTCAAATTGAAAATTTGAATTATTCCCTCACCTCTCATCACATTGTGACACATGTCGCATGTCTCCATCTCCCACTTAATATGCCTTCACGTGTCAATCTAATTCAAATATTTTGAATTAGATTCCCTTTTATTCTCCATCGCACACTTGTCATGTGACTACAATCCCTCTTTGAGTGGGAAACCCTAATCCAACCCTAATCGATCTTGACCATCCATATCCTCCAACATAACTCTCAATCACAACCATCCATTCGAATTTGCATTCATCCAATCTATAAAGGTAGCCTCTCTTGAGCCAAAAAAAAGAAAAGGACAATCTTCTTCTAGCATCTTTACTCTGCCAAATTTTCCTCTCAACCTCTCATCCATCTATCTTGCATTCATCCAATCTTCCATCTACCAATCTCCATATTCATTGTTATGCTGCTGAATCGTGAGTAATCAACATATCAATCTTTGGGTAAAGCTAGAATGTTCACGAGTGCGACATTCTCAACCCTATCAATAGATCGTGAGTCGATATGAGGTTTGCATTCATTTGATTTGTATTTGTTGTCATTTTCTTCATGTCAATTTTCTAAGATTTTAGATACCAAATGTTAGAATACACTGATATACTAAGAGGGGAGGTGAATCAGTATATGCCAAAACTCAATCCAAATTAACTTTATCAATTGAATCTTTTTACTTCTGTAAACAAATGATAAAGCAAATCAAGCAATTCAAACCACAACACATAAGCACACAACCAAATCACCAAATTTATATAGGAAACCCTAGAAGGGAAAAACCACGATGAGCAAGCTGCTTGGATCTGCTATCTAAATCCAGCCTCATAAATAGTAAAAATAGGTTTATAAGTTTTATGGGCTACAACCCAAAGGAAGCCACAAATCCCTAAAATACAATGCAACAACACTTATAGAAAGAGGCTACAACCTCAGTACACCAAAAATGATGAATTCCATTAACCAATCACATCCGCAACATCAACACCTTCCACACTGAACTGAAACTTCAACACCTCTATTCACACAAACACTGCTACCTTGAACACACTTCCACACACAAACACTGCTACCTTCAACACACAAACACACACTCACTTCCACACTCACACATACATCCTCACACACTCTCACACTCTCACACACTTTACACAAAACAAGATCTTTCATTTATATCCTCTGCAAGCTTCAAAATATTTCTCCTTCGTCGGCCAAGATGAAATGTGTAAAAATGAAACGTGTGATGACCACATCAATTCGGCTTCCAAATGATGTAGAAATCCAAAGCGGTTCAAACCAAGTGATAACCAAGACCTATCCTTCATTAACACATTCTTCCATGCTGGTGCACACTTCCAAACATTAGGCGCAATCATCAAAACACTTCAAGTTAGCCAACAAACACTTATTCTTCCACAAATTAGCTCTAGACCCAAAAGAGTACCAGAGAGGCCAATTAGCATCATGCGGATCAGTTCACAAACATTATATTACTTGTAAACCCATCTTCAACTATTCCTTTTACAACTTCAAGCTACATCATGCTAGCACAAATCAATAGATATAGAGCTCGACATCACTGTCAAACACTGAACACGCAATCTTGTGATAAAGCATTGAAAAATAGACTTGTGGTGCACTTCAGCACCTGAAACCTAGAACTAGAAAACATACCGACCATCTGAACATATCCTCCAAACAACAATGCCACAAATTGCAATGTGGTGAAATGCGATGGCTTTCACATTCTCCTTCTGGCAACTCTAATCAGCAACATGATATGTCTTTGTTATGATGACACTGGAGAACCTCTGTGGTACATCATATCATCTGAAACTTGAATATATCATACCTCTCATCTGCATCTGCCTATCCTCCAAGCTGCCTAACCCAATCTTTAAATGTGGAGAAATACAAATCATTTCTCTGACTCATCCTGACTACAACAAATTTGAACCAATGTCTTCACTTTGCAAGCTCTACAATCTTTTGCATTAACTTTCATTCTCTGAAATCAGGAACATACACTCTTCATACTTGTCTCTATCAAACTTCCAAACTACAAGGCCATATCTTCAGATGCAGAGGAATGCAAATCATTCTCCCAAGCTTCTTTAGTGCAATCTCCAATGCCTTGGACTTTCATAAACTTTCTTTCAATATTGAAGCAATGCTTTTCATCAAGAAATAATGAATACACCATTCACAACATCAGAGATAACAACCACAGATCTTTTCAACACAAACAAGAAACACAACTTCTTCATATGAGCATCTTCTTCAACCAGTCAACTTTCATATGTCTGTGAGCTTTAGTAGATCAGGTACAACTGTGTACAGATGATACTGATCCATCTCCTTCACTTTACAACTTCTCTGACTTGCCCTTCACTTCACAACTTCTATGGACAATCTCTGATCAACACATCTTTGTCTTCTTCTTTGATCTGCTCCTTTGATTAGTTTCTCTCTTGATATTGCTAATATGCAACAATCTCTCTTTGGCATCTCTTTCCTTGTATCTCTGTTAACATCACTGATCAACACTTCATACCACTGTTGACATCAATGACAACACATATGCAACAAGACATAGTTGATGTCATCTTATATGGAAAGCACGCATTCACTTGAAGACTAAGTTGAATATGATTTTGATATTTTTTTCTTTCCCTTATTTGCTTCCTTCTATTTTTTTTAAAAACCTAAATATCATCCCATGTTAGTTTTCATTCATGAGCCTCATGAATCCCTTTTTTACTGGTCACATCATTTGTAAAATAGATTTTCTCTATCATTTTGCTTCTCATGGTGTTGAATATTATTTTTGGTTGTTTTGCCTCCTCATCCTCTATTTACTCTATTGCCTCTATCAATTCCTTCATTCTTGGAAGATGCAACCTTATTGGAATATTTTCCTTTTTTATAAGCATAGCAAATATTTTCCCCTATGGTTTCAATATTTCTTCCAAAAGTTTTTTCTCTTTTAGCCATCTTTTCAACTAGTTGTTCAAAGGTGAGTGACTTTAGTTGATTGCTTTCTTGCAACGACTCCAAATAGGTTCAATATGTGGGAAGAAGAGATTTTATGAAGGAAATCATATATATTGATTTTAGTACAAACAACTTCAACACAATGCTTGATTGCTCGAATTTATGAAGCAAGACTCATTAAATCACCATTCTTCAAGTCAAGTTTGAACAAATTCAATTGTAGTTGTATGAATTCCAATCTGAATAGGAACCGTACAAATCCTTCAACTTGTTTAGTGCTTCCTATGGTGTGTTGCACCCTTGTATGTGACATAAGATTTATCCATCAATTGAGGCCCTTATCAAGGCCAATGCCTTAGAATTCTTGTTTCCAAATTTTTGTTTTTGCATTTGCTATTGGTTTAGTCAGTTGCGTCTCTCCACAAATTCCAAACCACAAATTATTGAAGATTAGAGTATTCTCAACTTTCCTTGACCATTCTAACCAGGTTTCCTTCTTGGTTAGTGTTGTACCAACAATTTATGTGACTAAATAAATTTTGTTGTAAATGAGAGATGGATTGGTTCCTTATCACTCTAAATGTTTTTCTTTTTTATATACCACTAGACTGATATACCAAACCTCTTGATATGATCTCCCCTTTAATATACCCATTAGTACATCAAAGGGATGTTAAAGCATGCGAGAGTAGATTGGTACGTGACACTTAGATAATGTGTGGAAATGATTCATGCTATTAATGGCACCCACTTAGAAATAAATCCTACTTAAAATTTTTTACTATTAGGATTTACGTCTAGCAATAGGGATGGATGGGTAACAAAGGGAAATGGTAAATGAAAAAAATGTCTCTTTATTTCTCTTCAATGATTTATAGGGTCTAAGCCATATATGTCATTGTTGCAACTATGTTAGGTGTTAGATGTAGTAGCTCAATTGTGATCTGTAAATGTGAATTAGAGGCATCATATGTATTGAATGATGCAATTTATTTTAGGTTTGCAAAGTTTGTTTTGATTTTTAATTTTTTTGATTGTATGAAAATCAATTATTTAAAATTTTACAAAATAAGTCATAGAAAATCTTCAAATTAAAATATTTTAAAATATCCTCTACAAATTAAAAGAATGCTTTTGTTTTTCCCCCAAAAAGGATTATTCTTTTTAAAAAATCAAAATAAAAATTTTATGCAATGAAATATTTTTCCAAAGTTAAAAAAAAAACTTATCAATTCATCGTTAAACTCAAATACTCCTCTAGATTTGAAAAGCTCTATGCTTTGATGTTGATGAAAACACCAGGGAAAAAAATGATGACCTTCTTCACTTTAAATTGCATGGAGATATGCTTAGGCATGGACTTTGTAGGCATGCATGGCTTATACTAGAAAGTGGAGGCACATGCAAATTCTACATGAATATTTTATGTAAATGTTAGGGAATGTGGAGTAATGCAGGTGTATGAGATGAAATAATAGTTTAAGAATGGGGAATGAACATGATTTGTAGGTCATGAATGGAAGATACACACACGGGTGTTGCAAAATGTGAATGGACTAAGTGTGGATGAACTAATGTTGAGCATGAATGGTGAGGAAAGATTGGAATGGAATGGAATGAAATGGAATCTTTTATAGTCCATGATGCCTTACGACCTGACTGATAGGTGACTTATAGCATATGGGACTACCTTATACTCCCATTGGTTTTGAAGGAGGCACCTAACTAAGCTTCAATATGAGGCATACATACCTTACTCCTTACAAGATTTGAACTTGTGATCTCTTTTCAAGAGGGTAAGTTTTTCACCAACATGCTAACTTAGGATGTATATATGATGTTGAGTGGAAAAATACTAAGTACAAAAATACTAAGCACAAAGGAAGGGTTAAAATGTGATTATAAAACATAAATATATGTTAGGGCACACTGATATTTTAGAAACAAATGGTAGTAACTCATATTGTTTATTGGAACCTAAACAAATGGAGGAACATTTTATTACAAAAATGGAGGATGAATAGCTTGTGCTTTGATAGTAATGTCTAGCTTAGAAATGGACTATGAAAATGTAATAAGAATAGAAATGCAAACCCTTAAATTATTTTTTATTATCAAATATGATTGAGAAGTACATATTTAACAACATAAGAGGACCATTTAGATCATCTCTAGGATGACTGTTCAATTTATCTCTAAGATGATTGTTTAGATTCTAGAAAGGAAATATATTTGTAATAATAATACAAAATATTATTATTACATTTATTTACTGTACCCTAAGATTATATACATAATATTACATGCCTAAGTAATAGTGAAGAAGACCAAGACTTGTCATCTCAAACCCTTCTTTTAGTTCCTTCTTCACAACCTAGTTGTGTTTGTTATCATTCCCTGTGATAAACAAATCATCAACATAGAGGACACAAATCATGTATTGATTTCCTACACACAAGTATACAAAGTATAATCTAATTCATTCTGCACAAAACTAGTTTTTTGCAAGTAAGAATGATCTATCTTTTCATACCAAGATCTTGGTGCTTATTTCAGCCTATATAATGCTTTTACCAATCAACATTCCTTGTGTTCAAAACCAACTACCTCAAAACTTTACAATTGCATCATGTATACTTCATCTTGTAGATAACCATTCAAAAAGGCACTCTTGAAATCCATTTGATATACTTTCCACCCATTTTGTGTTACTTATGCAAGAACCATGTGAATAGTGTGCCACTTAGCTGTAGGTTCAAATGTTTCCTCATAATCTATTCCTTCTTATTGTGCATAACTTTTGCAATAAAACATGCATTATATTTATCAATGGGACCATCATATTTATACTTGACTCTATAAACCCACTTACATCCAATGGGTTTAACACAAGAAGCATGATCAATAAGAACCCAAGTATGATTGTTCATTATAGAATCATATTCAACCTATAGAGCATCTTGCCTAACTTTTTTGTAGATGCTTCTTTGTGTAGAAGGTTCATCTAATTAACCTATTTGCAAGAACTTCTAGGGCCTGTATTGCCAACTTCATTTGCTTTTGTTAACCCCAGTTGGCAGTTTTCGGTTGGCAATGATGTCAACAACGGTAACATGTATGATGACTTGGCATATGGTTAAATGTAATACAAAGAACGCTTGGCAACATTGTTTGAATGACATCTCCTATCAAGTTGACTTTGGAACACATGTTGATCGACATATTGTTAAGTGCTGGGAATATTCTGCTTACTGTTTTGAGTGGTTGAAATGTTATTCCACCTTTCTAAGTGGTCACTGCTTGTTTGTTTTGTTGAAGCCCTCCTTAGGGCAAACTGGAACAGCCAGTCACCGGTCTCAAGCACTTGTATCTTTGTTGTTTTGACATTTCTTTTCATAATTTTCTGCACAACGTAGGGTTTGATGAAAAATCATGAAAGAGGTCTGTTGAATCTGAACGTTGACTTCATAGTTTGCAAGCTAATCATGAAAAATCATGAAGGGGGTCTGATGGATCTTTAGAAAGGATGGAGTATTGACTTCGTAGTTTGCAGTTGTGCTGTTATCATTGAAAAGTGAGGTAAAAGTGGCTATGATCAGTCAAGATTCTGAGTTTGATTTGCGACCGTCAATATAACTGTAAGTATGATCTTAAGAGTCCATTTTTCCTTTGCAGAGTTATTTTCGGCAAATACATCTATCAAGGTTTTTTGTTTTGAAAAGATACAATTCTGTTGGCAAATACATCTGTCAAGGGTTTTTGTTTTGAAGGGATACAATACCTACATAGCTTGTATTCTTCAAAACAACACTTTACAGATCTATGTGCTTTCATCAGTTGGGTTTATAGCATTTCTTTGTTTGCACCACCAAGTTTGTTCTGCCCGTCGATGATATGGGATCTTTTATAAATATTGTTGGCCGTTATTTATTTTGAAACCCTAGGGTTTCACTTGGGTTATGGGCAGTTGGGCGTTGTAACTGACAATGGCATCTTGTAACCCTATTGAGGGTTAACAGTTTTATCTTCCCTTCTTCGAACTATCTCTACTTTTCTGAACAAGGAGATTAATGGTATTTATTTCATTTACAGACACAGTTACAAAACTGTCAATTGGTTTCTATTTCAGTTGTTTTGGAACTGCCTATAGTTAAATGTATTTGAAAGGAATATAGTTAGTTGTATATAAAAAAGATATAATGTAAATGACGTATGTGCAAGTATTGTATTTGTGTTCTGCACATACATTGTTGGTAGTATATGTTTTTAGAGAAACAGAGTATTCCTCTGTATGAAAATATCTTCAAAACATTTGTAATCTTTAACATGCCAGTGAGGCACAGTAATCAGTGAGATTCTTTTATATGCCAGTGAGGCAATGTTGTAAGCCAGTGAGGCCTATAATCAGTGAGATTCTTTTATAAGCCAGTGAGGCATTTTCGAGTGGTTTTATGCCAGGGGCTTTCCACTCAGGAAAATATCTGTGTTATGATTTATCATTGATGAGTTTGATTCTCATGTCTATTTACTAACCATGTGTCATTTGTCTTAAAGTCAGTTAATTTACTATGATCTATTTGAACTCATACTATACTCCTATCACTATCTGAAACAATAATACTGTGCACGAATGAGTCATTATTTTTCAGTCTCAATATTGAGTTGATGCATTCTTGATTTTGATCAATCTGTTTAATTGTCCAAATCTTTCATGATGTCATCTACAGTCAATGGGAATTGTTTTTTCTAAATCAAAGTTTTGAAGTACAAATTTGAAGGTCACTAAGTCCTGCATACCACTGATTCACACCCCCCTCTCAGTGGTGTTATGCTCCAACAGCTTTCAAGTTAGAAAAGTGTTACGAGCACACTTAGGATGATTTTGTAAATTCTCAAAATTAGTAACACCAAAATTCTCTAAGTATGAATCTATAGTTGTGTCAATTTGATTTCCTATGGGGAGAGAAGAACAAGTAGCTTGGGGAGATAGAAAAATTTCATGAACTTTTAAGTCGTCTATGTCCAAAGAATCAAAAGAAGATGCAGGGGCTACTTGTGAAGTAGAAATAATGGAAGAAACATTTGGTGGATTCAAATCACCTCATGCCATAATATATGGAAGCCAGAGCCATGTTTCAAAGATTTAGTAATTTCACACTCTTGCATCTTTCTCTCCAACTTATCAAACTATGCTCGTCAATATCTGTAGTGTTTATATTTTCAGACTCATCAAAAATCACATCTCAACTCACAATAAATTTGTCTATATCCTATGCAAGCAAATGATACCCCTTTTTGCTATCAGTATAGCCAAAGAAAATGTTTTTTTGCTTCTAGGTTCCAACTTAATTCTAAGTTTAAGAGGAACTAACGCATAGAAAGTGCATCTAGAAATTCTCAAGTGTTTTATATTTGGCTTAAATCCATTCCATACCTCATATGGAGCACATTTGGGAGATCCATTCCTCAATACACTGTAGTATTAATTGTTTCGACCCAAAGTTTATCATCCAACTACTTATAGTACAACATAACATGTGTTGCACCCTCCAAAGTTCTATTCATCCACTCATAAACTCTATTATATTATGGAGTATAAGTATTAGAGTATTATTGTTTGATTCCACATTCCTGACAATGATCTGAAAACTTAGTTGAGATATATTCTCCTCCATTATTTGACCAAAGTGAGGCTAAATGCAAATCTATTTATGTTTCAAATAAGTGGAACCATTCAATAAAATTAGTGAGAAACTTTTATTTATTCTTCAAAAAATATACCCAAATCATTCTTGAAAAATCTTCAATAAATAAGACAAAGTATCTACACCCTCCAATAGATAAATTGTTTGTATCACACACATCACTATGAACCAATTGGAGGCACTTATTGGCTCACTAAGAAGACTCCTTAGGAAATATTTCCCTATTTTGTTTTCCTAATACACATGACTCACAAAGAATATTGTCTCTTTTCAAAATAGGCAAACCATACACCATTCTATGTCTTTGTAAATTCACCAAAGAGTGAACATTTAGATGTCCATACCATAGATGCCACAAATGTACCTATTTCAACTACTACTGCTAATTCTTGTGAAGGTGGAAGCACTTTGTAATGCACTCTAACCAAATTACTATTCTTGAAACTTATGTAAAGAGTTTTATACCCATCTTTTACCAAGTTTATGTAGATAATCCCATTTTCTAAGACAAATTGATAACCTTGCTTTCTAATTGTGACTATAGAAAGAAGATGATTTTTCAATGTATTAACATACCAAACATCATACAAAAACTTAATAGAGCCATCAAGATGCAAAATTTGAATAGATCCAATACCTTGAGGAATATGCATGGAGTTTGTCAACCAAGGAATTAGGTGCAAGTGACCCCTCCTTATAATATCATAAAAATATCATCTTTAAGTAATATGTTTTGTTGCACTTATGTCTAAGAGCCAAACATATGTGAATTCATCCCTATTGTTAGTATCCACATATACTATGTTAGTACATTCCACTAATGCCATGAAAGTTGCTTCCTCTACAATATTACCTAATTCGTTACTTTCATGCTCAAAAATGTTATGTGGAATTTGGTTTGTGCATTTTCATATGGGGTTCTACAATGAGTTGAAATATGACCAAGTTTCCCACATCTACGATACTTGATTTTTAAGATCTCGCTTGGCATGTTCCTCTATCTTAACCTCTTCCTTGATAACATGTATCATTATGAGAATGATGGCTATATTAATGAGTATTATTATGATTTTAATAGTATCCTCTTCATCTATTATGAAATCTACCTCCCGTGGATCCTCTTACCCCTTTATAATTTTGATTACTAGCATGAAATACACTAGATTTGGATTCAAATACATAAGGAACCTCTGTTTTCTTGTTTTTTGGGGGGTAGGGACATATCATGTTGAATAAACAATTCAACAAGTTGATCAAATGTAGTACCTATAATATTAGCCAAAACATAAAGCATCTCAACAAAGTTCCTACAGGAATTAGGAAGCCCTTTTATGGAAAAAGTAACTATTAGGCCATAGTCAAGTTGCCCAAATCCCACCTTAATATATTTTGATTTGATATTTCATAGTTTTGAAATGTATGCACCCATATCCCCATGATCTTCTAAAGATAAAGTAAATAGCTACATGTGAATATTAATTTTCTTGTTTTTAGGCTTTTTGTCATACATGTCAGATAATGTTGTCCAAGTAGTATAGCTATGAGAAAAAAATTTAGTGTGAACATAAGTGTCTTGAGTACATGAACATTTGATTAATACTAAGGATTTTGAATCCTTTATTGAATGTATCCAACTTATCTTTGGTGATAAGCAACATGGGATTTGGATCTTTCACAACTATAACTTGTTAAAAATGAGTGATGCCTCTATCAATTGTATCCAATCAACATAATTAGAAACTATGAGGTGATTGTTATCAACAATAGATTTTGAATTTTAGACATTTCGAATAGAAAAGACTTACACAAAAAAAATGATTCTACAAGGTTTTTCACTTAACCTTTGCATAGATCAAAAATAAAAACACACACCCTTATATCTCCAATTGTTTTTTTTTTAAACAAAAATATAAATAGTGAGAATTGAAACTATAACCTCTTGGAACTCAATGACTACTAAATCAATATTTTACCAACTAATCTAGTAACATTACAAAAAAATCTATATCATCCCATATTTGTTGGGAAACATAATTAAAAATAAATCACAAAATTAAAAGGATTTTATAAATTGTATACCATGCTTTTTATTTCTAGCATCCTTTTTTTTCAAAGATTTCAACCCTTTTAACTTTATTTTCAATGCCCTTTCACTTCATTATATCCATATAAATGTATTTCAACGCACTTTCACTTTCAATGCAATTAATAATGCCTCCATTTTATTTCCTCTTGGCATTCGTATTAGTTCAACAATATTTTATTTATTTTTATTTCTAATGCTAGCCTCCACAAGAAAATATCAACACAACACCCGACAAGAAGGAAATTGTGAAATGTTTTCTTATAAAATTTTCAACGCCTTTTCTTAGGAATTCAATGCCTTAAACAATATTTATTTTAATTTCAGCAATCTTCAATGTCGACATAAATATTTTAAACAACTCCTTATTTAATGCTAAATAAAAACATGCAACAAAATGTTTGTCAAAATAGACTTCAACAACAAATAATATTTTTTTAATTCTTTTACCTTCACATAGGTAAACAAGAGAAACAAACTTCAACATCTCCTCTCACTTTTTGCAACAATTCTCTAGCACAATATTTCTTCCTCTTTACCTTTACAAACCTCTATTCTAATACCATTGTATATAATTATACAACCCAAATAGGTTGAATCTTGTGCCCACAGTATGCGGAGGCAAGTATTTTATTAATCTAAAAAATAAAGTACAAGAGGGTGTCAATATTTCATTGTCCCTCAAAGATAAAACATCAAATATATAAGGTTCTACCATATTGGTAAATCAATTAACTTACAATGGGAAAAATAACAACTAACCAACTAAATTATTTATCAAAAACCTGCTAACCTAATTATTTATTAAAGAGGGGTCTTTTATTCTAAATAAAAGATGCATGCTCCTTTTGTGACATTTATTAAAGCCTAAACCTAAGGACTTTGGAGCAAGTCTTAATAGAGCTAGTAGCACATCTAGAGGATTAAGATGAAACTTCAAAAAATAAAAATGTAAAGAGTGTTAACTCTTTTGAAGAAAATTGCCTTAAGAGGAAAAATAACCACAAAAGATCTATGCATGATCTATGCATGTCAATGTTGCTCAAGGTGTGGAGCATAATTTAAATAAGTTGGAGGTGAAAGATGGCTTCACATTTGTTACGTCACATGAATAAGTCATGGAATCTACAACTTAGTACTTTGATTTAGGTGCATCTAGACACTAGACATGCCAAAAAAATTGATACTTTGTCAGTTTAGGAGATGGTTGGATCATTTTGTTAAAAGAAGTGATGATGTTCCTGTCATGTGTTGAATGATGTTGTCCATACATTCAAGAATGTTTGGTATGTTCCTAAAATGAACAAATGAAATAATGAACAAGTGCAATAATTTCACAACACCCTTCTGTAGTGTAGAAAAGAGTGATCTAGCCTAAGGAGTTAAACTAGGTCAAAACCCTCTTCTATAAACATTGGGGCATAAACCGAATTTAGCTTCTACACAAGAAGAGCCAAACTACAAGGGTTCTGCCATTTTGTTGTATATAGATGGATTAACCAAGTTCAACCAAGGTCAAGCAAGCAAGCAAAGGCAAATGATCAAACTGTAGAAGACGAAGATCATACTATAACTAATTGCTGGAAGCAAATCTCAGGAAATAGAAAGTACAAAAGAGATCAGAGAAAGATTCAGAACCTAGATTTTGTAGCAAAAATTCCCAAGACCAGGGTGCTTGGATGCCCTAGGCCTTTTCTAGGGTTTAGCAGAATCTCAGATGTCACTAGACCTATACCTACCTGCGTTGTCTTCTTCCCAAAAATTAGCTTTTGAAACTTGTTTCTTTGACCTGCACATAAAGAAAGAGGAAAAGGTTGTGTTGTGTATAAGGCTTGCCTCAGTCAAACCCTATGTTAGTGTTCCAACCTCCACTACAACGATGATTAGATCCAAGAGTGCGTGCCCCAGGAGGGAAGAGGCCATATCTATAATAATATGATGAATAATGAATGATAATGATGATGAAAACCACAAGAGATATGACCTTAGTTGATGAAGATGACTCAAGATCCTACACTAACAAAGAAGAGTGATGAAGAGGGCTTCAAACTTCCTTCAAACCCTGCAAACAAACTTCAATAGCATCCACAAATAGATAACACTCCAAGAATGAAGAACATTTTAGCATAGAACACAATATTACAAGATAATTCCTTCTCATAAGCTTGTGGTTATCTAGGTGTAAAATAAACTACAAAACTCATTTAAATATTCATTCCTGCTCACTCACAACAAATAAAACTTAATTAGGCCGACAAATACAAACCAAAGAAGTGTCCTAAGCCGACACCACAAAGTGGGGCTAAAGTTCAAAAGTGGGACCAATGCGCTTGGGTGCCCTGGACCTTTAGCCCACAAACTCTGGAAAGTGTCCAATATAGTGGGCTTAGTCTAGTCCTAAGTTGATTCCGTCGAGTTTATTTATCAGGATCGAGGTTTCATCATTTTAAGCTCAAAAAATGTGTTAAAATAGGTCATGATTAACAAAGGCAACAAGATAGGTCCAACCAGATGCTAAACTAGGTGTAAAATGTTAGTGTGCACATTTTACGACACTACATTTAGCTCCCACTTTAGTGTGGGTGTGAACTTAGGTTTGAACTCATACTAAAGGATGGACAAAACACACAAACATAGAAGCCCAAAGAACTCAGCCAAGTTGTGGCCTACAAGTAGCCCCCAAGTTAGGATCCTAAGGTTGCAAACACATAAGCAAAGAGACTTTCAAACATACAAGACATTGCAACATAATTCACACATACGTGGAGTACTAAAAAGCATACATAGGAATACACGTGGAAGACACATAATACACAAAGGTAATACACACCAAACACAATGCATACACATAAGACACAAAGCATACACATAAGACACAAAGTATACACATAAGCCACAATGAATACATAGCAAGCATGATGAAGACACGTGAAAACATAAGCTAAACATAATGCATAAAGGAAGCAAACATAAGAACACACATAGAACAAACACACAAGGCACATGAATATGATACTAGCTTGCACTATCGCTAGGGGTCATGTGAAAAGAAGTGCCACCATGGATCACACACTAGTAAGGACTGCCAAATTACTAGGTGACCAAGACAAGTCACATGAAACACACAGGCTAGCCAACTAAGTTGCACTAGGTGGCTCATGGACCAAAGAGGAAGTATCACAAGCTAGTGAGGACCGTTGAATCATTGAGTGAGTTCCACACCAACAAGTATGTAACCAAAAAGAGAGCATAGCACGATGTATGCCCCCACATTAAAGTGATTGCCAACCCCTATTAGGAAGCAAGTGCTTTAAGGTAGACCAAATCACAAAACAGGCACGAGATCTTTTCGGAAGCACATGCCCATAAGATATGTGTTTCCATAGAACTACATCGCACAAAGGGGTTGCCCCCACAAAAGGAAAACTAGGGCGATGCTACATGCATGATACACAATGGATTATGTAGTCATGGTATGATGCCGAGCATAGCAACAAGTTGCCAAATAAATCAAAAAATAAAAGAAGCAACAAGTCACACTAAGTAACAACACAAAGGGATCTACTTAAATAGTGTCAGTATATGAATGGTTGTATAATAGGAGAATTCTCAAGACTATATATATATGGAACTGTCATCATCCACCAGCTGGTAGAACTACAAAGACAAAGGAAGAAGTATCTCATGAAATCAAAAAATAAACATCCCTTGGGTCAACAAGGGAGAATGCCGAAACATCTTACACCTTGCATCGTCCCCAAAGGACTCAACAACAATACAAATTATGACATATAGAAGAATGATGATACAAATAGAGAGAATGTCACAACATGTTTCGGTCCCTTTGTATCCTTGCACCTACAAGGGTGTCAAGTGTCATCCAAAGAGAGCTTAACAACACAACAACAATAACAACACAAATAAACTATCAAGAAACACATCATGGGGGAAAACAATCACATGCACTCATAACATAAAAATAAGGTACCTCACTTGCGAGTCAACCTAAAGAAAGTCATCCTCCTCCCAATCTTGCTCATCATCCGTTTGGAAAGGTGGACAAGATGCAAGAGGAACTATAGCTCGTGAGGTATAAGGAACAAGATCCATACCTATATTATCTTTGGATTCTCTATCAAAATGTAGTACAATAGGCTCCATAGGGGCTTGTGAAGCTTCTTCTTTCTCTGTGATAGCTGTCTCTTTGGCGTCTGTCAATGATAAACACTTGCGAGGAGGAAGATTCTCCTCTCCTATGGAAAGGTGAGCCATAGCACGACGATGCTTCTTTCTTTATCTCACAATCTTATTTCTCTTAGCTTTATTCATGACGTTCTTAAGGGGAACCATAGTTTCTTCCAATGTGGGTTCCTTTTCTTCCTTTGCTTCAAGAACATTAGAGAAACATGAGGAACCATCGAAGGCTGGGAGATTGTATGGGGGAAGGGTTCCTTAATGTGGGCTGCTCTTCCTTCTCAACTTATGTAACAGGTGGAAGGACATGAGCATCCTTAAGCAGTTGAGAAACTTCAGGAAATAAAACACACACAATTGATTGATTGCCACTTATCTCCTCGAAGGTGGGTGGTACAAAAGTAACATTGCGATTACAGGGAGGTTTGTTTTGTGCATGAAGGTTACCTTATTGTCCTTGAAGGGATTATGGAGGGGGAACCTCAGAATATCTACCAAATGCTTAGGGACGGGGAAGAACCTTTGATTTGGGCTTAGCTTCATTCACTACATGTGGTATAGGAGGAATTAGAGTCGTAGCCTCAGAAGATTGAAGAGGTTCAGGAATATCAAAAGGAGGAATATTACTAAGCAATAGCTCTTCTATTTTCTTTGCTTTGAACTTTTGATATGATAAGAAAAATATATCCTCTCTAGGTCTAGCAACTCCAACTGGTTGTGGCCAGAAGAAGTCAAGTGAAAAATGTCCATTGCGAGCGATGGGGTGATATTGACCGTGATGTACAACGTGGACACGTCCCTCAAATGGAGATTTTAAGCACTTGTGAAACATAGAGGGGACTGCCTTCATGGAGTAGAGCCATGGGTAGTCCAACTTCACATGAAAAAGGTCTGATGTAGGAATGACTGCAAAATGAACATTTAAAGCTCTTGGCCCAACCTTAACTTCAAGAGTTAAAACACCAAGAGTTGGAAGGATAGACTCATCATGTGCTTTAATAGCCATCTCTGATACATCATACTATCTCGATGTAAACCATGCATGTAGAGAAATTCTTCAGTTACTACTTTCACCATGCATATAGGATCTATCATAACACCCCGAATAGGTTTTTCATTGATTCAAATAGTAATATAAAGAGGCCCATCAGGAGCTTCAATAGTAGCATCATGTGGAGTAAAAGATATAGCAAGTTCCAAATCCACTTTGTGAGGGCGAGCATCCATCATGCAAATATCAACATTAGGCTCATGATGAGGTAGTGGATCAGTGTATATTTGAATATTTTGATTAGGAGCCACCACCGATTTATTCCCTTTATCATTCACACAAGCAACTTGGATGACATTTGAGTCGACGAGGTCTTGAACTTCATGTTTAAGATGCACACATCTTTCAGTGTCATGGCCAACAGAGTGGTGAAATTGACAAAAGGCCTTCATATCAAAGGAAGATGATTGCATCTTACTTGGATCGAGAGGTCTAATAGGTGGAAGCTTGATGAGATTATTTTACAAAAGTTGTGTCATGATAGCATAGAGAGATTCTGATAATGGTATGACATTTCTTATTTTTGGTTTCAACTTGTAAGAGGTGGAATCAGGAGATGATGCTACCACCACATGTTTCCTTATGTTCTTCACTGAAATTTCATTTATCTTGATGAAATTTTTGTTTTTTCTTTTGAAAGAATGATTATGAGATGCCTCAAATTGACCAATTGGAGCTGATGAGGGATTATGCTCATACTGACTAACCAAAAGTTGGTAATCGCAAAGATCCATGCAAAGATGAGTGAATGAATCATATCGCATCAACAATATCTTATCATGAATGTGAGGTTTTAAGTTTCGTATAAAGATTCTTTGCACATTAGCATCTGGAATAGAATATTGGATTTGTGAGAAGAGGGATTGATAAAAATCCATAGAATATGTTATTTTTCCTTTTGTTCCTTATTTGCAATGAACCAAGTTTGTCAAAGAGGCTTGAGGTCTAATGTTCGCTTGAAAATGGTCGAGGAACTTGTTAAATAATTGTGTGAAAGAAGTTATAGAATTAGGAGGTAGCGAGCAAAACCAATCCAAGGTTGTCTTTGAGTGACCTAGGAAAGAGTTTTTCCAAAATCACATCCTCAAAGAAGAAATCACTACACATAGCGGTAAAAGCTGCCACATGGTTGTTAGGGTCTCCCTTCCCATTATACTTCTCAAAATGTGGGGTCTCAAACTTCTTGGGCATAAGAGTTCTTGGGATGGAATAGGACAAAGGGCTATGAATATAATGTGTTTTCATACTAGGCTTAGGTGGGCTATTACTCATGCTAGCTAATTGTTGTTAGATGGAGGTCATATTTTTTAACAATTAGTTTATGACGGGATCGGAAGCTGAATTAGGTAAAGATTAGAAAGAAGGACTAGGTGATGGTGTATGAGTAGCCTTTTGAAATATGATACATGTGGTTTAGATGTAGGTGGAGTCACATTAGGAGTGGAATTTATGTAGTTATATGGAACAATACTATAATGGTGAACATGATTCGCAGTGGATAACCCAACACATGTGGTAGCATTATTACTCGACTGTGTGGTAGTGGTGAGAACGATAGAAGTATAAGTAGGAATAGGGACTGTAGGTATGGGTGCCAAAACTTGAGTCCCTATTTGATTAGAAGAAGTGACATTGGTGATCATTTCAGTGCAACTAGATGCAAATAGATTATTGTTATGCACTATATGTGCAACTCCACGCAAGACTTCCAATCCTTCTTGACCTTCAAGAAAAAGAGTTCATAGACTCTCAACAACAAGGATGGCCTCCTCTGCTATCTGTTCCACGATTACAAATTGCTGGAAATTAGCCAACTCCGTGTCTAATATTTGAATTTGAGCTTCAAGAACATGAGCAACAAGGTCATCAATGTTGATGGATTCATGTAAGTTTGATGCTTTAGGAAGGTGCGAAGTAGGAATATCAGGAAGAATTGATGGACCTTCTTGTGTGATAAGACTAGGAGTTTGGGGTTTCAATGTATTGGTATCATCGTTATGCATAGCAATCGAACCCATAATTCACCAACTTCTTCGCACAAGAAGGTTAGATTTGGAGCACCGGGTCACAAAGCTCATAAAGTGTCTACAAGCTTTAGTAACACACAAGATGCACCAATAGATGAAATGAATGATGAAGCAAAAAGAATATTTGAGTTTTGGTTTAAGTGAAGCAATAATATCCATTGATCAAATCCAATTCTACTTAAATTCTCTTAAATATCAACAATGCTAATGCTAAAATCAAACTCCCAATTTCAATGCTTTTGTCAAAGTGCAACAATTCAAAATTGTTCCTATCTTCAATTTTCAATGGAAGATGACAAATAAAATGTTGTATAATAATGTAAAATCAGATTTGGAATGCAAATTATAGAAGCAAAATTTGAGATCAAATTATAAATCATAAACCCTAGGATGCAACATCAACTAGGTTTCATAAAAAAATGCAATTTTTTTTTGACAATTTCTAGCAATAAAATGGATTCAAATGCACAATGCCACAATATGAAATTATAAAATACTATAATTACAATCATATCTAATGCAAAAATCAGAAAATAAGATTATGCCATGATGATCTATCCTTTCTAAATGCAAACAAAGTAATAACTATGTTTTTTCAAATCCAGGATGCAATTTTTTTTTTCAATTTCAAATGCAAGAATGAAAGAATGTTTTGAATAGCAATAATGGATAAATACAACAAATGAAAATGCTCTAAACACACTAATCATTGCAACAAGATCTAAAACAACTCACAAGTATCTAAACCCTAGGATCAAAACTAGCAAGATTTTCCATAAATGCAACGTTTTGACAAACCTTAGTTTTGAAACTATGCAAAATTTGACTATGTATGAATGCAAAACAATTAATAAACTCACTCCCAATCAGATATAGAGTGATAAACAACTCAGACCTGAAAGAATAATGATGCAAAAGTGCAAGCAATGACAAGTTCACTAAAATATAGTGTAGAAAAGAGTGATCTAGCCTAAGGAGTTAAACTAGGTCAAAACCCTCTTCTACAAACATTGGGGAACAAACCAAGTTTGGCTTCCTCCAAAGAAGGAGAGACAAACTATAGGGGTTCTGCCCTTTTTTTGTATATAGATAGATCAACCAAGTTCAACTAAGGTCAAGCAAGCAAGCTAAGAGAAATGATCAAACCCTAGAAGATGAAGATTAGATTATAACTAAGTGTCGAAAGCGAATCTCAAGAAACAAAAAGTACAACAAAGATCAGAGAAAGAGTCACAACCTGGATCTTGTAGCAAAAATGCCTAGGACCAGGATTCTTGGGTACCCTAGGCCTTTTCTAAGGTTTAGAAGAATCTCAAATGTCAACAGACCTGTACCTGTCTACTCTGTCTTCTTCCCAAAAATTAGCTCCCGAAACTTGTTTCTTTGACCTGCACACAAAGGAAGAGGAAAAGGTTGTGCTATGTATAAGGGCTTGCCTCAGTCAAACCCCATGTTGGTGTTCCCACCTCCAGTACAATGATGATTAGATCCAAGAGTACGTGCCCTAGAGGGAAGAGGCTAGATTTTGTAATAATATGATGAATAATGAATGATAATGATGATTAAAACCACAAGAGATATGACCTTAGTTGATGAATATGACTCAAGATCCTACACCAACAAAGGAGAGTGATGAAGAGGGCTTCAAAATTCCTGCAAAGCCTACAAAAAAATTTCAATAGCATCCACAAGTAGATAACATTCCAAGCATGAAGAACATTTTAGTGTAAAACACAATATCACAAGATAATTCCTTCTCATAAGCCCATGGTCATCTAGGTATAAAATAAACTACAACACTCATTTAAATATGCATTCCCGCTCAATCATGACAAATAAAACTTGATTAGGCCAACAAATACAAACCAAAGAAGTGTCCTAAGCCGACACCACAAAGTGGGGCTAAAGTTCCCAAGTGGGACCAGGGTGCTTGGGTGCCCTGGACCATTAGCCCACAAACTCTAAAAAGTGTCCAATATAGTGGGCTTAGTCCAGTCCTAAGTTGATTCCATTGGGTTTACTTATTGGGATCGAGATTTCATTGTTTTAAGCTAAAAAAAGGTGTTAAAATAGGTCCTGATTAACAAAGGCAACAAGATAGGTCCAACCAAGTGCTAAACTAGGTGTAAAATGTTAGTGTGCACCTTTTACAACACTACACCTTCAATGCAACTCATTTGAACATGTTACTATAAGTATTTGCATGTTAATGAATCCATTGAGGATGTTAGCATATGCTTCTAGCCTATTGTTGCATTACATGACTAGGTAGATTCCACATTTTTACCCCTTAATTACCTTCTTGGCATCCTCATGCTAGCTCAGTGCCATTTTTCAATGTAGCTCAGTTAGAAGAGATTCCACTAATTGAGGAAATTCTATAACCATGTACATATTATGGCCTTTACAAAGTGATTTCTTTTGTCCTTAGGAATACTTGGATAGCCTACCAGATGCCCTTTAAGGATACAAAAGATGACAAATTGGGAGGTATTGTTGTAAGTATGAGCAATAAGTGTTGTCATTGATGTCAACACCTAAGGTCAACATCTAAAGAAGTTATTTGAATAAGTTTGAGCAAGTGCCTAAGAAGAATAGTGAAGTGTTTTGCTCTGCATATCCTATAGATTGAATATCTTTATTTACGGTTTGGAAGCTATGTTAAGTGATGTCTATAGTTGCTATGTTTCAAGTTTGAGCCTCCGTTATGAAGATTTGAGTGAGTTTTGTTCACTAGAGTAAAAACTATTTTTTCTGTACATCTAATGGTAACAGGGAGAATGTATTATGCTCCGCATTTCTCCGCATTTAAGTTTCATAGTCTACAGTTCTGGAATAAAGTTTGTAATGATGTTATGTGCCTTCAGTTCAAATGGTTTGTGATTTGGTGCTCCAGAAGTGATATTTCCTTTATGACAGTGGCCGACAGTAATGTTCAAGTGCTCTGATTTGAAGAATCTTATGGATAGAATGTTTGGGTGTTGTGTGGAAGTTCTTGGTGATTGTAACGTGCTTGTGGATGTCTCTAGATCATGTTCTTACCTTTTGATTGGTCCACAAAGTATAATTTGGATCATGCATGAAGCGTGTTCCTAAAGGTCTTAGTGTTAACACTAGTTTTAGCTGACTTGGTTGTTTTCACTACTTGTGGTTATGTTTCGAAGTTTTTAAAACGTGTTGTAGTGTGGAAGATCACATTTGAGTCCTAGCTAAGGCATGATGTAGTCTGCATTCATTCTTCTCTTTCAAAAATTTGTTTAGGTCCAGACCTATTCTAATGTATGTGTATGCTAAACTTGGAGATTGTTCCAATGGTTGATGATTGTAATGCCGACCTTGATGCTCATTCCAAGGTTGATGAATTGTACAAATACATGTAATGAAGTCGTGATTGAGGAATGATGATGCGAAGATGCGAAGATAAGTGTGAAATGAAAAAGAATAGCAGAGCAGAGGAAATTTAGTGCGCTTCAATGGAACTGAACCTTGGCATAGTGTAGATGCTACAATCACAGTTCACCAACTCTGGCAGTGAGCCCCTTCTCTTAGCAGTAAGCATTCTGGGTAGTGAGCCCTAAGGCAGTGAGCCTTGTTGTAAATTTTGATATATCATTTATATTGTGAGCTAACAATCACTGTGGTTTTTCCCTCTTTGGGTTTTCCATGTAAAATTATGGTGTCTCATGTGTTCAAGTTTCTAATTATATGCTTTAATGGTTAAATCATAATTAAGTAGTTGATGTGTTGATGTTTGAAAGAAGTTAAGTTTTTACTACAACTGATTCACCTCCCCCCCTCTCAGTTGTCTTTTGCATTTCAACAATTGGTATCAGAGCGAGGGTTCCTTGGAAGAAAGCCTAACAGCTTGAGGTAGATCTGGGATGGCGCACAAGAGGGAGTCTTCGCAGTTCGATGGAATGGACTATGCTCTTTGGAAGGTACGAATGAAAAGTCATCTTATTTCTCTTGGGTATGGTGTTTTGAAGATGGCAGAGAAAAAGTATACTATTCCTCAAAATGGTCCATTAGATGAAGATGAAGTCAAACAATATGAGTTAAATGGAAAGGCTAGAGATGCTCCGTTATATGCTTTATCTAATACAGAGTGAGTGAAAGTTATGGATCTAGAAATTGCTCATGAGATCTGGGATAAGTTGAAAAATTTGTATGAAGGAGATGATTTTGTAAAGAGTCTTAATTTACAAAATTTGAAGGCGAAGTATGAATCCCTGAAGATGAGTGATGATGAGAACATAACAATCTACATCCAAAAGGTTGATAAAATTGTCAATGGAATCAAAGGTCTTGGAAGAACTGTTGATGAACATGAGGTTGTGCTAAAGATTCTCAGGTCTTTGCCTAAATCCTAGTCACAAGGTGTGAGCGATTGAAGAAGTTATGAGTGTGAACAAGATTACAAAGGATCAGTTGCTTAGGAAGCTTACAGCTTTTGAGATGAGAGAGTTCAGCGATGCTTTGCCGAAGACTGAGACTGCTTTCAAAGCCAACACTTCATAAAAGACTTCAAGATCTCAGAAATATGATATGGAATCAAATGACGACCTTTATGAGGTTGAAGCCAACTTTGTGGATAGAATGCAAAGAGGTACCAGAAGTTCAAAGGCAAATTACCATTCAAATGCTTTTCTTGTGGTAATATTGGTCACTATGCCTCCAAGTGTCCGGAGAGAATTGAGAGAGGCAAGAATAAATTTGAAAGTAGACCTAGAATTGTAAATAAATGCTATTATGTTAGAGATCTTGATGATGGTGGTGTAACAGATGACGAGTCTGATGACACTAGTGCAAATGAATGCTTGTTTATTTCTATTAAGGCAAAACATGTGCCTACTAATCCTGCTAGCTGTGTGAAGGAAGAAGAATTAGTGGAAGAGAGTGCCCTGTTTGTTTGTTAGTTGAGAAAGATTAGGATGAGCGCATTATTGACAGTGGATGTTCACATCACATGACCGGTGATAAAAGTAAGTTTGTAAGTCTAGAAAAGTATGATGGAGGACTGGTTAGGTTTGGAGATAATGCAACTAGTAAGATTTGTGGAAGAGGATCTATTTCTTTTGATGGTAAGCATAACACTGATGATGTTCTATATGTGAAAGGTTTAAAGCATAATCTTTTAAGTGTTGGTTAGATGTGTGAAAAAGGGTATGATCTAAGTTTCAAGGACAATGGATGCAAGATCATGGAAATCTCTGGAACAGTTATTGCAACTAGTAAGAAGACTAAAGGAAATGTGTATCACTTGAGGGGAACTAATAATTATTGTTTGTTGGCTCAGACATATGAGAGTTGGCCATGGCATAAAAGGATGTGTCATATCAAATTTGACAACTTGGTGAAGATAAGCTCAGTATAAGATGTGAGAGATCTGCCTAATCTTGTGAAGCCTACTAATACTATTTGCAAAGAATGTCAATTGGGGAAACAAACAAGGACAAGTTTCAAGAGTAAAGAATAATTTTATGTTGGATTGCTTGAGCTGGTGCATACAGATTTGTGTGTTCCTATAAGAACAAGAAGTCTTCAAGGAGACATGTACTTTATGTTGCTTATTGATGATTATTCTAGAATGACATGGGTCACTTTTCTAAAAGAAAAATCAGAAGCCCTAGACAAGTTCAAAGCTTTCAAGGCAATGGTTGAGAATGAGTTAGAATTGAGGATCAAACACTTAAGGTCTGATAGAGGAGGTGAGTTTACATCAAATGAATTCAACATTTTTTGTGAAGAGCATGGGATAAAGAGACAATTATCTACTCCTAGGACTCCTGAGCAGAATGGAGTTGTTGAAAGAAAGAACAAGACAGTTCAAGAGGCTATTAGGTCAATGATGATGGAGGCTAACCTACCGGAAGTGTATTGGAGAGAAGCTATACATATTGCTATCTACATTCAAAATAGAATCCACATCAAAGGTAATGGTACTAAAACTCCTTATGAATTATGGTATGGAAGAGTTCCTATAGTAAATATTTCAAAGTGTTTGGAAGCAAATGTTATATCAGAAGAGATGAGGAGTTAGGCAAGTTTGATGCTAGGTGTGATGAAGGAATATTCCTTGGATACTCTACCAAGAGTAAGGCCTACTGGTGCTACAATAAGAGACTGAGAAAAATCATTGAGAGTGAAGGTTGATGAAGGCAAAGAAAGAACATCAGATCTGAGTGGCTATGAATGAGATGAACCTGCTGTTACAGTCAATGAAGAAAAGGTCGAACAAAAGGACAGTCAAGCTGAAGAAGAAAATGCTCCAGAAAGTGCTGTTAAGACTCCCAGTTATGTAAGGGTTAATCATTCTAAAGATAAGATAATTGGTGACATAAGCAAAGGAGTATTGACAAGGAAAAGAGCTGCAGAGGAACAAGTGAACTACTATTTGCTTTCACAGATTGAACCTAAAATAGTAAGTGAAGCCTACAAAGATGAAAGTTGGGTAAAAGCTATGGAAGAAGAGCTGATGTAGATAGAGAAGAATCAAACTTGGGAATTGGTTCCTAGACCTACTGATAAGAATGTAATTTGAACTAAATGGGTTTTTATAAATAAAATGAATGAAAATGGAGAAGTAGTAAGAAACAAAGCAAGACTAGCATGCAAAGGATATTCTCAGGTTGAAGTTATAGACTTTGAAGAGACTTATGCTCCTGTGGCAAGGATTGAAGCAATAAGAATGTTTTTGGCATTTGCATCACATAAAGATTTCAAGGTGTATCAGATGGATGTGAAGTCTGCATTCTTGAATGGAGAACTGGAATAAGAGGTTTACATTGAACAACTGGAAGGATTTCAGTCATCAAACCAAGGTGACATGGTATGTAGATTGAAGAAAGCCCTGTATGGACTCAAGCAAGCTGCTAGAGCTTGGTATGCAAGGTTGGACAAGTATTTGATGCAATTAGGATTTAGTAAAGGTACTGCAGACATTAATCTCTATTTCAAAATCAATGACTGCAAATTACCCAGTCAGAAAAATAATTTTCATTTCTCAGTCCAAGTATGTGAAAGAGTTGTTGAAGAAGTTTGGAATGGAGGATTCTAAGACAAAATGTAATCCTATGGTAACTTGTTGCAAGCTGAGCAAGAATGATGAATCACCTAAGATTGATCATAAAAAGTATAGGTCTATGATTGGAGGACTACTTTATCTAACCCATACCAGACCATACATAATGCATGCAGTCTATCTTGTGGCAAGATTTCAAGAAGATCCCAATCAGTCACATGTGATGGTAGTCAATAGGATCATGAGGTATTTAAAAGGCACTTCAGACTATGGATTGTGGTATCCCAAATATACTAATTTCACTCTTAGTTCTTATACAGATGCAGATTGGCCTGGAGATGCTAATGATAGAAAAAGTACAAGTGGAGGTGCTTTCCTCTTGGATAATAGATTGGTTTCATGGCTGAGAAAGAGGCAAGAATCAGTTTCTTTGTCTACTGCAGAAGCAAAATATATTGTTGCAGCATGTTGTTGTACTCAAGTACTTTGGATGAAGCAAACATTGAAGGATATAAGAGTTGTGTATGAAGAACCAATTTCAATCTTTTGTGACAATACAAGTGCCATAAACATTTCAAAGAATCTAGTGGTGCACTCAAGGACAAAGCATATATCAATAAGGTATCACTTTCTGAGATAAAAAGTAACATAGAATGAAGTAAAGATGGAATATGTACCCACAAAGGATAAGATTACAAATATTTTCATTAAGCCTCTGCCTAAGGATACTTTTGAGTATCTTAGGGAGAAGTTAGGGGTTATTACCCCTCCTGCTCTAAACTAAGATGCATGAGAAATGCATTAGTCTACTAGTGCCCAAAGTCTTATTCTTTGATCTGGATTGATGTTTTGAAGGCTAGCTCTCAGGGGGAGTAGGTAGATGTTGCTGATATGAGTTCCTAATTAAGAGTAGTAAGTGTTGCAGTGTTGATGACATGGGGAGTTGAGAAGTAAAGAAAAACAAAAGGTCTGGCACCCTTTTCCATTGATGTCAAAGGGGGAGAGAAGTTCATGTGAAAAACCTAAGGAGAAAGTTGCAGTCAGAGAAAGCATAAAGTAAGGGGGAGAAAAGAAGCAAAGCAAGTTTGTATGTATTGATGGTTTTTCACATCATGTGTTGCCATCAATGACAAAGGGGGAGATTGTTGCAAGTATGAGCAGTAAGTGTTGTCATTGATGTCAACACCTAAGGTCAGCATCTAAAGAAGTTATTTGAATAAGTTTGAGCAAGTGCTTGAGAAGAACAGTGAAGTGATTTGCTTCACATATTCTGTAGATTGAATATCTTTATCTGTGATTTGGAAGTTATGTTAAGGGATGTCTATAGTTGCTATGTTTCAAGTTAGAGGCTCTGGTATGAAGATTTGAGTGAGTTCTATTCACTAGAGTAAAAACTGCTTTTCTGTGCATCTAATGGTAACAGGGAGAATGTATTCTGCTCCTCATTTCTATGCATTTAAGTTTCATAGTCTACAGTTCTGGAATAAAGTTTGTAATGATGTTTTGTGCCTTCATTTCAAATGGTTCATGATTTAGTGCTCCGCAAGTGATCTTTCCTTTATGACAGTGGTCAACAGTAATGTTCAAGTGCTCCGATTTGAAGAATCTTATGGATAGAATGTTTGGGGGTTGTGTAGAAGTTCTTGGTGTGATTGTAACGTGCTTGTGGATGTCTCTAGATCGTGTTCCTACCTTTTGATTGGTCTGCAAAGTATAATTTGGATCGTGCATGAAGTGTGTTCCTAAAGGTCTTAGTGTTAACACCAGTTTTAGCCGACTTGGTTGTTTTCACTACTTACGGTTATGCTTCGAAGTTTGTAAAGCATTTTGTAGCATGAAAGATTGCATTTGAGTCCTAGCTAAGGCGTGATGTAGTCCACATTCATTCTTCTCATTCACAAATTTGTTTAGGTCCAGACCTATTCTAATGTATATGTGTATGCTGACCTTGGAGATTGTTCCAATGGTTGATGATTGTAAAACCGACCTTGATGCTCATTACAAGGTTGATGAATTGTATAAATACATGTAATGAAGTTGTGATTGAGGAATGAGGATGCAAAGATGCAAAGATAAGTACGAAGTGAAAAAGAAGAGTAGATAAGAAGAAATTTAGTGCACTTTAATGGAATTGAACCTTGGCATAGTGTAGATAATACTATCTCAGTTCGCCAACTCTGACAGTGAGCCACCCACCGGCAATGAGCCTTTGGTAGTGAGCCTTGTTGTAAATTTTGATATATCATTTATATTGTGAGCTAACATTTACCGTGGTTTTTCCCTCATTGGGTTTTCCACAGAAAAATATGGTGTCTCATGTGTCTCATGTGTGAATGTGTTCAAGTTTCTGATTATATGCTTTCATGGTTAAATCATAATTAAGTGGTTGATGTGTTGATGTTTGAAAGAAGTTAAATTTTTGCTACAACTGATTCACCCCCCCTCTTAGTTGTCTTGTGCATTTCAACAGGTATTTGCCAAGGAAATAGCTCCTAGAGGATGACATCGTTGATTCTATACTTTTTAGAAGATAAATAAAATATGAAAAATATAGAATCAACACTACCATCCTCCAAGAGCTATTATTTTGACAAATACCTACCAATTTGTCCTTTTCTCTATCTTATGTTAGAACGCATTTGATAGGCTATCCATGTCCACTTGAGGATAGAAGAAATCATTCTCTATGAAAGATATAATATGTACTACACCCCTTTAGAAGCTCATCGAATACATGAACATGACCTTCAGTTGTTACATGTCTAGTCGTTGCTTGCTATGTAACTATCAAAATATTTAGACTTGTTACACTTCAAGTATATAGTTGTATAATTAGTCTGCAATCATTATATAACTACCCTTCACTTGATGTGTAACTACTATTTAGTTACATAACAAGTGACTAGTTGCCTAGCAAGTAAAGTGTAGTTACGCAACAAAAGTTTGTACACACACACAGATATATATATATATATATATATATATATATATATATATATATATATATATATATATATATATATATATATATTTCTCATTACTATCTACTATCACCTCCATTGTTTGGTATGTATGGTGTACAATGTAACATTGCAAAATAAAATGGGAAGTGGTAAGGTTTAACACCAATCCACTATAACTAGACTTTATCCTACACCTTATTTATGAGCTTAACCAAAGGTCTAATATAGGGGTAAGTGCAAGATAATGGGTCCACATTGAGGGGAAAAATAAGGGGCCAAAAGTCATCTCATGGATTAGGTACCCATTCTCTAAAACTCATGTATCTTCTTTCAACAAATGGAGACTCGTTATGGTTTAGACTCTTGAACCTAAATCGATACTAATTAATAATGGAGACTCATTACTAACATATAGACATTATTAGTAATGGGTTTACATTACAAAAAAATATAACTTGTTTTTTTGCCCATGCCTATGGGCACTTTTCACTATTAGTAACATATACCTGATATGTAGATAGCAAGTGTTCATTTATAGTGGACACCCATTCTACTTAAATTCAACCCCCCACTTTTTCTTTGGTTTTAGACTTGGAAATCTAACCCTAAGCCTTTAACCTACAAGTAGAATGTAATGGTAGCAACTATTAGTAAAATTGACTTTGGTAATATAGTTGACGATAAAATTTTTAGAATTTTTTGGCAAAATTCAAACCCATTATAGATGAGAATGTCTAGTTATCAAATTTGTAATTTTTTAATGTTAACCCTATTTTTATATTTATTTATTAATTTTTAAATAGAAATTCTCATAGACTTGAAATGACATATATTACTATTATAGACATGATGTTTCCATAGTCCATGGTATAAGAATGAAGTGCTTTTGGAAGAGACTGTGTGTTGCTTTTTTTGGATTGACGTTTCGGATCACACTCCGTGATCCATCATCAGGATGAAAAGAAGAGAATAAGTGAGTTGTGTTTGCAGAGATAGTTCTATATATTGCTATTTTTTAATAACTTTTGATTTTAATTTAAAAAAATTATTTGTGACCAATCTATAGATCATTCTATACACACTAAGAAATATTCGTGTTACAATTATTTTAGGTTGAATTATGTGGGTTATACATTAGGGATTTTAACTTTACACATTAATCCCACTAAAAAATTAGTAAAAAATATTTGCTAAAAAAATACAAAAAAAATCCAAACCAAACTTCAACATTACATGCATCTATCCACAAAAAGATTTTGAAAAATAATTTCATTTCTACTTTTTATGTGGGTAGTACACATGCATGTTTTGGCCTTGACACACTTTTCTAAAAAGGTTGCTTTTGTACATCCTTTACTTAACCATCTTTTATCATCTAAGTATTAGAATAAATTACATATTTGAAAACTAGAATAAAAATCTCATATTTCATATTTTTACGTTGTGTTAATATTTTATCCAACAATGCTTCAAATCTTTACCCCAACTATAACAAACTCTAATTTTTAGGAAAATAAATTCCACTTTTTGGCCAAAAAGTGGACCCATTATCTTTCACTTACCCACAAATTCACTGTAACATTACATACCCCACATAGAAAGTGGTAGAAATATACATGTTGGCTTACTAAGGCAAGCTACCATTTACATAATAGAAACAAGTGATTTTCCTCAATTATTTACTATTGTACACAAAGTTAAGTAAGTCAAAAGTTAGTTTCCAAATGGACACATACATGTAACTATATGTTCATCTTTTCCAATCTAGAGCATCTGATGATTTTAATGCTTTTCAATCTTAGGCAATTTTGCTTCCATTGAACATTAATAATCATCCAGCACTAGAAAAGTGAGAGACTTCAGACTAGAGGAATCTATTCTCCACATTGGAATATCATCACACATGGATAATTAATGTCTTGAAAGTGTGATGCTATCCCAATGTGGAGTGTCTTCAAATTGGTGAATAAATTACTTCGGTCAAAAGACTCTTGCTCTTGTTGGACTAGATGATGATTACTAGGGCATGTGCACAAAGATGGGAGACCAAAAAGTAGCCAATTTTTTTTTTGGTCCAAATAGGTTATAATGTGAATGTGTTTTAAGAAAATAAAAGCAAAAAAAAAGCTGCGAGCTCATTCTTCCCATTGTCTTCAGAGTGCGATAGGGTAAAAGTGTGAGCATGTTTTTAGTTGATTTAAGAAAATTTAACACCAACACCATGCCACCACAATCTAAATGAGCTCAACGAGGTAATATTTTAATTTTTTTAGTGATTTGGATTAAAATGAAACATTTGTTTTTCAATAGTTTTGATTCATTTTTTAAATTTTCAACAAATGAAACCCCCAATGCCTCCAAAACCTGATTCACCAAACTGAGTGCGCGAGGAAAATTTTGTTGAAGAGCGGGCATAAACTAACCCTCCCCAAACTCTATTGATTATGTGGCATCCTCATGAGACCAGCCAATATATTAGGACAAATTGAGGAAATCAAAAAAGAACTTCAAACATTGGTTGAAACATTAGAAAATCTAAATGCAATGAGCACACACAAGAGGGCCCTTATGATATCCTTGGAATTTCTCACATAGATTCCATTAGTGGCCAAATTAACACATGGTCAAATCACAGAGAGAATGCATGATAATATTATTCTACAAAATTATCATATAAACAAGTCAAAGATAAGAAAACATTGAAATCTGATTTATGTGCATTATTTATTAATCTAAGAACCAAGTAGCCAATTCATGGAAGTTGCAAGATTTTCCCTATTCATCGGTGCCAATACCAAGGAATAAGGGATAATTTTTGGGATAGGTGATACATGATTTTTGACCATCCCCATGCAACAATAATGAAGTGCCCTAGTATTTCCTTAGGAAACTCTATTATGAGTTTGTCCTAATGATATTCCAAATTATTTTGATATGCATGATTTCTAGGGTAGAGGCAAGGGACCTGCACATGATAGGGAGGGGGCACATCATGCCTAGGACCACTAAGTGAGAGCCCTAGCCAAACCAGATGTTCAACATGTCATAATCCCTCTTGCTGTGAAAAAGAGTGTTGAGGTGGAGACCCCATAGTCTATCAATTCCCTCACATAGACCTTGTTACAACATAGTAGGCATATTTCATAGGGTGATGAGGGTGAGCCTCATAGACATCAATGGTCCCACACATTTTCCATGCCTATGGATCTACTCATGATTATGGGTCAGAGGATATTGATAATACACACATTGGAGAGAATGCTTTGTAGTTTGAGGAGTATGCTACAAAGGGCCAGGAGTAGGACACATCCATATTAGATAATATGGTAATGATGGATGAGTTGCTAGATATTACCTTTGGTATTGATTGATAGGTAATTGATGCAATCATGGTAGGAAGGCCAAAGAAGGACTATCCAACCATGTAGCCCACAACAAAGACTCAACCATAATTACCACAACTCATAAGAACACACACAAATTCATTAAACTAATCAACTTATAAGATTAATATCAAAATGTAACCATAACCTTACTGCAATGGGCCCTCTTACATGCCTGGCCACATCCATTTCATTACATTAAGATTATCCAAGATTGTACAAATAGAAAGTTACAATTTCATTACACTATGCTAAACTATAAAATCACCACTTCTAGACTTGTTACGATTGACCACATAATTGACACCATCTACTTGCCACAAGGGCTATGACATGAAAAGACTAGAAGTACCACATTTCTACATGACTCCTTAGATACTTTCAGATTGTATCCCACATCATACTACTTGTCTCTGCTTTCTGTCACTCTGACCTCACTCCCTCACTATTGAACTTACCTTCTATGCCTCTACTCAGTTATAGTCTTCTTTGCTTGCTTTCCACTGATTCAAAACTTATTTATATCATTCCCTAGTTCTTCACATGATTTGTGTTAGCCAAAAGTTGGCACAAAATTTGAAATCATATGAAACGTGTCACTAACCAAATATAAAAAAATTATAAATTACAATGGTCCAACAGTGGAGACTCTCCATGTGGCACACCATAGACCTTCACAATGGCTACTAGACACCCCACAAATATTCTTCTTTGGCACATAACCTAAATAAAATCTTTGCAAATAGAAACAACTCTAACAACTCACATTGTCAAATTCTAGTCACTTTGCAAGCTAAATAACGAACCTCCACTTCTCCAATAAACCTCATACTTTAACTATAGATACATAAATAACATATAAAACTTATACCACAATCATAGAACCCAATTCCATCATGTGGTGAAAAATGGGCCATCATTTACTATCGCAGACTACTAACCTCAAACATACATCCACACATAGCTATCAAATTAGAATATAATTCTTATTTCCTTATACATGACACCATATTATTAAGGTCCCTAGGGATGCACAGAATACTAACCAAGTTTTCTATGCTACCACTATCCACTACCACCTCATAGGATTTACCACCTACCTTACATCTAGTCCTAAGCAAACTCTTCCTTTGTGTCAGATCGTCTCTCTTGCACACCTCAAAACCCTTCATGAAACCAATGAATCCACACACTTAGTATCCCTCTCATAAGTGGGTAACCTCTCATCACCAAATATAGCTCTCACACTATCCTTCACCCATCTTCCTCGACACTCAAATGCCCTGTGTCCTTCTGTACCACACCTAAAGTAGGTGCCCCTAAAGGATTTCTACCTTTTCCTCACATATCTTCCTCTCCCTTATTTAGTATATCCTCTATGCCCCTCTCAACCCTCTTTGTAGTGAGTGTATTCTACTCTTTCATCTTTTTGGTAGCTTCCATCATCCTCTCTAACTCTATGATAGCTGCTACAGTCACCTTATTTGTTGTTATGATTTCCCCTATCATCTTCTTTCTCTTTGCGGTGGGGACCTCAACCTTCTCTTTCATTTTGGTATTGGTTACCTCTCCTTTGACCCCTTGGGTTTTCTCCCCTATTACCATATCCTATTCTACTACTCTGATTATTCTCTTCTTTCCCTCTCCAGTGGTTCCAATTTTCCTATTACTTTCAATTTAGCTTCTTTACAGTGAGAGCCAACTGGTAGGCCTCCTCAACTATCTGGATATTCCACATATCTAACTCCCCTTGAATGGGTTCCCTCATTCCATTGATGTACTTGGCCACTTTCTTATCCTCTTCCTCATGGTGTCCTAACCTAATGGTCAGACGATAGTATTCCTCAGTGTACTCCTTCATAGTCATATTCCCTTGTAAATTGTGTAACTCCTTCAATAACTTCAACTAGTAGTTTGATAGGATGAACTCAGGTTTTAGCTTTTCCACCATCAAGTCCCACTTTTCAATGCAATGCTTCACCTTCCTATTCCACTTTATCTAGACTTCTTTCCACCATATCACCACATGACATTTTAGCTTGGTCTTGGAAAATTTTATCCTTGTTTGGGTTTGCAATGTCATCATACTCAAAATGTTCCTCTAGAATGGTGATCCAATCGATCAATTGCTTAGGATCCAAGTTCCCAAAATAGTTTAGAACATCCTCTCTAGTCCTATTACCAATGATAGTTATGGCCTTCAACATCCTATATTTCTTGTCCTCTTTGCTTTCACTTACTTCCATAAGATCTGCCTCCTGCTCTTCATCACTTTCCTCATCCCTAGGGTTAGGGTTCCTTTAATAGTCCTTGTCTAGTGCATCCATTTGGTTTTGCATGGCCTTTAACATCTCATACATCTCCTACATTATACCTACAAGATTGATCATACCTTACCATTTGCTCAGTGTCATCTCTAGGTTGGTGATCTATCCACACTCACCCCTTTACAAACTACCTCACAGCCAGTCCTCTATCTACAAACATGTGGATTGCCACAATCTAAACTTTATTTAATCCATGCAAAGCCAATTTTGGTGTGTCACCACCACAACTACTATCACCACCATAGCCTATGGTTTTTAATTGAACTCACATGCTCAAAATGTGACTAAGTGCATTAACATCTTATCAGAAACATGTCCTACTTTTCAATGCAAGGCTTCACCTTCCTATTCCACTCTATTTAGACTTCCTTCCACCATATCACCACATGACCTTTTAGCTTGGTCTTGGAAAATTTTACCCTTGTATGGGATTGCAATGTCCTCATATTCAAAATGTTACTCTAGAATGGTGATCCAATAAATTAATTGTTTAGGATCCAAGTTCCCAAAATAGTTTGGAACATCCACTCTGGTCCTGTTACCAATGTTAGTTATGGCCTTCAACATTGTGTCTTCCTTGTCCTCTTTTATTTCACTTACTTCCATAAGATCTGCCTCCTGCTCTTCATCACTTTCCTCATCCCTAGGGTTAGGGTTCCTCTAATAGTCCTTGTCCAGTGTATCCATTTGGTTCTGCATGGCCTTTAACATCTCATACATCTCCTCCATTGTACCTACAACATCTTACCTTACCTTCTGCTCGATGACATCTCTAGGTTGGCGATTAGTCCACACTCACCCCTTTACAAACTACCTCACATTCAGTGCTTGATCTACAAACACGTGGATTGCCATAATCTAAACTTTATTTAATCCATGCAAAGCCAAATTTAGTGTGTCACCACCACAACTACTATCACCACCACAGCCTATGTTTTTTTAATTGAACTCACATGCTCAAAATGTGACTAAGTGCATTCACATCCAATTAGAAATATTCTCTTGATCCAACCTTGCTCTAATACCAAATGATGCAGTCATAATAGGAGGGTCCAAGAAGGGCTATCCAATTGTACAACCCACAACAAAGACTCAACCATAATTATCACAACTCACAAGAACACATAAATTGATTAAACAACATAATATTATGACCAAAATGTAATCACAACCTTGTTGCAATGGTCCCTCTTACATGCTAGGAAGTAGCCATTTCAAATTATTAATATTATCCAAGATTACACAAATTGAAAGTTGCCACTAAGGCTTCCTACATGCAAAACACTACGCTAAACTATAGAATCACCACTTCCAGACTTGTTACCAATGATCGCATAATCAACACCATAGACTTTTCATAAGGGATGTGACATGTTGTTGGTCACCACAAGTTTTTCCTTTTTACAGGTAGTTGCCCATCTTTTTAGGCAATTAGAAATGCAAGAACATTATAACACGCTCACATTTCTAATTGCATTGGGAACCTCCAACCCTAAGGGTTGGATTTTCCTTACACATCCAACCCAAAGGGTTGGGCCTACATTTTAGACACCCAAAGATGTGTTCTCAAGAAAACATAGAAAAACAACTAAATCTTGAGCTTTCTCTCTATCAGGTTTACACATTTTTCAATTTTAATTTAAAAAATACTAATATGACTTAAATATTTTTATTATCTTTCTAACCATGTATTTTTTTCTAAAATTTGAAAACATTAAGGTTTCCATCTTCAGTTTCTTCTGCCAGTGTCTTCTTTTTTTGCCAAAAACCTATGTATATTATTTTTGGTGTCATTTTTTTTTTTTTTTTTTTTTTTTTTTTTTTTTTTCTGTTCATCCAAATTTGAAACAAACTACATTTTTACATTTTAGAGTCTATTCTATATAGATTAAAAAAATGATTTTCAATTAGTTTTAAAAATTTAGGGGGAAGCACACTCAAATTTTTGTTTTTTAGGATGTGTCCACTTTGAAAACTCGTAAAAAATCATATATTCCTTATAAAATTAGTAGGAAAATTAGGCATAAACTACATGATATTAGCTAATTTTCCATTGAAGTGATTTGTGAAATACACAAGAAAAGGCAAAATTTTAGGGAGAGCATAGCAGATGCTATGTTATATTTTTCTAACAAAAACAAGAGCACTTTGTGTGTTCTTCCTATTTGAACCTCTTAATCTCCACATTTAAAAAAAAAATAGTAGTTTAGAAACTAGATTTTGAGCACTAAGAATCTTGTTCTTGTCACATATTCAAATTTTTAGTGTGGCTATCTTCAATTTCTCATCCAATATCAGTTTTTACAAATTTCATAAAAAAGGTCCACTTTTGATCCCTTTTTGGTCCCTCATTTCCATGCACATACCCACTATTCAATGGAAACAAATTGCCCAAGATTAGAAGGCATTAAAATCACCAGATGCTCTGACTTGGAAAAGATAAACATATAGTTATTTGTATGTGTCCACTTGGAAATTGACTCTTAACTTCTTTGGTTTTGTGCAATAGTAAAATAATTGAGGAATATCACCTATTTCTATGACACAAATAACACACTATTTTTTATAAATAGGTGATTTGCTTGGTATAACCACAGGGCCTTCGCATGGCTAGCTACATTTTATATATATTTCACCTATCATAATGCAATATAAATCTTTCAAGGAGGGCATAGTTTACAATATATTATAGTAGAAACTAATACATTAAAAAGTACACTCTCCTTGGGAGCTATATATTGCATTATTATCATGAAATGTGTTCATATATGTCTTGAAGTTGGCCATGCACATAAACTTTGATGATAGTAGGAAAATGGATCCTTGTGACATCTAAACCATCTGTCTTACATACGTGGATTGTTATAGGAGTGTCGTCAATCTCCTTTCTTGTTCCTATAATCTTGTTTGATTGAATTTAATGTATTAATTATATGTAGCAATTGAATACCTAGATACACAAGAACTAAATACTACTGCACAACAATTGAAGCCTTAGATGCACAAGAACTAAATATTGGCAAGCATCATCTAGAAAGTTAGATGCACAAAATGTTAGAAAGACAATTGTCGTTGCACCAAAAGATTGACATGTTAATGCTCAATACAACCGCTAGAGTTAATGAATCCATGAGAGGTGGTTAAGCCTTGTCACAAACCCACGCGATGCATTGCACAACACAATGAGACCAAGGGCACACACCTTACAACAATCCCCCCCAGCGCAAGCGAGGGGTTTGAACCTGTGACCTAGGCTCTAATACCAATTGTTAGCAAGATGATTGTTGTTGCGCCAAAAGATTGACTTGTTAATGCTCGATACAACCGCTAGAGTTAATGAATCCATGGGAGGCAGTTAAGCCTTGTCACAAACCCAAGCGCTACACTGTACAACACAAGGAGACCAGGGGCACACACCTTGCAACACAAGAATGTTAGCACACAACTAAAAATTGTTGCATAGCAACTAAATATTCAGATGTAGAAGACCCATTCATAAGTTTACTAGTGCATATTTAACCCTAAAACACTACTAGGGTTGTATGCTATGTCCATAGATAGTTGTGCATTAAACAAAGATTAGTTGTGCGACAAGTAAAGGTCATGTAAATATGTCTTTGGTTGCTACTCAAGTATTTAGTTGCATAGAAACTAAACACTTATGCAACAAATAAAGAAGGTAGAGTCCTTGGTAGAAAAATGGGCACTGGTGGGGTTGTTCACTTTCCACTACACAACTCTAAGTCTACATGTATATAGATTAATTCCTCATTATTACAAATTGGCACCTTCACTATTGGAATGTATAGTGTACATGGAAATACAAAACAAAATGGGAAGCAACACAAACAATGCATGGCATAAAACAACTTCAAGATGTCCATTGAAAGGCTCAACGTCACAACGGAAAGACATAATATGTTTTTAGGGAGGTGTGTGGTTGCATTAAAATGGAAGGTTTGCATTAAAATAGGAGTTGTTGGTTCTAAAAATTACCATAATCTAAAACTCTAAAACATTACCTAATCATCTCGGCCAGGGGTGTCATCAAGATGATTAGAAAGTGATTTATCAACAAGTTGAGGATGATTCTGGGCCAATGGACGAGAGTGGGTTTTCTCTCCTACACTTTGAGCTCAAATTAGACTCAGGAGGGTGTTCCCTAAGGTTAGACAACTAGATGAACAACTAAAAATTGGTGGCTAAACCCAACTCATTGACTTGGTTCCAAACACTGATACTAAATTGAGATCAACCATCCACCTACAGACCTTAATATATTTGTTTACTACACCCTGCAGATACACCCATAAATGATAATAATATGGAATCATTTAAGATGAATTTGAACTTAACTTCACATACACAACTTATAGGGCATAGGCACACATGTACATGATTCACCAATGATTTAAACTATTTTGTATTGCTTCAGATTTATCCTTAGTTATTACACAAAATCATGAACATCATGTGAAACCTAAACTACTCCTACTCCTACAACTACCTAGAACAAAGGTTTATTTTAAAAGAGTGATTGACCCCTCCCCAATATGGACCAATGCCTACTCCATTGGGAAACAAAGTGATGAGTAGCACAGGGGGAAGACATACATTTAATAAGCATCAACAGAGATAAATATGCATTCATATGCATGTCAAATATTACATTTCACAAAGGGAACATACTTAGTAATCTCGAGTAGAACCACAATGATTAATTTGCAACAAAAGAGATGACCCAACACGAAGCTTGTATTGATTTAAATACTTTCACACATATCAAATCCTTGTTACAATCGCACCGACAAATGTGGTAAAGGAAAAATACATAGCTACAACTACAAATTCCCCTAAATCACTGTAAAAAACCATGGAGACATATCCCTATATTAAGATTGCATTGAGGACCCTTCCTACGTTTTATCAGATGCATCCTTCCATTTGTTGATCAAACTGACATGATTTGTTACCTGAAATTCACCTTGAAGCACAAACAGACTAGATAATTGGTTCAACGACCAACCCCTTGAAATTATCAGTCATTCATATACAACAATGCAATTTCCTTTGTTGGGTAGGAAAAATTAGGGCAAAACAAATGCCCAACTTTCAAATCCAACCACCACCACCAACAAAGCATTAATTTCATCCATCTTCAACTGTATCTTCAATACATTAATGGTGCGATCTAGAAGTAAAATGATGTGTATGATAGTGATAGGTGTGAAGAAATCCCTTAGAACAACCCCTTTATAATTTAAAACTTGCATCATCCTTTTATGGTCGAGTTCTTATGCGTCGATGCTTTGCCAACAACTAGGAACAAGGGAAAAGAGCCTTTATCTTATAGCCATGACACATGGTAGCTTTTTGCTTCTTGAAAAGGTGTCAGACTTTCCAAGGGAATAGGCTTGCACCATGATGACAAGTGGCAGTGTCATAGAGGCTTCCTCTTTATTTCCTTCGTTTCTCCTTTCAGGTTGTGCTTTAATGACACTTAGTAGCATTGTGAACTTCTTCTTTTGCTTGAATCAATTAAGACTTGTGCTGGAAACTTAGGATATTCATGAAATATAACATTTAAGTTGACATTTACATATGGACATTTACTTTCTTATACTTTAAGTTATATTTCATGTATATGTTTCAGGATGTTTGAGAATGGTTTCGGACCCCTAGGAGTTGAAATACAAATTCTAGGATTTGGAGGATCTTATAAAAATTAGACTTAGTCAAATTTTAGGGGAGACAACACTAGACAAAATAGGGTGAAAACATAGGGACCTCTTGGGAAAACTTTGATGATTCATATGAGATTTGGTAATTATGAGGCTTGAAAATAAGACTCCTAATAGGAGGCATTGAAGAAGAACATGAAACATGAGAAATAGTTAATTTAGGACCATATTATTGTTGTGGAGTAAAAAGTGGATACATGCCTTTTTACCTCCTAGTTTAGCTCCTAGGTCCCTGTGTTAACACTCTACAAGCAAAATATTCATCGTGATGAGAAATCCCCCAAAACCCATGTTAAATGGGAAATAGGGGCCCATTTAATGCTTAACCCCAAACCAAAAAGGCTCCTTGGGACCAAGTCCACCCTATTTGGTTGGAGTAGAATTTAATTCATATCGACATAGGACCTTTAAATGGGTCTCTCCTTGTCGGCTCTTTCAATTAATTTGTGAATGTTTAATGGAAAAGCATATATAAGTGAGTGTTTGAATTCATTTTAGTACAAGTGGATGATAGAAAACTTATTCTATTGGAGCAAAGAGCATTCAAGGCATTCATTATGTTATTGTTGTAGATTTGTGTTTGTGTGTTTGTTGCAGATTTGGAATCATCATCAACATCCTTATGAGTTGAAGAATCTTCATTCTCCTAAGGACTTCACCTCTGAGGTGACATCATTATTGTTTGAATCATTTCATCATTGGATTATCTTTAGCCTCTATCTTGCAAGGACACACTCTCTCTCTAACAATGGTGTTGGGAAAGCTTGAATGCTAACTCAAGATTTGACTGAGGCAAATCCCTAAACACCACAACCCCAACTCCCTTTTTCTTCTTGTGTGCAGGTTACAAGTGCGAGGATTGAATAAGTGAAGGTACATGGAGTTTGTTCAAGGGATATAGTTTCAAGATCTGAAAACAAATTGCACAAATTCCTCTGTGGAAGACTTGAGCGCCCACCCCGGCATCCTCCTATTGAATCAGACATTGGATACAACATCAGAACATCATTTACAACAATTCTCTGGTTCTGAGTTCCTGAAGATTCTTACTCTTAGGACTTGGACACCTACCCCGGAGTCCTCCGACATTTCATATTTTGTGGGGCATGTTCTTAAATCTCACTGATTATCTTGGTACTTTCAAATCTTGAGTTTCTATTGTTGTTTGTTTGTTATAAGCTAATTATCTCATAACTAGGGTTTTACTCATACTTAGCCTAGGTTTTGATAAAAATCTTGGTTGAATCACATCTTTCCATAGAAAGCAAGAGAAAAAAATTAGTAGTCGATTCCTCTTTCATCTTGTAGTGACTTAGCTCAATTTTGTCCTTGAATGTTATAGAGAAAGAGGGTTTGATCTAGTGTACTTACATGCTTGCATTCATCCCTTTTTCTTTGCTTAACATTTTGGTGAACCCGTAGCATCAAACATTTGCATCTTGCTGAGTGTTGAAATCAGATCTTGCATTAATTCATATCATACTTATCATTTCTCATTGGAAAAATCTTTCATACATTTGAAAAAAGTGAAAAAATAAGCATTCTAGGCTTGCATAAAGGCATAGTTTTGCATTATTTTTATTGCATATCATTGGAAACATTTGATTTTCTAATTTTTACATTAGATCTGAGTTATATTACAGCAATTAGTTTCATGATATCACATCTTGCATTTGAAGATCTCATTTGCTAGGGTTTTGTTGAAAACTTGAATCGTTTTCTATAACCTAGTTATTTGCAAAGCTAGGGTTTGTAGTCAAAATATTATTTCAAATTTTGTTGCTCTCATAGAACATTCATTCAAAACTAATTTTGAATTGTAGTGTTGCTTCATTTCACATCCTTGCATTAAAAATTTCAAATTTTACAATTACACAGTGTGTATTTCAACATTAAGGGTTTTAAACACTATCTTCTTACTTATTTGAGTAAAATTTTAAATCATTCATATTGCCTTGTTGTGTGGCACTATTTACATCATAATTACTTTGTTTGTAGTGAAATTAGTGTTTTTTTTAATCTTCAAAAACCTAATTTCTCCAAACTGGTATGCAACAACATATTATACTTTCATCATGGATGCTTCTTGTTATTCATCTTTGGAAGCTTTATTTGCATACATCATAGACATTGATAATTTCTCCAAGTTTACTAATAAGTATCCTCAAGTCTTACAACAAATAGCATATATATATATATGATGTTGACATTTCTATGTGTTCTACATATGAACTTCTTTGTTATATATTTGATTTTGACAGTTTCACAACTCTCATGGGTATATACCCTTCGATATTAGAAAACCTTACTAATTTCATCTCCATGAATGATCATGAGGAAAGTGATGATGAAGACATCCCTTCTTCTCTTACTACTTTTCATGATGATATAATGAACATCATTTCTAAGACATATGAGACCAACATAGCCTTGTGTGACCCATTCAATGATTTGGAGTCTTTTCCCAACATGATTCCCATTTGTGAGGATATTTTGGTGCAAGAAGAAGAAATCATTGAGACATTCCTTAACACCACTCTACCATATCTTCATTCTAATGCTCTCCCTGGCCAAGATGAATCATTGGATGAGGAGGACCCTCCTCTTGAACAACTTCCTTTTCCCATTGATAATGAAGGTCCATCTACCGACCTTAAAACTCTTCTTAACAACATCTTAAATGGAGAAATGGATCACTTACCATTGCTTGAACATTTAAATACCCTAGATATCTCTAAAGATGTTGAGAACATGAATAGTTCTCCTAATGTCAATGCTTTGAGGAGGGATGTTGAACATACTATTCCTACAGTTCAAAGTACTCCAACACCATCTCAACCAACTGAAATGGGAATTTTTAAGGCTCCTTCTCCACCATCCATATAGCAAGAGAAAACCTTCAAGAGAGGAGCTTTCCATTACCAACTCCTATGATTTCCTCTCTAGAAATACAGGAAAATGCAGACAACATGATTCAAAGGGAATAATGAACAAAGGACAAAGACCTAACAATAAATGTGAGGATCAAGATCAAGAATAACAGGTAAGTATCTCTACCCCTTTTTAGCCACCTTTGATGTAGCATCTCTTTGAGTTTCTCACTTACGTGGCCTCCTCTTATGTGTTGTGTTCCCCCGTGTTGTGTTAAATGTTGTTTAGGTCTCTTTGGATGACCGTTGATACTCTTGTAAGGTCAAGGATACAAGGAGATTGCCTTTATTGTGACCATTCTTCTATTTGTCTCTCTATTCTTCTATTCCTCTTCTCTTCTATTTTATTGTTGTGTGTTGTGCCTTGGGGGCATAACGTTGCAGAGGATGTCTTGGGGGCATCTTCCCACATTGTAAACCCAAGTCAATTTTGCCTCCTCTCAATTTTATTGTTTCCATTCTTCAATGACTCTACTAGTCAGTGGATGACAAAAATAAACAAATACTGATACGGACCGTGTGTCCCTTCAACAAGAAAGAAAAAATGGACCTAGTCCATATATGAAGATGGGGTTGATATATATTACTGACACTTGACTAGTAGAATCACTTCGTGTGATGTATTGTGTTGTGAAAATTTGTTGTAACAAACCTTTGCAATACTCTAATATGCTTCAATGCACTTTGGATTGTTTTGTATCTCACCTTGTTGCTACACTCAGTTCTGAGATACTTGTAGTATAACCTCACGGCTATACTCGGTCCTGAACTGCAAGTGTAGCCTTGGTCTTTTATGTGATTTGACAAATGATTTTTGTATAACTTTCTTGAATTGATTTGGTTGTTATCTTAGAGTAAGATTTTCTAACTAAAGCTTATATGTTGTTGATTATGTTAGCAATTGATAATGGCGTGTTTGTAGGAACATCCAATGATTTAAAGCACATGTCACTTTGGGGCATGGGCTTTGTTAAAGCTCTTGTTCCCTTGCATGTTTTCACTTTACCTTAAACGTGCTTAATACCGACAAGTGAGACCAACCACTCTAAGGTGGGGGCATATGTCATGGTAACTGCTTGATTATTTTAGACATTGACAAAGCGTGTTTGCATGCACTCCCTTTTCACTGTAAGGCGTCTCTGTGATGTGGGTGGGGTTATGTACTTTGATCTATTGCGTATACCTCCTTTTCACTGTAAGGCATCTCTGTGATGCGGGAGGGGTTGTATACTTTTAGCACATGCTTCCTTTTCACTATAAGGCATTTCTGTGATGCAGGTGGGGTTGCATTTCGAAATCCCTTCTATGGAAGGCGAGATGGTGTATGTCTTGAGCTAGTGCACATCCTTTTAACAAAGTCCTCATCGCAAGGCAGTGCTGGATCTTGAGTCATTCACCCTTAAGTGTGTCTTTGCCGGTTGTGGTAGCGTAGCTCAACTGTCAGGTGTGTTTGGCATGTTTTAGATAGTGGAATGTAGCGATAACCTCGTCTCTATTTCTCGTGTTTATCGTGTATAAGACGTATAATATGTCTATGACATACTATGCGGTGCTCATGTATTCCGTGTGTCTTCCATGTGCTTTATGTGTCTTCCTTGTGTGTCTTGTGTGTTTTTTGCGTGGTCTAAAGGCGTGTGGCAATGAGCTCCCTCCACATTGTGTGTTTTGTGTGTTTTCATGGTATAAAGGCACGTAGCGATGAGCTCCCTCCATGGTGTGTGTCCTATTTACTTAGTTAGCATTATATATATATATATATATATATGCAATTGATCATGTCTTATCTTCATGTCTTCTTTGTGTCTTGCATGATTGTATTCATGTCTTCTCTGTGTCTTATGTGATTGTTAAGTGTTTTCTTATGTTTGTCTAAGTTTGGGGACTAGAAATAGTCCTTCAAACTTAGGGTGTGTCTTCAGCATAGTGTTTGATATGTTTTGATATGCTTTGACCGTACTTTAATGTATGTGCTGAATCATAAGATCGCACACACATTAAAGTGGGGGCTAAATGTTATGGAGTAAAAAGTGGACACATGCCTTTTTACCTCCTAGTTTAGCTCCTAGATCCTGATGTTAACACTCTACAAGCAAAATATTCATCCCGATGAGAAATCCCCCGAAACCCATGTTAAATGGGAACTAGGGGCCCATTTAATGCTTAACCCCAGACCAAAAAGGCTCCTTGGGACTTGGGAACCCATCCCCAAGTCCTCCTTGATTGGTCGGGGAAGAATTTAATTCATGTCAGTATAAGACCTTTAAATGGGTCTCTCCTTGTCGGCTCTTTCAATTAATTTGTGAATATTTAATGGAAAAGCATATATAAGTGAGTGTTTGAATTCATTTTAGTACAAGTGGATGATAGAAAACTTATGATATTGGAGCAAAGAGCATTTGAGGCATTCATTGTGTTATTGTTGCATATTTGTGTTTGTATTTGTGTGTTTGTTGCATATTTAGAATCATTATCAACATCCTTATGAGTTGAAGAATCTTCATTCTCCTAAGGACTTCCCCTTCAAGGTGACATCATTATTGTTTAAATCATTTCATCATTTGGATTATCTTTAGCCTCTGTCCTGCAAGGATGCGCTCTCTCTCTAACAATAGTGTTGGGAAAGCTTGAATGCTAACCTGAGATTTGACTGAGGCAAATCCCTAAACACCACAACCCCCAAACCCCTTTTTCTTCTTGTGTATAGGTTACAAGTGTGAGGATTGAACAAGTGAAGGTACACAAAGTTTGTTCAAGGGATAGGGTTTCAAGATCTGAAAATAAATTGTAGAAATTCCTCTATGGAAGACTCGGGCACCCACCCCAGCGTCCTCTTGTTGAATCAGACACTGGATACAACATCAAGACATCATTTACAATAATTCTCTAGTTCTGAGTTCTTGAAGATTCTGACTTTCAGGACTTGCCCACGCCTGCCCCGGAGTCCTCTGACATTTCAGCTTCTATTGGACAAGTTCTTGTATCTCAATGATTATCTTGGTACTTTTAGATCTTGAGTTTCTATTGTCATTTGTCTATCATAAGTTGATTATCTCATAACTAGGGTTTTACTCATACTTAGCCTAGGGTTTGATAAAAAGCTTGGTTGAATCACATATTTCCATAGCAAGCAAGAGAACAAAATCAGTAGTTGAGTCCTCTTTCATCTTATAGTGACTTAACTCGGTTTTGTCCTTGAATGTTATAGAGAAAGAGGGTTTGATCTAGTGTACTTACATGCTTACATTCATCCCTTTTTCTTTACTTAACAATGATTAATCTAAAGACTTGTTACACCAATTACACAACTAAAGACTTGTTGTACAACAAGTCTTCAGTTATTGCACAAGTGTTAATATAGAACCATATTAGTAAATTGAAGGCTTGTTTCATGACTTGCACAATGATACCATATTATTAATTGAAGACCAATTACACCAATTGTGCATCAAATAAGGAATCATTATAGAATCAGTCTTTAGTTTCTGTAGAAGTGTTAATTTAAATTTTTATATTATTAAACTAAAGACTTGTTTTGCTAGTTGCACAAAAACTAAAGACTTGTTGCACAATGAGTTTTTAGTTGTTGTGCAAGTGTTAATGTAAAACTATATTCTTAAACTAAAAAATTGATGTGCCACTTACATAGGCACAAGACATCTTTATTTGTGTAATTGTTAATTTAGAACTATATTATTAAATTGAAGATTAGTTGCCTTAGTTGTGCAACAATTAAGGACTCATTCCAAGACAAGTATTTAGTTGCCACACATGTTAATTTAGAATCATATTATTAAACTCAAGATTTGTTGTGTCAGTTATGCAACAACTAAAGGCTCGTTGCGCTCTGAATCTTCAATTGTTGCATAAGCATTAATTTAGAAGCATATTATTAAACAAAAGACTTGTTGCACCACTTGCACAACAAGTCTTTAGTTTCTATACAAGTGTTGATTTAGAACCATATTATTAAACTATAGAATTGTTACACTAGTTGTGCAACAATTAAAGACACATTGCACAAGAAGCCTTTAGTTGTTGTGTAAGTGTTAATTTGTTGCACAAGTGAAGATTGTTCAACATCAAGTTATTGTGCATAGATATAGTACAAATGTAAACATGCAAATTGGAATTTAAAATATTGGGCAAAACTTCAACATTCAATTTTCATAAAAAAAGTTTAGCATACATTAATTATCAACATAACTTGTATGTTTAACAAACATATGTTTCATAGGATGAAGTTAAAGAGTATAATTTTTGATACAATTAATATAGAAAATGTATTTACATTCAGTTTAGATATATTCTATAGGAATACTAGTACAACTAATGAGGATGCTAGAAGACAATAGTAGGTCTTGGCTCAAACAAATGTGCATTGTATATTCTTAAACCCTACTTCGTTCTTCTCGAAAGGCCTACTATTATGTTTATGGCATTATCATTACTTGGCTCTATGGCTACAAAGCTTCCTCACTCATTGGAATCTCATCCGAATCAAGTTAACTAGTAAGGTTTGATATAAATCCAGTATAACATAGCATACACTATATTAGAAGTGGTAGAAATATACATGTTGGCTTACTAAGGTACACTTAGAATTTCACTAAATACAACAGTGTTCATTTGGTTTTGGCCTCCACTATTTGCTATTTTTTTTCCTAAATGACATTTGAATTTGTTAATATTTATATCCCTACAACTCAACTGCAAGTAAGTATAATTGTATTATACGATTCCTTCCTCTTTGTATTTCAATTGAAAATTCATCTATAATTTGGATTTAGTTTTTTTTTTTTTTGGGTATTTTGAAACTTATATTGCTACCACTTTCAAAGAAGTTTCTAGGGCTTCTTCAACTAGTATAGGTTCATCATTTCTTTAATGCCAATTTCTCCTACACCTATTTATGAGCTTAATTAGTAAGGTTTGATACAAATCTACTATAACATTACACACCCAATATTGAAAGTGGTAGAAATAAACATGTTGACTTATTAAGGTAGGCTACCATTTCTTAAAAAACCCATGCGATAAAAGAGTTTTTCAAACATCTTTCTAGGTCTTTTGAAACTTATCTCATTGCCACTTTTGAATAAATTTCTAGGGCCTATTTAGCCATAAGTTATTTGGCATTAGGAAAGGGCCAAGTTGAGCTTTATTAGCACTATACACAAACTACCAAATGAACTACATAGGGCTATAACACCATACATTTGTAGCCCTATAGTTTGTTTCTCAATGTTTATTGATATTCCTTCTAAAAATGTTTGTGAACCACAAGATCGTAACAAAACTTGTGATGTTTCTACTTAGCTAAATTCAAAAGAAAATCACTACCAGAAGGTGTAGGGACTTTTAAGCAAATGCAATATCTAATTGTCCAAAATTGACATTGAAGAAATGATGAACCTATACCTACTTGCAATCTAGCTATTATTCGTCCCTTGGTTGCTAGTTGTGTGCACCTTGCAATAAAATATAAGATTGGTGGAAGTAAAATCCATGATTGGCCTGAAATCTAAATAAATAGGATTAATGGAATGAGCAATTACATTTTTTTTAATTTTCAAATATTACTTACAAATATGGGGCAAGAAATATGGTTAGACTATTTTAGCTCCATTATTCTCTAATTCATTGTTCAAGTGAAACAGTTTAGAAAACTTGTTTTATGATTTTGGAGAGGGCTCTAAAATTCATTTCATGTAAGCTTCAATACATGGAGAGCTACATTGGTCACATTTATGGGTAGGTGAGGTGTTCATATCCCACTATTAGTAAGTATGTGGCAACATTGGATTTGGTAAATAAATCTTTAGATTTGGGGCACATAGACATGTAAACCTCGGGCCATGTGACAAAGTGGTGTGTCAATGGTGGCGACAGTGAATCAAAAAGTTAATCATGGTGGGAGTGTAATTGCAAATAGGAGAAACTTAACAGTGAAGAGGATGTTGATCGTTGGATGTGGAATGGAGATAAACAGAGTAATGAGGGGAACCGGGAATGAGTGGTATGTCTAAGCTACCACTGTGTTACAAAACTGATAAATATATGCTAGGTTAATGTGCTAGTTAAGCTCATCTATGTTAACATAGAAATTCGGAAATCAAAGATTAATGCTTCATCTAATATTATTTTCTAAAGAATATCACATTATAGGCTCCCAATTGGTGAGCATGTTACCTTCATCAATGATCAAACTTGTTGAAGGTGTCAGTTCTCTTTACAACTACAAGGAAACAATCAAACATGCTCATCTAAAAACTTCTTCTTTGGGGACTCAATGTATCTTATAATGTGATTACTAAAAAATTTAGGTTGATTATCATTAGACATGTGTGGATAAGTAGATGCATAGCTATCCGTAGTCAGGAATGGTTTCCTTTGGGAATTACAACCCAATACTTTATTGCAGATGTCCACTCTCTCATGTTACTAAAGACATGCTTTAAGACTAACACTAACCTTGCTCAATAAATAACACAACTCACTTCCAATCAGAGAAACTTATCGAACAAGATTCAAGCACTGAATAAAGATATTTTTTTGATAGAGTGAAAGTAAAGTTTTGAAAGGGCCCAAAACTTTTTACAACCACAACAATAGAGATGTTAGAGTGACAAAAGCTACACCACACAATTAAACAAATAACACAGAGACTGGAAACCAACAACAAACTCACACATATCGATAAAAAATTAGAACCAAAGACTAAATTCCAAGAAAAGACAAATATATACCTGTTCAAGGAAGTTTAAAGGCAAAGTGTATGAGGAAGCTCTGTACCCAAACGTAGTGAAGGCTCATGGAACTTTCATTATTTTTTCAATTTTCCACGGCCTAACAGGCGGAACTCATTTGGAAGTTATCTTACTTGTGTACTCCACGCGCTAAGCGGACTACGCGTTATCTAATGCAGTACAGTCAATGTTTCCAAGTTGTCAAATAGTCAAGTCAGTATTTCTTTGAATAAAATGGCGAGACATTAAACTTCTTATGTGACTCTTTCTCAAGTTAAACGATGGATAAAACCTAAAGTATATTGATTCCTGCACTTCTTTTTTTATATTTAACTTGTTAGTCATCATTAACAATTTTTTTCTTACTTATCTACAATACGAACTCTTAGGGAAGGATGACTTTTGAGAAACGAAATTCATTTAACTTCTATTTACAAAATCTATGCTACATTGCTGAACTTAGGGAAGGATGACTTTTGAGAAACGAAATTCATTTAACTTCTATTTACAAAATCTATGCTACATTGCTTATATAGTTCAGCCGGATGGAAAAGTTTTTCTGCATTACTTCCGTTGATATTTTTTTAAAATTTAGGATAACACAAATATTTGCACCTTAACTGTTATTTGGATCATCATTTATAAGCAAGCTTTAAGTAGTTAAGGTTGAGAGGACAATTGTGAAACTTAAATTATACTTGTAACCCATGATTGAGTTGAGGCACCTATTTGCTTTTTAGTAAAGGTTTTGGTTTAGTACTGCTAATTTTTTTAATGATTAACTTACAACTTTTAATTTTTTAAAATTTATTTCATTTTTTCATTTTCAAATATTGACTTTAATAAAAATTTTATTTATCATTGATTTTCATCTTTCTAAATTCCATCTTCATGTGACAAAAAATACCTATGGGTAAATACATTGCGTAGAAATACTGTGCAATTGCTAGTATACATTGATATGAAAGACACTGTATTTCAAGACAAATAAAATACAACTGTAAAAACTATTCAAACATGAGTGATTCTATGATTAAAAAGTTAAATTGGTGAAGAGATTTTAATGAGAAGGGGAGTAGCAATTAGAGGAAGTGAGTGATGAAATAATGGAGTTTATCATGTGTGCTATGGACTTTAGTTGAAAAGTCTCTATTCAAAGTAAATTATTTAGTAAAGAAATACATAAGTATGAAAATGACAGGTTGATCTTTAAATAATGTTGTAATAACCACCTTAGTTACTATTAATTTGTTTTAACCCATCAAGTACTAACTTAATTGTTCAAGCATCTTCTATCTGATTTAGAAGTGCCTGTATACACCTAAAAATGACACGACTTGGTCTAAATAAATATTCTTAATATTTATTCCATCTAATTCCTCTATCAATAAATAAATAAACAAATTTATTTATTTGATTTATGTTCCTATAAGTTAATTAAATATCAAAATATTTAATTACCTCTTCTAAAGTCAAAATTAAATAAAATCCTTTATTGAATTAAATTCTTCCAAACAATTAAATAATTCTTAATTATTTAATTTAAAACAATTCTTCTTCCAAATTTGAATAAATCAAATCAAATTTATTTAAATCCTCTCAACCTCCAAAAATAAAATATAATCAAATATTTTATTTATTCTTCCAAATCATGCACAACAATTAAATAAATTTATTTATTTAATTTGTTTTATTATCTTCTAATTCTTCAAATATCTTCCAAATCTTCTAAAAATAAGTCTTCTTCTTCATGCACACAAAATTAAATATTTTATTATTTAATTTCTCTCAAATCATGCAAAAGCAAATCTCAAGTTGAGTTAACTGACTCAACCAACCTTGTTTTTATCAATATCTCTTAAATTAGAAAAAAACTTTCTAATTTATGAAAAACATCTCTTATCTTTAGAAAAGAAAGTAGTTAACTCAAAATAAAACAACTTTTTGTGTGACACTTGTCTTCTTCTTATTCGCGCATATTTATCAACCGTTCTATACCGTTGATCTTCTCATTCTTTCTATACTGTTGATCTTCTCTTTCACAAGTCTATAAATTGAACCCTATCCCTTTATTTCATTTATCCAAGCTTTAAGTATTGTTACTCTGCAGAAATTACAACGCACCTTTGGCACCAATTCCTTCATTGCTTGCGATCACACTCATTACTACACACTACTATCATTGTTATGAAGCTCATCTTCATATCGAAACTATCATAGCCGTTTCCATTTGAACATCTTGGAATCATAGCAAGGAAGTGCACCTTTTGAGGGCCATATTATAGACAAGATCATTTGTGATAGGCGATCAATGGAAGTTGAGAATTAAAAAGGTTTGCTTTGTATTGTTCATTGTTTGATTGATCTCTTTTGTTCATTATTTCATTGAGTTTTGGGTATCATTGATATTTATTATATTGATTATTCATTTAGATCCAATTTTCCCTTAACATTTTTGGTGCCCACCGTGGGGCCTAGCCCCAATTTAACCCAAAAACTAATTTTTTGTGTTTTAGAAAGCTGTACACAGGAGGAAACTGCGCATTTGACACATCCTAACACGCATCTACTATCTATTCTGGTGCATACATCATTTCGGCGCATACAGTCTCCGATTTGGTGCATCTGATGTCTGTTCCAACGCATATATCCTTTCCTCGCACACAGACTCTGTTCTGGTGCATCTATCCTTTGATACAGCGCACCTGTCAGTTTGGCGCATATATACTTTTTTCCTATGCTTTTGACCTCTGTCTTAGCGCATATGTACTACAGCACTTTTGAGCTCTATTTATGCGCATTCAAGCTTTGAAGCTGCGCATCTGATCTAGACAGTGATTTTTAGGGTTTCCTTGAAGTTTTCGCTAACACTAACGCCTTTTTGTAGGAACACTCTTAATCTATTTTGCAGGCTAGGTACTGGTTTAGAATCATATAGTTGCACTTGTTAACTCACACTTTAATTTCTAACGGGAAAGTAAATGGATGCTCAGGCAAATCTCACATAGTCTTAACTAGGAAGGCGTTAGTTGAATCATTGCTATCTTGCATATCATTGAATCATTGCTATATTTCTATCCTTCAAAGCTAACAACTCATTGCTATCTTGGTAAAACTGGACCATTGCTATCTTGTTACCACTTCAAAGTTAACAAATCACTGCTATCTGGGTAAAATTGAACACATCATTGCTATCTGGGTCAAATTGAACCATTGCTATCTTGTTATCACTTCAAAGTTAACAAATTTATGTGCTCTCCCAAGTAGATAGCTGATCTAGTTTTTCTCATTTTAACTAGGGGAAAAGAATCACTATCTTCTGTGTTTTAGGAATGATATCAAGCCTATGCTCTCCCCTATCTTGGGTGACCAAAATGCCAAACATATCATTTTCGCATGTGTTTTTCCTTTAGAGGGGCCTGCTCTTAGATATCGTTCATCCAAGTAGGAACGGCCCTAAGTGGTAACAGGCTAGACGCCAAGCCCTACCAATCCACTATAAATAAATTGTGTTTGGAGTGAAAGCTTCAAACAATGAGTGAAGTTGTGTTATACCAACAGCCAACCTCCCCCAAAACCCTCCAAGGTGTAACACTTGCAGGCTGGGAGACTCCATAATGGAGAGTAGTGCTACCGCATGTATAACCACTCGAACAGTTGCCTTTATTAAACACCTTTGTCTTAGTGACCAAAAACCCCTATAATCTGGTGCAGGGAAGGACGATTATCACCTCCCGAAAATGCTTCACTAGAGATAGTGAGAATTCAGTTTTATACTGTCCTTTGAAACCTAGGATTGTACTTGCTTTCTTTTAGTCCAAAAAGAGTCAAAAAATCACAAAAAAATAAAAAACCATAAAAACATTCTTTGTGTTTGCTATGTCTTCTTGCCATAATTTCAGAAAATCATATCAAAGAGACCTTCTTGCAGCCAAAGATACCAAAAACATCAGAAAATTGCCAAAAACTTACAAAAAACACTAAAAAACCAGAGCGACGCATTCATCCTTTTTTGCTACGCATTTGTACCGACTTGTTGCGCATATGTACTGACTTACTGCGCTTTTACCACCTGTTGCTGCGCATCTGAAGTTTACTAGTATTGCATTTTTGTACCAACCTTTTGTGCATTTACTAGTTTATGCGGCGCATCTGTTCCAGCACATGCATGATAGTGAGTACTTCCATAGTCTTTGAGAGGAAAATTTTACCATTTTTGGGTACCCATTTCAACTTAGTCCCAAGTTTCGATATTAGATCTTACCTTGCAGTCACTTTTCCGTCTATTTCGTGTCAAAGTCTCTCTTTCATTAGTCATCTCATTCACCTTCTATCAGGTCTCCCTAGTCCAAAGTCAAAGTATCCCATATCAGATTAGCATAGGCCCCTTTCTCAGATCATTTTGGATTCAAGTAACCCTAGTAAGTCACAAAACTTCACTAGTGGTCTTGGTGCACGACTAGTCCCTACACGGTAAGATAGGTATCGAGTACCCTTACTAGTGGCTATCATCTTGTATCGGTCATCTTACTTGGAATCATTGATCGAGAGAGGCCCTTGTCCAAATCTTGTCATAAGTATCCTATTCTCAGCAGTCTCCACTGGTATCTTGCTAAAATCTCTAGTTTCATCCCACCGCATCCCACGTCACCTTGCATGGTTCTTACTAGATCTCAATACCAAAAGCAACTTGAAATGGCTGGATCATCTGACTGTAGTATCACCCCTCATGATAGTGATGATGAAATCTCTCACGAAGATTATCAAGGACACCTCCAAGATCAAAAATTGTAACACTTGCTAGAGAAAGTGCTCCATGAGGACCCTCACATGTATTTTTATCATCTTGCAAATCTTGGACTTAAGCTCCTTGTTGATTTTGATGTAAGCAAACTGAAAGAGACCGTAGAAGATAATCATGAACACCACACTGGTGAGGACAAAGGAAAGAAATTCATGGACCCAAACACACCTATGGAAGAAATGAGGAAACAAATTGAGGGTCTAACGCAACAAATGACGGATCTCAAGACGGGTACAAACACTAAAACATACTCCTTGGAAGATATTGCACCATACCCCTTTGATAAAATTTTGAACATGATACCATTCCCCTTTCGATTCGAAGTTCCTAAGTTTGACAAGTACAAAGGGAAAGGGGACCCTAGAGATCACATTAGGGAATTCAACGCCGCATGCATGGAAGTAGCTCACAATGAGACTTTCTTAATGAGACTGTTCCCTAGACCTCTAGGTAGTCAAGCCATGGAGTGGTTCTCAAGACTCCCACCAGGAATCAAAACTTTTGATGAGTTAGTCAACAAATTCATCAAGCACTTCTCATACAATATTGAACACAAAGTCTCCATGCTTGACCTATGCAATACCAAGAAAAAGAGTGGTGAATCATTTGCCTCCTTCTTACAAAGGTGGAGACAACTAGAAAGCAAATGCTCATATGATGTACCTAAGAAGCAATTAATGGAGATGTTTGTCCACAATCTCAACTCTGATCTAAGCTACCAAATACAAATTCAGTGCCCTACCTCATTTTCAAAGGTCATTGAAATGGGATTGTTCATCGAGAAAGCTGTGATCGCCAAGGGACAAATCAAGTTATATAAGAACACACCTACTTCCAACTACATGACTGACAAATCAAAGTTTTGGACTAAGAATAAAAATGTCATCAATGATGGAGTAGTTGATGCCAAGGTGGCAGCTCCCAAACAACAACCAATATTCACTGTCAAAGGAGAGGCAAGTAATGTTATGCCCAACAAAACATTCTCTCAGGAGCCAAGACCATGGTTCAACTCAAATCCAAGGCGAAAGTTCACACTGCTGGGTGAGTCCCAAGAATCTGCATTAAGGAAGCTATTGGCCAACAATGAAATCACTCTACCACCAACAAGTGATTATGAACCTCAAATAAAACCTCACTATTGGAAAGACACTAACTTTTGTGAGTATCATAGAGGAAGAGGACATGCAACCAACAATTGTATCCATCTCAAACATGTTATTCAAGACATACTTGATCAAAATCAAGGAGGTGCTCAACAACATACTTCTAATGAGACCCATGTGGCTTACAAAGATCCACTTCTCAATTACAACAGGCCATACAACAACAACAACAACAACCGCAATAGGAAAAATCAAAATAATGGGAATAGTAATGCCAATTACGCAAGTGTGCCATTCGATTATACCATCAATTGCATATTAGAGCATGTCCCACAAATCAATGTGGTTACACCCAACCAACAATCAAAGCGCAACCGAACTGATTCCAGTATCATCACCCGCAGTGGTAAGGTCATGTTAAATACCATTCCTCCAAGGTCATCACCTTCTTAGTCCAACTCCCACCAGTACAACGTCATAGACCAACTATGGAAGACTCCTGCCCACATTTCTTAGAGTTGTTGCATCTATCTCCTTCCCACAAGGAGATTCTCGATAAAGCCTTAGTGGAAACCACTGTACCCACAAACTTGGCCCAAGAGAAGTTTCAAGCCATGGTAGGTAATCTAACCTCCTCGAGTACCATATCATTTATCGAACAAGATGACCTCTCAGTGTCTCAACCTCATAACACCCCTTTACATATCGTCACCTTCATCCATAAGCATCGCATCAAGAGGGTTCTCATTGATGGGGGAGCTGGTTTAAATATTTGCATGCTTAAGCTGGTCCTTACATTGGGGTTCTTCGAAAATACAGTTAATCCAAGGAAGAAGATTACTATCAAAGCCTATGATGAAGAGGAGAGAACTACCAAAGGAACAGTGGTATTACCCATCCAAGTGGGACTGGTGATAAAAGACATTGTGTACCAAGTCCTAGATAGGGAGCTAGCCTATAATATTCTTCTAGGTAGACCATAGATTCATGCCATGAAAGATTTGCCTTCTACCTATCACCAATGCATAAAATTCCCTCATAACAACAAGCAAGTCACCATCCAAGGTGATCCCAACCCCTTTCAGCATTGCAACTCTATCCTTTCAAAACCTAATTGCATCATACCCAACAATAGAGCATCTACATCCCCTACCCAACAACATGATTCTACCTCTGAAGCTTCCTCATCCAAGCCCAAAGAGCAGAAAATTACCATCAAATAAACAGGAGTAGGGGAATACTCCATCGAGCACAACCTCAACTTGGCCAAAATGCCTCTATCTCCTAGATCCTTTGGGCGACCCAAGCATTTTCCAAAGCCATCTACTCCTCCTACACCTCCCACAACTCCCTTTGTAAAATGGGGGACCCTACTAGATGAAACAGAGGAAAGAGATATCTTACAATGGCTCTACACAGAAGAAGAAGAGAGCACACAACAAGAACCACCTAAGCTCCCAACAGAAATCTATGGGTGAGGTGAGTCTATCCTACACAGAATGGGTTATGAAGGATAAGGCCCCATCGGCCTAAGAAAAGAAGGAATTATAGAATCCATTCAACCTTCTTCGTCCTCTTTGGCTAGAACTACAAAAGGTCTAGGATATAAGGATAAGGGCAAAGCTAAAGCAAATGTTTGTCTTGTGGAAATGATCCATACCCTTCAAGAGGATAGTGACACAAATTCTAATGAGTATGAGTGGGATGAGCTGACAGAGCATTCCTATGACGACAAAGAGGTTGACACCATTCAAACTTATAGCCCCTACTGTGAGGGACAAACGCTACCGCATAGGCCATTAGAGTGTGATTTGCCTATCCCTAAGAATACGACTTTCGAGGAAGGTTCGAGTTCTATCGCAATAAATAATTTGGAAGAAAGTACCATCCTGAACACTCTCCCTACCAATACTCCTAGCATATCCATTCAAACTATCAACGAATCGGATCTATCCTCTGACTCCCTCCCCCTTGTGCATCCTGAGCTTATTGACTGGGATCTACAAGGAACCCCGCAACTAGATATGCTCCAAAATGATGATGCCTATATTGACTACATGGAACTTAGGGACCACCTACCTAAAGGAGATCATAAAGCTAGCTTCGACATTGAACTTAATACCGTGGCTTATTTCGGAGAGGGTGCCAATCCTTCCAGTCACAAAAATATCAAAATAAAAATTGGATCTAATGGTGAAAACCGCTCCGCGGCAGTGTCAAATCCCAAAATAGTAAAAAGAAAGGACACATCCGAGGGTGAAAACCCAACTATGGCACCTGATGATGGAAGGCTTGACACTCTCCCCGATGATATGCACCAGGAGAAGTCTCAGATTGTTGTGGAACCTATAGAACCTGTTAACATTGGAACAAAGGAACAGCCTAAGATCATTCACTTTGCTAAGTCTCTAACCCCACCAGAAAAGACTAAGTTTGTACCATTCTTCAAGAAAAAGAAAGTCAATTTTGCTTGGTCATACGCAGATATGTCAAGGTTAGATCCAGACTTGATTCTGCATCATCTTCCATTAGATCCAGGAGTGAAACTAGTGAAACAGAAGCTTAGAAAGATGCATCCATGCATTGCACTACTTGTAAAAGAAGAACTCAAGAAACTACTGGATGTAGGGGTCATCAGAGCTATAGACTATCCGGAATGGGTCTCCAACATAGTACTAGTGTCCAAACCTGATGGCCAAGTTAGACTATGCAATGATTTTAGAGATCTAAACAAAGCTTGCCACAAGGATGATTTTCTGTTGCCAAATATAGATATCATAGTTGACTTAACAACAGGGCATACCATGTTATCTCTCATGGATGGCTTCTTGGGATACAATCAGATTAGGATAGCACTAGAAGACCAGCATAAGATAGCTTTTACTTGTCCATGGGGCACTGTCTGCTGGAATGTCATGCCATTTGTGCTAAAGAATGCAGGAGCCACATATCAACGTGCTATGACCACTATATTCCATGATATGATGCACGTCACCATGGAAGACTATGTCGATGATATCCTTGCAAAGTCACTCACAAGATAATCACACCTAGATGTGTTAGAGAAAGTCTTTCAGAGACTAGAACAATTCAAAGTCAGGTTGAACCCAAAGAAATGTGTGTTTGGAGTCACCTCAGGAAAGCTCCTAGGTTTTATTGTATCGGCAAATGGAATAGAGGTGGACCCCGCCAAAGTCAAGGCTATTATAGACATACCACCATCCAAGAATCTTACTCAACTAAGATCTCTATAGGGCAAGCTACAAGCAATTCGTAGGTTCATATCACAACTAGCAGACAAGTGTCAACCCTTCAATCATCTCCTACATAAGAACATTCCATTTGGATGGGATGAGAAATGTGAAGAGGCATTCGACAAACTACAAGATTATCTTATGAATCCACCTATTCTCATGCCTCCTATCCAAGGGAAGACATTGTTACTATACATATCTGCTACACCAACAACTCTTGGGGCCCTTCTAGCACAACAAGATTATGAAGGTAAAGAAAGAGCCGTCTACTACATTAGTCGCACATTGGTGGGCTATGAGTTGCAATACTCTCAGATAGAAAGATCATGTCTTGCGGTAGTTTTTGCTTTCCAAAAACTCTGACATTATATGCTAGCATATCCAGTCAAACTTATTGCAAAAATAGATCCATTGAAGTACTTACTAAGCAAAGCAGCTCTAACAGGTTGCTTAGCTAAATGGGTAATGCTCCTAAGTGAATACGACATTGAGTATGTAGACAGAAAGGCTATCAAGGGGCAAGTCATTGCTGATCAGTTAGCAGATGCACCACTACAGGACACCACACTAATGTGATTTGAATTTCCAGATGAATCCTTATTCAATATATCAACACATTCCTGGAAACTTTACTTTGATGGGTCCTACACAAACCATGGATCAGGGGTAGGAATCTTGTTTGTAACTCCTCATGGCAACACCATATCGAAGTCTTACCATCTATTATTTCCATGCACCAACAACATAGCAGAATATGAAACCTTGGTCATTGGCCTCAAAATGGCAACAAAAATCAAAGAGCTACATGTCTATGGTGATTCTCAACTAGTAATCAATCAGGTCAATGATGATTACCAAACCGAGGATGAGAAGCTTGTCCCATACAAGTGGATGGTCAAGGACTTTAAGGAATACTTTGTGATCATCTCTTTTGAGTAGATACCTCGCATTGAAAATAAAGCAGCAAATGCCATGGTATCCATTGCCTCTCTTCTCGAAATCCCAGAGAATGCGTCATGGTATGAGTTCTTAGTGGAATCAATTCAACAACCAGCTTATGATCTTCCTGAAACCCATTCCATATGCCTATTAGTTGGATTTGATTCACCTTGGTATGGTAAGGTTTACACTTACCTCAAGGACAACACCCTCCCACCTGACTTATCTTCAAACCAACGACGAACCTTTATACGCCAAACCTCTCGTTATACCATTATTGCTGACACCCTATACCGACGTGGTCTAGATGGTACTTTACTCCGTTGTTTAGAACGAGAAGAATGCCAAACCGCCTTACAAGACATACACGAAGGGATCTGTAGAACACACTCTAGCGGTCCTTCCTTAGCTAAGAAACTCATGCGTTTAGGTTATTATTGGCCGAACATGGAAACAAATTCATATCAGTTTGTGAAGAAGTGCAAGTAGTGCTAGATACACGGGAACCTGATACATGCACCAACTCAAGAGTTGAGACCTTTAACGACACCTTGGCCCTTTTGCCAATGGGGACTCAACCTTGTAGGTAAAATCCATCCTCCATCATCCAACGACCACAAATTCATAATAACCACCACTGAGTACTTTACCAAGTGGATTGAAGTCGTCCCCCTCACCACCGTCACAGGTAAACAAATATCGTCATTCATCCTTAATTACCTCATTTGTAGACACGAAATTCCCTCATCCATTATCACGGATAACGGAAGACCCTTCAAAAACCAGGATGTCCAAGAACTCTGTGACTGATTCAAAATCCAACACCATTTCTCCACACCCTATTACCCCCAAGGCAACGGCCAAGCAGAAGCATCCAACAAGACCATCTTGAAACTCCTCAAGAAGACAGTCAACGATGCTGGCTATGATTGGCACATCCAACTCAATCCTGCTCTGTGGGCCTACAGAACTAGTATACACACTCCCACAGGTTCTACCCCTTATGCCCTTGTCTATGGCTCAGAAGCTATCCTCCACATTGAGGTCGAGTTACCATCTCTTAGGGTGTCATTAAAAGGTCTCATAATAGATGAAGAGTACAGAATTTTCAGATTGCAAGAACTAGAGTTGCTAGAGGAAAAGAGACAGAAAGCCTTTGATCATCTCAAAGCATACCAGCAAATGATGTCACGAAGTTACAACCATAGAGTTCGCCCAAGAGTCTTTAAAGTTGGAGATCTAGTACTTAAGGAGAACCCCCGCAATCAACAGGATTGGGAAAAAAAAGCCAAGTTCGAACCCAACTGGCTTGGGCCTTATGTGATCATAGCTGCTTATGGATCAGGGGCATATCAGTTAGCAACATCAAAAGGTGAGCTATTCGATGACCCAATCAACAGCAGGCATCTTCACCAGTTCTATACCTAGGAGAACCCCAATGTAAGGGGTAGAAAAATACAAAAAAAATAATTTTTTTTAGAAAAATACAAAAAAAATCATCCTTTGGTGAAAACCTGGCAAACAAGTGCCTTGGATAGGTATCATGATGAAAACCTGGCAAACATGCATCATGCATACTTTCTAGCTTTCGTGCAAATAAAAGTAAGTGGTGAAAACCTGGTAAATAGACATTACTTGTGATAAACCGCTTCCTCCATCTTTGGGAAACCAATCACCTTGTGTCCATTCTTCCTTCACTCATGTCCCATTCGATCCATATCTGTTCCATAATAAAATTCTAACGATAACCTTTCGTGGCTTGATACTCTATCTCTTTGTTGCCTTGTCAACCAAGGTTTTATCTAATATCCTATCCATAGTGTCAGCCTAGCATAGTGTCTCTCGTCAGTATCCACATGGTCCAAATCCCCGAACTATGTTGCCTCTGCGTTGTCACATAGGCAAGGCCATTTTCAATGTTCCCCTAAGGCTCCACCTTTCAATCCATCCCATTTCTTGTCATCTATCCTCTAGTCCATCTATGGTCCAAGTCCCCGAACTATGTTGCCTCTATGTCATCACGTAGGCAAGGCCATTTAGCAATGAGCCCCCGAGGCACTAGGTTAGTCCCTTAGGGTCCGTTTTACCAGGCATGCAAGCACAAAGCAAAGCCTGCTTCCAACGTAGAAATCTTGACGCAAAAACATCAACCTATCCAATGCAAAGCAAACATGAACCTAAAGCACTCTAAATGATTCTATCTAAATTATGGCAAAAGAAAAACACATCTAAATGCAAGAATATTTTGTGTTTGTGATCAAGTTAACTTACAGAGTCTTGAATTTTGTTATTATGTCTTCCTATGCTACTCGAGGATGTCAAAAACTACATATGCTATGATGGGGGCATAATCATTTTCTTTGTCTGTTGTTTGTGGATTAATCTTTAGTAATGTGATGCCTTGTCTAACGACATGATCAACAAAAGATCATCGAGGACTTCAGAGGTCTAACATGAAAGGGGGCAATCCTTGTCTGTTGATCCACAAGAAATACTCAGGTCATCTCAGTTCAATTATACCTAGATGCTTGTATTAACTTGCTAAATCAAAATCCATGTAAGCAATACTCAGGTCATCTCGTTTCAGTTATACCTCAGTGCTTGTATTTTCTTACAACATTTTAAAAGCCCAATGATGAAATAAGCACTTCAAAATACTTGCAATATCAAGATGGCAAAAAAAAATCTATTTGCATTCCATATCCATAACGTATCCAATTACATTCCATATCCATACCCATACCATATCCAATTGCATTTCGCATCCATATCCCGTGCAATAAAGATTCTATTTAGAGTATCAATACTTACAAGAGCTTGTGATTCCTTCGTTCACATTTCCTCTATTAGTCTACTTTCTATTTATCATTATGTCTCTCATCAACAGTTCTAGCTGTCAAGTCCAAGAAGTGATCCAAGTGCAAGGCCATCCTTACTCCATACCAATCGAGTCAATTCAATCTTATCAAATGATCCAATCATAATTAGTGGTCTTGATCCTTGTCTGGTCGTAAACCAACTCGATCAGTTAATCAATCAAATTGTCTTATACAGGATGTAACATTGTCGAAATTAGACCAACACATGCGTCTTACACGACATGCTTCATTTCCTTAAACTAGACATTATCCTTCATGTTGCTCTAGGGATCTATCATTCCCCACCATGACAACACGCCTATCGTGTTGGTCTAGGGATATATCATTCCCCGCCATGACAACACTGTCGTAAATCATTATCAATATATCATTGGTTTACTGCTCGATAGGGGCAATACCTTGTTTGTTCTTGTATCATTTGTGCATACTTGCTTACTTGCTTGTGTGTGTTATCATTCTATCTTGCATCACGTATCATTCAGCTCTTCCTTCATCCTAACCTATTTTTCACCTTCTTCACCGTGAGATTGTCTGTCTCACACCTTCTGCCTTCTTCCTGTCCAATCTCCCAAGGGGGCATCCTATCGTCATTAAACCTATACCAAGGGTAAACTGGGGCATGTATCATTATCAGAAAATTCTTATTCTTTGAAGCAATGCCGTAAACTGCATTGCATCAAAGAGGGGGAAAATGTATACGCCTAAAAATGACACGACTTGGTCTAAATAAATATTCTTAATATTTATTCCATCTAATTCCTCTATCAATAAATAAACAAACAAATTTATTTATTCGATTCATGTTCCTTTAAGTTAATTAAATATCAAAATATTTAATTACCTCTTCTAAAGTCAAAATTAAATAAAATCTTTTATTTAATTAAATTCTTCCAAACAATTAAATAATTCTTAATTATTTAATTTAAATCAATTCTTCTTCCAAATTTGAATAAATCAAATCAAATTTATTTAAATCCTCTCAACCTCCAAAAATAAAATATAATCAAATATTTTATTTATTCTTCCAAATCATGCACAACAATTAAATAAATTTATTTATTTAATTTGCTTTCTTATCTTCTAATTCTTCAAATATCTTCCAAATCTTCTAAAAATAAGTCTTCTTCTTCATGCACACAAAATTAAACATTTTATTATTTTGTTTCTCTCAAATCATGCAAAAGCAAATCTCAAGTTGAGTTAACTGACTCAACCAACCTTGTTTTTATCAATATCTCTTAAATTAGAAAAAGGTTTTCTAATTTATGAAAAGCATGTCTTATCTTTAGAAAAGAAAGTAGTTAACTCAAAATAAAATAGCTTTTTTTGTGACACTTGTCTTCTTCTTATTCACGCACGTTCCTCAACCATTCTATACCGTTGATCTTCTTATTCTTTCTATACTGTTGATCTTCTCTTTCACAAGTCTATAAATTGAACCCTATTCCTCCATTTCATTTATCCAAGATTTAAGTATTGTTACTGTATAGGAATTACAGCGCGCCTTTGGCACCAATTCCTTCATTGCTTGCGATCACACTCATTACTACACACTACTATCATTGTTATGAAGCTCATCTTCATGCTGAAACTATCATAGTCGTTCCCATTTGAACATCTTGGAATCATAGCAAGGAAGTGCACCTTCTGAGGGCCATATTCATAGACAAGATCATTTGTGATAGGTGATCAATGGAAGATGAGAATTAAAGGAGGTTTGCTTTGTATTGTTCATTGTTTGATTGATCTCTTTTGTTCATTATTTCATTGAGTTTTGGGTATCATTGATATTTATTATATTGATTATTCATTTAGATCCAGTTTTCCCTTAACAGTGCCAACTACAAAGACTTACCAAATAAAGTTGTGGCATCAACTCTGTGCCACAATTCATATTCGCACTAGAACATGGTAAGCTCCCAATGTCAGGGTCATCCCTAAACCGAGGCCTAAACCTTGAGGGTTCTTTCATAATGGCCCTGCCTACATATCCCCTCCTAGAAATTAGAGGCTACATAGTTCGTACACCTTAATAGAGATAATTCATTCTCTACTCTGATATGAGATCTTTGATCTCACTTTTAAATCACAACCATTAGTTGATCTTGTGCTTCCAAATCCATCCATACACAATAGTAGAATAGCAAACATTCCAACCTAATGCTAGTCCAAAGATAACATCAGTGGACAAGTAAACACAACACCACTTAGGGACCTACTCATAAAAACATCACATGTTCACACCTAATGAGTGGCTCAAGCCTACATCACATATATGCAATGTGATTAATTCATGCATGCATCACATACACACAATGTGACTAGCTCATGCTTACAACATACTTACCTAATGTGATTAGTTCAATCATACATCACATATACTCCATGTGATTAGTTCATGCATGTGTCGTACCTTCATAGTGTGATTGGCTCATACATACATCACAAGTACACATAATAGCTAACTAGCAAAAGGAAGAGGTTACAACTATCACTACAAGTAACTTCCACTTCATTGGGATAACTAACATATAAGATCATAAGTATATCCTAGATAGAAAAAGGAATGTCAAAGAATCTCATGCTACACTATGGGTCCCATCCTTTTTCCTGATTCACTGCCAACTATTATGACAAGCAAGCATCCCATTCTACTTGTCATCAAAGGCAAATGTGTAAGTATAACACTTACAACACATGAGGCCACTAATAGGATTTCCATATCCCACTAATCATTTGAATCATCTTACAACTACATAAACATGATCACAGTATCTTATGGTTTTACCTCAATTCTAAGAACTAGTGCCTGTACTATCAACCACTAGGACTATTTTAACAATCAGAACCATGAGAAACATACTTTAGGTAGACTTGGCATAATAAGAACACATAATCATTTTGATACTCCAATGCCAACACTGAACTCCTGAGATGAGTACATAGTGGCATCCATTGCGTGCATACCACTGGCAAAAGCTGGACTAGTACTAGCATTTGTCACTTGCATGCCACTATCGAAATCTTATCTAAATCCTACAAAAATAGGTAGCTCCTGACATCTATCACCTGGATGCTATTGGTGAAATCCTGCTAACCCTATGATACAACTGAATACTTCTTTAGGAAAAGCACACTCCCCAATCCCTGTCAAGATGGAGTAGCGATAAGCTTCTCTATCAGTGAGTCATAGGATTTATAATGTCGATGATCACCGTATAAGGAGCATAACAAGCTACGTTCTAGGAAGTATTGTATTCTTCCTATCTATGCCCTCATAGAGTCTTACTCCAACCGCCATGTGATGCTAAGAAGTCAGCTCTTGTATCAATCTTAGTTCAACATTCTAACATTTAAAAGGTATAAGAACATTGATCTAAAGATACTATCCTAAGGGTTTACACCTTGGACTAGTTAATCAAGTTACATTTACCATATAGGGATCTATAAACCTTTACACACGGTCTTATAAGTCTTGGGGTCAAAATTACTAACATGCAAGTAACACATTGAACCCACATGAGTTGGGTCACATATACATAACAAAACAACTCACATAGAAATCTCAAAGTCTATTCACATCATTCCATTGTTACATGAAATCACAATATTTATTAGACATAAATTCAACCCACACTAGTAATATTATACAACATTATACTTTTGAGTACATAACATTTACAAGTTACCAATCATAAACTTAACATATAATTACCCACCAAATAGATATAAAGCTAACCTCCATACCATGTTTGGTAATACTTACTCTTACTTGCCCACATTTGACATAGGAAGTCATAAGGAATCCCATCCTAACTCAACATAAATCTAGGCACATATTTAGAGTAGACAAATCATCCACACATATTAAGAGTTGTTTACACCATTAGATCATAATGGATTAATTCAACCTCATTCAAATGCAAGGTTAGCAGGTTTCCATAACTCATTCATAACCCTATCATGGCCTAGTTTATCATGCCCTTATTTCTTAGAAGAATAAAACTCTCCAGGGTCTTGAGGCTAACATATACCATCCTATACATGTTACTGAGCCTAGACATAATGCTATAGTGTTCAACACACTGGAATTTAGTAATTATAATTAGATAAGTTCAAAGGCACTATTATAAATTCACCTTGGAAATGAGCCACGATGATAGTGACTCTTAAAGTTCATCCAAGATTGTCCAGAAGATTGTGGAAGCCAAACTCCACAAGACTCAGAGTAGACAATGGTGTGCCTTTTATTGACTCAGGCCTATATAGTTAGGACATACTAATTGGAAGGTGAGTTTACAACCATTTTATGTAATTTCAACCTCAAACTAAAATGCACTAAAGAGGGAAGGTTAATCAAGTTTAGGAATACCCCAAACCTTGGACCAATTCCCTAAAATCCTCCCCTATGGACTTGGGGTCCAGAGGCATCCTTCACCCAAGAACTACCTACATACTTGCTTCCAAATGGGATTGATGTCACTGTACTCCTCAAAATGTGACTTAGGCACAAGCGCGGATGAGTCAACTTTGATATAACACATGTACCCTTTCCTTGCCTTGGATGACCACCAAGTCACTCCCAATCTTGTGGTAAAATCCAGTTGAGAGGAGGTGAGACTCGGGGGTGGTTATGCTCTCTTGGCAGTAGGATGTCACAGAGAGTGGTCGGCTAGTCCTAGGGCCTGTTGTGGTTTGCTATGTGTTTTTCTATTACTGTTGTGGTGAAGATAATAATATGACCTAAAGGGTCACTAGTTATCAATCTCCTATTTGGGTTTCTTGTGTTCCAACGTCTAGATGGATCTCAGTTGTAGTCATTGATGAGCCTAGTATGTTGAAACCTTTCTTTGATGGCTTGAACATGTTGTATTTGTTCTCTTTGTTATATTATCCTAAGCGTGTGTTCTTGTGTTTGTTGTCCTAGTTGTGGCTTGGGATGTAATTGTTCAATCTCTTCAAGGATAGCCCTAACCCACTCACCTCTAATTCTAGGGCACATTCATATGCTTGGATAGAGAGAGTCGATTTAAGTTGACCAAGAGTTGACTTTTGACTTATTGATGTTATCTAAGGCTTTGTGTAAGTTCTCTTGACTTCTTGACCTCGTGACAAAACTGAGGGTTTAACCTTGTGTAGTTGAATCCTACCTCATGATTGAGTCGAGGGTTCGACTTTTTCTAAGTTCTAATATTTTTGTATTTCTTTGGGTTTTCCATTGTATGCAAACGATTTTTTGGTTCTTTTTTAGAATTGAATATCAATATGAAGTAATTAACTAGGAATTTGAAAGATGAATGCAATTTTAATATGAGATTACCTAATGCAATTTATTCTATGTTTGTGTGTTTTTGAATGATGATCTTTGAACTAATCTAAGAATTGAAAATGCAAAATATGAAACTTAATCTAGATTTGCAGTTTAACTATTCAATGCAAAGCTAATCTAATAAACTTTAAAACAAATCTATCTTGAGAAAATTGCAACAACAAGATTACTATTCCCAAGAGCAAAGATGATTTAATTAACTAATAAAGCATGAAAAACCTAGATTGTGGTCAATGCACAAGTCTTCACACTACCCTCAGGAATCCTTGTTTCAACAACCTCTTCGTCCTCTTGCAGCAGCGAGGTCTTCCTCTTGGCAACAATTGGGAAGAGAGCAAATGAATGAGCTTGAGAAAGCTATGAATTGGGAGAGATTGTAAAAGCTTTGAAGCACATGGGTTTGGGAAATTATTCAAATAAATATAGCTAGATATATGTAGATTCACAAAGGAAAACACTTCACCATCAGAACTAATGTTATCAAAATCCTCCTACAATCACAACATACAACCTCAATTCTATATACGCTAGCGTGGAATATCTCAAATTATAATACATGTGTATAGTTCCCTCTTGCATATGAAGTCCATTAAATACCTTTTATAAGGAAATATTGGGTTAAATTGTTTATAAGTTAGATATGTAAAACCAACTCGTAAGATAAAACTAATTTTATTTTCATAACATAATGTTATAAATAAGTTTATAAATAACAATTATAACATCTTAATGTGACTTAGGGCATTCTTTTTAATGATTTATACAGTAGAACCTTATAACAATTAGGAATCACTTAATAAAAAAAAGCATATGTCAAAACAATTATTTTAATAAATATGACAACATAACTCTAATAATCATGGGTGGGGCTCGTTCTAACTACACTTTATGTCATATGTCGAGGGAAGTGCAAGAGTACACTCTTATATAGACACTAAAGGCCATAAGACATCATTTTTAGCCATATATTTCATGCATATTTGAAATACAACAGTCTAAGTCTTCTTATGACATCAAAAAATTTGAACATTACTTGTCACACATGACCATGTATACTAGCTTTCATTGACAACCCAAATACCATTTTTACACGAATCAAATACCATCATCTTTCACAATATCACTGATTTCGACAATCTGAAGATCCCATCCACCTCGGGGATAAACTAAAAGGATCATAATCCTTCATCTAATCATCGTATTAACCACCAATCAACTACAGGCAGAAAAAAATATGTCAATCATATATGGTCTATATATATATATAACTACAGCAAGTCAACCATGAATGATCTTCCAACAAAAATATACAACCTATATATCTCTGAAAATTTCGTCATTGACAAAATAAAAAGTATGATGAAAACAAATGCAAACACTGTGAATGTCAACCTTCCAAATATCTTAAATGCATCATTTATCTCGACTGAAAATGCTCTTTTGCAAAGATTAAAAAAAGAGCAACTTATAAAAAGCTTTGACTATGAGAAATGACAAGTGACTGCAATATTTACCAATAATTGTTTTTTAAATTCATCTAAACCATATATTATTTTAACATCAAAAACTCTATAATATTTTTTTTTCAAAATCACAACGATTTTTAGAAACTTTTAATATTTTAACATCAAAAACCTCATAATATTTTTTTTTTTCAAAATCACAACTATTTTTAGAAAGTTTTAATATTTTAACATAAAAAACCCTATAATATTTTTTTTTTCAAAATCACAACGATTTTTAGAAAGTTTTATCAAACTAATTAAGTTAGCTTTAATCAAATGTTGGATTTTAAACATTCAGCTTTTTATAACTTAAATACTAAATTTGTAAATGTGAAACCCATATTACATCTTCAAAACTTTATCCATATGCTACAACCAACAAATAGACTCACTCTTATATTCAAAAATCTTTAAATACCCCTAAAAAAATAGGTTTGAAGTTGGGAAATCTCACCTTGGAGCTGAAGCAAATGTAATAAAATGAAATATAGAGTTAAATACCAACTGGCCTGAATGAACTTTTCGGTCTCATATTGCAGATTTGGAGGAGGAGAAGAAATGTATTTTTATCAGAAAAATGCTCAATTAAAGCTGCCTTGTGTGCCTCTTCCCACAGAAGGGAAAAGAACAAACTTTGCTTGGGGGTTTTAAACTATACCAAATGATCCTTTTTTAAACTAAATGCTTTGCCATTATCTTTTTGCCACGTCCCAACTCCATTTGACTTACACAAAATGGTGCCATCTTAGCTTTAATATGCCAAGTTTGTGTAATATGTCTGTAACATCCTGATCTGAATGTAATAGATAACATTTGAAAAATAATTGTAAATAATTGACAAATTCACTATATTCTTTTTTTTTCATCATAAGAAGTAAAGAAAGTAAATTTATGATTACATAATGATTATCCAATACAATAAGACTTACAACTTTTATCAAGTACATTTATAAATGAAGTAATGTCTTCTGTATCACAAATATTTGGCAATTCAACTGCGGGAGAGAGAACATCACTCGAGCGCTTTTCCTCCAACCACAGACCGATGGTCCCCCACTCACCTTCCTACTAGAAGTGGCCTTACCCTTTACGAGGGTATAAATAATGCGAATCAACCTGATTCAATGTGCCATCCGAGAATTAGTGCAATGTCCTAGCAAAAACAATCGGTTATACAACTTCTAGTCTTCCTAGATAGCTATATACAACCAATCTGACTATTCATGCAAACAAGGACATGATGAACCAGCAATGCAGGTAGTGATTTTGCATACTTTGGCCAAAGTTTCAAAATAAATGTGTCGACTGTTCACACATCTCTTTCTCAACTTGGGGACAAACATTCTTCTAATCTTTTCAATTATTCATAGATTAATGATAAATCAAGATAATTAATGAGTATTACCTTAGACCTGTCTAATTGACATCACCAGTATATGTTCTACTAAAAGTCGACTAGACAATTATAGGATAAGAGCCTAGATGACTTAAATCCATGCATTGAGTCCCTCTTTGTGTCCTCGCAATCTCAGGTCTTTGACACCTGTCAACTACTCAATGTTTAGTCATCCATAATTTTATACTCAAGGAATAGATAATTTATTTTGATATAAATCATTCTTTGTCATAGAGTATTGGTTTAAACCTCCCTTGAGTATTCGTAACTTCTCCCTGAAGTTAGATTACTCAATCACGTAGATCGTATTTAATACATCTACCTCAGGAACTACATAGGTCTATAGTGCAAGTTTAATCATATATTTCACCAATATCAAGCAAGATCTCATTGTCTTCTCAATCAAAGAGAAAACTACCTTTATTTGAAGTTTTTGTCAAACTTAAGAACTTGTATGGATCCACAAGACATATCTCAATCTAAAAGTCGTATAATATTTGAAATTTACTCTAAACCAAAGTTCTTACTTCAAAATAAGATTTTACTAGGTGACAAGATTCTCAAGACGTATTTATGGGTATATAAAGATATATGCCTGCCTATACAATATGTATATACTCATAAATAGATCCTTTCTTGTTTATTACACGGAACTTCTCAACTGTATAGTAATTTATGACAATTTTGTATAGTCTTAATCGATGTTCCTGTCTGCTCTGTTTCAACTAAGATAAAGTATATGTTTGTATTTGCTTTCATAAAGTGTTCATATCAAATGGTCATATTACTGCCAAGATATATGGTAATACATATTTAACTATCGGTTATTCACAACCCAGATAAAGATAATACATGTTAAGCTATCAGCTATTCATAGCCAAGATAAAGATAAAACATGTATATCTATTGGCTATTCATAGCCAAGATAAAGATAATACATATATCTATCAACTTTATACAGGCGCATGAGTAAATGCATAGCACTCGGTCTTTACAGGCACATAAGTAAACACATAGCTTTCAGCCTTTACAGGCACATGAGTAGACACATAGCTCTCAGTCTTCTATAGGCTCAAGATTGAATACATACATTATTAGTCTACTATAGGCTCATGCAATGAATACATACATTTTCGGCCTACTACAGGCTCATGCAATGAATACATATAAATATATCAGCCTTTTACCATAGCCAAAGCAATGTATCATACCAAAATAAATGGAGTATGCACAGTTTGACACCTTTATATGTATCTATTTAAGAATGTATATACAGTATTGACGCCTTTAACACAAAAAGAATAAAAAACTTTAAAGTTCTAGATGCACACTTACCTCCTTCTGGAGGACTTGGACACCGACGCCTCTACAGAGGCTATCCCTACAACCCATGATGGTCTATCCTCTCATCCTTCTATTATTAAAACACTAACATTGTAAGTTGAATTGAATATTCCTTAACTCATTGTCTAGACTGTGCGTTTATGTTAGAAAGAGTGAAGTTTTTCATTTAAAATAAGCTTTCTCCTCCATAACCACCCGTGGCCTCTCTTTTGGGCATGCCTCAATTCACGCAAGATGGATCTTACTGCTCCCCTCCTCCACTCTCCACTCCCCCTAGAATCTAGGGAGGCACGATGGAGATAAAACCTCTTAAACCTTATAAAATTTTATCCTTTGCTAGCAAACTAATCATTCTATTAAACTTTGACTATGTTTAAAATAATTTAAATGTGTACAATGGTAAAACAAAAGGAGTTAATATGCAGTTTAAATGCTAAAATATGCATCCAAAGGGTAAGCATCAACAATAATATCTTTTAAAACTGACTTACACAACTTAGATCTTACAACCAAAGATATACTTGATAGGTCAACTAACCATGTCGACTAGATAAACAGATGCGTAAATAATCTTTTTGAATACCGACGTGGAAAATAAAGTTGTCGACACAATGGGTGACAACCTTATGCAAGCAGAAGATGATCACAACATTTAAAACATCATTAATGCAACTGGAAAACATAAGACCAAGATGCACACCACAATCAACATAACCTCTAAGTGAGTGTGTGAGTTCTCTAATGGAATGCCAATCATTTATTTCTCGCAATCTATTTCCCTCTTCTCAATGATGCTCTCCCTCCTCATATACGAGGGGGAACACTACCCCTGCATTCACCTCATTCACACGACAAGTAATTAGTCAATTTCATAAATCAATTAAATGCAATAATAATATTTCAGATAACATTTCATTACATGTTCAATAATGTAAAATAAACTCATTTTCTAGGCTAGCATAACTTCACATCAACATATTTATTTCTCTTTCTAACTAATAGTTTCTAAAATAAAATGATTAAATAAGTTTGCTTAAAACGGGGTATAACAATGTCAAACTATTTATTAGCTGGCATGTGAATCTAAGGTTGCATGCATCTAAGCATATAACTATAGGCTTTTATTGTGTAAGTAATGTGGAACATTGGATGAGTTTTAAGCTAAGTTGGAATGGAATTACAACCTTAATATTCCCTTGATAAATATTTTCAAACTTTGTCTAAAATTCCTCGCCATGCTATCATTTAGCTTTGAAAAAATATATAAAATGGTCATAAAACAATATGGGTAGCTAGTTGTAGTGATTGAGTGTTGGTTGTGAAGTCCAACCATCACTCTCTCTTTGTCTTCTCCTTCTCTTGACTCTTCATTTGCCCTAAAGAGAACATTACTTATGCTCATTTCAATCACTTTGATTGCATGACAAAAACATTGTATTCTCTACTGCAAGTAATAAGAGTGTGTGCCCTGCTTTTCCCGTAGACGTAGCCATCCTTTGGTAAACCACGTAACTTCTTGTGTCGATGTTCTGATTTCTTTGTTTTATGTTTTCATTATTGTTCTATTTTGATATGGTTTTATAAACTGCACTTTATACTCAACAAGTGGTATTAGAGCTTGGAGTTTTTGAGAAGAGATGGATGACGGAGATAAGTGGAGAATTGAGAAATTCTTGGGCCAAAACTTTGAGATATGGAAGCTTCAATTACAAGCTCTCCTAATTCAAAAAGATCTCTCAATAGTGCTTGAGGAAAAGTTGAAGAAGCCAGCTGCGATGTCCGATGAAGATTGGGATGTCTTGGACAAAAAGGCTATGGCAACTATCATCCTCTCTCTTTCTAGCAATGTCTTGTTCAATGTTGCAACAATGAAGACAATGAAAGGGTTATGGGATAGATTGTCTGACATGTATGAGAGGGCTTCCTCTTTGAATAAAGTCTTCTTGATGAAGAAATTGTTCAATCTGAAGATGAAGGAAGGTAACAACGTTACCAATCATTTAAATGAATTTAATACCTTAATCAGCCAATTAATTTCTATTGATATTAATTTAGAAGATGAAATCAAAGCCATCTTGCTTTTGTGTTCACTTCCCGATATTGGGAAGGTGTTGTAATGGCAGTTAGTAATTCGATATCCGAAAACAAGAAAGGAAGTGTATTGAAACTTGATGTGGCTGCAATTCTTCTTAGCGAAGACATGAGAAGAAAACATCAAGGTATTTCATCAGGCGAGGCTTTGATTTTCGGTAATAGGGGAGATCCCAATAACAGGTAAGAAATAACAATATAAGAAGATCTAAATCTTTTAAGAGATCTAAATCTAGGGGTAGAAATTCAGGTTGTTGGTTTTGTGGCAGGAAGGTCACATTAAAAAGAATTGTTGGTCTTTCAAGAAGGTTGAAGGTCAATCAAAAGAACATGAGGTAAATGCAGCATATGAGGATGATGCAGGTACGTTAGTCTTATCTACAAGTGAAATTATAGTTGATGTGTAGGTGTTGGATTTTGGTGCTTCTCTTCACGCCACTTCGTGCCGAGAATTTTTAAAAAACTATCAAGAAGGCAACTTTGGTAAGGTCTATCTTGGTGATGATGAGCCTTGTGACATTATTGGTAAGGGAGATGTGTTATTGAAATAAAAAAATGGAAATAATTGGTTGCTACGTGATGTGAGACACGTTCCTAAACTCAAAAGAAATCTAATTTATGTGGGACAACTAGATGCTCAAGGTTGAAGCATCACTTTTGAGTCAAGCACTTGGAAGGTGACCAAAGGAGATTTGGTGATTGCAAGAGGCAACAAGTTAGGTACTTTGTATGTGCTAGAGAGTCACGCTGAAGTGGGAGTTGCAATGATGGTTGCGGACAACGGTACGAAGCTTTGGAACAAGAGGCTCGGTCATATGAGCAAGAAGGGCCTTGAGGTTTTGCTCAAATGGGATCAACATCCAGGTTTAAAATATGTTGATTTGGAGTTGTGTGAGCATTGTATTTATGACAAACACAGGAGGATCAACTTCTCTACCAAGGAACATGACATGAATACAAGACCATTGGAGCTAGTGCATTCAGATGTTTTTGGTTCTACGGAGGTAACTTCTATTGGTGGCTCTAATTACTTTGTTACTTTCTTAGATGATTATACTAGAAAGGTTTGGGTTTACATGCTAAAGAGGAAATCTGAAGTATTTAGCATGTTCAAAAATTTTAAGGCACTAGTTGAAAATCAGACCAATCACAAAATTAAGTGCTTCAAAACTGATAATGGTGGTGAGTTTTGCTCTTTGAAGTTTGATCAGTTTTGTGTAGATAATGGTGTTAAATGGGTCAAGATTGTTTTATTCACCCCTCAAGAAAATGGTGCAGCTGAGAGGTTGAATCGAACAATCTTGTAGAGAGCTCACAACATGATCTCTAATTCAAGTTTGGGAAAAGAGTTTTGGGCAGAGACTGTTAATACAACTATGTATTTGATCAACCAAGGTCCATCATCCTGGTTGGATTTTGAGATTCTGGAGGAGAAGTGGTTGGGAAGAAGAATTTCTTACAATCACTTGTGGGTGTTTGGGTGTGAGGCCATCATTCACATCCCACAGGAAAAATGAACAAAGCTGGAAATGAAGTCTAAAAAGTGTATTTTTGTTGGATAAGGGGAAGAGAAATATAGTTACAGGTTGTAGGATTTGGTCTCTAAATAGGTAACTCGCACCAGAGACATAATTTTCAATGAAAAATCTAAGCCTTGTCTAGCATAACAGGGGTTGCCGGCGAAGGAGTTTGTGCCTTTAGATGATATTTCTAATGGAGGTGATGTATTTAAAAAATATTCATAGTTTTCACATCCAAATACACGTGTGCAGCCAAATTCAAATTCAATGCCACAGGGTACCTCCTCAAACTCTACAAGTTTGATGCCTTATTCACAAGGCACATTACATTTAAATGTGCCAAGTTTGGCACAAGATATAATTTTTGATTTGAACTTTCAACCACAAAGGCTAGTGTAAGTCCCAACCCCACACTTACCGTCTAATTTCTTAAAGATGCCACCTCATACATGGGTGTAGCCTCCTTCCCTCTCAATGCAAACTTCAAACTTTCCACACACTCTTCCTTGTGTGCCTTCTAGCTCACCTTCAAATCCATCGTACACTCCACCTTCTTCCTTGTGGCTTGTAGGAATTCTAAACTAGCTGGCTATCTCTCATATATTTGCGCAAGGATTTACTCCTTTGTCTTTGCCATCTACTATGCCACCTAGCAATTTAGAAGGATTTAAAAATGATGTTCCTCATGAGTAGTTTTTTTCACAGGAAAATCATGAGCAGAATTTGGAAGGTCACATTACACAGGATTTTTTTCCTCAATTGAGGAGGTCCACCAGGGAATGTTGACCTCCTTCAAAGTATGATGACTTTGTTCAACGTTTACTTATTTCAGATCAAGTTAAACCTGCAACATTCAAAGAATCTTGCAATGGCAAAGAAAGTCAAAATTGGATGGATGCCATGAGAGAAGAAATGAGTTCGTTGATGACAAATCAAACATGGGACTCGGTCTCTCTTCCTCCAAACCGTAAAGTTTTGAAAAATAGGTGGGTGTATAAGTTGAAGGGAGAAGATGGTGGCAAGAAATAGTATCGGGCCAGACTAGATTAGTAGTCAAAGGATTTGACTAGGAGAAGGGTGTTGATTTCAATAAGATTTTTTCACCTATTGTGAAGATGACTACCATCCGAGCAGTTTTGGGTCTAGCAGTTGTCTACGACTTTGAATTGGAGTAGCTTGATGTTAAGACTGCTTTTCTCCATGGTGACTTGGAAGAAGAATTATATATGTAGCAACCGAAAGGTTTTGTAAAAAAAGGGCATGGAACTTTGGTTTGCAAATTGAAGAGAAACTTGTATGGGCTGAAACAAGCTCCACGACAATGGTACCGCAAGTTTGATTCCTTCATGGTTGAGCAACATTTCACCAAGGCATGATGTTGATTCGTGTATGTTTTACAAGGTTTTGGAGAATGGTGAGTTTGTGTTACTGTTATTACATGTGGATGACATGTTAGTGACTGGAACTAGTATGAATGTTGTTAGCAAGTTGAAACATCAATTGGCTAACAAGTTTTCGATGAAGGATTTGGGGGCTGCAAAGAAAATCTTTGACATGACTATAATCAGATATAGGCGGGAAAGAGAAATCAAATTGTCACAAGAAAAGTACATTGACAAGGTCTTGGACAAATTTGACATGAAAGGTGCTAAGGCTGTAAGCACACCTCTTGCTGATCATTTCTGGTTATCCTCTGAGATGTGTCCTAAGACATAAGATTTAAAAGAGTTTATAGCAAGAGTGCCTTATTCATCTGTTGTTGGGAGCCTCATGTACGCGATGGTATGCACAAGACCGGACATTGCTTAAATAATATAGACAATTGCTTTTTATAATATGGAGCCTAAGAAAGGATTTCAAATGAATGTTTGAATCAGTCACTAAGAGTGAGTTGGTCGTTGGTATGCATGCAGAAAGTGGCTCTTATTACTACTCAATAAATGCTTTCTTTTTTTAAAAAAATATTTCATAGCCCACCTTGGAAATCTGGATATTCTCTCAAACATGAATATTCATGCTAGCACAACACCATTGCTATCAAATACAAAGTTGTTTAAAAAATCCCACCATGAAATGTTTGTTTAAACATTGGTGCCTAGATTTAAGTATTCAAAAATAGACTTAGTAGGCAAATTAATACTTCACCATATGTATGCTTGAATGCTTAGCAATGATAGAAGGTTATGATCAAAGCTTTAACAAACATCACTTATTGTTTTCTCACATGAAATTATATGAAACTTAAAAAATATTCATAGAACGTATTTAGAATCTATCAAAATTTGCTTTCACAAACAAGAAATCGGTCATCTTATTAGTCGTAAGTTATCAATCATAAAACCTGTTGAAATTATACAAAATAGTTAAAACTGATGCTTATACACAATCACTAAGAAACAACAATATATCTTTAAATATCAATAACATTTGGAATTTTAAGGAAACAATGTTTGAATTGCTCAATAAATGCCTATCCCAAATATGAAATAAGACTCGAATACATCAACTTATTATTGATTTCAATCTTGAAAAGCTAGCGAACAAAATTTGTAACAAGGGCTGCAATGCAGTTGGAGTCCCTGCCAAAGGCTGCAAGAACAAGTTGCAGTGGCAATTGAATACTTTGCATAAAAACCTGTTTTACTTTGCATAAAAAACCTTTTTTGATTTGTCTAGTGTGTTGTTGATTTTCAGTGTAAACGTAAATTCATTGTGTCCTTCAAGCAATAATGAAAGAAAATTTTATATTAGAAAGCACCCAAACAAATGAATGGGGGGAAGCTCACCAGTATTATATGAAAACTCAGTATTTAAATATTTTTTGAGGATAACACACCTTTTACAATTAGGATACATGGTATCCATCTCTGATAAATATATAGAAGCCTGCGAGTGTCTCCAATATGACTATCAGAAATCAAGAGTTTGCAGGAACCTGTGGAAGGTAGTTTTTCACTAAAGAAATGAAATCAAAAGCAATAAAAGATTTTGAGATGGGAGTGAATGGCATTAAAAGTGTATACGCCTAAAAATGACATGATTCATCCTAAATAAATATTCTAAATATTTATTCCATTCTTCTATTAATTAAATAAATATTCTAAATTTATTTAATCGATTCACTGTTCCATAATTAAATAAAATTAATTTATTTAATTAATTTCCCTAAATTCTTCTAATATCCTACACAATTAAATAATCATAAATTATTTAATTAATCCAAATTCCTCTATCCTAAGTTCTAAATTCAAAAATCCACCTCACCTTTACACCTCACCTTTTCCACCTCACCTTGTCCACCTCATCAAGTTGCACATGTAATTAAATATATTTAATATTTAATTACCTTATTTTCCCTCACCCACATGGCCTATTTCTTCTCAAATCAGAAGTTAGTTAACTAATCAATCAAATCTGTTAACTAATTAATCATTTGAGTTCACTGGTCAATCTATTCTGTTGACTCCTCAATCAACCCAATTCACTGGTCAATCAATTCAGTCAATCCCATAATCCACTCTTCTAACTGATCAATCAAGTCTGTTAACTGTTCAGTCAATGGAGTCAACTCTCCAATCAGTTTTGTCACATCCCCCCTTTCATGATGGAGCTGGGACACTTGTCACATTTCCACTGGTTGCACATTCCTCAACCATCCTCAGCCATCGATCTTCATATCTCCTCTCAACCATTGATTCCCATTCTTCCAAGTCTATAAATGAAACCTCATCCCTCCATTCTAATCATCCAGGCTTTTGACATCGTTACTCTGCAGAAATATTACCAGCGCGCCTTTGGCACCCTTTTGTCATCTACAAGCTTGAGATCACATACTTGCATTGGAGCTCATCTTCATTGCATATCACCACAGCCATTCACTGTCGACTTCCTACAAACAGCTAAAAAGATTGCACTCTCTGAGGGATCATCTCATCTGCAAAAGGACGATTTGTGATAGGCGAACAACAGAAGTTTCAAAATGGGAGAGGTTTGCACTGTGTTTGTTCATTGCTTCGTTTATTGAATCTTTCTTGTTTCTCTATTCTGTTGATGTTTGGGTCTTATTTAATTCATTTGATTGATCACCATTTTACCCTTACAAAAAGGACCATTGTAGCAAGAGGAAATGAAAGATATTTTTTTATATCATAGTGAACTCTAGTTACTTTGCATGATTTATTGCATCACAATGTAAAGCCAGAGTTTTGACCATTGCCACATCACACCCTCTTGCTTGTCCATATTTTTCTCAATAGTTCCTAAAAATGAGATATAACATTGGAAATGCTTCTAAGCATGATGAGCTTGGTTTATCCTCCAAACAGTTATTTAAGATTTTATTAAAGTACAGTAAGTGAAAATGAAATAAATCATACCCTTCAGTAAAAACTTACAAAAATCCTCTTGAAGAACAACTCTTGGAAAATCGCTATGCATGTGAAATGGGGCAAAATATGTTTTGATTCTTTCATCGTCTTCTAGATACTTACACTGTAAAAGGAATATTAAAAATTGCTATGCATGTGAAATGAGGCAAAATATGTTTTGATTATTTCATTGTCTTCTAGATACCTGCACTGTAAAAGGAATATTAAATGTATCCAAATACATAAAACATAAATCAATCATTCATTGAAGCCAATGCAAAGAAAATTAACCTAAGAATGATCAATCCAATGTTGAAAAACAAAGGTCTTACTTTATATGTAAGGGAGAGGAGCCAGTAGCCGCACACCCTAACTTTGTGCACGTCAAGCACATAGCTAGACATGTTGAATTTCGACCATTTTTTCTTGGGTTTTTTCGTATGCGAGTGAAGAGCTTAAAGCTATTCTTTCAGCTTCTGGGCATTTCTACATTTCCCTGGACGACACGTTATGTGCACATGGGTCAAAAAAGTGTCATTTCAACATGTCACCCCATACATGCGCATCGATGTGCTGGTAACCGCTCGCCATGGCCCCCCAAAAAATTTCCAAGTTCACTAAAAAGGCAACACACTTGATCATTTTTATAGTCACGGAGCATTAGAAATATGTTTATTAACACCCCACCATAAATCACGTTGGTGGGGCCTTCAAACTTCCCTGCCCCCTTCCTAAACTTCCCCGCCCCCTTCCTAAACTTCCCCGCGCCCATCTAAGGTACAACATGCATGTTAATGTGTTTGCTTAGGCGCATACGGGAAACAACATTAAATCCATTCAATGTTCATTCGGGTCCGAATACATATTCCACTTTCCACCGAAAAGTTAATCATTTTACCGACTGCTTTCCCTGTTCTCCACGGTGCAATTGAAATGCGAGGGTTTTTTGCATCCGCTGGCTGTCGCTCTCCATGCAGATATGTCTTCGTGCAGGTAACGAGCAAACAACATCTCTCCCCATGTGATTTTAGCTTTGCGGTGTTTATACAATCGTTTATCTTCGTTTTTCTGTCATGCTACCCGTGATTTGGGTATTGCTATGTAATTTACTTTTGATTTTTCATTATTTTGTCTGAGGCAACCCTTGTCTTATGATAATTCCACTATACAGAAGAATATACTGTTGTATAATGATGGTTTTTTGTTATACATACAAATGGGGTCGTATATTTTTATGGGTATATACTTTTTAGTGTTCATTGTGAACGATTTAGGGTTTCATTATTTTGTCTTCGTGATATTTTTCCTGTATAGAAGAATATACTGTTATATAATGAGGGTTTTTGGTTATACATACAAATGGGTTCTGATATTTTGATGGGTATATATTTTTTATGGTTCACTGTCCACGGTTAAGGGTTTCATTATTTTGTCTTGTGATAATTCCACTATACAGAAGAATATACTGTTGTTAATGATAGTTTTTTGTTATACATACAAATGGGGTCGTATATTTTTATGGGTATATACTCTTTAGTGTTCATTATCAACGGTTAAGGGTTTCATTATTTTGTCTTCGTGATAATTTTACTGTACAGAAGAATATACTGTTATATAATGAGGGTTTTTGGTTATACATACAAATGGGTTTTGATATTTTGATGGGTATATATTTTTTAGGGTTCACTATCCACGGTTAAGGGTTTCATTATTTTGTCTTGTGATAATTTCATTGTACAGAAGAATATACTGTTGTATAATGATGGTTTTTTGTTAGACATACAAATGGGGTCGTATATTTTATGGGTATATACTTTTTAGTGTTCATTGTCAACGGTTAAGGGTTTCATTATTTTGTCTTCGTGATAATTTTACTGTACATCGTTAATCTTCGTTTTTCTCTCATGCTACCCATGATTTGGGTACTACTGTGTAATTTACTTTTGATTTTTCATTATTTTGTCTGAGGCAACCCTTGTCTTGTGATAATTTCACTGTACAGAAGAATATATTGTTGTATAATGATGGTTTTTTGCTATACATACAAATGGGGTTGTATATTTTTATGGGTATATACTTTTTGTTCATTGTCAACGGTTAAGGGTTTCATTATTTTGTCTTGTGATAATTTAGACTGTTATATAATGAGGGTTTTTTTTTTATACATACAAATGGGTTCGTATATTTTAATGGGTATATATTTTTTAGGGTTCATTATCAATGATTAAGGGTGTCATTATTTTTGAGGGTTCACTGTCAACATATCTGGTACTGATTATACATATGTATACATGTATACATATCTGTATACATATCTAGAAATACTTTGCATCACACCATTGAGAACAAGGAAAGTAGTCAGTAAAATGATTAACTTTTTGGTGGAAAGTGGAATATGTATTCGGACCCGAACAAACATTGAATGGATTTAATGTTGTTTCCCGTTCGTGCCTAAGAAAACACGTTAACATGCATGTTGTCCTGTAAATCATGTCTGTTAAATCATTCAATATATTAAATCATGTCTGTTAATGTAATATATATATAGTGGGTTCAGAAGGACAGGCATTTGGCCACTGAATAATACTGTTGTACAGTTCCTAATGCTGCTGAAACTATTTCTAATGCTGATGTGATGTTGTTTCCAATGCTGCTGATACAGTGTCTAATGCTGTTGATACAATTTGTAATATGGAAGGTCTTAGTTTGCCAATCCTGTTGATACATTGTCTAATGTTGTTGATACAATTTGTAATATGGAACGTCTTAGTTTGCCAAGTCAAGTTAGCCAACCAGAATGGATGGCTGAAGCTGCTAGAAACATGGGGATACAAACATTAGTATCTGTTAATATGAAGTTAATGCTTCTGTTAATAGGGTTTCATTATATGAATGTTTCGAATGTTTTCAATCCTACAGCTTTGTCTCATTAATAATTTTACAGTCAGATTCTTCCTAGTTTTGTCTGAATAATATTTATTAATTATTGTTACATTAAATATTTACAATTGTTTTACTATGTTGTAATATAATACATTGAGGGTTTCATTTTATATAATCTATCCAGGGTTTATATAAAAACCTTCTACATATATTCGGATTAGACTGTTAATGTACTGTATATATATACAAGTCTATCCATATATACATGTCTATCTATATACATATGTATATCTATAGACATGTGTTTATAGATAGACATATGTATATCTCTATACATTTATGTATACATATCTCTACACATATCTACATATCTATAGACATATGGAGATCTATAGACATATGTATATTGATATACATATGTATATGTATCGACATATGCAGCGTAGACAATGGAAACATTTCAAGCTGGTCCTTAACATTTCAACATTTTAGAAATATAGATATACATGTTCGAAAGATTACTCCAATTTGTTTGCTAAATTTTACTACATCTTTTCTAGTTGTTTGCTGCATGTGTAAATTCATTGAATGGATTATACATATCTATAATGATGTCTCAATCTATTTTCAGTCATTGCACTAAGGATGCCATTTTTTCTACAATTCACTTCTGGTACTGATTATACATATATATACATATCTACATATCTGTATACATATCTATTTACATATCTGTATATCTATAGACATATGTATATTGATATACATATTTATATACATATGTATATTGATAGACATATTTATATACATTTCTATATCTATAGATAGACATATGTATATTGATATACATATGTATATCTATAGATAGACATATGTATATTAGTAGACATATGTATATCTATAGACATATGCAGCCTAGACAGTGTTAACATTTCAGTCTAGTACTTAAGATTTCAACATTCAAACTAAACAATCAAATTCAATTCTGCTTATCATATCATCGAATATAATAGCTTCTACGCATTTAATCAAATTCAAACTCAACAACCAATTTCAATGCATTCCTTTTTCAAATTCGCATCCATTATAAGAGGAACATTATGCAGCGTAGACATTGTTTTTAGCATAAATTTCTTGAAGGATCAATGCAAAACCTGTCTGGGACTTAAGATTTAAGAATTTTACAATTGCAGCACATCTATATGCTAGAAAATGTTGAAACCGTTAAACATTTATAATGCATCCTCAAAAATAAATACATGTCATAATATTTAATATTATATACATACAAATATATGAATACATGTATATATTATACATGTATTTCTATATGTGTGCATAAATTATATAAATTCAAACACGTTATGTTTGTAGTCCATATGTTTAGGAAATGGGTGGGTAAGTTCGAAGTCTCCACCAACTTGATTTATGGTGGGGTGTTAATAAACATATTTCTAATGCTCCGTAACTATAAAAATGATCAAGTGTGTTGCCTTTTTAGTGAACTTGGGATATAAATGATATATACACATATATAGATACATGTAAATTTTTATTATGTATACATATATGTATATGTATCACTATATATGTCTGCAATATATAGTTGTATTATTGCACTGCTTGAATTTATTTGGATGATTTGATGTTTGTTCGTTACTACCCAGATGACTACCCGACATATAATTTCTATGATTGCAAACATGTGAGAGGTTTGCAGAGCACCTTACATTGCGAACTCTCTATGAAGGTAAAGTCTTATAAGGCTTTACTTACATCACTGGATGATGAATTGTACTATGCATTTGTGTTTGTTAACACACCACTATTCATGAAATATTTTGCTCTGATGGCTCCGATGGAATATTTTGTTGTCATGCCTTATTATATACAGTCTTCTTTTTCAATACTATGTGATTATTTAAAATAATATGCCTGAATGCAGTTCATATTTTCTTTTGCAAATACGTGAGATTATTTGGATGATTTGATGTTTGTTCGTTACTACCCGGATGACTACCCGGCTTTTGATTTCTATGATTGCAGGCATGTGAGAGGTTTGTAGAGTACCTCGCAAGGCGAGCACTCGATGAAGGTAAAGTCTTATAAGACTTTACTTAAAACACTAGTTGACGAATTGTTCTATGCAATTGTGTTTGTTAACACACCACTACTCATGAAATATTTTGCTCTGATGGCTCCAATGGAATATTTTGCTATCATGCCTTATTATATACAGTCTTCTTTTTCAATTGTTATATTTTAGCTAGTTCAATTTAATGATTTTGTTTTATGATGTATGTTCGTTATTGCCTCGATTGTCATTTATATGTTTGCAGGCATACAACGATGGTCAATGCTTTCAGAACCTTCGATTGGGTTTAATCAAATCAGGTAAAGTCTTATAAGACTTTACTTGGGTAATGACCCACTAGGCTTTAGGTTTTTCTTCATACTGGTTTTATGTTCTTTTCAATTATTTTCCTTTACTAAACTTTAATTTATAATATTTTAATTTACAAAACTTTAATTTAAGTTCCTTTGAATAGTTTAAATTTCCTTGTAGTACCATGCTGACAAACCATTCAAGTCTTTTTTTTTTTTCAAAACTAATTAGAGTTACAAACATATAAACATAATTAGAGTTTAAAAAATAATTAGAGTTACAAACCATTCAAGTCTTGTAGTACCATGCTGACAAACATGAGATCAACACATAGATATTTCAGAAATAACCATTTAACTCTTGATTTTTTTCCAAAACAGTTACAAACATATAAACATTACATCAATTTGTTCCTTTTTTCACAAAATATTACATAACGATATGACTAAATCAGATGTACACATAGAAAATTCAGTAATGTCAACTATCTCCATCCAAAAAATAGTTCTTCAATTCTCCATAAATCCAGGAAAAGGCATAGGCTGTTCAGGTTCTGTAGCAGCACATTCATTTGCAGTTTGAGTTAAACTGAGTGGCTCAGTTAAAGTCTGTAGTGATGCAGCAATCTGGGCAAGCAAAGCCTGATTAGAATCTCCATTTACAAGCAACTCATTTGAGCTTCCTGGGCTAGACCCTACCTGCAGATTGCTTAGAGCTGCAAAGGCTGGGCTCAAGATGGCAAACATGTCCATTAGAATGGGATGTTGCCCGGGCAGAGGAGAATTCGGGGTACTCAATGGTCTGTCATTTGCTGATTTTTTCCCTTTCTTTTTTGCTGTCTTCATCCCCGGAGCACTCTTTGCCTACTCACGCCGAATTTCCTTCTCCCATTTTTCCTCTACCGCTCTTTATTTTTTTAACACTCTTTCCAATTTTTTTCTCTCTTTCTCTTGTTGTTGGGCTTCTTTTTCTGCTTTCCTCTCCAACATTTGTTCCTTTTTCTTCAGCTGCAACTCTTCTTGACGAGTTTTCTCCCTCTCATGTTCGTTGAGCATTTGAATGTATGCATCGGATGTTAAGATCTGGGACTGCCTACTTAAACGCAGTACCCCAGTCTTATTCTTACCACCCCTTGCATGCACCCTTCGAACCGAGAGCTTGAGAAATCGACTAATTGGATGTGGCTGAAACTCACTATCTTGGGTGCAAGGCACATAATCTGGTTCCAAATCACTTATGCATTCTTCTTCTTCTACAATGTCCTCGTTATGTGGATCCCAATTTGATGCAGTAGTAAAGTAGTGTATGATGTTAGATGGATCATGATCTGGTGGTGAAGGCATGGAAAGGCCAACATCCACCTGACTAAAATTTGTTTGTATCCCCATGTTTCTAGCAGCTCCAGCCATCCATTCTGGTTGGCTAACTTGACTTGGCAAACTAAGACCTTCCATATTACAAATTATATCAACAGCATTAGGAAATCTATTAGCAGCATTAGACAGTGTAACAACAGCATTGGAAACAACATCACCAGCATTAGGAAGTGTAACAACAGCATTGGAAACAACATCACCAGCATTAGGAACTGTAACAGCAGCATTGGAAACAACATCACCAGCATTAGGAACTGTAACAACAACATTGGAAACAACATCACCATCATTACCAACTGTAACAGCAGCATTATCAATAGTTTCAACAGCATTAGGAACTGTAACAACAGCAATAGAAATAGTTTCAGCAGCATTAGAAAGTATTTGACTTCTTACCATTTTAGTGCATTCTTCTTGTACTTCCATTAGATTTTGTACACTTCCACTTTTATTGTATGTTTTGATGAATTCCTCAACTTGTGCATCTGAATATCCAGCTAATTACAAGAAGGATTCAACTGCAATTATTTCGGCATCCTCTTCCACTGCGAAGGCCTGATTCTTTGCTACACTGCCCATAGAATCTTCACTGTCTTCATTTGATACTTGCAAGCCATCAGTTGGCCTCATGTCTTCTTGAAGCGCAGACCTATTTAGTGGCCAAATGCCTGTCCTTCTGAACCCACTAATTATATTAGCAGGGGTCAAGGCCTGCTTGAATGCCTTGCTAGCAAGAATGGCCAACTCTTCTCTTCCAATTTCTATTTGTGGGTGGCTGGCCATCCATGCAGACCTTTGCTTTTTGAAATAGTTTTTGAATGGTGAAAAAATACTCACATCTAGTGGCTGCAATCTATGGCTTGTATGTGTTGGGAGGGTGATGAGGTCAATCCCTAAATGACGTGCTTCCTCGATGGTCTTGAAGGCAACATGGCTGCCATGACCATCAAAAATCAGAAGAGCTCTGTTGGTAGGTGAAACCCCTCCGGGGATAGATGCAGCAAAATGCTGCAGCCAATTCAGAAATAGTTCTTTAGTCATCCACACATGTTCTTGAGCTACCATGCATGCACCCGGCTCACAATTGGCTATGTAGTTTTTGATATGCCTTTTGGATTTAAATAGATAAAACTAGGTATACTACAACCCGATGCACTAACACATGCCAAAACAGTAATCCACTCCCTGCTTTTTGAGATGAGGTGGGGCACACAACGAGATCCCAATTTTGCTATTACTCGCATTCCACAGTTCCTGCCAGCTTGTACCCTAGTTTCGTCGTAGTTCCATATTCTGCTGGACCCATACTTATGTGTTTTGTAAAGATTTTCTAAATTGTCGTAGAATGAATTTACTATGCTTGGCCTTAGCATAATGGCTCTATCGGTATCCACACCTCGTGCAGTGCAGATAGTTAGATCTGGATGCCTTTTCCTAAATCCCTCCCACCATGACCTCCCTGGCATCCCATTTGTGAAAGGATTTGGCCTAGACTAAATGACCTCTGCCACAGTAGATTTGAGCTGTGAAATTTCAAACCCATGGCCTATGTCGGCCATGTCCTTGCACCATTGAACTATTTCTGCCTCTTCCTCATCAGTCAGGATGGTTGGTGGCCCCCTGCGTTTGGTGCTCGTGAGACCTAGTAACCAGGCCCTCAAACTACTAGCAGACACTCTCCATTTCTTTGCAGCTGCTCTGATTGACATATGTTTATCTTCGACATCAGCGATAGCACTTTGGATGTCATTGTTTGTCCATATACTTCTGTTCAACTTTGAAGAACCTGTTTCCACAACAGTAGTTTGAAGGCAATCTGTATTGGTTTCCAAATCCTCTGTATGTGCGGAGGGAATATACATTCCACTGGAACATGATCTAGTTCTATGGTATGTGTATCTTCGTCCCCCGACATCATGTTAGGAAACTTGCACCCCCCAGGTTTTCTGACTGTCCTCCTTCTAGAAGTTCTCCTCCCCTTTTTACCTCGAGCCATAAGTATCTATACACCTACAAGAAATGCAAACATCATCAATACCAGAAGTGATATGTAGAAAAAATGGCATCCTTAGTGCAATGATTGAAAAGAGATTGAAGCATCATTATTGCAGTGGCGGACGACAACCATCACTTGTTCCATTTTGTAGTGTTTCAATGTGTTCCATTTTAGACTATATTATCACCTCAATCTGGTTTCATCATTATGTACAGAGATGTATAGATATACACGTGTCTACAGATATGTAGATATGTATACAGATATGTATATAAATGTGTATAGATATACAAATATGTATATAGATATGTAGATATGTATACATATATGTATAGATATACACATGTGTATACAGATATACATTTGTCTATCTATGTACATATGTTTGTAGATATACATGTGTATATATATAGACATATATATATATATATATATATGAGACATTAACATACATGATTTAATCTATTGAATGATTTAACAGACAACATGCATGGTAACGTGTTTGCTTAGGTGCAGACGGGAAACAACATTAAATCCATTCAATGTTCATTGGGGTCCGAATACATATTCCACTTTTCATCGAAAAGTTAATCATTTTACCAACTGCTTTCCCTATTCTCAATGGTGCGATGGAAAGTATTTCTAGATATGTATACAGATATGTAAATATGTATGCAGCTATGTAGATATGTATACATATGTATAATCAGTACCAGATATGTTGACAATGGACCCTCAAAAATAATGACACCCTTAATCGTTGACAATGAACCCTCAAAAATATATACCCATTAAAATATACAAACCCATTTGTATGTATAAAAAAAAACCCTCATTATATAACAGTCTATTATTCTGTACAGTGAAATTATCACAAGACAAAATAATGAAACCCTTAACCGTGGACAATGTAGTAAAATTTAGCAAATAAATTGGAGTAATCTTTCGAACATGTATATCTATAATTCTAAAATGTTGAAATGTTAAGTACCAGCTTGAAATGTTTACATTGTCTACGCTGCATATGTCTATACATATACATATGTCTATACATATACATATGTCTATCAATATACATATGTCTATCAAAATACATATGTCTATAGATATACAGATATACAAATATACAGATATATAGGTAAGAATGCCAGTACAAAATATATACCCTTTAAAATATACACATATGGCGAACATGTATATCTCCCATGCAGCAAACAACTGAAAAATGATGTAGTAAAATTTAGCAAACAAATTAGAGTAATCTTTCGAACATGTATATCTATATTTCTAAAATGTTGAAATGTTAAGTACCAGCGTGAAATGTTTACATTGTCTACGCTGCATATGTCTATACATATACATATGTATATCAATATACATATATATATACATATACATATGTCTATCAAAATACATATGTCTATATATCTACATATGTCTATGGATATACAGATATACAAATATACAGATATATAAGTAAGAATGCCACTACAAAATATATACCGCACAAAAATATACGAAACCATTTGTATGTATAAAAAAAACCCTCATTATATAATAGTCTAAATTATCATGAAGACAAAATAATGAAACCCTTAACCATTGACAATAAACACTAAAAAGTATATACCCATAAAAATATACGACCCCATTTGTATGTATAACAAAAAACCATAATTATATAACAGTATATTCTTCTGTACAGTGAAATTATCACAAGACAAGGGTTGCCTCAGACAAAATAATGAAAAATCGAAAGTAAATTACACAGCAGTACCTAAATCACGGGTAGCATGAGAGAAAAACGAAGATAAATGATTGTATACCAGTATAGATATGTATACAGATATACATATGTCTATAGATATACATATCTTTATAGATAGACATGTATATATATATATAGTACTTTAATAGTCTAATCTGAATATATATAGAAGCTTTAACAGTCTAATCTGAAAATATATAGAAGCTTTTTATATAAACCTTGGAGAGATTATATAAAATGAAACCCTCAATATATTATATTACAACATAGGAAAACAATTGTAAATATTTAATGTAACAATAATTAATAAATACTATTCAGACAAAACTAGGAAGAATCTGACTGTAAAAGTATTTATGAGACAAAGCTGTAGGATTCAAAACATTCGAAACATTCATATAAGGAGGTGAAGTAAAGGTGAAGTACCAACCTGAACCTTAATATGGAAATCTGCAAAATTCTTTTTGGCAGTAGACAGGGTTTGCAGCGCTCCTTGCAGACAGAGTTTGCAGCGCTCCTTCAGGAAATTTATGCTTAAAACAATCTCTACGCTGCATAATGTTCATCTTATAATGGAATGATATTTGAAAAAGAAATGTATTGAATTTGGTTGGTGAGTTTGAATTTGAATAAGTGCGTAGAAGCTATTGTATTCGATGTTATGATACGCAGAATTGAACTCAGTTGTTGATATTTGAATTTGATTAAATGCGTATGAGCTATTGTATTCGATTGATGTGATTTACAAATCTCTTTTTTTAATGTAAACTGGTTTAATTTTATTTTTTTATTAAATAATCTCACTTTTTTATGTAAACTGGTTTAATTTAATTTTTTTATTAAATAATTGTCTGGATGGGGAGCCTGATACCATTATGTGTTTGTGCAGGTGCAAGTGGATGTGATAGCAAGTATGGGAGAATGTGACAACAAGTGGGGGGGATGTGATAGCAAGTATGGGAGAATGTGTGATTAACAGCCTTTTGGGATTGGGGTGGTGTGTGTTTATGGTAGCTTAGGTACCAATAGCTGTGCACAAAAGTATGTGAATATGACCAGTTTGACTTTATTTGATGTCCAAATGAGTGGTTTTTTATAAACATGACATATTGTAATAAAAACAATAAAGTGTATATTTAAATTGGAAGTTCTCATATTTGCATCATGTTGGCTTGAAAATGCAAGTGGAAGAGCATGTGTATTATTTTTTTGCAATGGTAAATTATTCATGCAGTTGTGAACATGTATTGGTGTATATGTGCTAATTTACTAGGTATTCTATTTACATGTAATGGTTCAATATAAAAAATTTATTGGGGGGTAGGGTGCACAAAAACATAGCAATTATTGGGGTGTGGGCGGCTACTGGCCCCTCTCCCTTACCCATTCAAAGATCTCAAAAGACGGGATAACATCCTGCAAAAGTACCTAACTAGCCATGTCAAAAACTACACAGATGTCAATCAATGGCATTATCTGATGGGTCAGTTTTATGAGTCCATGACTTTGATTGCATTGAAAAAGGAAATAGAATTTCAAGTTCATGTCTCAATCCTGGGCACATGATGTACACATTTGGGAATATGATAGCATATACCATCTGAGTTTTTACTTGGCTGCCACTCCTAATGACCTATATGAACAGGGTATCTCTTTTAAGAGTCAAATTAGGGGATAAGAAAGATCAGTTTCAAATGGCCATGTTTTACTTCAACATCTTGACCATAACTTAAGTTACTTTAGAAGCCATTATTGTTCAAAAATAGGATACATGACCATCTCTTCCCAAAAAGAAAGGAAGGAAGCCCAAGTCTATTATTTGGAAAGGTTAGAAAGTGGTAAATGTGGGTGAAATAGTCAGCAATTGGTGAATGCAAGTGAAATAGGTAGGAATTGGTGAATGTAGTCGAAATGCTTGCATCATTAAAAAATTGAAAAATATTTATTTTATCCTATATTCCCTGCAACCAAAAATTGAAAACTACTAGTATTCAAAACATGGGATAGAGGGCATTTTCATCCCAACGGGAAAGAAAAGAAGACGAAGTCTATTGACCTGAGAGGACAAGGTCAGGGATTGAAGAGTGTTGGTGAACTGTTCCCAATCATTTAAATTTTGAAAATTTTGTTGTTCTTGTCTTGTATACTTTGTGGCCTCTACTTCTTTCTTTGAATTGAACACATGCATGCAACTTCCTACTAATTTGTTGGCCAAGTGTAGTGTATCCCTTTTATATTCTTTAAAATGTAAAACAAGCTGTCTTTCTAAGGCAAAAAAATATAAAATGTCAATTTCTCAAGTAAAAGATGTCCGAAGAACCAGAAACACAATCTTACAATGTGCCCTGCTTATTTTGTAATCCTAAAAAAAACCAAAGAACTAATATCAACAACTAGATGCAACATATAAAACTTATTTTTCTGAGACAATTCTAAGAAATCTTATCTCAAAGAACCTATCTGTGGAGTCTGAACTAATTAAGAACTTTATTTAAAGGTCCAAAGTACTACAAGAATCTATCTGTGTAACCTCACCATACAAAGTATCATCCCCAGATGTATTGGTCGAAGGTAGGAGCAGACAGTAAACCCTCAATAGAATCAACATGAGAAGCTAAAGAACTATCCTCATAATGTATGCTATGATCAATAGACTAACTGTTCCGAGGTGATATGAAATTACTTCAATAGCATTGTCATCTATAAGATAACACAAACGGTTCCCCTACAAAGCACTGCAAGGCCCAATCACAGAAATCATATGCTAAATATATTCTCTGCATGTGTGTAACTACAATTCAGATGGTATTTGTTGGCACATATTTCCAGTGGACATGGGTTGTGGTTGTGGTGTAACAAATATAGAGATGCTCAAGCCTCAAGCCTGAACCATGTTTCATGATCTTAAATTTATAGTCCAATCATACACACATAACCTTACCCACGATTTGGCAATCCACAAATACCCCACAAAGCATTTAAGGCTGCCAACAATCCTGCCCAAATTTTACCAAGGAAGAAAACCTCACATGAGATTCACAAAAGTGATTGGATATAATTTTTGTCTGATTTTAACAAATGGAAAAAACCAAAAAAAGCTCCCTAGAAAAATCCTTCATCCAATTAAAAAAATATAAACTTCTATTTCTCTGTATAAAAAATGGAAAGAAATGTAAAACATTAGAACTGCGTGTAATTTTTTAATCAAGAACAATTTTAATGAAAAATAGATAAAAACATAAGTATGCAGTGATTAAAAACAGAGAGCGATTGAGAACAAGATATCTGATTTCTTTAGTAGTTGATTTTCAGTGCACAGCTGTCCCAAAATCAAGAACAACTTGAAACAATGGGTTGTCACTATGTACTTGAACAAGAGGAGTTGTTTTAGTATAGATTATTTGGAGATTTCGGTGGACATTAGTAATCCATTTTGTTAAGATAAGGGTTACTCGTGCTCTAAATTTTGACAAGAGAACATTATATCAAATGAATAGTTACCTGTGCAAAATATTTGATTTCAACTTACTCATGATTATAGTTTTCTAGGATTTTTCTCTATAATCATCATTTTTTTGGATAGGCTTCTAGTAGTTTAAGGCTTTTCCAATAATTGCCAGACTTAGCCAACACTCTGTGTAATTAGTTACCTATACTTAAAAAATTGACTATTATTTAGAGTAGAAGGGCTTCCAGTTGTTGGAGGAGTCGGTGCATTTGGAGGCTTTGACTGACACAATACAAATCATTCAGTCTCCAAAATTTTAAAATATACGCCGATGCGGGAGTGGCTTTGAGGTTTGAAGACTCTTTAAATCAAGCAAGGTGCTTGTGGTGACTGAGACCATACAAATCACAGTATTAATGTTGTCAAGAAATTGATGTGACTCCCGGCCTGGCGTACATGGATTCCCAGGATTTCATTTTTTTTAATAGACATTCCTATTAATGGCAATAGTCAAGATGTACCCTCAACGGGCAAATACTGGCCAATGCCCGTTGATAGCCCTCATTTGGAAGCGCTCTTTTAAAAAATGCTTTACCAATAAAGCATATTGTAATGTGGCTATATCTGTGAATTGATAGTCATTCTCAATGATCCACCTTGCTGGTTGGGTGGCTCATTTATTGCACATGGCCTTTTTCTTTGACTTCTTTCACCCTTTCCTAGCCGTCCAATAACAACTGCCCTATCTTGGATCATCTTAGGATCATCTTAACCACATTAATGCCATGTATGTATGTTAGGCATGGATTCCATTTGCTGCCCGTTGAGGCTTCACTGTCCAATAAGGGCCTTATTAGGGGAAAAGACCCAATAGGTGAGATAGTTCTAATGGTTGAGATAGAATATGTGCATTTTAAGGCCCAATATTTTTTGAAGTTTAGTACTAGTAGTTGTGACTTTAAGGTTGTTAGTGTTACTATAAGTACTAATAATTGAATGAAATGTGCCCTTTAGATTTAAAAAGTAACCAATCATGTGATGTCAAATTAGCGCACCATCAAAGGAGGTCTTAATACACACCTATTGGCCCACCCTTTTTTGGGGGGAACTATTTGACACCTCAACAAAAAGCATGCTAATGTGGCATCATATTTGATGATGTGGCCCTGAAACCTTAGTTATAAGCAGGAGCGTTGCCAAGTAAGCTATTGTAAATTTTTTGGAGTGATTCGAAATTGCCACGTATGATTTTGAGACGCGTGAAGTTAGGGTGCACCACTACTGGATCCTCTCCCCTACGTAATCTTTTTTTCTGCCAAAGGCGTTCCCTTTATGAAATGGACACGCTGACATCGGGAATCGACGATCTCTGTTGTGTGAATGGCGTGCAAGACGATTGAACATAATCTGATCGTCCGTTTTTCGCCGTTTGTCGCTGCTTTTTCCATCTCCGTTTTTCGCCGTTTGTCGCCAAAACTTTGTCCGCCTAAAATAGGTATATGAAAGCACTACGACGTGCATTAATTGTGATGATAGTCTGCAAGCATACCAAGAGGGTATGTTTCCCAACACGCCTAGTAAATCTTAATTTTATGTTTTTTGGTTGTTTTTTGGACTCATGGAAAGAAGCTTTTAAGAAAAAAATTATTTAAGTTGGCTTCTTTAGCCATTTCAATCAAAGTAATGAGTTTATAATTATTTAAGTATTTCTTTTCTTATATTAGTTGTAATTATGTGTAAAGAAGTTGTTTATAAAAATTATATGCATAATTTTATTATTTTTTAAAAATATTAAATTATTTAAAAATTATATTATTATAATTATATTATTTTTATGATTTTATGAAAAAAAAAATTATAAAAGGAAATATTATTATTAGTTAGTAATGGTGAATTATTAATTGTAAAAGGTCTTTAATTACGTGGAAGGTGTTCCCTTTGTTAGACGAAGCGCTGACTCTTCAGATGGACACCGTGCAAGACGATTGAAGTTCTATTGGTTGTCGATTTTGTCGAGTTATCCTTTCCATCTTCGGTGTGCCAGTTTCTGTTTGTTTGTTGCTTAATATATTTTCGTCTTCCCAGCTGTCATGACTCATTAGCAGCAAATTTTTAATGTGAAAAGCAGTACACATTTGTGGGTTTTTCGCTGGCTTCTTTTTACCAATTTACTCGATCAACAACCAATAATATTTGTTTTGACGATTGGTGTCAGTGTCATTTTTAATGTTTGGAATTTTAATTTAAAAAAATTGTGATTTATGATTAACTTTACCATGCTATGTATCAATGAATTTATTACGCCGAAGGCGTTCCCTTTGTGAGAGAGTGGGCTGACTTCTTCGATCAATGGTCTTCATTCACACAGAGCATGCAAGACGATTGAAGCCTCTTCAACCATCGGATTTCGCCAGATTTCACCTTTTTTTTTGGTTTTCCGTCGCGTTCTAAGTCATATTTCTGGCATGGAGTTTTATGTAATCTGAATAGGAGGCGTATACGGAGGAGGTGCAACCCACGCAGGCTCCCACCGTATTTTTGTCATATATTAAAGTTGGAAATGCTCTCGTAGATAGCAAAACTCAAAATTTAGCCGTGCTTGTTCAAGGGCATTTGCATGTCGGGAAATTTTCTAAACTTGTCAGTTGTTTTTATGTCGGAAAAAATTGTGTCAGAAGAAGTTTCATGTGGTTTAAATGTCCCCTCAGGATACGCTAGGATTTCTTTTTTTTCAAAGGAAAACGGTTGAAAGCAAATAACTAGGGCTATGTACCATATAATTTATTCTATATGCTATCTATAGTTTTGTTTTATAATTAATAATAAGCAATGGGTATATTCTAATTTAATATAATAATGTATAATGTTATTTTTTTAATTAATTTATAACCTTTATATTAGATTAGTAAATATTCTGCTATATATAATGTAAAATATAATAAATCAGCAATCATTAATATATTTTCGTAATTGTTATTCAATTATTAATTACTTGCCTGGCCTTTTATTTACATCAGAGTTGTACAGAATATTTAATATTTTATGTTTACATACCGTACCCTCTATAGAGGGCAAGTTTTTCACCAACAGGCCAACTTGGGTTGTATTGCCACAACTACTCAGCTGAATTGCCACGGCCACCGAATCCAATACATTAAAAAGAGCTTGATGATTTTTAGTCATTTCAATTTTTTTATTGAGAAATCCTTATTATTATGGGTGTAATCATTATTATTTTTGATTGGGTAAACATTTAAGAAGTAGATCTACATAAAAATATTGTCCAACCCCACAATTAAATATATATATATAACATAAAAAAGAGCGTCTAACTCCATAGTAAAATACAAATAAAACATTTTATTTAAAAAAATAGAACAACTATAAATAATGTATTAAATATAATTTTATAATATATATTTTTAAATATATTAAATAATTTACATTATATAAAATATACTATACAATAAATATAATTATATTAGATATTATGCATTCTATATAAAATAAATATAATTAAATTATAAATAAATATTTAATATAATATTTGAAAAGTATATTAAATAATTTACATTGTATAAAATAGAGTATATAACAATAAATATAAGTATATTAGGTATTATATACTATATGTGATGGGGAAAACAGATTAATCAATTAAGAATAATAAACCCAATACATCTATGAAATCTGAAGATAAAAAGTAGAATAAAATAACAAACAATGATACTTACACCTTTACCTTGCGTCTTCCATAGTTCGCCTATCTCTTCTTGAGCTTGATGATGATGAAGCCCTCAGAAGCGAATGCTCCCTTGCTTGTTGAAGGTGACAAGAATGGAATGGCTGAGATATTTGTTTGTATTTGAAGATGAGTTTCAAACACAAATGTGAGAGGATGAATATGAAGTGCTATGAAGTGCCAAAGGCACGCTTGTATTTCCGCAGCATAAGTTCGCTCAAGCTATGGATGATGAAATGAAGAAGAATAGTGTTGTATTTATAGAGATGTGTAGAAGAAGATCAATGGTTGAGGATAAAATGGAAGATCAACGGAGGAGGATTGTTGAGAAACGTGCAACAAATGGAAGAAAGACATGTGTCATTCGAAAAGCAGCTTTGTGGAGTTAACTCTTCTCTTGATGAGGATGAGATTTGATTTTCTTAATTTAGAATTTATTTTTCTAATTTAAGAGAAAGTTTGTTTTAAAGATGCTTTAAAACTACTTTTGTTTTTGTATGACAAGAAAGTATTTTTAAAAGATAAGAATGATTTTTGAAGATAAGAAAGCATAATTAAATAGAAAGATTTATTTAATTATTTTGTAGATAATTGAGAGGAATAAATAAAATATAGAACTATATTTTATTTTGTGGAGATTTTTGAAGAATAAAATAAAATATAAAAATATATTTTATTTAGTGGATATTTAAGATTTTATTTAAATAAAATTTGCATTTTATTTAAATTTGGAAGAGTAAAGGATTTTAATTAAATAATTGAAATTATTTAATTATTTAGAAGAATGTAGTTGATGCAGATGAATTTAATTAATTAAAAAAATGTAATTTATTTAATTAAATGGGAGGAAGTGAATCAAGTAAATAAATAAATTTATTTATTTATTGATAGAGGAATGTGACGATGAAATAAATATTTAAAATATCTATTTAAGTAGAGTCATGCCAATTTTAGGTGTATACATTTTGCCCCTCTTTGATGCAATGTGTTTTATCACGTTGTTTCAAAGAAAAAGAATTTTCGACGGTGATACATGCCCCAATTTGCCCCTGGGACAAGTTTAACGACAGGATGCCCCCTCGGGAGATTGGACAGGAAGAAGGCAGAAGGCGTGAGACGAACAATCTCACGAAGAAGAAGGTGAAAAACAAGTTAGGATGGAGAAAAACAGGATATGTTTCGGAAGAAATAGGCATGGGAAGTAGCCACAGTTGTCATACAGTCTGATATGGTTCACTTGCTATATATAGGAGTTGGGTCCACAAGTTCTATTCATTTTGTATACTTGTCCATAGTTGATTAGTCCTCTGGAGAGCTTAGGAGAGCATGGCAGCCAGACAGATGGATATTCCGCACGAGGAGCACCGGTTTGAGTAGATCCGGCGGTTTGATCGGCCAGCGGAGGCAGGACCCCTGGTATGTAGTTCTTCAAAACTTGTTAAAAGTAGATTATTAGGCTTAGTAATGGCTAGGAAAGAAATACTTAGACAAATGTGCCAAACTGTAGTTCGGTGCATATGCCCTCCGAAGTGGCGCATTTGAGGTATACTTCGACGCATTTGTTAGTTTGGCGCATCTAAGCTCTGGATTGGCGCATTTGGCAGGAAACAACGCATATGACATAAGGATTGGCGCATGTGCCAGAATGGCACATACAATCTCTGGATTGGCGCATCTACCACCTGGATTGGCGCATTTGCACTAAAAATTCAAATGACTTAACGAAATTAACCCAATTGGTACCTTGATTGATGCATCAATTGATAAGTGATCTCTGAGATTGCCGGGAATCTAGTCAAGAGATGATATGTTGTTTTGATTAATTTGATATGTCAAGTCATTGATAGGATAGTTTGATTGTTATGAGTAGGCTTGCTTGAATATGGATTTTGTTGACGGTATGCTTTGCTTGGTTTGCAGGAGGATATTCAGAACGTCCTTACATCATGAGAGCAGTTCTTGTTACCGTTGTTGCAGCGGTATATGTTGACTGAGATAGATCGCGAGGCTCTAGGCGCTATGGGTCTGCACTATGTTTGCTTTATGCCCGAGGTTCGCGCGAACCGGGCTATGTTGATGGCAGCAGTGGAGCGATTCCACAGTGAGGATGGTACATTCCATTTGCCGACAGGGGAGATGGTGGTTACTCTTGAGGATGTGTACCAGATTCTACACCTCCTGATTCAGGGAGAGCTGGTTGAATATGAGTCACAGTGGGATGCTAGCTTGGAGGAGTGCAGACGCATATTTGATGACCCAGAGTTGGTGGAGGAGGTGATTTCGTGGTAGGACATGTATGACTGCTATGACTACTTCCTGGGCATAGTGGCTGGACTGATCGGTGCCGTGATATGCTTTGATAGGAGGTCTCACGGCTTCCCGACCGGCTGGGGGAGGGTGCTAGAGAGCATGATCACAGACGGGACTCGGTATGCGTGGGGTGTGTGTGTGCTTGCACACTTATATAGAGACATGCACCAGGTGGTTTACCACAAAGGAGCTAGTTTGTCTGCGGGTGTGTCGCTTTTACAGTTTTGGTTATGGGAGCACATTGCTATCACACGGCTGATATGCATATTCCATAGGCAGAGGGGTGAGCCTTATAGTTACGGCTATGTAGGTGTGATTTCCCAGCATAGGCTGGGGAAGCTGGAGTACTGGAGACATGCTTTTGAGGGCGTGGATGCAGTTATTTGGCGCCCTTACATAGACTGTGAGGTGTGGGATGATGAGGCAGATGAGCTTCCATATTGTTTTCAGACACGGTGGCTCGTTGGCAGGACTAGGTACATTTTGGAGAGGCAGATTGTTAGCAGAGTGCAGAGACAGTTTGGCCGAGTACAGGGCAGACCACAGGGGGAGGCACGTTTTGCTAGGACTCGTGCAGAGAGGTATAGGTAGGGTCCTGTGGCATCATATGAGGAGGCCTTGACAGACTTTCGGCAGATTCCTTACGCAGCTTGGCCCACTAGGAGGGACATAGTGGACGCTAGCATGACGCCAGATTACGAGGAGTGGTTTGCAGCACACCCATTCCTGAGATATTCAAGGCCAGGAGAGTTAGCTCCTCCTATAGACGAGGACAATTCAGATGATGAGGGTGTAGCTAGCAGGAGGAGGGGAGGACGAAGGAGGAGGAGATATCAGGGAGATGATGGGAGACTGAGACAGAGGCAGAGGTTCAGAGAGGGACTTGTGGGCCAACAGGCTACGGAACAGGTACAGTTCCAGGTGCCAGTTCAACCAGAGGTAGCACGGAGACAGATGCTGCCGCCACAGTAGGTGGCACAGCCGATACAGGGACAGGTGCCAGCGTAGCAGGTGGCATAGGCAGAGCAGGCTCCACAGCCTGATGTGCAGTAGCAGGATATGGTTGCACTACAAAGCTAGGTTAGGCAGCTGAGGGCTTATCTGAGAGCAGCATAGTCATGGAGAGAGTCAAATGTGACTCGGTTATCAGAGTTGACAAGAGAGAGAGAGAGACGCAGCCTTAGCCAGCATACGGGCTATGAGGGCAGAGAGAGATGCAGCTATGGTGGCCATGGGCACAGATGGGACATCCAATTTTTTGGTTTCACAGGTGCAGCAGGCACAAGCCTAGGTGGTCCAGGTGCAGAGTGAGCTTACTAGAGCCCAGGCACAAGCTCAGTACTATAGAGGGTTATATCATGGGGCAGTGGCAGCGGATCAGCGTGCCCCTAGCTTCAGGAGCCAGTTAGAGGCATTCCAGCAGGCAGGTGGGTCTCGGTCTATAGGCTCAGTGAGGGGCCCACAACAGACAGGGGGAGACAGAGGAGAGGCCAGTGCATGGAGCAGTGTTCCCTGACAGTAGGATTAGGCATACTTGGATAGTTGTACCATTTTTTATCAGATTTGTACACATTTTTGATGGATGGCTGAGATAGCCGATATATGTACTTATTTCACCCCGAGACACGTATCACCATTTGTTATGTTTTGTAAACACTTATGATATGACTATGAGAGAGTGGGCAGAGATTCTGATATGTTGTACATTTGGACACGTTTTTGATGTTTACGTGATGATGCAGTTGTTCATGGTCTACATGCATGTGTTCTGTGTTTATATGCTATGGATGTAATCTATTTCATGATGTATTTGTATATGTGATGCATGCTAGATGGATTTGGGATGATTTGATATGCAAATGTAAATGTGACCTATTATGGATATGATTATGTAGCTGTATATGGATATGTCTATGTTTTTGATTTTGTTGCTATTGATATATTGATGCAAATGTATGTGGATAACCTAATGTATGTATGCAAAATGATTTAATCATGTGGATGACTATCTCATGCGATATGATATGTTTCTTATGCGATGTTTTTGATATGTCCAAATGTACTCAATCGACACGAGGTGATATAGATATGTAGAAGAAAAGAGATGAAGATTTGAGAATTTTGCAATTGATATGCTGCAGGATTTTATTTATTGCATGAATGATATGGATTTGCTAGATATGAGATGGATATGGATGTGGCATGTCATCTTTTGCAAGGTTTGTGCTTTCATCATTGGGCACTTTTTGGTATTTTTCTCTTTTTGAAATGTTGTAAGGAAATACAAGCATCTAGGCATAATTAGACTGAGATGACCTGAGTATTCTTTACATGGATTTTGATATAGCAAGTTGATACAAGCATCTAGTCAAACTTGAATCTAGATGACCTGAGTACTTCTTGCGTTTCAACAGGCAAGGATTGCCCCTTTTCATGTTTAGACATCAGAGTCCTTGATGATCTTTTTGTTGATCATGTCGTTAGACAAAAGTCGTCACATTACTACAGTTTAATCCACAAGTAGCAGACAAAGAAAAAGATTATGCCCCCATCATAGCATCTCTAGCTTTTTGGCATCCTTGAGTAGCATAGGAAGACATAATGACAAAAATTCAAGACCTTGTAAATTAACCTGTTGACAAAACATTCTTACATTAGATGTGTCTTTTGCCATAATTGATATAGAATCAATTTTAGTGTTTTTGGTATGGTATTCTGCTCTGTTTTGGACAGGTTTGATGTTTTGCGTCAAGACTTTTGGTTTGGGTAGCTTGTTTTTGTTGTGCTTGCTTGTCTAGTGAAAAGCTATCGCAATCCTTATTGGTATCCTCTTAGAAAAGTGGCATTCAAGAATCCAAATCTACAACTAGGTCGAGGAGTTGCCCCCAGTTTAGACGAAGATCGACTTATTATGGGTGAGATGACAAACAGACATGGAGAGATGGGCCCTAAAGGACTGACCTAGTGCCTCGGGGGCTCATTGCTAAATGGCCTTGCCTATGTGATGACACAGAGGCAATGTAGTTCGGGGTAAACCCTAGCGGACCTAAGACCTAGGCGATGGTAAAGTGGTGCAGAAATAGCATGGACTCAGATTGACAGAAGGATGAGATATGGGACAGACGGGACTGTGGAGTGGAGAGGAGTGAAGTGAAGCCTCGGGGGTGCATTAAGAATGGCCTTACCTACGTGATAACTCAGAGGCAACGTAGTTTGACAACGGTTCAAAGGACTAGTTCAAGATGAATGGTATGAGGGACACAAGAGACATGAAGTTAGAACAGATGGAGGAAGTGGTTTATCGCAGATAGCGCCTGTTTACCAGGTTTTTACCACTTGCTTTTATTTGCACGAGAAGCTAAAAGTACACATGATGCCTGTTTGCCAGGTTTTCACCATAGGATGATTTTTTTTGTTATTTCCTCATTTTTTTGATTTTTTGTTCTATTTTTTATCACTTTTTGGATTTTTTTGGATTTTTTCAGGACTCCCTTACATTGGGGTTTGCAGGTATAGAACTTGCGAAGGTGCATGCTGTTGATAGGATCATCAAATAATTCACCTTCAGACGTAGCCAATTGATATGCCCCCGATCCATAAGTTGTGATGACGACATAGGGACCTAGCCAGTTAGGTTCAAACTTTCCTTTCTTTTCTCTGTCTTCCTGATTTCTGGGATTTTCTCTTAGGAATAGGTCACCAACTTGGAAGATTCAAGGCTTTACTATGTGATTGTAGCTTTTGGCCATGCATTGTTGATATGCTTTCAAGTGGTTAAAGGCCTGTTGCCTTCTCTCTTCGAGCAGCTCTAATTCTTGGAGTCTAGTTACTCTATATTCTTCATCTGATATGAGGCCTTTTAATGAGACTCGTAAGGATGGGATCTTGACTTCAATGGGCAAGATAGCTTCAGATCCATAGACTAGGGAGTAAGGTGTTGCACCTGTGGGTGTGCAGATGCGTGTGCGGTAGACCCACAGTACGGGATTCAGTTGGACATGCCAATCACGACCGACATCATTGACAGTCTTCTTTAGTATTTTCAGAATGGTTTTATTTGATGCCTCAGCCTGGCCATTGCCTTGTGGGTAATAGGGGGTTGAAAAGTGGTGCTGGATATGGAATTTGTCACATAGTTCCCTGACATCTTGGTTTTTGAAGGGTCGTCTGTTATCCGTGATAATGGACGAAGGGACACCATAACGACAAATGATATAGTTTAGGATAAAAGAGGCAATCTGCTTGCCTATGATGTTGGCTAAGGGCACAGCTTCAATCCACTTCGTGAAGTACTCTATGGCAGTGATTATGAATTTATGGCCGCTTGAGGAAGGAGGGTGGATCTTGCCCACTAAGTTGAGTCCCCATTGACAGAAAGGCCAAGAAGTCGTTAATGGTTGCAGCTCCTGTGCTGGTGCATGTATCAGGTTCTCATGGATTTGGCACTTCTTGCACTTCTTTACAAAATGATAGGAATCTTGTTCCATAGTTGGCCAGTAGTACCCCATACGTATGAGTTTCTTGGCTATGGTAGGGCCGCTAGAGTGGGTCCCGCATATACCATCGTGTATTTCACTCAGGGCGGTTTGATATTCCTCACTATCGAGACACCTAAGGAGAGTACCATCGAGACTTCGGCGATATAAGGTATTGGCGACAATGGCATACTGGGATGCCTGACGGATGAAGGTTCTCTTTTGGTTACTGGAGAGATCGGGTGGGAGGGTATTCTCTTTAAGATAGGCAAATATTTTTCCATAGAGGGGGAATCAGCTCCAACAATGTGGCAAATGATATGGGACTTAGGGGTGTCATATGCAGGACAGGACACTGGCTCTACCAAGAACTCCTAGCGAGATTGATTATCTGGAATGTCGAGGAGAGACGCGATTGTTGCCATAGCGTCTGCAACTTTGTTTTCAATCCTTGGTATCTGCTCAAAAGAGATCTTGACGAAATATTCTTTGAAGTCATCTACCATTCTCTTGTAAGGGATTAGTTTCTCATCTTTTGTTTGGTAATCGTCATTCACTTGATTTATGACCAACTGTGAGTCACCATACACCTGCAGTTCTTTGATATTCCATTCAACTGCTAGCTTGATACCAATGACTAGGGCTTCATACTCTGCCACGTTGTTAGTGCAGGGAAACATTAATCTGTATGATTTAGGGATTGTATCTCCATTAGGTGTGATCAATAAGATACCTGCCCCCGATCCATGTTGGGTGTATGAGCCATCAAAGTACATTTTCCAGGTTGTTGTATTTATGTGGAAGATAGATTCATTTGGAAACTCAAAGCTCAGAGGGCTGTCATCCATTAGAGGTGCATCTACCAGTTGATCTACTAGTACTTTTCCCTTTATTGCTTTCTTGTCTACATATTCGATATTGAACTCGCTGAGAAGCATGACCCCATTTGGACAATCTACCTGTTAAAGTTGCCTTATTGAGTAGGTATTTGAGTGGATCAATCTTCACCACCAGTTTGACAAAATGTGACATGTAATGTCTCCATTTTTGTGAGGCGAAGACCACCACTAGACATACTCTTTTGATAGGTGTGTATTGTAATTTATACCCAACAAGTGTTTGACTGATATAGTAGATTGCTTGCTCTTTTTCGTCATAGTTTTTATGTGCAAGGAGAGCTCCCAGAGTTGTGGGTGTAGCTGAGATATACAGTATTAGAGGCTTGCCCTGAATTGGTGGCATCAATTCCGGTGGTTTCATGAGATATTTCTTTAATTGCTGAAATGCCTGTTCACATGACTCGTTCCATTTGAAAGGGACATTCTTGTGTAGAAGGTGAGAAAATGGGTGGCACTTGTCTGCCAATTGAGAGATGAATCTTCTGATAGATTGCAATTTTCCCTATAAGGATCTTAGTTGAGTCAGATTCTTAAGAGGTGGCATTTCCATGATGGCCTTCACCTTAGCCGGGTTGACTTCGATACCATTTGTAGACACTATGTATCCCAGTAGTTTGCCTGATGTAACCCCGAACACACACTTCTTTGGATTGAGACACGCATTAAACTATTCCAACCTGTTGAAGATCTTGTCTAGTACTGCTAGATGGCCTTCTCTTGTAAGTGATTTTGCCAGAATGTCATCGACGTAGTCTTCCATTATAGTGTGCATCATGTCGTAGAAGATTGTCGTCATGGCTCTCTAATATGTTGCACCAGCATTTTTTAGACCAAATGACATGACACACCAACAGTAGGTGCCCCAAGGACAAGTAAATGTCATCTTGTGTTGGTCTTCTGGTGCGATCTTTATCTGGTTATATCCTGAGAAACCATCCATGAGTGACAGCATAGTGTGCCCTGCTGTGAGATCTACAATCATGTCTATGTTTGGCAGGGGGAAGTCATCTTTCGGACAAGCTTTGTTTAGGTCCCTGAAATCATTGCATATTTAGACTCTACCATCTAGTTTAGCCACCGATACTATGTTCGAGACCCATTCAGGATAGTCTATAGGCCTGATAAATCCGATGTCTAGTAGTTTCTTTAGCTCTTCCTTTACCATGAGGGCCACATGTGGATGCATCTTTCTAAGTTTTTGTTTGACCGGTTTAGCTCCTAGAGCTAAAGATAAATGATGCATGATAAGATTTGGATCTAGCCCTAGCATGTCAGCATATGTCCAAGCAAAGTTGATTTGTTTTCTCTTGAAGAAATCCGTAAATGCTGGTTTTTCATGTTCTATTAGAGCTTTTTCCATGTGGATCATTCTAGCTCATCCCCTGTACTGACATTGATTGGTTCTGCCGGTTCTATCAAGATCGACGATCTCTCCTAGTGTGTAAGATTGGGGAGAGGGTCAAGCCTTCCATCCTTTGGCACCTCAAAGAGGTTTTCACCGTTGGATACATCTTTATTTTTACTATTTTGATGATCTAACACTGCCGCGGAGCAGTTTTCACTTTTAGATCGCTCTTTTATTTTGATATTTTTGTGACTGAAAGGCTTGGCACTCTCTCCAAAATATGCCCTCTCGTTGAGTTCAATAGCATAGCCAGCTCTGTGGTCCCCTACAGGTATATGATCTCGAAGCTCAAGATAATCTATGATGGCTTCGTCATTTTCAAAGGTATCTAGCTTAGGGGTAGTGCCTTCTAGGTCCTAGTTGATAAGTTTAGGGTGCACCAAAGGTAAGGGATCATTAGGTTGGTCTGGTTCGATGATGTTAATAGTTAGGACAGAGTTATTGAAAGCAAGAACAAAGTCTGTGATGGTACCCTCTGTTAGTGGATCCGTCAAGGGAGGCATCATTCTTTCCTCACGATCGTCACTATCGTTATTATGCAGAACGGACTCTAACGGTCTAGCCCTTGGACCTTGTCTTTCGTTAGCATGGGTTGGGTCATACTCGTGGATAACGTCGATATCTTTTTCATCGCATGATAGCTCAGAGAGGTTATCCCATTCATACTCATTTGAATTGGTCTCACTATTCATCTGTAGTTGTTGAATTTGCTCAACAAGATTGCTAGTAGACATTTCTGGTTGTTTTACTTTATTCTTGTTTGTTCTGTTGGTTCTTGAGGCTCCAGTGTATCCTAGCCCTGTAGTGTCTCAGGTTGTCAGGGTATGAGGTTGGATGGGCTCAGTGATGCCATCCTTTCTTGAACCAAGTGGACCGTGTCCTTCATATCCCATTCTCTGTAGCATTTGGAAACCTTGACCATATTGTGCAGTTTGTATAGTAGGATGGTCATGTTGTGTGGATGAACTGCCTTCATCTTTGTATAGCCATTGTAAGACATCCTTTTCATCACTCTCATCTTCTAGGCTTCCCCATTTTACAAATGGTCCTTTTGTAGTTCTCTCTGCTTTTGGTGTCTTTAGGATAGGTCTCCCATAGGACCTAGGAGATAGGGGCAGTTATGCCAAGCAGAGGGATTGAGAGATAGTGTATTCACCCAAGCCCTTATTTGTGAGTCTGAGACTACGTTGCGGAGCTTGTGAAGAAGAAGTAAGTGAAGCTGGATCAACACGAGATGAAGAGGTTGCCGAAGCACGTTTGGTGGGGATCATAACTTCGGGTTTTGGGTGAATGGAGTTGCAGCATTGATAGGGGTTAGGGTCACCTTGGATGGTGATCTCTTGACCTTCATGTGGGAACTTGATACATTGATGGTATGTTGAAGGTACTGCTTTTAGAGCGTGTATCCATGGTCGTCCAAGAAGAATGTTGTACGCTAGCTCCATGTCGAGGACTTGACAAGCTACATCTTTTACCACGGGGCCCACTCTGATCGGTAAGGTAACAATTCCTTTGGATGTTCTTTCCTCCTCATCATAGGCTTTTATGGTGATTTTTCTTTTAGGATCTATAGCCTTTTCTAAAAACCCCAATGTAAGGATTAGTTTCAATGTGCAAATATTCAAACTAGCCCCTCCATCGATTAGGACTCTTTTGATCTTGTGCTTGTGTATGAAAGCTTCAATATGAAGGGAGGCGTTATGGGGTTGAGTGATTGACATATAATCCTCTCAGTGAATGATAGGGAATGAGGTGAGGTTATGTGACCTACCATGGTTTGGAATTGCTCTTCAGCAAGGTTCGTAGGGACAGAAGCTTCCACTAAGGCTTTGTCAAGAATGGCCCTATGAGACGGGGATAGACACAAAAGTTCTAGCATGGAGCTATGCGCAGGGGTTTTACGTAGCTGATCCACAATACTATATTGGTTAGCCAAAGGGGCAGAGGTTCCCCTAAGGGTGACTTTGTTACTATGGGTAGTAACATTGCAATCTGGATCCTTATTGATAGTGATCACATTGATGTGTGAATTACCCTCTGAGATATGGTTAACAACATAGTCGAAGCCGACGTTTGTGTAGTTCGCGTTGTTAGATCCACTGTTGTTTCTATTGGAAGGTCCTCCTTGCTCGTAGTTAGGAAGAGGATCCTTGAATGCCTGATGATTGTTGTTGGAGGTATGTCCGTTGACTGATATTTTGTTTTGTTCTATCAAGTCTTGGATAGTATGTTTCAGCGCAATACAGTCGTTAGTCTTGTGCCCCCTGTTTTGGTGAAATTCACAGAAGTCGTTGTCATTCCACCAATGGGGTTTGAATTTTGGTTCATACTCTCGTGCCGATGGAAGTGTTATGATCTTGTTTGCGATTATCTTCCGTAAGGTTGTTTCCAAGGATTCTCCCAAAGGGGTGAATTTTCTCCTAGGCTGAAAGTCGGTGAATCGAGATTTGTTGTTTCTTGGTTTGCTTTGTGGGGGGTTATTTTGAGGTGTTGATAAATTGAAAATCAGTTGTTTAGGTGCCACATTCTTGGCATCCACTACCCCATCATTCACAATATTCTTGTTTTTCGTCCAGAATCTCGGTTTGTCTATGTTGGTGTTGGTACTAGGAGTGTCTTTGTACAGTTTGATCTGACCCTTGGCAATTAGAGCTTTTTCAATGATGAGACCCATCTCAATGACCTTGCTAAAAGAAGTAGGACATTGGATTTGAATTTGATAGCTCATATCAGATTGTAAGTTGTGCACGAACATTTCTAACATCTATTTTTCTGGCATTTGGTGGGGACATTTGCTTGCTAGTTGTCTCCATCTCTGTAAGAAGGCGGCGAAAGATTCTCCACCTTTCTATTTTGTGTTACAAAGATCCAATATTGAGATGTCGTGCTCAATATTGTAAGAGAAGTGGGTGACAAATTTGTCGACAAGTTCATTGAATGTTTTAATGCCAAGTGGTAGTCTAGAAAACCACTCCATGGCTTGTCCTCCCAAACTTCGTGGAAATAGCCACATAAGGTAAGTGTCGTTGTGTGTGACCTCAAGGCAAGCAGCATTGAATTATCTGATATGGTCCCTTGGATCACCCTTTCCTCGATATTTATCAAATTTTGGCACCTCAAATTTTGAGGGGAAAGGAATCATGATCAAGGCTCTATCAAAAGGATATGGTGAAATATCCTCTAAGGTGTAATGTTTAGTCGATGCTCCTATTTTCATGTCTGAAATTTGTTGTTGGAGAGCTTCAAATGTTTGGTTCATTAGACTTAGGGCATCTGTAGCATCAGTGTTGGTTTTGCTTTTGTCTGAAGGTGTTTCTTCTTCATGTCTACTTCCCTCAGTTTCTTTGAGAGTCTCCACATCATAGTCCTTAGGAAGCTTGACCCCTAGATTTGCTAGGTGTAAAAAGAATCTAGTGGGGTCTTGGGCAAGCACCCCTCTAATAGGTGTTGAAATTTTGGGTCATGCTGCGTGTGAAGGATCTTGTCCATGGAAATTTCTTCCTCACTTTCGTGATTGTTTGGGATACTTTTCTCCGCCATTTCAATCTGTTTTTGTTTTTGTAATCTAGTTAAGACCATGCAAGAGGTGACTAGAGATGAGAATGGGATGAGATTTGAAAGTTTCACACAAGAGGTGATAGAATGAGACAAGGTTCGAGTAAGGTTCTTCTTAGATCAATTTTGTGTCAAACAAGTGGATGAACAAAACTATAGTCGAAGCGAGGATGATAGAAATCTGAATGCTTGATATTGACTTAGGTTTGTACAATCCCCTAGTGGAGTTCTGATAGAGAAAAAGGATAAGTGATCCTTGATAATGGATTCACTAGGTTTGTTTGAGATGTGATGTGATCTAGAATAACCTGGTTCTAACCTTTTGTTGGATTTTTGGAAGAATTTGGTGAGATTTTGAATGAGAAAAGTAGTTATGATATGGAAGAAGGAGAAGGAATATGATTGATTTGCACGATCTTAATCAAATTTTGAAAAACTGAGACAAGTCCGAAAATGTTTTTTTTGAAAAGTTTTGACATATTTTTCTTTTTGCTCTTGGAAGTACGGAAATTGTTTTCTGGTTTAAATGCGCAGTAGATCAAATGTGCCACAACAGAGAGTATATGCGCTAAAAGTCAGATCAAATGCGCCACAACAGAGAGTATATGCGCTAAAAGTTGGATCAAATGCGCAATACTGGCAACGTTTCAAATGCGCCATGGTATATGTCAAATGCACCGCCAGTTGAGGCAAATGCGTCGCTAGTCGTGGAAAATGCACAACTCTAGAAAAGTTTAAATGCGCCACGACAGATGTCAAATGCACCGCCAGTCGAGGCAAATGCGCCGCTAGTCGAGGCAAATGCGCAACTCTCACTTTTTGTCTTATTTTCTCAGAATTTTGGAAGATTTTGGAACGTTTTCAGGATTTTTCTATTTTTGGTTTGAAAAACTTGGTGTTTCTGGATAGTTTGATGTTTAATTATGGCAAAAACACAGCAAACACATAGAAGTTTTTCATGATTTTTATCTTTTTATATTTTTTTTGTATTTTTTGACTTTTTTGACTCAGAAACAAGTACACCCTAGGCTGGATATGACAATATTTGTTGAATCCTCTAGTTGTGCTTACTCAAAGCGTGTAGCTCCAGAATCTGGTAGCACCAGCTCCCCTCCACGGCACTCACTTCTCACGCATACCAGATTCAGGTTTCCTTAGGCTCGTACCCACACCGAATCTTAGGATTGTCCCTGCTACCTCTACTAAGAGTCACATGAATCAAGGCCGCTTCAAGAACTCTGCCCTTTGCATCAACAAATAGGGGATTTTGGCTTGCTAAACAATTGGTTCTTAATCAGGGCAACCGTTCGAGTGGTTACACGTGCAGCGGCACTACTCTCCATTATGGAGTCTCCCAGCCTCAAAGGGTTACGCCTTAGAGGGTTTTGGGGGAGGTTGGTCGTCGGTGTAACACAACAGCACTCGCTGTAGGAGATTTTCACCTCAATCATAATTTTTTTTAAGTGGCTTGGTAGGGCTTGGCTTTAGCCTGTTACCACTTAGGGTCGTTCCCACTTGGACAAGCATGCATCCAAGGGCAGGCCCCCCTAAAGGTTTAACAAATAGAATGACAAGTCTGGCACTTTGGTCACCTAGTTAAGGGGAGAGCATAATCCTATTGTCATTCGCAAGCACAGAAAACACTGGTTAATCCAACCTAGTTAAAATTAGAAAAACTAAATGGGCTACTCTACTTGTGTACTCACACGATTGTTAACTTGGAAGTGTTTAGAGCATAGCAATGTTCATTTTCCCGTTTGTTTGAGATAGAAATGATTTAATCTAGGAAACAAATCAACAATACAAAAGATAGCAATGGGTTCAGTTACTTTCCATCCTAGTTAGAAATTATGTGGAAGTTGTATGCGATGCACTTGGTTACTTTCCCTTAATTAGTCTAAGTGAACTAGGCAAAGCATCTAAATGATCTAATCTAGCCACTAACCCTGTAAAAATGACCGTTAGCTCAAACACCCAAAATAAAAAACCCTAAAAATAGAAAGCAAAATCAGATGCGCCGCACTGCAGTCTGAATGCGCAGAAATAGAGATTGCATGCGGTGTTTTACATATGCGCAAAGACAGAAGGTAAATGTGCTAAAACAAGAGGCATATGCGCAATATTGATAGATGTGGTGTTTTACAGAGGAAATGCATCAAAAAATAGGGTATATGCGCAACTAGAACGCAGGCACCGAAACAATGGGTTGGATGCGCCGCTGCGGAGGTCAGATGCGCTGAAATACTGTATGCGTCGAAGCTGAAGGCATATGCGCCGTCTGGGAGGTCAAATGCGCCAAAGTTTCAGATGCGCAGATTTGGGAGGTAGATGCGTCGTTTTAGGAGTCAGATGCGCCGGAAGCCTCTGTCAGAACTCTGTTCGTCACCTGTACGGACCTGTCACTTGGAAAAACTTAGTTTTTGATTAGTTAGAGGGGCAAGGGCCCCACGGTGGGCGTCAAAATGTGATGGGGAAAATAGATTAATCAATTAAGAATAATAAACCCAATACATCTATGAAATCTGAAGATAAAAAGTAGAATAAAATAACAAACAATGATACTTACACCTTTACCTTGCGTCTTCCATAGTTCACCTATCTCTTCTTGACCTTGATGATGATGAAGCCCTCAGAAGCGAATGCTCCCTTGCTTGTTGAAGGTGACAAGAATGGAATGGCTGAGATATTTGTTTGTATTTGAAGATGAGTTTCAAACACAAATGTGAGAGGATGAATATGAAGTGTTATGAAGTGCCAAAGGCACGCTTGTATTTTCGCAGCATAAGTTCGCTCAAGCTATGGATGATGAAATGAAGAAGAATAGTGTTGTATTTATAGAGATGTGTAGAAGAAGATCAATGGTTAAGGATAAAAGGGAAGATCAACGGAGGAGGATTGTTGAGGAACGTGCAACAAATGGAAGAAAGACATGTGTCATTCGAAAAGCAGCTTTGTGGAGTTAACTCTTCTCTTGATGAGGATGAGATTTGATTTTCTTAATTTAGAATTTATTTTTCTAATTTAAGAGAAAGTTTGCTTTAAAGATGCTTTAAAACTACTTTTGCTTTTGTATGACAAGAGGAAAGTATTTTTAAAAGATAAAAATGATTTTTGAAGATAAGAAAGAATAATTAAATAGAAAGATTTATTTAATTATTTTGTAGATAATTGAGAGGAATAAATAAAATATAGAACTATATTTTATTTTGTGGAGATTTTTGAAGAATAAAATAAAATATAAAAATATATTTTATTTAGTGGATATTTAAGATTTTATTTAAATAAAATTTGCATTTTATTTAAATTTGGAAGAATAAAGGATTTTAATTAAATAATTGAAATTATTTAATTATTTAGAAGAATGTAGTTGATGCAATGAATTTAATTAATTAAATAAATGTAATTTATTTAATTAAATGGGAGGAAGTGAACCAAGTAAATAAATAAATTTATTTATTTATTGATAGAGGAATGTGACGATGAAATAAATATTTAAAATATTTATTTAAGAAGAGTCATGCCAATTTTAGGTGTATACACTATATATAAAATAAATATAATTAAATTATAATTAAATATAAATATTATATATAATATGTTTAATTTAAAAAATTAGACATAAATTTTATAATATTATATTATACCTATAAATATATAAATCTAATGTATTTTATAATATTGTATTTGAAGTTGTTACCTTATTTATAATATAATTCTCATAACATAGATGGTAGCAACGAGTAATTAATGCTAATATTATTCGATATGAACTGTCTCACATAGGTAACCTTGAGCTTTTATTTGAAATACAAATACTCAAGTCCAATCCCAGTGGTGCGATTGCATATTTATATGGAAAGATACATTATTTTTAAAGATCTATAGATACAAATCATATTATTAGAGTGATAATTACGTTTCCAGATCTTGTTATTCACCCGCCGCGACTCCATTATGTGACTCGCATTGTTCTGTGCATAAACCCTGGCTTTAAAATAATGGTTTCCAGTCCTAGGGTTTGGCGAGTCCAAGCTAATTTTTCCATCCAAATAGACTTGAATGTGCTTCTTATCAGCATTATGAATGATGTTAACATGAATACACTGATCGTACACATTGTCGGGAATGGTGAAACGTGGCGCGTGCAACTATCACAAATATCAGAATATTGTCCGTTGAAAAAACATACAAATGTACAAATGCCCTCCTCTTAAACTTATAAGCTTGATGAGAATGCAAATTGACTTCAAGTAAACACAAGGATAGGTATAGATGAATAATAGTAACAAAAAATTGAACAAAAGAAACACATAAGTACTAAGAAACCATAGTGAAAAACCAACCATTTATGTCATAATTGATACTACTAATATCTCTAGCTCTCTATCTCTCTTTCTCTAGCTCTCTATCTTTGTTTCCCTCCTCTCTCCATCTATCTATCTTTCTCTATGTCCCTCTCTTACCATATCGCTCTATCTAATTCTCTCCTTAGTGTGCAATGGGTACATCGTGATAGAACATAGAAAAGAAGTAATCAGTGGAATAGTGCATGACTGTTTATTATACTTGGGAAGAGAACATACACTTTTGTCAAGGGCAAGGGTGAAATGGAGTAGACTAAATATGTCGACATCACGTATGCTTATATGCCTCTTTATCTCTTTATACCTCTACCTCTCTCTCTATGCACCTTCAAATGTTGTTTGGCAACATTCTCCACCTCTTGATGTCCTCATGAAATTCAAATGGAATATTTCTACTCTAACTTCTCTCTTCAACTTGCCTATCTCTCAGTTATTATGACTTGTAGTAGTTCCAAGCACATCAAAACAACGCTCAACAAGTGTACAACTTGCAAACCCAACTCAATCATATCAAACAAGTAACTATGGGCACCAAAATGCCACCTTGGCAATCAATTCTCAATTAATTAATGGCATAATCTACCCCTCATGTATCAAATTCTCTATTGAATCACTATTGTATTCAATCTACATACTATTTTTAGTCATTGGTTAAAGGTTTTAACATATTCTTTCAGTTCTCATTTTCATACAACAATGTTATGAAATAAAGAGAGATGGTAAGAGAGATTGAGAAAGGAGCAAAAAAAAGAAAGAGAGAGAAAAAGGGAGATAGAGAGATATATAAAGAGATATAGAGAGATCAAGAGAGAGAGAAAGGAGATATAGAGGAAGAGATAAGGGAAGATAGAGATGGAGAGAGAGATAGAGAGATAGAGTGGTAAAGCAAGAGAGATATAGGTAGAGAAAGAGACATGAAGAGATATCAAGAGAGAATGAGAGAGAGGAGAGGTAGAGGAAGAAACAAGGGGAGAGAGATATGGACATATAGAGAGGAATAAAAAGAGATGTAAACCATAGTTAGCATGATTGATCAAACTAATAACCCTAGGGTTGAAATTGGCAACATCCAAGCCAAAAATTAGTCCCATGTTGATTGTGCAAATAAATTTGCTCCATATAATCAAAATAATGTTCATACGGGTCTATAATTGGCAACATCCACACTTTCAATTAGTCCCATGTTGATTGTGCAAACAAATTTGCTACATAGAATTAAAATAATAATAATGTCCATAATTTTCTTCACATTTTTTGCATATGCAACATAATTGAGTGCTATACCTAGATGATGCAAAGAAACTTATGCACCCCCAATTCTAGAGAACAAAGAAAGGATATTGATCCCCTTTAAAATAGATATGCTTCAAAAATAGAAATATGGCATCCTATAATGAACAAATCAAACTGATATGCATTTTTCGTCTTCTTCCATTTTTACATCTACGGAAGCCAATTGACTCACTACTAGATGAAAATATCAAAGAATACAAATTTATTTTCACAAATAATTAGAAAGGCATGTAACCTAATACTAAATCTTAAAATAATCATTCGTACGAAGGTTATGCATGTACCCATGTTTTCTACTTCGCACTGAAAAGTACTCTCAATCCATACATTTTAGTTACCCTAAATGGCATACTATATACATATTCAAAGTCAAAGTATAGTGGGCCTTGCTCAAACTCTTTATACTTTCACTACCGACCCACTAGATGATCTAGAACTCCAAATCCAACCAAATTCTTTAACATGCTATGGTAAATGAAAATTTATATCTTTATTTTCTATTGACAAACATTTGGAATACACACTTTCTTTAAGCTTTGTCTTCTGAAATGGTTTCTTGTGATAGGTTTCACAGTAATTGTTCTCTAAATCTAAGCGCTTTCTTTTATGAAATTTGATTTCTTACAATACCCTAGGATTTCATTCAATCCTTGCAAAAGGACACCATGGTTAGCATGACTAATCAAACTAATAACCCTAAGATTGTAATTAACAACATCCAAGCCTACAATTAGTCACATGCTAATTATGCAAACAAATGTGTTCCATATAATCAAAATAATGTCCATATGGGCCTATAATTGGCAGCATCCATTAATTGTGCAAAACAATTTGCTACACAAAATCCAAATAATAATAATGTCCATAATTTCCAATACTTGTTTTTGGTAGCCTCTTCAATTTGGGCATGAACTTGGCTGTGAAAAATAAGGAATTTATAATCTATTAAAGTCTAGATTAGTACAAAATGAAGGTTTCATTATTCTATTAAGTTACACTTGAATGCATTGCATCCATTCCTTATGTTCTTGTTCTTGCTTGTTAAACTATTGTAGGGGTTTCCCCTTATTATCATATCAAAACCTCCAATTGAATTAATAATTTCATCAAGTCTTTCTTTTGTCAAATTCCCCACATTTTCCACCTCAATCAATTTACCCTTTTGATGTGTTTTTTCTACCCAACTTTTGAGGATAAGATTGTTTTCTTTACAATTTTTTGCAGATACAACATAATTGAGTGGTATACCCAAACAATGCAAAACAAATTCTACAGTCCCAATTCTAGCAAACAAAGAAAGGATATTGATCCCATTTAGATATATAGCCTTCCAAATAAAAAGATGGTATCCTTTAATGAACAAATCAAAGTGATACATTTTTCCTCTTCTTCCATTTTTACATCTATGGAAGGCAATTGACTCGCTACTAGATGAAAATCATTTAAATTTTTGGTTACAATGTCTCCTTCATGCATCTTTAAAGAATACAAATTTCTTTTCAAAAATAACTTTTTTACAAGACCCTTATACCTAAAATACCATTCAAGTGCCTTAGATGATTTTATGTATATTTGACAGTTTGTTCTTCAATTTAAATTTTTAAAGGACATGTAAAGTGGTGGCATTTTGTTTACTAGGATGGGATCACCCCCACAATCGAAAACGTTGATAAACTCTCAGGGTCACTTTAAAACATTATAAATGAGTTAGTTACAATTATTTGCTTATTCTCAATACATAACAATTTAAATATGACATTAATAAGTTATAATTATATATTTTACTAAATTAAGTTGATCTAAGGAGGTTTAGGGATGACTTTTCACAATTTATCTCACAAAACTTCTTAAAGGCATCTGATTCACACCATTAAATGCACAAATACTTACAATGTTTAGGCTCTTAAAACAGTCATAAACTCATTACAAAGACAATTTTGAAAATTAGGATTAAATAATAATAATAATCAAATTATAATATCATAATACAAAGTTATAATGACACGATTTTAAATATTATTTTTAATAAATACACATTATTAAAAATATAAATTTTATCCCTAATGTAAATTATTATATAATTGTATGTACTATTATCATTAGAGGGTTGTGACAAATATATGACTTTCAACTTGTCATGTTATTGGTCATTTAAGATTTATATATGGTTGCTTTATATCATATATTTTTTTGTTATTAGAGATAAGAAAAAAAAGTTCGCTAAAAGGTCATAGTTTAATTAGTTAAGCAACCAGTAGGGATGATGGTATGTTCTTTTATTATACCGTCCAACAAGTCTCAAATCCCCTAAAAGTATGATTAAACCAAACTTCATCCTTCGATGACTTTGCTAGACTAAATATCCTACACCCCTAAAAGCAATTAGCTTAGTGGTTTCTCATTAATATAAGCAAGAAGAAACCTTTTTTAATATCCAAAAGTGTTCTTGACATCCATCCTTGTACTTCCATCAAAATTTCATCCTTAGATGACTTTGCTAGACTAAAATATCCTACACCCCTAAAATCAATTAGCTTAGTGGTTTCTCATTAATATAAGAAAGAAGAAACCTTTTTCTAATATCCAAAAGCGTTCTTGTAATCTATCCATCCTTGTACTTCCATCCACAAGAATACCATCATCCATAAGTTGTTTTGATTTTAGGTCATCCTTAGGTCTATCTTGAAAGAGTGCAATTCATAGAACTAAATCCCCCATAATTCTAGAGCTTTTTCCATCATAATATTACACTAGAGAATCCATTAGCAGAGAAAATATAACTGACATCAAGGGATACAATTACAAAACTTGGATTAGTATGAAACCTATCAAAAGAAACCATTTCAAAAGAAAGATAGAGAGGTAGAGATGTAGAGAGATAAAGTGGAAGAGAAAAATTGAACAACAGGGAAGATGGAAATGGAGAGAGAGAGAGGAATTATTAAAGTGTTAACTATGGACAAACACGAGTTTTGGTTCATGGCATTTAATAAAAACAAAGAAATCTCTTTTAATTCTAGATAATGACATGGGCCATAGGGATTTAATTCACTTAAAGACATGGTAATTGAATTTCCACAAACCTTCAGCATACCCATTGCACAGAGAGAAAGAGAGAGGGGGAGATAGTGTTATATGCATATTGTTTTTAAAAAGGGGATGCATGCAAATAGAGACTACATACCAAACATGAAAGCTCACACATTTAAAGTACCTACTAAGCAAAACATAATGATCTTGAAATCCATTAAGATTATGCAAATCAATTCATGACAATTGAGAAAACAAAAAATAACATATACCATAGGGATACAGGATAGACATCCTTCACTTAAAGTATATTAAGATTATGTCTTATATACGTTATTACTATCATTCATTCATTATTACTTATATATGTTATTAATATAATTATATCCCTTCCTTCATTAGATCAATTGAAATAAAGATTTGATATCAAATGTTTGTTTTGCAATACTTAAATTCCTCAATGAGGGACATAGAAAGAGGTAGCTCGATGAGACAGAAAGGAAGAGGGAAAGAGAGAAGGGGATATAGAGACATATATAAATATCAAGAGAGAGAGAGAGATCAAGAGAGAGGGTGAGAGAGAGACAAAGAGATAGAGAGATCAAGAGAGGGTGAGAGAGAGACAAAGGGATAGAGAGATCAAAAGAGAGTCAGAGAGAAGAGAGATAGAGGAAGAAAGAATGGAGATAGAGACAAAGGGATAGAGAGATCAAGAGAGAGGAGAGATATCTAGAGGAAGAAAGAAGGGAAGATAGAGAGAGAGAGAGAGAGCGATTATAAAGGGAAATTCACTCTCACTTTTCTTTATCTCTCTATTTTTGTAAAAGTGTCATTTCATACCAAGCTCCACTTTTTACATTGCTTGACCATAGCCCCATTTCTATCACACAATGTAACACATTTTGCCAGTATGTTTATACAATTAAGCTTAGTTTCGTAATTCCATGATTGCCAAATATTTTGTATTTTTAGAAATATCTCAACAACACATATCACTACATTCTTTCAATTCTACTGATGGACCATCAACGAAACTATATGCTCTACTCTCAAGAAATTACTTATTATTTTTATCTACATGCTATTTCAGCATACCCATTGCACACTAAGATGTGATTGCTAGTTAATAATTTTGGTCTAGGTGCTCTGCACCTTTGTTTTTTTTAAAGAAAAGTTTGGAGATCCCACTAACTTTGAAGAAGCTACTTTTGGTGGAAGGGCATAAGAGGCAAACTTGGTTTCATGTTTATGTTTCCCATAACAATATTTTTTTTTTTAATTTAGAGTTTTGCATCCATATATCTCTAAAAAACTACATTGGAAAGGTGAACCATAGATAATGGATTTCTGACAAATGATGAGGTTTCCATGCATGGACCTTTATCTGACATGGTTTTGGTACTTGTTCATACTATTTATAACATTCCTATAGATCCATCTAGGCTTTCACCTCCAAGTTGTATACCCTTTGTATAAGGTGCAACAACTCTTAAGTCTGATTCTTGTTTCCACAGAAAAGAAGGTTTGAATGAATCTTTCAAATATCTTCTAGAACATCCTCTCCATAACATTGATGTCTATCCATGAGGTCAAGAATGTAATGTCCCCATTTTGGCACATAGACCTTTTGTGCGCATTATGCTTGTTCCTAGTCTTCCAAAGGCTATTTGTCATGTTTGGAAGAACTCCAACGTTCTTGAAGTGGTCGTGGTTCAGTCTTATAGAGCAGTTGTTCGTGTTTTTAAGTCTGGCTATTCATTTAGAGTTCATAGATGCTTTCAGAATTGAGTTCCAACCTCTCGAGTGCTTTCCAACTTACTTGGAGAAACATGCTATTTTTAGACAGTCACCCGATGACCTCTGATTTTCATTCCAAGTTTGGTATGATCAGAATTGCAAAATTATATCATTTGGATGCTTTCCACAACTTGGGTATATTATTGAGTTATTTAATTATTTATTCACCTAAGTTGTCTAAGGATGGGAAATATTAAAAGATAACTTAAGTGTAATAGATCTTTGGAAAGGTGTTGAAAAGTATTATTTGATGCTCACATAAAAGGAATATTAGGCAAGGGAGACATAAAGTGAGCAATTAAAAAGACTATTTTTATGAGGAGGAAATTAAAACAAAACTAAAATTATTATTTTTATTTCCTCTTGTTGCCCTAAAAGTGTCTTTATAAAGGGGTTTTGGGCTCATTTGGAGGTTTATGTTGTTGAATATATTTTCATTTCTTCTGAAACTTGTGTTGTTGAGTAGAGTTTCTTATTGGGGTTGTTTAGCCTCAACTTTTCATCTGGGTTCAGTTGTGGAAGATCAACCCTAGCTAGATGTGTGGTGATTTTATTCAAAAATCACAAGGAGCTTCAATGGAGTCATCATGCAGAGATTTTAGGTTGAATAGTTTTGATGTATTTTGATGTGTGAAGGTTTGAGATGTTTTTCAGTGATATTTTTGGAGTATTTTGTGCTAAGTTTTGGGGTGAGTTGAGGTGTGTGAAGAATTTTGGGGTTGTGAGAAGTATTTCTATGTATTTCTAGTTTGTTGGGTTTTGTATCAGACCTAAGTATTTTGCTGTTAGAGTGCTTTCAGAGGTGTATTTTCAGTGTTTGAGCTTCATTACATCCATAATCAACAACAAAGCTTCATGGGTATGCTTCAAGGTGATGTTTGGTGACTTCTCAACTCCCCATATTCTGATTTTAATGCTACAATAGTTTATTTCAGTTCTGATCAAAATTAATAAAATATTGTAGCGTGCCCTAACTCTTGTGTTTCCTTTATATGTTGCAATAAATCTGTGTTTCTAATACCATATGGTAGTACTGTTGGTTCATTAAATTGTGCTTCATTTTGTAATATTGGACAGTTTACCGCCAATAAATTATATCATGAACTAACATCCTGTTTTGGCATGAACAAGCTAGCATATCGACCTTATTGGTTAGAGTCAAGCTTAGAAATTCTGCCAATGGCCTACACACATTCCCACGATTAAGTGAAAGGGAAAGAGAACCCATCATGCACCTTACATCATCCTATATTTTTCTTAAACAAATATTTAATATTTTGATGCAAGCACATACTACTATGCCCTTAAAGCAGAAACAGACAGTTGATTTCCCATCACATTAACCCTTAGAGGAAAGATAATATAGCTTACAGATCTAAGAAAATTTTAGCAGCATAACGACATGTAAATTAACACTTTAAGAACATGAAAGAAGAAGAAAATAGACAAAAGAGAAGAAACACCAATATATGTGGGGAAAACCCTTTCGGGTAAAAAACCCCACACTCTAAAGCTTCGAACCCATGTATTAATCTGCAACAACAATGTTACAATACACTTGTAAGCTCAAAGCCTTAACATGGAGACTTACATCTTGCTTCTTTCGAGGAAAACTGATAGCATAACCTTGCAATGAAAACTCCTTGCAATAATGCTTCTTCAAAAATAATAAAATACACTTAAAATGTAAGAGTTGCAAAAGCCAAATGCCCTCAAAAAGCTAACATAGCTTTCTCCACAAACTCCTCTGCAAACAAACACAAAGCATCCGCTTTTCATTCTGTTTTAAGGGATAAAAAACTTATCCAACCTCCCATAGGTGTCTACTTTTCAAAAAGTATATTTTCCAACTTGAAAATCTTTTCTAATTTGAAAATATTTTCCAACTCGAAAATATTTTCCAACTCGAAAATCTTTTCCAAATCAAAAATCTTTTCCAATGGGAAAATCTTTTCCAAATTAAATAATTTGAAAATCTTCAAAAAATAAAGCATATCCTCTTCATGGGTGCTCCAAAGAGATATGGATAACTTTTTCCATAAACGGTAACTTCCTACAATAGAAACCTGCTAAACAAGACTCAAGGTCATCTGATGTGGCACTCCTTGATTTTCTCAACAAAAAGCAAAAAACAACTTTTTGAGAAAAAGCAAAAACCAAAAAACACAAAACAACTTTTTCCCAGAATGGCTTAAAATAACCAAATCCAAAAAAGCAAAAAACTACTTTTTCACCTCCTAAAAAATAGGAAACACCGGAAAGGACTCTAAGGTTGAGACACCTTAATCCCAACATTAAGTGGATGCTCGCTGCATAAGCGGATGGCCACTGAATAAGTGGAAGTTGTTATTATTGAATGTTGGTTTTGAATGCTAACTTGGAAGCACTTGTATACTCTCACCTTGCCCGCATAGGGATCTAGGTGATCAGAAGAGTGTGGAAGAACTGAACCATTGCATCTTCCTCTTTGTGTGGAACTTTAAAAAAAAACTGGGTGGTCATTACAGTGGTATCAGAGCTGGTTTTCCTACCAGCCCATTGGAATTGCTAACCCTTGTGTAGAAGTTCATATCAGAATTTTCAGTTGCATGTTAGTACCTAGTACTTGCATGTCAGTTTTGAGACTGCCGAGATGTTTGCGTGTCATCTCTAAGAACGAGCAGTTGTTGCATGTTAGTTTTGAGACTACCTAGATGTTTGCATGTCATCTCTGAAGAGCGAGCAGTTGTTGCATGTTAGTACCCTGTACTTGCATGCCAATTTTGAGACTACTTAGATGTTTGCATGTCATTTTTGAGAACGAGCAGTTGTTGTATGCCATTATCCAGTACTTGCATGTCAGTTTTTAGACTACCCAGATACTTGCATGTCAGTTTCGAGGGTTGAGTAGTAGTTGCATGTGAGTGATCTACACTTGCATGTCAGAGTTGAGACTGAAGATATAGTTGCATGTCAGTAATCAACATTTGTATGAGTTATGTCACTTGGCTTGATTTGTCTTTAGAAGTTTTTCAAAAATGAGAATATGGATGGACGATGGTTACCCAAATTTTTACCTCCGAGAGAAGTTGCAGAAATACATAACCCAAGAAATGAGAAGATGTTTACAATGGAAAGGTATTTAAGTGAAATGTTTAAAGAATTGTGCAATGACTGGAAGGATCCTAAATTTAAGAAAGAGTCACGAAGGTATCTAAGGAAGAAATATGACAACAGGAATAAAGAAGAAAAAATGGTCACAAAGGAACAGTCAGAAAAGAAGATGTTAGAACCGAAACCAAATGATGGGGAAGCTGATTTTCCAAAGGCAATTATAGAGGAAAAGTACCTAAGTTTACCTAAAGAAGTCAAAGAAGAATTGGAAGTTGAGAGAATGGACTTTGCAAGTCCTAAATTTGATGAGGAATTTGATGGTTATGAAGATGTCATTCTACTAGAATCAGAAGAGAGAATGATTGATAGGATGTTAGAAGATGATTTATCAGGTGAGCTTGAAATTATTGCAGCAAAATGTCTTGTTGAAGACATGGAGAAAAGTGTAGTTGAAGAAGTTGAAGAATTTGAAGCTGATAAAACTTTGGGGACAACACCTAATGAGGAGCATCTTTACCATTCTATTAATGGCAATTCAAGATAGTAGTTTGACTTCTTAGAGAGTTCATAAGAAGAGTACGTTGAAGTGGAGTCTGTTGAAAGCTTTAAATTAGCCCATAGTGTTGACTCATTGCTTGAGTTTGGAGCTTCTATATCATTTGATCAAAGTGACTATGAAGAGGAGACAGATTTCAAGGAACTTATTGCTCCTGGAGAAGAGGAAATTTTAGAATCTTTGTTACTTGAAGAATCAAGACACTTGAGTGAGCAAAGTCCTAGAGAGTTGTGCGAGTTGAAGAATCAACTCTTGGTCTCTAATGAGAGAGAAATTCTTGTCCTCACTAGTTTGGACAACACTCATAAGGTCCTTGAAGACCTCATGCAAAAAAAATTTGTGGATGGAGCTACTTCTTCAAACTAGCAAATAATAAAAAAACTCCATGGAGATGGTGAAGTTTGAGTACTTGCACTTAATTAGGGATCGAGATCATGTCATTGATATTGTAAAGGAGATGGAGTGGAGATTTGATGAGCTCACTCTTGAGCTTGAATTAACAAAAGATTTGTTTCAAAGTGCCCATATGACGCTTCTAGAAGTTGATAAACAACTTGTTGTTGTTACAAGCTTGAGGGACCAAGAAAAAGGTGCATTGACGGAAGAAATCAATCAAGTAATTGATGAGCTTGATAATCTTCAAGAAGAATTTGATTTGGAGATTCTTCCGAAGAAATCAAAGGTTGCATGTGAAGCTTTGAATCAACAAGATGGGTTTGTGCAAGAGAAGAGGAATGACTTTCATATTTTTGATAACCCTCTCTTTGAAATGGGTACAAAGACAATTTATGATAATCCACTCTTTGAGATGGATGATGAAACATCCCCTCCATGTAGCGGTACAATTAGTGACAACATCAGGATATGGGATCTGGGAGAAGTTTCAAAACATGAGTTGGAGCGTGGTTTTTAGCATGCTCAAGATTTGCAAACATATCATGAGGATGTGCCAAGCCTTGTGATTGGTAATCCTTCAGGGAGACCACCTAATGAAGGTGTAAGTGAAAATGAAGAAGTTTCCAAATGGAATGTTGATGTCTCCATGAAACATCAATACTATTATGAGATAGGGAGTTGTGTTGAGTTTTTTCCTATCTTTGAAGGAACCAATGTGGATATCAGAATGACAAAACATATGCATGATGGAGATAATTTTTGTGTGAGTTTCTATACAAGAGGTCATCAACAAGGATTATTGAAGACTAATGATGATGGTAGGAATGTACCTTGGAAGGATAACATTACAAATTTTAAAATGAATGTTGTTGTTTTTTTTAACCAACCATCATATGATTCCATTTGTTTATTCACAAGTGGATTGGAGAGAGATTTTAAGGATTGGAGCAATACTCAAATGGTAACTCTTGGGAAGACATTAATTGCTCTTAGTTCCTTAGTAGTTTATAATTTCATGGTTGAGTTGTAAGAAAAGATCAAAGATGTAGCAATTTTCCATGAAGAGCAAGAAAATGAGATTAAAATGAATGCACTGTTTTATATTGATCTTAGTACTTTAGAGGTACAGTTTGTGGATGGCACTTGGATGTGTTGCATGAGAGGCATTCATTTTGGGAGAGATGCCTATGGGTACTTTAGAAGGTCTTATGATGAGACACATATGAGTAGCAGAGTTGCACAACACAAGCATAGTGGAGCTGCTTCATTACTTCAAATTCAGCATAGAGGTCACCAACTAAGCATGTTGGAGGGATATGGTGACCAAAGAGATGTTCTGTGGCTTGGAATTGATCAGGTTATCAGCTACAACTCTACTATTTGGTTGCAGATTAGCTATCTCACTTGTTGGGCTGCTCACATTCATGAGAGTTGGCAAAACATTGGTGTCAAGGAAAGTGATTATTCACAGTTGGAGGTTCTTTGGAAGTTTTCTCCAACCTTTTCCAAGGTGATTCTGAACAATACAATGCTCACTTTTCATGTTCATTCTTGGATTTACCTTTGGTGAAACTATTGTTCCTTGTGTAGGGTGTTAAAATCATATTGTTCATCACTGATTTCAGTCATGAACAACGAGTTTGTGTTTTTTCAGACCTTCCAAACCTTGAGAATTTATCTTACAAAGGTTTGTGATGTAAACTATGATAGTTTACCTTTGGAGTTCATTTAGGACAACAAACTTCCGCATGCTTTGGTTCATCATTCAGAGACTCTTGAAGTAAGAACAATGAGAGTTTGCATGAGTCTTCACGATTATATTAGAATGGTCCAGAGGAGGCATGTTAAATCCAAGGGGTGTTATGATGAAGAGTTTGTTGAATTCTTGCAAAGGATTATTTTCCTTTTTACAAGAAGTGTGGAGAAGGTTACAATTGTTGTTGTGACACAACATGGCACATGGTATCTGGGGGTTCACAAACCTCCTAGACTAATTTGGGATCCTGGAGTCACATTATTCAAGATGGTTCTGTTGGTTATGGTTCATAAATTGCTTGAGGGCAAGCAATTATGGGAATGGAGGACTGTAATGTCCCCTTTTTGGCACATAGACCTTTTGTGTGCATTATGCTTGTTCCTAGTCTTCCAAAGGCTATTTGTCATGTTTGGAAGAACTCTAACATTCTTGGAGTGGCTATGGCTTAGTATTACAGAGTAGTTGTTCATGTTTTTAAGTCCAGCTAGTCATTTGGAGTTCATAGATGCTTTCAGAATTTAGTTTTGACCTCTTGGGTGCTCTCCAACTTTCTTGGAGAAACATGCTATTTTTAGACAGTCACCTGACGACCTCCGATTTTCATTCTAAGTCTTCAATATCCTATTGGTATGACCAGAATTGCAAAATTATATCATTTGGATGCTTTCCACAACTTGGGTATATTATTGAGTTATTTAATTATTTATTCACCTAAGTTGTCTAAGGATGGGAAATATTAAAAGATAACTTAAGTGTAATAGCTCTTTGGAAAGGTGTTGAAAAGTATTATTTGATGCTCACATACAAGGAATGTTAGGCAAGGGAGACATAAAGTGAGCAATTAAAAAGGCTATTTTTATGTGAGGAGGAAATTAAAACAAAAGTGAAATTATTATTTTTATTTCCTCTTGTTTCCCTAAAAGTGTCTTTATAAAGGGGTTTTGGGCTCATTTGGAGGTTTATGCTGTTGAATATAATTTCATTTCTTCTAAAAACTTGTATTGCTAAGCAGAGTTTCTTCTTGGGGCTGTTTAGCCTCAACTTCTCATCTGGTTTTAGTTGTGGAAGATCAACCCTAGTTGGATATTTGGTGATTTTATTCAAAAATCACAAGGAGCTTCAATGGAGTCATCATGCAGAGATTTTGGGTTGAATAGTTTTGATGTATTTTCATGTGTGAAGGTTTGAGATGTTTTTCAGTGAAGTATTTTGTGCTAAATTTTGAGGTGAGTTGAGGTGTGTGAAGAGTTTTGGGGTTGTGAGAAGTATCAAGGTGATGTTTGGTGACTTCTCAACTCCTCATATTCTGATTTTTAATGTTACAACAATTTATTTCAATTCTGATCAGAATTGATAAAATATTGTAGCGTGTCCTAACTCTTATGTTTCCTTTATATGTTGCAATAAATCTGTGTTTCTAATACCGGATGGTAGTACTACTGGTTTACTGCCAATAAATTATAGCATAAACTCACAACCCGTTTTAGCATGAACAAGTTGGCACATCGACCTTATTGGTTTGAGTCAAGCTTAGAAATTCTGCTAGTGGCCTACACACATTCCCATGATTGAGTGGATGCCCCCTGCATAAGAGGATGCCCACTGAATAAGTGGAAGTTGTTATTATTGCATGTTGGTTTTGAATGTTGACTTAGAAGCACTTGTATGCTCTCACCTTGCTGCATATGGATCTAGGTGATTAGAAGAGTGTGGAAGAACTTAACCATTGCATCTTCCTCTTTGTGGAACATTTTTCAAAAAAAAACTGGGGTGCTCATTACAAAGAAAGTGCTTTGATACTACAGTTGTGAACCAAACTCTGAAAAACTAGTTGAAAATCTGTTGTTGTATTAAAAATGGTGACTTGAATTAGGAAGAGTCTTTGGTATAGCAATAAAATCTGAAATATGTTGTAGTATAGGATAAAGAATAAAGCCTCCCTTTTTCTTGCAACCTACAGTTAGATGCATTATCCTCTTTGTGGTGCAAAACTTGCCCCACTAGGGAAAGCCAAACATAGAGGGTTGACAACTGAAGCATTAAATTTTTCCAAGAGAATCCAACTAAATGTTTGAAATGATGATATGCTTTTCATCATATGGTTTAAGGGAAGAGGATAACTTCCCTATCTATCCTCAACAAGCCAGCTACAACTTGCATAAGATGGAACCATTTGACATGAAAGAGAAGCCATTTGATAGGTTTGTATCGGTCAATAGACTAGGATAATGTAAAATTGTCAAAAGAAAGCCCAAAACATTGGATCTATCAAGAAAGTATCTTGTACTGCCTCAGTGAAACAAATTCATTGGTTAAGCAACAGTCTGGACATTCTTTCTGGAAAATGATGATATCACTGTCTTTTAATTGGCAACAAGTATATTTAGACCAGATTTTTGAAATCTAAACATTTTGCACTTGGCACAAGTTGCTTGTAGGCTCCTTGGTCCTTCTACTTGCCCCTTGGTTTCTTTTAGCTGCTCTCAGTTATGGACTTCCACAAGCATCGAATGATCCTCAATTATAAAATTAACTAATAAGGAATGGAATCATGATAACATGGAGGGAGACATAATACAGTATTCCAGGTTTCTTGCAAAAAGAAAGGGTATAAGATACTAGGGTTGAAAGATACAGTAGGAAGCGACTGTGGGAAGAGATTTAGATAGAGATAATGACTCAAAATCATTAGGATGGAGACAACCAATATATAGGTGATTAAAAGCTTAAACTGCATGCATGATAAATGATGAAATCCAATCTCACACACCATCTAAGTGGAACCTATACCTTTGTGGATTCTACCAATTGGACTTGGGCCATAAACTAGGGCAAATTGCATGTGTATTCTAGTTGGTAAAAACCTGCATGAATAAAAACCTATCAAGGCTAATCTAGAAGGAAAAATACTTTCAAAAAATGACTAAAAAATACTTTAGAAAAGCAATGTGCAATCATTGGGAATTTAGAAAATAAATTGAACACAAGAACACTTGACTAGTAAAAATGCCTATGGTAGAAATCACTTAATTTTATGGATCCAATTTTGCAGGATAGAAGCCTCTCAACAATAGAAAGCACACAATTCAAATCAGGAAGCACACAAGTAGCATCAACTCCAAATTTTGCAAGGCTTCCCATGAAGACTGTGATTATATTTAAAATATTACATTGAAGTGCCAATAATGCAAAAATTCAGTCACCCTTCATTGGTTGCACTTTCATGATATTATACTTAACATAATACAAAATCAAAGGTATTTGTACTCAATGCAACAAACATCTTGCATCCTTTAGTACATGAGCTTGTTTAATCATTTCTGAGAAGCTTGGATTGTCATAAAATCCCACTCTATACTTCCAGCATAAGGGCATTTTCACCTTTAAAGTTCACCTACAAAGTAGACTACATCTGAGAATTTTGTAACTGAAGTTGACATTTGAGCATAAAGTCTAAATCCTAAGGGATCTAGATATACAATAAGAAAATGATAAAAAAATATTGTAAATTCACAACAATAGAGCTAACCTCAACACTACTACAAGGAGAGAACTAACGTGTGGGAACTCCCAAATGCATAATTGTAGGAATCATTCTAAAAAGTAGAGGGGTAGTCACCTGCAACCAAATGAGTTCTTGTTAAAAGAGGGTCTTGTATATACAAATAATGAAACCAGAATGAAATCTCAATAATGGTATATAAACATAGTTTTAATTCCCAGACAAAAAGTTATTGCCCCCAATAGCAAAAGATATAAATGTCCCTAGAGAAGGAAAATGTGTCATGTTAACGACCATTTCTATCTAGTAACAAGCCAAATCCATGGAAAACAACATCATGATTGTCACCAAGAAGCTCACAGGAAACACAATGCAGGTCTATTCAAGCAAGGACTGTCTTTGAAGAATCAATATAAACTTAGAATGCAACTTGATGACTCATGTCTATTCTCTATTGGCCTTCCATTGTCAACTCACACACCCTAAAAGCATATTATAGAGACTCTTTATAACACTCATCCAACTTCCTTTCCTTAATTGTCATCTCTTGAAAACAAGGGCAAACCAATGAGATGAATGTCGTCACAAATTGAGCTTGTCTGCATCTAAGAACTTGACACCACAAAAAAAATGTATAGAAAGTACAGTGGGTCACAAACATTTTGGGTAGGTATCTTTCAAGTTCCAAAAAATTAAAAGAATCTTTAAGCAAGGAAATGCTAGATACATGTTTATCTATAGGTTCCAAGTTATATCCTAGCTTGCTCAAAGCCTCTCCATAGGCATCAGTTAGCTCTAAATTCCCAATGGCATTCAACAATGCCTTGCCCTGATCAAAGACAAATAATGGTAATTTAGAGATACAAGTCCCAAACTTACCATAAAGCATAACATGCACACTGTATGTTTACAAATACTAATATGCAGTTTTCCATGGTATATTAGCTATAGCTTCCAAGTTATATCCTAGCTTGCTCAAAGCCTCTCCATAGGCATCAATCAGCTCTAAATTTCTAATAGCATTCAACAATGCCCTGCCCTAGTCAAAGACAAATAATAGCAATTTAGAAATAAAAGTCCCAAACTTACCATAAAGCATAACATGCACACTATCTGCTTGCAAATACTAATCTGCAATCTTCCATAATACACTTACTGTATTAAGCTAAACATATTTGGATTTGAGATTTACAAATGTATTAAGCTAAACACTACACTGCCATGTTATGTAAGGAAACAAATTTTCAAACAAATTAATATACATGAAACTATCATTTTCAATTATATTGCTGGTAAGAGAGCACTCAAATCTTAGCTTTTCAAGTTCCCAAGGACAAAAATACATGCAAATTTTGCAATAAAAACCATACTTTATTACACTCAGTTTTGAAATAATTTGCATATGCAAATACTAGAATTTCATGATGTTTAATGAAAATTATAAAATAGATTTTAGACAAAATTTCAATTTTGAAGTCAAAGGTTGGTATCTTTCAACAAAGCACTTACCTTAGCCCTTAAAATGCATTCAAAATTTTCTACAAATCACCCTCACTCATTGTCCGACTTCATTTTTTTGGCTTCAAAACCACATGGATTATTCTTTGGTTTGTATATGCAAAGCTTAATAGTACAAATTTGACCAAATTCAATGATTCATTTTATAACTAGAAAATAGAAAACTAAATTGCAAAATCCTTGTGCTATTTACATAAATGCTTTTCAAACAAATTTATGTGCATGTATAAAGCAATCAATCTTAAGTATTAACCTCTCAAACCACAACAACTGTATTGGATAAATTATTTTGCACGAAATGCACTAAATCACACTTCATTTGAGAATTTTACCCTGAAACCCACAACGCTTCTTCCCTGCTATGCATTTCAAAGATAAATTATGCAAATTTTATTGATTTTATCATTATGGCTCTTTTTCAAAAGCATTTTTTATTTGTGTTATACAATTATTCTGTGCTATTGTCAAAAAATGGAACTATCAGCTGATAATGTTATTTTTAGACAAAGTACAGGGGTGCATTATGATTTATTTTGCCATATAAGACCATAGGCATATCTTGTGTGCTCTTTAAAGCTGCAATTGAGGCCTTGCAGATAATAGGCCTAGATGCATTTTTAGTCCAACTTTTAGGTTGTTCAATACAAATCATAAAATAGATTGTTGTGGGTAGTGATTATTTCAAAACCAATTATCTATTTTTTGAACAATGAGGTAATTTATAATATTAATCACAATTTTGAACAAAATGAGTTCTTATGGGCTAGACAATATATCAGATTTTGCATAGAAGTATATAGTAATTAGTGACCAGTGTTCCACGGGGACCCGTCCCCCCCCAAAACCCAGTCGTCCCCTCGACCTTGACATTTCGGAGACTTGGGGATGGTTGAGAAACGTCCCCCGCCGTCCCCCCACCGTCGTCGGGACGTCAGAGACTTGGAGGAAATGGCAAGGATGCATGGACGTCTCTGAGACGTCTCGAGGACTCCTAGCCGTCCCTCGAGCGTCTCGGAGATGCCCAGGGGTCCCCTGGGACGTCCAAAAAGGCATTTTAAAAAAAAAAATTCTTTGATTTTGGGGATGATTAGAGGCCTCCCTTCATTACATTTTTACATTTTGTACTTATTTAAAATTTTGATATCAATGTATCATGCTACTCATTGTAATCATTTTTATGATATGATATTATGATGTGACATGTCATATTTTCCGACTTTTGATATAATAGAAACTAAGAAATCTCAAATTCAACAATTTCATTTGTCAAATTTTAATATTTTATTTACTTTTAGTCTTTAGTAATAGTATTCAAGTATTTAAAATGTTAGTATTTGCAATTTTGCTATTTTACTAATTTGTCCAAGTTTAATTTGAAATGTTATTCTTAAACATCCTTTTATAACTAATTATTCAAGTACCATATGTATATCAGCACTGCCCCCTCGCCGCCGTCCCCCGCCATCCCCAAACTTAAACCCTTTGTCCCCGAAACCCGTCCCCGTCAAGAAACTCCATGGAACACTGGTAATTACAAGGTCTATATGATAGAGAGTATGCAATCACTGCATTGCTAGACAATTCAATTCCCTACCACCTAGTAAGAAGAAGCTTCATACCTCTTGTTATTAATTATAACTGCTTCCATTTTATCGTGATTGCCTCATTATATAGGTGCAAAATACGTTGGATTCGATCTTCAACTTTTCTTCTTCACTGCCAATATCTTCCTGTACAATTGCAAACTCATAATCAGTTCCTCTACAATGAAGTTCAAACTGTACCGTGTCTACAACTGCAAACTCATAGTCAGTATTTAAAATGTCTCTCACAATGAGCCCTATTAAAGATGAATTCAACTGGATATTCTGCAATGAAGATGGTTCAACAAATTCTATTCCTCTCATCTCAATGCTCAGGGTGTCACTATCAAGAGTTTTAGAAGCAATGTCTCACTTTTTTTTAGTGGAAATGATCCGAGGCCTACTAGCTTCAAAATCTGAAAGGGATATCTCAAAAAAGTCCTCATTTTCTTCAATCGATATTTCTGCAGTGGATAAAATCCTCAAATGCTCCACAGGACAATGCCCAATTTCCATGCCCTCTTTGTACACAACTATTCCCGACACCTCTCTCTCGTATGCTCTTTTCATGTCGTCTAAGTTTGCCCTCTCGTGTTTTGCTATTCTTTCAACTGCCCTATTAGGCATGTATGCAAAATGTGGAAACAGAGAGAAGGCACGTGAGCTGCTTTGCATAATGTCACACAAATAGGGAAATATTAGAAATACACTCAAATCTTCAACCCTTCTTAGTTGTGATTGGGTAAAATTTACCAGGATTTAAACAAATCCCAAAAATCAATGAGTTAAAATTGTTACTAACTAATCATAAAAGCAAGTTATCTGAATTTCCACTACACAAAATTTGTTTGAAAAATCAAACCTTTGAGAAAACTTAAATTTTGCTCTCTACACTCTAAATAGGGACTGATAATGGAGCAAAGAGGATGGTTGTGTCGACTTCTTTTAGGGAAAAACTTCATATTTTTTGGATATAAATTAAATATGTAGAGACAATTCATTTAAACAAAACCCATTCTAAAATTTATGTTGAATGAAATTTGCAACATGTTTATCTTGTGTTGAACAAAACTTGAACATGACACCAAAAATCAATATGATAAAAGAACAATGAAGGCAATTTAATCAAAACAACTAGTTACTCATCTAAGTAGATAAAACACTCAAGCACATTCATAAACATTTAAACAGAGCATAGAAAAGAATTGACCTTTGCCATGCATGAAAAAAATTAATTTTCAAAAATCAAGGATCAAGACTACAAAAAAAGAGGGATCTAAATTTTGGCAACAACAAGTGCCTCACCTACAACCTATCCTTCAACAAACCAAGCGTGAAGCCATTCTAGATGACCAACCATTGCCGAAAACCTTGCTTTAAATCTAGGAAGGATGTCATTAACAACAACCCTTTAAATTCTACTCCCATAATAGGAAAGCTCAAACAAGGTGGGAAACAGTATACTCAAGGGACATATCCATGCCAACTCCAAAATCTACTCTAACAAAGCTAATGATTGACGCTCTCACTGAAAGGAAATCTACACTATTAGTACCAGAATCATAAACAAATTTCGATACTAAATGTAAGGAAATATAGATAGTTTCCTACATTAACCATAGTATGAAATTAGACCACATTAACCCTATGTGAAAAGATGTCATAGTGGTACCACAAATCTATAAACATTCCAACATAGACCACACATAACAAGAATGAAAGACATAACAACTACACAAAGGAGAGACACCAATATACCCTTGCTACAAAACATCAAAACCAATGTATTTCCAACAACAAAAATAGGCACAATTGTAACATAGAAAAGTGAGCTTTTCTTTATTTTTATGATATGTATAAAATTAAGTCAAATACAGAAAATTTACATGTATAGTAGAACCTTCTAATCTAACCTATTTCAAACACACTCTAAGTTGGGGCTATCAAATCAAAAAGACTAGAAATTTTGGAAACAAAAACTTTCAACATGTGACTAGAAGAGAGAAAATAGTAAAAAAGAGGTTAGAAATGAACTCAAACAAAGTTGTGTGAATTATGAAATGTGCTTGAAATGATGTATGGAAGATTCATGTCAAGTTCTAAGAGTTTCTAGGCAAAGGACTAGGTTGCTAGATAAAGTAACCCCCAAGGTGGTGGCCTGGGCCTCTCCTACCTCATGTGCTAGTTGTCTCATTTAGGGAGCAACTTTGTCCTAGTGAATGGCAAAGACTTGAAACTTTGCAAAGGGATTCCTCATAGTGTGTTGGAGGTTCTTAGAAGTGAACACTTATTAATCATATCAAACAAAGGTGGAATGAGATGAAAATAAAGTACTAATATGCTTTAAGTGTAAAAGAGATGAAAGAGTGAAAAGGGAAGGCTTTCACTTGGTATTTTTAGGGGGTAATAGTGAGATTGGAGGCCAACCACTTGACAAATGTTGTTAGATCAAATTTTTATTTTGACCTTTAGGGACAAGACTGACCATACATCTAACTACCTAAGTGGTAGCTTGGTCCTCTCCTAACTCCCACACTAGTGGCCTAGTCCAGGGGGTGCCCTAGTCCACTATCCTAGAATTGGCTGAATTTGTATACGGAGCTTTGCTAGGTGATTTCTAGCACACTTTCCTCTTGACTTTTCACCTTTTTTTGTATTAATCCTACAAATACAAAAATCTAAAGGAAAACCTACAAAACAAAGTGTTTAGAGGGTAGTCTACCTCAATTGATCCCCTTGTGGACTTTTAACTTTTGATCCACATGAAAAATGGCAATGTAAAAATACTAAAATCATATATATTCTATTAATATAAATTTAATCAAAGTAATTAAAAAAATTCTAATGTATAAAGGAAATGGCAAAGAGGAAACAAGGCTAAGCATGGATGGGGGGAAATTGAGAAGACAAAATAGAAAAATAGTGAATGAAAACTAATACATGTGTGAATAGGAGTGTAATGAGGGGTGAAAAACACTAGTTTAAGAAAAAACAGGAAAGATCTAAAAGAAAATTGGAAGGAAAAGGAGAATAGGGTAAACTAGGGTTTGAAGGGGAAAAGAGAGAGGTATGAGATGAAAAAGAGGAATGAGATGAAAACAAAATGAGTGGAAAATGGATGGAATAGGAAGAGGGATGTTAGGGAGAGAGGAAAATGTAGATTTAGCAAAAATTAGATCAAAACCTAATGAGATTAGCTAGAAGAATTGGGTCGCATATTGTAAAATCCATGAAATTGGTGACGTACAAAGCTTGGAATGGTTGTGGAATTGTCCAAAGAGCTCCAAAATATATTTTTAGAACTTAAGATGAAAGCTAATACACTAATGCAAATCTTGATGAAGTGTAGAAAGTTCACTCCTTCAAAGAAAATTGCTCCAAAATGATGCTCAAGAGAGAAAATTGTCATTCATATGTTAAAATGGAGGAGGGAAGGACCTTATTCATAAAATTTTGATAGTAAGGAAAACATATTATAGAGTCCATACCACTTTCATTAAATTCTCATGTCATTTAATTATGGAGGTTGGAGAGTGCAAGGACTAGACCACCACCTTTCCAATGGGAGGTGATTGCATCCCTAAGCCTGATAAGGCCAATTTTTTGTTGAAAATCTAAGGAAAATAGGGGTCATATAAGGATGGTGGTTCCAAGAAGGTTGGCTACTGAATGCAAGATTCAAGGAGAGAAAGAAGATGATTACACATATATAAGAGAGAGGAGGTTAGAATTTAATGATTTGGTCAAGTGGTCAAAAGAGTTAAAGATGATTGGAGAAAAGAGTGAAGGGGTCATGAGGAGAGGGAAAACACATTAAATGAAGGGAAAAAAGAAATAAATGAATGGATCAAAGGGATAAGAGGGTTATAGAAAAATATAGGGATGGCTTGGGAAGGGGAAAAAGACTAGGATAAGATTAAAAATACTTAAAATGGGAAAGGAGCTAAAATGAGTGCAAAACAATAAAGGCATTGTGGAGTATACAATCTTTGTTATTACAACAATACAATATTAGGCTCTAAGCCTTAATATGGAGATCAACACTCTCAACCAAGGACAAACCTTGTAAGATGAAACCTTCTTCTTAAGTAGTGAGCAACCATTATTGTTATTTCCATGAGACTGATCCAAAAATAAATAAGAGCCAAAAGTCCCACTTCATGCTCCTTAATATCTCCTCAAAAAGCAACCCAATCTAAGCTCTAAGCTCTAAGCTCCAACTTCCACTCATAGTGAGTAAGTACAATATGATCAATTGATTAGTGACTCCCTCCCTAACCTCCTATTTAAAGGCAAGAAAGAAACAAGTAACAGGAAACTCACTAGAAGCTTCCTAGCTACCTTTGCCACCATTATTTAATGATCCAAGAAAAATAATCAATGCACCTAGTGCACAAATAATAAATGATCAAGCATCTACATGTGGCCCCTTTACTCCCTTAAACCAAGTTGGCTTGCAATATGTGCCCCAAGCATTATTTTTTATAATATTATGTAATTCCCACTAGTGTGTATGTCTTGTGTGCTTTTCAATTTATATGATATATGTTTTTTTATTGGTGGATGCTTTTGACCAGAGCTATGAATCGGTGAGGCCACAACATGGAGGACCTCATCCCCTGGCATGAACACCTTGGCATGAATGCCTTAGCATGAACGTTTGCATTGACTCTGGTGGTTCAAACTCGTGAGCTCATTGGCCCAGCGGGGCTTTAAGCCATGAGCTCGTTGGCTCAATAGGGGTGCAACGAGGAAGCAAGGCCTACGAGCTTGTTGGTCCAATGAGGCTCAAAGCTCGCGATCTCATTGGCCTAGTGGGGGTTTGAACCTTGGTGGCATGGATAACAATGCCATGCTTTAACCATCACATTGTTCCATGAACAAAATTTTATATGATATATGTTGTATCAAGTGTTTTATCAATGTATTGTGTGATTCATGTGTTATGAGTTGTTGCAACAAACTTTTTGATGAGGCCTATTGTACCATCGAGGTGTTCTGATGCTTTCAATAGGCATTCTGATGGTTTTCACTATATTTGATATAGTTGTAATTATTATATCTATTTCAACTTTATGAGATATTTTTTATTATGCATCGTGTTTCTTGGATCATGCTAGTTGTAGATGATTTATATTTAGATGTGATGACTTGACATCATGTTTTGATTTATATCACATTGGGTGGATCATGTTTCTTAGTCTATTAATATGTGGAGTAGGTATGCCTAATGTTTGACTTGAGTGTGTAGGTACAGGCTTATTCCCCAATAATGGTTATATTGAAGATGGTCATCTTTGGGTAAAACATGTGTGTCAACCTCTATCCACTTAGTTTGAGTGTGATATAGTCTTGTGTATTCCCATGTGAACCTGGATTTGAATCGGTGGTGATTCTGGAATCCACATGTTGTGCAAACTCGTAAAGAGTGTGTGAGTCCTTTGTTTGTGGTTATTTTATCTTTTTTCATTGCATTTAAATTTATTTTGAAATGTGTGTTTGTCATATTTGTGAAATGTTTAATGTTCAAGTAAAAATTAATTAATTGTACCTTAGCAAAAAAAGCTCTATTGCATTATTTTATTTCTAGTAGAAGATAATAAAAGTGGATTTAATTATTATTTCATATTAAAATATTTAGCTTCAATAAAATAAAATTGCTAGTTGAAATGTAATTTAATTGAATTGATTTGATCTCCTGCCTATTGGAAAAATATCAATTAGAATTAAATTAGTTTGCATAGTTTTTTAAAACAAATTACTGATTTATTTATCTTGGAAAATGTATTTTGGCAAAAACTGTATTTTTGAAATTTAAAGAAAATAGAAAATAGAGGAAATAGAAAAAATAGACAAAAAAGAAAGAAAAGGAAAAAGGGAAGAGTTATTTGACTCGTTACTTGGCATTTTTGCTAAAAACCCTCTCCTCTCCTTTGAAAAGAAAATTCTTGTGGGATTGTTTTGGGATTGAAATGAAAGGATGGGGATTGTTTTAAAATGGTCTTGGGATTGCTTGCAAGTGGAAGAAGTGTATGCTTATGTGTTCTTACTCGAGGAGATTTTCTCCATTATTTTGAGCTTGAAGAAAGAGGTAATCTTCTTGTTTAATTTGTGTTTTAAATGAAATTTCTTTCATTTTCCATGCCCACACTAGGTCAATGCATATGGATTCTATTTTGTAGGAATCAATTAGCTTCAATTACTAGTTTTAATTTGTATTTTAAATTTTTTTAAATAAGCAAATTTGTAGCCATGTTATGGGAAAAATTTTCAAAAACCGTGTTTTACAAAATTTAGAAAATTTTAAATTAAAAAGTATGTTGTTGTGCATTTTATAAGAAAAAAGGCACTCTTGATTTTCTTAAAAATTATTGCAATTTCATCAATGGCGAGTTTTGGGATTTTATGGTTTTTCTCAATTTTTAGAAATGGAAAAATTAAATTTTAGAACCTTATATTAATGAATTATTTTGTGGAGTGAGTTGTCTTCCTATGTAAATGTGTTTTATGTCATTGGGCAATGTGCCATGACTTTTGCATTGATTTTTTTTGTTATGCCCAAATTATAAATTTGATGTACATTGGACATATATGATTGAGGTATAGAGTTGGAAAGGAGTGGCTCTCACCGCTTGCCACAATACAAAGTGATCCATGTGAAAGAGCGAGTGGGGAGTTTAAATCAAGTGATACTATAATACACATTGGAATAATAAAACATATGATTAATCAAGATATCTACACCATGATTTGAATGCTTGGAAGGGTTCAATCTTGGGTGTAAAGGACATGTCACAACTCTGCAAGTTGGTGAATGTCAGAGTATTCCTCATGTGAGGATAGGTTTTCTACTCAACCTTCGTGTAGTTGTTGTGCTACTGTGATGACACTCCTTCTCTTGCTTCTAGGATCGTCATCCTATCCTTCATCAAGTTTGGTAGCTGATGTGTGTTTAGACCACATGCATGTATTTTGATGGTTTGTTGTACCTTCATTCATGTATGTTGTTGGTTGTTATGGAGTAAAAAGCGTCCACATGTCTTTTTACCTCCTTGTTTGGCTCCTAGGTCCTCGTGATTACATTATTCATTCTAAATGTTCATCCTGATCCAAAATTGCCCGACACCAATGTAAAATTAGAATAAGGGGCCCATATTTTATCTTATCCCAAACCCAAAAGGAGCTCAAAGACTTAGGCTTCACTGCCCAAGTCCCTCCTAATTGGTCGGGACAAATTCAAGTTTATGTCAGCCTGGGACCTTTCAAAAGGTTTCTCCTTGTCGGCTCTTTTGGTTTAATTTCACAATTGTTAGTGGGAAATCATATATAAGTGTGTTTATGAGTTCATTTGTAACTAAGATATCTAAGATAGCTAACCTAATATATTGAAGGAAAGCAAGCAAGAGAATTCATTATGATTCTAGAGCAGATTTGTGTGTTGTTATTGTGTGTTTGTTGCAGGCATGGAGCTATCATCTATCCACCTTAGGGTTTGAAGGATCTTCATCATCCTAGGGTATCATCACATAGGCGATGTCATTGTTGTTTTATCATCATTTGATTTATCATTACTATCATCATTTTCAGCCTCTGCCCCCATGAGGGCACGTACTCCCTATCAATCAACGGTGTTGGGAAGCTTAAATGATATCCAGGGATTTGACTGAGGAAAGTCCCTAAACATCAAACCCCTTCTTATCTTCTTGTGTGCAGGTTACAGGAGGAAGATCCAGAGAATGTGAAGATACAGGAAGATTGAATAAAGATCAAGGTTTCAAGATTTGACAATAGTTATAGAATATTCCTCTATCCAAGACTTGGGTGGTGGTGCCCTAGTCTTTCTTCCCCTTCTGACTTTAGATCTGGCATTAGGGCAGCATCTACAACATCGTTCCAGTTTAGACCTCAGGCAGAATCTTCCAGTCAGGACTTGGGCGGTACCAAATTAGTCCTCCAACACCTCTACTTTTAGGAGACAGGTTCCATCATCTTCATGATCATCCCTATACAACTAGTTTTTGGATTGTTGTTGTATATCTTCTATTATAAGTTGATCATTGTAGAACTAGGGTTTCATGCATTGTTAACCTAGGGTTTGATAAAAAGGCTAAATTAAATCTCATTCCTCTATAGCATACCTGAGTACAAGATCTGTAGCTGAGTCTACCTTCATTTGGTAGTGATCTGGCTTAGTCTTGTCCTTAAATGTTATATGGAAAAGGGTTTGATCTAGTGTGCATTCTAGTTGTCATCATTCACCTTTTTCATACTAAACATTTTGGTGAACCCGTAGCTTAGAGCATTTGCATCTTGCCGATTGTTCAAATCAGATCTTGCATGGATTCATAGCATATTTATCAACATTCATTTGAAAATCTTGCATGATCTTAGAAAAAGTGCATATTTAGGCATTCAAAAAGATTATATTTTGGTAAAATTTTGCATTAGGGTTTCAAAAATTCTCTTGCATGATCATATTGGTTGCATTAAATATTCATTTAATCAGATTTGGCATAGTAATCTTGCATCATTTCATATCCTTGATTTGAAAATTAATACTTTTGTAATTACACATTGTGTATTTCAACAAACATAAATACCTTAATATTCATAATCTTATTGATCATATCCTTGGTTAGTGCATTGAGTGTTATAAAACTTTGTATGAGTTGTATAACCCACTGCCCTAACACCAACACCTTGGTAAGAAGAAGTTGTAGATTGATGGGTTATAGTGCTTTCAATAGCAACGATATGCAAACATTAAAAAATCCACTACACAACTACTTTATAAAAGGTGAATCAACATCTTTGCAAGATATCATCAACACCAATATGCCGAAAGAACAAACATTTCATGACTCTGAGGACATAATTGACATAGTTTCAAATGTACCTGAAGCTTAAATCAAGAACCTAGACAAAGAACTAGCTGATTTTCAAGAATTTATGGGAAAGGATCATCTAGCTCAAGAACAAATACCTGTTGTTGAAGGTATAAGAGGATTATTGTAAGAAGGACAAGAAGGTGTTGACGTAATCTGTGGAATATCCCATATAGTTGATGACAACATTATATCAGTAGCTAACTGCGCAAATATCATAAAAAATGTGTCATCACCGAAAAAAATGGTACACAAGTATTGGCACCCATACCGACTACAGGAGTATCCACTTATACATCAACAATTCTCACCACCTCTACACAAGCTTGTGGTAATGTTGCCACTAACATGGGAACATCTAATGCGAACAATTACAAATCAATAAACTACAATTACCAAAATTTATTACCCCATGTGTCCATACCCATGAATAACTATTCTCAACCACCCCTTAATTCCAATACTACACCATTTAATAACATGGTATCCAATACACAAACCAAATCACCTAGTGATGTAATCCTAAACCAACTTTTGCAAAGTATGACATCCTTGTAGCAAAAAGTAGCAAATATGACCACTGCTTCATCCCAACCTAATATACCAACATATCATGCTCACAGTCCTTTATCTTATACAATCTTAAGAGCTCAAATGCCTGACAAATTTGAGACTCCCCACTTTGAAAAGTATAGTGGAAAATGTGATCCTAATAATCATGTGGCAGCATTCACAACAATGTGTAGTGATTTCTTCTTTGGCGAGGCATTGTTAGCAAAACTCTTTCCACGATCTCTTAAAGATACGGCTTTGGAATGGTTTTGCTCTTTACCTCCTAATTCAATACATTCATTCTCACAACTAGTTGATCACTTCTTGCAACATTTTCAAGCAAACATTGGACCTCCTATCTCATTGATTGACTTGGTCCATTGTAAACAAGGTCTGAAAGAGAAATTAATAGAGTTTATTAGTCGATATCAAGCTCTCTTTGCATAAATACAATATCCGATTACAGATGAGGATATTTAAAAAGTATTCATTATGAATCTACAACCGAACATACGTGACAAAATATTGTCGATGAAGTATAGTTCTTTTCAACATCTATGCACAACTCTCCGTGATTACCAACTTTTGGCTAGTCAGTATGAGAATCATAACTCATTGGCTTCGGTTGGTCATTCCAAAGCTAGAACATCTCAACAATCATTCAAGAAGAATAACAAGAATTTCATCAAGATTAATGGGAAACAGTCGAACAACTTTCAATCACAAGTGGCAACTATTTCAAATCAGACCCCATTCGAATTCAAGCAGTAACAGAGACAATTCACTCCATTATCAGATTCTCTTCATCGAATGGTAATGATTAAAGTGGTAACCAACAATCTTTTGAAGCTTCTTCCTAATCTTCCAATAGACAGTAACAAGATGAAAGGACCTTCATTTGATGTTAATGCCTTTTTCTAGTATCACTGCTCAACAGGACATGACATTGAAAGATGAATGCGTCTTAAACATGAAATTCAAGACCTCATCAGATTCATGAGATGATTTGGTTGTTATCTTAGAACAGATTTTCTAACCAAAGCTTACTATTGATCAATGGTACCTTACCTCAAATGTGATTTCTACTGGCAAGAGAGAGAAACCACTTTAAGGTGGGGGCATATATTGTGGTAAATGCTTGGATATCTTAGACATTGTGATAAATTGTGTTTGCATATACTTTCTTTTCATCATAAGGCATCTCCGCAACACATGTGGGATTGTATACTTTGTTTTGTGTGTTTGTGTATACTTCATTTCACCGTAAGGCATCTCCGCAACACATATAAGGTCGTATACTTTGTGCACATGCTACCTTTTTACCGTAAGGCATCTCTGCGACACAGGTGGGGTGGCATTCTTTTTAAAGCCGTTCTGCAGAAGGCGGTATGATGTATACCCTTGAGTAGGTTGCACATCCTTTTAAAAAGTCCTCTATGGAGGCAGGGTTGGATCTTGAGTTATTCACCATTAAGTGTGTTTTTGGCAGTTGTGGTAGCGTAGCTCAACCGTCAGGTGTGTTTGACGTGTTTTATATGGTGGAGCGTAGTGATGAGCTCCTCCCTGTTGTCTGTGTTTTCTTTGTATAAGATGTATAGTGGGTTGACAACACACTCTACGGTGCTCATGTATTTAGTGTGTTTCCATGTGTTTTTCGTGTGTTTTGCATGTTTTTGTGGAGGCGCATAGCAATGAGCTCCCCCCATGCAGTGTGCCTTGCGTGTTTTGTGGAGGCTCATAGCGATGAGCTCCCCCCATGCTATGTGTTTTGTGTGCTTTGATGGTGGCGTGTGGTGATGAGCTCCCCCATTGACTAGTTAGGGTAGTATTATTGCTTAAATCATGTCTTCTCTCCATGTATACCTTGTGTATTGCGTGACTGCGTTCATGTCTTCTCTGTGTATTATGTGCTTCTCTATTGTCTTCTCTGTGTTTTGCATGATTGTCAAGTGTTTTCTTATGTTGGCCTAAGCTTGGGGGCTAGAAATGGTCTTCCAAACCTAGGGTGTGTCTTATCTCTAGTGTCTGATGTGCTTGATGTGCTTTGACAGTATTTTAATGCATGTACTAATCGTAAGATCATTCACACATTAAAGTGGGTGATAAATGTTATGGAGTAAAGTGTCCACATGTCTTTTTACCTCTTGGTTTAGCTCGTAGGTCCCTATGATTACATTATTCATTCTAAATGTTCATCTCGATGCAAAATTGCTCAACACCAATGTAAAATTGGAATAAGTGGCCCATATTTTATCTTATCCCAAACCCAAAAGGAGATCAAAGACTTGGCTACCACCGCCCAAGTCCCTCCTAATTGGTCAGGGCAAATTCAAGTTTATGTCAGCCTAAGACCTTTCAAAAGGTTTCTCCTTGTCAACTCTTTTGGTTTAATTTCACAATTGTTAGCGGGAAAGCATATATAAGTGTGTTTATGAGTTCATTTGTAACTAAGATATCTAAGATAGCTAACTTGATATATTGAAGGAAAGCAAGCAAGAGCATTCATTGTGATTCTAGAACAGATTTGTGTGTTGTTATTGTGTGTTTGTTGCAAGCATGGAGATATCATCTATCCACCTTAGGTTTTGAAGGATCTTCATCATCCTAAGGTATCATCACATATAGGTGATGTCATTGTTATTTATCATCATTTGATTCATCATTACTATCATTGTTTTCACCATCTTCCCCCATGAGGGCATACACTCTCTATCAATCAACAGTGTTGGGAAGCTTGAATGCTATCCTGAGATTTGACTGAGGCAAGTCCCTAAATACCATAACCCCTAAACCCCTTTTTATCTTCTTGTGTGTAGGTTATGGGAGCGAGATCTAGAGAATGTGAAGATATAAGAAGACTGAGTGAAGATTAGGGTTTTGGGATCTGACAATAGTTATAGAATATTCCTTTATCCAATACTTGGGTGGCAGCACCCTAGTCTTCCTGCCCCTTCTGACTTCAGATCTTGCATCATGGCAGCATCTGCAACATCTTTCCAGTTCATACCTCAAATAGAATCTCCCAGTCAGGACTTGGGCGGTCCCAAATTAGTCCTCCGACACCTCTTCTTTCGGGAGATAGGTTCCATCATCTTCCTGATCATACCTATGCAACTGGTTTCTAGATTACTGTTGTATATCTTATGTTATAAGATGATCCTTGTAGAACTAGGGTTTTATGCATTGTTAACCTAGGGTTTGATAAAAAGGCTAAATTAAATCTAATTCCTCTATAGCATACCTGACTACAAGAGCTGTAGCTGAGTCCACCTTGATTTGGTCGTGATTTGGCTCGATCTTGTCCTTGAATTTTATATGGAAAAGGGTTTGATCTATTGTGCATTCTAGTTATCATCATTCACCTGTTTCATACTAAACATTGGTATTTATTTATGCATTATTTTGCACGCATTAATGTGTGGAGAATCCTCATGAATTCTTGGTGGATTCTATTTATGTATTTGATTGGTGTGCATGCCACATATTCTCTTATATGCATTGATTGGCATGAGTCACCATAAGTGATGTTGTATCTATTTGATTAGCATCAGTGTTGCCATGTACTCCTATTTCTATGAGTGTGATTGTACCCAATTCAATCATCTCCTAGAAGAATGGGGTGGGCCTAAGGATACCACATGGTTGGGTGGCACTAAACCACCATTTGGGTTAGATGAACTTAGAGGATGCTCATTAGAGAGCATGATGGATACATATGGTATTATGCTCTTGTATCAATTATTTGTTGTAATCTTGTAATCATTGTAAATTAGGCCCTTGAGATTATTGTAATAAGTGCATAGTTGTACTTTGATGTATTCTCCTATGTGGATTATGATCCATCCATGTTTGCGATGAGACACTTTAATTTTAATAAATTATTGATATCATTTTGGATATTTTCACACCTTGTCTTGTGAGGGTGCTAGCATGATTGTTATGTTGGAATCATGATATATTTGCATGTTTGATTCAAATTATGAAATGTTGTAATTATGTTTATGAATGCTTTAGTGTTGGATTTCTTTCCACCCATATAGTTGGTGATGATCCTATCCTTACTTTTGGCATGTGTCTATGTTGGTGTTGAATATGCATATCATTTGGTAACACTTTTGCCATATTTTAGTATGAGGTTTAAGTTATGTTAACCTCATTCTTGGGAATGGTGCACATTTTGGGTGTTTTGTTTGACCACCATAGAGCCCATAGGTTCTCAAAACATTTGGTCCAAGTTATTTTTGTATAGATTGAAAACTAAGGAATTTATGCCTCATCGAGAAAGAAAATAAGACTTATTTTTCTGCTATCTATCGTTGCAAATTAAACTTCACAATCTAAAATGCATGCAATTCAGAGTTTCCAATTCAATGTACAATTGCAAGGTAGTTGTCCAAAGGGTGTGCATACTCTACATTGATTCAACTAGATAGTTTCGACTAGCCTAGTTACCACTAGCTTTTCATCCACCCTTGTTATGGTTCCTAATCCCTAGCTAGAAGGGGAACGAAGAAATAGACATGGCAGCAAATGATGTGAGGTGGAAAATAATTAAGGACAAGAAAGGCTTCTATCTAAAGCAATTGAAGGTTCAACTAAACCAATTGACTTCAATGAATTTTGTTTAATGTATATGCAAAGATCCTAGTTGCTTAAGGACAAGCAACATATTAAGTTGGGGGTGCAATGAGCCCCAAAATTGTCTTTATTAGATACTCTTTATCTTCTTCTTTGACTTGCATTCCATATATGACTACACCCTTTAAATACCCTTTTTTACTAAAAACACTGATAAAGCACAAAGTTTAATATGTATTTTGTTTATTGGATGATTGTATATTTTAAAGTAGTTTTTTGAAGAATAATGTAGCATTTCTTGTCTTAAAGTTGTGATAATTGTTATGACCCTAAGTTGTTTAAGTGCAACAAAATGATTTTTTTAGGGTAAGCCACTAGCCTGTAACAACTAGGATTCACTTCTTGTAGCCAAGGTTGTAGATCATCTACAGCCAAGACTATAGCATGCTTGTATTAGAGTGATGAATAGAGAAAATTAGCAAACATTGACTTCTCACGTGGATAGATGGAGTTTACACAAAGATGGATGAGCCAATTGAATCAACCTTATTCATCTCACCAGATTCCCCATCATCCTTTATTTGAGCATATGCAATTAATGTCGTACAGTTCTAGTGGGAATATGACTCTTACCCATCCATGAATTGGTTTCCTAGTTTTACTATTATTTTCTATATAAAGCATCAATGTCCTCGATTCTTGGGAGTAATGGGGATGCATGTAGTGGTAGTAAGTATTATAAATAGCACAAATAAAGGTACAAGATAGTATCTACTGAAATATTTTGAGATAGATTGAATATAACAACTTTCATGAGATCAATAGAAGATTGCATTCCTATTTTTCTTCATTTTAGTATATTGTTGCAAGTTATAGAGTCGCCTTGATTTAGTTACTAGTTCATTTAGAGGGAGAGAGGAAGGCACAAGTTTGTCCAAGAAAGGGCCCACTTGAGGTGGATTGTGTTGCCTCTCTATCATGGTTAGTTTAGATGTATTTATAGTTTAGCATACTCCTTGTCATAAGATTTCAACTTGTATTTATTAAGTTGTGTGTGTGTAAGGTTTAATTTCTAATCTATATGAGAAGCTTTCTAGTTTTAGAATAGAACCTATTGACCTATTTTCCCCTTCCCAGAGTCAAATAGCCCAGCTTGGAAATCTTGATGAAATCCCTTAAAAGTACCTTATATCCTTCAAATTTTTATGTAAACCCTTGCAAAAATCCTTGAAAATTCCTAGGGAGAATCCTCGCCAAAAACCTAGAAATTTCTAAGTCCTTGCCTTAGTTTTTGGCCCCTTTTTAGCCTTTGTCGGCAAAAGTCTAGGTTCAAAAACCGACCAGTTTGTTGACTGGTTGATTCACTGACTAAGGTAGGAAGGCTCAAAAATTAACTAAGGAAAGTTCTTTCCCTTTATCAGCGATTTCCATGTTTCGCAAACTCTTTAAAAGTTTGCATTTTCACAACTTTGTCGATTCGATGATTTGCTGACAAAGGGCCAGGTGAGTGGGATGTCTTCAAAATTTGGCTAAGGCAAGGATAGAAAAGGAATGCCTTTATCGGTGATTTCCCAATGGTGCGAACTCTTCATCACGTTAAAAAATTCTTAAGTTTGCCGATTGGGCGATTCCAAGATTAAAGAAGATGGAAGGCAGAAGAAAGAAAACAAATGGCTTTGTCGGTGATTCTCAAAAAGCATGAACTTTTCAAAAGTTTGAAATCTCTGTGGTTCACCGATAAGGCAAATCACCAACAAAGGGAAAGGAGAAAGGTTTACGAAGGAGCAAATGGGCCGATAAAGGGAAAAATCGGCTAAGGCATACTAAGTTCAAAATGTCACGGTTTTGCCGATAAAGCAAAATAAGAGTGAAGACATCGGCAAAGCAAAGTGGTTCGGCAAAGTGAAGTTTTGCCAACAAAGAAGGCTTGGTTTGAAAAGGTCAGATTTTATTGATAAGGAAAAATAGAAAACATAAAATTGGCTAAGTAAAGGAAGGAAAAGGACCCCTCTATCGGTGAATTAGGGAAATTTTAAACTCCCCAAATAGTTTGAAATTTCTTTAGTTCACTGATAGGGTGATTTGTCGATAAAGGAGAAAGAAGCAAAAGTGGAAGCGGTCAAGTTCGGCAAAATAGAATTTCACTGACAAAGGGAAAAACAAGACCAAAAGGCAAAGTTCGTGAAAGCAAAGTTTTCCCGATAAAGAGGAAAAAGTTGGCGAAAGGAAAAGTTCAAGAAATGATAGTTTGCCAATAAGGCAAAAAAATAAGCTTGGTTCGTAATAGTGGTTTTTTTCCGATAAGGTAGAAAAGATGAAGCAAGGCCAAAGGTTTGGAAAAGTGAAACTTTTCTGATAAAAGGAAACAAAGACAAAGTTTACCAAAATAGAGTTTTGTCAATAAAGAAGAAAAGATGGAGCCAAGCCAAAGTTCGAGAAAAGATAGTTTTGTCGATAAAGCAAAATAGAGATGAAAAAGACAAAGCAAGGAGAGTTCAGAAAAATGGAGGAGAAACAAGCCATAGTTCATAAAATTGAAAAGTTGTCGACTGAAGATGAAAATATGTAGAAAGAAAAGACAAAATGGTTTGTAAAACGCAGATTTTGCCAATAAGGCAAAATAAAGGTCAAAATTTCTAGAAAAGTAAAAAATCAGTAAAAATAGAGTTTATAATGTATTGTAAGCTTTAACTATTTGAATTTGAATATTTAAAGTGTTGTAAAAGCTCTACATGGGGAGATTTTGGTGGGAAAATACATTTGAATATCTTCTTCAGCCATTAATGCAGAATCAGATCTGCTCAGCTACTCCATTTCTAGTTATTTTACATTTATTGTTGCAGATGATTCAATTGCCTGCATTCAAGGCAACAAATATCTCCCATCTACTTCAAGATCCAAGAGATTTTCTGCATTTAATTTTGCAGATAGACATTCCTTCTAGCAAGGATATTTTCTGACAGGCCCATGGGGTGAATTTATGATGATGGATGACTTAGGTCAATGTAATAAAATGCTATATATACATGTAAGAAAGATGTAATGAAGGTTGGATACATAGACATTTTTGTACTCCAAATAGAACCCTCCTCTGCTGTAATCATGCCTTTTTGATTAATATATGTTGGTTGTTTTTACCTCTTCATGTTGTTTTAAGCTCTGTGTAATTTAGAACTGGTTTCCTATGAATGTGTATTTCCTCTCAACCCTATTCTTCTCTTTACCTTTGTTAGAATATGCTAGATCTGTGTAAGTTTATTAGTTGTATCTGGTTATTTTGTGCATTTTAGTTATGTGAGTGTTCTATATTCAAACTTGGTGTATCACCCCTTTTTTTAGTTTTATCCTTCTTCCCCTTTTTCCCAATGGTGGATAGATTAGGTTTAGTCTTATCAATAGTTGAATCTCCCATTCATCAAAGGAACCAACCTCTCTCTAGAGATTTGATTTCTTTGCAGGGTCCCACACCTGGAAATCATCTCAATGTTTCACTGGATTGTTGGAGCCCTAAATTGCTCCAACACATGGTGTAAATCCTAGTGACAACGGTTTTTGGCATGCTTGGTGGGACTGTGAACATCTAAATCAATAATTAAGCTGAGAATTTGGTATTATTCTCACTGTTCTGCACTTTGGAAAACATTTTAATGCACCTGGGGACTCTACAAGCTCCTAGTTTTTGACTAGTTCAACCTTTTATGCCTATGCAAATAAGAGCTTCTTCAAGAGGTAATTTTCATTGAATTGCCTGTTGCTGCTTCAAGGAGAAGGTCTAGGTTATATAGGTCTCCTACAAAAGGAATAGCAGTCCTACTCTATCTCGTCCAAGAGCTCAATCTACACCTCCTCCTATTAGGTTTCAATATACAAGAAGAGACTTGCACATACCCAGATTGAATTTTAATATTCCCAATATGGCAAGAAATTTACCTTTTGTGACCTTTAATGGAGGCAGCCCTTTATCTTTGGTTGCATACAATGATATACCTACTGGAACTCTAAAGAGTATTTCACCCTTTACGAGTGATGGTTTTGCAACCCCTACTGAGCACATCAAAGATATATCCAACGTGTGTTTGGTCCATCATATACAACATGAAGATGTCGTTGTTCGGCTCATGGTCTCATCATTCAAAGGGAGAGCTCTTCAATGGTTCAGGAGCTTAACCCCTGCTTCAATACATGATTGGGACGAGCTGGGAGAAGCCCTCTACAAGCAGTTTGGAGAGAGGGCAGATAATGTTTCACTCCTAGAATAGCTAACAACAATCAAGAGAGCTCTGAGTGAGATGCTGGTGGATTTCAACTTCAAATTTCAGAGAACCTAGGAGAGAATTCCAACTCTCCTCATTCCATCTCCACAAGGTGCTTTTTTGTATTTATTAAGAGCTTTAAATTCTAATATTTCTGTAATGATGCAATCTATGGGTGCTCAAACCCTACCTGATGCTTATCAAACATCTTTGAAAGCTGAAAAATTGTTTAATACAAGCTGGGAAAATTGCTCCCAGACCTCTTGTACCCCTTTTTCCAGAGCTACCTCCACCAGTTCAGCAGCCCATTATTGCCCCCATTCTAGAGCCTAAAGCTTCCACTTCTTCTCTTTCTCGAGAAGAGAATGATCTTAAAACCCTAATGGCCAATTTGACCAACAAAGTAAATAGCATAGCTATTCAAACTGCCCTCAAACCCCATCAAAATTACAACCAAGGGCAATCTTCTAATCAAAATTGGAACCAAGGGTACAATTCCAATAGAAATTAGAACTAGAATTAGGGTTACCAGCCTAATATATATATAAATCCTAACCCTTCTTAGCCTTTGCAAACAGTTAGACCTATCCAACAAATACTAGTTGTTAATCCAGTTAGAGCTTTAGTCCCTACTCAACAATCTGGGCCAAGAGGCAAATTGGTGCTACTCTTGCAACCAACCTCACCATTAGTCCACTTGTGCTCTTGGAGCACAAGAAAGAGCTTTAATGGTGCAAAACTTTCATACCTAGCAGGAATCATTGGTAGAGGTAGCCAATAGCAACCCCGAGGTACCAAATGAGGCCACCTCTGATGTTAATATGATGTTATGGACTCTTGAGGATTTATGTGTTGTCAATTAGCCTATGGATAGTATGATTATGCCTATAAGTAGTATTGCATACAACACTAGATCCAAAAAGAGGCAGTTGGAGGATAGCCCCATGCCTACTATGTTACAAAAGGAGGCTATTTCAAAGGCCAAAGTGGCCAGTGCTACAAATCCAATTCAGAGCAGCAGATCTACTGCTGTAAAATAAATTCCATCAAGCCCAAAAATGCTTGAACAAACTACAGATCAATCAAAGAAGGGAACTTGGACTCCCTCAAGGCACAAAGTAGTAATTGTTCCCCTAAATATTGTGGAACAGATGAAGAAAACAAATCAAAATGTCTCAATGTGGGAATTAATGTCAATTCCCTCTCAAAGAGACTTGTTGCAAGAAGCCTTAAGGCAATTCCCAACAGTTGAAATAGCAAAGTAGAAAGAAAAGAGCCTAGTTAGTCTTGTACAACCAAGTGAGGGACGAGTGAGTTCAACAAAGAAACCATCCCCTTTCTACTTGTCGCTAATCATAGGCAAGTTTCTAGTGCACAATTGTATGATTGACTCAGGGGCTAGTGTTTCAGTCATGCCCAAGAAGATAGCAGATGCATTAGGCATCAAGTATACCCCTATTTCATCAGGAGTATTACAATTGGTTGGCACTTCTATAAACACTGTAGGAGTGATCAAAGGAATGGACTTGACTCTACATGCCTGTCCAAATTTGACTTTCAATCAATACATTTCAGTCATTGATCTTCCTCTTTTCTTTGTCATTTGCTTGTCAAGGGACTTCACAGCCAAGGTAGGTGGCTACCTTTCTTCGGACTAGTCTCATATGATGTTGAGAACCAGATATGGTACAAGGTTCACCATCAAGGCTGGACCAATTTCAAACTATCACGTGGAGAACTATGACCACAGCCTGGCGAACCCTCATTTTATGATTCAAGGCGAGGAAGTTCATGATTCAGAGTCTCTTGAGGCGGCATCTTCACCTCTTCCAACCCTTGATCTTTTTCTTGATGAGTGGGCAAGGGATCACTGTGATTTTGATCCTTATGACACCACTGAGGCAACTGACTTGGGCACCTACATGATCCATGAGGAGAATTCTTCAGTCCCTTCTGTACTTAAGCCAGATGATGACTCTAATGGCCCATGGAAAATGTTCTTGATGGTGCAAGGAACAGAAATGGAGCTGGTACAGGGGTTTTACTAGTCTTTCTGACTGGTAAGAAACTACATTTTGCTCACAGGCTACATTTTTCTTGCATGAACAATGTAGCAGAGTATGAAGCATTGGTTCATGGTTTGCTACTTGCTAAGAAGAAGAACATCAAGCATTTAGGGATCTTTGGAGACACTGAGTTGGTGGTCAATCAAGTTAGAGAAAAATGTGCAGCTAAACTTCAGCTTCTAAGAGCTTATAGACATAGGGTGTGGAACTTGTTTGAGAGTTTTGATGTTCTAAACCTACAAGTAATCCCAAGGAAATTAAATGTTGAGCCAGACCAATTGGTAACAGTTGGGGCTCAGTTTTCTCCTCCTATAGATTTGTTCCAGGGTCCTAATCAACATGTTAAGATAGTCTTGACAATGATATACATTGGTAATTTTTTGATAGCAATGAGCAGATTGCAAGCTTCATCCAGAATGAAGTTGAGTTGTCATCCATCGTGCAGCCCTGGCTGTAAGAGAGTTATGGTGATCAAATCATTCAGTTGAAAACCAACAAGTTGTCGAAGGGTTTAGTCACTCTTGAGGCTTTCATCCCTAATGATGAATTCAAGGGTGAGAGAAAGAACATGACATTCAAAAAGGAAGATTACCAGAAAGTTGTTGTCACCTATGACAAAGAGCTACTACTAGGAAAGGTATGCGACGATGCTAAACAACAAGATTTTATATGCCTTTCTCATAAATATAGTGATGTTTTGGCATTGAGTTATGAAGACTTAAAGGGTTTCAATCTAGATGTTGATCAGCATGCCATAGATCTGGATCCAAATGCCAAGCCCGTCCACCAAAAGTAGTGGCCCATAAACCCTAAATTTGAGCCACTTATGAGGAAGGAGCTTGCTAAGCTCATCCAAGCCAAAATCATCTTCCCCATCAAATACTCCACTTGGGTAGCTAATCTAGTACCTGTAAGGAAGAAAAATAGTGAGATAAGGCTCTACGTAGACTTTCAGGACCTGAATTGTGCTTCCTTGAAGGATCACTACCCTTTGCCCTCTATGGATCAAATTTTGCAAATTGTTGCTGAAAGGAAGCAAGGTACATGGAACACACTTCCTATGCTAATCTAATGAGGGAAGTAGAGTGTAAATTCTTTTAAATCCTTACAATTACAGTGTTATCAACCCAATAACAAAGATATTGCAGCAAACAACATACACATAGAATGACACAGAAGAAGAGAGAGACAAGATTTAACATGGGGAAAACCCTTTCAGGAGAAAAACCCCAAACTCCAAAACCTGTACAATGTATTAACAAATCTAAATGTTGCTTACAATACACTTGCAATGCAAGCTCTCAGGAGTCTTCGACACTCGTATCTAGAGGTATTCTGGTAGCATAACAGTACCTGTCAATCACACATAATGTAACTCCTCCTCAAAGCACCTGTTTATATAGAAAATACAAGACAAAATTGCCTTTATCTTGGAATGGGCGTCCAACCTGGCCTCATGGCCCAAAACCCACACATATGGACACTTGGTCAACATTGTAAGATGCTTCTGACACTTGTCCACATACCCCATCCCAAAGAGATTACCTATTTCCAAAATGGGCTATGACAGATGCTCTTACGACTCTTACGACCGTCATAGAATTTGTCACAGCTATCATAACTTACAACTGTAAGAGAATATGTCATACACAGGCTATAAATAGCATATTCTCTTACAACATGTCATAGTCCACCTTGGGGCGCCCAAAGATGCCTTTTTCAAAGATGCTCTTTGACACGTCTTCACCTATCATAGAATCTCCTATTTCTGACTCTTACATGTCATAACTTCGTCATAGGAATCTGTCATGACCGTTTCAGTCAATATTCCCTTACACAACATCCAAGATGCTGACACATGGCAAAAGATTCCTACCACAAAGTGGGACGCCTATCTCCTCATGTGAGGACAAAATTACAAGTTGTCATCTTCCATGTAGGATGACACATCACCGTGCCACATTTTCAAGATGACAATATGAATTTACATTTTAATTTACAACATAGGCAATAAATAAATAAATACAATGAAAATAATATAAGGAATTACCAAGGTTGAGACACCTTAATTCCCAACAGTTGTAGGGGTAGAGAGGTTTTCACTACTTGATTGCTTTATTGGTTATAACCAGATCTTTGTCAAAGAGGAGGAATAGATTTAAAACAACATTTACAACTAAATGAGGAACCATGGCATATGCAAAAATGTCATTTAGTCTTTCTAATGTTGGTGCCACATTTCAGAGGGCAATGGACACTGCCTTCAAAGGTTTTATAAACAAGTTCATCCTGATTTATCTAGATGATATTACAATCTTCTCCAAGAGAGGAGAAAATTATATGGAGCATTTGGAGAAAGTCTTCCAAAGATGTAGAGAGTTTGGGGTGTGTCTGAACCCTAAAAACATATTTTATTCTATTGCTCAGGGTAAGCTTCTATGCCATCTAGTGTCTAAGGATGGGATCTCCAGAGATCCTGAAAGAACATCCGCTCTTCTTTCTCTTCCTCTACCTGCTAACAAAAAGGCCTTAAAATCATTTTTGGGGCAACTCAATTTTGTTAGGAAGTTCATTCCTAATCATGTTGGCTTGGTAAAACCTCTAACCCTTATGTTTAAGAAAGATGTTGTCTTCAGATAAACTAAGGAAGGGAAAGATAGTTTTGAGAAGATCAAAGAAGAGATTTCCCAGGCTCCTACTCTCATGAACCCAAATTATGAGAAGGACTTCATCCTTTATGCACATGGAGAAGAGAGCAGCATTGCTTCTATCCTGATGTAGCAAAATGAAGAAGGAATGGAGCAACCCCTAGCCTTTTTCAGTCAGACCTTGAAATATTATGAAGTCGGATACAGTCCCATGGATAAATACGTATTTGTCATTGTTAGAGCCTTGAAAAATTCAGATATATGCTAGCAAATAACCATATCAAAGTTTTAGTTTCTCATCCTAGTGTGAGAGATTTTATAATGGGCATTGAAATGAGTGAAAAGAGAGTGAGCTGGGTCACTAAGATCCTGGAGTATGATGTGATCATTAAAGCCACTAAGTTGATTAGGGGAAGAGGGTTGTGTTAATAGCTAGCTTAGACTACTGTAGATGAAGTGAGTTAATCCTACCATTTGAATGAGGTAGAACCTACAACTAAATCAACAACTATGAGTTCTTGGACAACAGTTATGGCCAAGTTCCTATCCACTGGTGAGTATCCTTATAGATTGGATAGAACTAAAAGAAGACACTTCAGGCTGCAGTTTATTCCTTACGCTTTGGTGGATGGTGTTCTCTTCAAGAGAAACCTGGACAGAGTCTTACTGAGGTGTATAGAAGAAGATCAAATTGATAGATTACTTAGTGAGTTTCATTCTAGCTTAGCTGCAGGTCACTTCTCTGCTAGAGCTACAATGATGAAAATAATGAGGGCAGGTTACTTTTGGCCAACATTATTCAATGATGCCCATATATGGGTAAGAAAATGCAAAGAGTGTGCTATCTTTGCTGGAAAGAAAATATTGGCAGCCATCCCACTCCATCCTATTCAAGCAGATCAATCCTTCTCACAGTGGAGATTAGACTTCATTGGCATGATAAACCCTACTTCCAGTGTTGATCACAAGTGGGTTTTGACTGCAACAGACCAGGTGGGTTGAAGCAGTCCCACTCAAAGAGGCCACTGAGTTAGCAATTATGAATTTCTTGGAAGAAATCATAACAAGGTTTGGAGCTCCTCACACCATTATTTCTGATAATGCAAAAGCTTTTACTAGTTTTAGAATTGTTGATCGGTCTCTAAAATACAATGTGTTCTTGAATACTTCATCCAACTATTACCCCCAAGGTAATGGGCTTGTTGAATCCACTAATAAGAACTTGATCAGAATCCTAAAAAGGACCATGGAGAAAAACTAGAGGCAATGGCACAATAAGATCAAATTAGCTCTTTGGGCTGATAGGAACACTTACAAAAGAGCCATTAGTAACTCTCCTTTTGTTCTTGTGCATGGAAGATATGCTAGATTGCCTATATCTTTGGAACTTCTTGCATTGGAATTGGCTCAACAATTAGAACTGGAAGGAGAAGATGCTAGGTCTATAAGAACGGTTGAATTGACTAAAATTGAAAAATATAGACAATCAACCATGGCTACCTTGGAAGAACATCAAAGGCAGACCAAGAGATATTTTGACAAGAAGGCCAAGGTTCAAACTTTCAAGGAGGGTGATCTTATTTTGAAATGGGATGTTGATCAATCCAAAACTAGAGGCCACACTAAGTTTGATGCACTTTGGAGTTGGCCATTAATAATCATCAGCTGCAAGCAAGCTAATGCTTTTATTCTTTCAAAGCTAGATGGTGAAGTTCTACTAATCTTAGTCAATGTGATCCATCTCAAACCTTAGCTCTAAGGTTGGTATGGGATTCTGTACATATTGTTTTAGTTTTGTTTCTACTTTAGTTTTCCCTTTTCATTAGTGTTGTTGCACAGGGTGCACTCTCCATAACAGAATGCAGGCCTTGTTTCCCATTTTTGGTGTTGTTTTGAAGGCAGGGTTTCAATTGTTTTGACCTACTGCAGTCCCTTTTTTGACTCCATGCGCAATGGAAGCTTAAGGTCACTGGTCCATTTGTTTAGTAGGCAAACATCCCTAAGAGATCGCCAAAATGTTGACCTATTTTCCCCTTCCCAAAGTCAAATAGCCCAACTTGGAAATCTTGATGAAATCCCTTAAAAGTGCCTTATATCCTTCAAATTTTAGTGTAAACACTGGAAAAAATACCTAAAAATTCTTAGGGAGAATCCTCGCAAAAAACCCATAAATTTCTAAGTCTTTGCCTTAGTTTTTGGCCTCTTTTTGGCCTTTGTCAGTAAAAGTCCAGGTTCGCGAACCAACCAGTTCGCCGACTAGCCAATTCACCGACTAAGGCAGGGAGGCTCAAAAATTGACTAAGTAAAGGAAATCTCTTTCCCTTTATCGGCGATTTCTATGTTTCGTGAACTCTTTAAAAGTTCACATTTTCACAACTTCATCAATTTGGCAATTTGCTGACAAAGGGCCAGATGAGCGAGTTGTCTTCAAATTTTGGCTAAGGCAAGGAGAGAAAAGGAATGCCTTTATCGGTGATTTCCCAATGGCGCGAACTCTTCATCAAGTTCAAAAATTCTTAAGTTCACTGATTGGGCCATTCCTCGATAAAGGAAGATGGAAGGTAGAGGAAAGAAAACAAATGGCTTTGTCGGTAATTGTCAAAAAGCACAAACTTTTTAAAAGTTTGAAATCTCCACAGTTCATTGATAAGGCAAATCGCCGACAAAGGGAAAGGAGAAAGGTTCATGAAGGAGCAAATGGGTCAATAAAGGGAAAAATCGGTTAAGGCATACTGAGTTTGAAATGTCAAGGTTTTGCCAACGGAGATTTTGCTAATAAAGCAAAATAAGAGTGAAGACATTGGCAAAGCAAAGTGGTTCAGCAAAGTGAAGTTTTGCCGACAAAGAAGGCTTGGTTCGAAAAGGTTAGATTTTGTTGATAAGGCAAAATAGGAAACATAAAATCAGCTAAGTAAAGGAAGGAAAAGGACCCCTCTACCGGCAAATCAGGGAAAGTTCAAACTCCTCAAATAGTCAAAATTTCTTTAGTTCGCTGATAGGGTGATTTGCCAATAAAGGAGAAAGAAGAAAAAGTGGAAGCAGTCAAGTTCAACAAAATAGAATTTCACTGACAAAGGGAAAAACAAGACCAAAAGACAAAGTTTGCAAAAGTGAAGTTTTGTCGATAAAGAGGCAAAAGTTGGCCAAAGGAAAAGTTCGAGAAATGATAGTTTGCCGATAAGGCAAAAAAGCAATCTTGGTTCATAATAGTGGTTTTTTTTCCGATAAGGTAGAAAAGATGAGCAAGGCCAAAGGTTCAAAAAAGTGAAACTTTTCCGATAAAAGAAAACAAAGAAAGTTTGGAAAAATAGAGTTTCGTCGATAGAGAAGAAAAGATGGAGTCAAGCCAAAGTTTGAGAAAATATAGTTTTGTCGATAAAGCAAAATAGAGATGAAAAAGACAAAGCAAGGAGAGTTCATAAAAATGGATTTTTGCCGATAAGGGTAAAAATGGGAGAAACAAGCCATAGTTCAGAAAATTGAAAAGTTGTCAACTGAAGATGAAAATATGCAGAAAGAAAAGATAGTGGTTTGTAAAAGGCAGATTTTTCTATTAAGGCAAAATAAAGGTTAGAATTTCTAGAAAAGTGCAAAATCAGTAAAAACAAAGTTTATAATGTATTGTAAGCTTTAAATATTTGAATTTGAATATTTAAAGTGTTGTGAAAGCTCTGTATAGGGATATTTTGGCAGGAAAATATATTTGAATATCTTCTTTAGCCATGAATGCAGAATCAAATCTGCTTAGCTACTCCATTTCTAGATATTCTGCATTTATTGTTGCAGATGATGAATTAGTTGCCTACATTCAAGGCAACAAATATCTCCTAACTACTTCAAGATCCAAGAGATTTTCTGCATTTAATTTTGTAGATTGATATTTCTTCTAGCAGGGATATTTTCTGACAGACCCATGGGGTGAATTTATGATGATGGATGACTTAGGTCAATGTAATGAAATGCTATATATACATGTAAGAAAGATGTAATGAAGGTTGGATACAGAGACATTTTTGTACTCCAAATAGAACCCTCCTCTCTTGTAACTGTGCCTTTCTAATTAATATATGTTGGTTGTTTTTACCTCTTCATGTTGTTTTTAGCTCTGTGTAATTTAGAACTGGTTGCCTATGAAAGTTTATTTCCTCTCAACCCTGTTCTTCTCTTTACCTCTATTAGAATCTCCTAGATCTGTGTAAGTTTATCAGTTGTATCTGGTTATTTTGTGCATTTTAGTTTTGTGAGAGTTTTATATTCAAACCTAGTGTATCACCCCTTTTTCATTTCAGTTTTATCCTTCTTCCCCTTTTCCCCAACGGTGGATAGATTAGGTTTAGTCTTAGCAAGATTTGAATCTCTCATTCATTGAAGGAACCAGCCTCTCTCTGGAGATTTGATTTCCTTGTAGGGTCCCACACTTGGAAATCATCTCAATGTTTCACTGGATTGTTGGAGCCCTAAACAACTCTAACACAAGGTGCAAATCCTAGTGACAACAAAACCCTTTGTGTATCAAGCATTTACTTCCTTAAATTATTTATATTGTTCCTCCCCTATACACAACATTAGAATCTTAGTATCCTAATAATGAATTGCTCTCATACCCAACCTATGCAGTTTAGGTGGTAATGTGTAGCTTCGCTTAGGAAAGACACTCTCCACCCCTACCACTCCTATAATCATGGAGCTCCCTATAGACACTCCTACTATCAAAACTAACCCATGACAATTTGATAAACAATCCAACCCTAAGCCAAATATATCTATGATTGAAACCACTAGCACTAACCCTCTATTTATAGAAAGATTAACCTCACAAAAATTAGAGATAGAACTTGAGTTTGATTTTGTTCTAGGCAACTAAAAATGTGTGTCAAGATTCCACTATTCCAAGCCATCAAAGATGTTCCCATTTTGACACAAAGGGTAATCCCCTACTGCCTTAAACACCACACAAGCAATGCTAGGCTAACAACATCCATTTGTTCACAAATTCAAAATTTTAGATTGCAACAGAAAACTAACTTTAGACTTTTATTGACATTCATGTTCTAACACTAAATTATCACATCTGCAAGCAATTATTTACAATATCAACCTTCTATGGCCTCCCTCACAGGCACCAAGACATTCATTTTTCTTCCTTTCTGGCAGCAAAATCATAGCCATATCCCCATCTCCATTTCAATGAACACTTCCAAGCTCAATGGCCCCTTTCGTTTGATCCCTTTACATTTCAAAATCTTCTAGGTGCTCTCAAACCTCCTGTCAACAGTATCTTTCTTTTTTATCTGCCACACCTTTACCATTCAATGATCTAATCCTTATATATCCTTACACTTCAACTTTCAAAAGGTAATCTAAATGGATGGAGTAGGAAAATGAAACGACACCTTCCAAGAAGAATTTGAATCTGCTTGTCATGCCATCCGATTATTTCAACATCCCTGAGTCGCAGCGTGACTAGAATATCCAACGTCCTCACCAAATATTGGTTTACATTCATCCCTCATCATGGTGTATCCTCTATCTTGAGTGGACATTACCTTTCTTCTAGGCGTGGCATACTCCTGTTACCTGTATGAAGTGTTTAAACTTCCCAAGACATTGGATTAACATGTTTTTAATTTCCTGAAGCACCCGTAACTAATGGATGCGTGGATATTCCCTTTGGGAGTTTTGTGTTTTTGTTCATGCATTATAAACATTCTTGCATAGACCATATCATTGTCAATGATGGTATGGATTATATGAGAAATGGTAATAACTATACAATCTGCAAGCTCAGAGCAGATAATGGCTTGTAAACAATGTCGGTTGCAGTGTCTACAAAGTAGTAGTTTCATCAAGAACTAGAATTCGACTCTATTTAAGAAACACTCTTCCTAGACACAATAGTTTCTATTCTAAATACTTATCTATGAAATATCCCCGATGATACCCGATTGGCAAATTTTGGATGGTGAGATATTCAAGGCTCTTTGATACAATTTGTCTCTAGGTAAGCATTGACGATAATGTCAAACAAGCTCTCTTTGTGTTATCGAATCCATATTGAGTCGGGATGAAGAGGACTTTATTGTGTGCACTATTATAATCTTCATACACAATTACTGTGTTGGGATGTTTTTTTTTTCCTCAGTCATTCCAAGTCCTGTTGCAATAATGCATTATGTGACTTGGCTTGGTCATTCACAATTTTAATGCATCCAAGTTGATCTCAATCTTGAGGGGAACTACAACCATTGCCATTGTCAAGAAACTTGTGAGAATCTTTCCTTCTACCACCATGATCAAATAAGTATATGTGTTCATGATTGTAAAGGTTCTGGTAGTCACTATTTTGGATGCCATTTATAACTCTAGACTCCAAATCCATCAAAAGAGCTCAGGGAATGTAGTGCTTTATCATTTGCTTGATAAAAGAACACATCTTTTCTATCACCTCCCTTTCAAGAATGCCTTCTTTGCTGATGTTGTGCTCAAGTTAGAGCTACTTCCAGAACTCCATGCCAATCTGACAATGTTGTGAGAGGCCAAAACAAAACTGAAGCAAACAAAAATTGAAATAAACAACTACAAATCTTTTTGGGTGATGCCAATTGCAGATTCGCCTAGGGTGATCCTGTATTAGACATGCCAGGTAAAAAGTTTGTGAGCATAGGCTCGCAAATGTGGAGTTGAGTGATAGAATCACCCTTTCAGGTTGCAACCAACCTACAGCGAATTCCATCATTGTGAAATGTGCACAGGGTTAGGTCTTCTTCCTCTTCTTCCAACACCATGTCAGAATAACCGTCCTCTTTCTCCAACAACTCCATACATCTCCTTTCTCCTCTCATGGATTCACATCCACAATGTACCATCCTCCTTTGCCAAATGCTCTCTACTCTCCTCTCCTCCTTTGTGGGATTCAATCCACCACAGACCGTCCACCTCCACCAAATCCCTGCAGTATCCTTTATTCTTTCTACAAGCAAACATATAGTATCTACATACAAATTTGAAACTCCAACCATTCTCTCTCCATCTACTTGTACTAATTCCTTATTCATCTCATCAATATGCAATTTCATATCATCTTTTATATCACTTAATTCAAAAGAATTAAAATTTACCTCTTCTTTTTCTATTGCAACATCCATCTTCTCATCCTCACTAGCAAGCTGCTTAAACCACTCTGTCGAAATCAAATCATCTTTCTCCTCATCCTTTGCTGCAACCTCTTCACGTTCTATCGTTACACCTTCAATCTCTTCATCCTCGCTGCCCACCTCTTCATCTTCAACCACTACAACTTCTACCGCAATCTCTTTTCTTTCTCCATCTTTTTCTTCATATCTTCCTTCATTTCCTGCACACACAAATTCACCTACATACAAAACATCATTAGAAGAAACATGGGACTCCTCCTCACCCATTTTATTTTCCATCTTCATCTCTACTATACTTTCTCTCAGAACATGTTGTGTCTCTTGTCACACATCCTGTAGTTAATTATCCAACATTGCCATCAATATTCTGTCTCTCCTCACAAGGAATGAAATTCCTAAAGGTCTTCTCAAGACCAACCTTAGACTTTTCCTCTTCGACATTCTGTCAAACACTTTTCCTACTACTCTCTACCCAAGAAGACTTCTAGAAAATGCTTCCTCACCCACTCTCTCTCTCTCTCAATGGCAAAACTCAACACCTTCTACCCATCTTTAGTCTTCATTGGAGAATAGCCCACCTCGGTCTTGGTGCATACTCTGCACTCTCAGGATCACCTCGATCTACTACCATTTGATGCAGAGGGTACTCCCCTACTACCTTAAACACCACACTGGCAATGCTAGGCTGACAACATCCATTTGTTCACAAATTTAAAATTTTAGATTGCAACAGAAAACAAACTTTAGACTTTTATTGGCGTTCATGTTCTAACACAAAACTATCACATCTACAAGCAATTATTTACAATATCAGCCTTCTATGGCCTCCCTCACAAGCACCAAGACATTTAGTTTTCTTCCTTTCTAGCAGCAGAATCATAGTCATATCCCCATCTCTATTTCAACGAACACTTCCAAGCTCAATGGCCCCTTTCATTCGATCCCTTTACATTTCAAAATCTTCCAGGTGCTCTCGAACCTCTTGTCAACAGTATCTTTCTTTTTGATCTGCCACACCTTTACCATTCAATGATCTAATCTTTATATATCCTTACACTTCAACTTTCAAAAGGTAATCCGAATGGACAGAGCAAGGAAATGAAATGACACCTTCCAAGAAGAATTTGAACTTGCTTGTCAAGCCATCCAATTATTTCAACTTCCCTGAGCCATGGCGTGATTAGAATATCCAACGTCCTCACCAAATATTGGTTTACGTTAATCCCTCATCGTGGCATATCCTCTATCTTGAGTGAAAATTACCTTTCTTCTAGGCACGGCATACTCCTATTACTTGTATGAAGCATTTAAACTTCCCAAGGCGCTGGATTAACATATTTTTTTAATTTTCTGAAGCACCCGTAACTAATGGCTACGTGGATATTCCCTTTTGGCATTTTGTGTTTTTGTTCATGCCTTATAAACATTCTTGCATAGACCATATCACTGTCAATGACGGTATGGATTATGTGTGCAATGGTAATAACTATACAATCTGCAAGCTCAGAGCGGATAATGGCTTGTATAATAATGTCGGTCGTAGTGTCTACAAAGCAGTAGTTTCATTAAGAACTAGAATTTGACTCTATTTAAGAAACACTCTTCCTAGACACAACAGTTGCTATTCCAAATACTTATCTATGAAATATATCCAGTGATACCCGATTGGCAAATTTTGGATGGTGAGATATTCAAGGCTCTTTGATACAAGTTGTCTCTAGGTAAGCATTGATGATAATGTCAAACAAGATCTCTTTGTGTTATCAAATCCATATTGAGTTGGGCTCAAGAGGACTTTGTTGTGTGCACTATTATAATCTGCATACACAATTATTGTGTTGGGATGTTTTTTTTTTCCTCAGTCCTTCCAAGTCCTGCTGCAACAATGCATTATGTGACTCGGCTTGGTCATTCACACTTTTAATACATCCAAGTTGATCTCGATCTTGAGGGGAATCTATAACCATTTCCATTGCCAGGCAACCTATGAGAAGCTTTCCTTCTACCACCATGATCAGATAAATATATATTTTCATGATTGTAAAGGTTCTGGTAGTCGCTATTTTGAATGCCATTTAAAACTCTAGACTCCAAATCCATCAAAAGAGCTCGGGGAATGTAGTACTTTATCATTTGCTTGATAGAAGAACACATCTTTTGTATCACCTCCCTTTCAAGAATGCCTTCTTTGTTGATGTCGTGCTCAAGGCAAAGCTACTTCCAGAACTGCATGCCAATCTGACAACACTATGAGAGGCCAAAAAAAATTGAAGCAAACCAAAATTGAAATAAACAACTACAAATCTTTTTGGGTGATGTTGATTGCCGATTCACCTGGGGTGCTCTTGTATCACATTTGCACTAAGATTGTTAGGGAATTATGCCTTAATAAATCTGGACGAAAGTGTAAGGACCCACAAATTGTCCAAGTCATTGGATAACTTGTTGATATCATGCTTGGAAATGGCATACCTGTCATGCCTCCCAAGTACGCTAACCTAGGAATTCCTATAGTAGATGTCCATATAAATGACACTCTCATGTAGAGCACATTGATTGATTTAGGGGCAGCTATAAATGTTATGACAAAAGATATTATACAAACCTTACAACTCATAAACCTCTACCTTACTCCTACAGTGTTGCAGTTAGCAAATAGATCAATTGTTAAACTTGAGGGACTGATTGAGGACTTAGTTATTACCTTTGATTCATGGGAATACCTTGCAGACTTCATGGTCCTACAACCAAAATCCAACTTTGGAGGGTATCCTCTTATTGTTGGAAGACCCTGGTTGGTATAACTGATACATTTATGGGTTACAGGTTAGAAAATATGCTAATTTCTAATGAGAATATAACTAAGAATTTGGTTCTGTACCCACCAAACCAACCCTCCTCAAATACAGAGTAACCTTTATGGTATTCAATACAAACATTGATGACAATAGAATGCATCCCTATATTAGACACTCAGGATGATGATACAATATTTTCCAACATTGTACATTATACATATAGAATTGACCCCTGTTAGAGTTGGCTATGATTGGAGCCACCCAAGATCTAGGACTTCATGAAAACACCAAAGAGATCAAATGAGAGAATAATTCTATTCTATCAATGAATGCAAAAGATTGTTTCAAGATTGTCACAATGTACATGATATGCCTTGCTTATAAAGACAAGGATGAGATGTAGGATGTTGTAGTCATGTGACAAGTGTCTTAATCCTATGACATGTGACAACTATAGGGTAAGATGCCAACTAGCAACAACTAGAAACAACTAGACACAACTAGAAACATTTAGTAGACTCACTAAGTCAACTTAACATGTGATGTGTGAATATTATTTAACCAATAAATAGTTAAATAATATAAATTATTCACATAAGGGTAAACCGGATAGGTAATAACCTTGTTCACACCAACACCCCCCCTTATGTGCAACTTAGGGAGTAGTTGACTAAAGCAAGATGCAACGATGGGTCCCGACTACTAGGCCATGTTAGGTACCCATGTACAACAAATCGCAAGTGGAGAAAAGGAGAAAACCTCATGGGACAAAACTCCTCTCCAAAAGTGAGAATGCATAAAACAATGAAATAATGAAAGTGAAAGAAAAAGTGATAGTAGGAGGACTCAACATGACCCCCCAATCAAATACTTCTATCACATATGTACAATCAAATATAGACTATAGGTCTCCCCACAATGAAGTAACTCATGTATCAATGGTGAATGCCTAAAGACAAAAGCTAGAAAGTGTCCTCTACCTACAAAAAATATTTCTCCCCTTAGGAAGAAACCAATCAAAAGGCTGATGTAGAAGAAACTCCATCTCCAAGACGAGAGATGAGGGAAGAAGTCTCATGATGGATGCCTCTGAAAACTGCTGAAATGTCCACATGTCAGAATCAAAGAATGGCACAATGCAATGAGGTGTGACCAATCCAAAATCCTGTGTAGACTTTTGAAGAATAACCTCCAAAGATAAAGTAGATGGGATAACAATTGTGTTATAATTGTCATCCAAGAAGAGAGATATCCCCTCAAATGTGTCCTCCAAATCTGCAATATGAGACTCACAAAACAAGTCTAATATACCTATCAAGAAAGAATCACACAAGGCTTTGTCTGAAAGAAGAGAAGTATCCTGCTCAACTAAAGTAGAAGAAACCATGTCGATGTTGATCTCTGAAGAAGCAGGAGGTTGAGGTGATGGAATCTTAGCACTAGTCTCATGAACTGAAGTAGATGAAAGAACACCAAAGTTCAAGTGACCAAACTTCTCAAAATCACAATTCACATTTGATGCATGAGTGTGAATATCAATAAATGGATCTACATCAGAAGAAGAAGCAAAATGGGAGAATGTATACAAGTGAGATGCATGATCATCCATCCCAACAACAATGATATCTCTACTCTCCAAGTCTCATATGATCACTGAATTAGGAGTGAACTCAAATGTCTTCCCTACACCACAATGAGTAATCTGGTAGATGAAAAGAAGATTGGTTGACAAGGAAGGTACACAATACATTATTGAAAGTACCCTCACCAATATCAATAGTCCCTTTACCAGTTGCATGCATGTATGTATTTTTACTTCATCAAAATAGGTGGCAAAGTACATGACTCAAATGAAGAGAACATCCCTTGTGAAGATACCATATGATGAGAAGCTCTAGAATGAAGACTTGTAGAAGCAGAGTGCTTGTCCTTTTCCCTTGTTTGTCCCATTAGCAATACCTATTGTCCCTGTATATGTAGATGATGATGGTGTCGAAGAAGAGGATGTACTAGGAGACATGGATGATGGCAACTTGATATTGTGCTTTTGAATAATGTGAGTCAACTCATCAATTTTCTTCTCATAACACTTATGCTCATCATGTCCTAGTTTCTTGCAATATGCACACTTTGGTCTCTCCTTAAATGATTCCTCTTTAGAAGAGGATGAGGACTTAGGTGAATTACTTGACTCCTTTGCTTGCTCATTGTTCTTGAAATCCTTATTTTTTTGTTTCTTGTCTTTGCTAGGTGAAGCCTTTTGATCCTGTGTACCTTGATTAGCAAGAAGTACTTGAGGTCTAGGAGACTTCAATGTGCCCAAGTGTACTAACTTAGCTTGCTCCCTTGTGAGTTATGTTGCAAACTCATCAAGTGAAGGCATTGTGAAAGCTTTCCCAAGTGCATCCATAGTAGCATAGAAGGTAGAAACAAAAATTGAATAGTCAAGACCAAGCTTGGTAAGGATTGAAAGAATCAATTGAGTGTCCTCTTTCTCAATTCCACATTGTTTGAGCACCAATCTAAGTGTTTTTAGCTTTGTGAAGAAGTCATGGATGCTTGCAAAGTCGGTTGAATTCAAACCAATTAGTTCATTCTCCATTTCGAAACGTCTCATAATATCTTGCTTACCAAAGAGATTCTCTAAGGTAGTCCACACTTCATTAGGTGTTTTACAAGATTCAATATGAAAAAGGAGATCAAGGGAAATAGACAAGCATAGTGTTCCATAGGCTTGATCACATCTATTGTACCACTTTCTCTTTTCTGCAGCTATTGTTGGTTCAATTTCTACACCCATTGTTACTCTATGAATTTTCAAACTTCTTAAATGAATCTCCATTTTAGTTTTCCACTTGTTGACATTTCTTCTGAATCAGCATTAGGGTTTGCCACTTCTAATGCACAGGCAGATTCAGGCCAACTGAATACAGGAGGTTGCGTGAGCTCCTCCCCTTCACTTCTGGTTCTGCCGCACCAAGGGGGGTATCCCTATAACTTAAGATGTAACCTTGACTAGCTCAAAGATAGAAAGATCTAACTTGACAACAACAGGCAGAATACTCTCATGTATGGACCAAGATCTGCATGATAGATCACAAGGCTGGCAACATTCTTGGACATGATGTCTGGTTGGATATGAGAGTATGCAGGGGGTTCCTAATCCTACTCCTACAACTAACAGGTGGAGGTATGAAGTGTTTTGATATGAATTTGGATGCAAAGTTGGACATGGTGTATAACACAAGAACACAGCATGATTGGTGCCTATCCAGGGCTTGGAGTCGGTAGACATACACCTGTGAATGATCAGCATGAACAGCTAAAACTGGATTTCAAGGGGACACACATGATATCTGCCTTACAGATATCTCCCAATATAGAGTGTTGAGCTATCTCTACTTATGGCATCCCTACTGCAGTATACCCTTCCCAATGTTCAACCTGAAAACAGTTTAATCTGCCCCTTGAGCAGAGGTCAAAAGATCAGACATTCAACATAGGAATTCTATGCTCTAGAATCTAAACATAAGCAAACATCCAGATCCAGAAGAAGGATACATGCAATACTGGAGACAGAATTAACACAACACATGCTAAGATAGCATTACTCATATAAGATCAACCATGAAACCAGTGGATTCATGCCAAGTCCTACAACAGGAGATACATAAACTCACAAGAAAAACTGTATAGAGCAACCAGATCAGCTGGTTTAGGATTACAGAGCCAAAAATCTACAACTTTCAACAACCTCGAATGAATAACACCCTCTGCATTATATAGCAGGAAGGTGCCTTCAGCATTAACTACCAGGTTGACCAAAACTCCCGCCAGACACACGGTATCACGAAAATGGCGCTCAAACACAACCAGATTGGCGCCCAAACTTGAATGCAGCAGGTAGGGGAGGAGACAGGAAGATTTCTCGAGCCCTGCGCTCCTGTCCGCTGATTGACACCTCCAGTCGGGTACAAGATCGACCCACGCCATCGCCCATACCCCTGCAACCATCGCCATTAATGGCGCACCAACCCGCGGCCTTGGGAAGAACATCAGACAGTTCATCGCAACCACTTCCCGCCGAGATTCATCATCATGATATTTGAAAATGCAGGATAACATTATCCCACATGCACCCCGCAGCAACCTCCTTTGCACCTTATATACTAGGTCATGAGCATATATCATGTCGGCGCTTTTGCTCCTGACGACACTAGTATATAACCTCATCATCATCATCCCTCAGCAGCATGATATCCTGTTGCCCGAAATATCACCCTGACGTCATCATCATATTTGAAATATAACCTTCATGATAATCAGCACAACCTGATCCTTCGGAGGAACATCCTCCTGCTGAGCTTATAACAAAAGTATGGCCGATGAACATCCTGATGACGTCATCATCATATCCTGCTGACGTCATCATCATATCCGCCTACTGCGCACCTCCTCACATCCGGATGACATCATCATCATGTTTGCAAATATCAGGAGGTCTCTTCAAGATGATCAGTTGTTAGAAATATGACCCCCGCGGACCTTGATGACGTCATCATCATATTAACATCATCATGATATTCGGAAGACAACCGGATAATTGGAAATATCCTCCTGGTGCTCAAATATCAGGTTGCACTGTAGCTCCTCTATAAGATCGGGGCGATAACTGAATATGATGATGCTGCTTGAAAAGATCACCCCCAGTAGATAATGCGCGAAGCTAGCAGGCGGATATCTCCTTAATATTAGCATCATCATGATGCTCGAACAAACAAACATATATCCGGGTGATATGAAAATATCACCCCCTCCTTCGGAATATCATGATGCAGATAGGCAGAGAAATAGATATCACCCTGATATAAGGATGACGTCAGCATCATCAGGATGAAGAAACAACGAACAAGAAGTGATACAACATCATCAGGATGATATTGACTAAGATCATCCTGACGTTCGAAATATGATGACCCTAATGAATATCGGGTCGCACTTAAAACTCTTCAACATCATCATCAGGATGATCATAACCAAGATCACCCGATGATAGAAATATCACCCCGGCGAAATATCATGAAGGCAGAAAATATGATGACCTCCGCACGCAGCAGGATGAAAACTGGAAATATCATGATGATGACGACGACCCTTAGGATAAAACAAGTTAGGTCGAGCAACTCAAAGAATAAGCAACATCATCATCATGCCTGCGCAAGGTGATAAATGGAAGATCACCGGAGACTTTGAAACATCACCCTCGCAAGCAGATGAGGGCGCACTGTAGCTCGGCAGCATCATCATGATAAAAACCAAACATCACCCGATGACTGAATATGATGATGACGATGAAAAACCCAGTCGTCGAAGAACATGATGATGCAGACCATCGAAGACAAGATGATGATGATGACCTCCTCCTCAGGAAAATATGATGCTGCAGTTGAAAAATGCTGAGGAGGTCCAACACTTAGAAAAAATGGGCAAGAAGATAAAGGCTTCAAATGAAGAAACCTCCTGATCATGACAAATCAACCCCTGGTCAAAATGAGTGTCAACACCACTCATGATAGTTATATGGTGTGAGTAGAGGAAGTTTGGTTTGATTCATGATACACAACTACAAAAAAGAACACAAGTACAACCCCCCTGTTACTCAATCAATGAGATCACCCCCAACAAAAAATAATTGTGGGACTTTATATTCAATCCAATTACAATTGCCACAAGCCAAAACAACAAAGTGATCTTTGATTTTAGTACAATGCAAAAGCCAAGATTAGGCTATAACTGAAAGTATAATTTTTGAGAAAAACTAGATCAAACTGATAGCAGATTTGAAAAGTACTCTAAAAATCATGTATTTTCAAAAAAAGTTCACAAAAAATATTACTGTATGAGCCCAAACAAAGCCTTTGAAGTTCTGAAAACGAGAACTGCTAAGGTACGGGTGAGAAACTACAATTCTGGAAAAACCAAGAACCAAAATCTAATTTTGATTCCACCACTGCAAAGCCTACGAAATTCTAGCCTAAATAAAAAAATTGCATGAAAAAATAGAGAAAAATTGAGCAAGATGTGAGCCCCTAAAGATTAGTTGTCAAACTGAAAACTCCATTAAAGGGGGGTGAAAAAGCAAAAAAAAATTATTCCACCAAATTTGGCAGAATCTCTGCCAAAATCGGAGGTCTGCCAACTATAGTTGTCACTAGATAAATTTAGTTGTTGCCAAGTCTAGAGGTTCACCAACTAAATGTAGATATCTGCTAAACTAAAGATTCTACCAAAATGTCTACTAAAATAGCATATTGTGCCTACTAAATGTAGAGGCTCTGCTAGATAAGTTGGAGGTTGTAATGCCCCCTTTCCAAGCCTAGTCATTGGTGGGCCCAATAGCCTATTTCTGAATCCTGATAGGCTATGAGGTATGGTTAGGGGTTCCTCTTTTATGAAGGACTTCTGGTTCGGTTGTTTGTGTATACTAATGTTGGATTTGAGCTCTGTGATGTGTTAAGATGACTTTGCCACTTTCAGAATATTGTTCAGGCTCCTGGATAGTTCTCCAAGATTCTTGGAGGAGCTGTCTATTTTTAGAAAGTCATCCAGATGACTTCAGTACCCATTCCAAGACATATGGAGCATTTTGATTCAGTTTAATTTTCAAATTGATGAACATTGGGGATTTCCGCAAAGGTGATAATTAAACAAGCTATTTTAATATTAATTGCATTTAAGTTCTCTAAGGTTGGAAATATTAAAAAAGTGACCTAAGTGTTATACCTTTTCAGAATGGGAAAATGTCTTATTATTTGTCTAGGCACATTAAAGTGAGCAACATCTCTTGGAAAAGGGGGCTTATTCTAAGTTTGAGGAAAAAAGTATTATTTCCAAGAAAGAATTAATTTCTTGTGTAAATCCCAGGTGCCTATAAAAGTGAAGTGAGAGCATATTGTAGAGTTTTATGCTAATGGATTTTGTACTGAGATGCTGTTGGAATGAAATTGGAGTTCCTCCTACCTTCTTGAGGACAAAAACCCTCTAGAGGAAGATCAATTTTGGTGGTGGAATATCCACTCTAGCAAATAATGGTGATTTCACACAAAAATCACATGGAGCTTTCATGGAGTTTTTGAAGTATTTGATTTTTTTGATGTTTAGTTGAGATATTGTGTTGGGATTTTGGTTTGTTTGATAGAGTTTTGTTTTCAGATTGCATTCAAGTGTTGAAATAAAAAGTTTTCCCTAGTTGTTTGTACAATTACAAGTCGTACCAACAGGGAGAGTCGACACAGATTTTTGGAGTGTGAAGTCGGTTTGTTTCTTGATATTGTTTGGTATCATGTTCCCTAGTATTGGCGCCTAATGTAAAATAGTTTACAATGATATTTTTGTAGTTTTGAGGATTGTGTGATGAAATTTGTACCTACAGGGTCGTACGGACCTGATAAAGGGGTGTTTGATTTATGGAGCAGATCGCTCCCTTGTATTGGATGTTTCCTTCTTCTTTGAGGGCACATAGGGGATACTAATGTTGTGTGGCAGTTTGAAGTTGGATTTCTGGTATTAATGTCCATTTATATGAGGTTATCTCCTTTAGGGCAACCGTACAACATGGAATGAAATCTGATTTTGGTATTGTAGGCTTGAACAACAGTGTATACATGTTTTGCCACAGTCATGGACAATTTGCTATCTTATGTTAAAGACACTAATACTTGTGCAGGGTAGTCATATGTTGCCAAGACTCATACAATGCTATTATGATGATCTAATATGTTTATTCTGAGTAGTATGCAGCTGATACTCATTTGTAATCTTTCTTTTTATGTTGCAGAAACTCTATAACCCCTAGATGGTTTACCGCTAGTGTGGAAAAATTGGAAAACTTATCTTTATTGTATTTTCACCCACTAAATAAGTGGAGTATCCCCACTGAATTAGTGGATGGCTGTTGAAAAGAAGATGCCTGCTCATTAGCAGATGAATGTTTTACTTTGTTGCTCAATCTTTATTTTGTAAACCAAAACATAGTATGCTCTCACCTTGCCCAATTTGGGAACTTGGTGATCAGAAGTGTGGAGATAATTTAGTTGGATCATGCAATATTGTGCTAACATTGTGATATCATTGTTTAAATTTCAAAAACAATTGGGGTAGTTTGTTACAGAGGTCACCAAATCTGACAAATGCCGCTAAATCTAATGGATTGCCAAATATTCCACCAAAAAAGCTAGATCTAAAAAAATATTAAAAAATGATTTTCTGGCCAACAGGACCTACTGCTACCACAAGTACGATCTAATGGATCTGGGAAGGATTTTTTATTTTGGCAGAAATTTTGATTGATTTATATATTTTTTTTATTTTTAAAAAATATTAAAAAAAAGGAAATAGCTGAAGCCAATTAAAAAAAGGAGGCGAACCCCCTTATGGGGTCATGACCCTTATAAGGGTTTGCAGGCCCTCTAAAGGCTTGTATAGGGGGTTAAACCCCTCCATGCAGCCTATAAAGGCTACAGCCTCAGAGATGCGGCCTATGCCTTAAAAGGCACCTATTGACCCCTGATTGGCATTGGAAGTTGGCATGGATGTCAAACAGATACATTGGACAGTTTGGCATATTGGTACAGTCTGAGGTGATTGTTGTTGAGCATGTTGGATATTGATGTTTCTTGTATGGTCTTTAGCTTGCTTCATCTATTTCATCTAAACAAGTCATAGCATTCCATGAAATCTCAAGGGATATATCTTAAGTGATCCTTCCTAGATATTGAAAGGTGTTACATTTGTTTGAGTTGAAGTGTTGCAAGGACTATAGTTGATATTTGTTTAAGTGGACATCATATGTGAAGGGTCATAAGAGATTATGGTTTCATTTGATTAAATTAGAGGTGAAAAAATACATATCATATGTGTAGTGTTATAAATGTTTAAGTGATTGACTTGCTCATCAAGTCTCGAGACGATGGAACAGGTAAAAGATGCAAACTTGCATTAAGAGTTACCAGCCCTTTTAGGGCAAACTAGGACAGTCAGTGACATTGGTATAATGTGGAAAAAGATTGTATTATCGCTCATTTTGTAACGTTGAAGTTTGGAATATGTGGAGCTTGAGCTTAGGGTTTGAAAGTTCATAAGGTTTTTGAGTGAGATTCTATGAAATCATTATGTTGATTGTTTGAGATATGACTAAGCTCAGAGTGAGCAGTGGAAAGGAGTGAAGAGGAGCTAGATAGTTTCTTTGGTTGCCACAATTTGAGGGCACATCACAGCACAACATTTGTTGGTTTATTGGCTAAGGCCAGGTGTTCTCTATTCGGTTAATGGTGTTCTAATTTTTAGTTTGTCGTTCTTGCACTTTGCTTAAACAAAGAGTTAAGGGTTTATTTCTGAATATGGTTTCATTAAAGCATTTACTAAACCTGTGTACAGATATGGTTAGGGTTTGATTAACTATAGTTTGTGAAGATTATTCTTGTTAAACTCCTATGATAATATGGTTAGGGTGAACAGTTTGAAGTTTTCATTAAACCCTTATGGTTAGAATTTGTAATACTTGTAATGCTCACCTATAATGAATGAGGGTTTAGTTAAGAGTTATTAATAACAATTTTTACACAAACACAGAACACTCCAAGATGGTTGTATTCGACCTCCTTACGTTGACAGTTGTCGATCCAGATGGAAACTGTTATAGACAATCTGAGAAAAATAGTTACCTGTATAAATTGTTTGATGAAAAGAAAAAAAATACAGAGACAGTATAAATGAAAAACACCTTATTGAGATGTGTATGATACTATACTTTCTTGAAATATCATTGAGATAGCAACATTGTGTCTTAATGCAAATTTGTTAAGTTGTATGTGCACAATTTTGTGATTTGTGATTTGTGATTCTTGAGTCTCAAATGAAATGAGACAGTCAAGATCTGCATTGTAATGAAACAAAGAAACCCTTTGTACTAAATTTAAAATCTTCATGTTATCATTGAGAAGTTATTATGCCAGTGAGGCAGTTGTAGACAAAATGCCAGTGAGGCTTGCATGGTCAGTGAGACCTATTTATTTTCCAATGAGGCAGTTGTATTTGTCAGTGAGGCATCTTTGTAAGCAGTGAGGTTCCTTTGCCAGTGAGGTAGTTGTAGATAAAATGCCAATGAGGCTTGCATGGTCAGTGAGACCTGTTTATGTGCCAGTAAGGCAGTTGCATTTGTTAGTGAGGCATCTTTGTAACTAGTGAGGTTCCTTTTCCAATGAGGCACAAAAAATAGCCAGTGAGACTTTGTAATTGGGGGATTTTTTTAAGCCAGTGAGGTAATTTTTCTGAGTGGTTTTTCATCCCTATGAGGGTTTTCCACTCATAAATCATTGTGTTATGGTGTCTCATTATTTGTTGTCTATTTGGTTTTCATGATCAAGCATTCAGCCTTGTGTACCTTTCAGCATTTGAATTTCTATGTTGACCAAGCATTTAATCTTGCCTATCTGATTGAGGTAGTTTTAGCATTTGAGCTTCTAAGTTATTACATATGCATAAGTTTAAAAAGAAGCAAAAAAATTGAATTTGGTTATTGAAACACTGATTTACCCCCCCTCTTAGTGTTTTCCATACTCGAACAAGTGGTATCAGAGCATAGGTTCCCTATAGAAGTCTAACAGGCTTGGGTAGGTCCTGATAGTGGAGTACCATGGGAAAGTGTAGAAGAAATAGAGAAAAGAAAGATGCCAAGCAAAAGGTTGTACAACATACCCCTGTCAAGTCTTGTAATGAGTTGTTGCATGAGTCTCTCCTGAATGATGATATAAAGTGTGATAAAGGAATGATCTTGCAATTGAGGATTTCATTGTGAGTTTAAGTGGACAAGAACTTGATGAAAAAGATGATTTTGTTGTTGAGATTGATGATGAAGAAAGAGATCTCTTTGTGGATGCAGATGACTATGAACAGGAGTGTGAAGTTGATTTAGAAGGTGAACTCTCGTGTGCTCTGGATACAATCAAGCAACTTAGTAAATAAAATCAGAAATTAAAAGACCAACTTCAACAAGAAAAAGATTCCAAAGACAAGGTATGTTCTGATCTTGCAAAAGTTTCTTCAAAGTTTGAAGAAGCAAGAAATCAAGTTGTTAACTTAAAGAGTCAAGTTGATGAATCTAATAAACTGATTATTTGTCTAAAAACTGAAGTTGAAGAAGCCAAAAGAGTGGTTGATTTTACAAAATCCGATCTTGAAGTTAAAACTAGTGAATGTCTAAAACAAGAATCAGAAATAGTCTCTTTGAGAAAGGAGTTAGAAAAGGCTTCCTCTAAATTGCACAAGACTCTTCAGTTTGAAAAGAGTACTAATTACTTGAATGGCATATTGAGTAAGCAGAAACATCACAAGGATGTTACTAGTTTAGGATTTGTTGAAGGATAGAGTTCTGGAATCAGAAAAACACCTAGAACGAAGATAGATTTAAATTATCACGTTGTTGTTCCTAAGACTGAAGAAAAGAAGAAATCAAAAATTAAGACTATTGATAATGGACAATTCAAGGACTTCAATAGAGGGAAAAGAAGTCTAGCAAACAGACTCTCGAGACCTCCACCTGTCAAGCAATACCACTCAATAAGGTACAACTACTCTCAATTTCATGGTTATTGCTATTCTTATCATGTTTATGGTCATAGAGCTAGAGATTGTAGAACAAGAAATTGTTGGATGAATAAAAGTCATAATCATGTGAGGAATGTCAAGAGAGATTCATACAGCATGCCTAGAAGAAATTATCCTTTCTTTGGTCTAGACAACAACATTATATGTTATAGGTGTAATGAATTTGGACACAAAGCACAATGGTGTAAGAAAAATTTGATGAATCCATCTAGGAACTACATGTTCAAACAAAAGAAAAAGAATACCTTGATTAAGGAGAAAAAAAAGCCTATACAAGTATGGAGAAGAAAACAAGATCTAAGAGATGAAAAACCAAAATCAATGTATGTTACTCAAAAGATATTATCCACTACATGAGAACTAGCTTAAATTCATGGGGAGATAATCACTGTCTTATCTTTTGCCCCAAGGAGTTAGTACTATTTTCTCATGAGTAGATTTGTACAATCATGATAATCTTGTTCAACATTGTGTATTTTTTTGTCAAAACTCGTGATGAATGAAAAGGAGCATGATGTCTCTTACAAAAGTTTCAGTGTATGGAAGATCTATTTGTGATTTTCCATGATAATGTATTTCATGATCAGTAGTGTGTGGTTCCTTGTATACAATATGACAATTAGGACAGTGGAGGATATGATTTGCTTGTGATTTGTTGATACAAGACAATACATCACTGACAGAATATTGTAGACAACACCTAGATGTGATAGTGCTACTCAATTTACATGATGATACCAAGTTATTTGTTCCATGTCCTTAAATGTCTCAGTTTATTCTTGCTTAAGATATCTTGCACCAAGAAGGTGTAGTAGTTTTTGTCAAGAAATGATCAGGATCTTTGGCAACCATGATAAATGTTGGATTATATCTTTAAAAACAATATTGCTCTCTGTTTTTGGTGGTGTTATGACAGCTGCAGATCTTTGCTTCACAGTGCTAGTATGATGTTGAAATGAAAGGTGGAATTTAGATGTGTTTCATAGAATACTAAGTGGTTCGATTGAGGACAGCTTTCAAGGACTATGAAATGTTTTTTATGTGATATGTGATTGAAATAGGCTTGTGGCATATTTTTAGTCTTGATGATCACTTTGTGATGTCTGCTGTGATAGTCAATTAGCAAATGGTTTCTATAGTGTCTCTTTGGCAGTGTCATTCTTGCTTAGATGATGACTAGTGATCTCATTTGCTCCCTATTTTGGAATAGTGACAGTGATAGCTATCGGAAGCATGTAACAATGTTTTTAAATGCTTCAAGTAATGATGACAAAGGAGAAGAGAAGTGCACAGTGATTTTAATGCATGTTTGATCTTTACAATGCTTAACCAGATCTTCATAATATTTTTGATGAGTTTGATCTTTGTATGAAAATACACTGCCTGAGATAGTCTTGTATGGTTCTTTTGCTAATTTGGTTCTAGCTTTCTTGATATCTTGTGAGGACAATATTTGCATTCAGTTGCTAAGAAAGTATGTTTGGGATAGTGCTTTGCTTGAATGATGTTGCATGAGAAGTAACAGTGTAACAGTATGTTGATTGCTATTCTCAGGGGGAGCAGATGATCTTTTGAATGCGAGGAAGTAATGGTTCTACAATACCATTACTCTAATAAGATCAATTGCTACAGGTTGCTATGATGTTTGTCAAAGATGGTATGAGATTCATTAATGTTGTTTTTCAGTAATTGGACAGCAATGTTCTATGTTGATTTTGTGGTTCTGATTGGGAGAATACAGTGCTTTTGTGAGTGCTCAATAGTTTATGAGCATTGTTTTTCTTTGCATCTTGATTATGTTGGTCTTTGAGTATGAAATCGTTAATGCATACAGTGGTTAACGACATCATGAGTATGTCAGTGTCTTGACAAACAGAGATCTCATCATTATTTTTTTTGGACATTGTGATGGTGTGACAGTCCTAGTGAAGTTTTGTTGCTAATCTGTGTTGTAAGGACAGCCTAATACTTGCTCATCTATCATCCAACTTCTTGAATGTACTTTGTTGATACAATGTAGGACTGTGTGTCTCTACTAATGCAAGAGCTATGTTTTAGGGAGAGCATGTGGTTCATTTCAGTCATAAGGAGTTGATGATATAATCTCAATAATGCAAATAAAGGATTTCTTCTTCTCATGTTTCATTCATGATAGAATTCAATGTTATGGTGCTTGTGCTTCATGTTTCATGATAGTGTTTTTATGCTTCCTGACAGTGACATGACCATATGCTTCATAGCAGTGCTGACAGTCTTTTGTATATAATATTTTGAACAGTGTACTTGTTCTCAAAATCAGCTACGCTCATTTTTGTAGACAACCCCCACGAAACTTGTCCGTTTCGTGAATCTACACTCTAAGATCACAAATCGAGACAAGATTCCCTTAGTCTCGTGCGAAGTCATTTGACATTCTCAACTGGTTTATGACATCCCTTTGAATCGGTTTCTCGATATTTGCGAAGAACGTTCAAGTTGTAAATTGGTTAAAATGTTAATTTAAGTCATTTTGGGAGTTAGAAAAATTTGAGTCTTGATATGCAAGAGCGGCAAAAAATGCCGCTCCTACATATCTCTTTTTGACTTGCTTTATCACATATGCAATAGTGGCATTTTTTGCCGCTCTTGCATGTTTTTTTTTGTTAAATATGTACAGGCGTCAATTTTGTGATAATTTATAAGTCTTATATCAAAAGTTTGAAGTATAAACATCTATTCTGAAAAAAGAGAATGAGATGAGATGGAACCACCACAAACATAGTTTTTAGTGTACATAAATTTTATAAGTTGTTTGATTTGCAAAAGTTAAGTAATTAGAGGGAACCTCCCCTTGCTGAGAGGAGAGACTTTGTCTCATCATAGCTGTGGTTGATATACCCATTTTGTCGTTAGCGAGTTAACGACAAAATATTCACCCAACAGTACTCCAACAAGTCTACTTGATAGTTGGCAATTTCCTCTCAGTAGTTGGAGTAGTTACATTAGTCATGCTTACAGTTAAATATTGTGTTGTAGGTGTTTCATGTTTATAGTTGGCATGGCAGTTTGGTGATTCTGACAGCTTTTTACAGTTATTATTTCAGTGTTTTGACATGATCATTTTCTTGATCTGGCAGTTTGAGTATCTGCATAGGTTTCACAATCTTTGGTTGTATATTTATTTGGTATCTAATTTTTTTGCTTCTTTTAGTTACTACAATATTGTTGTTGTTGGTAACATCCTCTCTCTCAGTCTTTATTCTCCTTCACCTTTGGCATTGTTGTCAAAAGGGGGAGAAAAATACAGGTGTTACATACTATTGATGTAATGATACATTTTTTCATTTGCATAGATGTTACAGTTATGATTCTTGCTAGTATATGTTACATATTTCTAGCTATACTGGTATATGTTGCATGTTTCAGTCATTTACTCTTAGAAACTCGTACAGTCTTCATATGATGATCAGCTTGGTTATGATGTTATAAGAAAATGGTTTACAGATTATTTGACATCAATGTCAAAGGGGGGGTTTGTTGACCCCTAATTGGCATTGGTAGTTGGCATGGATGTCAAACAGATACATTGGACAGTTTGGCATATTGGTATAGTCTGAGGTGATTGTTGCTGAGCATGTTGGATATTGATGTTTCTTGTATGGTCTTTAGCTTGATTCATCTGTTTCATCTGAAAAGGTCATAGCATTCCATGAAATCTCAAGGGATATATCTTAAGTGATCCTTCCTAGATATTGAAATGTGTTACATTTGTTTGAGTTGAAGTGTTGCAAGGACTATAGTTGATATTTGTTTAAGTGGACATCATATGTGAAGGGTCATAAGAGATTATGGTTTCATTTGATTAAATTAGAGGTGACAAAATACATACCATATGCGAAGTGTTATAAATGTTTAAGTGATTGACTTGCTCAACAAGTCTCGAGACCATGGAACAGGTAAAAGATGCAAACTTGCATTAAGAATTACCAGCCATTTTAGGGCAAACTGGGATAGTCAGTGACATCGGTATAATGTGGAAAAAGATTGTATTATTGCTCATTTTGTAAAGTTGAAGTTTGGAATATGTGGAGCTCAAGCTTAGGGTTTGAAAGTTCATAAGGTTTTTGAGTGAGATTCTGTGAAATCATTGTGTTGACTGTTCGAGATATGACTAAGCTCAGAGTGAGTAGTGGAAAGGAGTGAAGAGGAGCTAGATAGTTTCTTTGGTCGCCACAATTCGAGGGCACATCACAACACAACATTTGTTGGTTTATTAGCTAAGGCCAGGTGTTCTCTATTCAGTTAATGGTGTTCTAATTTTTAGTTTGTTGTTCTTGCACTTTGCTTAAACAAAGAGTTAAGGGTTTATTTTTGAATATGGTTTCATTAAAGCATTTACTAAACCTATGTACAGATATGGTTAGGGTTTGATCAACATCAGTTTGTGAAGATTATTCTTGTTAAACTCCCATGATAATATGCTTAGGGTAAACAGTTTGAAGTTTTCATTAAACCCTTTTGGTTAGAATTTGTAATACTTGTAATGCTCACCTACAATGAACGCAGGTTTAGTTAAGAGTTGTTAATAACATTTTTTACACAAACACAAAACACTCCAAGATGGTTGTATTTGACCTCCTTACCTTGACAGTTGTCAATCCAAATGGAAACTGTTATAGACAATTTGGGAAAAATAGTTACCTGTATAAACTATTTGATGAAAAGAAAAATAAAATAGAGAGACAGTATAAAATGACAAACACCTTGTTGAGATGTGTATGATACTATACTTTCTTGCAATATCATTGAGATAGAAACATTGTGTCTTAATGCAAATTTGTTAAGTTTTATGTGCACATTTTTTGTGATTTGTGATTCTTGAGTCTCAAATGAAATGAGACAGTCAAGATTTGCATTGTAATGAAACAGAGAAACCCACTATGAATTCTGAATCTTCATGTTATCATTGAGAATTTATTATGCCAGTGAGGCAGTGAAAATAAAATGCCAGTGAGGCAGTTGTAAACAAAATGCCAATGAGGCTTGCATGGTCAGTGAGACCTATTTATTTGCCAGTGAGGCTATTGTATTTTCCAGTGAGGCATCTTTGTAACCAGTGAGGTTCCTTTGCCAATGAGGCAATTGTAGACAAAATGCCAGTGAGGCTTGCATGGTCAGTGAGACTTGTTTATTTGCCAGTGAGGTAGTTGTATTTGCCAGTGAGGTAGTTGTATTTTTTAGTGAGGCATCTTTGTAACCAGTGAGGTTCCTTTTTCCAGTGAGGCTTTGCCATGGAGGCACAAAAAATAGCTAGTAAGGCTCTATAATTGGGGGATTTTATTAAGCCAATGAGGTAATTTTCTTGAGTGGTTTTTCATCCCTATGAGGGTTTTCAACTCATAAATCATTGTGTTATGGTGTCTCATTATTTGTGGTCTATTTGGTTTTCATGATCAAGCATTCAGCCTTGTGTACCTTTCAGCATTTGAATTTCTATGTTGACCAAGCATTTAATCTTGCATATCTGATTGAGTTAGTTTTAGCATTTGAGCTTCTAAGTTATTACATGTGCATAAGTTTAAAAACAAGCAAAGAAATTGAATTTGGTTATTGAAACATTGATTCACCCCCCCCCCACCCCCTCTTAGTGTTTCCCATACTCCAACAGTGCTGATTGCACTATTGTATGGCCTACGCAGGGCCTGCTTAGTGCCAAAATTTTTGTATTTTTCAAAAAAATCACAAATCTGCAAGAATTTTTTTTTTATTTTTGATTTTGTAGGGTACCTGGCAAATTTTTTCTACAGGGAATGTTTTGCAGAATATTCTTGTACGTACGGCCCAGGGGGCAATTTTTTTGCCTTTTGCTGCAACTTTGTCCAATTTTGATGAATTGACAGTCAATCTTAGAGTTTTTGGGCTTTCATGAGCATGATGGCAAGGTCAGATTTGACCCAAACTGCTCTGAAAGATCAGGTACATGTTGGATCTTGCATGCACCTCCCAACTTCAAACCCTCATAGATTTGGCCTCCAATGTCTGATCTAGACGAAACAAAAGGTGATCTTGACTATCTCAGACCTCCTAAACACAATGGTGTGCTTAGATTTGCAGCAAAATGCTCCAAAATAAACCTACAATACAAGGCCACAAAGAGCAAACCCTCACAAATCTAGTATTTCTATCAAGTCTTTCTAATTCTCCAGGTTGACATCATTTGATGCAAGAGAAGACCATACTCAACTATCAAGATCCACCATGATTTTGCACTCAAGATATCTCAAAAATTGGCTAACACAAAGTGATTCCTCCTAGAGCTCTAATACCATGTTAGAGTTGGCTATGATTGAAGCCACCCAAGATCTAGGACTTCATGAAAGCACAAGAGAGATCAAATGAGAGAATAATTCTATTTTATCAATGAATGCAAAAGATTGTTTCAATATTGTTACAATGTACGTGATATGCCTTGCTTATAAAGAAAAGGATGAGATGTAGGATGTTGTAGTCTTGTGACAAGTGTGTTAATCCTATGACATGTGACAACTATAGGATAAGATGCCAACTATCAGCAACTAGCAACAACTAGACACAACTAGAAACATCTAGTAGACTCACTAGGTCAACTTAACATGTGAATTATGTGTGATGTGTGAATATTATTTAACTAATAAATAGTTAAATAATATAAATTATTCACACAAGGGTAAACCGGATAGGTAATAACTTTGTTCACACCAACAACCTCCAAACTGATAACCACTTGAGATGTGTGTCATGATCACTCAACAATCTCTTTCTTGCAATCGAGGCTTTAAATTTCACAATAGGAGTCTATAGATTTCATCAGTTACTACCTCATAGTTGCACACTCAATACACTATGTGAGAACATTGATTCAATGGTAGCATTGTCTAATAAAATTAAGATAGTCCTTAATAAACCACTCTATATCAATAGTAAGTTGAACCTACAACAACAGAGTCAACTAATCACCATGCTTCAATGTCATAAAATAACCTTTGCATGGGATTACCATGATATAAAGGGATCAAGCTAGACCTCTGCACTCACCACATTTACATCAAAGAGGATTGTAAACCTATTAGGAAACCACAATGAAAGACGAACCTTATAGTTTGAGACATTGTAAAAGAAGAATTGTAAAAACTCTTGGATGCAGGCTTCATATACCCTATATCTAGAAACCAATGGGTTTCACCTCTTGTATTGTGCATGTCCAACTCCATTATTGACCAATAAATTGATGCAGAAAGGGCATGCACTCAATTCAATGGACCTATAGATCCTTTATCAAGTTACCTAATGGCTATAATGTGTTACATTTCAATATGTCAAACCAGGGAATCGTATTCTTCTTAGATGGTACCTGTATTGTATGTTCAGTCAAGGATTCTTGAGTTTATACTAGAAGTTGTGCATAGGACCAAAATAAGAAGAAGGAAACAAATTCTAAATTGCAAAGAACAACAGTTGCTTCGGGTAGGTAAATCTATTAAGAAATAACAAATACCATATTCATCTTCCTAAAGAACTGTTCATGAAATAACTTAATCATAGTAGAAAAATAATATATGTACTAAATCAATGATCACCTTTAATATTTCCTAATTTAATAAATCATAACTTAATAAACTAACAATGTAAACTAACAGTATAACTAATAATGTAAACTAATAGGAGAACTATAGTTACCTCAAGTGGTGCTTGATTGAGTGACTGTAACCTCATAGAATCTAAATTAGATCGTTTATTGTATTAACTACTCATTGACTGAATTTGAATCTATATTCTTTATTGAATTTTGGAAGATGTAATACAATAACAAGAACTAACAACACAAAATCTCTTCCAACCTTTTTTTCGTCATATACATAATCTATCATATATAGACAAGATCCAAATCTTGAATTGAACTTCTAAACAACTATCCTACACTTGTCCATTCTTCCCACAAACATAGGAAGAAGACTTTTTTATTAATCCAATTAGATTAGAAGTAGGAGACTAACTATTACAAAGATAATCCAGATATCATAGTCCTACTATGATTCTTCTTATTCACTATAAAGAAAGACATAAATGAAAACATAACATTATAGGATTAATCATGAACCACGATCTAAACTCCTCTTAATCTTTATGACTATCTCAACTGTAAGAGATAAAACCGCTGAGGAGTGGGAGGAGTTATGGTTAAACCATGCCCACTTGATTCAAGATCCTTCTCCTTTGGTTGCGGGCTATTACATTCTCAACTATAGATAAACACCTCCCTTGTTGTGGTTTGATAGATGGCCTTTGCCATAGGTAATTGTTTACTTGTTGCATAGGGGTTAGTTTCTCCATTTAGTATTTACACATCACAAACTACCATAATTAACAAAAATTACTATCACATTCTATAAATAATCATTAACTCACACATAATCATTCATCAACATATCATATACTATTCTTAATGCTTTCAAGTCTTAAAGGTAATCATAAACATGGATAATGTCTAAGAAAGTCTAGAAATGTCTTTGGAAAGTACAAACTTAAACAAGGAAACTAGAACAAAATAAATTCCCATCACACCCCCAACTAAATGTGTTGCTTGCCCTCAAGCAACCTAGGGTCTTTGATTATACCAGAGTGCAATCTCCTTGTAATCCATTGGGTCCATGACTCATTGATCCTGCTTAAGATAGAAACCTTTCTATTTAGCTAATCGATCCCACCTAGCCTGCTTTGTTGCTTGAGATGTTTTATGTCCCTGCCAATGTGGAATTGGATATAGGAGAAGAGGAGGATGAAATACTAAAGAAAGCCAGGTAATTCCATGCTCAATAGTTGATTTGATGTACTTGCGTGCTCTAGTAATTGATGCTAAGAAATTGAAAACAGAGTGGGGTTCTTTTATTCTTAATTCCAATGTCAACTCATTCCACCTATCTCTTGAAAAGTTCAATGCCTCCTTACCAGTGCCATCAGCTAATTCCTTAAATTTCTTGTAACCTATTGCTTTGCATTCAAGGAGTTTTCCTTCCACCTCATGGTGTTGGATCAAATTGATCTATTCCACTACTATCTGATTGGGATCTTGGGCCTCTGCCCTCATTTTAAGGGGAATTGATTTCTCCCTCTCATGATACTATTGTTGTAGGACCCCTCTCCTATGATCATTCTGTATGAATGATGCGAGGGATTTTATCTACACATCCCCAATAACAACTAAGGGATTCCAATTAGTATCATATGGAATGGCTAATTCATGTAAATAAAATTCACATAATTGATTCTGCATCTCTAGGGTAGCTCTCTAGTAGGCTATCAAAAACAATTTAGGTGTAAAAAGGGAAATAGAAGCATCACTGTACAATTGACTAAACTGGAAACTCAAGTATTGCTCTTGTAAGTAAAGGGCATAAACCCTTGTAGGAGGTCTACACCTCATAAGTTGTACATTCATGTCTACCATCCTATCTGTTTTAAATTTCAATCTCCTTATCTCCTTATTATTCTCCTCAATCTCATTTTTATGATTTTCTTTCATCTCATGTTGTTCATTCACTACTTCCTCTATTTTCTCCCATAGTTGCAAGCTAACATTCAACATGGTTGGTGGTGCAACCTATTTTTGATGATCATCCTATTTCTCATGCTCTAAACTTCTCCTATTTATTTCTATAATGGCTAGTTAAACCAATTGATCTAGTTCTATTCCTTGTTGTTGATAAATGTGCAACTAATTTTCCCACCTTTTAACCCTCTCATTCAATCCAGTCTCCTTTTGCTAGTATTCTTGTAGTTGTTTTTCCAATGCTGCAATCTTTTGTAAAGCTACCTGCAACTCATCAAGCTTCTCCTTAGTTTTCTCCTCTTTATCCAATAATAATTCCTCTTTTTTAACTTCATCAGAGGAGGTTGACAATTCATGGCTTTCTACATTATGAGGAGGTTGAGGTTGTTTCCTTGCTATGAACAAATCCTCTTCCTCTGATTTTGTTTCTATTTCCATCACATTTGATTGTGCCACATTCAACTTCTCCATGTCAAAAAAACAAATACTCCCTCTCTAACTCTGTATTGCATTGCACATCAACCACCTTTTGTGTTTAGGAGGAATTTCTCCTCTTGCAACTCCTTATTCCTTTAGGTGGTTAGAGCACCTTGGTGGTTGCATAGATGTTTTTTTTTCTTCTTGGCTTTTAGAGTGGGAAGAAGATGCTTTTCTTTCCTTATTGGGCTTGGAAGCAAAAGGGGTTCTTGGAAATTTTAGGTGCTTCAAGTTGTGAGTCAGTGGTTTCAAGTTGCAATTCTTTCTTTTCAAACTGTTCAGTGTGGCTATAGGGCTGCGAAGCTGGATGTTCTGGCAATGGCAGTGAAGCTGCAAGAGTGGGATACTTTGTAGGTTCTTCCATTAGGTTATTAGTGTGTGGAGTTGAATGCTCTGGCATAGCATCATGGCTACGGGTAGATGATGCCATTTGTTAGGTAGAGGTTGCAGGTGCTTCCTCCCCTTCCTTTGAGTGTATATTTTCTACCCGTGCCTCATCTTCCCCAACTGGTCCAACGCTTAAAGGTCTATCATCAATGTGGTTAAACTTAAGAAAATTTTCCCAAAGAATAGTTGGGAACTTAACAAACAAACTTCTTTTCACCAATAACATAACCAAATAATCATGTGATAGGGTTGACCGGTTCCCTTTCTGCTTATACTCAACAAACATTCTCTTTAGTAGATTGAATAGAAAATTTGGAACATTTACAACTCTACCATGATGGAGATGACTCAACAATTTAAAATGTACAGTATATAATAACGATTGTCTTCCATCACATGTCAAGTACTTAATGATATAAGTAGCAATAGAAGCCCATAACTAGGTTAAAGAGAGACATTTAGTACCTTGAGCTGAGGAGTCTAATCTTTCACTGGGTTGGACAAATTCAACCCTTGTTGTAATGGCATCAACTTTGAGAGGAAATTCTTCTCCAATCGTAGGTAACCTAGTTACCTCTGTAATAGAAGCCTCTAAAGAATCAACCCTCAATCCCTTAACTATTGCTTCATTATGTTGAAATGTCCTTGCAAATTGCTAAGTCATGGCTTCATTGTGTTCGGTCTATTTGAGGAAATAGTCAAGCCATCCGACTTGTTGGAAAATAGGCCTACAATCCTGGTCACTTAACAATATTGTGTGATCAGTGGGTTGTTTTTTGATAGGATCCCCACCCATTGAGTGACAATTCTTATTTCATGTGTAGCTTCAATTACCTGTTTGCCAAGTCTTTATGAAATTATCTGTTGTTGAAATCAATTTCCACCATGTTTTTCCTTTCTTCGTATTTCTGCTTGTTGCATCTATCGGTTGCTACTGATCAATTGTGTATGCAACAAGTAGCCATAAATTATGAAAAGAAAGGTTTTGGCATGGGTAATGGTATGTGAAATAATTTCCACTTATGAAATCTAATGTAATCCCCCAACTAAGGATGCATTTGTCCGCAAATGCGAAGACAATGAGGATGTATGGGAGGAAGGCATGAAAGCATTGGAAATGGTGTATAATAGTGAAATAAATAATTGTGTAAGTAAAGATTGCTATAAAGAAATAGAATTTATTGTTAATTAATGGAAGGTGTGAGATAACTACCATTTAAATGCTGATGAGATGAAAGATGATGCATGCGAAGAGGTTGACATGCCAATTGGAGAAAATGATGTTGAAAAATGTGTTAAAGTGAATTAATTTGATATGACATGAAGTAAGGGTTCCTGAGAGAAGAGTAGCAACGTGAGGACATGTGGCTAGAAAGTACAAATACTGAAGAAAGAGTGGTGGCAAGCGAATGTCGTGAATGAAGGTGTTGTAGGTAAGAGTGGCTGCATGTACAGGATCAAAAATGGATGACATGGAAGATGTAGAGGCTACGTGGAGAATGTGAACCTAGCCCAATTGGAGTGGCTACGGGTGCAGTGGCTACAGGTCCCATGAAAATGAGGATAGATGTAGGGGCTGCAAGTGCAATGGTTATAGGTCCCGTTGAAACAGTTGGAAAGCCTCGACTATAGGTCTCGTGTGTAGAGTGGCTGCAGGTGCTGTCAACTTCTTTCGGCTAGATGTTTTATTAATGTTGATGTGTTGGTGTGTTTTGTTTATTTTTTATTTTATTATGTACAAGGGTAGAGAAGATCATACATAAGGATTAACAACAGATGAGCTTGTGGGCTCATCTACTGACGTGTCAATGGGTAAGGAAGTTGGAGCAACTGGAGATGGAATGCATGTGGCATCTAGTAGTGAATTTTGTGGAACTTGTGTGTCAAATTGTCTTGTCAGCTGCTGGAGAAAGTTGTCTTTATCCAATGGCTTATTATAAAGTTTCAAACGGTGTCCATTTACCATGAGTGAAAATCTAACTGGATTAATTGTGGTAAGGTGGACTACACCATTGGGAAATTATTCTTGGATTTCATAAGGACCTAACCATCTGGTCTGTAATTTTCCTTTGTGGTACTTATATCTAAAGTCATAAAGTAGGGGCTAGTCACCTGTATGAAATTCTTTAGTTTTAATGTACTAGTCATGCCACTTGATTCTTTGTTTTTGGATTACTTCTATGTGGTGAACTACCTCCATCCTTAATTCTTTTAAAGCATTAAGCTGGTGTAGCCTATCTTGTTGATCTGTAGATAAATCCATTCCTAGTTGTATGGCGGTCCTCAATGTTTTGTATTCAAATTCAATAGAGAGGACAACCTTTTTGCAATAAACTAGTTCATAGGGTGCATACCCTATTGTGGTTTTCCATGTTGTTTTGTATGCCCAGACTACTTCTGATAATCTGGATGCCCAATATTTTCTATACAATGCAACTACCTTTGTCAATATGGCCTTAATTTCCCTGCTTGTGACCTCAACCTAGCCATTTGATTGTGGATGATAGGGAGTGGATTTCTTATGTCTGATTTCATATTCCTGAATTAGGATAGAAATTAGGGCTAATGTGAATTGTGGTCCCTGGTCAGTAACTATTTCTCTTGGCACTCCATATTTGGTAAATATTTCTTCATACAAAAATGTGGCCACCTTACTATCTCTTGCAAACTTGGGATCCTTGACCTCCACCCATTTGATCAAGTAATCAGTACATACCAATGTGTACTCTTTGTTGTTAGAGGGAGGATCAATGGGCCCAATAAAATCAATGCCCCATTTGTTAAAGGGTGTAACCACCAATTGTGGTTGTAGGGGCATCTCGTCATTTCTTGTAGGTTTGCCCATCCTTTGACAATGGTCACATCTCCTTGTGTACTAAACTATATCTTTGTGCAAAATTGGCCAGTAATATCCAGTAGTTAAGATCTTGAGTGTTGTCCTTTTGGCTACAAAATGCCCCCCACAAGGTTCATCATGGAATGCTTTAAGAATGTCATATATTTCATCTTCTCTTATACATCTGCACATGACATGATCAGGTCCCGTGTAAAAGAGGTAGCCAACTACCCATGACTAAGGGAAGTTGTGTTCAACCAGATGGCACCTTTCAATTGGTGAAAGGTGTGGAGGTGTCTTTCTTGAAACAAAATAATTGGCTATATCTGCATACCAAGGAGTTTGGACTGTTGATGCAAATAAGTGGTCATTAGGAAATGAGTCATTAACAAATGGATCTTCATTATAAGTAGTGACGCAGAGAGGAAATCAACAACTACATTGGCCTTCCTAGGTTTGTCCACAATAGTGATATCAAATTCCTGTAACAACAACATCCATGTAACTAGTCAGCCACCAACCACTGGTTTGTTCATTAGATACCTTATTGTTGCATGATTAGGATGAACAAAAACTAGATAGTCAATGCTATAGTATCTAAATTTATTGATTGCATAGATAACAGCTGACATTTCTTTCTTTGTGATAGTATAGTTAAGTTCAACACCTTGTAGATTTTTGCTAATGTAGTAAATAGAATATTCCAAATTCCCCTCCTTTTGTCCTAACACAACACCTACAGCAATATCAGAGGCATATGTATGAATATGAAAAGGTATTTTCCAATTGGGTCCTCTGAGTACAGGTGTCTTTGTCAATGAGTCCTTAAGATTTTCAAAAGCTCTTTGACAAGTAGGTGTCCAATCAAATTCAACATCCTTACAGAGTAGGACAAATATAGGTGCTACTATTTTACTAAAATCTTTTATAAACCTCCTATAATATCCTGCATGTCCAAGCAAGCTTCTGAAATCCTTTCATTTTTGAGGAATAGGTAATGTTGAAATGACTTCAATTTTATTGGGATCTACCTAAATTCCTTTCATGGACACAAAATGTCCAAGTATTGTTCCTTCTTCCATCATCATAAAACATTTTTAATGACTAAGAGACAAGTTGTGATCCTGATATCTCTGGAGGACCTTTTCAAGGTTTGCTAATGCTTCTTCATAAGAATCACTATAAGTGGTGAAATAATCAATATATACTTCCATGGAGTCATGAGAAAAATTAGAAAAGATGCTCAAAACAGATCTTTGAAATGTTGCAGGTGCATTACATAGTCTAAATGGAAGGACTAAATGGGCATAGGTTCCCCAAGGGCATGTGAATGTTGTTTTGTCCTGGTCTTCTGGAGCTATGTTGATCTGATTATAACCACTGAATCCATCTAGGAAAGAAAAGTATTTCTTTCCAGCCAAAGACTCCAAGACCTAATCAATGAAAGGAAGATGGAAATGATCTTTCCTAGTGGTTGTATTCAATTCTCTATAATCTACACAAACTTGCCACTTGCCTCCTTTCTTGGGTAATATGACTAATGGGGATACCCATTGACTATCTGATATAGGATATATGAATCCTACATCCAATAGTTCATGTAATTTATTCTTCACTATTTCTCTCACAACAAGGTTCATTCTTCATTGAGGTTGCCTAACTGGCCTGCATCCTTCATTTATATAGTCTATGCATGCAAAGATTAGGATCTATACCTTTCATGTCATGATAGTCCCAAGAAAATGTTGTTTTGTGAGTTTACAGCATGTTTATCAATTCAGATTGTTGCACTATTGTCAATTGGTTGGGTTCAATGCATAAAGTTAAGGGACCAAAAAGTGGCCACAACCACTTTTTGGTCCCATATAAGCTATAACATGAGTTCGTTATAACGCGCTTGCATTTAAGGTTTGTAAAAACAAAATAAAAAGAGCAAAAAGTGAAACCTGCGGCTCATTTGCAAAAATTGGCCGCAGGTTTCAATTCTGCTATTGTGAGGGCATTATAGGAGACTTAGAAACAATAATTTCAAAGAAAAATTAACATTTCACCATGCCACCTCGCCAATCCTACTCTCGAAGATGTCATGGATGAAGTGTAGAGGGTGTAGCAGCTGAACAAGGTAGGGTTTGATTTTTTGTGAATTTGAAAAAAAATGTTTAATTTTGCAATGTTTTGATTAGATTTTTATCTTGAATTTTCAGCCAATGGGCCACCACAAAACCCTAATCTAGTAGAGATGGCTCAAAACAACCCCCTCAAACTGAGGAAAACCTTCAAAACTCCCCACCTTCACGTCCTCACCATCAAAGAGACACACAAGAAAACTATTTAGGGTGAACTGAAGAAAATGTTCAAAAAACATCTTGAAACCCTAATTGAAACATTAAATACTCCAAATGCAAGCACCGATCACAAGAGAGCCCTTGCTAAGTCATTAGAGGTCATTGTTTCTCATATTGAATCGGTGACAAGCCAAATCACTGAATGGAATGACTATAGGGAGAGGAGTCAGAAATACTATGCTAACAAATTGTCTTACCAACAAGTTAAGGACAAAAAATTATAAAATCTCAATTATGTTCACATTTTATCAGACCTAAAACTAGCCAAACACTAGAAGAGAGTTGCAAATGGTTCCCAATTTATTGATGTGTGCACGATGGTATATCCCAAAACTTTTGGAATAGATGGTTCATGGTCTTTGATGAGTGTCCTTGTAATAACAATGAGGTGCCACAATATTTCTTGAGGAAACTCTATTGTGAGTTCGTCCTCAACCAAATTCCTAATTACTTCGACATTCGAGAGTTCCATGGCAGAGGTGGTGGCTCTGTCCAAGATAGATAAGGGGCACATCGAGACCAAAACCACGTACCTAGACCCCTAATGAGGCCAACACATATCTCACTCCCTTCGGCTTTGAAGAAGAGTGTTGAGGTGGAAACATTGCATTCATTGAGTTCTCTCACCCAGTCTCTAGCACATCATGGCGATGATCTTACCTAGGCCGATGAGGGTGAGAGCAGGAGGCATCATTTTCCCCCACATCTTTGTAGTTCATGTGGGAACTTGTGCGATTATGGGACCAAGGACTCTCACCATTTAGGTGATCCAGATGATGTTGCAGAGTGTTAGGACGCTAGGACGCAGGGGCAGTAGCCAATGATGGACACATCCATATTGGATAATATTGTTCTCACAGATGACCTCTTACAGCATACGTTTGGTATTGACTCCCAGATAATTTTTTACAATGTTCATCTTGATTTAATATATTTGTATTTGAAATTTCTAATTAATTATATGAATATCTATATTATAAGTCAAAATTAATGTATGTAATTGTCTGCACTATGAAATTTCAGGGTCAAAGTATTCATCCTGCATCTATTAGCCATCCAATGTAGGGTTATGAGAGGAGGTCTAGTCAACAAATATGTAATTTATCACAAGATCATAAATATAGTACATATATCAATGGTAATCTTATTTAGTGACAATTTGATAATGAACAAGGAGCTTCACCACCACCACCACCACAATTGCCTTGGTCCCCTGCATGTAGAAGCACTTTCACTGAGGTAAATTTTACCATTTGTAATCATTATGCATTTAAATAATGTTATGTATCTATTTGGGTCAAATAACCTTGAACTCTATTTTCAGATGTTGAATATGGAGACTCCTCATCTTCATCAGTCAGCAGAGGTGGGCATTGCTGTAGCTATTTTTTCTATAAATCCTTTGACCGAGGCATGAGCCAGTAACATGTAAATGTTATTTTGTATTTCTTGTTTTATCTCATGGCATTTAATGTACATAAATGATATTCATGTTTACTCATTTTTTCTTCTTGATGCTTCTCACAGGAGGTCACAACTCCAATATGTCCAGCTATGGATGAAGAGAGATGAAAAATGATTGAGAGGGCTAGTGGTAAGTGATTGATTACATATGTCATGTTATATATTTCATGTTTTCTATATTAATGTGGATATTGTTTGATTGTATTAACAGGTGGAGCTTCAAAAATCTCTGTTGAGGAGGTCTAATCGATGGGAGAGAGAGGATGAGTCACTGATTAACTCTCCATCTTCATGACCAAGCAAGGGTCATTGATTATTTGATAGCAGTTCATAGGAAATTAGATTTTGGGACATTTTTTTGTATGCCTAGATGGTTTTGTATACATACTTTTGTATGTTACCAATGTATATATTTGTATATGCCTGTATGGCTTTATTTGTACATGCCTATATGGCTTTATATATAGACTATATGTTATGTTCATGACATTATGTATATGATAGTTTACATTAAATATAATATGATGATCAATTATGGTTACAGGAATTTGGTTTTACATGTGCCAATTACATTTGCTTGAAAGTTTATAAGTCCCTTTCAAAAAATCTATTTTGTGCATATCTTGCAATCATTGCATTCCATGAGACTGTGCATTTTTTTGAGGCATCATGTCAAACAGTTCATGCACCTTGTCTATGCTTCCACACTTTGCATACATGTCTACAAGGGTAGTTGTAAATACAACATGCGACAAAATTCCTATATCCTTTACGCTTTGATGGTTGTCCACACCCTGTTCCGAAGATCCCATTTTGGCATAGGCAAGGAGGATGTCGGATAAGGTTGTGGAATTTGGTTTTACACGTGCCAATTACATTTACTTGAAAGTTTCTTTTGTGCATTTGCTTGAAATTTTCTAAAGCCTTTTTGAAAAAATACATTTTGTGCATATCTTGCAATCATTGCATTCCATGAGACAACATTTCTTTGAGGCATCATGTCAAATAGTTCATGTGCCTTGTCTATGCTTCCACACTTTGCATACATGTCTCCAAGGACAATTGCAACTACAACATCTATCAAAATTCCTTTATCCTTTATTCTTTCATGGCTATCCATACCCTATTTCAAAGATCCCATTTGGGTATAGACAAGGAGGATGTTGGCTAATGTTGTGGAATTTGTCTTTACACCCACCAATTGCATTTGCCTGAAAGTTTCTAAAGCCTTATCAAAAAAACCATTTTGTGCATATCTTACAATCATTGCATTCCATGAGATAGCATTTCTTTGAGGCATCATGTCAAACAGTTCACCTGCCTTGTTTATGCTTCATCACTTTGCATACATGTCTCATAGGGCAATTGCAACTACAACATCTAATGAAATTCCCATATCCTTTATGCTTTGATGGATGTCCATACCCTGTTCCGAAGATCCTAATTTGGCACAAGTAGGAAGGATGCTTGCAAAAGTTATGGAATTTGGTTTTACAGATGTCAATTGCATTTGCTTGAAATTTTATAAAGCCTTTTCAAAAAATCCATTTTCTGCATATCGTGTAATCATTGCATTCCATGAGATGGCATCTCCTTGAGGTTTCATGCCAAACTATTCACATGCCTTGTATATGCTTCCACACTTTGCATACATGTCTACAAGGGCAATTGCAAATACAACATCTGACAAAATTCGTATATCCTTTATGTTTTGATGGTTGTCTATACCCTATTCCGAAGATCCCATTTTGGCATAGGCAAGGAGGATGGTGGATAATGTTGTGGAATTTGGATTTACACCCGCCAATTGCATTTGCTTGAAATTTTCTTTCAAGCCTTATCAAAAAATCCATTTCGTGCACATCTTGCAATCATTACATTCCTTCATCTGTGATGTGCACAACATTCCTTCATTTGTGATGTGCATAACATGCTATAATTGTACATGCTTACAACAAATGATTCATACTACAATGAAGCACAACATGATGAAATAAGATGATGCATATTTACAACACTTAAGAATATGTAGTAGTGTTGCTCATGTCATCAATACATGTTATATCCCTTTCTTTCTCATGCGAATGGATAAACTATGTTTTCATCTTCGCATACATGGCTTACAACATGTGACAATAAACCACTACAAGTTATATATATGCTTAACAACAAGTATACATGTGATACAACACCCCAAAACATGCATTGACTTAGGTGAGTGGTTCTTTTATTAGTGGTGGTGTTCATTTTGGACATAAAATAATAATGGTTATTTTGATACAAATTATTCATGGAACTTGTAATTTGTAATCTTGTTCTTTATGCATATTCCTTTTGTAATTTGAAACAAAAGATTGAATTCTTACCCATATTCTATGCACCTACATTAGTGACCAATGTACTTTAACACATAGGGAGAGAGACATAGGGAGAACACCGTTGATGAAAACCAGGGTCTTTGCTTATGAATAAGACATCTTCTTGTTGCTGCTACAATCTTAGGACTATCACAATTTTGCATGCTTTTGACAATGATAAAAAGGGTTTTGGATGCTCAACAAGGTTACCCTCCACTCATGACACCCTCATAGTATCCTCATAATGTTTCCTTGATGATCTAATGACTAACTCAATAGGATAACTTCATGCATTTATTAGAAAACGAAAAGCCCATGATGTAATACTAAAGACAAGAACCCTAGTAGCCATAGGTAATATCCCTACACACATATGCATAGAAAACCGTGAAACCACAATGTAAGTGTGAAAAGATGAAATTTAATCCATTTTGAAACTTCTACCATAGCTGCAACAGTCAAAATAGTAGCAAATCCTTTCATTTTTTCCAAAAATCATCATAAACCCTAGTTTGATAACCATTTCATGTGATTTTTGTAGCACATTCTTTATGGTGTGTTTTTCCATTATGTTTTGTCTACTTAAACACTAGATACATGTGCTTACAAGATTATATTTTGTTGTTTTAGATGATGTTATCTATCTCATTATTACATTTTTATTATGCTAACATGGATTAGAATGGATTCATCATCTTCAAGATTATTTGTACCTTTGATTAATGCCCTACAACACATTGGATCAAGTGAGAACACCACATCAACCTAAGGAGAGTAGAGGAAACACCTAAAATGGAGATTACAACATAGCTTTTAGTTTAGTTTCATCTACTAGAAAGTTGCTAGGACTAAAATTTTTCTTTTGGCATCTCCTAGGGCCAAATGGATGATGCTAACATGTTTGGGTGGGAAGGTAAATGCTAGGGGAGGTGTCTTTTTAGTGGTGAAGCCTCCTAGTCATTCTCGGCTACATTGGACAAAGATAGTCTCTTAAGAGCCCTAAGACAAAAAGGTGTCAAACTTTGGACCTGATGTTCTGTCAAACCGTGATACCTAGGAACATCTTCTTTGCATGTATATGTGGATGTCAGGTCCACCTACAAATACCTACCTCAGTTTTCTTAAATCAATTTTGTTTGCCTGTGGTGGCAAAGAACACATTGTTCCAAAATGCTTCAGTTTCATGTAGTGGAAGGTGTTAGGAGTGAAATTTTGCATTCCACACCTTGTGGGGCCCAACGAACTGTGCCAACACATCGGGGTGGGTGGGTAAACGCTAGGGGAGGTCTCTTTTTGTGCTTCAAGTTCCTCAGACATTCTAGGTTGTAGGCTACCAACAAAGTCACTTGAGATCCCTAAGAGCAAAAATACCAAACTTTGACAGAGTGATTCTAAGAATTCGTGGCACCTGGGAATGTTTTGTTTAGACCTACAGGTGTATGTGGGGTCCATCCACAATAACCTCTCTCAATTTTTGTCAACTCCAATCCGTTTGACCATGCCAAAATTAAATGCATTCTTGCAAAATGCTTCAGTGGCATTCAGCACAACCTTGTCAGGAGCCACATTTTTTGTTCTGCTCATCGTGGAGCCCAACAGAGTATGCCAAAATGTCAAGGTGGGTAGGTAAATGCTAGGGGAGGTCTCTTTTAATGCGCCAAGTGCCCCAGACATTCCAGGCTATAAGGCACCGACAAAGTCACTTGAGATCCCTGAGAGCAAAAAACTACCAAACTTTGACGGAGTGGTTCTTAGAATTCATGGCACCTGGGAATGTCCTATCTAGACCTATAGGTTCATGTGGGGTCTATCCATAATAACCTCTCTCAATTTTTGTCAACTCCAGTTTGTTTGACCGTGTCAAAATTAAACACATTCTTACAAAATGCTTCAGTGGCATTCAACACAACCTTGCCATGAGCCATATTTTTCATTATGCTCATCGTGGGGCTCAACGGACTATGCCAACACATTGGGGTGGGTGGGTAAACACTAGGGGAGGTCTCTTTTCATGTGCCAAGTTCCCCAGACGTTTTGAGTTGTAGACTATCGACAAAGTCACGTTTATGACTTTGTCGATAGCTTGCAGCCCAGAACGTCTGGGGCACCTGGCACACAAAAAGAAAACCTCCCCTAGAAACTACCCACCTACCCCAACGTGTTGGCGCAGTCCGTTGGGCCCCATGATAAGTAGAACGAAAAATATGTCTCCTAGCAAGGTTGTGTTGAATGCCACTAAAGCATTTTGCAAGAATGCATTTAATTTCAGCATGATCAAACGAATTAGAGTTGACAAAAATTGAGAGAGTTTATTATGGATAGACCCCACGTGCACTTGTAGGTCTAAATAGAACATTCCCAGGTGCCACAAATTTTGAGAACCACTCCATTAAAGTTTGGCAGTTTTTTGCTCTCAGGGATCTCAAGTGACTTTGTCGGTAGCCTATAGCCCGAAACATCAAGGGCACTTGGCACACAAAAAAAACCTCCCCTAGAATTTACCCACCCACCTCGATGTGTTGGTGTAGTTTGTTAGGCCCCATAATGAGCAGAATAAAAAATGTGGCTCCTGGCAAGGTTGTGTTGAATGCCACTGAAACATTTTTGTTAGGATTAAGGTGCCATTAACCTTGGAAATCCTATGTAATTAGTTACTCCTAATATTGTTTGCAAATTGCCCATAAGGGATGAAAGGTTTCACCAGCAGCGATTTTGTTTCAGTCATATGTTTATATTCGGTCCACGACGCTAATTTGTCCGCGACGGGGGGTTGCAGAGGGGTTTCCCCCTATGAGGGGTCCAGGGGGATCATCTCCCTAACAAGGGGTCCGAGAGTCGTGCACCCTGGCAGGGGTTCGGGGGCAGTGCCCCAGAAACCACATTTTGTTTATATTTTATCATTGTAAATCTGGACCGTTCGTCATTAGGTCACAGATCTGACGGTCATTATTATGTCATTTTTCTTGCCCTAGAAGGCAACCCCCTTTTATAAGGATATTTGTACTACATTTTTAAATAGAGTTGAGAGTTACAGGTGTTGCTGAATTGAAGACTAAAGAAACAGAGGAAGTGCATGTATTGTAATCTCAAATTTGAAGATAATACAACCTGGAGCCTCTTTTCTTAGAGTTTTTTACCCGAAAGGGTTTTCTCCACATTACATACTGTGTTATGTGTTCAGTTCTTACTGCATGTTATTTCTGTGTAATGGGTTTTATTTCTATTGCAATTTCTATTGATTCTACATTGTTTAGAGGACATAAATAAAGTTTGAATCAGATTTTCGTTGTGTGGTTTGCACCTTCATTTCTAACAATTTTGCAAGAATGTGTTTAATTTTGGCACGGTCAATCGGATTGGAGTTGACAAAAATTGAGAGGGGTTGTTGTAAAGGAACCCCACGTGTACCTTCAGGTCTGAATAGAACATTCGTAGGTTCCATGAATTATGAGAACCGTTCTTTCAAAGTTTGGTAGTTTTTTGCTCTCAGGGATCTCAAGTGACTTTACCAGTAGCCTACAACCCAGAATAGCTAGGGCACTTGGTGCACAAAAAGAGACCTCCCCTAGCATTTACCTGCCCACCCTAAAAGGAAGCAAGGTATGCAAAAAATGCTTCCTACACTGATCCACTGAGAAAATATTTTAGCAAATTTCAACTTTAACAGTTACAGATTAAGATGCATATTAACAGAAAGATAATAACAACTTCCAAATGCAAACACAAAACTCACAACACAAGATATATGTGGGGAAAACCCTTTTAGGTAAAAAAACCCCACGCTCTAAAGCCGCCCAATATTATTCAGGAATCAAGAAGATTACAATATACTTGCAAAGAAAGCTTTTTACAGGAGTATATCCAACCAGAGATCCAGGAGGTAACTCGACATCTATAAGATTCTTACACACTACCTCCATCTCAAGCTCTTGATATATAGGAGATACAATACAATACACTGCCAACGGTAATTACAAAACCATGAGCCAAAACCACAAAAAAGTGGTGCCCAAATTATCTCCAATCAAAGATGTCTTGTGATGTGCCAAACCACACACCAACACGTGTAACTCTCCCTTTTACAACTCTTTTATGTGTCCAACATATTTTTACATTTCCCAAAAATAGAAGGTCCAACTTCTGGAGGCCATAACCTTTGATCTGGGTGTCTGACTAACGAACTGTTTGATGCGTCAGAAAGCTCGTGAAGAGATCTATCACCCTATAACCAGCTTCAATGGTTATGACCATTTTTAGGACATTTAGAGAAGTTTTGATTCTGATAATTGAGTTCAAAGACTTTTTTTGGTAGTTTCAAAAAATAGAAACTTTAATATTTCGCAATCCTGATATGATCTTGAGACGAAACTCGCCTGAGATGTTCACTTAGTTGTTCCGCACCTTCTAGGAAAAATTTTAGGTCAATCCGAGATCAATCAAAAAACTTACTAAAAATAGTAAGTCTCACCATTTTTAGCTTGTTTGGAAACTTTTGGAAACTTTGAAGGTTCCAGACCATTATCCAAGATAAAGGGTATTCAAAAAGACCAAAACTGGGAAAAATAGTAATCTTTCAAAGTTGCAAGGTTGAGACACTTTTCTTAACACACCCCAACGTGTTGGCACAGTCCATTGGGCCCCACGAGGTGTGGAATGCAAAATTTCACTCCTAGCACCTTTCAACTGCATGAAACTGAAGCATTTTGGAACAATGTGTTCCTTGCCACCACAGACAAACAAAATTGATTTTTAAAAAACTAAGGTAGGTATTTGTAGATGGACCTGACATCCACTTATACATGCAAAGAAGATGTTCCTAGGTGTCACAGTTTGACAAAATAGCCAGTCCAAAGTTTGACACATTTTTTTGTCTTAGGGCTCTTAGGAGACTATCTCCATCCAATGTAGCCAAGAATGACAAGAACATTTCACCACCAAAAAGACATCTCCCCTAGCATTTACCTACCCACCCGAACATTTTGGCGCCATCCATTTGGCCCCAAGAGATGTTGAATGTAAAAATTTAGTCCTAGCACCTTTCTAGTAGATGAAAATTTAGTACTATAAAGGTGTTCTCACTTGATCCAATGTGTTGTAGGGAATCAATTAAGGCTACCCTTACCACTACTATCAATTATTAGCACCAAATGTGAAGAAACAAATGAGGGTTTGTAAGATGAAATCCTTGTCATTAAAACTCATAGTAGCATCATGATATTATGGTCTTAATCTCCTCATAGGATATGACAAAGCTAGTTTGAAATAAGATCCTTGTATGATTTCATGATGCAAAGATAATTTTGATGTATAATTTGCAACTATGGTTTCCATGAATGAAACCACAATGTAACATGATGAAACAATCTTTGAAGGAATCCCTATCACTAAGATGCATGAAGAACCATGGCTGCTCCCAAGCCTGATAGAGGATATTTTGGCCAATAATGCCACCATTGGTACTATGAAACCTTCAAAATCTCAAGGCCTGCAAGACGAATGAGAACAATCATCAAGTTGACTCCAAAGGACATAATGGCATGACCCTTCAAGCAAACATAATGGCATGACCCTTGAAGTAAATGAACAATCATCAAATTGACTCCAAAGGACATATCATCATGAAATAATCATGAAAACCTACCTTACTTTCCTTCCAAAACCAACTTCATAAGGATTATGCCTACCTTCATCATACTCAAATCCTACATGCAAATTCAATTGCACTATTTATCTAAAATGAGTACACCAACATGATGAAATGAGACAATACCATCAAAATACCTCCACACGGTACAATCTATGTTTCTTGCTTTCCACTTGTTCAAAGATGTAAGTTTTTGTTATACCAATCCTCCTAGTAAAGGTACAAATCAAATTCTTGCTTTGAAAGTTGAAATAAAATAAATTAAAGACTTACACTTTTGATTTTCTTCCATTGTTACTCATAAGCTAAAAAGTAGTGATATTTTCACACACCCTATTGTTTGAAATATCTTAACCTTAGAATGTGAGTTTGATCAAACCACTTGACTTAGTTTGATCAAACCAACTCACCAATCACAACCCTAGGGAATATCCAAATGCATCAACAACCATGTCATTTAGTAATGAGCGCTATAATGAAATGAAGCTAATCAACCAGGACCAAGGAGCACATATAAGGAGATAAGGTAGGTGTCAAAAATATAGAAGGTGAACTAAGGGTAGCAAGGAAAAATAGCATGCCTTTCTATCATTCCACTAATTCAATCTAATGAACCGTCTGGGTCTGCTCTACTCTTTATTGTGTCAAATATTGGCTCGTGGTCAGACTCACGAACCTTCCACAAGGTCATGTTTAATGGTCTACCCCCATATTTGATCAAATAAATGTTTAATGCCACAACAAGGTTAGAATAATGAAGAATCTTCCTATGTGTGTCAAATTTCTCGAACAACCACACATCAGACTTCTTCACTAGGTACCTCCTAAGCCATGTTCCAGTAACAACCACTGATCCTATAGGGTACTCGATGTTCTCTCCATCTATAACAGGGGCATCTAATTTATTTTTTATCTTAACACAATGACACTAATAATAATATATTCCTTCTTCATTATCTTTAGCTGTAATAACTGCATAAACATGCCCTGCATTGATATGTGCATTCAATTCGATGAATATAGTCAACAATACAAAAAACTACAAAATACGATGGAATATTGAATTTTATTAAATTTGAATGCTGATAATACCTGGTTGAACTAGATCTGAAACATGGTTAAAGTCAATTGATGATTCAATCTTTGTGAGTTGTAGTGTTGTCGGGAGTCGATACATGTCAATTGGGCTTATACTTCTTGTACACCATTCATTGACCCATTCCTTTGACACATAATCATACCAAGATTGATCTATACATGAAGAATAAAAGCATACCATCCATTGCATATGAATACTCCATGAACCTACATTAGAGCTTCTAAAAGAGTGTAGCTCACTCGATCTTGTCAATGTACAACAATCCTCATATTTTGCAATGTTAGTATATCAACCAACCAAAAAAATCTATGAACTATAGACTTACCTTCATTTCCTAGACCCATTGTAGCATTACACCATTCGACAATATATCTCGCATCTGTCAACTTTGCATTGTGTTTGTACTTCAACTCTTCTCGTGTTAATGCTCTTTTGATACATGCTCCTACACCATCATGCTCCTCCTTTCCATGCCTGACCTTAGAGAAATTCTACATATGTTGAACACCATTCATCCTATGCATCCTACTCAACCAATAGAACATCCACAAGTTCTTGAATTGTGATGCACAATTATCTGACCATATGATATGTTGACCAAATGATATGCTCTTGGTAGCCAAATCACGGTAGAACATTTTAAAGAAGCCTTGCACAAACTCTGTAGAGTGTGTGCAATCATCACTGATATAAAAATGATACTCTCTCAAGATATTCTTGTCATCCTCTGTATTGTATTCTGCACGAATAAATGCGATATGCAAAAATATAGCAACCTGTGTAGAGTTGTAATATTGTGATTGCACCTCATTCTGTGGCTATAGTGCTACAAAGTAAACAAATAAAATGATGGTATCAAGTGAAAATGTGTCCTTGTATAACTTGAATTGCAAGTCCAACCATTGATCTCTATGGGTATGTCTTGCATACTTATAACCTATATTCTCTCAAAAATAGAGATAAACTGATTCACTGGAATACTTTCAATAACCAGTTCACATCTTTTTGCTTCTTTACCATCTTGTAGACTATATGCCATTGTCTTATATTTGCCAAAACTTACTAGTTCATTTCTAATTGCATGTGTGTTCTCCATATGTTCACAAATTGGCAAATGTTGCAACCCACCACAATGATCACACGTGACATCCAATCATAATTTCTTGTGGAATAATTGACCATCCACTCTTTGACATAAGATGTTCAATATGAAATCTCTTGAAGATCTGGGTGGACATTTTATATTACACTCCTAAAAAACATCGTTAGCATGCAAATCTACACATATATATATCTATAAACATCATAATGATTAAAAAACTCAATATGTACTCTACAATAACAAGTTGTGCATGTGTGATTTATATTAACATAAAAAACTTTACCATTTCAAAATACCTTCGACTAATTTTGATTTGATGATACATCTCTTGAAATTTATTGAAAAATTGTGTTTGAGTCACATCCAAAAAATGCTTTGGATGTGGCTCATGGTTTTGACAACCAATTCTCCTTCTTACAATATCTCTTACATTAGGAAATACCCTTGTGTAATTTTTCTAAAATTCTTTAATGAGGGATCTCAAGGCTTCAACAACTTTATCTTTCTGTGGGAGTCTCCCAGAGAATGACCACAAAATTCATTACCATTTGGATCCTCAACTCTTTCATGCCTTCCAACGGCTCTCATTAGAATTTTTCTACTTATTTTCAATACTTCACTTGTCTTTCTAATGAGGCGAGATTTCTTTGTTTGATGGCTTACTATTGTCGACGTAATGACACATCGTGTGACATTACTATCCTTGGTGCATGAGGTGGAACCCACTCTCATATGCACTCATTAGATTCTTTACAATTGAGTTTTCACTTGAATCATCCAATGTTCTTATGCCAAGAATCTTCATAATGGGCCTAAATTTTAGATTTCTCATCAATTCAATAAATAGTTGGTATCTTCCGGTTTCATTTAAGTTCTCAAACAATAATTTCCATATCTTATTGGCATATATTCGGCAAGTACGCTTAGAAATCTTATCCTGCATGGGCTTCAAAACATTCTCATCAATATCAATTAGAAACTTAGGCTTTCTATGCAAAATTCTAGGAGGCATTTTCAATGGTAAAGTTGACTCAGTATTAGGAATTTATTCAATATTTACTTGAGATAGGATAGATGGCATACCTTCAATTGGAGATGGAAAAGATGAAAAGACTTGAAATTGAGAAGGAGAAGATGGTGTACCTTTAACTTGACATGTGAATGATGGCGTGCCTCTAACTTGAGAAAAGACTGATGATGTACCTTCAACTTGACCTATGAAAGATGGAGTGCCTCCAAATTGAGAAGAGAATGATGATGTACCTTCAACTTGACCTGTGAAAGATGAAGTGCCTCCAACTTGAGAAGAGAATGATGATGTACCTTCAACTTGACTTATGAAAGATGGAGTACCTCCAACTTCGAGATTCAATTTCCTTGTTGAACGAAGGCTTTGCTTTCGTTGCCTTTGTGCCGCCAATTCCATCTCTCTGTCTTAGCTTGATTAGATTATTCATGTTCCTCTTGAATTGGCAACGATGGTATGTCTTCTTCTATGGTTGATAATTTCCTATTTTCATGAATTTCCTCATTCCTTCTCTTTTCTTCGCATTCTTAGCTTCACACTCTTGTGGTGTTAGAGTCTTTGCTCATTTCCACAACATCATGATGATTTATATATGCATCATAAATAAGACATACATAAATTAGTCCATCTTGGTACAATAGATTGAAGTAATCTCATGCACAAATATCAAAATAATCATATGATTAAAGTAAATAAATGATTATAAATCTAAAAATTTATAGTTTCTTAGGGTGGTCCAACCCGAAACATAGAGATCGCACACATGTCATATACTAGCAATCTTTTACAAATCAAGATTAAGCTAGGATAGCATTCGAACTACAAGTCAAGATGACATATCGTACCATTCTTGAACTTCATGGAGTAACTAACATTCATCGTTCAGATGATATTTAAGAACGTATCATAGCAATACAAAGAAACTTTTCCAACACTTACAATGTCTTTTAGCTCTCTATATATAGAAATCAACTTTTCCATACTGAGTTTTTAGCATTACATCAATGGCTAGGATTAATTTGATGCTAAGGCTTAGATTTAGTCCTATGATCTCAATTTAAAATCATTTGATTTTGGCTACAAGAGTTTTCCATCATTGGAATAAGGGTCTCTTAGGATATGGTCAACATTTACAAATGGTGGTAGGCACAATCTCTAGGTTAATTTCACATTTTCTTAACATATCTTCTCAAACACACTTGTCTCCTTCACCTAGGTGAATTGGGAATGCAATTTCCAAGATAACAACTTTAGTTGACAAGTATAAATTGTTCTATAAGGATCTTCAAATCATGTAGTATTCCTTCTTTTATCATAAATCTTCAATAGAAAGACAACCTCCCTATAGCAATAGAATAATTTGCTACCTTTTTTACCTTCTTTTATTCTCATATTTATGGATAAAATTGTATGGAGCTTGGTTTTTTTAGAACAACAACAAATCAAGTCATCAAATCAGTAATTTGTCCTTTGTTCATCTCATTCTCTTAGCCAACGTTTTGCTTCATCTTGTCTTAGGTTCTCTTTTAGTACTTTCTTCCTCTATCATATACTTGTTAAAATAGTGTATGTAGAGCAACAATTCATGTCTCTAGATCAACATTTTTTCTTGATTATCCACCTTTCTCTTGCAACCACAAGACAAAGTATCAAACTCTTTTAAAGGACCACAAACTACCTCCTACTAGTTAGCAAAAAATTGAGATAAATGAAAAATGAAACACAAAGATTTTAATCAAGATCAATGAAAGATCTAAAAACATGACAAGTTAGATTAAAGATGCAACATATTCATTCCTATTTAGGACAAATCCCTTCTCTAATCCTTCTCCCATTCCTAGTCAAATTGGTTGTGAAATTATAATCAAGTGTCAAATTTGGCCATCTAGTGTCCACAGCAATCTTCCCTACCATATGAATATCCTTTCAAGACCACCTCTATGTTTATATAGTATCATGGATACCTTTTTGCATGGATTTGAGATTAATTGACTTATCAGTTAGTCTTGATTGTCACCTTGTGTATCAGTTGCTATCCTACCCATGGGTGAGAGGTTATAGCTATTCCTATGGTTACATGATAGCTATTGTGGTATAATAGTCTTTAAGCTGATATGACAGTTCTTGCAAGTATGCTTAAGTGACAATCCTTGGCTTGATTTTAGAATGATGATAAATATTTGACTAACATGATAATAGCAACATGAGTATGCTCAAGTGATAATCCTTCTAATTGTTTAGGTTAGTGTTTGAATCAGGATAATAGCAACATGATTGCACATCTACTCCACAATTAAAGTGTTTCCATGACCTTGCTCTAGTTTAGGATTATCCTTGAATGTTGATAAGGCTCCCTTCATAAATATATACCAATACTATCTTGATAATTTCCTTCCCATGGTGATATGGCTTGTTATCATAGATTGTTATCTCAAATAAATATAAATTTTCACTTTGTCATGATAATAACTTGTCAAATGATAATCCTCTTACTTCCCTCATGACTGTCCTAGAACATAAGATTTCATGCTTTAACATAATCATAAATTGAAGTAAACAAATACATAAAGAACATACTTTAGATTTCAAGATTCGAGTTGCCCAATCCTCAAAAATTTGGCTTCAAAATCCTCAAAAAATTGAGTTTTTTGGCAAGTTCCTTCGTATTCAATGTTGAATTCTATATAACTCTAATAGGATTAGTCAAATTTATGAAAAAACAAATCTATGTCATCAAATTCTATCTAAATACATGAAAATTAGCATTCAAACAATATGAAACATGAAAATATTAGTTTAAATAATCAAATTCTGTCTAAAAACATCTGATTTACTTCTTCTATGTTGAAAAACCAAAAAAAGTGGTGGATTAAGTAAACAATGATTGTCAAAATGTCAACACCATGAAAAGAGTTTTTTTTGTTCGATAATGCATGAAAAGCAGAGAATAATAGAGCATGTGGGTCTGATTCACGGATCCCACATGTTTTTTGTCTATTTTTTTGGTTCCCCAAAACATGCTCGCGTTATAATGTGAGAACATTTTTTCATGCATGGAAAGTTTTAAGTATTGTCATGCATGGAAAGTTATAAGTGTTTTAAGTGCATGGAAAGTGGGGAGGGAGGTAGAGAGGGGAGAGAGAGAGGGTAGGAGGTAAAGAGGGGAGGGAGAGGGTAGGAGGTAAATAGGGGGGAGAGAGAGAGAGAGAGAGAGAGACTAGTTTTGACATGCAACCCTAAACCCCTAAACCCTAAAAATACCCCTAACCCCTAAACCCTAAACCCAAGCAACCCTAAAACTCTATCTCCCTATATCGTCCCTCTACCTCTCAATCTCTCTCCCTATGTCTCTAGCCATGTCCCTCATTCTCTATATCCCTATCTCTCCCCTCTGTCTCCTCTATATCTCCCTATCGATCCTCTCTCTCTCTAAACCCTAAACCTCTAAGCCGTAACCCCTAAACCATAAACCCTAAATAATGCCCCTAAACCCTAACCCCTAAACCCTAAACCCTAAACCTCGATCTCCCTATCTCTATAGTCCCTCTACCTCTCAATATCTCTACATATGTCTTTGGACATGTCCCTCACTCTCCATCACCCTATCTCTCCCCTCTATCTCCTTTATCTCTCCCTATCAGTCCCCTCTCTCTATCTCTCTCTAAACCCTAAACCCCTAAACCCAAGCAACCCTAAACCCTAAATAATGCCCATAAACCCTAACCCCTAACCCCTAAACCATATACCCAAGAAACCCTAAATCCCTAAACCCTAACCCCTAAACCATAAACCCAGGCAACCCTAAACCTCTATCTCCCTATCTCTCCCCTATATCCCTATCTCTATCATCCCTCTATCTCTCAATCTCTCTCCCTATGTCTCTGGACATGTCCCTCACTCTCTATCATCCTATCTCTCTCCTCCGTCTCCTCTATCTCTCCCAATAGGTCCTCTCTCTAAACCCTAAACCCTAACCCCTAACCCCTAAACCATAAACTTGAGCAACCCTAAACCCCTAAATGCTAAACCCTAAATAATGGACCTAAACCCTAACCCCTAAACCATAAACCATAAACCCAAGCAACCCTAAACCTCTATCTCCCTATCTCGCTATCGCTATCATCCCTCGACCTCTTAATCTCTCTCCCTATGTCTCTGGATATGTCCCTCACTCTCTATCTCCCTATCTCTCCTCTTTGTCTCCTATATCTCTCCCTATAGGTCATCTCTCTCTCTAAACCCTAACCCCTAAACCCTAAACCTGGGCAACCCTAAACTCATAAACCCTAAATAATGCCCCTAGACCCTGACCCCTAACCCCTAAACCCTAAATAATGCCCCTAAACCCTAAACCCAAGCAACCCTAAACCTCTATCTCCCTATCTCTCCCTTATCTCCTATCTCTATCATCCCTCTACCCTCAATCTCTCTCCCTATGTCTTTGGACATCTCGCTCACTCTCTATCTCCCTATCTCTTCCTTCTGTCTCCTCTATCTCTCACTATCTGTCTCCTCTATCTCTCACTATCTGTCTCCTCTCTCTCTATCTCTACCTATCTCTTGTCTCTCTCTCCCCTATCATTCCTCTATCTCCCTATCTCTCCCCTCTATCTCCCCCCTCTCTGCCTCCCTCTCCCTCTCCCTTATCGATGAAGGAAATGGAAACAAGAAAACTAGGACTCTCTTTCTATCTCTCTCTCTCATATATATATATATATATATATATATATATATATATATATATATATATCCCCTCTCTCTCCCCTCCATCTCCCCCATCTCTCCCTCTTCCTCCCTCTCCCTCTCCCTTATCGACAAAGCAAATGGAAATAAGAAAACTAGGATGCAAAGAGGGATGAGGATATAAATTGGGAGGATGAAATGGAAACAAGATAAAACGAAAGTTAATTGGATGGGAAGAATGATGAGAGGAAAGGTGGAAAATAGTAAAATAGGGAAAAATTGGTGGGATCTAAAGGGAAATTGGAAAGGAAAAGGAAAACTAGGAAATAGATAGGTGAGAGAGAAAGTGGGTAGGAGGTAGAGGGGAGAGAAGTAGAGAGTGAGAGAGGGTAGGAGGTAGAGAGAGAGAGAGAGAGAGAGAGGGTAAGGGTGGGACATGCAAAGAGGGATGAGGATATAAATTGGGAGGATGAAATGGAAACAAAATAAAACGAAAGTTAATTGGATGGGAAGAATGATGAGAGGAAAGGTAGAAAATAGTAAAATAGGGAAAAATTGGTGGGATCTAAAGGGAAATTGGAAAGGAAAAGGAAAACTAGGAAAGCTAGGAAAAAGAAAACTAGGAGGTAGATAGGTGTGAGAGAGAAAGTGGGTAGGAGGTAGAGGGGAGAGAAGTAGAGAGTGAGAGAGGGTAGGAGGTAAAGAGGGGAGAGAGAGAAAGGAGGGGAGAGAGAGGGGTAAGGAGGGATGGAGAGACCTAGAGTGGTCACAAAGAGAGGTGAGTGAGAGAGAGAGAGAAGGTAAGGGTGGGATCATTTTATTTCACAATATTGCGAGCATGTTATAACGCGCTCACGTTATGTGAATGCATGCACATAACGTGAGCGCATTATAACTCGCTCACGTTATTGTTTGCGTTGGTAATTTCCAAGCCTTTGGCTTGGATTCGCCTTGGGCTTCCAACCCAAAGGCTTGGATTGAGTTTAAACATCCAAAGACGTGTTTGTGTAGATTGTAAAAAAAATTACATAATCTTGAGCGTGCTCCCCCTCAGGTTTGCACTTATTTCAATGACAAGTCAAAGAATACCATGATAATGTTAAGCTCTCTTAGCTTTCTAACCATATAATTTTTTTAACGTTTTGAGTATGTTAAAGTTTTCATCTTTAATTTCTTTTGTTAGTGTATCTATTTTTTGTCAAAAACCAGTGTGTGGTATTTTGACTTTTTTTTAACCGTTCATCAAATTTTCAAATAAATTACATTTTTAGAAACTAGACTCCATTCTACACGTATTCAAAAAAAAATTGGATTTTCGATTAGTTTTCAAAAATTTTAAGAGGGAGCACGCTCAATTTTCTATTTTTCAAGATGTGTCCACTTTGAAAATTAGTAAAAAATTAATAATTCATGAAAAAATTATTAGAAAAATTGGGGTAAACTACATGGTGTTAGCTAATTTCTCACCGAAACGATTTTTAAAATACTAAAAAATAGTTAACATTTTAGAGGGGCCACCCCAAATGCTATGTTATGAAAAAAACATGACCAATTTGTGTGGCCCCCCTTTTTGAACCCCTTAATCTCAACCATTTTTTTTTTAAAAATAGTAGTTTAGAAATTAGACTCGAAGCACTAGGACTCTTGTTTTTGTTGCATCTTCAAATTTTGAGTGTAACTATCTTCGATTTCTCATCCAACATCAGTCTTCCCTGATTTCATAAAAAAGTGGCCACTTAAAACCCCCCTTTTTGTCTCCCATCTTTGTGCACTTACTCGGTTGTTGATATTAAGTGTTCTGCCTAGTGTTATATCAACTGGTGTTGCAAATTTCATAACAGAAGCAACATCTAGCCCTGATAAATTAAGAGTGCAACTATGCGGTAGCAAATGATGGAACATGCGGGTAGTAGAAGCATAGGCTTGTGTATTCACTGTGGTCAAAATATTATCTAGTGGGCCAGTCAAGCATACTAAACATGGGTCTTCTACGGGTCCCTCCCATAAGTGTTTTGCATCACATTAGAGAGCACTTCATCCTCGTCCTGAATATTTAGCAATGGGCTACATTCAATAGTCATTAATGTCTGAAGAGAATATTGACCATTATCTTCTAGGTCTGGCCAAATAGGCTATTTTATTTCAGCAAAAGGTTGTGCTGGGGGGTAAAGGACCAATTTCTTAGTTATAATTCCATTGAAAATTATCATAGTGTCAAACCTGCATCCTATGAAGGCATCTGTTGTTGCCAACCAAGGTCGTCTTAAAATGAGTGGATACACACCTAAGTTGGCCTTGGGTTGTAGGACCATGAAGTTTGCAAGGTATTCCCATGAGTCTAGTGTGATGACTAGATCTTCAATGATTCCTTCAGGGTTGACAGTTGACCCATCTGCTAATTGTAAAACTGTTGGTGTAGGCCTTAAGTTGATTAACTGAAGTTTTTTCATTGTTTCTCTAGTCATAACATTTATAGTTACACCTAAGTCAATCAGAATATTTTTTATAAGGGTACCATTAATATGCACATCAACTACAAGACTGTTAAGATCTGCATACTTTGGGACAACTAAGTTGCCTAACATGATAGTTGTCCTATAACATGCATAGTTTAGGGGTCTTTTCTTTTCCTTTCAGGTTTCTTAAGACATAGCTCCCTTATAGTTTTAGTATAGATAGGTACATCCTTGATGGCTTGGATTAAGGGAATTTTGACATAGACATTCTTTAATTGCCCAAGGAAATCGAGTTCAGGTTCAAGTTGAGGTGGAGATTTCTACATGTTTAATCTTTCTAGAAATGGAGGGTTTCTTGTAGTGATTTCCATTTGTGGTGAAGTTTGTTCAGGGGGGCTATGATATTTATTCAAATGGTTGTTAGTGTTAGTGGTTGGCTCTTTATCAGCGAGTTCCATGATAAGTGAAGATGGAGGTCCAACAAGCATTTTGCTTGAACGCAAGTGAACATCACTAACATCAACTGTATAGGTTGGGTATTGGATGGTTTCATTAGTGTAAGCCTGTTGAACAGGCTTATTGTTAGGATTTGGTGCAGGTTGAGCAAGCAATTGAGTGGCTCTTGGTGGAATAGGAGTAGGTGAAACTGTGTTTGGCATAGTGGCAGGTTGTTGTGGTAGGATTGTGGATGCGGGTGACTTGCATTTGAGTTTTGCCATGGTTGATTTCTACGCCACTGTTGTGGCCATGGATTTTGATTGGACTGCCACTATGGATTATAATTTGGGGGTTGGAATGGTTGTTGTGGCCATATCCCCTATTGTTGGTTCCAACTAGGCGACATGGTTGCCCAAGATTGTTGTGGCTTGTTATACCAGGGTGCATTATGCCAATTAGGGATGTTTGAAGCAACTACTAGGAATGAAACATCCAGTGAGGCCACAACACAGGGGACCTCATCCCCTAGCATGAACACTTGCATTAATGTTGAAGATTCAAACCCCGTGAGCTCATTGGCCCAATGGGGGTTTAAGCCGCGAGCTCATTGGCCCAACAAGGGCCCTGCGAGGATGCAAGGCCCACAAGCTCATTGGCCCAACCGGGGTTTCAACCTTGGTGGCCACCAGAACAATCGTACGACTTACCACCGAACCATGCCCTTAATGGCAAAGCTATAAAGAGTTTTAATCCAATGGTTTTTCCTTGAATCAGCCATGAGAAAGCCTTTGTCATCCTCCCTTGAAGTTTTGCCGCCATCATGCAACCTTGCCAAGCCAATTTGCACAATCTCCTATTGCCCCTACTCCCACAAACACCTTTGTGACTACTTGTGCTCCTCACTCACCATAATCCTAATTGAAATTTTGAGGTAAACTTTGGGACAAGTCTCATATCAACATGTTATACTTTAATGCCATGATTCTTTTACATTTTATAATGACCCACAAAAAATTGTCATTTTACAAACCATTTTAAACATGACTCGTTATTCTATTTTTTAATATTATCACCAATTATGATATATTGACACAAATGTACTTGCAAATAATCATTTATTTATTGAAAGAACATTTAAATATTACATAACATGTACCAAATTCAACTAAGTACAACTATAATCAAAATTTAGAGTATCACTCGTAAGGTAGTTTATCATTGTCAATGTCTGACATTCAACTTAGAGGATCTCAAGTCATAAGGTATTGTCCATTTCTACCATTAATATTAACCATTAGCAATGATAGAACTATGCACTATGCAAATAAGCTATTCATGACATTGTACTTGAATCGTGTGATGGTAGACCAAATATATAATTATAATTCAAAAACAATGACTCCCTTCAAGGTGCATCATACACCCAATATCATATCCTAACTGCTAATAACTTTAAACAATGTAGCAAATTATTTTCCCAGATTTTGGAACACTTGGGTAGTATGTCCCATGGAGGGGGGCTTCCTAAAATATCTCAGCAAGTGCTGCTGATAACTTTTAAGATCTTTCATAAGTAGGTGGTCCCGTAGATTTGTAATAATGTGCAAGCTTAAACTTTAAGCTCCAAAATTTCAGGTAGCTGGTGGTCTCATGATTATTTTTTAGCAACAACTAATGCTAAATCTACAGTTAAATCTACAAATATATAACTAAATCTAAAAATTATTGGTAGGAATTTAAAAAATTATAGATGAATGACATTTGCAAGCAAAATTTTAGGAAGCTGTTGGGTTGCCTTCAGCCCCAACAAAGACACCCCTAAAATCTAAAATGTAGGGCTCCTATTTTCTTGCACAAGATTCTAATTTATCATCTAGCATACTATAAAATCACACACCAATATAATTATGTTAAAAAACTCTTACAAGTTTATCTTACCATTGTTGACATAGTCGATATCATAAATATTGTTTTGAGTGTGAAGCTCTGTTAAAGTTATCGCATGCCCAAGTCCCTTCATAATTTCATTGTTCAAAACATGTCACACAAGCACCACTTCAGTTTTGCCAATGACAAATATAAATCTACAAGATAGATAAACTTCTTTACAAGCGCGTACTAATAGCAATACAGAAGTTTACATAAACAGATTTTTAATGTCACTTTGATACTTATAAGCCATGATAGTGGATTACGAAGGCAACCACAAAGGTTTACTATTAAATATCATTGTAGTCAGGTATTGATACAAACTGAACTACTAGAGAACTCAGTACATCAAGAGAAGTTCTCATCTTCTGAAGAAATCTTGTTAGAAGTGTTTCACTGATCATCATTATGCCCTCATGTCTCGAAAATGTTTTTCAGCGCAGATGATGCCTACACAAACATTAAAAGAAATTAGTTGATCATGTTGGTAATTTTAGAGCTCTACTTCATTGCAGACTTCCACGTTGGCTTTATAGCACTGAAGATCTAGTGTTTGCACATTAAAAATGATAAAACAGTATTCAATAAGAAAAGTATTGTATCATCAATCTAATTAAACAAAAAGAGAAGATTAAAATATCCAAACTCGTATACGATGATGATTTAGATATTTTTTCCACTCAAATGTTGGGCAAGAGTGATGGAATGCAGCTAGTAAACTTGGTTACTTTTACATTTCCATGCCACAAGGAGGCTATTTCTAGAACAAGTGGCAGTTGAAAAAAGTGTCACCATTTTTTAATAGCCTAAGGCATTTTTTGCATGCACATGTGCATATATGCATACACACTAAACATGTACTTGCCTCAGAGTTTCTTTTGTTCCTCGTCGTATTCTGCAACGAATAGTTGGAAGTCCTAGTCGCTGATGTGCTTCAAATCGATGACAGCCAGAAAAACCTGAAGTGATTTCATCATCTAGGTGAATAAAACTTTTAAGATCCATATCTGACAAATCTTTTTCAAAACTTTGCCCTGCATAAGCTCTAGTCTACATCATTGATACAACTTGAGATCCACTGGACTCCAATATTTAGATATTAGATGCAAACAGAGATTGAATGGATAGTATAGCACATAGTACATACCATAGTATACTCCATCAACCTCAAGGACATCTATCTGCAAATTAAAACAACTCTCTGATGGCTCGTCAGTGAAAAAGAAGCTAATATAGAATACGATAAAGTAAAGCTAAGATTTTATTAATCAAGTTAGCAGGACTCATCAATATGGTTCCAATTCAAAGAGAAAATTGTTACAGCAACCTCTTCAATGTAATAAATATCATACATTGTTACAAGAAGCTCTTCAATATAATAAATATCATACATTTTTCATGAATAAATTTAAGATGTCCATCTCTCTAATTATGCTCCTGATGTTGAAAAATTGTAGGCACAACTATTGAAAGTCAAAACTAAATCATTTTGCTCTCATAATAACATCAAAATGTAAAAATACATTATTAATATTTTCGGGGTTTGACAATGTATGATGCAAATGCTTATAAAGCATTACATTCATGTACAACTACCCCAAACTCCCTAAACTACCTATGGGATAACTCCCAATTAACTAAATATTTTAGTGCTAATACTATATCACTAAGATGACTTTATTATAAAATGTAAACCTTAATTTTCTAACACCCCCCTTTAAGGTTTACATTACAAAAAAACAAAAAAGAAAGAATGGAAACACTACAACATGGACTGACTGCAGCACAGCCCATTTGAAAATCTGCAGAAAATCTGCGGAAGCATCTCCACCAAATCTCCTTGCTCATCCAGAACAGCCCAAACTGTTTGTGTCCAGGCAAATGTCCTAGCTGAGGTTTACATTAAATCTCCATCCGGAACACTAACAAAAAACAAAACATGCCGACCAATCATAACAGCATATTTTTCATAAGCTTTCCTTTGAACAAGTTTTTTGAAGTAGGTATAACTCAATCAAACTACCTCGTAACTCTCATAAAGGTGTAGCTCCTGAGCTGAATTCCCAGTTCCTAGATTACCACCTCCCCAAACTCCCAAATCATAGATCTCCCAAATTATTGGACAACAATCTATGTCGAGCTACATCCACAATGCTCCATCAAGTTGTCTCATGAGACTCGGAAAAGTATGATTCCCAAGATTCACAGACTCCCGAAATATCTTGGCAACAATCCATGTTGAGTTTTATCTACTCTAGATCCCTTACTATCTTCACAAAATAGGCTTCTACATTTTTTATCACTTTCAGCATCCAGAGAAAATAACACAAAAAACAAAAAACAAAAAAGATGCTTCTCATGAAAAGCATCATCTTTAAGCTAGAAGCTGGCTCAAGATGATGAAAATCCTCCAGCCTCCGATCCCTATTACATTTTATCCATTTAATGTTGCATGTGAGTTTTGGTGGCCCCATCCGGTGTAGCAAAGATGGCCTCAAAAGTCCAAACATAAGGTGCAATGATAAAAAAAATCGTTTTAAGGTGTCAAGCTCAACCGAAAATGCACCTTTTACAATGTGACCAAATTATCCTTATAACACCTTATTTTCCTTGTCACTCCAATACATGTACAATTTGGAATGTCCCTTTCATACCTTATAACTTCACATACAAAAATATATTCAAAAAGATAAAATAAAAACCTTATATCTCCAATTACAAATAATTTTACAAAGCTTTCACACCACCTTTAAGTGTAATTTTTATGATGCTAAAAAACATGATCTAAGAGTTTTGAACCATATACCTCTAGATTCCAAATAACGACTCTCACCAATCGAACTAGCTATCACTTTAAATTATTAATATAATATCCTAACAAACTTTCTATTAAAGTGATTTCCAAATGTGGGAAAATAGACAAAACCTAAAAACATAAATCTTCACTCACCAAAAACCATTATGAACCTTTATATTCCCAGCCATACTATATACATTATGCAATGCTTCTCTATTTTGCTATTTTCACACCCCTTTTTATCTTTACTCCAAGCAGCCTTTGCTAGGGGCGGATTCCATAGGCATTCAAAGTTATGACTGGCATTCAAAGCTACCTGATCAGGGTATTGTTGGCAAAATTGGCAGCATAATTGTGTTTCACTTCCAACATGGTCTGTCCTTTCTCATATGATGGAAGACGTGTATACAAAAGAACAACCTTTACCAGGCTTACTGAGTGCGGGGATACTTTTGCTGGGCACAACCTGTGTAAGAGGACGGACCACAATTGCTGTTCAAAGAGGTTGCTTCCTATCTCCCAAGGAAGTGACTTTTGCTTCTGCACTTTAAGAGTTTGGCTTCTCACTTTCCTTGCTTGGGCCAATAATCCATGCACCTTCCCTAATACATGCTGATTTTGTTACTCAAATTCAAATTGAAAGGAGATAAAATTTGCCAGAAACTATCGCATGAGGAGATTCAAACTCCCAATTAGCAACAATTAAATATTCAATCCAAAATATTAAACATGCAAGGAAGCAGCCATCACCTATCTTTCCAAACACTGATTTCTTTTTTACACGTTGGGATAAAACTCATCTTCAATCCATTGTCGCTCTACATCTTCTCCAAGATTCATCTCAAAACTGCTCTAGTACCATGTTGAAAAAATCACAGGCACAAATATTGAAAATCAAAACTAAATCATTTTGCTCTCATAATAACATCAAACTGTAAAAATATATTATTAATATTTTCGGGGTTTGACAATGTATGATGCAAATGCTTATAAAGCATTACATTCCCGTACAAATGCCCCAAACTCCCTAAACTACATATGGGAAACTAACTCCCAATTTATTAAATATTTTAATGCTAATACTAAGACACTAAGGTGACTTTATTATAAAATGTAAAAAATAACACCTGAGCTTGGAGTGTAAACGTATAAGAGCTCCTCAACAATTATCTTCAACAATGTGTCCAAAAATAAATACAAAGGGGAGTGGTGATGGATACATTCCATTTGTTGAGGGATCTACAGGGATTACTGGTAATGCCTTTAGTAATGCTTGATCACAACCAAAATATTCTCCTCAGCCACAGATTTCAAACTCTTCAATATTCCTGACCCTACTTTATGTGCTGCAACATCTACAATCAAAAGACGGTTAAGAATTTCTACATTATTAGCTATAACGATAATGAGTATGTCACAATTTTATCAATTGTGACTGCTTAATATCATTATCTTTTTTTCAAAAACATTTTAACTTTCATCTTGACCATAATTTTCATCCTTATGTTTGGGTAATGTTAAATTCTGCCACCATGCAAAAACGCCACACTCCCTGCCCCTCTAGTGGTGAGAACCACAAAGACACTAAGGTTGGCATCTCATGCCTTCAGCATTATAGCAAAATGGTGGAATTATCTGCATGCCCAGGCCTGTGGCTCTAGCCATCATAGTAAGCCTTTGTGGAAAGATTTACTAACCATATCATTATCATTTTCCCTACAAATGCCTATATCATTATCATTTTCCCTACAAATGCCTTTCGACCATCTTATGGATAGAGAATAACAAGACATGGGTACTCATTCATGCCAAGATTATTAAACTCTAGGTGGGAAACAAATCATTCACAGTGGCATCAAAGCTATGAAAGTGCTTTTCCAACATATGGGAAATGGATCCCATGGATTAAGGCAACCAATGGTGCATTTATGCAATTCTATACAAACTCTGACAAAAAAGCAGGATCTCCATGGATGAACAAAACTGGGTCATACCGTCATACTTGTGGTTGAAAGAAAAAATAATTAAAATGAGAACATAGGGAAGCCCACCCAAATCAAAAAAATTGGGCCCAGGAAGCAGCAACCATTGAAAGTGAAAAATCTCAAGCAGCACAACCATGAGCCTTTATCACCACAAAAAGGAATCATCACTTTAAAAACATAAGCACAATATAGAGATAAGTTTCCCAGATTATGATAGTATAAAAATAGGAACTATGTTCATGGGATGGTTGACGTAGTGTTGCGCATGTTAGTATAATTAACAGAAAAAGAGAATCTCCATGTTAGATCTCCTTGTTTTGTTATACTGAAATAGAACAACATAAAAAACATATGACCTTACAGAGAGCAACATCATCATTAAGTTTCTATGTAAACTACCAAAGCATCTCTATGCTGGTATCATAAAGCTTAAAGACAACAAACATGATCAAGATATTTAAAACATCTGCTGGATGCAACAAGCCAAATATCAAAACTCAATATCATGCTGAACACAGCCAGCCAAATACCATCTAGTCTTCAATCAAAAGTTAAACAAAATAAAGAAAATCCAAGTTGAAATAATTCCAGACTCATCATTTTCATGAATCTTGTGTGAGTTATCATGACTTGGTCCACCAATGATGATGGTGGAATCTTCAGAAGCAGGAACATTGGGTGAAGCACTGCCAACTGGATCAGAAGGATTGTTCACTGTTTGCCTATCTAGGTCGACCTTATCATACTTGCACTCTAACTTAATCTTAGTAACCAAATGTCTCTTACCAGCTTTCTAGTTATGTTTTATAACTTGGAAAGCATCTTCATTCAAAAGTTGCCCTCCATCACACAAACTATCATCTCTGCTGGTAATAGTTTAAAAAATCACACAGTACTTAACTCGCGAGTACTTGTGAGTCAAAAAATGAGCAACTAGTGAACTTACTGGCTGCTGAGTTAGTAAGAGTTCGAGCCATGGATTCACTGTGAGTACCTGGTGAGTCCATGACTCGGACTTGCCAACACAGCACAAAAACTGAAATGCAGCCAAGGCACTCAGAATACACAGGAAAAACGTGGTTTTTTTTGCCTACAAAAACCCTGACCAACCTGCATTTGATCTTGCGCTGCATTCCATCTCTCCTTTGACTGATTTAAGGTGATTGTGAAAGCGATTTTTCTGCAATTTTCAAGGTTACAAGTATGTTTTTTTTCCAAGCGTTTCCAGATCTCATTTACATTTCTAAATTCTTCCCTTACATGTTTATTTGTGTTCACATACATTTGAATTGATTAACATACATGCATTTAAAATTAAGTTTTTTAAGATTTTCAAAGCCACAATTCTGCAAATTTTTTATTTTTTTCAATGCTAAATTTACAGCAATTAAATTTATTTTTCTTATTTTTCCAATGCCGAGGTTTGCGCTTTGCATCCAATGCCATCAAGAAGTGGAAGCTGAACAATAGGTGGAAAGGACGCCTCTTGGAAGATGGCATACCAAGACCAGCAGCAGGAACAGTGATTTGCAACTATTGTGGGTTGAAGATGAGTGGGGGACATCAATCGCCTTAAATTCCACCTTACATGGATTGCTGTCTGCGATGTGAAAACTTGTCTAAATACTGAGCCCGAGGTTGTATGGGTCGTGGGAGATGAATGCGGCCTTTTCATTGACAGACCAAAAAAAAGGAAAGGATAAGGACATCCACATCCATTGTAGCATTGATGAATCCCAACATGGCGTGGGAGACAGAGGTAGATATGACAGATTTTATGAGCTCTACTCATGGTCCACAAATTTGCAGCACATCTACTTCATCAAGCTCCAACAGAGTCCAGTCACAAGGTTTTTTTGTTCCACAAAATACACCAGGATCGTAGCCTTCCCTTAAAGGTACAAGTTGGAATAAGGACAAACATGAGGAAGCAAACACGGTGTGTCCAAATTTTTGGTACAACTACCTTTCTTTCAACAGGGCAATAAGTCCATATTGGGAGAATTTGATCGCGGCCTTGACAATTGTAAGGAAAGGATATAGAGGAACTACTCCACATCACATAGGTGGGTCGTTGTTCCATAAAACAGTGACAAATGTAGAGACAATAGTGAGAGCAAAGGAAGCATTGGTGCCAGTATGGATACACCATATTATCCGATGGGTGGATAGATGGAAGGAATTGCATGCTCATCAACTTTCTTGTAACTTCAAATGGTGAGAATGTTTTGAGGTCCATCAACAACTCAAACAAAGTCACAAATGTAGAGAATTTAAATCTAATGTTGGAGGAGGTTGTTGTAGAGGTTGGTATAGAAATTGTAGTCCGTGTGTGACAAATAAAGCAATAGCATATGTAACAGCAAAGAGACTACTTGAGGAGAGGCACCCAACACTTTTTTGGACCCCTTGCACTACATGTTGCCTTGATCTTCTTTTGGAAGACATAAGCAAACTTCATTGGGTGAAATTTGTGGTGGAAGACACCATAAACATTACCAAATACATATCCAATAACCCTTGGATATTAACTTGATAAGAGATCACACCATGGGAAATGAGCTTGTGCGATCTAGTGCCACATAGTTTGCAACTAACTTCCTCAACTTACAAAGCATTGATAGTATGATAGCACCTTTGAAACAGATGTTTGTGAGCCAACAATTGTTGGATTCTTCTTATTTGAAAAAGACAGGAGAAGAGAGGGTCACAAAAACAATTTTTGATGATGTCTTTGCGAAGAACATTGATGAGATCATCAAGGTAACTTCAAACTTCTAATTAAATTTTAAATTGTATTGTTTAATTTTACTCTAAGTTATTGATTCAAACTCAGGTTTAGGATTGGTTACACCAATACGGCAAAAAAATTGGGGATGGATACGTTTTGGGTACATCCATACAAAAAAAATATAAAAATAATAAATATATACATTCTTTAGCCAAACAACAAGAATTAAGTTTGGATAAACATATAACATGCATATAATAAACAACACAACCATAAAAATACATCCCATGCAAAATACAAAGTCTTCAACCATCAGCAAGGGCAAAGAGAGATAAAAATCTAAGAATGCAAAAGTTCATATACATTGGACATTAAAGACCAAGAACTAAAGTTCTGGGAAGTATTAGAATACAGTAATAATTCTTAGGAAGAAACAAAGGGTCTCAGGTTATGAAGATTGTTGCCTGGTTCATGAGGCATAGGACTTGCATTGAACTTCAATGAGTTCTAGCATTTGAAAAGATTGAAGGTTCATTCTAATTCACAAAAAGAGATAAATGAAATTTGAAACCAAATGCTGCCAAAAATATTTTCATGCCTGTCATCCCTGTAATTTTTACACCCAAGAAAATTAGATTGCAGTTACTAAGGTTGCAGCTTGCTCAAATAGAGACCAAGAAGAGTTGTAACAAGATCCACAAAAACAGGGCCAAATGCCCATTGTTAGTCATCAGTGCTGTGAAAATCGACATATTTATCATCGGGAATATAAGAATGGAAAAAGACACCCTAAAATGGAAAATGCAATTACTATCTTTACTATATGGAAAAATCCATGGATTCTCTAAGGGTATGTTCTAGGTTTAGCAAACGCAAAATCCAAAACGTACCCAAAGCAAATCAAAACCCATACCCATATTCGGAGAGAATCAAGCCCAAATCCAAGGCTGCAAGGGAGCAAACCAATAACTTAGAGTTTACTTTTTCTAAATTCTAATTACAAAATATTGTTCAAATTTTTTTAAGTTTTATTTTTAATTGCAATTTTAATTTATTTGCAGGGGTCGAAGCTTTCAAACAAGGTTTTGCATTCGGTTGATGGAGAGCAAAGCCCAATGGGATGCATTTATGATGCCATGGACAAGGCCAAAGAGGCCATCCAGAACTATTACAAGGGAGATTATGTCATGTACCCTTTTCTAAATAATTTAATTAAGGAGATAATTTTATAATAATATTTTAAGTTGTGCCCAATAACTTTATTTTAGAAAAGGCAATTTTAATATTATTATTGTTTTATAATAAAAAGTGTTTTAAACACTTTGGAGGGTTGGAGGGCCCAAAAGGAAAATATAAAAGGAGGGTGAATTGGTCATTTGCATCATCAATTGTCATTTGTTGTTCATTCCATTTTGGAGGTTGAAGCATTCAAGGATGAAAACCCTTGGTGTAGGCGATTCAGAGGACGAAAACCCGCTTGGTTTCTATTGTTGGATTTGAGAACAAAAACCCTCTTGTCCATGAGAGGTGATTCCATCCAGAAATCACATTTGCTCTGATTTGTTGAAAATTAATTGAAGACTTGATTGTCAAGGATTGGATCAATTGAGTATTTGCAAGCAAATATAATCAATATTATCAATTGCTGTTCATGAAGGGTTTCCAACATTTGGGGTTGCTGATTTTGCACCTTTTCTTGCTGTTGCACAGCACTTTAGCACCCTGTTTGGATCTATTGTCAACATCATTTCCAGCCCCCACATTACTACATCTTGTCGCCATTCAATTGTCTCAGTCATATTGTTGCTGATTTTCAAGGGTTTCAAAGCATTGATCTGCTGTATCAGTCATATTGCTGCTGATTTTGAAGGGTTTCAGTCAAGTTTCAGCTATATCCATATCATACTAGGCTACCATACCAGCCCCCACTCCCATCACCAACATTTATTGTCATAGAGTCGTACACTTCAGTGATTTTAGTGGCCGTTTCTACCAGTTGTGACTTTGTTTCCAGCCTTGTGCCAACATCATCATTGTTTGCTGATCCATACAGCAGTCCTTGCGCCAATTTTGGGTGTTTATGTCTATCCGTATAGATGTACGAGCTGTTTGTAAGTGGAATTTGCTGCCATTTTTGCGTTCGAATCATAAAATATTAATTGTATATCTATCTATGTGATGCTCAAGGGTTTATTGCTGCTAATAAATAATTTGTTTGCTGATTACATTGGCTGTCATCATTAATTATTAGCATTAATTGTTCAAATCTGTTGTTCATGATTAGTTATAATTTGTGTTACACAGGGATGCATCCCCGTTCCTCAAACACCCATCCCCATCCCCTTCGGTGCTTCAGGGATGGCAGGACAGTAAGGGACATCACCTGGCTCTCCCCAAAAAAAAAAAATCAAAACTTGGGAATGTTTTGGAAATGCGTCCCCTATAGCGGGAACATAGGAAACATTTTGGGGACAACTGGTCGTCCCCAAGGTGGTCAGGAACGTCTCAAACATCCCTCGATCGTCCCAAAGACAGTCATATGTCCCCGATGTGGTAGAAGGTTTATAATTTTATTTTTTTAAAGGCACCTGGAAGAAAACTATTTGTTTTAAAAGGGGTGTGGGGGTTGCCGTCCCCCAAAAAATCAAAACTTGGAAACGTTTTGGAAACACGTCCCCTATAGCATAAACTGTAGGAAACATTTCGAGGATGCTTGGCCATCCCCGAAGTGGTTGGGGATGTCTCAAACATCCCTCAACCATCCCAAGGACAGCTAAACATCCCCAGCATAACGTAAGGTTTTATAATGTTTTTTTTTAAAGCCACCTAGAAGAAAACTATTTGTTTTAAAAAGGGCGTGGGGGTCCCACACCCCTTATTCACCCAAAAAACTTCAACAACGCAAACTATTATTCATTTCACCATTTCATTTAGGCGTTGACTACTGGTGTTGGGGATTTCTTGAAGGCTGAACTGCTCTCCCCACTGCTTACTGAACTACTTCAGACTTAGCTCTTTGAGTCTTTTGGCATCAACTATAAATATAAAGAAAGTGAGACAATTGTTTTTTAATATAAAGAATATATCAGTTGGTTCAGCCATTTGGCATCAAGGTATGTCTCTTTGACTGGTTTTTTTTGTTTTTCTTTGTTAGGAAGGGTTTGTAATTAGTTTTTTTAAAAATTGATTTCAGTTTGTTGTCACACAAAAACACTACAAAGTTCAAATCTCTGAAACATTTCTGACATAAAAAATGAGCACTAGCAGCAATGATGATAATGTGAATGAGATTGGCAATGAAAAAGCTTAAGTAAACAAAATGGATCATTCTTCTGAAAATCAAAACACAAATTCTATTGGAACTCCACAAGACCATTTTGCATGCCCTTCATCCTCTCTTCAAAATTTGCAAAAGGCCCTTTCAACCCCCAAAAAACCCTTGCTGCAATTTGCCACCAATTTAAGCACTAATAAGGCTAAAAATTCAGTGGGCAGCAAGCATTGGTTGTGTCATGTTTGCAAAACTCATTATCATGGGAGCTATAGTAGGGGTGGACACCATTTATTGGGTGAGAGTGGACATGGGGTTAGAGTTTGTAAAGATATAACATTGGAACAACAAATTGAAATGGTAAAGTTGGTTGGGGAGAGTAGGGCAAAACATGCTAGTACTACTAAGAAACGTTCATCCAGAACATTGCAATCTATTGATAAGTATTCCAATATATCAGTTGGAGAGGGTTATGATAAAGGGAAGAGGAAGGCCACTTCTACTACAGGTGAGAAAAATACAATGGCAGGGTTAATAAATTTGCATAAACATGAGCAAGCTGATGATTCAGTGGTCAAGTTTTTTTATGTCCATGTCATCCCATTTCATTTGGCAAGGTCTCCTTATTTCAAAGGTATGTTGAGAGATGCAATGGCAATTAGACCCTCTTATGTTCCCCATGGAGAACACAGATTGCATACCTCCCTCCTTGACAAACAATATTCAAAGGTGAACATATTAATGGAGGAGATGAGACAAACATGGATTAGGACTGGTTGTTCCATTGTCATAAATGGGTGGACTGATATTTGACATCAGCCACTCATTAATATTATCGTTACATGTCCTATTGGTTCATACTTTCTTAGAGCTATTGATTGCTCTGAACATGTAAGGATGTTGATTACTAGTTTGGCCTTTTGAAGGAGGCCATAGAGGAGGTTGGGTCTTCTAATGTTATGCAAGTTGTGATGGATTCAGCTCATGTTTGTAAGTTGGTTTGATGGTTGGGAGCGCTTACAAACATATTTTTTAGACTCCATGTTGTGTACATGCTTTGAATAATGCTTTGAAAGACATTGGAAAAATAGATTGGGTGAAGAATCAAGATAGCAGTGGCCAAAGCTGGAGACATACAAATGTTTGTATGTAACCATCAGACTTCGCTTGCATTATTTCGATCCTATTCAAAGAAAGAATCCTTCAAACCAATTGAGACTAGATATGCTAGCTATTTTATTTTATTGGAGAGGATGTTGGAGGTGCGGGATGCTTTACAATCCATTGTGGAGAGTGGAGAGTGGAAAAAGTGGGCTCAATCAAAGACAAAAGAAGGGAAGAAGGTGAGAGAAAGGGTGCTTAACGACACTTGGTGGTCCAATATTAGGTAAGAAATTTTTATTTAATATGTTTCTACTTTGTTTTTATTTTTAATTTAAAATTTAAATTATTAATAGTGTTAATGTCTTATAATTTTTAAATGTTGCTTGTAGATATATTTTCTCAATCATATCACTTGTTGTAGGGGTAATCAAGTATGTGGATACAAACTCTCCTAGCCTTGGAGAGATTTATGATACTTTTCATAGCATACTTGATCAAATAAGCCAAGCAATTCATGACAAGGATCCTATATTACAATTCTATGAGCAACATATCAGGCCTATTGTCACAAAGAGGTGGAACACAATGAACACCCCTCTTCATATGGCTGTCTATGTTCTTAATCCCAAGTGGTATGCACCTAGACCTGACCGAATTCTTCCTTCTAAGGATGATAAGGTAACGGAGGGGTTTGTGAAGGCCCTTCGTAAGATATATAGCACTAAGGAAGCAACCATACTTCGAGAGCAGTGGCTTTAGTTTTCTGATCTTCAGGGTCCTACATTCAACAAACTAGAGGCTAGGACAGATAGGGCCACTACTACACAAAAAGACCCACTGGATGGTGGAAATTTCATAGGAAGGACATACCAAAGTTGAAGCAACTTTCTCTTCATCTACTCTTGTAGATTGCTAGTTCCTCTACTACATAGAGGAATTGGCCCACCTATTCCTTCATCCATTCAATCAAGAGGAATAGGCTTACCTCTAAACGAGCAAAAAAACTAGTTGTAGTTCATAGTGCCCTGAGACTTTAGGATCGACAAACTACTGAGTATCGACAGACTCCAGCAGCACATTGGGATGTTGATCCTACAGATGTTAGGCAGAGCGACAAGGAGGTGCAATCGAGATTGGTCAAGCTTCCATTGGACAAACCACAACTTCAGCCAAAGAGTGACACAAATAGCTCTTTTGATATTGATAGCCCAGATGAAGCATAGTTGTATTTTGAAGTTTGAGACTTTGAGTTTAACTTTAAGTTTAAACTTTAAAATTTGAACAATGAAATGCAACTGTTATACTGCTGTCATGATTAAGTTTACTGTTGTTATACTGTTGTTAATATTTATTGTTGTTATATTGTTGTCCATAAACTTGTAGAAAATTCTCTCTCTCTCTCTGTATATATATATATTGATTGTTGTCCCCCCACCGTCCCCAAAAAATAGCCCTTGGACTATCATCCCCAAAACGCGTCCCCTGTTGTCCTTGATCTCGAAACGCCGTGGAACACAGGGTATAATGTGTATGAGGGTTATATATATATCAGCAATTAGTACTCAAATCTTCTGTTATAAAAACCATATTTTCATTATATAAGGATTTCCATTTTGGCATTTAAGGGTTTCCAAATTCATATCAGCACTCCCTATTGCCAGATCTATTGCTATATCTATGATATTTGATGCATAAGAGTTTCCATAATTAATTTCTACTATTTGTAGTGCTGATCAAGATCTTATTCATTGGAGTTTGGCATTTATATCTTGTGTTTCACATTTATTTCAATTTGTATAATCAGAAAATTGAATTTCAATAAAAATTACATATTTCCTAAGATTTCCAATTGAGGACATTACAGTGGTATCAAAGCAAGTGATCTTGCCAGTCTACAGAGTGGAAATCCAATACTTTGATGCAAATCTTTATTTTAACACACGCACACCAATAAAAGAGGACTCGGGTAGTACCAAAGGGAACAAAGAAAGTTTCAATCATCAAAAACCAAACAAGGAAGTCATGGGGGAGAGAGAAAAGAGAGTGCCTACAAATGAACTGAATTATTTGCATGAAACCATCAATTAAGGTGAAAGAGACAATACAAAAGGTCAATGGCGGAGATAGCACAAGCCTTTCGAGATATTAATCAGAATAAGGCAAATCAAGGAGAAGGAAGCTCTTTAACTAATAACCAGACTTCAATCAACCCCACTTCCAAGACCATCCGAGCTAAGTTCTTGCAAGGAGAAGAGGAAGAGCCACTTCATCATCACATAAGAAATGATATGGACATGTATCGTGAAGAACACAATGGTCTAAGCCAGGCAATTCATGATGAGTTGACTTTCCGAGAGTATTGTGATCTAAGGATGAAGAATGGACCAAGGAGAGGAAGGAGAACCCAACAAGATCAGCCCTGCAAAGACATCTAGTACTATTTGGGTATGATTATAATTCCTACATATGATGGATCCAACAAATGTTCTGCTAGATCTTGGTTATAGAAGATGAATACTTCTCATTGAATCCCATGTATGAAGAAGAAGCGATCAAGTTCGCTACCCTCCACTTGGAAGGAGTGGCACATGAGTGGTGGTATCATGGAATGGTCATCCAAGGGCATAGCTCCATTTCCACATTGGAAGAATTCAGCCAAAGATTAACAAAAAGGTTTGACAAGAAAAATCCAGAGATTCACTTCAGGCAGTTAACTTAGCTTAAGCAATATGAGACAATGGGCAGCTATGTTGTAGAATTTCAGAGGTTATCTGTAATGGTTCCAGATGTGTCAGAGAGAAGACTCACTATTCTATTTGTGGAAAGACTTTTGAACATCTCAAGGGTTTGGTAATTATTTTGCAGCACTTAGCTGCTCAATTTGCCAATTCACTTATTTGTGCCTCGGCCTTTTATCTTGCATTGTTATCCTCTAATGTCAAATCCAACTTTTCTCTCAACGCTACTTTTAATGTTGATCTCTGCATTGCATGAACCCTCTAGTTTACCTCTCTCCTTAACTACTTGACCAATCCATCAATGAACCATTCTGAAGTTATTCATCACTAATTGTGAAGGGCAACTTTACCTTAAGTTTCTGAAATCTAGCGTCATATACATTAAAGATCTCTCAAAACTCTTGCTTGATTTCTTTCATTGCCAAAATGTTTTGTTGGTCAATCTTAGGTTTTGGAATTCATTCAAAAACCCCTATTTCAGCTACTTGTAACTGTCGCAACCCCAATTTGGGTCAAACTTGCAACACCACTTATATGCTCTACATTGCAAGGTGGTTGCAAACAACATTATTGTCCGCACAATCATTATAATCCCTTTTTCTCACCAAATAATCTTGCACTTTTGGATGTGCATCAACATCTTCAATTCCATGATATTCCAACATCTAGAATATATGGTCTACCATTATCCTTCTGTAAATTTTCCTTGTCACAATTTGCCTTCTCTTGTAATCCTTTGCTTACTTTCTCCCACTATCAATTTGCACTGCCCAACATAATATAGTTTGCCATCTAATGCCTCCATGCCTCCCTTGTCCTTCACAAAGTCCCATGACACTCTAGTCATCAGTGCAATACTCTCCACAACTGGCACACCCTCTACTATCCACAAGTACTTCTTAGTTCTTAACCCTACCATTCACCATAGATTGTTAACCCTTGCATTCTCCACCAACAGTTGATGATCTAGCTTCATTTAAAAGATGGCACCAACAACAAAACCAGAATGTTGGAATTATTTTCGTTAATGCTGCTTTTAAACTAATAATGCAGCATTTGAATACTCAATGTACTAGCCTATCATCCACCAAAGGGTAGGGCCTTTTAGTGGAAGCTCACTAGACCTGCATAAAGCCTCGAAGTTTCATCTAATTAAAGAAAGCATTAAGTCCTATGCCGAAATATAATTAGACAAAAAGAATGAAAAAAGGTAATTATATTAACATGGGTACCTTTACATGTGTCACCAATGGTGATGAGTACATTGGCCCCACTTGAGATTGAATACAAGCATTATACAATGTTACAATGTGTAGCCAATTGGAGATGGCTCACGCCTTTTCTAATACCCTGCCTTAGTCCTTCAACCACCTATTCCCTCAAATTTCTCATATGTATTGTCCAATGACTCCTATTTGTTCTCCTGTCCAACCTCTACCCAACCATCCCTCAACCCTCTTTTCATCGTCCCTTATTAACAACTCATACAAGAGTATTTATAACTGTCCCCCATTCTAGGGTTCAATCACTGACATAGCCAAATCATCTCTTGTAATGACTCTTATTCCCTTGAATCTGCCATGTGGTAGCAGATCCACATTCCTCGACACATTTTCCTAGCTATTGAGTGGGTTCTAGATGTGTTTAACTATCCCTTTGCCAATGGAGATTGTTGTCGACCTTGATCATCGATCTCCCTTTTGATGTTGGCCATTGATTAGTGATCCTTCATCCTTAGTCCTCTCTAGGCAATAGGGAAGTTGGCAATAAATTATGCCTTAGCATATTTTGATGCCAACAAAGTTGAGAACAATACTTCCTTCAGATTTATAAAGCTCTGTTTACTTCTCTTGTCTTGATTCTTTCTCCAACAAATTTGTCTAAGGTGTAACTATATGTAAATAATTTTTAATGAAAACAACAATAGTACCTAGCTAATCCCAAGAATCTTATCAGCTTTGAAACATTTTTAGGCATTGCCATCCCACTATCAAATCAATTTGGTGGGATTGGCGTTGACTACTTGAGCTCATTAATTCAATAGTGGAACGAACAATGCCTAAAAATGTTTCAAAGATGAGAGGATTCTTGGCTAGTTACTATTGTTGTTTTATTTAAAATTATTCATGTATTGTTGCACCTTAGACAAATTTGTTTAAAATCGTTCATGTATTGTTGCACCTTGGACAAATTTGTTGAAGAAAGAATCAAGACAAGAGAAGTAGAGTTTTATAAATCTGAAGTATTGTCCTTAACTTTGTTGGCATCAAAATATGCTAAGACATAATCTATTGCCAACTTCCCTATCGCCAAGAGAGTACTAACGAAGAAGGATCACCAATCAGCGGCCTACATCAGAAAAGAGGTTGACAATGGTCTCCATTGGCAAAGGGATAGTTGAACACAACTTGAACCGACTTAATAGCCATGGGCATGTGTTGATGAACGCAGATCTACTGCCATGTGGAAAAGATGGAAAAGATATATCCGTAAAACCATAGTTCGCAAACTCAAATTCAACAAACCAAAAATTTCCAACTTAGCAAAACTCGGCAACTTAAAAAATACTTAAATTTTTGAAAAAACATAAATTTTATGCAAAATACAGCTACAAATATATCAAATGAGTTTGGCGGGGGGAGGGGGGAGGGCGAATCTAGGGGTAGCACCCCCAGCGGGGTTGAGGGGCAGTGCTCCTCATGAGGGTTTGGGGGCAACACCTCCAACAAGGTCGAGGGGGTGATAAGGGCCCCCTAGAAGGATAGAGGGGCAACGCCCGAATGAAGACCTTCAAAACCACATAGACCTTCATAGTGCACACCATTTTCATAATTTTTATAAGGCAAAAAATCATGTTTTTTCAGCATTTTTTCAACAATTTCAGCACATTTTTGGTGAGTTTGGCATGCAGGCAAGTCAAACCCGAGTACTCGGCAAAAAACTCACAAAGACTTGGTAAAAACTCAGCGCCCAAGACTCAATGAGTTTACTCCGGAAAAACTCAGGAGCAAAAAAAAAAATGGCGAGTACTCAGCGACTTGTTGAGTTTGTGAAATATGCGTAAAACTACACTTTGATCTCTTTGCATAATATTTAGTCTACAACAATATTGTGAGTATTGGGTCAACATGGAAAATATGGTCTTCCAGGGCTTGTTTTTAAATCAGAATATAATCAAAGAACACCAAAGCAAACTACCTCTAATATGGTCAAAACAAATTGTCCATGCCAGCTTGGAAGGTCACAGGGGCATTAATCAGTCTAGAAGGCATAAATCTAACCTCGTAAATTCATTCATAATGACCTTCAAAAATTCTAAATGCAATTTTCAAAATGTCATTGGGTATGGATTTGATAATACATAGATCAAAGATCTAGTTTTGTAAAATACTTTGCTCCATGGAATTAATCCAGCATTTCATCAGAAATTTGTTGTATATGATTATTTTATTCAATCTTCAATAATCTATAGAACACTGGCATGACCTATTGAGTGTACCCCTTAATCCGCATATAAATAACCTTTCCTATTCGTTCAGTCTCAGGTATCAAATTATACAAGTTCATTTTGTATCTTCATTTGTAAATATATTATATATTTACTGTGTACCTAGTAGGTATACTATAAGTGGTATCAGATCTAATTAACCTGTAATATGTAGTTTGCAAGATTGTTTTTCATTTTTGCACTTAAACTCCAAACCTTAGGGTTGGTCGAATTTTGATTGTGATTGAAAAAACAACTTTGGCTTGTGACCAATTTCTCAGTGTCCCTCCACATTATTTTAACAAAACTAAAATACATAAAATTCCAACAACAAAAAAAAATCTTTTAGAACACGAGACTTTAGCCCAATCAATTAAATTTCATGAAAATGAAAAATGAAAATTAAACCAAATTACAAATTAGAAAAAGACTCCTTAAATAATTTTTTATTTAAATAAAACACATTTTTTATATTGAGATAAAAAGTTTACCAATACATACATATATAGGAGGGTGCATCTAAACCATCATACAAGAGTCATCTAAAACAAAAGCAAAAGGGTCAATGAAAGGATCCAACCAATCATGAACTAGTTGAATGACAAAAAAGGCCCAAGCAAAAGAGTATTGGGTCTGTACATGGTACCCACCCAAAACAATAAAATCAGTTTATGCGCCCATACAATGTGTCCAAAGAGCAATCTTTTGAAACCAAACAACAAAAAACAAGATCACATTGGGGGATCAGTCCCCTTCACAACATCCATGTCCTCAACAGATTGCATCACAACAGGTCCCCAAACAAGCATACAGGATCCATCTCTACCAACTGGAGTATGAAGCACAGTTGGTTCAGGCTCATCAACCCTATCACAAATACTGGATAATTCAGCAATCATTTCAATAAGTCTTATTTTTAATGATAGCCTCTATAGCACTGGGATAGACCCCTCAAAATCCAGAAGCGGACAGAGAGAGATTGGCCAAAGTATTTAAAGTCAGAGGACAAGGAACAACTTGACTTCGAATCCTCTGCTGTTCTGTCATTAGAACAAACATTATGCACAACAACTTATTCTCTGTGCTGCCTCCTCCTTTCCATACTATCAGCTGCTTGAATAATGATATTATAGACAAACATATGAGTCTGCCACTTGCTCATGAGAACCAACATGGGCTGTCTAGCAAGATTACCTTGCCTTACAATACCTCCCCCATTGTAATCTCTCTTCCACAATAAAGAATTCATGCACACTGCCTCCTATCACATCAATAGGAACCTCAGGCATCTCTCCCAACCATCATCACCACTTACAACCCCAGGAATGTGAGTAATGCTCACATTAAAATCAGGAAGCTGTTCAACCCTTGGAAACTTACCATAACTGATCAAGGAAGAGCAGTTAAGCTGAATTGATTCCGCATTGATGAACCTTCTGAAGTCTAACTCGGGTACCCTTAGAAGCATCTCAAAATGCAAGGCAAGGACAGAAATCATGACTTCACTGTTGAAGTCAATAGGAATCCTAACCTCCCGTTTAAAAGCTTTCATTTCTTGCTTTCCAAAGAAACCATAATGCTTAGCTGAGTAAATAAGCCACAAGATCCTCATAATAAAAAGAATGTGTCCCTTCAGATTAACAAATTTATCCAAACAACACATCAAACCACAAAAGTTCTCTATGAGCAAACAAGGACCAAGCCAACAACACTTTCTTCAACATAGATCTAGCATAGATATAATTAAAAAAAATGCAAAATTGATTCAAGTTTTACACAAACAAGGCAGGGGCCATGAAAAAATAAATTAGCTGAAATATCTCTAACAAGAAGTTTTTGAAGCAGTAGCAACCACCTGAAGCAAGATTTATTGGGCTCCAAACAAGAGGTCCAAATTCTAGCAAATTTATCAGACTACCTCCTTGAAGAATCATGCAATTTCCACTTGGAATTCAGTTTCTTGATCACTTCTGTTGAATTAGTAGGTTTTATCCTATAATTTTTAGCATAAATTTCAAGCAAGGGAGGACCTTTAATCCATATATTCTTGTCCAACACCTAGGAATCAAAATCCAAAGAGAAACCTACAAAATACTTCTGAGAGTGGGAAAGCATCAAGTATGTTTTCCTCTGAGGAAGGGTATCTTACATAAACAAAGTCAAACCAGGGGTTAAGCTTGCCATCAACAAGGACATCAGTGAAAAACTGATGCAAGGGCATCCTGAAATTTTGCAAGTTTGCATTGACCGAAGATGAATGCTCAGCTCTATTGTTAAAATTTTGCCTTTTAATATTTGCTGTAGAAGTTGGTTATTGTTGGCGAAGCAGGTTATATGTTGCAGAAGTTTGTTATTGCTACAGAAGTTGGTTATCACTGCAGAAGATAGTCCCCTTTACTGACAAAGTGCGCAGGTGCTACTGAAGTGGTACTAAGTGGCTAACGAAGATGACTTTGGCTGTGGAAGTTCATGATTGACAAAGTCAATGCATTTGGCTGTGAAAGCTAGTTACCTACTGACAATGTCACATAGAAGCTGACTAAGTCTGGAAACCAGATATAGAGCGGGCAGCAGCTGCAGAAGATAATCTTGTTGGTGCTGAAATCATTACAAGAGGCTGCAGAAGTGTGCATGCTGAAAAGCATAGATGGAAAACTCGTCGCTTTTTCTCTGTGGCTAGTTACTCGGCCAAAAACTCGCTGAGTTTTGGATCCGAGTTTTTGCCAAAAACTCAGCGAGTCCGTGCAGTTGACTCGCGGGACACAAAAAACGCGATCCGCACCTAGGACACGCAAAAAACACTCATTTTTTGCCTATAAAACCTCATTCCCCCCTCAACCTTCCTCACACAATATTCTTGCATGCATTTGAGCTTATTGCAAGGATTTTTAGGCAAATTTGAAGGGCAGATTCGAAGAAATTCAAGGGCAGGTTAGTACCTTTTTCTTTTTGTTTTTGCCAGCATTTAAATTCATTTTAGCTGCTAAAATCCAACATGTAGATTGTAAACAATTCATAATTTCATACTATAGCATGCATTACGATTTTATTTGCAAAAACACTGATTTATTATCAATTTTTTGGTCATTTTTACTAATTTTTTTTATGAAATCACTGTTTTTTTTAACAAATGAACCATTTTTCTGATTTATACTTTTTTTTGAAATAAAATCACTAGGATATATCAAAATTATGCTGATTTACACTAATCTATGCTGATTTATACTGATTTATGTTGATTTATGCTTAATTTATGCTGATTTATACTAATTTATGTTGAATTTGTGTTGATTTTTTTTAATTTAAAAATTAAATATGTTGTACTTTGTACTTGTAGGTTACCGTTAGATACAATGGCAAATAGAGATTCATTGGCCTCTGGATCGAGCTCCCACTCCGCATCAGGCTTAGGCTCAGCACAGTCGATGCTAGTTACTAGAACTCGTCCCCCTGGAGCGAGAGACCCCACTTGGAAATTTGTCGTACAAGGACTAACACCTGGGACAGTCATTTGCACAGAATGTAAAAAGCTACATCATGGAGGCATCAATCGCCTCAAATACCATCTTGCAGGCATTACTCATCGTGATGCCAAGCCCTGTGAGAAGCCCAATGAAGAGATAAAACGAGAGATGATTGCACTCCTTGCATTGTTGGATGAGAAAAAACTACAGAAGGAGAAGACGAGCAGCCATAGCAACATCCAACTGTTGGAGGTCCTCAATTGCAAACAGAAACAGATGAAGATATGATATTTGAAGGCATAGTGGGCTTTGTTTGTGGTCCACGCCTACAAAACACATCCACATCCACCTCATCTTCGAGTAGAGCGCCTATGGCTATACGGACACCACATAGCTTTTTTGTACCCAGAAACACACCTAAAGCAAATCATCATTGGAAGGTACAGGGTGGAACAAAGAGGTGCACCGAGAAGCAAATAAGGTATGTGCTAGTTTTTGGTATTTCAACAACCTTCCCTTCAATGTGGTGGAGAGCCCATACTGGGAAAATTTGGTAACTACATCGACAGTTGCAGAAAAAGGCTACAAGGCACCCTCTCAAAAAGACTTATGTGTGAAGTTGCTCAATAATGTAGTTGAAGATGCAAAGATGGTTGTGGAAGAACAAAAGAAGCAATGGTGAAAGTATGGCTGCACTATTTTCTCAGATGGGTGGACAGATGGAAAGAACCGCACCCTTATCAACTTTTTGGTAGCTTCAAATGGTGAGATAGTTTTTTTGAAGTCAATTGATGCCTCTAACAAAATAAAAAATGCAAAAACTTTGAGTGTAATGTTGAAGGAAGTTGTCTTAGAGGTGGGCATAGAGAATGTAGTGCAAATTATAACTAACAATGCAGCAACGTATGTGGTGGCTAGGAGATTGCTCCAAGAGAGGTATCCAACACTCTTTTGGACCCCTTGCGCAACACATTGCCTTGACCTTCTTTTGGAGGACATTGGCAAACTTGATTGGGTGAGACCAGTTGTAAAAGATGCAGGAAACATAACCAAATTTATTTATAATCACCATTGGGTTCTTAATTTGATGAGAGAACACAAAGGGAAAGAGTTGGTGCAAGCAGGTGTCATGAGATTTGCAACGATCTTCCTAACATTGCAAAGCATTATTGATTTGTTGACTTCTTTGAAACAAATGTTTGCGAGTCAAGCATGGCTAGACTCATCATATTCAAAGAAGCCTGAAGGAGAGAGGATTGCAACGATAGTCTTTGATAATCTCTCTGCATAGAGAGCTACAGAGATTGTCAAGGTAACCTCAAAAAGTCAAAAACTTTGATTTAAAATTCAAATTTAATCTTTTTATTTTTTAACTTTAAAAGTATTTACTTTCATTATAAATTTGTAACTTCAATTTGAATTTTGTTTGTATTTGTAGGTGTCTGAGCCCTTGGTCAGAGTTCTACGCTTGGTAGATGAGGATCTTATGAGGCCATAGATAGGGCCAAAGAGTCCATCTGAAACTATTACAAGAGGGACAAACTCAAATTTGATCCCATTTGGGAGATCATTGATCGGAGGTGGAACACAACTCCACCAACCCATTCATGCAGCGGGGTACTTCCTCAACCCCCGTTTTTTCTATTCGGATAGCTTTGCAGATCCTAATGGAGAGGTTATGGAGGGCCTCACGACATGCATTGAGAGGTTGACACCTGAGCTTAAGGTGAGAGACCTCATTGTTCAGGAATTGGAGAGTTACAGGTTTGTTAGGGGGAGGCTCTTTTCTTCATCACTAGCTATCTGAGGAAGAGCCACTCAATCACCAAGTAACAAAAATTGGAGTCTACATGCATCTTACACGTTACAAATTTCAAATTTACAGCTATTGATAAAATATGGTTTGCTAACTAACTCTTGAATATCTTATTTCGTAGGTTCTTGGTGGATAGATTGGGGTGCAAATACCCCAAATCTTCAAAAATTAGCCTTGTAGTGCTTCTGGCTGTGAGCGCAATTGGAGTTTGTTTGAAGGCCATTCACACGAAGAAGCGGAATAAGTTAACTCAAAAATGCCTCAATGACTTGGTCTTTGTACAATACAACCTTCGACTTCGCACAAGAAAGGTAGAGGACAAAGTACAAGAAGTCACTGATTTGGACGACATCGATCCTTATAGCGACTGGACAGGGCGGGATGAGGAGACCCCATTGTTTACTACAGACGAGATTCTTGATTTTGAGAGGCAAGCAATGGAGGATATGGCTACAACAGGAGCTACTGGATTGTCATTGGATAACATTGATGAGAAAGAGGAATCATTGCCATCTACCAGCAAAATGGAGGTCGAGCCGCAACCACAAACACAGCGTTCTGTGTTGAGCGAGGAGCCACAATAGAGTGTAAGGACTAGAACCTCTCCCCTAGTTTTCACTAGATTAGGGAAGAGGAAGATGTAAAATGTTGTAATATGCAATTTATGAATTATGATGATAATTTTCAAAGGCAATCATCATGAATTCATAATAGTTGCTAGCAAACTATTGTATCAGCCTATCAAGATTCTGCATGATGATGCGATTTTGTATTCATTTTGTATTCACATGTATCAAATCCAATAGAAAACACTTTTGTAGTCATTTATGGACTCACTGGATACATTTTGTCATTGAATTTTGCAAAAAAAATGTGTTTTTAATGAAATTTAATCATTTTTTTAAGTTTCGAATTTTTTGCCAAGTTTTTGTAGAGTCGAAAATTTTGGGTCTAGCGAGTTTTTGTCGAGTCTAAGTTTTCCGACTACGCATGAAACTCTGCCCTTGAGGTGGTGCGGCCTATACCAGACTAGTACAACTCCACATAACTGATATACAAGTGTTGCGGCTGTTAATATAGGTGGTACAGCTACCAACTGGGATTGTACGCATGGGACAATGTAAGAAAACTGGCCTCCTAAAAGGCTGCAACTCCCTTATTCTTGTTAACTATCCTCTCTAAACCTTGTACGGCCTGCTAAAATGTCCTTGCTGATGTATAGAGGGTATGGCCAAGGGTTTCCAGGTTGTACGCCCAACAATGGACTCCACGAAAAAACAACGATTAGATTTGCTAAAAGCAAATAAAATGATAAAGTCTCATCTACCAAACTGAAACACACACAAATCACCACCAAAATTTGGAAAAACTTCACACAAACAAATTGAAAAATCTCCACAATTGTTCAGCACCAAAATAATCCTTGAGTGGAATTACTAAAATGACTAGGAGGGTTTTCGTCCTCAAAACCATCTTGCCAAAGGGTTTTCGTCCTAAGGCAAACAAAGAAGAACTCTTGTTCATTCTCAAGAAATAAGAAATTGATAATAAGCAGGAAGAAAATCTTCTATGCACAAATGCTCCTTATATAAGCTTATGAGGGAATATAATTTAATTTTAAATTCTTTTGTTTTTTCCCTCCAACTAACTTTTTAAAAGTGTCTAATAAGTCCCAACACTTTTGGACCCCATTCCTAATGACACTTTTAAGTCCCTCTTTTAAAAACAAAAAAACATTTTTAATAATAAAACATAAGTTGTCATTTATAATATAACATTAAGTTACTTTTTGGACAACTTAAGTTAAATTATTAAAATATTTCCCTTGCACCACCTTATTAGCCTACGGGAAAATTAAGAAAATAGGCTAAGGGTCTTCGTTAGACTTATGCTTGAGAAGTGGACATGACAAAATCTCTGTCTCATGTGTATCTATGACTTGTGTATTATTTTATGTGCTTCCTTTAATGTTGCTTAATTGAATTGTGTAACAAACATAACTATATTTGATCGTATAATCTTAAGGTGTTCCAATATCCCAATCCATCAATCAACTATATTACAATGAAATCCCAACAAGAGGGAATGTTATAGACCTAATTAAGCCTAATTAATTATTAATAGTCATTACCAAAAGACACAATGTATCACCTTAATGGCACACATATTATTGAATGTACCACTTAATCTGTATATAAATTAACTATCACTCTATTCATTCATTCTTAGCTATCAAATTTTATATCTTATTTTGCACATCAATATGTAAACATATTCTATATTACAATGTCTGCCTCATATGTATACTACAGATACCTTAATGTGTTGAGTTTCCACCATGAAATTGGAGGTTCCCATAGACGGGTTGAAATGTCATAACATTTCCCTCAAGAATTTCTTGTGGAATGTGTTCTTCATATCAAATAAAGAATTTCAACCACACAATGAACATCTTTCTTCAAGTTATTTTCTAAGATGCACATGAGATTTTACCTCCACGAATGATAGATACAATTCTTAGCAGGGCCATAAAACTAAATCTGCTGCAAAGGTGCCTTTGCATTCTCCTTTTCATCTAGGTTGGCCTTTTCTTCTTCCATTTTGATGTAGTCATAGACAGAGGATCAATGAAGGACAGTCCAACCATGCAGCAAAACCCAAAACACACAACACTCACGGTAAAACTTAATGGAACAGTAACATGATCTTTATTGGATTCAAACTATAAATGATTACAACCTACCGCAATGGGCTTCCTACATGCTAGGCCGCATCCGTTTGAATACTAATATGGGAATTATTACATTCAAGTGAAATTTAGTACATTCAATGACACTTAATCAACCTACCGCAATGGGCTTCCTACATGCTAGGCCGCATCCGTTTGAATACTAATATGGGAATTATTACATTCAAATGAAATTTAGTACATTCAATGACACTTGCATCCTCATCATCAAACCCCATCCTAAACCTTCATCCTTATGTTAGCACTTGGACCTCAAACTTCTTGTTGACTTCTCTCTAACTCTTCCTAATGATCTCAAATGCTTGTGATTAACAAATATATAGCAATCTCAAACCTCCAAAATGATCTAGTCAGTTGCAAGATCGTGCAAAGTTCAATACTCCATGAAACATGTGGTCAAATGGTGAAAATGAACTCAAATAAAACAATGGTAATGGAAAAGAAAAATTTGCGCGGTGCTCAGTGTTTTCTCCCTTGGGTCCAATGAATCTTCACATGTGTTCCTTGATTGTCGCAAACTTCAAATGCTCTGGCGCCAACGATAAATTTATAACCGTGACAATCTGCTAGTCCAATGTAAGTCTTCAAACCAAATTATGTCGCTCTATGCATCCAATTATTCCCAAACATGGATATGACATCCAAATACTTCTATAAAACATTATTTCAAAACCGCAAGACAAATATGCAAACTGCAATAAAGTGCGGTGGTTTCTTCTACAACTAACTAGTAAATGAAAACCTATAGACAAAGTGAAAGAAAATATTTTTAAGTGATGCAAGATTGCTCATCCCCCAAGGACGCTCCTGCATCAAACATGGGAGTTATTTGAAAAGCGAGTCCCTCACTTTCCAGCGATTAGAGGGAAACCAAGATGGTCTACCTCAACCTTAGAAATCCAGCTTGAGTCTTCCTCCGGCCTGTCATGTCCCAATATTAAAGCATTGTTTAAATTAAAACATCATAATAAACCTCGGTGAAGTTGTTTTCATGAAATACGTTATTTAGTCCAATTTGAATGATAGAGATAATTGTCTATGTATTAATATTTAATACATATATAGAACATTATTAATATATAATATATTAATAACGAGATATATTTAATTATAAATATTTTAACATAATTAAAATATAACATATTTATTTTAATTAAATATGTTATTACATTTATAAATAATAAAAATAAATATCAATGATATAAATACCAATATAAATATAAATATAAATGTAATTAAATAAATATTATTTATACATATAAAGAGATTAAGAATAAATCTAATATATATCATGAGAGGTCAGATTCATGAAAGAGGTGATCCCACATAAAAAGGTCTTATTTAAGTCAACAAGAGGGCGGGCCCCACCTAGCAGTAATTAATTAAAAACAATCAGCATTAGAACAAAAAGTCATGTCCCTTTTAAAGGGTATCTCTCTTCAAAGAGACATTTCTATTCGTAAGAAACATAAAGATATAAAACCAGTTTGGCGCGATGGATAATGGGGCAGCAACAATAGGAATGGAATTAAAATCTGAATGGAATACGAATCCCATAAGCAGAGACTTCAGATTATACAGATTATATATATAGCGGAGCAAAAGAAGAAAAGAAGAGGAAGAGAATAAGAATAGGAAATATACATACTTCTGATTTTATACATATATATCTAAATATTCAGATATGCATATAAGAAGAATATATTTTTCTGAGTTAAGTATATATATATAAATATACTTCTGATATACATATTCTAAGTATAAGATTTGCACTTGAAGTATATAAAGAGAAGGCAATTAGAGATATATTTCTGAGTAGCAAGGAAGAGGAATACAGACCTGCAAATCAAGATATATGAAGAAGGCGTGCAAGTGAGTAGGATACTCATACGGGAGTATATTGTATAATTTGATATGAGATTTAAGTCAGGACAAGGTACTCTCCAAACCTTTGTTTGCTTGGAAATTGATAATTTAGGAAAAAATTAGTGTTGTCCCAAAAGGGGACATTACAAGTGGTATCAGAGCAGTCATCCTGCCATCCTGTGTATACTTTGTGATTTATGTGTATTCAAAGGTTTACCTTGTGGCTTATGTGTATACGTGTATTCGTGTGACTTATGTATTTAAGTGTATACTTTATGACTTACATGTATGTTTTGTGGCTTGAGCTACTTGGTTACTTGTGCTTGAGCTACTTGCTTGTCTACTTGAGCTACTTGCCTACTTGCTTGACTACTTGAGCTACTTAGTTACTTGCTTGAGCTACTTGCTTGTCTACTTGAGCTACTTGGTTGCTTGAGGTACTTGCTTGTCTACTTGAGCTACTTGCCTACTTGCTTGAGCTACTTGCTTGACTACTTGAGCTATTTGGTTACTTGCTTGACTACTTGAGCTACTTGGTTACTTGCTTGAGCTACTTGCTTGTCTACTTGAACTACTTGCCTACTTGCTTGTCTACTTGAGCTACTTGCCTACTTGCTTGAGCTACTTGCTTGACTACTTGAGCTACTTGCCTACTTGTTTGAGCTACTTGCTTGTCTACTTGAGCTACTTGCCTAATTGCTTGAGCTGGTTGCTTGCATGCTTGAGCTACTTGCCTACTTGCTTGAGCTGGTTGCTTGTGTTCTTGAGCTACTTGGTTGTCTACTTCAATTTTATTATGTAACTAAATGGCAATGCATGTAACCTACAAATTGGTGTAATCACTTCCATATCCCAAGGCGATCTATTATGAATGGCAAGCACCACATTAGATCGAAGGCTCCTTATATGAATGGCAAGCGCCACATAAGGAGAAGAAGACCTCATATGAATGGCAAGCGGTGTCATGTCCCTATAATGATTTATAATTGAATCGTTTATTTAAATAATAAGTTAGCCTTATATAAACTAAATATACAATATATTTATTTAAAATATATTATTAATATGTATTATTTAATAAATAATATTATTAATTTAATATAATATTATAAAATATATGAAATATATATATTTAATTAACTAGATATATTATAAATATAAATATTTTAATATAATATTTATGTGAATAATTAATAAGATATATTATTATATATAAAAATAAATACTATGAAGAGTCTTACCCATTAAAGCTAAAAAGTAAAACAATTTAGAAAGTAAAATAATTTAGAAAGTAAAGTAATTTGGAATAAGGCAAAGTAATACAGTTAAACAAAAGGTCAAATTCAAAATAAAATCATAGAAAGATAAAAGTCTAACAAGACAAAAACATTATCCCACCATATTATATGCTTGTGAATAAAATAAGTTAAAAGAGCTCCCATACTTAATAACAAATGTATTTGTTTATACTATATATATTATATAAATAATGTACTTTAAAAAGATTAAGGGGAGGCCGAAGGAGGATATTTATAAGTGCAGTGATTAAGTTGGTTGACACCAGCGATCACATTAATAAATAATATATTATAAATATATCTAATAATAAAAATACAAATATTATTATTATCTTATATTGTAATATAAATATAAATAATATAATATAAATCGTATATCATTTATTATGATATAAATGATATAATATAAATAATATAAAATAAATAATATATCATTTATTATAATAATATAAATACAAATGATATAAATAAACATCTTTTAACCTATCCTCTTATGATAAGGGAGTTACGTATGGTTAGAACTAATTTTACCACAAAAGGGAATTAATATAAAGTAATAAAAATTATAAGAGGGTAAGTATGTCTTTTACCACCAAGCATAATAAGAGATGTGTCTCTTCGAACATATCCCTTGAAAGGGAAATAAATAAAGGTTGTGAGATAGAAGGAAAACATCATCGGAAGAAAATATAAAAAGAGTATCGGATAAATAGGGAGTGAAATATATATTATAAAAATATCTAAACGGCAACAGCAAAATAATAAAAATTATATTACGGCAGCATAGGTAGAATTCCAAGTAAAGCTACAGTAGGTAAGTATATATATTTAATTTATTCAATCTATAGTTGGTAAATATAAATGGTAAGATTATTATATATAAAAGAATAAATATATGCATGTTGTAAATGATAGATATATTATAACTAGAATATGCATTCGTTATTAGGTTAAATAAATTGTTTATAATTAAATGTTATTGAAATATGAAATGGAATAAGAAAGATGATCACAGACTAATATAACGAATAAATGTCAATGATATATGTTCAATTTTGATATAAGGCCATGATGTCTAATATAAAGCATCTTGTGTTAAATGATAATAAGAACAATTATGATATCTATGAAATCAAATAAAAGATAAGTTGGTGGTATGCTTGGAGCTGACCCAGACTCTCCCTTTAACCCCTCTATCACCTCTAAGGTATGACGTAGTTGAAATAGTTTATTTTAGCCCAAGTATCTCTCGACTGGACGTAAGTCCCTCGAGCCAAGTGGTGAGGAACCCCGTGTGTGGGTGAAATCCTTGGGCCTAGGAGAACTTGTAAGAGTTGCTCTACGGATGGTGACTCTCGTCTGGATGAGGTACTCCGTGTGTGAGTGAAATCCCACGAGCCAAATGGTGAGGGACTCCGTGTGTGAGTGAAACCTTTGGGCCTCTGTAAGAGATGGAACTATTTCCTTAATGAAATCATACTTGGTGATCTAGAGCTGGTCAACGTAAGAGTCTACCATAAGTCCCTCACAAGTCATATCACGAACCAATGATAAAAAATGAATAACATATATATGAATGTGCTTATAAATTGAATGCATGATGACGAAACAAATATATGAACTTCATGTGAATATAATCTAATATGTTAAAGTCTTAATAAATTTATATTGAAATAAAAGATGAATGGAATACTAATGTTCTCTTTTACTAAGTTGAAATTGTGCAAGGTTGTAAAAAATTTCAGCTTACTAGAAGGGGACATTATAAGCGGCACATGAGGCCAAGGCGATCTATTATGAATGGCAAGAGCTACATTAGATCGAAGGCTCCTTATATGAATGGCAAGCACCACATAAGGAGAAGAAGACGTCATATGAATGGCAAGCGCCACATGAGGCCAAGGCAATCTATTATGAATGGCAAGAGCCACATTAGATCGAAGGCTCCTTATATGAATGGCAAGAGCCACATGAGGCCAAGGCGATCTATTATGAATGGCAAGAGCCACATTAGATGGAAGGCTCCTTATATGAATGGCAAGCACCACATACGGAGAAGAAGACCTCATATGAATGGCAAGCGCCACATGAGGCCAAGGCGATCTATTATGAATGGCAAGAGCCACATTAGATCGAAGGCTCCTTATATGAATGGCAAGTGCCACATAAGAAGAAGAAGACCTCATATGAATGGCAAGCGCCACATGAGGCCAAGGCTATCTATTATGAATGGCAAGCGCCACATTAGATCAAAGGCTCCTTATATGAATGGCAAGCACCACATAAGGAGGAGGACACCTCATATGAATGGCATATGCCGCATGAGGACTAGGGAGGGATGGTATAGCCACCCTGAGACCTAGGAAGAATGCCCTCCATCACACTCTAACTTGCAAGTATTTCTATGGATTCTATCAAAGGATCAACTTGAGGTATGGAAAACTATATGTTGAAATTAAATGTTATTTATGTTATATCATTAATTATGTTATGATGTACTGATTTCATTGTTAATTTATGGATCTTTAATATTGCTAATGTTCCTTTCTAGTAGTTATTCTTGTGTGCAAATTAATAGATCAAGAATATCCCAAAAAGGGGGGACATTATCTCATCATCAAACCCCAGGATCATGCTATACGTTATCTTATCATCAACTTGCTTAAGCAATCAAGTCTTACTTACAACATCATTAGATTCATCTTTGGGATTTTCATCAATATTATTTCATTCCAAATCTCCAATCTCGGATTATCAATACTCCCAAAGTTTTCTTTAACATTGAAAAATTCTTCCTTCTTGCATTCATTTAATTAACTACATTTCCTCAATCATAGTGCTATTCAAAATCAAATCAAATCTTCTTTGATCATGACATCATATAATCAATTACTCCTCAAAGAACATAACTCTTCTTGATTTTGAGGTCAATAACATATAAGACCAAATCTCATAACCAAAAATCAATATGCATCTTGGAATCTCAATACTCTCAAATCTTATTAACTTATGATACTTGCATCCCATCATTATTATTCAAAACATCAAACAAATGCTCTTTTGATCACAAATTCTCTTCCATGAAGTCACAATTACTTACAAATTCTCTTTCATGAAGTCACAATTACTTACTCTTCATTAAAGCATGTTCATAATAATACTCATTCTGGGTCAAAACACGACTCCGTCTTAACACGTTGGAAGAGAGACGTTAAAAGTGCAAGGTAATGAAAGAACTCGTGATTGCTTGAGGACAAGCAATCTCGAGTGGGGAGGGCTGTCATGTCCCAATATTAAGGCATTGTTTAAATTAAAACATCATGATAAACCTCGGTGAAGTTGTTTTCATGAAATACGTTATTTAGTCCAATTTGAATGATAGAGATAATTGTCTGTATTAATATTTAATACATATATAGAACGTTATTAATATATAATATATTAATAACAAGATATATTTAATTATAAATATTTTAACATAATTAAAATATAACATATTTATTTTAATTAAATATGTTATTACATTTATAAATAATAAAAATAAATATCAATGATATAAATACCAATATAAATATAAATATAAATGTAATTAAATAAATATTATTTATACATATAAAGAGATTAAGAATAAATCTAATATATATCATGAGAGGTCGGATTCATAAAAGAGGCGATCCCACATAACAAGGTAACTTAAGTCAGCAAGAGGGTGGGCCCCACCTAGCAGTAATTAATTAAAAACAGCAATCAACATTAGAACAAAAAGTCATGTCCCTTTTAAAGGATATCTCTCTTCAAAGAGACATTTCTATTCCTAAGAAACATAAAGATATAAAACCAGTTTGGCGTGATGGATAATGGGGCAGCAACGATAGGAATGGAATTAAAATCTGAATGGAATACGAATCCCATAAGCAGAGACTTCAGATTATACAGATTATAGCGGAGCAAAAGAAGAAAAGAAGAGGAAGAGAATCAGAATAGGAAATATACATACTTCTGATTTTATACATATATATCTAAATATTCAGATATGCATATAAGAAGAATATATTTTTCTGAGTTATGTATATATATATATTTCTGATATACATATTCTAAGTATAAGATTTGCATTGAAGTATATAAAGAGAAGGCAATTAGAGATATATTTCTAAGTAGCAAGGAAGAGGAATACAGATCTGCAAGTCAAGATATATGAAGAAGGCGTTCAAGTGAGTAGGATACTCATATGGGAGTATATTGTATAATTTGATATGGGATTAAGTCAGGACAAGGTACTCTCTAAACCTTTGTTTGCTTGGAAATTGATAATTTAGGAAAAAATTAGTGTTGTCCCAAAAGGGGACATTACACGGCCTTCCTCTCCATTTCACCAAATATTCCTCATATTGTCTATTCCTAGTGCTCTTTCCAATTCCGCTATCCAATATCTCCTGAATATCTTTTTTGGCTATGGTGGTATGGGGTTTTATCCTTGATCCTCTATGCTACTTCCTTCTAAGTCCCCCTCATGATACTGGTACAAGTATGCAATGTTGAACACTGGAGATATACCTAATTCTTCTAGTAGTTCCACCTCATATGCATTTCTGAATCAAATCTTCTTACAATTCTGCAAGGATCAAACTTTTTCATCTTCAACTTATTGTATGGTCCAACTAGAAATCTTTCCTTTTTGAGGTACACCATTACTTCATCTCCCACCGCAAAATCTTTGTATCTTTTTGTTTTGTCAGCTTCTTGCTTGTACTTATCATTCATCTTCTCCAAGTGGTTTCTTACCTCTACATGCACCTTCTTCATCTATTCTGCTAACTCCTCTGCCTCCACACTCCTCTTGTCTTCCTTATTGATATCCCTTAGTTCCGATACACTCCTTGGGCTGCTCTCGCTTACAATCTAAATGGTGTCTTTCCAATACTCCTATTTGTTGAGTTATTGTATGCAAACTCTACCTACAACAGGACCATGTCCCAATTTCCTGCCTTCTCTCTAACCAAGCATCATAGTAAGTTCCTAAGCTCCTATTCACAACTTTCATTTGCCCATCAATCTGGGGTTGGCATGTTGAACTGAACTTCAAATCTGTCTTCATCTTTTTCCATAATGTTCTCCAAAAATATCCCACAAACTCAGTATCCTTGTCTGAAACTATGCTCCTCGATAAACCATACAACCTTAAACCTCCCTAAAAAATATGCCTGCTATGTGTACCGCATCATTGTTTTTCTTACAAGGAATAAAATGTGTCATCTTAGAGAACCTATCCACCACTACTAATATTGAATCATTTCCTCTTTATGTCCTCGACAATCCCAATACAAAATCCATACTTATGTCCTCCTAAGGCTTCTCCAATACCAGTAATGGCTAATATAATCCAACATTCTAATTGCTTCCTTTGGCAACTTGGCAGGTTCTGTAGCCTTGAACAAATTTCCTCACATCCTTGTATATTTGCAATGAAAAATAGTTCTCACTAACCAAGGCAATTGTCTTGTCTATCCCAAAATGTCCAACCAAACCTCTGCAATGCTTCTCTATGATCAGGTTCTCCCTCATGGATATTCTTGGTATAAATAATTGGCTTCCCTCAAATAGCATCTTGTTTTGAATCAAATAGTCTAACCACTTACTCCTATCATGCTCACCAACTCCTTGCACACCTTCCATGCCTCCACAAAATCGAGATCAACTTATACAAATGCTTTAGTGTAATGTCCCTTTTTTGGCGCATAGACCTTTTGTGCGCATTATGCTTGTTCCTAGTCTTTCGGAGGCTATTCGTCATGCTTGGGAGAACTCCAACATTCTTGGAGTGGTCGTAGCTCAGTCTTGCAGAGCAGTTGTTCGTGGTTTTAAGTTCGGCTAGTCATTTGGAGTTCATAGATACTTACGAAATTCAATTCCGACCTCTAGGGTGCTCTCCAACTTTCTTGGAGAAACATGCTATTTTTAGACAGTCACCCGATGGCCTCCAATTTCCGTCCCACGTTCTCTACTGCAATTTGGTATGGTCAGAGTTGTTCGATCAGTGCATTTCTATGCTTTCCGTAACTTGGGACTATTATGTGGCAATTTAATCAATATTTCACTAAGGTTGCCTAAGGTTTGGAATAAGTATTAGCAACTTAGTGTAATATTAATTATAAGATGGATATAAATGTTTTATTGAGCGCCTGGAGATATAAGGTTTGAAGTTATAATGTCTATGCATCCCTTAATTTGGCGCTCACTTCGGAGTTATAAGGGGTGAATTTAAAGTTATTTAATGCTTGATTAAAGGTGACTTTATAAAGTTGGCACCTTAGGGAAAATACGGGAAATATTAAAAGTTAAAGGAATATCTCTAGAGGAGCGCCCAAATGGGAGACATAAGGGATTAAATAAAGTAAATGTTTTATTTCCCCAAGGAGGGCGTGGGGTTTTGGGGAAGTATATAAAGCTTTTTGAGCTCATTTGCAAATTATTCTTGACCTGATATTTCACAGGAGTTTTCCTTGAGAGCTGGATTTTGCAAGTTCAGCAAACCCTAGGACAAAAACCCTTGAGTTTTTGGTGAATTGGACGAAAACCCAGTTCAACCAATCTTGGCAGAGTCACTCAGATTTCGCAGTTGCACTTGTTGGTTTCAATTTGCAGTTCTTGTGCCGGAACGATATATTCTTGTGGAGTTTGAATGTTTGCATTTACAAGAAAATATATTTGATAAATTTGTAAGATTTGCTCTACAAATACAAATTTATAATTTGTGCTCAGATTGAATTGAAGATTTTGAGGACTTTATGTTGTGTGTGTAGTTGATATTTTTACCAGAATTTATATTGTGAAGTGTGTGAGGTATGTGTTGCAAATTAAAGAATAAAACAGAGATATTTTAATATTTATAGGCCTAAACCCTTTTGTACCATTTATCAATCAAAGTGTGCATACTCAAAAATGATGCGACTCATATTATAGAGTCTCTAACCCAGCCGCAGCACTTTCTATGAGGTAGATGCAGCCCATAAAGACTTTGGTAAATCTGATGTGTAGTAGTGTGGGGACCACCAACTCCACCTCAGCTTTCTTTTAGAGTCTTACTTGAAGAAGGGATCGCAGCTTGCAAATATTCAAGAGCTTTGGGTTTGAAATGGTACGTGGGCATGAAGGAAGGAATCGCACTTCCTTGAAAGGTAAAATGGAACCAAAGTGGAGCCGCCTCTTCATATTTGAGAAGCGCACCTTTGTAAAGGTCTACGTTGGGAATCATTTATGATGCAACATCATTTGTTAAAGATTTCATATGCTGACCGCCCGGCAAGGAGTACAAGTATGGGGTCTATGAAATATGGTACGTAAGAAGATTATTTGATAAAGCAATTCAATCCTATAACTTCTGTTTTGTGGTCAGCAAGTGGGAATGAATATTATATGCAGATTTCAACTTTATATCTTTGCTGCAAACTGTTTGACAAATTGCCTCTAAGTTTTCCTTGTATTTGTGAATTTAATTTTTAAGCAATTTATGATACCAAACCGCATATGAAATGTTCACAGTATTCATATTGAAATTATCATTATGCCAATTGTTTGACAAAATGCCTGCATGATAGAAGTCTGAAAACAATTGTGGGTTTTGGAAAAATTTGGTTTCAAATCAGGGTTGGTCATTACATTTAGCTCCTCAAAACCAACTACTTCTACCCTCATTTCTATTAGCAGATTGTGCCTTCTACTCAATGCATCAACAACCTCGTTTGAATTCCCGCTCCTATGTTTGAAGACAAAAGTGTAACTCTGCATGACTTCTACCCACTGCATATGTCTTTGGTTCAACTTACTTTGGTTATTCAAATACTGTAGTGCCTGATGGTCAATGTACAACACAAACTCCTTGGGTAATAGGTAACACCTCCACTTCTTCAACACTTGCACTATGGCATAAAATTCTTGGTCATAGATTGAATACCTCCTTCTGGCATCATTCAATTTTTCACTGAAGTAAGCTACATGTCTTTCTTCTTGGCTTACTACTACCCCAATTGCATTTCCACTTGTATCACAATCCCCTTGGAATATCTTATTGAAATTTGGCAAGGCCAACACTAGTTGTTTTGTTACCTTCTTCTTAAGTAACTCAAAGCTCCTATTTACTCCAGTAGTCCACTTGAATTCCCTCTTCTCCCCTCTAATTGTCTCAATCAACAATGCACAAATGCTACTAAAATTCTTGATGAACTTCCTATAGAAACTTGCCAACCCATGAAAAGATCTTATTGCCCCTACATTTATTGGTGTAGGCCACTCCACAATAGCTTTGACTTTCTCTGTATCCATCTTCAAACCTTTAGCTAAGATCACAAATCTCAAACACACCAATTCTTCCTTCATGAAGCTACACTTTTTCAAATTGATCAGCAACTTTTCTTTTGTCAACCTTTGCACTACTAACCTGATATGCTCTAAGTGTTCCTCTTTAGTTGTATTGAAAATCAAAATGTCATCCAAGTAAACTATTACAAACTTACCCAAAAAAAATTCTCAATACCCTGATTCATCAACCACATAAATGTACTTAGTGCATTGGTCAATCCAAAAGGCATAACCAACCACTCATACAATCCTTCAATAGTCTTGAATGTTGTCTTCCATTTGTCTCCCTCCCTTATTCTGATATGATGATAGCCACTCTTCAAGTCAATCTTGGTAAAGTACTTTGCTCTGCTCAGACAGTCCATTATATCATCCATCCTTAGCAATGGGAATCTATATCTTACAATGATTTGATTGATTGCTCTGGAATTATGTAATGTCCCCATTTGGCATTTAGCCAAGTTTGTGACCAATAGCCTATTCCCTTGAGCTTTTGTAGGCTATCTGGGTTGGTTAGGGAGCTTTGTTTATTGTGAAGAGCACAGGTTTAGTTATTTGTGATGTTTTGCCTTGGCTTTGAGCTCAGTGATGTCTCGGGCTGGCTATGCAACTTTAGGAAGTTTGCTCGGCCTTCCAAATAGCTCTCCAAGATTCTTGGAGGAGCCGTCTATTTATAGTAAGTCACCCAGATGGCATCGTTCTTCATCCCAAACCTCCTGGAGCATGTTGGTATGATTTATTTTGCAGTTCGCTTGAGTTTGGGATTTCTCGCAAAGTTGGATGGATTAATGAGCTATTTAATTATTATTTTCACTTAAGTCTCCTAAGAGTGAAAATAATTAAAAAGTACCTAAGTGTTATAGCTCATTGGAAAGGTTATTAAGTGCTCTAAATGATAGACACTTAAAAAGGGGGCCTCACACATGATATATTTTTATTATTTTAAAAAAGATCTTTTTGAGAGAAAAAATATGGAAAGGTAACGAGTAAATAATATTATATTCCTCTCAAAAAGTTATAAAAAGGAGATGAGAGCTCATTTGGAGGGGCTTTTGGAATTGTTTTTGTTTTGCAAATGGATTGAACCTGTGAGTTCTTCCATAATCTCTTGAGGACGAAAACCCTCTTGCAGATTGGGTGTGGTTTCATACAGGAATCACCATTGTGCTGAAGCAGATTCAAACCAAGCTCATACAAGGTGTTTGCCATTGTGTTGTCATGGAGTCTATGGTATTTTGATTTGGTGTTGATCATTTGGGTTTTTGATGGTATTCTGGATTGATTGCAGTGAGTATTCTTATGAATCTTCTTGGAGTTTTAAGTGAAGATTGCATAATACCCATATGCTAGCCATACATTCTGTTTGTACCTGTGGCTGAGGGCGATTGGCATATGCTGGGATCATTGAATGTCTTGATGCAGATTGTGTTGGAAAATACTTCTCTTCCATAGGCACCATTCTTGCTTCTGTTTTTCTGAGGGTTTATCTGCTGATTTCAGACTCTTTCTTACAGTCCGTACACCCCAGGGCCGTACCATGTGCATAGGAGCGATTTATATTATGGAGTCTTGTCTGATGTTTCGTTGCAACTTGCATCTGATGTTAGGGTGTTTATTGCTGGGTGAAGGCGCCAATGTCTGAGGGTATTCAATGGAATTTGGTGTTGTGATTTCATTGTTTAATATGCATCCTTCTATCATGGCCGTACCAGGGCTGCATATGAAAGATTAGTCATTTATGGTTGTAAAGTTTATGAGATGTTTATTTTTGATTGGCATTCAATTCCATTGTATTTGAAGAATAATTCTGAGCTGGTTTTAAACTGTTGCTGCTTGATATTGCTGGCCCTACCCCTGATCTGGCCGTACAATTGTATAAGTCTGTTTCCGAGTTGTATTAGGAAAAGAGCAGATTAGTTTGAATGACTTGGGAGTAATATTTGCCATATGATAGCACTCCTTTCTGAGCAGTCTTCAAGGTTTTAGAGTGCAGATTGAAATTGTTGTAATGAGTCATACTGTCTAAGGAACCGTACCAGTCTTTTCTGGGCAAGTGTATCCTTGCTGAGCCACTCTCTGTGGTATGAAATAATGTGTTATTCACCTTGTGGCATTTGATATGAGTTGTTTGATGTGGTTGTGAGTTGGTAAGAGGATGGTACATTGCAGAGATTACTCTAATGCATGATACAAGGGCTGTCACAAAGATATCAGACCTGTACCAGCAAAGGAAAAGATACAGATCAGTCTACAGTCCTATATTCCATACTTCCTAAATGTGGTATATTCATTGATATTTTATGATTTACTTGTGCATCTACAGCCTTTCATTTGATTGAGCATTTTCTATGCTAAGTTTGCTACAGCAGAGGCATGAATAAGTCTGATTTGGTACTCTAACATTTCAGTTGTCATCCATTGTAATCTTTCATTTTATGGCAAACACTATGTAACCCTTGGATGGTTTACTGCCAGTGTAGATAATATATTCTGTCCTTTCATTGCTCATTCACCCACTAAATAAGTTGATGCCTGCTGGGAAGCAGATGCCTTCTGTTAGCAGATGATTGTATTTAGCTTCATTTGCAAGCTTGATTGTCAAGCCAAAGCACCATATGCTCTCACCTCGCCCATCTTGGGAACTTGGTGATCAGAAATTGTGGAGGTGATTTAGTTGGTTGCATTCATTGTGCTAACCCTGCTGTGATAGTTTGATAATTTTAAAAAAAAATTGGGGTGGCTTATTACAAATTAGTACACATTCTCCACTCACTGTCCTTGGGTGCTAGTACCATTGGTACCGCACATGGGCTCAAACTCTCTCAGATCAAGCCCTTCCTCAATATTTCTTGTACTTGCCTATTCGGTTCCTCATTTTCTGTCATGTCCCCTTTTTGGCCCTAAACGTCTATCATAGTCCCTTAACCTATTATTTGATTTCCCGTAGGTTAATGGGTTGAGTTAGGGAAATATTTTAATAAATAATAATTAAAATTGGTTTTAATATTATTTTTGCTAGCATTGTAAAAGACAACTTCTATTATTGTAGACATGATATTTCCACAGTCCATGATCACGTTAAAGCTTCTGGAAACACTGTGTTTTGCTTTTTTCTGTCAACGTTTCGGATCACACTCAATGATCCATCATCAGGACAAAAAGAGGAGAATGAAAATGTGATAAGATTGCAGAGGAGGTTACATAAAAGGTAGAGAGTAGGGGGCACGTGGGACAAGGCACAGCTGTAATAAATTAACTAAAAATAATAAAAGGATAAAATCGATATATATATACTTATAAATAATATATATATAAATAAGTGCAATTATAGAATGCATGAAGAAAAAGGTAGAAACAAAACATATATAAATAGTTAAGGAAGAATATAAGTAAAAAATATATATGCAAATATTTGTAAATATAGAATGCATAAATAAATAAGGTAGAAACAAAACATATATAAATAGTTGAGGAAGAATGCTAAAAGAAAGGATAAATATCCATCCTTAAAAATAAATAATAAATATAAATAATAACATATATACGTAAAATGTACAAATAGTATGTATAAAGAACAATACAATATAAACAGATTTCTTAGTAATACTAAGAAGGAATATGAATAAAAGTAAGTATACTATATAATATAAATGAGTCAAAATAAAGAAGCAAGAAACAAAAAGTATATATACTTTATTTATAAGCATATATAACAAATTGTAATTTAAATATAGAATGCATAAATAAATAAGGTAGAAACAAAACATATATAAATAGTTGAGGAAGAATGCTAAAAGAAAGGATAAATATCCATCCTTAAAAATAAATAATAAATATAAATAATAACATATATACGTAAAATGTACAAATAGTATGTATAAAGAACAATACAATATAAACAGATTTCTTAGTAATACTAAGAAGGAATATGAATAAAAGTAAGTATACTATATAATATAAATGAGTCAAAATAAAGAAGCAAGATACAAAAAGTATATATACTTTATTTATAAGCATATATAACAAATTGTAATTTAATATATAAATGGAACATATGTATATATCAATAAAGACAAAGACAAATACAAGACTATATGAAAAAGAGGAAAACAAATAGGATGTATATATACGTAAGTATATGTGATAATACTTATATAAAAAAATAGAGAATCAAGAAATATATACTAAGGAAGAATATAAAAGAAATTAAATAAATAATGTACAAGTAGTATATACATTTATATAAAACAAAAAATTACACCAGACACGGGAATAACTCAAGAAGACACCAAATGTTATTTGTATCTATTTATATATATATATAGAAAAATTAGAACAATAGAGAAAGGATAGCTATAGAAAAATTGATAAGAACAATGTATAAATAAAACTAAAGAAGAATAAAAAGGAAACAAGTATATGTCTATAGAAATAGAGTATAAAAAAGCATAAAAGAAAAGGATGACAAAAACAAGAGGAAGTATGTAAATCAAAGAGTATATACTAATTTATATAAATAAGGTATATATAATGTAAAATATTTCTTAATAAATGAGGAGCGAATAAAGTATATATATAGACATAATCAAAAGCAAAACTATATAAAAGGAGTATATATATTTATACTAATAAAGTATAGAACCTATATATACTTGAAAGCCCAGATACAGTATGCATAAGGAAATAAGGTAGAAATAATACATAAGTGTATAAACAAAAATATATAAGTGCTCAATATACAAAAAGTAGAATATGGAACAACCTATGTTCTAATAATATACCAAGCTCAGTTAAAAAGATAATATTAAAATAACAAACCAAATAATAAATAAATAAACTATGTTTTTATAAATGAAGTATATAACTATTGAAAGAGATTAAGAACAAAAGTAAAATAGGAGATATAAGTACTAATATGTTAATAGAAAAAAGAGGACAATGCTAAAGTAAAACTAAAGGAGAAATAATAACACTAATATATATCTATAGAAAAAAGGTACAAATATTACTTAAGAAGCTAAAGGGAAAGAAGAAAATAACTAATGGAAGGGAATAAATGAAAGTAACTAAACCACAACTAAATAAATAAAGAAATGCATCTATATCTACTTAATCTATATAAAGCATGCTTATCTATATATACTTAAAACAAGAAAAAACCATGTATATAAAGAAATAAGATAAGAAACAAAACCTATTATAAGAAAGAAAATATCATATGAAAGAATAATAATAAGAGAGAAAACGATGGACCTAACAATATAAAGGTATAAGGGGAGAGAAAAGGAAGGACTGGGGTTGCAGGGGTAACAACAAGAGAGGTCGGAGGTTCGGGGGGGGGTTATGGACCTAAATGGGAAGATGGGGAGAAGAGGAAGGAAAGAGGGAAAAAAACAAGTAGGGAGACAACAAGAGGAAAAGAAAGGAGGAGGGATCAAGAGGGAGGGGGGGGATTTTTCAGGCTACCTAAATGGAGCATAATAAAGCCTTCTGTAATTCTTAGTAATGTTTTATTATTTTTTAGTAGAGTTACAAAAGTAAATTAAAAATAAGTTTTTGGGCTGGAAAAAGTGAAGATTATTATTTTAATTTCCCAGGGAACCTATAAAAAGGGAGTGAGGGCTCATTTGCAACTCTATCATTTTATCTATCAAATCCCTGTTTCCAAAATCGAGCCTTTGTGTTTATTTTTTTGCCCTAAGACGAATACCCTATTGGCAAATGGAGTTGAGGACAAAAACCCTCCATTCTGAAGGAGAAATTCCATCCAGAGATTACCTATGAGCTGATATTGCATTGTACTCTTAGTTTTCAATTTTGTGTGAAGATTTCTTGTGTTTGTGTGGTGTGGGATATTCAGAAAATACACAAAAATATATTGTGTTGTTTCCAGATTGTTTGTGTGAATGGTTTTAGTGTGATTTTTCCAAGGTTGTGGAGGATATCTTACAACATTTATGTAATAAACATAATCACTGCTTCTGTAGCTTGTTTGCTAGGCCATAACATTCCATTTGCAAGTCGTCCCATTTGCAAATCTGCTCAGTATTGTGGAGGCTCCTTGTAGTGAGTCGTACTTGCCTTTAAACTTGTACCATCTTTGGTGGGCGGAAAATAGTCCCAGCTTCAGTCATACAACTGTTAGGGGAGATTATGTAGATTTTCTGAGTTGTTTGGTGCAGAAATCGGGCTATACCACTCCTGTACTAGGTCGTACAGATTTGAGGAGGCAATCTCGACATTTATTTGTGGTTGTAGCTTCATTTCTGGTCGCACCTATTGCTACAGGGGTTGTCATTGTTGTACATTGTCATTCCAACCCAGTTTCCAGAGGTATGAATATTATTTGCTGCTTAATTAGTACTTTTACCAGCTGCCATTTTTTAGGTATGTTGCTCATTAATTACTGCACGATATTATTGTTGTTGTAAGACATTTTTGCAGTAGAATAAACTGATTGGGAATAGTATTTGGTGATGCATCTGTGCGCTTTACTGCCAGTACCATATAAGTTTAACAATTGATTTTAAGTCTGTAACAATCTGGAAGGTCTACCATCAAATTTATCAATTTCTTGCACTTGCATTGTAATAACGATTGGATGGCATAGCCACCAAGAGTTGCATTTTCATTATCTACCACTTTGTCGTTGATTTAGATCTGCTTTTTATCTGTCAATTTGGCATTGATTGGATATGTCATTGTAATCTGTCAGTTTGGCATCAATCATCTGCATTCTATCTGCTATTTTGGCATTGGTTGTAAATTGTGTGGCTTGCCGCCAACGAGTTGCATTAGTTCGCTTTTTTTTTGCCCACATCAAAATCTTGGTGATCAAAAAGAGCTTGGGTTTGTGTCGATTTAAAAAATTTGGTGAAATTGTGTTAACAATCCAGTTAGGGACATTACATTTTCTGCTAGCTTCATCCAATGTGGTGCTTTATTTGGCAAAGTGGCTCTCGAAATTAGGTCTATGTGATGACTGTAATGTCCCCTTTTTGAGCAAGGTTGGAAAAATGAATGTTGTTGAGGCTTGGAGAATGGAATGTTGAAGTTTATGGCTTCAACCATTTTTCTTTGATAAAATGAAGTTATATTTTGGCTTTTGGTATTTTTATATTATTTTTAGAAAAGCCAAAAATATTAAAATATTATGCCAAGAGGAAAAACAACCTAGGTGGGAAAATGGAAAAATAAAGAAAAAGATGGAAAAATGAAATATTGGAAGTGAAGTTAAATTATAATATTTTATTATTAAAATATTATAATATTTCCCACTAAAATTGGCGCTCATGTGGAAAAAGAGAAAAAATAAGGAAAAAAAAAAAGGATGGCAAAAGACAATAAATAATATTTTATTATTTAAAATATTATTTTATTAAGCCAAGGGTGGCCGCTTAAGGGAGAAAAAGAAAAAATAATTAGCCGATAGGCTTTTAGTTGTGAGCATGATAGTGCTTAGAATTGTCTCACGCCGTAAAAATCGAGCCGGAAAATTTTCATCAAAGTCAGTTAATAATGAAAACTTTTAGTTGTGAGCATTATAGTGCTCGGAATTGTCTCACGCCGTAAAATTACAAACTTACTTTCACTGAGATTGCCATCCTATAAGATATTTTAATAAATTGTTCTCAAAAAATCGTGTCACCCAGGATGTTCTGTATGCTTGCCAGTAGTCATTCAATCTAATACAGATTTCAGGAGTAAATGCAAAGATCTTTCATAGATTTTGGAGTAAATGCAGCTGGTTGATGGATAGATTTTATACATTAATTCGCCCCCTTTTATCACCACCTCAACAATCTATAAATAAAACAAATTTTTGGAGACATGACAGCAGACATAAGGTGTGCTGAAGGGGAGTGCGAACAGAAAACAAAAAAATTGCCTTCCGAAGAATCGATTCAAGGCCATGGAAGAAATCTTCTTTTTAAAAAAGAGGTATTTGCATCAGTTCTTTGTTTTTCTAGCACAAAAACTAAAATCTGTTTGCTGCAATTTCATTACGCACATAAAAACTGAAACCCTATTACACTCGCCTGGGTCCCACTCGCACATCACGTCATGAGGTCCGCCTGTGCACAGATTATCTGGGTAGATTTGTATCCACTCAATCTCGGAATTTATGGCCTCTGGCACCTTGTATGCTGCTTCCTGCTCTATGTTGTCCAACGCTGATTTTGTGTAATCATCTAGTTCTGCATTAATTGACAGAAATAGGAGCCGAACACATATAGCCACAACAAAACAAAGCTCTGACCATAGAACATTATGAATCTCACAGAGACATAAATGCTCAAATCCTCGGTATTCCCTACTAAGTCAAGGAAAGGCAAATGCAAATGCTATTTGTAGGGAGCGAAACTCCATTATATACAAAAATATCATCACTTTCTATAAGAGATTGAATATAATTTTCCATCCCCATTTGTTGTCAATTGAGATCACTAAAGCTTCATTGAGACAATATTCATACTATCTCCCAACAGGCCTATAGAGCCTCTTATGTCCATCATCCTAAACAAACTCCTACTATCTCCCAGCAGGCCTATTGAGTTTCTTATGTCCATCATCCTAAACAAACTCCTAATCTTCAGTAGCCCTCTTCCTTCCATTGCAGTTCCCAGACAATCCCATATTTATGCTTGCAGACGAAAGGACAATATCATGCACAAGTAGAAATAGAACCGGTCAATTCTCAAAATAATACCAAAGAAATCCAATATAATACAGGTCAGAGCTCTCCTCTCATAAGAGGTGTCCTATTGAACAACAGACTTCACCTTGTGATTTAATGACAAAATGGCTTGTCTAGCTATCGCATCTGGTTTGGGTGTATAAACAGGTAACAACTACCACCTTCTTTGTGATTCCATTGCTCTTAAATCTCTCTTTGGAGCCTCACCCTCGCATGCTGGCATACAAACACTAAAATCAAAGTACATCAGAAGAGCAGTAGTCGACAGGTGCACAACCCCGTGCCACATACCCTACATGCCTTCACCTTGATATCTTCCAAAAAGAAATAAAAGAAAATTTGATACTTTTTTTATTTTCCTTTCTTTTTCTTCAAAGTTTAGGAAAGATCACTTTGAATTATTTGAGCCCACAAATGCAAAGTTCCTATTCATGCAAGTATGATATCATATCTGCCGGTCATTCTTTTCTTCTCCATGACATCCACTTCCACACCCCCTCACCCATATAAAAATATTGCCCTAGGAAGTGCCATAGAATTTGTTGTATTGTAGCTTGGATCATCATCATAGGAGGAGTTGATAATAAATTAATGTGAGACTCACAAAAGAAAGGACCGAGTGGATGTCTTTATGGATGGGATTCCCATATGGGTGGCCAAAGCAAAAGCCCATTGAGATTTGTTTGCTTTCCGTATGAAGAAGTTGGCTTGTCAGCAAAAACAGTGTTGGTAATGATCTCCAATTCCCAAATTTGAGTCTTACGTGGAACTAATGATAGAATCAACTTTGTTTTCATCATTAATATTTTTCTATTTTCAAAGCACATATAAATATATTGTTATATGACTAATTATACAATTAAATGTTACCTTCAAATTTCTATTGGCGTATCCCTTGAACCTCCTATGGGTGCAAGTGTTAGTAAAATAATATTATTTTATTATTATTTATATGGGACATCCAAGTTGGAGAAAAAGAAAATAAAATTAAAAGAAAATAATATTATTTTCTTTTGACGGTGGACTTCAAAAATAATAAAATAATAGTTTATTTGGGCGCCCAAGTTGAGAAGGATAAAAGGAGGTCATTGGAGTCATTTTAATATCCTTGATCATTTGGCTTTTGCATTTTAGAGAGTTTCTCTTGGCTGTAACGAAGTTTCAACGGTATCTAAGGACGAAAACTTTTGGATAAGAGTGATTTGGACAAAAACCCAATTCACTATGGGAGATGGATTCACTTAGAATTCATCATTGAGCTTATTTGCAGGTTATTGGATGAATTCAAGCTTCAATCAGCTAGGGTTTGAAGAGGATGTTTGCAATCAGCTAGGGTTTGAAGGTTGACATTCAGATTTGAAGGCGTTTGTAATGTTCCATTTTTGGCACATTGATTATTACGGGCATTTGTGCTTGTTCCTAGTCTTTTGGAGGCTATCCAACATGTTTGAGAAGAACTCCAATGTTCTTGGAGTGGTCTTAGTTTAGTCTGCAGAACAGTTAATTGGGTTTTCCTTTTGTAAATGGATAATTTTGTCATGGTTTTGAGCTCAGTTGATGTTCCGAGTAACATTGATGGTTTCTAAAGTTTGATCGGGCTTCTGGTTTGCTCTCCAAGATTCTTGGAGGAGTTTTCTATTTTTGGAAAGTCACCCGGAAGGCATCGTTGCACATCCCAAACCTTACAGAGCATATCGGTTCAGTTTATTTTGCTTTCGGAGGCCGTTTGGGATTTTCCGCAAAATTTAATATTTAATGAGCTATTTTAATTATTATTTTCACTTAAGCTCCTAGGGGTGAAAATAATTAATAAAAATCTAAGTGTTATAGCTCGTTGGAAAGAGGAAGAACAGTTTTAAATCATGGATGCATCATTTTGGGGCCTTGCGAAGCAGATATTTCATTTATTTTGATAAAGGGGTCTTTGGAGCTAAAAAGAGCTTTTAATTAAAAGTGGTGACTTTAAGTTGTGCACACTTAAGGAATTATTTTTTTATTGTTTGAGGAGAAATATGAAGGGATAAAGGAAATAATATTTTATTTCCCTCAAAAAGTTATAAAAAAAGGAGTTGGGCTCATTGTTTAGGCATGCTTGGATTTGTATTGTTATTCTGCCGGATTGAACTTGAGTGTTCTTCCATACTCTCTTGAGGATGAAAACCCTCTTGTGGAATGCTATTGAGGACAAAAACCCTCCTGAGGTTGAGTGTGATTTCAATGCAGGAATCACCATTGTGCTGAAGCTGGAGATTGGAGCAAGCTCATACAGAGTTTGCATTTGAGCTTCATGGATTCTTGTTATTTGATTCGATGCTTGTGTCATTAAGTTTTGATCATATTTGGGTTTGATTGTGCTAATGATTCTCATAATATTATGGAGTTTTCATGAAGATTGAATGAAGTTTTGTTGTGCTAGATAATGTTTGTTGCTGTCCGTACATGGCTGTGCCATACTATCTGCCGTACCTCTTTGAATGGTTGCATATTGTTGGGAATGTTATACAAACTTGTTTGTGGCATTAAATGCAAGGAATATCTTTGTCTTGATCAGGCATCATCATCAAGGATGTTTATTTGGAGTTTGGTGAGTGTTTGGATATTTTATGAGCTGCCGTACCTGTAGATGCAGCCGTACAGTTTTAGAGTTGTCTTGTTTTGAGCTTGGTGATTGTTGTTTGGTTTCAAAATTAGATGGAGTTGTTTGCTACATGATTGCAATGGTATTTAACCACCTTTCTTGAAGTGCTGGACAATCTTTGAAGAGTTCTTGAGGTTCAAGGCCGTACAAGCTTGTACTGGGAATGTAAGAAATCAGGAGTTGTTTGCCTACTTTATGACTGTCTTTCTTGCTTAGAAATCAATGTTGACAGGTTTATAGTAGTTTGGGGCAGTTTGGTTCTGATCTGGGTTGAATTAATTTTTCCATGAAGAGTTTTGCCCACTCTAGACCGTACAGTGCATCAGGAGACTGTTTTTGATGTCACAGTTGAGCAGCAGAACTTTATATGTCTTCTCAATCATGAACAGCAATGAATCTCAGTTTAATAGCATTGGATGGTTAATTATGTGTATTTCACTGGATGCTATGCAGAGTATGATCTCTTTTTCCAAGGTTTTCAAAATAGATGACAAAATTATGCCTATTCAATCATCCTGATTCTAGTGCATTGATTTCATTGTAATGTATTTATGCAATCACCTAATGGCCCCTGGATGGTTTACCGCCAGTGTGGATAAATGAACATTTCTTTATTGTTTCTACCCACTGCATAAGTGGAGTATTCCCACTGAATAAGTGGATGGCATTGTAATTTTCCTTTCTTGTTCTCTACCCACTGGAAAGTGGTGAATTCCCACAATTTGTGGATGCCTACATATGCAAATGAATGTTTACTTCTTTGCACAATATTTTAATTTGTAATCTAAAGCACAGTATGCTCTCACCTCGCCTAGTTGGGATCTTGGTGATCAGAAGTGTGGAGGAGTTTAGTTGTGCTAACACTGTTTATCATTGTTCTATATTTTGAAAAAAAAAAATATAGGGGTAGTACATTACAGCGTTTTTGATGTTATTTCATTGATAAGTTGATATATAAGGGTTTGGCATTGAAGCGCTTGGCTTTGGAGGACAAATTTGTGTTTGGCATCATCATTTAGCAAGTTGGTTTTGTGTTTCAGACTTCTATAAGTTCATATCAGTTGCAGATCTGAGGATATTATGGCATATTTTGATGGTATATGTTGATATTTTGCATATTGGGCATAATCGCTTCACTTCTACATAAGGTGACTACACTTTGGAGGCATTTTTGGCATGTTTCAGCTAGGGTTTTGACATCTGATTTCTGAAATCTGCATTCTGAAATGTCCATCACCATCACCGACAGCTTATGGAACTCTAAAATATAACTCTCCACCGAACCCCACTGTCTGAGCTGAGTCAATTCCTTAAACTGCAATTCAGGGTCCTTCTTGTCGAACCTGTCTATAAGACGACCAGTGAATTCTGCATAGGATGTGATCTGGTCGTGGCCCAAAGTAACCTTCCCATGGTGCCACCACTCATGGGCAATGTCGTCAAGATGCAGGGCAGCGTATGCAATGGCCTCCTCCTCAAGCATAGGGTTGAGCTGAAGGAAGCTATCCAGCTTCTAGACCCATGCTCTGGTTGTGGTTTTCCCTGACCCATCAAAGTAAGGTATGTTGAGCTTGTTTACTTTCTTTTGCAGCTCAATATTCTGTTGTCTACCACTACCTTTTGGTCTGTGCTTCATCCTCGAATCTGAGTACTCACGGAAAGACATTTCCACTCTAAACTCCTCACTGGAAGCCCGCCAATCTCTAACAATAACATCCTAGAACTCCAACTGTGTAGGCTCAAGTTCGAGTGCATTATTTCTGGGGGTAAAGGTGGGTATACCAGGTCTATCATATGCCGTATGCTGTGTAACCCCTCTGTTATTAACCCATGCTTCCCCTTCATTTCTCCTATCCTCATCATCCCTGTGTTTGTTCCTATCACCATTGTTCCTGTCACCATTATTGTTTCGATTCCTATCATTGTTGGTGGTGTTGTTATTGTTCCCGGGGTTCCCGAAAACATGATTAGCCATCATTTCCATCATGCGATTAAAGTTATGTTGCATCTCCCTCTGTCCCCTAGCCAAATCATTCAGAATGTCTCGGGTGCTAGGTTCTTCACAGTCTCTATCACCCATTTCCTCTACTGGTACCACTATTGTATCCACACCTGCAAAAGGATCTATATGCTGTGGTACTGCAAGATATGGTTGTGACCTGTTTCTCCGGAGGTAATATTGGTGTGTACCCAGCTGCATCACTCAATACCCTCTCTGCATGTTTCAACTGACCTCACAGGATGGCAAGATTATCTATGCTCTGATACCACTGTAATAGCCACTGTCCTGGTAGGGTTTTATGCCAAAGTTTTTTCCGTTTCTCACTGTTGTTTGTGTTTAGGGTTTTGTATATGGTTTTTGCATATGATATTTGCAATTTGACAATGAAATATAAAGCATGCAACGAAACCCAGAAAAACTATAATAGATATGCACAAAATAACAAAGACCCAATTCATAAAATAGTCCAAAACCAATTACAGTAACATACCCATATTATTTTCTTCAAGTCGAAGTACTGTTGTACATGAACCAGCTAGGGTCTGGCAGTGAAAAGGCTACAAATGCAATCTACTTCAGTTGTTTCTCTCATACAATGAATGTAAAGCTGCTCCAGGGTTCCTAACGCCTCCAATACAATGTAGTTTGACTCCCAAATGCCAAGCAAACTCCTCCTTAGAACCCCACGTCCAATTCTGCCTTGGTACAGCCAAGCCTGATGAAAGCTACAGCAATAAGCATCTCCCAAAATATCCACAAGTCTGTCATAAATCTTCTGAACTCGTCTGCAGATGAATAAATAATTTCCAACACCCAAATACAAATTAAAGATCTTCAAACAATGCTCAAAATGTTGTCATAGGATGTAATGTCCCTTTTTTGGTGCATAGGCTTTTGTGTGCATTTTGGCTTGTTCTTAGTCCCTTAGTGGTTATCCGACATGTTCGGGAGAACTCCAATGTTCTTGGAGTGGCCACAGATCAATTTTGCAGAGCATTTGGTTATGGCTTTGAGCTCAGATGGTGTTTATGATCATTGTGATGCTTTCTGATGTTTGATCGGGCTCCCGGTTTGCTCTCCAAGATTCTTGGAGAAGCCGTCTATTTTTAGAAAGTTGCCCGGAAAGCATCATTCATTTTCCCAACCATCATGGAGTATGTTGGTATGCTTAATTTTGCAGTTTGGTGGTGTTTGGGATTTTCCGCAAAATGGTGTTATTTAATGAGCTATTTTAATTATTATTTTCACTTAAGCTCTTAGGGGTGAAAATAATTAATAAAAATCTAAGTGTTATAGCTCGTTGGAAAGAGGAAAAAAAGTTTTAAATCATGGATGCATCATTTTGGGGCCTTGCGAAGCAGATATTTCCTTTATTTTGATAAAGGGGTCTTTGGAGCTAAAAAGAGCTTTTAATTAAAAGTGGTGACTTTAAGTTGTGCACACATAAGGAATTATTTTATATTGTTTGAGGAGAAATATGAAGGGATAAAGGAAATAATATTTTATTTCCCTCAAAAAGTTATAAAAAGAGGAGTTGGGCTCATTGTTTAGGCATGCTTGGATTTGTATTGTTACTCTGCTGGATTGAACCTGCGTGTTCTTCCATATTCTCTTGAGGACGAAAACCCTCTCGTAGAATGCTCCCTCTTGAGGTTTGTTGTGATTTCATACAGGAATCACTAGTGTGCTGAAGGTGGATTCGGTGCAAGCTCATACAGAGTTTGCCATGGAGCTTAATGGAGTTGATCGATTTTGTGTAGTTTTTGTGTGTGGATCAGTTTTGTAGTATTGATATGTGATTTAGATCATTTTTGGAGTGTTTTTGAAGTGTCTTTGTGGAGTTTGGTTTGTTTCCTGACATGGCCGTACTATGATGGTCGTACACTGCAGCAAGAAATCGATGGTCATTGGAAATTATTGATGTTGTTGTTGGGAATCAAATTGTTTGTGTTATTTTTGTCTGCCCTAGATGCACATTTTAAGAATAGTATGAAGAAGTTTGGTGGAGTATTGTGAATGCTATGAACAGCCGTACCTGTCCTGGCCGTACGGCCCTGTTCAGAGTTAATTAATAGTTGTTGATCAATATTATTGCTGTTTGTGTGATGTAAGTGCTCAGAATTATTGGTATGGGTTCAATAATCAGATCTAAGACAGTTTTCTGGGTGAATATCAGATGTATATAATGTTTGATGTGTTTCCAGCTTCTTGCATGGCTGCCGTACAGTCTGGTACAGTCAGCAAAATTGAATAAATTGTGATCAGCAATGTCTTCTTGTAACTTTCAGTCAGGGGCAGTATGTGGTATTTGTTTAAAGGGATACTAATATGTTGCGGTGAGTTTGATGTTCATTAAAGAGAGGTTGAACACTTCCAGAACCACCTTACAGTCATAAAGGCACTCTGTTAACAGAAGTATACTCAGTTTGCAATGATCCTTGGCATGATATCATCTTGGGCAGTTTGTGTTGATGGTGTTCTTTAATACTAATTTCATATGCAGGGTTTCCTATGTTTCCAAGGCATGCAAATGCTGATATGCTGATCTAATGCATTTTTCTGAGTAGTTGGCTGTTTGATACTTCATTTGTAATCATTTCTTATTTGTAACTCACATAATATCCCCTGGATGGTTTACCGCCAGTGAGGAGAAATGAACCTTTCTTATTTGCTCTCACCCACTGAATAAGTGGAGTATTCCCACTGAATAAGTGGATGGCTTTGTAACTTTTTCATGTTTGCTTATTTACCCACTAAAAGTGGTGAATTCCCACAGTTTGTGGATGCCTGCATATGCAGATGAATGTTTACTTGTTTGCACAATGTTTTAATTTGTAATCCAAAGCACAGTATGCTCTCACCTCGCCTAGTTGGGATCTTGGTGATCAGAAGTGCAGAGGAGTTTAAGTTGTGCTAACATTGGTTATCTTTATTCAATCTATTTTAAAAAAAATTAGGGGTAGCATCTTACATAGGATGGTACGGCCATGCCTGAAGGTGTACAGCCTGCATAGGAGTATGAAAACAGTCCCAAAAACTCCTTGAAATCCTTGCAATCTGCTATTGAATATTTCTCTTACTGCTGCTCACAAAATCTGATCAAAATCATTGTGAAATCTCCTCCAAAATCCCTCAATCAAAGCACAATGCGGAGCCCCTGAATGAGACTCCCAGCAACTCTCCTGATGTTGTCTCTTAAACACGAAGAGAGTGATTCTACAGAGGTTCTCGTCCCTACAAAACCTTTGTTTCAAACCTCAAAGCAAAATGCTCCAAGTTCACGACAATGTTCAAGAATGAATGAATGAATAAAATGAACTCTCATTCTTCTTTTTGTTCCTTCACCCTCAACGCCCAAAGGAGGAATATTTTATTATTTTCTTTTATTTTCATGACTTAAGTCCCTCATAAAGTGGGCGCCCAACTCCTAGCACCATGACTTTTAAAACAACTTATATCAACCAATATATTAGTCACTTTAATAAAATAAAGTAACTATAGCTTTTAATCCATTATAAGTTAGATATTTAATTTAAATTATATTTCGATAAATAATGCTTTATTCCTCGATCTCTTCAAATCCATGTGAAGTGCTAGGTATCCCAATCTACCAGTGCTAAAAATAGAAATGTCGATCGGACCTCGCCGGTGACCCTGCCTGACTTACTATAAATAGTAAGTCCTAATAAAATGACCCCAAATAGGCTCTCTAACCAACTCCATTAGCCTACGGGAACCCTGGAATAGGCTAATCACTCCATCTGTCTGTCTGGGCTAAGAAGGGGGCATTATAGAGGAGACAGAAAGGCATGGAAGGAGGATCTTCACTGGCTGATTGGCATATGATCAAAGGTGCCTTGGAAACATTGAAATCAGATTACTTGAATTTACTTTCTAATAGAGATCATGTCATTAAGTTTGCTGAAAGGACCTTTGATGCATTGAAAGGAAGAGAGGTAGAAGTTGTTAAGCTCACATCCGAGCTTAAGTCAACTATGGCTTCTTTAGAGTGTACCCAAATGGCTCTCTTAGAAGTAGAAAATCAGCTTGATGTTGCACATCAATTAAGGGAGCAAGAAAATGTTGAAAGAGCAAATGAAATCAAGATGGTGATTGAAGAGCTTGATTGGATCAAAGAAGATTTTGACTTAAGACAACTTCCTAAGTATGCAGATTCAGAGTTGGAGCAATATGAAGATTTGTTTGAACATGAAGGTGAAAACAACTTCCAATCTTATGATAATCCCCTCTATGATATGGAAGTTGAATTAACCTTTGACAATCCACTCTTTATGTGGAATGATGAAACAACTCCTGATAGAGCCAACACATTTGATGATAACATCAGGATATGGGATCCAAGAGCAGTTCCAAAAATTGAGTTAGAGTGTGATTCTCACTTTGTCGATGTAACGAAATCATATCACGAGGAAGTATTGAACCTTATGGTTGGTAATCCTCCTGGAAGACCACCGGATATGAAATGTGCAAATGAGGAGACAGATGAAGTTTTTGCACGGGACATGATGGTTCTTGATGACTTTAGCCTCTTTGACATTAAGAAGTTATCAAAATGTGGTTTTGTGGTTGCTGGAAATTTCATTACGGCAGCAAAGAAAGGAGGTTTCAAACTTGTTACTCATGAAGCTCTGAAGGAAGAGGGACACAAAAATGTCATCCACATGTGTGACAACCCATCCTTTGGATTGAGTGATGGTCTAACTCATACTAATCCTTTCTGGGGTTTGGGTTTGAGGACAATAGTTACTCCATGTCCCTTAGTTGTTGATGCTTCCTGGATGGGGACAAGAGATTATCAAAGAAGTCACCAATTCCCATGATGAGCAAGATGCTATGGATGGCACTTGGAGTTATGATGTATACTTTTCTAGGTATGTCGGAGATCATTCTTGGTTGGTTATCCATGTTTGGGATCCTCAACAAGGATTGACAAAGCTCATTGGGAATGGCAGGAATGATCCTTGGAGGGATAAGGATCGAAATTTCAGAATTTATAGTGTTGTTCCTTTCTTTACCAGCCATTTGGTGATTACATTTGGTCATTTACTATTGGATTGGAGAGAGATTTTGAGTAAGGAGTGGAGCAATGAACGAATGGTTACTCTTGGGAGCGTTCCATGGCAAGGAATAGGTCAGATTTTCAGTCTTGAGCTTGCTGTTTGGTTGCAGGCCAGCCACCTCACATCTTCTTTTGCTCTCATTCAAGAGAGTTGGCACATTATTTCTTGCCAAGGAAGTAAAGGGTTTTAGTTGGAGATTACTTGGAAGTGTTTCCCAACCACCTCCAAGGTGTTTTTGTGCAAAATAATGCTCATTTCACATGCTTATACTTGGGAACTCCATTAGTACTACCGTTGTCCCTTATGTAGAGTGCTAAAATCTGAGTGTACTTCGCTGATTTCAGTTTTGAACAGCAATGATTATTTGTTACCTCAGACCTTCCTAAATCTGAGAGTTCATCTTATGAAGGATTGTGAGGTAAACTTTGATAGTTTACTCACGATGTTGGTCCAAGACAGCGAACTTCCACATGCTTTGGTTCATCATTCAGAGACCCTTGGAGTTGGAACAGTGAGGGATTTCACAAGTCCTATTGATTATATCATAACAATTCAAAGGAGGCATGTTAGGTCCAAGTAGTGTTTGGGTGAGTTGGAAGAATTCTTGCAAAGGATTGTTTCCCTTTTTGCAAGAAGTGTGGAGAGGATTACGATTGCTATTATGACACAGCATGACACATTGTAATTGGGGGTTCACAAACCTCCTAGATTGATTTGGGATCCTGGAGTAGTATTATTCAGGATGGATCTAATGGTTGTGTTTGACGAATTGCTTGAGGGCAAGCAATTTCGAGGAGGGCGGACTGTAATGTTCCATTTTTGGCACATAGACCTTTTGTGCGCATTATGCTTGTTCCTAGTCCTTCAGAAGCTATTCGTCATATTTGAGAGAACTCCAATGTTCATGGAATGGTCGTGGATCAGTTTTTCAGAGCAGTTGATGTTGGCATTGAGCTCGGTTGGTGTTCAGGGTCACGATGATGCTTTCAGAAGCATTTTCGGCTTCTCGGTTTGCTCTCCAAACTTCTTGGAGAAGCCGTCTATTTATAGTAAGTCACCCCGATGGCGTCACATTTCATCTCAAACCTTCCGGAGTATGTTGGTATGGTTTAATTTGCGTTTTGCTTCAATTTGGGACTTTCTGCAAATTTGGTGATTAAATGAGCTATTTTATTAATGATATCACTTAAGTCACCTAAGGTTGGGAATATTTAAGGAAGACTTAAATGTTATAGCTCATTGGAATGGGGAAAAATCACTCTTTCTTATAGGCACATAAAATTGAGAGCTTATGTTGGTGAAAAAGGGAAATATTGGAGTTTGAGCGGAAAAGTTTATTTTTCCAATAGAAATTCATTTTTATGTGCAACTCCAAAAAGTGCCTATATAAAAGAGTTCAGAGCTCATTTTGCTCTTTTTGCTTGAGATTGTATTGTTACTCTGCTGGATTGAACCTGTGTGTTCTTCCATTCCTTCTTGAGGACGAAAACCCTCTTGGAGGTGATCAGTTTCGGTGGTGAAAGATCCACCCTAGCTGGTTCAAGGTGATTTCACCCAGGAATCACACAATGTTGAACATGGAGTTTGATGTTTTCTAGGATGATATTGGTTTACAGTGTTTCTAGATCATTGTGAAGGATTTTTTATGTGGTTTTGTGAAGTTTGTGGGAGTATTTGACTGTAGTTGTTGTTCTTGCTGGTTGGACCGTACATTTCTGATCATACCTATGGGAATGGCGAATTCATTTAGCGTGAGCTATCCTTTGTTGTTCGCTTAGTCTTTTGGAGTGAAAGTGAGTGCATTTGTGGCGCCATGATCTTGTGCATCATTGTTGATCACCGTTTGGAGGGAATACTAGTGTATGACATGCATTTTCAGAGTTTGTGAGCTGCTGATACAGTCCGTACAGCATGTTTTCCTTGCCTGTTGGATCGCAGCAGTCATTCTAAGGTGCCATCATCGGTGTTGATCAGTTTTGAGGTACTTGTTTGAGCATTTGATGATGATAATCTAACTCTTGCAGGTTGATATCAAGGAAACCATTTCATTCTTGATTATGGGGGTTTCATCAATGTTATTAATACTTCTTTGTAATTGTTATTATATGATGCAATCTCATTGTAACCCCTGGATGGTTCAACCGCCAATGTAGATAAGATATGTTTAGTTTCTTTCATGGCTTCCCACTGAATAAGTGGATGTGCCTAGTTTCCTTCTTGTTTCTTCCACTGAACAAGCGATTGCCCACTGCATAAGTGGATGTTTCCTTTCAGTTTCATTCCCACGATTAAGTGGATGCCCGCTGCATATGCGAATGCCCACTGAATAAGTGGAAGTTGTTTCTATTTGCTGGTTTTGGGTTTGAATGCTAACTCGGAAGCACTTGTATGCTCTCACCTTGTCCACATTGGAATCTGGGTGATCATAAGAGTGTGGAAGAATCATTGCTGCACTTAACTTTCAGTGTTGTTGTCCTTTTTCAAAAAATAATTCTGGGTAGCATATTACAGGGAGTCACCATTGAAAATGCAATATTTGCAATGCTAATTGGAAAGATTCAAGAAAGTATCACTAAGGTTAATGAATTCCAATTGCACATACCAGGTCATTGGGTTGGTTGTTAAAATCTTTCACTTGACATCATAGTTACCAAATTTGGTCTGTTTGAACCAAATCCAACTAGATCCAGATTTTTTGGACCAGCCAAATTTGTCTAATTCGATCTGGAATTTTCAATTCCTATAGAAATTTTACTGAAGTGTTTTGAAAACTCCAGATTTCTAGATTATTTTTACCTCCCGAATGAATTGAATTTTTTGAACATGGTAACTATGCTTGACATCAGGGCTGAAATGAAGAGACTGTTTGGTGGAGCCATTCTTATCTTGTTGCATCTTGTATCCACCTCTTCTTCTAGGACTTCTTCCAAGTTTCTAGGGTTGCTTCTCAAGCTCTTAGGGGTCCAAATTTTGAATGAGTTGGTGGAAAGGTCACCCAAAGGAAAAAAAGGAATCAGGTTCAAACCCAAATATAGATTTGTATAGTGTAGAGGCATGCTAGGAGGCAGATAATGCAATTGGCGATTTTTCTGTCCTAATGGCATTTCATTTCATGTTGCTCAGTCTCCATATTACCAGGAGATATTCTGTTAGAAAAGTGAAACAATTCAATTTTATGTGTCTCCTTGAGACAACAAATTGAGAAGCTCCATTATTGACAAACATACTCAAAAGTTAATTTTCTCAATGGAGGAGATGAAAGTGACATGAGTAAAAACACCCTGCTCTATTATCATGGATGTGTGAACAATCATTATATTACGCCAGGTAATTGGTAAATTATCATGTATTCACAATGAGCTAAAAGCTCAATAAATAGATTTACAAATGTACATGGAAGGAAAGTTTCGAGAATAGAAACTTCTAGAAGAACTACAAGACGATTGAACATTAACTAAAAATAGTAATGAAATAACATTCTAATACCCTCCCTTAATGGTCAATCGATCAACTACACCAAAAGACCCCCTGAATTTTACAAACTTATCTGGACCAAGGGACTTGGTGAGGATATCGGCTGTCTGATCCTCCGTCGGAACATACAGCAACTGAACTGATCCGTCTTCAACAAGCTTTCGGATGAAATGACAATGAATTTCTACATGCTTGGTTCTTTCATGGAAGACTGGATTTTTGTCAAGTTTGAGAACTCCCTGATTATCACAGAACAAGGGAGTCGGACCTGCTTGAGATATTTGCATATCAGCAAGCATCCGGCGAAGCCAAACTGCCTCACAAGCTGCCTTAACTGCTCCCCAATACTCTGCTTCTGTCAAGGAGAGAGCCACTGCCTGCTGCTTCTTACTAGTCCATGTGACTGCACCGGATCCCAAACTGAACACATACCCAGAGGTTGATTTTCTGTCATCAACTGAACCGGCCCAATCTGAGTCTGTGAAACCACTGAGTCTAGGATCGGGACTCCTTGAGTAAAGAAGTCCATAATCAAAAGTGCCCGTCACATAACGCAGCACACGCTTCGCTGCTACCCAATGAACAGCCTTGGGGGCTCTCATGAAGCGTGAAATGTAGCTCACTGCAAAACTAAGGTCAGGTCTAGTGGCAGTGAGATAGATGAGGCTGCCCACTAGTTGCCTGAACAATGATTCATCCACAACCGGTGAGTCTGACTGGGCTGACAACTTAAGCCCTTTTTCCATGGGTGTGGAGGCAGGTTTGCAATCCTGCATACGGAACTTATCCAGAAGACTGCGAGCATACTTGGACTGGGAAAGGAAAATACTGTTCTCAGTCTGCCAAACCTCAACACCTAAACAATAATGCAAGAGGCCCAAATCTGTCATGTCAAATGTACTGCACAAATTCTGTTTGATCTCAGTGATCAAATGTGTCAAGCTACCAGTAATGATCAGGTCATCCACATAGACAACAAGAATCAGAATATCACTACCAGTGCATTTGACATACAAATTAGGATCAGATGGACTCCGCTGAAAGCCATGATCTGTGAGATACTTATCAATCTTGATGTACCAAGCTCGAGGAGCCTGTTTCAGGCCATAGAGTGCTTTGACCAATCTACACACCTTGTGTTCTTGACCAGTAACCTTGAACCCTGGAGGCTGCGTCATGTAGACTTCTTCCTTCAACTCACCATTGAGGAAGGCACTCTTAACGTCCATCTAATGGACTTTCCAACCAAACTGGGCTGCTAAGGCAAGGACAAGCCGAATTGTACTCATCTTGGCTGTAGGAGCAAAAGTCTCCTCGTAGTCAATGCCTTCCTTCTGTGAGAAACCCCGAGCAACAAGACGAGCTTTGCGCTTGTCAAGGGTTCCGTCAGCTTTGTATTTCACCTTGTACACCCATTTGCAGCTAATGGGCTTCTTCCCTGGAGGAAGATCAGAAAGGACCCAAGTGTGATTTTTCTGAAGACTCTGGTATTCAGAGTCCATAGCCTTTTCCCACTCAGGAATTCCTTTAGCCTCGGAATGTGTTTGAGGCTCATAAACACTGTGAATGTTGGCCATGAGAGCAAAGTTAATGGTAGACTGTTGTTTGCTCTTATTTCTGGATGATCTACCCTCAATGAGCTCGTCGTCATGAAGATCTCCTATAGTCTTAGCCCACCATTTAGGCCGGAGAGTAGAAGTGCCAACATTTGGTGCAACAGGAGGAGCCGGAACAGGTGCAACAGGTGGAAGATCAACATCATCCGGAGGAAATTCGGGTTGAGCATCATCATCCCTCCCATCAGGTGGACCTAACGGAAGATGAACCCCCAAATCAGCAGCCTGCAAAGGCTAATCCTCAGAATGCTACACAGACGAGGAAGAAAAAGGACCTCGTTCTTCATCAAAGACAACATCCCGACTGAAGGTAAGACGATCAGTGTCGATATCAATCAACCGGTAAGCCTTATGGTTGTCACTGTACCCTGTGAACATAAGCTTTTGACTCTTGGAATCCAACTTGGAGCGCTTGGCATCTGGAATCCATACATAAGCTAAAGAGCCAAATATTTTCAAATGACTGATCCGAGGTTTGCGACCAGCCCAAGCTTCTTCAGGAGTCTTCCCCTTAACAGCATAGGTCGAAGACCGATTAAGGAGATAGACGGTAGTGTAGACTGCTTCTGCCCAATACTTCTTAGGAGCACTCCGGTGTTCTAACATGGAACAGGCCATCTCAGTGATGGTGCGGTTGCGCCGTTCTACAACACTGTTTTGCTGAGGAGTATAGGGTGTGGTTAACTGGCGTTTGATGCCATGTATGTCACAGAAGTGGGAGAAGTCAGTAGAACAAAATTCCCCCCCATTATCTGACCTAAGAGTGGCTATGGAACAGCCAGACTCTTTCTCTACTAAGGCCTTAAACTTCTGAAATACAGTAAACACATCTGATTTCTTTTTGAGAAAGTACACCCACATTTTACGACTAAAATCATCAACAAAAAGTAAGAAATACCTGCAACCAGTAACAGAAGGTGTATTCATTAGCCCACATACATCAGCGTGAACCAACTGTAGTACCTTGGAGGCTCGCCATGAGTCACCAGTCGGGAACGATGTCCGATGCTACTTCCCAGCCTGACAAGCTCCACAAACAGCATGATGCTGGGTCTGGATCTTAGGGAAACCAGCTACAAGACCCGCCCGGGATAGCTGAGAAAGATAGTGCACATTTAAGTGCCCATAACGTTGATGCCAAAGACTAGTGATGGAAGAATTGCAGGCTGCCATGGCTAACTCTGGAGAATCACCTGTATCCACAAGTCTGTATAGACCATGATCCTCAATACCAACAGCCACAGTGCTACGAGTCTCCCGATCAACAATGGAACATTTGTGTGTACTGAAAACCACATCCAACTGAGGAGAGTGTCGCATGATCTAACTCACAGAGAGAAGATTAAGTTACATGCCAGGAACATAGTAGACATTGAGGAATATGAGATTCCTCCCACCAAACTGAATCTGAACAGTGCCCTTACCGACAACTGTATATTCTTCTCCTCCAAAAATAACTGAGTCACTGAAGGGAGTAAAGTCTGTAAACCAATCACGTCGATGAGTGAAGTGACGCGAAGCACCTGAATCAATGTACCAGGCAGAGGACTTCACATGATCTGCAGGTCTTTTAGCCATAAAAGCGTAAAAGGCAGATTCCTTCTGCTCAGTGTGCTCGACAATATTTGCTTTCTGCTGAAAACCTCCCTGCTTCTTCTGTTCAGAAGCCAAACGCTGACGACAATCCTTTTTGATGTGACCATATTTGTGACAGTAATTACACTGAATATTCTTTTTCTTGTTGCTGTCCTGAGGTGGACCTGAGCCTTTCTGCTGTGGAGGCTGACTTTTACCTTTATACTAAGCCTGAAACTTGGCTGCAAAAGCCTGCTCTGAAGAGGATGAAGAAGCACTACTACCAAACTATTGTTTCCAGCGATCCTGCTGTAAGAGGATAGTGCAAAGTTCTGGAAACTTCAAATCAACATTAGTTGATGTAATGTTGAGAGTCTCGATGAAATGTTCATAGGACTTAGGTAGACTTTTCAAAGTGATCACGACCATGTCTTCTTCCTCCATTTTCCGACCAATAGCCTCCAGCTGATCTCTGATCTCTTGGATCTTGTTCAGGTGCGCTTGCAATGTAGTTGTCTTATCCATCATGATAGAAAACAACATATTTTTCAGGAAGAACGCACGACTCTTGTCAGAGGTTTCGTGCAAACCCTTCAGATGGTCTCAAATCTCCTTTGCTGTTTTTCCAGCCGAAATCTAAGGTAGCTGATCATCTGTGCTTGACAGCTTAAGGAGCATGACTGCTTCACAGTTATGCTCGTCAAACTTGTCCTGGTCTTTTCCCGCCGTGGCAAGACGAGTAGCAGTACCCAAAATCATTTGATCGAGGCAACGATATTCAAAGATTGTCATCATTCGCTGCTTCCAGGTATTATAATTTTTGCCATTAAATCGCTGACTGCCTTCCAACATGATGTTGGTCAAACTCGCCATCTTGCACGCTTTTCGAAGCACGAAAAATAAGGTACTAAGAAGAGGTTGAAAGGCATGGAACCCGAAGCACTGATTCCAATGCACAGTAGGCTGAGGTAGTTTTTAGGCACAAACTTCGAGACACATCCGTCGGCACAAATGTCAAAGCACGGATTTCGAGACACCCAGAAAAATCCGATAGGTACCCAGAAAAGATCTCGAAAAACCCACCAAGAATCTGCAAACGAAAAAATTTTCCGACTTGAACCAGAGGGTCAAAACCCTAGTCGAAAAATTGCAGAACCCTAGGCGGCCATGGTAGCCATGAAAACACAGAATCAATGTTGTTTATAACAGAGACCAAAAACCAGGTGAGGGATGGAGATGAATCGCGGCCAGGAAATCGCGAAAAATCACAACGGAGGTCGCCAGTAACCTGCAGGAAAAACACAGCAAAATTGCGATCCCAGACACAGCAAAGTCACAACCAGAAAAAAACAAATGCATTCCAAAACGAGGGTCGCGGTCAGGAACACGCGGTCAGAAACACGCGGCCAGGAACTTGAAGAAACGCAACCAAGAATACATAGAATCACGCGGGCCGAGTGAAGAAAGATCACTGCAAAACCGAAAATCGGGAATAGAGTTTCATTTTAAAAAAAAAACCTTCGATTATTTGCAAAAAGAAAAACTTCTGCAATTTTGAACAGAAGAGTCGTGATTTTTTTTTTTTTTTTGGCAAACACAGATCCCACGAAAAACAAATTCGATGGCTCTGATACCATATTACGCCAGGTAATTGGTAAATTATCATGTATTCACAATGAGCTAAAAGCTAAATAAATAGATTTACAAATGTACATGGAAGGAAAGTTTCGAGAATAGAAACTTCCAGAAGAACTACAAGACGATTGAACATTAACTAAAAATAGTAATGAAATAACATTCTAATACATTAGGCATCGCTCATTGATCACTATCATTGCCACTTGTGAGGAAAGCCCTTATTTCCTTAGGGCTATCAATCCCAATTGTAAATAGAAAACACCCTAACCCCTATTGTGCAATGGATAATCCTCGATAAAGACTTTAAGTGTTCGAGACCAATGGATATACACTAAGTGCAGAATGAATGAGTTCTAATAGTTGATGTAACGAACCACCATTAATGAACATGATTCCATTATGAATATAATTTGTTTTTTCTTTAACAAATGTGTGAATGAATGGCCCTATTTAATTTTTTTTTAAAGTATGTTTATTCGCTCATAATAACATGATAGAGGGAGGAAGTAAGGCTCAATCCATCTCCCAACCAACGGGATCTTGGTAATCTCTTGCATGTAATGTCCCCAATTTTCCTACGCCTACGGAATAATAATTATTTTAATTATTGAATGTTACCTAGCAAAAAGGTGCTAAGTTTAAAGGGTAATATTAAATCATTATATTAAAAGGTTATAAAGTGACTTATTTTAATGCCAATCAATAAAGTCACTTTATAATATTAAGTTAAGTGTTTTAGGCAGGGAAAATTAAAAAGGTCCTTTGAGAGAAGTAATACGAAGAATCAAAGAAAATAATATTATATTACTCTCAAAAGGTTATAAAAGGACATTGAGAGCTCATTTGGAGACATGCTTGGAATTTGTATTGTTACTCTGTTGGATTGAACTTGCGTATTCTTCCTTTTTTTTTCCTCCTTCTTGTGGACGGAAACCCACTCGAAGAAGATCAGTTTCGGTAGTGAGATATCTACCCTAGCTGGTAATGGTGGTTTCTACTTCAAGAAACCAATGGAATTGAACAGAGATTGATAGTCTAGTTGAGTTTTTACATTGTAATCATTTTGTGTAGTTGGGATGCAGATTTGATATGATAGTATGTGGGTTTGGATTGATAATTTATATTATAGTCCATGTTTCTAGTTGGCCGTACTATTGTTGGGTCGTACCAGTCATTTGGACCATAGTTTGCAAACTCTCCGAGTCGCCGAGTACTCTCGAGATTTTTTGCTCCGCGAGTACTCACAAGGTTTACTCTCTGAGTTTTTTTGCCGAGAATTTGAAAAAGCTCGCCGAGTTTTTGGCGAGTACTCGCCGAGACTCACCAAAAACTCGCCAAGTTTTTCCAAATACTTGACTTGTTGCATCAGCAATCCATCAAAATCGCGGAAAAAAACACTCCAAAACTCTGTTTTTTTGGTGTCATAAGCATTGTTTTTTGCCTTTTTAAAAAATTATGAAAATGGTGTGCGCCATTAAGGTCTGTGTGGTTTTGAAGGTCTTCATTTGGGCACTGCCTCTCGACCCCACTGGGGGCGTTGCCCCCAAACCCCCAACCAAACTCATTTCGTACATTTTCTAGCTGTATTTTGCATAAAATTTATGTTTTTTTCAAATATTTAAATTTTAAAAAAAATTTAAGTGTTCTTTAAGTTGCCCAGTTTTGCCGAGTTTTTGCCAAGTTTTTACCGAGTACTCTCCGAGTTGGACATTTTTGGCTTGCCGAGTACTCTCCAAGTCCGAGTTTGCGAACTATGATTTGGACAATAAATATTATTTGAATATTATTGAGCTTGTTATATATTATTCATGGATCATTATGAATTTGTTCTTGGTTGCTTAGTCTATAGCTCCATGCTATTTAAAAGCAGATTTGAATTTCCTTGATACAATCCGTGCAGGACATTGCCGTACCATCCATTTTGGGGTGTTTTTGATATGGAGTGATGTGTAATGTTTAATTGCAAATCTTGATCGGAGGTTGTTTGTTTGGGCAGAGAGTAATTTTCTGAGGTATTAGCAAGTTGTTTGGAGTTGATGTTGTTTTGTGTTTATGCAAATGGAACCTCCAGTGCCGTACAATACAAGAGTGGTATGATTTGTGCAAGAAATTAGTATGGAGGATCTTTGAATGCAAAAGTGTTTGTGATGCAATTTTATGATTCCTAAACTTCCTTACATTATGTCTTGAGAGGATTATGAGTGAAGTTGTGATCGTTGTGAAGATTTCATACATGATATGTCCGTACATGCTGAAAAATTGGGAAGTCTGATCAGAAAATAATATTGGTCTCTTTGTATCCATCTTTTGTTAGCATTTTAATTGGGATGTATAAGCAAATCATCTGAGTCTGCTTTTGCAGTGATTGTGATGCTTTTTTGAGATAGTTCTGAGGTGTCCGTACATGATCAGCCGTACAAGCTTGAGTTTGGGTTGATGCTTATGATAGAGTATAGTTTATATCTTTGCAACGTTTAGTGATTGCAGAATTATTGTGGTGTTTAGGCAACTGCATTGGGATAGTATACAGAGTAATTTATTGAGTTAGAGAATTTATCTTGGCTGAGTCCGTACCCCTGTGCCGTACGGCCTTGATGAGGGTCAGCATCCTTACAAAATCAGAAGTTTATTTGATGACTGTTTGGTGTGCAGTTTTCTGAGTTTTACAGTGGTATGGAATGTGTTTTGGAAGGGATACTTTAGTGTGTGGGTCTATGATGAATTTCCTGATGTTAGAGGGCGGCCGTACATGCTCCTGTTGATCTGATTTCTGTGTCATTTTAGTATGGCAGTGATAATCTTCAGCAAATACTCATACAGTTTGCAGTGATATTGCATGGTATAAACTCTTTATTTCAAGCATCTCAAGAATGGTATCTCCAAGTCTAATCCAATCTTGATGAATATCATTGTATTTGCTTTCATTGGCACTTTCATTAATGCAACAACATTAAGGTCCCCTGGATGGTTTACCGCCAGTGAGGATAATTGAACTTTTCTTTAATGTTCCTACCCATTGCATAAGTGGTGAATACCCATTGAATAAGTGGATGGCTTTGTAATCTTTCATGTTTGTTCCTTATCCACAGGAAAGTGGTGAATTCCCACAATACGTGGATGCCCGCTGCAGCGGATGAATTGAAGATTCTTGTTGCATTGTTGTTCACTGTAAGCCAACATCACCGTATGCTCTCACCTTGCCCATCTTGGGATCTGGGTGATCAGAAAGTGTGAGGCCTTAGTTGGTTTATGCATTTGATGCTAACACTGTTATACCATTGTCCATTATTTTTTGAAAAAAATTGGGGTAGCATCTTACATTGCACCTCATGTGAGTGCTCAAGCTTCATGCATCACCAAGTGATTTTCCTCTTAAATGTTGGCAGTACATAGGTCTCCGCAAGACCTTGAGGATTGCACAAGAACATTAGGGAAGTAAATCCAACACTAAATCTAGTGCAAAAGGATCCCATACAATGGTGGTATCTGCATGGGGGTAAGACAATGCGGTAGACACTTGCCATTCTCCTCCTTTCACAGGTTTCTAGCTCCATTATTGCCAAAAAGAATTGGTCCACTTATAGCTTTATCCACTCTATCAAAAGGGACGGGCTTACCTCTAAGAGTGGAAAAGCTAGTTGTTGTACATAGAGCCTTACACCTCATAGATCATAGGACACTCAAGTACAAGGAGAGTTCAGCAACATAATGGAAGGTGAAGCCTGACCAGCAAAGGGCAAGTTGACCAGGATTGGGATGTGTAGCAGGGATTGCTTGGGATCCATTTACAGGAACCAACAAATTTATAATCTAATCTATTGGGGTTCATAAGATATGCATCTAATGATGACTCGGATTTTTGAGCTTGCTATTCTGTGCTTGCAAGTAAGCATTTTGTGACTTGCCATGGCTAAAATAGTGAAATACAATTGCTATATTTTGATTTTCTAATTTTCAGTGTCACATGAGACTCTTGCACTTGTTATTTAGTCTAGACTTATAGTTATAACTTATGTTCATGGTCAATGATAATATAACAATCAAATATTTGTATTTGCAATTTCACATTTGTATTTGAGTCTTGACAAACTCGATTTTCAATTTCAATGGTAAATGCTCATTGTTCAGTGTTCAAAGTCATTCATGTTATTCAAATTTCAACTCTTTAAATTGTTGTGTGTATGTGTGTAACATCCCCCTACTATCTAGGAAAATTTTGGCCAATTCAAAAAAGCATTCCCTCCCCATCCAAAAAAAAATTACCCCTCCAAAAGCATCCTCCCATCTTGGTAACTCAAAGAAATATAGCTCAAAACCGTATGCAACCTTCCCCACTCATGCTAATATCTTGCGAGGCCCTAAGAATCAAGGCCCGAGTTTCTTTGTTCCTTTCCCTTTACGGGACATTTTCTTGTAAAGTTCTGACTTCAAGAAAACCCAATTAGCCCTCTCACTATGACGTTGGGCCTGTGTAGGTTACATCGGGCCTGTGTAGGTTTCATCAAAACCCAATCACTTGCCTCAAATCCTCTCTCAATTCAATCATGGTCTTTTTCAGTTTTTATTCCATCCTTGGCCGCTTTGGGGTCCTCTTAGTTGTTTGAAGATCTGTTGGCTCTCTTCCAAAAGGAGATACATATATATGGCAATTACATGTCTTCAATGGACCAACTAATCATCATGGGCAGATGAAAACCGTACAAGGCCTTATGGTGACATGCCAATGATTGTATATGGCATACTGTACAAATTCTCAGTCAAATGCAACCATTTTGCTTATGAAGTTTGTTGATTTGCAACATAATTCCTCAATCTTGCACTCAACCATTTTCAACCAACCATTTTTTTGTCCCTCGAGGATAATGTGGTGATTTTGATTCTTTGTAATTCTTCTAGAGGGCTTCGTCTAAAGAATCTATCCAGCTTCCCAATACAAGCCCTTCACTTAACACCATCATTCACCCTGTCAAACTTGGGAATGAAGATCTTCTCCATCAACCTGTAATTTATGTGATTACCCTCTTGATCTTCTTGCAAGTAATTATGAGATTCCCCTCTTTAATTTTATATAAAAGGAATATCCATTGGTCATGCCATGTATCCTCTTTTCTTTAGCTTTGATTTCTACTACGGCAGTCTTCTTCATGCTCCTCTGATTCCCCTACACTGTCTCCCAAATTTTGGGGATCTCTCCGACCATCCACGAAACAGTACCCCCGAGGGAGTAATGCATTCATTCTAGATGATGTATGGGCCAATTGAAGAAGAATACCTAATTTAATGGGTATGATACTATCCTTATCAGGAAATACCGTATACATGGCAACAATATTACCTGCAATTATGAATGAGTTTTAAAAATATGTAATTGTTCTGGCATTTCAAACAGGCCCTGATGTATGTAATCCCCAACCACTCATGGATAAATTCAAGGAAATGCATGTCCCATTCTGTCAGAGTCGAGTGGCAAGATCATCGCTTTCTTTACACTGCCTCATTTGAGGGATCTCATAAACGCCATTGGCAAATGCACAGATTATGACCTAAATTCACGGCCTTCTACAAGCTTCTGAATCTCCCACGTAAAGCCCCATTTTAAAATCTCGGTACTATCTTCCCAGCATTCAAAGGTCGATTTCATGGATGATGAAAGCAAGAAAAGGCTAATGAGGAACGTTAAAACTCTATGGAATAACTTAAGAAATATTAGGAACAAAACCTGCAAAATCACTTTCCTCGTACCAACGGGAGGAACTGGATAAATAACACGGTTTAGATAGTAAACAGCGACGTCAAATTCACCCATTTAAAAAGATAAAAGAAGGAAAAGTAATGAGAGTAAAAGTGAAGTGCATACAGGCTCCTGTAGCCCGATTTGTGCAATACTCTCCATTAAGGCCTTGACCTTGTCAGGATCGTTTGCCCTCGTCCTTGACAATGGCCTTCTAATTTTATCCACTGCGATCTCAGCTATAACAAGCCCCCTACTTTTCTGAAAATTCACTGTAGCCCCTGCAAATATTCATTACACTGCCACTTCAAATCCTCCAAATAGTAATGCCCAGATATTCTAAGTCTTAGAAAACAAACAAATTATGGCCCAAAAATGAATAGCCTTCGAAGCTCGGTTAGCTCCAAGTATAGACGACAGGAAAATGGCAACTTGAAGTGCTGAATTTTGGAAGAGCGAAGCTGGGAATCCGTGATGATGTAACTAGTAAATATACTAACCATTGCCAGTACCTTCCCCGGATGTGGCACAGCAGGCCACTGGTTTGTAAGTGGCCGATGACTGCGTCGGGAAAGTTCGTAGTCTATATGGAAGATGAACAAAACCAGCCATGGTGTGCATAACTGCTGCCTTAATGCTTTCCCGTTCATTTCTTTGTAAGAGAATAAAACCCCTATTACAATAAATCTAGGCTAATTAAATAGAATCAATCAATGAACACAAATTAACCTAGATTAATCACGGAGCACATGATATTGAAGTTGGGCAGAATTGATTGGCCACTATAATATCATTAGCAATGGCACTTTGGCCGACAATGGGTATATGTGGATTTCATTACAATCAACTACGGTTGATTTCATTTTGTGAATCTTTCATGTTTCTTTAGATGCTTTTTCATATAAAATATATTTATAATCATCAAATAAATATATGTGTCTATTAAATAAAATATTTACATTTATTTTAGGGGGAATGGAATAAGATGGAGTGAAGGGTTTGTTTACGTGGGCTTTGATATTTGAATTCTCCAGAATATACTGACTGTCAGCTCTGACTTCCATATAAAGTGAAGAAAAAGACAGACAAGCAACACGTTCATGTCTTTTCAGATGAAAGCTACATTTGTTTTTGTATGAACACTACATATTTGAAGAGTGTTGTAGGATTCTAGAGTAAGTAAGAAAACTTGTCATCCCCTGAAAATAGTGAACCTAGAACAATAATTATACAGATCAGCACAATGAGGGTACTATAAAATCGAGTATTCATGCTTTAAGCCCTTTAATTTTTAACTAGAAAGTTAAAAAAATGTAGAAATCAATGTTTCAACTACTATAAAAACATTGTAATTGGTTTCTAGCAAGCTGAAATCAATGTCATTTTGTCATTTTTTAAAGCAAGGACACAAGAAAGTTGACACACAGCTGGTAAATGCTCATGTAAAGAGAGAGTAAGAGATAATATTTTAGATAATATATAATTATGATATTTAGAGAGAATTTTGATTAGCCATTTTGTGCCAACAATCCAATAGCACATGTTCATTGGGATCTACAGTTGGGGCATAATGCCATTTTATTAAGGACTTGTTAATTCACTTGAAAGAAAAGAGAGACTAACTTTCAATCAACTGTTTCGTGCCAAAAATCCAAAGATGACACATGTCTATGGGCAAGGATAGGAAGAGAAAGAGAGGGGGGGATATAGAAAAAGAGATGGAGAGACAAAGAGAAATAGATAGATACAAAAGGAGACTAAGATATTTAGAGAGAGAGAGGTAGAGAGATAGAGAGAGGAAGAGAGATGGAGTCTAACTTTTGATCAATCATTTCGTGCCGACAATCTAAAGATGGCACGTGTCTATGGGCAAAGATAAGAAGAGAAAGAGAGGGGGGAGTACAAAGAAAGAGATAGAGGGAGATAAAAAGAAATATATAGATACAAAAGGAGACAAAGAGATTTAGAGAGAGAGGTAGAGAGATAGAGGAAGAGAGATAGAGAATGAATTTTGATCAATCATTTTATGCCGAAAATTCAAAGATGCCACATGTCTATGGGCAAAGACAAGAAGAGAAAGAGGGGGGGGAGTAAAGAGAAAGAGATAGAGGGAGATAAAGAGAAATAGATAGATACACAAGGAGACAAAGAGATTTAGAGAGACGGGTAGAGAGATAGAGACTGACTTTTGATTAATCATTTCATACCAACAATCAAAAAATGGTAAATGCCCATGCAAAGAGAGAGAAAGATAAGTATATATGTCATCTTATCTTCTCTATCTCCTTCACTTAGTCTTTTATGTTTAATTAAGGTTACATGTGTTTTAGGTAAACAAATTTTATTACTTTCCATTTATCCTAATTTAGGAATAAGCATTATGATAGAAATATTTGGTATCAAACCTTTGTTTGGACTAATCCCATGAAGGAAGGGATGTGTTTCTTATGTTGCTTTCTATTTTTGTGGAATAATTCATGTGGAATTGAAATAAGATTTAAAAATCAAAAGTCATGGCCAACACCTTGACATTGAGATTGAGAAGTCATGGAAAATATTAAAATGCTTTTCATGTAGTAGTGAGTCAACTAGCTCCAATAGATGTAAAAATATAAGAAGAGGAAAAATGTGTCACTTTGATTTGTTCATTATAGGATACCATATTTTTGTTTTGAATCTTATTTATCTAAAGGGGATCAATATCCTTTCTTTATTCTCTAGAACCGGGGGTGTAGAAGTTGCTTTGCATTGTTTGGATATACCACTTGATTATGTTGTTTCTGTAAAAAAATGTAAAGAAAACAAGCTTTTCCTCAAATTTTGGGTGGAAAAAACACATCAAAAGGGTAAATTGTTGACGTGGAAGATGTGCATAATTTGACAAAAGAAAGACTTGATGAAATGATTGATTCAATTGGAGGTTTTGATATGTTTTAATATGTGGCAGTCCCTATATTAATCTAACAAGCAACAACATGAACACATATGAATTTTCATAATTGTAAATTATGTAAGGCATTCGATGCAAATTCAAGTATAACTTGACAGAATAATGAAACCTTAATTTTATACTAATCTAGACTTCAATACATTATAAATTCCTTTTTTTCATAGCCAAGTTCTTGCCAAGATTAAAGAGGCTTCCAAAAACAAGTATAGAAAATTATGGACATTATGATGCTATGAAAGAGAGATAGAGAGGGAGAGATTGATATAGATATAGACAGAGAGGTTTAGAAAAAGAGAGAGACATATCAAAAGAAGGAGAAGGAGAAGGAGAAGAAGAGGGGGGAGATAGAGATAGAGGGGTAGATAGATGGATGGAGATACAGACCATGATAGATAAAAAGAAATGGACAGATAGAGAGGGGACAAAAAGATAGAGAGATGGAGATGGAGAGAAAGAGAGATAGAGAGATAGAGATAGTAAAGAGGGAGATAGATAGATTGAGAGAGAGAGAGATGGAGAAAGAGGAAGAGAGGGAGACAAAGTTAAAGAGGGAGAAGGGGAGAGAGTGTGTGAGAGAGAGAGGGGCAAAGAGAGAAAGAGAGATAGGGGAAGAGAGAGGGGGAGAGATAATTAATAAATTATTGTGAGACAATAGAAGAAACACAAGGAGGGAAATAAATGCATTTATCATGATGTTCATTACACTAAACATGCGGAGTCAATGGCATCGTGACAACTATTTAATCCAAGGGATGAGATCATGGAGAGTAATTGCCTTTTCATTAAGTAATTACCATTATAGAGAGTGTGTTTTCTAGATATTTAGTGTCCATCAGGAGCTATGTTTATCCTCAAAAGTTATAAAAAAAAATCTTATCCTCAAAAGTTGGGTGAAAAAACACATCAATAGCGTGTCTCACATGATGGGTTGTTTTATGCCAGTTGGGAACGAGCAGGAGCATGTGAGATTGGTGTTCTTTGAGTTGCTAGATAAGGGGTTGGGACATTAATTTTGCTACATGAGGCCCTTGATTAAATCTGCCTACTACCCACCTTTGCAACCCAAGTGGTTTGGAATACATCCAAGGCCATTGATATAGCAGATCATTCTACTTCTCGTAGGAAGAAAACAACAACGCTAATGTGATATAAGTTTGTGATAGTTTCAAACTCTGTAAAGCTTGGTAAAAAATGGAAAGGAAGATGGATGGATGGGCCATCAAAAATTGCTTTCTCAATGGTAGAAAATAGGACGAACCAATTTGGTTCGATCATCTTGCACGCCTCTCAGGCAATAGAGACCATTAATCCTCCGTACCAGCCAATCTACTTTGCTTCACATAAGAAGTGAATGCTTTTGAACCTACCACTGTTATTCATCTGTATATGCAAATAGTTGGAAAATGTTGATCCAAAAGTTCTCCTTGTTTTCCATGTGTATCGAATGAAATACCACAAAGCTCTTTCAGTAGGTGCTAAACCCTTTCAATATTTTGTGTCTATTATGCAATTTTCATTTATTTTTTTTGCATATTTCTTGTGCTAAACATTTGTTTCTATTGTTCATTGTATAGTGTTTGGCAGACCTTATCAAACTAATTGTAATCCTTAGTTTCTAATTAACTCATGAGTCTTGGTGATTTTTTAACTATGCATTCCACTTTGTTTTCTACATTTACATGAATACTTCACATTTTTGGCTGATTGTTGTTATGTGTAAAACCTGCCTGCAAATTAGAGGATACATATTGTATCCAAATGATATCAAAACACTACGCCAAGGGTTATATTTATAAAATTTTGCCATCCTATAAACCACTTAGTACCTAGGTATGGATAAAGGGTGTATTGACAAACCATATCCTTATTTTTGTATGATGTTGAACTAATTTTTTGTGGATTCAAAGTACCTTTCAATTTTAAGTAGAGAACACGGCTACATGCATAACCTTCCTATGATAATTGTTTCCAAATTTTACATTTACCACCCATGACAATTAAAGATACATTTCCTAAAACACAAAATCATTAATTTGCATAATCTGAATGGATTTCAAGATCTCCGTGTTTTGCTTAGTATGTACTTCAAATAAGTGAGATTTCATGTTTGGTGTGTAGTCTCTGTGAAGATATATTTATAGAATTTTATAATATAACCCTATTAATTTGCATAATCTAAACGGATTTCAAGATCGCTATGTTTTGCTTGGTACCTACTTCAAATAAGTCTAATTTCATGTTTGGTGTGTCTCAAAATAGCTCATGCCATTTTTGGATTGTTGGCATGTAACGACCGATTGAAAGTCACTCTCTCTTTTCTTTATTGTTGGATTTTTGGCATGAAAAGAACCATGTCATGAGGCTCTAGTGGATTTAGATGATTTGGACTAGCCCATATCAAGCTCCACTTTTTACATTGTAAAAGTATCATAGCTTGATCTTTAATATAGGGTTTTCCATTAGAATGCTTGATCGTAGCCCCAAGTCTATCACACAACGTAACAATATTTTGCCACTATGTTTATGCAGTTAAGATTAGTTTTGTAATCCCATGATGGCTAATGATTTTGTGTTCTACGAAATGTATCTTCAATTGTTGGTAAAGGTAAATTTTAGAAATAATTATTCATAGGAAGGTTGTGCCACATTCCCTCCATTGTCTTGGTAACAACTGAAAGATTATCTATATTGAGACTTAGTGGCATTCAAAAACGCTTTACAAAGGAATTCACTCTACTGCTTTAATTATGATTACAAGATTATTTCTATATACAAACTTTATAAACTCATAAATACATTACAAGGAGATTCACTTCAATGCTTTAGTAATGGCTAGATACTTTATAAGATTATTTGTGTAAAGGGTCAAACTTATGTCACTCATTATAGAAGAATTATTTTAAAAGCTTTGATAGTGGCTAATGGCTACATGACTATTTATACAAAGAAACAAACTTGATGGCACTGTCAAATTGATTATGAAGGGATTCACCCTAAAGCCTTGAAATCATTACGAGGAAACACTTACAACCATTGGAAATCAAGCTTAAATACAAGAAACAAAATTGACAAGGTTTAAATACCCTTTATAAAAAAACAAAAATGTGAACTTCAAATAAATCCCCTAAAGAAAATAAGAGAAAGGAAAAGTACGCAAGAAAATCAAATAAAATAAAACTTAACATTGAGCTACAATAAGGGAAATTCCTTCTTACACGCGATGTCTTTAAGGTCCGATCAGAATAAAACCAAGCCTATTGAAATGGTGTATTTATAGCAGGAATAAATCTTTCATGAAATCCTAAAAATAGACGAGTTTAGAAAAAATTTCGGCATGAACTTTTTTATGGTGTGAGACAACATTTTTGACACGACACTTTACAGGAACAAGCCAACTTAAGACATTCACGAGAAATGCTCCAAAGAAAACTGGTGAAAAAAAATACATGATGAAAATGACAAACAAAATACAACCGACGAAATCAAATGGCTACAAAGGTTTCAATCATCTTGCATCTTTCTAGATCATTCGCAGTCGTTGATCTTTGCACTAGGCCAGTCCCTCTCACAGAGGGAACACCTTTGGCATAATTAATTGGCACTGTGTGATAACTATCTTAGGGTTTATTTTATCTCAAAAAACTCTACAATTCACTCTTGAGCACCATGAGTTTAATCCCGAGTGTTGTGAACTTGATATGTCGCACAAATTCGATCTATGTTGTGCAAAATCAATCTAACAAAATATGTGCTTGAAAACTTGTCCGCCTTTATCTTCTAGATAGTTGACCCTACCAAGGCGATGTCTAAATACATCATTTAGGAGTTTGTCAACTCAATAGGTGAATGGATTCTCCAAGGCCGAACCAATTTGGCGAACTAGATTAATGGCGATGAGTGACATTGAAGATAGTATATACATACATGTAGATGGCCTATATGATGATGTGTCTTTTTCTTTGTTGCCTTTTAAAAATCCAAATGTGCTATAATCATTCTTCCACATGAATTTAAGTGCACATTAAGTGTCTTTAAATATAATGACATAGTAATATATCATGCAAATATGTATTAAATCAGCTCATAATGGCTAGTAGAAGAGGCAGGAAAGTTAGAATTTGAAGTTGAACTTTTGAATTTTAGATTCATTCCTAAGTGCCTTGGGATTGAACTTGGTCATTCTCAAGCTACTTAGAGATGAAACCTAGGGTAAAATGATAATTTAAGGAAGGGAGTGAATGTATGGAAGTAAATGCGAATGAGGGTACAATAACGATGAGTAAGTAGCAATATGGGATTTACATGAATTTAAGTGCACATTGAATGTCTTTAAATATAATTACATGGTAATATACAATGCAAATATGTATTAAATCAGCTCATAATGGCTAGTAGAAGAAATAGGAAAGTTGGAATTGAAGTTGAACTTTTGAATTTTAGGTTCATTCCCAAGTGCCTTGGGACTGAAACAAGTCAATCGTGAGCTACTTAGAGATGAAACCTAGGGTAAAATGATAATTTGAGGTAGGGAGTGAACGTATGGGAGTAAATATGAATGAAGGTGTAATAATGATGAGTAAGTGGTAGTATGGGATTTGGTGTAAACAAGGATGAAATGGGTGTATAAAGGAATCTAGCCATGAGCCAATTGTAACCACTTGTCAATGTATTATTGCATTAATACATTCTCATCAATGTGGGTACAAATCTAAATGGGAAATGGCATGGCTGCCCCCACTTTGATGTATGTGAGAATCTAACATGAGCGTACATTTCAAAGTATATGGATACTCTCAGCCAACATGAAAAGTAAATATTCAAACACTTCTAAAAAGTATATTAGTCCATATAAAGTAACAAGATCATTAGTGATTTTTCTTATACTCTTCTTGGTATGAGTTCTCCATCAAAAGCTATAAAACAACAAAAAGTATGGAATGAGTAATGTCTACCTTATAATCAAAATAAATAAAATTGCAAATTGCTTCAATTGTCTATAAAAATGAAAAGAAGAGAGAGTGGATAGAAAATTTTGCCTATACAGAAAAGTCATACAAAATACTTCACACTGTTGGCAGAAGACAGGATAACAAGATAAGCCTATTGCAAGTTACCGCAAGTAGTATGTGGAGGTCAAGGCTGACATGGAAGATACTAATTAGCATACTCTAAAAGGGACATGTCCCTATTACAATGTATATGTAATAGATAACATGATAAGATGTAAGAAGTAGAAGAGAGAATGTAATATATATATATATAAACAGAGCAAAGACTTAGACCTGCTAATATACATGATTAATACATGAATATATATGAAGATATAAGGAGTTTTGAATGATAACAAGGAGTATTTTTATGTGTTTTATGTATTAAGTATCATTATCTACTTTATCGCATTATGATGTTTCTAGTATGCGCTAACTTGTATTCTATCATTGTCACTGCTGGGGTATAAACAAACTTCTTAAGGGTAAAGTTAGGCTTAGATCTCCAAACTGTGTCCTATCATTTCTCTTGCTAACTTTTGGTTCCATTGCCAGGACCCTGGTAAGAATAGTGAAGAATAAGGGAATTTTTTTAAAGAGCTGTAGTAGAAATCTCTTAGGTCCTACCCTTGTGAGAGGGGGTAGGTACTTAAGGGATGACAAATGGAAGGGGGAGGAGAATCTGAAAAGACTCCTAAAAATATGTAATTGTTCAAAGAAGGCCGACCATGGGATACATAAGGATTAATGAAATACCAAATCAAAAACACCCATGGAAAAGGAGATAACAAGCGATTAAGGGAAACTAACAAAATTATCAACTTAGCGATGGAAAGCAATGTGGAAGAGAAAAGGATGAAACAAACCTAGGATTGATAGGAACGGTGCCGCAGAAGACTGGAAAGGGCAGGAAATCAAAAGAGGGAAAACACTAGAAGAGTTACAGAAGACAAAGAATAGAATAAGATTGAGAATGTCATTGAGGGTGCAACTGAGTGTGTCGCTATGGGTGCAACCGAGATGATAAGTCAAGAAGGGAACCAAGCTCCACAAATGATAAATTTTAGCCTAGAAAGGGCAAATCAAATGTTTAGAAACCTAGAATGAACAATGGTAGAATATAGTGAGGCAAAGAGATGAAGGGAAGAAGAATGCAAAAATATTATGACACCACCTATTATATATCCAAATTGGGATAATATTCAGATGAGAAATAGACACTAATAGTCCAGTCTATGAACAACCTCCAATCGTTAAATTTCAATGAGGAATATCTAGATGATATGGTAAGGCAAAGTATATCACAAATAACAAATATGGAAGGAAGTGTGTTACTTGACACCTCGGATCCTATAAGTATAAGAGAATTAAGTCAATTAATAACATCAACCAATGACATGTCACTTACAAACAAAAAGTTATATCCCCAAATGAAGAGGCACTTTGAACAAGTACAACCCCTAGACCAAGAGTCACCATTTACGCCTTATAAGACTAGAAGGATTTCTGCAGAAGAGATAGTTACACAACAAGATAGACAAAAAGAGATAGAAAAGGAAATTGTAAGAAATTGCGAAGAACTATTAGGAAAAGATTACTTTGGCATTCAATTGGCAAGGGATGGGGAAGAGAAAGCAAACCTTTTCCACAAAGAAGAAGTAAGAAACAGTCTAACAAAAAATACTGCAAAGAAATAAACACACAACAAAAACATAAAATGGACTCACCCATTAAGTTACTAGTCTTTGGAAAAGATACTATAGAAGTTGTGAAACATGTATTTGTCTTGGAATCGATCTGGAACAAGAAAAATGTAATCAGGGAACAAACAAAATTATTTGACTTCATGGGCACTTTAAGAAATGAATCACTAAAATGGTATAGGAAGGCTTGCCCCAACCATGATAAAACATGGGATGAGATAAAACAAGCATTTTTAGACAACTTTGACTCACCAAAGGTACCAGTTGAAGGAGTGAGTAAGATGTGTGATATGGTGATGAAAGAAGGAGAATCCATTAAGTATTTCGATAAAAGGTTTAAAGAAATCACTCAAAAGTTAGAAGAACCCTTAACTAAAAAATAGAAAATTGAATGGTTCATCTCAGGTTTAAGCCATGACATAAGAACATCATTAGATGGGAAACAATTCATTACATACTTAGAAGCAGTTACCTTAGCATGTCACATAGAATGACTAAAAGTGTGATGGGAAATCCTAGCAAAAGAAGGGGAAAATAAACAAAAGCAAAGATCTAACATATGGTGTACTTATTGTACTAAAGAAGGGCACTTGCAAAATGAATTCCCTAAATCCATAAGAGAAAAGAAAGCTAACGCATTAAAAGTGGACTTCAAGACGGTACCTAAAAAAATAACTCAGTATTTTGTATATTATGTGGAGAGTGGGATGATCACGAGACAGAAGATTGTCCATCCCAGTTATTCAGATTAAGAGAAGAACCGAAACATGAACCATGGTGTAATCAACAACATGCTAACAAAACACATGACAGGGAAATGGCCTACATAAAAGGTCTAGCAGAAAGACCATTATACGATTAAAACCATGGTTACACAACTCCTAAATGGCAGAATCAAAGAAATGCCCATTCATTATAGAATAACCAAATAGATCAAGGACCATATGATAACAATTACAACAATAATGATAGAGACCGGTATAGAGGAGGAAGAGGCTGCGTAAGAGGAAGAAAGATAATAACTGATGTAACATGCTATAATTGTGGTAAACAAGGACACTTTGCCAATGAATGTTGGGAAGGAAAGAAGAAACAATGTGGTTTTTACGATAGCATAGATCATGACATATTTAACTGTGACAAGGCTCAAACATATTATAAGAATACCTCACCGCAGTCTAAAAGTGATGAACTTGAGGGCCTTAACACATCTAAAAGAGCAAGGCTTATGAGGAGAGTACCTAAAGATCCACCGCAAGCCACACAAAGATGCCAAAGAGTGGAAATCTTTGAATCAGACATCACTAGCGATAGATAATCAAAAGATGACTACAATAAGGACTTGCAAAAATTGAAAAAGGAAAATTAAAGCAGCGATAGTTACCAGACAGGGAAGAAAGTAACAAATATGAAGAGGAATTCTTCCTTAACAAAGGAAATCATGATCAAATTGTAGATCAAACTAAGAAAACAATAAAACAAGAACAATAAAAAGAGAATGAAGAAGACAATTTCTTTACTAAACAAGAAGCTAGAATACTAAAACAATTCACACGAATGGCTAAACAAGGAAATCTTTTAGAAATTTTCAAACAATTCAATAAATATTGGAACAAACATAAAAGCCAATCACCACAGATCAAAAAGATAGGGTGACAGGTTGTAGTTAAGTCCTAACACTTTAGTTAAAAATATGTCAGTTATGTCAACCGAGTAGTGTCCAAGGCTATCTGCAATAGGGAATGGATTAAGACATCTCAACTTAGCAATGGTTTTCTGAGTCTTTGAGAAAGATTTTAACAGAATAAATCTAAACTAGAAAGCATACAACTTAATCTATAAAGCATTTGAACTTTAATCTAGAGAGCATATAAATCCTAAACTAGGAATCACACATCAACTTCTAACTAAGAATTTGAAAGAAACATGTCAATCTAAGAAAATAGGACATTCTTTAAATATGAACTTGCACTATCAATTGGTAATGAATTTCTGTATTTGAGCAGGAGGTCCAGAAATTAAAGCATAGCACATAGAACTTCACATATTTCAATTTTAAGAGAAATAACTAAAACACAATATCCTATAGGGTCACAACAATACTACTCTACCACAACACCATTCAACAGAAGGTTATACTAATCTAAAATAAAACATTCACATAACAGAATTTGAACAACACAACTTCTCAACATTGAAATACTTATCTATTCCTATATCCTTCGAGTGGCCATCTCTCCAGAGATCTTCTACTGATTCAAATCACACTCATCTTTTAACAGCTCCAAAATTCCATTCGCATACTCATTACTCAGAAATAGAATTACTCAGAACAGAACTTGATTGTTTTCATTCATAGCATAACAGAACATAACATAATTCAACTGAACATCACCATAGCGTAGTATATCATCACATAACATAACATATATATGTTTTTAGAAATCATCCCATAATCTATACTACCAAAATCCTAGATTTCAAGTGGCGTATTAATGCCACTGAAAAGGTCTTTAACAAGAAAAACAAAATTTAACTAAACTAGTTATCTTTTAAATTCAACATATTAAAGGCTCCGAGTGGAGCTATGAAATGTCTTAAGTGCTTTCAATAGAAAATAATAGAAACTGCCAGGTGGTCAGATGTAACACACGTTGAAGTCCACGATCATGCATCTCCTAGATTTCTGGCGCCCCAGTATTCAGGTGTTGTTGACTTCAGTTGCTTTCAAGTCTATTCCTTCCACTAAGCCATCATCAAAAACCTACATAAATACACAGATCTTTACACACGAACATGTCAATATTAGTGGAAAACTCCAATCAATTTAAAAATAAAGATTGTACATCATTCTTTCAAAAATAAACAAATATTACTTATAAAACTAATAAATTGGCATGGTTTGGGTAATTTGGTAACATAGAAAGGGGTTATATGGCTTATGATAGAAATGAGGTTATTTATACCTCATCACCCTCCCCTCTCTAAGATTGAACAGCTTCTCCTACTCTCTATTGAGAATGGGTCCTCTGCCTCTCTGCTTCCCTTTTCCTATTTAGTTCATCATATATTGAACTGAGGTCATAGATGTCCCCTGCTTCTTCATCTTGATGGTTAGGAAATTTAAGAAAACCCTTATATAATGTTAGCCTCATTTTCCATACATGCAGATCTCTGGGATCTTGTTTTGCAACCACCAAAACTACAGGCGGGGGCTGAAGGAGCAAGGGAGGTTTGTACCTCATGCCTATCCACTTGGTCTTAATCTACTGTAGAATTTCTCTCAAGGCCCCTGCTCTTCTGTAGGACCACCTGAGGTTACTTGGAGAGATCATCCCCCTTCATTTGAGGTACATTGGCAGAGGGGTATATCATTCCTCACAAGCATTACATGCCATATCTATCAATTTTGGCCCATTAATTATAAAGTCTTCAAAACAAGTTCTCAAACTTTCATTATATTTATCTTTCATAGCTTCATACTTTTTAATCCTTCTAAATTGAGTTTTGAAGGTAAAGGGATTATGGTGTGGATGTCTCATATGGAGCCCTACAATTCTTTCTGCTTGAAGTTATTCCCTGGTTCTATCCTGCCAGTTGAGTTGATTCTGTAGATTAGACATAAAAGCTCTGAGTTGTACCTCTCCTACAAAGAGGTTGATGAAGAAATCACTGTATTTTTCCAATAGCATATTATGCATAAAAAATTCACATAGAAGATTCTGTTGAGCAAGAGGTGATTCTTTAAATGTTTCCAATAACTATTTATCATTTGGATCATGAGGTAAATCACAGGAAATTCTAAGGATTTTCCATCATAGCAATTGCTCATTGAGGAACATGGAATACAACCTAGATGGTTTCTGACAAGCCAACAATAATTCTCCTATTTTACATGCATTTGTCTTAGCCTGATATAGTCTATCATAGGATTCCTTTAGCAATATTAATTCCTTCTTAAGTCAGGCATTTTCTGTTCCAGCTTGTCTTAGAAAATAGCATCTTTCCATCCATTTTCTCAGCATGGGAGGAATGTGTACTTGGAACCATTCCATCTTTGTTGGTTCAGTCTATATTTCTTTTGACTCCATGACTAGTTTGACATTCACTTCTTGCAATTCCTATTCTAATTCTACAATTTGGCTAAGGGCTGCCTTAAGTTCATGTTTATGCTTTTCCCACAAAGGTTTGAAGGAACACTTCAAAATTATCAGTCAAATTCTTTATTTGTTCATCCTTTTTAGATAGGTTGGTCAAATGTTCCTTGTCTTTCTCCTCAAAATGCTTCAACTGGGACTGCAAATCTTCAATGAGTTTATCTTTCTGCTCTAGTTTGGTCCCCAAATTTCCTATGTCATGATCTCTCTGTTGTAGGAGTTCTGCTTGGGTATCAATTTCCTGCTTTTGTGCACTAATATGCCTATCACTCTATTGCAATTTATCCTTTAATTGTACAATTTCTTCTCTCAACTCTTTCAACTCTGTTTCCATTTGATCATGCTTCTCATTTCCTATATCTGTTGAAAGAGGTGAGCCAAGAATCTCTATATCATGATCAAATACATGTCCTTCATCATTTTTCTCTAAAGGGCCTTGCTCTGTGCTATCTGCATCATCTAGTGAGGGCAGTTGTTCATTCTATAGGGTTGTTTCAGACTCATTTCCATCTAATGACTGCTTAGTCATTGAAATTATTTCCACATAATCATGTTCTTGAACTTCAGTTTCTTCAATAATTATATAATTTAGGTTATGTTCCCCTATTTTCTCTTGTTCCTTCTCAAGTGGGTGAATTTCTTCTTCAGACTCATGAATATCATTTTTTTCCAGGGTTTCATTTCCCTTTGGCTATTTGTTTTGCCTCTTCTTTTTCGGGATAGGCAGTTAGTCACATGCGATAGAACAACTGAAATCCACAGCTAGTCTTTTGCTCCTTCTTGGAAGAGGGGTTCTTCACAATTTTGATTTAGGCCTTTGTTCTCTTGCCCTAGGTAGGCTTTCTGGTTCATTCTTGTCATCAAAAAATTCCACATTTTCTTGTTTTTTTCTGGAGTCTCCAGAATATTGTGTGGCCTAGGGTGTTCATCAGTCTCTGAAGGGTTTGGTGCAAATTTTGGTGCTTCACCTTCGGGAGCTCCTCTATAAGGTTGAGGTTTGGGGGAAGGCTTCCTAGGGTTTTTCACCGCTATTCCATTCGATTCTCCCCTGTCAAAGTGCCCTATGGGTTTTGGGGTTTCAAATTTTCAAAGAAATCTCTGCCATTTTTCATTTGTTTTCCTCTTTTTCAGTAGTTGGTATTTACAAATTAACAAGATGAGGCCATGGTCTTTCAACGGCCCAGACCCAATTTTATATCTTTCAATCATATGAATGAGAGAATCATGTAGAAAAGAGGGAAGGTTAATTCTTAACTCAAGGTTTTCAACGCCATGGCACAAATGAGTGAGTAGGCGAAAAGGGGGACCTACAACAGTAGCACACTAGCCATTGCAAGTAAAGTACTTGATAATCCATGCAACTGTCATTCGCCATGGTTTTGTTATTGACATTCTCTAAAAACCTTTGTTTTGTCCACTAGAACTTATAACTAGTAATGGCTGGGGTTCCCCTTCCCTCAAGAAAAGCTCTAGCATCTTTTGATAAAAAAATGTTGGTTGTTTCTATTAAATTTACCCCTTCATTTTTAATACCAGACAAATTGGAAATGATTCAGGCACTTACCTTGAATTTTCTCCCTTGTACAATAGAGTGTCTGTCTGATAAATTCTCTACAAATTCATTAACTAGCTCCACATTGTGCCCTTCAAATTTCTTCATAAAATCCAGCCACCCTACTTTTTGAAATAGCTCTGAAATATTATATAGGGCCAATAGCTTTTCTGCAAAACTAGGCTCCGACTTCCGCTTTGCCCCCATACTAATTTTTCTGATATTTTTTGTTGAATTTTGTACTAACTGCTATGACAACAAATGTGACCAACTGTATAAGTTGTTTGAACTGAAGAATCACTATGAAAACCAATTTCACGGCAAACTGTATTTGTATTAAAACTATAGAGTGAGCTGGCAGTGATGTGATATCCGTCAACTCAGCATGTTAACCGGGACTCGTGCTTATTATTACCATGCATGGTATGGAGTTAATGTGCTATTATATCCCTCAGTTGAAGTACAGTTCACACAGATTTCTAATTTTGGAAAAGGGGGAAAAACGTGCCAATCTATTAAATCTTATTTAGAATATATTGCTTAATTAAGAAAGAGCATTTACGTACCTTATGTCCCGAAATTGATTTGAAATTCACTTCACCTTTGCTAACGTAATGACTGCATTCACAATTTCGTTAATATCATTCATGCAAAGCTTGGATGGGATGGCAAAAAGGTTCGGGTGGATTTATTAATGATAATGACAGCGTGGCTGGAAGTGTTCAATTATTATGATGATAAGTGGTCATAACAATTTTCATTTATTATGAGAGGGGGTGGCGACATAAGGAATGAGTTTTAATGAATGTCTCAGTATAGAAGAGTTGGGTGGCGGAAATGGTATGAATGGGCATGCTCTGAAACTTCTGGAGTATTTGCAAAAGGGGGGTCACAAGTTCCAGAGCGTTGAAATTAGATGCTCATGGAACGAACATAACAGAAACACATGAACAAAAGTTTGGATTACTGGAGTTGGGTACTACCAGAGTGAGGATACAAAGTTTCAGAGCATTGCTAAAAGATACTGCCGAAACATAGGAACAAAGTTTCGCAGCATCGTTGAAAGATGTCGCCAGAACGTGAAATAAAGTATTGGAGCATTGTTGAAAGATGTCACTAGAACGCGGAGCAAAGTTCTGGAGCATCGTTGAAAGATGTCGCCAGAACACAGGAACAAAGTTTTGGAGCATCGTTGAAAGATGACGCCAAAAAGCGGAACAAAGTTCTGGAGCATTGCTGAAAGATGCCGCTGGAACGTGGAACAAAGTTTCAGGGTATCGTTGAAAGATGCCGCCAGAATGCAAGAACAAAATTTTAGAGTACTAGAGTTGGGTACTACCAGAGTGAGGATACAAAGTTCTAGAGCGTCGCTGAAAGATATTGCCAGAACACAGAAACAAAGTTCCAGAGCATCGCTGAAAGATGTAGCTGGAACGCGGAACAAAGTATTGGAGCATCACTGAAAGATGTCGTTGGAATGCGGAACAAGGTTTTGGAGCATCGCTGAAAGATGTCATCGGAATGCAAGAACAAAGTTTTGGAGCATCATTGAAAGATGTCGTCAAAACGCGAAACAAAGTTTTAGAGCATCATTGAAAGATGCCACCAAAACATGGAACAAAGTTTTGGAGCATTGATGAAAGATGTCATCAGAATGCAAGAACAAAGTTTTGGAGCATCACCAAAAGATGCCGTTGGAACGCAGAACAAATTTCCAGAGCATTGCCGAAAGATGCCACCAAGACGTAGGAACAAAGTTCCGGAGCATCGCTGAAAGATGCTAACGAAACTTAACACGAGCAAGGACAAAGTTCCAAAGCACTAGTGAAGATGCTAATGAAACTTTGTACTATCCAAAGGCAAATTCCTGCAGAACAATAACAAAATTTAGATAAGTAACTAAGATAGATACATAATAACTTAGACAAAATGCTATGAAATGAATATACATACAAACACATTTTTATTTATTTATTTTCATACCTCCTCTGCCAAGGTAGAGTTGATACATTGGTACTCTCCTTGCATCTCTACCATTCTTGTAAATTCTTCTTTATTAATAGGTTTGTGGTAGATCCGCAACTGGTGACCATTGACTAAGAGTGTTCAAGTGTCACCATCTATGGGTTTAAGTTGCATTGCTCCATTTGGAAATACTTCAGAAATCTCATATGGACCCAACCAATGAGTCCTCAATTTACCTTTCTAATCTTTATATCTGGAGTCGAATAGCAATGCCCAATCACCATTGTGGAACTCCCTTTCTTTTATATGTTTCTCATGCCAAGCCTTTCATTGTTGTTGAACTAATTCAGTCTGGTGAATGGCTTCTAGGTAGAGTTCATCTAGTTCACTAAGTTGTAGGACTCGTTCGACCTGGGCTCGATCAATGTCCAAACCTACTTCCATTGTTGTTCTGAGAGTTTGTAACTCAAATTCAATGGGTAGAAGAGGTTTCTTTCCAAAAACTAATTCATAGGGAGTGAGGTCAGTGGTTAATTTCTAAGTTGTATTATAGGCCTAGACTACTTCATGCAGTTTCCTAGCCTGGTCCTTCCTTCCCAACGAAACTATTTTTGTCAGGATCTTTTCAAGCTCTCTATTAGTGACTTCCACTTGACCATTTACTTGTGGGTGGTAAGGAGATGATTTCTTATGACTCACTTGGAAATGGTCAGTGAATGCCAACAGAACCTTAGACACAAATTGGGGTCCTTGATCTGTGACAATTGATCTAGGGGCTCCAAATTTGAGGAAGATCTTGTTATAAAGAAAATTTATGACTTGTTCTTCCCTAGCAACTTTCAATGCTTGGACTTCTGCCCATTTAGTTAGATAGTCAATACAAACTAGGATGTATTATTTACCTTGTGAAGGAGGATCTATAGTTCATATGAAGTCTAGTCCCCATTTTTCAAAAGGTTCAAAAACCACATGTGGCTGCAGAGGCATCTTGCTAGATGCGGTAGGTCTCCCTACTCATTGGCATTCATCACAATGGCGAACATATTTTTTATATATTTATGCATGGAGGGCCAATAGTAGCCTGCACCTAAGATTTTGTGAGATGTATTTTTTGCTAAATAATGACCACCAGAGGGATCATCATGGCAGGCTCTTAGTATGTTGTATGTTTCATCTGATCTGACTCAGCAGCGTCAAACTAGATCAGGTCCACTTTTGAATAGCATACCGTTGATCCATTTGAACTGGGTACTTTCCCTAATGAGGCATTTCTTTTGTTTTGATGTGAAATATGGTGGAAACTTAGAGGTGGCTAGATAGTTGGCGATGTCTACAAACCAGGGTGTTTTAATGGAGACAACGAATAAGTTTTCATCTGGAAATTCATCTTGAAGAAGGGCACAATCTCCATTGTCTTGTTTGATTCAGGATAAAAAGTTTGTGACTACGTTAAACTTCCTGGGTTTATCAATGATGGTTACATTGAATTATTGGAGAAGTAATAACCATCTGATTATTCTCTTATTCACTGTAGGTTTGTTCATTAGGTATCTAATGGCTGAATGGTCTGTGAACACAGTTACCTTATACTTTGTAATGTAATGTCAAAATGTATTGATTGCATGAACCACAGCTAAGAATTCTTTCTCCATAGTGGTGTAATTTCGTTCAGTGGGAGTCAGATTCTTGCTTATGAAGTATATAGCATACTTTCCTCCATTCTCATCTTCCTAGCCTAATACTGCTCCATTCACATAATTGGAGGCATCTGCATAAATGTGGAAGGGAAGGTTCCAGTTAGGTCCACGTAGAACTAGAGCAGAAATGAGTTTTTATTTAATGATATCAAACGATGTTTGACATTTTGTTGTCTAGACAAAATCTATGTCCTTTCAAAGAAGAGAGAACATAGGAGCTACGATTTTATTGAAGTTTTCTATGAACCTTAGGTAATACCCAACATGGCCTAAGAAACTTATGACATCAGTTTTGTTCTTTGGAGTCTCTAATTGTTGTATCACTTCAATTTTCTTAGGATCTACCTAAGATGTAGTGTCCCAACACTATCCCTTGTTCTGCCATTATTAGACACTTTTCATGACTCAGGGATAATTGATGGTCTTCACATCATTGAAATACTTTGTCCAAGTTTTTAAGGGATTCATCAAAAGTGGAACCATATATCGTGAAGTCATCCATATAAACTTCCACACAATCATTTACAAGTTTAGCAAAGATGGCCAGAACAGCCCTCTAAAATGTTGCAGGGGCATTACATAGCCCGAAGAGAAGAACTCGATATGAGAACGTTCCCCAAGGACAGGTAAAAGTTATTTTGTCCTGGTCCTCTGTTGCTACTTGTATTTGGTTATATCTATTGAATCTATCCAGGAATGAGAAATAATTCCTTCTTGCTAAGTTATCCAAGACCTCGTCTATGAAAGGTAGTGGAAAGTAGTCTCTATAGGTTGCTTTATTGAGTTCTCTATAATCTACACACACTCTCCATTTCCCATTTTGTTTGGAATAGCTACCAAAGGAGAGACCCATTTCCTGTTAGAGATAGGATAGATGAACCCTACTTGTAGGAGTTTTTCAATTTATGCTTTGACAATATCTTTGAGAGCAGGGTTGAGTCTACGTTGTGGCTGACGAATAGGTCTCACATCGTTAGTATAGATGTGATGGGTATAAACACTTGGATGAATTCCTCTCATGTCTATGTAATCCCAAGCAAAAACTTTGGATCTCTTCACCAAAACATCAAATAGCTTGAGCTCATATGTTTCTGTTAACCAACTATTGATATTTAAGGTTTTTCCTGGTAATAACAAGATAGTTTTGGTCCCTGGGTAGTTGGAGGTGATAGTATGAACTTATCTTGTTAACATGTTGAGAGGACAACTATGCGGTATGATTTTATGGAATATGGCAATATCTTTGAAGAATTGATTAGTTTTTGGGATGATATTAGCTAGAGGACATGGTAATGTTGTGAAGGAGGTGTAGTTGTTGTCATAATTGTGCTCGATAACATAGGTGTGGATCGGTTGTCCTAAAATTTCCTCAACTTCTAAGATTTATTCATCACTTGAATCTATGGTGATACCTTGCATATCATTTTCCAATTCATCTACCATTTCTTCAGCATGTTGTTTGATGACTACCATAGCAAGTGATGCCAAATTTTTCTGATTGTCAAAGCAATATAATTCATCAACCCAAACTTGCTTGTTTATCGCAGGTTGGACAGGGGGATATAGGGACAAGTGTTTGCTATTAAGGCCATTTGAAATGGTCATCCCTTCTGCTCTACAATTAATCTTGGCTACAACAATGGCCAACCAAGGTTTGCCTAATATCAATGGATAATTATCCTTAGGTGTGTGGAACTGGATCACTTGGAAGTCCATTGGATACTCCCAATTGTCAACCTTGACAGGGACATTTTCCTAGACACCTTTGGGAACAACTATAGACTAGTTTTCCATTTGCAATACGGTGGTTGTGGGACATAAGTCGGTGAGCCCCAGCTTTTCCATAACATTCATAGTCATGACGTTAATGGTTGCCCCTAAGTCCACGAGTGCATTGGGTATTGTGACATCATTGATTGTCACCATTATGAGCGGGTTACCTGGGTCACCATATTTTGAGGCTGAGATTTCTCCTATCAGAAGGTTGGCAAAATATCTACTGATTTGCACTATGTTGATTTGTTTCTTTTTCCTCCCTGGTGTTTTTATGCACAACTATTTGACTAATTGGTTAATTTTAGGGATTTCTTTAATTGCTTGTAATAGTGGAATCTCGATATGAAATCATTTAATTTCCTGTATCAAAGTAGTTTCAGTTGGCAGGGTCATTTCTGGAGGGTTTTTCAAGAGAGTCTCTTTAAGGCGCTCCAAAAAAGGTGCTTGAGGTCTCTTTTTCAAGGTGGAGTCCTTCAAAAGATTTGATGGATGTTTGACAACTTCTTCTTGAGGTAACTCTGAAGCTTTAGATGAAGTTTGTTGAGGAGATGATAGGATAAGCTTCTCTTGGTTGCTTCTGGAGTCTTGACCTGAAGGTACGGGAGGCATCTTTATTCCTTCAGTGGGTTCTTCATTTTGGTCTTCCAAGATCTCAACAATGATAGGTTGTTGGAGTGTTTTTCCTGACCTCAACTACAATTTTCCACAATAGATGGTGTTAACTCTAGCCATGTTTTCCTGCTCAGTGGAATACACTAGTGTAGTTTGACGGGTATTCTTCAGATTAGCAATAGGTTGCGCTGGTAGTTGAGGCTGATTGACTTGCTTATTTTGTTGAGTGTTTTGGGGAGATGGCAGGAGGTTTTGTTGTGGATTTGGCATCCTCCTTGGACCATGATAGAATTGGTTTGGAGGTTGATTCCATTGCGGGGCAGGATTATGAGGGTACCATTATTGTTGAGTCTGGTTTGACCATTGAGGGTTTCCCCAGGACTAATTTGCCCACTCTAGTGGTCCCCAAGGATAAGGTCCCCAGTTAGACGGTGTTGGAGGCCAAGGTGCTGCCCATTGATTGTTATTCCAATTATTCGGAGGGCGCCAAGATGATTTTGAATTTTAACCATAGGAGAAATTCCTTACTGGTCTTTGGCCCACATAATTGACCTCTTCCTTAGTGTGAGATGACTTTTTCTTGGAATTTGTAATTGCATTCAGTATCTCACATTGATCAGTGGCATGACTCTTCTCCTAAATTTGACAACTATCAACTTTGTCCAAAGGACACTCCCTTAGCAGATGTTTGTTTCGACATCTAGGACAGTAGATGGATAAGGTTTCAGGATATTCTATTTTGGCCTGTATTCCATCCAGGGTGGTGTTTAAATAAACAAGGATATTAGTTTTCAGATTCGCTATTTCCTCTCATAGTTTACCAATTTTATTTGAGCCTCTCAATAGGCTAGAGTTACGAATTCCTCTGCGAGTCTGAGAGAAAATTTTGCATAACTCAACAATATCACCGAATTCAAGTTGGGACACATCTCCTTTTCCCATTAGGTCTAAGCTTCTTCTAGCATCCTCATCAAGCCCTTTGAGAAATATAATCTTTAGAATTTCTGGGCTCATTGTCTCTCCGCCACATCGTTTGGATAGAAAGATAAACCTATCCAAGTAATCTTCTAGGCTCTCATCTTTTTTTTGCCTTAGCCTGAATAGTTCTTCTTTCCTATTGTTGACCCTACAGTAGCTCTGATATTTGTCCAACAAGATAGTTTCCATGTCATCCCAAGTGGTTATTGATCCTAAGACCAACCCCATGAACCATCGCACTGAGAGTCTCTCAAAGTAGAGGGAAAGAGTTTTAGTTGCTAATTATCTATTTTGTACTCATATGTTTGACATAGAACTTTAAACTCGAAAAGGAACTGGTTTGGGTCTTTGATAAACAATCCTCTGAAGGTTGGTAAGATGGAAGGTAAAATGTTTTTCATAGGTAAGTCATCATCTGCATTGAGAGAAATAAGATAGGTAAATGTTTGGGCTGCTCTTCGTGGGTGTGGGTTATCATCATCTTCATGATTTTCTCTCCTTCCATTGTTGGGATTAAAAGGGTCGTTATTGTTATCAGCCATGATATTGAAAGGAATGTTTTCCTCCTCAAAGGTTTGATATGGTGGTTAAGTATTTGAGGTATGTTGGGAAGTCTCAGGTTGATCCTGATCGATCAATTTGTAACAAAGTTCTTCAGCTAAGACTTCTACATTCATAACAAAGTTCTTCAGCTAAGACTTCTACCTCTCTAGTTGCAGTTGGAACTACTATTGGGGGGGGGGGGTTTGGTTTGAATCTTCCATGTGGGCCTTATTTTCTGACCATGCAGAAAAAGAAGTTTGACAACTATATTTTTTTCACTAACAAGAGGTATCCAAGCATTCTCCTATTAACACTAGAAAAGAGGGTCCTCGATAACAGTACCAAAAAGTGACAGGTTGTCATTAAGTCCTAACGCTTTAGTTAAAAATATGTCAGTTATGTCTACCGAGTAGTGTCCAAGGCTATCTGCAATAAGGAATGGATTCAGACATCTCGACTTAGCAATGGTTTTCTAAGTCTTTAAGAAAGCTTTTAACATAATAAATCTAAACTAGAAAGCATACAACTTAATCTATAAAGCATTTGAGATTTAACCTAGAAAGCATATAAATCCTAAACTAGGAATCACGCATCAACTTCTAACTAAGAATTTGAAAGAAACAAGTCAATCTAAGAAAATAGGACATTCTTTAAATATGAACTTGCACTATCAATTGGTAACAAATTTCTGTATTTGAGCAGGAGCTCTGAAAAATATAGCATATCACATAGAACTTCACATATTTCAATTTTAAGAGATATAACTAAAACACAATATCCTGCAGGGTCACAACAATACTACTCTACCATAACACCATTTAATAGAAGGTTATACTAATATGAAATAAAACATTCACATAACATAATTTGAACAACACAACTTCTCAACATTGAAATACTTATCTATTCCTATATCCTTCGAGTGGTCAGCTCTCCGAAGATCTACTGATTCAAATCACACTCATCATTTAACGACTCCAAAATTCCATTCACATACTCATTACTCAGAAATAGAATTACTCATAACATAACTTGATTATTTTCATTCATAGCATAACAAAACATAACATAATTCAACTAAACATCACCATAGCGTAGTATATCATCACATAACATAGCATATATCTATTTTTAGAAATCATCCCATAATCTATACTACCAAAATCCTAGATTTTAGGTGGTGTATTAATGCCACTGAAAAAGTCTTTAATGAGAAAAATAGACTTTAACTAAACTAGTTATCTTTTAAATTCAACATATTAAAGGCTTCGAGTGGAGCTATGAAATGTCTTCAGTGCTTTCAACATAAAATAATAGACTTTTGCCAGGTGGTCAGGTGTAACACAGGCTGAAGTCCACGATCATGCATCTCCCAAATTTTTGACACCCCAGTATTCTGGCGCTGCTTACTTTAGTTGCTTTCAAGTCTATTCCTTCCACTAAGCCATACTCAAAAACCTACATAAATACACAGATCATTACACACGATCACGTCAACATTAGTGAAAACTCCAATCAATTCAAAAACAAAGATTGTACATCATTCTTTTGAAAATAAACAAATATTACTTATAAAACTAATAAATTGGCATGGTTTGGGTAATTTGGTAACACATAAAGGGGTTATATGGCTTATGATAGAAATGAGGTTATTTATACCTCATCATAGGGAAGACCGAGAGAACATGGAAGAAAATCCCTATAATGATTACAGTCAATATCAACCACAAAATATTGAAAAATGTAATGTTGATCTAGGCACAAACATAAACATGATCCCAAAAAGAGTGTGGGAACAACTAGGGAAGCCTAAACTACAAGAAACACCTTACAATATCAACCTCGCAAATGGATCTGGAATGAAAACTTTAGGAACATGGAGGGATGTAGAAGTCAATATCATGGGAGTCAAACAAATTATAGACTTTGAGATAGTGGCAATCAAAGAAACATTTGAGTCTTTCAATGAATAACTAGGTTTGTGTTGGTTTGTCAATGCTAATGGAGTAGTGGACTTTAAAAAGGAGGAAATATCATTCACAAATGATGATAAAATAGTTCATATACCATTAGGAGAAAACTGCAACAACTCATATGTAGAGGAAATAAACCAAGAATAATACAATGAAGATGGCACCAGAAATCTATATTCAATTTCTAAACTTATCAATCATGAAAACATAGAAGAAGCTAACTTTGATGGAGAAATACAAATTGAAATTGACCATTATAGCATAGATAGTGAGGATGTCCTAAATACCTAGATACAAGAGGAACTAGAACTACACACTTGCATAATCATAGGTTTCAGGAGGGCATACATGGTCAAAATAATAGAACAAAACTCACTGTGTCTTGCCGCATAGAATGGAAATTCACCACAAGAGGCATGCGATAATCAAGAAATATGAACACTAAAAATCATATCAAATAAACCACATTTCAAGAGGAATATCACATATCAAGTTACCTAAGTATTCGGGAGTTAGGGACCTAAAAACATACTTAGCACAAATGGAACAAAATTTTAAAAAAGAAGAATCAAGACTCAAGGCACTACAACATACCCTAAATTGTAACGCCGCCAATTGGTGTAACACCTATAAGTATGCCATTCATCACTAGCTAGTATTTAAGCTTCTAGTCTAGAGAAGATACATAGCAGAAGAAGGTGAATAACCTGAAATCCCTAAATATGATGGAAAAATCCTTCCAAAAGAACACATAAAAACTTGTATATTGATTTGGAAGACTTGGAAGGAATATAATAAAACATTATATGTACAATTATTCTACTAGACACTCACACCGATAGTACATACCTGGTACATCAACTAAGAAAGAAGGGAAGAAACTAGACACTGGGATGTATTAAAAGAAGACTTTTATCATACATTTGCTTTTTGGGATGAAGATGATCATATTCATACTGCATTACAGAATCAAGGAAATAATATTCAGACCTAACCAAGAAAGAGAAGAATAGGTACCGCAAATAACTTCCCCTCCACCACGGAACAAAGGGATATGGAAATACATCGAATGGATGAATAAAGAAACAAACCCCGCTAAACATAGATGTTATAAAACTACCCAAGAGGATGATGAAGACATAAATAACCTGGATATATAGAAGTGCAAGAAGGGGAAAGAGAACTGGAATTACCCTTAAAATCTAAAGAAAAATACTACAACAAACCAGTACAACTAAGAGAAGAAAATGTAGCAACAAAAGAGGAACCACTAGACTTGAATACGTTAGTAAACGCTATTCAAAACTATGGAATGCTGCAAAATATAGTGGACTTCTACAATGAGGTATCCTAGGGGAACAAGGAAATAATATAAAAAGTAGTTATAAGGTATATGCAAAGAAAAAAAAATTAGATGAACTGATGGAAAGGTTCCTGAAAGAATTAGTACAAGCACTAAGGAAGAAAAGAGAAAAAGCACTAAAGCTAGAAGATGAAGTGAGGTAGAAGAAATAAGTGAAGTAGACCTACCCCTATCTAAGGAGCAGAAACAAAAATTGGCACAACTGCAGGCTGTAGAGCTCTGGACAAAACATAGGGTGGACACATTGATGAACATGGGCCAAGAGGATACAAGCAAAATACAAAAAGAAATGGATGAAGTGACAAAGAAGGCATATGAAGCACTGAGGGTGGAAAATACAAATGAACAACAACAAGAAATTACCTCACCTCATAATGCACAATAAGAAGAACAAGTGCAAGTATCTCCTCCACATAACACATAGGATGATCAACAAAATGATCAAGAGAATGGAGAGCAAAAAGATATACAAACATATAATACAAATGCATCTTCCTCTGCCTCTCCCATTCAGTCCATCAAGGACTTCTTGGACCATAAAAAAATACAATCGTTGGTGTCACCACATCTCCTACAACTTCCCTTGGTCTGATCACAAGTCAACCTATCTGGGATAACACCCATTTAGAAATTATAGTTGGGTGACATCTTCCATGCCACTGCAAGGAAAGAGATACTGCACCAATATGTAGATAGTATTGAATAGCTACATGAAGCAGTAGATACAATTCAAAGCTAGCTACCAAATGCATAAAGGGACACCACTTTACTTTTAACACAACAGTTGAAGCAATTGGTGAATAGCCTCCAAACAAAGCTGCAATATCAAGAAAACAAGGCCAAACAATAGGTAAGATAGGAGATGAATAAGAAGAGAATGAATGAGGTGTCAAGGAAATGTGTAGCAATGCATACAAAAATGGAGATAGAAATTAAGAATATCCAAGAAGTTATAGGAAAAGCTAATATACTATACCAGTTTTGTTTACAATGGCCTGTTACCACAAAGACCATTAAGAATCAAATTGACAACCCAGAAATATAGATTGCACAGGTTGTAGGGTCATATGACCCCGTAAAAGATCTAGATGGAGTGACAAGGGTACAAATTGAAACAATACACACACAACTTCAACAACTACAAGACCAAATGGAATAGATCAAAGTACAAGTCAAACAACTAAGGGAAATGGTAAGTCTAAGGTTGGCATCTCTAATAGGGGTACTTACAGAAGCAAACAAAATGGCTCAAAAGATACAAATTTTGTCCATTATTGGAGATGTAGAGAACACACATATTGAGATAGAGGGACAAAAATAGGTGTTGCAGATGACAAAAAAATAATGGAACACAACCTTGATGTATCTTAAAGTCATTTACAAGAACATCCTGCCCTCTAACTAGAACTGCATGTCTTGGGGACAAGACATATTTTCAAAAATGGGGGATGATGTTGGCAGAAGACAGGACAACAAGATAAACCCACCGTAAGTTACCGCAAGTAGAATGTGAAGGTCAAGGCCAACATGAAAGATACTAATTAGCATACTCTAGAAGGGACACATTCCTATTACAATGTATATGTAATAGATAACATGATAAGATGTAAGAACTAGAAGAGAGAATGTAATATATATATATAAACAGAGCAGAGACTTAGACCTGTTGATATACATGATTGATACATGAATATATATGAAGATATAAGGAGTTCTGAATGATAACAAGGAGTATTTTATATGTGTTTTATGTATTAAATATCATTAGATTTTACCACATTATGATGTTTCTAGTCTGCGCTAACTTATATTTTGTCACTATCACTGTTGGGGTATTAAAAAACTTCTTAAAGGTAAAGTTAGGCTCAGATCTCTAGTTTATGTCCTATAATTTCTCTTGCTAACACACACAATGTAGCAATGGGATATGAGTCTACGTGATGTGGCCATGTGATAAAGCTCCATGCGATGTGGCAATAAGATCAAAACTTCATGGGGTGTGACATGTGATAAAGATCTGCACAATGCGGCCATGTAATGTGATACAACTCCACAAATGTGGTCATGCGATAAATCATGTGATGTGGGCATGTAATGCAATCAATCTCCATTGGATACAATATTCTATCTAAAATCTTGACCATAAAAAGTGTGTCATAATATATTCCCTCTACAATTGGTTGCATCCAATGGATGCAAGGAATTGGAGGAGAGAAAAAATGATACATGATAATGATAATTATAAAATAGTAAGGTAATTGAATAAAATGTAAGCATGTAAAGATGTGTCATCATGTAAAATCATAAATTTGGAATGAGTATTAAGGCATATGTTGCACCCAATTGCAATACAAGTGGGAAGATTATCTTCCTCTTATTGAATTTGCTTACAATAATTCCTATCATTCTGCTATTAAGGTGGCTCCATTTGAAGCATTATATGGAATAAAGTGCCAAACACCTATAAACTAGGATAAGCTAGAAGATAGGATTAGCCTTGGTCTAGAAATGCTATTAGAAATGGAAGAACAAGTCCATCTAATTAAGAAAAGGCTAGCGGAAGCGAATGATAGGCAGAAAAGTTATGCGGATGCTAATTGCATCGCAAGACATTTCTCTATAGGAGAGAAAGTCCTGTTAAGAGTCAAACCCCAAAAGAGTTCCATTAAGTTTGGAAAAACATCCAAACTAGCTCCTAGGTATGTGGATCCCTTTGAAGTTCTTGAAGAGGTCAACCCAATTGCATATAGGATTGCTCTACCACCAGCGCTTGCCATGATGCATAATGTTTTCCATGTTTCTTATTTGAAAAAGTATATTGTAGAAGATAATCATGTTCCCATTCTTGATTGGAATGCCATACAGGTGAAGGACCCAGTGGTGGTAATGATCAAGCCCATCAAGGTGCTCAAAATACATAAGTTACACTTGTGTAATAAGAAAATTACTCAATGCAAGGTCCAGTGGGACCAATATGTAGAAGAAAATGCCACCTGGGAGAAATATGATGATATTTATCAAAGATTTCCTCATCTATTTTAAGCTTTTTACTATGATGAACCAAACTCTTTTTATGTTATAAACGTTGGATACATAAAATAATCGCGGACGATGATTCTTATGGGGGGAGATATGTTACATCCCCAAAACTCTGACTATGTTTTACTTTTACTTTCATGTGATTAAGTGGTTAATTAATCATAGAATAATGATTTGACATTTAGGAAGATGTCAGGATAAATCATTGATTTTATGAATTATGATTAATGCATAGAATTTGATATGAGATAAAAAGATATTGAGATTATTTAATCGTGATGTATAAAGATTTTTTGATGATATGCCAATCATATTTTGTATGACTGTGAGTGAAATAGGAAATAAATTTCCACCTCCTAGAAAGGAAGGAGAGCATCATTGGAGAGAAGGGAATAGATGTTTTTGAAAGCTAGGTTTGCCATTTGAGTTCTAAGTTGTACATTTCGTGAACCTTCATGAGATGGGGTATGTATTAGTTAACTCTCCTTGTTTAGTTCATCTCAATTCGACCATTGTCGATTTGTTGTTAAGGGTTTTTTGATGTCGTCTACGTTCGATTTGGTTGATAAAGGTTCAGAGAACCATATTGGTGTTTTGAGTTTAATTCTTTTCTTTTGGTCAGAAATCTCGTATATATATATATATATACATTTATTTAATAAGTGCAACACTATTTTGTTAAGAAGATATGTTTAGTAAGGCATAAACGATGGTCTTTTGTGATAAGTCTTCTTGGTATGCAAACTAAAATACTCACGTAGTAGTGCATGCACTATACCTACGTTATTGTGGAGTAAGTGGAGATGAAAACCACTATCGATTTGGATATATTCCTGCTTATGGGCAATGCCTATAGCATTGCATTCTACGAGGTGGAGAACTTTTAGAAGAGTTTTGGTTATCCCGCAAGTAAGAGGGGAGCCTCAGGATAGTTGGAAGACAAGAGTCATTGTAACCCATGTTGGCTTTGTGGGAGAAGAATGCAACATTTTCTCGACAGGGAATGCATTAAGTTTAAGCGGACAGAATTTGAGGGAAACGAGGAAGAAGCACTATGAAGGAGTGCAATCCAAAGGGATAGCTTATGTCTTAACATCATACAGGTAACTTTTGTTATAGTCAAGACTATGTGTAATATCAAGTAACTTACCTCACTATCATTGAATAATTTTCTCTTCTCAAAAATGTTATCATGTGGCTTCAGTAGGCTAAAAATATGATTATACATATATGCTTACTATGCAAAGATGGTTGCACAGATACAGTAGGCCGAAACTCTTTTAAATTATGTATTATGTGTTGAGTTGATATGAGGCCACGATATGACGATATTATTGTATTTCATGCACTCTTATTAATAAGCCCTCACAGCTACAACAAGTCATTATCATTGCATTACATGCATTCTTGTTAAGATGGTCATGCAGCTACAATAGACCAATATTATTGCATTACATACATTCCTATTAAGAAGCCTCGTGGCCACAGTAGGCTGAAAGATGAGGCTTAATAATTATAGTCTGCTATCATTTGAACAATAGCCATGAAACTATATCAGTGACTCTTTATCTATTTCAAACAAGGTAATATCTTTAATAAGTGTTCTCGATGGTACTACGAGAACGTTAACTTTTGTTGAGAGACCTTGGTTAACTCCCATTGGTTATATGGGTTATGTTATCTAAGTCAACACTTTCTGTGTATATGTATGACAAAGTTTTGAACAGTCGGGTCATATGTCAGTGGCAATGAATAACAAAGCCCAGTTTTGAAATGACATGCTAATCTTTATGAAGGAAATCCACTTGTAGAAGTGAACAAGACTGTTCTTGAACAAGATGGACTTTCGAATCCCATAACCATAGTATGTTATGTTGAACACACTAGGATACTGAGAGGGGAGGGGTGAATTAGTATCTAATCAAACTTCAAGTCCTCTGGAGCATATTAAAACTTAAGCATTATAGCATCAACATAAACAAGAAAGATTAACACAATGCACATCAACACATAACACTAGCTATATGTGGAAAACCTAAGAAGGGAAAAACCACAGTGAGGATTAACTCACAATATATGTGTTTTATAGCAAAGATGGGGGATGATGTATGGGGTTAATTTGGTTTTGGATCCTCCTTTCACTACAAACATTCAAGGACACATCAACCGAGTTGAATCTCTACTAAGCGAGAGCATTCACCTAACAGGTTGGTCTATCACTTGGAATGACGCGGAAGCTTAGATGTTATCAATCAATATCTCAATTTAATGCCCGGTTACTCTTAAAACCCTAAATAAGCAAAACAGTAAGCAAATTGATGAATTATGACAATCCTTTCAAATTAAGGTGAAGGACAGAGATTAATAACTGACCATTTTTTGAAGTTCGGAAGGCAGAACAGTCGGGGACACCTCCACTAGCGCCCCTGTCAAAGGTACTATTCTCTGCACAGAATCTGGATCTCCTCCCAACACTAATATCCATTGTATCTTTTATTTCTGCCCCAGAAGATGTGGAGGACACCTTCACTAGCGCCCTAGTCCAATGCTAGATGATTTTCAGGGTGTCGGAAGCTCTTCAGATACTGATTATCACTGTCTAATTTTTTTATGTATCTGCAACTCCGAAGGACACTGCCACTAGCGCCCATGTCCTAAAATGTTAAACTCTGTCTTCTTTCTTTTGAATCCTAAATCCTTGTCTTCTATAACCTCCTTCTCCAACTCCACCCCTCAAAACTCAGTACCTGTAACCTGCAATCACAAAGGAGTGTGGTTGGGGGTTGTGGTGTTTAGAGGCTTGCCTTGGTCACGCCCTGGAGAGACATTCAAGTCTTCTGAACACCATTGTTAGATAAAGAGTGCATATCCTTGCAGGATAGAGACAAAATCCAAATGATAAATGATTGAAAACACAAGTAAATGTCACCTTGAAGTGTAGATCTCATGGAAGGAAGATGCTCTTTCATGCCATGAGGAGATGGAGTCAAATCTGCAACAAACAAACATAATAACAACACAATACTATTCTATAACACAATGAAAGCCTTGAATCACTTTAGCATAAGATCACAAGTTCACAATGTCCATCCCTCTAGTTTAAAAATGAAACACTAAACATGCTTATATATGTAACCACAAACATTCCCGCTAAGAATTTTGTAATTCAAACTTGACATGTCAGCATAGGACCTAAGTAACGGTCATAAAACTGACATTTAAATTTAGAGCTGACCTAAAATAGGGCAGGACTAGGGTGCTAGCGCCCAAGTCCACCCTCCCATTTTTGTTCAGGGATCATCAAAGTGGTACCCCTAGGTCCTATTTGCCATAAGCTTTAGGGTTTTCTCATCGGGATTCATAATTAACATGCAAGATGCTCTAAATGCATTCTAAGGACCTGGGAGCTAAACCTTAAGAGGGAAAAGCCCCCAAAGGGACATTTTTTGACATAACAATATGAAGCTCAAAATTACAACTTTGTTTTAAGGGCTACAACCCAAGGAAGCTACTACTCCCTAAAAACTTCGATTTAGGGTCACTCCCAAGGAAGCTACAACTCCCTGAAGACTTTTTTTTAGGGCTACAACCCATGGAAGCTACTACTCCCTAAAAACTTTGATTTAGGGTCACTCCCAAGGAAGCTACAACTCCCTGAAGACTTTGTTTTAGGGTCACTCCCAAGGAAGCAATTACTCCCTAAACTGAGAACAAACTTTAAAATGATTATAGTATGATAGTCCTTCTACTACCTCAAAACTAACATTGAAGCTCGCACCTTTGATGATTACAATTCTGCTTCTTCTAATGATTGGATCAATTAGGCACACTCTTTACTTCCCTCATGTCACAAAAATGTCTTCAAGATGAATCAAGATAGCTTCTAATACATTTACTCTTTCTCCCTTAATCCAACATCACAATGCATATGATTTTCATATTCTACTCTTTACTCTTTCATAGTTTCATTTTCACAATCATACTTTCCCTAGACCAACTAGGTTTACAATATATACATGACATGACATTGATTTCATTACAAGTCAGCCAATACAACAATTTAATATTACATTTTACAAGTCAGCCAGAGATCACAACATGAAACATGCATAGGTCAAGCCCTATCATGAACAACACGCTACTCCAGAAGGAAACACATGCCTTGCAGATCCCAATACATGCTTAGTCTAGTCCTAAGCATTATTCAAGGCATTGTTCTTCAAGGAATCATCTCCGTACACATCGCTCATTTGAAATAGGATGTCCTTAAGTAGGAAGATATGAAATTTGAAGTATAACAGTCACCACCACTTGAAAACCTTGTGCAGTACTAGAAACATAAAATATCTTCCTGAAATTCTTCTAGATGAGTCTCGATGACTCATACAACACCTTTAAATACACCTCTAACTCCGCATAGCAAGTATATTGTGTTGCATACCTTAAAACATGCACACTGAGATCAAACAACCATTCGGAACACACTGTAACACACCGTCATTGAGAAACTAACCTTGCGGGGCACCAAAACACATAAAATTACAAAGATGCATGTAATACACATCCCTAGACATGTCCACCAAACCGCATAGGCAATTCTTCTCTTCTAGAAGAATGCAGAGCATTTCAACAAGCCTTCAACATTACTTTTCTCAGACAGAATACAAACCGGAACTCTACCACTTATAACTTTCACTACGGAAGGTGTAGAGACTTGAAACTTTGGAAATAGAACTTTCACAAGACATTGATCTTAACTTCTAAAGTGAAAGACCTCATCTTCAAACATGGAGGAATGCAGAGCCAAATATTGCAGCACAATGAATATCTTCTTTAGACCAACACTGTCTTCAAATTGTCAACTGCAAAACACTCTTCCTGTAATCCAAACACCATGAAACTTGGAGCATACATGCTTTGAAACTATATGAAGTTATCTTCCAATCCACAGAGGCTCAACACTAATAGTAGGAAAATGCAGAGTATTCTCCTAGTCGGTCTTCAAAATAGTCTTCTTGTAGCAGGAACTTTCACCAACATCTGGAGGCTAAAACTTCTTTGTATTAACACATACATTCTTAGGAACAACAGGAGAGAGTATACAGTACGCTTTAGACCATCAGTAACAACTCCCCAACATCAGCAACACATATAATCATCTTAGTGTTTCTAATTCCCATATTAATATGTCTTCTTTGTTGTCAACAGACATACTTAATGAATATAGTCTCTGCTGACTAAGAGCTTTAGGAACATGACATCCAACCATGAACTTCTACTCCCCATCTTAATATGTCTTCTCTTCAGCCACCAGACAAGACAAGACATCCAACCATGAACTATATCTTCTTTGTTGGATGGGACATGACATCCAACCATGAACTTCTAATTCCTGTCTTAATACATCTTCTCTGCTATCACTAGATAAGACATGACATCCAACCATGAACACCATCACACCTCCATGACAGTGTTGACATCAATGACAACCTTAGAAACCATATGTGTAACAATCTCCTCCTTTAGCATTGATGGCAACACACCTACTACACACACCTGCTTATCCCCCCCTTTGACATCAAGGACAAAGGGCAACTTCTTCTCCCATAGGGAATAACTCCTTGCAACAAAAAGACTCCCCCTATCATCAGCAACTACTACCTGCTCCCCCTGAGAGGTAGCCACCATCAGTCTAGGAAAAATATATAACATGAACTACTCCCCCTGGATAGATGCACCACTATGCATCTAGCAAGAAGGAGAGGCAATTACCCGTAACCTCTGCCAGGGATCTTCAAAAGTGTCTTTTGCAAGATACTTTGTGAAAATATCTACAAAATGATCCTTTGTTGGAACATGTTCCAACTTTACTTCCTTATTAGCAACGTTCTCTCTCGAAAAGTGATACGTGATTGCTATATGCTTGGTTCTAGAATGCATCATTGAATTCTTGGAAATATTGATAGAACTTGTATTATCACACAAAATAGGAATAGGCTCATCATATAATACCTTAATTTCCTTTAGGGTTTGCTTCATCCACAACACTTGTGTACAGTAGGATGCTACTGCAATATACTCTGCTTTTGCAGTTGATAAGGACATTGAATCTTGCTTCTATCATCAACACAACCAACCCAATTAGCATCAGTGTAGGCACTCATATCAAAGTCATTACGTCTTGGATACCACAAGCCATAATCTAGAGTTCCCTTCAAATATCTAAATATCATTTTCACTGCTTTCTCATGTGTTTGCTTGGGATTGGCTTGATATCTAGCAACCACACATACTGCATGCATAATATCAGGTCTAGAAGTAGTCAAGTACAACAATAATCTAATTATAGATCTATAGGAAGTCTTATCAACCTCTGGAGACTCATCATCCTTGCTTAAATGACATCTAGTGACCATAGGAGTACTCACTAGTTTTGAATCCTCCATACCAAACTTCTTCAACATTTCTCTAACATACTTAGGATGAGAAATAAAGATATCGTCATCTAGCTGAGAAATTTGAAGTCCAAGGAAGAAAGACATCTCACCAATCATAGACATCTCAAACTCTTTTTACATCTCTTTTGCAAACTTCTTACACATATCATCATCTCCACCAAAGATGATGTCATCAACATATACTACAACTATTAATATCATATCTCCTTCTTCCTTGATGCAAAGATTGATATCTGTAGCACCTTTCCTAAGGGCCTACTGAAGTAAGTACTTATCCAACCTAGCATACCAAGCTCTAGGTGCTTGCTTGAGACCATACAAAGCTTTCTTGAGTCTGCATACCATGTTCGGATCTTCTGATATCTGAAAACCATTTAGTTGCTCAATGTAGACTTCTTCCTCTAGATCCCCATTCAAAAATGTTAACTTGACATCCATCTGATAAACCTTGAAGTTCTTATGACCAGCAAGGGAAGAAAGATCCTGATTACCTCCATTCTGGCTATCGGAGCATATGTCTCCTTAAAATCAATGCCTTCAACTTGTGAATAGCCCTTACACACCAATCTTGCTTTGTTCCTCACAACTTCACCATCTTCATTCAGCTTGTTCCAGAACACCCACTTTGTTCCTATGACATTCTTGTTGAATAGTCTGGGAACCAATTCCAATTTCTAATTCTTCTCTATCTGATCTAATTCTTCTTCCATTGCTTTTATCTATCCATCATCTTTGCTAGCATTAGCAAAGGTTTTGGGCTTTACTTTTGATAACAAACACAAGTTTACTTTCTCATTGGTCTTAGCAAACCTTCTCTTGGTCTGCACACCTTTGTTCTTATCTCCAATTATCTAATATGTTGAATGGTTCTTCTGAACATACTTTGTTGGACTCTTAGACATCTGCTCTAGTTCTTGTTCCTTTTCTTCTTTCTCTTCTCCTTCATCTTCAATGCATGGAAATATATCAGATATGGAGTCCTCTAATTCTTGTGAGATATAATACAAGTCTTCATGTACTTTGACATTTGTGCTTTCAATTATCTTTCCTAATCTCTTGTTGTAGAATCTATAGGCCTTGCTTATGGTTGAGTAGCCAAGAAAGAATCTTTCATCACTTCTTGAATCAAACTTTCCTAGGTCTTCTTCATCTCTTCTAATATAGAATTTGTTGCCAAAGATCCTGAAGTATCTAACAATGGGAGGTCTTCCATACCATAGCTCATAAGGGGTCCTAATGCTATTGACCCTAAGTTGCACTCTATTAATTAGATAGAAAGTAGTGTGAACTGCTTCCTTCCAATACATATCAGGCAAATATGTATCTTTCAACATTGCCCTAGACATCTCTTGCACATTCCTATTCTTCCTTTCAACCACTCCATTTTGCTGAGGGGTCCTAGGAGGTGACAAATGTATCCTAATACCATGATCCTCACAAAAATTTTCAAATTCATTTGAAGTAAACTCACCTCCTCTATTAGACCTTAAACATTTGATATTAGCATCCATTTTATTTTCAATAATAGCTTTGAAAACCTTAAAATTATCAATGGCATCTTATTTTTCTCTTAAGAAAGTAACCTAAGTCATTCTAGAATAATCATCAATGAGAAACATAAAATACCTTTCACCTTGTTGACTCTTTACTCTTGTAGAGCCACATAGGTTAGTGTGAACCAGCTCCAATGGCATTAAAGAAGAATACTCCCTGCTCTTGAAATTTGTCTCTGTCTGCCTTCCCATTTGGCACTCCTTGCATAATGTGTTTGCAGGCTTGGTTGTCTTAGGCATATCTCTCACTGCATGAATAGAGCTGATCTTTACCATATTGTCAAAGTTGTTATGTACCATTCACTTTTGCCATAGCCAACACTCACTAGATTGAGCCAATAAGCATGTTCTTCCATTTACCTCCTTCAGATGATAGATGTCGCCATATGACTTGATACCTTCTGCAACTAGTTTTTTGGACCCTACTTTCCTGATTTCACAACCTTTGGCATGAAAGGTAAGATTGTATCCTTTGCTACACATCTAACTGACACTGAGAATATCATGCTTTAGCCCTTTGACATAGAGTACATCCTCAGTCCTATTCTTCCCATCAATAGTTATATCACCTTTTCGACAGATTTGTGCTGACTCGTCGCCACCAAACTTAATAGCTCCACCATTCCACTTCTCAAAGTTGATAAACTTCTCCTTGTCACCAATCATATGATTAGAGCAACCACTGTCAATTACCCAAGCTTTGGCTTATTCTCTTGCATGAAAGGCAATCCATACAACCATTGATCTATCATTGTTTTGGTAAGTTTGCAAGGCATCAGTCTTTTCACATTTTCCAACATCATCCTTTTTGTCACCAACATTCAGGGCCATGAAAAGTGTTTCATCGTTTGAATCATTATGATCCTCATCTTTTGAAGAACAATTACTCTATATGGAATACAGGCTTCTTTTGAACTTGTCTTTCTTGTTACTACTCCTTGATTTTTTAAAAGGACATTTAGAAGCAAAATGACCAATCTTTCCACAATCAAAACATTTGAAAGGTAACTTACTTCTGTATTTTCTTGTTCCTTTCTTCAAGGTTATTACAAAGATTGCTTCTACCTCACCAAGGTCATCATTTTGATTAGCTTCTTCATTTTCTGCCTTCTTACTTGCTTTGAATGTTGCTTCCTTCTTTGGGGCACCTTTGTCAAATTCTCTCATTTCAAAGGCTGTGAGTGAGCCAAAAAATTGATCTACTATATATTTATCCACATCATGAGATTTGTCAATAGTAGACACCTTATGACTGCAAGATTTAGGAAGAGATCTCAGAACCTTCTTCACAACCTCATCTTCTTCCACTTCTCCACCAAGACCTCTGATGCCATTAACTACCTCATCCACCCAGAGCATGTAATTGGCAATATCATCTTCTTCTGACATCCTCAGTGTCTCAAATTTTCTCTTGAAGATTTACATCTTGGATTGTTTCACCTTACTGTCTCCTTCATAAATGCTTTCAAGTTTTACCCAAACATCCTTAGCAGATTTACAACCCATTATCTTCACAAGTTTTGAATTAGCTAGTCCACTCATGATAGAACTCTTTGCCATGGCATTGTTCTCATACAACTTAATCTCATCTGCATCTTTCGGATTACTATTAGGAACAATGTAGCCCTTCTTGACTGATTGCTAGATGCCATACCCTACTCTGTCAGATAGTTTTCCATCCTTAGCTTCCCAAAGTAATAATTTGTCTCATCAAACATGGGTACATTGAGAGAACCATTTCGAGCCATCCCGGACCTTCCTCAAGCGGTTAAGCTTCTTCTAAGGAACCTAGCTCTGACACCAATTCTTGAACACACTAGGATATTGAGAGGGGGGGTGAATAAATATCTAATCAAACTTCAAGTCCTTTGGAATAGATTAAAACTTAAGCATTACAACATCAACATAAACAAAAAAGATTAGCACAATGCACATCAACACATAACACCAGATATACGTGGAAAACCTAAGACGGGAAAAACCATGATGAGGATTAACTCAAAATATATGAAGCTCAAAATTACAACTTTGTTTTAGGGCTACAGCCCAAGGAAGCTACTACTCCCTAAAATCTTTGATTTAGGGTCACTCCCAAGGAAGCTACAATTCCCTGAAGACTTTGTTTTAGGGTCACTTCTAAGAAAACTACTCCCTGAACTGAGAACAAACTCATAAATGATTACAGTATGATAGTCCTTTTACTGCCTGAAAACTAACATTGAAGCTCACACCGTTGATGATTGCAATTCTGCTTCTTCTGATGATTGGATCAATTAGATACACTCTTTACTTCCCCTTGTCACAAAAATGTCTTCAAGATGAATCAGGACAGCTTCTAACACATCTTCTTTTTCGCCCTTAGTCTAACATCACAATGCATATGATTTTCATATTCTACTCTTTACTCTTTCATATTTTCATTTTTGCAATCATGCTTTCCCTAGACCAACTAGGTTTACAATAAATACATGACATCACATTGATTTCATTACAAGTCAGCCAAGGATCACAACATGAAACATGCATAGGTCAAGCCCTATCATGAACAACATGCTACTCTAGAAGGAAACACGCCCTACAAATCCCAATACATGCTTAGTTTGGTCCTACGCATTCTTCACAACATTGTTCTTCAAGGAATCACCTCCACACACATCGCTCATTTGAAATAGGATGACCTTAAATAGGAAGATATGAAATTTGAAGTATAACGATCACCACCAGTTGAAAACCTTGTCGGTACTAGAAACATAAAAGATCTTCATGAAATTCTTCTAGATGAGTCTTCATGACTCATACAACACCTTTAGATACACCTCTAACTCCACACAAGTACATTGTGTCATATACCTTAAAACATGCACATTGAGATCAAACAGCCATTCGGAACACAATGTAACACACTGTCATTGAGAAACTAACCTTGCGAGGCACCAAAACACCTAAAACTGCAAAGATGCACGTAATATACATCCTTGAACACGTCCACCAAACCACATAGGTAATTCTTCTCTTCTGGAATAATGCAAAGCATTTTAACAAGCCTTCAATATTACTTTTCTCAGACAAAATATAGATCGGAACTCTGCCACTTATAACTTTCACTGCAAAAGGTGTAGAGACTTGAAACTTTAGAAATAGCACCTTCACAAGACATTGAGCTTAACTTTTGAACCACAATACCTCATCTTCAAACATGGAGGAATGTAGGGCCAAACATTGCAGCACAATGGATATCTTCTTTAGAACCAACACTATCTTCAAACCGTCAACTGCAAAACACTCTTCTGGTAATCCAAACACCATGAAACTTGGAACATACATGCTTTGACACTATATGAATCTATCTTCCAATTCGTAGAGGCTCAACACTAACAGTAGAAAAATGTGGAGCATTCTCCTAGTTAGTTTTCAAAATAGTCTTCCTGTAGCAGGAACTTTCACCAACATCCGGAGGCCAAAACTTCTTTGTATTAACACATACATTCTTAGGAACAACAAAAGAGCATATAGTATGCTTTAGACCATCAGTAACATCTCCCCAACATTAGCAACACATTTGATAATCTTAGTGCTTCTAATTCCCATATTAATATGTCTTCTTTGTTGTCAACAAACACACTTAACAAATACAGTCTCTGTTGACTGAGAGATTTAGGAACATGACATCCAACCATGAGCTTCTACTTTCCATCTTAATATGTCTTATCTTTAGCCATCGGACAGGACATGACATCCAACCATGAACTATATCTTCTCTCTTGGATGGGACATGACATCCAACCATGAACTTCTAATTCCCATCTTAATATATCTTCTCTGTTGTCACTGGATAAGACATGACATCCAACCATGAACACCATCACACCTCCATGACAGTGTTGACATCAATGAAAACCTTGTGACAGTGTTGCCATCAATGACAACCTAAGAAACCATATGTGTAACATGTTATTATTAATTCAAGAAATGAATAGTATCTTTTATACAAATATATATTATTGAAATTATAAGAATATTTTGTGCCCCAATGCGGTACAAGATGACCAACTTTATGATAGTCTAGAAGAGACTTGTGGTTGATTAATAATAGACGATCTTTTGTTTAAATGGATTAGATGTAAATCCTTAAACCAATTGAAGTGCCTCAGACGGACTCATGAAGTTATAAACAAAACCATTCTTTATGTCAAGATTAAGACATCAAAACCAAGAATATATGAACTTTTGGAACAAGGAATATAGTGACAAGGAGTCGCAGATTCCATGTTGCAGTTGCAACAACAAGCTCCTTCAAGGATCAAGACCTCAATCTAAACCATTTTGGTATTGTACTCCAAAGATTAGAGTTAGTAATCTGAGTTAGGAAGACTATGGATGAGATCTATTTAAGACACCCTATGACTAGAATTGGTCAAATTAGATTTACTATAGGATGAGATAGCTTCTAAGTCAAGTTAGAGGTGTGTGAACAATCGACTACGTTCATTGCGAAACATCTATGTATATTAAATCTTTGGCCAAAGTCATGCATCTGTCTCTACATACATTAGTCAGTTCATAGTGTTCCAGATGGCATAACCATCTAGTAGTGTCATACATAGTTAGAGGGAATCTATAGTTGTATGACTGTGATGGGTTATGTAGGACACAACACTAGAAACTTAGATGGAAAACCTATTGATTCTTTATATCTATTCCCTTCGTGAAGGGTAGGTCCACTTCTAGGAAGGAAGGTGTGCGGAGGACTGTCGGCCTGTGGCTGGAGGAAAAGCACTTGGGTGATGCTCTCCTTCCCAAGAAGATGACAAGCCAAGATTTATGAAGATAGATATCAAAACTTCAGATGCAGTATATTCTATTTACATGACTTGATAGTCAAATTTTATGTATACTTATTCTCATTACCATGAGCAAGACATTGTGATTGTAAAGTGAAGGATCTCACTAACATGCTATCTTGGAATTAGTTGTAATTTTTAGTTTTGAAAATATTCAAAAAAGATATGCTTTTTATGTAATGATTATGCAAATGATTAATGTTTTGTTAGAACAAATGTTTATGATGATCATGATTATTTACTTGTTAGTTAATTAGGGATGTAATTATGAGTAATATGAGATGACATGTTACACAATTCAAAATCTTAATGTAATTGGCTCAAATATCCATGTAAGCCAAACACTCCATGATGTAGTGTCATTCTATCTCCACTAGATCCAAAGTACAAAAGCAACATATTCTATCTGCCCACTCTTCTTTAGGCATTGTCCACCTTCTAATTTCACACCTAAACTGGTGCAAACTAGTCCTTAGTTGGGCCATTAACATTTTTGCTTTCCATTTTATTTCCGCTCCTATATAGTTCTTTTGTGTATGATCATATGACAGATTGGAATGCTTGGGAATGTTTGATATAGTATTCTCTTTTCCTCCCAAGTTGCCTAGTCCATATACAGTCCAAATTTGTCAATGTACAATCCAAATAATCTAGGAGATAATAAACATCCTTGTTTGACCCCAATGTCACTCCCGAAACAATCTGATAATCCTTGCTTGGTTCTAATTTTGGCCCGAAACTGATCATATAGCCTATGAACAACAGCCCTATACATTTCTAGAATTCCCAACTATTCCATTCTACTCCATAATCGTCACAACCCTTCCACTGGGACCTTATTATTATTTATATTAAATAATGTTATGATTTGAAACAATAATAAAATATGGACATTTTGTTAAGTATGGAAACAATATTTATTGTGAAGCTCAATTATTTATGCATATGTCAAAATTATAATGTGACAAGGACTAATCACTTGATTCAATGATTGAGATAGGGAGATTCATTGACATTTTGAAAGCTTGATTCAATTATTTATTTATATATTGAATTTATTTTATTTTTTGATGCATAAGAGAGATTTTTATATTAAAATATTGAAAAAAAACATACAGCTTAGCTTTGTTAGTATGATAAAGTCCCCTTTTCAACCTTCTACTGTCTTGAAATCTAAAGCTATCCAAAATGACCTCGCAGGGTCAATTAAGATGTCAAAATTACCACGCAGGGCTCAATGGTAGATTACTATAGACTATAAACAAGTATACATTGAAAGCTAACATTGACCGAAGGAGATTAAGAGAGAAACCAAAACACATTATCACTTGGCCCAAAGAAATCTTCCCTTACCCCGCACCTTGCTCCAGCAAGTAGTCATAGAATTCAGGGATCCACGCGAAGTCCTGGGTGGTCTCAAACTAGAACTTCTTCCTCATACATGCCCAGCCTTTCCTCGCTCTTGCCCTATGCTCTTGTAGGGTCGCGCCTTTCAGGTCCAACAGAAAAGAATAGTAAGAGATGACACCCTCATCCCTGTCCACCCTCTCCAGATCCTTTGGTCGTGGAATTCCTTCTTCATATATCACCTTTGCTAGGGCATCCTCAAGGCCATCGAGCAAATGGTTCTTAAAGGCCATTCGAGTAGCAGTGCTGATCATTGCCTTCTCCATGTTGGCAACAAACACTGATCTGATGAAGAATTGCATGTTGTCATTGATGGCAACAAGGCAAAGTGTTTTCACTAGCATGACAAAGAGACATTACTCCAAAAGACCAATTTGGTTTGGCAACAAGGCACAAAAGTATTCTGGTCTAGAAGGCTAAAATGACTAAGTATGGAGAGTATATAGAGTAAGTGACAGAGATTGGGTCAGTATGCCTCCGCAGTAGAAAATCATTATATGTGGTTCAGGTATGTTGTTCATAGCTAGTTGATGATGATATGTTCCAGTGCTCAAGACCTGACTTCCTTCAGAAGTCATACTATGAAATGTTTAAGTCTGGGTGAACAGAGCTAAGACAAGAATAGTGCACAGTGCTAAAGAAAAAGGGTTCACATTCCTTCGCAGTTAAATAATTTGTCTTGTGGTTCTGAAGGTATGCTAAGGGGTCAACAATGGATGTTCGTTATGAATCCTTGAGTCTCTTGTGGTCTGCAGTGAGAGTTTTGATGTGACAGATGAATTGGCCAAGCATGTTCTTAAGAGATAGGCCAATAGGCATGTATAATCCATATGTGGAGAAGATATATTTTTTGAATAATAAATTTAAGTGGTTGTATGACTAGTGCTGACCTATATGAAGATCATTATATGTTTGGTTTGGTCCGCATTACTGTGTGTACACATGATCAAGCCGACAAGGTAAAATACATTGTATACACGCTTCATGTCTGGCTTGCCGATCTGATTATTAAATGAATCTTGTTGCAGATATAAATACTTGATGGATTACGATGTAAAGTGTGGTGTGTGGTGTAAGGTGCGAATTAGAAGCGTGAAGGATTATGAGTAGAGAAATAAAAAAAGAGTACATGCAGTTAAGTTGAGAAGTAGGGCAGAATAGAATGAAGACCTTTGAATCTGTATATTGAGCCTTCAATGGAACTGTGATCTAGCATATGGTAGATGCATTTACAGTAGTTCATCTTCTGGTAATGAGCCAATCCTTCTATCTTATTTTCTCTTGGCAGTGAGCCTTCTTATAATTTGGTATTGAGCTATCATAATATATTGTGAGCTAACACTCACCGTGGTTTTTCCCTGTTTGGGTTTTCCACGTAAAAATCCTGGTGTCCATGTGTTATGTCTTTATGGTTGCTGTTCTTATGCTTTTGATTTCATGTTATTGATTTTGGACATTGGATTAATAAACTTGTTAAGAAGTGGTTTTGTGGAATACTAATTCACCCCCTCTCAGTATTCCTTATATTCAACACTCCATACCCAGATCAAGCAACGAAACCATGAATTAGGAAGCGATGTCAGGGTCGACCTTGTATCTTTTCCCATCCTCCATAAAAGCCCTACCCAGTATCAATTTCACCGCTCTAATAAAAAAAGCACCCCCTATATCAGAATCCAACGGAACCATTGATCTATAATTTTTCCTCGAAGAGCCATTTGCCTGACCGAGCTAGTCAGGCAAATAGGCGTTGCCATTCCTTCACACACTAACAGTCTGCTCTGCAAATGCTCAGGGGAGAGGAAAAAATCTAATCTTGGCTCCCTATCCATATCCATTCTAAGCAGGGGAAGAAAATATTTATTTCTATCTTGACTACCCGACCCTCAAGTTATTAAAGCAATGGAAAAGTTTTGGATGCCCGTGTAATGACAGCTCGTGCTAATAGAGCCTCATCACCTTGTAAGTAGGGATCGACGTACGTTGGCAGCCTAACCTACTCGTGCTCCTCACAAGGTTGTGATTAGCAATGTCGTGTCAGGCTTCCTTCATGGGAGCACTTATTCCAATGATTTCCCCTTCACCTATGCATACCACCCTATGATGAGTGCTTATCATATGCTTCTAATACAGACACCCTACTTATCCATCCCTACACATCTTATGATGTGTAGGCCCCCCTCCCTACCACCAACGAGATGAAGTGGAGTCATTTGCAAACTTCCTTAAATAGAATGCCATCTGCCCCTTGATTGGAAAGAAGGTTTGCCTCTCTGTTCCCTTCCCTGTAAATGTGATTAAACATTGTGTCCTCAAAATTGTTTGCCAATTTGAGGGCGACATCTAGGTGAGCGCTCAGCTTCCAATTTGTCACCCTTCTTGAGTGGAGTGCATTGATAACCAGTGTGGAGTCACCTTCCACTTTGACTTTAGCTACCTTTAGATCAATGCAAAACTTTAGGACCATAAATGTGTGCTTGGAATTCTGCCAAGTTATTTGATCCTTCTAGGAGGAGAGAGGCTAATTTGCCCACAATACTGCCATTCCAATCATGAATAATACAACTAGCCCCTAAGGTGCCTAGGTTTCCCCTAGATGCTCCATCAAAGTTGAGCTTAAACTATCCAAATTCTAGGGGGCACCACGTAGTTTTAGCTTTGTCTTCTTTATTGTTGGAGGGTCCCACTCCTCCGAAGGTGGGGGCTCATAATCCAAGACAGGAACTATGCATAGCTGCATCCCACACCATGAAATTGACTTTCTTCAGCATCTATTCTTCTATTCTCAAGTTTATCAATTCTACTATGCTTGCTTCGATCTCAAGTTCAGATGCGAGAGGACTAGCATTTCTTTGTGCTAAAAAATTCTTTGGTTGCACTCCTTCCATAGTTCTCAAATCACAATCGAGGGATTTACCCTCCAAAGGTTCTTAAACATAGATTTTTTGTAACCCAGCGACTATTCGATGAGGATATCAATTAACTTATTCGGGAGTGTTGTTTGCCACTGCAATTTTGAAAGGAGCCAGTGCCAACAAGTTTGGGCAAATGAGAAGTTTAGGAATAAATGATCCCTACTCTCTTCTTCTTGTTTGCACAAGGGACAGCGCGAGGGGCCTTGATATCCTAGCTTTTTGAATATATCTGTAGTCAATGCCCTACCCTGCATAGAGAAAATTCCTACCTTCAGGAGACACTCTTTGCTCCAGCATAAGTGTATCGGCAGCTTTGGCTGTCCATCTCTAGCAGTGGTAAGAGCTTTGTACCCGGCTTTGACATTGTACTCCCCATCTACCGAGGCATTCCATCTAAGAATGTCTTGGTCCTGTCTTAGGCAGATTTTTTGATTGTTTACCAGCCTCTCGAAATAATCTATCGTCCTGTCATTGAAACCCTAAATTTTAGATACTCTTCCATTTGAAGCTGGGAACTCCATGCTGATCTAGAACTTCCATGTAATCTCTTACCTTATCACCCCATGCCTGCTTTGTGATCCTTTTGACTTCTTCTAATGACTCAACTTCTTCTAATTTCTATCCTCCCTCCCATGAGTCTTCCCAGAAGGAGGTAGACCTCCCATCCACAATTTCCCATGTGAGGTGATCTGTAATGAGCTCTCTGCAAGATTTCATAAAATTCCATATTCTTGAACCTTTAGGGAGAGAGCGAGCAGTGAAAATGCTGAATGTTTCGTTGTCCAAATACTTTTCCCTGATAATCTTGACCCACTTAAGCTCCCTTTTGGTGTGGATGACCCAGATCAACTTTGCCCCCAGAGCTATATTTTGTGAAGCTAGCTCCTTCACTCCAGTGTTGTCTTCCTCCTTACTCTTACAAATTTTATCCCACTTTATTAATGGGAGCTTATGCTGCTATGAATTTCCCTTCCAGAAGAAGTTCCTCATTATCTGAGTGAGAGTCTTGTTGGTTTTAGCTGAGAGTGGAAGGCAAGAGATTAGATAAGTCAGGATAGCTGCTAACACTGATTTGATCATAGTTAGCCTACCTACCTAGGACAACCATCGACTCTTCCATGAGGCCATCGTATTCTTCACCTTTTCCATCAAAAACATCCCAAGTCTTCCCAGGTTGAAGACCTTTGGTCAAAGGAATGCCCAAATATTTGCAAGGGAGGCTACCTTTTTTAAATTTTAGAATCCTGAGGATTTGAGATTCTCTGTCTGCTCTTATGTTGAAAAAGAATACTTCTAATTTTGCTAAGATTACCTCCTGTCTCGAAGCCAAAGTGTACTCTTCCAACAATTTTTTGAAGTTTCTTACCTCTCTTTCTTGAGTTGAGCCAAACATCATAGTATTATTTGCAAATTGTTGGTGAGTAATTTCTGGGAGTGAGCTTGTTACCTGTAATCCTTGCACTTTGCCTTCTCTCCAAGCCTTACTAATGGATCTTCCCAAGGCTTTTGCCATAATGATGAATAGGAAGGGAGAAAGGGGATCCCCCTGTCAGAGCCCTTGTGATGCATTGAAAAAGCCTTTAGGAGAGCCATTTATCAGCACAGAATATCTAGGGCAGGCCACCCATTCGAACACCCAGTCTAGCCATCCCTTGTGGAAACCAAACTCTTGCAAGACTTTGAACAGGAATCACCAATTGACTTTATCACATGCCTTTCTTATGTCCAATTTCATCAACATGGCCAGTTTTTAAAGTTTTTGAACGGAGTGGATCACCTCCTATGCTATGATTACCCCATCGAGTATGGATCTTCCTGGGACAAAACCAGTTTGTTCCTTTGCAATGATGTCTGGCAGAATCTTCTTCAGCCGATTGGCTATAGCTTTTGATAGGATCTTATAGAATGTATTGCATAGGGTGATTGGTCTAAAATCCTCCAAAAATTCTATTTTTTTCTTTCTTTGGGATTAGCGCGATAAAAGTGTTGTTCATTTCTTTGAGAGCTCGTCCTGAGCTTCTAGAATCCTCAATTGCTTCGTGACTTCTTTCCCCACTATGCTCTAGCATTTCTGAAAGAAAGCAGCCAGGAAACCATCTGGTCTAGGTGCCTTGTTCAGGTGGAGTTGGAAAAGAGCCTCCTTGACTTCTTTTTCGGTGAACTTGTTGTTCAGCATTGCATTTTGTGCCTCCGATACTAGCACTAGAATTCCTTCTAGTAGATTTCCCTGCGCCTCTAAGTTGGATCCCTCCCAATCATTTAGAAGATTAACAAAAAAATCCACCGTTGCTTCTTTCACCTCCTCCACTTTGTCCAACTGTCTGCCTTCCGAGGTCTTGATGAGGGTAATCCTGTTAACTTCTCTCCTTGCCTTTGTAGAGTTGTGGAAAAACTTTGTGTTTTTGTCACCGACTTTTAACCAGATTTCTCTTGACTTTTGCCGCCAGAAGATTTCTTCCTTGGCAAGAATCTCCTTCATATTACTTAGAAGTGCCTTTTCCTCTAAAAAATCTTGGTCATTCATGCCATTCTTTATCACCTTTTCTAATAGAACTCTTAACTCCTCCTCTATTTTCCTTTTTTCTTCAAATATGTTTTTGAAGATGGTTTTGTTCCAGATTTTGCGATTCTGCTTCACCATTCTCAATTTGGTGGTGATGTTAAACATTTTTTATCCACTTGGATCACTACTTGACCACCATTGGGTGATTAGATCCATGAAACTTGGATCCTTGAACCACATGTTTTCAAATTTAAATGGGCATCTTACAGGGCCTTTCTCTTCCAGGATCTCCAGAAGAATAGGATAATGGTCTGACCCTGTCCCCGATTCTATATTGCAGTTCATTGAAAAGGGGAACTGACCCCAATCCCCTTTAAAGAAAAACTGATCCAACTTCTCCGCAATGCTGCAAAAACCCATTCTTCTATTTGTCCATGTAAAGCATCTATTGCCCATTTGCACTTCTATTAACGAATTTCTATCAACAAAGGCTTCAAAATCAATTTGGGATTGCAGTTTCTTGACCACCCCCTTTTTTGTCCTCTGATCTTAAAATAGCATTGAAGTCACCTCCAATAAAGCAAAATTCCATCTCCAAGTTGTTGCAAATGGACGATAGCTCTCCCCATACTTGTCTTTTGTAAATGCAATTCACCGGCCCATAAACATTAATGAGAAAAAAAGCTTAGATTGGAAGCTAGGCTTCTTACCTTTCATGCAATCCAGTGCCTATTTGCAACCACTTCTTCTACTATCACATATTGTGGCTTCCACAGAATCATCAGACCTTCAGAAGATCCAGAGACATTGACCCCACACCATTTCCAGAACTTCATTTTTCTGCCGAACAACTCCTTTTCTTAGTCCCCTAGTTTGGTTTCCTGTAGCATACAAATATCAACTTGGAAAGATTCTATTTGGTGTTGTATTAGGCACCCCTTGTTAGGGGCATTTAAGCCCCTAATGTTCCACGACAGGAGTTTCATTATTGTTCGGGGAGGGCATCGCCCTTCCCTACTTTCATCGTCTCATTTATTTTCAGCTGCCCGCTTGCCTCTCCATCCCACTTTAGTTTTTGCCGATTAGGGATTCTCCCACTCTTTTTGCTCTCTCTACAGTCTGGTGTAGATTTGAGAGATTCTTTTTGGCCAATGCCAAGCTTCCCAGTGTCCAGGTGGGGAGAGATGAGGTCAATTAGCTCTCTACCTTCTTTTTGTCCTGCTTCTTCTTTTGGTAGTTTAAACCCATTTTCTAAAGCTGTCTCATCAATCTACTCCTCCACAATGCAATCTTCCTCCAGGCTAAAAGCTCTACTTTTAGCTACAATGGCTAATTTAGCTAACTCATTGCCTACTTGAATCAAGGAATTAAGATCTTCCTTCCTTACCTTGTTTCCTAGAAGGTCAATAGCTTCCGAAATCTTGTAATCCAGATCTTCCTTTTTATTGAAGGTTTTAGGTGCCTTTTCCAACCCCTCTGCCATTTCTTCTTCCAACCCCCTTGGGCTCTTTTGATCTAGCTCCTACCCTTCCTTGCATTCTTTTTCTAGTTTATTTGTTATAGAAAAAGAGGACCCCACCGCCTCAGGGTTACTTCCTCCGTTCGGTTTGAAACAATAGAGGGAGTTCTCCATCCTAATGCTTTGACTAGGCTGCCTTTGGGAAGGGGATCTAGGGAGAGCTTTTGTGTCCAGCTTCCCCAATCCGAATGCAACTTGATCTCCAGCTAGGGTAGATTTGAGGAACTTTTTTCCACCCCTAATCTGACATAGGTGCTGATCCCATCTTCTTCCAATCTTTCTTCTACGCAGAAATATGATCCAAGACCATTGCCAATTTCTTCCAAAATCTTAGGGGTCCAGAACTCCAGAGGGAGATGTGGCAGCTTGAACCATGCTTGAGTCTTTTCTATTTGGTGGCTAAAAGGATTGAGGCCTGGTTTCCATCTACAAATATAGAGACCCCAATCGTCTAGAATCCAGACGCCGTTGACAATTTCTTCTCTTATTTCTTGTGATAGGCAAATTACCACAAAATATTTGTTTCCTAGGGTTTTGAATTGTAGATCTTCTCCCATTTCTTCTTCCACCATTGGGTCATTTTGTCCCAATTCAAGCCTTTTCCATACCATTTGTCGAAGAGGCCAAGTTGTTCCAACCTTTCTACTTCAGGTCTTATCTTGTTCGTGCTTATTACCCTGGAAGTTCTAAATGTGTTGCCAATTGTTGCTTTGCCTTTGTTTCTCTGATTTTTGTTATGGTTCCTTTGGTCTTGTTCACCCGTAGGAAAATGATTAGGGTTTTCTTTCCCTTCGTGCTCATGAAGATCTCCCCATCTTTGAGGATCCTTGGAATTGAAATTACCCCATCTTTTTCCTTCATTTCTCCAAAGATTGTTCTTATTTCTATTCCACCCTCCCACCCTTTGCTTGCGCTATTTCGCAAAGGATTGCCCGTGTCATCCATACCTTTTGTTATCTCTTTGGAATCTACTTTCTTGCCCATGCGCAGAAGCTTTAGATTGCTTCCAAGGTTCCTTGTTTGCTCGAAACTTGATCTAATATGTTGGGATTTCTGCCTCAACTTCTCGCGCCCATCAACCTTGCCCTTGGTTTCCTACCGGATGTCTGAAAGTGCCTTTGCCTAGATTCCTCTACTCCTCCACTCGCATCTGCTCTGCTCCCTTGCGCGCCATTGAAAATGAACTTATATATTGAATTTATTAATGTTTGGTGATTATTAATATTATTTTGACTAATGAAATAACTAATCACTTGATCATTTTGAAAAGTGAAACAAGTTAAATCAATTCTCTCTTATGACATAGAGTATCATCGGGGAGAGGGAGTCTATCCATCATGAAGCGAATGGCTATGATGGGAATCTCACACACTCACTTAGGATTTTTTTTTTAATGATTGAATGAGTGTATGCATGTGTTTGGATTATTTTTTGTATAAAAGAAATTTTAGATTATTACTCCCTTTTATTAATAAATAGTTGTTGAAAATAATAATGGGGAATCTGCTCTTTTAATGCATAAGATACATTATTTAAATAGTCTTTTATTTTAAAATATTATTGCATGGTTGTGTGTTGTCAAAAACATTAAATAGAAATTTTTTCTTTTAAGAGAAGCGGGGGTTAAATTTAGAAAAAAATTTGAGTGGAAAGATAGTGGGGTCATTATTGTTTTTTACTATTTTATATTGAGGAGAAACAAATTTTCTTTAAAAAGGAAAAAGAAGATAGGATTGGGGCCTCAAAAAAATAAACAGTGGAAAAAGCAGGAAGAGGAAAAGGAAAGATTTGGGCTAGAGGAGACTTGGAAAATAGCTCAGGAATAACAAGGTATGAAAATGTTTGTGATTTTTCTTGTGTTTGCATAGAAATGTAATTATTTATTGTGTTTTCAAAATAGACCTCCAAACTGATATAGTTTATTAATCTAAATTTAAGTTTTTGGAATTGTAATCCTATAGCCATTATCTGTAACATGTTGTACTCCTTTGTATAATTTGTGATATCCTTGAACACGGAGACAAATTCTTTAGAGCAATAGATTTTAATATGCACTTGTCATTGTCAACCTGCTTGATATCATTGAATCTTTCAGTGTTAACTAGTGATGCAACGCGCCTTTGAATCCATTTTTATATTTTCAGATGTTGCACCTTGCCAAGATTGGTTTTCATCTTTTTAGCCCTATTTTAAAATTCTTGTTTATGGCATTTCTTTTATGTGTTCTTGTCACCAAGGTTTTCAAGGGATTCGACTATAATTCTCTTATTGTTCCTTATATCTTTTGAGCAGAACGATTCCCTTTATTAATGAAAATCTCTTATTGGTTCCAAAACGATTCCAACCATAAATCAATCCAATTTTCTTTTAATGAAATCCAAATACATGGATTCATATCTACAATCACTCCTTATTTGAAGCAAAATATAATGGTAAACAAAATGATTTGATTTTACATTCATTTGATTTGATTTTACTAACAAAAACAACTCCTTTATTAAATCAACTTCATATAGCTCTATGTCTTTTTAATCTTGATTATCATTTTCCTCATATTTAACTTGCATTAAAGGGGTTCTTTATATGCTTTTTCTGAAGCTCGTTTTCCTTACCCTAGCCTTGGCGCATTTACTCCTAAGCCTTATTTTATATCTGTTATGAATTCAAAAGAAAAATATGTTTTTTCTTTTAAATTATTATTCTTTGTTGAAGTTTTAAACTCTAAAATAGATCCTTACTATCTATTTTTTAAAAATGATTCTAATGAGTTTCTAAATCGATTTTTTTAAATTTATTTCAAAGCGATTCATAAAAGCATCTAAATGGATTCTCTTTTCAAATCATTCTTTAGGCATTCAAACTGAATTCTTCTATTAAAGGATATTAATATCATCAATGCTTGATTTTAGCTTCAATTTGAAAGAATGATATAGTGGTTAATAAATGATAGTTATTGTTATGATTTTAATATGTTTTAATTTCCAACTTAGCAAAGACTTCCTTTTCTTAACTTTGACGCATTTAAAAAAGTAGTGTTCGACTAAATCTGGTTTAGAAAATTGTTCTTTAGAAGTAATATAATTGAATTTAAGCAACTTTATCCTTCTTAAATCATTCTTTGTCAAATTAAAAACATATATTTCTTCATCTTAGAATACACACACACACACACATGAATTTATTATCTTGTTTTTTGTATTGAAAGAATTTATCTTGTTTTTCGTATTAAAAAATAATTTATCTTGTATAAATATCGTAACATATCATCTCATATTACCCATAAATTACATTCCCATTTTACCATCAAGTAAGAAAAAAATCATGATTATCATAATCATATGTTTAACAAACACTAATCATTTGCATAATGATTACATAAAAAGCATATTCTTTTTTTTTCCATATTTTCAAACGGAAAATGTATAACATGTTCGAAGATAGCATGTTAGTGAGTTCCTTCACTTTACAATCATAATGTTTTGCTCAAGGCAATAATGTTAAGTTTACATAGAATTTGACTGTCAAGTTGTATAATGGAATATACTGCATTTGGAGTTTTGATATTTGTCTTCATAAGTCTTGACTTGTCATCTTCTTGGGAAGGAGAGCATCACCCGAGTGCTTTTCCTCCAACCATCAACTTCCTTCTTGGAAGCGGCCCTACCCTTCACAAAGGGAATAGATATAAGGAACCAATAGGTTTGCCATCTGAGTCTCTAGTGTTGTGTCCTTCATAACTCATCATGGTCATACAACCATAGATCCACTCTAACTATGTATGACAATACTAGATGGTTATGCCATTTGGAGCACAGTGAACTGACTAATGCATGCAGAGACAGATGTATTACTTTGGCCAAAGAATTAATATACATAGATGTTTTGTAATGAACATAGTCGATTGTCCACACACTCCTGAATCAACCTAGAAGCTATCTCATCCTACAGTGTTCTAATAAGACCTATTTAAGTCATGGAATGACTTAATTAACTTTCCCACTTAGTCCATTTGACTTGGACATCTAACTTTGATTCTGGGAGTGCATTCCAAGGGTTTTCTGTTGCATCTGCAACATGGAACCAGTGACTCCACGTCACTCTATTCCATATTTTAATCATTTAAAGTTCTCATTTTTGGATCTTGAGACCAGTCTTGGTCTATAACTTCATGAGACCAGTTTAAATGTTTAATTTGTTTCAAGGATTTTCTCCCAATCCATATCAACAATAACATATCCTGTTAAAGTCAGTAATACAAAGTAAATTGATAATACATAGTAAAAGGAGAATACCATTTTCCATTATAGGAGACTCCTAGTCTATTAAAGACTTAAAAAGGTTCTAACACCTTCTACTCCATTCAAGAATAAATGTCATCAATAGAAAGAAATTAATCATAATGATTACTTATTACTCGAGCTATCGAGCTCTTTCTCTCATATTCTATTCTTGAATAACTTGAAGTTGATTTCATTATTTTTCTTACTGTGCTCAAGGCACTTGCATGCACTCGAGATGCAGTAGTAGTGATACCCTTATCTTGGTTTCACTTAAACATAATAATGGAGCATACGGCTTCGAAGCCAAAGGCACATAATAATAAAGATTCCAATTGAACCTTGTTTCTTTAATTATTATACACACAATTTCTAAAGCCTTCTATCACAAGGAAGCGACACTAACATGGTGTTTTGAACTACTGTTATAACACAATAATATAAGGTTTAATACTAACATGGTGTTTCGAACTGCTATTATAATACAATAATATAAGGTTTAATTACACATTAACTTTTATCTTTGTGATAACATATGTATCAGAATAATTTGGTTCGTCAGTTATTGTGGCTCCTCGCTAGTATTAAACCAAGAATACAACTTTCCAATAGTGAGGAAGTAAAGACAATGATAACCACAATTTAGTAATAAGAATAGTTTCCCTTTGGGCACCAAAGTGGTAACAGAGACACCGACTATGCCGCGGTCTCAGGTCTAATACTGCCTGAGTTATATATTTATAAAATAAAATGTCTCTCTAATGTTGGCCATATTACACAGGCCAGGTTTCTTAACTCAAGAAACGTTTAAAGACAAGCAACATTAAAACTTTAACAGAATATTTATAGCATTTCATTATCATCTGCCTTGAACAGGCACCAAATCGATAATCTGAGCATACATAAGCCATTAAAAAAGGCAAACGATAAGCAAGATACAGTTGACTGTATTAAACCACTTCAAGTTTACTTGACTTCATTTAGTCTTTGACTCTGAGTGCAGGCTTCTATATGGGAAGTTCTTCCTTAAAGCTTACAGTCTTTCACTCTTTCTGTGAAGGTTGTTCTTCTATTCTTTGTTTCTCTCTGTTTTCTTCAAGCTCCTCTCACAAGTTCCCTATTCTCCTACTCGAACCATGCAAAACGCAATTCCCACCACTACCATTTTTCCCACACACGGGAAAGATTAAGACCAAAACTAATTTCCTTTACTCTATCTCCAACTGATCTGAGAATAATTGATCGTGGAGTCTTTTGCTAACAAGCTCACGTCCACCATGAGCTGCACTTTCTCCATCTTCTCCACAATCCGTGGAGAGCGGAGTCGTGCTTAACAACTTGCCAACAATGCTCTCGGCCAAGAGACTTATAAAAGCAACAAAGGAACTTAGCACCATATTATACGATTATTGCCTTTATACCATATAAGGAATATCACGCTAATATAATTATAAGTTAAGCTATATGACACCATGAACATATTATGGCAAATATGGTGCTAAACAATGATCAGGCAATAGATTGTGAATATGGGGTTGAGCTCTCTACCTCCCCCTTAGCAATCTCTTACTGACATTAAAAGAAAGAAAGTTAAGTCGATACTTATAAAATAATATAATAAACGTATCAAGAATTTTGACAAAAGACAAAGATTAACTCTAACCACTAATAATGTTCCCTGAACATTATTCAACCAAATTGATGTAAATAACATTGAAAAACCCTTGACGATAAAATGACATTAGTCGAATGGAGAATTCGACTAAACAAGGAGAGATAACCTAAACATACCCCGTTCAAAGGTTCATGAAGTGTATAGTTTGAAACTCAAATGACAAACTGCTCTTTTCAAAATATTTATCCCCTTCTCTTTGGTCATATTCTCCTTCCATTCTTGAAAGGGGAAATCTTTTTCCCTGGTTACATTCACAGTCATACAAACTATAACCAATCTATCATCAATAAATCATTAAACATCATGCTAAAATAATCTCAACAACATGTAATCTCATGTCTATTTCTAAGCATTAATCATAATCTATGTAATCAATGATTTATCCTGACATTTTCCCCAAACGTCAAATCATTAATCTATGATTACTTATCCAGTTAATCACATGAAAAGTAAAAGTTAAACATATTCAAAATTGGGGATGTTACAAGTAGAAAAATTATGAATTTAACTTGTAGTTATTGAATATGAAATTTTGGAAATAAGAATTAGTTTCTAGATAAGCCTAATCAAGATTAGAAAGTTAAATATTAAATCATAGAAGTAGTTTTCTTTTATGGATTAATAATATTTTCATTATTTCTCAAATTATAAACAAATCTTCCATGACTTGAATAACTATGAAGAATAGTATTCTAGTTTAGTTTAAAACCATAATAGAAAGAAAATATTTTTATCATTGATATGAATATCTTATGACCTTAAACAATTATATATATATATATATATATATATATATATATATATATATATATATATATATATATGATGATGATGATGATATTCTATTTAGATTGAATAGTAACTTTTTATTCGGTTAATGTGAAAAAAAACTATACTATTTTCTTGAATTGAAAGATTTCATTGGTTCAATAATTAACTTAGTTATGATGAAGAATACTTTCTCAACCTTGTTTGAATGGATTAGGTTATGAAGACACTATAGCTTAGTGAATAGACCCTATGTTATTAAATATTTATCAATTATGGCATTTGTTTATGTTTAGTAATGACTTCACATGGTTATAAAAATCTTCTATTGAACAACTATTTTTAGCATTAAATATGCTTTTTTTTTTCTAGTTCCGTTGTCGGGATTTGAACCCGAGCATTAAATATGCTTTTGCATTTATTAATGAGATACAATTCTATGTTGAAATGAAACTCTTTTGCTCAACATAATGTTGAATAATTGGTAACTAAGATATGATAGACAACTTCTTTTATCTCCCTTGTTGAATGGTTGGACCGGAAGAATATGCTTTCCTAGATAAATAGTTTTAATTTTTGTTCGATCTTGGATGGGTATCGAATATGGGGTCACAGAGAAGGGTAGGTTAGATTTACTAGCCTATCTCGTTGACATTATCAGCTTAAAAATATGCTTTGGCCAAAGCTTTGAAAATCAAATTAAGTATTTGCAATGGTTTGATTTATTTTCACTCTCTGCCATATCATGATATAAGTTCATTTGCTATAGTTTGTACTATTTGTTAAATGTCAGATATATAATGATGCATCAGATCCCATTACGTTTGCCGAATTTGATTGTAGACCTTTCGTGAAGGGTCAGGTTTCTCCTATTTGGAGTAAGATTGGGGAAGCATAAGCTTTGTGGATGGGCGGTAAATCACTCTGATGATGCTCTCTCTCCTCGCATTCACAGATGATGATCTTTAGAGGATAACAATTTATGTTATGACGAAGTTTGTTGTATTAATGCCTTATTGGCTACGATGATGTAAAGAAGTTATCCTTATGTTTTATCAAACTATGTTCTCTGGCTTATTGTATATTCAAGTTGGAATAATTTTAGTGAAATAAATTATTTTGAGTAATAATTTTAAATTTTACTCTTTTATGCAATATTTTATTTATTATTATGTGTGGAACTATTACAATAATTTGCTTCTAGAAACAATGTCAAACACCTTCTTGAAGTCAATGAAGCAACATATGACCTATTCTCCTTGTTTATTCCAAACCTTCTCAATCACATGTCTAAGGGTAATGCAGTGGTTAATTATAGAGTGTTTTGGCTTGAAGCCTGTTAGTCCTTTTGCCCTCTTTCCCTCCTTTTCTGCCCAACTACTAATTTGACACTCTATCGTGCTCCCGAAAAGTTTTCAAAAAGAGGATTGATCATTATAGTGTGGCAGTTTGAAGGGTTGTTGACATCTCCACTTTTGAACATGGGAATGATGATGTTGGTTGTCCAATTTATTAGAAAATATTCTTTTGATGTGTGGTGTGAAGGCTTCCATGCCCCATTTTATGAATTCTGCTTGTAAGCCATCTATGTCCCACACTTTACCCACTGCAAGCTTTTTAATTCCTTCCTTGATGTCTTTCGTGGATAAGAGTTTAGCCATTGAATTGCTTACTAGGGGGACATTTTTATTTTGAACTATTTCATACAACAACTTTGCATATTCCAACCATTGGAAGTCTGTGATATTGTTCTCTTTAGTTGTGCTTTTTTGTTGCAATTCTTTCTAGAAGCCTCTCAGGTTGTGTTTCCTAAGAAAAATCAGTTCTTTCTGTCTTGTTTACATGTATTCCTGTTTTTTCAATCTCACTAGCTTTTCATATTCCTTTTTATTTCCTCAGATTTTGAACATTCTCTTTGTTGTCTTGCAATCTTCATCATACCATGGATTTGCTAGAAAGCTCGTTTTGTTGCTTCTCTTAGGCCTAGACCTTTTGCACAAACTAAGAGCTTTGTGAATTATCGATGTCAACTTATTGTTGCTTATTGTTCTCTTGTTTATATTGGCCATCCCAATATCTCCTATTCTTTGTAATTGTTTTGCAAGCGTTATCCAAAAAATTTCTTGGTTTTCATGTGTCAAAAGGATTGTGCTTTGAGGAGCCTCTTTTGATTTTGTTGCGACCTATCTGGATGTTGAGTGCCTTTCTACATACCGATCTTTACATATAGAAGATTGTTATCAAATTTCATTTCTATAGGCTAGTCCCTCACCTCTACTTTTGTTAACCTTCCCCTAAGATTCTGAGAACAGATAACATAATCCACCATGCTTTTCCCATTGTAAGTTTGACATCTAATGTTCCTTGAGCTTGGCCATGCTTTTATTCCGTTGCATATAATTATATCATACCGGCTGCATATCCCTAATAATTTTGCCTCGTATTGTGCGATACTTCCTTTTTTGTCTTGAGAGTCTCTTTTCCACTTTAGATTCTCTTCTTCTTCTAACCATAAAGGGCTGTCTTTTATTCCCTCCTCATTTTAAAGGCATAGAGTTTGACTATTTGATGTTCTTGCATTAAAGTCTCCTATTAACATAATTATCCTATGGTGCTATATGTTGATATGTCCTTTTCCAATGCTGCATATGGGTCCTCTTTGTCTAGGTTTTTCTTCTTATAAGATTTTGAGCCATGAGGTGCAAAGTAACACACATCAAGATAAATTGTGGATTTTCTAATTGTTATTTTCGTTCACATGTATTGGATACTTGGATATTCCATTTCTTCTCTATGATTCTTTCCCAAGAATCTCTTACTAGAATTGTCACACCCCCATGACCTTTGTTGCTTTCGGTTAGTTCATTCCAAACCAAAATCTTCTTGTAACCCTCAAAATTCGGAACCTTATAGCCCTCATGCTCATGTGTTTCAATGAGGACAATGATGCCTTTTTCCTTTGCTATGGGCCCTAGACCAAGACCTCTCCTCCAAGGATAACCTCTGCAATTCTACCTTACCATTGTGAGGTGCTCCTAAGGGGCCCTGTCTTCCTATTTACTATGTGTTATTTTGTTGCTTATTTGGACTTTCCCTCTATACAACCACGCTTCGTTACTTGCATCTATTGCCGTTACAACTTTCTCCCATTTCTTCCTTCTTTCTTCTAATTGTGATGGAGTTAATTCTTCATCTATGTAGTAATGTGTATTACAACTTTCTCCCATTCCTTCTTTCTTCTAATTGTGATGGAGTTATATCTTAGTCTATGTAGTAATGTGTACCTTTAAGAAACCTTTCCTAAATTCTATTCTTACCCTGTATGCTTTTCAAGGTTACTCTTACATTCTTATTTGCCCTGGCTGTGTCATTCTGACAAAGGTAAGTAGGCACTCTTCATCCCTATAAACGGTTGAGCGTAACAACTTTTGATGGGCACCTAACATCAGATGACGAAGATGGGAGCGGGTGTTTGGTGAGAATGACATGGACAAAATTTTGATTGCGACTTGGGAAAACATGCATTTTCATCAATGATATTCGATAAGCATCGTGCATTCTGAAGCTCCAAACTGTTGAGGCGATGGAGAGGGGCGATATCTGCATTAACGACGTGCTGACGGACGATGGACTGAGGGCCATTCTGGCCAAGGTGGAGGACGGCAAGGAGAAGAACAATTACGGGCTAGTGTGCAAGCGCTGGCTGCACTTGCAGAGCGCAGAGCGGCGGCGGCTGTGCGTGCGAGCGGGACCACTCATGTTGCGCCGCATGGCTGCTCGCTTCCCTCGTCTCCTCGACCTCGATTTCTCTCAATCCGTCTCCAGATCATTTTTTCCCGGCGTTTCCGATCAAGATTTGGATGTTATTGCCACCTCCTTCCTCTCTCTCCACATTCTTAATCTCCGAGAATGCAAAGGTACAAAACTGCCCTTATTTCTCCAACAATAGTTCAATTTTCATTGTTCTAAAAAAAAACCTTTTGAGGTCTTGACGACTATGAAATTTGAGATGAACATATATCTTCTTGGAGCCATTTTAGCTCTTCTAGTTTGACCTATAATATGATCTGTATTATGCCCCCAATTCGGGGTTTAATTATTCTATACGGGGTAGGATTTGTTTGAGTTTTTAGTTTAAGTATTTGGAAACATTTTTAGCAGACTGTAGATATCAGGTGTACGAATGGCATAGTGTCAAGAGCTGACGAGTATTAATTCCATTAAATTCAGCTTATTGTCAAGAACTGGGGTATTCATTCTGCCAAATTCACTTGGATCACAAGTCTCATCCCTTATGGCGTCATCAGGTCTATACTCTCAACAAGACTTGATCTCTGGTGGACTCTTTGCAAGCCATTCAACTTCACCAATAGACAAAAAGCCACTTGACAATTAGTTCTTTTCTTATTGCCGATTTATCTAAGAAATGCAACTTTTGAACTCTTGTCTATAAATTATAGCTTCAATTGCTCTGAGACATTCTTATCTTTTTTATTTTAACAGAGGATTTGTTGTTAAACACTAATTGTGTTTTGAAATTTTGTATTTTAAGATCTATCTGTGAACTGGAGCCAAAACTAGCATGATAGTTATGCCTTAATTTGAACAGACACTGGAAGCCATCCCTAAATATAAATAGCACTGCAGAAGGAAGGAATTCTCTGAATATGATTTTTTAAAATTTATTCATTAGGGAGGAGGGGGATTAGGTGAAACCCATACCTGTTTGTACACATGGCACTCTAACTCTATTAACATTTGAATTTGGATTGTTTGCATGGTGATGACTCCTCTGTCAACCACTGGACTACATCCCATTGATCCCAATGGTTCCTTTAGCTCTCTAATCATTTGGAGCATATTCCTTCTAAGTACTTGCACCTCCACTGGTACACCGCCCTCACCAGAATACTGGTCATCACTTTTGCTCATTTTTCTGATTGTGTGGATGTTTTGTTCTCACTCTTAGTATCCATTGCTAGATTGTATGTGTCATAATACAAGGAATGTGGAAAGATCTTCATCTTTTTTTCAAGAAGGGTATAAGTCCCTCAATGAACCACCACCTTTTCAAGCCAATGGTCGGTTCTTTTCAAGTTTCCCCAGCAATTCTTTGATTTTTCTATTATAGGCTTGTACAATTTTTCTTGCTGGGTGTTGTTTATCCCCATTACTATTTCATTGTCATCTTTGAGGAGCTTAAAGTCTTTTTCAAATGCCTCACCCATTTTATCCGTAGACGTCTAATCTTTTGCTGGTGCATCAGTAAACCAGTCTATAGCCACCCCTTGGAGTGTTGTTGTAAATGACTGCAACTAGTGGTGTTCATCCGTTGTCTCATTTGCAATCCAGATGGTGAGACATGTTCTGCAGTATTGTACCAGATCTTCTGATCTTCATTGGTAAACTTCTGCAGCTTTTGCCTCTTTGAATTTCAACGTAGTGGACTGCCCATGATTATGGACTCATCTATGTCTGTGTTCAGGCTTTGCACAACCCTTCTTGTGTGATCCTTATCCTTAGGAAGGTCTGCCTTGCATATTTCCTGACTATTGCAGCATTGGCAAACATGTCTAGATGCTTGATCTTTACTTTGGCCCAACCAATCTGTGTGATGCGTTGCTTGCTTCTCGGTGCCTCTCTTTTGTTGCTCACTCCACTTTGTCCTGTTGGCTGCCTTGGCGTTCTTCGTTCAGCTTCATCAATTAGTAGATCTTCAATGCATTGATATTCCGTTCACAATGAGCTTTCTCTTCTTTTGTGAGGAAGTCCTTACCTATATCTTGATACAAGGAATTTCCTTTCAAAGGGTATAAATGACTTTTTACAGATTTTCAGGCAGCCACGGTTTTAATAGTTTGAACATTACTAAAACAATAACAACAATGGAATAATGAAAATGATAAACAACAGTCAATAAATTGAGAATCTTTCAAATAATGCTTTCATTAATTTTAGAGTTTAAGTACATATCTGAATGCTCTTTGGAAATTGGCTCTGCATTCTCTCGTGCCATTAAGCTAATGGCCGCAAGGAGGAAAATATCATATATAACTTATTTGTGCCTTGGCTAGGAACCATCCAAGGTGTACACTATATCCCTGGTTGGACATACACTATGTACCTCTTCTCTAATGCCCACTGCTTGCCTTGCACCATCACTTGATATTTCTTAGCCATATTTTAAAAAATATTTTCTGAGTCTACAAATATAGCTCAAACGAGCATCAAAGCCAACCAATACTAATACTTAGCTCCTTAACGACAACTTAGAAATTACTACTAGAAGCCAAACAATGGAAGACTAAGAGTCACCACTTAGAATTCCACCTTAGATGTCACTTTGGGGATTTGAACTTGGGGCCCAACAATGAGAACCCAATGCCTTAACCACTTGATCTCCACCCCTTGGATTTATTCAGATTTCCAAATACAATGCCATATATAGTTTTTTTATTGTGGTTGAGAATAAGCAACATATTCTTTCATAACAACATTATATTACATTATTCAATTTTATAACAATATTTAAACCCCTTTGTCATAGAGGTCATTTACAAAGTGTTTTTTATTATTTCTTTACACTTGGGTAAAAAGTTCCATAACATTTCTCTCCTTGTAAATTAATGTCCTCAAAAGTGTCCACACTAGATGCTTGAGTGTGAATGTCAGTTGAAAGAACATCTAGAGAAAAATGTGAGAAGGTGTACAATCTAGACCAATCATTTGCCTCCCCAACTGCAACAATATCTGTGCTCAGCAAATCTCAAATGACCACAGAATTTGGTGTGAACTCAATACTCTTCCCTGTTCCACTGTGTGATCTGATAGATAGAAAGGAGATGAGTGGACAATGAAGGTATGTAAGGGACATCATTGAAGAACCCATTGTCCATGTCAACAAACTTTTTCCCACAATCATGCATATATCTGTTGTTACTTGAACTCGGGGCCCAACAATGAGAACCCAATGCCTTAACCACTTGATCTCCACCCCTTGGATTTATTCAGATTTCCAAATACAATGCCATATATAGTTTTTTTATTGTGGTTGAGAATAAGCAACATATTCTTTCATAACAACATTATATTACATTATTCAATTTTATAACAATATTTAAACCCCTTTGTCATATAGGTCATTTACAAAGTGTTTTTTATTATTTCTTTACACTTGGGTAAAAAGTTCCATAACATTTCTCTCCTTGTAAATTAATGTCCTCAAAAGTGTCCACACTAGATGCTTGAGTGTGAATGTCAGTTGAAAGAACATCTAGAGAAAAATGTGAGAAGGTGTACAATCTAGACCAATCATTTGCCTCCCCAACTGCAACAATATCTGCGCTCAGCAAATCTCAAATGACCACAGAATTTGGTGTGAACTCAATACTCTTCCCTGTTCCACTGTGTGATCTGATAGATAGAAAGGAGATGAGTGGACAATGAAGGTATATAAGGGACATCATTGAAGAACCCATCGTCCATGTCAACAAACTTTTTCCCACAATCATGCATATATCTATTGTTACTTGTTATCCATCAAGACATGTGGTGTAGAACAAGTCTCAAATGAAGAAAACATACTTTGTGATGAAGCCATATAATGTGAAACTCTAGAATCAAGGAGCCATCTCCATGACTCAGAATCTACAACATTGACAAGTGCTTGGCCTTTTTGCCTCTCTGACTGTCAATGAGAAGAAGATGATGAACCTCTTGACATAGTTGAAGTCAATTTGATTTGGTTCTTCATTAGAAGATTCTTCAACTCATCAATCTGTTTTAAATAACATTGATGTTCATCATGCCCAGGTTTCTTGCAATATGCACATTTGGGTATCTCCTTCTTAGATGATTCCCCTTGTGAGATTTATTTAGATTTTAGAATTAAATTGTGCTCTATCTTTGTGTGGCTTGTTCTTTTTTTTTGTTTTCTTTTTTGTAGGATACACTTATTCTTTCTATCCCTTAGGCCCACTAGCATTAATGCATGTGACGTAGAAGACTTGATGAGACCCATTTGAACTATCTTCCCTTTTTCATGAATTAGAATTTTATAAAATTCATCAAATGTGGGCATTGTATATGCCTTTCTTGTAGAAAGTCAATGGGTGTGAAAGCCATAAACAAAAAATGCATGTTTTGTACCAAGTTTGGAAAGAACATTAACAACCAATTGAATGTCCTTTTTATTAATATCACATTCCTTGAGTTGTTTTCTTAGAACATTGACTTTAGTGACATAATGTTGGATATTGTCAAAACTATTTGGATCAAGGTTCATCAATTCATTATCAATTTGATAACCTTAATCTCATTAGTTTGATTGTACAAATTAGCAAATTTTCCCCATGACTTGTTAGGTGTATTATGCTTTTGCACATGAAATTGGAGATCAAGTGAAACAAATGTACATAAAGAGACAAGAGCTTTGTCACGTTCATTCAACGATACCTCTTTTCCTTAGTATCTGTTGGTTCAGGATCAATTTCCAATATATGCTTAGTATGATCTTCATTCCTTAAGTGATTCCATATCAATGTTTTCCATGATGAATTATTGTATGGAGTTAGGTGAAGGATCTTAGGATTCCCCATGAAAAAATTAAAACACAATGTAACCGAAAGAATTGAAAGTAAGCGCAATCACAAGATGACCCCCTCACCAAAACAAAATCACTCAACCAAGAAATTCCCCTAGTACAAAATGATTTTGGCACTTCATATTTATTGCATGTACAATTGCCACTTGCCAAAAAGTGCAAAGTGGTCTTGATCTTGATGTGTTATAGATGTCTAAGGCTGCAATGTTGAAATTATAGATCTATTTCAACCTACAACATATACCAAGCCCAAAATTTAGGATGGAAAAATTTATCAAAAATTAGAATTGGACATCAACTTCAGAGCATCATATCTCACTCAATATTGCACCAAATGTTTATTGTGACTACTTGCTGGAAAACTTTTGAACTCCTCTTTCCAATGAATCCAAAATCATTTCTTTTTGAGACTTGTGTGAGCCATATGACCTACAAACAAACAAATTTTTTTGGGGAAAAAAATCAGCAAAATAAATTCTTTGAGAGTTTTGGGCCAAGTTCTTCGATTTTGACACTAACAGTCAATCTATAGGTTTTTGGGCCTTTTGGATGTGATGACAAGGTTGGATTTGGCCCAAAATGCTTCAAAATGACGAAACCTGCTAGATCTTGCAAGCACCTCCCAAATAAAAACCCTTGCAGATATGACATTCAATGTCCAATTTGGACACAACAAAAGGTAAAATCCACTATCTCGGATTCTTTGGATTCAATGGTGAACTCATATTTGCTCCACCAAGCTCCAAATTGTACCCACAATACAAAACCACAAAGAGAAACCCCCCAGAATCTGGTATTTTTATCAAATTTTTCTGATTCTCCAGGTTATCATTTGATGCAAGAGAAGAGTATACTCAACTTATCAAAAAAATACAAGATCTTCAACCTAGATTCCAAAAAGACTAACAAGAAGCAATTCCACAAGCTCTGATACCATGTAATATTTGGCTATGGAGATAGCCAACCAAGATCAAGGAGCTTCAATGAAAGCACAAAGGGACCCAAAATGAGAGAATATATATATTCTATTAAAGGATGCAAATATACAATGATTCTAGATTGATGTGATTGCTCAAATGTGAGCTACAAGTGGGTATATATAGGATATTCCGATATACCACCAAGAGATGTGAATGTGCAACTAATGTGGGATAAAGGAGATGGAATCACATGTGTGCAAAACATCTCCACCAAACTAGGAAAGTACAAGTCACATGATGCAAATACAACCTACCTATGTAGATACTATTACAGAAATAGAATAATATAGAAATATTATTGAATAATTGATATCTTACATTACACAACAGAGTTGTATTTAAAGAAATTAGAAAGGCTAAAAATAGCCAAAAAACAAAAAACAGAGATAAGCATTAACAACACGATGGACCATTAGAATATATCTAACTATGGTTTTAATACCCTCCCATAATGGTCAATCGGTCAACTACACCAAGATGCCCCCGAAATTTGACAAACTTATTCGGGCTTAGAGGCTTGGTAAGAATATCGACAGTCTGGTCCTCAGTAGGAACATACTGCAACACAACGGAGCCGTCTTGAACAAGTTGGCGAATGAAGTGACAATGAAAATCAATATGTTTTGTCCATTCATGGAAGACAAGATTTTTGGCCAGCTTCAGAACCCCTTGATTGTCACAATATAGGGGGGAAGGCCCTGCGGGAGACATTTGCATGTCTGAAAACATCCGGTGAAACCAAATTGCCTCACAGGCTGCTTTAACAGCTCCCCTGTATTCAACTTCTGTCGAGGAGAGAGCCACTATCTACTGCTTCTTGTTGGTCCATGTGACTGCACTTGTGCCCAAACTGAAAACATATCTAGAGATAGACTTTCTGTCATCAACAAAACCTGCCCAATTAGAATCTGTAAAACCGATCAGCTGAGGAGTTTTGCACCTGCCATACAAAATGCTAAAGTCGGAAGTGCCATGCACATATCTCAACACACGTTTTGCTGCAACCCAATGTTCAGCTTTAGGAGCTATCATGAAGCGAGAGATGTAGTTGACGACAAAACTAAGATCAGGTCTAGTGGTAGTAAGATAGATGAGGCTGCCCACTAATTGCCTGAATGCGGATTCATTCGCTAAAGGAGAATCTGAATTAGTTGAGAGTTTTAGCCCTTTCTCCATAGGAGTAGGAGCAGGTTTGCAGTCTCCCATCCGGAATTTGTCCAACAAACTTCTAGCATACTTTGACTGAGAGATGAAGATGCGATCAGTGTGCTGCCAAACCTCAATACCTAGGCAATAATGGAGGAGTCCCAAGTCTGTCATGTCAAATGTTTGACTGAGATCATATTTGATCCCCTGAATCAACTGCTCCGAGCTGCCAGTAATAATCAAATCATCGACATAAACAACGATGTAAAGACTATCATCAACATATCGTTGGACATACAGAGTGGAATCCGAAGGACTCTGCTGAAAACTATGATCCACGAGGTACTTATCAATCTTTCTGTACCATGCCCGTGGAGCCTGTTTGAGACCATAGAGAGCTTTCACCAGTTTGCATACCTGGTGTTCTTTACCCGCAACCGTGAAGCCAGGAGGTTGCTTCATGTAAACTTCTTCTTGCAAATCTCCATTGAGAAAGGCACTCTTGACGTCCATTTAATGGACTTTCCACCCATACTGGGCTGCCATAGTAAGAACAAGCCGAATGGTACTCATTTTGGTTGTAGGAGCAAAGGTCTCCTCATAGTCAATGCCTTCTTTCTGGAAGAACCCTTTGGCTACCAACCGAGCTTTATAGTTGTCAAGGGTTCCATCAGCCTTGTACTTGACTTTGTACACCCATTTGCATCCAATGGGCTTCTTCCCAGGTGGAAGATCAAAAAGGACCCAAGTATTGTTCTTCAGAAGACTCCGGTGCTCAGCTTCCATAGCCTTTTCCCATTCAGGGATGCCTTTAGCCTTAGAATATCTTTGAGGCTTCGAGATGCTGTGAAGATTATCCATAAGGGCAAAGTTGACCGTATTGTGCTGCCTGCTCTTCTTCCGAGCAGATCTACCCTCGAGGAGTTCATTATCATGAAGATCACCAATTGTTTTGGCTCACCATTTAGGCCGAAGAGAAGATGAACCATCATTTGAAATAGGTGCATCAACATCACAAGGAGGGGCAGGGATAAGATCAGGAGGATCCAGAATATCCTGAGGAGGGGCGGGTGCTTGATTAACAGGCTAAGGTGCGGACATAACGGCAGGAACCCTCCCATCAGGTGGAGCCAGAGGAATGCGAACACCTAAATCGAAAGCCTCCAAAGGCTGATCGTCAGTATGAATAGATGAAGTAGGTAGCAGAAAGGGCTCAGTAGTCTCATCAACGACTACATCATGACTGAATATGAGATGATCGGTGTCGACATCGGTCAGTCTGTAAGCCTTATGATTTTCACTATACCCAGTAAACATGAGTTTCTAGCTTTTGGAGTCCAGCTTAGTGCGCTTGACATCTGGAATCCAAACATGAGCAGTGGAGCCAAAATTTTTCAGATGGTTGACGCGAGGCTTAAGTCCAGACTGGGCTTCTTTAGGGGTCATCTTTCTGACAGCATAGGTGGGAGATCGGTTCAGAAGATAGACAACAGTGTAGACTGCTTCAGCCCAAAACTTCTTAGGAACACTTTGATGTTCCAACATAGACCGCACCATTTCTGTAATAGTGCGATTGCGACGTTCAACGACACCATTTTGCTGAGGTGTGTAAGGTGTAGTAAGCTGACGTTTGATGCCATGTGCAGCACATAAATGAGTGAATGTAGAGGAACAAAACTCACCGCCATTATCAGACCGAAGAGAGATGATTGGACAGTTGGACTCTTTTTCTACCAAGGCTTTGAACTACTAAAAAGTACTAAGTACATCGGATTTCTTTTTCAAGAAATACACCCACATCTTTCTGCTGAAATCATCAACACAAAGCAGAAAGTATCTGCACCCAGTAACTGAACAAGTGTTCATCGGTCCACATACATCAGCGTGAACCAACTGCAAAACCTTGGATGCTCTCCATTTGTAACCATCGGGAAATGGAGTCCTATGTTGCTTGGTAGCTTGACATGTGTTGCAGACGCCAGGAAGTTGGGTCTGAATTTCTGGAAGACCACCAACTAGACTCTCTCGAGCTAACTGAGAGAGATAGTGCATGTTGAGGTGCCCATAACGTTGATGCCAGAGTTTACTGATGTAAGTGTTTCTGGCTATCATAGCTTGCTTTGGAGAATCATCAGAATCCACGAGTCTATATAGACCATGATCCTCAAGAGCCTGAGCAACGGTGGTGCGTGTCTCACAGTCCACTATGCTGCATGAGTGCATGCTGAAGACAACATCCAGATGAGGTGAGTGTTGCATGATCTGACTGACTGACTGAGAGAAGATTCAACTCCATGCCAGGTACGAAGTAAACATCGAGAAATATTAAATTTCTCCTACTAGACTGAATCTGCACGGTGCCTTTTCTGACCACGGTATACTCTTCGCCTCCTCAAAGATGACAGAGTCTCGAAATGGTGTGTATTCAGTGAATCAGTCTCGCCGATGTGTGAAACGAATGTACCAGGTAGAGGATTTTATATGATCTGCAGGGCATTTAGCCATAAAGGTGTAAAACGCAGACTTCTTTTTGACAAAAGGCACCATCTTCATGCTTGTCGAGGCACGAAAAGCAAGATATCAAAGGATAAAAAACCAGACTGCACAAATCTCAAAGCAGAAAAGTTGGCTCAAAAATCCGAACACAGATTTCGAGAAAAAAAGGAAAAAACTGCGGCTAGGATCTGACATGGTCAACACAAAAATGCGACTTGCAGAGATGTTGATGATGATAATTGTTGAGGCAACCAGTAATCACAGAGGCGACCCGCCAAAAGATGTCTCATCACAGTTTTTAGAAATGCTATTGGTAAATGTCAATGTTGAAGACTTCAGATGTAGCCAGGAAAATGATGAGGAAGGTTTGAAAAACCCTCAGGCACAGAAACACTCAAGTGAACCTTCAAAAATCCACTGAAACTCTTTAGAACTGCAAAAATCGTGATTTGTAGGAGCCCCAAAAAGGAAATTCCGTCGGAAACCAAGAATACACGAATCCTCAAAAAAGGAATATCGGCATAAACAGAACAAGACTTCACTGAAGACTACCTTTAGAAACGGCGTCTTCAAAATAGAATGAAGTCACAGTCAAGAACATAATCGCACATGAAGGATGTGCCAAATGCCAAAAAAATAATCGCGCTAGAAATCGCGATTAGCAGAAATGGGTGACAAATGAAAACCTGATCTCGCCAAATCATAAAACACGATTTTGCAGAGGCCTGAGTGAACCCCACGACTAAGAATAAAGCAGCGTCGAAAGAAAATGCTAACAAGAGATCGCCCAAAAAAAAAAAAAGAAAACACGCGAAACTCAGAACCCCGCGGCTTTCAGATCCGGATGTCGTATGGACAGGCACAAAGAACCGAATGGCTCTAATACCATGTTACAAAAAACAAAATAATATAGAAATATTATTGAATAATCGATATTTTACATTACACAACAGAGCTGTATTTAAAGAAATTAGAAAGGCTAAAAATAGCCAAAAAACAAAAAAACAGAGATAAGCATTAACAACACGATGGACCATTAGAACATATCTAACTATGGTTTTAATAGATATCTACGTAAACAAACTTATCCTATCCTAGGTGCATAATATGCAATAAAGTAAATAACTAAATGCAAGAAAATAAATATGCACCAAGAAGAAACACTTGATCACCAATTTCATATTTACAAATAGACCGTTTAGAATCTATCCAACTCTTATATTTGTCTTGTGCAACTTTCATGTTACATTTTGCTTTATTAATGAGATCTTTTATTTCTTGCAAATTTTTAGATTTATACAATGTCTTATGTATTGGATCTGACCATGATATAGGGGTATTACAATTACAACCATAAACAACTTAAAAATGTGACATTTTGATAGTGGACTGATACTCTTGGTTATAAGTAAACTCAAATAAATGTAAATATTCCTCTCATGTTTCAGGTCTTTCAGCATTGTACATTCTTAACAAATATTCAATTATCTTATTAATTCTTTCAGTCTGACCATCAAATGCAGGTCGATAAGTAGTACTCAAACTCAAACTAATACCTAATTCAGCTAGGAAAGGATTTCCAAAAAAAAGAATTAAATCTAGGATCTCAATCCAATACCAAGTGTTAGGAAGACCATGCAAATGAAACACTTATTTAACAAAGAGAGGCTATATCTGAAGCAGATGACATAATCTTGGTTGGTAAGAAGTAAGCCATTTTAGTTAATCTATCAACCACAACTAAGATAAAGTCACGCCCTTTATGACGTAAAGTAGACCAATAATGAAATCCATATTTACAAATTACCATTTCCAATTAGGAATAGACAAAGGTTTTAATTGACTAGGTCTCTTACACTATTTTGCTTTAACATTTTGACAATTGAAATAGTGTTGCATATAATTATGGATGTCTTGTTTCATTTTAGGTCAGAAATAGTTCTTTTTAATTGACAAATAAGTCTTTTGTAAACCAAGATGACCAGAGATAGGTATATCATGAGAATCTCTTAAGATTTGTTGTTTAATATTAATTAGATTAGGGATACATAGTTGTCCCTTGTAATACATGAGTCCATTTGTTCTCAGTAAATAAGAGTCAAGATGATCAGTCAAATGTACATTAGAGGAATTATTTTGTAAACCTTAATAAAGAGCATGAAAAAAAGTATCAGTAGGTAATTTGGTTCTAATAGCTCGTTCAAAAGTACTGCTTTCAAGGGCCATTGCATTAGCACAAATATGATTCCTACATAAAGCATCAACTACTAAATTTTCTTTGCTAGATAATATTGGATATCAAAATCATATTTTGTTTACAATTCCATTCATTGCCTTTGTCTCATGTTTAATTGAGGTTGAGTGAAAATGTTTTGTAAACTCGATGATTAGTTTTAAGAACAAATTTATTTCCTAATAGATAATATCTCCATATTTTTAGGGCATGGTTTCAAATCATGAACATGATAATTCTTTTCAGTAGGTAACAATTTATGTGACCCATAACACAACTTTGTTTCTGCCTTAAAATTCCACATATTCCGAAACCACAAGCATCAATGACAACTATAAAAGGTTGACCAAAGTTAGGAATACACAAAATAGGTGTAGAAACTAGTAATGTTTTCAGTTTACTATACTAAAATAATACTTAGATAGTTTATTTAATGGTCAATATTGTAATATTATTAGTTTAGATTGTTTCTATTTCTGTTGCTTTGTTAGTTTTAGTTTCTTTTAGAAACATCTATATTGTAATTCTTTATATAGAGCCTTTTGCCTCTATTGTTAATACATCAAGTTTTTACCATAACATGGTATTAGAGCGGGTTCGAGCAGGAAAACATTTTAATATTTTTTTTGAAAGTTTTTTTGGCTCTCTATGAAAATTCCGTACGACGTACGGACATTCGTACGGTGTCGTACGCGACCGTATTGCCTCTTCAACCCTCTGCGCTCTTTTCCTTAGGCTCCCTGGTTCTCTGTTTGTTGTTTTGCCTCGGCGGCTTCTACGCTCAGACTTTGGCTCTGTCTTTGGCTTTGGCAGTCACTGTTTTCCGTCGGCAGTTTCAATATTTGAAGTCGGCGATTTCAATCCCTTTGGTCGCGAGTTGCTTCAAGGTTTATAGTCGCCGTTTAAGGGTTTGCCCGCGGGGTGATCGCTGTTAACAGACTTTGGTCGCTGTTTACACCTGTGGTTGGCATCCTTAGTGCCCTGTTCATGGTCATCTTGTGACCAACGCTTAAGCGCTCAGACACACTTAGCACCAGTCGGTGGTCTTTCAAAGTTGTGGTCACGGTTCATAAATCAAGGTCGACGTTTGAGCTTCCTTTAGTGTTTAAAACCTTTTCGTCGCTGTTTAATCCTTATTGCAAGGTTTTCATTGGCGGATTTATTGCAAGGTTTCGGCGTTTCTGTGGCGGGTTTCCTTGATCAGCACTCAAAGCACTAGCCCCCAAGCGACCAGCTTCCAACTCATGGTCTTTGTGACCAGCGGCTCCAGCAGCCTAGTGCCAGGCCGAGCCCCCTATACACTTAGCACTTGGTCACCTTGAAGACCAGGCGCCAAGACCTAGCGCTTAGCCCTAATCAATCAGCTGTGGTCATATTGGCGATCAGAGACCCAACATCCAGCCCCTTTAGCCTACCTCGGTATTTGTGATGGCATCTTTGACCAACATTTTGTTGGAAAATAGTTAGAAGTTCAATGGCCACAACTACAACATGTGGAAGCAACACATGATGATGGTATTTGAATATCGTTACCTTGATAAAATTGTTCTGGGTACATAATCTCGCCTTGCAACAGCTGGAAAGGACCAGGACATTTGATGAGCGCAACTGGGAAGCCGTAATGCTTATCAAACTTTCAGTTACTGATGATCAACTGCCTTAGGTGCTGTCTGGCAAAATTGTTAAAGAAATCTAGGATCTTCTGAAAGATCTTCATGGAACATCTGACAAGAGCCGAGCGTTCTTTCTAAAGAACATGTTCTCCATCTGACAAGAGCCGAGCGTTCTTTCTGAAGAAAGTGTTCTCCATCATGATGGATGAGAAGACAACTCTGTAGGAGCACTTGACAAAGATCAAGGATATCCGTGATCAGCTAGAGGCTATTGGTCGGAAAATGGAGGAAGATATGGTGGTCATGACTCTGAAGAGTACCCAAATCATATGAACACTTTATCGAGATGCTCAACATTACATCAATGAATTTTGACCTGAAATTTCTTGATTTGTGCAACAAACTTCTGTAGCAAGATCGTTGGAAACAACAGTTTGGAAGTGTTGCTAGTTCATCCTCCATGGAATAGGCATTTATTGCTAAGGCATTTCAGAAGAATAAGGGCAAAAGTCAGCCCTTTCAGCAAACCAACCAAGGTCAATCCCAGGACACCTCCAAGAAGAAGACTATTTAGTGCAACTATTGTCACAAGTATGGTCACATGAAGAAAGATTGCCGGAAATGCTTGGCTTCTGAACAGTCCAAGCAAGGAGAGCCTAAACCTAAAGCCCATGTTGCAAAGCACACTGAGCAGAAGGAGTTTGCTTTCTATGCCTTTATGGCCAAGAGACCAACAGATCATGTTAAATCCTCTGCCTGGTATATTGATTCAAGTGCATTTCGGCATTTCACTCATTGTCGAGATTGGTTCACTGAGTACACGCCATTCAGAGATTTTGTTATCTTTGGAGGAGGCGAAGAGTATATTATTGTCGGAAAGGGCAACGTAAAGATTCAATCTGGAGGGAGAAATTTAATATTTCTTAATGTATACTTTGTACTTGGCATGGAGCTGAATCTACTTTCAGTTAGTCAGATTATGCGTCACTCTCCTTAGCTAGATATTGTTTTCAGTTTGCATACATGCAACATTGTTGATAGAGAGACTCACATTACTGTTGCTAAAGGACTTGAGGATCATGGTCTTTATAGACTTGTTGATTCAGGTGATTCTCAAGAGCATGCCATGGCAGCCAGAAGTACTTCCATCAGCAACCTCTGGGATTAGCGTTATGGGCATCTGAATGTGCATGATCTCTCTTAGTTATCTAGGGAGGGTCTAGTTGGTGGTCTACTTGAGATTCAGACTCAGAATCATGGAGTTTGCGAAGCTTGTTAGATTGGAAAGCAGCATCGGACTCCATTCTCAGATGGTGACACATGGAGAGCTTCCAAGGTATTACAGTTGGTTCACGGTGATGTATGTGGTCCAATGAACACTCCTTCAGTTACTGGGTGCAGGTATTTTCTGTTATTTGTTGATGATTTTAGTAGAAGAATGTGGGTGTATTTTTTTAAAAACAAATTAGAGGTGTTCAATATATTTCAGCAGTTTAAGGCCTTAGTTGAGAAAGAGTAGGCTCTCAAATAGTCACTCTTAGGTCTGATAATGGGGGGAGTTTTGTTCTTTTGATTTCTCCAGTTTTTGTGCTGCACATGGCACTAAGCACCAACTTACCACACCTTACACCCCTCAGCAGAATGGTGTCATTGAGCGTCAGAATCACACCATTACTGAAATGGTTCGTTCTATGCTGGAGCATACAAATGTCCCTAAGAAGTTTTGGGCCGAAGTAGTTTACACTGCAGTTTATCTTCTAAACTAGTCTCCTATCTATGTTGTTAAGAAGATGACTCCTGAAGAAGCCTGGTCTGGACGCAACCCTAAGGTCAGCTACCTGAAAGTCTTCAGCTCTACTGCTCATGTGTGGATTCCAAATGCCAAGTGCACCAAGCTAGATTCCAAGAGCCAGAAACTCATGTTCACTAGTTACAGTGATAATCATAAGGCATATAGGCTGATTGATGTAGATACAAATTGTCTCATCTTCAGTCGTTATGTTGTGGTTGATGAAGCTAGTGGGCCATTTTATTTGTTTTCTCCTATTGTGAGCCCTGAGGATCAACCTTTGAAGGCTTTTGATTTGGGTGTTCGCCTTCCCCTAGCACCCCCTGATGGGGGATATTGTAGGTGTGGAGGCACCTCAGCATACTTTTCCACCTCCCGCCCCTCCTCAGGACAATTTGGATCCTAATTGAGATGACTTTGTTCCAGCCACCCCAGGTGATGTTCCTCCTGTTTCAGATGTTGGTACTTCTACGCTCCGACCTAAATGGTGGGCTAAGACCATAGGTGATCTTCATGATGATGAATTAATTGAGGGTAGATCTGTTTCGAAAAAGAGCAAGCAGCAGAATACAATTAATTTTGCTCTTATGGCCAACATTCACAACATCTCTGAGCCTCAGACATATTCAGAGGCTAAAGGCATGCCTGAGTGGGAATAGGCTATGGAAGATGAACATCATACTCTTCTGAAGATCAACACTTGGGTCCTCTCCGATCTTTCACATGGGAAGAAGCCCATTGGCTGCAAATGGGTGTATAAAGTTAAGTATAAGGCTAACGGAACTCTTGATAAGTATAAGGTACGGTTAGTAGCCAGAGGGTTCTCACAGATAAAGGGCATTGATTATGAGGCTTTTGTTCCCACCACCAAAATGAGTACCATTCGGCTTGTCCTTGCTATTGCAACCTAGTTTGGATGGAAAGTCCATCAAATGGACGTCAAGAGTGCATTCCTCAATGGGGAATTACAGGAAGAAGTCTATATGATGCAACCTCCTGGTTTCAAGGTTGCTAGTGAAGAACACCAGGTATGCAGATTGGTAAAAGCACGCTATGGCCTTAAACAGGCTCCTCGGGCATGGTACATGAAAATTGATAAGTACCTAGTTGATCATGGTTTTCAGAGGAGTCCTTCTGATTCTAATCTGTATGTCAAACAGTCTGGTGATGATATTCTTTTTCATGTTGTCTATGTTGATGACCTGATCATTATTGGCAGCTCGGAACATTTGATTGAGGAGATCAAACATAAGCTCAGTCAATCATTTGACATGATAGATTTGGGACTTCTGCATTATTGTCTAGGTGTAGAGGTTTGGCAGACAGATGGTAGCATCTTTATCTCTCAGTCCAAGTATGCCCGAAGTCTGCTTGATAAGTTCCAGAATGAATATTGCAAACCTGCATCTACACCTATGGAGAAAGGGCTACAACTATCAACCAAATCAGATTCACCTGTGGAGAATGAATCAACATTCAGGCAACTAGTGGGCAGCCTCATTTATCTCATTGCCACTAGACTTGACTTCAGTTTTGCTGTGAGCTACATCTCTCGCTTCATGACAGCCCCTAAAGCTGAACATTGGGTTGCAGCGAAACGTGTGCTGAGATATGTGAAAGGCACTTCTAACTTTGGTATTCTGTATGGCAGGTGCAAAGATCCTAAGCTGATTGGCTTTACAGACTCAGATTGGGCAGTTTCTGTTGATGACAGGAGTCTACTTGCAGGTATGTTTTCAGTTTGGGTACAGGTGCAATTACATGGACTAGCAAGAAGCAGTAGGCAGTGGCTTTTTCCTCGACTAAAGCTGAATATCGAGGAACTGTTAAAGCAGCTTGTGAGGCAGTTTGGCTTCGAAGGATGCTTTTTGACATGCAAATGTCTCAAGTAGGGCCTTCCCCCTTATACTGTGACAATCAAGGGGTGCTAAAACTTGCCAAAAATCTAGTCTTCCATGAACGGACCAAGCATGTTGAACTTCATTGTCATTTCATCCGCTAGTTTGTCGAAGATGGATCAATGATGTTGCCGTATGTTCCAACTGAGGACCAGACTGCAGATATTCTCACCATGTCTCTGATCCCGGATAAGTTTGTCAAATTTAGAGGGCACCTTGGTGTAGTTGATAGATTGACCATTAAGGGAGGGTATTAAAATAATATTTTAGATAGTTTATTTAATGGTCAATATTGTAATATTATTAGTTTAGATTGTTTCTATTTCTGTTGCTTTGTTAGCTTTAGTTTCTTTTAGAAACATCTGTATTGTAATTCTTTATATAGAGCCTTTTGCCTCTATTGTTAATACATCAAGTTTTTACCATACCATACTAAATGCCTTGTCACACTTAGGAGTTCGTTCATAGCGTTGATTTTTCTGAGTTAAGTTGGTTAAAGGTGCAACGATCTTAGAATAGTTCTTAACAAACCGACGGTAAAAACTCGATAATCAGAAGAAACTTTTAACCTTATGAGTGCCCTTAGGTATTGGCAATTCTTGAATAGACTTAATCTTACTAGGATTAGGATAGATATCTTTACTATATCACCAAGGTATGACACTTAAGTTTTAAAGAATTCACATTTACTTAATTTGGCATATAACTTATGTTTTCTTAAGGTTTTTAATCCTATTCTGAGATGTTGCTTACAATCTTTCTCTGTTTTTGAATAGACTAAAATATCATCTAAGAAAATGTTTACAAACACATCCAAATATGATTGAAAAACATCATGCATTAAAGTCATAAAAGTAGCTAGTGTGTTAATTAAATCAAAGGCACGACAACAAATTCATAGTTAGTACCCATATCGAGTTCTAAAAGCAGTTTTTGAGATACTTGATTCTTTAATACATCTTTGATGATATCCTGATCGGAAATCAATTTTTGAAAAACATTTTGGACCACTTAACTGATCCAACAAATCATCAATTCGAGGTAAAGGGTATTTATTTTTTATTATGAATTTATTTAGTTGTTGATAATAAATACATAATCACATGGTTCCATCATTTTTTCTGAACAAATAATACAGGAGCACCCCATGGTGATATGTTAGGTCTAATTTTCCCTTGTTTAAGTAATTCTGTTAATTGAACTTTGCATTTAGTTAATTTAGGAAGTGATTGTCAATAGGGAGCTTTAGAAATAGATCATTCTCCTGAAACTAAGTCAATGGCATGTTCAATTGCTTTTTGAGGGGGTAAACCATATAGTTTCTTATGAAAAACATCCATAAATACTTGCACTACAGGTTTAATAGTGATATCTAATTTGAACTTATCGCCTTTTTGAACTATCATGGCACAAAAAAGTTTCAAAATTTTCTTAACACTACATTTGACATGAATGGTAGAAATTGTTTTTATTGTTAGCAGTCATCTATCCCCTTGTAAAACTCTGCATGTCCCCATGTGATAACTGAGGAGAAGTTGTTTGTTTTCACACCCTATAAATGCATTATTTTGTTCTAACCAACTCATCCCTAAAATAACATCATATTTCCTCAAATTAAAACATCAAAATGCTCTTTTGTGTCAAAGTTGTTTAATTGAAAATTCAAATCTTCAATAATTGCACCAGTGTGTTTTACAATTCTTCCATTGGCCCTCTCCAGAACTATGGGTTCAATGTTTCTTGGATGAGAGTTTTAGTGTATAACAACTTCTGGAGAGATAAAATTCTGACTACTTCCAGATTTGACAAGAAAAACAAGGTTTTGATCATTAATTTTACCCTTAATTTCTACTAATGAAATTTGACAATGTATATCACTTGTGTCGAGAAGTACATAGATCTTCATTTTGGGTTGGGCGTCAAATTTGTTAGTATTATTTCAAATTTGAAATGTTGTGTTTGCCTTATGAGGACATCTTTTGCATAATGATTTCCACCGTAGTTCCAGCATTTACTTTCTGATGATAACTTCTTTTGGAATTGCTGAGAAATATTGTTTTTAAGAGGAATCGAAATATAAGTTGCTTGACAACGAGCATTCTCTTGATTTATTCAATGTGTTTCCTTTTTTAATCCTGATTGATAACCACTACGTCCCTTATTATTATCTTCCCTTTTTCATCTTGCACTATTGTTATGTTTCTCAAATTGCTCAGCTATTTGTGCAACATCATCCATTGATGTGGGTTTTCCACACCAGATGTTTGCTTTATACTCAATATTGAAACCATCTATGAATCTTTTTACTTGATCTCTCCCATTTATAAAATGTACAAAATGGTTTCAGAGTTTTACAGTTGTAGACAGTTTATGCATGCTTCTATCTTATTTCTATGTAATTTCAGAGTGTTATGTATGCTTCAGCAGTGGTATCTAGTTGAAATCAGTTGATATTGCAGCTTTATATCTCATTGTATTCATTTATTATATTGCAATATCTTGTGTTTGTAAACCTTGGATGGTAGTACCGCCATGGGTCATTGCATGTTGCATTGCATATTGTAAATTGGTCGGTTCACTGTTAATATTTTATAGCACACATGTTTTAGCCCGTTTGGCATGAACAAGCTCGCACGTAATCAACCATTTTGGTTTGTTCGAGCTTTAGTTATTCTGCTAGCGGCCTTGTATTGTAATCACATGTCTACTGAAGAAGTGTTGATAGGTCGGCTTGCCGCCTCGTGTGAATCATTCTGTTAATGCATACACACTCCACTAGATAAGTGTAGATGTGGTTGGTTTAGCCGCCTAGTGCGTTCATTCTTGTGAAAACAACCACTCCGCTAAAGCGAAGATTGTGGTTGGCGTGGCCACCTAGTGGTTGCAGTGAGCATTGATAGTTGCATTGGATAGTTGTTTGGATTCCAACAGACCGTATGTTCTCACTTTGCCCATCCTAGGATCTAGGTGATCAGAAAGTGTTGAGGAGATTGTCTGTTTGCATCTTGTTTAGTATTGCAAAAAATAAAAAAACTAGGGTAGTCATTACATTCATAGAATCAGTATTGATCATACAGTGGGAGCATTGGCTATGATTTGAATGTAGTCTTTTAGTGTATAGCGATCATTTTGCCTTGTGGAGCTTTTAGATATTGCGGTGTTGGAGTTGGAGTTTGGTTGACATGAGATGATTGGTTGGGTACTTGTTGGTGTTAGATAGATTTGGGTGAGATTTGAAATCTCTTGGATTTTGGATATGAAGTGTTGGAACTGTAGTCCCTTGATTTTATTTAATTAGAAAGATTGAGGAGCCTACATTTAGAGCTAGACGTGAGTTCAACATGGACTTGATGAAGAGATTGTTTGTATAGAGAATTGATGTGACTTGGAGCTTCACAGGAGGAACAATCTCATACTCCCCACTCTCGATGAGGCCCACTCGGCAGAGAATCATCTAATAGGTATTTCCCACTTGGCAGAGAATCATCTAATAGGTATTGCCCACTTGGTTTTTAGATGCATTCTCTTTTGTGCTTTGTCTTCTTATGTGAATGACTCTTGAGCTGTGGATGCCAGTTTTGAGGACTAGATTGAGAAGTACATGGCATATTTTTGTTTTCTTTTGTCTCCTTATCTGTGGGTCTTGAGTTGCAAAGTCAGTTTTAAGGACATGTTTGAGGAGTATAGAGGATGGTTAGTGGCTTTGGGCTTATTCTTTGGTTATGGGAATGGATGTTAGTTTGATTTTCCTTCGGTTGAGAAGCTTACAACTTTTCAGATTCTGTGATTTGTTGTTGTTGTGTTTGACCTTGGGGTTGATCAGTTAATATTGTGATGGCTTTTCTATATGGGGATTTGGAGGTGGAGATCTACTTGTCACAACTAGAGTTCTTGGTGTTGTCGGAAGGAGTGGTTTGGTTTGAAGGATATCTCTCTTTGGTTTGAGTTTTTTTAATTCCGGGGGTTTGGTTCATATGTTATTGGAGTTGAGATTTGAGTAGAGCTAATCAGATTGCTATGTTGGTGTCAAACATGTTTTGGTATCATTTATTGTTATCACACTTCATTGTTTTTTATTAACAATATGGATGTGATTGGGGCTTTTTAATCTTTGTTCTCAATCTAATGTGAAGAACTTGTGAGAGCTAAGTTTTCTTGGTGTGGAGATCAGCGGAGAGAGTGAGCAAAAAACTTTGGGTTTGTTAAGGGAATTATGCTAACTTAGTTTTGTAGTAGTTTGGTTTGTAGATTTGTAGGTTTTCTTCGGAACTAGATGTTATAGAGGACATGAGCCATGTTCTTTATGTCAATGCTGCTAGTGGACTTTTGTATGCAATGGTTTGCACTAGACTAGACATTGCCTATGGAGTGGGAGTCCTAGGGAGGTGTATGTGTCCATGTTGGACAAGTTTCATTAGACTACGGTGTAGAGGGTCTTTAGGTTTTTTGTTGCACATTTGTGTGTTTGCTACCTAGTAGGATTACTTTGTGCGGGATAGTGTATATACAAAGACCTATGATTGTAGGTTGGGCAAGATATGTGGATAGTAGGAGGTGAACTAGTGGGTATGGGTTTACTTTGTTTTGTGGTGCGGTTTGTTGGATGAGTTATCGATAGTTTGTGGTTGTTATTTGTCATGTCCCCACATTGAAGATGTTTAATTGAATTGATTATATTCATCTAAATTAAAGATTAAATACAAATATGATATGTAATATATATTATTAAATATAAATAATATAATTATTAATATAAAAATAAATGTTGTAATTGCATGCTTCTGGATTTAACTGTGTAAGATATTATTTCCTCAACGTTTCGGATCACACTCAGTGAACCATCATCAGGAGATAGAGAGCAAGAGAAGAGAACACAAATGATGCATTGCAGACCAAGCTATTAAAAAGATAGGAGGGAAGTGAGGTGGCACGGGGACCTAGGGAACTCTAAGGGGAGGAGAAACTAATTCTAAGACCACAATTAAGGAAAAAATGAAACCATTAAATAAATCACAAAAAACACCTTCACAAAGAAAGCAAAAGAATGAGACATAAAAAACAAATAAGAAAACAAACACCTAAATAAGTAGACCTTAAGTTTTTGTTTTATTCCTTTATGCAGGTTTGGTTCTCATTTCTTTTGGTTATATGTAGGCCTTTTTGTTTTTAGCTTATATTCATTATATATATATATATATATATATATATATATATATATATTCTTCTTTTTTAGGTGTTGGTTCTCTTAATTGTTTTTATGTCCTTTGGTTCTTACGTCTCTTACTTATTTTTTAAGTTTTATGTTTCATGCCTTTATTTAGGTTCATGTTCTTTTTCTTTTGGTTGTATGTATGCATGCCTATTTGTTTTTTTAACTTAATTTCATAATATATATATATTTCTATTTATATTCTACTTATTTAGGTGTTTGTTTTCTTATTTGTTTTTTATGTCTCATTCTTTTGCTTTCTTTGTGAAGGTGTTTTTTGTGATTTATTTAATGGTTTCATTTTTTTCCTTAATTGTGGTCTTAGAATTAGTTTCTCCCCTTAGAGTTCCCTAGGTCCCCGTGCCACCTCACTTCCCTCCTATCTTTTTAATAGCTTGGTCTGCAATGCATCATTTGTGTTCTCTTCTCTTGCTCTCTATCTCCTGATGATGGTTCATTGAGTGTGATCCGAAACGTTGAGGAAATAATATCTTACGCAGTTAAATCCAGAAGCATGCAATTACAACAGTATGGACTGTGGAAAACTAATGACTTCCATAAAAATAAATATTAATAATTATATATATATATATAAACATTAAATGTTATCATTATTATACAATAATATAAATATAAAATATAATAATAAATATTATTAATAAACCTTATTATATATATATATTTTTTTTGATCAATGAACGGCCGAAGCCTTTGATTATATTAAAAATAAAATTTACATGTCCTTCGTTCAAACGGGCACTGGTAGGAAAGAACGGGGAAGAAAACCTCCAGTCTTGCCCGGGACATTAGTCCAATACATACAAATAAAACCTAGGGGCATACCCCTGTTTATATCTTATTCACTATGCTACAATTACACATGTTGTGAAGATGTTGTTACATTACATTATTTCACAGAGGCATTCCCCTGGTTGTATGTTATTCATAATTGTACAACGAATGGTCCTTTAACAGGAGAGACATATTCGGAAAATAATGACATTACTCAATGATGACTATTGGTGTACAAGTCTTCCTTTTCCTGTCCTGCATTAGAAATAAAAGGCAACCACCATCCATTCTAAAAGAACACTTATTTATAAACCTTATTATATTTATTACATATTATAAATAACATAAAAGAAGAGTGACCTTGCATTATATAGTAAAAGCGGCCAATGTCTCATGGTGGCCGACCTTTAATAAAGAAACGTAGACTACATGATAAGGAGTAGCGACATATTCAACAAATGCCCTCTTGAATAGCCGTGTCCCTTTTAGATGGCGGCCAATGGGAAAGAGACCATCCCTTTAGGGTTATAAAGAAAAACTCGACGACAGCATAAGGAAGGGCATATCATCTCATGGACGAACAATACAATACAATATCATTCATCAAGCACCTCAAAATGTTATCATTTCCAAATAAAAACAAGCAATTGATATCATCATATCTGTAGTGAATCATATTTATTAGTAATAAGTCAGCGATTCATAAACTTATAACTAAGGCCACGAAGCAAATATGAATGCCGAATAGGAGAGAAATCATCCATGAGGAAATAGATAATAAACAATATTAGTATTATTTGCAACAGGGATCGATTTAGAATCCAAAGGGGATGAATGGCATCCATCAACAAAATATCAATCGATTCATCAGATCATCTCATTCTAATACCATCGATCCATCATTATCGAATGGAAAAGGGAGGAATAGAACAGTAGTTTTGATTTAATAGAGTCTGCAATAATAAACTGAAGATCAGAAATTAGGCAGAAAACAAATAATAAGACAACAACAAGGATAGAAAAGAAGGTCTACCATCTATAACAAAGAATATACTCTATCGAGGATAGAAAGTAGATAAGGAAATATACAAGTATCAAGCAAAGGACTGACCAAAAGGTAATCTGCAAAACCAATCAGGTATGTTATGGATTCGTATTCACATCATTATGTAGATTATGGATAATATGTTATTGCATATACATGTTTAGATGTATATATTATATTATGAGCATGCATTTAGTATAAATCCATATGAGTGTTCATAGAAATATTTTCTCTATTCATAATTGGACAAATATCAATATGAATATCTCTATCCATGCATTATGATGATAAATAATAAATTATGGAGATATTAGCATAAGAGATCATACTTCCAATCACCTCTATTGATTCATCCTTAAAGGAATAGTTAGGTACTTTGGGGAGGGGCAGTGTAATTCCATCCGTGAATAGGTCCCTAGGCTGGGACGTAGTTCCCCAAGGCTGGGTCTGAGATGGTCTCCATGCGCCCTAAAGCCTAGTTCCTTGATGAAGAGCAAGATGGGAAGATATGGATCTTGCCTGATGTTTAATATCCGCCTTAACAGTATAGAGGAATATTAGAATACAAGATCGTACTTCTGATTATTCCTATTACTTCATCCTTAAAGGAATGTTAGGTATTGTGAGAGAGGGGCAGAGTAATTCCACCCGTGTTAAGACCCCTAGGCTGGGACGTAGTTCCCCAAGGCTGGGTCTGGGATGGTCTCCATGTGCCCTTGACATGTAAAGCCTAGTTCCTTGATGAAGAATAAGAGGGAAGAATATGAATCTTGAATTATGTTTAATATTCGCCTTAATATACTTATAGAATATAGTATAGAATAGTCATCAATAGTGAATGACAATCGTGAAATGAATAATCATTTAACAAGGAAATGATATATTTATATTATCATTGATCTTATTTGATCTTATGATTGAAATTTATTGATCTCTAACATTTCTAATGTCTCTTTGAGAATCACTTTGAATCCAGATTTGGGTTCAAGTGTTTCCACTAGAAAGGGGACATTACATTATTCTAGCTATAGAGGCAAGTATATGGCAGCTACTTGGGCCTATTGGTTATAGTTTGGCTTCGGAGTTTGCATTTAGATTTTGTTTTATAGTAGAATATGGTTGTGATATGTTGTGATAGTTAGAGTTTCACCAGCATGGCAGAGTTCATTACCGTTCATGTGCGGTTAGTGCACATTGACGTGTAGTTCTAGTTGTTGCAGTTGTTTGGTGAAGGCCATGAGTATAGTGAAATTCAGTCAGTGCAGCTTGCCTATGGGCATTCTGCCCCTAGTTGTTAGTTCATTTTGTTGGAATCCCTTATGCTTTTGCAATGTGAATATCAAGTGAGAGAATGTTAGGATTAGGTGTGCTATTCACCTTGTATATCCTAAGGTTTAATGGAACTTAATTGTTCATAGATGGTTAATTATGTATGCATCTCCAAGAATCATAGAGTGGGCAAAGTGAGACGCCCATGTGAGGGTGGGGACATGTAATTATTTTATTATTCTTTGGGGACTTATTGTAATGAGGCATTGATGAGGGGTTTACATAGTGGACCTGTAGAACATCTTTTGATTGGCTACTATTAGTTGGGTGTGTAAGAGGTATAATTAGTGCCCCTATGGAACACTTGGGAGTTACATGACACCTCAGGTCATAATTGTTTAAGATGTCGTGTGTAAGAGGAGTTACATTCTATTTTGGAAGCCACTCTCTTGTAGCGGGTCGTGAGAATTCTTACCACGGCATTTCGGGACCATTTTTGAGCCCATGGTATTGCCTTTTGGTGGGATTTTGGGCATCCTTAAGTCTATATATTGAGAGCTTGAGATGGAGGTATTATGCATTTGTTTCTTGCAGGGTTATGTTACTGGTTTTCCTCTAGGATTGAAGAGTGTTGATTTTATTGAGGCACAATGGCTTTGTGAATGTATTGAACACTATAGTTGAATAATACATTGGGTGTGTGTGCTTTAGAGGCTGGGTTTTTCTTGAAAGGGTTTTCCAAGGCTATATCCATGTCACTTTTGTTTATGGTTCTTCATCTCTCATTCTTGTTCTTTTCGAAGTGTTGTTTTACATGACGAAATGTCGTTGAAATTTTCTTAGATTGGATACTTGTACTTTTCTCCTCATAGGGTTAATGCGGAAAGTATCTGCATATTTAGTATCTAAGCTTTGTTTGCGGGTTTATGTCTTGTCAAAATCCTAGGGCTCATCAACACTATTTGGTCAACGTCTTGATACCCCAAATAGTGAGTATTTTATGACTTCACAGGCTGTAGTTTTTCCTGTTCAATTTTTGCGACTTAGGCAAAAGCAAGGCTTAGATATTGGCCATTATAATTCACTAATGGATGTTTTTAACATTATCAAATAATTACAATTAAAAATACTTTAGTTGAGATTATAAAAGTGGAATTATATGATATATCCCGACCTTTAAACCTCATTTGATCCTTACAAATGCAATTACCTTTTAAACATGTATAAATGTTTCCTTTTAATGTGTCCAATTTAATCAAAGGTAAAACACTTGAATTAAAAACTCTAAAAGAATTTGTTACTTATGCTAATGAATATGCCAAAATCGGTTGGACTGCAACTTTGGTTTGTAGTGTTGCCTTGTAATATTTCTCACACGCCTCTTGTGCTTTTCTTCACGTACCACCTCATGCTACTGTTACTGCCACAACTACTCTGTACTCCATCTGTTTCTTTAGGTTGCAATTTACATCATTTATGGCAAATAAAACTGCAAGATGGGCAGATTGTTGGCAACCAATTACTGATGCGTGAGTTAGCACATGCATGACAAGCACAGCTGCCTCTCTTGAAAACAACTTAGACTGATATCACTTTCAATGCTTCCTTTCTGTCAAAGCTACCACAGTGCCTAAGTCTGTGCTGTGGCTGTGTGCTTTCTACTTGGCCTTAGACTTCGACAGATCTGGGTGAATCAGTCCTGCACATTGACTCATCTCTGACAGCAATGGTTGACTGTCAAATTTTTCCCTTGTTTGGGCTGTTGTGCCCTGCTTTCTGCTAGCACCTGAGTGATGTCTGGCTCCATGGGTACCTTCCTGTCATCCATTGGATGCAGGTGTATATGGCTATCTCTACACTTGTTTACACTATCTCTCAAGAACACCAAAGATGGCAACCAAGGAACACATGAAATGCAGAACTAAATTTCGCTTGTTCAAATTTTGTAGTACTCAAAAGACAGGCTTTGATAGCATGTAAAATTGAATTTGCATGCGGTAGATTACATTTCATAATGCTACTAAATGTATGTTTGACAGCCTGTAATGTCCCTTTTTCCCTTAGTGAATATTGGTGAACGTTAGCCTTTTTTTATTTCCCGAAGGCTAACCTGTGGATAAGGGAAATATGGCTTTTAAAAGATTATTATAACTTACTGAATGCCTCAACTTACAAAATAATCATTGTATAACTTATACCCTTTTAAAAAGTTTATATATTGCATTTTTTAGTGGGCGTTGGATTTGGTGGGGCCCTTTCTCTGTGGACACCTATTCAAGGAAAGCATATTGTGGAGTGGAGCACCCAGTTATGGGATATTAAATGGATTTTCCTTGTTTGCCTGGGCGTCGGGTTGCTGGGAGAAAATGATATATTTGACCCATTCGCTCATACTGGGTTTCTTCTTCATGCTATTTGGATATATGAAATTCATCTGGTGCTATTTAGCAGAGTTATTCTGGATGTTGTTTAGCCTCAGACATCATCTGGTTTCGGTTGTGTAATATCAACCCTAGCTGGGTAATTTGTGATTTCCACCCAGAAAATCAAAAGAGCATAAATGGAGTTGTTTAGCAGTTGTAGGGATTTGACCACTTTTGATGTGTTTTGATAAATTGTCAGGAGATTTTGGATTGGTTTTGTTTCTGGTCTGGTTAGAAGTAGATAGCCTCAATGCAAAGGCATTCTGATAAAACTTTATCATTTGTTTTAGAGTCCTAAGAGTGCCGTACGAAAGGGTCATACAAGGGAAGCCGTGCTCAGGAGAAATATGAAATCATTATAATATTGTTTGTAAGATTTGGAAGGGTCTCTTTGTCTCATTGTGGGCAGAAAAAGACAAAATATTGGCTGAGTAAGCAGGTTTGGCAGAGTTGAGTTGGCTGTACTCCTCTAAGCTGCCGTACATCACAAAGAGTACGTGGGAGTCAAGAAAATTATTCGCTGCCTTTGTGAATGGTTAACTACATCCTTTGGGGTCGCCTAAGGTAGGAGCATCTATTGCAAAAGATCCTAAATGAAAATCTGAAGTATTTATGGAGTTATGGAGATTTTGGTGGATCCCTGGCTTCCGTACCGGCAATGACTTTGGGGAGCTGCATCAGAAATTAATTCAGAATAGACCTGTTTTATCATTGCAATCTGGACGTCCAGTCTAGCAGAATTCATTTTAAGCCTTTGTAATATGAGATTTGCATTTTGAGAGCAATCTGAGCAATTTATGTGGATTTCTGGGCACCTACAGCAGTCTTATATATAAAACAGCAGCAGTTTCTGAGCCCAGTATAACAGTATTATGTTTGAAGCCTTCTCATTTTCATATCAGTGAACATTCTAAAAAGGTCAGAATCTTTGGTATTTCATTCCTGTATGCTCCTGATTTATATCAGCATAATCTCTGTTGATTTGTATTGATTTCAAATGTTGATAGGAGGCTGCAAGCTATTTGACATAATGTCCTTATATGATACTTGTCTGTGTTAATGAGTTTGCTTATGAAATATCTTCATCATCTCTTAAAACAAGTTATCATAGTTAATAAACTCAGAAAACACAGTGTAACTAGCAGCATGCCAACTGTTTGATGAATTGTTAAACCATTAGGAATCAGAAAATTCAGGGCAAAACTAGGGTGGTCATTACACAGCCCCATAGCAATCACAATAACTGAGGAACAAACATGTAAACAGACAAATGACTACATGCTTTGGGTAGGTGTAACAATCTACCTATTTCAGCAAAACTTGAAACATCTAGTAGTTTGCCCAATTATTCCAATTTATCTAATACAATCTAAGAAGATTCTTAATCCTGGTCATGTTTGCACCGATGTCACACAGTGCCTTCCCTGTGCTTATATATAAACATGGTGGAGAGCATCAATAAACAGAATATAAATTAAGTAGCACAAGTGATTAGCACGATAAGCAACCTACTCAGGTCTAAGAGGGAAAGTGCATTTGAGATTCTTACAAAACTTGGTGAGAATTGGTGCATGGCCATCAACAGATCTCTTATAGAGAGTTCCCATTTACTTCTATTGGTGTTTTCCTGTTTTGATTTACACTCACTTATTCATGTATTCAATCCCATAGCAATGCCGAACTTCTGGCCCTTCTTAAAGGCATTTGATTAGAGGTCCTATTTGGGGTTCACCATCTTTACATTGAAGGTGGTTCCAAAATTGTTCAAAATATAGTGAAACTGTCATATCATTACCCTCCCTAGCTTACTACTCGTGTTAAACTCACAACACACTGAAAAATGGCAAATTCAATTGATCCCTTTTTTCCAAAAAAAGCTTCATGGCTTCATCCAATTTGCTGCGACATTCCTCCAACAGAAATAGGAATAAGAAAATGAAGGTTCTAACATCAATTCTCATAATGGGGACACTTTCTTGGTCAACCATATTGACTGCACATGAGATCCTTTGTCGACCATACTGTAGGAATGATAAAATCTCTTGGAGGAATCTTGGTCAACAAAACCAAGATGGAAATAACTAGGATTGATTCTCTCAAAGCAATCACCTCTTTGTGGGCTAAGTTATCATCCTTTCAACAGCAGAAGCAATAATGTCTCTTTGCAAGGTAGCATACAGACCATCTTAGAACATAGGCAAAACAACACTTCTTTGTGGGGAAAACTTTGTCATAAATGCCATGACTAAGGGGTCACCCACGACTTGCACATGGCTTCATCTTCTAAAAATATTCTGCACCCAAACTGGATATGGTAATCAAGAGGATAAAAACACACGTAAAATATCTAGCCTGAATATATGTAATAAACAAACAATTAATCTAATTAACCTAGATATATGAGCTGAGTTTAGAAGTGTACCTGAATCTTGAACTGAAAGAGACAAAATGATTGAAATAAATGCGTGCCTTGAGTCCACAGAGGAGACTGATTTGACTACGACAAAGATTTGATACTTGAAGTCTGAGATTAGATTTGGGATGAATAGGTTATGATGGATGCACTCAGTGAAATCTGGAACGGTGTAGAGACTCAGATCAAGGTCACATGGGTGGCCCTGAGCCTCTTAATGGCGACCTTGAGCCTTTTTGGGTGGCCTTGACTTTTGAGAGCAACCTTCGAATCTTAGTTGTCCACTGTTTTGATCATAATTTTTTAACTCAGCCCAGAATTGCTTAAAATTGGATGCACTGGAAGTAGAACAACGAAATTTGAACCAGTTCATTCTCATAATTTATGTAAGGTTGAGGCTGTGCCTATGGTTTTGATCTTCCTCCTTGTGGTCTTGAACCTGTGCACAATTTTGACCTGAAATGCGGTTTTGATCTCTAACAAATTAGGGTTTTGGTACCTACAAAAAAGGGCTCATCAATGTCTGTACTTGCAAGGAGAAAATCTGGTGTGGAGAACCACCATTGGAACTTGCTATGGGAATGAGGAATCCTTGAAACTTCGATTACTGTTAACCTTCGAATCTTAGTTGTCCACTGTTTTGATCATAATTTTTTAACTCAGCCCAGAATTGCTTAAAATTGGATGCACTGGAAGTAGAACAACGAAATTTGAACCAGTTCATTCTCATAATTTATGTAAGGTTGAGGCTGTGCCTATGGTCTTGATCTTCCTCCTTGTGGTCTTGAACCTGTGCACAATTTTGACCTGAAATGCGGTTCTGATCTCTAACAAATTATGGTTTTGGTACCTACAAAAAAGGGCTCATCAATGTCTGTACTTGCAAGGAGAAAATCTGGTGTGGAGAACCACCATTGGAACTTGCTATGGGAATGAGGAATCCTTGAAACTTCGATTACTGTCAAACCCTGTTAATTGACTCAACTACATTGTGATAAATTGGAAGACACACCAAGCGGCATATGCAATGGATGCATAAGTAGTTGACAATGATGCAGGACAATGATGTAATGAATGCTCGAGACTTGATGCAATGGATGAAGTGCAATGAATGCTTTAGTTGTACATTGAGTGCAAGAATTAGGGTTTTAATATTGCTGATGCAAAGAGATGATATAATTGTTATGACTCATGCAAAAGACAACTATGATAGAAGTTACAGTGGTTGACAGAGGACCCTGATGAATAGTTGATGATTGGAATGATCCAGGGGTAATGTCCTTTTATACAAGCCCAAGGCGCACAAATTGAACTTTCTGGTGTGTGAGTCAGTGGATAATGGTAACATTAGGCTGAGTCGGCTTGGGGCCACAATAAACTTGAATTTGGGACTGGAGGATCATGGCCACAGGTGCAGCCCTGAACTGGGTCAAGGCTGCATGTGTGGTCTTGACCTGGGCATATAAAGTACTGATCTGGGAGGTGGAACTGATCTGAGCAGGGCACAATGGTATTTTAAGTGATAATCAGAGTCAGGGGTCAGTGAGTGTGCCATATTGGACCATGCACTTAGGAGGAAAAGTGTGAGGGAATGCACTTTTCATCTCTACAAATATATCACTCAATTTTACACATGGACGTGTCATATGGAGATTCGAAATTGGGAATCTTCAATGAAAATCCCCTGGATTTACTGATTGAGATAATCTGTTTATGGTCTACAAGAAATTTCTCATTAGATTGGGTCTGTTACATAATGTGGGAAACTCATCTAGATTCTAACATACTTAATTGTGAGTAGTTCATCTTATATTATCAAGTTTCTTGGGCTGTAAGAAATGGTAAAATTTCTAAATCAAAATCAAAATTTATAATGGTTTATGAAGGGAAATACTTCATACACACATGCTCTGCAATTGTTGTCGCGTTCCTTGTAGTGGGAAGGCTGCAGGCATTACTTGCATCCATTGATATTTTTAAGATCTGCAGATATGAATGCCAACATGTTAAATGTTTGTATGTCCTGTTCTTTTTGCCTAATAAAGTTATGTTGGATTTCATTTTTGTGTTTGACTTTTCTTTTTTGATCTACTGTCTATCAATTTGGAAGATTCGCCTTGCCTTAAAAGTTGTCGTATTCTTCTTCTTTTGCAGGTATTACTGATACTGGTCTTCAAGCACTTGGGAAAGGTCTACCTAGTTTGCATTTATTGGATGTTTCACAATGTAAAAAGATAACAGATAAGGGAATACAGGCACTTGCTGAAGGGTGCCCACATTTGGTGACCTTACATTTTAATGGTTGCAAACTTATAACAGATCGCTCTCTGCAAACACTATCTAGGTACTGTGGAAAATTGGAGGAGCTGGAGTTGCAGGGGTGCACTAATATTACTGATAGCGGTCTTTCAAGTTTAGCTCAAGGATGTTGTTCAATCCAGATTCTAGACATCAGCAAGTGTGGTAAAGTAGGGGATGTTGGAGTTACAAGACTCGCTGAGGCTTGTTCCCTTTTAAAGATCTTGAAGCTGTCAGATTGTTTGAAAATTGGAAATAAGGCAGTTACATCTATAGCAGAAGGCTGCAAAAGGCTTGAGGTTCTGATGATTGGAGGATGCAGGCTTGTATCTGATGAATCCATTCAAGCAATTGCTTCTACTTGCAATTCTAATCTAAAAAGTTTACAAGTTGAATGGTGCCTAGATATTACTGATGAATCAATTCACTCAGTTCTTTTGTGCTGCATACAGCTTGAAAATCTTAACATAGCATGCTGTGACAAAATAACGGACCATGCTTTCACTTGTTTAGGGAATGATGGATCTGGATCACGTTTGAAGGTTTTAAAGATCAACAACTGTCCTGGCATCTCAGCTACAGGGATTGCTTTGATTGCTGAATTTTGCCATTCACTGAAGTATTTGGATGTTCGATCTTGTCCTCAGATTACGGAAGAGGATGTTAACAGGGCAGGCATTCATTTTGATGATCGTTGCAAATTAGTATACCATGGGATTGTATCTGAGCATGCATTGTGAAATGAGACAGAATACTATTAATTCAATTTGTAATTAAGTCTAGATTTTCACTGCAGAAGTGAAAAGTGAGGCAGTGAGCATAGAAGCACTTTGATGCTCCCAAAGTTGTAAATGTATCTTAGCTTTGGTAGTTAACCTTGAAATCGTTTTCTTCACTTTTGTATTATATGCTTGTCATTTATGGTGATGGAATATCAATGATATGTATATGTATTACCTTCATCTAAAACTGCTCTTCAATATGAGAAACCTATTATTGCTCTAGTTGCAGCAACTGTGTTGCTGTATTTTGTAGTTGGACATTTCAATCATGAGAATAATTTTCTTGATTGTGTATGGTGAAAGGATGTGCTGCGACACTTGTGTCCTGCATTGAGGGTTTGAATTTGTGCACGATAACATGGAAAAGATCTTGAAATTTAGAGTTATCACTGTGTGTTGGACAGATTTGATGTTGGAATATTATGATCTTCTTATAAGAAGGGAGTTTTTGTGAAAAAAGACGTTCACCTCATTGTGGATTCACTCATGGGTGCTATTCGATGTGATATTTTATGTTGGATGTGAGGTTTTATAATGAATATGTTCTGTTTCTGTGGTGTGTTCTTATGTTACTGTCTATGCCAACATTATGCTAAGCATGCTGTCTTGCCTTGTTTCAAACTTCAATTCTTGCTTTATTCTTTGTCATGATTTATGTGGACGAGTAAGTGCTGAAATTTACTCTAATAATGAATTTGAACATGCTTGTGGGCATGCCCTTGGTCTTTTGGGTATTTTTCTTAGAGTATCATTTCTACGGTTATGTTGTCCTGCCAGTCTACATGTTTTTCATCGACAGGGTCGCATTATTGTTTCGTTTAATCACGAGGGCTTGTATAAAATTTTAAATGACATCGCAAAAGTGCGGTTCTATACGACTATGGTTCTATTTATATTTGTGGTTGGGATCATAGTCTTGACACATCATTCTTGTTACCCATTAACTAATTGCAACTAAGGGTTGTGATTTAGATGAGGTGAAAATTGGAAGGGGTTACACTATGGAAATAGATCAACTTTGTTACAGCTATAGCCCTGGTTAAAGATTGGCATGAATTCTCGGGACTTTTTACTTTCACTACAAAAATATTCTCCTTTCATCCACCTTATCGACTCTATAACTGTTGTGGTGCATCGCCTTATTTTCCGCTTTTATTTTATTTTACCTTGTTATTAATTATCATTAAAATAGGGGAGCCGACTTAAATCCAGTCTTTATCACAAGTCTTCCTTACAAATAGTTTTTGACATGCCTCTTGGGACCATTCTGAAAAAAATGAAACGTACGTTCAAAGTCACTGAAAAAAGTTTAAAACAAGATTTGGTGATATCTTAGGAATCTACATTCTAAGAAGCCATTTATTTAACAAGTCACTTGGGACTCTTGAATCATGCCTCTTGGTTAAGTAAGACAAGTGGCTTATTAAGAGGGTCTCAACTAGATCCACTCGGAGAAACAATTTAAATAGGGACACAATTGAAGTTGTGGAGCTGTCATCTAAGGAAAGGAAATTAAGAGTATCTGCTAGGAGTTTGAGTTCCCAATCGAAATCACATCCTTCACCTCTTACAACCATTCGTTTTTTTCCAAACTTTTAAGAGAAGCACAATGGTAGTTACAGGGGTTAAAACATTTGTTATTTAGGACTTAGGGAGTTCGCTAGAATTATAATGGTGGAATGATCTCTGTATTAACTCTTAAAGTTCTATTGTCTTTATAGGGGATGATTCACTAATCCTATTAATTACATTGTTAGGAAGATGTATTGTACACCTTGCATAATAATATTTTAATGTTGTTGTATTTGTGGCCTTTTATGAAATGGTGTTCCATTCTTGAAGAGGAATTTTGGGCTTCTCTGTGTAATAATGGTCTTGCCACTTGGAATATCATCTATAACATGAGAGTTACATTGAAAGAGCAATTATATTGGGGTTACAAAGAGGCATTAGAAGACAACATCTTTGATCAACTATTTTAAGCTGTGTAAGAGACTAAATATGCATGCAAATTGAGCACTTGGATTTGCATCCACGAGTGGGGTGCTTGGATTTGGGTGCATGGTCTTGGTCTCAAGGTATCGGTGACCGCTTGGTTGTTTCTTGTTTTTGCCTTGTGCCTATAAAACAAGCATTTGGCATTGTGTTTGGACGAAGTTTTTGGTGATAGGTACTTGTTGCCAAAATTGGATCAAGCACGTGATTGAATGTCATATCCCCTATATTTTGATTTCCATATATATATATATATACAAATATGTATTTTCACGATTTACTTGTAATCATAACAAATTCTAATTGACAATTGTTATATTTCCAATTAAATGTATATAAACAATAACATAAGGCAAGTATACACTATTATAATAATTATTGATATACACATATTATCATTATAATATACAAATTGTATGTAAAATGATTATAGGTGTATATGATAATATAATTTAATTTGATCTCATAATAATGATAACTATAGTAAGTGATCGGTTCCCATAAGGGAAGTCCGATCCCATTAAGTAATGCATATTTATTATCAGCAAACAAGGAAGTTCCTTAACCGCCAGCAAAGGAAGAGTCTCCTTAAAGCGATACAAGGTGATGCTTCAATCTTAGCACCCTTCGGGTCTTTAAATAGGCCCGAAGCATCTCTTCCAAGGATCGCACAGGAGAGAAAGATCAGATCGGGGAAAAGGAAGCAGGTTCAGCGAATAGAAATTAATTAAGAGGGCAGACGTCAGGTATGTTACTTTATGCTATTTTCTATATATATATAAGGTTATACTTGATGCATATGAAATGTAGGAAATGGTAAAGTATAAAGGGAATAGAAAATAGCAAACAGACTGAATACATAAAAGTAGAAAATGAAAATATGGATATTGAATCAGCTTACACTATATATATAAAGGAATAGAATATGAATATGAAATTAATGATTATGAATATGATGAACATGAATATGATAAATATAAATGTAAGATGGAAATAGAATAAATGCATAAATGATATAAGATGGGTCTTGACATACGAGTCAAGACAGCCATGACCAAGTTCAATATGGTCATAGGGTTGTAGCTTGACATATGAATCAAGACAGCCATGACCAAGTTCAATATGGTCATAGGGTTGTAGCTTGACATATGAGTCAAGACAACCATGACCAAGTCCATAAGATCATAGGGTTGGAGCTTGACATATGAGTCAAGACAACCATGCTCTCCTTTATAAGAAATTATACGTATAATAATGGATCCCTTATTGAAGAATCTAAGTTAAGGAAGACACCCACATGTGAGTCAAAATTCCTAATCATAATTTATTATAACTGTGATTGTAGGAGTTAATCTAGAACAAGCAAAAGAAGGGAACATTACATTGAAGACACTAGACCAGCACAAGTGAAACTTCTTTGTATTGTAATCATTCTCTTTGATAACACATTGAGTAGTGGTGTGTTTTTTTTTTATGGGTTTTTTTATTGAAAGAGTTTATTAGGGTATATCTTGTGTCACATTGTGTATGTTTTGCTTTTTTGTTGCATTTTGGATTCAAAAATCTATTTAGTATATAGCTTCTCCTTCTAAATCATTTGTATCATTTCTTTTCATTTGGTATCAAAGCTTTATTTGTTAAGATCTATGAGAGGGAGCACATTTTGGTCCTACGATAATTTTTGCATGAGTGAAAGCTTTGCATAGGTGAATCTAGGTTTCAAGCACAGAAGATGGCAAGTACTTCAAGAATGGAGATTGAGAAGTTCAATGGATACAACTGGAGTTATGGAAGCTCAAGATGGAAGATCTCCTTGTTGACCGAGATCAATGAGTTGTGCCTAGACAAAAGCCTACAATCGACGACATATGATTGGGATAAACTTGACAAAAAGGCAATAATCACAATCTACCTTTCTAATTGATTGTTGCTAAATATTTTAGAAGACAACACTCACAAGTTGTGGGAGAAGATAGGGTCTTTGTATGAGAGTCTATGGTGAACAAACTATTTCTATAGAAAAAGTTGTACTCCTGAGAATGAGTGCTGATGATTCTGACAAAACACTTGAATGCATCCAACATTATGGTGGGTTAGTTAGTCTTAGTAAATGTAAAAATGAAGTAGGAAGATAAGTGCATTGATAATGCAAGAGCATCCTAGATCAAACCATAATCTTGCAATTGATGGAGATTGAGGTCATGATTCCTACAGTCTTGAGGAACTTGACCTTAAAAGCATGCACTATAGAGTTAGTGCAAAAAAGGCAAAGTGCTCACAAGAGCCCAAGTGTAGGTTTTAGCATGGAAGCTGGAGATTGTGTGCATGTGGAGCACACAAGGGGCACAGAGAGGAGAAAAGCATATTGAAATGCACATGAAGAGGATTGCATGATGGGCACAAAGATGGAGTACACATGTCAAGCACAAAGAAGTAGGAAGAAGTGAGAAGGCGCACAAATGGGGTGTGTGTGAATGTGCAAGACTTGCACACAGAAAAGGATGTGTTGGAGGAGGAGAGGGGGCATGAAGAAACAAACATCAAGTCAAAGATTGCAAAGAATGCATGATAGCGCAACCAGTTGGATGGTGACAGAGAGAGAGAGAGGTACTTCTAGGTTGTTAGAATTTGACATTGGGGACTGCAATGCTAATTTGAAGTCTAATCATATGCCTCTTCTCGTTAAGTTTGGCTTGCAAATGATCATCCACAAAGAGAGGCAGGGCCAAAGCATGCAAAAGAAAGTTCACACACAAGGTAAAATCATGGTGAACCAAAAAAATAAGGAGATCTTCACTGCTTCTTTGAAACAACACTTGCAAATAATAAAAAAACAACATAGGGGGCAAATAAACAAACAAGAAAATAGAGAACAATATCTGTAGCAGTATGTTGATCCCTCTTATCCACAAGGCTCTAATGGTGTGCAAGAGGTCTCGACCTAAGAAGAGGATCTCAAACACTTTCCTGACCAATCCGTGGTATGATGAAGAGTGCAAGGCAACTAAAAGAGCTCTCAAAGCGAATGAGACAAACAAAGAAAGCAAGATAAGTTATGAGAATTTGTTAAAATCCAAAAAGGAAAGTTATGCCGTTTCTAGAAGGAAAGATTTAATATCTTTGGGTAAAAACAATCCCAAAGGATTTTGGAGGGAGTTACAGCAAGAAAGAAAGCACATTGAAAATAATATCACAGATGACCAATGGTTAGAATATGCGAGGCTTTTATATGAATGGTCTCAAGGGAAAGTCAACCCTCCTATAGTTAAAACTTCAATTGAACTCTTCTCGATGGAAGACATCAAACATGGTATAAAGAAACTGGGAAGGGGCAAAGCAAAAGACATAGACGGGCTGTAAGCTGAATTTCTAAAGTGGGGAGTTGAATACTTGGTGCCACACATCAAAGGTATTTTTAACGACATCACAAAAGGGGGCTTTCCAATTGAGTGGGTTACTAGTGTCATTATTCCTCTCTTCAAGAGTGGGGATATCAATAATCCCTCTAACTACCGGACTATCATGGTGAACCCTCTCCTTGGAAAACTGTTCGGGAGCCTGAAAGAGCGTAGGATCTGTAATTGGGCAGAAAAAAAGGGAAAAAGAGCAAAAGGGTAGGCTGGTTTTAGACCAAGGCATTCTACCATTGATCATTGCATCACTCTTAGGCATTTGATCGAAAAAGTTTGGGACACTAAGGGAGGGGAGGCCTTTTGTTGCTTTGTTGATTCTAAAAAGGCTTTTGACATAGTACCCAGGGACAAATTGTGGAAAAGGATGGAAGAACTTGGGATTCTTGATGAGTATAGGGCTGTTGTGCACAAGCTTTATGAGCAGGTTAGAGCTAAAATCAGAACTAAAGAGGGTTTGTCAGAGTGTTTTGGTAGTGACATTGGAGTCAAACAGGTTGTTCCCTTTCACGCACTTTATTTGGTTTATATATTGACAAGCTTGAAGAATGTTTAAACAACACCGATGGAGAAGGTATTCAGCTGGTGGGTTTTGTGGTGAAGTTACTCTTGTATGTTGACGACCTTATTCTAGTTGCCAAAACTACACATGGTTTGATGGAGCATCTGAAGGAGTTAGAGCTCTTTTGCCAAGAGGTGGCGATGCAAGTGAACACTAGCTAGACCAAAGTCATGATTTTCTCATTAAAAAGGAAGCAACATCATGCCAACTTTATTTTTGAAGGAAACTCTTTGGAGATTGTTGAAGAGTACAAGTGCCTTGGTATTGTTTTCAACAATAGGCTCAGCTGGGACACTTGTAGAATGAAGAGGATTCAAGGGGGTTGGAGAGCTTCTTACATGCTTCAGAATAGATGTAGGAAAGCGGGGCTTTGGAATTGGAAAACCAAGAAGACTCTTTTTAGTTTGTTGGTCACCTCGGTTGTCCCATATGGCTGCGAGGTTTGGGGGAGTAGCGTATCAAATCACAAATGGAGACAATTAGAGAGAATTCAAAAGCATCTTATCACTAGTAGTCTAAAAGTCAAGGCTACCGTTCCCTATGCGGTTCTTTTGGCTGAGGTGGGCACCTTTCCATTGGAGACAGTTGCGTTTATTCAACTTCTTTGTTACCTAATGATGGTGGAAAATATGGATAATTAGCGTTGGCCTAAATTGGTGGTGGAGGAAGGGTTAGACCATAGGAAAAAGACGTGGATGAAGCATAACAAGTGGATGAACAAATGGGATATTAATTTGCAAGAGTGTCCTAAAACCAAAGCTGAAATTAAACAGTTCGTGTTGGAAAAATTCAGGACTGCCACGTGGACTGAACAGTTTGGCTGAAAAAAATACATTATGTCAAAGAGTTCAAGCCCACGTGGGAACATGGGGAAAAAGCCTACTTGCATGCGGCCCTTAAGGGTAAAGCTAGACTTCTAATTGCATAGTTGGGGACCGGTTCTCATCATCTAAGGTGCGAAACTAGTAGATGGATGGTTCCCAAGGAAGTTTGGGAAGATAGGATATGTACTTTCTATAGCAAAAGAGTCATCGAAATGGAATGGCATTTCATCTTTGAATGTGCTGCCTATGAAGATATCCGCATGCAATATGGAAACAACTTGAAGGGGGGAAGTTTAAGTGAGCTCTTTGAGGAAGATAAGCTTCACATAACGACCGATCTCTTGGTCAAGTTGCATAGTAGAAGAGTCGACATTGAAAAGAGTTCGATAGTGTCTTAGGGCTGCGGCTCTTGGTCCCTTAGGCTGTTGTGGCCTCATGGACATCATTAAAAATTTATTCATTCATTCATTCATTCACGTGCATTGTGAGAAGAAGTTTGAACTACCATCCATGTGGTACCTCAAGACAGGTGTCAGAACAGACACAAAGACGTGGGAAAATTAATGTAGGCCATGGGTAGGAATTTGGAATCAAGCGGCAAGGGGAATTGGGCAGAAATGCCACATGGTATATAAATATAGTTGAGCCTAGCTTTGTGGGAAAGCTAGTCATGAGCAAGCTAGTTTAGAGAGCTAGTTTTGGAGCGAACTAGTTGAGGGAGCTAGTCGTGGGGTTTTAGAGTAAGGGCTAGCTTGGCAGGCCAATTATTGCTAGTAGAGAGTAGTCTATTTAGAGCAAGGGAAAGAGAGTTCCAGGACTGTAGATTAGACTGGGTGAGTACGAGAGCCAAGGAGATCCACTGTAAATTGGGGTCGAGCCCCACTGTATTTTTGTGATCTTATTCTCCAATTTAATAAAATTAGTATTTTCCCTCTGTGCGTATGTATTCTTTTTTATTGTCTATAGTGTGGGCGTGTTAGGGATGAAAAACATAGACCAAATTTGTCCCTTCGTTGGGACCCTTGAGCAAATTTGCATCAATTGCCTTGCAATGTTTTTTTTGGTCAAATTTGTGGACTTAGTTATGACAATCAATAGTACCTCTGCTAAGTTGAAGCTATAAGAAGTTGCAGCCTTATTGTCAAAATAAGACAAAGGTCCATGGATGATTCTACAAAGGATGCTCTCATTGTGAGAGGGTGTTTTAAAGAGAAAGAAAGGTCAATATTGGAGATAGAAGATCTAATTCCAAAGGCAAATCTTTGAAACTTATTGTATAAATTTTTTTCTTCCCAAAAAGTAGCTTTCTTTCTAGAATATTGTCCTTCCCACCATAAAGAGCAATGGTGTAAGTGCCAAATGTCTAGAATTTCTTCCAATACAAACTAGAAAGACAGGTGGATCTTTCTTGAAACCCTCCAAATAGATGAAGATAATCCAATAAAAGATTTTCTATTGTTATATCTTTGATATGCTCGAATCTATTGCTACAAATAAAACTAAAATGCTAGGTCCTATATCACAAACTACGAGAAGTTGTACTATTGGAATATGATGTGTAATGAAGAAACAATGGCATCATGTTGAAAGTATCAACTTGTGTTTAGGAGTTGATTACCTTTGCATACCTTGCCACTTTTTGCTTGTATGAAATCCATGCTAGTGATTAGTGTAGGCATTTGATTAAACTTGATAATATGTTTTTTGAAATGTTATGTATGGAAAATGAAAGCTTTTCATGTTCAATTCCTTGGTTCAAACTATTTTTGAACGACACTTAAAATAAAATGATATTGTTGATGTGGATTTGGGCATACCGATAGGTTGGAACGACAAAGGTTCTCCTACTTGGAAGATGGATAGCCTCAAGAGTCTTAATTTGTGAGGTTTACCAAAATTTCCTGGTTAGAGAGTTCTTTGGATGGTCCATTCAAGGGGCTACATAGGAACATCAAGATTCATTCACATAAAATAGAGGTTTACTTAGTGTAATTGATCACTATTAGTTGACACAAACTTTCTAATTCCTCTTCAAACACATTCATGATTTTTATCTTGATTTATTAGACTCACAATTAAATTTTAATATTAATTTTGAATGAAAATGATTTAAAACTTTAAAACAATGATACTTCCTTCAAAATCAAAATTACAAGACATGGAATATGAAGAGTCATTCATGCTATATTGCCCAATTTTAAAGAGCAACAATTATGATTTTAAGGACAACAAAAGGTATATAAAAATACAAATTTTCATCATGCAAAAGTTGAAAGTTACAATTTTCTACCTCATGTGAATGGAAATTTATCATCAAATCCTAAGATAAATTAATGTAATATCAATAAAGAAAAGCGAGCAAAAAGGATAGGGAAAAAGATAAAAGGAAAAAATAATATAAACCTATCTTAAAACCATTCATACACAATTTGATGAATGGACAAATCCGATGGAAAACCAATCCTTGCCTAACCTGTTAACCACAAACAAAATGTAGGATGGTGCGATCTTCAAAGGAACAAAAACCACGTGCATGATTGATGTTGAATTTCTACTCGCACAAATGTGTTCATCTTGACCACACAAAACACCTCACCGTCAGCAAGGCATCAATGATATGAAACACATATTGAATTCATCAGACATTCGTTATATTAAATGCATGGAAAAATGGTAAAAACATAGATTTAGATTTTGGAAAACACCATAAAAATGAAAACCCATTGCAAAGATGAGTTTCCAAGGGTTTCCAACCCTTCCAAATGTGTTACAATTGGAAGGTGAAAAGTCATTCCTTCCAAAAATCTTATATAAGACAAAATATAATAGAATTTGAAGGGTCACTTTTGAATTGCAGTTTACATTCTATTCTTTCATTACATGTCATCTAAAATTTGATGTGCAAATGCACATCATGCCTCCTTATGCACCTCTTTCTTCTCTAATCCTCCTTATGATCCTGGTTCATCTGCTGATCTTTGAAGGAGGATCTATGCCTTTATTGACCTTGCCTTGAAATTAGTCAACGTTCTTACTATAGGAGCAACAATGAAATGAATGCAATAACCATAACTTCCACAAGATGAATGTGCACACAAACAAAGAGATAAAACTATTGTAAAATGTATATGAATGTACAATGAACTCCTTGTATATGTAGGACAATGAGGAAGTGAGAAGGTGAGTCAAACACTGACTAACCCTCCATGATGTGTGACACATGTAGAACACTTGGGACAAGTGTGAGAGCATGTGTCATATGTCTATGAGGTGAGACAACTAAACCACTAAGTGAACTTAAGCTAGTGTGATAGGTCTACTAGGATATGAACTAAATAGAAGTAAACTAGATGAATAAAGACTCTTTTCACACTAACACCCCCCTTAAGTGATACTTAGGGAGCAAATCACTGAAAAATGAGTCTCGACAACATGGCCTGATGAGGTACTCATGTACAAAATGAAAGTCTCACAAACGGACTAAAGGAGAAAACCCTGTAGAAAAAACCCCTCTCCAAAAAAGAGATCTAAATACAAAGGACAACTTCCTTCACCCCAAGCATACGTCAGAACTCAAGATAGCGAGGCAATGCTAAAGTTTAGTAAAGATGTTAGCAACTTGTTCCTGAGTAGACAAATACTCTAAGGAAAGAACACCATCCTACATAAGCTGGCGAATGAAGTGCATGTGAATCTCGATATGCTTCATCCTTTGATGCTCAGCTGGGTTGCGTGAAATGTGAATGGCACTTTGGTTATCACACTAAAGAATAGTAGGAAGATTTGGTGGTAGACCGAACTCTGTCAAACGCTGTTGAAGCCATAGTACCTTCTGGCTAGCAAGAACTACACCTCGATACTCAGCCTCAGTGGATTATAATGCAATAGCAGTTTGCTTCTTGCAAGACCAAGCAAATGGAGTTGAACTAAGGCAGAAAACAAACCTAGAGGTTGACTTCCGCGAGTCAACATCACCTACCAAATCTGAGTCGGTGAAGCCTACTATCCATGAAGATCCTAGTGTGTACTGAATGCCAAAATGTGTAGTGCCCTGAATATACCTCAAAATGCGCTTGGATGCCTTCCAATGACTCTCATGAGGGTCATGTGAAAAATGAGAGACAAGCCCAACAATAAAGGTTATATCAGGGAGAGTATGTGTCAAATATAAAAGGCTACCAACTAACTATCTATACAAAGATGCATCAACACAAGGTGTTGTGCAAGTGGTAGTCAAAACAACACTAGATTGAAATGGTGTAGGAGATGGCTTGCAATCAACCATGCTAAAACAATGAAGCATATCAATGGCATACTTCTACTGGCATATGGAGATCCCCTCAATAGACTGAAGAACTTGAAGACCAAGAAAATAGTGCAGTAGCCCAAGATTTGTCATGTCAAAATGCTCCATCAAAGAGTGTCAAAATGCTCCATCAAAGACTGTCGAATATCCTGAAGCATGGATGAGGAACTACTAGTCAGAAGAAAATCATCTACATACAAGACTAGAATCAAAAGGTCATCGCCATGTTTCTGAATATGGATAGTGTGATCAGAGTGGCAACGTGTGAAACTAGATGCAAGCAAGAAGCTATCAATCTTCTCATACCAAGCTCAAGGGGCTTGTTTGAGACCATATAAGGAACGTCGAAGCCTGCATACAAGTGAAGAGTCCTACACAAATCTTGGAGGCTACTCCATGTAGATCTCCTCATGAAGATCACCATGCAAGAAGGCACTCTTCACATCCATATGAAATACTTGCCAACTCTAAGATGCAACAATAGAAAGAACAAGGCGACCAGAATCCATCTTGGCTATAGGGGCAAAGGTCTCAGATTAACCAATATCCTCAACCTGTGAAAAACCCTTAGCAACAAGACGTGCCTTGTATCTTTCAATAGAACCATTAGCTACATACTTTGTTGGTACACCCACTTGCACCAAACCATCTTTCTTCCCTTAGGAAGAGGTACTAATTCCCATGCATTATTCTTCACCAAAGAAAAATACTCCTCTGCCATAGCTGAATCCCACTCTGGAACACTTGAAGCCTCTGAAAAACTCTATGGATCTGGAAATATGGCATGACTTAGAAGACTAGAGCCAGAAGTCTATGAGCGAGTGCGGTGAGAAGTCATAGGATCACCAACAAAAGATCCAACCTCTTGAATAGTACTGTGTGCCCATTTAGGCAAAACATGAGTGGGTGGAGGTGAAAGTGGTGGAGGAGATGTTTGAGATCGTGGATTAGAACCAACATCTACAGGATCCTCAAGTGCTAAGATAACCTCATGAGATGAAGGGGGCAGAGTAGGTAGTGATGAAGAAGAAGTGGAAGATCCATATGTGGGAATGACTCATCAAACTGGACATCTCTTTGAAAGAAGACATCTCAAGTAATAGGATCAAGCAACCTATAGGATTTCACATCCTCACAATAACTAACAAAGATGAATGGTTGACTCTTCTTCTCCATTTCCTTACGCCAACCATCTAGTATGAATGCCCAAGCTTCACTACCAAATACCCTGAAGAAGGAAACATTAGGCTTGATATTTGACCAAGCCTCCTCTGGAGTGATATTTTGAATTGCCTTGTGGGCAGTGCAGTTATGAATATAGTTGGCACAATTGATTGCTTCAGCCCAAAAAGCTAGGGCCATAGACCAAGACTGAAGCATATTTGCTATTTCCTTGAGTGTTTTGTTCTTTCATTCAACAACACCATTCTGCTGAGGAGTGTAAGGAACCAAATACTGATGATGAATACCATACTCAGTGCAATAGTCCTGAAAGGCCTGATTCACATACTCCCCCATTATCTGTGCGTATCTGCCGAATAGAAGAACCTGACCGCTTCTCCACGGACACCCTGAAAGTCCTAAAAGTGTTAAATACATCACTTTTGTACTTGATAAAGTACACCCATGTGCGGTGAGAGAAGTCATCAATGAAAGTAAGTACATATTTGGCTCCAGAAAATGGAGGAGTTGGAAATGACATGAGGTCACTTTGAACCAACTCAAGTAAGGAAGTAGCACGATGGGATTTACCCTTAGGAAATGGTTCTTGATGATGTTTGCCAAGCACATAACCTTGACAAACGCCCTTTGTGCATGAAACCTTAGGGAGATCAAGTACCATCTCCTATGTACTCAGCTACTGAAGATACCTGTAATTGAGGTGTCCAAACCTCTCATGCCAAAGTTAACTCAAAGAGTCTACATGGATAATGTGTGATGAACTAGCGGATGTCTCAAAACCGTGAAACCTATACAATCTAGAGCCATGATCTGCTCTACCTAAAGCAATGATCTTCTTTGGATGCTGTAGGTCATGAACAACAACATCATGTGGAGAAAACTTAACAGTCTTCCCATCCCTAGTATGACATATCTGATAGACGGAGAGAAGATTGGCAGAGATCTGAAGAACAAAGAGGACATCCTCAATGCAACCATCTACTAGCTAAACTGAACCTAACCCCATAACTAGAATCTATGAAGTGTTTCCCACTGAAATATAAGAAGTGGTGCTATTAGAAAGAGACTCAAGAAGATCAACTGAATGAGTCATGTGATGTAAGGCTTTTGAGCCAACTATCCAATTTGATGTGGATGAATTCAAACATGTAGTAGTAAGGGCATGACCTTTGCTAGGTTTAGGAGTATCAATGTTGTGTTTCTTCATGGATTCTTCCAAAGACTCAATCCTTTGATGACAAATCTTAATATCATGATTCTGCATCCCAAAAAAAGTACACGGCCCTCTACTTTTCTTCTTGGAAGAATTTTTACTTGACCTAGAAGATGTTGTGTTTGAAGTATTAGATTTGGTCTTCTTCTTAGATGATTTCTCATTGCTTGAAGATGACTTTGCCTTTGATTGTTTTGAATGCTTATTAATTTTACCCTTAGATGCATGAACTACTAATGCTTGAATTTTTGAAGAAGTGTTAGAATCCATGGAGAGTAACTTAGATTGTTCTCTCGTGATTTGATCACAAAACTGTTCAAAAGTAGGCATAATAAATGTTGAACTAAGTGCATCCATTGTAGAGTAAAAGGTAAAAGCAAAGACCTGATAGGGGCCTTTTAACTTTGATAAACCAAGAAGACACATTCCTTATCTGTTTTTGTTTTACCACAACCTTGAAGTCGAGAAAGCAAAGATTTGAACTTGACTAAGTAATCTTCAATTGAAGGAAAGGCATCAGGGGACAAAGTTGTTAATTCAACATCCAATTGAAGTATTTTGAACTCATCAGATTTACCCAATAAATCACTAAATTTGTCCCACATTTGCTTAGGAGTTGTACAATTGCTTAGATGAAATTGCGAGTTATCAGATACATGGAAGCCAATAATGGTTCCTATTGCCTCATCTAACTTATTGAGATAGATAAATTGTTTATACTCCCTATTGAATTGCAATTGTTGATCATCTAGCATTTGCCATAACCCTTCAGATTGAAGAAGTTGTTGGAATTTTGTTTTCCATGTGTGAAAATTATGTGGTGTTAACAGATCAATTTTATGATCCATTCTTGAGAAACACAAGGAGGCACGTAAATTGTGCCTTACAAACCCCCCAAGTTTGATTAAAACTATAAAATAACCCCTCTAGAATTTGACACTTTATAACTGAGTGCGGTTTACAATGAAAATACTGAGGTTACATGAATTGTTATGGTTTGTGTTGTTGTTATAAATTGGAACATTAAATTTCAAAACCTATAGTTAACAATAAATGCTATTTTTAAGCAAAACTAATAGTAAAAATAAATGTTAGCTTTGAATGTTGGTGATGGTTTTGACTGTGATCTCAATGGTAACGAGAAATGTTAAATTCAACAACAAACAAATGTTAACCTTCAACCAATTAGAGATCCTTGGTGGTAGAGTTGGAGTCGAATTGAAAAACTGGAATATCAATAGACCCTGTGTGGTGTTGGCTGGTGGTAGAAGACTTTGAAGGCCAACTGGAGGAACCATGACTTTAGGAGTGAAGGCGTTAGAGATAAACTACTCTCGTGACTATAGAAACTTAGATCTGCGCAAGGATGACAACCAAAATAGCAATTGTCCCATTTGACATATAGGAGACGTCAAATAAACCATGTTGGCAGATATGAATGCGCTGGTGGGTGCAAGATTTGATGGTGACCCAAGAATTTGAAGAAGCTACCGACTGTGACCTTGGAAATCTTCGATCTGCAACTCCTGCAATCAAACAAGAAGTCCGCCAAATATCTAGTTGAGTCGACCGTAGATGCTGCCTGTTGTAGAAAATGTGACCTCCCACCTCCCTTGGCGTGAAATTAGAGAAAGGGAGATGTGGAATGGAAATGGATGGTGGCACTATTCAAACAAAGATCAAACTTCCCATCGACCAACAAACATGGAAGCAACAACCATTTAAAGATCTGCAGAATCGTGAATGTATGTTAGGGCGTCGACAAACGATGGAGATCCCTCAATCTTGACTGTTGAAACCATCATCCACCATCAGAACAAGAGGCTGAAGAGACACCAATTTCCTCCTCCAGGCTTCTCATTAATCCATTAACAAGGTCGAGTCCACTTCCTCCACTGTGAGATGGAACCCTAGGCAATCTAAAAAATAGAGGCATTGGCACCAAAGGAAAACACAAATGTGGTCATTAAAAATGAAGGCAACACCAAAAAAATGCCCAAATTCCAGAAAACCATCGATCTAGAAATAAAAATCCACTTTAGAAACCCGAGAGAAATCCTCACAAAGGTCGAAGAACTCAATCAAGCTGAGACATCACAATTTCAGAGCTAGATGACTCTGTTAAGCGGTCTACAAAGGGCGGTCGATGATTGAACCACAAATCTAGAAACCCTCGAACGAGGAGAGCGCAGGGGCCGAGAGGCCAAAAAACATCAAAACTGTAAAAATTTCGCCCAAAACCCACGAACCAGAGACTCACCAATCCTGCAAAATGTTGATTTTGCAATTTTTTTTGCATTTTCAACTGATAATTTTGCTCATATCTATGACACACCTATGATAAGGATATGTGTGCGGTGAAACTGAAATTGGGAAGGGAATTGCGATTTTAGGATCTGATACTATACAAGAGCAACAATGAAATGAATGCAATAACCAAAACTTCCATAGGATGAATATGCACACAAAGAAAGAGCTAAAACTATCATAATATGTACGAATTGTCTATCCAACCCTCTGGATGCACATTTGACCGTATTTATTAATTAATTGAAATTCAAATATGTTGTATTTGAATTTCAATTAATTAATAAATACGGTCAAATGTGCATCCAGAGGGTTGGATAGACGTTGCCGAAAATGTATATGAATGGACAATGCACTCCTTTTATATGTAGGACAAGGAGGAAGCGAGAAGGTGAGAGTCAAACACTCATTAACTCTCCATGATGTGTGACACATGTAGAACACTTGAGACAAGTGTGAGAGCATGTGTCATATGTCTATGAGGTGAGACAACTAAACCACTAAGTGAACTTAAGCTAGTGTGAATAGTTCTACTAGGATAGGAACCAGATGAATAAAGACTCTTTTCACACTAACACTTACGAAAGTCCTTGAATCCATGACAATGTCTTATTCACTTGACAATAATGGAACATCATGATCCTCATACTTAATCCATGCAAGTGAAACATAATTCATGTAAATATCCTACAAAAGATGAGATAGATCTCAGTATCAAGCCTTAAGAAATTTTACAAGTTTTTAAGAAATTTGAGAAATTTATCACTTTTCATCATTAATACTTGTAGAAAGGAATTATAATACCATTAAATCCTTAGAAAATATCCTTTTGAATATGTATGCAATAAAAATTTGAAACAATAAAATAAGATGAAAGTACAAGACTCAAACCCTAGTTTCAAACTTTATCGCAAACCTCCAATTGAGTCTATTAAAGCAATGTGCTCAAGATTGTGGATGCTCAACTCAACAACATAACTTTAATAATTTTTGAATGATAAAAGTGACAGAGCTCTTTTGCATTACAATTCGTGATTATTCAAATGAATGAAAGGAAGAATTTGTAAATTTTAATGGATTGATAAGGATAAGATTTGAAGGTGGATAAGAATAAAATTGTTTGATTTGTTTCCATTTATGTGAGTTAAAAAATAGAAACAAATTGAGAAGAAGATAAGATGAGATGTGAGGATAACTAATTGAATTATCTAATTATTTTTGACGCACATGAGTTGGAAATGGAAATGAATCAAGATAGAGATGTGATGAGGTATACAGAATATATGGGTGGATAATTAGCTCATATTAATAAAATAATAAAGAATTACTTAATTAAATGATTAATAATGATAATAAATGGTAAATGGATAATTAACTCATATTAATTAGATAAAGAATTATTTAATTAAATGATTAATAAGATTATAATAATGGTGGATAATTAGAGGATTACTTTAGCGTCTACATTTTGCCCCTCTTTGAGACAATGTTCGAAGTAACATTGTTTCAAAGACAAGAAAAGTAACTAAGAAGAAATAAATTAGAAGAAATGAATAAAGTGATGATATACCCCAATCGGATAGAAGAAATAATGGTAGATTAATTAGTGGGATGAATAATGCCCCCTCAAGAGGTTATCTATGCAAAAAATTACACAAGTGAGCTCTTGAAAGAAGAGACATGAAGAAAAAGTTAGATGAAAGATGGAAAAAATGATGGAAGAAGAAAAAGAGGAAAATGGAGAAAATAAAAAGATGGATGCAAGAAATATGATTATGGATGAAACAAGGATAATGGATTTATTATGATGATTAGTTATGCTGACTTGAGGAGAGAAACCTTTATTTAATATAGCATGAGAAGTTATGCACCAGGGTATAAAGACTAAAGTGACGATGTATCCCATGTATAGGATTGACAAACAAAAAAGGTCAAAAGCAACCCTATACCGTATAACACCATGATATGGAAGACTATGATACTATTGTTGTAGGTAGGCTATGAGAACTGATGCAGATGTAAGACAAAATGATAATGCACACAAACAAGCAAGCAAGCATGCACAAAACAATGCAAAGATAAAAAGAAGTTGTTGCCCCTAGTCAAGATGAAAGCTGATGGTTGATGATGATGAGGATAACATTGTTGATGATAAGAACAATGCAAGGATAGTGTTGTTAATGATAAGAACAACACAGAGATTTGGAATGATACATCTTGATGATGATGATTTGAGTTGATCAAGTTTGCAACAAGGTTGGGAACAAAACTGATGGATGCTTTCGGACAATTTGCTTAGATTGCTTGGCCAGACTGGCATGGATTAAGGATTGCTTGCACTTGGATTTATTGATTTTATTTTCTATAGGATGGTTGTATTGGATTGCATTGGGATAGCCTTTTTACTAGATACCAATGGTAAGGAAAAACCAAGGATTTGGGACAAGGATGAAAAGATGATGGATGTATGGATTAAGGGATTTCTGATAATGTAGGAATGATAGATAGATGGAGGGGTGCGGGATGTGATCTCTAAGGAATATGTTGCAAAGGAATAACATGCCCCATTCTAGATATGCCACTTAGGATGCTAAGCTAAAGGGATATAATGTATTGCATAAGTCACAACAAGATGTTTGGGGGATTTGTTGCAAAAGGATTTGCTATGTCAAGAGTTTTTCAAAGCATCTTTCAAGATTTTCCTTGGTCCTTATCAAGATCAAAGTCAATTAGGGATAATGGATGGAAATGATGGAAAGAATATTGATGGGTTCAAATATTGGCTTCTTTTATGTTGCTTTTATATGCTTTTAGACTTTATTCCTATGATATTCCAGATACTTTTCCAAGACATTACCATCATATTATGTTGTCTTTTTATATATTCTACAAACCTTGAACCTATTCTGTCAATATGAAATATGGTGATAATATTTGTCAATTGAATGAGTTAGACATGAGTATGTATGCATATAGATGAGATTTTATAGTTTAATTATGAAGGTTATTTGCATGCATATGTTCTATGGATTAACCCCTGTGCAGCAGTGAGTATGTGGCATCGAGGAGAGGAGAATTCGCAACACATTGCAAAACAGGGCATTAAAGGAAGTCATAGTCAAGCGCTAACTGAAGTTGAACGTGATCATTATGGAAGAATAAATACAGAAGAAGAAGACTTGTTCTAGGATTCTAATCGCAGCTTATGTGTTTCGTATATGAGCCATTGTATAGGGATTCTTATCTGAATAGGAATCTCCTTCCTTTGCTTAGTTGGAGTTAATAAATCAATCTTACTCTGTATCCTAGTATCTAGGAATGGATTGATGGTTGAAGGTAGTTGGTAGTTGCATAAAACTCTCCCGTTTCCGTATAAGTTAGGAGGGATGAGTTTGATGTCAAGTTAGTTTTTCCAAGTTACTTTAATTTATAGTTGCTCAGGTGTTACTCTATTTTTCTATGTTGGAAGATCCAGACATGTTTTATTGAATACAATCTAAAAAGATTCTATTTATGATATGAATTGAATACAACTATGTGTTATGAGAATGCGTGAGAATCTGAAGTAGAATTGATTTCTAGTTAAGTGAGATAGTCCCCTGAGCTGGCCACTCAAGGTACTGATCTTCACTTCATCTATTTCCTTATTTATTTATGCATTTCTAGTTAAAGCTGTTTCTTTGCTATTTCATAAATTGCATTGTGAGTTAAGTAAAATATCTTGATTGCTATTTCCAGTAGTTGTGACTCATGAATGAGTGCATGCTTTGTTTACTTTAAGTCCTCCAGAGGTTAACATTAGTTCTCTTATCATTTCAAATTTTTGAGTTAATTCTGCAATTTCCTGTCATTAACAATCATCTATAGCTTATGCTGTAGGTACCTGTAGCCACTAGATTTTGTAACTGTTCTTACATTTCTGTGAATTCCAGTAAAGTAGAATCACCTGAATAGGACTAAATAGGCTAGTTTAGGAGAATATGAGTCTTTGAAGGCATATATAGTGCAGGTGCCATCATAAGATTACGCTCGGTTGATAATTTAATGTAGGAAGTACAATGATAGAGTGGACTATTTAGATAGGTTTACCCTTGAATTATGTTAAGTCTACAATGCATTAGTTTTCCTCTACATTTTTGGCGTCATTGTCAGGGATGGTGCTACCTTCATAGGCTCATTTTTACATGCTTTCATAGTTTACATTTTGATTCCAACATTAGGATTAATAAATCCACTTTTTCAGGAAACACCAGAAAGTATACTAATATTGTGCATGGCCGCTAGAATATAAAGCCAAATTCACTGAATGCAGAGGCAGAGAGATAATCAAGGCAAATTCCTCCCTTCAAATTTTCAGGATAGTGAAGAAACAACTGACTTTATCAATTATATAGTAGAAAGTGCTGAAGAAGAATTTCCTCTTACATATTCATCAACACCATCTACATCTTCATCAACTTCTTCCACAACTACAGAAGGGACCTTTACAACCATGGCAGATGCTGCAGTGGATGATCCTCCAAGACAAGCAAAGTTTGAATTGCCTATCCCAGACCAAGCACAGGATGCTACTCTAAAAATTATACCACCTTCTGCATTGCTTGTTTTCTACAGCTTGGTGACTGAAGACCCTTATACTTTTCTGTTCGAGTTTGATGTCTTGTGTAGGAGTTATGACTACACCACTGATCCTTACAGGCTCAAGCTATTCCCTGCCACATTAAAAGATGCTGCTTTAAGATGGTTTATGGGGTTGGGGAAAGATGTCATTCTAGACTGGGATACCATGTGTTGGTTAACAAATTTGTCACCTAACTCTATATACTCACGCCTAGACAAGTGACAAATGTAATCAACAGTTGAGCCCAATATATTGGTATTTTACACAGGCTCTTTGCTTATTTAACAAGGCGTAGCTACCTTCTACAGATATTCTGAGGAATATAAAATTGAGGTTGATTTTATCCAGAAAGCAAGATAAAGGCAGAGCTTTTAACCAGAAAGCTATAAAGGTAAATCTACAACTCTAACTCTAACTCTAACTCTAGAAGTTCACAGACTTCCAACTGCATAACATATATTGAAGGTATCATACACATGCACATGAATTCACCACCTTAAATGAAATATCAATAGATAGATTATTCGAAGCAGTGAGCAAGATTTAATAACATCCAACCACCAAAACACATGAATACCATTAACATCAGCAGAAACACATCCAACTCAAGAAGAAAATGAATTCAAATAATCATTACACAAAGTCCATGATCATCCAAAACTCCACTATCTTAACTGTATTGCATATATCACAGTAGCTGAAAAACAAAAATAACTATCACCCTTTCCAGAAACAAAGTTTTTGCAAAAGATCCATGATTCGACCAGCGATTTAGAATATATAGCTAAGCCAAATCATAACTATCTTGAAAACCATAACGGCTTCTTGCAACAGATGATTAAAAGATTGTTTAAACAATAATAATAAAGGGGCCTCCAGAGCCAATAGTTTTAGAGAAAGCATGAAATAACTTAAAAGCATGAAAATTAAATCAATTCAGAATTTGCAAGTCCCCATCGCCATCATCCACCTCGTCCATCTCTTCATCTTCCCTTGACTGTCTGCCTTCTCCAGTGACACTTTGCGCCGCTTGAGGTACCTTTGCCCGCAATCTGGCCTTATATGCCCTGTAATTGTTGATAACCGGCGTTAAGGACATGCCTGATGGAGTTCCGGTCATGTTGATACGATGCTTTCTTTTCATGATAGCCCGGTCGAAGTCAGTACTTAACGATATACTTCATCGATACCATCTCTACAAGTGTTAATGTAGGATGCCAATTTGGAAAGCCTCCCCAACGATTCCTCTGTAATTGCATGTAATTTACTATCTCCTCCATCACTGTCCTCTTGAAATTCTGTTTAATCACCTTAACATCCAACAATTTTTCATCATCAGATCCATTAGCCTCTACCTCTAAAGTAGCGAAACCTCTTTTAATCCTCATCATCTCTTTGTAATAAACTGCCACTACCTTTCCCATCTCTTCTTCAACTACAGAAATAATACAAATTTTCCATTCTAATGCATCAGCCCACACAATAGTGTCTAGCTCTTTAGGATTAGCTATGACTTCTTCGGTTATTAGAATACTAGGGTCCATGTTGGCCATTTCCCACACTTCCTTAGAGGCTAAATTCAACATGTGGTGGTCACTTTGAGCTTTCTCAAATTCTACTATCAAAACTTCTCTTTTAGCATGTATGGAATCAAACAATTTTACTGCCTCCTCGATAAATATGAGCCCATCGAAGATGATCCTCTTAACCCATTGGTCCATAGCCTTCCTTAGGGATAAATAAATTTTAACTTGTTGAAGTAGATTCAGGTCAAGAGTAGGGAGTTTGACAGTGGAGGAGGTTCCAGTTGAGGGAGTAATCACTTCAACAATTGAATTGGAAAAAGAGGACAGAGAACTTACATGTGCTAGCAGCCTCAAATTTTCATCTTGCAAGTCTTTCACCCTTTCAGAGATGTTGTCCATTGAATAATGCATGTGATATAAATCACCTTCGGTAGTTGATGGCCCTAGATCCACTTGGCTTACCCTGAAGTCTGCTTCAAGTATTTCATGCTCATTCTTCTCGACTAGTGGGTCTGTAGTTTCTAGAAACTGGTTTCATGAGGTGGCATTAGTCACTATTCTGGATATTCTCTTAGCATGTTTGGGTTTTGGCACCATCTGCAACAAACTGGTGACAATATCGATGCCTTCATCAATTGGAATGGTGTATCTCTTCTTCTTTTGGACAACCTTTTTCAACTAGTTTGGGGATGAGACTGGCACATTATTGGCATTGGTAGTCACCATTATCGGTGCAAAATGAGGGTTTTGCTCAAGTATCTCTTTTTGTTGAGGGGAATTTGGTGGACTGAGTAAAGAATGCAACAAATTATCTTATCCAATTTGCGAGAAGATGAAAGAATCGAAATCGTTTACATGATTGCTTGGCGGGGGCACATGGTCAGCCTTAGATGATAACGTAGCCAATCTGATATTTCTCTTCGTCACTTGAACATCTTGCTCATAGGTGGTTTTCAACCTACCAATTTCCTCAGGCGGCCCTTCACCGTCGCCATTCGATTGTGAGGTGACTTTTTGCAGAGTCGGGTCCAAACTAGATGTCCTTTTGTGCGAGGTGGCGGTCTAGGATCTAACTTGATTCTAAGAGGCTAAGTCCCTTGGTGTTGTTGAACCAACACATTCCTTGGCCTTTTTCTGTAACCACTTTTCTGTTCTCCTTAAAACATGAAATGACATCAATGTAATATCAGTAACCTCCTTTTTAAACTATTTTATCAGAGACAAAGGTTCCCTTGACACTGTATTATATTCCTCACCCAAAAGATTTGAAAAATCATCAATTATATCAGGGACCTGAATGTTCAATTTGAAAGCACAGACTTGATCAACAGTCAATCTCATCCATTTCCTCCTTTGAACTTCTCTTTCATCAATATAGTCCTCCCAAAAATCTTCAAGTTGAGGAAGATGTGAGTAGGAACCACCTCCATGCATATTTTCTTTTATAAAATTTTTGCTGTCAAATGATACACGGGGAGACAAACTATGAAGGTTGAATTCAGACAACAACTTATCCGCACTTCGAGCACCATCATTGCTTTTGCATGAATAAAAAGATAAGACACAAGAAAAGAATATCCTTTCTTTTTCATCGCCTGGTATTTGACATTTACTGTTGCCATTTGGCGGCATACTTCCAGCAACACCAAATAATTAGAGGGGTACCAAGACAATTTTAATGGGGCATTTTCATAACCCCCGAATCTCAAATATGAGAAGCGATCAAACTGAATATAAATACTCCCAAATTTTGTGACCAATGCAAATGCTTCTACAAAAAATCTTTTCTCTATTGAGCCATCAATTCTTTTAGCTAGCATCATAGAAAAAGCATCATTCACACGTCTGAAATCTTTCATACCTTCACTTCTTTGCAATTGAGGGAAAATTTGATACACATGCGTGCTTTCCAAAGAACTCCTTTGAGTCCTCAGACTAGGCCAAGCAGCCTCTCTTCAAGCCAAGATGTAGACCAGCTGGGAACACATGTGAAAGCCCATTCTTCATGTAAAATTCACCAGCTACTCGTGTAGACACTCGCTGATGATTTTCGGCCAGTCAATTTGGTGATCTCCACAGATTAATAAAATAAATCTACACATCTAGAACTCAAAAACATCTGACTCGGGACTCCTGACCACTCTATTCAGTAGGGTTATCATATCTGAGATTTCTTCTTTGAAATGGCTCCTTTTTAGATTAGCAGGCAGATGAGACTTACCAGTCTTCTCTTCTTCTAGCCAATGCTTGGCAACGTAGGTATGACACTAGTCCTTTTTCTCATTATAGTAATTCCATGTCGAAGATATAGAAACATCAGAGTTATCTTCATATTCTTCCAAATTCAGGGCTAAAGCAATAGGTTCATAATCAATTCTTGCCACCACAACACCACTAGGAGTCTTTATCTCCCGAGAGTCTGGGAAATAACCATTGGCACATGCAACCATTAATTTGGGACAATGCACAACAAGCGGAAACCACTAGCTTTATGCAAGCCGTTGCTGATAATTTTCTCCACCAAGGGAGTTCTTTTCTCAGACCACATTCTCCTCCAAAAATCATCTAAATCCACGTGCCCCAAATTCATATCCCTCACTCTGGAGAGACCGTTCTCCACAATGGAAGCCACAAGGGTCCCTTGGAATTTAAACTTCATTTTTATGTGCTCCAGAAACCAGAAAACAAGAGACTCAGAGATACACGCAGAGGGAAGAGGATGAGGCAAGCCACGAACAGAGAATTCTTTGTGCAGATACATGGGAAATATAAATTTCTAACTCCTCAAAGAAGATATGAAACCTTTATAGAGAGAGGAAAGAGTTACTAGCTATGCTGACCTGTGAAGATGGAACTGTGCTGAAATTTCACACATAGAAGACTAGCTATTTGTTCTTCTGCAATGCATCCCCTTGCATATAATATCACCTTAGGCGGCTTAAGAATTAATCCAAGTCACTTCTCATAAATTCACCCAAGAAAGATATTAAATATTGGCGGCGAATTTGCCATTATAACTGATAAATGCATGCCTCGACTTTCCCTTCGAGAATGGTGCCACTGTGTCCATACGTACCTCGAATTGAATGCAAAGTGACAAGTGTCGTTCTCCCATATAGTATGCCAGCACAACTAACACCACTTGGGAAAGTGTGCTACGCGAAGTCAGCGAGTCGGACAAAAGATGAACTCTTGACCTAGGAGTCAGAGATTCAAAACTTCAAAGAATCTTTGACCTCCCGACTACAAAGGAAAGACTTCATATAGAGACACAACAAAACACTAAGTCAACAAGTCAGGTGGTTCAAGAACCTATGAAGCCGCCGACTTCACTTTAAAAATGCAAGGGATTGTCGACTCACTAAAGTGACAGTGAATTTGGCCCAAAAAGAGAAACTGAGTGAAAAAGACTAATAATGAATGAATGGGAAAAACAAAGAATTGTGTTAGGATGCCTTTTAAAAAAAAGGGGGCAACAACTGGCTCTAATTGGGGACAAGGACTCAGGAGGATGTACAGAACCCAGACAAAACATGACGAACAAGCCTTATTCAAAAGGGCAATAGAATCACACCAAAAATGAGACAACACAACAAAAACATAATGACAAGAAAAGAAACTATAGTACAGGACCGGACTCAGAAACTCTACCAATTGCATAATTTCGGATCTTGCCCATTATAGGCAAGAGGTAGTAGTGTTCCATCAGGGTAAGCCAATAGAAAAGCATTCTATCCCACAACCTCTAATTTTGAAGGGGCCTTTCCACAAAGAATCAAACTTCTTGTGTGCACCTTTCGGTTCTCTTCTCCTATCCCATCAGGGTACAGGATCTCCCATAATAAAGTTCCTTTGCCTAGCCTTTTTATCAAAAATCCTTTTTACAGTCTGTTGATGCTTAGCAATTCTATCCTCAACAACTTCTCTCTGCTCTTCTAGATGGTGCAGGTACAATATCCTCTTCTCTAGTGTTGACTGAAACTATTCATCTTCAATTACCTTCTGCAAATTCAATGCAGACAGTTCTAGTGGAATAAAAAATGCACTATCGATTCCATAGACTAGCTGGAAAGGAGACATTCCGATTGCCCTTTTATATGTGATCATGTCAGCCCAAAGAGCATCATACAAATTTTTATACCATCCCCTTTGGTTTTCTTCTACCAGCTTCTTGACAATAGAGATGAGGTTTTTGTTACTAGACTCTGCCTGGCCGTTGCCTTGTGGGTAGTAGTCAGATGAATGGGCTAGGCTGATACCAAAATCATAACAGAAGAGAGTAATCTCTGCAAAGGAAAAACTTGAAGCATTATTAGACACCAACTTCTTGGGCACACCGAACTTGACTAAAATGTTCTCCTTAAGAAAGGTGCAAACAACCTCAGAAGTAGTATTCTTCACTGGGACAGCCTCTACCCACTTGCTAAAATAATCTGTTGCTGTTAAAATGTGAGTGTGTCCAGCATTGGAATTGGGATTAATCGGTCCAATGAAGTCTAAACCCCACTGCTGAAACGGTTCATCTATAACCACCGGTCTCAAAGGCAAGGCGGCTAACTGAGGTCTGCCAGTGAACTTTGAACACTTTTCACATTTTGCTACCCAATCATAGGTATCTTTGAATATGCTAGGCCAGTAAAAGCATTGCCTCAATATCTTGAAGGCTTTCACTGAGGCAGAAAAATGTCCCCCACAGGCTTGATTATGGAAAGTTTCCAGTAACCTCTTTTGTTGATTCTTATCCACATCTTAGGAATGTCCCATTTGTTGATAACTGAGAGGGGGGGGGGTGAATCAGTTATCCTAATTGTTTCTACTTTTGATCTTTCTTATTAATCAAAGCAGCATTGAATTAAACAAACAAACATTATCATGAAATGAGAAACACATGACACAGTATTTTTGACGTGGAAACCCGGTTAAGGGAGAAAACCACGGGGTGATTAACCCAAAGATTATTCTGTTAGAAGAATAAGGAGTTACAAAAATGGCACTTGCCAATTAGGGCTCACTGCTCGAGCACACTGCTCACAAAGAGGCCCACTGCCTACAAGGAGACACACTGTCTACAAAGAATGTTATATAATACTTGAACTGATTGGAAGCACCTACATATGCTGGGGTTCAGTTCCGGTTAGGCTCAGTACACTGATCTGCTGCACTTCATCTTTCCTCTGTTCTTTATTCTGCTATCTTTTCACATACCGGATCTTTCTTACTACTTCTGCTCTGCTCTGTACTTATTCGCATACTGTATCACACCCTTCACACTTTCACAACTAAATCCATCCTCTATATATATCCGCACAAGTAATTTCATCACTTTTCTAGTCGGCATCCGGAACAGTCTAGTTTCTTACAAACTCTGTTCTGTCGGCTGAATCCTTGCTTACCAAGCAATGCGGATCAAGCATATACTTGTAGATATCATTAGTCATGTTGGCCAAACATGATTCATGCCTTCACAACCTTTACAATCAATAGTAACATATCCGGAAAAGATTCTGATGCTCTGTCAGTCAGTTCTTCCTTCTGTTCTCATTGTCTTTCAGGAATCCGGTACTCAGCTATTCATATCTTTTTCTTTGTCCATCACCGGAGGCTAAATCCTTGGAATATACTACTCAAGGTAGTCCTCTTGACTTCCCCAAATCCGCACTGCACCAAGACACTTCCTCTGAGAGGTCCGGACCAATCTGTCGGACCTTGCCACATGCTCTGTTCTTGTTCACCGGACCACAACAGTTCTTCATCCTGACTTTCGGTAGAGGCACACCATGACTTGCGGATATGTGGGATGACCTTTGTTGCCATCAATGACAACAACCATGAATCCATATAGTGTCTCTTGCCAATAATCTCCCCCTTTGGCATTGATGGCAATACTTAGTGAAAAATGACTAAGTGTTTACACTATGCTCCCCCTTTGCTGATGCTCTATCTTTATATACAATTTCTGGAACTCCCCCTTTGTTGGATTCCTCATTTTTCACTGCTCCTCACTCCCCCTTTGACATCAATGACAAAGGGTAGGGTCCGCACACCAAAATTTTCAAAAATTTTCTATACATAGCCGCATATTTACATACTCACATAAACTGGAGAATGTCTGCAAAAGATGTCTTTAGTTGGATCAGTTCTGTAGCCCAACTTTGCTTCATTCTATCCAAAATTGAAATGTGACCACTCAACAAAAATGCAAAAGCTTCTGCCCTCTTGAGATCTGTTGGATCATTTGTTTGGGCGGTAGTCTGAGCATCACTGATGGCCTCATGCATAGTTTCTAACTTAGGGATTATAATCCTTCTAAGTTCTCCCATCCGGTTAGTGATATTCTTCCTTTCCTTCTCAAAGTTCTTTATTGCATTTGTGATTGCAATAGTTTGACATTCTTGATTTACTATGGATGAAGAGAGAGGATCAAAACTTTGAGACCAACTTTGTAGTTTGTCCTGTTCCACTTTTATTTTCTTATCTATTTCTACTGTTGCCTTTGACCAGGAGATACAAAATTTGTAAATATCACCGCCATCCTTAAGAGCATTTTCTAAGCTCTTTATTCCAATACTCATATTTCTCCTATCGTTAGAGATTAATCCTAATACTTCTGAAAATCTTTTATCCAAAAATTCCTTCCAGACCTTTTCTTCAGCTGATTTTTCTAGAGAATCAAAATGTGTATCAACACTGCTGACTAAGGTTTTGAGATTACTGGAAGAGGAGGCTGTCAGATCTATCTGGATTGATGGCATAATCTTTTCAAGCACTCCGGAAGCAGCCTCTATCAACTCACAGTCTTCCATATGAGACTTTAGGAGTTTTTCATTTGCCTTAGCATTTGCAAATGAAGCTATCTTCATTGTCTGTACCGGAGAGAGAGAGTCAAAGTCGAATGGGCCTTTTAGAAGGTCTGGTTCATCAATCTCTAAAGTTTCTTGGCTTAGAAACTTTTGAACAGTTTGTGCAGTGTCTCTTGCCGGAGACAGATGTTTCTTTTCTTCTGCAGTTTTGTCCTTAGGAGTCGTATCTCCTTCCACATTCTTACCACTTACAGTTGTGGTTTTCTCTGTTGGATTTTTCTCTTTCTCTGCATCCTTGGTGCTGTCAGCCTCTTTTTCTTTTTCTGCTGCTTCTTCCTCCTGTAATTTTTCTTCTTCTTGGGATCCGGAGAATGTAGGAGAAGCCGGAGAAGAGATGTTAGTCTGTTCTAGTGGCACTTCTTCCGAAGCAGATGATTCCAAGTCCGCAGCTGTTTCTGCACCTGAGTCCTCTGTAATAGGAATATTAAACCTTTTGTATGTATTTCGGAGGATCACTTCAGTGTCCTTGGCTACTTTGTCGGTCTCACCAAGCATAAGCTGATTCATCCTTGCTTGGCTTCTGAATTCATCCTTGCAGTCCTTGAATATCATGTTCATGGTTTTGTGATCAATTGAGGGATATAGCTGAATAGCTATCTGTTTCCTGATCTCAAGGTCTTTTGCCATGGCATTGTTCTTTCTTATTTCTAGTTCCATCTCTAGACTCTTTGGAATTTTAGAGATAATCTCAATAAAAGCTTTATTGTAGATGTTCAAGTACCTAATTATAGCTTCCTGCAGGATCTTTTGATCTGCCTCATTGTAGTCATCATAGAATTCAGCCACCGGTTGAAGGTTCCCATTCACAGTGACTGATTTGACTACACTGTCTAGAGACAGGGTGGGTTTTTCAGAAAATTCTTCTGTCATTTCTTCCTTGTCTCGGCCAGAAGAGGGTTTACCGGATCCTTTCTTCTTCTGTTTCTTTATTTCTTTCACTCCCTCATCTGACTCAGTTTCTTCTTCATCCTTTTGGCTTTGATAAGCTCTTGAGGCTTTTGTCTTAGATCTCTTACCGGATCCCTGGACTTTCGGTTTTGAGCTTTTGGTTTTGATAGGTGTGGATCCTTTTGATGATCTGGTCCGGGTTGAGGATTCCACCGGAGCACTTTTCTTGCTTTTCTTTTCTGCCTCTTTCTTTTCTTCCTCAGATTTTCTTCTTTTTTCCCGGTTGGCATCAAGTGCCTCTTTTGAGATGCCTAGGCCTTGAGCAATATGCTCTACTTCTTTTCTCACCTTCCTCTTTATCTCAGGTTCCCTGAGTTCTACATGGATCTTTACACTCAGCTCCTCAAAGGTTCCAAACCTTTCTGCCTTTGGATCTTTGGGCTGACTTAGCATGTGTTGAACATGCAGCTCTGTTCATCCACTTCATACCCCATGGGCATGATCTAGACAGTCCTTGGCTCCACTGCCTCCATTAGGCACTGATCAGTGTCCACCATAAAGCACACTGAGTCTTTGTATTTTTCAACAAGAGACTGGGGAATTCTTTCTCTTGCTTGCATCATGCTTTGGAAGTTTTTGAAGTATCCCCATAGGGCTGTATTTCTTGCTTTGGCATCCCCAAGCCCATGTAAATAGTCTCTTATCTGGACTGCAACAGGTTTGTCATTCTGCCATGCCCATCCACTTGATCCGGGCAGCTCATTCATGAAGTAGAAGAATAGACATAATATAAGAGTACCATACTTAAAGGAATTCTTTTTGTCCTTCTTGATTTTCTGTATATTTTCCATTAATTGGCTTAAGAGCAGTTCGCAGAGATCATATTCTGCATTCTTCCTTAGTATTTCATAGGCAGTATACACTGCAGTTCCGGATACAGAATTCTCCCTGCTGGAGTGATAGATCTTGTATCCTATTATCATGGATGCATACTTGATATCCGGATCCGAAATATCTTCAATGGTCATTGCCCTCTTATCAAATTTTGATCCGGTCGCCTCAGTTACAATGTTGTTCTTGACAGATTTGAGGATAGGTATCCCTCCGGAAGAGTATAGACCAGTTACTGCCCTAATTGCCTCTTTTGTGATCTTGTAAGGTCTATCCAGCCATAGGAAGTTGTCATGCATTCTGCTCAATACATATCGGACCCATTCTTCTTCTTCAAAGCAGGGGAAATGAATGAATTGATCAAACTGTTTCTTCTGGATACCCTTGTACTCTGGTTTAAGCTCAAAAGCATTGTCTATCAGTTGTTTGTGATAGAGATCTCTCAATTTGAATTCCCCGAATTCCTCAATGCTTGCATGTATGTAAACCCTAATGTCTTCTGTGTGTAAAACTCCATGAGGAACACTGGAAAAAGCTCCTAAGGGATCTACCTCCAATGACTTGTATGGATGTTTCTTAAATTCAGGTCGGGGCCTGTCTGAGATTTTTACTATATTTGGAGTAGCCATTTCTTCAAAAGATTTGTAGCAAGATATCGGAAGTGGAAAATACCTCTTGCGTCTTCGGTTACACGAAGTGGCTGGATTGATTTCTGTATGTAATGACTTCGGCAGGAGATCTTCGGTGAGCTTGATGAATTTTGTTGCAGAGCTCCGCTTTTCGCTTCTTCTTGGATGTGGAATGATCAAGTGATGGTTGAGAAATCCCTTATATCATTTTGCAAACCCTAATATCTGTTTGCAATAAATGCTCCACCTATATTATTCCGGTTTGCCTTATCCAGATAGCTTGGAGTATCCCGGATCAGTCCTGATCTATGAACATCATGCGGATCTTTCAATCATGAATAAATTGAGGTGACACATTACAAGAACATCCCAAACGTTCTGTCTAGTCCGCAGAGTAAAATAATGTACTTCCGGATCTCTTCGGACCCTTTTGTAGTCCTCTGTCATTCCGGAGCATCTCCCGGAACAGGTCTTACTTGATCGATCACAACTTCTTTACATATTCATGCGGACCTCTTAAATCTTGTCTGGATCATCTCAGGACTTATATCTTCAAACCCTTTACTCCGCATCTTGTATCACATCCAGCACCACTTGATTGGCTGGGAGAACAGGATTTTCTTTGAGTCTCCCCCTGAGCCAGAGCTCACTTTTTAATTTCCGGAAGTAATATCAGCACCAGAATCTGGTGCGGATCTAGTTTCTATATTCTCTGAACTTTTCTTTACCCAAATCTTGCTCATCTGATTCCTAACTTCATCCGCATTCATCTTTTGTTTACCCTTGTCTTGATTCTGATTATACACCGGACCTCTTTTGTCCTGATTCTTGCTTCTGCAGACTTTAGCATTATGACCGGACCTATTACAGATTTGGCAAATAACATTTCTTTGCATATTTGACTGATAACCTCTTGATCTGCATTGATTAGCCATATGACCTACTCTATTGCATGTAAAGCATCTACCATTGAATGATTTGTTTACTTGCATATTTCTGCATTCATGAGACTTGTGTCCATACCTTTTGCAGTTAAAGCACTGTCCGGAGAAGGATGGATTAGTTTGATTCATTCTTTTTCTGCACTGATTAGCTTTGTGACCAAAGTGATTGCAGCTGTGGCAGTATCCATTGAAAGATGGATATCTTTGAGCATTGGGTTGTCTTACCGGAGGTCTTCTAGGCCTATTCCTTGGATTTTCTGATCCAAAATTCTTTTGACCGGATCCGGAACTTTCTCCTTTCTCATATCCCAAGCCGTACTTGTCATCTGTCTTCTTTTGACTTCCAAGAAGTACTTCAAGTTGGGCAGAACTTATCTTGAATTTTTCTTTAAATTCATTTGCTGTTTGAAGATCTCTTTTGAGAGAGACAATTTGATCCTCAAGTTTTTTTTCATTATCTTTGGCATCTTCAAGATCAGATTCAAGATGTCTGATAATCCTGTCCATCTGGTGGCATTCTTCTGATTTCTCTTTAAGAAATTGTCTTAGATTGTCTTCAGCTTTTCTTTTTTCTTCAATCTCTTGAGTAAATTTTATAGTTCCTGATTCCATTTCATGTCTTAACATAATGACTTCTTTTGATAACTTTTCGCATAACTTGGTTTTCTTAGTCAATTCTTCATTTGTATTGCTTTCTTCAGTTTGGCTTGCCAATTGTTGGAGCAGCTCCTTTCTCTTTTTCATAGAGAGACTTAATTTGTCTTTTAGTTCTCTCATGAATTCATCAGCCTGTTTGAGTCTTTCCTTTAATTCATTGACTTCAGATTTGACTGTTCAAGATCCTCAAGGGCAGTCTTGAGTTGCTCCCTTAAACCATATGCATCCATTGGAACTCCCAGATCTTCCTCAAGCTGTTAGGCTCTATTAGGAGGAACTTGGCTCTGATACCAATTGTTGATAACTGAGAGGGGGGGGGGTGAATCAGTTATCCTAATTGTTTCTACTTTTGATCTTTCTTATTAATCAAAGCAGCATTGAATTAAACAAACAAACATTATCATGAAATGAGAAACACATGACACAGTATTTTTGACGTGGAAACCCGGTTAAGGGAGAAAACCACGGGGTGATTAACCCAAAGATTATTCTGTTAGAAGAATAAGGAGTTACAAAAATGGCGCTTGCCAATTAGGGCTCACTGCCCGAGCACACTGCTCACAAAGAGGCCCACTGCCTACAAGGAGACACACTATCTACAAAGAATGTTATATAATACTTGAACTGATTGGAAGCACCTACATATGCTGGGGTTCAGTTCCGGTTAGGCTCAGTACACTGATCTGCTGCACTTCATCTTTCCTCTGTTCTTTATTCTGCTATCTTTTCACATACCGGATCTTTCTTACTACTTCTGCTCTGCTCTGTACTTATTCGCATACTGTATCACACCCTTCACACTTTCACAACTAAATCCATCCTCTATATATATCCACACAAGTAATTTCATCACTTTTCTAGTCGGCATCCGGAACAGTCTAGTTTCTTACAAACTCTGTTCTGTCGGCTGAATCCTTGCTTACCAAGCAATGTGGATCAAGCATATACTTGTAGATATCATTAGTCATGTTGGCCAAACATGATTCATGCCTTCACAACCTTTACAATCAACAGTAACATATCCGGAAAAGATTCTGATGCTCTGTCAGTCAGTTCTTCCTTCTGTTCTCATTGTCTTTCAGGAATCCGGTACTCAGCTATTCATATCTTTTTCTTTGTCCATCACCGGAGGCTAAATCCTTGGAATATACTACTCAAGGTAGTCCTCTTGACTTCCCCAAATCCGCACTGCACCAAGACACTTCCTCTGAGAGGTCCGGACCAATCTGTCGGACCTTGCCACATGCTCTGTTCTTGTTCATCGGACCACAACAGTTCTTCATCCTGACTTCCGGTAGAGGCACACCATGACTTGCGGATATGTGGGATGACCTTTGTTGCCATCAATGACAACAACCATGAATCCATATAGTGTCTCTTGCCAACACCATTTACTCCTCTTTTATAAAGGTTACCTCCCCAGATAACATTTTATGTGCCTTCAGCTTCATATTTCTCTTTTCCTTAGCAGAGAGGTGAAATGGACAATCACCATAAGTTAAGAAATAAGAGACATATGAGAACCAATCATCAGTATTACTGGTAAAAAGAACCAAGGGCAATTCTTCCTTTTCTCCAACCTCATTTTCAACAATCATTTTGCACAATCCCTTACCTCTGACCAAATTAGTGGGCCTGATCTTAATGTCATACTCTTGAACTTTAGCTATCCAGGCTCCCCTACTGTTACATCCAATTTCTTGCTGAGTGAGTATACTTTTCACGTCAGATTCTAGAACATACACAACATGTGAGTGTAGTATATAAAATTTGAAACTTTTCAAAGCTTTTACCACTGCATACACATGTTTCTCCAAAGCAGAGTATTTAAGCTCGTATTTCTTCAATGGCACACTCATGAAAGCAATGGGAACTTCAATTCCATGTTCATTTTTCTGTAATAAGATGGTAGATAGAGTATGTTCAGAGGTATAACAATAGATAAAATCTTTCTGAAAAATCAGGATGCACAAGTGTGGGTGCATCAGCAATGGCCTCTTTTATGTCCTCAAATGCTTTTTTCCCTTCAACACTCCATCTAAAGACAGGATTATTCTTCATCATTTCTACAATATGTCTAGTCAGCTCAACAAAATCAGGGACAAACCTCCTAAGAAAGTTTACTTGACTGAAAAAGGACCTTGTATTATTCTTGGTTGCAGGCAGACTTAACTGTTGGATTGCCTTGACTCTCTCTGGATCGATTTTAATCCCATCTTTCGAGACAATATGCCCTAACAATTTTCCTTCAGTGAATGCAAAGATTGACTTCTTAGGGTTTAGAGAAATACCATTTTCCCTGCAGCGTTATAAGACTACCTCCATGTCATGCAAGTGATTACCCCTTTTCTTAGAGAAAACTGTTAAGTCATCAAGGTATACTACTATGATTTTGTTCTTCAAATCTCCAAAAGTCAGGTCCATTGCTCTTTGAAATGTGGCCCCATCATTAATGAGACCAAAAGACATCCTATTATATGCAAAAACACCAATAGGGGTAGTAAAAGCTATCTTATGTTGATCTTCTCGATCCAACTCAACTTGGTTGTATCTTGAAAATCCATCAAGCATGGACATCATCTCCGAACCAGATACAGTTTGTAAAATATGATCCATTATTGGTAAGGGATAATTATCTTTCAGAGAGGCCTAATTCAAATTCCTAAAATCAACACAAATCTAAATCTCCCCATTCTTCTTCCTAACAGGCACAATATTTGCCACCCAAGTAGAGTGGTGAATAGGGTAGATGATTTTAGCCTTTAGCATTTTGTCAATTTCATTGAAGATGGCTTATGCTATTTTTGGATTATAAGTCCTCTACTTTTGTCTAAAAGGTATGGTGCCAGGCTGAACAAGGGAATATGATGCTACATTTCTCCATTTCTGAACTTCTTAAGGTCAGCATAACACCATGCAAAAACATCCTTATATATGATAAGAAGAGAAATTAAACATTCCCTTTCTTCTTTGGAACATCATTTACCAATGCACACAATTTTAGGATCAGCTTTAGTGCCAATATTTAGCTTATCATAATCGGCTGAAGTTATAATGGAAACTTTATTCTTCTTCTTAAGGTATTGATCATGCTAATTAAAGAGATCTTCAAGAGAGACAAGCCCCTTAGGAATTTATTTCCTTTTAATTGCACAACTCTTGAGCTTGAGTCATTAGAGGACTTCATTTCTCCCTCCAAAACATCGTTACTGTCATCACTACTACCTTCAAAGAACACACTAGGAAACGATTCAACCTTTTCAAGAAACGAAATAATTTGTTGATCAGAATTAAAAACTTGCTAGTGATTAACATTGTCAGGAACACTAGGCCTATACACTACCTCAACCCTGTATGATTTATTCTTTAAATCTGGATGTGGCAAGAGAAGAGATGCTGAAATAGCAAAGGAATCGGCTCTAGTATTTTGTTCTCTAGGTATCGCCTCTATGGAAAAAGCATCAAAATATTCAATACAATCCCATACTCTATTTTGATAATGCCTTAGCCTACCATTTTTAACTGTGTACAACTTTCTTACCTGCTTAACAATTAACTCAGCATCTCCCTTAACCTTGAGCTATTTCACACCTCTTTCTCTGGCTAGCTCTAGACCCAATAGCAAAGCCTCATATTTTGCAGTATTATTAGTGTTGTCAAACTCCCATTTGAAAGCAAAAGGAAAGGAATAACCATCAGGTGAAATCAAAAAAACCCCTGCCCCTAACCCTGCGGTAGAATAACTCCCATCAAATTCCAAAGTCCATAACTCATCAACTAGGTCAAGACTGATTAAACTCATCTCTTCATCCCCTGTTGATGTACACATGTAGGTACCTAGTCCAGTTTCTACAAATAGGATGTCTGCCCTAGGGTCTACAGATTTAAACATGGTAAACTTGGCTTTGGGTTCAGGATTGAGGCAGACTTTCTTCCCTTCCACAGGTATTAGGGCATGCAACCAATCCATTTGAATTTCCCCACCTAAGTCTTTACAGAAACTATGACTCAAGAGCATCCCATAACTGGAACATATGTCTGCTACAAGAATGGTTAATTTCAATCTTTTCTTCGGGAAGGTAGCCAAAACAGTCTGAGCATCTTTAATTTGACTTAGGATGGGTACCGGAGAACCATCCATTGAGAAGCATTTGCCATGGGAGGGCATATAAGATAATCCTAGGGCTTTAGCAACTTGAGCAGGCATAACATTTTCTGAGGCTCCAGAATCAATAACATAATTACTGAGCTTATAACCAACAATGTACAAGGAGACATAAAAAGGTTCCGGTTTGTTAAGAGGATTATGGGGACCAGGGTCTTGAGAATAGGTATTTGAACAATTCTAGGTCCTAGCAAGCATTTCAGTATCACTGGACACATGAGCATTACAATTTGAAGGGGAGGATTCATGTTTGATATATCTGACTAGTCTATCAAGCTCAGATGGATTAAGCTTCAAATAGTCATCTTGAGAAATCTCTATCTTTGTATTCTTACATGATTCTACAATATCAAATGAATTTGAGACACGAGCTTTAGAAGATGAAGTAGATGGTACCTCGGTAGCTGCAACTTTGGGTGTCATGTTCTCTATTTTCTTAGCCTCGTTTTGTCTGGTCAAGATATATTTAGAGGCAGAGGCAGAATTACTGGACTGACCCTGAGTGTTCTGGCCTCTTTGTGTTTGCTAGTCCCTAGTGAACACCATATAATTGGAGTTGTCAACTTCAGTATATACATCTTCTCCACTCCCTTCATCTGATTCATACTCAAAGAAATTCATACCAACATCACTAGGTGTGGGAGGTTCCTCCCCCATAGGCTCTTCACTGTGTTCATTCATGGAAAGCATTTGCATAAACAACATCATTTCGGGGCAGGAGGCTCCATCATGGTCAGAGGTGAGATGAAAATTGCAAACCATATGGTTGCTTTTACTCGTTGGTGGTCCTTCAATAGCTAACTGTTGGTAGGACCTGGCAATTGCAATGTCCGATTATAACCCCCTTGAGGAGATTATTGAGGACCTTTGGGCATCTGATGTTTTAGTTTGATAATGTCATTTGCTAACCTCTGAATAACCAGGTCTGTTGAACTGGTTACTGCAGATTTACTAGTTTGTAACTCCCTTTTCCATTTCCCCATAGTAATCAAATCATCTTCCACAACGATAGCCAATGATTGAGCGTTGGCTATGTTAGGGACTCCTTGCCTTTTAATAGCATAATTGACATCAGGTGGCATTGAGTTGATAAAGAAACACATCATTAATCCATCTCTGGGTCTGACATTTTTAGGGATTCTATTTGCAAGCCTATTGAACTTGGCTACATACTCTCTCATTTGTTCATGAACCTCCTTCTTCATAGAGGAGAGTTGAGCTACTAATTTGTGCTCATTGTCAGTAATTTTGAATCTATCTTCAAATCACTACCTCATTGTAGCCCAATCCCTAATAGAGGCATTTGGAAGGTGATAAAACCATTCAACAGCTGTGTCAACCAGTGAATCAACAAATAGCCTGGCAGACACATCTTCATGTTGAACTCCAAGGATGGAACATGCAACAAAGAAAGCATTAAGGTGCTCTTCAGGAGTAACCTTACCATCACCCCTAAACTTAGGTAGAATTTTGCCTGATCCCCTAGGCAGATCATGCAAATTAGCACCAAGGCTGAGTGGTCCAATAACAACACCCCATGGAATAGGTAGAGGCTGTGGATGAGACATATTAAAAGGAGGAAAATTTACTTGTAAAGCTAAGACAATACCGTGTAGGGTCAGGCTTTGACAAGATGGCCTAGCGGCACAACTTGTGGGCGGAGGAGAGGATGGTCTGTTCAAAGATTTGACCTTTCTTGTGGGAGGGAAGGGAGCGAAATTTAAAGATTGGATCAAATCAAAGTCAATATTGGCTATACCCTTTTTCCTATCTCCTCGTGTATATCTTTTCATAGCCCACTTCTACGGATATATTAATAAAGCAATTAAGTAGAGTCGCCAAACCACTTACTGGTTATTACAGAGAAGAGTTGGTCTTGCACGATTTTGATTCCCTGGTCTGGCAGTGGGGTTTCTTGGCCTATTGTCAGGGACGGCTTGGATTTGTAAAGGCCTTTCTCTCCGTGGCACAGGAATAATTCCTTCAATGAAAATTGTCTCCTGGGCGTTAGCAAAATGATGTGCATTTTCTGCTATAATCTCACCAAGCTCTTCTTCTTCTTCTAACACTTCATCAACTTGATGATACTAGTGATTGGTTCTTTTGGTTTGCCAAGTAACAAGCCTAAGGCCAGTAATAATGTCTTCTTGGTCTCCTACTAGCCAATCAACGTTAGGTTGCAAAACTGGTGCACGTCTTCCGTGAAGAACCATAAAGTCCAACCGAACAACTCACAAAGATGATACAACACACTTCTTCTCCCCAATAGAGTCGCCAAAAATCTATTAGTTAACAGATTTGTCACCTAACTCTATATACTCATGCCCAGACAAGTGACAAATGTAATCAACAGTTGAGCCCAATATATTGGTATTTTACACAGGCTCTCTACTTATTTAACAAGGCACAACTACCTTCTATAGATATTCTGAGGAATATAAACTTGAGGTTGCTTTTAACCAGAAAGTAAGATAAAGACATAGCTTTTAACCAGAAAGCTATAAAGGTAAATCTACAACTCTAACTCTAACTCTAGAAGTTCATTGACTTCCAACTGCATAACATATATTTTAAGTATCATACACACGCACATGAATTCACCACCTTAAATGAAATATCAATAGTTAGATTATTCAAAGCAGTGAGCAAGATTTAATAACATCCAACCACCAAAACACATGAATACCATTAACATCAGCAGAAACACATCCAACTCAAGAAGAACATGAATTCAAATAATCATAACACAAAGTCCATGATCATCCAAAACTCCACTGTATTAACTGTATTGCATATATCACAGTAGTTGAAAAACAAAAATAACTATCACCCTTTCCAGAAACAAAGTTTTTGCAAAAGATCCATAATTCGACCAGCCATTTAGAATATATAGCTAGGCCAAACCATAACTATCTTGACAACCATAACGGCTTCTTGAAACAAACGAATAAAAGATTGTTTAAACAATAATAATAAAGGGCCCTCTAGAGCCAATAGTTTTAGAGCAAGCATGAAATAACTTAAAAGCGTGAAAATTAAATCAATTTAGAATTTTCAAGTCCCCATCGCCATCGTCCACCTCATCCATCTCTTCATCTTCCCTTGACTGTCCGCCTTCTCCAGTGACACTTTGCACCTCCTGAGGTACCTTTGTCCACAATCTGGCCTTGTATGCCCTGTAATTGTTGATAATCGGCATTAAGGACATGCTTGGTGGAGTTCTAGTCATGCTGATACGATGCTTTCTTTTCATGATAGCCCGATCGAAGTTAGTCACTTTACGATATACTTCATCGATACCACCTCTGCAAGTGTTAATGTAGGATGCCAATTTAGAAAGCCTCCCCAACGATTCCCCTGTAATTGCATTGTAATTTACTATCTCCTCCGTCACTGACCTCTTGAAATTTTATTTGATCACCTTAACATCCAACAATTTTTCATCATCAGATCCATTAGCCTCTACCTCTAAAGCAGCGAAATATCTTTTAATCCTCATCATCTCTTTGTAATAAACTACCACTACCTTTCCCATCTCTTCTTTAGCTACAGAAATAACAACAGTGTCTAACTCTTTAGGATTAGCTATGACTTCTTCGGTCATTAGAATACCGGGGTCTATGTTGGCGATTTCCCGCACTTCCTTAGAGGCTAAATTCAAACTGTGGTGGTCACTTCGAGCTTTCTCAAATTCTACTATCAAAACTTCTTTTTTAGCATGTATGGAATCAAACAATTTCACTGCCTCCTTGATAAATATGAGCCCATCGAAGATGATCCTCTCAACCCATTGGTCCATAGCCTTCCTTAGGGATAAAGAAGTTTTAACTTGTTGAAGCAGATTCAGGTCAAGAGCAAGGAGATTGATAGTGGAGGAGGTTCCAGTTGAGGGAGTAATCACTTCAACAATTGACTTGGCAAAAGAGGACAGAGAACTTACATGTGCTAGCAGCCTCGAATTTTCATCTTGCAAGTCTTTCACCTTTTTAGAGATGTTGTCCACTGAATAGTGCATGTGATATAAATCACCTTCGATAGTTGATGGCCCTAGATCCACTTGGCTTACCCTGAAGTCTGCTTTAGTTATTTCATCCTCATTCTTCTTGACCAGTGGGTCTGCAATTTCTAGAAACTGGTTTCCTGAGGTGGCATCGGTCACTATTCTGGACATTCTCTTAGTACGTTTGGGTTTTGGCACCATCTGCAACAAACTGGTGACAATATTGATGCCTTCATCAATTGGAATGGTGTACCTCTTCTTCTTTTGGACTACCTTTTCCAACCAGTTTGGGGATGAGACTGGCACATTAGCGGCATTGGTAGTCACCATTATCGGTGCAGAATGAGGGTTTTGCTCAGGCATATCTTTTTGTTGAGGGGAATTTGGTGGACTGAGTAAAGAATGCAACAAATTATCTTCTCCAATTTGTGAGAAGATGAAAGAATCAGAATCACTTACATGATTGGTTGGTGAGGGCACGTGGTCAGCCTTAGATGATAAAGCAACCAATCTAGTATTTTTCTTCATCACTTGAACATTTTACTCACAGGTGGTTTTCAACCTGCTAATTTCCTCAGGTGGCCCTTCACCGTCGCCATTTGATTGTGAGCTGACTTTTTGCAGAGTCGGGTCCAAACTAGATGTCCTTCTATGCGAGGTGGTGGTTTGGGATCTGACTTAATTTTGAGAGGCTGAGTCCCTTGGTGTTGTTGAACCATCACACTCCTTAGCCTTTTTTTGTAACTACTTTTCTGTTCTCCTTAAAACATGAAATGATAGCAACATAATATCATTAACCTCCTTTTGAGACCATTTTATCGGAGACAAAGGTTCCCTTGACACTGTATTATATTACTCACCCAAAAGATTTGAAAAATCATCAATTATATCAGGGACTTGAATGTTCAACTTGAAAGCACAGACTTGATCAACGGTCAACCTCATCCATTTCCTCCTTTGAACTTATCTTTCATCAATACAGTCCTCCCAAAAATCTTAAAGTTGAGGGAGATGTGAGTAGGAACCACCTCCATGCATATTTTCTTTTATAAAATTTTTGCTGTCAAATGATACATGGGGAGACAAACTATGAAGGATGAATTTAGACAACTTATCCACACTCCAAGCACCATCATTGCTTTTGCATGAATAAAAAGACAGACATAGGAAAAGAATATCCTTTTTTTTTCATCGCCTGGTATTTGATATTTACTATTGCCATTTGGTGGCATACTTCTAGCAACACCAAATAATTAGAGGGGTACCGAGGCAATTTTAATGGGGCATTTTCATAACCCCCAATTCTCAAATACGAGAAGCGATCAAACTAGATATAAATACTCCCAAATTTTGTGACCAATGCAAATGCTTCTACATAAAATATTTTATCTATTGATCCATCAATTCTTTTAGCTAGGATCATAGAAAAAGCATCATTCACACGTCTGAAATCTTTCATACCTTCACTTCTTTGCAATTGAGGAAAAATTTGATACATAGGCATGCTTGCTGAAGAACTCCTTTGAGTCCTCAGACCAGGCCAAGCAGCCTCTCTTTGAGCCAAGATGTAGACCAGCTTGTAACACATGTGAAAGCCCATGCTTCTTGTAAAATTCACCAGCTGCTCGTGTAGACAGTTGCTGATGATTTTCGGCCAATCAATTTGGTGATCTCTATAGATTAATAAAATAAATCCGCACATCCAGAACTCAAAAACTTCTGACTCGGGACTCCCGACTACTCTGTTCAGCAGGGTTATCATATCTGAGATTTCTTCTTTGAAATGTCTCCTTTTCAGATTAGGAAGCAACCGAGACTTACCAGTCTTCTCTTCTTCTAGCCAATACTTGGCAACACAGGTACGACCCCAGTCCTTTTTCTCATTGTAGTAATTCCAGGCTGAAGATACAAAAACATCAGAGTTATCTTCATATTCTTCCAAATTCAGGGCCGAAGCAACAGATTTAGAATCAATTCTTGCCACCACAATACCACTGGGAGTCTTTATCTCCTGAGAGTCTGGAAAATAACCATTGGCACATGCAACCATTAATTCGGGACAATGCACAGCAAGCGAAAAACCACCAGCTTTATGCAAGCCGCTGCTGATAATTTTCTCCGCTAAGGGAGTTCTTTTCTTAGACTGCATTCTCCTCCAAAAATCATCTAAATCCACGTGCCCCAAATTCATATCCCCCACTTCGGAGAGACCATTCTCCATAATGGAAGCCACGAGGGTCCCTTGGAATTTAAATTTCATTTTTATGTGCTCCAAAAACTAGAAAACAAGAGACTCAAAGATACACACAGAGGGCAGAGGGTGAGGCAAGACACCAACAAAGAATTCTTTGTGTAGATACATGGGAAATAAAAATCTCTAACTCCTCAAAGAAGATATGAAACCTTTATAGAGAGAGGAAAGAGTTACCAGCTATGCTGACTTGTGAAGATGGAACTGTGCTGAAATTTCGCATGTAGCAGACTAGCCGTTTGTTCTTCTGCAATGCATCCCCTTGCATATAATATCACCTTAGGTGGCTTAAGAATTAATCTGAGTCACTTCTCATAAATTCACCCAAGAAAGATATTAAATATTGGTGGTGAATTTTTCATTATAACTCATAAATGCATGCCTCAACTTTCCCTTTGAGAATGGTGCCACTGTGTCCACACGTAGCTCGAATTGAATGCAAAGTGACAAGTGTCATTCTTCCGTACAGTATGCCAGCACAGCTAACACTACTTGGAAAAGTGTGCTACGCGAAGTTGGCGAGTCGGGCAAAAGATGAACTCTTGAACTAGAAGTCAGAGATTGAAAACTTCAAAGAATCTTTGACCTCCCAACTACAAAGGAAAGACTTCATATGGAGACACAACAAAACACTAAGTCAGCAAGTCGGGCAGTTCAAGAACTTATGAAACTGTCGAATTCACTTCAAAAATGCAAGGGATTGCCAACTCACTAAAGTGACTAAGTGAATTTGGCCCGAAAAGAGAGACTAAGTGAAAAAGACTGATAATGAATGAATGGGAAAAACAAAGAATTGGGTTAGGATACCTTTTAAAAAAAAGAGGGCAACCCCATGAAGACAAAGTTCCTTGCAAAATATAAAGACTACTGCAGAGGACATGATAGGAGGAGAGATGCCATCTTTAAGATGTCACAGAAAGAGGATGAGCCTTTTGAAGGTTATGTTGAAAGATTTCAGTTTGCCTTGAAAAAAAACCCTCAAAATTGATTGTCTAAAGAATTACTGAAGCTGGTCTTTTTGAGGGGGGTTAATGATGATTGCATGGATGCCCTCAATCTCATTGGAACAGGGGATATATCTCAACTTACCTTTGATGATGTCTACAGAGCTTGCATTAATTATTCAAGAACCTTCACCAGAAGACCAAGGGGAGAAAGAGTAGCCATCACAAGTAAGGCAACCAATAGGGTTTCAAGAATGGAGATTAGTAACTTGCTGACCAACATGAAAGATGATATCATTAGCCATATGGTTACACAACTGGACACTCTTCACATCAAGAAGAAATAGGAAGAGGCAGATGAATGCTTACTGAATACTACCTCGGTTGTAGGCAGAGGAAGGCCAATTGTAAATGCAAGAGGGTGGCCAGTATCCAACAAGAGAAGATCGAAAGGCTAGAATTATAGCCATTTGAAGGGGAGGATGGGAAATTGTTCTTCATAGCTCAAAGGAGACCTTGGTAGAAAAGACAAGGTATGCTCTCTGATCCACTTAATTTTAATTCACCCTTTCCTGCTGCAAACCAAAATTTCTCTGCTTGGAATACTCAATAGTGCCTGGCAATCCAAATGCATGGCAAAACCCACAATGGTGCACTCCACAAACTGGTTGGAACCAACAACAGCTAAAACCATGGCCTCAACAAAATTTCTAAGGTCCCAACTATAACATCCAGTGGCCTACACAACAACCTCAATGGTAGCCTCAATGGAACAAGAACCAACAATGGCAACAAAATGTAATTTACCAACAACCTATGATTCCATCTCAACCACAGCAGCCAGCAATAATGCCGCCATCAACACTTCAAAATCCACCTCCTAGACCTACCCAAATCCCTACCCAACCTGCACCTAACCCTAACAACAAGCCTGTTCAGCAGGCTTATACTAACGAGGTGATGCAATATCCCACTTATGGGGTGGAAGTGAGTAATGTTTATCTCAGATTTGGGAAGCAACTTGCAGGTCCTTCATCTCCCCAAATTACATAACTTGAAGATGAAGAACCCACAGAAGAGGCCTCAGATAAACCACCTTTGGAACCTGAATCAACTCAGGAACCTCAGACCATTTCACATCCTAAGCCTCCTTTCCCTGAACGCTTAGCTATCCAAAAACAACCAGCATAGTCTGAAAATGACCTCATAGACTAGTTGCAAGATATAAGCATAAAGATTCCCTTAATCCAAGCCATCAAAGATATTCCTATCTACACTAAGACTATCCAAGATCTCTGCATAAAGAAACCAGGAAGAAAGAGAGTAGACCCAAAGACAGTTCATGTTTTGGGCAACCTAGCTGACATAATGTTGGGGAACATAATTGTTCCCAAATATATAGATCCAGGTAGTCCAGTGGTGGATGTCAAAATCAATGGGACTCTGATTAAGAATACTCTAATAGATTTAGGTACTGGAATTAATGTAAGGACTAAGGAGACAATGCAGACACTCCAATTGAACAACCTTAGACCTACTCAGACAGTCTTGCAATTAGCTGATAGGTCTATAGTCAAACTTGAAGGAGTCATTGAGGATTTGGTCATTGCATTAGATTCTTGGGAATACCCTGCTGATTTCATAGTCCTGCAGCCAAAGGTTAATCTTGCCGGTTATCCTCTTATACTAGGAAGACCATGGCTTGCCACTGCTGATGTATTTACAGGTTGCAAGTCTGGTAACATGATCATATCCAATGAGACTGTTTATATCTACCAGCCCAACCATACCATGAGCTTGAGAAGACCATTTGGCCTACCTTGGAAGATGAGGACAACTATTCCCTGCAAACCTTGATGACTATTGAACACAGCCCCTTACTGGATATTCAATATGAAGATGAGTTAATTGCTCACATTATACAAAAGGACTGTGGGAGACACCCGCAACAACAGGACTGTCTATTCTGCTTACAAGACCATTTGAGCAACATAATACCCAATAGTTCCTCAGAGGAGGTATCCCAAATATTTCATGCTTTATTACCCCAACAATGCTTACCAATATTACCTAGCCTTGATTTGTCTTCTATACAAGAACTATCCAAACAATTAGAAATCAAGCTAAGAAAGATGTTGACTATTAACAATGCATTGACTGATGAACAACAACAATCCCTGCATGAAGTATTGTAGACACACTCAACAACATTTGCCTAGGATTATAGTGACATGAAAGGCATTGATCCTGCCTTATGCATGCATAAAATATACATTGATGATGGCTATAGACCTATCACGCAGCAGCAGAGGCGCATGAGCCCCACTCTCAGAGAGAGTGAAAAATGAGCTTCAAAAGCTTTTGGATGTAGGCTTTATATACCCCATTTCAGATAGTGAATGGGTTCCACCATTGGTCATAGTGCCCAAGAAAGGTGGAAAATGGAGAGTTTGTGTTGATTACAGAGAACTAAATACTGCTACCAGAAAAGATCACTTTCCATTGCCATTTATTGACCAAGTTCTTGACTCTTTGGCAGGAAAGAAATATTTTTCCTTTCTTGATGGTTTTAGTGGCTATAACCAAATCAAGATTTCCCCAGAGGATTAGGATAATACAACATTTACCTGCCCTTGGGGTACCTATGCATATTCTGTCTTACCCTTTGGTCTGTGCAACACTCTAGCCACATTTCAAAGAGCAATCCTCAAAATTTTCTCTGATTTTGCTCATGATAGCATGGAAATTTATATGGATGACTTCACCACATACGGTGAAACATATGATGAAGCTTTACACAACTTGGAGAAATATTTGAAGAGATGCATAGAGCAGAATCTATCTCTGAGCAATGAAAAGTGTTTTATGATGATGACACAGGGAATAGTCTTGGGCCATTTTATCTCTAGTGCAGGAATACAAGTTGACCCAAAGAAGATTGAGATCATATCTACCCTGCCTATTCCACAGAGATTGTAGGATGTGTGGAGCTTCCTTGGACATGCAGACTATTATAGACGGTTCATTCAAGATTTTAGCAAAATTGCTGCCCCTTTGTTTTCCCTATTATCAAAAGATATTGAATTTGCATGGACCCCAGACTGTCAGAATTCATTTTAGAAGTTAAAAATAGCCTTAACACAAGCTCTAGTTCTCAGAGGTCCAAATTGGACATTGCCTTTTCACATCCACACAGATGCATCAGACTTTGCCATTGGAGCAGTCCTCGGCCAGCAAGAAGGAAATAAAGAATATGCCATATACTATGTAAGTAAAAACCTACAAGGAGCTAAGTTGAACTACACTGTGACAAAAAAGGAAATGTTGGCAGTTGTTTATGCCATTAACAAATTTAGACACTACATTACTTGCTATAAGGTGTTCATACATATAGATCATACAACAATCAGATATTTAATGAATAAGTCAATAGTGGGTGTGTTACCTCTTAATCTGACTGGATTCTTATTCCTAGTTGTCCCTACAAGGTAGCCATCAATGATCAATAGGATTCTTGGGCCACCGACTAACAGTATAGGAGATAGACTCTATAGATATCTCCTCTTCTTCTTTAGGCTCTGCAGAACCAAGGGGGGTATTCCCTACTCAACACCCACAAAATATAACTATGCAAAGACTAGGATGCTGACACAAAGAAGATAAATCCTCTATTATGCAGACCAAAACTGTGAGATAAGTGCAAAGGGGCTAGCTTTGGGCCTATATTCAGTTGTAGACAGAGGATTTTGGGTCCTAAAACTATTTCTAAAATCCTAAAGGTTTGTATATGAAGTTTGAGTTTGATTTATATATGGATGTAAAACTAGTACTTTGGGTTACAACAGAGATACCAGACCAGATTGGTGCCTATCCAAGGCTCGGAGTTAGTAGACATATATATGTGAATGTTTACCACAGACCCAAGGCAATAATCAGATTTCAAGGGGTTTCTAAAATGTCTGCCTTACAGACAATACCCAAGAGAGAGTATTTAGTTATTTCTGCTTACAAATATCCCTACTGCAATGTATTCTTCTCAACACTTAATCCAAAACATTCAATCTACTCCTTGAGCAGAAGTAATAGACTAAATATTCAATATAGAAAACCTATATTCTAGAATCTATAACACCCCTTAGATGTTCAGAGTCAGAAGAAAAACACATTCAGTTTGGAGACAAATAACAAAACACATGCAATGAAGCATTACTCATTTAAATCAACATGAAATTGATAATTCCGTGCATAATACACACAACATACAACTCATAAACTCACAAAGACACCTGAAATAGAGTCACCAGAAAGTTGTATTCCTACTGCAACACCAAAATTTGTCCAGTTTCCAACAACCACAAAAGAGTAACACAGTTTGCTTAAAACAACAAGAAAGTGTCCTTCACAAAAATTAATTACAAGGCGGGGTCAAAATTTCCTGTCAGATACACAGCACCAGAAATGGTGCTCAAAATAATAAATGCAGCAAGGGACAAAACATGGAGAAGCAAGAGAAGGATGGGGAGTGGTTGAGCTCGAGCCCTGTGCCATCACTAGAAGATGATCGTCATGAACCTGGTACTTGGCCATTCAACCATCGGCCTATGCCTGTTTGCAATTCTACCATAAATGCTCAACCACCGGCAGCTCCTTCCAGAAATAGTAACAGCGCACCCATGGAAAATTCCTGCTAAAAAAAATGACCGCAGACGCAAGGAAAAAACCATCACCGAAGGTTTAAAATCCAACCGTCGATCATCCCTCCGTCGTTGTGATCAACGGCACCCAAAAATGTTGAAAAGTCATCGGCCAGTGAAGACGTGCCACGTAGGCATCTCATGTTTCTATCGCTGGCTCCTTCTCCTTTTATTTCACCTTTATCGCTCTTGTATGTGCAAACCCAAATGCATATACAACATACAAGGTGGACGTTAAATGTTATAGAACAAATTGGAATTCAGTTCAGGTCCGACTTGTATCTTCAACCTGTATTCATTGCTTTGTATATTACACACATATAAGTGCAACATACATACAAGGCGGACCTCAAAAACTTATCCACCGCATCTGACTTCTCCTTTGGGTTCAGAATGCATATTTCTTCATTGTATATCCGAATGTATATTTTGTTTGTATGCCGAATATACAAACACAAACATACAAGCAGGGAATTTATTCAGAATATTCCACATACATTCTTCCCTTGTATATTGAACATGTACAAACCTGTTTGTATAAAACTACGGCGGGCTCCACCAATTGTATTTTCTACCTTTGTATATTACGGAATATACAAGATCATTTGTTCATTGTACTCTCCCCTTTGTATGTTGCGGCGGATCATTGTACTGGAGCACATGCATATTTGACTTCCTTGTATGTATTTCATTACATAAGACCCGATGTACATTGAATTCATTCATTCCTGCACATACAAACATGGGATCTCCTCCAGAATATTCCTGCAATGTATCTTTTCCCTTTGTATCTAACCGTTGTATGTTTGAACATACAAACCAAATATACATTCAACCCAATATGCAAGCAGCGAATATTCCTGGAATCTTCAATGTATATTCTGCCCTTGTACATCCTCCTTTTGAACCCGAAATGCATTTGAAAATGCATACAATCTGCAGAATATCGCTGGGAATCTTCAAAAGATTCCCTCTTGTATATACGACCCGATATGCATCTAAAATGCATCTAACTTATTTTCTCGAAGGACGATGGAGATTTTGCACCCGCCAATACATATTTTTGACCTGCACGCATATACAAACCATTTTGTGCACACAGAGACATTTGCACCTTAACTGACTTTAGCATTTTTCTGATTGCAGAGGCCAAAAGTATTATAATTTTTTGGACCTTTGGGAAAGGGCCTGCGTACTTAAATGCATGAAACCAGATTGCTCATGCAGGCGGTAACAGGGTGGAAGACTTGTAAGATGGTTGTTGTTATTGCAAGAATTTGACATCCCTATAGTTGACAAGCCAGGTAAGGCTAATGTAGTTAATGATTTTCTGTCTAGACTACCTACACAATCAACATAAGGAGTGGTTGATGACTCTTTTCCCGATGAGCATCTCTTTGCTCTCAACATACACACTCCCTGGTATGTAGATATAGCTAATTATTTGGTTTCAGGGTAGATTCCAGGTTACTGTTCTCCAAGGGAGAAAAGGCAGCTAGTTCACAAATGTTTTCCTTATTCTTTGATTTCTGGATTCCTATTCTATACTGGCTCAGATAATATTATGAGAAGATGTATCAGAGAGGATGAGGTGTTTGATATATAGAAGGCTTGTCATGATGAACCTTATGGAGGACATTTTGCAGCCAAAAGGACAACCTTCAAAATATTGACAACATGATATTACTGGCCAACATTTCATAAAGATGCTGTCAAGTATACCAGAAGCTATGATAGATGTCAGAGGATGGGGAGACCTACAAGAAGTGATGAGATGCCTTTGCAACCACAAATCTCATTGGCTCCTTTTGATAAGTGGAGGCTAGATTTTGTTGGTCCTATCTCTCCTACTTCAAACAATAAGGAATATATACTGGTATGCACTGATTACTTAACCAAATAGGTGGAAGTTAAAGCCTTGCAGTTTGCTAGAGATGGCAATGTGGCAAAATTCGTGTATGAGGACATCTTCACTAGATATGGTGTACCAAGGGAGATAGTGACTGATCAAGGTCCACAATTCACATCAGATTTAATCATTAAATTGGTAGAGGAATATCAGATTAGACACAAAAACTCCACTCCCTACCATCCTCAGGCTAATGGCCAGGTCGAAGTCACAAATAGAGAACATCTTGACAAAGACAGTACAACTTCATAGAAGAGATTGGGTTTCTAGGCTACCAGAAGTTGTTTGGGCATATAGAACTACTTGGAAGACAACTACAAGATTTACACCTTATGAATTGGTCTATGGCAAGACAATAGTCCTACCTATAGAATTTGAATACAAAACCCTAAGGACAACAGTGAATTAGGGATGGATTTGACAACATCTCAACAGGACAGACTACAACATTTGAATGCTCTGGATGAAATCTGATTAGAAGCCATCCACCACACAGAGGTCATACAGAAACAAAGAGTCAAATGGCATGACAAATACATCAAGACTAAAAAATTCACTGTTGGTGATTTGGCAATCCTCTATGATTCAAGATACAAGGACTTCAAGGGCAAGATTAAGTCTCGTTGGTTGGGACCCTATGAGATTAAACAAGTCTTTCCCAATGGTGCAGTCCAATTATAGACCATTGATGAGGTTTGGTTTTCATTGCTAGTAAATGGACACAGGTTGAAACTGTATAAGAAGCCACTTCAAAAGGATAACTTTCTTGTTTCTGTAGCTACTCCATATGGTACTCCTGGCACTCCTGATGAAGGTTTTGTAACACCAGCTGATACATCGTCAGAAGATGATCCACCAATCCTGTCTAGTGATGCAGAGGTTGAGTTGCAATACTCAACCCCTGTCACTGAGACCTAATTTTTCATGCTTTATAATTCACATGCACACACAACACACTATCCATGGTAATCACAGTTAACTTCAGAGGGACCTGTTTTTCACTCTCAGAGGGACCTATTTTTAACATGCAGTAGGGACCTGGTATAATGATTCTGTACACATTTGGTTGGGACCTGTACTGCGGGTGCCCATAGCAACAAGTGTCTGCAAAAATTTTCAAACACCTTGGAAAAATTCCATTCTTCTTCCCACACATTTGATTCCTTCTACACGTGCTTTAGCCATTTTCAATAAACCAACGGTTGTGGCATGCTTGTTCAAATCACATTCACAAGCTCTTGCATCAACTGTTGCGATCTGTCACATTGCATCAATCCCAACGTACCCGCCACCCTCCCATCTATTCTATGCATGTCAATCTGCTCATGCCTAATAAATGCCAAGTACGTGCTCTCCAGTTCCAAGGCGCACTGCTCAATGCTCTCCATAATAGATGCACATAAGGTAACCTTTAATGATTAACTTAAAATTTCTATTTATATTCATTATTACTTATTGTTTATTTCATGCATGCGACAATATATCACCCTTTCAATTTCATCATTACTCTTTCATCCCTGCAAATTCATTCGTGACGTGTGGTCACATCACCTTTCAGTTGGGGGGAGGGGTATATGGTCAGTTATTGTTTATTTTTGCCACCAAGTTTTTAGAAGCTGTCAAGGTTTTCATGTGCCGTTTTCCACGATAGTCGACCTGCCCTAAATTGTGAGCTTGTTGTTTCCCTGTGAGTGAGCTAAAATTTCAAAAAATTTCATAACAAAGAGCTCTAAAAGCTACAGTTGGGGGGAAGAATTGAAAGGCAGTCTTCTGAAGGTGGTAGAATTGAAATTAGGTAGAATTAAGAATTGATGAGAGTGCTGAATATAGGTGCAATGGGGGTGATGTTATCAGAAGAGAGCCATCGATGTATAAGGAGATATTAGAGGATGTATTGGTCCTACCACTCTTTACCAGAGTGGGGTGGTTAGATTACTTTCTAAAATTAATGGAGTATGATAATGAAATGGCAAGGGATTTTGCAGCAACGTTGTAGTATGATGAAGCACCAGTTAGGGGATTGGTTGTGGATGCCTTTGAAACAACCATTGCCCAAGTCACCAGATTACCATGTACAAGGTTTGAGTATCCAGCTCGTGTTGATGTAGCTGCGGCAAGGGAAGAATTCTGCAAGCGTGGAGAGAACTTGGACTCAACCACACAAGGTACAAAGAGATTATCCCTTCCATTCTTTTGGGGGAAATGTGCTTCATATATTACAAATATATTACCTGTGATGGTCGACATAATTTGTTGTATACTACACATTTTAAGTTGTTGAATCACCTGTGTCATGACAAGCTGGTTAATGTTCCCAATTATCTTTATAATATGTTGAAAAGAAAGGCATTTGAGTATCATAAAAGGCAAATAGAGACTACATTGTCCCATCATTGTTTGATAGCTCTATTGGTTAAAAGGAGTTTGAGAATTCAACACCCATAGGTTGGTTGGGATGCTTTTAAACAATGCATGGATATTTCTAATTTATTGGAAGTAGATGAACCTCAACAAGAGCTAGAACCAGATGCTGACCCTGACATTGAACCTGATGTTGAACTAGCTGTTGAACCTGAACAGGAAGAGCCACATGAGGAAATTCCTCCAGAAACTAGGCCGGTGACAGTAGAAGAACCCTCACCTCCTAACCCTAAATCTATGAGAGGAGCTATGAGAAGTGATGCTTCTACTTCTTCTAAGAAGAAGAAGAGTAAGAAGAATGTAGAGAAGCATAAGGGCATTGAGAAAGAGAAGGGTGCATGGGAGAGGAAGAAGAGGGGAAGTAAGAAAAAGAGAAAAAGTGAAGAGAACCCAGAAACTATCACACCTAGGCATTCAGGAAGGCTGAAGAGGCAGAATGTGGGAAAAGGAGTTGATAAGGAACAAGGGGAAGTAGAAAAGAAGAAGCACGACAACAACAAGATCCAACACTATTGGACACAACTTCAAAGAAGGAAGGAAATGCCCCTAAGAATGCTCCTACCGATGCCAGTATACCTGCTAAGCAAAGAAGGTATGCTTCTTCATCTTCTGGTTCTGATTCAAAAGACATTTTCATTGCAAAGAAGATGGAAAAGTCAGTTCCTAGTAGCCTTGCTAAAGAAATTTTTGATGTCACTGGAAATAAGGATGAAAGTTTTGATTTTGGAAAAGAAAAAGAGCTGTTGGAAGATAGGAATATAAGGCAAGAACTTCAAGAAGCCCTTGATAGGATAAAACAATTAGAAGAACAAGTGAAACAGTATGAGGAAAAGGATAGGGAAAAAGAGATAAGAATACAAGAGTTGGAGGAGAAAATTCAAACCTATGGTCATGGAACCAATATGGATCTATTAGTACAAGTGGTTGAGAGTAAAATGGAAAATGAGGGAAGAGAAACACCAATTCTATAGCCTCCTATAATAAGACCTCCAACATGCCTCACTGTTCTATCTTTAGGTTTTGAATTGATGAAGTTCAATAACAAATTCAAGCAAGAAAAGGAAAACTGGAAGAAAGAGAAATAGATTCTTAATGCATCATTAGAAAGTAAAAATTCTAAATTGAAAAGGTTGGAAGGGAAGCTAATAGAGGTAATTGACAGAGCAATTCAAATCACTGAGTGTAGACCTTTACCTAGAGTTTATGCATTGTTTCTTAAAGAAAAATTTCTCAGTTTTTAGTTTAATAGATTCATTAATGATTAGCCTATTTCTATCTATTCAAGGCATAATTTTTTCTAGTTATTTCAAGAAGTCAATCTGGAGGAACAAGATCAGTTGTGTGAATATTGTTTACACAATTACTTGATGGTAGAAGATACAAAGTGGACCCCTTAATTTATGTTGGGTATTTTCAAGTTAGAGCACTATTATCTTACTTCAAGAATGAGTAGCTCAGAGAGGAACTGATGGATAGGTATGAGGAACAAGAAAAGAAAGTGCCACTACAGATTAGGAAAGAATCCTTAAATCCCAATGTGATCCTGACCCAAAGGTTATCACTCCTCTCTCATAAGGGTCCAGGTAAAGTAATTATGGATTTGAGACTTAGGGATTATAGAAGGATACAACGGTTAGCAGTGTCTATTATTCAGAACTGCTAGAGGTATGTGCAAAACAAATGGGATAGTCTGACCCTAGAATTGCAGAAGAAAGAGCCTCACTCTTTCCACAATTTTATTAATATGTTTGAGAGATTGTGCAGATACATCTAGATTTCAGAGCAAAGAGGAGTGGCATGGCTACCCCTTACTTATCACCCTCCTATTCTCCTTTATCCAGTACCATACTGGGCAGGAGGAAAAGGTGATGAGTGTAGGAGTGTAGAATCAATCAGGGTGGATAGACTTGCATCCTATAATGGTTTTTATCTGAAGCAGGGATAGAGGGTCAGAGAGGTTATGGACCTTAGGCAGATTACTTTGCATTATAATCTTTTCCCCTAGGTGTTTAATTGAGTATTTTGCTTGAGGACAAGCAAAAGTCTAGTTGGGGGGAAATGATGGGTTCAAATATTGGCTTCTTTTATGTTGCTTTTATATGCTTTCAGACTTTATTCCTATGATATTCCAGATACTTTTCCAAGATATTACCATCATAATATGTTGTCTTTTTATATATTCTGCAAAGCTTGAACCTATTTTGTCAATATGAAATATGGTGATAATATTTGTCAATTGAATGAGTTAGACATGAGTATGTATGCATATAGGTGAGATTTTATAGTTTCATTATGAAGGCTATTTGCATGAATATGTTCTATGGATTAACCCCTATGCAGTAGTGAGTATGTGGCATTGAGGAGAGGAGAATTTGCAGCACATTGCAAAATAGGGCATTAAAGGAAGTCACAGTCAAGTGCTAATTGAAGCTGAACGTGATTATTATGGAAGAATAAATATAGAAGAAGAAGACTTGTTCTAGGATTCTAATCGTAGCTTATGTGTTTCGTATATGAGCTGTTGTATAGGGATTCTTATCTACATAGGACTCTCCTTCCTCTGTTCAATTGGAGTTAATAAATCAATCTTACTCTGTATCCTAGTATCTAGGAATAGATTGATGGTTGAAGATAGTTGGTAGTTGCATAAAACTCTCCCATTTTTATATAAGTTAGGAGGGATGAGTTTGATGTCAAGTTAGTTTTTCCAAGTTACTTTATTTTATAATTGCTCAACTATTACTCTGTTTTTCTATGTTGGAAGATCCAAACATGTTTTATTGAATACAATATGAAAAGATTCTGTTTATGATATGAATTGAATACAACTATGTGTTATGAGAATGCATTTGAATCTAAAGTAGATTTAATTTCTATTTAAGTGAGATAGTCCCCTAAGCTGGCCACTCAAGGTACTGATCTTCACTTCATCTATTTCCTTATTTATTTATGCATTTCTAGTTAACGTTGTTTCTCTGCTATTTCATAAATTGCATTGTGAGTTAAGTAAAATATCTTGATTGCTATTTCTAGTAGTTGTGACTCATGAATGAGTGCATGCTTTGTCTACTTTAAGTCCTCCAGAGGTTAACATTAGTTCTCTTATCATTTCAAATGTTTTAAGTTAATTATGCAATTTCCTGTCGTTAACAGTCATCTACATCTTATGCTGTAGGTACCCGTAGCTACTAGATTTTGTAACTATTCTTATTGTTCTTACATTTTTGTGAATTCTAGTAAAGTAGAATCACCTGAATAGGATTGAATAGGCTAGTTTAGGAGAATATGAGTCTCTGAAGGCATATATAGTGCAGGTGCCATCATAAGCTTACGCTTCTTGGTTGATAATTTAATGTAGGAAGTACAATAATAGAGTGGACTCTTCGGATAGGTTTACCCTTGAATTATGTTAGGTCTACAACACATTAGTTTTCCTCTACAAATATATGGATATGTTGGATTGGGATGATATGAGGGGAATAAGATGGGATAGATGAGACAACTTGCCCCCAAGTCTAAGGTACATAGACAACCAATTCACACGTGACATCCATGAATGGGTTTTTATCATGGTACTTATCCAAGGCACCATGAAATGGTTTTCACCATTGGACGAATGATTTTCTCTTTACTATTTTTTTTGTTTTGTTTTTGTTTTGTGTCTAATAGCGCCTCAAAGAGGTTTTCACTAGGGGAACTTTTTGATTTTATTTGTATTTTTTGATATTCTACTTTGCTGATTCGATGTCCTTAATAGATGGATATTCAACGAGTATTCACATGTCACTTCCTATCTGATATAGTCGATGTAGATGCTCTTGTGATCTACCTGGAGTAACTACTTTGTCAGGATTAAAGCACTCTTATATAATTTGTTGATGTTTGTGTGATCTTCATTGATAATGGAGTTGTCCTTATTTGACTGTATACATCTTGATAGGGTACCATCATAGCCCTTATGATAAAGTGTTACTACCATAATGTGATGGATTTGGGATGTGGAGCTCTTGGATTTGAGGCATGATTTTGGATTTGGATGGGGGATGTTGGATGTGGAATTAGATGATTGTGATGTATTTGGTTTGGGTAGATAGGTTAGCAATGTAGATTGGTTTGGTGGATTTTTAACTCTCCATCTTTGGGATGGTGGATTATGGAGTTTGGATTTTGGATTAGGATGGTGATCAAGACCAACATTCTATTGCAAGGTGTGTGCCCTTGGTATCCTTGTGTTGTGTAGTGCAGCGCTTGGGTTCGTGACAAGGCTTAACTGCCTTCTATGGATTCATTAACTTTGGTGGTTGTATCGGGCATTAACAGGTTGATCTTTTGGTGCAACGACAACCGTCTTGCTAACAATTTGTATTAGAGCCTGGGTCACGGGTTTGAACCCCTCACTTGCACTAGGGGGAGTGTTGCAAGGTGTGCACTCTTGGTCTCCTTGTGTTGTGCAACACAATGCTTGGGTTCATGACAAGGCTTAACCACCTTTCGTGGATTCATTAACTCTGGCAGTTGTATCGGGCATTAACAGGTTGATATTTTGGTGCAATGACAACCGTCTTGCTAACACATTCTTATACAAGTTGGAAGGCAGTGGACACCTAATAGCATGATGCATCTTTTGATGTGGCTCCATATTTTGAATGATTGATTGATTTGAACATTTTGCTTCACTTGATTTGATTAGTCCATTTTTATTTGGGACCCATATTTCTTTCATATATCTTCCTTGATTTTTGGATTGATTCACCTCTGGTGCTTGATTTGGATATTTTTCTTTGTATGCCTTACAATTTTGTTAGTCCCAATTGATGGGTTTAGGATGTGGAGGATCAAGCTTGATGGTATGGATAGTGGAGGTGGAAGGATTGTTGATAGCAAACTTGTTTTAGGGGCTATGAATGGTCTCTATCTTAATGATTTAATTATATAAAGTTACCCCAGTGATCATTGAAGTATCACTAACAACATTAGATTGCCTAGATAATTGATTTCTAATGCCTTGACCATGAATGATGTGGATTGAGATAGGTTCTAAGATGGTTTTCTCGTGAAGGCCCAATCCTTTTCCTTGATAATCCATGGTTTTACTCATCTTATTTGCAATAGGATACTTGTGTTCAAAACATAGCTATCCCATTGGTGTGTTGTTGAGAACAATTAGAACTTTATATTGTCTCCTCTGCAAGGATGCCTGACTTGATGAAGGTGGATGATCCTAGTAGATAGGATGTTGGTGTTGTCTCACTATGTATAGTTGTCATGCCTTGATCATTATTTTTGCTTGTCATACCTTGATCATTTGAATGCTAAATATGATCCATTGTAACTTATTTGTCCTCATGCTTGATGTGATTAAGGTCTTTATTTACACTATGATTATTAGGATTACACGTGATATGATCACTATCATTTATTTGATTCTCTATGTGTTTTTGGGGACCAAGTGTCTCATAATGGGAAGTGGATGTTGCTGGATGATGGATAGGACTAGTTTGAATTTTTTGATGAATGATAGTATAAAATTAGATGAGGGGATCAACTTGGTTCTCTTGATCATTGATAGGATCTTGATCATAGATGGGTGCAACTTGGATAGTTTGACCTTGAGTAGCTTAGATAATTTGACCTTGATTTGGTTGGATGCATGGTTGATCCTTCTTTAGATTTGATTCTTGACATAACTCTTGAGTTTGGACAAAGGTTTCTTTGATGGGATTAATAGGTTTTGAATGATCTACAACATAGTTGCATGATGGATTTAGACTTGGGCTTATGGTAAAAGACTCTTCAATAGGATTGATAGGCATTGGATTGAATGATGGTACTTGATGGATAGGCATGGGAGTAGAAGGCTTCTCTATAAGTTTGGGAGAGGCATACTCATTGTCTTTGTGCTTTCTAGGTTGATGTTTTTCCTCTGCTAGTAGTCCTTTGATAAAATATTCTAGGTCATGTTTAGGTAATGGAGGGTTAGGTGATTCTAGTAGCTCTTTGATAAAATCTTTCATGGATTGTTTGGGTAAGGTAGGATTATGTGATTTAGAGGTGGGTTGAGAGGATGAAGTAGATGTTTGGTTGAATTGATGGGGTTTGTATTGGTTTAGATAGGAGGGGTTGGATGTTTGACATGATTGTGGATAGTATGGGCTTGGATAAGACAAGCTAGATGGTTGATAGGAATGGTGATTGAATGAAAAAGACTATGAGGAGAAAGAATTAACATAGGAGGTTAGAGGATAGGTTTGAAAAGGTTGTGAGGATGGAGGATTAACATAGGAGGTGGAGGTTAGAGGATATGATTGTAAAGGTTGTAAGGTTGGAGGATTAGCATAGGAGGTGGAGGTTAGAGGACAAGTTTGCAAAGGTTGTGAGGTTGGAGGACTAGAATAGGAGGTTAGATGATAGGTTTACAAAGGTTGTGAGGATGGAGGATTAACATAGGATGAATAGGGCCTAGAGTGGTGTTTCCCTTGTCATAGGTAACATAAGGATGAGGATAACTTAGGGACATTTGATTTTTGTTCATGGTGTAGCTAGAACAAGCATGTTCTTGGAAGAATCTATGGGATAATTTGGTCATGGTGATGTCTTCTAGATAAGCATTGTCATGTTCAACTCTAGATAGATCATAAGCTTCACTAGGATATTGCGTAGGAGTTTTAGCTTGCATAATGAAGTTTTAAAACCAAGTGTCCATGATGGAGATGACTAAGGATGAAGGATTGTTTGGATTGCAAATTACTCAACCTTAGGATGTGTTCTAAAACTCTCTTTGAAAATCAATGAAAAACAAATATTTTCTTTTGGTTTTTGGATTTTTGAGTTTTTTGGAATAGTTGAAGGGTAAATTCACTAGTTTTTACAAAGAAAACATACCAAACACATAGACAAGCCTAGATTTATTCAAGTAGGAGTGCCAATCTTTGTGAACCCACAAATATGCTATCTACCAAGTTGCAGATAGCTAGGGAATGCAATGTCATGTACCACCTATGCATTTGGTTAGGGGGATGATTTGGTTACAATGTTTTCTAGAGGAATTGGGGCAATGACAAGAATATATCCCTTTGTACATTGATAAACAAAGTGCCATTCATCTTGCTAAGAATTTAACTCTGCATTCAAAAACTAAGCACATACAACTCGGATACCACTTCATCTGGTTAGTTTTGGAGGATGGACTGTTGAAGCTAGAGAAAATTCACACAAGTGAGAATCCTGCAGATATGTTCACAAAGGTGGTTACACAGGAGAAATTGATTTCCTCATCAGTTTCTATTGGCCTTCACGACTGATTATGGTGGACATAAGAAACCAGCCAGGCCTATAATCTAGTGGGAGATGCAAGTGCAGCGATGTCGTCCAGGATTAGTCTCGAAGTGGGAGATTGTTGGTATGTGACGACTGATCATGCAAGTACTGTACACACGTAATGTATCCTTGCTGGGGTTTAGGGGCGTAGCCCCTAAAATTTTTTTCCCTCCTTTTTGCCCATTCGGAGTTGGTTGTTAATTTTTGTTAACTGACAAAAGAAAAATGACATTGTAAAACCCTAATTTGAGAAGCTTCCAAAAAGCTGGGTATAAGCGGCTGGGATGTATGTTATAGTGTGGAATTCACAAGATTGTAATCTATTTTGCACTGGATAATAAAATCATTGGATGACTGAGTTTCTGTGGATGTAGCCCATTTTGGGTGAACCACGTTAAAATTTTGTGTTGATCTCTTTTGTGTTGTTCTTCATTGTTATATTTGGGTTATTTAATCTGCATATAATTGTTAGTGTTTATTGCTTCAATCTACCTTAATCCTAATATAGAGGAGATCAAACTTGTGCTTTTGATCTCCAAGATCGTCCTAAGACACGAGGAGAGAGCATACACACAAGTGATCCAAAACATGACAAACAAAGTGTTAATTTCCCTTAAACATGTTCATATGTGCAACTAAATTAGTGGGCAAAATTTTATCTCTAACACGTGTACTACACCCACAAAACCTTAGTAATTTGCAGAAAAGTTTGGTCTTTGACGAGCGATGCTGTAGAAAATAGATTAGTAGTTTGATGTGTTTTTGTCTTTGACAAGCATGAAGCTGCAAGAAAAAGTGTTAGCATTTAGTGATAAATTCTACAAAAATTAGAAATAGAAATTATAACATAGTAGATTTGATGTCAACAATGAATTCCCTATTTTTCTATGCAATTTTTTTTTTAAATTGCTAAATTCTAACTTCGTGTGTAAAAGTTATAACCATTTGAAGTTCAAAAACAAAGTGTAAATTCAGGCAATTATATCTCAAAGTTTGGATCAAATTTAGAAGGATGGTCTACACCATTGTATAGAGCTCTGAATTGACTTTCTAATGCCTAAAAGAACATAAAAATTTGATATACTGAGAAAAAGTTACACAATTTTTTAAAAAAATACTATTTTAGGCCTTAAAAACACTATTTACAGTGTGAAAACACTGTTCACGGGCGAAAGCACTATTCATTGCTGGAAACAACGTTCACCGCTAGAAACATTGTTTGTTGCTGGAAACACTATTAACTGCTGGAAACACTATTCATCGTAAAAAACACTATTCACTACCAGAAACATTTTCCCTGATTTCACCTACATAAAAAATATGTCAAATTTTGTGTTGATCTTCATTTCTCGAGCCTTCTAGACGAAACTATGAGGTTTATTTTGTGTTGCGAGGCTCCTTGTGAAAGTGTACCCTCATATCTCCCTTAAAAAGAGAGTATAAACCTATAAGCTCAAGACACCAAAAACTCACAAGCACTAAAACTAGATGAAGGATTAGCATATTCACATCAGGTTCACCAAAATGTATGCAATAAAAATATGAAATGATAATATAAAGTGAAAGTACAAGACTGAAACCCTAGTTTCAAACTTTATCACAAACCTCTGATTGAGCCTATTGAAGCGATGTACTCAAGATTGTGGAAGCTCAACTCAGTAGCATAACATTAATAATTTTTGAATGATAAAAGTGACAAAGTTCTTTTGCATTAAAATTTGAGATTATTCAAATGAATGAAAGGAAGAATTTATAGATTTTTTACGGTTTGATAAGGATAAGATTTGAAGGTGGATAATGATAAGATTATTTTGTTTCCATTTACATGAGTTAAAAAATATAAACAAATCGAGAATAAGATAAAATGAGAAGTGAGGATAAATAATTGAATTATCTAATTATTTTTGATAATTTTATGCACATGAGTTGGAAATGGAAACAAATCGAGATAGAGATATGATAAGGTGTATGGAATATATGAGTGCATAATTAGCTCATATTAAATAAATAATAAATAATTATTTAATTAAATGATTAACAATGATAATAAATGATAAATGGATAATTAGTTGATGTTATTTTTTTTTGTGCCTGGTAAAAATTTTTCACGTGACCGGTGACGCTGGCATGACACGCCCTCTGGTACCATGGGGACGGGGGGAGACTGGACCTCATGACCATCTTTACCGCAACAGAATTACTTAGCCAATCGAGCTAGGGCCCCCGCCCTAATTAGTTGATATTAATTAAACAATAAAGAATTGTTCAATTAAATGATTAATAATTATAATAAATGGTAAATGGATAATTAGCTCATATTAATTAATTGAAAAATTATTTAATTAAATGATTAATAAGATGATAATTGTAGACACCTAAAAATGGTCATGCCATTTCTCATCATCTTTATTATAATTGATAGAGTAAAATTAATCAATTGCCTCCATTTGACATTTATATTAATTAAATAATACTTAATTATTTAATTAATACTTCTCCCACTCCGTTCTTCTATCTAAAATCATTAAATACCTTATTTCCTCTACTATAGTCCTAAATAAATAGCTATTTACATAGGACTATAGTGTTCCTTCATGCCAAAAAAATTTAAATAGCTATGTCTATTTATTTAATTCCACATTTTATCCATTTGTGATTACTTTTTAGTAATCATCATTAATTATCCCAAAACTTGTGCACATGGATTGATTTAGGATAATCAAGGATTACCCTTCCCCATGCTCCCAAAAATCCACTTGTCACCTCATGTACATACAAAATGCATGCATGTACATGACAAGTGGTACTTTGGAAGCATGAATATCCCCCACATGTCCTTCTTCCAATCCACTTGTCCTATTCTCCTTACTTTTAAAATCCACTTCACCCCTTTTCTCCAATTTTAAATTACACTTGTCCTCTTTTTGTGATTTAAAATTCCACCATTTTCTCCCATACATAATCTAAAAATCCTCACAAAATCCAAACCTTATCTTTTCATAAATGCCACCTCAAATGTCATATACTTAGCCAATCTCCACCCTTCATCCATTCAAACCTCAATTCTCCACCCTTGGATCTTCCATGGATCATGGAGCCTTCTCACCCAATATTCTCTTGCCATTTGTCATGCTCTCCTTGCTTAAGAGATCTCAATCAATGAGAGCCATTGATCTTAACATTCGATCTCAACCCTCCATTCATCCATTCCAAACTCTATAAATTGAAGCCCTCCCCTTCATTTCAACAACACTTTTGAATGCAAGTAAATGTTGTTAATTTGAGCACTTAACATCCAAATCACTTTCAACATAATCTAGGACATATCAAAGGAATTTCATAGTCATGGGTGCACTTAATTTATTTTGAAATTTCCTTTTAGTCTTATCTTGAGGTTGTAATTGATTGTGAATTGAATGAGTTAATCTTATTTTAGCTTGTTTACCATAGTTCACTTTCACTTGCATACATTTTGGCATGACCAGTGGGGCCCACATACCTAGTATCTAACAAAAAAATGTTGTTTTAGTTGATTTTCCACATGCAGGTGACGGTTTGGCAGATTCATACCCAGTTGAGTGGATACACTCTGTGTATTGGTAGATCCGCGGGGACAACTGTGTTGTGGCTTTTTAGTGGTTTTAATTCATTTTATGTCAATTCTAACAATCTTTGCTTTCAGGTTTCTAACAGGGAGTGATTTTAACAGGCCACTATGCTGACTATTTGTTTAACATTGTAGGATTGGTTTAGGTTATGGTATTGATTTTGCTAACATTTTGTTGTAGAACACAGTTTGGCGGATACAGAATGAATCAACGGAAGAACTATGTGCTTCAGTGGATGCACTTGCAAATGACACCATGCCTCATCTAACCTATGAAATTGTTGTTTTACCATTTTTCTGGGCTTTAATCTCAAGTTTCTGATAGGATATAGGTTTTCTAGGTCATTATGCTACCTGTTCTGACATTTAATGTCAACTTGACAACATAATTTGACAACTTGATCTTATCTTTGTTTGCAGAATCCAGTTCGCCGCATCCACAATGGTTCAACAAATGCACTCTATGCATCATCAAACCCATCAAGTATAAACACTACCCCCCATCAAAGGTCCTTTCAAGCCTGTTTTAGATTTATGAGCATAGTTAAATGTTGATTAGCTTTTTTCAGTTTACACTTGACTAATTTTCTTGGATTTGGGCTAACCTTGCTAACATGTATTGTTTGATGATTTATCTAACTCTTGGTTTTGCAACCCCTTCATGAGTCCAAGATTATCATAAGTAAACTACTAATCAATTTATTGTAGCCCTGGGGTCAAAGAATCCCATATTTTCACTAATTTAGGCACTAAGGTTAAAGTAGGGGAAATTAAATTTGATTGCTTTTTCTTGGAATAGTTAAAGGTGTATGCTCTCCCCTCGCATCCTTGGGTGATCTTGGGGGATCAAAATTCTTTTCTATTCCTCTTTTTTTGTGTTCATACCTAGGGTATCACTTCACGTATGCTCTCTCCTCAAAAGTGAGTGATATTCCTTCCCTTTAGGAGGATTGCTAGGGGATTTCATCACCCATAGGGATGACATCAACCACATGTACCGGTGGGGTATATAAAGGGGGGAAAGTGAAAGTTGTACCTCAATGGTGAACTCGACTCGTGTACCAAACTAATCTTCGAGACCCTCTGTCGATACTTGTGTTGAATCCTGCTCACATTCTTGTGCCTCATCATACCTTGAGTATATAGAGGATGGCCTAGACACCTTGTTTATCCTAGATTAAGACCCTTCGGTTGTATAAGATTGTAATGCACTAGCTACCAGTTAGGATCGAGAAGTTACTCACAACACAAGCCACATTGATTCTATTGCTAAGTGCAAATTCCCTCTAGAAATGAGTGTGCATGCCATGTATGCTGTCCCCTTGCACCATAGAGTGATCCTGGGTGATCAAAAACGGTTATTCATCCTCCTCATGGGACTTGCACGTTACACCTAAATAAAGGCAACGAGGTGGGCTTATAATCTTGTACGCACGTATTTCTACTAAATTTAGGGTGTTGCATGTTTGGCGTGTCTTCTTGTGAGAAAATAGTACTTGTCATTAGTCTTACAATTCCTTTGTCCAAACCAAGTGTTTATTTTTATTGAAAAGTCATCAATTAATCCTTTTGCTATTAGACTACACCCAGATCAGTGGATCTACTACCTATTTCAATAGATACATTTTGAACCAAATTTGCTAAACAGTTTACCCATAATATTGCCAAAAATACACTTCTAACTATCAAAATCGTAAATCAACAGATTTGCCCTATGTTTTGACGGATACGCTCAAACCATTGACACAAAAAATCCCAAAATAGTCAGCTCAACCTGCCTGATCCTAGAGCCCAGCTAGATCTTATATCACACATAAGTGAATCCCCTGACGTATCCATATTGCCTATGAAACAACTTGATAAACTACATGTTTAGTCCAAAATCAGGCATCTCCAAGTCAGTCACCTACTTTGGCGGATTCACACTATATTTTAGTGAATCTACTCAGACTTCAACATATACATAGTGTCTTTCGACAGATGCATTTAGTCGAATTCCACTAACAATCCAGAACATCTGTCATATATAGTCACTTGTTTCAACGTATACACTTCATTTTAGCGGATCCACTCTGTGTTTCAACAGATTCATTTCAATTCTATCAAATATTCTTCACATTATTTTAACCCTATCTAGTCTATCATTTTCTATCATCCACCCAACATCACTTTTCATAGCCAGTCATTAAACATCATCCAACATATAAGAATCTGTGAATAACCTTAGTTTGATCAGCTCCAAAATACCAATCAACATCTATTTATCCCTAAATCAAATTCTCTTATTTGATCGACATCAACTCAATTCAAAAATCCAAAACCAAAACATCATCCTCTCAAGAGTATAATTTGTTTTAGATCTCGAATAACCAATCATATCTCATGTTTTCTTGGGGACTTGTCTATTCCAAGTAGATAATCCATAAGCCATCCATCTATCAACTAAAATTAACCCTTGCTTAGGAACATAGCCTATCTTAAGTATAGTAGGTTAATTTAAATCCTTATTTGATTCCCATTGCTTGAGAACTTTGTCTCTCTCAAGTATTGAAAGTCAAAAATCATCCATCCAAACATTATATTCAAGATCTAATACTTAGAAACCTCTTAAATAAACCATCATCCTCAAAACATCCAATCACCTTGACATCCAACACATATTTAAAATTTTATGCCTCCCATCACATGATCACAAACTAAGCAAAAAATGGATTCCCGTTACCAACCCCTCTCTCCACATGGCTCCACCACAAGAAATATGGAAGGATATGTCAACCAACATGAAGTAGGTGAAACTTTCGTACGCACTCATTCACATTCACCTAAATTCATTGATTTACTCAATGATAGGAGACTACACGACAAATTTGATGAATTCCTTGATAATCATAAAGACAAATTTCTCGAACAATGTTAGAAATAAAACAGAAATCAATGCAGAATAATTTCTCAAAATCACAGTAACTAGAATTATGAAGAGAGATAAATAAAGAACAGAAATAAAAATTGCACAATATGAAGACAAGATTTAACGTGGTTCACCCAAAGTGGGCTACGTCCACCAAGAAACACTTGCTCAGATTAGTCTTCTCAAAATTACAATGCACAAATATTGGTTGGAGCTACGCTCAACAAACTCTCCTGAATTCACACTTGAATTCACACACTCTATTCACCTTCTCAATTCTTCCTATATTTTACCTACTGTATATTCGTCTATTTATAATTACATCAATAGATAACCGACATAGCGGTTTTACAAAACAATGGGTACCATACCATGGACCAAGTAAAACCATAACAATTCCTATTAATCATGTGTGATGACTCCACCCAAATACAAGTATAAATCAAACACATAACTATACTCATGGAACAAGGGGGATCCACACATATCTATACTTGCGAAAAAAGGGGGATCCAAATTTTTTTCCATAACATAACATATTATTTGAAATACATTAAGAATATGTTAAGAGTATCTAAAATACATTAAGAGTGTATAGTATTTTAAATACATTATAATATGGAAATAGGATCCATAACATAACAATCTCCCACTTGGAGACTGATTTCCTTTGAGCAAGCTTCTCAACCCTTCACTGTCATTTGTGAAGGCCAACCAAAGCTGAACATAGCTTCAGTTTCTCCCTTGTGACCACCTTGGTCATCATGTCTACAAGATTCTGATTGGTATGAATCTTCTCTAGCTTCAACTTCTCTTCCTCCAAAGCTGTCTTGATGAAATTGTACCTCAACCGTATATGCTTCATCCTAGAGTGGAAGGCGGAGTTCTTTGCTAATGTATAGCACTTTGACTATTGGTATACAACTTCCCTTCCTCTTGCTTATGCCCCAACTCCTCAAGAAATTATTGTAACCAAATCATCTCTTTGCTTACCTCTGTGGTAGCAACATACTCAGCCTTTGTGGTTGACAAAGCCACAAGTTTCTGTAGTCGTGAAATCTAGCTCACCGTTGTGTCACCTATAGTAAATACATAACTTGTCGTACTCCTACTATCCAAATCTCTAGCCATGTTTGAATCTACATAACCACAGAAAGTGGTGTCCAATCCACTGTAGCACAGAACTGTCTCCATGGTCCCTCTCAAATACTGAAGGATCCACTTCACTGCTTGCCAGTGCTCTCTACTAGGATCACTCATGTACCTACTCACTGCTCCCACTGCATGAGCAATATCTAGCCTAGTGCACACCATCACATACATCAAGCTGCCAACTACTGATGAGTAAGGTACCTTGGACATCTAGATTTTCTCTTCCCCTATCTTGGGACATTGCTCCTTTGATAACTTGAAATGGCTTTCCAAAGGAGTCCTAACCGGTTTAGCATCTTGCATACTAAACCTCTCTAAGACCTTCTTAATGTACTCTTCCTAAGATAAAGAAAGATTTCTTTCCTTCCTATCGTGAGATATTCTCATTCCAAGGATTTGTTTTTTTGCCCCCAAATCCTTCATAGAAAAGGAATTACTAAGCTGTTCGTTGAGTACCTTTATTTCCTACATGTTCTTACCTACAACCAACATGTCATCCACATACAAACATAGAATAATATAACTACCATCAACAAATTTCTTGATATACATGCAATGGTCTGAATGACACTTGGAGTATCTTTGCTCCATCATAAAATTGTCAAATTTCTTGTACCACTGCCGTGGAGCTTGTTTTAGACCATACAAGCTCTTCTTCAATTTGCACACCATGTTCTCCTTCCCTATGACCTCATATCCCTATGGCTGCTCCATGTATAAGTCCTCCAAATCACCACGAAGGAATGCAGTCTTCACATCTAGCCACTCTAAGTGCAAATCTTCCACTGCCACTATCCCAAGAGTAGTCCTAATAGAAGTCATTTTAACCACTAGAGAAAAAATCTCATCAAAATCAATACCTTTTTTTTTTGTGCAAACCCCTTGACCACCAACCGGGCCTTGTACCTTTTTCTGCCTCCATCCTCCTCTTTGACTCTGTACACCCACTTGTTCTGCAATGTTCTCTTACCTTCAGGTGGGTTTGCCAAATCGCAAGTGTGATTTTCCATGAGATTGATGCTCCTCATCCATGGCTTGTTCCCACTTCTTCCTGGCATTTACCTGCATTGCTTCCTCAAAGCACTCTGGCTCTCCATTGTCAGTGAGTAATAAATAATTAAGAGATGGAGAAAAATGTTTAGGTTCCCTTCTTACCCTAGAAGATCTCCTTACCTCAGGAGTTTGGGATTCCTGTGGAATAGGTGCCTGAACTATTTGCTTGGACACTTTACTATCTGTAATGTCCTCCAACACTGTGTACTCTTTTCTAGATTCTTCTCTTTGATTCTGCAACTGCTATTTGTACATGACTTTTTCATTAAAGACCACATCCCTAGACTGAATAGTTTTCTTGTCCTTAAGAATCCAAATCCAAAAACCAAAATCATCCTCATCATAACCAATAAAGGTGCACTTTTCAGATTTAGCCTCTAACTTGGTCCTATCATCTTTATCAATATGAATAAAGGCTTCACAACCAAATACTCTAAGAAATTAATAATCAACCTTTTTACCGGACCAAGCTTCCTCAGATATGCCTCCATCCAAGGTTGTTAAAGGTCCTCTATTGATCAGATATACAACAGTGTTCACTACTTCTACCCAAAACTCAAAGGGCAGTCCTGCATGCAATCTCATGCTCCTAGCATGCTCCATGATAGTTCTGTTCATTCTTTCTGACACTCCATGTTGTTGTGGAGTTCCTAGAATTGTCCTCTATCTATGAATTCCATTCATAGAACAGTAATAAAAAAATTCATTGCTGCAATATTCTCCACCATTATCTGACTTGAGACATTTTAACTTGAGACCCGTTTCATTCTCAACCAAGGCTTTCCATCTTTTAAATGTATCAAACACATCGGATTATCTCCTAACACCATACACCCAAACTTTCCTAGTTGCATCATCAATAAATGTTACATAATAAGATGAACCACCAATAGAAGATACCTAAGCTGGCCCCCATACATCTGAATGAACCAGCTCCAACTTATTCTCCTTTCTTTGTGGTCCCGGATTTGTGAAACTTTACCCTTTTCTATTTTCCGTACACATAGTCTTCACAGAAATCTAAATCAACTTCATTCAATTTGGGCAATCTATCCTTCAAAATATTCATGCCCTTTTGGCTCATGTGACCAAGCCTATAATGCCACAAAGTTGCATCTTCTGCAGCAACTAAATTAACATAATCGACATTACTAGATAAATACAAGGTATCGACCTTCTTACCTCTTGCTACCACAAGAGCACCCTTGGTCACCTTCTAAGAATCTTCTGTAAAAGTCACCATACAACCTTCATTGCCTACCTGCCCCACGGATACCAAATTTTATCTCAACTTGGGCACACGCTTGACATCCTTCAGTAGCCAAGTGTTCCCATTCCACATCTTGACTTGAACACATCTTTTTCCTACTATGTTGTAAGGCTCATCATCATCAAGATAAACATGTCCAAAATCCCCTTGAACATAATCAATAAAATAATGCCTATGTAGTGTAGCATGAAAAGAAGCCCCTGAATCTAAAATCCAAGACTCAACAATATTAACCATGGAGAGAATTAATGCATCTTGAAAAACATTACCTACTACCACATTTACCTCCTTGGTGTCTTCCTGATTGTTCTTCTTTCCCTAAAGAGCCCAACAATCTTTCTTCACATGCCCAATCTTTCCATAGTGCCAACATTCCATCTTGATCTTTGATTTTTACCTTTTAGGACCATTTGACTTTACACAGTTTCCTTTTCCTCTATATTTTTATCTCCCTCTACTCTCCACCGCCAAAACATTCCCTGAAATAGAAGACTCTCTAGAGCTTTTCTGTCGCATTTCCTCATTAAGGATTACTCCTAAAACATCCTCAAACTTCAACTTGGCATTGTTAGAGACCGAGTTGCTTACAACCATCACCAGGTTGTTCCAACTCTCTGGTAAGGAGCACAAAATAAGTAGAGCCCTAACTTCATCATCAAAGTCAATTTTTACAGAGTTCAACATACTCACAACCGTATTAAATTCATTTAAATGATCAGTAATTGAAGCATTTTTAGACATCTTCATATTAAATAATTTTTTCATCAAAAATATTTTATTAGAAGCAGAGGGTTTCTCATATAACTTCCCTAATATATTCATGAGATCTTCCATAGTTTTCTCCTATGATATATTAAACGCGAATGAAGATGCAAGGCATAACTAGAGGGCCTCGAGTGCTTTCCTATCAAGTAGCTCATAATCCTCGTCTGACATACTCACTGGTTTCTTTCCTTTTCTTACCAGTGGAGCATAAAGGTCCTTCTAATAGGGGTAATCCTCCATCTACATCTTCCATAGACCAAAGTTCTGCCCATTGAACTTTTCAACCTTTGATCTACTATCATCAGTCATAGCTCCCACTCAAGCTAATATTCCTTCCTACGATTCAACACTTCAGCAAATCCAACCTAAAGCTCTGATACCAGTTGTTAGAAATAAAATAGAAATCAATGCAAAATAATTTCTCAAAATCGTAGCAACCAAAATTATGAAGAGAGATAAATAAAGAACAGAAATAAAAATTGCACAATATGAAGACAAGATTTAACGTGGTTAGCCCAATGTGGGCTATGTCCACCAAGAAACACTTGCTCAGATTAGTCTTCTCACAATTATAATGCACAAATATTGTTTGGAGCTACGCTCAACAAACTCTCTTGAATTCACACTCTATTCACCTTCTCAATTCTTTCTATATTTTACCTACTGCATGTCTGTCTATTTATAATTACATCGATAGGTAACCGAAATAGCGATTTTACAAAATAATGGGTACCAAACCATGGACCAAGTCAACCCATAACAGTTCCCATTAATCATGGGTGATGACTACACCCATATACAAGTATAAATCAAACACAACTATACTTGTGGAAATAGGGGGATCTGCACATATCTATACCCGCGAAAAAAGGGGATCCAATTTTTTTCCATAACATAACATATTATTTGAAATACACGAAGAATACATTAAAAGTATTTGAAATACATTAAGAGTGTACAGTTTTTGAAATACATTATTTGAAATACATTGTAATATGGAAATAGGCTCCATAACATAACAAACAACTCATTAACCATGGAGCACGCCTCCCCCACTCTTTTGACCAATACAAACTTAAGAAACTCATCCATGACAAGCCACCTTCACTAGTTTATGATCAACCATGTGGCCATGTCCCCAATCCAAAGAATCCAATCTATGATAATCCATGGGCCCAAATCACCGCTCCCACCAATCCCATTTACACAATTGATCAACACATAGGGGTAGTTCCATCCCACCATTTGACCTCTCACAATCACAAGCATCGAATCCCATCTATGGCATGCCACCACATCTTATGCTATCACCTTGATACCATGTCACCACATCTAATCTCCCATCCACCTATAGCATTTCTATCATTCCACCCACTAATCCAAACATCTCCACTATCCCACAAAACACTGCTAACGTCATTACCATTCCAAAAAATCTACCACCACTTTCTATCCCTCAAAGAACAACCATCACACAAGATACACTACCCCCTATAATACCAAACCCCCCTCCACTCACATCACAATTGCTTCCTATGACACAACATCCCTCAACAAGCTATACACATCCCACACATCCCCAACCACAAGAAACCTATTGTTCCACTACCCATCCACAACCACCAAATACTACATCCATGCAACACCTTCATACATTTTATGTGCCTCCCATCCAGTAACAAGATATGGCACCCCCATCCTCATATCATACATCATCCCCAACAACAAAGCATCACCCAACAACATCAACCACCATTGCAACACACACTACAACCTCCTCTTGCCACTCCTTTTGATCAAGAATGGCAAGAGATGAAAAATGCTCTCAAAAACTTACAACTAGGGACTCAAAAGAAACATTATAAGTTTGAAGACTTATGTCCCTGCCCGTTTGATAGATTTATGTCAACCACACCTGTCCCCCAACACTTTGAAATTCCCAAGTTTGATAAATACAAGGGAAAAGGAGATCCCCATGATCACGTCAAAGAATTCTTCATGGCTTGCCAATAAATATCCTATGATGACCAATTCCTCCTTCATCTTTTTCCATGAAGCTTAGGAGGACAAGCCTTGGAATGGTTCATGCACCTACCTCATGGTACTATTCCCTCCTACACCAACCTATCTAAAAAATTTGTTGCTCATTTCTCATATAATGTGGAGCATGAGATCACCATGCTAGATCTTTGCAACACCAAACAACGTAATGGTGAAAGTTTTGCTACATACCTACAAAGGTAGATGTCACTTGCTTGTCGCCTTCCTTGGTCCATACCTAAAAAACAACTCATTCATATCTTTATCCAAAACTTGAACCAAGAAATGGTATTCCATTTACAAGTACATTATGCATCAACTTTTGATGAGATCATTGAAAAAGAGGTCACTATTGAAAAAGCACTCATAGCCAAAGGTTTGGTCAAAATCTACAACAAAAATGATAACAACAAAACATCTCACAACAAGCCAAAGTTTTGGGCTAAGAACAAAAACATCGTAGGTGATGGAGTTATCAACACCAAACACATACAATTTTCTGCACCTAAACCAAAAGACACCCTCGTGCTACAAACTATTTTGCAACCAAATAATGTCTTTGTACCACTTGGGCAACCCAAACATAGTAATCCCAACAATCCAAATACAAATACACTTCATTAGGGGAACCTCATGAAGTTGTTTTCTGAAAATTTGTCCAAGCCAACATGGTTGTGTTCCCTACAACCAAACCATTCAACAAAAACCAATCCAAGCCTACTTGGTACAAAGAAAATGAATATTGTGACTACCATCGCATCAAAGGACATTCCATGACCAAATGCATGAAACTCAAAAACTACATCCAAGACCTTGTTGACCATGGATAAATCAAAGTAGAAGGAAGTACTAATACATCACCTAATGATGGCTTGGGAATGTACTAGGATCCCTTCCCCAACCATAACCAACTGTCATCTTCCAATACCAACCAAAATAATAACACCAAGCATATCCAGTACAACAATGTCCCTTATAGTTACGACAATGTTGTGGGTAGAATTGATTTTGATTCCACACGTGTCTCCACCATTAAGCTTAAAAGAAAAACCCCTGAATGCATTGTCACCATGCAACATAGATAGGTAACCATTAAAGGACCTTCTCCGCCTTCCATTACCCTTATATGAGTATAACCTATTGGATTACCTAGGTAAAATGCCAACACAAATATCCATCCTAGAATTTCTCAAAACATCCTCCATCCACCACAATATATTCAATAAATCCCTCTAAGAATCTCATGTTCCCACCAACACTCAACCTGAGCAATTCCAAAATCTTGTCATCCAACTATCATCCTCATATCACCTCACCTTTAGCCAATCTGACATGCCACCCATCAATCCCTCGCATAATAAAGATTTTCACATCAAAGTCCAAATCATCAAACATAAAGTCAAATGTATTCTCTTGGATAATGGATCTGGTTTGAACTTATGTATATTAAAATCATAAAACTATTGGGGTATTTAGCAGATAATCTAGAACCCTTGGTGATTTCTATCAAGGCATATGTCAATACAAAAAGAGAATCTGAAGGTACCATTCTCCTTCACATCAAGATGGGTCTTATCATACAACCTACCCTATGTCATGTTATCGATCTTGACCTCCCCTATAATCTCCTCCTTAGTCGACCATGGCTTCATGCCATGTAGGCTGTTCCCTCCTCCTACCATCAATGTCTTGAATTCCCACATAATGGTGTGGAAGTCACTATCCATGCTGATTAACAACCCTTTGAGTTTTGAAAAGATTTGGAAGTCATATATGAGAGGCAATTCCATTGCCCTAGCACTTATGGGGTCCATATCAAAGACACCACATCCCATCCATCTACTTCTTCCGAAACATCCACTTCATCTCAACCGTCCACCTCGCACTCTACCCCAATCCCTCAAGTGTCTAAGGTCAAGATCGTTGACAAAGGTTATGACGAGTATGAACTTCATAATTCTTTCCATGCGAGACAACTCCCTTTATCCCCTCTGTCTCATGGGCGCTTATTGCAGAAAAAAGCTTGCGAATAGGTTCACGAACAAAATGATAAAATTCCCTTAACTCCAGTAGAGATACCTTAAGAAGAAGAAGAAATCACAAACTTCCCAAGTAATTGGTTATATTATGATGAGCCCAATAAAGAAGACATTGAACACACTTACCTAAAGAAGAAATATCATGTGCCATACCAAATATGTGAAAAAATGCCTTATCAGGGAAAAGGACTCGACATTAATGAGCAAGGACCTACTGAGCCTATTCTGGTAGAACCAGATTCACCAAAGTAATATGACAAATACTTTGGCTTAGGATATGCACCACCTACAGTGAAAATCACGGGTACTAGTGAACATTTAAAAGTCGCAACTGATCCTCTTCTGGTTATTGACAACATCACACTGAATGTCATCATAGCTTCATGTGAAGATCTTGACCTATCATGTATCTTCCCTGACAATTCTATCTTCCTCATTGATCTCCCTCTCGTCCATCCCAACCTCATCGACTGGGACCAATAAGGACTACCACCTCTTGATGTATTCTAAAATGATGAGGCTCTCAATGCATTCCTAGAGCTCCATGATGTATATCAAAGTATGAAGTCTGTCTGAATGCTAACGCCTATTTTGGGGAATAGGAGTTCTTTAGTCAAAATAAAAAATAAAAAAATAGAATATGTCCCCTAGTGAAAATCTCTCTGAGGCGCAATCATACCCAAAAGAGAAAAATAAAGACATATCTCCTAGTGAAAACCTCTTTGAGGTGCTAGGAGATGAGGAACTCCACCTGTTATCACCTGAAATTGTACCCTTTTGATGAAGCTTTGATAGTTCCAACAATTTCAAAGTAACATGGAATTGGTCTCAAGGTGTGGGACCTTACAGTTGAGACCAAACCTCTAGAGAAGGTTGGTTCTTCTTTCTGAGCTGAAGGCATAGAGAATTAAACTAAATCTAGTGCCGTCACAAGGAAAAGGGGAAGAAAATATTAGAATTGAAAGGGGGGCAATGCACCAGATTTGTAAATGTATTTAACTATGTCTGAATTAACACAACAATGACCTCAAGACTGAAGAAATTTCACACAGATTCATATAATCCATATAGAGGTTCAGGTAGAGAACTAGAGCTAAGAAAAAGACTATTTTCCCACAATACTAGTGTATAATTCACGAATGAACACATTATAAAAATTAAGAGAGAGGCAAAATAGCAATTTGTATTAATCATGGAGGCTAGAAAGCCATTACAAAAGCATAATAGTTTGTTGCAGGAGAAAAAGACACAAAATACTCAATTGCACTCATTGGCAAGCCATACTAGAAGACATTAAAGGCCTAGATTTAGGCACAATACATCAAATTCTACTGGTTCCTACAATTGCATTACAAGGCCTGTGATCTGTAATAAACTCCTCCACCCACGTGATGACCTGGAAGAACAACTAACCAACCCTTTTTTACATATTTGCTTCATGTATATATAGCATTTGAATCTATCTGTAGCATTACACACTAAAAATCAGTTAACTGACCCTGCACATGCCCATGCTACATTCAATTTTGGCTCAATAGTGGTGTTAGAAGATCTACAGAATGGGACAACAACCATGCTTTTGACAAGCTTGAAACTTTGCAGAGGAAGATTTCCCACACGCAGGGGTGTTATGTGCATTTAGGAAGGAAGGTCTGAAATTCTTTCATGCACCAGCAAAGTCCATTTTCCCTTTCTTGTACAACCACATTGAAGGATTTGACTATTTCAATTACCTGATTCTAACTTTTTTACAATATTTATACTTCAGGTATTAAACCCCTTCTACAACAACAAAAAATTGTCCTTCAAGCTTTTACAACACTTTAAAATATTTGAATTTCTTTAAATATTCTAAAGAATTACATTTCATTGATTTTTCCTTTTCTGGCTTTTTATTTTGCCTTATCGGCAAAATCTCTCTTTTAAGAACTAAACCTTCCTTTGCCTTTTTCTTTTTTCTTCAGTTGGGAAAAATCTCTTTTCATGAACTACTTCCTTGGCTAAGGACGTCCTTTTCTTTCTTTCTTTTCACCTTATCGGTGAATTTTCACTTTTACAAACTTGTTGGCAAGTTTGCTTTTGCCTTATCGGCAAAATCTTCATTTTAAGAACTATTTCTTCCTTCACCGCTTTGGTTCAATTTTGTTTTATCAACAAATTCTCTATTTGGCAAACTTGGCTTGCCTTTGACTTTTCTTTTCTCTCTTTAGTCAGAAAAAACTAACTTCATGAACTTGGCCATCTCTTCATTTTCCTCTCTTTCACCTTATCAGGGAATTTCCACTTTTACGAACCTGTTGGCAAGTTTGTCCTTTTGCCGATTCACCGATTGGCCTGCCTTCATCTCTTTTTTACCTTATTGGTGAATTTCTCATTTGGTGAACCAATCTTCCTTCTTCGCTTTATCTCTTTCCTTAGCTTTTCCTTTAGTCGACAAAAATCTCTTTTTGCTAACCATCTCTCTTTTCTTTCTCCCTAGTCAGCGAATTGCCTTATCAGGGAACCTAGGAAAATTTGAACTATTTGGCAAGTTTGAGTTTTCCCTGATTCACTGATAAAGCCTTTTCTTTCCTTGCCTTAGATTTACCTTTCACCCTGTCAGCGAATCTTCATTTCCATGAACCAATGCCTTCGCCGCTTTGCTCTTCTTCTTTTCCTTTGTCAACAAAGTTGTTGATCGACAAACTTAAGGTTTGCAAAACCTTAAGTTTGCCAACAAAGGCAAAATTTTTCTTTCATTCACATTTATCTCTACCTTAGCTACTTCCCACTGACTGCTTTCCTTGCTTAGTCGACGAATTCATTGATCGACAAACTTGCCAATCGATGAACCAAGAGGTTTGCAAACCTTAAGATTTGTCGACAAATCACTTCCTTGCCTTGATTTCCTTTTGCCTTAGCCATTTTCTTGCCGCCTTGCTCTTTAGTCGACAAACTGGTGAATCAAAGAACCGACAAACTAAAGGTTTGCCAAACCAGAAATTTTCTGACAAAGGGAACTTCCTTCCATTTAAGATTTCTCGGATTGGATTTCTCTAATGGAAGGAGGGATTTTTGGGCAATTTTGACCTGGGCAAAATATGACAACATTTTGGAGACTATGTAGGTGTGTTTGCCTACTAAACATGGGGATCCAACTACCTTATACAATCCATTGAGCACAAGGTCAAAAGGAACTACAACAACATGACCAAACATAACTAAAAACTACCTCCAGAAAACATAAAAACACACAACAAGGCAAACAATCTCCTAATGAGGAAGCTGCCTGTGCAAAAGAACTTACAGGAAGAGAAACCTAAAATAGAAACAAACCTACTCTAAATATTTACAAGGATCCCAAGAACAGACTTAGAGGCACGACTTGAGATTAATCCCATTCATTAGGATCAGAAGTGATTCACCAATCAGCTTTGAGAGTTGAAAGGCATTAGCTTGCTTGCAACTGGTGATGATGTAAGAGCCACTCCATAAGGCATCAAATTTGGAATGCCTCCTAGCTTTAGCTCTATCTTCATCCCATTTCAGCACCAAATCTCCCTCTTGGAAGACTCTGTCAACTGATTTTCTATCAAAGGTCCTCTTGACCTGATCTTGGTGGGCTTCACGGGTCTTCATAGCAGCATCCCTTTTTTCTTTGAGCTCCATCAGATTAGCACCCCTGACTATCATAGCATCATTCTCTAGCAACTCCAGCTACTGGACTAGCTCAAAGGAAGACAATTCAAGTGATAATGGAAGCCTTGCTTCCTTTCTGTATGCCAACATGAAGGGTGAATTTCCAATGGCCCTCTTAGGGGTAATTCTATCATCCCAGAGAGCCGTCTTCAACTTGGAATGCCAAGCTCTTTGATTATCATCCACTTTTCTTTTGATGATCATGATCAGGTTCTTTTTGGTAGACTCAACTAGGCCATTCCCTTGAGGGTATTAATTGGATGATGTCTTCAAGTAAATCCCATAGTTAAGTCTAAAATGGAGGCCTCTGTGGCATCCTTCAATGCAATTGCCTCCATCCACCTTGTAAAATAATTAGTGGCCGCTAAAATACACTTGCGGCTGACACTGGAAGGTAGATTAATCATCCCAATGAAGTCCAAACCCCATTTGGTAAATGGCTGATCAGTCTGAATTGGGTGCAAGGGAAGAGCAACCAACTTTTGTTTTCCTACAAATAATGCACATTCTTTGCAACTTCTTACCCATCTATGGGTGTCTCTAAAAAAATTAGGCCAATAATAACCAGCCCTCATGATCTTGACAATAGTTGTTCTTGGAGAATAATGGCTGCCAGTAGGGCCATTATGAAATTCTTCTAGTACCCTAGAGATCTGATCTTGTGCAATGCATCTAAGAAGAACTCCATTGATGTCTTTTCTAAATAAGACACCATCAATAAGAACATAAGGGATGGACTGGAGCCTGAAATACCTCCTTTTGGCTTGATCTAGTCCATTCAGGCATCTACCCGACTATAGAAATGTGACCATATCATGGTACCAGTCAGTTGGAGCATGGGAACCAACTGGCTGTGTCTGCCCAACGACACATACAACGTCATCTCCATCTTCAAAGTCCATAGCCATCTGCTCACACATGCCTTTGCCTCGTACCAGCTTGGTGATATTGATGTTTACATCATATTCCATTATTTTTGTAAACCACCCAACCCTTTTTTCATTGATATCTCTGCTCAAAAGAAACTCTTAAACTCCAGGGTGGTTCACCATCAACTGTATCTTGCTATTTGAAAGCATATGCCTAAAATTTTTGAGTGCTTTCACCACAATAAACACTCATTTTTCAACAATTATACTTTAGATCATATTCTTTGAGCAGTTGGCTAAAGAAACCAATTGGCTGTTCCAATTTATCTTCATTCTGTTGTGTTAAAACTGCTGATATGCCCTCCTTGCCACCAAAGGTATAAAGGATAAAATCCTTCTCATAGTTAAAGTTTATCAGCATGGGAGCCTATAAAATAGCCTTCTTTACAACTTCAAAACTATCTCTACCTTCCTTTGACCATGTGAAGGCAATGTTCTTCTTAAGCATGGTGGTGAGGAGCTTTGCTATTGAAGAAAAAATGGGTATGAACCCCCTCACGAAATTAATTTTTCACAGAAAACTTTGCAAGCCCTTCTTGTGATAGGGAAGGGAGAGAGACAAAATGGTGCTGGTTCTTTTTGGATTAATAGCCAGCCCTTCCTTTGAAACCACATGTCCCAACAATTTGCCTTCTGGGACAACAAATGCACATTTCTTTGGATTCAATGATATGCCATATTCCCTATAGCTTTCAAAGACTTATCTCAAATGACCCAGGTGGTCAACTGCATGCTTGGAATACACAATCAAATCATCAAGATACACTAAAATAATATCATTGATTAGGCTTTTAAAAGCCAAATACATGCCCTTTGGAAGGTTGCCCCAACATTAGTCAACCCAAATGACATTTTTTGATAAGCCAAAGTAGCCCACTTGGTGGTAAAGGTTGTCTTGTACTGGTCTGATTCTTTTACAAGAATCTGGTTATAGCCTAAGTAGCCATCTAGGAGCAAAAATCTTTCAGCTCCTGCCACTGTTTGGTGGATTTTCTTGATGGAACGGAGTGGATAATAATCTTTAAGGGAGGTCTTGTTTAGGTCTCTAAAGTCCACTCACAATATGATTTCCCTATTTTTCTTCATAACTAGAACTAGGTTAGCCACCCAAGAGGAATATTTAACTGGATAAATTATTTTGGGCTCTATGAGTTTGGATAGCTCTTTTCTCATTAATGGCTCGATTTTGGGGTTGACTGGCATTTGTTTTTGGTGGACATGTTTTGCATTGGGATCTAAATCAATGGTATGTTGGATTAACCCAAGCTCAAATCATTTCAGATCCTTATAATCCCAAGCAATTAAATCATCAAATTCATTACAAAGTTCAACAAAACCTTGCTTTTCAACTTGATCACATACCTTGCCATGTTTTAGAAATCAGCCCCGTGCAATCTTCACCTCTTCATAGTCCTCTTTCTTTACTGTCATGTTAATTTTCTCTCTTTTTGGTTGATCATCAACACCAAATATGTTCTCCAACATAACTAATCCTCTAGGCAATTTATTGGTCTTCAACCGAATCACCTGGTTACCATATTGCTCTTGCAATGTTGACAAATTCTTGGTAGCAAACTCTACCTCATCTTGCAAGAAATTTACAATCTGCTGGTCATTCTCAAATACTTGCCAGCTCATCACATTGTTAGGCACACCAAGCCTCAAAACAATCTTCACATGCTGATATGAGTTCTGTTTAACATTCTGGGGAATGTCAAACTGAGCAACAATCGTAGCTAGTCTATCAACATCTTTGTTTCTTTGTCTGGGCATTGCCTGTATGTTGAAGGCATTAAAGTCTTCAATTAGATCCCAGACTTTGTGTTATATGACTTGAGCAAGTCATTCCTTGAAGCACTTTGTGATCAGATTTGGTGGACAACAAGATCACTATCACCAAATGCTTGTAAAATTTTTATTCCTCTCTTCTATGGTAGTTGTATACCCTGAATTAAGGCTTCATATTCAGCCACATTATTAGTACAACTGAACTGTAATCTAAAAGCAGAGAAATAACTTTCTTTCTGGGGTGAAATTAGTACAACCCCAGCACTTGCTCCATTTTTGCTTCTAGAGCCATCAAAATACATCTGCCATATCCCACTTGGATTTGATGTTGCATTCTCAAGATTAGGGATGATGGCATCCTCTTCATGGATACAATAAGTACCTAGGCCTGTTTGATCTATATGATCAAGAGTATCAAACTGAAAACAATTTGCCCACTCATCAAGCAATATATCAGCGATTTCCTCCACATGTGTGGCAGCCTCATGCCTACTATTGTCATTCTCCTCCAACTCATGGATTGTGCAGTTCATATTGGTAGGGTTAGGAGAATAGGGCTCTACATGATCATTAGCAATAGGCTCAGCCTTAATGGTCACTTTAGTGCCATATCTAGTTCTGAATAACATATGGGACCAATCAGAAGATAGGTACCCACCTATTTTAGCAGTGAAATCCCTAGATAGGCATATGCCAAAGTATGCAGGGAGGTCAATAACTGAGATGTCTTGTGAAATAGAGCATCCATGGTATGCATGCAGAGTGATCTTTAAATCCTTAATCACACCTACTGTCTTGACAACAGTGCCATATAATTGCACAACCCCTCTATTCACAGGATCATATTCAATGCCTAACTTATTAGCTATATTTTTGAGCATAGCAGAAGTACCCGCCCCATAATCTATCATGCAATTATGCAACAATTTATCACCAATGATTAGGGAGACATAAAATGGAGGGGGCTTATTGATTTTGCTTGTGCTTGCCTCCTCTTTTGGTTGGCATAGGCTTGCTGGGACAACTTTTTTTCTTTTACTGTCTCTACAACAAGTTGATTGAAACTTGTCAAAGCTTCCTAGAAGAAATTCCTTTGAGCTGGGATTAACAAGGCATCCCACATAGTGACGCTCAGGATGCTCTTCTTCATTTGATCAACTATGCTAAAGGGAATGTGACCACCCTTCTGGGATATTTTAGCATAGCAGAGTCAATTTTTGCTTGTTGATCAGCCTGGGGCTGCTGTTGTGGTACTGAATTCACCCGCCCAATAGAACGATCCACTTGTGCTGAAGGTGCCTCTACAGTTCTGTTGGTGCTCATTTTGGCCTGGAGATTGAGCTTGTATGTGGAGGGTTTCTTCTTTCAAACCCTAGGTTTTCCTCTTCATCGGCATGAGCTTGGCCTATCGGTTGGAGTTTTTCAAGTTCTACCGATGCGGTAGGTCTCCCCGACGGGGTGTGTTTTGTGTGCCTTCGTCGATGTAACATGTGCAGTGTCTGGCCGATGGTAATTCGAGGTATGTTTGCATTCGTCGGCGAGACTCGGCGTATCGGCGGGGAGACTTTTGGGTTGGCCGATGGTGTTGGTCACACCGACAGCGGAGTATGGAGTAGCGATCGGCGAGACAGTTGTCGTCAGCGAAGGTTTTTTGGGAGCTGCCGATATGTGGATGTTTGGCCGATGTGATGTTATCGGCGTGGGTCACACCGATGAAGGGATGTTTTGAAGGTTATCGGGGTGACTTATGTTATCGGCGGAGGGGCTTGGTGTTGCTCCGATGGCCTTTCTCTGGCCGATGGGGAAATGTGTTTCTTTTGGTCATCGGTGAGAGTTGGTCTATAGGTGGAGGTCTGGAGGGCTAGCCCGATGGTCTATGTCTGGCCGACAGAAGGGAGCGTAGTGTTGTATCGGCCAGACTGATGAGGTCGGCGAAGGATTTGTGGGTTGGGCCGATGGTTTGTGTCACGGCGATGGGTTTTGACAAAGGCATGTGTGTCGAGCGCGGCAAAAGCGCTCGACACTTGGTATGCATGCGGCCATATTTTTAAAATACTAAAGTTGTCTCCACGGCACCATTGTGGGATTATTCCCCTGTTTGTTTTGAACCTGTGAGGAAGCATTTTGGCGGGAAGTTTCTTTTTTGACTGCAGCGATGGTTTTCAAGCGACCGTGGGTGGTTGAGGCCCTTAATGGTGACTATAGCAGGAGTATGGGCGATGGTACAAGCGATCAGGCTGCCTGATTGAGAATGAAGACTTCCAGATAGTGGCGCGTGGCTCGAGGCCCCCCTTTGTCTGCTGCATTAACATTTTCTGAGCGCCATTCCTTCTGAGGACAGTATCTGGCAGATTTTTTGTTATAATCATGTAATTAATTGCTGTGGTACACTTTCTGGCTGTTATAAGCAGACTGTGTTACCATTTTTCAGGTTGTTGAAAGTTGAACATTTTGGCTCTGTAACACAATACAGTCCGTTTTGGTTGCTCTGTACAGCTAAACCTGTGAGTTTATGTATCTCTTGTTGTACGTTTTGGCATGAATCCACTGATTTCATGGTTAATCTTGTATGAATAATGCTATGTTTGCATGTGTTTTGTTAATTCTGTCTCCAGTATTGCATGTATCTTTCTTCTGAGTCTGGATATTTAAGCAATATTTGAGACTCTAGAACATAGAATTCCTGTGTTGAATGTATGATCTCTTAACTTCTGCTCAAGGGGTAGATTAAACTGTTTTCAGGTTGAACATTGGGAAGGGTATACTGCAGTAGGGATGCCATAAGTAGAGATAACTTAACACTCTGTATTGGGAGATATCTGTAAGGCAGGTATCACATATATCCCCCTGAAATCCAGTTTTAGCTGTTCATGTTGATCATTCACAGGTGTATGTCTATTGACTCCAGGCCCTGGATAGGCACCAATCTTGCTTTGTGTTTGTGTTACAACCATGTCCAGCTTTGCATCCAAACTCAAAATCATAATCAAACTCTAAAACAACCATTAGGATGTTAGAATTAGTTTTAGGATCCTCAGTCCTCTGTCTACAACTGCAAATAGGCCCAAAGCTAGCCCCTTTGCTCTTATCTTTCAGTTTTGGTCTACTTACAGGAGGACTTATCTGCTTTCTGACAGCATCCCAATCCTTGTATGCGTATCTCATGGATGTTGAGTAGGGAATACCCCCTAGGTCTTGCAGAGCCTGAAGAAGAAGAGGAGATAAAATATAGAGTCTATCTCCTACACTGTTGGCCCCTGGCCCAGAGATCCTGTTGATCACTGATGGCTACCTTGTAGGGAAATCTGGGAATAAGCATCTAGTCTGGGAAAAAACCAACAGAAATTGATGACTCCGCTGTGGAAGAAATTTGAGAAAGGGTTATATCTTGTGACCCATCCGAGTCACCAACAGAAATTGGCGACTCCGCTGGGTATGGTGATTTGAAAATTGTTATTTTTGAAAGAACCCTAATTTATAAAAGAAAATAGTTCCTAGTAATAGGTGGCGACTCCGAAGTAATCTCCCAACCAGTCAAAGTAAAATTTATATGCAGGGGAGAAGATCCCAACAAAATCCTTTATTTAAAGAGTTACCAGTAACAAGAAGAATGATGTACAGAAGAAAGGGAGCTGTCTCAGTTAGTCATGAGGGGTCCCCCAGAAAAAATGATGATATACAAGATAACCCTAGGCCATCAGGACAGCATACGCCCTACTTTTCAAATGCAGAAGCTGATATTCAGGGTGCATATGAGAGGCAACAGGGTGGTAACATGAGAATGAGGTCAGAGGTGTTCCAAGAACGCCCATTTCTAGACCCTAGTGAAAGGTTTGAAGAGGCCGAGTCTCTGAGGGATGATGAAGACGAAGATCAGAATATGATAAAACCATCCTCCTCTAGGCCCAGCGAGGAAGAACTAGCTGATGAAATTAGGAGCTTAAGGGCCGAGTTTGAATATCAGCAGGCAATATCAATCAGAGATGACTTGAGGAAGAAAGTGCAAGCTTTGAGGACTGCCCAGAATAATTCAATTCCTACCCTTGAGAATGCAAATGTGCAGAGACATCAACAGAGAAATGAAGTGCAACATCAGCATAATGATGAGAGACAAAATGTGAATGATGCTAGGATACCACTGAACAATGTAAGAAACTAGAATGCAAACAGAAATATTAATGTTAATCAGTTAAACAGACAGCCAATGCAGCTAGATAGATTTAGACAGCTAGTATTTGATGGTATTCCTGGGTATCCTAACCCCATTGATAAGCATCTGAGGCTGCAAGTGCCTAAATTTTCAGGAAACAACACTGTGTCAGGAGAAGATCATCTAAAAGCCTTTCAAAATGTCATGGATAACTTTGAGGTTGAACATGAGGATGTTTTCATGAAGTCATTCATGCAATCCTTAATAGATGAGGCAAGAGAATGGTACAAGAATCTGCCTGATCAGAGTATTTCATCATGGGATGATTTTAAAAGGATGTTCAAGGAGCAATATGGTGACAAAACTGACCCTAGCTTTTTTGTAAATGAGTTCACCAGTATCACTAAAGGGTCAAATGAGCAGGTTGCAGATTTTAATGCAAGATTTACTAAAGTGTTAAACAAATTGCCACATCACATGAGGCCAAATGAACCAATGTGCATAATATTGTATATCAATGCCTTTGATGCAAAAACTGCATATGGATTAAGAGATAAAGGTCCTGCTACTCTCAGGGATGCTTTCAGAATTGCAGTGAATATTGAAAACAACAGGAAAGCATCGGGTAAGACTAACAGGAGGGACGATGTGAAAATTCTGCAGAACCCAAACAAGCCTCAGAACACTCAAGGTAATACATCTGCCCCTGAAGATAAGATAGACAAATTGGCAAATGTTGTTAAGGACCTAAGCTATAGATTAGCTAGAAGTGAAAAAGGGATAGGTCCTGATAGGCAAGTCTATCAAAGGCAGGAAAAGAGGCCATCATTGCATGATATGCCTTATAATACCAATTGGCATGATGGTAAACCTATATTCCCACGTAACAACACAAATCAAAGAGCTCAACATGTCAAAGAAACTCCTGATCCTCTAAAGAATGCTGTAAATATTGTTGATGATGCTCCATAGTGTATAATTTGTCAGATGCCACATTCACAGTCACAGTGTATGATTGCTCAGTCCTTGTGTGATAATACTACATCTTGTAATGAATGCAATGAGCCACATTATGTGCAAGATGATGATGTAAATATGATGTCCATAAGCAATGGATACACTCTTTATGATGCTGATGAGAGTACAAATGATGGAACTCAGGGCTGCCAACAGTTCCCATATGATGAAGATGATGAAGTTAACTATGCCTATGCTCAGAACTCACACAATTTTCTGAGTAACTTACAACGACCTTCTGATGAGGAAATTAGGGCCTTCACAGCTGCAGCAGTTGCTCAAGTCAAGAGCAACTACAATCTCAGGGGTAAAAATCAGGTAAGCAGCCCACATCAGCCAAAAGATGTTACTATAGGACAGCCAGTGCATGGTAATAAGGGGATGGAATTACAAAAAAGGCAGTGGGTTAATAATAAATAGAATTTCAGACATAGAACAGGTCATGAATCCCAAGGACCAGAAAATAGAATCCCTCAAGCTGAAGATCAAGGTAAAGGTTCCCAAGACAAGAATGATGATCAGGGAACTATGAAAGTAAAAGCTAAATCAGTTCAGGATAAAAACAAGATTGTGGAGCAAGCTACAACTATTATACAAAATTATGTTCCATTTGATATAGCTCAGGTCCTCTCCCAGGTAAAAGTCTCTGTTCCACTTATGGAATTGATGAAGGTGGAAGAAATCAAGAATAGGACAGTATCCCTAATTTCAGGGGTGCCCTTTCAAGCTAAACAAAATGTTCAGATCCAGGGTGAGAAACATGTCATGTGTAATGAAGAAGATGAGGCTCCTGAAGTCTATTTAGGAGTGACTATGACAAAGTGTCCTTCACAAGTGGAACCATTTTATGTTTCCCTTGTTATAAATGGAAAAATAATCAGAAATTGTATGCTTGACTCTGGAGCATCTACAAATGTCATGCCTTTAGCCGTCATGCAACAAGCTGGATTGAAAATTGACAAGGCATGTGGAAAATGTTATGCTATGGATGCCAGAGAGGTACCAGTTATTGGAATCATGAAGGATGTGGATTTCAAACTGGCAGCATTTCTTGAAAAGAGATATAAAATGAATGTAACAGTGGTTGACATCAAGCCACAGTATGGTATGTTGTTGTCAAGAAGATGGGCAGCACTAATTGGTGGAAGTATGCAGCTGGACTTGTCATATGCCATGATTCCAATGAATGGCAGGGATGTTAAGTTAATCAGAGAACAAAGATCATCAGAGACAGTGGAAGACCAAGAAGCAGAGGAACAGATATGCTTTGTAAACACTGACTGTGATAACTTCAAGGTTGTCTCAGATGATAGAGAAGATAAAAAGAAAAATGTCTGCATTTAAGAATTGGATCAGCAAGGTTTGTGGACCATGTTTTTTGATGGAGCTTGTGCAAAAGAAGGCTCTGGAGCTGGAGTTGTTTTCCTGTCTCCAACTGGTAAGCTCCTCAAATTCTCTTTCTTGCTGAGGTTTGTTTGCACAAACAACATTGCAAAATATGAGGCTTTACTCTTAGGCCTAAATATTGCTCTCAAACATGGAATCAAAATGCTAAGAGTATTTGGGGATTCTGAGCTGATTGTATCCCAAATTAGAGATAAGTATGCTTCAAAAAACAAAAGATTGAAACAATACAAGCATGCTGTTTGGGATACCATTGAACTATTTGATGCATTTTCAATAGGCTGGGTAGAGAGGTCAAAGAATGTTATGGCTGATTTCTTAGCTAATGTTGCAATAAGGCCAGATGACATCACTCTGTCAGATGTTACAAATGTAGAAGTTAAAATTAGGCCTGCAGTACCAGAAAATATATGCAGTTGGGAAGTGTATAATGATGATAGGGACTTGTTAAAATTTTTGCACTGCATAGATGAATATGAGAATCAAAAAATTGATTTCCAAGCTTTTGTAGAGACTATAGATGGAAAAGAAACTCTTGTGGGAAAAGAGATAATTCAATTGAAGACTAATAAAATCCCCAGAGGATTAGTAGCTTTGGAAAGAGCTTTTGACAGTATAGATAAATTGGTCACAAGGACATCTCCCACAAATAAGGAAGATTTAGAAGAGATAAATTTGGGGACATCTCAGGCCCCTCAGAAGGTATACATTGGTAAACAGCTCAAACCACACATTAGGAGTATGCTGATTGCATTACTGAAAAAGTATAAACATGTTTTTGCTTGGTCATATGAGGACCTAAAAGCCTATAGGGAAGATTTATTCCAGCATGAGATCCCATTGAAGCCTGGAGCTAAGCCATTTAGACAAAGGCAAAGACCTATTAATCCTACCTTAGCTCCAAAGATGCAAGAAGAACTCAAAAGGCTGAGGGAAGATGGAATAATTGTGCCAATCAGGCATTCAACTTGGGTGTCTAACCTTGTCCCAGTCAGAAAAAAGAATGGTGATATTAGGCTTTGTGTTTACTTCAGGAACTTGAATGTATCCTCTTTAAAGGATAACTATCCACTGCCTAATATGGAAGCTATGTTGCAGAGAGTGACTGGTTGTGAACTCTTATCCATGATGGATGGATTTTCAGGTTATAATCAGGTGAAGGTGAAGGAATCAGAACAGTATAAGACTGCCTTCACCACTCCATGGGGAACTTATGTGTATGTTAGAATGCCCTTCGGACTAACCAATGCAGGTGCTACATTTCAAAGAGCAATGGATGTTGCTTTTGCAGGGTTGATTGATTCAATCCTGGCTGTATATCAGGATGACTTGACTGCTTACTCAAAGAAAGAAGAGCAACATTGTTTGCATCTGGAGCAGATTTTCATAAGAGCACTAGAGTATGGTATTTCTTTAAATCCAAAGAAGTGTGCCTTTGGGGTAGTTGAAGGAAAGCTCCTGGGACATATTGTTTCCAAGGATGGAGTCAGGATAGATCCAGAGAGAGTGGCTGCTATTGACAGAATTCAAATGCCAAAAACTGTAAAAGGAGTTCAGTCCTTCTTTGGACAGATAAATTTTGTTAGGAGATTTGTTCTCAACTTTGCAGAAACCACAAGGAACATTTCCAAGATGATGAAGAAGGATGCAATTGTCCACTGGGAAAGTGAAGCAATAGAATCATTTCAGAGTATCAAAGAGGCAATCAAGATGGCCCCTGTTCTTAAATCTCCTGATTTTTCTAGGCCATTCCAAGTATTTTCATTTGCTTCCTTTCATACTGTTGCTGCATGTTTGCTATAGAAAAATGAAGATGGTTTTGAACAGCCCATCGCTTTCTTCAGTATGTCCTTGCAGGCCTCTGAGTTGAAGTATGATATTATGGAAAAACAAGCATATGCACTAGTCAGAGCCATCAAAAGTTTCAGACCATACTTGGTAGGATCATATATAATTGCATATGTACCCCATGCAGCAGTCAAAGACATATTCACTCAGCAGGAGGTGACTGGAAGAAGGTGCAGATGGATAAACAAACTGCAAGAGTTTAACATAGACATACAAATTACCAAGTTGGTAAGAGGACAAGGATTAGCCAAGATGATGGCACAGTCAAACTTGGAAGCATGCCAAGTTAATGCAGTCCAAAATGAGAGTGTAAATGTATCAGGATTTGAATGGTACAAGGATATTATCTACTACTTGCAAAATCTGAATTGTCCTTCCCATTTCAGTGACAGTCAAAAGAGGACTTTAAAGTTACATGCAATCAGGTATGTTATTGTTCAAGGTGAGCTATACTGGAAAAACCCTGATGGTGTGCTGCTGAGATGTGTGGATGAGGATATGGCTAACAATGTTTTGATTGATATGCATAAAGGATTGTGTGGGGGACATTATACTGCCCAAACAACAGCTCATAAAATTCTCAGAGCAGGATATTGGTGGCCCACTCTCTTTTCAGATGCACAAAGGTTAGTGAGGAAGTGTGACCCTTGCCAAAGATTTTCAGGAAAGTTGAAATATGATGGTGCTTTGCCCCTCAGGACTGTAACTGTGGATGCTCCATTTCAGCAATGGGGAATTGACTTCATAGGGGAAATTGCAGACAAATCAAGTGGGGGACACAGTTGGATTTTGGTGGCAACTGATTACTTTACCAAATGGATTGAGGCCATTCCAACTAAGAGAGCTACAAGTAAGGTGGTGACAGATTTCATGCTAGAAAATATTATCATCAGGTTTGGAGTACCATTCAAGATAGTCACTGATAATGCTATGTGCTTCAGATCAGGTGAATTTGTTGATTTTTGCAACAGGTATGGGATAAATCTATCATATGCATCACCATATCACCCACAAGGGAATGGTCAAGCAGAATCAAGCAATAAAAGCATCATGAAAATTATCAAGAGGATACTGGACAAGAACAAGAGAGCTTGGGACTCAAAATTAAAGTTAGCCATATGGGCTGACAGAGTGACAGTGAAAAAGGCTATTGGGATGTCACCCTTTGAGCTAGTATATGGTGCATCAGCCAGATTGCCCATAAACAATCTCCTACCAGTTTACAGATTCATCCAGGAAAATGATGAGGAGATTGAAGACTCCATGACAGAAAGGGTGAACCAGCTGGTTGCACTGGATGAAAACAGGAGGAAAGCCCACCAGATTAACCTCAAGAGACAACAAGATGTGAAATATCAGTTTGACAGGAGAGCTATAAAAAGGAAGTTTCAAGTCAATGATCTGGTGCTCATTTGGAATGCAAAAGGTCAAGAAAAGGGTAAACATGGTAAATTTGAACCCTTATGGATGGGCCCATATTAGATTTGCAGTACTCATGGGGAGGATTCTTATTTCCTCCAGGCCCTAGATGGTGAAGTTCTGGAATTGCCTGTGCATGGCCAATTCCTTAAGTTCTATTTTGCATAGATGACTTGTCGCTGTGCACATTTGTAAAAACATGTATATAGTGTAAATGTCTTGTGCAGTTCATGCTTTTTGGCTTTTTGCCTGGTCTGCCCAGATATCTGGTTCTCGCTGCAGGTTTTCACCTGCACATCCCCATTCGGAGCCAGTGTTGGTGCTCATTTTGGCCTGGAGATTGAGCTTGCGTGTGGAGGGTTTCTTCTTTCAAACCCTAGGTTTTCCTCTTCATCGGCATGAGCTTGGCCTATCAGTTGGAGTTTTTCAAGTTCTACCGATGCGGTAGGTCTCCCCGACGGGGTGTGTTTTGTGTGCCTTCGTCGATGTAACATGTACAGTGTCTGGCCGATGGTAATTCGAGGTATGTTTGCGTTCGTCGGTGAGACTCGACGTATCGGCGGGGAGACTTTTGGGTTGGCAGATGGTGTTGGTCACACCGACAGCGGAGTATGGAGTAGCGATCGGCGAGACAGTTGTCGTCGGCGAAGGTTTTTTGGGAGCTGCCGATATGTGGATGTTTGGCTGATGTGATGTTATCAGCGTGGGTCACACCGACGAAGGGATGTTTTGAAGGTTATCGGGGTGGCTTATGTTATCGGCGGAGGGGCTTGGTGTTGCTCCGATGGCCTTTCTCTGGCCGATGGGGAAATGTGTTTCTTTTGGTCATCGGTGAGAGTTGGTCTTTCGGTGGAGGTCTGGAGGGCTAGCCCGATGGTCTATGTCTGGCCGACAGAAGGGAGCGTAGTGTTGTATCGGCCAGACTGATGAGGTCGGCGAAGGATTCGTGGGTTGGGCCGATGGTTTATGTCACGGCGATGGGTTTTGACGAAGGCATGTCTGTCGAGCGCGGCAAAAGCGCTCGACACTTGGTATGCATGCGGCCATATTTTTAAAATACTAAAGTTGTCTCCGCGGCACCATTGTGGGATTATTCCCCTATTTGTTTTGAACCTACGAGGAAGCATTTTGGCGGGAAGTTTCTTTTTTGACTGCAGCGACGGTTTTCAAGCGACCGCGGTTGGTTGAGGCCCTTAATGGCGACTGTAGCCTGAGTATGGGCGATGGTACAAGTGATCAGGCTGCTTGATTGAGAATGAAGACTTCCAGATAGTGGCGCGTGGCTCGAGGCCCCCCTTTGTCTGCTACATTAACATTTTCTGAGCGCCATTCCTTTTGAGGACGGTATCTGGCGGATTTTTTGTTATAATCATGTAATTAATTGCTGTGGTACACTTTCTGGCTGTTATAAGCAGACTGTGTTACCATTTTTTAGGTTGTTGAAAGTTGAACATTTTGGCTCTGTAACACAATACAGTCTGTTTTGGTTGCTCTGTACAGCTAAACCTGTGAGCTTATGTATCTCTTGTTGTACGTTTTGGCATGAATCCACTGATTTCATGGTTAATCTTGTATGAATAATGCTATGTTTGCATGTGTTTTGTTAATTCTGTCTCCAGTATTGCATGTATCTTTCTTCTGAGTCTGGATATTTAAGCAATATTTGAGACTCTAGAACATAGAATTCCTGTGTTGAATGTATGATCTCTTAACTTTTGCTCAAGGGGTAGATTAAACTGTTTTCAGGTTGAACATTGGGAAGGGTATACTGCAGTAGGGATGCCATAAGTAGAGATAACTTAACACTCTATATTGGGAGATATCTGTAAGGCAGGTATCACATATATCCCCCTGAAATCCAGTTTTAGCTGTTCATGCTGATCATTCACAGGTGTATGTCTATTGACTCCAGGCCCTGGATAGGCACCAATCTTGCTTTGTGTTTGTGTTACAACCATGTCCAGCTTTGCATCCAAACTCAAAATCATAATCAAACTCTAAAACAACCATTAGGACGTTAGAATTAGTTTTAGGATCCTCAGTCCTCTGTCTACAACTGCAAATAGGCCCAAAGCTAGCCCCTTTGCTCTTATCTTTCAGTTTTGGTCTACTTACAGGAGGACTTATCTGCTTTCTGACAGCATCCCAATCCTTGTATGCGTATCTCATGGATGTTGAGTAGGGAATACCCCCCTAGGTCTTGCAGAGCCTGAAGAAGAAGAGGAGATAAAATATAGAGTCTATCTCCTACACTGTTGGCCCCTGGCCCAGAGATCCTGTTGATCACTGATGGCTACCTTGTAGGGAAATCTGGGAATAAGCATCCAGTCTGGGAAAAAACCAACAAGTTCTTTCCTTTGCCACATTTGCTAGGGATGCATGAGGTACGAAGGTTTGAATAGCTATAGGAATCACTGTATCCTCAGTCGCTCTCCTCTTAGCTCTCGTATTGTAAGCTATTGGGTCTGTGCCCTGATTGACACCACAAAAATTATCCTGTGTCTAGTTCATCAAAGTAGAATTATTTTGCATTTGTTCTTGCCCTCCTACCATTTCTTGATCAGCACTAACTTACTGTTCTGAAGGAACTGACTAGTTTTGCACTGTCAAATCTTGATTGAATTATCTACATTGGCAAAAATTCTGATCATGTGGTTGATTGCATGGATAATACCAATTGTTATCTTGAGCTAAGTTGTTTTGTATGGGCACCAAAGGTTTAGATGTGCTTGCAGCATTGGGATGAATGACATTCAGTGGTTTGATATAACTAGGCTAATTTCACCTTTGCACATTACCCTGATATGGCAGTCTATTTTGTTGATAAGCTTGATTGAGTGGATGATATGGTTTGTTAGGTTGTGCTTGCTGCCTTTTTAGTGCCACCAAATCATTTCCAAAGATTTGCAACAAGGTCTTAATCTTCTGCAATTCATTTGAGGATGCCATTGAAGAGGTTGTAGGGCTGACCGTTGTAGGAATTGGAGCTACAACATGATGAATAATAGGGGCATCTGGAAATAAGGGGATTGGTGGCCTTGGAGCAATCTTCCCAGTCTGAATTGCATCTGGTAACATAGTCCCTCCCATAGACTGAATCATGACAGCAATGTCGGGATTCAAAGTTTTCAAATAATAAATAAATGTAGTATTTGAGGAGTGTTTCACCAATAATGGGATCTTGTCCCATGTCTTTTGGAATCTATAGTTGAAATCCACCATATATTCATGGGGGGCTCTTTTGATTATATAGCTGCTCCATCAGAGACAAATGATCACTCTTATCTTGAAAGTGTTGGCACAATCTAGTTCCCAAATCATCCCAATTGTTAATGGAATTGGCTGGTAGACCTCTACACCACTGAAGGGATTTCCTTTTGAAGGAAGAAGCCAAAAGCCTCACAACCACATTATCTGTAGTGACATTATGGACAGAACAAACACTAGCAATGTCCTGAATGTGCTCAACATGGGTGGTGGAATTTCACCTGTGAAGAGTGGAATTGCTTTTAGAGTTGAGGTGGGGATATCATCATAATAGGCTAGGTCAAGAGGGCTACCCCCATTGAAGGAAACAAAGGGAAGGTTCCTTGCCATGTCATGGATATTGAAATTAATTCTGGGTATATGCAAGCTCCTTCTTGAATATTGAAACCTAACTAGAGGGGGGGTAGATTGGGCTCTTGAAGGAGATGAAATAACACTCCTATTTTCCCTCACAGGGGACCTAGATAGGCTACTTCTTCTTCTTGAATCAGTAAATGATAGTTCTATGAATCAAAAATTACCTTTGGAAGAAGATCGGGTCTGCACTCCAGGCATGAAATATTGAATTGATCTTAATACTAGACCAACATAGTTTCTAGATGCTTTGTTGAATTCTTCCACAACAACAAATAAACTGAGAACAACACCAAAATTCTTAGTTCAACTCTTACTCAAAGTAGGGGGTCCCACCGAGCGTGCCAGAAATTGTTATCACCTAAAATTTCACCCTTTGGTTGAAGCTTTGATAGTTCCAACAATTTTAGAGTAACATGGGATTGGTCTCAAGGTGTGAGACCTTGTAGTTGAGACCAAACCTCCAGATAAGGTTGGTTCCTCTTTCTGAGCTTAAGGCTTAGAGAATTAAATTAAATCTAATGCCGCTCACAAGGAAAAGGGGAAGAAAATACTAAAATTGAAAGGGGGTGATGCACCAGATTTGTAAATATGTTTAACTGTGTCCGAATTAACATAACAATAACCTCAAGACTATAGAAAGCTCACACAGACTCATATAAGACATATAAAGGTTTGGGTAGAGAACTAGAGCTAAGAAAGGGACCATTTTTCCCACAATACTTGCACATAATTCACGAATGAACATAGAATAAAACTTAAGAGAGAGGCAAAATAGCAATTTGTATTAATCATGAAGGCTAGAAATCCATTACAAAAGCAGAACAGTTTGCTGTAGGAGAAAAAAGACACAAAATAATCAATTGTACTCATTTGTGAGCCATACTAGAAGACGCTAAAGGCCTAGATTCAGGCACAATACATCAAATTCTACTAGTTCCTGTATTTGCATTACAAGGTTTGTGATCTGCAATAAACTCCTCCACCTATGTGATGACCCAGAAGAACAACTAAAAAACCCCTTTTTACATCTTTGCTTCATGTATATATAGCATTTGAATCTATTTGCAACATTAGGCACTGAAAATTAGTCAACTGACTCTGCACATGCCCATGCCACATTCAATTTTGGCCTAATAGTGGTGTCAGAAGATCTGTAGAATGGGACAACAACCATGCTTCTGACAGGCCTACAACTTTGCAGAGGAAGATTGCCCACACACAGGGGTGTCAAGCGCATTTAGGAAGGAAGGTCTAAAATCCTTTCATGCACCATCAAAGTCAATTTTTCCCTTTCTTGTACAACCACATTGAAGGATTTAACTGTTTCAACTACCTGATTCTGACTTTTTTGCAATATTTATACTTCAGGTATTAAACCCTTTCTGTAACAAGAGAAAATTGTGTCCTTCAAGCTTTTACAACACTTTAAAATATTTGAATTTCTTTAAATATTCTAAAGCATTACATTTCATTGATTTTCCCTTTTCTAGCTTTTTATTTTGCCTTATCGGCAAAATCTCTCTTTTACAAACTAACCTTCCTCTACCTTTTCCTTTTTTCTTTAGTCGGTAAAAATCTCTTTTCGTGAACTACTTCCTTGGCCGAGGATGTCCTTTTCTTTCTTTCTTTTCACCTTATCGGTGAATTTTCACTTTTTTGAACTTGTTGGAAAGTTTTCTTTTGCCTTATCAACAAAATCTTCATTTTGAGAACTGTTTCTTCCTTCACCGCTTTGATTCCATTTTGCTTTATCGACAAATTCTTTATTTGGCAAACTTGGCTTGCCTCTGACTTTTCTTTTCTCTCTTTAGTCAATGAAAATAGACTTTTGTGAACTTGGTCATCTCTTCATTTTTCCTCTCATTCACCTTATCGATGAATTTCCACTTTTATGAACCTGTTGATAAGTTTGTCCTTTTGCCGATCTGCTAGCTGGTCGCCCTTAATCAATTTTTCACCTTATCGGCAAGTTTCTCATTTGGCGAACCAATCCTCCTTCGCTGCTTTATCTCTTTCCTTAGCTTTTTCTTCAGTCAGCAAAAATCTCTTTTTGCTAACCATCTCTCTTTCCTTTCTCCCTAGTTGACGAATCGCCTTATCGTCGAACTTGGGAAAATTTGACCTATTTGGTGAGTTTAAGTTTCCCCCGATTCACCAATAAAGCCTTTTCTTTCCTTGCCTTAGATTTACCTTTCACCTTGTTGACGAATCTTCATTTCCACGAACCAATGCCTTCACCACTTTGCTCTTCTTATTTTCCTTTGTCGGCAAAGTTGCCGATCGACGAACTTAAGGTTTGCAAAACCTTAAGTTTGTTGACAAAGGAAAGCTCTTTGATTTCCTTCACATTTATCTCTGCCTTAGCCATTTCCCACTAACCGCTTGCCATGCTTAGTCGGCGAATTCACTGATCGGTGAACCAAGAGGTTTGCAAACCTTAAGATTTGCCGACAAAGCACTCCCCTACCTTGCTTTCCTTTTGCCTTAGCCATTTTCCTACCGCCTCACTCCTTAGTCGGCATACTGGTGAATTGGCGAACTGGTGAACCAAAGGTTCGCCAAACCAGAATTTTGCTGAATGAGGCAAAATAAAAGACAAAACACGTAGAATTTTTGGGATTTTTTCTAAGGGGATCTTCCTTCCATTTAGGCTTTCTCAGATTAGATTTCTCTAATGGAAGGAGGGATTTTTGGGCTATTTTGACCTTGGCAAAATATGACAACACCACCTTCCTCCCATACCTCCACATTGGCAGGAACATTCAACTATCCTGATTGAAGGCACGCAAGAGATCAACCTTGGCATCGAAGAACAACCCAAAATTACCAACCTTGCAAAGGACCTCATCACATAAGAAAAACCTAATATATCATCTATACTCCAAAAAGCACTAGATATTTTTGCTTGGTCCTATGCAGATATGCTAGGCTTAGATCTTTCATTTGTAGTTCATTATCTTGTGTTACATCCAGATGCAAATCTTGTCAAATGGAAGCTCTGTAAAATGCATCCTCAAGTTTCCTTGTTGGTCAAAGAGGAAGTACAAAAACTACTGGAGGCAGGGTTCATTCACCCTATTGATTACCCCAAATGGGTCTCCAACATAGTCCCTATTACTAAGAAACTTGGGGGCATTAGACGCTGTACATATTTTTGAGATTTAAACAAAGCATGTCCAAAAGATGATTTCCCACTCCCAAATATTGACATGATTGTCAACTTGATAGTTGGTCATAAAATTCTCTCCCTCATGGATAGTTTTTCTGGGTATAATCAAATTAGAATTGCCCCCAAAGACCAACATAAAAAAACTTTTACATGTCCTTGGGGTACCTATTGTTGGCAAGTAATGCCCTTTGGACTCAAAAATGCAAGGGCAACATACCAAATAGCCATGACCACTATTTTCCGCGACATGCCACACAAAAGTATGGAGGACTATGTGGATGACCTCCTTGGGAAATCTAGAGCAAGGGCCGAACATCCTAAAGTGCTACAACACATATTTGAGCACCTAAGGTAATAAAAGCTACGTCTCAATCCCAAGAAGTGTGTCTTTGGGGTAACATCAGGAAAATTTTTGGGCTTCATTGTTTCTCATAGAGGAATTAAACTTGATCCAGCTAAAGTCACCACCATCACAAAAAATCCACCACCAAATACTTTGAAGCAACACTCTAGCCTTTAAGGCAAAGGCAAGGCCATCCGTAGATTCATTTCCCAACTCGCTAATAAGTGCCAACCATTCTCTCACTTGTTTCAAAAAGATGTACAATTCAAGTGGGACCAAAGATGTCAACATACATTTGAGAAAATTAAAGAATATTTGGCATCACCTCTAGTCCTCATGGCACCCATCCCTGGAAAACCCCTATTATTGTACATATCAACAACTTCAATCACACCACTTTTAGCACAACATGATGAAACTGGCCGGAAAAGGGCTATCTATTACATTAGCAGGACCCTTGTCAGGTATGAGCTTAATTACACACCTATGGAATGAGCATGCCTACCTATCATTTTTAGCTCCCAAAAGCTACAACACTACATGTTAAGTCACTCAATTAAGCTCATATCCAAAGTTGACCCTCTCAAATACCTACTTTCCAAGACTTTCCTCATAGGATGAATGGATAAATGGGTTATGCTACTCAGTGAGTTTGATATTGAATATGTGGATCTTAAATATATTAAAGGCTAGGTTGTGGCATATCAATTAGCAGAGGCTCCTCTGATTGACCATCAACCTCTCACTACTAATTTTCCAAATGATTCCATCCTTACAATTGTAGAATCAATTATCTAGAAATTATATTTCAATGGTTCATTTACAAGTCATGGCTCAGGAGCTAGTATACTTTTGGTCACTCCCCAAGGAGACTACATTCCCAAGGAATATAAACTTTCCTTTCTATGCACAAATAATGTTATCGAATATGAAGCCTTAATTATCAACCTCAAAATAATAACTCAATGGGACACCCAACAGTTATAGGTTTATGGTGATTCCTAATTAGTCATTAATCAAGTCAATGATGAATACCACACTAAAGATGACAAATTGATTCCCTATAAACAAATGATTGATGAATACAAGCTCCACTTCATCTACATCTAGTTTGAACAAGTACCTAGACTTCATAACAAAGCAGCTGATGCCATGGATACTATTGGGTCCGTCTAGGATATGCCACACGATAACCATCAATGTGAATTCCTTTTGGAACAACTCTCATGCTAACATACAAAGTCATGGAATTCAAATTTATATGTGAAATTGTTGGTCCCGAGTCCCCCTAGTATCATCATATTTACACCTATCTCCAAAATCACACCATCCCACCTGACTTCTCCCACAAACAACAAAGATCCTTGTTCACCAAGCCTCACACTATACCATCCTCGCCGATACCCTTTATCATTGAAAGCTATGATGGCACTCAATTGTGTTGTCTAAATGGGGAAGAGGCTTACGTCGCACTACAAGAAGTCCACATCGGTATTTGCAGTACTCATATAAGAGGTATCATCCTCACCCAAAAACTCTTATGTACAAGATATTTCTAGCCAACTATGGAGCACGATGCCTGTGAATATGTGTAAACCTTATCAGCACCATGGAGACCTTATTCATGCTCCTTCTAAGGCTTTACAATCGATAACAACACCATGGCCCTTCTCTCAATGGGGTCTAGATCTTGTTAGTAAGACTCATCCCCCCTCATTTGATGGCCATAAATTCATCATCATTACCATTGAATACTTCATGAAGTGGGTTGAAGCCATCCCCCTCACCTTTACCACCAGTTCCCAAATTGCTAAATTCATCCTATATCATCTCATTTTCTGTTATGGTATCCCATCCACTATCATCATAGATAACAACAAACCCTTCAAAAATAATGTTTGTGAATGATTCCATAGTCAACATCATTGGTCCACTTCATATTATCCCCAAGGAAATGGCCAAGCCGAGGCAACTAATAAAACCTTGCTAAAAATCCTCAAGAAGGTTGTCAATGAAACTGGTCATGACTGAAACCTCCATATTCATCCAACCCTTTGGGCATACCATAAAAGCATCTAAACATCTACTGGAGCCACTCCATATTCACTCATATTTGGTTTCGAAGCAATCTTGCCAATTGAGATTGAACTCCCCTCTTTGCGCATCTCTTTGTGTAATCTTATCACTGAGGAGGAATATCATGTTGCACGCCTACAAGAGTTAGAGTTATTAGATGAATGACACCTTAACACCTTGAATCATCTCTAGGCATACCAGAATCATATCCATAGATCCTACAACAAGACAATCCATGCAAAAGAATTTGTTGTAGGTGACTTGGTCCTAAAATAAAATCAGAAGAATCTTCAAGAATGAGATAAGAAAGGAAAGTTTGAACCCAATTGGTTGGGCCCCTATGTGGTTGTCTCTAAGTATGGTTCTAGGGCATACCATCTGGCCACTCTTGAAGGTGAAGAACTTGAATAACCCATAAACATTGTCCATCTCAAGAGGTTCTATTCCTAGGTCATTGAGTACCCCATTAAAAGTACAAAAAAAATGAAAAAGGATCATAAAAATATAAAAAAAAATAACAGTAAGAAAATAAAAAATGTAGAAAAAGTACAAAATAATTCATCCTATGGTGAAAACTACATATTGTGGCACTGAGGATAAGTACCATGATGAAAACTTGTTCGTAGGCATCATGTGTAGAAATCGGATCCATTATCCTCTAGAATGTCTTCCATAAACCCCACCCATCCTCCTGCATCCTTTTCACTACCATATAAGCTCAAGTAAGTTGTCCCTCATTTCTCCACATCCCCCTCATGACATAAACACATATGTTCTTTTAATGTTATTAATTTTCCACAACTTTGTCTCTTCTGGGTACAACTTGGGAATTTGAGGTTTATGCTGAATTGGTGTTTGTAACTCCAATTAAATCCCATTACCCACCTCCATGCAACCCATCCTCATCCACCTCCATGGAACCCACCCTCATCCTTCATCTCAACTATCCACACCCATTGAATTGCACCAACTCCATCCTCATCCTTATCCCACACACACCCTACCCCACCTATTCATGCTCCATAGGTTTCTCGTCTCGCAGTGACGGTGTGGGGTAAGGGGAGAAACGATTGGTCCTTATACTAGGCTACCACATGAAAATAAATGAGTGGTAGCTATGTGGCAGGATTTCTCCCATGAATTGGAACAAAATGCCAACCATTGACACTATTCTACCTCCCATCTCCCCATAGCTATCCTATACCCATTAACCTGATTACCCATCATACCCCCTCCTTTGTCCCCTTGGATCCCAATACTTCCAAACTTCTTGGTTGTCTCCAAAACACCTAAGCTTAGTCACCCAACATCATTATATATATCATTTGTTCTATAGATGAATCAAGACACTTATCAATAACCTCGGCTACATACGCGTGATTTGTCCTTTTGACCTCCTTTTGACAAACCTCGCATCCGCCTTCGTGGGATGTATCATTCCCCACATTGGGCATCATCATCATCCATCTGAACCTTTGGCAAAAGGATTGATTGTGTATGGTTAATTGACAGTTTTTCTCTTTTATCTTGATTATATTATTTTCAACTCCCTTGTGCTATCCTCAAGGTTGCCACGATGCTTCATATCATGGTATGCTTATGAGGCATCAGTCATAGGGGCATGCTCTTTTGTTTGCTAGATGCTTTTTTTGTAAGGTTATTTTAGTTTCAAGATTCCCAAGGCCGCCTCAAGCCTTGCCTGATGCTAAGATCTCCTTTTGTTTGTTCGTTGTTTTTGCATAATCGACACAGTATCCATCATGTGTCTTATGTCATGCAAAGACAACCTCTTGTCTATTTCTTTTCATGTCAGTCCCCTGCATGGGATACATTATCACCTTGGTTCCTTATACCTTGGTGCATAACATCTCATGCTATATCAAAATAAGTGCTCACTACAAATACAATATTTTAAATGCATTCAAAGTTATCCCTCCTCTTGGGAATCTCAGTGTTTGGTATCTTCCACAGGCCTTGGATTGATAACCCACATCTCTTGTTATGGGTGCCTACACCGCATATTCCTATACATCATCGAGCCTTTAATCTTGCTCCACTCATCCACTTTTGGCTCCATTATTTAAGAAGTAATCCTCTCACCATTCTTTCTACACTACACTTCCCTCCAACCATCGTAGGGGTTTGAGTTGAAACCCTACATCCCCTCTCATCAATGGTTTGACAAGACCCTTTCCCTTTCCTAATTACTTTTAAATTACTCCATGTGTGCAATACCTTTATCCATTCATCGCTATGATTATACCATGACACCTGCATCCATTACCCATACATTAGCAATTTCCACATCATTGCATATTCCATCCATAATATATATTTATTAATCTAAGCATTTTTTTCATACACAATCCACATCATAATCCATCATACATAAAATCCATCTATCCATATATCCTAACAATTATCCATATCCTAATGCCACAACCATCACATTATTCATATCCTCATATATGCACAATCACACACATACCATAACCACGATCCTTTTGCATCACTCATATCCACCCACATAATCACACATACATCTACATAATAAAAAAATCCATCCATACCTAATACATCCACCAATCATACATATACATACCACCCATCTCGAATCACATCTATGAATCTTAACATCACCTATAGCATACAAACATCATATCCATCAAATGCATCCATACATCACCAAGACATGCCTTCATGTCCCACAAATGCAATGGAATTGATTTCCTTCTAGTAAGACCCTCTAAAGGTAGCAAGTGAGCTTGCTAACTATTTCTTTCTGTACCTTTGCATAATCCACCTCAAAACACATGCATCAAACATCCATAATCCATACACCTATCCATAAATCCTAAATTGTAGCATAATCCATCAACATATCCACACATCCATAACATAAATCCATAACCATAACATAATCTAACATCATACCTAATCCACATCATAATACATCATATAAACACAACATAATGCATAATCCATCATATAAACACAACATAATTCATAATCCACATCATAATCCATCATATAAACACAACATAATGCATAATCCACATCTTAATCCATCATATAAATATAACATAATGCCTAATCCATCATATCCACATAAAAACATCATATATCATCAATCGCTTGAATGCATATATATATGTCTCACAATGTCATGGTATAAAAATGTCAGTGTATACATCATAATACATCGCGCCTCTAGGGCTTATAGTAAAAAATCCATTCACAAACCATCCTGAGTAGCTATGGCTAGCCCCCTTTGATCTCTCTGCCTCTACTGGCTCATCTGCTACAAGTGGCCCTGGAGGCGATCCCTGCCATGGTGGTCCCATTGCCACTGAACCCCCTTTCCTCGCTGTGCCTGACCACTCTGACCATGATAGTGCTACATAATCTGATACCCTTTGTGCTGCCAACACAACCCCATAATAGTGTCCTCACTAGTAGGCTGCCTCCCTTACTGCTGATGTAGCATCTCTCTATGCAGCCACGATCTAGTCAAACACCCCCACCATCTCCCCTAGTCACAATAACTCTCAGGTAGTATCTCTCTCCTGCCTTAGCTATGCTATCTCACTCTAGTGTCTATCTCTCTCCACTCTCAAGGTATCCCACTTTGTAATTAAATCATCTCTCTACCCTTAGAGCATCCTACTCTGTAATCACGCTATCCTACTCCCCTTGCATGCTGTCCCTCTCCTCCTAGAGATGGTCTCACTTTGTCATCGTAGCATCCCTCTCACTCTGAGCTATGCCTAATTGCATCTCCAAGGTGCTAATCCTGACATCTATCCCCTCCTATTGTACTGGAGAATGGATCCCTACATCAACCTCTATATCCTCCTATCCCTCCACCTTACCCTCTAACTCTGCCTCACCCTCTCCCTCCTCCTCTCCTCCACTATCTCCTCCACGATGACCTCCTCTACTATCTCCTCTCCCTCCCTCCTCCCTTGGTCCCTCCTCTGTTCACCTTGACCTCTGGGTCCTATGCCCTTGCCTCTGCCTCCTCCTCCTCCTCCTCCTCCTCCTCCCTCTCCTCCATCTCCACCGTCACCACCCACATATCCTCCTCCCCCTCTTCCTACAGCTGCTCCTACTCCTCTCCCCTATCTCCTTTGTCAAACCTCCTCCACTACCGCCTGCATCCTACCTAGCATGTCCTGCCATCTAGGTGCCAGGAACCTTTATGGAATATGCTATCACTAATAAGTCCTGTATCTTGTTGTGGTCCCAACATCCTATGGCTCTGCATGTAGATCCCAATCTGCCACTGGAAAATGTAACCACTCTATCTACATTACTATCCTATCAACACATGGCCCCCAGATACTCACCTTGTTGCATACTCGAGAAAATACATGTGCTCCCTCTGCCAACCCCTGTACCCATCCAAACTGCCATGCAACTCTGTTTGGCCTATAGTGCTCAATGAAATACGCATATCACCCAATTAGGTAGCAAGGTGTTAACATGTATGGGTGCATGGCCAAGTCCTCCTGCCATATGCCATGTGTTTAGTAGGGTCTCCATATGATATCCCTTGCTTGTAGCTCATCAAAGATCCTCCACCAATATTTTATGTCCCCCAATGACTTGTATTGTACTCTCTGGTCCCAGCAATAGACAATCAGTTCATCTACTTGCACCCCCTTGGCCCCACTAGCTGGTACACCACAATGTGTTCCCAATCCAGCACCTACAAAAGTGTAACATGGCCTATACTGGCCCCTGAACCATATACAATGGAGTGTAGGCCCTTGTACAAATGTGCCAATAGACATGCTCCCCATGCAAACCGCCACTCCTACTCTAGTATCTCTACAATGCAATCCAAAAAACCAATAGAGAAGTACCTCCCATTCTTATCAGGCAACACAATGTCACTAATAAGAGACACCATGTATAAAGCCCTGTCAGGCACTTGCCCCTCACAGACATCCACATCCAACTTTAAACATGTATGTAGCACATCAGCCCACCCAAATAACTATGTCAAATGCACATCCACTGCCTTTGTAGATGTGCAAACCAATCAAGTCTGGATCGACAATCATAAGATTCTCTAGACACCCTAAAGGGTAACCTTCATCTCCACTATCAGGAGATGGAAAGTGCTAGTTTCATAATGCCACCTCTTTGCCAGCATTGTAAGCATCATTTGGTGTGCCCGCATCACAGGCATATGTGCTACATAATATAATTTGCATCTCTTGAATACATCCCAATTGAACCGCATAAATCTCTGCAACACGCACAGTGCCGCCGACCATCTCTCCCGAGTTGTCACTAGTTTTGAGGTCACCTGCACAATCCAATCACCCATTAGTCCTCATAATTCCCACAAAATTCCATAACCCCCCTTTTTCCTCCCTAGGTGGATCCACCGAAACACAAAGTGAATCCACCTTTTAATAGACATATCCTCTCTCTAGGTGTATCTGCTGATTTACCCCCTAAACTTGCCAATTCAAAGCATATTCACCACTATAGTATACTCTCGCTTTGTTTTTTGTGCAATCGCTGAACCATCCACTGCCTTCGTTGATCCATTGTGCATCCATTCCATTTTTGTGGATCCGTCGATTCACTCGTGGATCCGTTGAACCATTGGAAGATCTGCCGAATGTACACTGCATTCACATTGTTTTTCATGCATTCACCATTTGGTGGTGCATCCATCGAATCGTGATTGGTGGATGCACCACCTAAAATTTTCTACCCCTCATAAATACCCCTAACTACCCCTAGGACTTCATTTAGGTGACATACCTGTGCCGGAGCACCCTCCCGTTGTCCATACCTCCTCACCCTGTCCGCATGATGCACCATGTTAGGAGCTTGAGCCACAATCTCTCTACTCCTCTTTTATGCTCTTCTCCAATTCACTTTGCCAAAAGGTGAAAATGACTTATTTTCACCCCCCCTAGAGGTTATTTATAGCCCTTTTTCACATTTTTTCCTCCCATTTGCACCCATTCGCTCCATTTTCCCCCAATTTTCTTCCCTCCTTCCTAATTTTTCGCCCTCTATCCATTTTTTTCTCCCGTTTTCATCTTTTGAGATTTTTCTCGGGCCATTTTTACCCGCGCAACCTCTCGAGGGGGCATCACCCTACTATCGCCTTTTTCCAAAATTCTTCTAAATAAAAGCTGACTAGGGCATGTTGCCTATCCCTTATTCTTCTGAAACTACTATATTTTATTTTCTTTGAAATAACATTATTTTAATGCTATTTCAAAGAGGGGCAAAATGTAGACACCTGAAAATGGTCACATCATTTCCCGTCACCTTTATTATAATTGGTCGAGTAAAATTGATCAATTGCCCTCCATTTGACATATATTTTAATTAAATAATATTTAATACTTCTCCCACCCCGTTGTTCTATATAAAATCATTAAATACCTTATTTACTCTACTATAGTCCTAAATAAATATCTATTTACATAGGACTATAGTTCCCCTTCATCCCCAAAAAAATTAAATAAATATGTCTATTTATTTAATTCCACATTTTATCCATTTGTGATTACTTTTAGTAATCATCATTAATTATCCCAAATCTTGTGCACATGGATTGATTTAGGATAATTAAGGATTACCCTTTCCCATGCTCCTAAAAATCTACTTGTCACCTCATGTACATGACAAGTGGTACTTTGGAAGCATGAATATCCCCCTAGGGGTTATTTATAGCCCTTTTCACATCTTTTCCTCCCATTTTCCCCCATCTGCTCTTTGTTTCCCTAGTTTTCTCCCCTCCTTCCTTATTTTTCACCCTCTATCTATTTTTTCTCTTGTTTTCATCTTTTGAGAGCTTTCCTGGGCCCTTTTACCCACACAACCTCTTGAGGGGGCATCACCCTACTATTGCCTTTTTCCAAAATTCTTCTAAATAAAAGCCGATTGAGTCATGTCACCTATCCCTTACTCTTCCGAAACTTATATATTTTATTTTTCTTTGAAATAACATTATTTTAACGCTATTTCAAAGAGGGGCAAAATCTAGACACCTGAAAATGGTTGCACCATTTCCCGTTATCTTTATTATAATTGATCAAGTAAAATTGATCAATTGCCCTCCATTTGATATATATATTAATCAAATAATATTTAATAATTATCCCATCCCGTTCTTCTATATAAAATCATTAAATACCTTATTTCCTCTACTATAGTCCTAAATAAATATCTATTTACATAGGACTATAGTTCCCCTTCATCCCCAAAAAATTAAATAAATATGTCTATTTATTTAATTCCACAATTTATCCATTTGTGATTACTTTTAGTAATCATCATTAATTATCCCAAAACTTGTGCACATGGATTGATTTAGGATAATCAAGGATTACCCTTCCCCATGCTCCCAAAAATCTACTTGTCACCTCATGTACATGCAAAGTGCATGCATGCATATGACAAGTGGTACTTTGGAAGCATGAATATCCCCCACATGTCCTATTACATTTGTCCTATTCCCCTCATTTTAAAAATCCACTTGACCCCTTTTCTCCAATTTTAAATTACACTTGTTCTCTTTTTGTAATTTAAAATTCCACCATTTTCTCCCATACATAATCTAAAAATCCTTACAAAATCCAAACGTTACCTTTTCATAAATGCCACCTTACATGTCATATACTTAGCCAATCTCCACCCTTCATCCATTCAAACCTCAAATCTCCACCCTTGGATCTTCCATGGATCATGGAGCCTTCTCCTCACCTAACATTCTCTTGCCATTTGTCATGCTCTCCTTTCTTGAGAGATCTCAACCCTCCATTCATCCATTCCAAACTCTATAAATTGAAGCTCTCCCCTTCATTTCAACAACACTTTTGAATGCAAGTAAATGCTGTTAATTTGAGCACTTAACATCCAAATCACTTTCAACATAATCTAGGACATATCAAAGGAATTTCATAGTCATGGGTGCACTTATTTTATTTTGAAAATTTCTTTTAGTCTTATCTTGAGGCTGTAATTGATTGTGAATTGAATGGGTTAATGGTATTTTAGCTTTTTTATCATAGTTGACTTTCACTAGCATACAATAATAACGGTGGATAATTAGAGGATTATTTTAGTGTCTACAAAATAAATTTAAGGCTCTAAGGGTCAAATTGTAAAATATCTAGAGTTAATAGGTAATTTTACAAGCATTTCAGATTGTTCGAGGTTAAGAGAGTTTCCACATTTCACAACTTCAAGTTTGCAAGTTGCAATTTTATCATATAGTCCAAATATACCACGAGCTCAGGGTCGATGGAAGATTTTTATTTTGTAGAAATATTGCAAATTGCATTTCTGCTGTGGAGTCTAGAGGACCTTGGAGTTCAGGGTTCAGGAAAGTTTTGCATTTTGCATTTTTGGTGCAGTTTAAAAATCTAGGGCAAAGTTCAAACAATTCTAGTTTACAGATTCATTGTTTGGGCTTCAATAGTTTTTCACATTTTGCAATTAAGTTTTAAATTGCAGTTTTTGAGAGAACTCCAAAGAACTCAAGTATTTGATGCAATAAATTTATAGTTATGAATTTTGGGTTTTATATCTTAGGGTTCTTTCCTTTATAATAGTTTGAGATTTAACTCAAAATCCAAGTGTAAAACCAAAGTTTTTCTATGAATATTCTAAATTTAAAACTCACAAAATCTAATATTTCTAAAAAACTAAATAATACAAAAATTTCTACAATCCTATGATTAAGGTTTCAATTTCATAATAATAAAGGATTTAATAGATTATAACCAAACAATTGCAAAAAGAATGATTTCACAAAACCTTATTGTTTAATTCCAACCCTGAGCTATTAAATAATAAGGAACGAAGGAGACTTAGTGGAAAGCCTAAAAATTCTAAACAAATGATGGTTGCAAGGCTTTTGTGCTTGAATCATCCCAACTCCAAAACTCTTAGACTAAAAAATGACAAAAATTGAATACAAACTAAAAATTGAAACAAAGACAAAAATGAGGGTCCCCAAGTTTGAAATAGTAGGGGCATGTTGTGGAGGGCACAACCAATATGCCATGTTTGCATAGGTTACTATAGGCTTGCCTAAGCCTAGCCCTTTACTTGTTTTTCAGGTTTTGTGTCTCATATCTTGTCTTGTGATGTTAGAAGTTAGTGTTGTGTATTTAGGATGTTTGTAGGTCTATAGGGGACCCTTTGTTATGATTTAGGATCATATTTTAGGTCTCTAATAGTCTCACTGTCTGTTTGGGATCTTTTTACAAGTTGTAGGTCACCTATTTTACTAGAGGTGACTTGCCTTGACATTAGGGGGATTTGAGGGTCACCTGTTTTACTAGGGGAAACCTTAGGAAAGCTATGGGTGACCTATAATATCATTAGGGGTGATTTGGTCCAAAAAGGAGTGCCCTTAGACAATGGATACTTCCAACACTTTTTAAATTGTTTTCCTAAAGGTGAAGTATTCCCTAGGGTCTACCTTGCTTTCCTATCATCTGAGTTTAGGTGGTGCTTTTTGTACTAGAGATTTATGAGAGTCACCAATTGAATCAAGCTTCTGGGATCACTTGCAAAACTTAGGATTAACCTTCTACAAGAGAAAAACATAGAGGATAAATTTACACAATATCAGATGCAATAATGAAATTAGATTAATGAATTACATATGACATCTTGTTTTTATAATTGCAAGATAAGAAAACCCTAAGTGACTTAAAAAGCCTTGAGTAAACTTCATAAAGTGTAATTAAATATTTAATTACACCAACACCCCCTCAAGTGCAACTTAGGGAGAATGAAAAATATGCAAATGATGCAAGTACGGGTCTCAACTACAAGGCCATGTTAGGTACCCATGTATAAATAAAGATCTCTCATAACCAAAGAAAAGGAGAAAAACCATGTGGGAAAAACCCCTCTCCAAAAGAGAGAAAATATAAAATAAGTGATGGAAGAAGGACTCAACATCAAGACCCCCCAAGGACTAAATCCACCATGAAGATACAATCAATAGATATATACAACTTTCCATAATAAAGGATGTAGAGAGAAGGTCTGATGACCCCCCTAGAAGTGAGAAGGATGAAACCCCATGTAAGGAAATGCTCCCTCCCAAAATAGAGATGATAGGAGAGACCATGCAACCACTCCTCAAGATGAATCCTGCAGTGCTAGTAGAGACTTGAGAAAGGATGAAAATGAAGATCCATGAACATTGAACAACATTCCTCCCCTCGGGAAGAAATAAAAGATGTATGCATAATGTCTTCCCATTTTGGATAGGAATATATAGGTTCAAAAGAATGAATGTCTCTGAACTCTACACATGATCCAAAGACAATAACAAATCTCCTAAAAACTGCTCAAAGGTCTCCAATCCAATATCAAACTGTGACTGAATATGAGGATGAAGAACAATCTCTAAAGAAGATAATGGTGATGCAAATCCATTGAAGTTGTCATCAACGAGGAACCAAATACCCTCCAAAGTATCTCCCAAATATGCAACGTGGGACTCTACAAAAAACAAGATATATATAGTAGAAGTGAGCTTTGTGAAGCAACCCTGGACTCTGGAAGATTGATAATGTCCTGTTGCAAGGAGTCACTAGATGCGAGCTTTGTGAAGCAACCCTGGACTCAGATGTAGCAACAGATGATGATGAAATGTTTGCACATGTTGGGTTAGAAGAATTGGGCAAATTGATGGCATTGGAATTGCATAACTATCTTAACTGATGAAGTTCAATTAGAGATTTTAAATCATCAATTTTCTTTTGCATGCATTAATCTATTGTATGCCTTTTTCTCCCACAATAATCACATTCTAATTTATATAAACTAGGAGACATGATTACACCATCAAACTAAAGTGCAAAAAAATAGAATCTGATTTGAAGATCACAAAAAAAAAAGAACTTCTCGAGGTATAGTATGTCCAAGTTATCAACCAAAATGTGTAAATCTAACAAAATAAATAAAATATACTTGGGGTTCAATTTGGAAAAAGTGTATTGATGGTTGTGTAGAGCTCCTCGATACCTTTCCAATGCTATAAGAATCACGAAAATTAGAGATCGCGGCAAAATATACGATATCGAAAGCCAAAAATGGTATCTAGACTTCAAACAATAATAAATGTCACCGGTAGAAACATACAGAAAAAATACTTACACCACTGAATTGTTCTCGGAACCATCTTTGTGACGCTTATTCATTTGCAAAAATTTGACTTCGTTTGCCCAAGTTATGCCAAAAAGAAAAAAATCTCTCCTTTAGGGCAAAATAAAAAGTATAAGCCCTTTGAAATGGGCCCCTAGTTGTATTGGTGGCTTGGTGCTGGGTGCAGGGGGCTGGGCATAGAAACCAAAGTAGGTGATTTTTTTTTGTTGAAAAAAATATTTAAAAAATATATATATTTATGGGGAGTGGGGGGTGAAGCCACCCCACACGACCCCATTAAGGGGGTTCTATGGCCCCAAAAAAGGGTCCACGTACCCCTTAAGGGACTATAGCCCCAAGGGCGCGGGGCCCAAAAAGCTTACAATTGCAGGCCGATACCTTGCACAAGTACCAAAGATTTATAATTTTTTTCAACTTTTTTTCACAATTTTTAAACAAAAAAAATGCTTTTTTCAATATATTCTTTGAAATTTTTTTAAACCTCGTATTGTGTGCTAGGAGGCCATACGACCTACCTTGCAAAAAGGTTTTGTCCCCAAAACACACGACACCAATTTTGATGATTTGACAGTTGATATTAAGGTTTTTGGGCCTTTTGAGCATGATGGCAGAGTCAGACTTGACCCAAAATGCTCTAAAAACTAGCTTTCCTCTAAATCCCAAAAAAAAACACCTGCTTCAAATCCTTGCATATCTATCCTACGAAGCTTAAATTGAGCCAAATAAAAGGATAATATGACTATTTTGATTTCTCTAAATCTAATGAAAGGCTTTGTTTTACATAGAATTACAACTAGCAAACAACTCTTGCCTAATTTTTCTATGATTTTGAGAAGGGGCTTGTACATCTAGTGCTTTGATACCATGTGAGAGTCATTGATTGACTCAACCTACCAGGATCACCTGCATAAAATAGGATTAACCTTCTACAAGAGAAAAAAACACAGAGGATAAATTTACACAATATTGGATGCAATAATGAAATTGGATTAATGAAGTACATATGACATCTTGATTTTATAATTGCAAGATAAGAAAACCCTAGGTGACTTAAAAAGCCCTAAGTAAATTTAATAAAGTGTAATTAAATATCTAATTACACCAACAATATTTATTGATTATTTTTTGTTTGGATTCATGCCTAGTGTCAGGATGACTAACCTAGACTGTGTTTGAGTGAGATCTTAGGTCTCCCTATCATCCTAGATTTTTAGCAAGTGATATTTGGGTTAGGATGTCCATCCCACGTCCTTGATGTTTTGTTGTGTTGTATTGAGTCATTTAAGGGTTGAGATGATATAATTATTTCATTTTTTTCTTTCTTTGCTGAGTGATGGAGATCATGTCCTTGGACCTAATCACTAGAGTTAGATAGAACTCTACCTCCTTGAAGTGTCATCACGGTCACCTTAACTTGTGGTTGCGTAAGTCTTGTGCTTGTGTTGTCATGCTTGGTGCATTGACAATGAGTGCTTTGAGTGTCATTGTATTGTGTCATGACATCTCAAGTGTATAGGCATGTAATGTGGCATGTTGATGTCACATTTGTATTGTAAAAAAATCATCTATTTTTTTACCATTAATGTCTTGAGTAAAAGCTTGGAGCATTACATATTAATTCAAATTATTTTGAATATAGGGAAATAAATGGTGTATTATGATCTAGGGGTCTTGTGACTCAATAAAGACAACTTATATGCTAGAAACTTAAGATTCCCACTAAAATATAAATTGAAAAAGAGCAATCACAAAACACAATGAGGTGAGGTGAATTGAATGCAATGTATATTTATTTTAACTTAGAGTTAATTTTTATTTATATATAATATTTCTTAAGGTGAAAGATTTTGATGGTTTTGCCAAACTTGTCACCTTCCATAGTGTACAAGAGATAGGTATCAATGCTAATATCTTCCTTAACTCTAGATATGGACCAACCTAATTTAGTCTAAAATTCTATCCTTCACTAACTCTTTTGTCAATTAGGTTATTTATTTTGGGCACAAGGTATCCAACCTTGAAAGGTCTTGAAATGACCTTTTATTGTATTTTTTTCTTACACGAGTTAAGTGTACCTCATGTCTTTATATTTCTATTCATCACTTCTCCTCTAACATGTCAAGTTCTACCAATCTGGCAACTTAGTATTCTTCATGGTCAAGGAGTCCTAGAGAAACTTAGAGACTAGGTATTTCTACCTTCAAGGGTAAAACTACCTCTAATCCAAATGCGAGCACATACAAGGTTATTCTTGTAGGATTTTAGATGCTAGTGCTATAATCCTAAAGAGGGGTATAATTCTAGACTTGTTAGTATTGCTTTGAATCCTTAACAATTTTAACTAATATGGATTTTCATTTTTTATTTGTGGCCTTTGCTTGTCCATTACCTTGAGGGAAATGTGGTTGAACTAAAATCACTCACATGACTCTTGTATTTGAGGATTTTTAAACAATGAGGCATTTTTCATAACTATGACTTGTGGGATTCTAAACCTACAACTAATTTAATTTAGAACAAAATTTTTGATGACATTCCCTAAGATAGTACTTAGAGGCATATATTTTATGAATGATTTTGCGGTCATCATAATGAAAGTGTGTTCATTGATTGATGCTGAGGAGATTTTACCTACAAGGTCTAATCACCATGTAGAGAATGGCCATGGTGTAACAATGGGTTGGAGATCTTAGGTAGGGGTGTGATGGATGTATGCATATATTTGGAATTTTATACATTTATTCACAAACTTAATTGCATATCCTTCAAGATTGGGCCAAAGGTAGACTAAACTGTGAATTTTCCTTGCAATAACATGTTGGTTGAAGTGTCTTCTACATATGGCTAATGTGACATTCTTCCAAGATTTGTCACACTTCCTCCTTGCCCCCACATGTAAGTAGAATCTTGTCAAGGGCCCTTTGGTATAAGGTGTTATCGATCATCACATACTTTAATAGTAGGATACACATTCACCAATTTTTGAGGGGAGTTTGGTCTTCATGTTGAGTGTCATCTATCAAACATCTAATGATGTATCCATACTAGTAGAGGGATTAAATTTAGTGAGATCAGTGATGAATACCCCTTCATTGGGGAAACCTTCATTAATCAGATCTTCTTGGTGGATGGGATTATTTTCTAGCCAATTGGAAATCGCTTATCTTTTAATGGATTTTTGATTGACATGTGTTAACTCAAATTCACTAAGTAGAGTTCAGAAATGTTCAATCCTCCTTGATAACATTGGTTGTGTGAGGAATGTTTGCAAAGATTCTAACCTAATAATAACCCATGTCTCCTAGTTTAACATGCAATGGTAGAGGTGTCATCTTGTAATAACTATAGCTAGACATTCCTTCTTATCTTGTGTGTAATTATTTTTATAATCAAGTAAGGTGTGGCTGATAAATATATGGCCCTTTCTCTTTCATCTGTTGGAAACAAGGCAGATAACTGAAAGGGGGGGTGAATCAATTATCTCTATTATCTTAACTTTCTTTTCTTCTTTTATAATTGTGCAACATCAAAACATATAAGCATATATAATCATGAGAACAGAAGTAAAATCAACACACATAACACAAGGATTTTTACGTGGAAAACCCTATTAAGGGAAAAACCACGGGGTGACTAACCCAAGATTATATTCTCTATTAAAAGAATAAGAAGTACAAAATGGCACTTGCCAATTAGGGCTCACTGCTCGAGCACACTGCTCACAAGAGGCACACTGCCTACAAGATACTCACTGTTTACAAAACTTACAGAAGGTAACCAGGTGTTTGAACTTATGAGAGGCATCTACAAATGCTAGAGTTCAGTTTTGGTTAGGCACAATATACTGATCTAATGCACTTCATTCTTCCTCTGCTCTAGTGCTGCTGCTCTGTCACATACCGAACTTGTATTGCTGTTTCCTCACTTCTCTCTGCCTTTCTTCACACTTTATTTTATCTCATCTATACACACACACACACCTTCATACTGGAATCCATCTGGTATATATATCCGCACCAAGGATTTCAACAACTTTCTAGTCGACAACCAGAATACTCAAGATATTTACAAATTACTGATCTGTCGGCTAAATCCATGCTTGATTTGTGATGCGTATCAAAAACATAGGCATTGAAGTCATCAATCATGTTAGCCAACAATGTATGATCCCTCAAATAGATTGATCAACATCAATTACTCATCCGGATTGAAGTCTGATACTCTGCCAGTCAGTTCTTCCTTAGTCTTCTCTATCTGTCTGGAACCCAACACTCAGATGCTCATATCTTTTCCATGTTTTATCACAGGAGGCTAAATCTCTGGAATATAGTAGTCATGATACTCCTCTTGACTTGTCCAAGTCTGCAACTTGCTAAGTTTCACCATCTAAGAGATCTGGACTTGATTGTCAGACCTTGCTGCATGCTCTGTTCTTGTTCACCCGACCAAAACAATCTTCAATCTGACTTCCGGTATAGGCATACTATGTGCTGTGGATGTGTGGGATAGACTTTGTTGCCATCAATGACAACAGTCACGAAGCCACACAGTGTCTCTTGCCAACAATCTGCCCCTTTGGCATTGATGGCAACACTTAGTTGATGCAGAGGTAAAACGCAACGGGAGCTTACAAATGGGAAGGAGGAGTCATTAACACAATCGACATGTTAAAATCCTATCGGCTTATCATCATCATCATATTTCTTGCTAACATAGACAGCATCATCATATTTCGAAGAGGCATGAAATATCCTCCTGCTAACTACTGTTCACTTCCTTATCGCCTTTCGCCTTTCGCCTATCAGCAGCATCATCACATTCGGCAAGCGCAAACATCCTCCTGATGTTCACTGTTCATCTTACCGCCAAACTCTACCTTCATCATCATGATGTTTAACATCACCTTCATCAGCAGGATATAAAATATCCGGTTCCTCCGATATATCCTGATGAGGACAACTTCAAGCACCTTTCCTTCGATGCTTACGTCACCCCGATATCTGACTACTCAACCAACAGCATCATGATATGACTTATCCGGTCATATTGAAACATCCTGATGATGTTAACCAAACTTTATGCCGATGACTTACGCCGATGCCAAAACACTTAGCGACAGCAGGATAAACTTGCATAGGGTGATATTCGTAATATCCTGATGACGATGATGTCACATGCACTTGATGATGATGTCACCCGGATATAAGACTCTTACATCCTCCGCAGCATGATAATGAATATCCGGTGCTCTTTTCAATATCCTGATGATGACCTCTCCGGTACTTAGCCAAAAAGTGAACTTCCACTCCTGCATGCGATAGCGATATGCGGATGATGGATACACACGAAAGATGATCCTGACGATGATATACACACTGAGTATATATCCAACCTATATCATCCTGATGCACTTGAAACATACAATTTTCACCAACTTCAGAACCCGATCCGGGTAGCGATATACTCACAGATGACGATGCGATTCACTCCGTCTGGAAAAGCACATGCAGATCCCTGTATATCAGTCAGTTGCATGCGAACTCACAGAACCGCACAATTTTACAAAGAAAATATGATGATCGGGCCGGATCACCTTCAGATCCAAACTTAACAGTTTATCTTCCTAAACCCTAGCACATGAGGATGCTAGGTTGATTCATAGCATGCTACCAATCGATCTCCCACACAATGAAATGCATAAACAGAAAACTAAAATGCAAACTAAACTATCATACATGACCATTCCACCGATTCACAGGATCAACCGGTGGAAGGGTTGAAAGAATCCATTAACTTGTAATCAGAACAGAGATCAAAACATAAACAACTGATAAACCAGATAATGCAATTGATGAGATCTTATTTAGATGAAACACAAATGTCCTGTTTCTACAATACTGTTTCACAATGTCTGGACTGATCTCTGGATCTCACTCAATCACCAGTACAACATAACACAACTACTACTCTCATTATCACATCTCAAACCCTAACTGATCTGAGTTATTTATAGCAATATCCTACGAGTACTACCAACTCGATTCCCAGCGGCTGGGAGCTTCCAAGCGGCTGGGAGAGGACCGCTCATACTACCTGATCACGAGCTCTAACTGCCTGCACACTCTCCTAGGCTGATCTAATACATATGCATTGGTCCAATGGACCTTATTACATTATGAAGTCAAACATGCTAAAAATAGACTAATGTCCTGTCATGCGGACAATGAACCTATATCCTGTCTTGTAGGGGTGCTCCTGCACCATACTCCCCAGAAGAAGAAATCTCAAGTCCACTTGAGATGAGAGTATGAAGATCTGCACCATGGTTCTGGATTTGCTCTTCAGTCATCCAGACTGCTTCAGAATTAGGTTTTCCCTTCCAAGAGACTAGATACTCCAAGTACTGTTTGTTCTGGGTCTGTTTGACCACTCTGGTGTCCAAAACCTTCTGCAACTGTGGAGGATCATGCTTGGGAATGTTATCATGGACTGTATCCTGTAGGAGATCCCGATCTGCATCTGGATAAGACTTGTATGGAGTTAAATCACATACATTGAATATAGGGGACAAACCAAGATCAGGGGGGAGTTGTATCTCATAAGCATTCTGTCCATGCTTGTGCAAAATCTGACATGGTCCAACTTTTCTCTGCATGAGTTTAGTATATTTTCCCTTAGGAAGTCTGTCCTTCTTCAAATGAACCCATACCAAATCTCCAACATCAAACTGAACATCCTTCTTCTTTTTATCAGCATATTCCTTATACTTCAAGGTGGTTTGCTGTAGTTGGGTCTTGACTTGATCATGAACCTCTTTGATGGCTTCTGCAAAAGCTTCTCCTTCTGCACTAATACGGTCTACTGTAGGTAGATCTCTCAATTCCAAAATTCCTCTTGGATGCATACCATAAACTATCTGGAAAGGTGATTTCCCTGTGCTCCTATTGACAGTATCATTATAGGAAAATTCAGCTTGAGATAGAATATTATCCCACTTTTCTCCATGTTGTTTTGTTAAACACCTAAGCAAATTTCCTAAGGAACGGTTCACTACTTCAGTCTGTCCATCCGTTTGAGGATGATATGCAGAGGAAAAAGACAAATTTGTTCCAAGTTTCCTCCAAAGAGTTCTCCAGAAGTGACCAATAAACTTCACATCCCTATCTGACACTATGCTCAATGGCAATCCATGGATTCTGACAATCTCCCTGAAAAACAAATCTGCAATGTATGAAGCATCAGCAGTGGTTTTGCATGGCAAGAAATGTGCCATTTTGCTGAATCTATCCACTACAAGAAAAACACTGTCAAACCCTTTCCTTGTCCTTGGTAAACCCAAGACAAAATCCATACTTATGCTTTCCCATGGTTTGGAAGGAATGGGTAAGGGCTGATATAAACCTGCATTAGTCGACCTGCCTTTAGCTTTCTGACATATCACACATGTCTCTACAAACTTTCTGACATCTGATTGTAACTTAGGCCAAAAGTAATGTCTTCGGACAAGATCAAGAGTCTTATCTAGACCAAAATGACCTGCCATAGCTCCACAATGTTTCTCCTTAATGATGTTTAACCTCATAGAACACCTTGGAATACATAACTGTCCACCTTTGAACAACAATCCATCCTGAATCAAAAATTCAGAGAATTCAGCATGATATTTCTCTCCAAAAGAAGTACATACATGATATATCTCCCCAAAATCTTCATCAATCTCATACATGGTCGTTAGTGAATCAATGCCAACACTTTCTAACTGAATCTGGTTGACTGTTAGAACTCTCCTGCTCAAAGCATCTGCAACTTTATTCTTGACTCCTTTCTTATGCTTCAATGTAAAAGTAAAAGCTTGTAAGGTTTCTACCCATTTCATGTGTCTGTGGTTCAGCTTTTCCTGGCTGTTTATGAAACTCAGAGCCTGGTTATCTATGAATACTATGAATTCCTTTGGCATCAAGTAATGCCTCCATTTCTTGAGTGACTGGACTAAAGCATACATTTCCAAATCATATGAGGAATACCTCTTCTTAGCATCATTGAGCTTCTCACTGAAAAATGCAATAGGTCTACCTTCTTGGCTGAGTACTGCTCCAATGGCCATGTGACTGGCATCACATTCCACCTGAAAGATTTTGTTAAAGTCTGGAAGTGCAAGGACGGGTTGCTGTGCCACCTTCTTCTTCAATGTTTCAAAAGAATCATCTGCTCTTTGAGTCCAAACAAATCTGCACTTCTGTCCTCCTTTGATGGTATCAAGCATGGGTGCACAAATATGACTAAACCCTCTTATAAACTTCCTGTAGAAGGTTGCTAACCCATGGAAACTTCTGACATCATTCATAGTCTTTGGGGTTGGCCAAGACAATATGACACTTACCTTCTCCTTATCCATTTGTAACTGTCCTTGTGAAATGACAAAACCCAAATATGTGATCTCCTCTTGCATGAACAAACACTTGTCTAAATTTATCATCAGCTGCTCTTCATGTAACCTCTTAAGAACCAAATCTATGTGTCTGAGATGTTCTTCTTTTGTGTTTCTGAAAATCAAAATGTCATCTAGATATACTATGACAAACTTACCAATGAACTCTTTCAAAACCTCATTCATCAACCTCATAAAAGTACTAGGTGCATTAGATAAACCAAAAGGCATAACCTTCCACTCATATAACCCTTCATTAGTTTTGAATGCTGTTTTCCATTCATCTCCTGGTCTAATCCTGATCTGATGATATCCACTCTTCAAATCTATTTTTGTAAAATACTTAGCACCTCCCAAACAGTCAAGTAAATCCTCTATCCTAGGGATTGGAAACCTATACCTGATTGTGATCTTGTTAATAGCTCTGGAATCTGTGCAAAGCCTCCAAGTACCTTCCTTCTTTGGTGCTAGTACAGCTGGTACTGCACATGGACTTAAACTTTTCCCAATCAGACTTGAATCCAATAATTCTTCAATTTGTCTGGCTACTTCTGCATTCTGTTCTGGAGTTAGCTTATAGGCTGCTTTGTTTGGAAGTGTTGACCCTGGAATTAAGTCTATGCAGTGACTGATATCCCTGACAGGTGGTAGGGATCTTGGTATTCCCTCTGAGATGATACCTTTGTACTTATCCAATAGCTCTTGGATAGCTGGGTCTATGAACCTTTGCTTTTTCTCTTCCTTGACTTCTTGCTGCTGTTCTTTATTCACCCTCATACATGGGATTAGGGCATATGCAACTGCACCTTCTGCTGCTACTTCTTTCATGAACTGTTTACCTTCCATCAGCATTACCTTCACCTCTTTTCCTTTAGATTTCTCCTCCTTCTCTGTTAATGGTAGTAACTTTATATCCTTACCAGCTTTATTGATTGTATAGGTATTTCTAATACCATCATGTTGTGCCTTCAAATCATACTGCCATGGTCTACCAAATAAAAGATTGCAAGCATCCATCATGGTAATATCAAACAACAACTTATCCTTATATGCTCCAATCTGAAATTCTACCCAAGCCTGCTCTTCTACAGTTGTCTGCTGACCTTGGGTAAGCCATGAGACTTTATATGGGGATGGGTGAGGCAATCTCCTAAGCTTAAGCTTTGTCACCATTTCTTCAGACACAAAATTTTCAGTAGAACCAGAATCAATCAAAACTTTACATGCCTTACCTCCTGCTTTGCAAATAGTCCTGAAAAGAGACTTTCTTTGAGGGGATTCTTTGTCAGGTACCTTCATGGTAGTCATTGTTCTTCTCATCATTAGAGACTCTCCACTTTCTGGGTATCCATAATTATCAGGAGCATTCACACTCTGAAAAGAAGTAGAGCCTGTCATACTTTGATTATCAGGTTCTTGGATCAGATTTGTTCTCCTTTCTCCTATTGAGCTTGTGGCCTTTTCTGGACATCTACTGGCTATATGGCCTTCTTTGTTATAGTTATAACATCTGATGGATCCTCTACCCTGGGATCTTCCTCTGAAAGGTCTTCTACCTCTGAAGTTTCCTTGCTGACTATAATTTTCCTTACTATCGTCATGACTGGATTCTCCTTGATATCCATGTCCATGTCCTCTACCTCTAAAAGGACCTCTTCCTCTATTGTGTTGTTCTTGTTTTCTCTTTAACTTCTCTTCCACTTTCAATGCCAACTGAAAGCATTTCTGAACTGTATCTGGATTATGCATACTTAAATCTTCCTGAATGTTGAACCTCAATCCATTAAGGTATCTGGCTACCTTCTCTTCTTCACTTTCCTTTACCTTTGTTTTCATACAAAGTTTCATGAATTCTTCTGTATATGAGCTGACATCTAGCTCCTTCTGCTTCAGGTTTTGCTTCCTCTTGTGTAATTGGATACTGTAATCCAATGGGACATAAGCTTCCTTTACTAATGCCATCATTTTCTTCCATGTAGTGACTCTACGCTTTCCTTCCTGTACTCTATCATCTTGGACGAAATTCCACCATGTCAAGGCGCTTCTTTCATTTTTGACTGGGCTATTTTCACCCTCTGTTGTTCTGGTATCTCCTCTGTTTCAAAGAAATTGTTCAAGGAGTCTATCCACTCCATCACTGAATCAGGTTCCATCTTTCCTGTAAACACTGGCAAATCCAGTTTCACATCCATGGTTCTCCTCTCCATGGCCTTGAGGGCGTTCAACAGTGGTCTCTGGTCTGCAGGAACGACCTCCTCGTTCCAACTAGGGATCTCTTCTTCTTCCCTATCTTCTTCTCTACCAGAACCTACTCTGTTCCTCAACTTCTCTAACTCATCCTTCAATTCCTGATTCTGAGCCTTCACGGCCTTGCTCTCTGCAATCTGTTTCTTTACCAGAACTGCCAACTCAACGTTGGTCATCCTTGCCAGAATCTTCGATGTTCCTTCTTCATCCGACATCCTGCTATATCCTGATCTTTTCCAGAAGATCCTTCCTTTGCTCTGATACCACTATGATGTAGAGGTAAAACGCAACGGGAGCTTACAAATGGGAAGGAGGAGTCATTAACACAATCGGCATGTTAAAATCCTATCGGCTTATCATCATCATCATATTTCTTGCTAACACAGACAGCATCATCATATTTCGAAGAGGCATGAAATATCCTCCTGCTGACTACTGTTCACTTCCTTATCGCCTTTCGCCTTTTGCCTGTCAGCAGCATCATCACATTCGACAAGCGCAAACATCCTCCTGATGTTCACTGTTCATCTTACCGCCAAACTCTACCTTCATCATCATGATGTTTAACATCACCTTCATCAGCAAGATATAAAATATCCGGTTCCTCCGATATATCCTGATGACGACAACTTCAAGCACCTTCCCTTCGATGCTTACGTCACCCCGATATCCGACTACTCAACCAACAGCATCATGATATGACTTATCCGGTCATATTGAAACATCCTGATGATGTTAACCAAACTTTATGCTGATAACTTACGCCGATGCCAAAACACTTAGCGACAGTAGGATAAACTTGCATAGGGTGATATTCGTAATATCCTGATGACGATGACGTCACATGCACCTGATGATGATGTCACCCGGATATAAGACTCTTACATCCTCCGCAGCATGATAATGAATATCCGGTGCTCTTTTCAATATCCTGATGATGACCTCTCCAGTACTTAGCCAAAAAGTGAACTTCCACTCCTGCATGCGATAGCGATATGCGGATGATGGATACACACGAAAGATGATCCTGACGATGATATACACACTGAGTATATATCCAACCTATATCATCCTGATGCACTTGAAACATACAATTTTCGCCAACTTCAGAACCCGATCCGGGTAGCGATATACTCACAGATGACGATGCGATTCACTCCGTTTGGAAAAGCACATGTAGATCCCTGTATATCCGTCAGTTGCATGCGAACTCACAGAACCGCACAATTTTACAAAGAAAATATGATGATCGGGCCGGATCACCTTCAGATCAAAACTTAACAGTTTATCTTCCTAAACCCTAGCACATGAGGATGCTAGGTTGATTCATAGCATGCTACCAATCGATCTCCCACACAATGAAATGCATAAACAGAAAACTAAAATGCAAACTAAACTATCATACATGACCATTCCACCGATTCACAGGATCAACCGGTGGAAGGGTTGAAAGAATCCATTAACTTGTAATCAGAACAGAGATCAAAACATAAACAACAGATAAACCAGATAATGCAATTGATGAGATCTTATTTAGATGAAACACAAATGTCCTGTTTCTACAATACTGTTTCACAATGTCTGGACTGATCTCTGGATCTCACTCAATCACCAGTACAACATAACACAACTACTACTCTCATTATCATATCTCAAACCCTAACTGATCTGAGTTATTTATAGCAATATCCTACGAGTACTACCAACTTGATTCCCAGCGGCTGGGAGCTTCCAAGCGGCTGGGAGAGGACCGCTCATACTACCTGATCACGAGCTCTAACTGCCTGCACACTCTCCTAGGCTGATCTAATACATATGCATTGGTCCAATGGACCTTATTACATTATGAAGTCAAACATGCTAAAAATAGACTAATGTCCTGTCATGCGGACAATGAACCTATATCCTATCTTGTAGGGGTGCTCCTGCACCATTAGTGAAAAATGACTGTCACAACAAATTCCCCCTTGGCTGATGCTTTGTCTTATGCACTATTTTACCGGAGCTCCCCCTTAGATGGATTCCACATTTTTCACTACTCCTTACTCCCCCTTTGACATCAATGGCAAAGGGCAGAATCTGCACACCAAAATTTGCAAAAGTTAACCTATACATAGCCACATAAGTATGTATATACATGTTATACTTACATATACTTGAGTATATCCACAAAAGTGGCCTTCAACTGTACATACTCTGTGGCCTAGCTCTGCTTCATCTTGTCCAAAATGGAGATTGACCACTTAACAAAAATACATATGCTTCTGCCATTCTTAAGTCTTCTAGATCACTGGTCCGGGTTGTGGTCTGAGCATCTATTAAGGCCTCATGCATTGCCTCTAACTTAGGGATGATTATCTCTCTGAGTTCACTCATCCTGTTTATTATATTCTTCTTTTCTTTATCCAGCCTCTTTATTTCATTTATAGTGACAATAGCCTGGCATTCTTGATTCATTATGGATGTAGTGAGGGGATCAAAATTCTGAGATAAACTTGACAGTTTACCTTCTTGTTTATTCACCTTCTTTTCAATATCCTCTGTCACTTTAGACCAAGATAGACAAAATTTGTACATGTCCCCACCATCTTTAAGAGCATTTTCAAGGCTCTTTATCCCAATATCTAGGGTCCTCCTATCATTAGTAATGAGTCCCTGTACTTCAGTGAATCTTTTTCCCAAAAACTCTTTCCGGACCTTTTCTTCTGTCGATTTCTCTAAAGAATCAAAATGAGTGTTAACAAAGTTTACCAAAGATTTCAAGTTACCAGATGGAGAGGCTGAAGGATCCTTTTGAAAGGATGGCATGATCTTCTCCAGCATCCCGGATGCAATCTCTAACAGCTCACAGTCTTCCATGTGAGATTCCAGAAGTTTTTCTTTTGTTTTAGCTTGGGCAAAAGATGCTATTTTCATTGTCTGGACTGGAGAGAGGGAATCAAAATTTAGTGGTCCTTGGAATAGTTCTGGTTCATCTATCTCCATCATTTCTTTGTTCAAGAAGTTCTTTACTGCCTCTGCAGTGTCTCTTGCCGGTGACTGAGTCTTCTTTTCTTTTGGGATCTTAGAACTGTCATCAGAGATCTTCTCTGTTTGTTCTTCTTCTCTTCCCTTTACCTCCTCTTCTTGACTCACTTTCTCCTCTTTTCTTCCTTCTCCTTTAGTTCCTGAATCTGGAATGTCTACAGTGGGATCTGGAGGAGAGATGTTAACTGCTTCATCAACTTCCTCTTCCAGAACAGAGGAATCCAAGTTCTTAGACTTCTCCTCACCTATCTCTTTTGACCCTTCTACATTTTTGTCAGTAGATTCTTCATTTGATGCATTTAATCCTTCAACATCCATGGTAGAAGGTTCTCCATCTATTTCCTCTATAATAAGAAGATTGAATCTTTTGAAGGCATTCTAGAGGATGTCTTCTGTTTCTCTTGCTACTTGATCAATTTCTCCAAGCATAAGTTTGTTCATTCTTTCTTTGCTCTGGAATTCATCCTTATAGTCCTTAAAGATCATGTCCATTTGCTTTGGAGTAATAGAAGGATAGAGCTGAATTGCAATCTATTCTTGGATCTCCAAGTCTTTTGCCTTTGCATTTTCTTTTCTAAGTTCAGGTACCTTCTCTAGACTTTTGGGAATTAATGAAATAATTTCAATGAATGCTTTATTGTAGATATTCAGGTACCTGACTGTAGCTTCTTCCAAGATCCTCTTGTCAGTATCACTATATTCATCATAAAATTCTGTTACTGGTTGCAGATTTCCATCCATAGTGACTGCCTTGATGATATCATCAATGGAAAGAGTGGGCTTTTCAACAAATTCTTCTGCCTTTTCTCCTTTGTTTTTACCGGCAGAGGATTCCCTAGATGTTTTCTTCTTCTTCTTCTTCTTCATTTTCTTAATTTCCTCATCAGACTCTGTTTCTTCATCATCCTTGTGACTTGTGTAAGATCTTGTGGCTTTTGTTTTCATTCTCTTTTCTCCCTTTCCGGATGTCTTGACTTCCGGTTTGGTGGCTCTTGAGCTCTTAGGAGTGGTAGGTGCAGAGCTTTTGGAGGATCTAGTCCGAGAGGAGGCTTGTATCAGAACACTTCCTTTTTTTGCTTCTTGTTTCTCTTTCTCAGCTCTTTCAACTCTCTCTGATTACATCTACTGCCTCTTTTGATATGCCATATCTTTTGGCAATTTCCTCAACTTCCCTTCTAACTTTCCTCTTTATCTCCGGTTGTCTTAGCTCAACATGTATTTTTACACTTAGTTCTTGAAAGGTTCCAAACCTTTCTGCCTCAAGGTCCTTAGGCTGGCTCAATAGGTGTTGAATATGCAGCTCTAAGATTTTCCCATTGACCTCATATCCCATTGGCATTATCCAGACTGTTCTGGTCTCAACTATCTCCATTAGGCATTGATCAGTATCTACCACAAAACACACTGTATCCTTGTATTTCTCAACTATGGATTGAGGTATCCTTTCTCTGGCTTGCATCATACTTTGGAAGTTCTTAAAGTAACCCCAAAGTGCTGTGCTTTGAGCTTTAGCATCACCAAGTCCATACATATAGTCCCTAATCTGTATTGCAACAGGTTTGTCATTTTGCCAAACCCAACCACTTGATTCAGACAACTCATTCATGTAGTAGAAGAATAGACATAGTATTAAACAACCATACTTGAATGAGTTCTTCTCATCCTTCTTGATTTTCTGCAGGTTTTCTAACAGTTGGTTTAAAAGAAGATCACATAGGTCATAGTCTACATTTTCCCTTAACATCTGATATGCTGTATATATTGCATTCCCAGACATAGAATTCTCCCTGCTAGAATGATAAATCTTATACCTAATTATCATTGAGGCAAATTTGACATCTGGATCTGTGATGTCATCTATGGTCATTGCTCTCTTGTCAAACTTAGATCTGGTAGCTTCAGTGACTGTCTGGTTCTTGACAGATTTGAGTGCAGGTAACCCACTGGATGAGTGTAGTCCAGTTACTGCCTTAATGGCATCTTTTGTTATCTTAAAGGGCTTCATTAACCACATGAAATTATCATGTATTTTGCTAAGGACATACCGGACCCAATCATCTTCTACAAAATAGGGAAAGTGGATGCAATGTCCGAAGTGCTTATCCCAGAGGGCCTTGTATTGAGGTTTAAGTTCAAAACTTTCATCTATTAACTGTTTATGATAGATGTCCATCAACTTAGATTCACCAAATTCCTTAATGTTGGTGTGGATGTAGACCCTAACATCTTCTACGTGCAATACCCCATGCAAAATGCTAGAAAAAGCGCCTAAAGGATCAACTTCTAGGGATTTGTAGGGGTGTTTCTTGAATTTTGGGCGTGGCCTATTAGTGATCTTAACAACCATTGGAGTAGCCATTTTTGCAAAAGATTCAGAGAGAGATATTCAAAATGGAAGTACCTTTTTACGCTTTAGGGTTTGAAATAAGAGCCGGAATAAATCGCTAGTTGAATTGGATTTTGCAATTGATTTTTTAGAGATTTGTAGAAACTTGATGCAGAGCTCTTCTTTTCTTCTTCTCAAATGTGAATTTGTAAATGATGAGTGAAAGAACCCTTTTATTCTTTCGCAAACCCTAATTTCCTTTTGCAATAAATGCACAACTTAAGTTATCCAATTGCCTTGTTTTGATAGAGATCTTTTCGAATCACTGTGTTGCACTTAGAATCATTTTTAGTGATAATTGACAATGTATCTTCTTTCCTCCAATCATACCATGGATCTGCAGATCAAGATATTTCAATTTTGAATCATACTAGATTTGTCTATGAAGATGGCTGTCAAACCGGATCAATTTTGGATGATTAAACTCTTACAAAACTCCATGTGGATCTTTCATATTTTTACCGAGGGTTATTTGGATATTTTTTTGAGAACCCTTTAATCCTCAACATTCCATGTGCCAAATTTAGGCACCAATTGACTGGCTGGGGGAATTTATTTTTCTTTGTGACTCCTCCTAAGCTAGAGCTCATCTATTTAGTTTCTGGAAGAGATATCAACACCAGATTCTGGTGCGGATCCATCCCCAACATTTTCTGTACTATTCTTTACCCAAATCTTGTTCATCTCCCTTTGAACTTCATCCGCATTCACTTTGCCTTTTCCCTTATCTTGTTTTTGATTATGATGCACTGAACCCCTTTTATTCTGATTTTTACTTTTGCAAAATTTGGCAATATGACCGGATCTATTGCAATTGTAACAAATAACATTTCTTTACATATTTGACTAATATCCTCTTAATCTGCATTGATTAGCCATATGTCCTATTCTATTGCATGCAAAACATCTACCATTGAATGAATTGTTTATTTGCATATTTCTGCATTCATGAGATTTATGACCATACCTTTTGCAGTTGAAACATTGTCCGGAGAAGGAAGGATTGGTCTAATTTATTCTCCTTCTGCATTGAGTTGCTTTGTGACTGAAGTTGTTGTAATTGAAGCAATATCCATTTAAGGAAGGATATCTTTGAGCATTTGGCTGCCTTACCGGAGGTCTTCTAGGCCTATTTCTTTGATTTTCTGACTCAAAGTTCTTCTGACCACATCCAGAGCTTTCACTTTTCTTATATCCCAGGCCAGGCTTGTCATCTACCCTCTTCTGGCTTTCAAGAAGAGCTTCAAGTTGAGCTGAGCTTATCTTGAATTTCTCTTTGTATTCGTTTGCTATTTGTAGATCTTGTTTAAGAGTGTCTATCTAATTCTCAATTTGTTCTTCATTATCTCTAGCTTCTTCAAGATCAGATTCAAGATGCCTAATTATTCTATCCATTTTGTGGTAGTCCTCTGTCTTGTCCTTGAGGGATTGTTTTAGATTATCTTCAATTTTCCTTTTCTCTTCAATTTCTTGGGTGAATCTCATAACCCCTGATTCCATCTCATGCCTTATCATAATGACCTCTTTTGATAGCTTCTCACATAGCTTGTTTTTCTCATCTAGATCTTCATTACTATCATTGGCTTCAATCTGACTTGCTAATTTTTGAAGTAGTTCCTTTCTCTTTTTCACAGAGATACTCAATTTTCTTTTAGCTCATTTATGAAATCATCATCTTGTTTGAGTCTTTCTCTCAAGTTATTAACTTCAGAGTGGGATTGTTCAAGGTCATCTAGGGCAGACTAAAGTTGTTCCTTCATACCATACATATCCATTGAGATTCCCAGATCTTCCTCAAGCTGTTAGGCTCTATTTAGAGGAACTTAGCTCTGATATCAATTGTTGGAAACAAGGCAGATAACTGAGAAGGGGGGGGGGTGAATCAGTTATCTCTATTATCTTAACTTTCTTTTCTTCTTTTATAATTGTGCAACATCAAAACATATAAGCATATATAATCATGAGAACAGAAGTAAAATCAACACACTTAACACAAGGATTTTTACATGGAAAACCCTATTAAGGGAAAAACCATGGGGTGAATAACCCAAGATTGTATTCTCTATTAAAAAATAAGAAGTACAAAATGGCACTTGCCAATTAGGGCTCACTGCTTGAGCACACTGCTCACAAGAGGTACACTGCCTATAAGAGACTCACTGTCTACAGAACTTACAAAAGGTAACCAGGTGTTTGAATTGATGAGAGGCATCTACAAATGCTAGAGTTCAGTTCTGGTTAGGCACAATATACTGATCTAATGCACTTCATTCTTCCTCTGCTCTAGTGCTGCTGCTCTGTCACATACCAGAATTGTATTACTGCTTCCTCACTTCTCTCTGCCTTTCTTCACACTTTATTTTATCTCATCTATACACACACACACCTTCATACTGGAATCCATCTGGTATATATATCCGCACCAAGGATTTCAACAACTTTCTAGTCGACAACCAGAATACTCAAGATATTTACAAATTACTGATCTGTCGGCTAAATCCATGCTTGATTTGTGATGTGTATCAAAAACATAGGCATTGAAGTCATCAATCATGTCAGCCAACAATGTATGATCCCTCAAATAGATTGATCAACATCAATTACTCATCCGGATTGAAGTCTGATACTTTGCCGGTCAGTTCTTCCTTAGTCTGCTCTGTCTGTCTAGAACCCAGCACTCAAATGCTCATATCTTTTCCATGTTTTATCACAGGAGGCTAAATCTCTGGAATATAGTAGTCATGATACTCCTCTTGACTTGTCCAAGTCTGCAACTTGCTGAGTTACACCATTTGAGAGATCTGGACCTGATTGTCAGACCTTGCTGCATGCTCTATTCTTGTTCACCAGACCAAAACAATCTTCAATCTGACTTCCGGTATAGGCATACTATGTGATGCAGATGTGTGGGATAGACTTTGTTGCCATCAATGACAACACTCATGAAGCCACACAGTGTCTCTTTCCAACATCATCATCATCTTCTTGTGCCAACATTCATTTGATAGAGACTTTCGTTACCTTGAAGTATAGAATAAAAGGGCCATATTGATTAGGTGGCATGAGCATTGGAGAGGTGAGGAGGAACTTCTTCACTTGATTTAAAGTAACTTGAGAATCCATTGTCCATGTTATATGAGCATCTTCCTTCAATAGGTTATTGATCAGGTGAATCTTGAACATGAAGTCTAGTATAAAGCATCATATAGCTTCTAACTAGCCTAGAAAGGTCCTTACTATAAATTCAGTGGTTGTTAGGGTTGCATCTAGGACTAGCTTCACTTTAGCAAGGTCAACATTTATATCTTGATGACAAATGATAAAGACTAATAATTTTCTAGTTGTGACTCCAAACACATTTTTTGGGTTTAGATTGACCTTATACTTACGTAACCTAGTAAAGAGAAAACATAGATCTTGGACATGATCTCCCCTTGTCTTAAATTTAGCTAGCAAGTCATTCATGTATGATTCAATTATGTGGTGGATAAGGTCATGAAAGATATAGACCATGACCCTCTGATTGGTGGCCCTTAAATTTTTAATCCAGAGGGCATCACAATGTAATAGAAGGTTCCCCATGGGGTAGTGATGTTGTTTGTCTTGGCATGTTGGTTGTTTTTCCATTGATGTCAAAATAGTGGGTCTTGTAATGTTGTAGTTGTTAATTGATTTGTGCATGCAGTAACAGAAGGATTCAAAGTACTTCTAGTGCAGTATTGGCAGGTGCATACATTGTTGTTGATAACTATTATCACCCAGATTTGCACCCTTCGCATGCAGCTGTGACACCTCATGCAACCTGGAGTAACATTGGAATGATCTTGAAGTGTGGGACCTTGCTTTATGAGATTAGACCTCCAGAGAAGGCTGGTTCCTTTCTCCAAGCCTATTACTTAGAGTGATAATACTAAATCTAGTGCTAAAAGCTTGCAGGGGAAAGAGATAGAAGGAGAGCTGAAGGGAAAAGAGGCAATACACCGGATTTAGTGAGAGATGGTGGATAAGGTATGGGCACAACAATGATTCTTTCGCTATTGAGGGGGGATTCACACAGGTTTAAGGCTGGTTTGAGGCTTCGGTATGAAGGTTAAACATGCAGAGGGGCCACTTTACCCACAGAGCAGGCTAAAACTTCAAATGAAACACATAAATTCAGAGATAAAAGAGGCAAAAATCAGCATCTTATAATCATGAAGGCCCAGAAAACTGTTACAATGCAGAACATTTCATAGTAGAATTACACCCATTTAGCTAATTGCACTCATTGGTGGGTAAAGGAAGACAGCAGAGGCCAGATTTAGGCACAGTGAGTCACATTCCTTTATCCTTGCAGTTACACTAAAATGGACTGACTACAAAATTTTAGCAGCATAAGAACCCTGAAAAATACCATCCCCTTTCAAAAGAGATTTTACATGCCTTATATAGGCCAGATTCATGCCAGAAGAGCATGGAGTCCCAGAAATGTAGAAATGAGGCCATAAATGCCAGCAGTAGAAGAGTATAGGCAGAGACATGGCGAAGGGATAGGGGCCATACCTCTACCATGCCAAAACGTAGAAAACCTCAGCCAGAATGCAAGAAAGGATGGGGGATGGAGAAAGAGCCTCCAAAGTCATCGCTTGTTGTACAAGAAAGGGGCCTGAAGGGCAAGGAGCCCCTGCGCCATGAATGCACTTGCAAAACTTCACCATCCCGAGCTATCGTGAGGAGGAAAACCCCCCAAAACCTCAAGACGGCCACTGAAACGTCCAATCGGCCAAAATATGCAAAGCTAGATCTGGAAAATGAAAACTAGAAAATCTCCCAAAAACCTGCTCAAATGAAAGAGGAGGCAAAAACATGCACTCTTGCCTCTTACAGCATGTCAAAATTTGCCAAAATGAAGGAGATACAGGCGGTCAAACTTTTGGTCAACTGCTTGTATATATCGCTTTTGCATTTCTATGTATATCGCTGCATCTTGGCACCTGAATCGGCATTCAAAAACTCATCCTGCAACTCCTTCTGCACATACATGGCACTTTGCATATCCGGCCCTGTACATCTCTTTGTATTTCAAAAATTGCATATACATACAATTTCCCCTTGTATATGCGGGCCCCACCTCTTCGAAAATGCCCAGCATATATCTTTGTATCTGCTCCTTTGTATGTCAAAACATACAATCACCTTTTATACAAAGTGGACCCCAAAAGACTATCAGCTGCACTTCATTGTTCTGCCAGGTCCAGCTTGTATATTTTCTCCTTGTACACTCCTTTGTATATGCAAATATACAAACACCTATACATACAAGGCAGACCTAAAACCTTTATGTGCCAAACTTGATCTTCGATTGAAATCCGCCTTGTATATATAATTGCATCTTTGACTTGTATATCGCAATATACAAGCGCCATATACATACAAGTCGGACCCCAAATGACCTTTAAGTATATTTGATTACCTGTCGGGTGCGGCTTGCATCTCCTCTCTTTGTATTTTTTTTGTATATCGCAATGCATATACAAGCATACAATCGCATATACAAAGCACTGCGGACGTGAAAAAACATTGGCTGCATTTGAAACTGCCTTGAAATCCGCCTTGCATCTTCTGCTTGTATATCGTGATGTACATGCAAATGTACAAGTCGCAGACCCGAAACTCTTTATGAAACCATTTAAAAATGCATTTGGGTCTGGCTTGTATGTTAACTCTTGTATCTTTGGTTGTATATGCAAAAATACAACCGCATATACAAACCACTGTAGCACCTATTGAATGTACATACACTGCCCTTTGCCCTTGCATATCTTGACTTGCATGTTTACTTGTATATCACCGATATACAAAAGCTCTTGTATATGGTGGACCCCACCTTCTGCACATTTGGCCATGTATATCTCCTTGCATATTCGATTTTATGTGGAAGACATACAAACCTCCTTGCATCTACGCGGGCCCCACCGCATGTATCTTGGCAACATACAAAAGCCTTTGTATATTTCTTTGCAGCAACTTTTGTATGTTTCCTCCGGCACTGTAGCAAATGTACATTGGGATCATGTATGTCAAATATGCAACACAATATACAAACTGCTAGACATACAAATAGGGAATCCTTGGGGAATATTCCCGCAATGTATCTTTTCATTGTATATTTCCTTTTGTATATTGCAAACATACAACTGCGGAATATTCTGGGGAATCTTCGATGTATATTTGCCTTGTACATTTAGCGAATGTATATTTGCTTGTATGTGCAAACATACAAGGCAAACATACAAGCCGCCACATGCAAATATAGAATCTTTGAGGAATATTCCCTGAATGTATCTTATACCTTGTATGTTTCACTTGCATCTCCACTTGTATATCGTCGATATACAAACCCAGAATATTCTCGGGAATCTGTGAAAGATTCTCGAAATGTATATGCATTTCCCTAGCCCGATATACATTCAAAAAATGTATATAACTTAATTTTTTCATTATTTCCTAAGGCCGATGGAGATTTTCAAGCCCGCCAAATGCATATTTGAACTATATGTTTGACCAAACTTTGACCATGGATAACTTCTTCATTTGGCCGAATTTTAGGGTACTGTAAAAAGCAAACCTGCCTATTTTTTCAAGCTCTTTCCAATGGTAAGGTTCTTTAGGCAAGGTTCCTTAGGAAATTTGGTACTTTTGCTTTATAGGGACCTTTTCAAAGGATTTTCAGGGAAAATATCAGGTTGACTATTTGGCTCTGAGCAGAGGGAAAAATAGGATAACAATAACATGATGTCATAACATGATTGATAAGCATGAGAGGTGTTGTGATAAGGTGTTAACAAAGCTTCATGTATCAATCACAAGAGTACAAGAGTTGATTCCTTGAAGGTAGAGTTCACAAGAGTTGTTTCTTGTTACAATGTCTTCAATGCTTTGTGTCTTCAACAAGGAATCTTCAATGTATGGCTTGTCATGCTCATGCTCCAAAGATAAGTTGTAGTGATTAGAGGCTATGCTTTGAGTCTTCAATTCATCTTGGTTGTCTTCATTTGGTCTTCATCTTAATCATTCTCATGGGGTCATCAGGTTGAGTTGGAGTTGAATTGTCTTCACCATCAGGAGATTTTGAATGGATCAATGTGTGTGCTTCATGGTCTTCATCTTCATAATAAGGACTCTTCCATAGTTCATATTCAATGTGATAAGGGTGCGAAAGAGTTGATCAATGGTCTGCATTTAAAATAAATTTAAATTACAACATTTTGTCTTCCTTGGTTAAGTTTGACGGTTTGTTTTGAGATGATAGTTCAACTGCCTTGCAAACTGTTTTCAAACTAACAAGAGAGGGCCAGGAAATTTAATAACTCAGCCTATATAATGGATTGATAGAAGAGACTTGATTGGTATGACAATAGAGACACAGACCTACACATCCATATAAAAATTGAAGCAAATAGTGGAAAATGATAGGTGTTTTGAGGAAGTGAAACGTGAAGGACATTTGCAATTTATAGATAGAGGTATAAGTGAATTTTGCTTTAGCATTTCATTGCTTGGATGATCAGAAGTGTATTGAAATGTCTTTATGGTGTATTGCAAGTGAAAGATGATAATTTATATGTGTGATTTGGAAGGTTGTAAATAAAGGGTTTTATATGATGTTTGAAGGAAGAAAATATACAATAGATATGCAATGTGAGTGAGATTGAATTAGGTTGAATGGATACAGAATAAAGCAATTTTGACAGAAATAATGGTATAAAAATATCAGTTTTATATGCAGTAAGATGGTGGTTTAAAGGCATAGAAAATTGATATTGTGTTTATGCTAAAGACATGGTTCTTTGAAGATAAGGGCAATCTATATTGTTACAGATCTAGACTGATTAGGAGTTGATGCAGATGTTAGAGATGATATGTTTGCATTTATATTGATGAGATAAGAGTTTATTTGTATGTTCAAGGAGAGGGTTTTGACAAAAGAATATGCAAGGGAGATAGAAGTATACTTTTACATATGTTGAATATGAATTGCTGAACAGGTTGAAGGTGTGATGTAATGGAGAGAGTGATACATGTCAGCAGGTCAGTTTGATGCAGAATTAAGATGTGTAAAGTGCAATATAGTGAATTAGGGTAACCCCTTGAACTTACTTTTTCTTTCTAATGTTCATGTTATGCTAGTGAGACACTCTAATATGTCAGTGAGACATCACTTTGCCAGTGAGGCACCTGATAGCCAATGAGGCACCTGTTTGCCAGTGAGGCAGTTGTATATGCCAGCGAGGCATTTTATGTAGCCAGTGAGGCATGATTTTTGATTAAGCCAGTGAGGCATTTTAGAGTGGTTTTTTATCCCTATGAGGGTTTTCCACTCATCAAATCAGGCATTCTGTTTCTTGTTTGTCTCCATGTGTTCATGTGCCCTAATGCTCTTATGATTGATTAAAGGTCTTATTCATCCTACTAATCATTATACTTGTATGAATCCTTGATGTCTTTATCATGTTCTATTTAGTATATTAAAAGGTGCAAAAACTTGTAAGTTTTCTAGACCACTGATTCACCCCCCCTCTTAGTGGTCTTGTACTCCAAGTGAATGTCCTTTTTCTTTTATCAGCCTTCACAATGCAAATTTGATTACAACTAGAGAATTCATCCATTAGAGATATAATCTTGTAATGGTAGTGGGATCAACAATTTGGTCTAGGGATGGTAGATGAAAATTATCCATAGAGCAGGCCTTGTTGATATGTCTAAATTGATGCATATCTGCACCTTCCCATTTTTTGAGGACTAGGACTATGTTTAATTCCACATTAAGTAGTCCACTAGTTTGATGAAGCCTATGTTGAGAAGTTTCATCAACTCAACTTTTACCATAGTGGAAACCTTAGGCTTGATGGGCCTCAATTTTTGTTTATCTGTATTTGCCTCCAATTTGGTGACTAGGTTATAAATGACAATGTGTAGATCTAATCTAGGAATGTCTGAGCATTTACATGAAAAGACATTTGCAAACTTATTGAGAAGTTCTATATACTCATACAACTCTTCATCTAACATTTTGACCCCAAGCTTTACCATTTTATCATCTTTAGGGCTACCTATATTTAAGTCTATTTTTCTCTTTCCAAATATGGATGACCTTCCTCAAAATTTGAAGGAGTGGATAGTATGTTTGGGTTTGTTCCACTTGTAGAATATCTAATTACCCTTCGAAGTAATCATATAGATGAGGCAATAGTGTATACCCTCTTTTATGATATGCTTGTGGTAGACCATCATATGCATGAAGAAACTCTAGTATAGCTTTGTAATTTTCTCCATAATCTCATATGAAGGGATCTACTCTATTTTTGGTGTAATTGAGTATGTGTGGTAGGTTTCCACTTTTTGCCAATGGCCCACCTTAGATTGTGATAAAAAACTCTACATTTTGTAGCTACACATGTGCTGAGAGCATTGCATAGGAAGTAGCTATGAAATTAGCCATCTACTTTTCCTTTCTCGAGATGGATCACATATAAAAGTAATAAAATTGTTGAATCAACCCTCAAATGGATTCCTTATAAGTATATAGTTGTTATGAATTTATCTTGTAGTTCTCAAAAACTTGGTTTATCACTAATTGCAAATCCCCCAAAATAAAGATGTTTTGGGATCCCAATTTCAAGGCTAATATATCTCCCAAGGAAAGAGCTTTGTGCTCGATGACATTGTTGGTACAAAATAAGTCAAGTTGAAAAGTGAATTATAGAATATTCCATTAATGTAAGGTTGGAACTACCCTAGATCCTACCTCTATCATTCATCTAGCTCTATCAAAGTGGAGGGTCAAAATATTATTTAGTGTTGAATGGAATTTTGATGCTATTTTTGGATTTAGGATGGGTTGAGGTCCCTCTTCTTCATTTCTAGGTGTGATTTGACCTGTGTAAAAATGGGTGTCTCCCTTCTCATCATATTTACCTAGTTCAATGTTGTAAATGTTAGCATCCTCTTTGAAGGTAATAGCTACTAGATTAAAAGGATTACAAGGTCACATTAACAAGTGTCGAACACAATTTTTCCTGATTCTTCTTTCTTAGAGGGTTTGGATTTTTTGTAGTTGGCTTTGTAGAAATAGTCATGACCTATTGGAACTCTCTTCCCTTTCAACATATAATTTCCCCAAATGAATGAATCATATTCTCTGGAACAAGGTAGAAGGGATTTCCTTGACCTTGTCGATCTAGGGTCTCCCTAGTAGTAAGTTGTAGCCTCTGTCCTTGTAAATAACATAAACATCATGAGATCATATTTGGTCCAAGGAAAATTAGGAGCATGATCTTGCCAATTGTAACCTACTTCAAGTTTTCATAACCATGTAAAGCGTCTCTACAAGCAGTTATGTTGGTGTGGCCATACCCCATTCTCTTTAAGAGGGAGAAGGAAATAATGTTGACCATAAATTCATGTCAATATGAGTCCTTTTGATGTAAGTGTCATAGATCCACACTTGTAGATATAAGGTAAGATCTCCTCTTTTGGCCAACTCAGCCTCTGTAGGCATATTCTTGAGGTCAAAGAAGAAAATGGGGTTGTTTAGTTCAATATTTGGTGGATTGAGGTCAAGGTTGACTTGGTTGATTTTCTCTTCTAGAGGCGAGGTTACACGGTTCAAATATTTCAACCCTATAACCTCTAAGAAGGCTGCATGATGTGAAGGCAAGTTTCTTAGAAGGTTGATAAAATGAGATTTTTATAAATATCTTTTTACTATCTTCTATTAGGTCATAAGGACCGATAGGGCTTAGAATGGGATCAACTATGAAGACAACATGCCCCTTGATACTCCTCCTTTGGAGTTGTACGATACACTTGGGTTTTGTTATTTAGAACTAGTTTGGATATCCCCAACATCTTGGTCTCTCCCTTTATGCCCAACTAAGAGGGAGTGATGGATTCTTTTGGGTGGGAAGCGACAACTGATCTTGATGTGGAGGAATTAGAGGGACTGAGTTGGTTTAAAGCATTATTGTGTTGATATGATGGGAAAGGGTTTTGGTAAATCCATAGATTGGAATTTTGAGGGATGATAGGCCCTTGATGGTTTTGGTTTGGGATGTCTTGCGGGTGGAGAAACATGTCCACAAATAAGCGTTGTTACTCTTGAGGGAGTTCAGAAATAAACCAATTGTACTCTTAGCATGTCTTGATGTATCATGCCCCCTTGTCTTTTGGAAGGAGTAGAACTTATTAAGATTAAAATCTCAAGGCCTTCTATATGGGTTGTACTTATTATTGTCAAGTGAGTAGTAGTTCTGCTACCTATTATCTATTTGGTTATAGTCTTTCCTTGAGAAGTAGTCAATGACATTGCTGTTCTATTTCCCCCTAATTGAATAATTATTACTTCTACCATAGTTTTTGTAATTATAATTTTGATGGTTATTGCTCTTCTTGGTTGATGGAGTGTTTGTAACCCTATTTGTTGTAGTACTTTAATTATTTTTAGGATTTTAAGTGTAGAGGGGCTATTACTATTGTTATTGTTATCATTGTTGCTATTTAAGTTTTCATTGTTGTTCTAGATTTGGGTCATCAAACTTTTTTAGAGTCATGTTTTCCTTCTGTTGTTGATGGTAGCTTGGTAAATTCTTAGGGTGCTCTTGAGAGATTCTGCATAGGATTTATAGGGGAGTTGATGGACCTCCTCTAATGTGTCCTTGTTCATGACATGCACGAATATATCATAGACTTCCCTGTAGTCCATGTGTGACACACTTGTAGAAGAGTAGAGAACTTGTCTCCACCTTATTTTAAAATGGGTCACTAGTTTATTTGGATCTTGCTTAATAGTAAGGAATTCCCAGATTCTAGTTTTAACCAATTTGTTCACGTCGAACACAACAAACTCACTAATGAGTTAGCGAAAGGAATGAAATGATTCTCCAGGGAGATGATGGTACTAACCTAGTGCAATCCTTTCAAGGGTCTTTGCAAAGATTCTAGAAACCACACCATCCTAGAGAATGAGTTCTCAAATAGCCATAATATAGGACTTTATGTGTGATTTGGGTCTCATTCTCCCTTGAATTTAGAGTTTTAGGAGAGGTCATGGTAGTATCATTTTTTAAATAGTGTGGTCTCCTAGGGGTTGTTTCATGTACTCAATATAGGTCCCTAAAAAGGGATCATGGATTCATGGAGTAATCCTTGCTCCAAATATGAGCCTAATGATTAGATTGCATCTATAAGGTATGGTTTAATTCTTATGGTCTTGAAAACATCAAGTAGCTTTGGTAACCCATGTTAATTATATAGGAGCCTAGTGGGGCCATGTTATTCTATATTTGAGTTGTGGGTATCCCATTAGGTTTGTATGTGTTTTTTGGGTTGTAGGGTGGAGATGAAGGAGGCACAAATGACACATTACTCACATTGCACAAATATAAATTAATATATGGGGTAATTGGGTTTCTCTTTGGCCAGGGTTCTACTCAAGTGGCAGAAACAAGGTTAGCATGGGAATCTATCTCAAAGATCTTAGTCTTGTATTAGCTTGCATCATGGATTGGCTACTCAATGTCTCTAGCCTCAATAATTTTGATTCATTAAACCAAGCTGGCAATAAGAAATTTGCGACTTGTTTCACCTACTTAATTGGGGTTTCATCACTTACCTTGAGGTGGATGTTGTGAGTTGTGGTGGTGTGATTCATTGGGAGGGGGAATTTCCCTATTTGTTACACTTTTAGGTTTGTCTTTTGGTTGCACCTATTGTAGGGAGGCTTGACCATTTTGATAAACCATTTCTAAGGCCTTGCTAGTCAATCAGGCATCCACTATATCATTCTCAAGTTAGTCCATCTCATCATCTATCTAGGTCATGTCATCCATATAACTTACAAGACTAGGGTCCTACCTACAAATTTCATATCAAACCAAAATCTGTCAGGTTCTTAAGTGACCAAGTTGAGACTGAAAGGTTTTGTCTTGGAATTAACCCTAAGAGGGATTATTGAAGATAATATAGTATTGATTCACCTTTTCATTGTGTTAATTATCTTAGTTCCCACCATGATATTTGGTGTCTTCATAATCATAACTATTGGAAATAGGCACCAAGGGATTATGAGGGATGTAATAGTCAAAGGCAGGTGTGAGAGGTTCTTTTAGAGGGACTTTCCCTTGAGGTCTCATTAGGCTCAACATATTTTGGGATACCACAAAATAAATAGGTGATGGTGGAAAAGGAGGAAGAGAGATTAGATGGGATGAGGGAAAATGTGAGAGAACTTATCCCAAAAGGATTTACTCTTTAATGTTAGGTACACCAAAATATGTGTTCATCAAATTTGACTTACCATTACTGTGTATAAGTTGAGAGTAAGGAGACCCATGCATTGCGTTGGTTCCCAAAATTACTACAACTTGAAACCCTAAAACATTTCAAAATCACCTAGGCCAGGGGTGTCATCAAAGTGATTGAATGAGGTTTATCAATAGGTTAAGGGTGATTTTTGCCAACTGACTGGAGTGGGTAAACTTCTCTACACTTCAAGATTAGCTAGGCTTAGGATGGTAATCCTGAGGTATCCTTTAATAGGGTTTTAAAACTACACACTATTTATCTTTAGATTATAACTTTGCAGCAATACCTAGACAATTGTTTTAATCCCAAAAACTATCACTGAATTAAAACACACTTGTTGCACATTTGAACCTCATTCTAAGTTGATTGAAACATTCTTGCATGACTGCAAGTTGCTGACATGCATAGGTGACTTGTTTTAGAGATGGTTTCAAAAGAGTTCACAATTTATATTCCCTAGTTATAATGCAAATCACACAAGACATATATATATGATTACTTCTACCTCATACTAGGTTGATTTGTTTCATTTATAAAATGTTTAGGTGATCAAAACACCATTCAGACCAGTGCCTTCAATGGGTTACAGAGTCTGCAGATCAAAAGGGAAAACAACAATGAAATGATAGTGAGTTTCCTAACTGGAACACTTGATGCATGAAATTCAAAAATAGAACTAGACATGCTTATTGATCCCTTCTTGGTGTAGGGGCACTTGGGCTACTAGACACAAATTTTGTATTTTGAGCATAAATTTTAAATTGTGGGGTTTAATAAAGATTATAGGGAGAGTCATCTTATTTAATGTTGTAATAAAGCCCACTAGGGGATGATCATAGTGGTGATTCTTTTAGAAAGGCAATTTTTATTATAGTGGAGTCAAAAATAGGATTGTCTAATTTCAGTTTTTAGTGGATAGTCAGTTTTAGTGGTGGACAGTTAGTTTTTTGCCTTAATGAAGGATTTTCCCATGATGAGAGTGGGAGAAAATGGTGAAATTTCATGGTAATCATATATTTACACCTCTAAGAGGTTGAACAAGTTTGTTGTTGAAGTTTTAGAGGAGAAATAAGATTGCAATACACAGTTTCCTACATTTTTCATTGTTTTCTTGTGTTTTCAGCGCTGATATGGAACCGTACAATACTGTCATGGTGAAAAATCTCTAAAATCACTTGATGCATGTTATTAACTTTCATTTGAGTCATTTTGGAGAGAATATCATTGATTTCAAAGCATTATAGAGACGGTTTTCTAAAAACTATTGTCATACCCTAGTTTTGAGGGTTTTAAGGGAAAAAATGGGATTTTGACCATCTCCACCCAAACCAAAACTCCAAAATGGGTGGAATGGATTTGTTTTTGATGATTTTGAATGGGTTTTTGTGGCAGGAGCAGGGGACAAGGAGAATTTGATTTTTGAGGCATGAAGCACCTAATATCTTCATGTATTAGGTCTCTTGGTTTTGGTAGAGTAGTGTTTGTTTGATAAATTGACTTAGCATGACCTTAGAACCCCAAAATCTGTTGAATAATATCATTTTATACTTGACTCATGCTCTGGAATAGGGGTTGGGAGTTGGAAGTGCATTTATCCATTTTTCCTTTGTGTAGGTGGCCTAATTAGGCCTAAAATCAGGATGAACAGTCCATTTTTGAGGCTTGTGTTCCAAAGTACCTATACCTGCATGTTATATATGTTGTGTATGTGATTAATGGGTATCTAAAAAGATAAATGGTTTGTGGGTTTGACATGTATTCTGCAAATTATGCTTCAAAAACACCTCAAATAGGGCTACAAGCAATTAGGGTTGTTTACAAAGGAATGATAGGAAGGACAAGTTGTTAGGTTGTTTGGTGAGTTTAGTGAGAATCTCCTAGTCAAATGAGTGTGGTCTAAGGGGGTTGAGAGGTTTGACAAGTTGTTCATATATATAAACCATGAAATGGCTCTTTTTGCCTATCATGCAAGCAATGCATGTTGACAAGACAATCAACTATAACCATGACTAGTCAAAGATCCTTTAAGAACAAAAAAAGATGCTTCCCCTGCTCTGCATCACTTCTCACACAAAATTCTTTTATATGCAATCTTAAAATGATTATTACAACTTGTAATATATTATGGACATGCCAAATCCTTCAAATGAAGATTACAATCAAACCACAAATCGTGGCAAGAGGAATCCTATAATGAATAAGAAATTCCCTAAATGAACATCTGCAACAATAGAGACAAATGATTCTACTCACAAAATTTTCATCGATTCATCCATATGATATACAAAAAAGTTTCCCTTGAAGATCTTGAACTTTCGCAATGATAGAAACCCTAGTCGCATTGGACTAGTTGTCTGAAAAATGTCAAAATGACCAACCCTTGAAAAGAGTTTTAATCTCTAACTTATAGCCTTCACAAATCAGACTTGATGGAAGAATGGGTGGAAAAACTCCAACCATTCCACCTAGTACAATAAAAACCTCATTTTCAACTACCCATTTCATATTAATGTTGATTTGGAGAGTCAGCGACACGTTTTCCCATGTTTCTGGGCCATCCTACAAGCTAACGAGATGTGGATATGCAACATGATATTTGGTTTGGAAAGTCTACTTGAGAGATGTCCAGTTGGAAGATCTACTTGGAAGACAAGTAGTGCAACTAGATGTGTAAAATGATATCCAGATGGATGATAAAGCATCGTAATTGGATCTAGATACAACATCAGGATCCAGAAATAACAAATCAACAAGATATCTAGTTAGTGAAGGTTTGGATGAAATTTCCAGCTGAAGCACTTGATGTTTGATCATGGCCTCATGAATTTACATAGGGGAGAAAAGCACTTAGGATATTTTAAGTTTTTTGAGAATTTTCTTCCATTTAGGGTATCTCAAATCAGATATATTTGATGGAAGAAGTGCAGGATATGAATAAGGCAAGTAGATAGAGAAAGGAAACCAAACCCAAATATTGAAAAACAATAGGATATCTAGCTAGTAAATGTTTGGCTGGAATATAAAGGGTGATGCAACCAAATCTGAATAAGTCAAGGCAATAAGATTTAGATATACTAACTTGAACTTGATCTTGCATAATGGACATTCAGTTCATACATGTTTCACATCCAGTTAGAGTTCAACATCTGATAGCATTCAGATGAGTCATGACATCATACTCCAACCTAACATAGTCCACATCAACATATGATAAATGCAAATGGAACCTGATATTGAAACACAACTGAATATTTGGTTAGAAATACAAAGGAATTCAACTAAAACTGGATATTGAAACACAACTAGATATCCAGTTAGAAATACAAAGGAATGCAATCGAAACCAGATATCGAAACACAACCAGATATTTGGTTGGAATGATGAGCATAACTTAGCAAAAAATCATCAGATCTTCACCAAAATTGAACTATAGGTACCCATTTGGCTCCTTAACAAGATACACTCCTTACTTGGGCACGATTCCAACTGGATCTATAAGATTTTTGAACATCTTTCCCTTAGGAAAAATTTGAGGAATTTGACAAGATTTTTCAAATACTTGGCTTGAAAATTTGGGTGCCAATACTAGCTCTTGTTGGGGATGTGTGCCAAGCAATGACACACTGAGATTCCAGAACATCTCTGGGGCAGACCAAAAACACCAAAAACAACATATCGGGAACATAAACACAAGCACCATCAAAACTAACAATGGTCAAGACTATTCAAGGTCAAAATATAACAGATATATCAAGATTTCATCATAAAATTTTGAAAGGCTACATTACTTATGAGAAGTAAAGTTTCAAATGCTTTCCATGAACATGCATCTCTAGAAGTTCTCCTTCCACATTTATGATATAAAAGGTGTCTTGGCTAGCCTTTTCATCAATATGATATGGGCCTATCCATAGCAATTCAAACTTACCATGCTTTCCCTTGTCCTCTAATTTTACATTCCAAAGGAGAACCAAATCACCAATCTAAAAACATTTTTTAACAGTTCTCTTGTTGAACATATGCTCAACCTTCTGCTATTGTAGAAATTTTTTGTCATGTACCACCCTTCTAGATTCATCTAATTCTGTCAACTCATGCATGCTTAATGCCAAAGCATCATCTCCATCTTCTCCTATTTGTTGCAGCAGTTGATAGACATGCAGTTCTAATGACATTGGCATCTTAACCTCTATCCCATACACTAGATCAAAAGGAATTTTTCCTCTAGCACATTTGTAGGTGATCATATTATCCCAAACTACATATTTAAGCTTGTCATACCATCTTTTCTTGTTCACATCTAGAGTCCTCTTTAGAATTTTCATGAGGCTCTTATTACTGGACTTAGCTTGTCATTATTCTGCAGATAGTATGGTGATGAATGAATCAAGTTTATCCCATACTTGGAACACATACCTACAATGTATTGAGATTTGAAGTACATGGCATTGTCTGCAACAATTCTAGATGGCACACCAAATCGGTTTATCACATTGTTCAAAAGAAACTCAATTACTACCTTGGACGTGGTGTTGCGAGTTGGAACAACCTTAACTCACTTTGTAAAATAATCAGTCACCACCAATATCCATTTGTATCCATTGCTTGATCTTTCTTGAATTTCCCCTATGAAATCAATGCCTCATTGCTGAAATGGTACTTCAGTGGTAACATTCATAAGGGGAAGAGCACCTTGAAACTTTAACTTACTTGCAAACCTTTGATATGCATCACACTTTCTAATTTGTTTTGCAACATCTTTGAAGAGGCTCGGCCACCAAAAACCTACCCTAATAATCTTATGTGATGTGGACTTAGCATGGAAGTGCCCACCACATATCCCTTGGTGATATTCTTCAATGACTTTCTCATATTGTTGCTAGTCCAAACGCTTCAACAATAGTCCCTCATTATTTCTCTTGATTAAAACACCTTGAATTAAAACATATTTATAAGACCAGAGCTTAAGTGTTCTTTGCTATGTTACATTCATACCTAGGGGATAGTTCACTTTGAGAAGATAGAAAATGATATCCCTCTACCATGGATCATTTGTCAGCATACACACATTAGCAGATGTAACAACATCTACTTCATTTATTTTAGTAGCCTCTAAATTGGAATTAGCCATCAACTTTGCTAAACCTTGGCCTCTAACTAGCTTGGTGACTTGTACCTCAATGTCATATACTTGGATTCTGCTAATCCATCTGCATCTCCTTCCAGAGACTTCCTACAACATGGAAATGTCTTTTATAGTTGAATGGGGCACATATGCAACTATTTTTGCACCCATAAGATATGACCTAAAATTTTTTATTGCCTTAACCAAAGCATATGCATGCTTTTCCATATTTGAATAACTCAGTTCAGCAGCCTATAAGGGTTTGCTAAAGAATCATATGGGTTTCTCAAATCCATCCCCATTCTTTTTGAATAATACAACATCAATAGTGTAGTATGAAGCAAAAGAGAAGAGTTGAAAAGGCTTAGATTAGTCTAGACTTACCAACACTAGTGCATCTTTGAGATCCTCCTTTATGTCAATAAAGGATTTATCTAATTACTTGCCCCATGCAATAGACTACCTCTTCTTGAGCATCTTGGATATTGCCTTGGTTTTCTCAGCAAAGTTAAGGACACATCATATCACAAAGTTGATTTGTTCAAAGAAAGATTGGACACCCTTGATTGATTTAGGATGAGGGATAAGGTCAATGGATTTAACTCTACCAGGATATTTTCTAACCCCATCCTTTAACACAATATGTCCCAACAACTTACCTTCTTCTACTCCAAACTGACATTTCTTAGGATTCAAAGAAATCCTATACTCCAAACATCTTTCAAAGATCAATTCAAAATTATTTAAATGATCTTTCCTATCTTTGGAGAATACAATGAGATCATCTTGGTATACTACCATGATTTCATCAATGAGGCTTGTAAAAGCAACACCCATTACTCTATGAAATGTTGATCCTGCATTCTTCAATCCGAACGACATCCTCAAATAAACATAGGTTCCTCAAGGAGTAGTGAATGTTGTCTTGTATTGTTCTGACTCCTTGACAAACACTTGGTTGTAACCTAAGAATCCATCCATCATAGACATCAGTTTTGAACCAACAACCCTTTACAAAAGATGATCCATACTTGGAAGAGGATAGTTATCCTTAAGGGATTTGATGTTCAAATTTATAAAGTCTACACACAATCTAATATCAGTGTTAAAAAGTTCACTTCTTCATGGGTTTTGTAATGGTCTTCTATGTTTTGGTCATCTACCCTTTTCTCCCTATAAAGCTTCACTTCTACACCATGGATTGGAATGGAGACATATGATAGTTCCATCTATGTACTCCCACCCATAGAGGCTGCCCACTTTCTAGATAACAACATACCCTATTTAGCAGGGCAGTCTACAACAATTATATCTATCAAGAAGGAATTGTTTGGATATGTAGCTAGTTGAACATCAACATCTTTGGCAAGACCAATCACATTTACTTCTCTTGAGTCCATAGAAAACCACTTACCAAAAGACTTAAACACCTTTAACCCCAAATCATTCATGCTTTTGAGTGGAATGACATTGCTTGATGCTCCATAATCAAGCATTAAATTATGTAGTAGCCATCCATCTATGATCAATGTGGTGTAGAAAGGATCCACACCCATCCAACTATTCACCATAGATGACCCCAAATAAACTTCAACCGTTTCATCATCTTTAGGAGGAACAACAATGGGCTGTATAGGTGTGTTGGTGACTGTGATAAATGAGACAACCCTATCTCTATGCTCAGGAATCCTAAGAGCCTCCCCTAGTGGCAGTGAAATTCTAATTTGACTTAACACTTGGGCCATGTCAAAGGGATGATACAGAGGTAGAGGGGTATCACATGAAATTGTAACATCATTTGCATCAGGAATGTAAGATATCAACCAACTGGAAGAAATATTCATACCTTTTACCTCCTTCCTCTTATCTTTGCTCTTTTGTGGTTCACTTGGTGCTTGAGGCTGGCTCTCTTTAGTATCACTTTTTGGTTTGTGAGTATCAATAGCAGTTACAACAACTAGTTGTACCACCTGTGCTGGAACCTTTTATACATATTTATTTTTTGTGGTTGTTAGCTATTGGACTGCAACTTTCTTCTTTTCAAATACTTTCTTTGGAAGGTCTTCACCTCTTACCTCAATGCTCACCTTTTATTTCTCCTTTTTGTTTTCAACTTTGCTCTGAACTTTATTTCCAGTTGGGTTTGTAGCAGCAGTACCTTGCACATGTACATGCCTATTCCTGAGTTGGTACCTACCCTGGACTTGCATAATAGCTGTAGTAGTCAAGGCCTTCATATCTTATTTGGATGATTGGGATCATTTGTACTTCTCATGCATAAGGTACCTCAAATGCTCAAAGTCATGAGCTGATAGCCGATATCTCTTTGGAGCGTCACTATAATCAGTTTGCAAAATATAATCATTCTCTTCAGGATTGTCATACTCATCATTCTTATTAAACTGCTCATAGTCATCAGTGTCAAACTAATTTATCTCATCCTCTTCATAGTATTTAGTTGCACCCTATTTGTCTGGAAACTCCTCTTCTCTGCCCATTGAATGAGCCACTGCACAATTGGTTGGATCATGGGGAAGGAAACATGATTGGCACCATAAAGAAACCTCTTGGAAATTGATTTGTTCCTTTCTCAATGGATCGGGTGTGTCTCTTTCAGGCCATTTGAAACTAACCTGCCTGGGAGCTGTCTGTCTATCATTTTGCTATGGTCTCTTAGACCAATCAGTATTAAATGGTTTATTGTGCAGTCATTGACCTTTTTTAAAGTGTGTTGAAGTGCCTTGTGGAGGCAACCCTTTCTCATTTCTTGCAACTTTGTAAGACAAGTCTTTCATGACCCCCATAAGTTTATCTAGTTTGTCTTCAGTTGTGAGGGGCTTGTTGAAAGCTATTTTATCTAGCTGGGATACTTTTACATCTGATCTTTTAATGTGCTTCCCTAAAGCCCTCTTGTTGCTTTCATTGTTAATGGATGTAGTATATGCTTCTCTTAATGTTTGTGGACTCTTGTCCCTCAAACAATAACCAATCTTTGAGTCAAATGTGCCACAATACAACACCAAACACACTGACTCATAAAATGAGGAGGTACCTTTCTCATAGTCATGATGAAGCAACTGTTAAAATTAGCTACTATATCATTTATTTCCTTTTTGAAGATGTGAGTTCATGGATGGCAAACATTGGGTCAATCCCATCCCTATATTGCAATCAAAATACCCTCATGACCTCTTCCCAAGAATCAATATTGCTATCTGAGAGAGCCTTGTACCATTCTTTTGCACTTTCCTTAAGTGACTGTACAAATAATTTCATCATGATGTCTTCATCCTAAATTTCTCACTCATCAGTGACATTAATAAAATGTCTAAGAAACTCTTTACCTGTGATAGAATTGTTGCCTTGGAACCTTGGAATCTTTCCTCTAATCTCATTTGGAATTGGATTGGGAAAATCAAGGATGCTAAAGAAATCAAGTTGTTTATACCTTTCAGCTTTCAAAGGCTGCCTTAGTGGAGGAAATATTTGTTGCATATGTGCTGTCATTGATGTCAACAATGGTATGAAGTGCTACATTGTGAGTGGTGTCACCAGATATGTCAAAGGAAGATTGAAACAATATGGTGATCAATGAAGACAATAGAGTAAGTGACCAGAAACATTGTGAGGAAGAAATCAAAGAGATGTGCATATGCAATGTTGGTCAAAGAAGCATACAAAGGAAATTGATCAAAAGAGTTATGAAGTAAAGGAGATGGATCAATATCATTTGTACATAGTCATATCTTATCTTCTAAATTTCATGTGTAAGTTTAGATCTTTGATATGTTTGAAGTCTGTGATGAGTAGAGATGGATTCTTGATATGGACTCCTGATGCTTACTGCAAGATATTTTGGAAACAGAAGTGTGAAGACAGTGTTGAAATAGAGTAAGTGCAGTCACATGGAGATAGGAGAATGCTCCACACTTCTTTGCAAATGAAGATATAATGTTGCAGTTTGGAGGATAGGTAGATATGAGTATCAGGTATGCATGTTTCAAGATTCAAGTGTTAATATGTACCATAGTTACTTCTCTGGAATCAACAGTGTGATGACACGCCTTAGTGCTAATTAAAGTAAGTAGAGGGAGATTATTGAGGCCACCGTAGATCACCAAACAATTGCATTTGGATTTGGTGATTGTAATATAAGCTTATATGGCTAGTTGGTATGTCCAGTTCAAATCTCAAATATTTATATTCACCGCAAGTATGTTTTTCAGGGTTTTATCTTAAGATTGTGTAAGCAGATTTTGTCAATGACACTGACATAAAAGTTCAAGTGTTTGTGCCAAAATGATATATCTTGAGATGATAAAAGAATTATACACCTAAATATTTTACAAGACATATAATGTTCATTGTGTGGTCCGCATGATATAATTTGTCCCCTTCGGTATCACTTTTGGTCTAGAGTTAAATGTAAGGAAGGGTAAGTGTTTGCTATGTTGACCTAATGGCTAAACCATATGTTTTGGAGTGTGCACCATCGTGGAAGAGTGTGACAAGGTAATATAGGATCTGATTATGTCTTTCTCTTGAACCGCATTGGAATTTCACTTACCGCATATGTTTGGAAGCCGACTGTTATGGCCATTACACATTCATCTTGGCCAACCAAGGAGAAATATTTTGAAGCTTGCAGAGGATATATATAAAGAATCAAAGTTGTTGAGGGAGGTATGAGTCGTGAATTGTGTGATAGAATTTATATTATGCAAATATACTTACCATAGAAGCATATTTCATGATGAAATATGGAGAAGACCAATTTATGTAATGTGATATTACTGTGGAGGCAATTGTTGGTAATATAATGATGGAGAAGAATTTTTGAAGTTGTTTTATTGTGGTGGTGGTTGATATTGTAGTTGTGCAGAGTTGAGATAGTTGTAAAGAGGCTGGAGTGATTAGCATTTAGTTTTGTGAGAAGAACATTGAGTCAGATAAGTTTTGTGTTACAAATTGAAGAATAGTTGTGTAAATATTGTAAGTGTTGTAACTGTTCATAGTGTTGTAGCTTCCTTTGGGTTATAGTCCACAAATAATATTGTAATCTTTCTTTATTTGTGAGGCTGGATTTGGACAGTAGATCCAAGTAACTTGCTCACCGTGGTTTTTCCCTTCTAGGGTTTTCCACGTAAATATGGTGTTATGGATGTGTGCTTCTGTGTACTTGTTAGTTTCATGCTCTAAATGCTTATGTTAGGTTGAATATTGTTGGAATAAAAGAATTTGAATAAGTACTGATTCACCCCCCTCTTAGTACTTCTCTGTGTTCAACAATCTTTGTACTTGTCTTCATTGTGCAGGCCTAGGGTTTTGAACATTACCATACTATTGATTCACTTGATTTTGTGGTGACTGATTGTGAACATTTTGAACATGGGCATGATTTATACCTTGTTGTCCCATTTGTTGATGTTGTCTCTGATTGTACTGCTAGTTATATTGCTGATTTTGACCATGTTGTTGTGTATTTTGATTTTCCTAGACCTGTTGGGCAAGTTGAGCTTACTAATGGTCAAGTAGGGCCTGTACCTCCCTTTGTATATTCATAATATGATCAAGTAGTTCAAGCTCATCATGGAGGATCTTTTCTCTTTCGTCAGCATCAGGTTGTTCCTACTAATCTTCCTCATTGGAAATGTTATCTTGCTAACCTCTAAGTGATCTTGTGGGGGAAGTAGGATGCTGAGTATTCTAAAATGTCTCTTCATTCTCATTGGGCACTCCAAATGCTCTCAAATGTCCATCACAAGATTTATCCCTACTTCCTTTTCCAACAATGTTCTCATTTCTTTGGACCTCATGCTCATTCTTATTCATCCTCCTATTCATTCTGATTATGTTATTTATAGATTCCTCATAAGTATATTGATAGCGACTTTTGAAATCCTCAAAAGTATCATTTTTGATAGAGGTACCTACTTGATCTTGGGCATTCAATAGAGGCATCACATTAAGGTTTCTTGCCCTCCATCTACTCCTTGTATTCCCTGTAACACCAGAGGAATCATCATGCCTAGGTTGCTCCTAGTTTCTTCCTCTATTCATTGTGAATCTTTTTCTTTTTAAACTGCAATTAGTTTCTGGGTTGTCAAAAAAGAGTCACCATTTCCCTTGCAGGGAAGAAATATTTGAACTTTCATTTTATTACAAGACTGCAACAATGAGAAGTAGATTGGTTTTATGGTTCCCCATGAATGACACTAAAAATGTTGGCGTAAGTTGACAGGATGCCAAACTTATCCAAACAATGCACAATTTTAGAACTTTGTTATTGGGGCATTAAAATATTTCTAGCTGCCTAGACCTGATAATGACTAAAGTGACTTTATTCCCCAACAATGGCACTGAAAATGTTGGTTCCCAAAATTACTACAACCTAAAACCCTAAAATATTTCAAAATCACCTAGGCTAGGGGCGTCATCAAGGTGATTGAATGAGGTTTATCAATAGGTTAAGAGTGATTCTGGCCAACTTAAAGGAAGGAGTAAACTCCTCCACACTTCAAGATCAGCTAGGCTTAGGAGAGTAATCCTGAGGTATCCCTTAATAGGTTTTAAAACTACACTATTTATCTTTAGATTATAACTTTGCAACAATACCTAAATAATTTTTTTAATCCCAAGAATTGTCACTAAATTAAAACACACTTGCTGTACATTTGAACCTCATTCTAAGCTAATTGAAACATTCTTGCATGATTGCAAATTGCTGATATGTATAGGTGACTTATTTTAGACATGGTTTGAAAATAGGTCATAGTTTATATTCTCTGGTTATAATACAAATCACACAAGAAATATAGATATGATTACTTCTACCTCATACTAGGTTGATTTGTTTGATTTATAAAATATTTAGGTGATCAAAACACCATTCAAATTAGTGCCTTCAATGGGTTATAGAGTCTATAGATCAAAAGGGAAAACAATAATGAAATGATGGTGACTCATTGTCATTGATGTCAAAAAGGTGTTGTGTAGTTTGCCATTGATGTTTTGATTATGATGCAAGGTTGGTTGACAAAGTGTGTTTCTTCTTGCTTTCATGATGTTCATAGGTTGACCACATGGGTCTAATGTAGAGGTCATTCTTTTGGGTCATCAGGACTTTATAGTATGATTGATTCTACTTGGAGTTGAGCATGGACTCATAATATTGTTTGGAGTTGCTTCATGTTCTTGTGTGCTTTCATGCATTTCTTGTGCATTCATATACACATATATAAGTTATGATAGATATAAGATTCATGTTTATGACAGGACTTGTTTGATCTACTTGATCACATCATTTGTTGATGCTCACATATTATGGATAGGTGATGTCATTAGGTACTATGTGCTCAGATATAAGTTATGTTGGTTGATGTGAAAATGTCAAAGGTTGGACAAGAGGATCTCAGTTGAACAATATTTGATGCTCTATGTCATGATTGTCATGGGTTGTGTCTTCATCAGGTTGTGGATTCAGAAGATGGTTATGATGGACATGTATTGTCTTGGTATTGGTTCTCATCATGTTAATAAGAAGGTTTGATGCTCATACTTCATGTCAGGGGATTATGTTATAGTTCATCTTGTTGAGGTTTCATTCTGGTTGTCATGTTGATGTTGGATTGATATCAAAGTTTGTGATTGAGTTGCTTTGAAAAGTACATCATCAGGAGTTGAGGAGTTGCTCATCATAGTCATCTCATCATGTTCATATTCATATTGTTCTGCTTCTATGATTTTGATTTAGGCTCAGTATCTCAGTGTTTGGAGATGGAAACAAGACAAGGAAAGGTCAAGTCAAGGGAGTAATTACAACTTGTAATGCTTTTAACTTATTCATATCGATTCAAGGATCATTGCAAAATTCCAGAACATATATGAAAGCAATCAGGATATTATCTTCAAGGATTAAAGAGCTATAGGTGTTTTGGAGTCAATAAAGTTCAATGTTCAATGACTAATTTTATTAGCCAAGTGCATTGTTTTTAAGATTTAAATGTGCTAAGTGATATGGTTTTACTCTCCTCACTGCCCATCATAAACAAGTTGCACTTTTTATATGTTTTGGTATTGACTTGCTATCACAAGTCATAAAAACTTAAGTTATATCTTTAAGGGGTTTGCACCGTGAGATAACCGGCCCATTTCACCTTGTTTACCATCTGTCTCGGTCGAGTCTACATAGCGGTGGCCGTAATTATACATCAATGGTTTTGTTTGAATGTTTCGGTGTGTGTGAATAGGAGATCAAAGACAAAAATTTAAACTTATGACCTCCTTGCTGAGTATTAGTTTTGATGTGCAGTGAAACGTCGAGTTCTGTGTGACTGCAACATATAAAGTTTCAGAAATTTTTATTAAGGATAATTTGTGCCCAACTGAAATACAATTTTTAGAAGTTTTTTTAAGATGTTTCTATTTGAAACACATATTGATCTCTCTCTCTCTCTCTCTCTCTCTCTCTCGATTTAAGGGGTTTATATTAGAAAGTTTTTTTTGAAGACATTCTATTATATCAGAAATTATTTTGGAAGATATTTTTGTGAGAAGATTATATTTTTGAGAAGATGATGAGATTGATTTATTATTAAAGATATATTATGAAGGGTCATTTGGGAACAAAGATTTTTAGATTGAAAGAGAAGATGAATGAAGAGAGGAAAATGAAAAGTCTCATGAAGATGAATATGCAGAGAAGAATTTCAAGGGTTTTTGTAGAAGATTTGAAAATATACAAAGTAGAGGAATTATATATTATTTTTCATGAATTGAAATGGATATACAAAGAAGAAATTATCTTTTCTTGCAGGATGGAAATGTTTATGCAAAAGAAGAATGTGAAAGGTCATGAAAGATCTTTCAAATTTTATATAATGACATTTCAGGTGTATTGAAGGTTGGTAGTTATTGTATTGTGGACAATCATGTAGTGTTGAAGACATTTTTTTGTGAAAATTATGTTGAAGAGAAAATATAGATAAAACATTATGTTTTGTATGTGATGAGGAAAACATAGGTTGAAGATATTATGCAATGAATTTATAGATTGAACCATGCCAAGTATGAAGACACAGGTGATTTGATTGTGTAGAGATCATGAGATTGATATACAGATCAGATTGAGTGTGATTGAACAGAGATATGCAAATTCAAGGGCTTGTATTGAAACAGAGAAACCCTCTATATTACTTGTAATGTTTTGATGATGGTGATTGCATTTGCCAGTGAGTCTTTGTTGGTCAGTGAGACCTCTTTGTAGCCAGTGAGACCTTGTTGTAACCAGTGAGGTTTTGAATAAGCCAACGAGGCATTTTTAAGAGGTTTTTCTACCCTAGAAGGGTTTTCCTCTCGTATAATCTTTTATGTCTTGGTCTCATATCTTGTGTGTCTTCATGTGTTCATATATTTCATACCTTCAATATTATAATTGTGCATATGTGTGTTAACAAATCATTGATGTCTTTCTCTCTTTATCCTGTAAGTCAAAAGGTGTAAAGATTTTAAAATTTATACGACACTGATTCACCCCCCCTCTCAGTGTTGTCCTGGACTCCAACATGAAATGATAGTGAGTTGCCTAACTGGAACACCTAGATGCATGAAATTTGAAAATAGAACTAGACATGCTTATTAATCCCTTCTCACACAACATTCATTTATATGCAATCTTAAAATGATTATTACAACATGTAATATATTATGGACCTTTCAAATCCTTCAAATGAAGATTACAATCAAATCACAAATTGTGGCAGGAGGAATCTTGTAACGAATCATAAATTCCCTAAATGAACATCTACAATAATGGAGATAGATGATTCTACTCATAAATTTTGCATTGATTCATCCAATGATTTACAAAAATGTTGCCCTTGAAGATTTGAAACTTTCACAATGATCGAAACCCTAGTCGTACTGCACCAGTTGTCTGAAAAATGCCAAAATGACAACTTAGAGTTGATGGAAGAATGGGTAGGAAAACTCCAACCACTCAACCTATTGCAATAAAAAACTCATTTTCAACTACCCATTTTGCATTAATGGTGATCTGGAGAGTAGGCGACATGTTTTCCATCATTTTTGGGCCATCCTACAAGCTAACCAGATGTGGATATACAATAAATTATTTAGTTTGGAAAGTCCGTCTGAGATGTCAGGTTGGAAGATGTTTGGTGATAGCTTGTCGTGAGGTCCTAGTACTTTAGTTGAAAAATATATCAACTATGTCAACCGAGGTAGTGTCCAAAGGCTGTATGCAATAGGGGATGTTTTGGCCATCTCTCTCTTAGTAAGATTTTCTAGATTTTTGAATTGGTTGAAAACATAATTTAAACTAGAAAGCATGAAATTGTTTAAGCTAGAAAGCATTCAAATTCTCATTCTAGAAAGCATGTAAATTATCTAAGGAAAGCGTGTAAACTATCTAAGAATCACACTTGTAGTTTAACTATGAAATTGAAACAAAGGCAACTACCTACTAACGACTAACTACTAAATGAAAGTACACTTAACATTTTTAAATCAATAACTAACAACAATTTTAAGAATAGAGTGGATGCTCCAGAAATTCTAAGTAAACAAAAACTCAAAGATCAGTAACTTAAAAACACAACCTGTAGGGACATACAACAAAACTAAACACAGAATAACATTTATCTAAACATAACATGCATAGAACAAAAATAACAACATTAATGATAAAAATACTTATCTACTCTACGAGATCCCTCGAGTGGCCAGCTCTTGGGCGTTCCTACTAATAGCTCAAAATCACATATAGTACTTTTGCAGCTTCAAAGTAAATCCATTCATCACACTTCCATTACTCAGAACAAATTACTCATAATATATTCATTCATTCATTCATATCATAAAAGTGTAAGAACACACAAAACATTACCGAACAGTATTCAGAATAACATTATAACAACATATCCTTGTTTTCAATAGCTACACATATATATACTACACTACTACAAAATCCTAATCTACAGATGGTGGGAAAATACTATTGAAAAAGTTTGAAACAGAATTATAACTAACTGATGTTCATGACATAAAACATAATGAAGGCTCTGAGTGGAGCTGTAAAGTTTCAAATATTCTTAACATAAATTAATAGAATTTTTTAAGAAGTCCTCCACTATGCACACCGAAATTTCTAGCACCCCAACTTTCGGTGCTTTGACTTCAACTACTTGAAGTCCACTCCTTTCATAGGCCATGCATAAATCCTGCACAATTAATCAAAGTCTATACCATTATATCAACATTAGTTAGCTAATTCCAATCAATTTGAGAAATAAAGATTTATACATCATTTTATAAAAAGTAGACAATTATTGCTTATAAAAATAAACAAATTGGCATGGTTGAGGTCATTGGCAAGAAGAAAAAGGGTATTTAGTTCATCATAAGAATGAGGTTGTTTATACCTCATCATTTGGTTGGAAGATGCCTGGTTGGAAAATCTACTTGGAATACAAGTAGTGCAACTGGATGTGTAACATGATATTTGGATAAGATATTCGGATGGATGATAAAGCATCGTAACCAAATCCAGATATAATAGAAATAGGATTCAGGAATAGCAAATCAATAGGATATCTAGTTATTAAAGGTCTAAATGAAATGTCTAGCTAAAGTGCTTGATGTTTGATCGTGGCCTCATGAACTTACATAGAGGGCACAAATTTACACAGGAGGTAAAGCACTTAGCTATTTTAAGTTTTCCAAGAATTTTCTTCCATTAGGGTATCTCAGATCGGATATATTTGATGGAAGAGGTGTAGGATATGAATAAGGAAACTAGATGGAGAAAGGAAAGTGGATCTAGATATTGAAAAACAACAGGATATTTGATTAGTATATGTCCAGTTGGAATATAAAGGGTGATGCAATCGGATTCGGATAAGACAAGGCAATAGGATTTAGATACACTAACCCGAACCTGATCTTGCACAATGGACATTCGGTTCATCTTGTGTTCCACATCTGGTTAGAGTTCAACATTTGATAGCATTTGGATGAGTCATGGCGTCATACTCCAACCTGACATATTCCACATCAACATATGATAATTGCAACTGGAACTGGATTTCGAAACACAACCAGATATCTGGTTAGAAATACAAAGGAGTGACATTAGAATCAGATATCGAAACACAACTAAATATCTAGTTAAAATACAAAGGAATGCAACTAGAACTAGATATTGAAACACAATCAAATATCTAGTTAGAAATGTCTGGTTAGAGTGATGAGCATAACTTAGCCAAAAATATCAGATCTTCACCAAATTTGAACTGTAGGTACCCATTTGGATCCTTAATAAGATACACTCCTTACTTGGGCATGATTCCAATTGGATCTATCAAATTTTTGAACATCTTTCCCTTAGGAAAATTTTGAGGAATTTGACAAAATTTTGCAAATAGTTGGATTGAAAATCTGGGTGCCAACACATTGCTTACATATGGATCTACATACAACCATATCACTCTTTATCACATGGTAAGATCCATTAAAGTGGTGGAGTATCTAAAGGACTACCTTCTTCTTGAGAAATAAGTGTCCTAAATATGGTGATAGGGTTGGTGACAAGAGTTATGGCTAAATAGCCCAAGGATCCCTGAACTTGCTTAAAATATCACCAAAATCCTAAAATTTTCTAAGTGTTTCACCCTAGATGATTTGCCTTTTCAAAACTTCAGAGTTTTGGGGTTCTCTCTTCCATCATTCCATTCCCATTGGCTCTAAAATCTCTGCTTCACTAACTCATAAATTGCCTAAGTCTTTCAGGCGTTGGAGTTCAGAGCAGTGTCCTCCCTTCTTCTTCTGAGCAACTAATTAGTAAAAAGTTTGATCGCTGAAGTCTACCGAAGCTTCACATTATTTTAAGTGTTTTAGATCTCAGAGGTCGGAAGGTTCCTCTTCCTCTTTCTTTTTTGAAGGTGGAAGAGTGAGGGTCTGACAACCAATGTCTGACGAGGCTTCATAAATTCTCTAAGTGTTTCAGATATTGGTGATTGGGGGTTTTCCCTTCCTCTTTCTTTTTCGAAGGTGAAAGGGTGAAGGTCTGAGGCCTGATCCCTAATCATTTCTCCAAGGTGCTAGGTGTCTGAGTAGTTCTTTTTTTAAAATGCACGATGCAAGGTGAAGTCCCAATCTCTGAAGCCCGATGCTTTCCCTTTGTTCCTTTCAGACTTTGGAGATCGGGGTTTCCTTCTACACCCTTTCAGATGTCGATTGCTTGGTGGAAGCCCAATCGGTCATGGCCCAACTATTTTTCCCTCCCTTCTCTTTCCATTGTTTAGAACGTGATGGGACTACTCAGAGACCTTCTTGGATGCCATTAGTGCTTCTTCAGAGCCTGATTACTGGTGGAGATGGATTTCTCACCCCCTATGCCATTGTGGCTCCTTTTGCATTAAATTCTTGTATTGAAGGTGTGGGTAGATGTTCTTCTTCAGTGGATTTCTAGGGTAGAACCATGTGGGCACACTCCAAGGACATAGAGATAAATTTATTGTAGCATGGGTGACTAGTTTTCCTTGTTGACCACTATTCTCCACGTCCATGATTGCTACAGTGTGATTTGAAATGCTATATATGCATAGGTTTGAGATGTATTTCTGTTGGTTGTTTTCCTGGGTCACTACATGGGCAGAAGATTTGTTGCAACAACAAACCTTGCGATATCTCTAAGAATTGTATGGATTTGATGCATTGTGCTTGATTTTGAGCCTTTGACATCTCCATTTTCAGCTCACCTATGAATAGGAGTTCTTATTTTGTGTTTATATCCTTGTGTAATGAATCTTTCTTCTTTTGTAATGGCTTCCTAGCCTTCATGATCAATATAAACTGTTATTTTGTCTCTCTCTAAAGCTTTGCATTGTGTTTATTTGAAGATTTTATGCTTGTATTATGGGTAAAATGGTCCCTTTCATAGCTCCAATTTTCTGCCTTAACCTCTGTGATAGCTTCTATGAGTCTATGTGAGTTTGTTTAAGTTTTGAGATCATTATTGTGTTAATTCAGGTTCAACTAAACACTAAATATGGTGCATCACCCCCTTTTAATTTTAGTTTCTCTCTCCCCTTTTCCTTGTGATTAGTAGCATTATATTTAGTTATTTTTTCTCTGAACCTTAAGTTCAGAATGAGGAACCAACCTTCTCTAGAGATCTGATCTCATCTGCAAGGTCCCACACCTTAAGATTAGTCCCATTGTGTCATTGGAATGCTTGAATAGGCTTCAAACAGGGTGTAATTCTAGGTGATAACAGTTTCTACACACCTGGTGGGACCCTCTTCTTTGATTAAGAGCTGAACTAAGAAGATTTGGTGTTATTCTTAGTTCATTTGATACTATGGAAGTATTCAACAAGCAACCAATGACTCTATTGGTCTAGGATTCAAACCAGTTTGATATTTCATGCCTGTAGTGCAAACAAGATCTTCTCCGAGAGATAATTTTCAATTTGTTGAGCTACCCTTGTCTACTTCTTGAAGAAGAAATAGATTATCTAGGTCCCCTATGAGAGAGTAGGAGTGTTGTTTCATCTCCTTCAAGAGCCTAGTCCACACCTCCTATTAGATTCCAGCATTCAAGAACTCTACATATACCCAAAATCAATTTGAATATCCCCAATATGGAAAGAAACCTTCCTTTCATCACCTTCAATGGGGGGATCCCTCTCAACCTAGCACAATATGATGATATTCCTACTTTGGCTTTGAAATCTATTCCATTTTTTACTAGTGAAAACTCTGCTACACTTGCTGAACATATTCAAGATATTGCCAGTGTGTGCTCTATTCACAATGTTACCCAAGACAATGTAGCTGGAAGACTCCTTGCTTCTTCCTTTAAAGGAAAATCCCTCTAGTGGTACAGTGGTTTACTAGCAATTCCATCCACGATTGAAATGAATTAGGAACAATACTTTGCCAACACTTTGAAGATAAAAGTGACCACATGTCTCTGATGGAACAATTAACAACAATCAAAAGGGCTCCCCATGAGTTTACAGGGGACTTCAACTATAGATTTCAAATGACATGGGATAGGATTCCTTTACTGGTGAAGCCCTCTTCTAATATTGCCTTTATATATCACTTGAAGTCTTTAAATGCTGATATTGTTGTCTTGATTCAATCCATGGGGGGACATGTTTTACCAGATGTATATGACATAGCAATAAGGGAAAAAAATTATCTTATTCAAGTTGGGAAGATTGCTCCAAGACCCCCAATGCTCTTATTTCTCGATGTGCCTATCATTCAGTCTTTTATGTCACCAATACCTATAGAAGTCACCCCTACAATTCCTCTTGTCATCCTTTCTATCAAGCAATCAGAGGATAAGGATTCCACAATAAGAAGATTGATTAATGAGTTAGTGGTATTGAAGAGGCAGTAAACACAACCCAGTAGGCCATATAAACCCTTCAATTAGGCCCAACAACCCAACAAGCAACCTTATCAAGGAAATCTACAAAGGAAAAATCAACCTAGTTATATCAGGGCCCTAAATACCATCAATCCCAATGCCACAAGCACATCCAGACCTCTTGTGCCTATACAAAACAATCTAGCTCAGGATAGTGATTGATGCTATCCATGCAATCAACCCCATGATTAAAATTTAGGCCAAAATAGATAGTTCAGTCAGGCTTTGACAATACAAAACCCATCAGTCCTTCCAGAGAAACAACCTAGTTCCAGTCAAGATATTGGGGGAGGACAAGAACAAATACAAAATAATTCTACCTTGGTGAATTGGATGAAGGATGACTTCTGTGGTGTTAATTAGGGTATGAGTCCAATAGCATACAACACAAGAGCAAAAAGAAGAGCGACTAAGGATGCATCATTTCCTACAATTGGTCAAGCATCTACCTCTCATGCATCCCCAATGGCTACAAATGAAGGTGCAGTAGCCAAGACTCCTTCAACACAAGCAGATCAGGCTACTGGTAGAGTAAATCTAATTCCAAAACAACATGCCCAAGCCAGTCAACAATCAAAAGTTGACACTGTTGTTACAAAGGTATCCTAGAAGGTTAGTCATATTCCTTTCAGCATAGTTGATCAGATGAAAAGGACTAACTTGAGCCTCACTATGTCAGAGGCCTTGTCTATTCCATCTAAGAGGGATTTACAACAGGAGGCCTTAACAAGCTTCAATCAACCTACCAAAGAGACATCAAGAGAAAAAGCAGTCACCCCAGTAAACCTATGCCAACCAAAACAGGAGGAAAGCACAAAAAAATTTAGTAAGCCCCCTCCTTTTTATGTTTCCCTAATCATTGGTGAATTTTTTCTACATAATTGCATGATTGATTCCGGGGCGAGTAGTTTTGTTATGCCTAAAAATATAGTTGATCAATTAGGCATTAAATATGAACTTGTGAGTAAAGGGGTAGTGCAACTAGATGGTACTACTATTAAGACAATAGGTGTTGTTAAAGATTTGAAGCTTACCCTACATGTATGCCCTGGCTACTCTATTTTACAAGACATTTCAATCATTGATCTCCCTACATACTTTGGTATATGTTTGTCTAGAGATTTCACTTCTAAAATAGGTTGATACCTATCCTCTGATTGGTCCCATATGTTGTTTAGGATGAGGTATGGCACTAAGTTGACCATTAAGGTTGAGCCTAGTTCCAAACATCACATAGAGCCTTATTCCCCTAACTCTATCAACATGAACTACACAATCCATGATTTAGAAGAAGATGATAGCAACATGCATGAGGCTACCACACCTGTGGAAGAAATCTCAGATATGCTACTTGATGAATGGACCAACTATTTTCAATTTGATACCATAGATCATGTAGAAGAAACAGGGCTAGGTACATATTGTATCCATGATGAAGATACCATCATCCCTAACCTTGTAAAGTCAAAAGAAGATTCAAGTGGGGTTTGGCAGATGTATTTTGATGGCTCCAGGAGCAAGAATGGAGTAGGTACTGGTGTAGTGTTGGTTTCACCCCAAAAGGAAAATTATTTCTTTGCTTTCAAATTTTAGTTCAGATGCACCAACAATGTGGTTGAGTATGAGGCCTTGATTCAAGGCATGTAGATGGCACATAAAAGAGGAATAAAAATATTACAGGTATTTGGTGACAGTGAGTTGGTTGTCAACCAAATCATATCACAAAGTGCTTCAAAGAATGACTTGTTAAAGTCATATAAACACAAAGTCTAGGATCTGATTGAAGACTTTGATGCCTTCAATATTCAGGTAGTGCCTAGGGAAAGAAACAAAGATGTTGACAGGCTAGCTACAATTGGTGCCCAATTTGACATCCCCAAGAATGTCAAACAAAACTCAGATCAACGTGTAAAAATTGTTGTGCGGCTTGTTGTACCTGATAGGTATTTGAAAATGATCAGCAGATTGTCAATTTCTTGCAAGAGGAGGCAAAGTTTGCTACTAATAATTAGTCAAAATTGTAATAGTAGTATGGTGATCAAGTGATCCAGCTAAAGACAAACAAGTTACCCAAGGGATTGATCACCTTAGAAAACATATTTGGTGTTGACGATCAACCAAAAAGGGATAGAATGAACATGATAGTCAAAAAAGAAGACAATGAAGAGGTGGAAATTGTATAGGGCAAATTTCTAAAACATGGCAAGGTATGTGATCAAGTTGAAAGACAAGGTTTTGTTGAGCTTTGTAATGAGTTTGATGATTAAATTTCTTAAGATTATATGGATCTAAAATGTTTTGATCCTAGTTTAATTCAACATACTATTGATTTAGATCCCAATGCAAAACTTGTCCACCAAAAACAAAATGAGGAAAGAGCTGTCCAAACTCATAGAGGCCAAAATTGTCTATCCAATCAAACACTCCTCTTGGGTGGCTAACCTAGTTCCATTTAGGAAAAAGAATGTGGAAATCAGACTATGTGTGGACTTTAGAGACCTAAACAAGGCCTCCCTTAAAGATTACTATCCACTTCCTTCAATGGGACATATAGTACAAACAGTGGCAGGAGCTGAAAGGTTTTCACTCCTAGATGGCTACTCAGGGTATATTCAGATTCTTGTAAAAGAATCAAATCAGTATAAAATGACTTTTACCACCAAATGGGGTACCTTGGCTTACCAAAATATGCCTTTTGGATTGACTAATGTTGGGGAAACCTTCTAAAGAGTAATGGATTTGGCCTTCAAATGCCTAATCAATTATATTATTTTAGTATATCTTGATGATTTGACTATGTATTCTAAGCATGCAGCTGACCATTTAGGTCATTTAAGAAAATACTTTGAAAGATGTAGAGAATATGACATATCATTGAATCCAAAGAAGTGTGTATTTGTTGTTCCAGAAGGTAAACTGTTGGTACATGTAGTTTCAAAAGAAGGACTTGCCATTGATCTAGAAAGAACAAGTGCAATTTTGTCACTTCCCCTTCCTAGTCACAAGAAGGGCCTGCAAAGCTTCCTGGGCAAGATCAATTTTGTGAGGAGGTTCAAACCTAATTTTGCTTCAATAGAAAAACCTCTCACCTCCATGCTAAAAAAAATGCTACTTTCACATGGTCAAAAGAAGGTAGGGACAAATTTGAAGTTGTCAAACATACCATTTTATAGGCTCCTATGCTGGTAAACCCTAACTGTGAAAAAAAAATTATACTTTATGCTTTTGGAGGCAAGGAGGGTATATCAGTGGTCCTGACTTAGCAAAATGAAGAAAAATTGGAGCACTCAATTGCTTTCTTCAACTAGCCCCTCAAAGAATATGAGCTCAGGTATAATTTTATTGAGAAATAGGCACATTTGCTATGGTGAAAGCTCTTAAAATTTTCAAGCACATGCTTTCAAATAGAAAGATACAATTGATGGTGAACCATCCTAGTGTGAAGGAGTTTCTTTTGAGTAGAGATGTCAATGAGAAGAGAGATGGGTGGATAACAAAAGTCATGGAATATGACATGAATATCAACATCACCAAGTTGGTAAGGGATAAGGGATTATGTGAGCAGATGGCAGCAAACATTGGAGCTAGAAATGACATAGTGTATGCCCTTGAACAAGTCCAGCCAACTGAGTTTCACTCCCCAACTGACTGGTATCATGACATGGCTACCTTTCTATAGTTAGGTAAATGCCTAGATGGCTTGGATCAAGCCAAAAGGAGGTATTTTAGACTTCAATCCATCCCATATGTTCTTGTTGATGGTGTCTTGTTTAGGAAAGACATCAATGGAGTTCTTTTAAGATGCTAGAATATAATAAAACTATTAGGGTGTTGGAAGAATTCCACAACAGCCCTGTAGGTGGTCATTTTTCACCAAGGACAACTGCTGTAAAAATTATGAGAGATGGTTATTAGTGGCCCAACTTGTTCAGAGATTCCCATAGATGGGTAAGGAGCTACAAGAAATGTGCCTTATTTGCAAGAAAATAGAGGTTGGTAGCTCTTCATCTCCATCGCATCTAGATTGATCAACCATTTGCCCAATGGGGTTTGGACTTCATTAGAATGATTAATCCAGCATCCAGTGCTAGCTATAAGTGGATTTTAACCACCACTAATTATTTCACAAGGTGGACAAAGGCAGTTACTTTGAAAGATTCCACATAGGCCTCCATTCTCAGTTTCCTTGAAGGTATAATTACAAGATTCGATGTCCCATTCATTATCATTTCTGATAATGCTAAGGCCTTTGTAGGCACAAAAATTAGTGAATGGGCACTTAAATATGGAATTTACTTGAAGACATATTCTGACTACTATCCTCAAGGGAATGGCCTAGCTGAGTCTACCAACAAAAACCTGATCAGAATCATCAAGAGAACAATCAAAGACAACCAAATAACTTGGCATTCCAAGTTGAAATCAACTCTTTGGGCCAATAGAATCACTCCCAAAAGGGCCATTGGTAATTCACCCTTCATGCTTGTTTATGGAAGGGAAGTGAAACTCCCATTATCACTAGAGTTACCTTCCCTTGAGCTTGCACAACAATTGGAACTGCTGGAAGATGATGCCATGACAATGAGATTTGCTAAACCGATGGAGATAGGGGAGAAAAGAGATGCTATCATGAAGACCCTTGAGGACAAACAAGAATAAGTGAAGAGGACCTCTAATAAAAAGTCAGCTGATAGAGTCTTCCAAGAGGGAGATTTAGTGTGGAAATGGGATGAGGAAAGAGCTAAGGCTGGGAGGCATTCCAAGTTTGATGCTTTATGGAGTGACACATATATTATCATCAGTTGCATGCAAGCTAATTCCTTCCAACTCTCCAAGATAATTGGTGAATCCCTTCCAATCCTAGTTAATGGGATTCATCTCAAACCATACTTTTGAGTTTGGTTTTGAGGGTTCTTGTAAATAATTAGAATAGGTTTTGTTTTTGTTTTAGGTTTTCCTTTCAATAAGTGCTCCTACATAGGTAGCATCCTCATTAAGAGGTTGTTTGCCTTGTTTTTTTTATGTGTTTTACATTTTTTTAATTCTTGGATGCAGTGTTTAGTTTTATGTTGGTTTGATCAACACCTATTTCAGTATGCTGTAGTTCCCTTTGACTCTATGCCTAATGGATTGATAAGGACACTGGATCCAAGTGTTTAGTAGGCAAACAACCCTGCATAGTCACCAAAACATTGTCCTATTTTTCCTTTAGGCCAAATAGCCTAAGGATCCCCAAACTTGCCAAAAATATAATCAAAATCCTAAAATTTTCTAAGTGTTTCACCCTATATGATTTTCCTTTTCAAAACTTTGGAGTTTTAGGGTTCTCTCTTCCATCATGACATTCATGTCAGCTCTGAAATCTCTGCTTCTCTTACTCACAAATTTCCTAAGTCTTTCAGGCTCTGGAGGTCAGAGCATCGACCTTCCTTCTTCTTCTAAACAACCAGTTAGTGAGAAGTCTAATCACCAAAGTCTACCAAAGCTTCACATTCTTTTAAGTGTTTCGGATCTCAGAGGTTGGGAGGTTCCTCTTCCTCTTTATTTTTCGAAGGCAGAAGGGTGAGGGTCTGATAGTCGACGTCTGATGAGGATTCATAAATTCTCTAAGTGTTTCAGACATCGGAAGTTGGGGTTGTGGTCTTCTTCTTTCCTTTTAGCAAGTGACAGGCAGAAGGACCGATTGCTAAAGTCTGCTGATCTTTGAAATTTATCTAAGTATTTTAGGTGTTAGTGATTAGGGGTTTTCCCTTCCTCTTTCCTTTGCAAAGGTAGAAGGGTGAAGGTCTGAGGCCCAACCCCCAATCGTTTCTCCAAGGTGCCAGGTGTCTGAGTGGTTCTCTTTTCGAAATGCATGATGCAAGGTGAATGTGTGATCTCTTAAGCCTGATGGTTTCCCTTTGTTCCTTTCAGACTTTGGAGATCGAGATTTCCTTCTTCACCCTTTCAGATGCCAATTGCTCAGTGGAAGCCCGATTGGTCGGGGCCCTACTGTTTTCCCTCCCTGCTCTTTCCACTATTCAGAATGTGATGGGACTTCTCAGAGACCTTCCTGGCTGCCATTAATGCTTCTTCAGAGCTTGATTACTTGTGGAGATAGATTTCTCACCCCCTATGCCACTGTAGCTCCTTTTTCATTAAATTCTTGTATGCAAGGCGTGGGCAGATGTTCTTCTTTAGTCAATTTCTAGGGCAGAACTATGTGGGTGCACTCCAAGAACACAAAGATAAATTTATTGCAGCATGGGCGATTGGTTTTCCTTGTTGACCACTCTTCCCCAGGTCCATGACTGCTATAGTGTGATTTGAAATGCTATATATGCATAGGTTTGAGATGTATTTCTATTGGTTGTTTTCCTAGGTCACTACATGGGTTGAAGATTTGTTGCAGCAACAAACCTTGCGATATCTCCCACAACTGTATGGATTTGATGCATTGTGCTTGATTCTAAGCCTTTGACATCTCCATTTTCAGCCCACCTATGAATGGGAGTTCTCATTTTGTGTTTATATCCTTGTGTAATAAATCTTTCTTCTTTTGTAATGGCTTCCTAGCCTTCATGATCAATATAAACTATTATTTTGCCTCTCTCTAAAGCTTTACACTATGTTTATTTGAAGATTGTATGCTTTTATTGTGGGTAAAATGGTTCCTTTGATAGCTCTAGTTTCTGCCTTAACCTCTATGATAGCTTCTATGAGTCTGTGTGAGTTTGTTTCAGTTTTGAGATCATTTTTGTGTTAATTTAGGTTCAACTAAACACTAAATTTGGTGCATCACCCCCCTTTTAATTTTAGTTTCTCTCTCTCCCCTTTTCCCTGTGATCAATAACATTAGATTTAGTTATTAAATTTATCTAAACCTTAAGTTTAGAATGAGGAACCAGCGTCCTCTAGAGGTTTGATCTCATCTACAAGGTCCCACACCTTGAGATTAGTCCCATTGTGTCATTGGAATGCTTGAACAAGCTTCAAGCAGGGTGCAATTCTAGGTGATAACATGAACCTTTATAAAGGTGTAGTGGTGACTTTTCTACAAGTGTCTACATTAAGGAATCTTATCATTTTAAGCTATTGGAAAGTATTTTCTAGGAACAAGTCAAGTGATGGGTTTCCACCTCAAACAATGTGTTAAGTGATGGTGTCAGATTGTCATTGATGTCAAAAAGGTCTTGCAGGATCTTGGGTTGATATTAGTAAAAATCTGAAGGTCACTAATCAGGAGGTAAGTGTAAGAGGTTGATGCAAGTTGAGGTTATACTTCAAAAGATAAGGACTTGCTTCATATGTGTGTTCATGCTTCATCAAGAGTTGTGTGAAGTTGTTGACAGGAGTTGTCATATAAAAGCTTGTTCAGTATGCTTGGTCAGTGTGATGAAATCTCTGTTCACAATTTGTCATGATCTTTACAAATGCATATATCAGTTGGAGTTAAAACTCAGGTTGATATAGATGACATGATATGCAGTGGCAGTGGCTTGGTCATTTGATCTCAGTATTCAGTGGCATAGTCTTCAGTTGTGAGTTGATCTTCATACAAACAAGTATAGTTGCATGGGGGTTGAAATGTTTGTAGTTTCATTGTATGAAGTTCATGATCATATGTGCAATTAATATCTTGTATCAGGAGAATGTTATATGGTAGAGGTGCTTGCCAGTTACAGTGGCAGATTAAAGTGACAGTGTGTATTGTCTTCACTATACAATACTTCATGGTCGAGAGGTCTTCACTATATGAAAAGTGTATAGTAACTGCTGATTTTAATATTTCTTAAAGTTTTATTTTATCATACAACATATGTATAGTGACTGTCACCCAAGTTTGCACTTTTGTTATATTCAAATGGTGACTTATGATCAAAGGTTAATGACTTAAGCGTCACCTGCTAAAGGGGTCTTCAGTTGTGGTGCACATCGACCCTTTCACCTAGTCTAACCTGCTAGACAAGTCATCTCCATGGAGCTCGAGCAGAAAAAGTAAATCAACGGTCTTATTCAAAAGTTCATCGGGCACGTAGAGACTATCAAACGGTTGTTATTTAAATCTTGAGCCTGACTCCGGTGTTCTATTTTGACGTTCCAGTGAACGTATTTTCCATCGAATGTTATGAATTGTGTTTTTAGAAAGTTTCTTTTAAAGGTGGAGTTTAAACCCGATTGCAATGGAGTTTTGTGAAGTTTTGTTAGAAGTTTTTCTTAGGAGTTTAGTGGAATTGTTAGAAGTTTTTAAAAGAGTTTCTTTTCTATTTTCAAACACTCTCTTCCGGGTTTTTGGAGTTTTTTAAAAAGATTTTTTATTTGTCTAGAATATTGTTAAGGAGAAGATCTTTTGAGAGAAGACAAAGAAATTTCTTGCAGATGATTTTTTTAAGAGTCTTTGAAGTGCAAAGAGAATATGAAGTGTTTTTAGAGATTGTTTTTTCAAAGATGAATTGATTTTCTTGAGAAGATAAAGAGTTTGATGATTAAATAAGATTGCAGGAATATGTAGAGAAGAATTTGAGGAGTTTTTCTTAAGACAAAGAAGATTTATTTTTGGCAGAGATATATTTTTCTTGTTGAAGACTTTATTTGCAGAGAAGGAGAATAAATTATTAAAGGAATATGAAAAGATTTTGTAGATGGATTTTTTGTGGGAAGCTTAAAATGATTTTTCTTGGAGAGTCTTTTCATTTTGTTTCTTGCAGATTAAAAGAGAATGTGAAAAGTTTTGAATGGGATTTAATTTTATATTATCCTATTTTGTTTGGAAATGATTTTTTCAGGAAGATGAAAAGAAAATGAAAGGAGAATATCAATGAATTTTTGATATGAATTGTTTGTGTAGAGAATGTGAAAGGTTAGAAGAGGATATTTAATTTCTTGATTTTTATGTCATCTGGTGTGCCTTGAATATGTGTGAAAAATGTAGACCAATGATAAAGATGATATGATGATACAATTGAAATGGATGTGAATCAATATGCAAATTGAATTGAATACAACTTGTGATACAGATTGATTCTTATGAAGTTTGAAGACCATATGCAAAGATAAACTGAATCAGGTTTTTATTGAAGATGAAATGCAGAGGAAGACATTGAGAATGTATTGTGAATTAGGTAATTTGATTATGCAGAGATCATGAAATTGATAAGTAGATTGGTTTGAGTATGATTGCAAATTCAGAGAAGACATGTTCAATAATGGTGCAAATCAGATTGAGTGGAAATCACTTCTTGCACACTTTGCAGTTTGTTCTGTATTAGGGGTTGGTGCTCCTTGAAGTTGGTGCTTCTAAACATTGTAATCAGTGAGATTTTTGATAAAGCCAGTGAGGCAGTTTTGGAGTGGTTTTTCTACCCCTGGAGGGTTTTCCACTCATGCAAATCTTGTGTCATAATGTATATTGATCTTCTTTGTGTGTGTATGATTTACTCATAAGGTTTTGTTCTCTTTCTTCATTATCAGTCATGTGCATATGTGTTTGACAAATCAATGATATCTTTCTCTCCTTGTGTTTTGAAAGTTAAAGTTTGCAAAAAGATTTGAAAATTCACACAACACTGATTCACCCCCCCTCTTATTGTTGTCCTTGACTCCTACATTAAGGTGTGCCAAGACAATTGCCTCTTATCGATCATTCTCATGTTGTATTGGTTAGATTGCTTGAGTTTTTTTCTCCTTAATGAGTTTAGGTGGGGGTTAGTTCTCTTTAGTTCCATTAGAGTAGACTTATCCAATCTTCTCTGAATCTAGGACACATGAGTGTGAAAAGTTGGATTTGATCGAGGTTGAGAAAATGTGAATGATGAATCTTTAGGACTGCGGATTCAATTTTTTTGGGTTGATTACTACTTGTCAAGATTTTGAAGTGCATTGATGGTATTCTTTCCTAAGTTTGATTATTTGTTTGAGTTTCTCTTTTTAAGCTTTCTTTTTTGATCATATTGTAACTATGTTTAGGAGCCCTTGGCTTGAATATGGAAGGTCATAGGTTTTTGTGCAAGAATTTGTTGCTTTGATTATTTGAATGCTTTTTGTTGGGTCTTAAAATCATTTCTTACACTCCTAGAGGGATCAACTCACTTCAAGGCTAGGGACTTATCATCTTAAAGGTGAAGCAATTAATTCATCAACAAAATATAGGTGATTAAAGGCCAGTTACTAAGAGTGGGTATGCTCTCCTTCACTTTGGGCTCAACTAGACCCAAGAGGGTATTCCTAGAGGTATAATTAATAGGACATATATCCAATTAGGATGAATCATGACTAAAATAATGGAAGCTACACCAATGTACACTTGACCCCTATATTTGTCACTAGGTCAAAGACTAACTAGCTACCTATAAAACCTCTAATTAAGCTAAAGCTACAACCTTGAATATGCACCTACAAATGATAAAAACATGGTATCCCCACAAGTGAATCCACTTCACATTTAATACACAATCGCAAGGTGTATGAATACATACGATATGATTCTCTAACAATCTAGATTTTTGGGGTTACTTATGATGTTCCCTGAGTTATAATACTAAATCATGAAATCATGTGAAACTCTAATCTACTCCTACAACTAACAAGAGAGAAGGTTCTAAAATTAAAGATGTTTGATATCTCACTAATTAGACCAATGCCTACTCCATTGGGTAATAGAGTCATGGATTGTAAGGAAGAAGGAGATACACTAGCAAAACATAAGTGGAACTAGATGTGCATTTACATACAAATAATATATCACACTTCATGTTATGGACATACTTAATAATCCATTTGAGTACTAGAAGAACCCACATGAAAAAAAGGAAAGACCATCACAAAAATCTTTGTAATGAATTAGAAGTTGTCACACATTCATCTAACCTCTAATATAATCATACCAACAAGTGTGGTAAGAGAGGCTCCACAACTAGGTTTGAGCATCCTCCTGAATAATTATAAACTATGATGGGGATATACCATTACATGCATAGTGTTCAATGAATACCCTTCCTATAGATTACAAGATGCATCCCATCCCCTTATAGACTAGACGCACAATGTTTGATGCCCTAGAACCTGCTTGAGACACTTACAATAAAAAATTAGCTCAATAACCAACATCATATTTTTAGGAAAAAGTTTGGTAGACATACATTTGCTTCTAGATTTCTAGGCAATATGTTGTCTTACTTCTTGTGCAGCCATATCTCTAGGTTCTTGGAATTCTTTTGAATGTCTTCCTCTTCCTCTTTTCTCTTATTAACTTTGATCTTTAAATTATTTCAATTTAATAGAGTCATCTTTTTCAGTTGTGAAGAGAAAATTTCTTTTAGTGGTAGAATTATTCAAAGTATCAAGAAATAACTTATATCCCTGACAACGACACCACTATGTTGGTGCTCAAAGTTGATTCTCCTAAATCCCTAAAGCTACACTATTCTTGAGTGCCAAGGGTGTCATAATCAAGACAAAAGACCTTTGACTTATGATCAAGTTTGGGAAACTATTGACTTATTTTTCCCCTTCCCAGAGTAAAATAGTCCAAGATTGAAAATGTTGAAAATCTTGCTGAATTCCTTAGGTGCCCAATGTTCTTCAAGTAAGGGTGTTTTCCTTGTAAAAAATCCCTAAAAATTTCCTAAGGAAAATCCCCGAAATTCCCTAAGAAAAACCCAGAAAAAAGCCTTAGTTTTTCAGCCTTAGTTAGCAAAAGTTTAGGTTCACAAACCCGTCAGTTTGCTGGCTAGCCGGTTCGCCAACTAAGGGAAGGGAAAAAAGCCTAAAAACTAAGGAAGAAAGAGAAACAAGAGAAAGGAAGCCTTTGTCTAGAAAAAATTGAGTTTGCAAACTCATTGGTTTGCCGACAGAGGCAAGGTGGAAATTAACTAAGGCAAGTTTTGGTTTATGAAGGAGAGAAATCACCAACAAAAGAGAGGCCAAAGGAAGAAAATAAAAAGCTAAGGCAAAGAGAAGGGAATCACTCTATTGGCGAATCGGGGAAAGTTCAAACTCACCAAAAAGTTCAAAATTTCCTAAATTTGCCGATAAGGCGATTCGTCAGCAAAGGTAAAGCAAAGTTCACAAAAGTAAGGATTCAGAAACAAAGGGAAAGAAGGTGAGAATAAAGTGTCCAAGTTTGAAAAAATGAAATTTCATTGATAAAGGAGAATTGCTGACCAAAGTAAAAGGCGAAAAAGGCAAAGTAAGAGTAAGTTCAAAAAATGGAGAAATTGCCGACAAGGCAAAAGGGACAAGGAAAGAGAAAATGAAAGGAAAAAAGAGAAGACAACTAGTTGTGAAAGTGAAATTTCACTGATTAAAGGACAAAACTGAAGAGCAGAAAGTAGAAATGGTTCGTGAAAGATAGATTTTGCCGATAAGGCAAAATAAAAGTCAAAAGTGGTCAAAAGTGAAAATTAATGGAAATAAAGCATGTGATAAAATGTAATGTAATACTTTAGGATATTTTAAAGTGTTGTACAAGTTTTATATAGGGAGACTTTGGTGGGAAAATGTGTTTTAAAATATCTATCTCTAGTCGCCATTATTGCAGGATCAGATTAGACCAGATAGAGATAGTTGTGCATTTAATTTTGTAGGTGGATGAATCAATTGCTATTCTTCAATGCAACAAATATTTCCCAGCTACTTCAACCTTAGGATATTTTTTACATTTATGTTTTGCAGATAGATGTTCCTTTTGTAGAAATATCTTCTAACAAGCCCATGGGGCAAATTTATTGTAGTAGGTGATTTAGGTCAATGAATCGAATGATATAAATTGATGAAAATCAATGTAATTAGGGTTGGATACATAGACTTTTTTTTGTGTTCAAACATAACCTTCCTCTATTGTAACTGTGCCTTTTTACTCAATACAATACTGTGTTTTTACCTTTTCATGTTGCTTTCTAGCTCTCTGTAATCTAGAACTAGTTTGTTTGTGAATGTTTATTTCCTTACAATCATGTTCTATTCTTTACCTCTGTTAAAATCTACAAGATTTGTGTGATTTTATCAACTGTATTTGATTATTTTGTGCATTTTAGCTTTGTGAGTGTTCTTTATTCAAACCTGGTGAATCACCTTTCTATTTTTAGTTTCTCCTTCTTCCCCTTTTCCCAAAGGAGATTAGATTAGGTTTAGTCTTAGTCTACTCTGAATTGTATATTTAGAGGAAGGAACCAACCTTCTCTAGAGGTTTGATTTCTTTTGCAGGGTCCCACACCTAGAAATCACTCTCATGTTTCACTGGATTGTTGTAGCAAAAGTGCTTCAACACAGGGTGCAAATCCAAGTGACAACAATTTTTGGCATGCCCGGTGGGACTTTTTTTGGAGATCCTTATCATCCATTAAAGAGTTTTGGTGTACTCTTTTGTGTATCATTCAGGGTAGTCTCTCCAACACCATGGTGACTCTACTAATCAAATTTGCTAGTGAAAGCAGCCCAAGTGCCTAAAGAGCTTCAACGATTAGGATTTAGTGATACTCCTTGTCTAATTTCTTTTAGAAGAATTTCATTTACTTGACGACTCCCTGATATGAACCCGTTTCTCAAAAGGGTAGACCTATTTACTCTTTTTCCCATATTGTTTGAATGATTTATGTTTCTCTTCATGCTATATTATGTCAAACTACTATGGAGGCTCTAAATATCAGCACCCACATGATGCTTATTCCCCTCCATCTTGTCAAATTCCCTTCCATTGGCCTCCATATCAGCCATTTCAGGCCCAAGATACCTCTATTTTTACATCATATGGCTTTGCTTTAGCAGAATATCAACATTACAATGCTTACCTCCCACCCACCCTTGCTCAGTCTTCTTAGCAACCTCATAATGTTTATTATCAACTCAAAGAAGACTATTTTGATCCTAGCCAATGTATCTACCCTTCTATTCAGTTCCAAGATGTTAACAATGTGAATATTGATGCATTCAAATATCTCACGGGCATGTTCCTAGAGCTTAATAGACGTTTGGATGATATGAAAAGGAAAAGAGGATATAATCAGCCTTAGTGGGACTATAGTCTTAACATCAGAAGCATTAATGATCTGAATGTGGTGATCCTAGGCTACCAGAGGGAGTGGGATGAGTTTCAAGAAAATGATAGAATATAACTAGCAGCAGGAGGCACAAGAAAGGGTTTTTCAAGAAAACCTTGCTATGCAGATTGCAACTCAAGAAGACAAAATGAGGCAAGTGACTCATTATGTGCCCTCTTTTCCCAAATTAAAAACCCCCTCTTCTACCACTACAAATTAGCTTACAAAAGAGCAGCCTCGACATCATAATTTCCCAAGTTTTAGAAGCTCTCTCCCTCCACAAGACCCTGTTCCTGTGCAAACCCAGTTTATCACTCCCTAGGAACAAATTTCCTAGGAATCCTCTCACTTCTAGGTAATTCAAGGAAATATTTAGGCCTCTTGCCCTGATACTATTTCACTTTTCAAAGGTGGACCTATTGTCTACCAGCCTAGTTGGTGGGATGAGCCAAAGATGGAGATGGAAGAGAAAGAAACTAATGAGTAGTTTGATGTTCCTATGCTCACAAAGGTGGAATTGTTTGAACCTCTTACATATGTGAGTAATATTGATTCAAATAAAGGGCTAAATCCTCTAGATTTTGGTTCTTTTGAAGCTTTTTCTCATGCATCTGATCAAGCAAACAAGGATGAAATGCAAAGATTGCATGGGGAAAGCCTTCAGCTACAGAGCCAACGTGAGTAAAATCTAGTGGAGTTTTAGTTAAATGATGAGGGCATTAAGGATGAAGTTGTTATAGAGATTGCTCCAGAAGAAGTTGATGATGCCACTCTATTTCATGAACTACCTAGTTACATTGAAGATGAAGTGGGCATGCAATTGCTTACATGAGCTATAGTTTTAGAGAAAAATGAGGACAATGGAAATGATGGTGAGTTGCTGGCATGTGCAGAAAAGCACAACCATGAGGTTCCAGCTCATGAAGAAGAGCATGTAAGTAGTTCTATTCTAGGAAGTGCAGAAATAAATCAAGCCAAGGTGGATCTTCTTATACCTGTGTGCATTGAGGAGCTTGAAGACCTCTTTTGGGATGAGAGATTTTTTTCTTCTCAAAATGTGACATTGAACCAACATCCCTTGAGGAAGAAAATCATGAGCAACATCTTATTCGTAAGGTGGAGGTAGCCATATTTCCAGTTGAGCCACAAGGGCCAGAGCTTTTAGGCCACTAGTAGAATGATGAAGAGTCAGAGAAAAAGCATGTGGTCTCCATTGATCATTTAATCTCTATTTCAAATGGATGCCCTATCAGGCATTTGGCCCAATTGGAGATATATGAGAAGGAGTCCATACCTGTCATGCTTACTTCAAAGGATGAGGTTGAGCATCAAAAAGGGGTAGATCAACCCATTTATCCACTTCCAGACAACCATATTTTTAATCAGTGAAAGTGGATAGGTGAGTTTTTCTTTATCCTTGGGGAAGAATTTCACTATCTGGTTGTATGTCCATCCCTTCCCCAGTCCCCACCTCTTTTAAACAGCCCACATGCATGAGAAACATTGTAAATTGTTAAGAAAGGGTAGTTACTTTCAAGAACCTATTAATGTCTTTGTTTAAAGTCATTTCCTTGTTGTTAGTTTAGGTTTTAGAGTAGGTTTTGTTTCTGTTTTAGGTTTCCCTTTTCCCTGAGTGTTGTTGCACATGCTGCACTCTCATTAGGAGAATGCAAGCCTCGTTTCCATTTTTGGTGTTGTTTTAAAGGTAAGATTTTGGTTGTTTTTGGCCTACTACAGTCCCTTTTGACTCTATGCCCAATGGATGCTTAAGGCCACTAGTTCATTTGTTTAGCAGGCAAACATCCCTGAGAAGTCACCAAAATGTTGAAAATCTTACAGAATTCCTTAGGTGCCCAATGTTCTTCATGTAAGGGTTTTTTCCTTGTAAAATATCCTCAAAAATGTCCTAAGGAAAATCCCCAAAATTCTCTAAGAAAAACCCAAAAAAAAGCCTTAGTTTTTCAGCCTTAGTTGATAAAAGTTCAAGTTCACAAACCCATTGGTTCGCCGACCGGTTGGTTCACTGAATAAGGGAAGGGAAGAAAGCTAAAAAATAACTAAGGAAGAAATAGAAAAAAGAGAAAGGGAGCCTTTGTCAGAAAAAAGTTGGGTTTGGGAACTCGTCGGTTCACCGACTGACAGGGTTGCCAACCGACAGGTTCACTGATCAGAGGATTCACCAACAGAGGCAAGGGAGAGGACAAAGGCAAGATGGAAATCAGCTAAGGCAATTTTTGGTTCGTGAAGGAGAGAAATCTCTGACAAAAGAGAGGGCAAAGGAAGAAAAGAAAAAGCTAAGGCAAAGAGAAGGGAATCACTCTATCGGTGAGTCAGGGAAAGTTCAAACTCACCAAAAAGTTTGAAATTTCCTAAATTCACCGATAAGGCAATTCATCAGCAAAGGTAAAGCAAAGTTTGCAAAAACAAGGATTCAGAAACAAAGGGAAAGAAGGTGAGAACAAAGCAAATAAGTTTGAAAAATGAAATTTTGTTGATAAAGGCGAACCGCTGACCAAAGTAAAGGGCAAAAAAGGCAAAGTAAGAGTAAGTTCAAAAAATGGAGAAATTGCCGACAAGGCAAAAGGGGCAAGGAAAGAGAAAATGAAAGGAAAAAAGAGAAGATGGCTAGTTCACGAAAGTGAACTTTCACCAACTAAAGGACAAAATTGAAGAGCAGAAAGTAAAAATGGTTCATGAAAGACAAATTTTGTTGATAAGGCAAAATAAAAGTCAAAAGTGGTCAAAAGTGAAAATTAATGGAAATAAAGCATGTGATAAAATCTAATGTAATACTTTAGGATATTTTAAAGTGTTGTACAAGCTTTATACAGGGAGATTTTGGTAGGAAAATGTGTTTTGAAATATCTATATCCAATCACTATTATTGTAGGATTAGATTAGACCAACTAGAGATAGTTGTTGTGCATTTATTTTGTAGGTGGATGAATCAGCTGCTAGTCTTCAATGCATAAAATATTTCCTAGCTACTTCATCCTTAGGATATTTTTTGTATTTATGTTTTGCAGACAGACATTCCTTTTGCAAAAATATCTTTTGACAGGCCCATGGGGCAAATTTATTGTTGTAGATGACTTAGGTCAATGAATTGAATGCTATAAATTGATGAAAATCAATGTAATGAGGGTTGAATAAAGAGACTTTTTTTTAGTGTTCAAACATAATCCTCCTCTGCTATAATCATGCCTTTTTAATCAATACAATATTGTGTTTTTACCTTTTCATGCTATTTTCTAGCTCTAAGTAATCTAGAACTGGTTTGTTTGTGAATGTTTATTTCCTTGTAATCTTGTTCTGTTCTTTACCTTTGTTAAAATCTACAAGATTTGTGTGAGTTTATCAGTTGTATTTGGTTATTTTGTGCATTTTAGCTTTGTGAGTGTTCTTTAGTTTCTCCTTCTTCTCCTTTTCCCAATGGCAATTAGATTAGGTTTGGTCTTAGTCTACTCTGAATTGCAAATTTAGAGGAAGGAACCTGCAACCTTCTCTAGAGGTTTAATTTCCTTTGCAGGGTCCCACACCTGGAAATCACTGTCATGTTTCACTAGATTGTTGCAGCAAAAGCACTTCAACACATGGTGCAAATCCAAGTGACAACATAAACCATGGACCAATTTGATAAGGTGGGTAATTCCTTCTCCTTTAGGCTAAATGACAAGCTAAGACCAAGTGGAAATTGATGAAGAACAAGATCCAAAGATAAAGATGAGACGGGACAATAATTATGGTGGTAATGTCATCAAAGAGGAAATGAATGTCCTTAAGTGTGTCCTCCAAGTTTGCAAGATGGGACTCAAAAAATAAACATGTAATATTTATCAAGTACTCATCCCAATGAACTAAATTTGGAACACTAATATGTACCTACTACAATCAATCTCTTCAATCCATGGATGTAGCAACCCTCAAATCTAATGAAGCAAGAGGTCATGAAGGTAGAATCTTAGTGTATGTCATCAAACTAAATACTCATCCCACGATGTAGTTCCTAGACAAGATGTTTGAATATGATCACCTCATACATTTTCCAATGCTAGAAAAGTAACTATTAATAGTAGAACCAATTAATCTGAGGACATGATCATTCTTGGTATCCCATGCTTGCTTTTGATTGAGTACCTAGTTTAAGGACAAGTCCATAGAGATGGGGAAAGAGATGAAACCACTTGAGATGTTTTAAGATGTCATCTTTCCAAGACTTATAATTCCCCATGTTTAAGGTGATTACAAAAGGATGAATTGTAAAACCCATGATTTACAATGATAGACTCCTCATGTACCAATTAGAGATCAAAACATGTGAAATTGGAACCCAAAAACATAAAAATGGCTTGATATTTTGTAAATTATCTAAAGTACAAGTTAAAATAGAAAAAATAACTTCAAACTAAAATAACATGTAATAGAGGCCAAATCTAGAAAAACCAATTAGATGGTTGCAAAATGCTCGAACCAACTTTCCAATGCCTATAAGGAGTACAAAATATAACACTGTGGTGAAAAGTTATTGTTGTCGATGAGGATTGCACCCTTATGCAAAGCTGTGAAACTCTGCAATCCTTCAAAACATGGGGACAAACTCAAGCTGTGGGTGACCTATAATGAGTTTGAACCTCTAGATTATGGGCTAGTTCCCTTAAAATATTCTATTTGAAATTATGATTTCTATTTTGGAAAAGGGTAAGAAGGAAAACTATAAGGTAATAAAGTTGTAAAATTTGGTGATGCACCTAATAAGAATGGAAAAATGCAAATCTGGCTCACAATAGATTTCAAAAATTTGACCCACACAATCCAATCTTGGCATAAATATCACAAAAATATTTCTAAGGAAGGCTGGAAGATAAACTCTTTATGAAGGAAAAGGATTTTTCACAACATGAAAGAACTATTTTTGATAACACAACCTAAGACATGTGATATCACTATGCTTAACACTTACAAATAAGAACGAGACAATAATTTTAAAGGTTTTGATAATTAAACACAATAAAATTTCATCAAATCACTCATACAAGTAGCATCAATGGAAAGGTAAACACTTGACTTTAGTGAAAAATAAAGGAAAATATTGCATGAAGAAAAAAGGAAATGGACCTGTAATCTATGGTGATCTCTATAAAATCTGTAAATAATGAGTTACAAAACCTCTTTCTCTCAATGTGTAGAAGAGAAAAGGATGCAAGAACTAGAAAAACCTAAGTTTTACTTTACAATATATAGTTTGCTCTCTCCAAGAGGCATGCAAAAATGAAACTGCAGCTACTGCCTCTAAAAATAAGTCCTCCAAAGTGATCCACGAGCAAACCAAGAAATCCCTAAAAATAAGGGCCCAAACTGCCACAAATTGAGCAAAAATAGCTCCAAGTTGACCCTCTCCATGTGTTTGACCAATAAGTTGACGAAGATTCCTCAAATCATGCAAAAAGTCTCTAATTGGCCTCAGTTAACTCAACTCATCAATTTGCATGATTTTGCTTTTGCAAAATTGATGTGAGTGAATAATAAAGTAATTAGGATAAGTACTCTATTGTTAGTTACAATTTGCACTATTTTTTGATTTTACTTGTGAAAAATAATAAAGTAATTTGAAGAATATTACTCTATTATTTTCTTACATTAATTTATTTGTAAAATCATGCATGATGAAAGAGAAAACAATCTCCTTATTTCTGTAATTACACTTGCCTAATTTGCATGATTTGAGCAAAAATAGGACTTTAAAAGAAAATAAAATCCCCTTATATCTCCATGTGAGAAAAATCTCCTAGTTTTGCATGACACATGTATTAAGGCAAAATTTCACCCTTCTCACTCCATTTACAATATCAAGAAAATAAAAACACTCTCTGCCTTATTACTCCATTTACAATGCAAAAATTGGCCTTACTGCCATATAACCTCCATCATGCAAAAGTAAATCAAACCTTAACACAAGCCTATGCCACCTTGCATTATTTGTCTTATCTTGTCTTCATGAAAATATACTTTCTTCTCTCCAAGAATCTTCCTTCATGCAAAAAGCCCTAATAATAATATTTTGCCACCTTGGCAATCTTATCATGTCTTCATATATTTTCTTGTTCTTGACTTTGGTAAGATCATAATGCATAAAATTATTTCCTTTGACCATATTCAGTCATCCTTCTTAATGATGTCAACCCCATTGACCTTTGATTTTAATCAAATAAAATCAGAAGAGGTAAAGCCTATCGGCCCCTTCAAGTAATGACCTTGGCTGTAGATGCATCGTATTGTCTTCTTCTTTCTGTAACTGCAAAAGGCTATTTAGGGTTTTGAAATCTCATATGGGTTTTTCAAAAAATGAAACAAGAATGGCATTTCCTGTTATAGCCTTGGCAGAAACACATCTCTGTAACTTCTTTTCAAAAAAGAAACAAAATGAAATGAGGGTTTCAAATTTTAAAATGAGGGTTTCATTTTAAACACATGAATATTATATTTCAGGCACCAAAACTTCTTTTCCTGTCACAGCTTTGGCAGAAAACACACTGTATCACCTTCTTTTTGCTACAAACATAAAATGATATTAGGGTTTTGAAATTTGAGCAAGAGTTTCATAAAAAATGTTATTCTTCTAGCATCTTTCTCTTCTAATATCCTTCTATGTATGCAATAAAATATCATAGTCGTAAGATCTGGAACAAGGTTTCGTCTTTTACAATGCAGCAGTTCATTTTGTTGTCTGGTAGCTTGACTCTCTGATCTTGTAGCTCTCCTTGCCAATCTAACTTTGCTCATTGTCTTTATTTATGACTGTTATTTCCTATGATCTGTCCTATAACTGTTCAAATGATACAAAGCACTGCATTTTGGAGACATGATTTTGTTTCTCTGAACTTCACTTGGTTGAGTAATTTGAACACTTGCAACATGTCTTTGTACTGTGACTGCATTTGTCAGCTATACTTGATTATCTGACTTTATCATTTCAATCCCTGAACATTTAATACATGACTATTCACACTAATCTACAATGTTCATTATGTATATAATTCTCAATCTTGAATGACCTATGTATCAACACTAAATTTGAGAGTTATGTTTCATTATGAACATCTACAGATAGGGATTAGCTTGATAATGTCTTTGCAAATTGATGCTCAATTTGATCACAAGTCTGTCCTTCATCCTATTTGCATGCTTTTGTCATATCTTAAGTCTAATTTTATGAACCGTGACATAAAACATGACAACAATAAGGCATTTTAATGATGATATAAACAAGAAAAGTACCTTTCAAAGCTGCATCTCTATTTTTCTACAATCTGTCAAGTTGACTCAAGCACTTTGAACATATCTGATTTTTTTTAATCAATTGCAATCAATGTGAACATAGTTTATAGGAGCAACTTCTCCCTTTCATGATCATGATGACACACTTTCTCTGCAAGTTGATTCTATGATGCATGATATATCTTTGAATGATGTATCCTGTCTTTATTCTGGTATCCTTTCCAAATGAATAGAAAAGGGAACATGTTGGGCTCAACCCTTGTGGGAGCCACATTTTATCCACATGTTTTAATGTCTTCAAATCAGCAACATTACTTTTCCTATACCTACACAGTGAACAAACAAGTTAGCATAAAAACATACCTGATGGAGTTGATTGATCCTCTTCATGGTATTCTAATTTATGGCACATGTTTGATTTGATCTTTCATATGAAATGCATAATGTGATAAGTTGATATGTCTACTTGATAAAAGCATATGAAAATCTTAAATATCCGGAGCTCTTACAGGTTTTTTTCTAGTTTTTTGCAAGTTAACTTGATACAACTGGAGCTAAAGATGAGGACTGAAGATCAAATGTCAATGAGTTCAACAACCAACTTGCTCAGGCAATGATGGATATTTAATTTTATCATGTGTTCATCATTTCCTTTATCATCAGATTTATAGCTTGCATATGTCTTCATTGCTCAGTTTAGTCACTCCCATGGCTTGTGTGGGACGCATTTGAACACTTCTTTTAAACATGATCAATTTTAATTTATCTTATGCACTTGATGCATATATGTTTTCTTTTCAATCAATGCATAGGATAGAGTAACATATACTGAATGTATATTCCAAATATGACATGAAATGATAGTTAAATAAATATCTTTCTTTCTTGCTTTCAATTATGATCAACTGAATAATCAAATTATCTTATAACTCCTAAAAGCTACAATAGTTCAGATCAACTGTCTTCCTTGAATGCTTGATTTCTAACTCACTTGTCATGATGATTTAATAGTCCTGATTGGACTGTTAGGTTATCATGACAATTGATCTTTATCTCTTCTTTGTCTAGACATCAAATATTTACTGAATGCAATAACTTTAAAGTTTTCTTTTACTCCTCCTGAAACAACTACAATTAGGTCTAGCTAAATTTAGTGTGAACAAAAATTTAGTAACATTTCTAGCAACCTCTCAGGGGTGTTTGCCTGCTAAACAACTTAGAACCAGTAGCCTTTCAATTCCATTGGGCACATGAGTCTTCTTCTGCCTTGAACTTTTGAAAAACAATTTGCAACTCAAAACTGATTGAGAAAACCACAGCAGCAACAAAACTGAAACTGAAACTAAAACTGACTTGCTTAAAACAAAGCTAGTAACATGTGCAAAAGCACTTCTTGGAAAACAAAACAATAACTGAAACTAAATGTGCAAAAGCACTTATTTGCAGTAGAAGGCTGCCTCTCTAGTAGCATAACTTGAGGTGAATCCCATTGACTGGGATTGGCAACACCTCTCCATCTAATTTAGCAAGATGGAATGCATTGTGTTGCTTGCATCCTATAATAATGTATGGTCCATCCCACATAGCATCAAATTTTGTATGTTGACCAGGTCTGCTCTTTAATTCATGCCATTTGAAAACTAGATCACCTTCTTTAAAAACTCTTGGGACTGCTCTTTTATCAAATGTCCTTTTCATTTGGGCCTGGTGTATTTCCAATGTTTCAAGGCCTCTTTTATGATTTCTTCAAGTTCTATCAACTGTGCAATCCTGATTTCCATTGGTTGTTCTTCAAGTAACTCCAGTTCTTTTATGTAATTCAAAGTTGGTAACTCAACTGATATTGGCATCTTGGCCTCTTTTCCATATGTGAGAACATAGGGTGAATTACCTATTGCTCTTTTAGGTGTAATTCTATTAGCCCATAAGGCTAATTTTAACTTGTCATGCCAAGACCTCTGATTTTCATCAACTATTTTCTTTATGATTTTAATCAAATTTTTGTTAGTTGACTCACCCTGTCCATTACCTTGAGGGTAATAATTTGATGAAGTATTCAGAAATATGTTATTTTTGACAGACCAATCAGATACTCTTAATCCAATAAATGCTAAAGCATTATCTGAGATAATTGAGTCAAGAGTACCAAACCTAGACACTAGATCTTGATAGAAATTTAGGACCGATGTTTCATTAGCTTCTTTCAAGGCAACTGCTTCAGTCCATTTAGTGAAATAATCAGTAGCAGTCAAAATCCACTTGTGTCCTTGGCTGGAAGGTGAATTTATAGGACCAATAAAGTCCAATCCCCACTTGCCAAATGGCTGCTCCACTTGAATTGGATGTAAGGGCATTACTGCAAGTCTTTGTTTACCTGCAAAAACTAAACATTTTAAACATTTCTTTACCCATTCATGTGCATCCTTGAACATGTCAGGCCAATAGTAACCAGCTCTCATAATCTTCAGAGCTATTGGTCTAGCTGCAAAATGACCTCCAAAAGGTCCATCATGAAATTCCTCTAGAATCTTTTGAATCTGATCTGGCTACACACACCTTAGTAAAACATTATTAAAGTCTCTTTTGTATAAGATTCCATCAATCACAGCATAGGGAATTGCCTACAATATGTAATATCTTCTTTTAGATCTATCCAAGCCTTGAGGAAAGTCACCAGTGTGTAGATAATGGATCATATCATGCACCCAACTTGTAGGGGAATATGGGACAGTAGCTGCTTCATCATTCTATAGCACTATCTCAGCTTCTCCTTCAAGTTCCTTGCTGTATTTTTCATGGTCTGCAAGCTGTTTACACAGTCTTTTGCCTTGGACCAACTTGGTAACTTTAATTTGGATGTCATACTCCATAACCTTTGTTATCCACCCTGCTCTCTTATCACTTAAATCCTTACTAAGCAAGAATTCTTTCACTGTAGGATGGGCAACCATTAACTGAATTCTATTATTTGAAAGCATATGTTTAAACTTCTTCAGGCTCCTGATAATGGCCAATACATGCTTTTCAACAAAAGAATATCTTACCTCATAGTCATGCAGAACTTCGCTGAAAAATGCCACAGGCTATTCCAATCCTTCATCATTCTACTGACAAAGCATAGCTGATATAGTATCCACACTGCCAAATGCATATAAAATGAAGTCTTTATCAAAATTTGGATTTATCAGTGTTGGTGCAGCAACAAGTGCCTCCTTTATCTCTTCAAAGCGTTGCTTTCCTTCTTTGGTCTAGCTAAAAGGAATATTCCTTTTCAGCATTGCTGTAAGAGGTTGTAAAAGTGCTACTATGTTAGGAATAAACCTTCTTACAAAGTTAATTCTTCCTAGAAAGCTCTGTAAGCCTGTCTTATATGCAGGAAGAGGTAATGCCAATATTGCAGTGATTCTTTCAGGATCAATTGATATCCCATCTTTAGACACTATGTGTCCTAACAGTTTGCCTTCATGAACCAAAAAAATACTCTTTTTTGGGTTAAGTGATACCCCAAATTCTCCACATCTCTCAAAAATCAGTCTTAAATGATGAAAGTGATCTTCAGCTTTCTTAGAAAAAATAGTCACATCATCTAAGTATACAAGCACAAACTTATTAATCAGACCTTGAAAGGCCATATCCATTGCTCTCTGGAATGTTGCACCTGCATTTGATAAGCCAAATGGCATCTTTCTATATGCTAAGGTGCCCCATTTTGTGGTAAAAGTTGTCTTATACTGATTTTCTTTTACTAGAATTTGGTTATAACCTGCATAACCATCCAACAAAGAGAATCTTTCTGATCTAGAAACAACCTGCAATATCTGTTCCATGGATGGTAAAGGATAATGATCTTTTAAAGATGCTCTATTTAAATCATGGAAATCAACACATAATCTGATTTCTCCATTCTTTTTTCTGACAGGAACTAAGTTAGAAACCAATGAAGTATGTTTGTTAGGAAAAATGATATTACCTTCAATTAGTTTATTCAACTCTATTTTCATCAGCACTTCTAGCTTAGGATTTAGTGGTCTTTACTTCTGTCTGACATGTTTTGCCTTGGGTTCAAGCTCTATTGTATGTTGAGCCAACTCTGGATTGAAACCTTTCAGATCTCCATATTCTCAGGCAAACACATCACTAAATTCTTGGCAAAGCTGAATGAATGCTTGTTCTTCTTTTGTGCATATCTTTCCAAGCTTGAGTAACTTATCTTTAAAGATCTCAATAGGTTCATAGTGTTCATGTTTCACTAACAGGATGGCCTTGTCCTTTCTTCCTTGATCATCAGTATTAAAGATTGATTCTAAGGTCATTAAGCCCTTAGGTAGCTTGTTTGATCTTCACTGTAGTATTTGAACATCATATTGTTGCAAAAATTTCTGCTGATTGCCTGCAGAAAATTTAGCCTCTTCCATCAAAAAATTCACAATCTGTTCATCACTATCAAATACTTGCCAACTGGTATTATTATCTAGAATGATGGTCTAACAGTGACTTTAATATATAAAGGAGAATGAATATTCTTCATTTCTGTAGGAATATCATATTCAACTCCTATGGAAGCTAGTTTGTCAGCCTATTTATTATCAATTATAGGTACATATATCAAATTAAATGCATCAAATTCTTCTATCATGTCCCAAACTCTATGTTTATACAATTTCAGCAAATTATTCTTTGTAGCAGCAAGATTTCTGACTTGTTTAACAACTAATTCACTATCTCCAAAGACTTTTAGGCATTTAATATTTCTTTTCTTGGCCCATTCTAATCCATGAACTAAAGATTCATATTCAGCTGTGTTATTAGAACATGTGAAAGCAAATCTGAAAGATGAATAATATTTCTCACCTATGGGGGAAACTAAAACAACTCCTCCACCAACACCAATCCTACTTCTAGAACCATCAAAATAAAGCTCCCAAACATCATTTTCAGCTTCTTTTACTTGTTGTTTTTCCCCTTTAAGCAGATTTGGAATGATTGCATTTTTCTCCTAGATCATATACACACCAAGGCCTATCTCATCCATTTGTTCAAATGGATCTATTTCATGGTTCTCTGCTGCCCACTAGTCTAAAACAAGATCAGGAATTCCCTCCAAAGGTGTACTTGGGTCTTGAACAGGAATCAGATCTTCTTGATAAAAAATGGACAGGTTGGCATTTATTGAATTGGGTGTATAAGGTTCAAGGTGATCATAGGCTAATGGATCAGATTTGATTGTAATCTTGGTTCCATATCTAGTTCTGAAGAATAAATGTGTCCAATCAGAAGACAAATAACCCCCCAATCTTGCTGTAAAATCTCTGGATAAACAGATGACAAAAGTAGGTAGCAAATCAATGACATATATATCTTGATATATGACAAAATTTGGACATGCATGCAAAGTAAGACCCAAGTTTTTAAACATTCCAACTGTGTTGACTTCAGTTCCATCCATTTGCCTAACTCCTCTAACAATAGGTTCATATTTCAGGCCAAGTTTATTAGCTAGTTGTTTTAGCATAATTGAGCTGCTAGCTCCTGAATCTATCATGCAATTATGTACTAAATGATCACCAACAATCAAAGTGAGATAAAATGGTGGTGGTTTTCTTACTGGTTTTGGCTATTCTATTCTTTTTTTTGCCTCATTTGTAAGCATAACTTGGGGTTGATCTACTTTTTGAACCTCATTTGACAAAGACAACTGTGCTAAAGCATCTTGCAATAAATCTTTCTATCCTAGAATATGTAAAGCATCTAAAATGGACATGCTTACTGTTGCTTTCTTCATATGATCCAAAATATTAAAAATAGGACCACTAACCTTTTGCTATATTTTGGGAACATCAACTTCTGGTTGGTCTTTACTTTGTTGTTTATGAACTTCAGGCTGTCTTTTTTCAATTGTTGGCTGTCCTCTTGACAAAATATACATATCTTGAGATGTAGAAGCTTGATTCTGCCCTTGTTGGCTTGTAGAAACTATACTTTTACCTTTATCAACTTGCTGTTGTACATTTTTAGCTTATTGCTTGTTGATATCAGCTTGCTGATTTGCATTTCCAGCTTGCTACTACAAGTCAACAACTCTCTTTTTTGATCTTGTGTTTGCTGCAACATTAGTAAAAGACTGCTTTTGACCCGATAATTGATTCACACCACAAAATTTATTTACATATAAAGGAGAATGAATATTTTTCATTTCTGCAGGAATATCATATTCAACTCCTATGGAAGCTAGTTTGTCAGCCTGTTTATTATCAATTATAGGTACATATATCAGATTAAATGCATCAAATTCTTCTATCATGTCCCAAACTCTATGTTTATACAATTTCAGCAAATCATTCTTTGTAGCAGCAAGATTTCTGACTTGTTTAACAACTAATTCACTATCTCCAAAGACTTTTAGGCATTTAATATTTCTTTTCCTGGCCCATTCTAATCCATGAACTAAAGATTCATATTCAGCTGTGTTATTAGAACAGCTGAAAGCAAATCTGAAAGATGAATAATATTTCTCACCTATGGGGGAAACTAAAACAACTCCTCCACCAACACCAATCCTACTTCTAGAACCATCAAAATAAAGCTCCCAAACATCATTTTTAGATTCTTTTACTTGTTGTTTTTCCCCTTTAAGCAGATTTGGAATGATTGCATTTTTCTCCTAGATCATATACACACCAAGGCCTATCTCATCCATCTGCTCAAATGGATCTATTTCATGGTTCTCTGCTGCCCACTAGTCTAAAACAAGATCAGGAATTCCCTCCAAAGGTGTACTTGGGTCTTGAACATGAATCAGATCTTCTTGATAAAAAATGGACAGGTTGGCATTTATTGAACTGGGTGTATAAGGTTCAAGGTGATCATAGGCTAATGGATTAGATTTGATTGTAACCTTGGTTCCATATCTAGTTCTGAAGAACAAATGTGTCCAATCAGAAGACAAATAACCCCCCAATCTTGCTGTAAAATCTCTGGATAAACAGATGACAAAAGTAGGTAGCAAATCGATGACATATATATCTTGATATATGACAAAATTTGGACATGCATGCAAAGTAAGACCCAAGTTTTTAAACATTCCAACTGTGTTGACTTCAGTTCCATCCATTTGCCTAACTCCTCTAACAATAGGTTCATATTTCAGGCCAAGTTTATTAGCTAGCTGTTTTGGCATAATTGAGCTGTTAGCTCCTGAATCTATAGTGCAATTATGTACTAAATGATCACCAACAATCAAAGTGAGATAAAATGGTGGTGTTTTTCTTACTGGTTTTGGCTATTCTATTCTTTTTTCTGCCTCATTTGTAAGCATAACTTGGGGTTGATCTGCTTTTTGAACCTCATTTGACAAAGACAACTGTGCTAAAGCATCCTGCAATAAATCTTTCTATCCTAGAATATGTAAAGCATCTAAAATGGACATGCTTACTGTTGCTTTCTTCATATGATCCAAAATATTAAAAATAGGACCACTAACCTTTTGCTGTATTTTGGGAAAATCAACTTCTGGTTGGTCTTTACTTTGTTGTTTATGAACTTCAGGCTGTCTTTTTTCAATTGTTGGCTGTCCTCTTGACAAAATATACATATCTTGAGATGTAGAAGCTTGATTCTGCCCTTGTTGTCTTGTAGAAACTATACTTTTACCTTTATCAACTTGCTGTTGTACATTTTTAGCTTACTGCTTGTTGATATCAGCTTGCTGATTTGCATTTCTGGCTTGCTACTGCAAGTCAACAACTCTCTTTTTTGATCTTGTGTTTGCTGCAACATTAGTAAAAGATTGCTTTTGACTCGATAATTGATTCACACCACAAAATTCATTAGCCTGTGAATTCACCAAAGCTACATTAGGATTAACATGCTGAGTCTGAGTATCCAACTAGTCATTCACATCACTTACTGAATTTTCAGCAACAACATAGTTATTCTGTACCATAAGAGCTTGGCTTACTATTCCATTCGAGCAAGTAGCTTGGTTATGAGGCTGATTACATGGGTAACACCATGCATAATCCTGAATCATATTATTTTGTATAGGCATAAGCTCCTTTGATGAGCTAACAACATTTGGATTGTATTGCTAATTTGGCCTATTATTGTAGTTCTTTCTTTGGCCCTGGTAATCTGCCTGATAAGGAGGCCTACTTGCTTGGTATGGGGCTTGGTAAGGTCTTGTATCCTGATTTACTTGAACTTCGAGGCGTACTAAGTTATTATTCATAGTATGTAATAACTTTGCCATTTCTTGTTGATTTCTTTCTATATTCTGTTGGTGGTTTTTCATTTCTTGTTGGCTACCTTTGAGCTCTTGTATCTCAGAATGGATTGGATCAGCATTATTTTTCACAGTTGTTTGATAGCCAAAGGCTGGTATAGCAGGAATTGATGCAATAGGAGGTATTGATAATGGCATTGAAGGCTAAATATCAGGAAATATTGGCATAGGAGGCCTTGGTGCAATTTTACCAGCTTGTATTAAACTATTTTCTGCTCTAATTGTAATATCAAAAGCAGCGGGTAAAGTTACCCCACCCATAGATTGTATCATAACAACACTATTAGAATTTAATGCTCTCAAATAATACAAAAAATCATGTTCTGGTGAGGGTTTCTGGTGAGGGTTTCGCTGTTTCAAGAATCCTATTCCATGGTTTTTGAAATATAAAGTTAAAATCTAACATTTGCTCTTGTGGAGCTCTCTTAATAGTAGTCATTTATTCAACTAATGATAAATGATCAGATTTATCCTAAAATTGCCTATTCAAAGTAGCACCTAATTCATCCCAAGATGTAATTGAATTGACACTTAAGCCTCTAAACCATTGAAGAGATTTACCTTTTAGTGATGCTGCTAATAGCATGATTGCTACATTCTCTTTTGTGATATGGTGAACAGAACACAATGATGCTACATCTCTTATATGCTCAATTGGTGTAGTCCCATCTTCTCTAGTGAAACTTGGCAGACTTTTCAATGCAGCCACTGGTATATCATCATGTTGTCTTATATTTAATGGGATGTCCCCATTAAAAGTAACAAAAGGCTAATTTCTTGGTGACAGTGATGGTCGATTTCCTCCACCTCCTCCTCCACCAGGAGGCGGTATTCCTCCTCCACCTCCTCCTCTGAGTAGACATTGGAGTAGATGGTATTTGAGATGATACTTGGATTGGAACTACTTCAAGTATTTCTTGTAACATAGGTTCTTCCTCTTCAATCTCTAAAAGAAGAAGTTCCTCTTGGAAAATAGGAATCTTCTCTCTTGGGCTTGTTGGTGGAGAACTATGAAATTCTGATGATGAACTTGCAAATAAAGGATTCTAGTGAGAAGAAAACTCTGGATGTGTACTTGGCAGATCTGAAATAACTCTTGAACCTACTGATTTGATTACTTTATCTACTTTTACCCTCCTCTTTGGTGGAGATAACTGAATATGCTTCTTCTCAGAATCTTTATTTGACCTTGTTTGATACTTTTTCATAAGCTGCAAGATCTGATCTATAAAACCAAAGAATTAGAGTCACCAGGTGCTTGAAGATAAACCTCTTAAAAGGCTGAAAAAATTTGTTGTTCATACCAAAACAATAGAAAAAAGTTCTATTGAACTAAAAATCAGTTCAAGGTCCCATCGGGCATGCCAAAAACTATTTGGTCATTTGATTTTCTGGTTCTGTAGCTCTTTAGTATATTTTTTTTTGACATTTCTGGGCAATGATAACTGTCATTTTATTTTAATTATGAAGAACCTTTTGTAGAATATTATGCATCCTTTTCTTCATTCAAAAAGATTCTATAGTTGTATACTCTTTTCTTTCCTGAACATGGAACATGGTTTGACATTTATTCTCCTTTGGCATAAATCCAGTCAACTATTAGATGCTCTTTATGATGTTGGTCTTTTACCTCATTTTATGTGCATAAGGAATCTCCTGTATACTGAATATCATGTATCTTCTCTCTTTTTCTTCATTGTATCAGTCAGAAGTATGGCTATAACATGTATTATGTTACTAAATTTTTGTTCACACTAAATTTAGTTAGACCTAATTGCAGTTGTTTTAGGATGAGCAAAAGAAAACTTTAAAGTTATTGCATTCAGTGAATATTTGATGTCTGGACAAAGCAGAGATAAAGATCAATTGTCATGATAACCTAATAGTCCAATCAGGACTGTTAAATCATCATGACAAGTGAGTTAGATGTCAAGAAATCAAGCATTCAAGGAAGACAGTTGATTTGAACTATTGTAGCTTTCAGGAGTTATAAGATAATTCAATTATTCAGTTGATCATAATTGAAAGAAAGAAAGAAAGATATTTATTTAATTGTCATTTCATGTCATATTTAGAATATACATTTAGTATATGTTACTCTATCCTATGCATTGATTGAAAAGAAAACATATATACATCAAGTGCATAAGATAAATTAACTGATCATGTTTAAAAGAAGTGTTCAAATGTGTCCCACACAAGCCGTGGGAGTGACTAAAATGAGCAATGTAGACATATGCAAGCTATTCATCTGATGATAAAGGAAATGATGAACACATGATAAAATTAAATATCCATCATTGCCTGAGCAAGTTGGTTGTTGAACTCGTTGACAGTTGATCTTCAGTCCTCATCTTCAGCTCCAGTTGTATCAAGTTAACCTGCAAAAAATTGGAAAAAAACCTGTAAGAGCTCTGGATATTTAAGATTTTCATATGCTTTTATCAAGTAGACATATCAACTTGTCACATCATGCATTTCATATGAAAGATCAAATTAGACAATATCATGAAGAGGATCAGTTAACTCCATCAGGTATGTTTTTATGCTAACTTGTTTGTTCGCTGTGCAAGTATAGGAAAAGTAATGTTGCTAATTTGAAGACATTAAAACATGTGGAGAAAATGTGGCTCCCACAAGGGTTGAGCCCAGCATGTTCCCTTTTCTATTCATTTGGAAAGGATACCAGAATAAAGACATGATACATCATTCAAAGATATATCATGCATCATAGAATCAACTTACAGAGAAAGTGTGTCATCATGATCATGAAAGGGAAGAGTTGCTCCTATAAACTATGTTCACATTGATTTCAGTTGATTAAAACAGATCAGATATGTTCAAAGCACTTGAGTCAACTTGACAGATTGTAGAAAATAGAAATCTAGCTTTGAAAGGTACTTTTCTTGTTTATATCATCATTAAAATTCCTTATTGCTATCATGTTTCATGTCACAGTTCATAAAATCAGACTTAAGATATGATAGAAGCATGCCAATAGGATGAAGGACAGACTTGTGATCAAATAGAGTATCAATTTGCAAAGACATTATCAAGCTAATCCCTATCTGTAGATGTTCATAATGAAACATAACTGTCAAATTCAATGTTGATACATAGGCCATTCAGGATTGAGAGTTATATACATAATGAACATTTATAGACTAGTGTGAACAGTCATGTATTAAATGTTCAAGGATTAAAGTGATAAAATTAGATAATCAAGTACAGCTGACAAGTGCAGTCACAGTACAAAGACATGTTGCAAGTGTTCAAATTACTCAGCCAGGTGAAGTTCAGAGAAACAGAATCATGTCTCCAAGATGCAGTGCTTTGTATCATTTGAACAATTATAGGATAGATCATAGGAAATAACAGTCATAAATAAAAATAATGAGCAAAGTTAGACTGGCAAGGAGAAGCTACAAGATCAGAGAGTCAAGCTACTAGACAACAAAAATGAACTGCTATATTGTAAAAGATGAAACCCTTGTTCCAGATCTTACAACTATGATATTTTATTGCATACACAGAAGGATATCATAAGAGAAAGATGCTAGAAGAATAGCATTTTTTATGAAACTCTTGCTCAAATTTCAAAATCCTTATATCATTTTATGTTTGTAGCAAAAAGAAGGTGATACAGTGTGTTTTCTGCCAAAATCATGACATGAAAAGAAGTTTTGGTGCCTGAAATATAATATTCATGTGTTTAAAATGAAACCCTCATTTCATTTTGTTTCTTTTTTGAAAAGAAGAAGTTACAAAGATGTTTTTCTACCAAGGCCTTAACAGGAAATACCATTCTTGTTTCATTTTTTGAAAAACCCATTTGATATTTCAAAACCCTAAATACCCTTTTGCAGTTACAGAAAGAAGAAGACAATACGATGCATCCACAGCCAAGGCCATGCTAGAGAAAAGCATTTTTATGCTTAAAAGATGAAACCCTTATCAGCTTTTTCATGTTTTCCTTCCATTCTATAATGACGGTGAAGAAAGGTGATACAGGGTGTCTACAGGATAGCCGTAGCTATGGAGGAATTTCTGTGTACAAAAAAGATGAAACCCTTGTTTCATATTGTTTAAAACCCTCAAGTTTTGCATCATAAGACAAAGAAAAAGCCACAGAACCACTTATGGGTTACGACCATTGCAGAGGAAGAAATATTTTCTTTAGAAATCAAATACCCATATCAGTTTTTTGCAAAGAAACTCTATATTTTCTAGGTTAGAAATGATCAAAGAATCTACAATAAAAGTGAAGAGAAAGTGAAGAGAGCTTACCTTTTAAGTTGCAGAAGAGTGGAGCAAGCATGGCCGTGACCTCTTTTGAGGTTTTTTGTCATTTTTTGTCACAGTTTTAAGATTAATACACAGAGAGAACAAAAGATGGTGTCAAAGAATGTTGCAGAGAAAGAAACAAGTATGGTTGCAGTCATTAAAGTAAAAAATCTACAGAAAGAAAGAATAATGCCAGTCAAGGTTGAAGATACCATACTCACTGAGTTCCTATAGTTCTTTTCACTCAGAAAATGCAAGATTTTTGACCACTGAGGAGTAAAGAAGATGGAGAAAATGCCAATCTTCAAACCCTTGTTGGCCATAGAGTAGTTGCAGAGCCGAAAGAAAAAGAATGCAAAATGAAAATGAATTGAATTTAGGGTTTCTTCATTCCTTTTGCTCAAACCTTCTTTACACTTTTGATTTTGACTTTGCAAATGTAGAAAATCATTACTTTATCCAAATGTTGTTGGGGTCAAGACTTGAGGGATAGAGATCCCTAGCAATCATTACTTGAAGGGGCCGACAGGCTTTACCTCTTATGATTTTATTTGATTAAAATCAAAGGTCAATGGGGTTGACATCGTTAAGAAGGATGACCGAATATGGTCAAAGGAAATAATTTTATGCATTATGATCTACCAAAGTCAAGAACAAGAAAATATATGAAGACATGATAAGATTGCAAAGGTGGTAGAATATTATTATGAGGGCTTTTTGCATGAAAGAAGATTCTTGGAGAGAAGAAAGTATATTTTCATGAAGACAAGATAAGACAAATAATGCAAGGTGGCATAGGCTTGTGTTAAGGTTTGATTTACTTTTGCATGATGGAGGTTATATGGCAGTAATGCCAATTTTTGCATTGTAAATGGAGTAATAAGGTAGAGAGTGTTATTATTTTCTTGATATTGTAAATGGAGTGATAAGGGTGAAATTTTGCCTTAATACATGTGTCATGCAAAACTAGGAGATTTTTCTCACATGGAGATATAAGGGGATTTTATTTTCTTTTAAAGTCCTATTTTTGCTCAAATCATGCAAATTAGGCAAGTGCAATTGGAGAAATAAGGAGATTATTTTCTCTTTCATCATGCATGATTTTACAAATAAATCAATGTAAGAAAATAATAGAGTAATATTCTTCAAATTACTTTATTATTTTTCACAAGTTGTAAAATCAAAAAATAGTGGAAATTGTAACTAACAATAGAGTAATTATCCTAATTACTTTATTATTCACTCACATCAATTTTGCAAAAGCAAAATCATGCAAATTGATGAGTTGAGTTAACTGAGGCCAATTAGAGACTTTTTGTATGATTTGAGGAATCTTGGTCAACTTCTTGGTCAAACACATGGAGAGGGTCAACTTGGAGATATTTTGCTTAATTTGTGGCATTTTGGGCCCTTATTTTTAGGGATTTCTTGGTTTGCTCATGGATAACTTTGGAGGACTTATTTTTAGAGGTAGTTAGCTGCAGTCTCATTTTTGCATGCCTCTTGGAGAGAGCAAACTATATATTGTAAAGAAAAACTTAGGTTTTGCTAGTTCTTGCATTCTTTTCTCTTCTACACATTGAGAGAGAGGTTTTGTAACTCATTTTTCAAGTTCTTGCCTTTTTTCTCTTTGCACTTTGAGAGAGAAAGATGTTTTGTAACTCATTATTTATAGATTTTATAGAGATCACAGCAGATTACAGGTTCATTTCCTTTGTTCTTCATGCAATATTTTTCCTTTATTTTTCATTGAAGTCAAGTGTTTACCTTTCCATTGATGCTACTTGTATGAGTGATTTGATGAAATTTTATTGTGTTTAATTATCAAAACCTTTAAAATTATTGTCTCATTCTTATTTGTAAGTGTTAATCATAGTGATATCACAGGTCTTAGGTTGTGTTATTAAAAATAGTTCTTTCATTTTGTGAAAAGTTTGTTTCCTTCATAAAGAGTTTATCTTCCAGCCTTCCTTAGAAATATTTTTGTGATATTTATGCCAAGATTGGATTGTGTGGGTCAGATTTTTGAAATCTATTATGAGCCAGATTTGCATTTTTCCATCCTTATTAGGTACATCGCCAAATTTTACAAGTTTATTACCTTATAGTTTTCCTTCTTACCCTTTTCCAAAATAGAAATCATAGTTTCAAATAGAATATTTTAAAGGAACTAGCCCATAATCTAGAGGTTCAAACTCATTATAGGTCACCCACAGCCTGAGTTTGTCCCCATGTTTTGAAGGATTGCAGAGTTTCACAGCTTTGCATAAGGGTGCAATCCTCATTGACAACAGTTATGGCTCCCAAAAAAATTGTTTTGGCAATAAAAATGCACACATTGTTTGGATGACTCTTGGGAAGCATCGCTCAAGTGAGTGGGGTTGTAGTGGCTGAAGGAGGTAGCACTATCAAAGGCACAATCTTGTCATTTGAGCAACAAATCTCACTACCTACAGTCTTGCTGCTAGCAGGGCTTAAGCCCCCTCTAGTTGGGCGTTCTCATGGGCTAAGGCTGCCACATGATCACCCCCAATCTTTGGCATAGGGGTAGATGTCATCCCTATCCTTTCTTATAGTGACCAACTACCATACAATATCGATGATTGAATAAAAACCATAAATTTCTAATACTGTAATAAGGATGACATAGGAATGCACATAGGAATATTCTACTAAATATGTCTAAGGTATAGTGACTGGTGTAGTATACAATACGGTAGCTATATGAATGTACGGATCTGTATGGACTAGTACAACCTAGATTTTGGTTAAACCCCTAAAAATGGCCAAAAACTAACCAAGACCAGACCATATAAAGTTTTATATGAATTTATAAGTTTTGGGGCATTCTAGACTCAATTTGAGGTTTATTATGTGTTAGAATGCATCATATGAAAGTTCTTAATGAAAACTCTCTAAAAAGACCTAGAAGGAAATTATAGATTTGAAGCTTTGATACCATGTAAGAGTTGATGAAGAACCCCACATGAGCCAAGGATCACATGCAATCAAAACAAATTTCCACACATGAGAGAAGCAATGGAAATGATATTAAGCCAAACAATTCATTAGATGCATACAAAAAGGTACAATGTATAATGAGGATACCCTTGTCATAAAGATAAGGATGAAACCCTAGGAAAAATTAAGATAATGACAATTGTCTTAATCCTGTGACATGAGACACAAATATTAAATGACCTACATAATCTTAAGTATGCAAGTGTGAATCCAACCTAATGTGAAGCTAGTTAGGTAATATACCATGTTCACACCAACAAGACCATCTTTCCTTTGGCACCTAAACAAATGCCTCATAGATAAATACCTTCAAATGTGTTACAACTAGTTTTCTACTAGTCCAAATTTCATATGGTGTCTTGTTTTCTTGTGCAGAAGTAGGAGAAATATCTTTTCAGTAGCATGTAGTACTTATTGCTTTAGCACAAAACTCTTGTCCTAGACCAACACTACTCAACATACTTCTAGCCTAATCCAACAAGGTTCTATTCAAAATTTCACCTACTCTATTCTATTATGGTGTATAAGGAGTTATGCTTTACTTCACAATTCTAGTGTGTTTGCAAAATGTCTCAAACTCTTTAGACAAAAATTCACTACCATTATCTATCTTAAGCTCTTTGATTTTCTTATTAGTCTAATTCTCAACAAGAGCCCTAAACTCCTTAAACTTTAGAAATGCCTTAGACTTTATCCTAAGAAAATACACCCAAGAGTACCTATAATTATCATCAATGAATGATACATAGTTTAGAGACTTACCAATGGACTAGATATCTAAATAACCAAGCACATCATTGTGTATCACCTCTAAAATATCCTCTACTCTTATGCTTCCAAAGATAAACCATGGTATAATTTGTTTTCCCAACACATAATTCTCACAAAACTCAATACCAATAGAACAATCAACAATTCCATCCATCATATGTTTACTTAATAATGCTTTAAAACATTTTCACCCAAATTTCCCATTTTGAGATGCCACAACAACCTTGAATTAGATTTATTTACACTGGCACACCCAAACAATGTTGATGCATCCATCCTAAACAACATACTATGTTATACTCCTTTTCTAAGCACCAAGTTGCTTCTTGCCAACCTTAAACCTTTACCATCAAAGTACATGTTTCCTAGAATCAGTCATTTTGGACATAGACATAAGCTTCCTAGCTTAACCTGGAATACTCTTCCATCCATGAAACCTACCTTTTACTTTCCTCCACTAACTATCTTCAAGGAGCTATTATCACCAATGAAAACCTTACCTTCATTACACCTCATGTATTCAGAGTACCACTCCCTATGAGGTGTCATATGATAAGACATACCTAATTCAATCAACCAAGAGTCATAATCAATAACATTACCAAAAACAAAGTCATCAATACTATAATAATCACTGTTAAAAGAATCATCCTTCTTTCTAGACTTGGAATCCTTCTTGATCTGATCTTTTTTGCCACAATTATAGCATTTTACTTTAGATTTACCTAGATATTTGGACCTATCCTTACCTTTTTAATTCTTATCCTCATTCTTCTTCTTTACTTTCTTCTCCTTATACCTACCTCAAAATTTTGGTTCCACGTATGTGGGGACTAGATTAATCCATATAGTGAATTTTCTAGCTTACAAAATAGATTCTCTTTACCTTTCACCTTGAATCCTTCAATCTATTACATATATATTTCCTCTATGTCTCCATGCAAAAATGATGTCTTAACATCCATATATCCTATCTCAAGATCATATATTGTAACTATGGACAACAACATCCTAATGGAACATAACTTAGCTATCAGAGGAAAGATCTCATCAAAGTAAATTCCCTCTACCTAGGAATATCTACCAATCATATCTTGTACCACTCATGTGATCCACTTCTCTAAATTTATTCATGAACACCCACTTTAGCCAATGGATTTCCTATCCTCAGACAAATCTACCAAGTCCCAAGTCTTACACTACTTCAATGCCAACATTTCCTAATCCATGACATTCTGCCAAGACTTATTTTGTTTGGAAGTGAGAGCTTATTCAACAAAACTTAGTTCACTATTAGTACAAGTTAGAGAAAAAACACAATGAAAATTTGGTGGACTATACTTGTCAGGTGATCTTTGTTACCTTGTAGACATTCTCACAATTACCAATGAAGAATTTCTTATCGCATCTACATCATGTTCTTATTTAGAGTTTGCACTAGATGTGTTGCCTCATCTTCTTCCAAATTATCATATCCACTTAACTATTCATCTTCAAATGCATTTTGTTTCTCTAAATTTTATTCAAAATGCACCTTATCCCTCTCATTCTCCTTTGACCATTCTTCCTTGGACAATACTCTAAGTTCCATAAATGTAAAATCCCTTGAATAGAGCACCTTCAGTGTTTCTAGATTCTAAAGTTTGTGGCTTTAACATTTTAATTATATCCAATGAAAATATACCTTTTTTCCTTAAAATACAACTTAGACTATCTCTCCAGTGATGCCTAAACAAAGACCTTTCAACTAAAGGCCTTCAAATGTGTTACAACTAACTTTCTATCAATCCACATTTCATATAGTTGTTTTCTAGCGCAGAAGTAGGAGACCTATTTTTTAAGTAGCATGCAATACTTATTGGTTCAACCTAGAACTCTTGTCCTATAATAGAAATACTCAGCATATTTTTAGCCTAATCCAACAAGGTTCTATTCAACCATTCATCTAATTTGTTCTGTTGTGGTGTATAAGGAGTCCTTTACTTCACAATTCTAGTGTGTTTACAAAATGTATCAAAATCCTTCAAGTAAATTTACCCCAATTATCTATCATAAGCACTTGGATTTTCTTAATGGTCTAATTCTCAACAAGAGCCCAAAAATCCTTAAACTTGAGAAATACCTTAGACTTTCTCTAATGCAACTCAAGATCCAGGGGATTTATCAAGCTACCAGATCAAGCAGTGAGAATGATTAACACAAGACCACAAACATAACTGATTCTTTATTCATATGCAGGAGAATGATTACAATAGGAGTACAATTGACATTACACATGCATTGGCCTCAGCCTTACAATAGTGTAGATTCAGACCAAATTGATCTTACAATTTGGAGAATTCTCTGGAAGTTTCCCAAAAATGTACTACAAACTTGACCAAGGAGTAATCTCTCTTCATAATATGTTTTTCCTCAATTTATAGACCCTTGAGGTAGCCACCGACCTTATTACCTACTCATGACACATGTCAGATCTTGATTTTCCCTTGAAATGGCCATACACGTGATTAAAATTGAATTTTGTTGCTTCCTAGGCAATTTGCGACAATTTTGAGTGTCACCGGATGCGGGGATATCAAGTGCCACATGATGTGGGCTTTTGTGGGGATAACAAGTCTCACTGGACATTGGGTTGTAGAGAAAGCGGATGTTTTGGTCCTGAATGGACAAAGTGGGACTTTCGGGCTTCACCAGACATGTCCAGTGTGCAAGCGTTTTAGCGCAAGGTCGCCAAGCAATGAAGCGGGAAAAAGTAGTTTCACCGGATAAGTGGGGGTTTTCCACATCAAGGGATCAATGGTGCTTTTGAAGGTAACCGGACATGTCTAGTGAAAGACGTTTTTAGCACAAGTCTGATGCCTTAGGTTTTTAGCGCAGACTCGCTTATTGAATGCTAGCGCAGGTGTCTAGTGTCACCGGATATTGGCGCAAAGTGTAGTGACAACATGTTTTAGCACAAATCCGATTAGGCATGTTTTTAGTGCTAAGCATGTTAATATGCATTTTAACCTTTTCCAGTGGGAATTTCGATAGGTAGTGGATAAGTGCGGATTTTGGGTGCAATAGGATATGTCTGGTGAAGAGAGTTTTTAGCACTAGTCCAGAGGAGATGATTTTTAGCGCAAAGTTCTGAAAGCATCCAATGGGGATTTGAGGCATCATCAAATTTATCCAGTGTAGAGACTTTTTAGCGCAAATTTGGTGAAGGTTGATTTTAGCGCTAGACAGTCCAAACTGCTTAGCAGACAAAATGAAGGTCACAGGATATCTAGTGACAAGAAAAAACTTCATTGAGGCATAATTTCTTCAAATTTTAGCAGATTTTCACCAAATTTGAGATGTAGATACCCATTTGAGCCTTCTTCAAGATCAAGTCATCACTTAGCTAAAATCTTAGGAAAGTTCTCTTAAATTGACCAATCAATTCATGTAGCAACTCTTGCAACAAAACAGACAACAAGAAAGTAAAACAAATCTTTTTGGTTGATGAGGATTGCACGTGAACCCGGATGCTCCTGCGTCAGACATGCTAAGTAACTGAAATGTTCCATTAGTTGAAAACTTATGAACATTTAGGTAAGTCAGGAACCAGAATCCCAAACTTGACTAGTTCTACAACACTCAGCCAAGAAGCTTCATCTGTAGCTCTATTCTTCCATCGGACCAGATACTCCATGTACTCCTTTCCTCTGGTCTTCTTAGCCACTTGAGAGTTAATCACCTTATCCACTTCTTCCATCTTCTTTTTAGGCAACTGATCTATCCACACTTGTGCATTAGGTGAATGTGAATGTGTACCTCCTTGTAAACTTGTCTCTCCTTCATGGAACTTATATAGATCAGCAATATTAAAAATAGGTGATATGTCTATTCCTGCTGGTAACTTGATCTCATAGGCATTGGATGAGAACTTACCTAACACCTTGCATGGACCTATCTTCTTAAGCTTCAACTTATTATATGTTCCCTGTGGAAACCTTTCCTTCCTCAAATGTGCCAAAACTAAGTCTCCTACCTGGAATTCTTGTTCCGTCCTATGCACATCAACATACTCCTTGTACTTTCTGGCACTCTTCTCCAACTGTCCCTTCACCTCCTTGTGAATCTCATGAAGGTATTCTGCAAAATCTTCTACTACAACACTCTTCCTATTCAAATCTGCACTATCTCAGAGCTCATCAACACCTCTTGGGCTATACCCATAAACTATTTGGAATGGACTCCTACCTGCACTTCTGTTCACTAAATTATTATAAGTAAATTCTGCTTGTGCCAGGATAAGATCCCATTGATGTGGTTTGTCTCCCACCAAACACGTCAATAAGTTTCCCAAACTTCTATTCACAACCTCAGTTTGTCCATCAGTCTGTCGATGATAAGCTGAACTGAATCCTAATTCGGTGCCCATTCTCTTCCATAATGTATGCCAAAAATGACCAACAAACTTCGTATCCCTATTAGAAACTATACTCTTAGGCAACCCATGCAATCTAACTACCTATTTGAAAAACAATGCAGTTATGTGGGATGCATCACTGGTCTTTTGACATGGTATGAAATGAACCATCTTCAAAAATCTATCCACAACAACAAAAATGGAATCATGACCTCTCTGTGTCTGAGGCAATCCCAAATAAAATCCATACTTATATGCTCCCATGGTCTCTCAGGTGTAGGTAATGGCTGATATAGCCCTATATTCTGTCATCCTCCTTTAGCATGTTGGCAAATCCTACAACCTTGTACCAATTTCTTCACATTTGCACTCATCCTAGGCCAAAAATAACTTTCATTCAGCTGTGCCAGTCTGTCTTATCTACTCCAAAATGTCCACTCAAGCCTCCACTATTCTTTTCTCTAATTAGGTTCTCTCTCATTGAACCTCTAGGTATACACAATTTTTGTCCTTTGAACAACAAACCATCTTGGATAAAATATTCCAACCAAGGTGTCCTATCTCCCACTACTGGACTTTTACTAACTGCCCATGCTTCCTTAAAATTAGGATCATTAGGATACAAATCCTTCATTGCACAAAGCCAACAACATTGACCCTTAACTCATTCATTAATAAACATCTTCTACTAAGTGTATCTGCTACCCGATTTGACTTACCACTCCAATGTTTCAAGATAAAAGAATAATTTTGCAAGAACTCCACCCATTTCATATGTCTCTAGTTTAACTTACCTTAACTGTTGATGTACTGCAAGGCATGATGATCAGTATATAATACAAACTCATTGGATAACAAATAATGTCTCCAATTCTTTAAGACCTGCACTATAGCATAGAATTCTTGGTCATAAACTGAGTATTTCCTCTTTGCTTCATTGAGTTTCTCACTGAAGTAGGCAATGGGTCTACCTTCTTGACTTAACACTCCCCCAATTGCACTACCACTAGCATCAAAATCTACTTTAAAAACTCTGCCAAAGTCTGGCAATGCCAACACTGGTTATTCTGTCACCTTCTTCTTCAACAACTGAAAACTCTTTTTTGCTGCAGCTATCCATTGGAACTCTTTCCTAACACCCTTCATTGTTTTGGTGATTGGTGCACATATTCCACTAAATTTTTTGATGAACTTCCTATAGAAGCTCGCCAAGCCATGAAAACTTATAGCCTCAAACATGTTTCTAGGTGAAAGCCAATCCAGTATTGCCTTAACCTTCTCAAGGTCCATCTTCAACCCCTCTTTAGACACTACAAAACCTAAATATACCAGTTTCTGCATAAAACTACACTTATCCATGTTCACCAACAACTTCTCTTTTTTAAACCTCTACAAGACTGCCCTAATATGTAGTAGATGTTCCTCCTTTGTTTTACTAAAAACCAAAATGTCATCCAAATAAACTATGACAAATTTCCCAAGGAACAGCTTCATTACACCATTCATCAATCTCATAAAGGTGTTGGGTGCATTTATCAACCCAAATGGCATCACTAACCACTCATACAGTCCATCCTTGGTTTTGAATGTTGTCTTCTATTCATCCTCTTCTCTAATTCTGATTTGGTGGTATCCACTCTTCAAATCAATCTTACTGAAGTACTTTGCTCCACTTAAGAAATCCATCAAGTCATCTAAACGAGGCAATGGAAACTTGTACTTAATGGTTATCTTGTTTATAGCCCTTTAATTAGTACACATCCGCCATTTCCCATCTCTCTTAGGTGCCAGTACTGTAGGTACAACACACGGACTGAGGCTTTTCCTAATAATTCTCTTATCCAACAACTCTTGCACTTTCCTATTCACCTCTTCATTTTCCATAGGTGTCATCCTATATGGTGCCTTATTTGGTAGGCTTGCTCCCGGTATCAGATCCATGCAGTGACTTATGCTTCTCAATGGATGTAATCCATTAGGTAACTCCTTCATTACTATGTCATCTAACTCACTTAGAATTTCTTGGACCTCTGTGGGAACTTCTGCCCCTTTCTTAGCTGTTATAACTTCTACAACTTGAGGTGGGAAGGCATAACAGACCTTCTCCTTGTTGGCAAGAGACACTGCTTAGATCTGATAAGTGTTGTCATTGATGGCAACTAAGATCATCACAAACATCCGCATAACTTGAGTTGTTCATACCGGAAGTCAGAATTAGAATTTGTCTAAGTCCGGGCAGTTAAGAATAGAGCAGTAACAGAGTCCAGTATCTTGATCTGGATCTCTCTGGTGGAAAGGCATGGTTTGCTGCAGATCTAAGGCAGTTAACAACATTGTAAAGACACTCTAAATCTAGAGTTTTGTCCTCCAGTGATGAAGGATTAAAAAGATGTTAACATCTGAGTACCGGGTTCCAGTTTATCAGAACAAGAATAGACAGACCTTGCAAAAGATCTTGATTCTAGATGTATGAAAGTTGCTTGTTGGACAACTAGTGGTGATCAGTGATTGTGGCTGACATAAGTAATGATTTCCAAGAGCAATTTTTGGTCCGCACCTTAAGCTATGCATAGATCTAGCCGACAGAGTAGAGCACTCACAAAAGTTCTAAGTATTGTTGAAGCTGACTAATAGAATGATTGTAGATCATGTTACAGATATATATATAGTCGATGTAATTGGATGATTAATAAGATAGATATGCGAATAAGGTGTATGTGTGAAAAGTGTAGAAATCCAAAGAGCGAATGAAGGTAGATCAGTAAAGAAGAGCAGAGCAAAGATGAAATGTGTAAGATCTATTTTTGTACTTAACTGGAACTGAAATTCATGCATAGGTAGATGCTATTATTCAATTCAAATCTCTGTTGTTCTCTTGTAATATTTTCTTAGGCAGTGACCCTTCATTTGAGCAGTGAGCTCTGGGAAGTGAGCCCGAATGCATGCGCATTCCTACTTGTGAAATACTTTTAACAGAGTATTAATTTTGTGGGTTAACACCCACCATGGTTTTTCCCTTAACCAGGTTTCCACGTCAGAATCTTGGTGTCAAGTGTGTTATTTATGTTTCTGCTTATGTGATGCTGAAATGTTCATTTCATTAATTTGTTTATAAGTTGATTAAAGGAAGAAAAAGATTAAATAAGGAACAACTGATTCACCCCCCTCTTAGTTTTCTGGACCTAATCCAATAATTGGTATCACAACAAGGTTCCTTAGAGAAGCCTAACAACTTAAGGAAAAGATCTTGGAAGAAGATTCAAATGGGTTCATTAAGAGATCTTCAGTCAGCTCTAGAAGAGCTTGTTCAATCTAGAACATAAATTAGTAATCTGAAAAGTGAACTTAAAGATGCTGATGACACCATTGAAATGTTAAAAGATAAATTAAAGAAATCTATGCAAAGAAAAAAGGAGCTACTTCTGCAGCTATCCATTTTACCTAAAGAAAATGGTTTATGATGCAGAGGCACCCACACTATATCCTTGACATACAGCATGGATGTCTACAGCCCATCATCATCATCATATTCATCCTCATCATCATCATATTTGACTTCACTGTCAGCATCATCATCATATTTCACCTGCCGACCGATATCCTCCTGCAGACAAGCCTTCGCACTTTCGCCTGTCAACAGCATCACCTTACTCGATTATCGACAGCATCATCATGTTCGACCAGCGTGAACATCCTCCTGACGTCCACTGTTCACTTCAGCGACAACTTCCGTCTTCACTATCTTCAGCATCATGATATTCAACATCATGATAATCAACAGGATAAAGAACATCCGGTTCCTTCCATTTATCCTGATGATGACAAACCTTAACTCCTCGCACCGTCCCCTCGATGCTTGCGTCACCCGATATCCTGATGACGTATATCCTGATGACGATGACGTCACCCGCAGCTCCTCAATATCCTGCCGCTCCGAAATATCCTGATGACGTATATCATGATGATGATGACGTCATATCCTGCTGTTGGCCAAACTTAGTTTTTTCAGCCCGCGATCAACTTGATCAACCCGATCTTCAACCTGATGCCGATACGCTCCTCCTCGGCAACTCCTGATGATGATCACCCCGACGCACATTCACTTCATGCACTCAACTGCATCATACTCTCCTCCACTTATCCGGATGACGATACCCGAAGCGACTGCAGGATATTTGCAGAAATATCCTGATGATGCCGTTTTAACGAACTTCCAACCTTAATGAAATTTCACTTCGCCGATCCTCCAGGGATGACCCGATCCACTCTCAGGGTGATCTTCCACACTTTATCAGCTTGACCTAGCACATACCCATGCTAGGGTCTTCAACACCTCTCGACGGCGATCCTGCACACCTGCATGCAAACAGAAAACAAACTACAACCTAACCTACTGTACATGACCATTCCACCGATCAGATGAATCAACCGGTGGAATGGATCAGTGAATCCATACAGCCACCAAACCAGCAAATCGATCAAACAATGGAATCCAACCAGAGAAAGAACACAAACAGGATCTCTTTATTGATTTCAAAAGATGCAATTACAATGATCAGTCTCTCTCTCTCTCTGTCTCACTCTGTGCAATCTAGCTCGATCGATGATGTCTGTATGCAATATCAAACGATCCTCATGCTTAAATAGATTTTCCTACGAGTACTACTGACCCGACTCCAAGCGGCTGGGAACTCTCCAGGCGGCTGGGAGATCCAACCGGACCCTACAGCATGACAGCTGTTCTAACAAACTAACTAAAAATAGTAAAAGCCTGGTCAGCATGATCTTATCATGATCAGCGTGACCTTATTACAATGCATTTGGTCTTAACAGACCTTCTTGAAGACATAAACAAGACCTAAAACAACTAACTGCCTCATGAAGGCCAGCTGTCAGGGAGGTGCTCCTGCACCAGTTTAAATGAAGCTTTGAAAGATAAAACAAAAGAATGTGAGAAGCTTTCAAAATAAGTCGTTCTAAAAATTGAAATGGAATCTGGGGTGATGAGGTAAACTAAAGAAAGTGAAGATAGGAAGAAAATTGAAGAAGATCTGAAACAAAAACTAAAAGAATGATCTAAAGAATGTTGCAAATTGGATGGAATAGCTAGCCATCTAGAGTCTAATCTACAAGAAAGTAGATACAATGAGAGAGAACTTGAAAGGCAAATAGTCATTCTCAGACATGACCTAGATATTGCAAATGAATATAAGGAGAAGTTCAAGATAAGTTCAGCAACACTTGAAGCACTACTTGAAGGACATAAAAGGGATGATGACAAGCATGGTCTTGGATATGAGAAAGGTGAAAGCTCTGGATCCAGACAGAGAAATTTTCAATCTAAGAATGGGAGAAATAGATCTAGAAAACTCCAGTAAGACAACCAAATGCTCAGAGATATCCATCATTCAATGGAAATTGTTTCAACTGCAACAAATACGGTCATAGAGCTACTCAGTGCAGGAGTAGAGTAAATCAAAATGGTTCATCCTTCTCCGGTCAATGCTTCAAATGTAACAGGTATGGTCATAGATCAAATGAATGCAGAAGTATGACAATGAATAATCCCAATAATAGAAGAATTAGCAATTCTTTCAATGGTTAATGCTTTGTTTGCAATGGGTTTGGAAATATGGCTAATCAGTGTAGATCAAGAGAAAATTAGGTTTATAAGAAAAGAAATGTTGTATTCTTTAACTGCAATAAATCTGGTCATATTGCAAGATTTTGTAGAAGTAAAGACAATGGAAGAAAAGGTCTGGTAAACAAAAAACTAGATGAGCAGAGAAAAGACAAAGGCAAAGAAAAAATTGATGCGAATGAGACTCGGGATGAGTCAAACAAGATATGGGTCAGGAAAACCTTTATGAACGACGACAATGGATCCACACCACAATCTGGTGCTGATTATTCCTCCAAGAATTAAATTGGAAGTCTTGGCTCAGGGGGAGCGGCATTACAAATCAAATTCCCCCAGCCAGTAAGTACCTAGATCTGGCACAATAAGAAAAGAGATCTTAGATTGTTTCAGACCATTTTAAAGAATTTCCAAAAGAAAAGAGAAGGATATGGCAAATTACAAAGTAATACATGAAAGACTACTCAAAAACAGAGCAACCAGATGTATTAGGGAAAAGCATTTATTACAAAGACAAATTAGGTGTTGTTGAACATAAAAGGATCATTCATTCCTCATTTAGATCATTTTGCATCAGAAGAAAGCAAGAAGAAGAGAAGTGAACGAGTTTAGAGCTGAGAAATGCCAAGAATTGATGCGCAAAGAGGATCTCCAAGCAAAACCCTAATCTGTGGAACAAGGTATTTCTATTTCCTGTGAAACTTCATGAATTCTCAATTTCTATAAATGGCTTCACCTCTAGTGGTAGATGTTACTGAGAGGCCTCGTCCCAAGTTCAAGAAGCATCCATTCAAATCAATAGAGGTTGAGATGCCAGGTGCATTTTCTAGAGTTTTGTACAGGGTTTTACATGTCGAAGATATTAGGGCTTACATTCACTGCAATATAGAGGAATTTGGAAATCTAAAACTACTAGATTTATTTGAAAACCACTTGAAGAATGACAATCACCAATTGAAACTAGATTATAAAACCCTAGAGAGCAAACACTTCATTCAAGTTATTGAATTTCTGTCTTTTGATGAAAGCCAATGGGTTAGGTATGTATTGAGTCGGATACATGATGAGTTTATGTGGTTATTGAAGCCATTCAATATCACAAAAGATGTAATCCAAATTGTGACTAGACTGAATGCAACCGGTGGGCAACCCATGCTTAAGGTTGTGAAAAATCAAATAGTAACTGATGCAACCAGAGCACAATTCAATAGAAGAGCTATGACTATCAATGACATCACTAATCCGGATGCCAAGTTTGCTTCGATGGTAGTTGGGTATAAGATTTACCTCTCTAGCAGGGAGAACTAAGTTTCTAGAACAACTATTTATGCCACGTATCAGATGATAAAGGAGAATGTGGATTATGACTTGTGTGAGCTACTACAAAGCCAACTAATTGAAAACCTAAAAAAAATAAAAAAGGACAAGAAAAACTCCTTCAAGTATGGTTCCTTGGTGATCTGTATATTCTTATAATTCGTGAATAAAGTGCCGAGAGTTTTGAGTATACAATGATCATCTGACAGGCCAGTGGCATGGAAAATTAAGGATCATCTACACAGTCTTGGTGATACCTAGACACAAAAGACTGCTATCTAGGGTTACTTCAAAAACTTCTAGAACTTGATGCATGAAAGGGAAAGAATTCCTAGTTCAGTTGTTGAAAAGTATGAAAATGAAATATGTTTTATGGTAGACACAAATCAATGTTTGATGGAAGCTGTAGAACCAAGGTCAGTCTAGATAATACCAATGGGCTATGAAGTGGATGAGGAAATTATGGACATGTCTGCTCAACATCTCCTGAGCAAACCTAAAGACACCTCTGTTGAAAGGTTTAGAACATACAAGGAACTAAGATTAAAGTTGCATGTGGAACTTAGACAACCAGAAAAAAAAAAGAAAGGTACTTAAGCAAGTGGAGATGTATGCAGAAGGCATTGGGATTACAAAAGAAGCAGTGAAAGAAAATAGACAAAGGATTGAAAAGATAAAGAAGAGCACTGAGTAGGCAAAAAGTGAGTCTGTAGTTCCCCCATAAGCCCTAAGGAAGACAAGGAGTTCTGCAACTCCTACTGAGCCACTCAAGTCCACTTCCACTAAGAAGCCAGAAGCCACTCCATCCGGTGAAGGAGGGAAAAGAAAGAAAAACAAGGCAACAAGAACCCACAAGAGCACACAAGATGATGAGGAGATAGAGACAGATGAAGAAGTGAAAGAAATAAGATCCAAGAAGGTCAAAACTTCAAAGGCTTCTGAAGATCAACCATACAAAAGCATGAGGGCCAGTAAAAAGCAAGTATCTGGTAAGGTTGGCATGACTATTGATGAAATTGTAAAAATAGTCACTGTTCATGGAAATTGAAAACCTATCAGAGTTTACTGTGAAAATCTTGATCAAGCAAATAAGAAAATTTTAGAAGATGCCATTATCATATATCTGAATAAATTCAATAGAGCCTTGTTGGAAATCTTACAAGAACTTCCTAAAAATTTGAGGAAAGTAATGGAAATGAGAAAAGAAGCATCCAAGGAAAAAGACATAGAACTCAGAGAGTATGTTCTCTCCTCTTTGTGCCCTTTAATGACTAGAAAAGAAGCAGATGAAATCCTTAAAGAAGTCAAAGATAAATTCAGAAGCAAAGTCCAGATGAATAAACTTATGCTTGCTGAGACTAAAGAAATTACAAAGGAAACATAGGAAATTCTGAGAAAGGCTTTAGACAAAAATAAATACTACATTGTTTTAGAAAAGCAAGTTGAAGAAGACAATCCTTCTACTCTGGAACAAGAAGCTCCAGAAGAAGAAACTAACAAGAGAACTAATGACCAACGTATTACTCTAGATCCTCTAGAACTTGATTCATCAAATCTAAATATTAGAGAAGTTCAGGAAGAGGAACGAGGCACTCAGGAGGACATAGAAATGATAGACAAAATAATTGATGCAGAGATAACTCCTCCACTTGATCACTCTAGGAAGGAAAAGCATATTGCTACCACACAGAGTCCTCCAGATCAAGTAGCAAGTGGTGAGAAAGGAGAAATGAGTTCCTTAGAAGAGAACACATAGAAGAATAATACAAAGAGAGAGGAGGACAAAGGAAAGGAAGACAAAGCAAAAGAAGATGGTGCAAATGTTGAAGCACCTAAAGCAGATGTAGAAAAATATGATGATCAAAAAGATGGTTCATAAAATGTAGCAAGAGACACTGTAGATGCTATAAAAGGCCCTCTTGAAAAGGAAGTGATTGAGCTTGATGAGTTTGAACTACTCCAAGGACTAACCAATCCGTATGCACTCTCTCCATTTTAATTGATGAAAATAGCATCTTTCACCCAAGTAAAAGCCAGAGAAAAGATGTTAAAATCCCATTTAGAGGACAATGAGCTACTGGGGCTAGCAACTGGAGTTTCAGAAAAAATAATGCCAACTTATCAGAAGAATCAAAATGATTCCCTCTCCAGCCATTTGAAAAATCTTGTAAGTTCAGTAAACTCACATTTTGAGTCTTTTGAAAAGTCTGTGGAGGCAAAGGTTTAGAAAGAATTTTTGAATAAGAAATTCAGTCAAGTTAAGAATCTGATAAGGAGTGATAGATTGATACTGGGCATTAGCATAAAGAGCATTCAGAATGCTCTAAGTGATGGAGGAGATATATATAAGTTTTTCCTATCATGGACTAAAGTCAATAAGAATGTTGAGAAGAAAATAAAGGAACAAGAACATAAAATATCAGTTCTATCTCAAAATTTTGATCCTCTAAATGGCTCTCCTATAATCTAGGAATGTCAGGTCATTAGCTTGACAGATGAAATAAAGAGACTTGAAAAAGAGAAAATCAATACTATGAAGAGGATGTGTGAACTTCGGGGATTGATTGCCCCCAAGTTGGAAGCCATGCATAATGCCTTATCTGAAGCCTAAAATGCACTTCAGACAAGTGATTCTCTAGATCTGGAAAAGACAGAAGCATATGCATTTCTACTGAGTGGGCACATCTCACTCTTGGATGGAATGAAGAATACTTAGGCCTATGAACTTGTGCAGTTAAAAACTAGTTTTGTAGACATTCTCAAGTTCATGTAAATAGAATTTGATGATTTATTGTACATATCTGACAGTATAAACATAACTTTTTTTGAGAATTTTGGCTTGTGGATCCCACCCTTTGCCATTGATGTCAAAGGGGGACTGAAGGACAGTGAAAAATAAGGTATTAAACATAGGGGGAGCACTAGATTAAGTGAAAGGCACGAATGTACAGACTAAGGGGGAGTCACTCTAAGACACTTAGTCATTTTTCACTAAGTGTTGCCATCAATGCCAAAGGGGGAGATTGTTGGCAAGAGACACTACTTAGATCTGATAAGTGTTGTCATTGATGGCAACTAAGATCATCACAAACATCTGCATAACTCAAGTTGTTCATACCGAAAGTCAGAATCAGAATTTGTCTAAGTCTGGGCAATTAAGAACAGAGTAGTAACAGAGTCTGGTATCTTGATCTGGATCTCTCCGGTGGAAAGGCATGGTTTGCTGCGGATCTAAGGCAGTTAACAACATTGTAAAGACACTCTAAATCTAGAGTTTTATCCTCTGGTGATAAAGGATTCCAAAGATGTTAACATCTGAGTACCATGTTTTAGTTTATCAGAACAAGAACAAACAAACCTTGCAAAAGATCTTGATTCTAGATGTATGAAAGTTGCTTGTTGGAAAAATGGTGGTGATCATTGATTGTCGCCGACATAAGTAATGATTTCCAAGAGCAAGTTTTGGTCCACACCTTAAGCTATGCATAGATCTAGCCGACAGAGTAGAGCACTCACAAAAGTTCTAAGTATTGTTGAAGCCGACTGATAGAATGATTGTAGATCATGTTGTAGATATATATATAGTTGATGTAATTGGATGATTAAAAAGATAGATATGTGAATAAGGTGTATGTGTTAAAAGTGCAAAAATCCAAAGAGTGAATGAAGGTAGATCAGTAAAGAAGAGCAGAGCCGCAAAGATGAAATGTGTAAGATCTGTTTTTGTACTTAACCAGAATTAAAATTCATGCATAGGTAGATGCTATTATTTAGTTCAAATCCCTGTTGTTCTCTTGTAATATTTTCTTAGGCAATGAGAGTGGGCAGTGAGCTCGAATGCATGTGCATTCCTACTTGTGAAATACTTTTAACAGAGTATTAATTTTGTGGGTTAACCCCCATTGTGGTTTTTCCCTTAACCGGGTTTCCACGTCAAAATCTTGGTGTCAAGTGTGTTATTTATGTTTCTGCTTATGTGATGCTAAAATGTTCAATTCATTAATTTGTTTATAAGTTGATTAAAGGAAGAAAAAGATTAAATAAGGAACAATTGATTCACCCCTCCCCTCTCAGTTGTCCAGACCTAATCCAACACTCCTTTCTGATTTACCTTAGGAATTGTTTTCCACTCACTAGACAAACCCTATTGCTTCTCTCAATATCCTCATCCTTATCTTTTAAAGGATTCAAAACATACTCAACCCCATCCTTCTTGATTTAATGCAATTAGTCTTGCCATCATGAATGGCCTGCCTGTCATATTGCCAAGGTCTGCCCAATAGAAGGTGGCATGCATCCATTGGCGTAACATCACACATTATCTAATCTTTGTAATTTCCACTATGAAATTTGACAAGGCATTGTTCACTTACCAATAACTGATGTCCCTTTTGTAGCCAAGAGACCTTGTAAGGAGTGGGGTGTTTCAACCATTTCAGATTTAACTTCTCCACCATTTCTTCTGACACTAAATTGCCAGTACTGTTGCTGTCCACAATGACCTTGCAGCATTTCCCTCCAGACTTACATCTAGTTCTGAACATATCTCTTCGTTGTTATGGTTCCTCTCATACCTTCTCTAGTGCTAGATGAACTTTCCTCATCATTAAGGATTCTCCATTCTTAGCTTCTTCTCCAATCTTCGGTGAGGCTGCACTAGCCACACTTTCCTCCTTAGCTTGTGCTATGTGGACTCTAGTCTCTTTTCCCTTGCTACTACTTTGTTGTACTTGAGGACATTCAAATGCCCTATGTCTAGCTTGTCTACACTGGAAACATGTTCCATTGAACACTCTTCCTCTTCCAAAATTTTCTCTACCTCGAGGGTAATCACCCCTTCCTCTACCTCCTTGGGTAATGGCATGAGAAGAACTTGTTTCTCCTTGCTTATCCTAAGATCTCCATCCAGGGTTTGACTGCCCTCTTCCTTTGGAGGATTTACCTCTTCCTCTAGAGCTATTCTACATTCTAGAGATCTTCTCTTCTGCCTTCGATGCAAATTGATAGGCTTCATCTATGCTAGTAATTTTGACCATGCTAATTTCATCTTGGATCAAATAATGCAACCCATTTACATACTTGGAGATCTTCTCGTCATCTTCAATGTGACCATCCCTGATGTTCAATCTATAAAACTCTTTAGTATAGTCTTGCACATTTTTCTCCCTCTTGTTGAGGTTTTGCAATATCTTGAACATGGTGATCTAATGGTCAGTAGGAAAAAATTTTGCCTTCAACTTGGTTAACATCCTCTCTTAGGTCTTAATCTTTTCCTTTCCTTTTCTTTGTCTCTCAACTTACACATGATCCCACCATAGAGATGCATGTCCTTTCAACTTTGATGCTACAAGTTTTACCCTCTTAGAGTCTTCAATGGATTCCAACTTGAAAAACTTCTCCATCTTTGAAATCCAATCTATCAACTCATCTAGTTTCAGACTACCATTATAACTAGGTAACTTAACATGGGGTTTACTAGCAATTTTTGTCATTGCATTCAGAAACCTTCTCTCATATCCATCTTCTCCTTCTTTTGCTTCCTCTTAACTAACCTCTTCCTCATTATCACTCACATCTTCTACGGGTACTCCTCTGCGTTGTGTTCTCTCTATTGCCTCCAGCCTAGCTGTGATGCCTCTCAGTATCTCTACTAATGCTGCATCTCTAGCTCTTGGAGCAGGTCCTCTCCTTCTTCTTTCTCGGTGTACCATGTATATAGATCCTCTATAGTTGCAAGTTCCTTCTTCACTTAGCCTACAACAATCTCCTTAGGATCCCTTATGCAATAATCCCACAGCCTCAAGGAATGCAAAACCTCGCTCTAATACCACTTAATGCAGCTCAAGATCTAGGGGCTTTATCAAGTGACCAGATCAAGCAACGAGAATGATTAACACAAGACCACAAACACAAATGATTATTATTCATATGCAAGAGAATGATTACAATAGGAGTATAATTGGAATTACACACGCATTGGCCTTAGCCTTACAATAGTTTAGATTCAGACCAAATCGATCTTACAATTTGGAGAAGTCTCTGGAAGTTTCCCAAAAATGTACTACAAACTTGACCAAGGAGAAATCTCTCTTCATAGTACATTTTTCCTCAATTTATAGACCCCTGAGGTGGTCACTGACCTTATTACCTGCTCATGACACATGTCAGATCTTGATTTGCCCTTGAAATGACTGTACATGTGATTAAAATTGAATTTTGTCACTTTCTGGGTAGTTTGCGGTGATTTCAAGTGTCACCAGTTGAGGGGATATCAGGTGCCAATGGATGTGGGCTTTTGCAGGGATAACGAGTCTCATTGCACAATGGGTTGCAGAGAAAGTGGGCATTTTGGTCCTGATTGGACAAAGTGGGACTTCTGGGCTTCATCGGACATGTTCAGTGTGCAACCATTTTAGCACAAGGTCGCTAAGCAACGAAGTGGGAAAAAGTAGCATCATCAGATAAGTGGGGATTTTCCACGTCAAGGGATCAGCATGGTTTTTGAAGGTAACTGGACATGTCTAGTGAAAGGTGTTTTTAGCGCAAGTCTGGTGCCTTAGGTTTTTAGTGTAGACTCGCTTATTGAACACTAGCGTGGGTATCCGGTGTCACTGGATATTGGCGCAAAGTGCAGTGACAACATGTTTTTAGTGCTAAACATGTTAATAAGTATTTTAACCTTTATCGATGAGAATTTCAATAGGTAGTGGATAAACATGAATTTTGGGTGCGATAGGATATGTCTGGTGAAGAGAGTTTTTAGCGCTAGTTCGGAGGTAGTGAATTTTAGCGCAAAGTGTTGAAAGCGTCCAACGGGGATTTGAGGCATCACTGGATATATCCGGTGCAGAGACTTTTTAGCGCAAATCTGGTGAAGGGTTATTTTAGCGCTAGATGGTCCAAACTGCTCAGCAGACAAAATAAAGGTCACAGGATATCTGGTGACAGGCAAAAACTCCGCTGAGGCATAACTTCTTCAATTTTTAGCAGATTTTCACCAAATTTGAGATGCAGATGCCCATTTGGGCCTTCTTCAAGATCAAGTCATCACTTGGCCAAAATCTTATGAAAATTCTCTAAAATTGATCAATCAACTCCTGCAGCAAAATAGACAACAAGAAAGTAAAACAAATCTTTTTGGTTGATGAGGATTGCACATGAACCCGGATGCTCCTGCATTATTCTACTAAGAAAATACACCTGAGAGTACCTAGAAAAATAATTGGTGAATGATGTGCATAGTACAAAGACTTACCAATGGACTAGATATCCAGAGGACTAAACACATCACTTCATATCACCTCCAAAATCTCCTCCTCTCATGCTTCCAAAGACAAACCACACTCTATTATGTTTTCCCAACACACAATGCTCACAAAATTCAATATTTACAGAACAATAAATAATTACACGCACCATATGTTGACTTGCCAAGGTTTCTAAAACTTTTTCACTCAAATGTTCCATTCTTAGATGCCACAAAAAACCTAAACTAGAATGAGTTACATTGGCATGCATGGACAACGTTGATGCATCCAACCTAAATAGAGTACCATGCCACACTCCTTTTACAAGAACCAAGTTTCCTCTTGCCAACTTGCAACCTTTATCAACAAAAATAACATTTATCCTAGAATCACTCATTTTGGACATAGAAATATGTAAGGTTCCTATCCAAACCTAGAATATATAGAACATGTGAGAGTTGTTCTCACTCTTCCATCTATTAAGGATATTGTTACCTTTCCTCCAACAACTATCTACAGGGAGTTGTTATCATCAAGAAAAACCTTACCTTCATCACACCTTGTGTATTTAGAGTATCACTTCTTAAGAGGTGTCATATGATAAGACACACCTGAGTCAATCAACCAAGGGTCATCACCAATAACATTAGTAGAAACAAAGTAATCACTACTATATATTCATCATTTCTAGAGGATTTGTCAGAATAATCATTTAGCAACTAGGATCTAGCAAAAACAAAGGAATGATTTCTTATCCTCATTCTTCTTCTAACCTTTCTTCTCCTTAGACTTGCCTCTAACAACTAGGGCATTAGAAGAAATGTCATCCATGGAATTCATTCTAATTTCCTCACTTAACAAAATGCCTATAACATTTTCCAGTTTCAGTGACACAACATTGTTGCTAATAAACATTATCAATTTTTTCCATGAATTAGGTAGAGAAAAATTAATATAGTGCACTTATTCTCTTCATCCATCTTAACCCCTATTGAGAAAATTTTACTTAATAATAGATTGAAAGTGTTCAAGTTATCAATTACTAAGCCTCCTCTCATTTTCAAAGAATATAACTTCTTTTTCAATACAATTTTATTGACTAGACTCTTAGACTAGTATAATTTACCTATCTTATTCCACATTGAATTTGTAGTATGTTCCTCAAACACACTGATAAGTATACAATCTAACAGACATAACTAGATAGTACTTATATCTTTCTTATCCAATTTTACTCAATCTTCATCAAACATACCCATAGGTTTAGTCAAAGAAGATACCACAACCCATTGATCTCTCTCAACTAGAAGATCTTCCATAGTTTGAAGTTTTGACCATTGAAATGTTCTATTTTAGACCTCAATGTGTAAGCCATAGATTTAATAATATTATATCTTCACACAAAATATTTCAAAGGTCTTTCTCACCAGTTATACACAAACTAAAAAAAACTGATTGTGGGCTCCCAAAGACATAGTAACTTTCCAAAGGGTATGTGCATGGAAATGGGGGACCAAAAGGGGGTCAAAAGTGGCCATTTTTTTCTTGAAATCAATAAAAACTAATCTTGGATGAGAAATTTAAGATAGCCACACTCAAATTTTGAAGATGTGAAAAGAACAATATTTGTAGTGCTCGGAATCTAGTTTCTAAACTACTATTTTTTTAAAAAAAGGTGGAGATTAAGAGGTTCAAATAGGGGGAGCACACAAAGTGCTCTTGTTTTTGTCAAAAAAATATGACATAGCATTTGGTGCGCTTCCCTAAAATGTTGACTTTTTTTAATTATTTCACAAATCGCTTTGAACAGTGGAAAATTAGATAACATCATGTAGTTTATGCTTGATTTTTCTACAAATTTTTTAATGAACATATGATTTTTTACGAATTTTCAAATTGAACACATTCTAAAAAATAAAAAATTGAGCATGCTCCCCCCAATGTTTTTGAAAACTAATCAAAAATCAATTTTTTTAATGTGTATAGAATAGAGTCTAGAATCCAAAAATGTAATTTGCTTGAAATTTGGATGAATGGATAGAAAATGACACCAAAAATACTATACATAGGTTTTCAGCAAAAAAAGACACTAGCAAAAGAAATCAAATATGGAAACCTTAATATTTTCATATTTTAGAAAAAAATACATGGTTAGAACACTAAAAACTTGAAGTCATCCTAGCATTTTTTTAAATTAATATTGAAAAATGCGTAAACCTAATGGAGAGCACACTTGAGATTTAATTATTTTTCTATATTTTCTTGAAAACACATCTTTGAGCACCTTACATGAATGCCCAACCCTTTGGCTTGGATATCCATGCCAAATCCAAGCCTAAGGGTGGGATTCCAAAGAAAGTTTAAATGAAACATATGCACGTTATAATGTGCACATGTTATAAATTCAAAAAAGAGTGTTTTCTTTATTTTTAATGAAAAAAATGTGACTGTGTTATAACATGCTTGCATTATGGCTCAAGATTTCCAAGCCATCCTGAGCCGTAATGCTAGTGTATTCTAATGTGAGTTCATTATAACGTGCTTGCATTATGTCATATTTTACTTCAAATTGATTTTTGACCACTTTTTGGTCCCCATCTTGGTGTACATACCCCAAACAACTATCCATGCTCTAATATCAAATGTTGGGGATTTGCACCCTATTGCAAATGAATAATAGACTAGGATAAAGAAAATTTAAGATTATGTGAACTAAAAATAGTCAACAATATTTGAAAAATCTATTTAAAAGCATTCACATAAGTAAATGTAATGGTATGCATACACACAATTACATAGAACTCAAATATTTATGTGGGATCCCTTGTAGGAGAAAACCCACCACCAAATGACATTCACAGTTATATTATTAAGATTCACAGATTCAATACAACTAGGCATCTTTATTGAGTCTCAATTTATACCATATTCATATATAATATCTCTAATTTGTCTCACACCAACAATTTTCAATCCAATGCTAACCTTTCAATCTATACAACCATCCAACCTTGGCACCTTAACACAAGATAATACATATAGATGTACACATGAGAATTCTAACCATCTAATTATCCAACCAACACATAGACTACCAAGAGTCAGCAACTATATATTCCAACCATATTATGATATTAACATACTACACATATCACCAAACATGTTGTCTCCACATGGTTAAACCCCTTGTATATGTAGTCACTACTGCACACCATGAATAAATAGTTACACACATAACATTATCGATGCGTTTATGCTTTCCTATATGGCCACCACTACCATATATCCATGCTTTTAGTAGCACATACAAACATAACATCACTTATAATTTCTTGTAGTACCTTGTGTCATCTTCTAGAGCATTATCCTACTCTCAAACTGTATCGCATGAACTCCAACTTAGCTGCAAGTGCTCTTGCATTACTTTTCATGCTTCTAGAAAGACTATTTTCCATATGTGGTTGTGAGTTCTTCTCCAAATGAATTACAATTATTGTCACAACACTACCACATATAAACCAACATGTATGTTATACCATAACATATAAAACTCACCACATCTTATTGCATTGCATTTTATAGACAAACTCTTCCTCTAGTAACTCTCTACGGGTGAATATCACCCAAGTCCCAACACCATTAGCTTTTGTTGCACTATCTTTGCTAAGGTATTTTCTTCCTCTATCTTCTTTGTAATTTTTTTGAGTTGGTTCTTTCACCGTTATAATTTTTTGTATTTTCCTCTAACTTTTTCTTTATTTCATCCACTTCTAACTATTTACTAATCACATAATTAGAGCTACAGTCAAATGGTTTCCTCTTCTTCTCCAAGTTAGAATTCTTGTTATCTATAACTTTCCTCCATCCTTTCTCATTTTATAGGTGTGTCTATAACTTTTGTATTTGATTAGTCAACCTATTTCATTCTCTCTTCTTTTAGTAGTGATTTGTATACCACATCATTATTTCTTTTTGATCATTTATTTTGTAAAAAAATTTCACTCATTCCAAATCCAATGAAAGGGTACTTATTTTATAGTTGATGTGATGCATTCAATCCTTAGGTTTCTTAAATTTGGGTATGGTAAAGTTATGTACTCCATGCTATCTCTCTTTGGATGATATGTAGGCAATACCTTAGTTGTTTCAAGTTATAATAGTCTCTAGCAATTGTTTCTTTGTTCCTTTATCTCTTTCCTTGATATTTGAGAAAACTTAACTTCATAATCAAAACCCACCACTACCTCCACAATCCAATGTTTTAATGGAGAAGGAGTACTTGGAGTTGTGGGGGCCTTTATTTAAGGTTGAGCTTGAGCTTTTCTTATCTTAGTCACATTAGTAGCATGAGGGGTGCCTACTATAATCAATTCCTTTGAGGTGGAGATACCATGTACATGAGTACTTGGATCTATCATTGTCTTTTTCCTCTTCTCATGGCCTTTATGGTTTGTACCTACCCATATTGACCTCTTTTAAAAATTCAATTATTGTGGCACTTGTTGACCACTACTACTGCCTCTACAACAACAACTAGTAGTAGTATCACTATATCCACTACCACTAGTTCTACCCCTTTAATCTTTAACTTGTGACTTAGGTTGAGGATCTAAAGACTCTTATTGTTTTGATTGTATTTGATACTAAGGATATGAAGCTATAAAAAATGGTTTGTACTACTACTTGTATAGAGTGGACCCTACTCACCAACTCTAATGCCTCTTACATCTATAGGTCTTCAATGTTCTACCTCTAGTTCATGTCAAATGCCTTGTCCTATTGGACCCAAACCACCACCTTCATAACCCATTTTTGGAGCTATAATTGCCTTTATAGTATATTCTTTCTTTGTAGTTTTAGTCAGAAGTTTGTGAGTAATCTCCACTAGCATTCTATAAATAATTCTTCCTCCTGATAATCAGATTGAGTTTTAAAATTTTATTTCTCTAGGAGATTCTATCCATCTTGGTGTTGTGGGGACAATTTAATAAACAATTTATCTTTTGGAATATCCTCTAATTCTAAAGTATCTTTAAGATCACCTGCATCCCTCCTCCTAGATGAAAACATAATTATTTTTACTATGTCCAACCAACAACTTCACATGCTTTATCTAGAGCCTCTAATGTTTGAGTAAAAAGATTAATTAGTAATTTTTATATAAAAATTATTGTATCTCTTGATTGTCATCTATGGAGACAATTGCAAACTAAAAATTTATATGAACAACTATTCAAAATTAATCCATTTCTAAACAACAACTTCTTCCAATACTTTTTTGACTCCCAAGTGTCCTTGTTTTTCAATTTATTTCATGTTGAATTTTACTAGAAAAGTTCTTATTAGATCCTAACTTTTCTTAAGTCACTCCACATGGGTCATACTTCTAGTTAGAGTCAACATCAAAATTCAAAAAATTCTAAAATTCTATGTGCCACTATGAATGCTTTTCTCTCAAAGGTAAGCCCTCCACAGGAAAAAGGCAACAAAGGAAATAAGATCTTTTGCTAAATGAATGCCCATCTATTATATATATTCTAAGGTAAAAATCCTTTATCACATGTACTGTAATACTATCGGGGTTTACTCCTAATCCATAAAATCTTAGCACAATATAATCTTCCATGAAGTACTAGTTTACCAATTTTATTTTTTATCCTAGTTGAATGGAATCTATACAAGTCATCAACAATCTAGGTAGTATTTATATATGCTCTATAAATTGAAGTAAAAAAGTAGTCCATAAATTGATTGTAATTCCTTCCCTTACTATGCATCCGTATCTTATGGGTCCATTCATTTATTTGTGCAAACATTTCTAACTAAACATTAGAATAGGGCTTAATCTAAAGCTTGTTTACCATAAACCATTTAAAAACTACCATAGACAAAAATAACACAAGTAGGTTGTGAACCTAAAGGTCTTAGTGTTGGAACCTCCTTTAATTAATAAAATTATTTATGCCTGGATTCTTCATCGTGCACAAAAAAATTGTAATTAACAAGTTTCTTAGCATGATGGATATTATATACCATTTCAAGGAGGGTTTTGTCCACTAGATTATCACAATCCAATCCAAAGCAAAATGCTAACATAGAAATGTTTTCCTTAATCCATGGTGTAAAATTTTGATTTTGATAAGGAGGATTATCCTTGATTGTCTTCCCATCTACTATTATTTTTGTGACTTTATCAACTTCCTCAATATCACTAGCAAGTTCTTTTAGGTTAATGGGGATAATTTTTAATTTTACAAGCTGTACAAACCCCAAGCTATAGATAAAATTTTCCCCAGTAATGGATATGATTTTATTTTGGGTGTCTTTTTGAACAATTACTTTTTTTACTTTTATCATAATTCTAGGTGTAAACCATGATAAATTATAGGCAAGGGAAAACCTCATGTAACATGATGCATCCTAATGCAACCACCCATGATGCATTTCCACTCTTATGATTAGTAAGTTTAGTATTTGCAAACTTACTATGAGAGATGTATCTAAGCTCTTCAATGCTCTTATGAGTGAGTTAAGGATCATAAATATCATGGTATTCATTACTAAATCCAAACATTTTAAGTAGTTTGGTAGATGAGATACAAATTTTACTTTTATTTTTTCCATTGTCTCTTTGGATCCCTTTGAATTCTTAGCCTTATCCTTCAAACTACTACTACTAGTTGTAGACATGCTTTTCCAAACTAAACTTAGCCCTAAGATTCAAAATATGAAATTTTAAACCTTATAGAATGGAATGCAAGATTTTGCTTACCTAGAAAAATGGATATGACATCTTGGCCATGGTTCACAAGTGAAATGTGTCTATAGTCTCTCCTCTAATGGATGTTCCATCTTGCAACAATCAAATTACAATAATTATCAGTAAATTTTAACAATGCTCATTTTCTTTCTTTTCTTAAATTTCTTAATATCAAAGATTGGTACTATAACCTAAAAAAATTAGGCTAAAACCAAAAATTACAAGAAGACTCAACTTCAAGGATGAAATAAGGATGACCATTTAATTCACTATCACTAGCAATATAAAATTAAAAGAAATTACATACATGGACATAGAAATAGGGAAGTTATGAAAAATTCATTGCAAATGATATTGGAACTTCCAAAATTAGTCTCAACAAATCTCAACCATTATTCTAAACCAATGTGATGGCTTTGAGATGATTCAAAAAGTTGTTTTACCAACATCTATCTTTTTAAAAACTAGCACATCACCCATTCACTACTTCATAACAACCCAACAAAATAAATTACTACTAGATGTCATTGGGCTCCATGTATTATGCCTTCAACCAATCACACAACTTTCCACACAATAAACCTAGAACTTACATATTAAAATATTGTTAGGATATGGGTTGTGGCTTAACATAACTTAAAGCCCATCCTAACTTCTCACAAGATATTGATTCACCATAATGAATCAAACTTTTCCATGTGCCCCCTATCCTCCCAATCAACCAATAGCAAGGACTTATCTTTGACACACCTCTGCTATTTCCTAGGGAAATCACTAGTCATTAGATTAATCAAATCAATAATTGATGCATTTTCTTTGACACACAAGCCCATGTTTTTTCTAGTCCATGCCAAAAAATGACGAGTAAGGTTGTGCTTAAATAGAAACAACCTACCTCATCCTTTCCTCATAGAAATATATCCACATAGTTTCCTTGTAGGTAACCGATGATGTGTACCATTGTATCCTTATGATAAGTTGATAAAGGAACAACTAGGTTGATTAACTACAAGCCATAAAACTAGTAACTAGACACATCTACAATGTAACTAAATTATTTAAGTGATGGGAAACTACTTATCACAAGTTAATGCTTGATTATAACAAAAGAACATGAGCAAGAGTAAAGTACTTGGGAACTTAAAACTAGGATACAATGAATAAAAATAAAGAGCTCAACAAATGCACTAATAATGGGGAATTCACACAATGGAGAAGAGATCAATTACAAGTCACACTTGGATCATTCTTGGCAAAATTACACAACTACATCAGGAAAAAAGGCAAGAAATAGGGACCAATTTCACAAGGTGAGGAACACAATAATCACAAACATAAGGCTAAAAGACCAAGAGGAAGCACATAGAGCCATGCTTTCCATTTCTTAGATCAGGGGTCAATACAACGAAAGGTGATAATATCTCTAAAATGAGGTTGACTAGAAATACTACCAATGGAATACATAAAACAAAATATTTTTTTATTAAATTCATCATTATTGAATCTATGTATGTTAGGAACTCTTTTTTCTCTAGTATGAATATAAATTTGAAGTTACAAATTGCTTTCTCAAAATCCTATCAAACTAAAATTTTATGGTTTCACTACATGGGTGAAATGATTTTAAAAAGCTAATAATAGTTCTAATATTTTAAGTGATACTTATATGTAATCTTGAACTCCATGTTTGTGAATGTGTCTCAAGAACTCCTATCTTTTGACAAGGATGATGATGAGATAAATAACATAAATAAAATATACATGTTCTATAGATTCTACATGAATAGTTGTTATGAACAACAAAACTTGTAATTTTCATTTGTTTCAGAATTTAATAAACTTTGATATATTAAATAAAGATCAAATTAAGTTGAAAATAATAAGATATAAGTGTAATGGTGGAATCTGCATGCCCATTTTCCATTTAGTTTTGGGTCCATTTTGATGGAATGACTTAATACAATTACATATTGACAAATGACACACTCTTGTGTAAAATTGGGTTCATTTCCCAATCCTCTACCCATCTCCATTTACACATAATTCAATACATTCACCTTATACTTTACCTATTTGCATGCACTCTTACACATTCACCATTATTAGTCATTTATTGCAACTATCATTATACTCGATCCCATGCACTCATTCCGCACCTTAATATTTACACCTTTTGTTGTGGAGGTTTTCTCTTGCACCAAGTGGAAGTGACCCTTGAAATTTAAAAATTCAAATTTAAATTTTGTCATCTCATGCCAATCTCATTAGCAAAATAAAACTTGTTGATTTATTCTAAGTGTAGACACTTAAAATTGTCCATGTCTTGCAACATCACCTTGTCGACACATTACTAGAGACATCATATGACATTTTGTCCTAATCCCACTCCTAATCCCATTTACCTCACTAGCCAATTAATTAAAAAAATCCCATTTATTTAATTAATTTCCCTTCTTCCATTTTCCAATTGATTCAAATAAAATATTTGAATTTGTCCTCACCTTTCACCTCATTGCAACACATGTCACATACTACATTTTCTATTTAATAACTTCACATGTCCAACTAATTTAAATAATTCTATTAGTTGAATTAGGTCAACCCTACACTTGTCACATGACTACAACCCCTCATGGAGTGGGAAACCCTATTCAATCTCAACCGTCAACATCATTCAAATCAACTTTCAATCTTAGCCGTCAATTCAAATCACTCATCTCCTATAAAGCAACCCTCATCCAAGCCATTTGGGGGGATCCATTTTCAAGTAGCCTCATGTCAAATTTTCTCTAAAATCATCCATCATTCCTCTTTCATTCCATTGTTATGCTGCTGAAATAGTGAGCAATTTGTAAACACCCAAAAATGACCAAATCATCACATTTCTTGCATTTCATCAAATCACCTGCATTCAACATTAATTAAATAATCTAATTATTTAATTAATTTCAACAAATTCTTCCAAATCTCCTAAATTCAACATTAATTAAATAAATCCTCTTTATTTAATTAATTAAATCAAAATCAACTTTATTCTTCCAAAATTAAATAATTTTTATTATTTAATTAAATCTTATCATCTTCCAAAATTTAAATCCACGTTAATTAAATAAATCCTAGTATTTAATTAATTCATCACAAATCCTCTCTTATCTACAATTATATAATTTTCATTATTTAATTAAATCAAATTGTTCTTCCAAATTTAAATAAATCAATCAAATTTATTTAAAGTTGACTCAATTCTCTAAAAAAAATAAAATCAAGTATTTTATTTATAATTTTCATATCTTATCTATTCTTCAAAATCATGCACAATCAATTAAATAAATTTATTTATTTAAATTCCTCTAAAAATATCATGTTAACTCGTGCACAATCAGTCTTATTTTTAGAACTCCAAAAAAGGCAAATCCAAAGTTAAGTTAATTGGCTTTAATTTATCTTATTTTCATCAACTCATGAATTAGAAAAAAAAGTATTCTAATTTATGAAATCAAATCTATCTTTATCAAAAAAGCAATTATCTTAATAAAAATACCTTATTGGAGTGACACATGTTGTGTGCACATTCATCATGAGTTGTTTGATTTATCTCATCCATTGATTCCATTGAATTTTCTAGACCATTGATTGATCATGTTTGAAACCTATATAAACCCCCCTTCATCTCCTTCACAAACCCTCTTCGATCATTTATTCTCAGGCATTCCTTAATAGTGAATTGAGCATACATCACATCGTTGAGCACTTCAAGCACTTTGAGCACAAACACAACCTACATCCGCTTGTTGCAAACATGGTTTCGTAACGTTATTGAGCAATCTACATTCATACAAAGAGAACTATACAATCTAGGTGAAGTCTTTCTTGTTTTAATTTGATTTATTCATTGATATTGGCCTTTCACTTAGATCGATCTCTTTATGTTATGGGTAATTGAGTTGTTATTATCATTGCTTTGTGATTTTATCATTTGACCTCTCGATTTTTTCTATACACATTATTCTACTCAAGTGTCAACCTAGTTCTTCTATCGCTTCCTTGTCTTTCTTCTCTAGGGGGCATCCTACGCCAGCTACACAAGGGCAGCTAGCTACACTAGGGCATCAAAATTGTATCATGTCTTCAACAATCATTTTTCTTTGAAGAAGCGTTATAAACTGCATTGCATCAAAGAGAGGCAAAATGTAGACACCCAAAAATGACCATGTCATCGCATCACTTGCATTTCATCAAATCACCTGCATTTCAACATTAATTGAATAATCTAATTATTTAATTAATTTCATCAAAATCATCAAATTCTTCCAAATCTCCTAAATTCAACATTAATTGAATAAATCCTCTTTATTTAATTAATTTCATCAAAATCAACTTTATTCTTCCAAGATTAAATAATTTTAATTATTTAATTAAATCATTATCTTCTTTCAAAATTCAAGTCTACATTAATTAAATAAATAAATTATTTAATTAATTTATCATCAAAATCCTTTATCTACAATTAAATAATTCTCATTATTTAATTAAATCAAATTGTTCTTCTAAATTTAAATAAATCATGCAAATTTATTTAAATTGAATTTCAATCTCTAAAAATAAAATATAAACAAATATTTTATTTATTCCTTCTATCATGCACAAACAATTAAATAAATTTATTTATTAAATTTGTTTTTTTCATCTTCCAAATCTCTAAAAATAAATCTTATTCATCATACACACAAAATTAAATAATTTGGTATTTAATTTATCTCAAATCATGCAAAAAGTAAATTACAAGTTGAGTTAATTGACTTAATCAATCTTGTTTTATCAACAACTCTTAAATTAGAAAAAAAAATCTAATTTATGAAATCAAATCCTATCTTTATCAAAAAGCAATTAACTCAAAAAAAATAGCTTTTTGTGTGACACATGTCAGGTGCACATTCATCACGAATTCTAGATTTATCTCATCCATTGATTCTATTGAATTATCTGGACCCTTGATTGATCTTTATTGAAACCTATATAAACCCCCCTCATCTCCTTCAAAAATCCTTTTTGATCATTTATTCTCAGGCATTCCTTAACAGCGAATTGAGCATACATCGCATCATTGAGCACATCGATCTTTTGAGCACGAACACGATCTACATCCACTTGTTGCAAATATGGTTTCACAATGTTATTAAGCAATCTACATTCATACAAAGAAAACTATACAATCTAGGTGAAGTCTTTCTTGTTTTATTTGATTTATTCATTGATATTGGCTTTTACTTAGATCGATCTCTTTATGTTATGGGTAATTGAGTTGTTATTATCATTACTTTGTGATTTTATCATTCAACCTCTCGATTTTCCTCATACACACAATCAACATTCATCCTTCGATATTTTGCATTCCTATGCAAGATTGAGAAGAGCAATGGAGGAGAGCCAAGCTTAGCGTAGATATTTGGTTTTGGTTTTCTTTGTCATTTGGATTTCTATGTCTACCTTGTACTCCATTGTGCTTTTAAGGTTTAATGATTATTGTTTGTGATTCATAGATCTGATTTTTTTGCTAACACATTTGGTGAACCCAACGTGAATCTAACATTTTTTGTCAAGTTTTGGTGATTAGCTTTCGCAGCTAACCTCCTGGCCTGAAACATACCTCACCATTGAGTCTGTGAGGCCTCACAAGTGAAAAATGACATAAAACTTGACCTATTTTGCTCACTGTGGATTTTTTGAAAAAAAAATTAGCATGATAGGCTATACAGTACAGATCCATACCGTATGGACCCATCGTACTGATTTATATAGTGTTTGTGTTGTTTGTGATCACAGGTTTAATAGGGTTTTTGGTTGTTTGCTTAAAATCTTGCAGGTTTTGACCTCCTAAAATCTATGATTGATTGCATTTCCCTGTTGACCTTTGCTAAATTCTAAACCCTAAAGTGGTTTTTGTTCAAAACCCTCACCATCTGTTATGCCCCTATCGCTACTTTGAAAACCCTAAACATCTGACCTGCGCACCCAACCTTCACTGCACCTTATACCACCCATTGTTGGATCTCTGTTGACTATCCTTAAATCTCCCGTCCACCTTAGTCTTCCTCCTAGTCGATCCCTCATTTTCCATAGGTTGTCGCCCTTACTGTGATCTCCTTGCATCCCACCGCCACTCTTTACACACTAGTCACCTCCCTAAAACCCTCCCACCACCACTTCCTACCTCCAACAACACCCACTAGAAGCCCGTCGCCACCACTTCATACTTTAATGACATCTAACGGTAGTGACATATGACTTCAACCATCGACCACAACTTTGTCACATCTAACAATAGTAGTCACATTTTTGTTTTTCACCCGTGGTAACGTCTGTGACTGGCAAAAGGGGTGGGGGGGCTAGTGGCCCCTTATTCCTTTTTTATTTTGCATTATCTCAACCCCTAGTCACATTGGTGACCAGGGGCACCACTAAAGCCCTAACTGCCTGCTAACCACTAGATGGATAACTGTTGCATGTGACCACGTATTTTTTTAAACCACTAGTGGCTAGCTACTTTCCAGGCTTGTCTCCTTCATCCTAGAGCCCTAGAAGGGCATTACTTTTCTTTTGACCATAACGTTCACATACGGAGGCAAAATTTCACGAAACAAGTGGCATTGGGAAGATGATTCACCCAACTATGCTATAGCAAAGAATTTTTCAAGTGAATGTACCATTTTCATCAACTTTTTTCCAATCAAAGTCAATGTTCCTTTGTGAACTTCAAATGCAAATATCTCTTGCAATTTTCATTAGATTTTCGCAAATTTTTTTTCAAGGTGCATAAAATTCTGTCTAGTTTCTACTCATGCCATTCATTCTAATGTATCTATTCATCTCAATCAGATTTCACCAGATTCTTCATTTTTCATATAACACTTGGGTGTGCAAGTTTACTTGTTCTTTCTTGGTTTTTGTGGCTTTTAGGTGATCACAAGGAGCTGTAGCAACATCTACATCAGTCACAAGAATAGATTGAAAAGCAAATTTTCTAGGTACACTCATTCATCTTTCATATTTCATTTCATCAATCAAACTTGTTTGTCTCACACTTCAATTTGGGCTTAAAAAGAACATCTTGTTTGCTATCACATTTGGATTTGGGCTCTAAAATGAACTCTTGTTTGCATTCACACATTCAAATTGGGCTTAAAATGAACTAGTGTCTTCCTTCACACATTTGACTTTGGATTTAGAAAGAACAAGTGCTTGCATTGTTTGGTGAACTTGAGTGTGATTGAAGGTGTGTATGCTCTTCTCATGCGCTTCATACGATCTTGAGAATCAAAAACACCTTTCATCCATTCACTTTCACACCACACATTTCCTTTCTAAGGGTAATTTACATTGCGAGTGTGAATCTAGTGTGCATGTGTATGCTCTCTCCTCGCACCACAAGGTGATCTTGGAGATCAAAAGAACCCACTAGATTTGCTTTTGTTACCCTTCCTAGGAGGCTTGCTTAGAGACACACCACTCCAAGGGATGACCTCAACTCTAGTATTTCGGTGGAGTCTAAATAGCGAGGTGTGAATTGAAAGATACCCTCTTGGAAGTTGAAAACTTTTCCTTCGGGCTAAGCCCCCAAGACCTTTATACCTTGGGGAAGTGAAGGTGAAGGGTGGGTTACCCCTTTCTCCCAGCTATTTGGCATTATTTCACTTTCATTTCACAGAATTGGGCCCCCCGTACCTTGAGTATAGTGGGGACATCCTTAGTCAAACTTGTGTATCCTAGACTAAGACCTATTTTGCCACACCTACTTGACAAATTATAGGATTGTTAACGTGTCTTCAACTATTTTCTTAATCATCACATTCAAAATTTCAAAGTCAAACTTACTTATGTGTCTTGTGTGTGTGATTCATGTGTGTACATGTGAAATCATTTGTTTGCAAATTTCTAAATCAAGCTATCAACACAAACACATAAACACATCATCCTAAACATCCTCGTCATCACATTCATTCTAAGCTAAGTCATCCTAATCAAAAACCTAATCATCCTTTTCATTCACCTAATCGACATCTTAATCATCCTACTTTCCCTATCCTAATCATTCTAGATCATCCAATCATATTATCCTCATCATTACATATCATCATCCTAGTCCTAGTCAATCACTTGTCAAAATGGTCTTGAGCCTTAGCAAGCCTAGTTCAAATCCTAAGCCCAAACTCATACTTCGAGGAGGCCCTTCCTCTAGTCCTAATGATGAGACCAATCCAAGACCTAAACTCATACTTTGAGGAGGCCCTTCCTCTAGTCCTAATGATGAGAACAAACCAAGACCTAAACTTATATGTCGATGGGCCCCTCCCCCTACTTACAATAATGACAAGAATCATGTTGCATGCCTTGAGAAACAAGATGAAATACAACAATGTAAAGACATGTGTAACTCCATGCCAACACTAGAAAATAAGATCCTAGTACACCATCTCCAATCCATCATCCAAACACTTCACCAAATGCAACAACCCCTAGATTAACAAACCATTCAACAACTACAATACACCATCCAACCACTTTGACAAAATCAGTCACATCTAATACAACAACTCCTAGTCAAAATCCAACAATTCATAGCCACATATCAAACCCACCAACCACAACCACAAATTCCACCTCAATCCTATGTGTCACCTTCATCATCATGCCAACCTAGTCCACCCACATATCGATTCAATGCTATATCAACCTATAAATTCATTCCACAACAAGAACATGTGATGCTAAGTCACCCCTTGAAACAAGGTCAAGTGTCTTCAAGCCCTCATGCTACCTCTGACAAGGGGAATACCACTCTAGCTTGTGGGACCTATAGGTATATTCTACCACCATCCAATCAAAGGTCTATCCTAAAGCCCACTAGTCCTATACCAAAACCACCATGTTCTCCCAGTCCTAATCCATTGGTCCCTCCACTTTCTAACCCTTCATTACCCTCACCATCATCTAATTGTCCATCAACTCCACACCCTAAATTCAAACATTACAAAAGTAAACCTATGGAGTTATCCAAATTCACCCATCCATTATATCATTCATCTACCTATACACCTACAAAGGATGTGATCCAAGGGCTACTAGCAAGGAGTTAACCATGTCACCAAATTCCTATCCTTGAGCCTACAAAAGAGTCTTCAAATACCATGATTATTTCTCCAACCCTATCATATAGTCCACAACCCCTTGATCCTATTGAAGAGTCTCCCCCCATGAGTCCACATCAAGACCCATCATACCCTCATGTTGCTAACCATCAAGAACATATCAAGCCTCTCCTAGAGTCTCCCACATCCCCTTCCATTTAAGAAAGTCAAGAGATATGTCAAGAGTTTATCCCTAAGCATGTGGAAACATCAAGCCCTCATTCTAATCAAAATCAAATCACTTTCATCCAACCCATCCATAACATTTATCTTTTCCATGATCAAGATATTATTAATGATGAAGAACCTATCCATGAACAACTTGATCCTATTCATACCCCCACAACCATTCATGAGCAAGATACCCAAGACCTACATACTCAATCTAATGAAAGTCTTGTTGACTTACTTGAGCACTAACCCCTCTTCATGGCCTTCCTTTAAAGCAAAGAAACTTCTCCTCCATATAGCCCTACCCATGATGTGCAAACATCCACTTGTCATGATGAGACATATGCCTCCCAAGAAAACATAGATGATCAAACCAATAGCTTGGATCTTAGTGAGCACAATGATAATAAAGATCCTAATGATCCTTCTTCATCCACTATCAACCATATTTCAAATCCACCAACATATCCCCTTGGTCTAACCACCTTCATTCATGAATGTTCTTCCTTAGGAAAGCAACAACCATTTCCCATCACCTCATCTTCTCCATCTAATAATGAGCTCAAGTCTAGTGTCCAAAACATACATAGTCCCATTGTCCATCACATACTCCAAAACATGAATTATCAAAGGCTTAAGCCTTTATGAACAAGGTATTTTGGAGCCCATACATGTAAAAGTCCCTCCACACTCATATGGCCTTGGATATACACCCCAAGGTAAACAATCTCAAGATGTTGGTACTTCCTCCATGCCTTCTAAATCCACCACTTTCCATCACAGATCCTATCATACCCCCAAAACATGTGTTGCCATTCCACCTCCATCATTCTACAAATCCCAAAATGATGTGACCTTACACCTTCCACCATCCACTTTACCTCCACTACTTCCAACTCCTAATAGCCCTCCATCCACTTTACCTCCACTTCTTCCAACTCCTAATATCCCTCCATCCACTTTACCTCCACTACTCCCAATGACTAATATCCTTATCATTCAATCACCTTATCCATTTATCCATAAATCCCCTCACATTCCTAATCATGACCAATGAATGCACACATCATCTAAACAAGAAGCTTTAACCATGTCCATGGGATTCAAAAATAAAAATTTGGATGCCTCTACCTATAAAGCCAAAATCCTACCCTCACACCTTAGAGCACAAATGCATAGAGTCAAAACAAAATACATTCAAAAGGCTATCCAAGCCCATACTTCCAAAACAAAAGTCAAAAACTAAAATGGTTTGGGTCCCTAAGCAAAAATCAAGCAAGTCAAATGAAGCATCCGCATCCTCTTCCATTCAAAAATCCCATTCCATTCAAAAGTCTCAAATTCTCTCATCCCACAAGTCAAGCAAAAATCATAAAAATCCTAAGTCTATGTGGGTCCCTAAATCACTAAATTGACCATCCCATAAGCAAACATCCCCATTGCTTCCTATGCCTCCTTCAAATCAAAAGCTTCAATGTTTATCATGGTTTGTGCAACCGTTGGTCATGGTCCCCTTCCATTCCACAACATTTCCACATACCTCCAGCTCCCCATCTTTCACCCATTATCCTACATATTTAACCCATCACCTTCCTATGGTCCATGCTTTTGCATAAGCCTTTCATCCATGATTTTGCATAAGTCCTACATAATCCACATCATAATCCACTATCCCTTCCATACATAATCCACTATCTACCTGCTCCATCTCCCTCATTCATGCACTCCCTTACCAACATCTATGGGCATAATGACATTTGACATGGTCCATGTACGATGACATCCATCTCTAATGGGACTATCACCATTCATGGAACTAGACACTTGAGTCCCTCCTTTCCATATCCACCTATCCCATTCAAAAAAATTAAAATAGTAACGAGAAATCCCTTTGTCCAACAGTGAAAACCACCCTTGGTGGCGCCTTGGATAAGTACCATGATGAAAACCTGGCAAACAGGTGTCATGTGTAGGTTGATTGTCTATGTCGCTTACTCTTGGGGGCATGTTGTCTCATCCTTCCTATCATTTCCCATTTCCATACCATTTCCTATCCTATCTTACCATCCTTATCCATTACACCCACATACATATACCTATCATATCGAGTCCATCCATCCTCCCTTCCTCCCTTTGATCTTGATAAAAATATGGGGGTAAAATGTTGACAAATGCTTTGGATATCTCTTGATATAGCTCATCCTTTCCAAATCAATCCTATCATAAGCTTTGTCATGTAAAATCCTAAGCATTACACCTAGAATGGGGCAAGCTATTCTGATGCGACATAGTCTTTAGAGATCACATCCTTCCTCTCTTACACATACATTCATTCCATCCACTATCGTCCATCCTATCACCCACCCTTTTATCCATTCATCCATCCTACCTCCTTGCACCTAGACTTGGTTTTCCCTTGTCATTGGTATCTAGCACAAAGGCTATCAAAAATTGTAATCTAATGCCATCCCAAAACATTTCCAAAAATCCAAAAAATTCAAAATATTTCAAAAATACAAAAATTCAAATATTTTCCAAAATCCAAAAACATCAAATATCTTCAAAACACAAAAAAAGTCAAAACATTTCCAAAAATAAAACAAAATAAAAATATTCCCAAAATACAAAAAAATCAAATATCCAACAAAATCCAATCAAGTCAATCCAACGTCATCCAATCAATCTAGTCAATCCAACGTCATCCAATCAATCCAGTCAATCCAATCAATTCATCAAAATCAATCAATCTAACCATCAACTCAATTATTCAAATCAATTCTTCCAATCAATCAATTCATCAAATCCGATCTTCAAATCAAGTCATCATCAATTCATCAATCAAATCAATTCTTCAATTCAATTCTCCAAGTCCATTCAATCAAATCAATCCAATTCTTCAAATCCAATCATCAAAATCATTCCATAAATCCATCAATTCAATAAACTCATTTCTTCAAATAAATTCTTCCAATCAATCTGATCATCAATCCTCAAATCATCATTCTAACTAAATTCATCCAATCCAATCTCCAAATCAATTCCTCAATACATCAATTCAATCAAATCATCAATTCTTCAAATCAAGTCAACCAAATCACTCTATCAATTCATTCCAAATCCATTCATCAAGTCAATCAATCACATCATCAAAATCAAATCAAGTCAATCCAATCAATCAATCCATCAAAACTATAGACACCCAAAATTGACCCTTCGTACCATTTATTGATTTGTCACATTATTCACCATTGCATATGTCCATTTTGTCTAGCACACTTGTATCAGTTATCGATTTTGTTCTAAACCATCTATTTCCATCATTAATTAAATAAATTATATTTATTTAATTAATTTCATTTATTTTCATTATCTTTATTCTTCCATTTTCTATCTATAATTAAATAATCTTTAATTTTTTTAAAATTATCCCACTATTCTTCTAAAATTAAATAAATTTATTTCTTTATTTTATATTTATATCATTTAAAAATAAATTAAATGAATTTATTTGTTTAATTTATTTTTATCTTATCATTTTCCTCTTTTATCACTTTCTTCGATGTGTACAAGTTGGCCTTGACCATAGTTTGTCAAAAATTAAATACAAAAAATGATTTAATTGGTTTAAAAATCAATTATCCTTTTCATCCACCTCTTAAAATAGAAAAAAATCCTATTTTAAGAAAATCAATCTTATCTCCACCAACAAAGCCAACTAAATCATTTAATAAAAGCTATCCCTATGGACACGTCTTGTACACATTCATCCATACCTCTTGAATTATCTCAACCATTCATGTAGCCACCTTTTCTCCACCGTTGATCAATCTTAGTTGAGAGCTATATATACATCCTCTCACCCCATTGTATTCATCCAACACAATCTCTATAGCATCCATATTATCATCTTATGCATATCGCCTCCATTGAGCATCCATTAAGCACTTGAGCATATCATCTATCATCATGGCAGATTTGGCAACTATGGTTGTTCACTTTTAAGAAGCAACCCACATTCAACCAAGGAATCAATACAATCTAGGTGACATTGTTCTTTGATTTGCTTTCATTTTGTGTCATTTAGATAGATTTCTTGAAGGTGGTAGGATTGGGTTTTGAATGTAATGCTTGATCTTATTAACCTGATTTTTCCTGCTCACACATTCTGGCACCCCTGGTGGGACTCATGCCCTTGATTGATTTTTCATTAAGAAGTCATTTTTGAAGTCTAGGTACGGAGTAACGCAATTGATCGGTAGAAAATCGCATTCGGTCTATGGAAAATCACCTTTGAACAACTCTGCATCGCCTATGATTGGGGCAAAATCACCTTTGAATAGTTATCTGTTGCCTCTGGTTTGTATCTAATCATATTTGGCTGGCTAAAAGTCGCCTCTGGTTGATTAGAGTTTCATTGATATGTTTGTCTTTGTAGGGTTTTCTCCAATTTTAGTTGTCTAATTTGGGGTTGTAAGCTAGTTTATTTGCTAATCCTAACTACCTTTTTCATCCTCAAGCTGGTTTATTTGGGGTTTGGTTTATCTTTGACCTAATCATATCATATTTTTGGATCTTTTATGTTTTAGTTGCAGGGTATAGATTTGATTCAATTTATCCATCTTTCTGGGTTATCATGGTCTCTTATATCCATTTTATGATCATTTGTCCAGCTCTGTTGTGTGAATTTTGCAAGTTATAGACATCCGAGTGCATCTGGACAATAGAAAATCACCTTTACACAGTATCTAGTTGCCTTTGAATCATCTGGCATCGCATCTGAGAGATAGAACATCGCCTTTGGTATAAATACAGTCACTTTTGTTTTTTGTTAATCACTTTTAAACTCTGTTTCATTGCCTTTGGTCTGCACTATTATAATCTTGATTTCTTTGAAGCTAACATCTGTTGGTGCAGCTCTTTATTGATTGTCAAAGAAAGGTGGATCTGAAACTACTAACGAATTTGTTGCAGGATCGATCGGTCAAAGATTTACATCATTTTCACTAATCTAGGAACATTTCGTTTGGTGCTTAAAAAGAACTTGTTTGCTTTGCTTGTTTGTTTGTGTGTTACATTAGTTAGATCCCTAAGCTAATAACAAAAGTATCCTCTCCCCTTGCCTATCCAATGGATCTTGGGTGCAAGCAAACTTGTTATTATCTTTAGAGAGGCCTGCCTTGGTGGGAAAAGAGGTACTCACCCCAAGGGAATGACCTCAAGTGGTATTTTCGTTTGGTCCACTATATAAAAAAAGATAAGGCAAAAGCCAAGTCTAACCGATATTAGCGCTTGCCATACAGTGCTAGTTTGAAATGAGGCGTACCTTGCGTATATGAGACTCCTAGTAGGACTAGTTAAAGATTTAAGTAGCTTGTTGGACGCTCGTAATGTGTTGGTCCCTCGAATCATTACTAGAAACCACTTGTTGTAGAGGCCAAAAACCTTTTTGCTTGCTGGTGCAGGAGGTCAGACCTTCAAAGCTGCCCTATACATACTATTCATTTTAGAGATAGAAAATCCCTCAGTTTATAAGGTCTCTAGATCTTCGGGGTAAGAGATTTGGTGTGCCCATGCTATGGTGGGGGAGCCAGTGTCACCAATATCTCTAGCTGTCTGCTTTGTCTCAGTATATGGAGAAATCCAAGTAGGAACTCAGCAAGTAGTATCCTCTTTCCAACCTAGGTTGTACATGCTTACAAGTGTTTTCAAATTTGTCGAGACCCATGAAAAATTTTTGGGCTAATTCAGACTTTTACTCTGATTTTGTATCAGAGTCATCCAAAACCAACCATTGTGTCTTTGTTGTGTGTTCTCTTACTGATTATCCTTCAAAACAAGACATTGTCACTGAAACTCGCCTTTGAGCTACAGAAAATCACCTTTGAATGACAGAAAATCACCTCTGAGTCATCCTAAATTACCTCTGATCATCATATAGAATCACGCCTTTGAATTATCCTGCATCACCTTTGCACCATATCTAGTCACCTTTGAGCCGCAGAAAATCACCTTTGATCAACAAAATCATGCCTTTGGATTATTCTAAGTTGCCTTTGGGCTATCCTGACTTGCCTGGTTGGTACAATCTCACCTCTGGCAATCTACAGACTATTTCCAGTCATCCAGTCAAAAGCCTCATTCCGGTCAGTCCTTAGCTTTGCCATCAGTTTTTAGACAATACACTGATCATCTACATCCAATATACATCTTCTTCAGCCTAATCACATCATATTTTGGACTTTTTGAGCCCTTGCATCCTCTTGAGACTCTAAAATAGCCATCAACATCAATCAACCAATCAAATCAACATCATCCTTTGGCTTTGGTCACTATCTAGCTTTTTGATCACATCACAACAATCTTTTCCAGCTTAAGAGAGTAGTTCCTTTTGAGTCTATCTCTTGGGAGATAATCTAATCCAATCCAAACCAATCCAAATCAATCATCAAGCCAATCAATCAATCATTAATCAACCCATCTTATCCAAATCAATCAGCTATCCAATCAATCAATCAATTCAATCAATTGATCAAGTCAATCATCAATCAACCAAATCAATCAATCAACCCAAGAGTCTCATCTTTGTCACACAAGTCCAAAAATCTCATCCATCATCAACCCATGCCTCAAACTAGGAGTTAATATAAGGCAGCTATGGAGGCTAACCTAAGAGAATTTCAATCTATGCCTCTCAAGGATGCCTCAAAATTTATGACTGGAATGCCTCAACGTATCTTTGTACCTGAAGGCTATACTACTGGACCATCACCATCAACTCAAGTGCCACAATATCATTTTGCTCAATCTACTTATGAAGAATTTCAAGATGACTTAGAGGAGCTAGAAGATGTTGAAACTTTACAAAACGTCAATAAGCTCTTAAAGTCTGATCTCGATAGATTTTTTTTACAACTAGCTCAAGGAGGAGCCAAATTGCCAAGTGACTTTGACATATCCAAAATCAAAAAACAAGATCCAATCAATGATGTTGTTGTTGCTAAGGAAACCCATAAGGTGCTATGCCCTTAATATTGGTGTACATAGGGTTATGAATAGCCAGCTTGTGGCTATCTTAACTCCTAATTAAGTAATGTTATCATTATTATATTGTTATTTAGTTGTTTAGGTCAGCCTAAGGCTTCTATAGGGCTATCTAAGTCGGCCTGGGTGATATCCTAGGCATAAATAGGTATATATAGAAGGTAGTGAGTCTCATTTCACATCATATTGTGTATTGTGTTCTCATTGAAGACTATTGGAGGTATCCCACTCGAAGTGGATTAGGAGGTTGCCCCCTTGAAGTGGCATATTATTATCAAGTATTTGCAGCATATTCACTATTATATTCAGATATTGTGCAAGTTGTTTCATTACAAGTGGTATCAAAGCATGATCTTGGCACCATAGAGGTAAGATTTTTTCTCAACATTGGAGGCAATTTTGGGAAGCGCATAACTTTCAGATTTTAGAAAAACTTTTAAATATTTTTAAAGGGTTTTTGAAGACCATTTTAAAGAAGATACAGTCCAGATTTCAGAGGAATTGAAGCAAAAATAAGTGAGTTATTGCAAAATTAGGGTTTCCAACAAATTCGCTCTCAAGGCAGCAAATTTGCTAATTTTTTGGATTTTTTTCTGGGTAAGTGGTATCTTGGCCTTAGTAAGTTACAATAAAAATTTTAGAAAATTTACATTTCATTTGTGTGATTTATTTCAAAAATATTGGTTTCCATCATGACGGGCCCTGCAACAAGAGGCAAAAAGAATGTTGCCACACCGGGGAAATCCTCTAATAAGGATGAGGAAATAATAGAGGATAGTAATCCCATTGAGGAAATAAGTAAGTTCAAGGAAGAGGTTAAGAGGGATATGTGTGACCTAAGAGGAGATATATCAGATATACGAAGCATGTTAAGTGCCTATATGAATGAACCAAGAAAGGAGTTCTCAAGCAACCAAGGTGAAACCTTCAAGTCGGCTAATAATGACACAAATTTTAATACTCCTATGGGATCTAGGAATTTTTTTCCAAAGGTGGATATGCGCAAGTTCAATGGTAAGGATCCTCTAACATGGATAAACCAAATGGAGAATTTTTTTGAAGTACATCAAATCCCATATGGACAAAAGGTCATGATGGCTTCCTTATATCTAGAACCAGATCAATTCATTTGGTATCATTGGCTTTGTACTCATCAGACAAAAAAGGGTCTCATCGTATCATGGTCAATTTTTACAAAAGAACTCCAAGCACAATATAGCAATAGTGTGACAGATAACTTCTTCAACCAGCTTGTTAAAATTCAACAAACAGGATCAGTTAAGGATTATATTCAAAAATTCCAAAATCTATCCTTAAGAGTGGATAAAATTATAGAGGAGAACTTGAATGATTTATTCTTGGGTGGTCTCAAGGATCACATTCAACATGAGGTACGCATGTTTAGTCCTAGCTCAGTAAATGAGTCTTTTATCTTGGCACGTAGGGTAGAGGAGAAGTATTTGATTCCTAGAAAGCAAGGGGCTAATATGACAAGAGAGAAAGGATATTCAACACCTTCTCTTCCTCAACCTACTAGGTTGACTCCACAGCAAATTGAGGAGAAAAGAGCAAAAGGGTTGTGTTTCAATTGTGATAGCAAATACAGTTGAGGACATAAATGTAGTGAAAAGAAATTGTTCTATATTGAAGGTCCAAGTGAGGAAGAAGAGGAGGAACCCATATTAGAGGAGGATAGGGAGTCAAGTGAGGAATCACATGATTCTCAACCAATCATTTCTTGTCATGCACTCTCAGGTTTTAGTGCACCACAAACTCTCAAGGTAGTGGGTTTCTTAAAGAAGCAGAAAGTAACAGTGTTGATCGACTCAGGTAGTACTCATAATTTCATCAACAAAAAGTTGGCAACTCGTCTAAATTGTTTTATATATCCAGCCCCAGAGTTTCAGGTTTTGATTGCAGATGGGGGTACAGTTAGTTGTTTGGGGAAGTGTCATAGCATTAAATTATCCATGGGAGATTATCAACTTGATACCCCAATGTATGCAATATCCATGGGTGCAGCAGATATTGTTTTGGGAGTACAATGGCTTACTACATTGGGAACAATTGAGATGAACTTCCAAGAACTATTCATGAGATTTCAATCAAAAGGAAAGGTAGTGGAGCTAAGGGGGTTGAAGGCAAAATCCCCACAGATGGTAAGCTCTCATCAAATGCAAAAGTTGCTTAAGAAAGGAGCGGATGGATTTGTGGCCCAGCTATATTCATTAGAAGTCTCTCAATCTAATGCTCCTACTCATCCAAATTTATAAGCAATAATTGATCGTCACTCAGTGGTTCTTGGAGATATGCCTAAAGGACTTCCTCCTAAGAGGGATCATGACCATGCCATACAACTAGTTCTAGGTAGCCAACCACCAAACATCAGGCCTTATAGGTACCCACACATACAAAAAGTGAGATAGAAAAAATTGTTGAGGAGATGCTAGAGGCAAGAATTATCAGGCATAGCCAAAGTGCTTACTCCTCGCCTGTGGTGATGGTGCGTAAGAAGGATGAAACTTGGCGCATGTGTCCAGATTATAGAGTGCTCAACATGTACACCATTAAAGATAAGTTTCCTATTCCAGTCATTGATGATTTGCTAGATGAATTGAATGGAGCTATGTATTTTACCAAGTTAGATCTTAGATCTGGTTATCACCAAATTCGGATTAAGGAGGAAGATATTTGTAAGACAGCATTTCGAACTCATGAGGGTCATTATGAATTTTTGGTGATGCCATTTGGCCTTACCAATGCACCATCTACATTCCAAAGTTTGATGAATTCCATTTTTAAGAAGTTCTTGAGAAAGTTTGTGTTAGTGTTCTTTGATGATATATTGATTTATAGCAAGACTTGGGAAGAACATTTGCAGCATGTAGATCAAGCATTACAATTACTCAAAGATCATCAACTCTATGCTAAGCCATCCAAGTGTGCTTTTGGTCTTAAGGAGGTGGAGTATTTGGGACACATAGTTTCACATGAAGGAGTAAATGTGGACCCTAACAAAATTAAGGCTATCATGGAATGGCCTATTCCAAAAACCATTAAGAAACTGAGGGGTTTCTTGGGATTGACAGGGTACTATAGAAGATTTGTGAAGAATTATGGTCGTATAGTAGCACCCCTCACCACTCTCTTGAAGAAGGATTCTTTTCATTGGAATGAGTCTGCTAATGTAGCATTTGAGCAATTGAAGGAGGCTATGTGTACAACTCTAGTGCTTGCCACTCCTGACTTCACCAAGGAATTCATTGTGGAATGTAATGCTTCTAGAAATGGGATAGGAGTAGTTCTCATGCAAGAAGGTCGACCAATTGCTTTTGAGAGTCGTCAATTAAAGGGTAAAAATCAGCTCAAACCTATTTATGAGAAGGAAATGCTAGCAATCCTTCACGCAGTTAAACAATGGAGGCCTTATTTAATGGGCCGACACTTCAAGGTTAAGACAGATCATGATAGCCTAAAATATTTTTTGGAACAAAGACTATCCTCTGAAGAGCAACAAAAATGGGTCACTAAGATGTTGGGCTATGACTTTGAGATTGTATATAAGAAAGGGAAGGAAAATATTGTGGCTGATGCACTTTCTAGGAAGGATGAGAAAGATGAAGCCTTATTGTGTGCCCTTTTAATATTACAAGCAAATTGGGTGGAAGAAGCCAAAGCAGAGTGGCAAAATGATGTGGCAACAAGTAATCTCATCCAATAATTAAAAAGTGATCCTTGTAGTTCAGATAAGTTTTGTTTGAAGGGAGATATTCTTTGGTATAAAGAGCGCTTGTATCTCTGCAAGAATTCCACTCTTAAATACAAGATTCTCACAGAGCTACATGAGTCCCCAGTTGGTGGTCATTCAGGATTTTTGAAGACATATCATCGGGTCAAGCAAGATTTTTTTTGGGAAGGGCTAAAAGGTGAGGTGAAAAAATTTGTGGCTGAATGTTTGGTTTGTCAAAGAAATAAGGGGGAGACAATTAAGACACCAGGTCTCTTGCAGCCCTTATCTATTCCTAGCCAATGTTGGGAAGAGGTATCCATGGACTTCATCACAGGGCTTCCCAAATCTAAAAGTCATAATGTCATCATGGTAGTAGTTGATTGCCTCACTAAATATGCACATTTCATTGCATTATCACATCATTTTACAACAAGTGAAGTGGCAAAAGTTTTCTTCGAGAATATCCAAAAACTACATGGTACACCTAAGGTTATTGTCAGTGATCGTGATCCTATCTTTACTAGTCACTTTTGGAAAGATTTATTCTCATGTTTGGGTACTCAATTGGCTCATAGTTCTTCATACCTTCCTCAATCAGATGGGCAAACTGAGGTTGTTAATAAATGTTTGGAAGGATATCTACGTTGTTTCACTTCAGAGAAACAATCTTAATGGGTAGATTGGCTACCACTGGCAGAATGGTGGTATAACACTTCTTTTCATAGCTCATAAAAAATGTCTCCATTTTTGGCACTTTATGGATATCATCCTCCTTCCATCACATCATCATTAAAGGTGTCACCAAGAGTTCAGGCAGTAGAGGACCAATTGCTTCATCAACGACAGGTACTTTCAAGACTCAAGGAGAATTTAGCTATGGCACAAAATCAAATGAAACAACAGGCAGACCAACATCGTAGTGAAAGAAATTTTGAAGTTGGGGATTGGGTCTTCTTGAGATTGTAGCCTTATAAACAAATCTCAATGAAGCAACAAAAAAAGAATAATAAGTTGTCTCCAAGATATTATGGGCCATACCAAATCATGCAAAAGATTGGTAGTGTTGCCTACAAGCTAGAGTTGCCACCAACAACAAAGATACATCCAGTTTTTCATGTTTCTTGTTTGAAGAAGGTAATTGGGCAGAATATTCCTATTCAAATAGTACTACCAGAGCTCGATGAAGAAGGAAGAATAATTTTGGAACCAAAGGGCATTCTTCAAACATACACGAAGAAGCTGAGGAATAGAACCCTCACTTAGTATCTCATCCAATGGAAGAATTTACTAGTTGAAGAGGCCACATGGGAGGATGAGGAGTTCATTCAAAAGAATCCACACTTGGTTAGCATTGAGGACAATGCTTCTTTGAAGAGGGGGGGCATGCTACGCCCTTAATATTGGTGTACATAGGGTTATGAATAGCTGGCTTGTGGCTATCTTAACTCCTAATTAAGTCATATTATCATTATTATATTGTTATTTAGTTGTTTAGGTTGGCCTAAGGCTTCTATAGGGCTATCTAAGTCAGCCTGGGTGATATCCTAGGTATAAATAGGTATATATAGGAGGTAGTGAGTCTCATTTCACATCATATTGTGTATTGTGTTCTCATTGAAGACTATTGGAGGTATCCCCCTCGAAGTGGATTAGGAGGTTGCCCCCTCAAAGTGGCATATTATTATCAAGTATTTGCAGCATATTTACTATTATATTCAGATATTGTGCAAGTTGTTTCATTACATAAGGCTATTACTACCATGTCCACCAAAGCCACCACATCTATACACAACATTCAAACACCACCTTTGCTTAATCAATCTTCCCATCCACTCCATGCATCCTCCACATCTACGACAACGAACCAACCAAATTTTCCCACATCAATAGAGCCTTTGTTAACAGCATCTTACATGATCAATCCGCATGTGTCACATGCACCTCAAGTCTCTAATCAAAATATGCCACATGTTAATCCATCTCATGCGTCGCAACCCATTCCATCTTCTTCCATCAATGTAACTCCTCCACATGTGTCACAAGCACCTCAAGTCTCTAATCAAAGTGTCCCACATGTTAATCCATCTCATGTCTTGCATCCCATGCTATCTTCTTCCATGAATATAACTTTTCCACATGTGTCACAAGCACCTCAAGTTCCTAATCCAAGTGTGTCACATGTTGAACCATCCCAACCATCTAATGTGTCTTCCCATCTCAACACATCATCTATGAATCTAGTCCAAACATAGCATGTGCTATCCAATCCTAACAGATCATTTATCGACCAACCTTTCAGATCACAAGCACATTCCAACATATCATATGTTGATCAAATCCTTTCACTTGGACCACAACCATCCAATCCTCACATATCCTATGTCAATCCACCTCTTGTGTCCCAAGCTCCGTCAACCTCCAACCAACACATATCCTATGCCAATTCACCTCTCATGTCCCAAGCTCTATCAACCTCCAACCCTCACATATCCTATGCGAATCCATCTCTCGTATCTCACGTTTCACCAACCTCCAACCAACATATGCCCTAGATCAATCCATCATTTCGTTTGCATGCAATACAAACCCAAAACATTAATCCATCACCAAACCCGTACACATTCCCATCATTTGATAACCAAGGCACATACACCATTTCATAAAATACATCACAACAATATCCTCCAAATCAAACTCTAATGTATAAATACCTCATCCAAGTCATCAAAATCCCATGCAACAACAACAATCATCCACATCTAATTTTGAGTAGAGATTCAATCAGTTATAACAAGTCCCAGATATGAGTATGGGCCAAACAAAAAAGACATTTTCCTTTGAGGATGTATGCCCATTTCCTTTTGATAAGTCACTTCAAATGATACCTTTTCCTCCACATTTTGAGATACCACAATTTGAGAAATACAAAGGAAAAGGTGATCCAAATGACCGTCTTAGAGCATTTTATGTAGCTTGTCTTGACATTGCATATAATGACACATATCTTCCACATCTATTTCCTCATAGTCTCAAGGGACAAGCTATGGAATGGTTTTCTCACCTAACCTCAAGCATCAAGTCTTTCAAAGAGTTGGCACAAAAATTTGTATCACACTTTGCTTTCAATATAGAAAATGAGATATCCATGAACAATCTTATCAACAACAAACAATGAAATGGGGAAACCTTCTCATCTTTCATCCGACGATGGCAAAATATGGCTAGCAAGCTCCCATGGCAAATGCCTGAGAAACAACAAGTTGACATATTTTTCCAAAATTCCCATCCTGAACTATCATTTCAATTGCAACTCCAAAGTGCTACTACTTTTGATGAACTCATATCCAAGGGAACAAACATTGAAAAAGATTCAATTTCCAAAGGTCTAATCAAGATCTTCAAGGAAACAAAAGACAATGCACAATCTTCAAGTGATAAATCCTGCTTTTGGAACAAGAACAAAAATGTTGTCAATGATGGCATTGTTGATGCAAAGAATGTTCAAACTATGAATTCTCCCATCCATATCCAAGCAGCATCTAAGAGCACTCCATTTCTTCCAAGAGACCAAGCTAAAATAAATCCATTCCCTAGACATTAATTCACTCCTTTGGGAGAACCTATTGAAACTGTCCTCAAAAAGCTAATACAAGCTGGCAAGATCATGTTACCTGAAGCACAACCTAATGAAGAACCACAGTTTAAGCCTAATTGGTATAAAGACAACGAATACTATGACTATCATCGAGTGAAAGGACATAATATAGTTGGCTGTATGAAATTAAAACATTTGATCCAGAATCTTATTGAGCAAGGAGAAATCAATATTGATCCACCAAAACAAACAACAAATTATGACCTTGATGCTTTCAAGAATCCACTTCTGCTACATGATAAAGCAAGTGCCTCTAATACAAGGAATAATGTTCATTATACCTATGAGTCATCCACCATTGGTCGTATCAAAAAAATTGCATATCTACCATTACCATAAGAGGAAAAGCACCTAATTGTGCCGATACCACTCACCGAGGCCGAGTCACTATCCAAGGAGCACCTGATTGTGCTATTACCACTCATCAAGGCTATGTTACTATCCAAGGAGCACCACCTACCATATGCCCAAACTCTGGATACAATATCCTTGACTATCTAAGTAAGACTCCCGCCCATATTTCCATTTTGGAATTATTGCATATATCACTTGCCCATAAAGCCATCTTAGATAAAGCCTTACAAGAGTTGTAGATACCCAATGATATTGATACTACATAATTCCAAGCCATGGTAGAGAGTATTACATCACCTTATCATTTGAGCTTCTCTGACAAAGGCCTTTCATTATTCGATTCATCCTATAACGATGCTCTCCACATCGAAGTCTACATAAACCAATGTCAAGTCAAATGAATACTTATAGATGGTGGAGTTGGGTTAAATATATGTTCTCTAAATCTTGTAAAACAATTGGGATATTCTAAGGATCACATTGACACTACCAAGAGCTTAACTATCAAAGCATATGATGATGCCGAGAGAGAATCTGAAGGAATTATCTTTCTACCCATCCGGGTTGGTCCTATTACTACTAATACCTATTGTCAAGTCCTTGATATTGAATTACCTTACAACATTATCCTTGGCCATCCTTGGATACATGCCATGAAAGTAGTTCCATCCACATATCATCAATGTTTGAAATTTCCCTACAATGGTGTTGAAATCACGATCCCTACCGATCCTAATCCATTTGAGTTTTTTTGAGCCTTCCAAGCCAAATATCAAAATCCTAACTGCATACCCATCAACGTCGAAGACCATCCATCCACATCCTATGTTGATCCATCCGATTTGGATAAGCCTTCATCTAGTAAATCCATCCCCAATATTGAGGTCCAATACAAAGAGAAAGGATTTGGTGAATATAGTCTACAAGAATCTTGTTGTATAGGAGCCTTGCCCTTATCACCCAAATCCTATGGTCAACCATTAGTATCCAAAGCTACCCCATCCAAAGCCACTATCACTATTCCTCCAACCATGTTCATCAAATCAAGAATGCTAGAAGATGAAGCTAGTGATGACATATCCTCTTGGATCTTCTTTGATGAGAATGATCAAGTTACTTTAGAAGTGGAATGCTATAACAATAGATTTCAGATCATCAAGAACATGGGTTACAAAGGACAAGGAGGTTTAGGACCGCATGGACAAGGACCTGTTGAACCTATCAATTGTCACGAAGAAGTTTAATAGGCAATGTTTAAGGTATGGTAAGGAGGTTCTGCCTTCCTCGAACATTAGTGTATTCTCGATGAGGTAGCCAAAGCTTTTCCCATAGAAGAGACCTCTAGTTAGGATGCCATTGATGATTATTCCTTCCACATAACCAAACTATTCCAAGACCTATCCATCTTCATGTTATCATCCACCTCCTTTACTTCTCAACCTAAATCACCTAACCTTCAACTCGTATATCCTGACCTCGTCGATTGGGACCAACAGGGGGCACCTATTCTAGACACATTTCAGAATGATGAAGCCTTAACAGAGTTCATGGGCTTAAGAAAAGGCATACCCTTGGGAGATCACAAAGTGGGCTACATGATGGATCTACCTCAGTTAGCATATTTTGGTGGAAATGTCAAATCCTTTAGTCACAAAAGTGAAACAAATAAAATCAAAAAAGAAAGGTCACTAGGTGAAAATTGAAAGGTGCCTCTTGACCATGAAAAAGTAAAAATAAAGGACATATTTGATGGTGAAAACCTCTCTGAGGCACCCGAGGATGGAGGATTTGACCTTCCTTTGACCACAGAATGTCAAGAATAGTCACCCTTGCTAGTGGAGAAATCTCAAGAGATCAATCTAGGTACAACACAGAATCCAAAGATCACATTTCTAGTAGCATCACTATCAAATCAGGAGAACTAATTTCACCGCCTTCTTCATGAAAAGATCAATCAACTTTGCATAGACTTATGAGAATATGCTAGGGTTAGATCCCTCACTTGTGGTACATCATTTAGCAGTATTTCCAAAAGCAAAACATGTCAAACAAAAGCTACAGAAAATGCATCCTCAAATAGCACTCTTGGTCAAACTAGAAAATCAGAAACTATTGGATGCTAAGTTCATAAGGCCTATTAATTATCTTGAATGGGTTTCAAATCTAGTACCAATTTCTAAACCGAACGGGGGCATCCGTTGCTAAACTAATTTCAAAGATCTTAACAAAGCCTACCCTAAAGATGATTTCCCACTCCCAAGCATAGATATCATTGTTGATCTTATAGTAGGACATGAAATGTTATCACTAATGGACAGATTTTCTGGTTACAATCAAATTCTAATCGCTCCCGAAGATCAACATAAAATAGCTTTCATATGCCAATGGGGTACCTACTGCTAGCAAGTAATGCCTTTTGGTCTTAAGAATGCAAGAGCTACATATCAATGACCCATGACTATTATCTTCCATGATCTTTTTCACACCATAATGGAAGATTATGTTGATGATATCTTGGGCAAATCAAAAACTAGAGAAGGTCATCTAAAAGTATTAGAACAAATCTTTGATAGACTAGAAAAGTATTAAGTGAGATTAAATCCTAAGAAATGTGTGTTCAGGGTGACTTCTGGAAATCTATTGGGTTACATTGTATCTCGAAGAGGCATAGAAGTTGATCCAGAGAAGGTAAAAGCTATAGTTAACATGCCTCCACCATCAAATTTGAAACAACATCGTAATCTTCAAGGCAGATTACAATCTATCCACGGGTTCATTTCACAACTAGCAGATAAATTTCATCCTTTTCAACACTTGCTCTGGAAGGGAGAACCTTTTAAATGGGATGATAAGTGCCAATAAGCTTTTGATCAAATAAATGAATATCTAGCTACACCTCCTATACTGGTACCTCCTGTGCCTGATCGACCATTGCTACTATACATTTCTTTAACAACAACAGCTCTAGGTGCTCTTTTAGCTCAACATGATGACTTAGGGAAAGAATAGGATATCTATTATATCAGTAGAACTCTTGTTGTCTATGAGCTTAATTATTCATCCATGGAAAAAGCATGTTTAGCTGTAGTGTTTGCTTCCCAAAAGTTGCGGCACTATATGTTGAACCAATTAACAAAGCTCATATCTAAATTTGATCCATTCAAGTATCTTTTGTCCAAAGCAGTACTCATAGGTAGATTAGCAAAATGGATAATGATTCTCAGTGAATTTGACATAGAATATGTGGATTGAAAAGCCATAAAGGGACAAGTTATCGCTGATCAACTAGCAGAAGCACCAATGACAAATTTTCATCCTATCCATCCTGAGTTTCCTGATGAAGAATTATTTAATCTATATCCTTCAGTAGTTTGGTAGCTGTAATTCGATAGTTCATATACACAACATGGATCTGGAGTTGGAATATTATTCATCACCCCTCAAGGTGATTGTATACCCAAATCATACAGGATTGCCTTCCCTTGTACCAACAACATTGCTAAATATGAAGCCTTGATCACCAAATTATGCATGGTTGTACAATGGGATATCAAACAGTTACAAGTTTTTGGAGATTCTCAGCTGGTCATCAAACAAGTTGTGGATGAATATCAAATAAAAGACGAAAAACTTCTCCCATACAAGTTGATGGTAGATGACTTCCAGAAATATTTTTCCAAAATCACATTTGAGCAAATTCCTAGGATAAACAACAAAGCAGCAGACACTATAGCTACAATTAGTTCTCTTCTAGATATACCCACTAACGCACAGAGATGTGAGTTTTTGGTTGAACAACTTTTGATTCCAACTTTTGAAGTTCCACAATCTGAGCTTATATGTGAAATTATTGGTCCCAATTCTCCTTGGTACGAGGATATATATGAGTATCTCTGCCATGGTACCCTTCCGTTTCAATTATCCAACACACAATGCAAAACCTTTATCTGTCGTGCCTCTCATTACACCATCATTGGAGAAACCCTATAGTGTAAGAGTCTCTATGGTATCCTTCTTTGGTGTCTTGACTTGGAAGAAGCTAAAGTTGCCTTATGCGAGGTATAGGAAGGTGACTGTGGTTCACATTTTGCTGGCCCTAGCCTTACTAAGAAAATCTTGAGAGTTGGATACTACTGGCCAACCATGGAGCAAGATGCACAACAATTTGCTAAGAGATGCCTACAATGTTAGCAACATGGGGATTTGATACATGCTCCAGCACATGAGCTACAACATGTCACTACTACTTGGCCTTTCTTGTAGTGGGGACTCGACCTCATCAGAAATATTCATCCACCCTCATCCAATGGCCATAAATTCATCATTACCACCACTGAGTATTTTACAAAGTGGGTTGAAGCTATACTAATGACCTATATCACCAAAAATAAAATATCCAAATTCATCCTCTGTTACATCATTTGTAGATATGGATAATGGATGCCCATTTAAAAATCAAGAAGTCTGTGACTTATGCAATATATTCCATATCCAACATAGGTTTTCCACACCTTATTATCCCCAAATTAATGGCCAATCCAAGGCTTCTAACAAAACCATCATCAAAATTCTTAAGAAGACAGTCAATGAAGCTGGTCATGATTGGCATCTACAACTTAATCTAGCCTTGTGGGCTTATCGAACAAGTGTCAGAACTCCTACTTGCGCTACACCCTATGCTCTTGTGTATGGCATCGAAGTTGTCTTACCCCATCACTGAGAGTTTCCTTACAGCATATCATTTCTGATGAGGAGTACATAATATCTAGATTGAATGATCTAGAGCTACTGGATGAAAGATGCCTCACTGCACTCAATCACCTTCAAGTCTATCAAAATCATCTGCATTGTAGTTATAAAAAAAGATTAAGGAAAGAAGGTTCCAGGTAGGTGACCTTGTCCTCAAAGAGAATCAAAGAAATCAACAGGATCATGAAAAGAAGGGTAAATTTGAACCAAATTAGCTAGGACCTTTGGTGATCACAACAGTCTACGGATCAGGAGCTTATATTCTCTCAACACCTGAAGGTATTCCTTTGGATGAACCTATCAATAGTGTTCATCTTAAGAAATTTTATGCTTGATCCTCGGAACATCCCCAGCAAAATACATATAAAAAAATTAAAATAGTAAAGATAAATAACTTGTCCTCTGGTGAAAACCTAGTAAACAGGCACCTTGGATAAGTACCATAGTGAAAACCTGGCAAATAGGCACTATGTGTAGAACCAACTCCTAACATCTATTCAGTTTTTGTTTACCATACCATCCATCCCATAATAAATTCCATCCATCATCTAATAAACTCCACCCATATCATAATAAAACTATTTATCTATAACAAGACCACTCCCTTTTTCACCTCCATACTTTACTCCTATCATGGTTTGGAAATTGTTGGAGTTGAAGTGTCATTCCTTTCCACCATCTGTCTAGAGCTAGGCCACCTAATTCATCACCTTCATAATAAGTCCTTCCCACACTGAGGGAACTTGCCTGCGCTTAGTTTTTGGAGTGGATATTTAAAGCATCATCATCTAACATCCTGTCAACATCTCATATCATCAAACATCAACCAATCCCATCCATCCATAATTCTGTCAATCCATCAACCTTCATCATTACCATCAAAACATTATAAGAACTACATATCATCTCTATTGTTAAGTACCTTGATCCTGTTGATATAGGGTATGTAGGCAATCTGGAATATGAAGGAAGTATCTAGACTCAAGCACATGTGATACACCTCTTCTATCGTTCATCTTCCATCCAACCTTCACCAATTATCATCTTCATCTCCATCTCATATTGATCTATCTCCTACATCATCAATAAACACCTAGAACTACATATCATCACTTTCATCATCATCGTATTGTGCTTTGATCCCATGGATACATGGTATGTAGGTAGTCTGGAATACGAAGGAAGGATCCAGTATGCAAGCACAGATGATTCATTCTTCTATTTTCACTTCATACTTCCATCTTCCATCTCACTTTGACTAACTCAAGCAGAAAGCAAACTATGCATGTCTCGATAGCTCAAGCGCTCATCAAATCATAGGTAAACAAAGACATTTGTCTGCATGCCTTTAGCTAACATTTGCTATATCAATCCAACATCTCAACCTTCAACAGGATATATCTTTCCTCACAACAAGGCGCTATCCAATCTATCCAAGAGCACCCTCTTTTGGCAAGAGAACATGATGGTTGTGTCATTGTTTTCTTTTGATTTTATCTTTTGTCTCTTTATAATACCTAGTTGTAACTACCTTGATTTCTTATATCCTAGTAGGTTGCAATGAAAAATGGACTGGGCATAGTCATTTGCTTTCATATGTTGTGTTTGTGGGATGATCTTATTCTCCTACTATGCTTAATGGTATCTTGTACGTTTTGGGATTAGCATCTTGCATATCAATATATTTTGCATCTGAGGACCTAAAAAGACTTTTATGTACTAAGACTATTTCCAATACATATAACCAACAAGGTTTCAATATGTTTAGTGGAAAGAATTCAAACCATTTGCTTGTAGAGTCAAAGTCCATCTCGGAACAGCTAATATTCATATCTTGTGTATGTTGGATCAACATCTTGACCTCATACGATAGACAAGATTGTATTATGTTGAATGCATTGGATACATTGTCACCCTAGTCTTTATACCTTGGTGCATAATATCCATATGCTATATCAAACATAAGTGTAGACACCCAAAAATGACCATGTCATCGCATCACTTGTAAATCTGTCTAATCACCTGCATTTCAATGTTAATTAAATAATCTAATTATTTAATTAATTTCATCAAAATAATCAATTTCCTCTAAATCACATATTTTTCAACATTAATTAAATAAAACCTCTTTATTTAATTAATTTCATTAAATCAACTTTATTCTTCCAAATTAAATAATTTCAATTATTTAATTAAATCATTATTCAAATCCATATCAATTGAATAAATTAATTATTTAATTAATTTATCATCAAAATCCTCTTATCTATAATTAAATAATTTCTAAATTATTTAATTAAATCAATTATTCTTCCAAATTTAAATAAATAATTCAAATTTATTTAAATTGAAATTCTCTTCTAAAAATAAAATCAAATCAAATATTTTATTTATCCTTCATCATGCAAAATAAATTAAATCAATTTATTTATTTAATTTATTTAAATCTTCAAATCTATTCTATGTCCCCTATCATGCACAAACAATTAAATAAATTTATTTATATAATTTGCCTTTTTATCTTCTAATTCTTCTAAAAATAAATCTTGTTCATCATGCACACAAAATTAAATAATTTATTAATTAATTTTACTCAAATCGTGCAAAAAGTAAATCATAAGTTGAGTTAATTGACTTAATCAATATTGTTTATATCACCAACTCATAAATTAGAATAAAACATTTATATTTTTATGAAATCTAATTATATTTTATGTCTGTTCCATGTCTTTTAGCCAAATCAATCAGTTAACTAAAAAAAAATTCTTTTTGTGTGACACATGTCAGGTGCACATTCATCATGAATTCTAGATTTATCTCATCCATTGATTCCATTGAATTTTCTAGACCATTGATCAATCATGTCTGAAATCTATATAAACCCCCCTCATCTCCATAACAAATCCTTTTCGATCATTTATTCACAGGCATTCTAGCGCATTGAGTATACACCGCATCGTTGAGTACTACCTTTTGAGCATAAACACAATCTACATCCACTTGTTACAAACATGGTTTCGTAATTTATGAAGCAATCCACATTCGACTAAGATAACAATATAATCTAGGTGAAATGTTTCATTGGTTTTGGTATTATTCATTGATTATTCGGTTGTTTGCTTAGATAGATCTTTTAATGTTTTGGGGATTTGAGTTGTTATTTCATTACTTTTGATCTTATCATTCACAATCTTGATTTTTCCTATACACATTCTGGCATGCCCGGTGGGACCAACTAACCTTATTTTTATCTAAAAAAAAATGATTTTTTTAAGCTAGGTATGGAAAAGTGCAATCACAACACAAATATGAAGATCCTTATTCACTAGTTTGAAAGAATAAGCATTGAGCATTCAAACGGTGTAACCTTAGATTAAAATACTTCTGGGTTTTGTCGGTAGCATTGAAATTTTATCTAGGTATCTCTTATTTTTTGTAAAAAATGCATGGATTTTGAGAAAAATGAATCACAAATTTGCATCCCTATTTTTAGCTTATATTTTTTTTTAAATTTTTCAGAGCAGTTTCATGAAATTAGGCATATTTGTGTAACTTTAGCTCAAAATATTTCTGGGTTTTATTGGCAACATCAAAATCCTATCTGGGTATCTCTTATTTTTATAGAAAGTGCATGGATTTTGAGAAAAATAAATCACAAATATGTGTCCCTATTTTTAGCCTATGCTTGTTTTTTTTGCTTTTTCAAAGCAGTTTCACAAAATTGGGCATATCTTTTGCATACGGAGTTAGATTTTTCTAAAACCAGTGGCATTGGAAAGCTGGTTCTCCCAAATTTTTTGTGGTAAAAGAATTTTTAGGTAATTTTATCAAATTTGTTAGGTACACTCAGTTAAAGTCTACCCTTATTTGTAAACTTCAAACAGTAATAACTTATGCAAAATTTATTCAATTTTCACGAATTTTTTTTGAAATTGCATAGAATTTCATGTAAAATCTGATCATAATATCCAATCTTCTATACTTAATCATTATTATCATATTTTCTAGATTTCTCATTTTTTACTTAACAAGTTAAGCATTTTTGGTTCAATTGATTTTATGCTAACTATTGAATTTTTGTGGAACTAAACCAACTTGTTGCAGCATCTTATTACTCAAATAGAGAAAATAGGTTTTCCTAACATGTTCATGCAGGATAAGCATTAAAGAATTGCAAAACCTTTTACACTAAGTCTTAAAAACATATTACTTTCTTAAGGGACAATTGAACAATCATCTTTTGCAATCTAAGTCTTAGGAACATATTGTTTTCTTAAGGGACAATGGACATGAATGTAAAAACACTTCAAATTCTTAAGGGACAATTAACATGAATGCAAAACACTTCAATTTCTTAAGGGACAATTGACAACTACAATCGTGTGTGTGCCTAATCTAATTGCACCTTATTTTTCTTATAACGAGGCAATTGAACCTTTGTTTAATGTGCTTGATCTTACTTTCAATTATTCCTTTAGAAGGACCTACTTTTGGATTGCACTTCATCCAAAAGGGATGACCCTAAGCAGAGTTTTTCTTTGAACCCCTATATAAGAGGGATAAGGCGAAAGCCAAGTCCTAACCGATGTCAGCCTTGCCTTGAGATGCCAAATCAAAAAGAGGTGTGCTAGCTCTTTGTGAAAATGATTTTCACATTGGTCAAAGTGTTTAAAACTCTTAGTAGGATTGGTTAAAGCTTTTAGTAGCTTGTTGCATGCTCGCAAGGCATTGGTCCCTCAAAGCTACTAAGAACTATATAGATAGTGACTACCCATTTCAACTTCGAACATTGCGGTAATCATCAGTGCAAGAGAAATCGGTATAAACCCCCAAGATTACTCACCCTTGACTCCCTTGAGAAGAGATAGTATGCCCTTGGCTAGCATAAGCTCTTGTGACCTACTTGTAGCTTTCCGAGGGGAGGGTGAGATATCCCTACCTATTGTCTCTCATAAAGATACAAATGTATGACACCTATATGGACTGACATTTGGTCGATGGAGAATTAAGTTGTGAGTTGATCTACCACAATGAAACCATGTCTCTAGGGATAAAAAGTGTTTCAATTGATTGCAATTGTCTAATACCCGTGGAAACATCGGGTTTTTTTGTGAGCCTTGAACATACACTATCTTTTGTGTCAGTCCTTTTTGCCACTTTGTTTGATGTGTTTTCTCTTGTCAAAGCAAATTCAATCAGAATCCAAACCAGATCTATCAAAAATTTGCCTTTTAAAAACATCACTGACACCATCTCATCACCTTTGCTATAACAATCCAGCGCCTTTGATATAACAGTCCAATGCCTTTTCTATAACAGTCCAGTGCCTTTTATATAACAGTCTAGCGCCTCTGGCAGCATAGTCCAGTGCCTCTCAAACATAGTAACCTGCCTTTGGTATCATAGTCCCATGCCCTTGCAACACAGTCCAGTGCCTTTGGTCCAAAAAATTGTTCATCAAACTATCTCAGCAAAATCTCAAACATATTGTCCTAGTGCATCTCATGGTAACCACTAGACTCCAGCAATCTATGAAGGCTAAGCAAATTGTCCCAAAGAAGTGAAAATCACCCCCACATACACTCAACGAGGTCAATCCAACATGTCTCAAAACGGTACTCCCCAAACACCAATAGAAAGACCAACCAACTTTCAAAATAGGCCGCAACATGACCCACCAGCCAATCCACAAGAGAGTAATGTCCCTTTGGTAGATGTAACTCAATTCACTACTAGCATGCCTCATGATTTTGCTACACCCAATTATACCACGGTTCAAGTCCCATCTCAAGAAGAGCAAAACTTTCAAGAAGGTCAATCCTCTCAAGAAGATAGACAAGACCTTGATGAAATCATGCAAGATCCTAGAGCCATAGCCGCATTTGATAAACTCCTTAGTGAAAATCAAGATCATTTCTTTCATTTTCTTGTGGAACAAGGAGCTAAACTACCCAAAGACTTTGATCTATCCAAACTTAAAGAGAAAAACAAAACCCATGATGCTATAACTACTATCCAAACTATGTCAACTGTGACCACTCCCATACCCAAACAAGGCTCACAAGGGAGAATGACTAAACCTTTTAAGGCTCAATATGAGAATCCTCTTTATCAAAATCTAACAACAGAAAGACCCATATCACCACTCATGTCCTATGGAGATTTACAAACACCAACAAGAGACTCTACATCGTTAAGAAAAACTAGCAAGACAAGTCGCTCTAGCTAAACAAAACCAACAACAAACTCCTAGTATATCACAAATATCCACACCAATCGCAAGTGGAATATTGGCTACCCCATCATGAGATGATTTTCCACCAAATTACAATTTGGGAAACATTTATGTAGCCATGCAACAAGGGTCACAACAAACACCACCCCCGACGTCATCAACCCTCCATATCACTAATCCAAACAATGTCATGCAACCACAACACTCCCAAAACATCAACACAAACACCATACCCCCACAACACTCTCAAAACATCAACACAAACTACCTTCCTTCACCACAACGATCATCTACACTCAACCTCACCTATTTTAATCAACCCCAACCGTCACAAAACCCATCTACCTATGTCCCTCCAACATAATGATCATCTACACTCAATCTCACATATTTCAATCAAACACAACCATCTCAAAACCAATCCCAACAAACTTTAGCTTTCCTCCACATAATCCTTTCTTCACACCACCTCAGTAATATCAATAACAAAACTCTTTCGTCATCCCTCCACAACAATCACAGAGCCAACATTCTTACCTAGCACCACCTCCACATATCCAAAATCAAAACAACCAAACCCAACCCAATCCAAATCCAACTTACAAAACATATGACCCAAACAAATCATACGACTTGTATAACACCAATTCCTATGGCTTCAACTACAATCTTCCCTATGGGCAACAACAACCTCTAGTGCAATAGGAAACTCTTCCAACACCCCTAACAACTATGGAGCTTAAACTTGCCGAGGTACAACAAGTAGCCGATTTAACATTTGGTCATACTAAGAAAACCTTCTCCTTGGAGGAGGTTTGTCCTTATCCATTTGATCAGTCATTGCAAATGATCCCTTTTCCTCCCAACTTCACTATACCCAAATTTGATAAATACAAGGGAAGAGGAGACCCAAAAGACCACCTTAGAGAATTCTATCTTGCTTGTTTAGAGGTTGTACATAATGACACATATCTCATGCGCCTCTTTCCTCACAGCCTTGGAGGTCAAGCTATAGAATGGTTCTCACATCTACCTACGGGTATCAAATCTTTTAACGAGATTGCAAAAAAATTTGCCACCCATTTCTCATACAACACAGAATATGAGGTCTCTATGACTAACTTATGTAACAACAAACAAAAAAATGGGGAAACTCTTATCTCCTTCCTTCAAAGATGGAGACACATGGCTAGCAAATTCCCATTCAAAATACCTAAAAAACAGCTTGTTAGCATCTTTGTGCAAAACCTTAACCAAGAATTGGGTTTCCATTTGCAAATACTGAGTGCTACAACCTTTGACAAAATTACCTATAAAGGCATCAACATAGAAAAATCCCTCATCGCTAAAGGCATGGTCAAAATCTTTAAAAACAATAAAGACAATCCTCCCCAACAACAATCAAATGATAAGCCCAAATATTGGAACAAAAACAAAAACGTGGTCAATGATGGTGTGGTGGATTCTAAACATGTCCAAACACTACAAACACCCCTTCATCTTTCATCCAAACAAAACCAACCTCCGCCTCAACAAAACCAACAACAACAATGACAACAAAACCAAAACCAACAGTATCAACAAGAATGGCCTCCCCAAGATTACACTCAATGACATAAGTTCACTCCCTTGGGAGAGCCTATAGAGTCAGCTCTACATAAACTTATCCAAAATGGACTCGTCACGTTACCAGATGTTCCCCCATATGGTAAACATGCTTACAAACCCACATGGTACAAAGACAATGAATATTATGAATACCATAGGACTAAAGGACACTAAACCATATCATGCATGAAACTCAAGCACATGATCCAAAACTTTATTGATAGAGGAGAAGTCACATTTGATGCACCTCCTAATCAAAACACAAACAAAGATCTCAACATGTATAAGGAGCCATTCCCTAACCATGGTTAAGGTTAAAATCCTAACAAAGGTAAAGGTATTAACAAAGCTTCAACTTCTTATGATTGTATTGTCGGCCGCTTTGAAGAAAGTCATGTGTCTACCATCACTATCAAAGGTAAATCTATGGATTGCACCATCACAACTCATCATGGTCATGTCATCCTTCGTGGACCTACACTGAGTCTTCCAACCCAATCTGATTACAATCTTGTCAAACATCTAGGGAAAACTCATGCACAGATCTCTATTTTGGACCTTCTACGGTCATCACCTGCATATAAAGTTGTACTAGAAAAAGCCCTACAAGAGTCTTTTGTTCCTAATAACATAGCAGTCATAGATTTCCAAGCCATAATAGGTAACATTGCCTCACCTTACAATGTGGTCTTTTCTGAAAAGGACCTCCCATCCCATGATCCATGTCATAATGATGCACTTCACATTGAAGTTTTCATCCATAAACAAAAGATCAAACACATACTTATAGATGGTGGTGTTGATCTCAATATATGTTCTCTCAAGTTACTTAAATAGTTGGGATACTCTAAGGATCATGTCAACATTGATCAAAGCATTAAAATCAAGGGGTATGAGGATGTTGAACTCCATTCAAAAGGTGTTATCCACTTGCCTATACAAGTAGGCCCCATCATGCTTGAAACTAGGTGCCAAGTTCTTGACATTGAGCTACCTTATAACATTATCTTAGGATGCCCATGGATTCATGCCATGAAAGTTGTTCCCACCATGTATCATCAGTCTCTCAAGTTCCCCTTTAATGGTACAGAGATCACTATCCCAGGAGACCCTAATCCCTTTGAATTCTATCGTACCTTGCAAGGCAGTTACAAGAACAACAACTAAGTTCCAAATAATGACAAAGCCTATGAATCCCCATTGTATGTCGACCCTAAAAATCTAAGAAAAGCCTCTAAATTTGAACATAATCCTAATCCTATTCCAAAAATTAAAGATGACATCTATGATATAGGATTTGGTGAATATGATATCTCTAAATCTTGTTGTGTAGGGCAGATGCCCTTATCCCCTAAATCCTACGGCCAACTGCCATAGCCAAAGAAACTAAAAAAGAAACCATTCCTCCTCCAGCATCCCTAACCCAATTCCAAGAAGGAAAATTATTGGTTGAGGAAACTATTGAAGACATCTCATCTTGGCTCTACAAAGAGAAAGAACCAGTCACCATACCAGTCAAATAATATGGCAATGGCCTAAGAATTGTGAAGAACATGGGCTACAAAGGCAAGGGTGGCCTTGGGAAGGATAACCAAGGTGACATAGAACCCATTATTGTGAAGAGGAAGATAGACAAGAAGGGGTTAGGATATGGTAGGAAGGTACCATGTGCCTTGGACATCAAGGGTATTCTCGACAATGTAGCACAAACTTATCTCGCACATTTGACATCTAAAGAGGATATCATTTATGACTCTTATCTCCATATTTATGCTATCATCCGTATCCTTAACATCCACTACCAGCACCCAAATTGTAACACTTGTCTACCCTGAACTTATTGATTGGGACCAACAAGGGTTCCCCATTCTAGATGTTTTTCAGAATGATGAAGCTATTGCTGAGTTCATGGGACTCCGGGATGGTATCCGTCTCAGTGATCACAAAGCTAGTTTTGTAATGGAACTAGAGCAGGCTACTTATTTTGGTGAGAATGCCAAATCCTCCAGTCGCAAAAGTAAAAATAAAGAAAGATCTTTAGGTGAAAACCACACTGTGGCACCTCCTAATCTGAAAATAGTAAAAATAAAGGACGTATCCAAAGGTGAAAACCCAATAGTGGCACCTGAGGATGGAGAATTTGATCTTCCCTTACCATCTATGTATCAAGAGAAATCAGCTCTCCTAGTGGAAGATTCTACAAAGATAAATATTGGCACAGAGTAAAATCCTAAGACCACATTCCTTGCAGCATCATTATCAAAACAAGAGCACAAGAATCTTACCAACTTCTTATAGCGAACCATCAACTTTCCGTGGACCTATGCTAATATTCCAGGGTTGGACCCTTCACTAGTAGTTCACTATCTCATAGTTGATCCAAAAGCTAAACCGGTCAAATAGAAGCTGAGAAAGATGCACCCACAGATCACTCTCTTCGTGAAAGTTGAAAACAAAAGTTGCTAGATGTAAAATTTATCAAGCCTATTGATTATCTAGAATGGGTCTCAAACATTGTACCTGTGGCTAAACCAAATGGGGGCATCCACATATATTCTGACTTCAGAGATCTCAACAAAGCATGTCCCAAAGATGACTTTCCATTGCCAAACATTGATCTCATAGTGGACCTGACCGCTGGTCATGAAATGCTTTCTCTAATGGATGGATTTTCTGGCTATAATCAGATAATGATAGTAGAAGAAGATCAGCATAAAACAACTTTTACTTGTCCTTGGGGTACCTATTGTTGGTGCATCATGCCATTTGGTGTTAAAAACACAAGTGCAACCTATCAAAGAGAAATGACAGTAATATTCCACGATCACTTTCATCACATCATGGAGGACTATGTTGATGATATACTAGCAAAGTCTTCTATGGCAGATCACATACAGGTTCTAGGCCAAATCTTTGATAGACTCAAAAAATATCAAGTCAGACTCAATCCAAATAAATGTGTCTTCAGGGTAACCTCAAGAAAACTATCGGGATACATTGTATCTTGTAGAGGCATTGAAGTAGATCCAGCAAAAGTCAAGGCTATAGTGGAGATGCCTCCACCAAAGAATCTGAAAGCATTAAGGAGCCTTCAAGGAAGGTTACAATCAATTAGGTGATTTATCTCACAGCTAGTGGATAAATGTCAACCATTTCAACACTTGCTCCGAAAGGATGTCTCATTTCGATGGGATGATAAGTGTCAAGCAGTATTTGATCAACTCAAAGAATATCTAGCTACACCTCCTGTCTTGGTACCACCAGTTGGAGATAGGCCTTTGATCTTGTACATCTCAACTACAACTACAGCCCTAGGGGCTCTTCTAGCATAGCATGATGAGTCAGGAAAAGAGCATACAATCTATTATATTAGTTGAACCTTGGTGGGTTATGAACTCAATTATTCACCTATGGAAAGAGTTTGTTTAGCCTTAGTGTTCGCTTCCCAAAAGTTGCGGCATTACATGTTAAACCAACACACAAATCTAATAGCCAAAATTGATCCATTAAAATATCTACTAGCAAAAGTAGCTCTCACAGGTAGACAAGCTAAATGGATCATGATCCTTAGTGAGTTTGACATTGAGTATGTGGATCGTAAAGCAATCAAGGGGAAAGCCCTAGCAGATCAACTAGCAGAAGCATCTATGATAGATGTACATCCTATGGTATCTGACTTTCCAAATGAGAATCTCTTCACTCTTTCTACCTCAGTAATGTGGAAGTTGTATTTTGATGGTTCCTACACATAGCATGGATCAGGGGCCGGCATCCTTTTTATCACACCACAAAATGACTATATCCCAAAGTCATATTGGCTTGCATTTCCTTGCACCAACAACATAGCCGAGTATGAAGCACTCCTCATAGGTCTCAATACAACAGTCCAATGGGAAATCAAAGAACTACAGGTATATGGAGACTCACAACTAGTCATTCGACAAGTCACAAATGAGTACCAAACAAAACATGAAAAAGTTGGTCCCCTACAAGCAACTAGTGGATGCCTACAAACCACACTTTTCTAGCATCACTTTTGAACAAATTCCAATAGAACATAACAAAGCTACAGATTCTATGGTATCTATGGGGTCACTTATATATATGTCTGTAAATACATAGAAATGTGAATTCTTGATCGAGCAATTATTGATACCAACCATCGATGTTCCAACTACTAAAATCATCTACGAACTTGTTGGTCCCAATTCCCCATGGTACAAAGATATCTATGAATACCTTAAACATGGTACCTTTCCTTTTGAGCTATCCGCAACCCAACGCAAAACCTTTATCTTTTAATCCTCCTGTTACACCATTCTGGGTGACACACTTTATCACCGGAGTCTTGATGGTATCCTCTCATAATGTCTTAATGCAGAAGAAGCTGATGCTACCTTACAAGACATACACGAAGGTGTCTATGGCGCGCATTCTACCAGTCCTAATCTCACTAAGAAGATACTCCGCACGGTGTATTACTAGCCCACCATAGAACAAGATGCTTTATAGTTTGCTAAGAAGTGTCTACAATGCCAGCAACATGGAGATTTGATTCACAGACCAGCTCATGAACTACATGTGACAACTCCGTGGCCTTTTTCACGATGGGGTCTCAACCTCGTAGGACAAATCCATCCAACCGCATCCAATGGCCATAAATTTATCATTACCTCCATTGAGTATTTCATTAAGTGGGTCGAAGCCATTCCCATGACTTATATCACCTATAAGCAAATAGCCAATTTTATCCTTAACTACCTCATTTGCCGGTACGGTATCCCCCAAGCCATTGTCACTGATAATGGGAGACCATTCAAGAATCAAGATGTTCGTGCTTTATGTACCGAATACAATATCCAACATCACTTTTCCACTCCCTACTATCCGTAGAGTAACGGCCAAGCTAAGGCTTCCAACAAAACCATTCTCAAAATCCTCGAGAAAATGGTCAATGAAGCTGGTCGTGATTGGCACCTGCAACTCAATCCCGCCCTATGGGCCTACTGCACTAGTATCATAACACCAACTGGTGCCACCCCCTATGCCTTGGTCTATGGCTCTAAAGCCATTCTACCTATAGAGGTTGAGATCCCATCCCTTAGAGTATCCATGCAACACCTGATTGATGGAGAGGAGTAGTGTACTTCCAGATTAGCTGAGCTAGAACTACTAGATTAAAGGTGCCTTATCACGCTTAATCATCTCCATGTCTATCAAAACCACCTCCAGTGCAACTATAACAAGAAGATCAAAGAAAGACAATTTCAAGTTGGTGATCTTGTCTTAAAGGAAAATCAGAGAAATCAAGCAGATCAGGAAAAGAAGGGCAAGTTTGAGCCTAATTGGTTAGGACCCTTTTTTATCACAATAGCATATGGATCAGGAGCTTATACTTTAGTAACACCTAAAGGTATTCCTCTAGATGAACCACTCAACAATGTTCATCTCAAGAAGTTCTTTGCCTGATCCTCAAAGTATCCTTAGCAAAAAAATAAAAATAAAATAAAAATATCAAAAATAAAAATAAAAACAAAAATAATCCGTCCTCTGGTGAAAACCTGGTAAACAGGTGCCTTGTATAAGTACCATAGTGAAAACCTGGCAAATAGACGCTATGTGTAGAGTCAGCATCCATCATCTATCGAGTCTTGTTCATTCCATGTTCATTTCATAATAATATCCATCCTTCCATCCATAATAAAACCATTGACTTTTTTATGTTTCCATTTCCCTATCTATAATAGCTTGGAAATTTGTCAATGTCCATCATCATTATCCTATGTCAAGTTATCAATGTCCATCATCATTATCCTATGTCAATTTATCCATGTCAATCGTCAGCTTATCCTATTTCAAGTTATCCATGTCAATCATCAGCTTATCCTATGTCAAGTTATCCATGTCTTGTCATCATCAGCTTATCCTATGTCAAGTTATCCATGTCATCGTTAGTTATCCTATGTCAGTCATTGATAATAAAACCTCTACTAGAATGGGTGCAACTCTTTCCTTAACCTAGGTCTAGGAATGGATCCTTGTTTGCGGTTGATCAACCATCTCAAACACAAACAAAAACGCTTCAACCATCTCAAACAAAAACATAAACACATCAAACCTCAAACAAAAACAAAAACAAAAACACATCAACCAGTCCATCATTCATATCAATCATCTTATATAGATTGTCACACTCTCGAAACCAGACCAGGAGTCTTATACGAGGTGTTTCAATTCTGAAACCAGACACCTTCATCCTTATGTTGATCTAGGGATATATCATTCCCCATGATGACAACACCTATCATTATCAATCATCAAACCAGTCAAAACTACATATCATCATCTCAATCTTATGGTACCTTGATCCCATGGATATGGGTATGTAGGCAGTCTGGCATATGAAGGAAGTATCCAATACTTAGGTACATAAGATATCACCATCTCCAAAACACTTCATCTTATCCTATCATCATCAAAAACCAGAACTACATATTATCTCATCTCAATCTTAAGGTACCTTCATCCCATGGATATGGGTATGTAGGCAGTTTAGAATATGAAGGACGTTTCTAGTACTCAGGTACATAAGATGACATCATTTCACTTACCCAAGCTCAAGCACCTTGACCCACTCATTAGTTTACACAAAACTACATATTATCATTTTCATCTTTCATTGTAATGTGCCTTGATCCCATGGATACAAGGTATGTAGGCAATCTGGAATATAAAAGAAGTTTCCAGTACTCAGGCACATACGATTCATCATTATTCTCCATCTCAATCTATAAACACTCCAACTTTCTAGTCTTCCTTTTATCACAATCCATCCATCCACCTTGACTTGACTAACTCAAGCAGAAAAAAAAATGAACTACGCATTATTTCCAAGCAAAAGTCCTTAAACAACCTGAAGCAAAAACACCTACTTGTGGAGCCATATGCTATCCTACATATCGATTGCCAACATCTACTACATCAATCAACTTATCCTATCAATAGATTAGCACCCTTTAACGGATAAATCATTCCTACAATAAGGTTGTTATCTTATCCTATCAACAGATCAACACCCTTTAATGGATATATCATTCCTACAATAAGGCTGTTATCTATCAAATCTACCCAACCAATCCAATCTATCCTGAGCAACCTCTTTGGCAAGAGAATATGTTGGTTGTATGTTTATTTTGTAATTTAGTCAATTTGCTTTTTGGTTTATCTTTTTGTTCCTTTCCCATTACTTATTCAAGACTACCTTGATTTATCTATATCTTGGTATGTTGTGATGCAGTACGGATTGGGGGCATAGTCATTGCTTTTGTGTGCCGTGTTTGAGGAATGACCTTTTATCTTCCTTAGCATCATATTTATCTTGTGTGTGTTACAACCTAGCATCTTACATATTAATATACTTTTTGCATTTATGTATTAAAGTTTATTATATGTTCAAGACTATGACTCATTCACATGTGTGTTACAACCTAGCATCTTACACATTAATATTCTTCTTGCATTTATGTATTGAAGTTTATTTTATGTTCAAGACTATGGCTCATTCACATATCCATCAAGGTTATATTATGTCTAAGGGATATAAGTTCAAACCGCTTGCTTGTAGAGTCAACGTCCTATGCATTGGATACATCATCACCTTGGTCTTCTTTACCTTGGTGCATAATATCCACATGCTATATCAAAACAAGGATTGCTCTTTATAAACATTTTTTGTAACCGTTGCAACAAGCTTATCCATTTATCCAAATCATCATATAGTTTTTCAAGCCAAGATCGATCAATAGTCTTTCTATCATGTTTTCTTCTTCACTGTGTCAGCTTCCATCTATCCAACCTCATCTTTCTCAAAAACACAATCTTCTAGTCAAGCGTCAACCCAGTCCTTCTATCACTTCCCTGTCTTTCCTCTCGAGGGGGCATCCTATGCCAGCTACACTGGGGCATCAAAAATTGTATCATGTCTTCAACAATCATTTTCTTTGAAGCAACGCTATAAACTGCATTGCATCAAAGAGGGGCAAAATGTAGACACCCAAAAATGACCATGTCATCGCATCACTTGCAAATCTGTCTAATCACTTGCATTTAAATGTTAATTAAATAATCTAATTATTTAATTAATTTCATCAAAATCATCAATTTCCTCTAAATCACATATTTTTTAACATTAATTAAATGAATCCTCTTTATTTAATTAATTTCATTAAATCAACTTTATTCTTCCAAATTAAATAATTTCAATTATTTAATTAAATCATTATTCAAATCTGCATCAATTAAATAAATTAATCATTTAATTAATTTATCATCAAAATCCTCTTATCTATAATTAAATAATTTCTAAATTATTTAATTAAATCAATTATTCTTCCAAATTTAAATAAATAATTCAAATTTTTTAAATTGGAATTCTCTTCTAAAAATAAAATAAAATCAAATATTTTATTTATCCTTCATCATGCAAAATAAATTAAATCAATTTACTTGTTTAATTTATTTAAATCTTCAAATCTATTCTATGTCCTCTATCATGCACAAATAATTAAATAAATTTATTTATTTAATTTGCCTTCTTATCTTCTAATTCTTCTAAAAATAAATCTTGTTCATCATGCACACAGAATTAAATAATTTATTATTTAATTTTACTCAAATCATGCAAAAAGCAAATCATAAGTTGAGTTAATTGATTTAATCAATATTGTTCTTATCACCAACTCATAAATTAGAAAAAAATATTTCTATTTTTATGAAATCTAATTATATATCATGTCTGTTCCATGTCTTTTAGCCAAATCAATAGTTAACTTAAAAAAAAACTTTTTGTGTGACACATGTCAGGTGCACATTCATCATGAATTCTAGATTTATCTCATCCATTGACTCCATTGAATTTTCTAGACCATTGATCAATCATGTCTGAAATCTATATAAACCCCCCTCATCTCCATAACAAATCCTCTTCGATCATTTATTCACAGGCATTCTAGCGCATTGAGCATACATCGCATCGTTGAGTACTTCTACCTTTTGAGAACAAACACAATCTACATCCGCTTGTTGCAAACATGGTTTCACAATTTATGAAGCAATCCACATTCGACTAAAATAACAATACAATCTAGGTGAAAGATTTCATTAGTTTTGGTATTATTCATTGATTATTTCATTATTTGCTTAGATCGTTAACTTGATGTCATAGGATTGAGTTATTGATTATTTCATTGTTTTGATTATCATTCGATCTCAATTTTATTCCTATACACAATAAGGATTGCAATCTCTAAATTAGTGTACAACCGCTACCATGAAGTTGTATCTACTATCCATCATCCATCCATTTATCCCACAATAAAATTCATAGCTCTCACAATGATTGATCAATCAAATTTCACCTACTTTCTTCCATTCATCATCATCTTTGTCTTCATTATCTTCATCCTACAAAACAAGTGTGTTAGACATACATCACCCTATATCATTATATTTGCATAACATAGATCATTGTAGACTTCGTTTGTATAAATCCATCACCTAAGCATATATTTTTTCCATTAAGCATGCATTCATCATAAATCATTATATCATCAAATCATAATCATATCCATTTATCATTTACGTATCTATCAAATATATGTCGTAATCATAAAAACATAAAACCATAAATACAAACATCATACATGTGCATCCATAATCATGATATCATATATCACCATCAAAACCCTAATTTCTTCTAAGCCAAACCCTAATTCTTCTCTTCCATCCCTAGTTTATCCCACACAATCCCCACATTCTTCGTGTCAATCTAGTCTACCCTTGTTTTGTCATCTAATCGCGAGTCAACCCAGTCTTTTCCCGGTAATCTAGTTTTCCTCTCGAGGGGGCATCACCCACCAGTTTCACTGGGGTATAGCTTGTTTATCTTATGTATCAGTCATATCTTCTTTGAAACAACATCCTAAAGTACATTGTCTCAAAGAGGGGCAAAATGTAGACACCCAAAATTGACCCTTCATACCATTTATCACTTTGTCGCATTATTCACCATTGCATATGTCCATTTTGTCTAGCACACTTGTATCAGTCATAAATTTTCTTCTAAACCATCTATTTCCATCATTAATTAAATAAATTATATTCATTTAATTAATTTCATCTATTTTCATTATCTGTATTCTTCCATTTTCTATCTATAATTAAATAATCTTTAATTATTTAATTATCCCACTATTCTTCTAAAATTAAATAAATTTTCTAAATGTATTTAATTTGCTCTTTTTAAATAAATAAAATTAATAGTTTATTTATTTATCCTCTCATCATGCATATAAATTAAATAAATAAATTAATTTAATTTATATTTATTCTTCCAATTTTCTAAATTTAGCCTTTTCCTCTATCATTTAAAAATAAATTAAATAATTTTTTTTGTTTAATTTATTTTTCTCTTATCATTTTCCTCTTTTATCACTTTCTTCTGTGTACAAGTTGGCCTTGTCCATAGTTTGTCAAAAATTAGATACAAAAAATGATTTAATTTGTTTAAAAATCAATTATCCTTGTCATCCAACTCTTAAACTAGAAAATCAATCTTATCTCCACCAACAAAACCAACTAAATCATTTAATAAAACCTATCCCTATGGACACGTCTTGTACACATTCATCCATGCCTCTTGAATTATCTCAACCGTTCATGTAGCCACCTTTTCTCCACCATTGATCAATCTTAGTTGAGAGTTATATATACACCCTCTCACCCCATTCTATTCATCCAACACAATCTCTATAGCGTCCAGATTATCATCTTATGCATATCACCTCCATTGAGCATCCATTAAGCACTTTGAGCATATCATCTATCATCATGGCAACTATGGTTGTTCACTTTTGAGAAGTAATCCACATTCAACCAAGGAATCAATACAATCTAGGTGACATTGTTCTTTGATTTTCTTTCATTTTGTGTCATTTAGATAGATTTCTTGAAGGTGGTAGGATTGGGTTTTGATTGTAATGTTTGATTTGTTAACGTGATTTTTCCTGCTCACACAAAAACAATCAAATCAATCTAATCAATCAATTCATCTATTCTTCAAATCAAATCAAATTGATTCTTCACATCCAATCATCAAATTCAATCCAATTCTTCCAATCAATCAATTCAATTCTTCAATTCATCAACCATCAAATCAATTCTTCTAATCAATTCTCAAATCATCAAACAAATTCTAATCAATCCTTCCAATCAAATCAAATCAATCAATTCAATCCAATCATCAAACCAAATCAATCAATTCATTCCAAATCAAATCAATTTCTCAATCACATCAAATCTTCAAATCAAATCACCCAATTCTTCAATTCAATCTAATCAATCAAATTCATTCAATCAATCAATCATTCAATTAATCTAATCATTCAATTCAAATCAATTCTCCAAATCCATTCTTCCAATCAATCAATCCAATCAACAATCATTTCATTCCAAATCAAATCAATTCACCAATTCTTCCAAATCCATTCCTCAACCCATTCAATCAAATCATTCCATCAAATCAAAATAAATCTAATCAATCCAAGCAATAAACTCAAATGCAGGTCATCATCAATCCATACCAATCAAGTTAATCAATCTTGTCACATTATCAAATTACATCAATGGTCTTGATCCTAGCCTTGTTGTAAACCCAATCAATCAATCATTAATCAAATCCTAGTGTTGATTCACATGGCCAACAACACTAGTATCAATCAATCATATCAATTGTCTTATACAGAATGTTGCATTGTCGAAACCAGATTAGGCGTCTTATACGTCATGTTTCATTTCCTGAAACCAGACACTATCATCATCACTATCAATCAATCATTGGTTTACAACTTGACAGGGGCAATACCTTATTTTTTTTGTATCATTTGTGCATGCTTTCTTGCTTGCTTGTGTGTGTTATCATTTCATCTTGCATTTGTATCACATCCTTATCCTTCTAGCTAATATTCATATCTTGTGTATGTTGGAAAAGCTTTTTGCATTAACCTTTACATCTAAGGTCATATCATACCTTTTGTGCATTAGGACTTTACTGCTCTAAGTGTTCTTCCTCATATGTTTAGACAAGGTTGTATTATGCTGGGTGCACAAGACACATCATCACCTTAGTCCTTATACCTTTGTGCATAACATCTACTGCTATATCAAACTTCATGGTTGATCACCTTCATTGTAGCATAACATATCATTCATTTCTTCTATACATTCACTTATCTTTCTTCTTTGACCAATCCCTTTCATTTCATTTCTAGAGCCTACCCGTGTTTGTCCAACCCACCTATCCTCTCAAGGGGGCATCATCATTCCTTTTCTTCTATACATACCTTATTTTCTTTGAAATGGTGTTACTTCTAGTTGCGCATCATCTCAAAGAGGGGAAAAATGTAGACACTTAAAATTATCCATGTCTTGCAACATCACCTTGTCGACACATTACTAGAGACATCATATGACACTTTGTCCTAATCCCACTCCTAATCCCATTTACCCCACTAGCCAATTAATTAAATAAATCCTATTTATTTAATTAATTTCCCTTCTCCCATTTTCCAACTAATTCAAATAAAATATTTGAATTTGTCCTCACCTTTCACCTCATTGCAACACATGTCACATACTGCATTTTCCATTTAATGCCTTCACATGTCCAACTAATTTAAATAATTCTATTATTTGGATTAGGTCAACCCTACACTTGTCACATGACTACAACTCTTCATGGAGTGGGAAACCCTATTCAATCTCAACCATCCACATCGTTCAAAACAACTTTCAATCTTAGCCATCAATTCAAATCACTCATCTCCTATAAATCAACCCTCACCCAAGCCATTTGGGGATCCATTCTACAAGTAGCCTCATGGTGTCGAATTTCCTCTAGAATCATCCATCATTCCTCTTTCATTCCATTGTTATGCTGCTGAAATAGTGAGAAATCAACATTCATCATTTGATATTTTGCATGCCTATGCAATATTGATAAGAGCAATGGAGGAGATGTATGCTCAAAATTGTGACTCTGGTTGCCTGGGGCTATCAGGTCAGATTTTGGTACGCACACGAACCCTTCCCTCCTTGCCATGGGGCGATCTGCCACGTCACTCTCGCTCTCATGGAAGTATCTAGTCGAGAGGAGGTGAGACACGGTGGGGGTCTGGCTCATGCTAGACTTCGCGGATAGGGGTCTGCAAGTGTTGTGGCCTTTGCTATTGTGTGCTAAGTTGAATGTTTTGTTTGATTGTAGTTGTTGTTGAGATAACCCTATGACCCGAAGGGTCACTAGTTTCTCTTCTCTTGTTGGGATTTCTTCTATTCCACCTTTGTGTGGGTAAGCGGTTTATTGCATTTATGTCTGCTTGTCTCTCAATGCGTTGAATGAGTTCTCATTGTATTTGGAGTTGTCTAGTTTCTTCTAACAAAAAGAGGACAAATGGGTCTTGTTGTGGTACAGTAAATGTCTCTTGTTGTTGTCGTGGATTGACTTCCTCGATCTTGTTACGGACAGCCCTCACCCACTCTCCTCTCACTCCTAGGCACATTTGTGAGCCAAGATAGAGGTAAATGTGTGATGACCAATCTATAACTAGATTTAGGGCTTTGACCTAGGGTTTAGTTGACCTAGGGTTTGACTATGCTTTGACTTGTGTTTACCTTGTGATGTGATCAAGGGTTTGACTGAATTGTTTATCATGGTTTACTCGTGATGGTATCGAGGGTTTGCAAGTTTGTCTTTTCTAGGGTTTCTATATGCATGCGAAGCTAAATGATATGCAAACATTTTTTGTGCTTTTTAGTATTTTGGAAATAAAAGTGCTCTTTAATCTATGAAAGGGAAATATGAATGCAATATAATGACTTTTCCTAATGCAATCCTTAATCTATGTTTTTGGGTTTTTGGTTATTTTGAAGTAATCTAATCTAAAAATGGAAATTGCTTCTTCAAATAACCTAGATCTAGGAATATGAAAACAATTATTCTAACATGCAAGATCTAACTATCAAGGAAAAAGCAAAGATTTACTATTCCCAAGAGCAAATTTGGTTTTCTAATTACTATGAACTAAATAAATCAATGAAGGAACCTGAAAGAAATAAATATTTGTGTGACTCCACTACCCTCATAAATCCTTGATATTGGCAACCTCGAGTCCTTTTGAAGCAATGGGAGATGCTCTTGATGACAAAATGACACAAAGAAGCAAAAAGAAGCTTGTTGAAGCTTGAAAGAGCTTAATGAGAGATTTGGTTGAGCACAATGGAGTTGAATGAAGCAGAATAATGATGCTTGGTTGAATAATTAATAAAGCAAAAGGCACCTTCATCCTGTAAGAGCATTTGAATGCTAAGTTGGAGAGTAAAAACTGGCAAAAGCTATGTGCACAATGAATTTGCCTCCCTTTGTGCTTGAGGGAGGGGTGTATTTATAGGTTTGAAGAATGGGGTTGATTGAGAAGTTAACTCATTTGATTGATAAGTTAACAAGGATTATTGGGGAGTTAACAAGGTTGATTACCCAGTGAACTCAGCTAACTATGAAGTGATAAATCAATAAAAACTTATCATTGAAGAGGAATTGGAGATGTGAGGATGCATGAGATTGATTGAGTAAGATCAAATGGAGTTAATTATGCATGTGTGGGTGCATGAAATAGTCAACTCCATATTAGGCATAAAAAATCATGTGAACTGGAAGAAAAATAGGTAAAAATAGAGCTAAAATGAGTAAGAAACTTAAGTTTTTCTATGGCTGAAAATACGATAGGGTCGCCCCTTTTGCCAGTAGAGTTGCCCCTGGGTGACCATGGATCGCCCAGGGGAAATTCGGGTTGGACAGGTTTTTCTAAAGAATTGTAGGGGGGAAATGAAAGAAGAGAAGAAAAGGAGGGGTTCTACCTCCAGAAACAAGTCAGTCATGTGCAAGAATCCAAATCTCCACTTGCACCTGCAAGGTCTCTCAGGGGAGATCTAGAAATAATAGGGGGAGATTTGGATTGGTTGAGCGGAATTGAAAATTGAAAGTGGGAGATGGATAGGGGGACCTCTAGAAGGCTTCTAGGGGGTACAGAAGATGAAAAACATAGGACAAAGGTGAAAACTCACCTACAAGATGCTTATAAGGCTTAGAAGCAAGGTCAAAAGCTCAGAAAATGCAAATCGACAAGTGTCGCAAAAAGTGTCGAAAAGCATCACAAATGGGGAGAGAGAGAAATTGACAAAAAAAAATCAACACAAGACAAGAAAGAAGACACATCTTCAAGATGTTTGTTGCTTAAAAGACATTATTTCATGCTTACATGTATGTGACAAGGATTTGAAACACTAGTAGAAAAACATAAATAAATAACTAAATAAACTACCAAAATTTGGTCATGTGACCAGTAGTTTGGTCAAGTGACCATTGGTAGCTTATTGCCAGTCATTTATCTCGCAACCAAATTTATGACCAAAAAAAATTTAATCATTAATTTAGTCATTAATTTGGTAGTATATTTAGTCATTAATTTGGTAGTATATTTAGTCATCAATTTGGTAGTATATTTGGTAATTTGGTAGTATATTTAGTCATTAATTTGGTAGTATATTTAGTCATCAATTTGGTAGTATATTTGGTAATTTGGTAGTATATTTAGTCATCAATTTCTGTTAGTTGAGTTGGAATTAGTCTGGACAACTAAGAGGGGGGGTGAATTAGTTGTCCCACAATAATTAACCTTTTCTCCTTTTAATATTCTTTAACAACTTTCAATCAGATAAACATTAAAGCATGAATCAATAACACAAGAGCAGAAATAAATTGAGCACACATAACACCAAAAATTTTACGTGGAAACTTGGTTAAGGGAAAACCATGGTGGGGGTTAACCCACAAGATTTGTACCCTGTTAAAAGTACTTAGAAGAAAAGGGAAGGCACAGGGCTCACTGCCCAGAGCTCACTGCTCAAGAGAGCCTCACTGCCTATAGAATTTATGTTTAATACAAAAAGAATGAACTGTGAAATAACATCTTCTTTATGCCTGGTTCAGTTCCTTTGAAAGCTCACAAAACTTCTGCTCTGCTCCAAATACTTCTTCTCTGGCTCTTCATCTAAACAACTTTTGTTATTTTGCTTCTGCTCTGCCTTTGATCCTTTCAAGTTGGATTTTATTATTTTCACACAAGGGTGATTTTCCACAACTCATCAACAAGTATTTATATGCTTCATCAACCTTGGAATGAACATCAAGGTTGGCATTACAAACATCTGACTTAATATGAATCACTAAGCTATCGGCCAAACATAACTGGGACTCAAATCTTCCTCAATCAACACTCCATGTTCTAGAGAAATGCTCTAGATCATCTGCAACATGCTCAAATCATCCGATCGGCCAAGACTGGGAAGAACAACAACACCAAGAAGGAAATCTTCATTGACAAGCTCAAACTTCAATGTGGATCTCCAACATAGCAGTCACATGATCCAGAAACTTCCACAAGCACATTAAATTCAACAAAAACATCCACACTCCTCCAAATCATCATAATCACTTGCATCTTCCTCCAAAACCTCAAGAACACTATCTGCCATGATAGTCACATTAGAAAGATTGCTTGTGGACCTCCAAACCATGAACCACTTGAATGGATGATACACACTGACTTACCAAACATGCCTCTAGATATGCAAATCATCATTTGACATATCTGGAACAATCTGGACCTCTTTCCTATCACTCTGTCTCTTCTAAACACTACAAAACTGGTTCTACTTAGATGGCCATAGCTTCTTCAAATCTTCATGCGAACCCTTCAAAACTTAACTGGAGCTTCTTTAGATAATCCTCTACTCAGCCATATGGTCTGCATACATTGATCCTCATTAATTTTCTCAATATCCTCAACAATCCAGTCTTCTATATAGGCAGCAAAATAGGATACAGTTGACACCAATGGCAACAAGGATATGTTGACATCAATGACAACACCGCTTAGGCACATATTTGCAAAAATCTTCCCCTTTGTCATTGATGGCAACATATGATGTGAAAAACTAATTTGACCATCAAGACAAGACCTTCTCCCCCTTTCTCTTATCACTTTTGCAATCACTTTCTTCACTGCTCCCCCTTTCATCAGCAACTAGTTTTTCACATGAACTTCTCTCCCCCTTTGACATCAATGGCAAAGGGCACATACTTGCAATCTTTTCTCCTTATTTTTGTTTAAGACCAAACTCAAAAATTACATGCAGACTACTCCCCCTGAGTAGTGCCTCCTTGACATCAATTCAGATCACAAGATGTGACTATGAATTCCATCAGACTGATGCACTCTTGTGCATCTTAATTTTGATCAAGAGGGGTAATAACCCCCAACTTCTCTTTGAGATACTCAAAAGTATCATTGGGAAGAGGCTTAGTGAAAATATCTGCATTCTAATCCTTTGAAGACACAAACTCCAACTTGACTTCATTCTCATTTACCTTCTCCCTCAAGAAATAAAACTTTATGGATATGTGCTTTGTCTTTAAATGTAACACTGGATTCTTTGAGATGCTTATTGTACTTGAATTATCACAGAAGATTGTGACAGGCTCCTCAAACACAATTCTAATGTCCTTCAACATTTGCTTCATCCACAGAACTTCAGTGCAATTATTTGTTGTTGCTATATACTCTGCATCTGTTGTAGATAGGGATATTGCCTCCTACTTTTTGCTCAGCCAAGAAACCAATCTACTTCCCAAGAAGAATGCACCACCACTAGTACTTTTCTTGTCATCCACATCTCCTACCCAATCAACATCTGTATATGCATGAAGAGTGCAGTCATTGTCTTTTGGATACCACAATCCATAATCAAGTGTTCCTTTGAGATATCTAAAGATTCTTTTGACTACTACAACATAGGATTCTTTAGGATCAACTTGGAATCTAGCAACAAGCCCAACTACATTCATGATATCAGGTCTAGCCTGAGTCAGATAGTGCAGTCCTCCAATCATTGATCTATACCTTTTCTAATTTGCCTTAGGGGAGTCATCATCTTTACTCAACTTACATTCGGTTACCATAGGCATACCTACTGGCTTTGAATCTTTCATTCCAAACTTCTTCAACAATTCTTTCACATACTTAGACTGAGATATAAAGATATCTTTACCTAACTGAGTGATTTGCAGACCTAAGAAGAAATTCATCTCACTAAACATGGACATCTCAAATTCACTTTGCATCTGATCAGTAAATATTTTACACATGCTCTCATTTCCACCAAAAATGATATCATCAACAAATACCTCAACAATCAAAATATTCTCATGATCAATCTTAAAGTAAAGATTACTGTCAGTAGTGCCTTTGTTATATCCTAGCTTTAGTAGATACTTATCTAATCTTGCATACTAGGCTCTTGGGGCTTGTTTCAGTCCATATAATGCTTTCCTCAATCTGCAGACCATGTCTTTTTTATCAGACAACTAAAATCCTTCCGGTTGCTCAATGTAGACTTCTTCTAACTCTCCATTTAGAAATACTGACTTGATATCCATCTGATAGACTTTGAAATCTTTATAAGCATCAAAAGCAAGAAACAATCTGACTACCTCTATTCTTTCCACTAGAGCAAAAGTTTCTTCAAATCAATTCCTTCCACTTGAGAATATCCTTTACATACCAACCTTGCTTTATATCTTACAACTTCACCATCGTCATTTAGTTTATTCCGAAAGGCCCATTTGGTTCCAATCACATTTTTGTCCTCAGGTCTAGAAACAAGATCCCAAGTGTGATTCTTTTCAATTTGCATTAGTTCTTCTTCCATTGTCTTTACCTAGTTTTCATCATTGGAGGCTTCACTTACTGATTTTGGTTCAATCTTTGAAATCAAACAAATCTCTTCTTGATCTTTAGCAATTCTTCTCCTAGTTCGAACACCTTTATTTCTATCTCCTATGATCTAATTTTCAAGATGATTCATCCTTACATACCTGGGAGTTTTGGGATTTGCTTGAACTTCTGTTTCTTTAACTTGTTCCTCAACTTCTGCATTATCCTCTTGAGTCACTGGATTTTTTGGATCAATCTGGATCTGAATCTGAGTTTGCACTTGCCTTTCTTGACTTGGATTTTCATCTTGATCATCTGAATCATATCCTCAAGACCTAGAATGTCCTTTGCTCTCATCAACTCTGACATTAACACTTTCAACAATCTTTTTCAACCTCTTGTTAAAGCACCGGTATGCTTTTCTTTGAGCAGAGTAACCCAGAAAAATTCCTTCATCACTTCTTGCTTCAAACTTGCCTAGATCCTCATCTCTTTTGATATAGCATTTACTACCAAAAACTATGAAATATATTACAGTAGGAAGATGACCAAACCAGAGTTCATAAGGAGTCTTACCAGAATTGCCTTTGATCTGCACCCAGTTAAGAGTGTAGACATCAATACTCACAGCTTCTCTCCAATAAACTTGTGGAACATTTGTTTCCATCATCATGGTCCTGGTAGCTTCTTGAATGGTCTAGTTCTTTCTTTCCACAACTCCATTTTTATGAGGAGTCCTAGGAGCAGATAACTATCTTTTTATTCCATGCTTTCACAGAATGTATCAAACTCACCGGAGGTAAATTCTCCACCTCTATTGGATCTCAGACACTTTATCTTCACACCAATCTCATTTTCCACCATAAATTTGAACACTTTGAATTTGTCAAGAGCTTCTGATTTTTCTTTTAAGAAAGTTACCCACATCATCTGGGAGTAATCATCAATCAACAACATAAAATATATGTTTCCTTGCACACTCCTAATTCTAGCAGGACCACATAGATCAGTATGCACAAGTTCCAATTGCTCACTTGAAAATTTTTCTTTACTTTTGAATGATGTTTTGTTCTATTTACCCAATTGACATTCTCTACACATGCTATCAGGTTTCACAAGTCTTGGAAGATCTCTCATAGCCTGAGTAGAACTTATCTTGACAATGTTATCAAAATTCACATGACACATTCTCCTATGCCACAACCAACTTTGATCTGTCTGTGTAATCAAATAACTACTACCAGAACTACTTAATTGAAAGATGTTACCTCTAGTTTGTGTACCAGATGCAATTTTAATTATGGGGCTTTCCAAGATTCTGCATTTACCATCCTTGAATCAGAGATCATAACCCTTGTCAACCAACTGTCCAACACTAAGAAGATTATGCTTCATCTATTCCACATACAGAATATCATTTGTGTTATTCTTACCATCAAAAGAGATGGATCCTTTGCCACAAATTCTACCAGTTGAGTTGTCTCCAAATTTCACAATTCCACGTTCATATTTTTCAAAGTTTATAAACTTACTTTTATCACCAGTCATATGATGAGAACATCCACTATCAATCACCCATTCATCCTTTTCAACAACCTGAGAAGCCAAGGCAATTTCCACACTTGCACAGCTAGTAGATTCAATAGACACTGGATCTTCTTCTTTGATAGCAATGAACACCCAATCATATTCAGTGGAACCTCCATGATCAGATTCATCATCTGTGACTCCTACTTCTCCAACTTCTTGGACATAGTAACATTTCTTCTGGCCTTTATATCTATTAGGGTTTGGCTTTGAAAATTTCTCCAGACATCTTGAGGCAAAATGACCAATCTTATTACAAGCAAAACATTTGAATGGCAACTTTCCTTCATACTTACGGGATCCTCTTGGCATTCTTTTGGCAATAAGAGCTTCAAGTTCTGTAGACTCGATTTCATCATCTTCAAGATCCTTCCTTGCATTAGCAAATCTATTTGATCTTGCAGAAGAAATTTCACCTAGATCATATCTTTGTTTTCCATATACACTGGCCTTAAAAGCAGATTCAGACTTAGGGAGAGAATCACCAAACTCACTTAATTCAAAAGCTGAAATTTTGCCAACCAACTAATCTCTTGTAACTTTTGAGATAGTCCTCATTTCTTCTATAGAAGCAACCTTATATTTGTATGAATTAGGTAAAGATCTAAGCACTTTTGCCACAATCTCTGATTCTTCCAATGTTCCACCAGCACACCTGATATGACACACAAGTTCATTTATCTTTTGTATGTAGATTGTGATGTTTTCATTTTCACTCATCCTCAGATTTTCAAATTTTCCTCTTAGATTTTGTAGCTTGGCACATTTGACATATTCATTGCCTTCATAAAGATTCTACAACTTCTTCCAGATTTCATGAGCAGTTTTTAGTCTAAAGACATTTGTCATTTCTGAATCAGTCAGGGCACTCAACAAGGCTTCTTTAGCTCGAAGATTATTTTCAGCATCTTTGATTTGATCTGGAGTTGAAGGAACTTTCTCCGGAGGTTTATATTCATCATTGGTTATCACCCAATGAGCATCACCCATGCATTGCAAATAGAACTCCATGTGACTCTTCCAAATAGAGTAATTTGTTCCATCAAATCTTGAACTATCCTTTTTGTAAGTCAACATCCTAGATCTTCTCAAGCATTTAAGCTTCTTTTAGAGGAACCTTTCTTTGATACCAATTGTTGGAATTAGTCCGAACAACTGAGAGGGGAGGGGGGTGAATCAGTTGTTCCACAATAATTAACCTTTTTTGCTTTTAATCTTATTTAATAACTTTCAATCAGATAAACATTAAAGCATGAATCAATAACACAAGAGCACAAATAAATTGAGCGCACATAACACCAGAATTTTTACGTGGAAACCCGATTAAGGGAAAACCATGGTGGGGGTTAACCCACAAGATTTGTACCTTGTTAAAATTACTTAGAAGAAAAGGAAAGGCACATGCCTTCGGGCTCACTGCTCAAGAAAGGGTGACTGCCTACAGAATTTATGTTTAATATAGAAAGAATGAACTGTGAAATAGCATGTTCTTTATGCTTGATTCAGTTCCTTTGAAAGCTTAGAAAACTTCTTCCTCTACTCCAAATACTTCTTCTCTAGCTCTTCATCTAAACAACTCTTGTTCTTCTGCTTCTCCTCTGCTCTGCTCTACCTTTGATCCTTTCTTTGGATTTTTTTATTTTCGCACAAGGATGATTTTCCACAACTCATCAACAAGTATTTATACACTTCATCAACCTTGGAATGAACATCAAGGTTGGCATTACAAACATCTGACTTAATGTGAATCACTAAGCTATCAACCAAACATAACTGGGACTCAAATCTTCTTAAATCAACATGCCATGTTCTAGAGAAATGCTCTTAGATCATCCGCAACACGTTTGAATCATCCGGTCAGCCAAGACTAGGAAGAACAGCAACACCAAGAAGGAAATCTTCACTGACAAGCTCAAACTTCAATGCAGACCTCCAACATACTAGTCACATAATCCAAAGACTTCCACAAGCACATTAAATTCAACAAAAACATCCGTACCCCTCCAAATCATCAGAATCACTTGCATCTTCCTCCAGAACCTCAAGAACACTGTCTGCCATGACTGTCAAATTAGAAAGATTGCTTGCAGACCTCCAAACCACAAACCACTTGAATGGATGATACACACTGACTTCCCAAACATGCCTCTAGATCCGTAGATCATCATTTGACATATCCGGAACAATTCGGACCTCTTTCCTGTCACTTTATCTCTTATGAACACTGCAAAACTGGGTCTACTCAGATGGCCATAGCTTCTTCAAATCTTCATGCGAACCCTTCAAAACTTAACTTGAGCTTCTTCAGATAATCCTCTACTTATCCATATGGTCCACATACATTGATCCTCATTAATTTTCTCAATATCCTCAACAATCTAGTCTTCTATATAGGCAGCAAAATAGGATACAATTGACACCAATGGCAACAAGGATATGTTGACATCAATGACAACACTGCTTAGGCACATATTTGCAACAAGTTGGTAGTATATTTAGTCAATTGGTAGTTTATTTAATTGTTTTTGAGGTTTAAACATAAAACACAAAAAAACATAATCAATCATTCATTTGCACAAATGAAACAGCTATTAAGAAGGCAAAATACTAAAATTTTATTGAGAAAATGTGTTTTTACAGCAGATACAAGACTTAAATATGTCTTTGCTTTGAAAAATGTGTTACAAACTATGTTTCTCAGTGTTGTGACTGAGAAAACTAAGTTACAATGCTCTATTTTTTGCTTATACAACTCTAAAACATGAAAGAACTACTTGCAAAATGAAGCCTAAATATTTCATCATGGGCTTTTACATCTCAAAATTTGAATAAATGTATCGAAACTCGCATAATATTGCTAATTGTTGCATTACTTCTTCTTTGTTGCATCTCTCACCTTGGTCTGCACAAATAGAACCCAACAATGCAATAAGTAAAATGCCCCTTTGTAACAGAAAGCAAATAAGTAACTTACTTTAACATGTTCTTTGAAAGAATATTTACCTTCTTGACTCCATAGATCTTCTTAGATCTGTTTAGACAGAGTAAGTCAAATTTATAAACAATCAGGTTTAGACAAACATTCTTGCAAGCCCCATTCCTAGCAATCAACTTCTGAACTATGAATTTTCATTGATTAGAGGTTTAGGAAGCTAGCAATCCCAACTCCAAACATGTGAAAGTTAAGATGAAACTTGAATAGAAAATTCAAATATGAAACATACTTTATCAGCAAATCAAAGCATAATGGAAGGGGATGTTTGATAGATATTATAGTTGTAAATGCTCTGGTAGAAATGTATGCAAATTTTGGAATAATAGTCAAGGCACGAGAATTGTTTGACACAATGCCTCAAAGAGATGTCATCCCATGGATATTCCACAACCTTTGCCAGCATCCTCCCTGCCTGTGCCAAAATGGGAGCTTCAAAATAGGGTATGGACATCCATCAAAACACAAAGGATAGAGGAATTTTGTCAGATGTTGTAGTTGCAACTGTCCTGTTAGACATGTATGAAAAATGTGGAAGCATAGACAAGGCACGTGAACTGTTTGATAGGATGCCTCAAAGAAATGTGGTCTCATGGACTGTAATGATTGCAGGATATGCACAAAATGGATTTGTTGGAAAGGCTTTAGAAATTTTAAAGCAAATGCAATTGACTGGTGTAAAGTCAAATTCCACAACGTTTTCTAGCATCCTCCCTGCCTGTGTCAAAATCAGAGCTTTGTAATAGGGTATGGACATCCATCAAGACATAAAGGATAGAGGAATTTTGTCAGATGTTGTAGTTGTAACTGCCTTGTTATACATGTATGCAAAATGTGAAAACATAGACAAGGCACGTGAACTGTTTGACAGAATGCCTCAAAGAAATGTGGTCTCATGGACTGCAATGATTGAAAGATATGCACAAAATGGATTTGTTTAAAAGGCTTTAGAAATTTTAAAGCAAATGCAATTGGCTGGTGTAAAGCCAAATTCCACAACCTTTGCCAACATCCTCCTTGCCTGTGTCAAAATAGGAGCTTTGGAGTAGGGTATGGACATCCATCAAAACATAAAGGATAGAGGAATTTTGTCAGATGTTGTAGTTGCAACTACCCTGTTAGACATGTATGCAAAATGTTGAAGCATAGATGAGGCACGTGAACTATTTGACAAAATGCCTCAAAGAAATGTGGTCTCATGGACTGCAATGATTGCAAGATATGCACAAAATGGATTTGTTGAAAAGGCTTTAGAAATTTTAAAACAAATGCAATTGGTTGGTGTAAAGCCAAATTCCACAACCTTTGCCAGCATCCTCCCTGCTTGTGTCAAAATGGGAGCTTTGGAATAGGGTATGGACATCCATCAAGACATAAAGGATAGAGGAATTTTGTTAGATGTTGTAGTTGCAACTGTCCTATTAGACATGTATGCAAAATGTGGAAGCATAGACAAGGCATGTGAACTGTTTAACAAAATGCCTCAAAGAAATGTGGTCTCATGGACTGCAATGATTGCAGGATATGCACAAAATGGATTTGTTGAAAAGGCTTTAGAAATTTTAAAGCAAATGCAATTGGCTGGTTTAAAGCCAAATTCCACAGCCTTTGCCAACATCCTCCCTACCTGTGTCAAAATGGGAGCTTTAGAATAGGGTATGGACATCCATCAAAACATAAAGGATAGAGGAATTTTGTCAGATGTTGTAGTTGCAACTACCCTGTTAGACATGTATGCAAAATGTGGAAGCATAGATAAGGCACGTAAACTATTTGATAGAATGCCTCAAAGAAATGGGAGCTTTGGAATAGGGTATGGATCATGAGATTATATGCAGGATCAACAATACTAAACAAAGTATGCCAACCAAGAAAAGATAGTTGTCCACCTGCAGAAAAGACCACATGACTTTAAAACATAGTCCATACATATTAGGAAATCCTTAACATTTATCAATTAAGATAATTTATACATTGAACTTAGTTGCAAATTGTAAAGTCCATATTCTTTTACTGAAAACATGGGTTTTATTTTCTAAGAACTTGGTTTTCATATTAACGATAAACTATTACCAGTGATAAATTGTAAAAACTGCATATGTTGTGCATTAAGTCAATCTTAGTGTACTATGAGTTCAACAATTCCCTCAGCTTGACAAAAACATTCTAGCCTCAAATTCTCAAAAGATCTGGCACATATGTTCACAATAATTTTATCTTGTTTATATTCAATTGATGTATGGAAGAACATGTAAAGTGAGAGAACAATACCTAGAGCTATAAATAGGATGAAATAAGGTATAATTGCACTTAGGAGGCAAATTACAAATGAAGCGGACAAAGCCATGCAACACTTTTACAATATGAATAAGAGGGGAAAAACTTGTTATTTCTAGATATAGATAAAATTTCATTTGCAAATTGGTTATATTAAATTAGCATTGCATAGAAAATCCAAATAAGGTTTATGCTAGTAAATGACATACCCTTGAGCACTGTCAAACATGAAGCTTAGAACATAGCTTAGAAGAAGTTGAGTTGGTAAACTCACCACCAACAGAAGCATGATTATAGGGATTGCTTCCTATTATGCAAAAGCACATCAGTTAAAATGTTGATAAATTATTAAATTACTTTCTATGTATCTACCATGGACATCCATCAAAATATAAAGGATAGAGGAATTTTGTTAGATGTTGTAGTTGCAACTACCCTATTAGACATGTATGCAAAATGTGGAAGCATAAACAAGGCATGTGAACTGTTTGACAAAATGCCTCAAAGAAATGTGGTCTCATGGACTGCAATGATTGCAGGATATGCACAAAATGGATTTGTTGAAAAGGCTTTAGAAATTTTAAAGCAAATGCAATTGGCTGGTGTAAATCCAAATTCCACAACCTTTGCCAGCATCCTCCCTACCTGTGTCAAAATGGGAGCTTTAGATTAGGGTATGGACATCCATCAAAATATAAAGGATAGAGGAATTTTATCATATGTTGTAGTTGCAACTGCCCTGTTAGACATGTATGCAAAATATGGAAGCATAGACAAGGCACGTGAACTGTTTGATAGAATTCCTCAAAGAAATCTGGTCTCATGGACTGCACTAATTACAGGATATGCACAAAATGGATTTGTTGAAAAGGCTATAGAAATTTTCAAGCAAATGCAATTGGCTGGTGTAAAGCCAAATTCCACAACCTTTGCTAGCATCCTCCCTGCCTGTGTCAAAATAGGAGCTTTGGAATAGGGTATGGACATCCATCAAAACATAAAGGATAGAGGAATTTTGTCAGATGTTGTAGTTGTAACTACCCTATTAGACATGTATGCAAAATGTGGAAGCATAGACAAGGCACGTGAATTGTTTGACATAATGCCTCAAAGAAACATGGTCTCATGGACTACAATGATAGCAAGATATGCATAAAATGGATTTGTTGGAAAGTCTTTAGAAATTTTAAAGAAAATGCAATTAGCTGGTGTAAAGCCAAATTCCACAACGTTTGCTAGCATCCAATATTACAGCTCTATAGCAATAGATATGGTTCCCTGTCAGCATTAATACACTATAAAAATGCAGGGCACTATTTATTTGGGATTTGATTTTAGATGAAATGGTCCTACTTAGCAAAGATCAATCAAGAGAATAAACTCCCACCTCATCTCCTTATTGTAGCCTACAAGAAAGCTCAGGATGCAAGTAGCAGCATTAATACACTATAATTATACAGGGTACTATTCATTTGGGATTTGATTTTAGATAAAATGGTCCTACTTAGCAAAGATCAATCAAGAGAATAAACTCCCACTTCAGCTCCTTATTGTAGCCTACAAGAGGCTCAAGATGCAAGCAACATCATGATCAGTTCTACCATAGTGTGGCAATCAAATGGCATACCACATCGAGATACAAACATATTATAGTAGCCTCAATTTCTAGTTTATTTGCATGCTTCCTTGAGGCCCTATCCCTTTCCCTTCTATAGTTCTCAATGATTATTTGTCATTCTAGAGAACATTCAGTCCTTCTACTAGCTCTTTGAACTTCATATTTGTTGATTTATTGTGTTTCTACTACAGTATTTTTGTGAGCAATTTATGATCTCATCAACATTAATTGCTTACTAGTAAATCATAATAAATATTACATTTCATTTCTCTAAAGGAAATTAGAATATTTTTATAGCCAAAGTTAGTATATGGTAAAAACTGAAATAGAGATTGTAGCCAACATCAACCCCTTGACAAACATAAGTCAAACTAATATTCATTGTACAAAATAGGTAACTTAAAGTTTATGTTACCTTCAGCTAGCTTTAACTCGAAAAGAGGGGAATCCCAACGGTTCTGTCTATCTGGTTTTTCAAATCTTCTTACCAAGTCATCAAATTTGTGTAATCATTCAAGAAAATTCAATTAAAATTGTAAGCCATCAATTTTGATCTCTTTATTGAACTTGAAGCTTTTATTATTTTGGTTTCCTCTTACAAGCTGCAAGACCATATAGTCAAATGTTTTGAAAAAGTAAATAAACTTAGAGTTGAAATACATTGCCCTAGGATAGTTTCCATGATTAGAATCTAGACAAAACTTTGGATATGAATTATACCACTATTCTTATCTATGAATTGCTATAGCAGGTAATCAATGCAACAACTAGTCTCAAACTACAGAAGATCTAAACACAGCAAGAATTTAATCTAACAATTTACCATACCACTCTTGATTAATAATAAAAAAAAGTGGGTTTTAGTAAATTTTGTTACAACATCAACATGCCTTGTTCTCTATGCTTGTGAAATACATGTATAATAGTTACAATAGTTGATAGAATTTGTACTTGAGTTTTATGACTATCATAACCCATATCTCCTTCAACCTCTTGCTTATTCAATAAGCTCTAATAATTGTTGCAAATATGTAAAGATATGCATGCATATGAGATCGGGCAATTTATACTCACATTTTATCACTATATGCAAATTCTCCTTTCTCTTGGCGTGTCTTATTCCATGTTTTGCAATAGCTCTCCTCTACATCACAATACAACTGCAATCAACCTATCAGAATAACACTGTCAAACATTTTAATAAAAGTACTGTAGAACAAGTAAAATATATAGCAAACCATGTGATAATAGCTTAGACAAAAGATTCCTCTAAAATGATAGGAGTATCTGAGCCTAGAAACATTTCCTAAACATGTGGGTAAGAACAGATAAAATGCTTCTCCAACTAAAAAGAGTAAAGCATGTATGCATCTGAAACAAATAGACCCATCATAGATGCAAAACCAAGTTCCTTACAGTTCTCCTTTTGGAACTGAAGCCTATTTAATACTCATTCTACTAAGGAAAGACCATCCCAATAATCCTCCAATCACTACATTAATGTGCTCTAAAAAATAAAAACCAGAGCTCAACCATTATATTACATCCCAAAAACCACAAGAACAATAGATGAGCTATGCAACATTCTAATGAGAATTGCAACATTATAATATCCCATAAGCCTTATGTTGCAACATTAGAATGTAGCATTCAATGAGCTATGCTTGATTGTAGATATTTTGTGACCCTAGTAAGCCAACCTCTTGATGACATAGTGTAAGCCAATAGTTATTAAAGCATATACATAAACAGAATTTAAGTTAAAAACATGGATGAAGATCATAGTTCCATGGGGTTTCGGGGACGGGGACAAGGACAGGGGGATGGAAAGGGATGTGTTTTGGGGATGGGGGGCAAGGAAAGTTTGGGGGCATTGGGGCACGGTGGTGGGATAACGATGGGATGGCGGTGGGGGGTGGCGAGGGAGCGGTGCGCTAAAATACATATAGTACTTGAAAAATTAGTTATAAAAAGGTACAATGTACCCCCATTGTATCTATTGTATCCTCCCTACCTATGTCAAAATGGGAGCTTTGGAATAGGGTATGGACATCCATCAAAACATAAAGTATAGAGGAATTTTGTCAGATGTTGTAGTTGCAACTATCCTGTTAGACATGTATACAAAATGTGGAAGCATAGACAAGGCACGTGAACTATTTGACAGAATGCCTCAAAGAATGTGGTCTCATGGACTGCAATGATTGCAGGATATGCACAAAATGGATTTCTCAAAAAGTCTTTAGAAATTTTAAAGCAAATGCAATTGGCTGGCGTAAACTGTAAAGCCAAATTCCATAACCTTTGCTAGCATCCTCCCTGCATGTGTCAAAATGGGAGCTTTGGAATAGGGTATGAACATCCATCAAAACATAAGGGATAGAGGAATTTTGTTAGATGTTGTAGTTGACTTGCAACTGCCCTGTTAGACATGTATGCAAAATGTGGAAGCATAGACAAGGCACGTGAACTATTTGATAGAATGCCTCAAAGAAATGTGGTCTCATGGACTACAATGATTGCAGGATATGTACAAAATGGATTTGTTGAAAAGGCTTTAGAAATTTTAAAGCAAATGCAATTGGTTGGTGTAAAGCCAAATTCCACAACCTTTGCCAACATCCTCCTTACCTGTGTCAAAATGGAAGCTTTGGAATAGGGTATGGACATCCATCAAAACATAAAGGATAGAGGAATTTTGTCAGATGTTGTAATTGCAACTACCCTATTAGACATGTATGCAAAATGTGGAAGAATAGACAAGGCACGTGAACTATTTGACAGAATGCCTCAAAGAAATGTGGTCTCATGGACTGCAATGATTACAGGATATGCACAAAATGGATTTTTTGGAAAGGCTTTAGAAATTTTAAAGCAAATGCAATTAGCTGGTGTAAAGTCAAATTCCACAAGGTTTTCCAGCATCCTCCCTGCCTGTGTCAAAATTGAAGCTTTGTAATAGGGTATGGACATCCATCAAGACATAAAGGATAGAGGAATTTTGTCAGATGTTGTAGTTGCAACTGCCTTGTTAGACATGTATGCAAAATGTGAAAACATAGACAAGGCACGTGAACTGTTTGACAGAATGCCTCAAAGAAATGTGGTCTCATGGACTGAAATGATTGCAAGATATGCATAAAATGGATTTGTTGAAAAGGCTTTAGAAATTTTAAAGAAAATTCAATTGGCTGGTGTAAATCCAAATTCCACAACCTTTGCTAGCATCCTCCCTACCTGTGTCAAAATGGGAGCTTTGGAATAGGGTATGGACATCCATCAAAACATAAAGGATAGAGGAATTTTGTCATATGTTGTAGTTACAACTGCCCTATTAGACATGTATGAAAAATGTGGAGGCATAGACAAGGAATGTGAACTATTTGATAGAATGCCTCAAAGAAATGTGGTCTCATGGACTGCAATGATTGCTTGAGACCAAACAGGTTTCAGCCCGCTTTGAGAAGGAAGGATAACGTTGTTTCTAGGGTTGGATTAGTGTTGTGATATTTGATGCCACCTACAGGAGCAGAGTGAAGCATTTGGTAGACTAAGTGGATGGCCATAGATAGCTCTTAAAGTTTAGATTGGTACATATCTTCAAACATGTCTGATTGAATATGGATGAACAAAAAGTGCAGCGTACAAGTTAATGTTGTGGGATGATATATGTTTTTCTACATATGAAAAAATCCTACACATAAATGAAATATGATTGTTTTCACAAGTGAGCATGCTGAAGGGGAACTTTTAGAATAAAACCACAAGTAGAAAAAAAATTATATGCATTTTCAACATGGCAATATAGACTTAGTTGATTTCTTACTTAACAATAGTCAGCCATCAAAGAAAAGTAATACAAATGGTGCTTCTTACAGCCTTATACAAGAAGTTATCATAGACAACATAGTTTGCAGTATGTATAGCCAGGTTCGTGGTGTACTTACATAAGAGCCATACTCCAACTTAGATTTCCTCCCATTGACAAGAACCTGTCCATAAACGTTGGCAGAGGTGGGTGTTAATCCTATAATTGAGAACAACATATACTAAATTAGAATGACTCTAAACACATCCATCAAAACAATAAGGATAGAGGAATTTTGTTAGATGTCCTGGCCAGTGTCAGAACATTAATGATTGAGCCTACTAAAAGTGAAAGCAAGGTCTAAATCATAACATGTGACTTGTGATCCTTAATCTTTAGTTTGATTTCTTTGTCCAAGTTTAAGATCTCTTCTTGGGCTTTAGAGGTTGGTCTAATATTTTTTGATTGTTATATTGTAGGCTAAACTGGAAAGGTTTTTTAATGCATTAATCTCCATCAGAGAAGAAATTCAAGCTATTGAACTAGGAAGAATGGCCCCTCGTGGCAATGTTTTGAAAGTAAGATAAAGTACATCTTATGATTGCAATAAGTTCTTTAGACTGATCATGGCCATTTTAGCAAGGAAGCAAATTGAAAGGAATGCCTTTGAAGGAAGCCTAAGATATTTGTCATGATAGAAATTTAGAAAGGGTGTAGCTTGTTGGTAAAAAGATTTGTCACCACAAAATAACCTCTGAAAATGACCCGTTGCCCTTGGAGCAGTGACTAAATAGTCCCAACAGTTGGAGAGATCATGATAGAACAATGATCTTCCTCTGCGTTTGAGAGGGGTAGCTCCCTTGTAGGATGGGGATATTTATGGTTTTTGTGTACTTTTATCCTGAAAGTACAAAAAGGAAGAAAAAGAAAATAACAGGAGAAATGGGCATGTAGAAATCCTCGTGGTAGACGTACGAAAACCAACATGAGTTTCACAATCTTATTGAAAAGTACGAGGGGGTTTCGCCACAAAGCTAGAAACCACTTTCCTAAACTCCATGATGGATCTCATGACATATGTGCAACAACGATGAAGAAGGAGGGTAAATCTCAACATACAAAGAGATAATTTATCTTAACACTTTCAAATCAGGATACCAAGACATGATTGTGTTTCATCACCCTAATTGTATGCTTCAATGGACAACTTTGATTTACACAAATACATAGAAAGATCACTAATTTGACATATGAGAAACTAGTAATCATAACTCAGAAATACATCAAGAACATATGAACTGAAATGCAATTCTTCATTATCTTTTCAAAATTATACAATTTCAAAGGTAAACTATACAATGTGTAAGACCAAAAAAAAATGTTCCAAGAAGTTTCATAAGTTCCCCCTGCAAAAGTTCTCTCTCAAGAGACCCCCCTTTACATTTGAAATAGCCTTGTATTTATAGGCTTGCTCCCAGTAACTACCTTGTAACCACTTTGTAACTACCTCAACTACCTAAAAACTACCTTCTTTGAAAAATAGAAATATAATGAACCTTATCACTTTTCTGAAGATAAAGTTCATTTTCTAACTTTACATTACAAGAGTGACTTAAGTCACTTTCACAAAAAGGTAACTTGGACTTGCAAGTTTCAAGTTGTGGATTTCGCTAAGTCCTTTTCATCTTCATCTATTCCATTTTGACAACTGAACCTCACTAGATCTTGACAAACCTTCTAAATACCTGAATCTTAGGCTCCTATGTCCGTGAACTGTGAAAACAACATGTCTTCCAGTGACAACACCAACACAATAGTCATAGACTGAATAATGCTGCATATTTTCCTACTTGAACTTCATCCTTCCTACCACCTCTTAAAAATGTACATTCACATGAGATTTTGCCTCCCCTTGATGCCTCTCTACCATTAGATTTCTTTTGCAAGAAAACCATGCACGTGCTTCTTCCCATTGTTGTTATTAACAAGCAAGACCAACTTCACCAAAATCAATATTATTTGCTAAAGTATCTGCATATTTCTCTCCATTATTTTCATTCTAATTTATACTTAGCCCTACCTTCATTTTTGTGCTTAGCATTACCAATGCAAGAATCTTTTACACCTTGGAACGTCAATGCAAAGGAGGACTCATCATTCAAGGTTCCTACAACATTAAGTATCTCATTCATATTGAACTACTTGAGTTTGGTGGGTGAGATAGATAAGTTCTCAAAATATTCTCTAGGGATCCTTGCATCAAACACTATATTATAATAGCATTCATTAAAAGAGAATTATAACTGTCACTATAGTTCCACTCATATTCTTCCACTTGTTGTTTAGTGAATCAAACGAATCCATTGTGTATTTAAGATTTGAGGAAGAGAATTTGCAGGCACCATGTCTTCTTCCAAATAGACTTCTTTGTAGACACTGGTTATGTTCTTTGATCCATCACACTATTATTCTCCACTACCTTAGAACTCAAAGATGCACTAGTTTTGCCCATGCATTCCATAGTCCATAATCATCATAGTCCATGACTACTGCAATATATTTCCAAAATCTTGTTTTGCAACATCAGAACGGGTACATGGTTCTAACTGAGCCACCTAACAATTCCATCTTCTTCACCTATAGCAGCCAAGATCTTAATAAACACATCCAATACAGCCATGGGAAGCCTACTATTTGTTAGTCTGCAATCCTCTAGTGTTGAGCCTTCAAATATCCAACTCTCCCATGCATCAAAACTATGACTTGCAAAGGTAAGCTCCATTTTCCTATTTACCTACAATAACTTCCCTCCACCTGTTAAAGAACGCAAACCAACACGATCCTTGCTTTGGAAAACAACAAGAAATTGAGTAGCAAGATCTCTCTTAGTCACATTGGACATGGTGTCTACAAACCAACCGCCACCTGGACCCCTCTATCTCGATACATGGTATCCAGGTCGACCTTTTGCGCGTAATGATATAACAAGCCCATCTTTTAGGAGCTCACCTGGTTAACAATAAGGGGCCTTACTGATCATAGTCTGCTACTTAGATGTTGTGTCCACTATTGACCCAACATCACCACCACGTCTATGCCTTGAATCCTCAGGTGAAGCACACCGTGAACTAGAACTAAGCACTTGATCCCTTCCACTCATGCTAGCACCACGATCATCTCGTTGTAATGCTACACAGTTATTTTCTTGTTCTGGTACAATAGAACTATATGAATTTTGACGTGACTTACACTGCCCAGGCCTCTTTTTACCTTTCTTTCCTGATCTACCATGTCTTTCTTCACGCTAACCTCGAGAGTTTTGTGAGATGCCAGAATCCTGAGATTGCACTCGTGGATCCTGAGATTGAAGATAAGTTTGTTTCTACTGAAATTCTGGACTTGCTTGACTCTCATCATCTGGAAGTTCTCCATCTCGTACCCGTACACGTTTCTCTTTATCCTGTATATCTAATCTTTCTTCTTGTGAGGTAAACTCTTTCAAATCGTCATCTTCATCAGACACTGTGTTGCTAGGAACAACACCATCAAGGAAGTAAGTATGCAAAATTAACACAACTTTGGCTCGTATTTCCATCTAAATTTCTTCACTATGGTCAGCACTGTGTGGTAGAACCAACACATTTGGCATTTCTCTAACCCAAGCTTCCATCCATTGTGGACCCTCGGCACCATCCAATGTACACCCTATCACAGTTCCATCTATCAAAAGTTGCTTTAATGCACAATCATCCAACAAGTGGCTGCTGCTGGTATTCACAATAAAAGCCCCTAGCTTAATGTGTTGCAACATTTCAGCATTACGGATTTGAAGTGTTTCATTTGTGGCAGCACAGTGAAGTGATACAATATCACTTGCTGACAACAAATCATTAAGAGTGTCCATCTGTTTAGTAGCAGGATGAAAAGATCTCCGACCTTGCAGAGCCTTTCCTTTCACCTCATCGAAGTCATAATAGAGCACTCTGATCTTAAATGCGAGGCTTCTGGGAAAGATAGCTAAAGTTGCAGGAATTGGCATTACATATGCCAATTACTTTTGCATGAGAGTTTCTAAAGCCTCACACTCACTGCATTCCATGACACAACATTTCTTTGAGGTATTTTCTCAAACAATTCATGTGGCTTGTAAATGCTTCCACATTTTGTATCGATGTCCACCGGAACATTTCAAACTATACTACCATTTGCAATCATAGGAGGCTCAAGGATTACGCCGCTAGGAGCAACCGACAATTTTCTGAGTGTTATAATGCTCACGTAAAAAGCCATCAACTAAATCTTTGAAGCATTCTGTCAAATGGTTCATGTGCTTTGCCAATGCACCCACATTTTGTATACACTTCTACAAGGGCACTTGCAATAGCAACATTCAACGAAAATCTTCTTACACTTGGTCTTTGATGGATGCCACGCTCCCACTACAACATAGGTGAGAAGATGCTAGCAGCGGTCATGGAGTCTAGGTTTATGCCTGCGAGTTGCATCTACTTGAAAGTTTCCAGAGCCTTTTCAATAATTATGTTTCGTATGTATGCTGTAATTTGTGCATTCCATGAGATCATTGCAGTCCATAAAACCATGATCTTGTGAGACCATATTACTTTAAGGCATTTTATTCAAACAGTTCAATGCCTTGTCTAGGTTTTAGCATACATGTTTACCAGAGCGCTCCAAACTATAATATCTAACAAAATCCCCATTCCATTACACATTGATGAATAACCATAACCTGTTTGGACATAGGTAAGGATAATGTTAGTAAAATTTAATGGATTGCAGCCTTGCACCTGCCAAGTGCATTTGCTTGAATGTTTATAAGGCCTTTCCAAGAAAATCGTTTTGTGCATATCCAGCAATCGTAGCCGTTCCTAAAAACACATTTCTTTGAAGCATTTTGTCAAACAGTTATGGTGCCCCTTTTTTTTAGCTTCAACGTTCTACATGTAGGTATATCAGAGTATTTGCAAGGATAAATATCTGACGGCAAACCCTCATTCCATGATACTTTGATAGACGTCCAAACCCTATTCAGAGCTCGCCTTTTGGCACATTGCATTTGATTAAAAGTTTTTAAATCCTTTTCAATGAATCAATCATGTGTGTACCCTACATTCATTGCATTCTCTCATAAGTTTTTAAGGCCTTCACAATAGCTACATCTCAGGGATTCCACGAGACCATATTTGTTTGATTGCTGTGAGAAATTGTTCATGTGCCTTGTCTTGCTTCCAAATTTTGCAGGCATGTTTACCAGAGTAAATGCAATAAAATGCTACCATTTAACAAGCTGCGGCTGAGAAGATCATGGCGAAGACTATGGAGTTTGGATTCATAATAGCCCAGTGCATTTTCTTGGATATCTGACAAAGATCTCCATTTTACTATTCTCTAATGAATGTCCATAACTAGTTTTGAAAGGTTGGAGAGTGGGCAAGGTAGTTATAATAACTACTTCTTGATCCATCCATTGGTCTCTTTACATGCTTTCACAACCTCATTGGCATCTTAAACAACTTTTCAAAAGTGCTAATATTGGCCGATTATAACAAAGACTTTCATTCTTCTGCAGTAAATATTAGTTTCTAAACTTATCAAATGTGTTTTTATTTCTTTGGTAGTTATGATAACTACTTCATTTTGGTCATTGGCTTTGGAGATGCGTTACGAGTTATCCAAAGCCACAACTCATACTTCCCTTTTTCAAAACTTTAAAAGTTGAAACTAAACTCACATCTTCATTTTAGTTACCCAAAACTGAAAGTAGGCTCCGATTTTATGAGAACTGAAAGTGACTTTTTAGCTATGCTTAGCGAAAAGTGAAAATGCATGTGCTTAGCCAAAACTAAAAGTTGGCGTGAATTTTGCCCAAAGTGCAAGCTGGCGTGTATTTAACCAAAAGTAAAAGTGCACCCCAATAATGTTAACTTGATCAACCGTGTAAGTGCGAAAATTGATGAAACTTGCATAACTTTTGACTGGAGCGTCAGATCTTTATGAAATTTTGGCCAGCTGTCCATAAAGGTAATACAAGGCCATAGACAAAAGAATTCCTTTTAAACTTCAATAGGATTGCCTCTTTAATTATTTCTGGGATCCACGCATAGAAAAATTTAATTTTTAATATCTAGCAAACTGTAAAGCATACGGCTCTGAAACTTTGCCATATTTTGCAAAATGGACATAACAACACCCCTATAAGAGGATTTCCTCTCAGCTGCTTGAAATCTTCAATTTTAATTGTTTTTCTAATTTTGCCACGTAACAGACCAGACCAGCTTCCTGGACTACAATTGAAATAGGTGAACAATTTCTCCTTCAAACTAGAAAGAAACTTGATACTTCGGTAGAATCAAAGAGAATTACTGACTAGGGATGACTCGACATAGTAATTTTGACGCAAAAGTTTAAAATTTTGTAGGTTGGGAACGAGGCCAACATAGTTGTTTAGCAAAAATGCAGCATCAGTATTTTTGGGAGAAGTCGAATTGGATGATTCAGGAGCTCGAAATGATAAAAATAAAAATTGAAGTTATAAAAAAGTTTAATAATACAAGTAAAATCATTATAAAAATACTCATATTGGATTTTGGTTTGTGTTACCAGGGAGCACCTCATCCTGCATTAGTGGTTATGTCAGACGAATGGAAGAAGCCTTATTCGAGGGAGATTGTTGCCTTCCCTGCATCATGGGTCTGTGCATCAAAGTTTTGGCCTTTTGTAGGTAAGATGACCTAAATTTGAAATGTCCATCCCTGAAGTACCAATTTGCTAGCCCTATCTAAAAATATTTGACCACACAATTCAACTGTTGCTAATTTTTTTACCGTTCACAAAGGACGCATGGACAATGTTTCACACAAGGCATATAATATTGCACTAGAAGACAATACCATAGGGCATAGATGCATAACTTATGCATCATACTGTGATGTATCAAGATCCTCTAATCCTTATGTACATAGTTTCTACTTTAGATATGTTTCATTCATTATTATGGATCTCACAATCTAACCAAGCATGTGTTGTTGTACCACATGGCCATTCCCAAGGCTTTTAGCCTTGAGGCTGAAAAGTGCCAAACAGATTAGAATAACAATTGGGCATTAGGGAACCTCAACAGAGATGAAAATAGAGTTTTTGGATATGCACAAAATGGATTTGTTGAAAAGGCTTTAGAAATTTTCATCACCCGCTCTCCTGCAGGCACTTCAAATCATGTCTGCAGTGATGTGGGATTTCCCACATCACCGCATGCATGACTTGAAGTGTCTGCAGGAGAGCGAGTGATGAACTGTTTGGCAGAATGCCTCAAAGAGATGTCATCTCATTGAATGCAATGATTGCAAGATATGTACAAAATGGATTTTTTGAAAAGGCTTTAGAAACTTTCAAGCAAATGCAATTAGCAAGTGTAAATCCAAATTCGACAAACTTTGCCAACATCCTCCCTGCCTGTGCCAAAATGGGAGCTTTGGAATAGGGTATGGACATCCATCATAAAATAATGGAAGGGGGATTTTTATCAAATATTATAGTTGGAAATGCTATGGTAGACATGTATGCAAAATGTGGAAGTAAAATCCAACCGAGGCATGCCTACAAAAATCAGATCAGACAGTGAAACATTACATTTAAAAAAACATAAAATAAAATTATTGACCATGGTGCGTAAAATTCAACAAGGGTACCCTTGTATTTGCCCACTTCATTCTCAAAGATATCAGGATTTAGGGCCACCACATCATCAGATCAAATATCCATGATCAAAGTTGCAAAGGCAAGAGTGGCTAATGCTAAGATCCATATTTTGTCCATTGTAGATCTGAGGAGGGAATGTGAATCAGCATATCTAAGGATGGAATCTGCTTGAAATGCAATGTCTATTCCATCGCGCATAGACAAAGAATAAAACAACAAATAAACCCTAAGAATAGTGTGGTGTTGGTGAAGAAATGGATTTCATTTTTGGCGCCCATCCTTTTCATTTTTGGCACCCATATTTTTTTTAATTACCCACTTTAATATCTTATTGTCTAATTTTTATTTCTGTGACTAATTATTTAGTCATTTATAGCTATGATGGTTTGAGCAGTTCCACATTGAATATTAGGTGTCATCCTAGGTATTATGTGAGATTGAGAAAAAAATGTATTATCACAAAAACGGTCTATGAACCATATCATAGAGGCTTAATCTTTCTATTTGGAACTTTGAAATGTTTCTTCTAAATATGTAACTAAAGTTTGTCATCAACATTGAAAGAGTGAGGTGTGTGATGTGTGTCATGGTACTCTCTGTAATTCTATTTCTAGTTTGATAGAATCTTCTAAATCTAAACTCTGTGAATGTGTTGCAAAAATTTATATGCTTTATCTACTTCTCATTCTAATGTGTGTGAATCCAAATATGGTGGTATGCATTAGGATATGTCAAGGGGTTGTTGCAAACTAAATTCTAGGACATGTCTAAAAAGTACTATACTTGTAGAACTATGTAAAGCTCTATTGTAGGCATTCTAGATGTATAGTAGGTTGTCATCCAAAGTACACATATGTGCATATCTAAAGGTGCGTAATAAGTGCAGAAGTGTGCAATTAACCACCTCTATTTGACTATCTATTTAGAAATGATATATTGTGGACCAATTTAATTATGTATCCAATGTCTCCCACAAAGATTTAAAAATGTGCTAACTGTTGGCAAGAGACACTATATGGATTCATGGTTGTTGTCATTGATGGCAACAAAGGTCATCCCACATATCCGCAAGTCATGATGTGTCTCTACCGGAAGTCAGAATAAAGATTGTTGTGGTCCGGTGAACAAGAACAGAGCATGTGGCAAGGTCCGACAGATTGATCCGGATCTCTCAGAGGAAGTGTCTTGGTGCAGTGCGGATTTGGGGAAGTCAAGAGGACTACCTTGAGTGGTATATTCCAAGGATTTAGCCTCCGGTGATGGACAAGGAAAAAGATATGAATAGTTGAGTACTGGATTCCTGAGAGACAGTGAAAACAGAGGAAGAACTGACTGACAAAGTATCAGACTACTTTCCGGATGTGTTACTGTTGATGATAAGGGTTGTGAAGGCATGAATCATGTTTGGCCAACATGATTAATGATATCTACAAGTATATGCTTGATCCGCATTGCTTGGTGAGCAAGGATTCAGCCGACAGAACAAAGTTTGTAAGAAACTAGACTGTTCCGGATGCCGACTAGAAAGGTGATGAAATTACTTGTGCGGATATATATAGAGGATGGATTTAGTTGTGAAGTGTGTGAATGAATGAACATATATGCGAATAAGTCCAGAACAGAGCAGAGGTAGCAAGAAAGATCCGGTATGTGAAAGGATAGCAGAATAAAGAACAGAGGAAAGATGAAGTGTAGCAGATCAGTGTACTAAGCCTAACCGGAACTGAACTCCAGCATATGCAGATGCTTCCAATCAGTTCAAGACTGTGATTCTTATCACTTTGTAGATAGTGTGTCTTCTTATAGGCAGTGGGCCTCTTGTGAGCAGTGTGCTCGGGCAGTGAGCCCTAATTGGCAAGTGCCATTTTGTAATTTCCTATTCTTCTAACAGAGAATAATTTTTGGGTTAATCACCCCGTGGTTTTCTCCCTTAACAGGGTTTCCACGTCAAAAATACTGTGTCATGTGTTTCTTATTTCATGGTAATGTTTTTGTGTTTGATTCAATGCTGCATTAATTAAAAAGAAAGTTCAGAAAGAGAAATAATTAGTATAACTGATTCACCCCCCCCTCTCAGTTATCAACAATTGGTATTAGAGCCAAGTTCCTCCTAATAGAGCCTAACAGCTTGAGGAAGATCTGGGAGTTCAAATGGATGCATATGGTTTAAGGGAGCAACTCAAGACTGCCCTTGAGGATCTTGAACAGTCAAATTCTGAAGTCAATGAATTAAAAGAAAGACTCAAACAAGCTGATGAATTCATGAGAGAATTAAAAGACAAATTAAGTCTCTCTATGAAAAAGAGAAAGGAGCTGCTCCAACAGTTGGCAAGACAAAGTGAAGAAAGCAATACAAATGAAGAATTGACTGAGCAAACCAAGTTATGTGAAAAGTTATCAAAAGAAGTCATTATGTTAAGACATGAAATGGAATCAGGAACTATAAAGTTTACTCAAGAGATTGAAGAAAAAAGAAAGGCTGAAGACAATCTAAAACAATCTCTTAAAGAAAAATCAGAAGAATGCCACCAGATGGACAGGATTATCAGACATCTTGAATCTGATCTTGAAGATGCCAAAGATAATGAAGAAAAACTTGAGGATCAAATTGCCTCTCTCAAAAGAGACCTTCAAACAGCAAATGAATATAAAGAGAAATTCAAGATAAGTTCTGCTCAACTTGAAGTTCTTCTTGGAAGTCAAAAAGGGACAGATGACAAGTATGGTTTGGGATATGAGAAAGGAGAAAGCTCCGGATCCAGTCAAAAGAATTTTGCATCAGAAAATCCAAGGAGCAGGCCTAGAAGACCTCCGGTAAGACAGCCAAATGCTCAAAGATATCCATCTTTCAATGGATACTGCCACAGCTGCAACCACTTTGGTCACAAAGCTAATCAGTGCAGAAAGAGAATGAATCAGATTAATTCATCCTTCTCCGGACAGTGCTTCAACTGCAAAAGGTATGGACACAAATCCCATGAATGCAGAAATATGCAAGTAAACAAATCATTCAAAGGTAGATGCTTTACATGCAATAGAGTAGGTCATATGGCTAATCAATGCAGATCAAGAGGATATCAGTCAAATATGCAAAGAAATGTTATTTGCCAAATCTGCAATAGGTCCGGTCATAATGCTAAAGTCTGCAGAAGCAAGAATCAGGACAAAAGAGGTCCGGTGTATATTCAGAATCAAGACAAGGGTAAACAAAAGATGAATGCGGATGAAGTTAGGAATCAGATGAGCAAGATTTGGGTGAAGAAAAGTTCAGAGAATGTAGAGGTTGAATCCGCACCAGACTCTGGTGCTAATATTTCTTCCAGAAATTAAAAAGTGAGCTCTGGCTCAGGGGGAGACTCAAAGAAAATCCTGTTCCCCCAGCCAATCAAGTGGTGCCGGATGTGGCACAAGATGCGGAGTAAAGGGTTTAAATATATAAGTCTTGAGATGATCCAGATAAGATTTCAGAGGTCCGCATGGAGTTATGAAGAAGCTGTGATCGATCAAGTAAGACCTGTTCCGGGAGATGCTCCAGTATGACAGAGGATTACTAAAAGGTCCGGAGAGATCCGGAAGTGCACTATCTTATTCTGTAGATTGGACAGAGTGTTTGGGATGTTCTTGTAATGTGTCACCTTGATTTATTCATGATTGAAAGATCCGGATGATATTCACAGATCAGGACTGATCCGGGATACTCCAGGCTATCCGGACAAGGCAAACCAGAATAATATAGGTGAAGCATTTATTGCAAACAGATATTAGGGTTTGCGGAGCAATATAAGGAATTTCTCAAAAGTCATTTGCTCATTCTGCACTCAAGAAGAAGCGAAAAGTGGAGCTCTGCAACAAGATTCATCAAGCACACCAAGGATCTCCTGCCGAAGTCATTGCATAAAGATATCAATCCAACCACTCCGTGCAAACCGAAGGTGCATAAGGTATTCTCTGTTTTTCATTATCTCACTGCAAATCTTTGAACAATGGCTACTCCAAATATAGTTAAGATCTCTGATAGACCTCGCCCCACATTCAAGAAACATCCTTACAAATCATTGGAGGTAGATCCACTAGGAGCCTTCTCTAGTGTTCCTCATGGTGTATTGCATACGGAAGATATTAGGGTTTACATCCATGCGAATCTTGAAGACTTTGGAGAATCAAAACTGATGGATATCTATCACAACAATTGATAGATGACTCCTTTGAGATCAAACCTCAGTACAAAGCCATCCGGGACAAACACTTTGCACAGTGCATTCATTTCCCCTGTTTTGAAGAAGATGAATGGGTCCGGTATGTACTAAGTAGAGTACATGACAACTTCCTATGGTTGAACCAGCCCTTCAAGATCACCAAAGATGCAATTAGGGCTGTAACCGGTCTGCACTCATCCGGTGGATTACCTGTTCTCAAGTCTGTCAAAAATCAGATAGTTAGTGATGCAACCGGATCCAAGTTTGACAAGAGAGCTATGACAGTTGATGACATCACTAAACCGGATGTCAAATTTGCAGCTATGATAATTGGTTACAAAATCTATCACTCCAGTAGGGAAAATTCAGTACCGGGAACTGCAATCTACACAGCTTATCAAATGTTAAAGGAGAATGCAGACTATGACTTGTGTGAGCTTCTAGTGAACCAACTCTTTGAAAATCTACAGAAGATCAAGAAGGACAAGAAAAACTCCTTCAAGTATGGCAATCTGATCCTTTGTCTCTTCTTCTACTACATGAATGAGCTTCCCGGATCCAGTGGATGGATATGGCAGAATGACAGACCGGTTGCCATCCAAATCAGAGACTATTTGCATGGACTTGGGGATGCTAAAGCAAGGAATACAGCTCTATGGGGATACTTCAAGAACTTCCAAAGCATGATGCATGCAAGAGAAAGAATACCCCAATCCCTTGTTGAAAAGTACAAGGACACAGTATGCTTCATGGTAGAAACAGATCAGTGTCTAATGGAGGCAGTGGAGCCAAGGACTGTCTGGATCATGCCCATGGGGTATGAAGTGGATGAACAGATAGTAGAGCTGCATGTTCAACACATGCTAAGCCAGCCCAAAGATCCTAAGGCAAAAAGGTTTGGAACCTTTGAGGAACTGAGTGTAAAGATACATGTAGAACTCAGGGAACCGGAGATAAAGAGGAAGGTAAGAAAAGAAGTTGAGCATATTGCTCAAGGCCTAGGCATCTCAAAAGAGGCACTTGATGCCAGCCGGGAAAAGAGGAGGAAGGCTGAGGAAGAAGAGAAAAGTAAAGAAAGTGTTCCGGTTGAAACTCCCACCCGGACCAGATCATCAAAGAGATCTGCACCTCCCACAACCAAAAGTTCAAAACTGGAAGTCCAGGCATCTGGTAAAAGATCCAAGACAAAAGCCACAAGGGCTTATGAAAACCAACAGGATGAAGAGGAAACAGAGTCAGATGAGGGAGTAAAAGAAATAAAGAAGCAGAAGAAGAAAGGATCCGGTAAACCATCCACAGGCCAAGACAAGGATGAAATGGCAGAGGTATCTGTTGAAAAGCCCACTCTGTCTCTAGAGAGTGTAATCAAGTCGGTCACGGTAGATGGAAACCTTCAACCAATGACTGAATTTTATGATGACTACAATGACGCTGACCAAAAGATTCTGCAGGAAGCCACAGTCAAATATCTGAACATATACAATAAGGCTTTCATTGAGATCATATCTCTTATTCCTAAAAGCCTAGAAAAGGAATTAGAAATAAGAAAGAATAATGCTCATGCAAAAGATCTTGAGATCCAGGAGCAGATAGCTATTCAGCTATATCCTCAAATTGATCCCAAGACAATGAACATTATCTTCAAAGACTGCAAAGATGAGTTCAGAAGTAAAGCCAGGATGAATCAACTCATGCTTGGTGAGACTGACAAAGTGGCCCAAGAGACAGAAGAGATCCTCCGGAGGGCCTTCAAAAGGTTCAATCTTCCTGTTGTAGAGGACTTGGGTGCAGAAACAGCTGCGGATTTGAAATCATCTGTTCCGGAAGAAGTGGGCCCTGAACAGACAAACATCTCTCCTCCGGTTTCCCCTACAGTCTCCGGATCCAAAGAAGAAGAGAAATTACAGGAGAAGGAAGCAGGGGTGAAAGATAAAGAAGTTGACAGTTCCAAGATTGCAGAAGAAAAGAAACATCTGTCTCCGGTAAGAGACACTGCACAAACTGTTCAACAATTTTTGAGCAAAGCCACTATAGAAATTGATGAACCGGACCTACTCAAAGGACCATTAGATTTTGACTCTTTGTCACCGGTGCAAACAATGAAAATAGCCTCATTTGCAAATGAGAAAGTCAAAGAGAAGCTGCTGAAATCTCACATGGAAGACTGTGAGCTTATGGAGGTAGCATCTGGAGTGCTAGAAAAGATCATGCCATCCTTTCAAAAGGATCCCACAGCCTCCTCTTCCGGTAATCTCAAAACCTTAGTCAGCAGTGTTAGTACACATTTTGAATCTCTAGAAAAATCTGCTGAAGAAAAGGTCCGGAAGGAATTTTTGGATAAAAGATTTTCAGAAGTATTAGAATTAATCTCTAAAGATAGGAAGATTGTGAGTATTGGAATAAAGAGCTTAGAGAATGCTCTTAAGGATGGCGGTGACATTTACAAATTTTGTATATCCTGGTCAAAGGCAACAGCAGCAATTGATAAGAAAATAAAAGAGGAACAGGACAAGCTACAAAGCTTATCTCAAAGTTTTGATCCTCTCTCTTCCTCCATAATAAATCAAGAATGTCAGACTATTGCAGTCTTGAATGAAATAAAGAATCTTGAGAAGGAAAGGAAGAATATCACTAACCGGATGGGAGAACTTAGAAGGATTATAATCCCTAAGTTGGAAACTATGCATGAGGCCATCAGTGATGCTCAGACCACCGCCCAAACAAATGATCCGACAGATCTCAAGCGGGCAGAAGCTTTTGCATTTTTGTTGAGTGGTCACATTTCAATTTTGGATAGAATGAAGCAAAGTTGGGCTACAGAAATGATCCAATTGCAGACATCCTTTGCAGACATTCTTCAGTATATGTGAGTATGTAAATATGCGGCTATGTATAGAAAATTTTTGAAAATTTTGGTGTGCGGACCCTACCCTTTGCCATTGATGTCAAAGGGGGAGTGAGGAGCAGTGAAAAATGAGGAATCCAACTAAGGGGGAGTTCCAGAAATTGTATATTAAGACAGAGCATCAGCAAAGGGGGAGCATAGTGTAAACACTTAGTCATTTTTCACTAAGTGTTGCCATCAATGCCAAAGGGGGAGATTGTTGGCAAGAGACACTATATGGATTCATGGTTGTTGTCATTGATGGCAACAAAGGTCATCCCACATATTCGCAAGTCATGATGTGTCTCTACCGGAAGTCAGAATAAAGATTGTTGTGGTCCGGTGAACAAGAACAGAGCATGTGGCAAGGTCCGACAGATTGATCCGGATCTCTCAGAGGAAGTGTCTTGGTGCAGTGTGGATTTGGGGAAGTCAAGAGGACTACCTTGAGTGGTATATTCCAAGGATTTAGCCTCCGGTGATGGACAAGGAAAAAGATATGAATAGTTGAGTACCGGATTCCTGAGAGACAGTGAAAACAGAGGAAGAACTGACTGACAAAGTATCAGACTACTTTCTGGATGTGTTACTGTTGATGATAAATGTTGTGAAGGCATGAATCATGTTTGGCCGACATGATTAATGATATCTACAAGTATATGCTTGATCCGCATTGCTTGGTGAGCAAGGATTCAGCTGACAGAACAAAGTTTGTAAGAAACTAGACTGTTCCGGATGCCGACTAGAAAGGTGATGAAATTACTTGTGCGGATATATATAGAGGATGGATTTAGTTGTGAAGTGTGTGAATGAATGAACATATATGCGAATAAGTCTAGAACAGAGCAGAAGTAGCAAGAAAGATCCGGTATGTGAAAGGATAGCAGAATAAAGAACAGAGGAAAGATGAAGTGTAGCAGATCAGTGTACTGAGCCTAACCGGAACTGAACTCCAGCATATGCAGATGCTTCCAATCAGTTCAAGACTGTGATTCTTATCACTTTGTAGACAGTGTGTCTTCTTGTAGGCAGTGGGCCTCTTGTGAGCAGTGTGCTCGGGCAGTGAGCCCTAATTGGCAAGTGCCATTTTGTAATTTCCTATTCTTCTAACAGAGAATAATTTTTGGGTTAATCACCCCGTGGTTTTCTCCCTTAACAGGGTTTCCACGTCAAAAATACTGTGTCATGTGTTTCTTATTTCATGGTAATGTTTTTGTGTTTGATTCAATGCTGCATTAATTAAAAAGAAAGTTCAGAAAGAGAAATAATTAGTATAACTGATTCACCCCCCCCCCCCCTCTCAGTTATCAACACTAACAAATATTGGGTTGTAATCATTCACAATAGATGTGAGTAGCCCAAATTGTACCCAAACACAACTGAAGAAAAGGTGCATGGTCTCTTGCATTGTGATACTTTTCTTACAAGAAATTATGAAGACCATTTTTTTAAAATATGTCCAATACAGTAAAATATTAAATTATTATGATGCTTTTTCATAAGGAATCCACTAATTAAATTTATGCTAATAGATTCCTAAGGTCTTTACAAAACTCTAAGAGGTATAAATCCCAATCTTCATGTTCATGGGCTTGGCAATGCGATAAGGAATGTAAGACTTGATATAGTGCTTGATGTCTAAACACATGTGAGGCCAATAGAAATTTTGTAGCATTGCCAAGGTCTTTGTAATGATAAAGTGTCCAATATCTGTTAGACCGAAAAACTGAGAGGGGGGGTGAATCAGTTGTCCCACAAAATAAACCCTTTTTGCTTTTAACCTTCTTTATTAACTTACTATCAGATTAATGATGTAAACATTAAAGCATGGATCAACAACATATGAGTAGAAACATAAGCAATACACTTGACACCAAGATTTTGATGTGGAAACCCGGTTAAGGGAAAAACCATGGTGGGGGTTAACCCACAAAGAATTGTACCCTGTTAAAAGTACTGTTAGAAAAATAGAAGGCACGTGCCTTCGGGTGCACTGCCCAAAGCTCACTGCTTAAAAGAGAGGCTCACTACCTACAAAATTTATTTTAGAACAGAAAGAATTAACTAAGAAATAGCATCTACTTCATGCCTGGTTCAATTTCATTAAATGCTCAAAAAACTTTTGCTTTGCCCCAAAACTTCTTCTCTAACTCTTCATCAAAACAGCTCTTGTTCTCCTACTTCTCCTCTGCTCTGCTCTACCTTTTGATCCTTTCTTCAGATTATATTGTTTTCGCACAAGGATGATTTTCCACAACTCATCAACAAGTATTTATACACTTCATCAACCTTGGAATGAACATCAATGTCGGCACTACAAACATCTGACTTAATGCGAATCACTAAGTTGTTAGCCAAACATAACCGGGACTCAAATCTTCCTTGATCAACACGTAATGCTTCAAATAATTGCTCTTAGATCATCCGCAACATGCTTGAATCATCTGGTTAGCTAAGACTGGGAAGAACAGTAACACCAAGAAGAAAATCTTCATTAACGAGCTCAAGCTTCAATGCAGACCTCCAACATAGTAGTCACATGATCCAAAGACTTCCACAAGCACATTGAATTCAACAAAAACATCCACACTCCTCCAAATCATCCAAATCACTTGCATCTTCCTCCTGAACCTCAAGCACACTATCTTCCATGACTGTCACATTAGAAAGATTGCTTACGGACCTCCAAACCATGAACCACTTGAATGGATGATACATGCTAACTTCCCAAACTTGCCTCCAGATCCACAAATCATCATTTGACATATCTGAAACAATCCGGACCTCTTTTATGTCACTCTGTCTCTTTTGAATATTGCAGGAACTGGTTCTACTTAGATGGCTATAACTTCTTCAAATCTTAATGTGAACCTCTAAAATCTTAACTGGAGCTTCTTCAGACAAACCTCTACATAGCCATCTAGTCTGTATACATTGATCTTCATTAATTTTCCCAATATCCTCAACAATCCAGTCTTCTATACATGTAGCAAATTAGGATACAGTTGACACCAATGACAATAGGAATATGTTGACATCAATGACAACACTGCTTAAGCACATATTTGCAAAAATCTCCCCTTTTGTCATTGATGGCAACATATGATGTGAAAAATTGAATTCAACCATCAAGACAAGAATTTCTCCTACTTTCTCTTCTCACTTCTGCAAATACTTTCTTCACTGCTCCCCCTTTCATCAGCAACTAGTTTTTCACATGAACTTCTCTCCCCCTTTGACATCAATGGCAAAGGACACATATTTGTAATCTTTTCTCCCCCTTTTTGTTTCAGACTGATCTCCAAAAATTGCATACTAACTACTCCCCCTAAGTAGTATCTCCTTAACATCAATCCGGATCACAAGATATGACTGTGAATTCTATTAAACTGATGCACCTATGTGCATCTTAGTTCTAATCAAGAGGGATAATAACCCCTAACTTCTCTCTAAGATACTCAAAAGTATCCTTGGGAAGAGGCTTAGTAAAGATATCTGCAATCTGATCTTTTGAAGACACAAACTCCAACTTGACTTCATTCTCATTTACCTTCTCTCTCAAGAAATGAAACTTGATAGATATATGCTTTGTCTTTGAATGCAACACTAAATTCTTTGAGATGCTTATTGTACTTGAAATATCATAGAAGATTGTGACTGGCTCCTCAAACAGAATTCTGATGTCTTTCAACATTTTCTTCATCCATATAACTTGAGTACAATTATTTGCTACTGCTATATACTCTGCCTCTGTAGTAGACAAAGATATTGCCTCTTTCTTTTTGCCCATCCAAGAGACGAATCTTCTTCCCAAGAAGAATGCACCACCACTAGTACTTTTTCTATCATCCACATCTCCTGCCCAATCAGCATCTGTATATGCATGAAGAGTGAAGTCATTATCCTTTGGATACCACAATCCATAATCAATTGTCCCCTTGAGATATCTAAAAATTCTTTTGACTACCACAACATGGGATTCTTTTGGATCATCTTGAAATCTAGCAACAAGTCCAACTACATTCATGATGTCAGGTCTGGTCTGAGTCAGATAAAGCAGTCCTCCAATCATTGATCTATACCTTTTTTGATTTGCCTTAGGGGAGTCATCATCCTTACTCAACTTACATCTGATTACCATAGGCGTACCTACTGGCTTTGAATTTTCCATTCTAAACTTCTTCAACAATTCTTTCACATACTTAGACTGAGATATAAAGATACCTTTATATGACTAATTGATTTGCAAACCTAAGAAGAAATTCATCTCACCAAACATCGACATCTCAAATTCACTTTGCATCTGATCAACAAATGTTTTGCACATGCTTTCATTTCCACCAAAAATGATATCATCAACAAATACCTTAACAATTAAAATATTCTCATGATAAATCTTGAAGTAAAGATTACTGTCAGCAGTGCCTTTGTTATATCCTAGCTTTAGTAGATACTTATCTAATCTTGCATACCAGGCTCTTGAGGCTTGTTTGAGTCCATATAATACTTTCCTCAATCTGCAGACCATGTCTTTCTAATTAGACAATTGAAATCCTTCTAGTTGCTCAATGTAGACTTCTTCTTCTAACTCTCCGTTTAGGAATGTTGATTTGACATCCATCTGATAGACCTTGAAATCTTTATAAGTAGCAAATGCAAGAAATAATCTGACGACTTCTATTCTTGCCACCAGAGCAAAAGTTTCTTCAAAATCAATTCCTTCTACTTGAGAATATCTTTTGCATACCAACCTTGCTTTGTTTTTTACAACTTCACCATCTTCATTTAGTTTGTTCCGGAAGACCCATTTTGTTCCAATCACATTTTTGTCCTCAGGTCTAGAAACAAGATCCCAAGTGTGGTTCTTTCAATTTGAATCAATTCTTCTTCCATTGCTTTTACCCATTTACATCATTGCAGGCTTCACTTACTGATTTAGGTTCAATCTTTGAAATCAAACAAATCTCCTCTTGATCTTCAAAAACTTTTCTCCTAGTTTGAACACCTTTACTCTTATCTCCTATTATCTGATCTTCAGGATGATTTAGTCTTACATACCTGGGAGTTTTGGGAATTGCTTGAACTTCTGATTCTTTAGCTTGTTCCTCAACTTCTGCACTAACCTCTTGAATTACTGGATTTTCTGGATCAATCTGGATCTGAGTCTAAATTTGCACTTGCCTTTCTTGACTTGGATTTTCATCTTGATCATCAGAATCATATCCGCAAGACCTAGAATGTCCTTCCTTGCTCTCATCAACTTTGACATTAGCACTTTCAACAATCTTTTTCAACCTCTTGTTAAAGCACCGATATGCTTTGTTTTGAGTAGAGTAACACAAAAAAATTCCCTCATCACTTCTTGCTTCAAACTTGCCTAGATCCTCATCTCTTTTGATATAGCATTTACCACCAAAAACTCTAAAATATCTCACAGTAGGAGGATGACCAAACTAGAGTTCATAAGGAGTCTTACCAGAATTGCCTTTGATCTGCACCCGGTTAAGAGTGTAAACAGTAGTACTCACAGCTTCTCTCCAATAAACTTGTGGAACATTTGTTTCCATTATGGTCCTAGAAGCTTCTTGAATGGTTCAGTTCTTTCTTTCTACAACTCCATTTTACTGAGGAGTCCTAGGAGGAGATAACTGTCTTTTTATTCCATGCCTTTACAAAATGTATCAAACTCACCGGAGGTAAACTCTCCACCTTTGTCAAATCTCAGACACTTTATCTTCACACCAATCTCATTTTCAACCATAACTTTGAACACTTTGAATTTGTCAAGAACTTCTAATTTTTCTTTTAAGAAAGTTACCCACATCATATGGGAGTAATCATCAATCAGCAACATAAAGTATTTATCTCCTTGCACACTCCTAATTCTAGCAGGACCACATAGATCAGTATACACAAGTTCCAATTGCCCACTTGAAAATTGTTCTTTACTTTTGAATGATTTTTTGTTCTATTTATGTAATTGACATTCTCTACACATGCTATCAGGTTTAACAAATCGTGGAAGATCTCTCACAGCCTAAGTAGAACTTATCTTGACAATGTTATCAAAATTCACATGGCACATTCTCCTATGCCACAACCAACTTTGATTTGTCTAAGCAATCAATCAACGTTTACTAGAACTACTTAATTGAAAGATATTACCTCTAGTTTGTGTACCAGATGCAATTTCAGTTCTGGAGCTTTCCAATGATTCTGCATTTGCCATCCTTGAATTGGAGATCATAACCCTTGTCAACCAACTATCCAACACTAAAAAGATTATGCTTTAACCCTTCCACATATAGAACATCATTGGTGTTATTCTTTCCATCAAAAGAGATGGATCCTCTGCCTCAAATTCTACCAACTGAGTTATCTCCAAATTTAACAACCCCACCTTCATATTTTTCAAGGCTTATAAACTTACTTTTATCACTAATCATATGATGAGAATATCCACTATCAATCACCCATTCATCCTTTTCAACAACCTGAGTAGCCAAGACACTTTCCATATTTTCATAGCTAGTAGATTCAGTAGACACCATATCTTCTTCTTTGATAGCAATGAACACCCAATCTTTTTATGTGGAACCTCCATGATCAGATTCATCATCTATAACTCCTTCTTCTCCAGCTTCTTGGACATAGTAACATTTCTTCTAACCTTTATATCTGTTAGGGTTTGGTTTTGAAAACCTCTCCGGACATCTTGAGGCAAAATGACCAATCTTATTACAAGCAAAACATTTGAGTGGCAACTTTCCTTCATACTTACCGAATCCTCTTGGCATTCTTTTGGTAATAAGAGCTTCAAGATCTGCAGTCTCTATTTCATCATCTTCAAGATCCTTCCTTGCCTTCACAAATCTTTTTGATCTTGCTGAAGAGATTTCACCCAGATCATATCTTGGTTTTCCATATACATTGGCCTTAAATGAAGATTTAGACGTAGGAAGAGAATCAGCAAATTCACTTAATTCAAAAGCTAAAATTTTGCCAACTAGTTAATCTCTTGTAACTTCTGAGACAGTCTTGATCTCCTCTATAGCAGCAACCTTATGTTTGTCTGAATTAGGTAAAGATCTAAGCACTTTTGCCACTATCTTTGATTCTTCCAAAGTTCCACCAACACACCTGATACCACACACAAGTTCATTTATCTTTTGCATGTAGATTGTGATATTTTCATCTTCACTCATTCTTAGATTTTCAAATTTTCCTCTCAGACTTTGCAGCTGGGCACATTTGACAAATTCATCACCTTCATACAGATTCTCCAACTTTTTCCATATTTCATGAGCAGTTTTTAGTCCAAAGACATTTGTCATTTATGAATCAGTCAGGGCACTCAACAAGGCTTCTTTAGCTCGAAGGTTATTTTTAGCATCTTTGAGTTCATCTAGAGTTGACGAACCTTTCTCCAGAGGATTATAATCATCCTTATTTAACACCCAATATGCTTCACCCATGCATTGCAAATGGCACTCCATACGACTCTTCCAAATAAAGTAATTTGTTCCATCAAATCTCAGACTTTCCTTCTTTTAGGTCGACATCCTAGATCTCCTCAAGCAGTCAAGCTTCTTTTAGAGGATCTGGCTATGATACCAATTGTTAGACCAGACAACTAAGAGGGAGGGTGAATCAGTTGTCCCACAAAATAAACCCTTTTTGCTTTTAACCTTCTTTATTAACTTACTATCGGATTAATGATGTAAACATTAAAGCATGGATCAACAACATATGAGCAGAAACATAAGTAATACACTTGACACCAAGATTTTGACGTGGAAACCTGGTTAAGGGAAAAACCATGGTGGGGGTTAACCCATAAAGATTTGTACCCTGTTAAAAGTACTTTTAGAAAAATAGAAGGCACATGCCTTCGAGCGCACTGCCCAAAGCTCACTGCTCAAAAGAGAGGCTCACTGCCTACATAATTTATTTTAGAACAGAAAGAGTTAACTGAGAAATAGCATCTACTTCATGCCTGGTTCAGTTTCATTAAATGCTCAAAAAACTTCTTCTTTGCCCCAAAACTTCTTCTCTAACTCTTCATCAAAATAGATCTTGTTCTTCTGCTTCTCCTTTGTTCTACTCTTCCTTTTGATCCTTTCTTTAGATTATATTATTTTCACACAAGGATGATTTTCCGCAACTCATCAACAAATATTTATACACTTCATCAACCTTGGAATGAACATCAAGGTCGACACTACAAAACTTCTGACTTAATACGAATCACTAAGCTGTTAGCCAAACATAACTGGGACTCAAATCTTCCTTGATCAACATGCCACGCTTCAAATAATTGCTCTTAGATCATCCGCAACACACTTGAATCATTTGGTTGGCCAAGATTGGGAAGAATAATAACACCAAGAAGAAAATCTTCATTGACAAGCTCAAGCTTCAATGTAGACGTCCAACATAGTAGTCACACAATCCAGAGACTTCCACAAGAACATTGAATTCAACAAAAACATCTACACTCCTCCAAATCATCCAAATCACTTGCATCTTCCTCTGGAACCTCAAGCACACTATCTACCATGACTGTCACATTAGAAAGATTGCTTGCGGACCTCCAAACCATGAACCACTTGAATGGATGATACACACTGACTTCCCAAACCTACCTCCAGATCTGCAAATCATCATTTGACATATCCGGAACAATCAGGACCTCTTTTCTATCACTCTGTCTCTTTTAAATATTGCAGGAACCGGTTCTACTCAGATGGCCATAACTTCTTCAGATCTTAATGTGAACCTCTCAAATCTTAACTGGAGCTTCTTCAGACAAACCTCTACATAGCCATCTAGTCTGCATACATTGATCTTCATTAATTTTCCCAATATCCTCAACAATCCGATCTTCTATACAAGCAACAAATTAGGATACAGTTGAAACCAATGACAACAGGAATATGTTGACATCAATGACAACACTGCTTAAGCACATATTTGCAACAATATCTTGATGTAGTGCACACCCTAGATGTGTCATAAGCAAGGTGCACCTTTTGGAACACAAACATATCTAAGCTTGAAAAGAAGCTTGTCACACAAATACAATTCACCAACATATTTACCTAGTGTGATTGTAGTGCAGGTATGTATGAAGTTGTAATATATTGAGTAGAAGTTCCCTAGTTAGAAAAGTTCTAGTCATGTGAGTTCAACACTATGATGAGTGCAAGAACCCAATTGACTAGGGAAATCTAATGCCTTATCATCTTTTCCATTCTTATGCTTCATCACCAAATAGAACTATGGAAAGTATTTCATCCACTTCATGTGGCATGGATTCTCTATCTTGCTCTATGTGTGTAGAAACTAAAGTGGCTTATGATTTGAATGAACAATTTTCAACTCCTTACCCAAAATATAGTGTTGCCACTAATTAATAGCTTGAACAATGGCATCCAATTCTTTCTCAAAGACCTAGAGTAACATTAAACCATGCCATTGAATGTCTCTAAATTTTAGGTGACTAGAAACTCATGATGAGTAAGAAATATATTATAGTATTAAATATATTATAATATTATATTATTATATAATATATAATATAAATATAATAATGTAATATTAATAATATAAATATTATATTATATTATTATATAATATTATACAATAATAATATAATATTATATAATATATATTATATTATATAATATCATATTATAATATATTAAATTATATTGTATTGTAATATAATATATTATTATTATATTATATTATAATACTACCCACTCCCCGAAATATTTTTTTAAATTATCCACTTTAATATCATATTGTCTAATTTATTTGTGTGACTAATTATTTAGTCATTTTTATTTGTGTGACTAATTATTTAGTTGTGTTTTTTGCCCAATGACCAAATTAGTCATTTATTTAGTCAGTTATAGCTGTGTTGCAAAAAAATTTAGTCACGTGACTAAAAGTTTGTCACCTGGTCATTTATTTTCCATATTTCTACTAGTGAAATCATCATAGGTGTCATCGTTGAGGCTGTGCGTGATTTTTGTGCTTACATATTTGCCCCCTCAGGGACGATAGTCTACATGAAAGGTAGGTACTATTCCTAAACTAGGCCTTACCTGTTGTCAATTTTCCCGCAATTGTACTTGCAATAACTAGTATTAGTCCAGCATTTAAATATATCAAAACAAATAATAAAAACTGAAATGACAAACTTACCATGGATCGTTCGAGTTTGACTAGTTGTTTGCTTTTGTCAGTTTAGACCTATAGGAATGAAAGCATGCAAAATGATGTACGAAAAGGATGCATGAAAGTAAAGAACTAATCTAAAATGCACAAATGAAACTAAGCTAAGGGAAAACAAAGCAAGTCAAATTGTGAGATCGGAGCGAAACGGTGACGGAATCGATCGTGTGAGCAGTCGTAGGAAAGGTATCGTTGAGGAGATTGCAAAGATGGATGCCTCTTCTTCAGCTGTGGAGAATCAGGTACGTGAACAATGAAAAACCCTTCTCTAAACCCTAGTTTGAATTTTGTGAAAAATCTCTTGAAATTGTCTATTTTTGTCAATTTTTCTTGTTGCATTGTATATGTCTCGTCGTTTAGAGCAAGATAGGTCTTTCATTTTCTAAAATTGGCCAAAAAATGAAGTTTTTAGAATAGTTTTTGATCAAGAGATCTCCCTCTAGAGTTGCCCCTTTTGTCAGGCAACACCCGGGGCAAATCCTGCAAAACAACAGGGTCGCCCGGGGGAGATCCTACAAAACACCTGGGTCACCCGGGGGCGACCATGTTGGGCTAATTTTGACTGAAATTTCATTTTGTTTGACACTCAGTTCACTCTAATCTAACATGTTTTTGCTATTGTATTTGCCTATTTATTGTAATTTTGAAGGGTTATACGCTTTTTTGTGTAAGGTTTTTCTACAGTTTTATTATTTTTAGGGATTTTTACGAGTTTACGAGATCTAATCTAAAGTTCTCTTCTAATTTTAAAGGACATGCATATCTGATGGAATACCTACTGAGAGTAGAGATGGCTCTCAAGGATGTTTGCTTCATTAAGTGATGAAGATCATGCTATTTTGAGGAGGGCAGGTCTAGCTAGAGTTTGTCACATGCATGTTATTCATCCTGTGTCTCGTATATGTTGTGACATTTTGACTTATTGGGATGCAGACAAAAACACATTTAGGTTCCTGTAGATCTCTAGAGAGTGGACCATCACTCTATATGATGTGTATCGTATACTTGGGGTTCCTATGAGAGGACATCCTTTAGTCCTTCCAGCTAGCAATTCCTTCGAGGACAAGGCATCTTGGGCAGAGTTCATTGGGGTTAGTCACCTCAGGGATCAGACAGGAGTCCAGCTTACTTATGTGCCTTGCCTTCACATCCTACTTTTGAGGAGATTCTTGATCGGTTTGATTGCATCGAGGCTATTAGGAGACAAGGCCTCAGCTTGCCTGAGATGGTGTTGGGTACCCATCATCCGTGGTATTAAGGAGGGCACAATTTATGCTTGGGGACCGGACATCTTGGCCATGGTCTACAGGGACTTCTATCGTATTTCACGATGAGGGGCTCTAGCTTTTAGCCACTCTTCTTTGATCATGAAATGTATATTTGAGCACATGAGGCCCTATCAGAAGTTCATTCTGATTCTAGATAGACGTTTACCGAGAGAAGCTAGGTGGATCCATGTAGGTCACTTTGATGCTTCTTTACCCACTGTTGCTACTCTTACAGATGAGGACATAATCTTTGATCCTTATCGTGACATGGATGGATCATGGGCCCATGATAACGAGGTTAGGGAGTACTGTCATGGAGTATCTAAGATTTCATATCGTAATGGTCTAGTTGAGGCCCATCAGGTTGATCGTGTTTCACATCAATTTGGCAAGGACCTCCCTAAGGATTTACCCCCAGTGGCCACATGCTACATAACTATTCAGGAGATGGGTGAGATTGGACAGAGAACTGTTGTTTAGACTCCCTTGACTCCTGAAGTCTTCATTACTAGAGTTTTGAGATGAGGACATAGGGGAGGGAGAAGGACTCCTTCCCGAGCTCTGATTGTGTTTGTGCATTCAGAGTCTACTGACGAGGACTATGTTCCTAATGATGATGATTTGTCAGATGAGGGATTTCCCAAGGATGTGTAGGATGAGGGTTTTGATGATACTGATGATTTAGATGATGGTCTTGATCTCCCTGCAGGTCCTCCTATTGTTCCCCGACCTCCTCATTCAGATGAGGTGATATGACAATTTGACCTTGATTGGTAGCCTAGTGATCCACATAAGTTTAGTCTAGTTGCTTTTCATACTTTTGTCCTTTCTCTTTCCATGAGGAACTGACTTATTTTTCTTTTGACTCGTTCTTTTAGGTAATGTCAGAGAGTGGAGGGATTTTGTTCATGAATGTTGGATTGACTTCTCCCTTCACTAGGATGACTCGTGACTATCTTTTAGATGATCCTAGTGTGCCCCCTGCTGCTGGGTGACACACTGACATTTTCTCTCTTGTCTATCATGGATGTCAAGTGAATGTTGACTTGAAGACCTAGGTTGACACCCTTAAGGGTGAGAATCAGGTACTCTGAGAGATGGCTCATCTTATTTTTGGATGACGTGATGCTAGTATGGTAGGACCTTCACAGTCACATACTCACAGTAGAGTGCCTCACTCCCATAGGTCTCATGGAGCAACGAGTGGTATTCATAGACGGAGGAGCTGAAGTCCTGAGGGTTCCGTTGGAGGGAACCAGCCTTGATTTCCTTTCTTGAAATTGTTCCCCCTTGCATGGGGAGCCTCTACTTCTTTTGAAAGTGTTTTGTCCTAGCTCTATGATACCCTTGGTATATGTAAACTTCGGATGTATCTATGAAAGTATATCTTTTTATGGTTTTTGCCTATCGGATTTGTACTTATCTCTTGTGCATGTTTGGAGGTTTGGGAACTTTTTATTATGTGTTTGACCTTTTCAACTCTTGCAAGTATGACAATGATGACATGTTTTTGTAAATTTTTGTGGCATATATATGAGATGCAGTTCACGATATGATAATGCAGGAACATAAGAAATGTTGAAATGAAACATTTACTTCTACTGAATGTCATGAGATATGACATTTGACTTTATTGCTTTGAGACTCTTTTTCTAATTTTGGCATGAATGTGATGTGGAACAAACAATGTGACTTCTCTTAAATATGATTTTTGATTCAGGGGATTGTGAGTTGTCCTGATATAAGAGACCTATTCAAGGCTGTGAGATAGGATTTAAAAACTCAAATGGGGAGCAGGAATGAAGATGGAGCATTTCTAATTTTTGACTTCGCTAAAGGCTAAACATTGATCCTTATCTAGATAAGACAATCTGACAAGCTCTCAACTTAGACAAGTAGAAAATTTTATTGGTGTTTTCCAGACTTAGATCATAGATGGCAAGCAAGGTAGACCTGGGGTAAAGGATAAAATAGGAAAGAACAAGGGTCCCTTGGTAGAAGATGATCCTAGAGACTACTAGACTCTTGGTTTCAGTCAGGTAGTGTGTGTGTGTGTGTGTGCTTTGTACCTTTTTTTCTCTGTTAGAATGTCACCCTTGAGTCTTCGAGCTTAGATTGATCTCCACCCAAGAGTACAGACATTTGGCAATCTTCTCTCTTTCTCTCTTTTTTTTTGTATCTCTCTTTTTTTGATTTTTTGTTTTTTTTGTATTTTTCTCACTTGACTTTTCTCATTTTTTTGGATTTTTGACTTTTCAAGAAATGAATGCTTTGGAACTTTTGATATGCAATACTTTGATCTCTTAATTCTCACTTTTTGACACTCTCATTTTGATCACTCATTTTTTTATTCACTTGGATCTTAGATTGCTTCCTTCAGAGTTTTCATCTTCCTGACGTTTTGGCTAGGAAAGATAAGGGGCTGAGCGCCACCTAAAGTTTTTGTAATTTGGTTGGACTTCTCTAATACTAGGGAAGAATTGGGAAGGTCTACTTGTAAGCTTCCTTTAAACACTATAGGTTTGAATACTAACTTTGTTTAGACCTAACATCTTGACTCATTAAGACTGGGATCAATGTAAAGCTAAGAGCTAGGATTTTATTAGAATCACTGGGAATGAAAAGAGGATAATGGCGATTGTGAAAATAAGGAATCTCTAGGTCCTAAAAGGATGATGTATATCTAGGCAACCTTAGACTCCTTACTGAAAATAAAATAGTAGAAGAGCAAGTCACCAACTGTAATGTAAGATGAACAAAATGATACAGAAATGCAAGAAACAAATTGTTTTTGACATTTTGATTTTTATAAAAAAAAAAAATGTATTTTTATGTTTTATGATTTTTTGGGTGTTTTAGACATAATATTTCTTGAGGTGAAAGGCATTGACTGTTTCAACAAATTCCTCTCCCCCCATTGTGCACAAGAGATAAGCATCATTTCTGACATCTTCTTTAACCATGTAAGGACCTTTCCAGTCTTCTAAAAAAGCTCTTTTTCATCTTCCTTTTTTATTCTTCATGCTACCTCTTCTTAGGACAAGTTCTCCTATTATGTAGGGTTTGTCATTCAAACCTATTGCTACTAACTCAGTTGTTTCTTTTCACATTGTGAGATGAAGTAAGTCTCAAAAGCCTTGTTGATGAGAAGGGGTCCAATATAGGACTCCATCACAATTTAATAGCTCTGCTAATAGGTTGAACTATTCTTGCATGTAGATCTTCACAGCTAGTCTCTCTTGTATTCTTTGCAAAAAGTGGAACAACTCTAGGGGAGATTGTGGCTACCTTTGCTCATCAGGAGGGATGAAGTTTATACTTGTCCTTCCATTTGGTTTTGGTCTTAATTCCATTTCATATCTGATGTAACTCTTTGGTAGTTTGAAAATGACAGGGTCGTCAACGCCGACTGTCACTCTCATCTTGCATTCTCTATGAAAGATACCTTCACTTTCTTCATCTTCATCAAGAATTCTTTCAACCATTTTTATTTGTACCAGAGGTGTTTCCCATTCACTGAGTTCATTTGATTGAACCGAGGTAGAGGTGGTTGGTTTCTCTTACAGTTGATACACCATGAACATTCTAGGCAGCATTCCTATGACATTAGTTGATTCATTGTCAATGAAATGCGTCTCCTCCATAAGTGTCAATGGTCAATATGAATCCTCTAATGGTGTGAGAGGCTCATAAGATTCTATTTCTTCAAGTGTCTCGGGGACACCTGATTCACTTAGTGGTGACAATGGAGTGTAACTTTCTGTCATGTCCTCCTCAGCTTCTGAGAAAGCGTTTGGGTTTGCAATTCTCAGATCTAACGTAGTTGTCCCAAACATAGGACCTTCAGTTCTGTGCATTTTTTCTCCTATGCAAGGGAAGAGTTTGTAGGCTTCTTCGATGTTGATCATGAGTATCTCTAAGGAAAATTGGAGTGGTCCATCCTGCTCAATCAATTCCATGATCTCAATTGTCTTTTCTTTAGGGACCGTTTCCTTTTATTTTGGCAATGGCTCATTCTCTAAAGTTTTGATCTCTACGGTGTTTATGTTCTTTTCCAGGATTTCCATTCATTTGATGCATATTGACTGAGGTGTAGGATTAGGGACGGTTAATTTGTTGGTAGGGAGTTCATAGTCTATGGGGATACCTATACGCTTGTTTGGTGTGTATGATTTTAACATGCTGAAAGGCTCTGGATCTCCCTTTGCAACATAAACTTTCCCTAAGTGGAAGAATCAGGCTTCTTGAAATAATGTGGATGGCACAACTTTCATTCTGTGTATCCATGGTCTTCCAAGAATCAAGTTATATCTCGTGTCTTTGTCTATGACGTAGAAAGTGGTAGGAATGGTTTTGGGTCCCAAGGCAACTGGAAGGGTAATCTTACCTATGGTGGTAGCCTTTAGATTATCATATCCACTTAGAGTATCTCATGAAGCGGTGATATTAGTGTGCCCATAGCCCATCCTCTCCAATAGGGAGAAAGGAACTATATTAACTGTTGCCCCATCATCGATTAACATCCGCTTGATGCACGTATCGTAGATCCATACTTGAAGGTACAGTGCAGGGTCTCCTTTTTTTGTTAATTCTTCCTTGGAAGGCATCTATTGTAAGTTGAAGAAGAACCATGGATCTTTGAGTTCTAAATTTGGTGGGCTGATACCGTAGTTCACATGATTGATTTGCTCACTAAGTGGAGGCGTAATTTGGTCGAGGTATTTGCATGCTTCTTATGTTTTGGTCTAAAGGTTCCTTCAAATACTCAAGATATGCTCCTAGAAAGGCACTTTAAGATTGTGGGGTTGATAGTAATAACCCTACAAGTGGGTTTTGATAACCCATTGTCGGGTTTTTTTATTGTTTTAAACAAGAGGATTCTCGTTCAGACATGTGTCATTGTTGGTGTTTTGCGAATAATAATTGAGGTAGGGGGGATTTTGAGATGCCCCCTGGTCTTGTTCATGAGATTTTTGCCTTCTTTCTAGAGCAGCTTGCTCTGCTTCCAAGATCCTAATTCTTTGTACTAGAGTTGTGATTAAATCTGTAGGAGTAGCAGCTGTAGGTGTTTCTTTGTTTCTAGGATTTTCTCTTTGATTATTTTCATGGTGATATGCTTCTTCACGTGCAGTGTTGTCTCTTTGTTCTTTCTGCAAGGCAATCTTTAATGCCTCTTCAGCATCTTTGGCTTCTTGCAAATATTTTTCTAATCATTTGACTTCCTCATCAAGATGAGTACTTAATGTGCTTACGGAAGGTTGTTCGGGTCGATGTATTTCCGACCTTATCCTTCTAGATTTATGTGGTGCATTTGGTATGGTCGGGTTGTTTTCCCAAGTTGGGTTGTTGAAAGATAGAGAACACCTAGATTCTCTTTGATCTGGTCGAAATCTTTGTAGTCATAATAATTGGTGATTGGTACATCAAGATGCGGCGGCACATACCTACCAAATGAAGGAGTTTCTGGTTCTCTTGAGGGAATATTCCCTTGGTTTAAGTCAAGTTCCATCATGTTTGGGAGTGCCATAGACACCACAGAACAAATGGAAGGGATGACGGTGTAGGCAATAGAAGCTAAAGCGGCTAAAGCGGCTATGAAGAGTGGTGTGAAAATGTTTTGGAGCTTTTGCTAAAGTTTTTGAAGTGTTTGAAATGCAAACTACAAAACCAAAAGATTCTGTAATTCATGTCGGGTTCACCAAAATATGTACACTCAAAATCGTGACTCTGGTTGCTTGGGGCTGTCGGGTCAGATTTTGGCACGCACACGGACCCTTCTCTCCTTGCCACAGGGTGATCCACCACATCACTCTTGCTCTCATGGAATTAGCCAGTCGAGAGGAGGTGAGACACAATGGGGGTCTGGCTCATTGGAGAGATGGAGTTCGTGGAGAGGGGTCGGCAAGTTTTGTGGCCTTTGTTGTTGTGTGCTAAGTTGAATGTCTTGTTTGATTGCAGTTGTTGTTGAGATAACCCTATGACTCAAAGGGTCACTAGTTTCTCTTCTCCTATTGGGATTTCTTCTATTGCACCTTTGCATGGGTAAGCAGTTTCTTGCATTTATGTCCTCTTGTCTCTCAATGCGTTGAATGAGTTCTCATTGTATTTGGAGTTGTCTAGTTTCTTCTAACAATAAGAGGACAAATCAGTCTTGTTGTGGTATAGTAAATGTCTCTTGTTGTTGTCGTGGATTGACTTCCTCGATCTTGTTACAGACGGCCCTCACCCACTCTCTTCTCACTCCTAGGCACATTCGTGAGCCAAGATAGAGCTAAATGTGTGATGACCAATCTATAACTAGATTAAGGGCTTTGACCTAGGGTTTGACTATGCTTTGACTTGTGTTTACCTTGTGATGTGATCAAGGGTTTCACTAAATTGTTTATCGCGGTTTACCTCGTGATGGTATCGAGGGTTTTCAAGTTTGTCTTTTCTATGGTTTCTATATGCATGTGAAGCTAAATGATATGCAAACATTTTTTGTGCTTTTTTAGTATTTTGGAAATAAAAGTGCTCTTTAATCTATGAAAGGGAAATATGAATGCAAGCTAATATGACTTTTCCTAATGCAATCCATAATCTATGTTTTTGGGTTTTTGGTTGTTTTGAAGTAATCTAATCTAAAAAGGGAAATTGCTTCTTCAAATAACCTAGATCTAGGAATATGAAAATAATTATTCTAACATGCAAGATCTAACTATCAAGGAAAAAGCAAAGATTTACTATTCCCAAGAGCAAGTTTGGTTTTCTAATTACTATGAACTAAATAAAGCAATGAGGGAACCTGAAAGAAATGAAGATTTGTGTGACTCCACTACCCTTAGAAATCCTTGATATTGGCAACCTCAAGTCCTTTTGAAGCAGCGGGAGATCCTCTTGATGACAAAATGACACAAAGAAGAAAAAAGAAGCTTGTTGAAGCTTGAAAGAGCTCAATGAGAGCTTTGGTTGAGTATAATGGCCTTGAAAAAAATAGTGTAATGATGCTTGGTTGAACAATGAATAAATAAAAAGGCACCTTCATCCTGTAAGAGCATTTGAATGCTAATTTGGAGAGCAAAAACTGGCAAGAGTTGTGTGCACAATGAATTTGCCTCCCTTTGCGCTTGAGGGAGGGGTGTATTTATAGGTTTGAATAATGGGGTTGATTGAGAAATTAACTCATTTGATTGATGAGTTAACAAGGATGATTGGGGAGTTCACAAGGTTGATTACCCAGTGAACTCAGCTAAATATGGAGTGATAAATCAATAATAACTTATCACTGAAGAGGAATTGGAGATGTGAGGATGCATGAGATTGATTGAGTTGTTCATTTTAGATCAAATGGAGTTAATTATGCATGTGTGGGTGCATGAAATAGTCAACTCCATATTAGGCATCAAAAATCATGCGAACTGGAAGAAAAACGGGCAAAAACAGAGCTAAAACAAGTGAGAAACTTGAGTTTTTCCACGGCTGAAAATATGACAGGGTCACCCCTTTTGCCAGTAGGGTCACCCTGGGGAGATCTGGGCTGGACAAGGTTTTTTGAAGAATTGCAGGGGGAAATGAAAGAAGAGAAGAAAAGGAGGGGTTCTGCCTCTAGAAATAGGTCAGTCATATGCAAGAATCCAAATCTCCACTTACACCTGTAGGATCTCCTAAGGGAGATCTGGAAATAATAGGGGGAAATTTGGATTGGTTGAGTGGAACTAAAAACGGAAAGTGGGAGATGCATAGGGGGACCTCTAGAAGGATTCTAGGGGGTGCAAAAGATGAAAAACATAGGGGAAAGGTGAAAACTCACCTACAAGATGCTTACAAGACTTAGGAGCAAGGTCGAAAACTCAAAAAATGCAAATCGACAAGTGTGGCAAAAAGTGTCGAAAAGCGTCACAAACAGGGAGAGAGAGAAATTGACAAAGAGGAACCAACACAAGACAAGAAAGAAGACAAATCATCAAGAGGTTTGTTGCTTAAAGGACATTATTTCACACTTACATGTACATGACAAGGATTTGAAATCATTATAGGGGTCCTCATGGAGGCTGTGCGTGATTTTTGTGCTTACAGGAGAGCCATGCTTAGCATAGAGATTTGGTTATGGTTTGCTTTGTCATTTGGATTTCTATGTCTATCTTGAAGGTATAGTGTAGGGTCTCCTTTTTTTGTTAACTCTGCCTCAGAAGGCATCTATTTTAAGTTGAAGAACCGTGGGTCTTTGAGTTCTGAGTTTTGTGCATTGATATCATAGTCCACATGATTGATTTGCTCACTGGGTGGTGGCGTAATTTGGTCGAGGTATTTTAGACCTATTGCCTTTAGTAATGTTGAGTAATGTGAAGGGGAGTTTCTGAGTAAGTCAATGAACGAAATGTGAGCATATGTCTTCTTTAAATCCTTTATGAGCTCATAAGGTCTGATTGGAGCTGGTATAGGTTCCACTATCGAAATGATACCTCCATGTGGTTCTATTTGCTCATTTTCATCCTCATGGTCTTTCTCTTCTTCTTCATTGTGCATCATCTTGACTAATCCCATCATCCTAGCTTCTCCTTTTTGTCCTAGTTGCGGTGGGATTTCAGGGTTACTACTCTGAGCCATCTTGTTTTGGTTTGTTGTTTCTATGTGCGTGGGGAATGGGTCCTAATAAATTCTCATGTTTGCATTTTGCAGTGCTATTGGAGCTTGATTTTGTCTGGTATCTTTTTTACTCGGCATGACTTCCTAGGGGTTTTAAAACATCTCTATGAACAAACGTTATTGGTCTTCTGGTAGTCTTGCTATGAATCTATTATATTCTCTACAAGATTCTGTGTTGTACCCCCTTGTTCTATGAAAAGAACAAAACTGATTGAACTCGTATGGGGGTCTTTCGTATCTTCCATCATTTTTGTTCCCATTTCCGTTGTGGTTCCAACTTTGGTAATTGTCTCGAGGGTAGTACCCATTGTTCCTAGGTTGGTCTATGGCATTTATGTTAGGAGGATAGTAATCTCTCCTATTGTAATCATCTCTTACTTTCTTGATTGGGGGTTGATCCGTCAGCCCATCTGTGGTTGCACAATGACAGAGGCATTGTTTCCTATGTCTTCCTTTTTCATCTTTTTGTTTGACCCATAGACCTTTCTACCACTGTCAATGGAGGCTTGGTTAATCCTCAAAGCACTTTCCAATGCCTCTTCGTAGGATTTGTATGGCAATTTTTGAACATCTTCTCTCATGTCCTTGTTAAGGGCATGTAAAAAGAGGTCACACAGTTCTCGGTGGTCCATGTTCAGAGCACTAGTCAAAGAGTAGAGGACTTGCCTCCATCGAGTGACAAAGTGGGCTACGGATTCATTTGGTTCTTGTTTCATTGTGAGGAATTCTCTAATCCCTATTTTAACGAGTTTGTTCATGTCGAACGCCATGACAAACTCTCTGATTAGCTATCTGAACAAATGGATTGAAGCTTCTGGTAAACACTAATACCAATCTAGAGCGATGCCTTCAAGAGTTTTTGGAAAGATTTTTGCTACAACCCCATCCCAAGGGAGGAGTTCTCTTATGGCCGTGGTGTAGACTTTAATGTGGGAGTTTGGATCTCCTTTGAACTTTGAACTTTGGGAGATCCGATAATGGCTGAGGTAGTTGTACGCTTCTTATGTTTTAGTCTAAGGGTTCCTTCAAATACTCAAGATATGTTCCTAGAAAGGCACTTTGAGATTGTAGAGTTGATAGTAATAACCCTGTAGGTGGCTTTTGATAACCCATTGTCAGGTTTGTTTGATTGTTCTAAACAGGAGGATTCCCATTCAGACATGTGTCATTGCTAGCGTTTCACGAATAATAATTGAGGTAGGGGGGATTTTGAGATGCCCCCTGGTCCTGTTCATGAGATTTTTGCCTTCTTTCTAGAGCATCTTGCTCTGCTTCCAAGATCCTAATTCTTTGTACTAGAGTTGCGATTAAATCTGTAGAAGTAGCAGCTCTAAGTGTTTCTTCGTTTCTAGGATTTTCTCTTCGAGTATTTTCATGGTGATATGCTTCTTCACGTGCAGTGTTTTCTCTTTGCTCTTCTTGCAAGGCAATCCTTAATGCCTCTTGAGCGTCTTTGGCTTCTTGCAAATATTTTTCTAATCGTTTGACTTCCTCATCAAGATGAGTACTTAATGTGCTTGTGGAAGGTTGTTCAGGTCTATGTATTTCTGACCTTATCCTTCTAGCTTTATGTGGCACATTTGGTATGGTCGGGTTGTTTTGCCAAGCTGGGTTGTTGAAAGATAGAGAACGTCTGGATTCTCTTTGATCTAGTTCATAATCAAAATCTTCGTAGTCGTAACAATTGGTGATTGGTGCATCAAGATGCGGTGGCACATACCTACCAAATGAAGGAGTTTCCAATTCTCTTGAGGGAATATTCCCTTGGTTTAAGTTAGGTTCCGTCATGTTCTGGGGTACCATAGACACCATAGAACAAATGGAAGGGATGACAGCATAGGCGATAGAAGCTGAAGTGGCTAAAGCGGCTATGAAGAGTGGTGTGAAAATGTTTTGGAGATTTTGCTAAAGTTTTTGAAGCATTTGAAATGAAAACTACAAAACCAAAAGATTATGTGATTCACATTGGGTTCACCAAAATATGTACACTCAAAATCGTGACTCCGATTGCCTAGGGATGTCAGGTCAAATTTCAGCACGCACACAGACCCTTCCCTCCTTGCCACAGGTTGATCTGCCATGTCACTCTCACTCTTGTGGAATTAGCTAGTCGAGAGGAGGTGAGACACGATGGGGGTCTGGCTCATTGGAGAGTTGGACTTCATGGAGAGGGGTCAGAAAATTTTGTGGGCTTTGTTGTTATGTGCTAAGTTGAATGTTTCGTTTGATTGCAGTTGTTCTTGAGATAACCCTATGACCTGAAGGGTCACTAGTTATCTTCTCCTATTGGGATTTCTTCTATTCCACCTTTGCATGGGTAAGCAGTTCCTTACATTTATGTCCTCTTGTCTCTCAATGTGTTGAATGAGTTCTCGCTGTATTTGGAGTTGTATGGTTTCTTCTAACAATAAGAGGACAAATCAGTCTTGTTGTGGTACAGTAAATGTCTCTTGTTGTTGTCATGGATTAACTTCCTCAATCTCATTACGGACAGCCCTCACCCACTCTCTTCTCACTCCTAGGCACATTCATGAGCCAAGATAGAGGTAAATGTGTGATGACCAATCTGTAACTAGATTTAGGGCTTTGACCTAGGGTTTAGTTTACCTAGGGTATGACTATGCTTTGACTTGTGTTTACCTTGTGTTGTGATCAAGGGTTTCACTGAATTATTTATCGCGGTTTACCTCGTGATGGTATCGAGGGTTTGCAAGTTTGCCTTTTCTAGGGTTTATATATGCATGCGAAACTAAATGATATGCAAATGTTTTTTGTGCTTTTTTAGTATTTTGGAAATAAAAGTGCTCTTTAATCTATGAAAGGGAAATATGAATGCAAGATAATATGACTTTTCCTAATGCAATCCTTAATCTATGTTTTTGGTTTTTTGGTTGTTTTGAAGTAATCTAATCTAAAAAGGGAAATTGCTTCTTCAAATAACCTAGATCTAGGAATATGAAAATAATTATTCTAACATGCAAGATCTAACTATCAAGGAAAAAGAAAAGATTTACTATTCCCAAGAGCAAGTTTGGTTTTCTAATTACTATGAACTGAATAAAGCAATGAAGGAACCTGAAAGAAATGAAGATTTGTGTGACTCCACTACCCTTAGAAATCCTTGATATTGGCAACCTCAAGTCTTTTTGAAGCAGCGGGAGATCCTCTTGACAACAAAACAACACAAAGAAGAAAAAAGAAGGTTGTTGAAGCTTGAAAGAGCTCAATGAGAGCTTTGGTTGAGCACAATGGCATTTAATGAAACAGCGTAATGATGCTTGGTTGAATAATGAAGAAAGAAAAAGGCACCTTCTTCCTATAAGAGCATTTGAATGCTAAGTTGGAGAGAAGAAACCGGCAAGAGCTGTGTGCACAATGAATTTGCCTCCTTTTGTGCTTGAGGGAGGGGTGTATTTATAGGTTTGAATAATGGGGTTGATTGAGAAGTTAACTCATTTGATTGATGGGTTAACAAGGATGATTAGGGAGTTAACAAGGTTGATTACCCAGTGAACTTAACTAACTATGGAGTGATAAATCAATAATAACTTATCACTAAAGAGGAATTGGAGATGTGAGGATGCATGAGATTGATTGAGTTGTTCATTTTGGATCAATTAAAGTTAATTATGCATGTGTGGGTGCATGAAATAGTCAACTCCATATTAGGCATCAAAAATCATGTAAACTGGAAGAAAAATGGGCTAAAACAACTGAGAAACTCAAGTTTTTCTGTGGCTAAAAATACGACAGGGTCACCCCTTCTACCAGTAGGATCACCCGGGGGGTGACCCTAGGTCACCCAGGGGAGATCCGAGCTGGACAAGGTTTTCTGAAGAATTACAGGGGGAAATGAAAGAAGAGAAGAAAAGGAGGGGTTATGCCTCTGGAAACAGGTCAGTCATGTGCAAGAATCCAAATCTCGACTTGCACCTACAGGATCTCCCAAGGGAGATCTGGAAATAATAAGGGGAGATTTGGATTTGTTGAGTGGAACTGAAAACTGAAAGTGGGAGATAGATAGGGGGACCTCTAGAAGGCTTCTAGGGGATGCAGAAGATGAAAAACATAGGGGAAAGGTGAATACTCACCTACAAGATGCTTACAAGGCTTAGGAGCAAGGTCAAATAATCAGAAAATGCAAATCGACAAGTGTTACAAAAAGTGTCGAAAAGCGTCACAAACAGGGAGAGAGAAATCAAAAAGAGGAATCAACACAAGACAAGAAAGAAGACACATCATCAAGAGATTTTCTTCTTAAAGGACATTATTTCACCCTTACATGTATGTGAAAAGGATTTGAAATCATTATAGGGGTCCTCGTGGAGGCTATGCTTGATTTTTGTGCTTACAAGAGAGCCAAGCTTAGCATAGAGATATGATTTTGATTTGCTTTGTTATTTGGAGTATAAGATAGACATAGAAATCATTACTAAGTAACAATTGCAGCAGCAAACATATATCAGAGATATTATGGCAGCAAACACAAAACAAGAATGTAGACAGAGAGTAGACACAAGATGTATCGTGGGGAAAACTTTTTTAGGTGAAAAACCCCACTCTAAAACCTGCACAATGTATTATCTAAAACAGTTACAGTTTACAATACACTTGCAATGCAAGTTCTTCCAAGAGTCTTCAAATGTCAAATTTGGAGTTATTCTGACAGCATAACAGTACCTGTAAAAACACTATGCAACTACAACTCCAAACTATGTAATATATAGAGATTACAAGGCAAATATTGGAAGCATCTTGGGATAGGTGTCCACCTTGGCCACATGGCCATTGTCCTGCATCAAAGGACACTTGTCCTTTCTGCAAATACATCCCTTACATCTGTCATACATGGCAGATTTGACTTTCCCAATTTGGAGCACTCTAGGCTAAAAATAGACTATGACAGATGCTCTTACACATCTTACAGTTGTCATAGATTTTCCCAAGATAACAACCTTTAATGTTGTAAGAGAATCTATCATACAATTTTAAATATAGCATATTCCTCTTGTAACAAGTCATAGCCCAACTTGGGTGCCCAAAGATGCCTTTCCCTCATGCAAAGATCATCACCGACACTTGTCATCACTTGTCATAGGAATCTCCAAACTTGGCTCTTACACATCATAGATTATGTCATATGGAATATCCTCTTCCACACACCACAAGATGCTAACACATGGCATATTAGTGCCACCTCAAATGGGACGCCCAAATCCATGTAGGTTTGACTTGACCATCCAAGTCACATTCCAAGTAAGATGAGATATCACCGTGCCACCTCAACTAAGTGACCAAACTGAATGTGCAAGTAATTACAACATTAGGAAATAAATTAATATACAAATAAATAAATAATGCTAGGAATTTGCAAAGATTGAGACACATTAATTCCCAACATTCTCCCACTTGTCGAACACCTTGCAAGAGCCAAAAGAAATGACAAGATTTAATTGCTAGGGGCCAAGAGGCCCATAGACTCCGAACACCATCTAAACTTCTCTGTGCCCACTAGTTTTGTCAATGTATCAACAACATTCTTCAAAGTATCTACTTTCTCCAATATCACCTTCCCATCCTCTACCATGTCTCACACAAAATGAAACTGTACATCAATATGCTTTGTTTTGGCATGGAAAGTTGGATTCTTTGCTAAGCAAATCACACTATGACTGTCACAACAGATAGTAATCTATCCTACATCAACACCAATATCTGAACACAACCTCTTAAGCCAAATGGCTTCCTTACAAGCATGATTTTCTACCATATACTCAGCTTCTGTCATGGACAAAGTGACCACAAGTTGTCACTTACTCATCTAACTAACTACACCACCAAACATAGTAAACACATAAGCACTGGTGGATCTCCTGCTATTAATGTCACCTACCCAATCAGAATCCACAAATCCACGAATACATACAGAATATGGAGGTCCTATAGGAAGACCATGATAACATAGGGAATACTTGGAAGTACCCCACAAGTATCTGAACACTTGCTTTACTACATCCCAGTTTACTCGCCCAGGATTTGCCATAAACTGACTAAGGACTCCCACTGCTTGGGCAATGTCTGGTCTTGTATAGACCATAGCATACATCAAGCTTCCAACAACACTAGCATAAGGTACTCTGCTCATATCCTCTGTCTCAGAAGGAGACTTTGGACAATCATTAATAGATAATGTTCTTCCCAATGAAATAGGAATAGTCAATGGTCTACAATATGCCATGCTGAATATATCCAACACAGTCTTCACATACTTACTCTGAGCTAACCAAAGTTTTATGTTTGCTCTGTCTCTTCTGATTTCCATTCCAAGAATGTACCTAGCTGCCCCTAAGTTTTTCATCTCAAACTGTGCTGAGAACTGAGACTTCAAATCAGAAATCATATTCTTACCATTTCCAATCAGCAACATATCATCAACATATAGTGCAATAATGAGAATACGATCATTGTCAAACTTATAATACACACAATGATCTAATTTTGATCTCAGATATCCAATCGACAACACAAAGTCATCAAATTTCATGTACCACATCCTAGGAGATTGCTTCAAACCATACAAAGACTTCTTTAACTTGCAAACCAAATTTTCTTTACCTTTTTCTATGTAATGCTCTGGCTGTGACATATAAATCTCTTCCTCCAAGTCACCATGAAGGAAAGTTGTCTTCACATCCATCTGTTCCACTTCTAAATCATAAGCTGCTACAAGAGATAATAGGAACCGAATAGATGTCAGCTTTCCAACGGGAGAGAAAATTTCACCATAATCAATTCCCTCCACTTGTGAGTATCCCTTCACAACCAATCTGGCATTATACTTCTCAACACTACCATCTGCACCAAATTTCTTCTTGAAAACCCATCTGCATCCAACAGATTTCTGACCATCAGGCAAAGGCACCAAGTCCCAAGTTTTATTCTTTTCCAAAGAAGCCATCTCATCTTCCATGGCCTCCTAGGAACCTACATCTTTCATGCCCATAGCCTCTGTCACAGTTCTAGGCTCATCAACATTAGTAAGCAAAGCAAAAGCACAACTAGAATCAAGCAATGTATAACCAAACCTCTCAAGTTGCTTCCTGATTCGTGTGGACCTCCTCAAAGGCTAAGGTGGAGGTTCTACTTCATCTTTTGAACTTTTAGAGCTGCAAGAGCTCTCCTCATCATCAGGTCCAATAGAGTCTTTTGGTTCAGTCTTCTCAGGGGTAGAAGGAAACTGAACCACATCCTCTTTCTTTTCTTTCTCTTCTGGATGTAGAACAATGGAAGAAGGTGTTAGCTCTCTGAAAATAACACTTCTGCTAGACAACACCTTTTCAGCCATAAGATGCCAAAGCTTATATCCTTTCACATCGACACCATAGCCAATGAAGATACACTTAACAGCCTTGTTCTCTAATTTTGACCTCTTCTCCCTAGGCACATGAGCATATGCCTCACAACCAAACACACGAAGATGTCTTATTGAAGGCTTCTTACCAGACCACACCTCCATGGGTGTCTTACCAACAAGAGCTAATGTAGGAGACCTATTTACCAAGTAGCAAATAGTGGCAACAACTTTAGCCCAAAACTTCTGTTCGAGGCCAGCTCCACTAAGCATACTCCTAGCCTTCTCCATCAGTGTCATGTTCATCCTCTCCGCAACTCCATTTTGTTGTGGGGTGTATGGAGTTGTCTTATGTCTTTCAATCCCATGTTCTTTGTAGAACTTATTGAATTCTGTGGAACAAAACTCACCACCATTGTCAGTTCTCAAACACTTAATCTTTTTACTAGTCTGATTCTCAACAAAAGATTTAAACTCTTTAAACTGACTAAAGACTTCAGATTTGCTTCTGAGAAAATAAATCCATGTCCTTCTATTGTAATCATCTATGAAAGATACAAAATATACAGATTTAGAGATCGAAGGAACATTAACTGGACCAAACACATCAGAATGGATAAGATCCAATACACCAAAAGACTTATGAGAAATTGAGTAAAACTAAACATGGTTTTGCTTTCCATATATACAATGTTCACAAAAGTCAAAATTAAGATTACAATCATCTAACCCCTCAATGAGGTTTTTATTTTTTAGGGTTCTAAGACCCTTCTCACCAATGTGGCCAAGTCTCTTATGCCATAACATTGTCTTCTCAACAAGAAGCTTAACTTCCAAAGCATGAGCACTTAGGTACCCAAAAAGCACTACCATCAGAATTTGATACAATAGATCTTTTAGTTGCTAGTTCCAATGGTGGGGATGAAGTGACTGCATCTCTTTTCTTCGAGTCAGAAGAACTATTGCATTGTGAAATGCATGCCTCAAGGTGAAATAGAGTACCTCTCCAAGTACCCTTAGCAAGCACCATAGCTCTTCTAGTCATCTTGCATCCTTCTTTCGAGAAAACAACTTGCACACCTACATCATTCAATTTACTTATAGAAAGCAAGTTCCGTGCCAAGCCTGGTTTGTGCATAACCCCAGAGATCCCCTTCACTCATCCATCAGGGAATCCGATTGTGACTCTTCCACGGCCAACTATCTTCAGATGAGAATCATCACCCAGGTACACTCTTCCACAATCAAACTCTTCATACTTTGTAAACTAGTCTCGATGCAAGGTCATGTGGAAAGAGGCACCAAAATCAATCAGCCACACATCATCAGATGCATGGGTGGCCAAGGCTGCAATGAAGGAATCACCATCATCTTGTGACTTGTCAGAATCTAAATCTGGGACATTCTTCTTTTTCTTCTTTTTCTCCTATTTGCATTCCTTTTGGAAATGCCTAATTTTCCCACAGTACCTTGGACTTTCCAGGAGATTTGGATCTACCCTTCTTAGCTTTCTTGTCTTTCTTTTTCCCTTTCTCCTTGGGTCTTCCACGAACCGCAAGAGCTTCTTTGGTCGATTCGGATGACTTTCTCTGCATCTCTTCAGATAACAGCAAAGACACCACTTCATCCATTTTGAAAGTGGATGTGCTCCCGATGGCCATAACAAGATGATCCCACGAATTCGGTAAAGAACAAACCAGGGTCATACACTGATCCTCCTCCTCCATCTTCACACTAATGGATGTCAATTGTGCAACTAACATGTTAAATGCATTCATATGATCAGCAATAGATCCTCCATCTTCCATCCTCAAAGAATATAGCTTCTTCAGTAGGAATAACTTGTTTACTAGGGACTTAGCCTTATAAACATCACCAAGTTTCTTCCACAGCTCCTTCACAGTTTTCTCTTCATGAACATTTAACAAGACAGAATCAGCCAAACAGAGTCTCACAAGACCCTTGGCTTTATGATCTTTGAGATCCCAACCATCTTGGGACATTACCGCTAGTTTTACACCAGAAATTGCTTCCCCTAGGTCTCTATCAACGAGCATGTCTTCCATTTTCCACAACTTGAAATTGCTACCATTAAACTTTTCAACCTCTATTCTTCCAGATGTGCCTGCCATCTCCTTCCTACAATAAGATTACAGACTACTCTGCACAGACTCCCACTCAATCTAAGATTAGTACAAAAAACCCTACCCAACAGCTAAGACCAAAACTGGCCAGGCTCTGATACCAACTGAAAGGAAGCTAGGTGTGTGGAAATCACTTCCTAAACTAATCTAATGAGGGGAGAGGTATGCAAATTCATTTTAACCCTTACAATTTCAGCAATATGAAACATATATCAGAGATATTATAGAAGCAAACACAAAACAGGAATGTAGACAGAGAGAAGTAGACACAAGATGTATCGTGGGGAAAACCTTTTCAGGTGAAAAACCCCATACTCTAAAACCTGTGTAATGTATTATCTAAAATAGTTACAGTTTGCAATACACTTGCAATGCAAGTTCTTCCAAGAGTCTTCAAATGTCAAATCTGGAGTTATTCTGGCAGCATAACAGTACCTGTAAAAACACTATGCAACTACAACTCTAAACTATGCAATTTATAGAGATTACAAGGCAAATATTGGAAGCATCTTGGGATAGGCATCCACCTTGGCCACATGGCCATTGTCCCGCATCAAACAACTACAAACTCATAGAGACTTAAGAAACAACCCAAACAATTACAAACTCATAGCAACTTAAAGCCGAAATGCTTCAAAGAGCTTTGAAAACACTCCAAGGAGCTCTAAAATCAAAACCTTTTTAAATGAAAGTTAAATAAATTTATTAAAAATCCTCAACAATTGTTTTATTATTAATATTTATAATATATAATGTCTATTTTTATTTAGCATGATTTTTTATTTATTTTTCCCTATCTTAACTATAATACATTGTTATTTACCTCCCAAAATTTTATCCTATTTTAGTACCTGCCTTTGGCAGTACTATTGCAATGAGTTTTTTAATCTAGTGATTAATTTATCTAGAGTAAACCAATCAAAAAAGAGTATTATTTTTCATGTTAAACAAATTTTAATTTTTCCTAAGTCTACATAAGAAAATTTTAACAAAAAATATTTGGAAAATCATTTATTTGTGTTGTGATTGGCTCAAAATTTGAGCTCTTGAGGACGGATTTTGCAGAAATACTATTTTGAGTAAAACAAACACACTAAAATCAAGGAGAAAAATATGGTGGGAGGGAAGTAGTTGCAATACTAACAGATTAACTTGTTTAATTAAATTCTAACCGGCTAAATTCCTGTGAGGAATTTGGTTATTAAACAAATAATTTTTTTTATGTTAAACAAATAATATTTTTTCTTTACCTCTATGCAAATATTATAACAAAAATTCTAATATCTATATTAATATAATATTCATATTAATGTGATTATTTAGTTTTGATTCATTGTATATATTATTTATAAATTTGATATTTTAAATATTAATGAAAATATATAATTAATTATATAGTAATAATAGAATGTATATTAAATTATTGATTATACAAAATAGTAGAAATATCATTATATTTATATTTATGCTATATTATAGTAAAATGAAATATTAATATATATTTGTGTATAAATATTAAATATTGAAATATTATACTGATCTAAATATTAATATATTTATTATATTGTGTAATATTCATATTAATATATTATATTGTGTAATATTCATATTAATATAATATTCAAATTAATATTTATTTTTTATTGATTGTATATATTAATTATAAAATTCTAGTTTTAAATATCAATAGAATAATATAATTAATAATATATTAATTATAATATTTATATTAAATTATTGATTATACAAATAAATGAAATTATCATTTAATGTATTTAAATTTATGTCATATTATAGTAAAATGAAATATTGATATATATTTGTGTATAAGTATTAAAGATCTAAGTATTTTAGTGATCTAAATATTAATATATTATATTTTGTAATATTCATATTAATATAATTATTTAATTTTTCTTCATTGTAATTATTATTTTTTATCAGCAAGTTCTACCATAGGGAGTAGCACCCATTATATTAATAACAAGCACAAAAAAATACATATAGAAGGCATCAACTCCCGCACAATGTGCCACATACAAAGGCTAACCCTGAAATCACTAATGCCATAGAAACCTAAGGCCTTCTAACAACTCGAAGGCATGTTCAATTTGAGTAGGGGACATCAAATCTCCATGTTGACTCTAAAAATAATTAAACACTTCCATGTTATTGTGCCTTATCCCATCTGCAAAAAGGCTTAGAGCATATGCTGTGATTTTGTTCTTTCTAACAGCTACAACATCAAAAAACCCTGCAATAGTTCCATATGTAGGCTTCTTGTTAAAAGCTAAAATGGCATTGTTGGCCATGCCTTGCAAATTCTCTGATAGGTAGTGATAGGCCATTAGTTTTCCCGATTGTTTGTGGCCAAAGATCATAATGGAGTTCATTAGAAACTCCCCATATAATGTGCCATCACAGATATGTTCATTGCCAAAGAAATGTTGGTCGATGACCTGTTTAATAGCCACGATGGTCTCCCTCGAGCCAACCTTGAAGATTCGACCAATATGATCTTCTGTAGATTCGAGCATGTTTTCTCCTTCCCCATCATTTGGATCCTCCTTAGCATCTTCAACATTCTCATCTCCTTCTGCAGACTCATCCTCATCTCCTGAATCTAGCCAACACATGTACCTACACTCATAATGCATCCTCTTTGCCATGTTTACAATGCAACCACCATAGCCCACACCTCATTTGGAAGCATGAAGAGGGTGGCACGTGTGAATTCTAGCATACCAAAGTAGTACTGCCAATCACTATCACAAGATTTAGCAAGCTTGGGCAAGATTACTAATTATTATCTCTTTGCAGAAGATCTGTCATCCCTAGCCAGTCGGACTCCAAACTAGATACTATTAGATCCTGTGATTGAACCACTCCTTGGTTTGTGAGGAAGTCCGCAACCCCGTTCGCTTCACAGTAAATGTGTCAGATGGAAAATCCATTCAAATTGCCTAATAGCTCCTTTATTTCGAACAATAAGTTTTGAAGCTTCCAATTTGTGATCTCTCCTCTTTTAATGGAGTTGGCGCAAATGAGGGAGTCACCTTCGATGTCAATCTCCTTTAATCCTTTATGGATGCAGATCTTCAGTCCTTCACTTAATGTTGTCATTTCTGCCTTGTTGTTGGTTCCTAAGACAATTCTAATTGATGTTGCCCTGATGAGGACTCCCACCTCGTTGTAGATCACAAACCTGCACCAAAGGCACCAGGATTACCTTTAGAGGCCCCGTCAAAATTTATCTTCAATCTGCCCTTTGGAGGGGCGACCCACTTGGCTTGCTTCAATTTGTCTTTAGAAGCTTGGCGATCGAATATCTCCAAACCCTGTGTTATCTTCAGACCTGGCCACAATTTCATTAACTGATTGTCCCAATTTGTGAAGGTTACACTTCTCCCCTACTTTTGCTTTACATTCAAAGTCTCGTAAACAACCACTTCCACCATTTGGCAAACTCTATCCGCTTGTTTTTCAGACCCATTAAATATTCTCCTATTTCTTTCCTTCCATAGATGCCAGAGTAGTAAGGACAGGCATAATAACCAAATTCCATGCCAATACAAAGAGGAGTATAACCTCGGCCAACTTATGAGCCATTGAAGGAGATCACTTTGTCGCCCCCCTACCATTGAAGTTTGGTGCACAACCAATCCCAACACTTACTAGCGTAGGGGCATTGAAGGAGAAGGTGGTCCATGGTCTAAGATTCATTCTTGCACAAAGGGCATGTACTTGGACCTAAGAAACTGATTGAATGCAACCGCTCACCTATCAAAATTATTTTTCTAATTGTCGTTCACAAAAAGGCACCTGCTTTTGGGAGGACCCAATGACTCCAACACAAATCACCTGGCCATCCTTTAATTGCTCCACCCGAACATTGGATCTAGTATCCAACCTTGACCGAATAAGATCCTGATTTAGAGCCACACTAGATAATTTTGTCTTTTTTTATTAAGCGAGATCCTTCATTTTGAGAGTTCTTCTCTTAAGAAGTCTTTGACCCTTTCCTCGATCAGAGCCACTAAAAATTCTCTCCATTCTCATTTCCTATTTGAATTTGCCTCCTTATAGATTTGCCACCTTATCCCCCAAAGCATCCTCCATAATCTCCTTACATCCTTCTAGTTGCAAAATTTCTCCCAGAGGGATGAGCTCATTCCATGAATTGGTCCATAATTTTGCCGAACGACCATCATTAATCATCCAAGATAAATGATCGGTGATCAACGATCTACTCTCCATCATAAACTTCCAAATGTGTGATCCACAGGGATAATTAGCCACCGTAAGAATCCAATCTGGGCTGGGAGAGTCTAAATATTTGTTTTGAAGAATTTTACACCATACTAGCTTGGCCTCGAGAGCCTTGTTGTGTTTAGAAAGATCTCTAATACCAACCACACCTTTCTCTTTGCTCTCTTTTACATTTTCCCAATGAACCAAAAGAACACGTCTTTGATCATTTGATATGTCACACACAAATTTTTTGAGAATGTTGTTTAAACCAAAGTCCTCTTTCCTTGTTAGCTGCAAGCAAGACATAAGGTAAATTGGGATCACAGCCAAAACAAATTTCACCATAAGGATGCGACTCGTGAGTGTAAGCCACCTTCCCTTCCAAGATTTTGCTTTCCTCTTACAATTATCTATAGTGTTTTGCCATGCATTCGTTCTAACCGCACCCTTGAAGAGTGGAACACCTAGGTATTTGCTCGAGATCTAATCGATATGGAAGCCAAGTTCATTTGCTATTCTTCTCTATGAATCCTTCCTGGTGTTAAAGAAAAAGATGTCTGATTTGTCCTAATTGATAAGATGCCTAGAGGCACACAAGTAAGAGTTCAAAATTAGCTTTGTCACTTTGGTTTGTTCCAAGCTAGCTTCACCATAAAGCACCGTGTCATCTGCAAATTGTTGGTGTGTGATCTCATTAATATTTTGAGCCACTTGAACTTCTTTCTGTCTTCTGGTTTTAGTGCTCTTTTTGATACTTTTGCCTAGGGCTTCCACCATCACAACAAAAAGGAATGGTGACATGGGGTTGCCCTACCTGAGGCCATTTGAAATTTGGAAGAAATCACACGGTGTGTCGTTTACCAAATTGAGAACCTGGCCATTGATATGTATTGAAATATACACTCCATGCATTCCTCCCTGAACCTAAATTTGCTTAGGACAAGCATGAGGAATCTCTAGTTGACTTTGTCATATGCCTTGTTGATATCCAACTTCATCAACATGCATTTTTTATTTATTTTCTCTATTGAGTGTATGGCCTCGTTGGTGATGATAACTCCATCATGATATCCCTATAAGGGGTGAAGCCACTCTATTCAAGGTGATGAGACTAGGGAGTATTATTTTTAGCTTGTTGGCAAAGGATTTGGAGATAATCTTATAAATGGTGTTGCACAAAGAAATCAACCTGAATTTAGAAAAATCATTGCATTCTTGCTTCTTAAAGATGAGCGCCACGACTGTGTTGTTGATTTCTCTTAGAAGTTTCCTCGACTTGTGAAAGTCTTCTACCAATTCCCAAACCTCCTTACTTAGAAAACCCCAACATTTATGGAAAAAAAGAGTAGGGAAGCCGTTGGGTCTAGGTACCTTGTCAGGATGTAGTTGCTTTATCGTGCACCTGACTTCCTCTTCTATGAAGGGTTCCATCAGCACATTCTTGTTTGCTTCTGTAATGATTTCCAGAATATTATCCACCACCTCTCTCATATTCCATGCATTCGTAGCACCATCTGAAGCAAGCAAGCCTTTGAAGTAATTGACTACCTCCCTTTCAATCTCATAAAGGTTAGCAATGATCCTCCCATCTTCTCCTTTGATATTTTCAATCCTGTTTTAGAATCTCTTAATTTTGGTTGTATTATGAAAGAATTTGGTATTGACGTCCCCTTCTACTAGCCATGTTTCTCTTGACTTAGTTCTCCAAAATATTTCTTCTCTGGCCAGAATCTCAGCATGCCCTGCTAAAAGCCTCTTCTCTTTCTGAAAATTACTCTAAAACATCCCAAAGGTGATGACTTTTTCGTTTAGTTCTTGCAATTCTTTTTCTATCTATTCTTTTTCTTCAAAAATGTTTTTGAAGAAGACCATGTTCCATTCTTTAAGCTTGCTCTTTATGAAGCTCAATTTTTTTAGTGAATTTGAACATTTTAGTGCCATGACAACAGGAGCAACCTCCCACCATTGTTTGATGAGATCCACCAAATCTTTCCTTCTAAACCACATCTTCTCAAATCTGAAATAGTTTTTCTTTGGCACCCAGTCTTCCCAAATTAGGAGATCAACTGGGGAGTGATCCGATCTAGCTAGAGCCCTAATATTTGACTCCAAAATGGAGTTAGATTCCAACCATTTTCTGAAATAAGAAAGCGATCTAGGTGCTCAGCCACCTGTGCCGCTCCATTTCTTTTGTTTGACCAAGTATAGGCTCCATTTTTAGGGACTATATCGATCAATTTTGATTCATTAATAAAATTGCTCAAAGTCTTTTTGAGCCCTGCCTTCACCAATCAGACCCCCAATCTTCTCATTCGAATACAAGATTGCATTGAAATCTCCACCCAATACAATTCTTTCATTCGGAAGCATCTTTAATCTTGCCGATATTTCTCCACACAATATTCTTTTCTCAACTCTATTTGGTCCATAGATATTACAGATAAAGAAATTTAGATTGGAATTAAGGCTACTTATCACACATAGCATCTGGTTCTTTCTTGAATGTAGAGATTCCAGCCTCAACTTGCTAGGGTTCCAAAGAATACCCAGACCACCATCTATTCCAACAGCCACCACCCACTTGCCTTCCCAACCGCGTAAATATTTGGAAAGTGCAAAAGCTTCCTGGTTGTTTAGTTTGGTTTCTTGAAGAAGGATCATACTAGCTAGCAAAAGATCTAAATGACGCCTAACTAAGCACCATCTATTAGGGGCGTTGAGGCCCCTAACATTCCATGTGGCAATCTGCATTGCCTTCTAAAGAAGATGCTTCCTCCCTTAGATCTCAGTATGTATTCTTTAAGGTTTGGCTATCTTTTCTCCTATCTAGCCTCCTTTTTTTTCTGCTTGTTAGTTTTCTTGTCTTTCTTCTTGTCCACCTCGATATTCAGCCCCAAAATTTGTTATGCTGACTGACTAATGCATCGAGGGTTGATAATGCCTATTTCTTCCACCATTGGTTCTTCATTCTCCATCCAAAGATCTTCTTTGAAAATTTCTTCATCACCCCAAATGTTATCCTCATAGGTTGAAGGATCGTCATACACAATCATTTCCAAGGGATTGTTGTCCACAGTATGTTGGGGAAGTGGGGGATCTAAGGGAATACCCATATCTTCGTACCTTAGAATCTCATTGGTAGGAACTTCATTCATTTCTCCTTCTGGACGAGTCTTCTTTGGAGTCCATCTTGCCTTAAGAGTAGCAGGCTTCTTCAAGAATTTCCCTTCGCTATGATCCCGCCTTCAAAATCGAAGGCAAAAGAATTTTGGGACCTCTACTTCAATGACTTGCTCCCATGAGCCATATGAAGAGATGAAGGTGATCTTTTTTAGAATTTCCTTAATAGCCATGATCTAGATTTTGGCATAGATGGCGCTTTCTCCGCCACCTTTGTCAATATCAATGGTTCGTTCCATCGCATCCCCAATTTTGCCTAAGCATTCATCTGTCCAGTATTCTAGTGGGAGATTAGATAATCTCAACCATACCGGTTCGATCCTAGGGTTACATCCTGTGGGTTGAAATTCAGAGTCCAAGCTTGTAAGTAGATATAAGAATCTCCCATCTTCCAAGGACCTTCCCTAAGAATTTTGTCTCTCTGCTCCATTGTTTTGAAAGTCGTTGTGAAGAAGCCTTTGGGAAGGAAATTCAAAATTGTGTCAAACTCTGAATTCCTGCATATCCATTCCTCGATATCCTTCCTTGGGAGATTGGGGCCAAGTATCTTCCCTATGAGTGTTGTTTCTTTCAGTAATGTCACCTGCTTCTCCAAGGCCTCTGAAACCACAACCAAGACATTTTCTTCTGCTTCTGTTTCCCTCGCTTCTGCTTTTTTTCACTCCTTCCTCACCTTCCACGCCATTTCTATGACCCATGTACTCTTCATTGTAATTATAATAATATTGATATTTTAAATAATACTATTTTTATAATAAAATTTATTGAAACATAGTAAAATGAAATATTGATATATTGGTGTAAATATATTCAATATTAATATATTATAACAATCTAAATATTATTTTATTTTATTATGTAATATTCATATTAACATAATATTCAGCCTTATGAAAGTTATTTGACTTTTATTCATATTATATATATATATATATATATATATATATATACTAAATTGTTGATTATACAAATTTATAATGTACTTATATTTATGTTATATTACATTAAAATGAAATATTGTTAATAAAATATTTACAGTGTAAAATGAAAATAAGATCTATGAAACATATAATCGTTTCATTTTGACATTACTTTGATATTGTTCTATTTGATTAAATTGTTGATTATAAAAATTTATAATCTATTTATATTTATGTTATATTATAGTAAAAACAAATATTGTTAATAAAATATTTGCACTGGGAAATGAGACCTATGGAACACATAATGTTTAATTTTAACATTATTTTGGTATTGTTATATTTGTACTAGTAATCTAAATTGCTAACTTAAAATAAAAATTGAAAGAAAACAATCCAACAATAACAAAGGAGTGGGTTGGATAAACAAGAGGAAGGAGTCCATATTTTTTAAGGTATGTTTAAGAGTAAGAACAAAATAGTTTAAAATTAGTTATCTTTTTAACACTAAAGATTATTTAAAACAAATTGTTATGAATAGAGAGCTAAGAATTTAAGTGTAGAAGCACGGTAGATTTTGTGAGTTCTTATGCTTGTTTAGTGGTACTATTTAACTTTTTTGTTTACTTACTCATATTATTTGACTTCTTGTTTAATTATTTACATGCTTTACAAATTGAGGATTGTTCAATTTTTTTATTGAGTAACTAAAGTAAATAATATTTATTTGTTTATTGGTATTATTTGACTTCTTGTTTAATTATTTACATGTTTTACAAATTGAGGATTGTTTAATTTTTTTATTGAATGACTAAAGTAAATAATATTTATTTGTTTACTGGTATTATTTAACTTCTTATTTATTTATTTACATGTTTTACAAATTGAGGATTGTTTTATTTGTTTATTGAGTGACTAAAGTAAATAATATTTATCTATGGCTTTGCTTTGCCACATGATGAATCTCAAGAAGATATCTCACTAAAATCCCCTATGTTGAAGTTAATATATACTAGGATGCATAAAAGTATGGGGCATATTATCATTTTGAAATTCATGTTGGGTTTGCCAATTAATTTTTCTACTTCATAGACCCAGAGACATTATGGGTTTGATAAATTTCAGCTCATTGAATTAATATTTCCTTCACTATAATATATTAATATTTAATTTTTATAAACAAATATATATATGAATATTTCATTTTACTATGTTATAAAAAATTTTATTATAAAAATAATAATTTTTTGGATCAATAAACTGCAGACTTGGGGTCTGCTCCCAGTTATATTAAAACTTTAACATAAAAGTTTAACAGAGTTGATAAATCAGCAAATAACCACCACCTAAACTACTAGTCAAGGCCATAACAAAATCCCTAAATTACAACCTATCTACATATGTTGAGAAACATACAAAAAATTGTATACATATTGAGCTTATACATTATAATATCTAACCACCTATTGGGACTATCTACCAAAGCAAACAGAGCCTACATTTTTAAGCATTGCAATCCACCGCATAATATTTTTCTAGGATTTCTTGCATCCAGTCGTCCTCCATATCAATTCCCATGAGTTTCTTGAGAAAAGCTATGCCATGAGTCACCCTCCTCCTGTGCCCTGCGATCTTCTCAACGCTAGATTCCACGATGAAGGGCTTCCACTCCACAACATCCCCTACTGCATTCACCCTGTGAAATTCCTCTGAGAATGGAATCCCAATTCCACTGCATGCCACGCCCAGATTATCTTTCCAACCCCCTTTGAAATCAGCTTCTGCAAAGGATTCCATCAGCCTCTGAATCACCTCCTTGTCCTTGTTCAAGTCAAGCAGAAGCACCAAAAACATCAAAGCTAAATTTGAATTAACCATATACATGTTCGCATTCACAATGTATTTCTCATCTAGGACTTATTCAATAGTAAACGAGACAATGCCGCCCTTTGGTTTAAAGATCCGATTATCTGCTTGTCTGAAATGTGCCCCAAAAAGGACGTTTGTCTCTTGCAACATACCAGCCAAATCTGAGTATCCATTGTTGACAAAGAGGGAAAAACCAAAGTGTAATTCACTGCCCAGCAACTCTTTATTTCCACCAAGCCTAAGCCGCAGCTCAAAAAACAACACACGCTCCGCCAGCTCCTTCACACCACACAAAAAAGACATAATGTCAGAAAGATGATCGGACGTCATCATTAAGCATCACCTCCCAAAGAATGGTTTGCTGCGAATTGATAGACAAATTGGCTAACGTGTTAGCCTCGTTGTTCCCCTCTCTATAGATGTGGTTAGCTACCACACTCCCAATGCCTTCTAATAATATCAATGCCTCTCTCAATAATGCGTTGAGTTTCCAATTTAAAATCTCCCTTTTTCTAAGTGCATTTATGACAATTAAAGAATCACCTTCAATTTCCACCTTAAACACCTTAAGATGATGGCAAAGGTTGAGCCCCAGGATGAGAGCATGAAGCTCAGTGTCATTATTTGAACCATGAGTTAACTTCTTCGCCGAGCTTCATTATTTGAACCATGAGTTAACTTCTTCGCCACTTTGTCAATGATCTCCCCTTTCCAATTGTGCACCAGACAAGCGATGCCGGACTCTCCCAGATTGCCTTTCAATGCTCCATCAAAGTTTAACTTAACCCATCCTTTTGCTGGCGGCAGCCACCTAGCCTCCCTTCTTTTCTTCAGGGAATCTACTCCCCCAACCCCATTAACGAAGTATTATAAAAATAATATTAATTATATTATTTTATAAATATTTAAAATATCAATATTATAATTCATATATGGCCATTATATTATTTTTGTATAAATATTAATATATTATATTGATATTAATATATTTTGTTTAATTTTTAAATTATTGATTATACTTGAATAAATAGAATTAAGTATTTATATTTATGTATATTATAGTAAAATGAAATATTGATATATTGATGTAACCAAACTTCATATAAGATTCAACACTATTATTATTGCAAAAATATGCAAAAAAATTATCTTTCTTATTCCATTATCCTCCTCCAACAGAAAATAAGTATCAAATTTATACAAAAACGAAAAAATTACCTTTTTTGTGGTATATTTTAGCAACTTTCCAAACTTGCCAATTCAGTGGGATTTTCAATCAACTCCTCAAGATGCATCTGCCCACCAAATTTTAGCTCAAACGGACCCTCGGGTCAAAAGTTATGACCTCCGCAAGTTTTTGCATCATATATATTTGTGTCATCACAATAATAGGAAATAATAAAATTCTATAATAAATGAAAACAAGACTCAAGAATTGGAAATATTAAACTAAAATTCACATTTTCTACTTTCTCCAATGCAAACTCCATTGTAGTCTATGCTAACCAAATAAATATCAAATCAAACTCAAAATCAACTACAATATTTACAATAAATCAGTTCCACATGAATATTAAACAAATATTTAATCTAGGAAAAAAATTTCAACTACAAAACACATACTATTATTACAACACTACAAAACAGGTACTACCCACTAGTGACACTTATTCCACTTTAAACAAGACAACTAAATTCTATTAATACTTTTGTGACATTTTTAAATATAGAATGCTACTATAGTTGTAATGATACATTCATAAAAACTGAAGGTAACCAATACAAAACAGCTTTCACTTAATTTTACAATTTTAAAGCAATTAAAAAGCGGGAAAATGTTTTATCGCCGTTTGCCTTTAAAGCAACAACTACAATATGAAAGCTAGTTGTAAATTCTATTTCTTCAAGTGGTAGTGGAACTTGGAAGGATTGGCATAGAATCTTAATGGGTAGTGTGGTGAATGAAGGTTCACGGGAATCGACCATACGACGTGAGGATCTTACGAATGTGAAGCGCATTGTCTTAAGGCTTATAATAGGAAAGCTAACCTTTACAAGCAAGCAAACAACATTGCCCTAAATTTCAGTCCATCTTGGTGGTCAAGAGTAAATTAAAACTTTCCCATATGTTATCTCATAGATTGTTTTAGTTTAGTAGAGATAATTCAAACCAGCTCATGTTTCATTTTATGACATACCCGAGTTTTTTTTTTAACATTGAAATAAGCCAAAATTACAGATTACAGCTGTTCCAGAGAGCATGTTTATAGATGAAAGGAAAAACATGAAGTTGAAGAGGCTATCTTAAAGGCTATGCATGTGTCTACAAGTGTTTAGAAGAAGAGCAATGAGAATTCAAAGTTGAATTATTTTATCTGCTGAATTGGCACAATTATCAAACATAAAACATAAACAATAGTTTTTAGATGAATCCTACTATTTTTCCTATCATTGTCTTCAATCACGAGCATACCTTCAACTAGAGTGTTCAATTCATTCCTCTTTGGTGCAAAATTAAATCAAGATCGAAAGACATTGATTTGCTTATTGATCTAGTGTATAACCAATAAATACAAGCACATAATTGGGACTATACTTAAATTGATTTATATATAGATACTATTGAAACACTTGACTTGGACAAGTAAGATAATATTGGAATGGTAACATGGCATGAAAGAAATGAGGGTGTATAATGTCAAAGGAAAACATCACATACATTTTGAAATGTAGACCAAGATGAATTTTGGATAAGATGCTATGTAGAGGATGGAGATAAGTGTTAAATATTTGATGGGAATATGGTTAATATTTACAATAAAACTATTAAATTATCATGTAATTAAGTTGTATTATGTTATTTTTTATATATTTGTATAGTTTTATTATAGGTGGATATTGAAAGGTTTTTTCTTATTCAAGTATAGTGATGGAAAATAGTGGTGGAATTGACAATAATTGGCTAATTATTAAAATAATACACATATTTAGTTTAATGAGAAATGGATGGATGTGCATTAAATCACCACTCTTGTCATTATTATTGGCAATTTTTTAAATAAAAAAATGAAAATGCCTTTTAACATGTATATAGAAATATTTACATTTTCTAGGCTAGCCCATTGGGCCTATGATTACCAACAATTTGCATGCTAGCATGCAAGTGCATGTACCACCAAACATTAGCATCACAATTCATAATATTAAGTGCAACTCTTTGCATCACGTGTCACCTATGTAATGCTTGAAACCATGTTGCACAATTCTTAAATCACCTAGCTCGTATGTAGTCCTTTGCATCATCTGCTATCAATGTAATGCCAAATATCATATCACACAACATATATCATAAGGACTAAGCACTATGATATATGTACGAATTATGTGTTGGCCTACTCTTTTTTTTCCCTTACTATAACCAACCCTCCATAGTTGAACTACATTTTCAACTTTATACAAATTTTATAATGTAAAGAAAGCCTTGGACTAAGATCCTTATCATTTGGATTAGGAGAGTTTCATATATGTGCAAGATAATAATATTAAATTAAACCTTGATAATTTTTCCGTTAAGTGTACATAAGTTTGTCAAGGAATACATATTTTTTTAAGATTCCTTATTGGTATTATAAGTGTTGATGGGTGTTTTGATATGGGCCAACTTAGGAGGAATCAAGAGACACATCCTCTATTGAAATGAGATGAGAAATCTCCCCAAGGTTTAGAATCACGAAGTCTTATCATGCAAGTGACTCATGAAATGCTATTTCAAACAAAGGGCCTACTTGAAACAAAAGAACATTCCACATAAAATTCAAAAGAAAATCTCATATAGCATTTGTTAAGTGAAAATGCACAAGTTAGAATTGATTTCATTATTACAATTTAACATATTCACTCAAACATTTCCTAAATAAAGAACTTGTAATTAAATGAAATACAAGATTTAAATACAAAAGGCCTTTACCTATATCAAAGAACCAAATTGGAAGAAACTAAGTTATTGCTATATTACTCCCATTCTAACTAGATTCTAGAAAAAAATGCAAAAGATGAGGGTAGGGAGGAAAGAGTGAGCCTAGATTATCCCACTATAGTATTTGACTCCACAAAGAAGATAAATCAACAAGTAACCATTCCCAAGTTGAATAGCAATCACACAAGAAATATCCAAGGAAGGTACAATCATCTAAGAACCCAATGACCCACAAACAAGAAAAACTTGCACACCCAATCACCAAATAACTTTTGTAAATTTGAACATACAAAGCACCACAGATTCTTAGGAGTCAATCTATATCACAAAACTCTCAATTTATTGACTAATAATTTTATTCAATGAAATTACAAAATACTATCCTCAAACTCTCAATATGCAATTTGGAAAAAATAACTAAAGAGAAACAAAACTAATATAAGACTAATAGTCACTTGATCACTACAAAAGAAAGCTATGAAAATTTTAGTTTTTCCAATGCTTATGAAAGTGGTTGGCATTATAATTTATATGCAAAACCCTAGAGGGTAGAATCTGATTCTTAACTTAACCGACTTATGTAAGATCATGTTCAAACAAACATTTTGGTCTTAACATTAATTATCTCAGGGAACATCCTCTATTGTATCAATCTTCTATAAACACCATAATTCTTCATCCTCTTGATGTTCTCAACACAATATTTAGTCTCTAGTAATCTTGAAGAGGTAAGAGCATTAAAAATTTTGACACGCCCAACATGTTTTTCACGATTTGGTAACATATCTAATTAGATCCAATTTCTTCAAGAATATGGAAAAATTATTATTCATAGAGTCTACAAGTGGCAATAAAATAGGCTACTATTGATTTATTTCTTCAGCTACCTTGTTAGTAATCAACAACTTGAATTCAAAAAAAATCATGCATCCTTCCAAAAGACTTTGCAAAACATAAAATTGGCTTAGAATTTATTTTCTAAAATTGAACCAAATCATCTTTGACTAGACATCACATGTAAATGACTCAATGAATCTAATTTTCTCTAGGAAAACAACAAATTATTCACAAGACAAGATCAAGTTAGCACTTGATAATTCTAGGAGGAAGTCCAAATCATCATTGGTGAGTTGCACAATAGTTCTCTTGAAGATCTAGTTGTCATTTGTAAAAATTTGAGGCAATTTAATTTTGGTATCATAGTCCCGCATAGAAAGGAGTAATATAAAATTTTACAAAAGGGTATGTGCATGGAAATGGAGGACCAAAAGGGCATTAAAAGTGGCCACATTTTTCCTAAAATGAGACAAAAATGATTTTGGACAAGAAATTCAAGATAGTCACACTCAAAATTTGAAGATGTAACAAGAATAAGACTAGTAGTGCTGAATCTAGTTTCTAAACTACTTTTTTTAATGTTGGAGATTGAGAGGGTCATTTATAGGGAAACACACAAAATGACCATGTTTTTGTTAAAAATATAACATGTAGCATAAAGTGTGCTCCCCCTAAAATGTTAAATTTTTAAAAATATTTCACAAATCCCTTTAGTGGAAAACTAGCTATCACATAGTTTATGCTTATTTTTTTGGCCAATTTTTAATAAATATATGATTTTTTACTAATTTTCAAAGTGGACACATTCTAAAAATAGAAAATTGAGTGTGCTCCCACTTAATTTTGAGAAAACTAATCAAAAATCATTTTTTGGGGGAACGTGTATAGAATGGAATCTAGAATGTAAAAATATAATTTGTTTCAAATTTAGATATGAGCAGATAAAAAATGACACCAAAAAAATTGTACATAGGTTTTTGGCAAAAAATGAAGACATTAGCAAAAAAATTGAAGATAGAAACCTTAATGCAATCAAATTTTAGAAAGATTACATTGTTAGAAAGGTAATAAAGAGCTTGACACCATTGTGGCATTTTTTGAAATAATGTCTAAAAATGTGCAAACCTGATGGAGAGCACACTCAATATTTCCTTGTTTTTGTATGTTTTATACAAAACACATATTTAGGTGTGTGGCATGCAGGTCCAACCCTAAGGATTGGAATTTTTCAAAACAAGATATAACACGTGTGTTATAACAAACATGAGTTATGAAATGCTTATAGAACACGAGCACATTATAACGCGTGCACATTTTTTTATTTACAAAAAAAATAGAGTAATGATCTATAAAAAAGACAAACCCATGATTTTTGACTCACATGCTTTGTTTTTCCATGTGTTCTATAAATCCTACAAGATACAATTGCACTTTTTTATTATTTTAAGGAATTACAATCATTGTTTGACTAAACTAACTTGTTTTTTGTCTTGTATTGATGTAGAAGATTCTAATTGTATGTTTTTTTATTTTAATTTGATAATATCAATCATTGCTTTCATATTTCAAGGAATTTAAATAATTATTTAGCAAAACTAAGTAGTTTTTTTGTCTTGCATTAACATAAAATATTCTAAAAATGACACTCAACTTTTTGAAATGGAAACTTCTCGCTCGTCTTCTGCTCTTGGTTCGCGTGCCTTAGGGGAGGTCGATCTCCCTCCTTCTGTGTCTGGCTTCGACATGCATTAGGTTATGTGTTCACCCTCGCTCAAAGTTAGGAATTCTTCTACGAACGACACTCCACCTGCTGTGAATGAGGTTTCATTGAAGGCAGTTTCAAAGGATGCTCAACCTATTTTTGTTTGTCCTAAGGACTTTCTTTTGTCTGGTCTGCAAACGGATTCCATTATCGGCACCTCCTCTGGAGCACCCTCATCTGGTGCAGTAGTGAAAGGAGCCTCCTCTGGTCATGGTTTCCCTTCAGGAGGGCAGAGATCCTTTTGAGCCCTCTTTCCTAAAGCAGATTTTTCTACTGGGATACTACCTACACACCCCACTCCTCAGGTTTTTTTGCCCTCTGCACTATCTCCTCCCATTGTAGTGTGTGGGCAAGAGGTCCTAGAGAACGAGGAACATTACTAGTGCATTGGGGTTGTCTGTAGGTTTAACAATCTATGGTCGTCCCTACTGGACCTTCACAGCTAGGTCATGGAATCTTGGAAGCCCTTAGTGGAGGGAAAGATCGAGTTGTTTCTGTGAGCCAGGGGTTTTTGTGGCGGCTTTTGATTCCCCTGAAGAGAGGGATATTGTGTTGATTGGTCAAGTTTGGATGTGGGGTGTGCATTCCCTGTCTATTAAACCTTGGTTTAGCTCCTTCAACCCTCTCACCCAGCCTCTCAACATCAGGGCTACCTGGGTTAGGCTCCCAAATCTACCTCTTCAGTGCTGGGAAGATTCTTGTTTTGAGGACATTGGAAATACTATAGGATGCTTCTTGATGGTGGATTCAGCTACCTCTTTCATTGGATGCTCTATGTTTTCCCGCATTTTGGTCGGCATTGACATCTCCAAACCCCTCCATGGGGAGTGGTTTTGCAGGTGGGGGATAGGAAGTGTTCACAACTGCTTGATTATGAGAGCCTCCCATTCAGATGTCGATGTTGCTTTTCCATGGGCCACATGGCCTCCGTTTGTCCCCACTCTCGTCGCAAGGGTGCGGCCACCTTGTGGAAGAATACTACAGATGATCACCTGACAGTTGATTCTCCTAATTCTCCATCGGCTGAAGAGCCCTCTTCGTCTTCTTCAGGCACTTTGGGTGTTGTCACGACTACCTCAAGTCCCCCGATTCCTCCTGCATCTTCAGATCTTCCATTGGTTTCCCCCTCCTGTGTGGGCATTTTGGCATCCCCTATCCTTGTTCTATCTTTGTTCTCTCCTGCTGCTTGTGCTGGGGCCTCCCCATCCTCTCAGGCGTCAGCTTTGTCTGTGGAATCTATCAAAGATTCCCCTCTCCCCTTGTTCTGAGGACTTAGACCCTTTGTGTTCTTGGACCGTTGTTCAGGGAGGAAGAAAGGTCTTCCTAAGGTTGTTTCTACTTTGCACTATCGAGACAAAGGTGTTCATTATTCTAGGTCGGGTTCTAGAACTGTCTAGTCCCTATTTTTCTGTCCTTTGTTCATAGCGGGGCTACCTTTTGTTTTAAGGGTTCGGGCCCTTTCAAAATCCTGTTTGGTTTCCCTATTTCACTGCTTGTGAAACTCATTTTGTTCGCATGTTTAGGCTTTTGTTCATGGGTTCGGGCCCTTCCCGGTTACTTTAATCAAAACATAAAATATTCTAATTGCATGTTTTTTGTTTAAATTTGATAAGTTGTCAATCATTGTTTTTATTATTTTGACAAATTGTGTTAGATTGATATCTATAATTCAACATCATTCCAAGGAAACGAGAAAAAACACAAACACTAGAGGAGCATGAAGTTAAGAATGCAAAGAAAATAGAATAGATGAGACAACTTCGTGAAAATAAGAAATTAAACTTCAAGGTTGAAGATATGCCATCTTTGCTAATTCATTAGATCTTAAAAATCCATTAGAGCCATGAAAGAAAATAATTTGGAGAAACAAATGCAACAAATGCAAAAACCTTGTGCAATTAAGAAATTGAACCCTGGAGTTGAAGGTGTTGGGACCTAATCTAAAATTTTTCAAAATCTAGCTAAGTCCTTGCTTGTTTGGTGAATTTGCCTAAGTTTTTCCTTTGTCCTTCCCTCATGGTCCTATAAATGTGTTGAGAATTAAAAAAATCCAATATTATTCTAAGTTCAAAGGGTTTTTCCTTTGCTTTTCTTGGCTTTTTCTATGTTTTGTGGGATTTCACCCTGCAATAGGATATTGTGTGTCTTTCCCGCCCCCTTTTCCCCTTTGTCCCCATTTTTCCTTGGGTGTGTTTTTGGTCATCTCCACATTATTCCTCATGTGTCCAACATTCTAAAAGTCCATAAAACTTTTAAGTTGGGCAACTCCTTTGTCATTTTTTGGTGCTTTTTGTGTTTTGCAAAAATTCTAGGTCCTTTTGGACCTCTTTTTTCCCTTTCAGGATTTCTAGGTCTTTTTGGACCTCTTTTCTCCCTTGCGGGAATTTTAGGTCCTTTTGGACCTCTTTTCTCCCTTTCAAGATTTCTAGGTCCTTTTGGACCTCTTTTCTCCCTTTCAAGATTTCTAGGTCCTTTTGTACCTACTTTCCCCCTTTTGGGAATTCTAGGTCCTTTTGGACCTCTTTTCTCCCTTTCGGGTTTTCTAGGTCATTTTGGACCTCTTTTCTCTCTTTTGGGATTTATAGGTCCTTTTCTACCTCTTTTCCCCCTTTTGGGAATTCTAGGTCCTTTTGGACCTCTTTTCTCCCTTGCGGGATTTCTAGGTCCTTTTGGACCTCTTTTCTCCCTTGTGGGATTCTAGGTCCTTTTGGACCTCTTTTCTCCCATATCCAAAAGTACCTCAGATTTCTACAAAACTTATTAGAATATGCCAACAACTTTCCAGAACATCATTAATGACCATTTTAGCTCTTGCAACTACCCATTTGAGTAGGAAAATGTTTTTCAAGCCTCGTTGGTTGACCTGCATGTGGATCGAAGTGGATTTCATAAGATTTTGTGGGTGGGCATTCAATGCTTTGGAGATGCCCAAGTGCCTCGGATTTCTGTAAAAAATAACTTAGGGCATGAAAATGAAGGAGCTATAGATAAAGATCTTGTTTTTTTAAGGGTTGATCATTGAGCTAGTTTTGGACCTACATGTACTTTAAGTGGATCTAGGGCATCAAATATTATTGGTTTGGTTTGCAAAAAGAAGGAATTCATCTTGTAAATTAGAGGAAAGGTTTTCAATGTGCACTTGCATGTAATGGTATGTCTCCAAGGTAGTTTGTAATGATTCAATGGAATTCATAGTCACAACTATGTATTTTCTTTTTCCACGTTTGTTGGTATGAGTGTAATGAGGATTTAATGTATGTGTGTGACAACATCTAATACATTGCAAAGTTTTTGTAATGGTCTCTTTTTCATTTCACATGGTTTATTATAGTTCTATTTTGGATTATTGAGTATGTTCATTGTATGCAGTGTTATCTAAGATTTGTATGTGAATAAATATTTAGTTATGTTGATGTTTTGTAAATGTATCTCCTTTTGCCTTGCATTTTGTGACCATGTTGCCCAATGGAGTAAGCACCAAATTGATTGGTGAGGGATCAAACAACTTCCATTTTATCATCACGTGTCCTATTAGTTGTAGGATTAGATTAGGGTTTCACATGCTATTCATGATTCATTATTACAAACCAAGGGACAATCAATAGAGAATCATGTTATTGCATACCTGCACCTTGCTATTGTGTATGAAATGTTAAGTGGATTCACTTGTGGGAATGATAACATTGTTGTCATCTATGGGTGCATGTGCAAGGTTGTAATTTCAACTTAGTTAGAGGTTTTATATGCAACTAGTTTGCCTTTACCTAGTGATAATTATAGGGTCAAGTGTATATTCAATTTAGTTGTTGTTTCAATCATGTTTATTTTAATTGGTTTAAAACCCTCTAAAGGAGTACCTCTAGGAATACCCTCCCTATTCTAGCTAAGCTCAAAGTACAGGAGAGATTACCCACTCTCATCAGTTAGCATTTAACCATCCTCAATCTATTGATGAGTCTTTGTTTTACTTTCTTGATGGTTCAACATCCCCTAGCCTTGAAGGTGAAAACATCCTCTAGGATTGTGGACTTGAGGTTTTAGGACCCAATAGAAGGTACGCCATTTTTTCCATCTCAATTTGATATTGCACTACATCCTCAAAAACCTATTGAATCAACAAATAATGAAACAATCAATGATAATTCAATTTCAAATATAAATTTAGATGTTACACCAATTGATTGGCCTATTGAAAACACACGAAATTTATCAAATTGTGCAGATAAATAAAATTTGTCTAATGAATCAAATTTACCATTAAGAACACCGCCTAGTATTTTACATAAAAAACTTGAGTTTTTAATTGAAATTGATGAGAACATTCTAAAACTAATGAATGATAAGATTCTTGAACATACTTGTAGAAGAAGTGTTGTTAGAAATTAGGATCTTAGGATACTAATCATTATAAACAAAAATAAAATAAACATAGATGAGAATTATACAAGTATAGATTTAACACATTACATAAGATATACATGGGAAAAACCCTTTTGGGTAAAAAACCCATAAAGCATCATTTTATTAAAACACTTACAAAAAATAGTCTATTAAGAAATAGACTGAACCTAGGGTTATACTCATCTACATACTTCCATAAGGCCAATAATACCTCCTATGCATAGTGATATAATTCACTATAAAATTTCAAATTCATCTCCTCTCAAATGAGAGATAATCTCCTTAAATATAGGAGAAGGGGTGGAAAAATATCTGAAAGAGTATTAGTCACACGTCCATTCAAAGCAATCATTTGTAAATAATCAATAATCTAATAGTTATTAGATTATTAATTATTAAATGGGATATGATTTATAAGATAAGGTTTTATAACCTTAGAATAATATATAAATGTTATAAGGGTATGACCCTTAATACCATTATGTTCTAACACTTCCCCTTAATGTTAATAGGGGCATCACGTGTCAATTTCTATAAAATAAAAAATGAAGTACCTCAGTAACATAGGTCTTCTTTGACAATGATAACAGGGACACAAATATATGCCAAAATGAAGAGCATGTATTTCGGACTACATGAAAGTCATCTTGTCACAATTTATAATCCCAATGTTTTAAAAAATTATGCTTAAGTGAGGTCTGCAATGTTTCTGTTGGAGGCTGAAACTCTTCAAACCAGCCCCCCCCCCAAATTCATTACATAGTGCCTGTAGGTCTTACATAATACAATGCTTTTACAAGTGGAAGATTTATAGAGAGAAGAATTTTCAATATGCCCATAGGGATTACATATAATGCAAGGAGTTAGCCATATATAATGCCTAGAGGTCTTATTTTTTGCCTTTTAGGTCTTACATATAGCTTCCATTGTTAGACACACAATCTCTCCCTCAATGGCAACTCCTTACATCTCGAGGCGTTAAAATGCCTAAGGTCTTATTTTATGCCTTAGGTCTTGTGATGCCTTGTCATGCAACCCTAGAGTGTTAGACTAACAAGAGCAAAATTTACAGAAATACTTTTTTTTGAAGCAAATAAATGCATTATACAGAAGATAACATTACATTATTGACTACATTTATCAAGTTGTACAACTAACACCTCTAGGGAACATAACTGCACCAAATAATCATGAAACCATAACAATACAAGTGATATACATTATCATACAACATGAGAGAATTTACATCTTTCATTTGCAAAAATGAATTATTACAAAGGTTTGAATACAAGATTACATGACCGATCATGTCGGTTTACAATATATATAACAATACAACTCTGAAATTATAATATAACTCTTGAGGAAGCAAGTACAAGTCTGGAATTGGAGAATCATCTGCAGTGATCACGATTCAGGTCGACCATAAAAAAACCAATGGAATAAGCTCTTCCACCCAACCATGTGGAACCCTGAGGTCCACCCCTCTGAGCTAGGAGATAACAATGAGGTTCCCCCTAAGACCAGGGATATAAGGAGACAACTCGACACAGGTAATATAGATAATCAAGACTACACCAATCAACAAGACCAGTCAACTCATCAAGACAATCATTAAGACAAGACAATCATCAAGACAAGTCACATCAAGACAATCATTAAGACAAGACAATCATCAAGACAAGTCAATATAGTACTCCGGAGGCTACAACAAGAGGTAAAAAGGAAGTACCTATGTTGCAGTAGGGAGAGTGTCATCGCATGGTCCTAACATGGGTTTTCCAGGCTATCTCTCACTAGAAACCGGCCCCCATCTATGGTTTTCCTGGCGACCTCTCTATAGGCACTGGCCCCATAGGGTGACACATGCGGAGCTGACACATCCTCTCATGGAGACAAGGAGGTCGACCTTGCCAACTAGGCCTTCTCATCCCATCCTTAGCCTGTGAAAGCACTCAAGACATGGGTGAGGCATCATACTTATCTTGTTATGTGAATTACTACCCAACCCACCTAGATCAATTATTAAGTTATCACTTGATTACAACTTCCATGGGGTTATCTAGGCAGCCAATTTGGGCATCGGCCCCACCATGGAATCCACTCTCCTACATACAACTAGCACTCCTAACCAATATCCAAAAACCAATAACATGCATGGGCAAGGGACTATAAGACATATGTCTTTTACAATCCAATACATTCCACTTTCAACCTCAACAATAAAACTTTCCCTTGTCCATTAAAACAAACTCAAATCAATGAAACATTTGAATAGAATAACAAAAAAAAATGATTGAAGACCCAAATAGCCTAACCTATGGAGTTGGTGATTGAACACAAGGCCACTTACATAAGTCCATCTCCCAACATAGAAGCAAGAATTTATATGATTACGACATACCTTATAACAATATGACTCGGGACCAAAAAAATAACATAATACCCTAATTGCATCAATACTATCGGATGCTAACAATTAATAATGGGATTTCGACATCATATTTAAAATCTGGACATAACATCAATGGATGATATAAACTGACAATCATTACAAAGTTTTAACTCTCTTTAAAAAGAAGTAAAATAACATATACTATGGCATCTAACATTCACGTAACACGGGATAGCATATTACAAAACATAACTAACAAATTTATATTTAACAAGGTAATAAGAGTATAATCAATACTTAATTATCACACTATCATTACCCTATGAATCTAGTATAATAATTCAAATAACTCCAACTCATTATTTTATTACTAAAAGTAATGTATCACAGGATAGCATTTAACAAAATTATATTTAATAAAATGAGTACTAAATTATTTAATCTACTTGCATCTACAAAAGCAACATTAATTAAATAAATTTAATTCTAAAATAATAGGATTCTATCCTACTACCTTATGAAAAGTTCTAATAATACCTTAATCACTATAGCCATTTGATGTGTTTGATGCAATTTATAATCAAATTAGCAATTTTATTAATTCAAAACTAAAATCACAAAGCAAGATCAAGGAGTTGTTCAAGAGTTCAAAATAGAAGTTTTCTAATTGTTAAATTGTCTTTGCATACATTCTAAATAACAAAACAATTTACAGAAAGAATGAATAATTATTTGCAAGCTGATCTATTATGTAAAATGAATAATTTGATTCAGAGAGAAAATATGAAGAGAAAATTTTATAGAGAGCGAAAGAGAAAGAAACCATTAACTAATTTCAAGGATTTTATTGGAAGAAGATTTGACAAAAATACCAGAAGGAAGATGTTCTCAAAGAAATCAGAGATTAAGGAAAATCATCTGGCTAAGAGGTTTCAGGCTGAGACAACTCAGACAAGAGTTAGATTTTAACAATATAGTTTATTTATGATAGAAAACACTCATCTCACCATATGACCAGGCAAGGGAAGGAAGTCAGCATTAAATCTAAAGAGAAAAATTTCCAAGGAGAACAAAGGAGGAGGTCGTACGGTGGTCATAATGGAAGGTAAGTTTGCATTTGAAATTTTTAAGAGAGCTTGCAAGCATAGGGCCGTACGGCGGCACCATAGAAGATTCAAAAAATAAATTTGTTTAAAAATTGTTTTCACTAGATTTCCATCCCCCATCATACGGCTAGATGTACAGCCGTATAGAGGCCTTGGGAGAGTAGAATTTAGCTGAAAGCAATATAAAATTTGATAGAGGCTTAGCCCATATAACATCCAACATTACAATGGGATCAAAAGTAAAGAAGGGAAGACCATACGACTGGGAAGAAAGAAAATAACAATTTGAGTTTATGAAGAAATCGACCCAAATGCAAAACTATAACATGGCAAAAATCAGAAAAATGGTTGATGAGCAAAACAACAAAGGTAAAAGCAATTTGATGATTTCCCAAAGAAGTTCCATTTCAATGCAAGAAAGAAGAGTAAAGATTTCATTATCTTGGAATGGGAGTCTGATAAATGTTGATTCAAAGAACTAACCATTAATAATTTTTTTGCTAAATCTTGCAAGTTTGCCATACACAAGAGATTCCTCAAGGAGTTTAAAACTATTCTGCCTGAAATGCTACAGAAAACACAAACATACCCAGCAATTTTGATCCAATCCTCAAATTCTTCAACCACCTCCAATTTCTTCTTCAATTTTTTTCTGTCAATCCCCCGAACAAATTCTTCTCCCCAAAATAATAACCCCAGAAGCCAAAATAGCTAAGAGACATAAATGTCCATTACCATGCATCCGTTACTAGAATCCCACTCAGAAAATTTGAAAATTTTTACTTATAATAGAGACTCCCCAAACTGAAATCATATTCGACAACTAACAACATTAAATTCTTCACTAGTATTATTCTATAAATAACTATATATATTAATAAATCAAAATAAAACTTTTGACTCATGTTTTTTTTTAAACATTAAAATAGTTAATTGAATCTACATTAAGGTTTACTTAAATAATATTCCCAATTTTACGACTAAACAAAAATACTATAATATTTGACAAATTAATAACATTTTAATAATATTAATTCATTTATGCATACCAAAATACACATGGGCTAACTAAACAAGAACTTGACAATAACCCTACATACCACTTGACGACCAACAACCTGAAGACTGAACTGACCTAGGGAATAAACCTCATGTTATCTCCCATCAACATTATCCATTGGTGCAAGGGCCCGCTCAGACCTGCTATGTCAGGTGGAGTCGAGGCTCGGTACCTGCAGCCTGCATCAACACAATATGTTGCATACAAGTATATACATATATAACACACACGGTTAGGGATTCGCAGCGTAGTAGGGTGCTCGGAGTGAGCAATACTACACTGTCCCTTCTCTGAAATCACGACAATAAACATATACATCTCTAACTGGAAATTAGATACATTCAACTACATAAAACAAGGTTACATTAATCTGCATAATCTAATGAACCATCAACTAAACATGTCGAAATACATCATGAGCTAAAATATCAATAATGTCAACATAAAACTCATAACACATGTCAAAAACCACATCAGTCAAATATAGTATATCATGATCATAATAAGCATAAATCATAGTCTAATAACTCGAAATGTCTCTAACTGTCAAAGTGCATTATAAAACTATCTCAAACCAAAATGAAGGGCATTACAGGTCTTACATCTAGAGGTGCTATTGGCATGCACACTCCCTCTCGGTGACCAAGCATTGATTTGAATTTGGAGAATTTGGTATTTCATAGAGGTTTGATGTTATATTGCATATATAATAATTTTTTTATGATTACTGGGAGCCTAGCCCAGATCTTCTTGACATAGTATATCTAGCATCTAATAATCAGTCTTACAAAACTAAACAATAATATTAGGATGGAAGGAATTTTCTTTGAAGGAAGTGTCCATGAACTTTAAATGTGTTTTTATTTCTAGAAATAAGAGTCTTGAGTAAGAGTAAATAGCTTTATCATATATTCAAGTGGGACCTGTAATAGTACCCAGATGAAAAACATTTCCAATAATCTTCTAAGCACATTGATTCTTTTGTAGTGACTTTTGTAGTCAACTTTTGATTAAAGAGTTATAGAAGATAGTTGTTTAAATATTACTCCATCCATGTGATAGTAGTTGCACCATATCTTGAAAACTTGGTTTGAGGTGTATGTCCTATCAATATGATCACCAAAATAGTGAGTAACACAATAATCAATAAGTTTTATTTTTTATGCAAGAATAATAAAAGCCCATAATTAATTTTAAAAAAGTAAGTCAACATATAATATGATATGACAATACTTAAAAAATGATCTAATGATCTTATCAAGGAGATCATATGGGTGTTTCATAAGCATAAGCATGTATAATTTGCTATGTTTCTACAAGGAAAAGAAATAGTCACTATAGTAATGATCCATAAAAAATTAAAGCAACAGGTGATCTATCATGTTGACATCTAGGTCGCCCGAGGGGTGACCCTGTTGGGTGAATTATGTTTGAAATTGATGTTTTCTAACGTTTACTTCACTCTGTTTCAACCTAATCTGACTACTATATCTACCTGTTTATTGCAATTTTGATGGTTTATACGCTTTTTTGTAGATTTTCTGCAAGTTTTACAATTTTTAGGATTTTTGGCGATTGACGAGATCTAATCTAAAGTTCTTTTCTGATTTGTAGGACAGCGCATTCGATGGAATGCTTGCATAGAGTAGTTGTGGCTCTCAGAGATGTTTGCTTCACTTAGTGATGATGATCGTGTCATTCTGAGGAGAGTGGGCTTAGCTAGAGTCTGTCATGTGCCAATTATTCATCCTGTGGCACACATCTACTGTGATATCTTGACATACTTAGATGCAGATAGGAACACCTTTAGGTTCCCACAAGTTTCTGGAGAGTGCACTATCACTCTCTTCGATATTTACCATATACTTGGAGTTCCTATGAGAGGGCATCCTCAAATCCTACCTACTAGCGAGTCCTTCGAGGACAAGGCTTCTTGGACACAGTTTATGGGGGTTAGTTGCCCTGATGATCAGACAGGAGTTCATCTTACCTCTGTGTAGGGCGACAACCACCCATTACAAGTAGGTGATTTTATACCCAAGAAATATAGAGTTTTTAGAGAAATACTAACCTCCTTAGATAGTTGTGAAAAGCACTTATATTGAATCAAAATTTCATCTTGGATTTACCCATTTGGACATACTTTTTTTTGGATTGTACTATTACCCCTTAATGGACCTCTATTTTCCATGACATATATTATAACAGTATTCAAATATAACTAATATGAAATGTTATCAATTCATTGGCCATCCAAACTCATCGAAGTTTTTTATCAAACTATTTCATATAAAAGATAAGTTATATAAAATTAGAGCCTTTACATATGACAAAATGACACTGCAAATTATATGACATCTCTAAATTTTAGAGGTGATGATTATGTTTAACATCAAAAACATCCTCTATGGTTATAACATAAATAATAATATGATTATTTTTTAGGTGTTGCTTTCATCTTTTTAGAAAACATCAACACTATCAAGGATTTATCTACTATTGTTGTCTATAGTAGTATATATCTCTAAAGTTAGTTTCAATATATATACATAAACATAAAGTATGATAGAGTCTGGCTTATTTATCTATAGTAGCTCATAAGAGATGTTAGGTTTATAATCAATGAAATTAGTCCTTCAATGTTCATAGCTCTAGTGGTAGAAGAATTTCCATTTATGGCATCTTTAATGTATGTGCTAGACCTTTCCACTGCCATCTTTCCAAAGTCCTATAATCCTTGGGCCCATATAAACTTATGATATGAATGTTAGTTAACCAAAGAGAGATGAGAAATCTAAACAACTTCATCATAGATATTGCTACCAGATCTAAATGACCTAGGCAAGTTGGAAACTCAATTATAGGAATGGTTTATTCTTCTTGAAGTGGCCGTGCACTTAGTATTAAGTCAACTTCAACTTGACATTCATAGGCAGTGTAGAAGAGGGACTTTAATCTACCATCCTACACCTCTCTAATAGTTTCCTAGCATATTTCACTTGAACCATGAAAATGAGATGGTCACGTTGCCAAAATTCAACAACTAGGCTATAGTAGGAGGCCTAGATCAATCATGTCAAAAGATAACCTCAAATTTGATTTGAATTATTGAAGCACAAAAGATCCATTATATATAATTTGGCAAGATCATTAATATATACTAAAAGAATCACAATCACTTTCAACATAAAGTTTCAAATCCAAAAGATTTATTCTTAATCTAAAATCTTGGAGATGCTCGGCAATTTGTATATACCAAGCTTGTAGATCTTATGTACATAAGAAAATGAGCATAAAAGATAACAAACTAAACCAATATTAGCCTATTCTACTCATAATCTAATGCAACATCATGATTGAGCTAATAAGGAATGCATACAAACATATGAAGCTATCTATGAACAACACGTGAAAACCTTGTTCTTGGGATGTGCTACTTGGTGTTGGGTGTATTTTGATTTCTCCTCAAAATGATAGCATAAGATTTCATTTCATGGAGACTTGAAAATGGCTTGGTTGAGGTTGGATTTATAGATTTTTGGGATGAGGATTTATTTGAAGGATCAATAGTTGAGGATTGTTGAGAGGATTGAATTGCTGCGAGGCCACCAAGTGGCAAGATATGTTTGGAGGATGAAGATGGTACATGGATCAAGGAGAGATCAAGGGTCAAGGATGGTCTTGGATAAGGTGAATGGAGAGGATCAAAGGAGGACAAAAGGACCTTTTGCACAAAGGACTTGCCCATCCCTTTGTAAGAGACCTATGTGATGTCTACAAAGGACCCATACCTTTGTAATGTATGTTGGAATATGTGAGGTTTGAATGGGTTAGTGAAGGATTTGGAATGTGCAAGCATGTGATTAAGTTGATTAAGTGTATTAGTCAACTTAATCAAAAGTGCACAAAATAGGGAATTAAATAAATAAAAATATTTATTTAATTTTTGGATGGGGATGAAGGGATGTTAGATAAATAAATATTTATCTAATGTTGAACTATAGATGGATTGATTAATTGAATAAATGATTAAATTTATTCAATTAATGGTAGGAGATGGTATAGATGAAATAGCGCATGAATAGTGATTTAATAATAAAATAGTATTTAAACACTGTTGGAAGGGGGATTGGATAATTAACTCCTCTAAATGGATGTTTATTCAGTTAATTATGGAAGAATGTGGTTTAGTGATGACCTGATTGGGGATGAAGTGGTGAGTGGTCAATTTTGGGTGTCTATAGAGCCTACTAATGCCTATATAGAGACTTAATCAACCTGCAAACTAGATGATCATAGCCAAGTACCTAAAAATGCTTAGGCCACACCATGTAAACCTTCTTGCCCAAATCTTCATTCAAGAAGGTGCGGTTGACATCCATTTGATACACCTTCCATCTAAACTAAGATGCTATGGATAGAAGCAAACACAATGTGACCATCTTAGCTATGTCATCCATATGATATGTGATTGCTTATGAGGAAACACTCTCTAAGAGAATATGATATATAATTCATTGGAAATATTTTGGTAATCATGTTGAGAAACAACCTTTCAATTAGGATACATGGCCTATCCGTATCCCCCTACTATCTATAGGGCCTATCACTATAGTGGGAGTACATCCCCATATCATACCTACACTTTCTAGTGAAATATCTCTTTCCTTGTTGAAATTTGGTCATATCTTCAATAATCTATCACCTCTTGTTGTGAATATCCTTTTGTAATAGGAAAATCCTTGTACTTAGCCATATATAGCCATTTGCATCCCATGGGTTGTTTATTTAAAGTCAACTCCAACTAGTAGGTTTGACTCTTTATCAAGACATCATACTTAGCCTCCATAGTAGCTTCTCATTTAGGTTTTCCTTGATCCTTTGACTACATATGTGGTTCAATGCCTTAAAAAGATCCATAATGAAAACCAAATTGAACATGCTCAACTCCTAAAGTCATAATTTATTTCTAGTCAGGTTTGAGTTCATGCATATGATTGAGGAAGTTCATCCTCATGCACAAGTTCTATAGTGTAATAAAACCACTTAGGCATCTTATACAACTAAGACTAACTTTGCATTGGTTGAATCTCAGTTTGAGAGGGCACTTATTTAGGTTTGCATCTTTGATAGATCAGTGGCATAGAATTAGCTAAAGGCTAAAGGATTAGAGTAGATGATGAAGTGGATGGTTCATCTTTCAAAGGTAGAAAACACTAGACTTTGGATTTTCAATGACTACCAGTTGAACACAAGCAAAGAAGCGCTATGTTTCCTTTAGGTTGACATCTAAATTAACTATTTTGTTAGTATAGAAACATCAATAAGTCTTCAGGCCTTAGATTGATAATTATAGCCAATAAAGTAATATATGTTACTCTTGGAGTCTAGTTTAGTCTTGTTACTGTTAGGAATCAAACTATATGCAATTGAACCAAAAATATGCAAGGTTGTTACTTCACTTTTTGGTCAAACCAAGCTTGTTTAGGTGTGATATATCTACATGGCACAAATATGTTGTGCATCATGCACTATGACATCTCCGTGATAGTCATGTTTCACCTTTCTAATACCCCAGTTTGTTGTGGAGTGTATGGTGCAATCAATTAACACCAAATACCTTATTTGTCATTGAAATCCTTGATTGGTGTGGAAGTGAATTTGCCTCCATGCTATCAAATCTTAGTCTTGATTTGATGCCCTATGTGGTTTTGCACTAGTACTTTGTGTTGGGGATTTTTTTTGTCTAGTAATATTAGTAACTTCTAAGAATCTCATTGAAGAATTTTGTATTTATCACCTCCAAGGATTTATCAAAATTCAAAGGTATGATTATAATCAAAATCACTAAATAGACAAACCCAATGATAAGAGGTCCTCTCTTCTGCACTTTAATCTCAACAAGGCTCAAGACAGTGTTCCTACAAGGTTTTATGGATGTATATGTTTGTTATAAAAAAATAATTACTCTAAAGATATCCACCAATGAACTAGGCCTTACAAGACACAAAACTAAGTCCAATTTTTCTATCACTAACTCACAATGTCTTAGTTCATGATGGAATACGAAAACCTGATCTTTAAATATACAAAAAAGGTGCATTCATAGATGTATAAGCAGAGGGATAATAATGAAGGCCAAGTGAATACGTTCCCTTGTACCCTTATATGAAATGTGAATGAATAAACAAGATAAATTATTATTCCAAGGGATTTCTAGTTTAAATTTGTAAAGAATGTGATTAGAAACATTTAGATCGGTGTCTATTTGTGTGTAAAAAAGTTAGAAATGAATTCATCAAAACATTTTCATATGTAGACTATAGTTTCCTAAGCTTTGTATTACAAGGATAACACTCTTAAATGCATTCCCATTCATTCAACACAACTTATTCTTAATTATCTATTATTTAGACCAGATATCCCACATATTGCATTTGAAAATATTTACAAATAACACTTGATTGAAAAAAAATAAAAATGTAATACAAGAACAATAAATGTGTAACTAGAAACATGAATAAGATTCTTGGAACAACCAATCAAATAATGGATACAATCTTACAATCAACAAATGGAAACATGTCTTATATTAATTCTATAATAAATGTTTACACATCCATTATAAAAGACTTGTTCAAAATTTGATTTTTATTGCTACTCTCTTAAAAGGTTGGGAGTTCAATGAAGGATGCAAATGTACTATGGAGGACAATCCTCATAAAAATTCATCAACTTCCATAATCAATCACATTATACAATTGAAGGAAATTGCCAAACAAATATTCTTGAGAAGCCATTCCTTCACAATTAATTAGAAACCTTTCCTTGAGATGAGATGGACATTTGTCAATGTGAAGGATGTGAGTTTCAAAATGGTCTTCTTCTTTTTCACCAATGAGATTGAGTGCCTTGTGAAACCTAGGTCCTCATCCAACTCTTACAACCATAATTTTTAGCATATTTTCTTTAGGTTGTAGAGAGAGATGGTTCAAGATTTCTTAACTTGGTTGTTTACCAAATCTTTGTCTTCTTCATATTAGTAGTTGAATCTAGCAAGACAATTGAACCTGTATTGGCTTGTCCATGATATGTCCTTCATGATACCTCTTGATGCTAAATCTAATCTAACTTGATAACTTTGCACTCTTCCATCTCCATGACTTCTCCTAAGTCCAGCTCCAATACATTCCTTCATGAGTTGCTTGTGATTGAACTTTGATTCATAGACTTGTGAAGATACCTAAAACATCATATTATTAAATAGGAATGTTGACCACCATGTAGTCAACTCAACTCTGTTATATATGTCATTATGATTTGATGGTCCTCTAGCACCCATATGACAACAATTGTAGCAATGCATAGAGGTATTACACCCACCCCAACTTTTATTGTAGTCTTTGACCACCTGCTTAGTTGTTTTAATCATCATATGTGACACTCAGTTCTTACTTTTTGATAAAAACATATAACCAAAAAAGAATATAAATTTAGAAATAATGTACATAGAATGATCAATTACCCTTAGCATAGGCCTCTGTCTACTCATCAAAATCTTCATCCCCAGGCCACTCTGCCTCAAGGATTATCCTCATTTTATTCCTACTAGCAATATATCTAGCATCTAAAACAAATCTATCCTCTCTAATGAAGAACTATCTATTTTTGTTTCAAGGGCTAGGGCTTTGTCAATTTGACAAATAAACAAAATAGGATCTACATTTTCCTCCTACAACAAAGGTTTGTCATAGATAGCTATCAAACCATCAAACCCATTTGTGCAAGTCCACAACACCCTTTTTTTCTCCATTTGACTTTGCCATGGTAGAGATGCTAGAGTCAACAAGAGATTGAAGCTCCTTTCCCTTCTCTCTTAATATACTTGCTATTTTGTTTACAAATGCAAACATGTCATATAATGATTTTGATGCTTAATATGTCACTACAATTTTGTTGGAGCTTCCATGTCCATCTTTGGCATTCTTGTAGATTATTTGCACCTAAGAGAATTGATGATCAAAGCCACCATATCATCCTCATCCACCTTTTTGTTTACAATGGTAAATTGATTCTTTAGATCCTTCATTTTAAGGAGGTTCTTGGATAAAATCCCACCATCAAAGTTTGGTAGAAAACAAGTTTTTCAAATATAAAACCTGACTTCTTATTGAAGTTTGTGATGGATAAACTCAAACCTAACTTATATATTATGAAATCAAGTGGGAGGTTTGTGTTTATCCATCTTGATTTCATAATCTCTAAGTCAAGCTCAACTGACATCTATGTAAGTCTTTACGGAGGTGTGTGATTGCATTATAAAGGAAGTTTGAATTAAATTAACAAGCATGGAAGCAGAGCATAAGACATGAAATAGGATTGTGTGTAAGATAAAGGAAAGAGCACTATATATATATATATATCACATGTAGAGGGACACCTTACAACTAATTTATATGTTGCTAGAGAAAATGACACTGTGGTCACTCCCCCACTTTTCTTTGTATAAATTTTTTCTTTGTCCATAATTTTTGACTAACTATTTTGGAACATTAAAAGTCAAGTTTAGTTTTCTTTACCCATGATTTATGATTGACAACTAACGAATAAAAAATAAAAATAATAGAAAACATTAGAGAACATCAAGATTTTTACCCTTCACACAATTTACAAGGCACATTTGACTATTCTCCGAAAAAACATTTGAAAACATTAGAATCAAAGAGACTAATAATAAAGGATCAATCTTCTAAATAACTACAGTATTGAGCAAGAACCACTCACAACACAGCTCTTTTCCAGATTCCTAAATAGTATTACCAACTTTAGGTTATTGGGAACCTCAAATTCTAATTCCGTAAATATTCTGCCCAGGGCCTAAATTTGATGGTCGACCTTACCTGTCAAGCAATTTTTTTATGACGGCTATTTATTCAATGGTGCCCTTAAAATACTATGGCATACCTTACTATAAGTAAAATGACATATAAACTAAATATATATATTATCATAAACCTATATAAATCTTGACAGTTTGTCTAAAATCTCTCCTTTCATATGATATGGTCTTTTTAAAATTTTGATTGTATTTTATGACAAAAATGCCTAAATACAACTAGAGAACCATCAAATTTAGGCCCTGGTTCTGCCCCCCGCAACCTTACACAACAATATGTTAGCTTACACTTAATCTATCCCCTAAGATCTTTAAATTCGAGCAACTCATTATTTTGATTTGACAAAGGTTTTATTTCCCATATTTAGGTAGAGTACCCGTGACATGGGAATGAGCATAATTTAATTGGCAAGTTGTGTGGCGTAGAGGGTTCTAGTTTGGGATGTGGTTTTATGGAAGAAGCTTCATGGTTTAATTTTATGGTCTAGATAAAAAAAAATTGCTACAGAATAAATTAGAATCTTATCCTCAAAAATAGGAGTTCCAACTTTTTAGTTCTCAGTTTCTAGGGGTGCCTTTAGGCTCGGGTTGAAATTTTCCTCCACCAACTTAAAAGATTTTTTGTCACATGCCATGCCTCTCTAAATTTTGTGACATCTCTAAATTTAAACATTGACTATTGCTAAAAATAATTTAACTAAATTTTTTTAACATTAACCATTGCCCCAAAAAAAGAAAAGAAAGAAGAAGATAGATAGAAATTGTTTTCATAAAAATTTTGAACTTTTAAGCTTGTCAATTGCTATAAATCATAAGACCATCTTCTTGTGAAATATTCAAAAAAATATAATGAGCACATGTTGAAATATTTTGGAAGCCTCCCTCTATAGGACCATAGCCTCCTATACAGTGATTTTTTTATTGGCTAATATTCGCCAATTGGCTAATAGTTGAAATTGGGGATTCAAAATTTGGCTAATAGTTCAAGCTGTAAGGTGACCTAAATCGCCACATTTTTACAAAATTTGATTTTAGTCCTGGTTAAATCGCCATAACATTTATTTTATTAAACTTTTAAACTCAAGCATTCGCCAAGATATTCGATACCTGATTAGATCAGATTCGCCTAAATTTTATAAGTTATAGTAGAAAATAAAATTAATTCGCTAATAATATTATATAATTATTGGTTACTTTAGGGCCATATCACCAATTTTTAAATCAATAAACTGTATTTGGGTTGTTGATCTCAATTTATAATCTAACAGTTGGGGCTATATTCTGCGAGCCAAAATGTACCTACGAAGCTCCAATTCCCATGGGGCCCAAAATTGCATTTGGGTCGTTTGCATTTGAGATCAATGGACCGAAATACAAACAACCCAAATGTAGTTTTGTGACCCATGGGCATTGGAGCTCCGCACATACATTTTGTCCTACAAAATAGAACCCATTTCATTAGATTATAAATAAAATCAATGGCGGTGAAAAATAATTTAGGGCTGATTTAAAATATTCAATGTTTGATTTAAAATATTAAGGAATTAAGGAATTATAGACACAAGCACTACACCTTAAACTAGTCAATCACTGCCACCCTCAAGCCCTTATTTTTCCATAGAAATTTTACTTTTTTAAAAAGGAAGGACTCACCATGGTAATTAATGTATTTGCCTTTTTTTCATCAAGATTCGTCGGGATTTTCTACACAAAACTAGTTTTCTTGTTTTGAAAGCCAAACCTACATGCTCTCTTTGAAATAGTTCTATTTAATCTTTCAACTGCACCGTTTTCTTGTGGTGTAAAAGGAACAATCTTAATCCTCTTAATGTCTTTTTCTGCACAAAACTAATCAAATTCTATAGAACAAAATCCACCACTATTATCAGTTTTTAAACACTTGATTTTGTTACCGGTTTGGTTTTCTACAAGTGCTTAAAATTTTCAAACATGCCAAAAACTTTTGATTTCCTTTTTAGCATATAAACCCAAACCTTCCTAGTGCAATCATCTAAAAAAGTAACAAAATAATTTGACCCACCAATAGATGTTACCTCTGTGCAGCTAAAGACATCGGAGTGCACTAACTCCAATGATTGTGTCTTCTTGTCATGTTCTGTGGTGGAGAATTTAGTCCTCTTTTATTTGTCGTATGTGCAATCATCTAAAAAAGTAACAAAATAATTGGACCCACCAATAGATGTTACCTTCGTGCAGCTAAAGACATTGGAGTGCACTAACTCCAATGGTTATATCTCCTTGTCATGTTCTTTGGTGGAGAATCTAGTCCTCTTTTGTTTATCGTATATACAATGTTCATACAACTCTAAATCCACTGATTTCAAACCTGGAAGTTGATCTTTTTTGTACAAAATCTCAAGGCCCTTCTTACTCATGTGACCTAACCTTTCATGCCAAAGTTATGTGTCGTTGTCAGCAACTGTCATTGTAGCTCCCACTTCAGCCTGACTCTCTAACACATAAAGTGTCAGATTTGCTACCTCTAGCAATCATCAAGGCTCCTTTAATCACCTTCCACATACTTGATTCAAAAGTAATGTTGCAACCTTGAGCATCCAACTTCCAAGCTAAAATCAAGTTTCTTTTGAGTTGAGGGACATGTCTAACATCCTGTAGCAGCCAGCTATTACCATTTTTCAGTTTCAACAAAACATCACCTTTGCCAACAATGTTACAAGGTTCGTCATCACCAAGATAAACCTTACCAAAATTACCTTCATGATAGTTCTTGAAAAACTCCCTACACGATGTGGCATGAAAAATGCTCCAGAATCAAGCACCGAAATGTCTGTTGCAACTTCTATAGATAGAACAAGAGCACCTGCATCTTCTTCATATGCCTCATTTATCTCATTTTCTTTTGATTGACTTTCAACCTTCTTGAATGACCAGTAATTCCTCTTTATGTGGCATTCCTTTCCACAATACCAACACCCTGTATTTTTGCCTCTAGACTTTGATCTCTTGCTGGATTTTGATCTTCTATGGTTATTTCTCCCTAGTTCTTGTGATCCCTCTATTGTCGATTATCAAAGCATCTTCCAATGATATTCCTTGATTTTTTCTTCTCATGTCCTCACTGAGAAGAATCCCTACAACCTCATCAAAATTGAGCACGCTTCCCTTATTGCCGAATGTCGAGTTGTTAGCTGCCATAACAACTCATTCCCAACTATCGGGTAGAGAACACAATAGCAATATAACCTTTATTTCATCTTCCAATTTGATATTTATAGAAATTAGTTGGCTGATCAAAGTTTTAAATTCATTCAAGTAGTTTGATACATTACCACTTTGCTTCATCTTCAAGTTGTACAACTTCATTAAGAAAACTTTGTTTGACGTTGAAGCCATCTCGTACATATCAGACAATCGATCCCATAAACCCTTCGTTGTCTTCTCCATTGCAACATTAAACAAAACATTGCTGGATAGGGAGAGGATAATTGTTGCCACTGTCTTCTTGTCCAATTTGTCCCAATCTTCATTGGACATTGCAGCAGGCTTCTTCGACTTTCCCTCTAACGTAATTGAGAGGTCACTTTGGATTAACAGTGATTCTAGTTACAGCTTCCACACTCTGAAGTTTTAGCTCGAGAATTTCTCAATTCTCCACTTATCTACCTTCTCCATCTCTCCTCAACTCTCCATAGCTCTAATACCAATTGTTAATTAGAAATGCAAATTAAAATAACACCAAAAATAGCTAATAAGGAAAAACAAAGAACAATAAACACACACAATTGAACACAGACAAACAGAGTTACGTGCAAGATAATATCTCTTATTACATGTAGCAACAAATTACAATGTTTCATCAATCAATCCAAGTGATTGAGTTCCAATTTAATATTTTACTCTTTAGGGCAAATGAAGAGTCTAGAGAATATGGAAGTTGGAGAGTCAATGATGGTTGGACTTCACAACCAAACAACTACAACATCAAGAAAGTGATGGAAAACCTCATGGTCACTCACTACCATGGTATTATGGAGGTTTCAAGCGTCCTCAGTTGACTCTAGGGAAAACGATGCATGCCAAATTACTTCAAGAGGCCTTTAATGTTGTCAAATTTTTGGCTTTAGAAGCTCCCTGCTTTGGTTCATCAGATGGTAAGGCCCAACAAGGTGTTAATAAGGTGCCTCTTCATCAACTGGATGGTAGGGGAATGACAACAAGTGGTGGTGTGGGCTTTGAAGAATTTATGTGAAAATACTATAGGTTTTGCTATTACATTTGTTTTGGTTTACTAGCCATACAATTGTTTTTCCAAATCCTGGCCATGACGATTAGAAACTTCTGCGGGCCATGGAGCCATAAAATTGTATTTTTGAATTTGTCTTCTTGTTATATTTTTTTATTCGCAGTTATATCTGTCATTTTTTACAAACTTTTAAAATGAAATGAAAATATTTTAGGGTGAGAGTTCCAATAGAATTCTTACTAATTAATTAAAAATGCAATTATGTAAGACAAATTCCAAATCTGAGTTGGATTTTAGAGTTTCAAAGCCTTGATACCAATACCTAATCTTTATGGATACTCATTACATGATAGTTTGGTTTGTGTTCTTGAATGATTCTTTCCAAAAACTAGGATCAAAGCAATTTATGTTGTAATCTATATAGGAGTAGAGTAAGGCTTGTGTAAAAACCCTAATTGGTATTCAAAGAAGAGAAATGAGTGGTTGAAAATCTCTACTTCTAACTACCAAAACTTTCATACAACAAACCTATTTTTCTAATATATTCAAACTTTCATAGACTATTCCCAAAGCTCAATAGGATGAAAATCCCTAGTTTCCCAAGGCCTAACTCCACTTTAAAATTCAATTTCCCTCTAGCTCTTTCATTTCAAACCCTCGTATTCATCAAATAATTGAAATTTGTTTCCCCCTTTCTCAAAGCCCTAGGTAACAAAGAAAACCCTACATTTTCTTGAAACATGCACACCCCAAAAACCTTGCTCACTAAAACCCTAAGCTTGCACATCACATTATTTCATTTAAGCCTTCAAAAAGAAAAATCTTTACCTATTAATCTAAAAAGAAAAATCTTTACCTACTATCTTTAAAGTATGGCTTCATGACAATCACAAATGGCTTGAGAGAAGTTCTTAAAAGCAAAAGTGAGGAATGGGAGGAAGGGAGACTTCTATATAAAGGAATTGTAGCATGAATGGCTTATAAGCAGAAGGCTAAAGAGATCACACCGTTTAGGCATTTTGAATTGTTTTGTAATTTTAAACCTTGTTACTAGTAGTGATATGATTAATACAACAAATCCATTAAAAACAACTATTTAGGCAAAAAAAAAAAATCATTGTGCAAGGATTTTATGCCCTTTTAACTTTTGGAAGAAAATGACTCAAAAACTTGTTTAGCTTGATTGAAGCAACAAAATGAGCTTTTAAGTAAACAATTTATGTTTATAAGTCCATTTTGAATTTCTAGTTTTTGGGAAAAGAGGTCAAAGGGTGTGATATGCAAGATCAACACAAGGAAATGCCTTTGAGAAAAATGAAGGAAACATGAGTTTACAAATATTTTAGTGAAGTGAAAATGCCAAAAATGATGAAACAGTGTGATACTTGCTTGTTCCTTTACCATATGTCATGTGAACTAGGTAGGTCGGGCATAATATATGTAAGAGATCAATTATAGAGTTAGAAACTTCTTGTTCTACTTGTTTGAAAAATGGCAATACAATTTTTCATTGACCATATGTAATGTGAACTTTTAACATTAGACCATAGTGGTGTAACAAGACCATAAATTCTTTATAACATTTTTCTATATTTGGACATCGTGAGATGAAGCTACCCAAATCATTTTGATTCCAAGTTATATGCTCTTGAATATTCTTTGAACAATGAAAAAAGGGTGAACTTCCTCCTCACAACATTATAAGGCAATTTAGAAGAAAAGGACATTCATCAACTTAGTTCAAAGTTTTCCACATTTTTGCATCCCAATGACTTTTGTGTTAGTCCAATGACCAGTTTTAATCATTATTTTAGCGATGTCATTATGTTTTTCAATCTAACAATTTTTGAAAACATTTTTTATCAATCAAACTAAATTTAAATCTTTAAAGCATTCTAGTATCATTCAATTTCTTTCTTTTAACTTCGTTGAGAAGACTTGATTTTATCAACATTGTTTATTATAAAATTGTATTCAAAATTCTAATATCCAAACAAAACTTTAGTGTCTTCATGCCACATTTTTAAGTGTATCATGACTACCAATCCTTTTAGCTTAACAATTTAAATTTGCATTTTAGATTTCTAATCATGCCTTTATACTCCATTAAACTACAACTCATTCCAATTAAAAAATATGGTATAACATTTTACATTTCCTTTTTAAGTTATAGGTTAAGTTGGAAATTTCATTCTCTATATAAACAACCATCAAACAAGTATTTAAACGAGTAAAAAGTGATTTAAAAAATAAGCATCAATTTGATAGAGCAAAATTTAACTGATGTGGTGTTAAGAACCATTACTATATTACTATCATAATTATTATATTATGTTTTATTTTATGTTTTATTTTGGGATTTGTATATAACCCTTTTCCTTTTTATTCCTATCCAACTTGTGAGTTTATTTTCAAAGCAATCTCATTGAAAGGAACCTAATCATAAGAAGATATCAAAGGTTTGACATTATAAAAAAGTACAAAATTGTTCTTTGTAGCAAGAATATAGACAAATTGTGTTGTATATGCAACTAAATAGATTCTATATACCAATTTAGTTTAAAATTTATTTAATTCATTATTTTTAAGACAAAGTCTATAGAATGGAACATGTAGATAATGTTTTTACAATCATTATTTTAAACCTAACACCTAGTATAGATTAACAATGATTTTTTAATGTAAATGCAAAGTATATGTTTAAGCAAATCTGTATTGCAATATATCTCAGTTTTATTGCTCTAAGAATTAGAATGTAATTTTCAATAAATTTGAAGATTATTTCAGTGAAATGTCTTAAGTATCTTGATGTTGCAGCATACTCTATTATGTTCAAATTTTCATAAGCTTTAAACACACAAGGTGTAATCTATCTAGTGCCTCCCTTGTTCATTAACAAAATTTAAATCCAGCACAAACAGGAGGATTCAAAATTTTATGTTGATCTTATATATAAAATCAAATACGATGTATATTCACTATCTATTCATATTGATTTTTCCCTTATATTAAGGTTTATTTATATTACATTGCTTTTATCATAAAGGGTGTTTGATTACCCATGTGGCATCGTAACAATAATATTATACTCAAGACATCTCTTTTTGATATGCAAGGATGACATAAAAAATAGAAACCACTCCCTATTTATATTGAATCTAATTTCAACCAAAGTGCACGATGCAACGAGATCATTAGGCAAATGAAGAAACTCGACTCAATTCTTTGAGCACCATTAGCATTAGGAGCAACTTATATAAACGGAATAAATGTAGAAAATCACTCCCTGCCACTTAAAATTTGACACACGTCTGGTACTACATGATAGGTATATTTATTTTCCCACAAATAACCTTGATAAAAAAAATACCTCAAAAGAGATTATTCCATCGCATTATCTTCAAAAACTTATCGGTTTTCTGACATAGTTAAGTAGTCCAAAACAAAGAAAGTTGAAACGCGTATTAATAGATCAGACTTGAGTTCCCAACTTCAGAAATCTTGACTACTGTCGAACTAACGTGCATAACATGAGAATATCGCTCAACATTCATAAGTCTTTATGTCCATATGCTCTCCGATATGTCCATAACCTAGTATGTGCTTTAATATGCTAGCATTAATCTCATTTGCATCTCTTACATAATCATGTTAAAGACCCACACTCATCAAGACTTAGTTTAGTGCCATTGATTTAAGGGACATGGAAATATACAAAAATGTTTGTACGTGGGTTAGTAGCAATGACATGGACTCGAAAAAGATTGATAAATATGTGCGTTCGCAACTCTTTCCAAAAAATCACAGCTTAAATGCAAATTACTGGCTCAATAATAAATATTAGTTATAAGATTTTGGTGGTTACAAGTTACAACACAAAAGCTTGAAAATATTTCAACCTCAATTTTGTGTAATTGAATTTCAGCTATAATTTATTATGAGAGGAAATTACTCAATGGCACTAAAATAAACAATGTTCATACAAATGAGTGGTGTGTCAGTGTCAAACAAAAAATTAGGCTTAGAGCCAAAAGAATAAAGTGTGGAAATATTATATTGAAATGTAGGTGAATTATCGTCAAAATTTCGAAAACAAAATAGATTGCTTTGGATTAATCTTAACTTCCACTGCTATGCGACATATTGAGAACTAATAAAACAGAGCACTTAAAACATAAAAGTGTTACAGTACATATTAAACAGAAAAACCTCTAGTCATAAATTTTACCCCTGCTCCCACTACCCCATTCTTTTTAGTGGGGTTTACCTGTTGTTGCCTCTAGCGTAGAAACATGTCACAATGCTTGATAAATGAATTACCATTCAGGATTCATGTTTGCAAATCAAGCATAGCAATCAAAATCCTGTATCCCATGGCTGCTTTGTCGCATGTCCTATAGCATTCCAGGACAGCTTCATTTGAGGCAAATGCAATTAGCATAGGGTTGAACTGCCATAAATCTCTTCCTTTGGTTTTAATAAATGAAGGTGACACTTACTCTTGAAATACATATTCATGTATCTAGAATACAAACATTTTAATTAAAAGTTTACAGGATAATGAAACTCATTCAATGATACACTTAGAGACATGACAATGCAACTGCAGAACAGCTTACACAGGTTTCTCTCAGGATACCATGAAGAAAACCAAATCTTCGATGTTGTACCCTACAATCAAATTCAAAAATGCACCTTTTCGATCGCCTGCCATTAGTTCAGTTGAAAATAAAGTCCAAGAAAATCTATAAATCCAAGATTATTGCAATGAAGTAATCTGAACAAGAATTAAAGACCATATACAACAAGCTCTACAGAATCACTCTCACTGCTCCTATGTCATGCATGGGGTCAATCTGCTCCCTGTTGAAGTGGGCAGATGTACACATTCAATCAATACCCGCCGAATCCAGTTCACTGTTTTGTACACAATATATTTGACGAATATTGCCAGATGCTGTCAAAGAAACATTTCGAGTTAAAAACTTGTAAAACACAAAATAACAATCTATAAATCATGCATACCAGACCCAAAGATTATCTCAAGAAAGATTTTAGAAGTAACAGAATCCAAGAACTGATTCACCGTGCACAGTTCCTTACAAAGTAATGGAACCAATCTTTTGTGCAAAATTCCTTTTAAAAATATGGGAACTACTCCGTTATGCACAATTGTAAACTCTTTTTTTAAAATATGGGAATTAATTTTTGTAGTTTTTTTGAAGTTTTTTTAAAATTTATTTCCAAGCTTATATATATTAGTGTTTTTCAATTTGTTATTCATTTTTTTAACATAGCCTAGGGTTAATTTTTTTTTCGTACTTTTATAAGTTTTAACAAGAAATGGTAGCCTAGTTGCATTATTGTATTTTTTATTTTTTTTATTTCCTAATATTTGTTTATTTTAAAACATGTAGGTACAGCATATAGGTATAGCTTCCAATGGCTGGTAGTTCTAGCTCAATGGGCCAAGGGTTGGCAAGGGCCTTCAAATTTGACATACCACCACCTCTTTGATGACATGTCACAGTGATTGACCAGCTTTGTGGAGGCAGAGGTTGTCTTTGGCTGTATTATGAGTGTTGGAATAATTTCTGGCCAAGGAATTTTAGCTTGTGGTGGGTGAACAAACATGGATTGCCAAAGGGGCAAAGTTTTGCTTATATCAAAGAGCAAGAGAAAACAAATAGTGCAACAAAGAGAGTAAAATCAAAATCTCATCCTTTGGCCAAGAAAGAATCCTCCAAGCCACCTATAGGGCCATCCTCCACTACTCCAGTAGTGGCTACCACACATCATTTTATTGCAACCATCTTCCCAAGAAAATAATGGCACTCTTTCACAATAAAACTAGGGATGTGGGCCCATTAGAAAGGGCATTTCAAATTGACATGAGGCACATCAAATGAGCACATTGTGCATTGCATTTGTGCCAATGGGCTTCTTTTAAACCTCATAAGATCACCATATTGGCGAGAAATAGTGAGGCCAATTAGTGAAACACCCACAAGTTATATAGGTCCTAGCTATGAAAAGATGTGCACCACCTTATTGGCTAAGAAAAAAATTGTAGACGCGTCATTACATCCAATCAAGGATTTGTGGGCTGAAATAGAAGTGTCCATTGTTTTTAATGGATAGAAAAATTACAAAAACAAACCCATAATTAATATCATTGCAGTGTGCCCTAAATGGGCAATGTTTTTGAAGGCAATCGATTGTGAGAGGCAAGTGAACAATGCAAACTTAATCGCCAACATCCCAATTGGGTTGATTAACAATGTGCGGTCATAGTTGAAAAACTTGGACTTGGCAATAACTAGGCTGACCTAAAAATTTAAAATCTCAGGGAAAAACTCAGCAGATTGATCGAACATTAAAAACTTACATATTTTTTTAAAAATATTCTTCAAAAACATACATATTATTGAATTTATTAAACATATTATTGATTTCCTTCAAATATAGATCAAAATTAGAGTTCAACACACATCATAGACCAGAAAAAACAAGTTCAATACATATTAACTTCAAGTTTCAAATACATAAATTTGTAAAATATTTAAAAATAGCTAACTGTGTAAAACATTAAAAAATTAAATTAAATATGCCTAGAAAGTCGAAGTGCAAGTATGAAAAATTTTGCAATGGAAAAGAAGGAAGCAATGCAGCAAGACAAGGTGGTGTTGATAGGAATTAAAGATAATCGTTGAGTTAAGGTGAGAAACAAGCGGGCTGAAAAACCCCACGTTTTTAATATTTTCATTGTGTACTCCACATCCTCACTATGTTGTGCTTTGCTCCCAACAAAATAATATGAATGCCAGGTTTTAATTGCATCACCATGGGAAGGGAAGAAACCAGCTTAAATCTTCTCAATTTGAACGGCAAACAAATCATGAAAGAAAAATAGAATCAGACTATGACAGAGAAAGTCACAAGAAAGCCAAACAAATTGTTGCGTACTCCCACAGCACACAAGCAAAGAAATCTACGGAAAAACGTTAAAAAAGTTTCACATGCCCTTTTTAAGCATGGCTGAGTTTTTTTTCCCTCAAACTGTGAGTTTTTCCACATTTTTCTACAAGTTTGGTGTGTTTTTCAGAATAACTAGCAACAAGTTCTTGGAATTACTCACCCCTGAGTAATACTACAAGTTACTTACGGCATTGATTGTCTCGCAAAAACTAGTGATTCTAGCAAGTAATCGCCAAGTTTTGCAATTATGGGTGGGGTCTCAAAACGTTGTCCAAATCATAACGAACAACACTAAAAATTGCAAGGCAGCGAGGTTATTTGTTGAGGCAGTTTATGCACACATATTTTGGAAACCATGTGTCATCCACTCAATCAACTTGACGATGCAGAAGCTTGCCACATAGATTGAGTGGATAAAAGAAATCTACATCGAAATTGAGAAGATTCAAATGTTCATGACTAAGCCATCTTCAGATCCTTCTCTAAGTTGGGGTTGTTGAAAGTAAGAATTTCAACATAATTGTTTTATTTACTTTAAGTTTGCTATTAAAACTTTGATCTACATTTTTTAATATTTATAATTTTTTTTACTTCTCAATTCTTATATCATCTACTTTTTTAATTTGTTTTTATTTTTCAAACACCATATTAGGTTGTTTAGACTCGATTCACATCACACACAATTGTCTTGAGATGACTTGTGAACGTGCGAGAGGCATTGAACACCATGCTAATCAGCAACCTTTGTGTGTATGGAGGCAATATATTATAGAAAGGGCCCAAAAGATCAAAGATTGGTTCTAGACGAGGAGTGGTGGGCTCATGTGGAATATCTAATGAGTTTCACTTAGACCATCATGAGTATGATCAAGTTCGCCAATATAGACCAGCCATGTTTGGGTGAGATATATGATAGCATTGACTCCATGATAGAAAGAATATGGGGCATAATAACAACTTGGGAGAAAGATACCTCAGAAACATTTTTCAAACAAGTGGTGCAAACAATCATAGTTGAATGGTGGAATAATAATAACACCCTTGCATCTCTAGGATTTACTTTGACCCCCAAGTATTATAGCACAAAGATATTTTCTTTGTTCCAGAGAGTGCCACCATACAAAGAGTTTTATGTTAGTGAAGGGTACAAGGCAGCATTTCCCAGACCTCCCTAATCCAGATGTAAAGGACAGCCTTGGGTAAGTTTGGCAACTTTATGGTTTCAATATGTCACAATCTTAGCACTCTTTGAGACAAGTACAAGAAGAATGTTCATACATGGTGGTACCTCCATGGCCAAGGCTATGTTCACCTCTAGCTTCTTGCCATCAAAGTTCTACCATGGGAATGAATTTTTAAATTTTTAACATTCTTACTTTTCTTTGGCAGCTACGAATTATAATTTTAAATGATGTATTGACTGTCTTCAAAGTTCCTCTTTAGCCAAGTGGAACTGGAGTAAATACTTCTTTATCCACTCAATTAAGTACAACAAGTTAGCTACAAAAAAGGTAAAGGAGCGGATCTATGTGCATTCAAACTTGCACCTCCTCTCACATAAGCAAGTCAAGTACAAGAAGGGAACGATGAGGAATTGGGATGTAGCCATTGAAAATGCCAACTTGAATGCTTTTGTTGCATAACTTTCCTTAGTCTATGAAGGATATGTGGCATAAGGCTGTTACATAGGACTTACATAGTGTAGCTAGTGAGAGTGGTGTTGGGGATGCTTGTGTACTATGCAATTAGGGCATGTTCTATGCAGGACCAAATCCAAGATCAAATAAAGAGCAAAGGAAACAACGTAGGACACAATCAACAATGGTTAAATAAGCAAACTGCATTTGTACATTGACCATGTAGACATTAAGGAGTCAAGGCCTGCCCCATGAGAACCAAAGAGTTGGAGATAGTTGAGAGAGGTCATTGAAGTGAGCAGAGGACAAAGCACCAAAGTGAAGAGCAAAGGAATATTGAACAATTTTTAGACACAAAAATCATAAATCAAGTAGCAAGTGCAGGGACGACGTCGTCAAATTGGAGGAACATTTGGGACAAACAGTGGCAGAGGTGGAAACCATGGAACAATTGTTATAGTAGTAATCAGAACCAAGGAAATAATTATAATCAGCACTGGAAATAATAATCCAGAAGAATGATCTTTCTGGCCAGAAAACGAAGGGGAATAAATATCAAAAAACATTACTCTTCAGTCAAGCTCTTGAAATGAAAGTTGTACAAAAGCTCCACAAAAACCTCCACAGCTCAATGGAGTGAAATAATAAAGCAAAAGTACCTATACACCAAAACACACTTAGTGGCACATGGATGCTACAAAGTTCAATGGAGAAACATTTGAGATGAACAGTGGCAGAGGTGGAAACCATGGAAACAATTGTTATAGTAATAATCAGAACCAAGGAAATAATTATAATCACCATTGGAAATAATACTCCAGAGGAATTAGATAAACCTTTCTCGACAAAAAAAGGACAGGCAAATAAATATCAAAAAACATCACTCTTTAGTCAAGCTCTTGCAATGAAAATTGCCCGAAAGCTCCACAAAAAGCTCCTCAGTTTAAAGCTGGTGAGCTAATAAAGCTAAAGTACCTACACACCAAAATGCACTTAGTGGCACATGGATGCTACAAAGCTCAACAATCAGAAAACAAAATAGACAGGGTTCACTGCTCCCAATAAAAAATCTATGATTAGTGGGTTAAGAGAAGCTTCTGTAATATGATGCCACCTCTTTCCACTTTCCTGGAAATGGCCCCAATAAGGCAGGCTGTGCAGAAATGAGGGCACGTCCATACTGCTTACTATATAATCAAGAACATGGAAGGTGGCTTATGACAGGAATAAATTCCTGATTAGTTGATTTAGTCAGGAATATTCCCAACAGGTCAACTCATTAATATCAGAACATTTATCCAAGCATATCATCATTGGGAATAGAGAAGACAAACCATTACAGGACAATAAGTCTAACAGGGAACACATGACACTCTCAGCACGCTTATTGATACAATATTGGGGACCTGGAAAAAATAAGATATGGGGGAAGTTCTAGCAAACAAATGCATGGCCCAAAATCTAACCATTCATGTGGCTAGTAGTATAAGGTAAATTTTGACAACAGAGAACTTGAATAAACAAGGTTGTTGGGTGGAAATCAAATAAGATTCTGAAGCGGAAACCCACCACTTTCCACATCCTGGAAAAAGCAACAGTAAGGCAGGCTATGCATTCAAGAGGGCTCATCAATACGGCTGACTATATAATAAAGGACCCAAAGTGAGGCTCATGATTGGAATGAATAAGCAATTAAAGAATTTAGTCAGGAATTTCCTCAGTAGATCAAGCATATCATCATCAGGAACCCAAAAGATCAGCCATATAGAGCACCAATACCAATGAGAAATGCACATTACGCTCAGCATAATCATGTCTTCAAGATCAAGACATGAAAAAAATAAGATTGGTTGAAGATTTTGCAAACAAACAGTGTGCAAAAAAAAAGGCATCCATGTTGCTAGAAATACATGTTAATATTTCACCAAAATCCTCTAGAGGGTTGAATGGGTCCCTCCAGTTACCCCAATTGTCAACATGCAGCAAAATCAATTCGCCATCTTCTGCCCCATTGCCTGTATGCCAGAAAAAATTGAAATCATAACCTGAACTCCAACCATTAATATTTATCCTGTACAAGACTCAACTGGAGTCAAACATGACAGTAATCAAAAGCACAAAGGAATTAATCCACGGCTTCCTCTGCTTGAACATTTAGCTACAAGACAACTAGAGCTTTTAGAGGCTTATAGCAAAGCACAGGATGATATGCTCACTAATGACTCAGGTGCATACAGCACATTTCACTCAAGAGTGACAAACTACTCAAGATTAATGGTATCAAGTATAACAGAGTGAGCAATCTGCCAATAGTGGCATGTTCCATACCATCATAAACTCCCCAATTCCAATTAAAGGTATATTATAAATGTTTGCATTCCATATATCCATACTGCAAGTTCATCTTTGAAAGACCTTCCTTAGGCAACTTGGTCCTGTCATGAGCAAGGGAAAATAATTTGGTACTCAAAGATGCAAGCTCTTATTTTATACTACTGAGCATTGGCATCAGAACAAACAATTGTACTGAGATTTGAGTTATTCATTCAGCAAGTTTAGCATCTAGACAAGGCCTTGAACATCTACACATTGAAGGAAATTCCTAAATTTTGAACATGGAGCTCCGTTGGTTGAATTGAGTAGGTTTGACTTCCAGACAAAGGCCTTGATCAGATGTTTGTCAAATCATTGCTCCATCTACAAATTGTGGTCATTTCATCTCAATTTTTGTTTTCCATTAGAGCTAGTACACATAAGAGTTTTGCTAAAATGTATTTGCTCAACAGTGGGAAGGTCACTTTCCATGACTGGACCACTAAAATGTTTAATCATGTCTCTTAGTCTGTCCAACCATTGTTGATGATCCTTATTTGTCTTGTCCTCATTGCTGGGGCTAGGCAATTTTAGTTTTACCATTTCAAAGAGGAGGGCTGCTTTATCTCGTGACATTGCCCACGTGTAAGGTGAGAATCAACTCTTCCAAGCAGCCCACACATGTTATCCAATGCTTCAATATTTCTCTCTCCTTGGGTTCAATGTCATCGAGCCATCTCATCTTGCTAGCTACTTTTGCACTCCTAGCCATCCATGATGCCTTGATTGGAGCAATTGAGTTTTGGTATGTCTTATACTGACCTGTAACCATGGCTACATGAATAAGCTAATCCCGCATGGGCTTGGCAGCATTAACCACATTATTTAACCTCAGGACCAGAAGATTCCTAAGTGTCTCCCCAAACAATTGTGCTGAGCTATGAGCCCTTTATTGAGCAAGTTTAGCATCTAGAGAAGGCCTTAAGCATCTACACTTTGAAGGAGATTCCTAAATTTTGAACCTGGAGGTCCATTTTAAAAGCCTTAACCATATGTTGTATGGTTGGTTGAATTGAGTAGGTTTGACATCCAGACAAAGGCCTTGATCAGATGTTTGTCAAATCATTGCTCCATCTACAAATTGTAGTCATCTCATCTCAATTTTTGTTTTCCACTAGAGCTAGTACATATAAGAGTTTTGCTAAAATGTATCTGCTCAACACTGGGAAGGTCACTTTCCATGATTGGACCACTAAAATGTTTAATCATGTTTCTCAGTTTGTCCAACCATTGTTGATGATCCTCATTTGTCTTGTCCTCATTTTTTGGGGCTAGGCAATTTTAGTGTTACCATTTCAAAGAGGAGCTGCTTTATCTCATGAAATCGCCCACATGTGTAAGGTGAGAATCAACTCTTCCAAGCAGACCACACATGTTATCCAATGCTTCTTCAATCTTTCTCTCCTTGCATTCAATGTCATTGAGTCATCTTGTCTTGCTAGCTACTTTTGCAGTCCTAGCCATCCATGATGCCTTGATTGGAGCAATTGAGTTTTGGTGTGTCTTATACTGACCTGTAACCATGGCTACATGAATAAGCAAATCCAACATGGGCTTGGCAGCGTTAACCACATTATTTAACCTCAGGACCAGAAGATTCCTAAGTGTCTCCCCAATTCCTAGACTTCAAACACAGAGGGCACTAAAGTTGTCTTCCCTGCCTTGAAGAAGAGTTCATCGGCATATGTCATCGGCCTCATCTGCTCCAAAACAGCAATTCTTGTGGGAACATACCTGGGCAACCTATATGGCAGAACTGTTAGAACATAATGTTATTAGGGGCCATACCCTATAATATTTATATATTGTTTTAATATAAGGTTATAAAACCTTATGCTTATTATATGCTTTATATACCATTTACTAATTAATAATATAATAAATATTAGATTATTAATTATTTACAACTGGTAGTTTTGAATGTGTAACAAATACCTTTTCAGGTATCACCACCCCTTCTCCTATAATTAAGGAGCTTCTCTTATTGAAATGTAATTCAATTCTTGGAGATTTGGTAAGATAGTGAATTTTATCACTTTTCACAGAAGATTTATTGTTGGCCATGTGGAAGTGAGAATAAGTGATATCTCCAAGTTCTGTTTACAATTTTATAGACAATTTTGTAAGTGTTTTATAATTGAATGATGCTTTATGGGGGTTTTTACCTAGAAGGGTTCTCGCCATGTATATATTATGTAATGCGTTAAATCCGTGCATTCTGCAATTCTCATTTCATTTACTTTATATTTTGTTTGCAATGACTAGTAACCTAAAATCCGTGCATTCTGCAATTCTCATTTCATTTACTTTATATTTTGTTTGCAATTACTAGTAACCTAAAATCTTAATTTCTAATAGAAACAGTTGCTCCAAAGACTAATGTATGTGCAATTAGAGTGTAACGACCAATCTCCACAATTGTGGCCAAGATTATGGGATACAGTAAACTACAAAGGCTTGAGAAGACCCTTTGTCACACTTGTAAACCTACTCCTCTTAGTTCCATATAGCTTTTGGAACAAAGTTCTAATAAAGCAAACCTCAAATATAGCATTAGAAGCTTTGGCACAATGCCTATCCATGTGGACGCTCCAGAGTTGTATAGAGTTCTCTATATTCTACTGGAGGTGCTCGACCATGAACAATCTCTTAGTTTCCAAACCTTCAGGCCATTGTTTGCCCATACCAAAGGGATGTAAGTAGCACAAAACTAAATAGCAATTGAATTTCTTTCGAGATGGTGAGGTCTTGTAAAATGACAACACTCAATGAATCTCCTCTACCAAGTGTTGGCATAGTTTTTGCCCCTGTTAAGACTCTGAGATATCTTTGATTTGGATGTTTTTGTCTCAGTCCTATGTTCTCAAGGCTATCTTTAATCAAGATGTTATCATTCTCTTGTTTCGGCTTTGCCTTAGTTTGCCCAAATTTGGTCTTCATTTCAATCTCCTGGCAAGATAAATTGGTTTGTCTATGTCTTGTTCCTGCACCATATTTCAAACTTTTGAAAGTCAGTTATCTCAGTTTGGTGCAGGTTGTGTTTTGCCTCAATTGAAGTTGTCTTCCCAAGGTGATATAATTATTCACCAAGTGTCAACATGTCGTGACCTTTGTTATGTTTTGAAAGCTGACACCTTTGTTATGTTTCACTAAGGTGCAAGGTTATGCCAGGCGATGTCATCCCAATGATTTTCACCCCAGTTGCCAAGTGTTTCTTTTGCACAGACTTGAGGTTTCTGGTTAGTTCAAGTTTATAAACCATCACATGTAAATGATCTTCGCACAAAGTTTCCATCTTTATAAGTTTTGTTTGCGCAAGTGGGATTTCAGGGCCGAAGTGTCTCTAACATTTGGTTCACCAGGAGGTTTGCATCTGAGTTTCATCATTTGGAGGTTATGCTGTTTCGGGAGAATAGTAGAGCTAAATTGACATTGGGTTCCAGTTTACTTTGACTTCAAATCCAATGTTTCTCCGCATTCCCTTGTTATCTTTTAATGCCCAAGCTACCCCAAATGTTGAATGAGATGCGAAATTGTTATTTCTTTTAGTTTTTTTAATTTTTAGTGGTTCACATCCAAGAGTATGATGCTTTTAAGTCCAGGAGCTCTGAATTGTGTTACAGATGCAAAGGAATCATGCACCCAATTTCATAACATCTATGATCCAATTTTGTTTTGTACCATTGAATGCAATTTTTCACCTTGATTTGTTTTGATAGGGAATTGGATGTGAAAAGATTATCAGTTTCAGCTATATCAGGTTGTTCGTATCCAAGTTTTGTATGGTTTCTTCGAGAGATTGCTTTCTAGCTGGACATCGCGGTCGAGGGATGACCTGATGTTTACTAGCCGAGTATAGCAATGTTTGTTTGGCCATGGTGATGACATGTTAATCAAGGTAGGGGTTATTGAAAATCAGGTTATGTCCCGGGCATAGTGTGATTGGGTGACAAGTGTCAACTCCTTGTGCTCCTATGGTTTTCAGGGGCCTTTGGTTCCATGTTGTTGTGTTCTACCCAAAGTGCTCCTATGGATCTTAAGTGCTATTCCAAAGTTTCTAGTGAAGTTTCTCATCCAGGTTTGGGAAGAAATGCTAATTTTTCATCTAAGGTATGAAGAAACCCGGAATACCTATGAGATCCCACCATGTGATGCCATCCTGCACCATGGTACTTTTCGGAGGAGAAATGAGATGAAAAGGTGTTTAAGGGATCCAAAATCTTTTCAGATCTGAAATGCTTTTGAATTGTGCTTTGTTATAAGTTCAAGTCCAGTTCTACTGCTGTGAAGTCTGGTTATTATCTCTTGAATCCCCAAACCCAAGTTGGGATTAGTCTTGGTATAATGTATTTCACTTCAAGTATGCCTCACATGAAATTTTCAAACTTATGGCATGTTAGTACTCTGAAGGAATTATGGACCTGAAGGGATTTGGTAATCTGGTTTTGAGTGAGTTCGGATTCAAGTTTCAATATCGTTATGTCTGAGTGCTTTTTAATGGTTTTCTAGGTGTGAGGTTTGTTCAAATCCAACTAACACTACAGTTCATGTTTGGTTTTGCTTTTCACCTGAGCTTGTAAAATTTTAACATCAGGTGACTCCAAAACTATCCTGGGTCTGAAAATTCAAATTAACTAGTTTATTTCCAATGTTAAGTCCGTGAAGTGAAAGAGGCCCAATGATGACTCAGTGATGTATGTGGTAGTAGTGTGATATGGTTAGCATGTCAACATTGGTCCACTTGGAGTTTCCATGGTATGAGGTGGAATCTTCTAGTTAGTTTTTCGCATAGTTTGAAAACTCAGACTTGGCAAAAATTTGGTAGACCCAAATTTGACTCTGACTCAACAACTCAACAACTTAAAAAATACAATTCAAAACTAAGCAAAAACTTGGTATAACTTAACAAAAACTCACTGTGCGAGTACTTAGCAAGTTTGTGATTTATGGTTTTTAGCATCTCAACGAAAAAGGGGTAGATGCAAAGTGTGTTTAAATCTAATTTGCTGGGTAATTTCACCTCTGAATTTATTTGCATGCCTTCAATGAAATTTGTCACTTTATTACTCTGAGGAGGCAACAAGCTCGGAGACATTTTATATTCTAGTGGATTAGTATTTCAGGTCCAGTTTTGGATATGTTGAATCGTGATTGTCTTGAGGTGATATGATGAGGTCAGATTTTTAGGTGTCTTCCAATTGGCTCACTGGCAAATGTACACCTAGTTGTTCCTGGTGGTGACATGGCAGCCAGTAATTTCTCATTTTGCTTAAAGGAAGAAAAGGGTGAACTTGGAGTAAATTCTAATCCAATTACTCAGGATTTTGCACCCAGATTTGTTCACATCCCCTTGGTGCCCTTTTTTGTGCCTACATAGCTCAGAAATGGGAATGAACACAAAGCATTTTATGATGCCTAAATAAAATATAATTTCGGACTTGTTTTCTACCAAGGTATGTTCACAGCTTATTGTAGGGCCCCCAATGGCTTTAAAAGATCTAATTACAGTTGATTCACTATGGGACATACACTAAGATTTTGCCACATGGCTAATGATGCTGACTCACTCGTACATTGGGGCATTATAAGATGCTGTATTTTGGCTCTATGCATGCGTCTCTAGTCATTGATCTTCCTCTTGAGATTTTCTAACCATTAATTACCCCGGTATTCAAAATTGCTATGTCTATTGTGTTTCACATTAAAATTATAGAGCCTGGACCCAAGGGGAAATCCACTGATATATTTGATTCCCTAAGATCTCCAGAGGGTGCATTCATGGCCTAGTCGAAAACAAAAATCTCTAGAGTTTCATATTGGTTGTTGTGGATGCTAGATCATCTCATGAGTCAATTCTTTGCTGCAAACCCTTGTCTTATTTGAGTACATGCACAAATAGTCCTAACGAGAACAACTGCCAATCATTAGGTGACCTGGTTTTTTCCCATTTGCTATAAATGGAAATCTTGCTCCTTGATTTTTCATCTTTTGCCAAATTTGTGTATCCTTGTGTCTGTTGTGTACTCTCTGGTAACAATCATTCTAGGTCTGGATTAGGAACCTATACCAATCTTGTGTAACCTTTTGTGAAGAAAACAAGGAATTTTCCGCAAAGACCATGTACTTCTGTGGATGACTGTTAAATCTTTGGGTTCACACTTGTTCTCATGATAGTCTTTGACTAGTTTCTGAAATTAGGAATGGACCCCTCAGTGAGGAAAACCTGATTGCCTGATGTAAAATATTTTCAAGATTGTCATAAGAAGTGCTTTGGATTACTAAGAACTTTTTACTTGTTAGAAAATTTCCTTCTCTAAATATTTGATTGGAATGCATTTGTAGCTAGACTAATCAGATTCCCAAATAAATTATGGTTCACCTATTAAAAATAAACTAAATTTTGGTATATTTCAATGATTTGTGACTCTTTCTAATAGATTAGACACTGGTCATGAAAGCATCCGCTCAAAGCTAGGTTTCTTGAAATCCTTGTAGTTTGTAGGATAAATTATGGTTACTGATTGGTTTGCATGAGTCTATGGGAGGTCACAGTTGATTAATATATCTAGGGGATTTTCATTGATCATATATTTGTAGTCTAACAATCTTTAACTAGGATGATTTATCTGCTTTTGAGATCCCAATCTGCAATCATAGAAGCTAATATGATGTTTGACTAGTGACAAACTTTGTGGTTGACATTGTGTGTAGGGTGTAGCTTGTCTTGTAGCCTTATTCTTTAATTGTCCTATTGGGTCTCACGGAAACGCCCTTAATTTAGAAGTGTAGAAGAGTTGCCCGCTCTCATCAATTGGCCGAAGTCCACCTACAATAACTAGTTTGTTTTATCTACTTTTGAGATCCCAATCTGCAATTATACAAGCGAATCTGATGTGTGACTAGTGACAAACTTTGTGGTTGACATCAACCACATCATTTATAGGGTGTAGCTTGTCTTGTAGCCTTATTCTTTCATTTCTCTTTTATTGTCCTATCAGATCTCAAGGAAACCCCCCTTGGTTCAGCAAAACCAGAAGTGGTTAGGAGAGTTGCCTACTCTCATCGATTAGCCCAGTCCGCCTACAATTTAGTCATGATCCTTTGTCTAAACTTTACTTGGCATTCCCAAGGAGTTGGTTTAAGGTAAATCTTCTAGAATTGTAGCGTCTCATTTGGAACACCAACAAAATGGCGTTGTTGTTAGGGATAAAAGAATCAAGTCTCTAGTTGTAAAGTTGGTTTAAGGTAAATCTTCTAGAATTGTAGAGTCTCATTTGGAACACCAACAAAATGGCGTTGTTATTAGGGATAAAAGCATCAAGTCTCTAGTTGTAAAGTTGTGTAGTTCTTTGGCTATTGGTATCCTTTGTGTTCTATCTCGTTGGCCTCTTGTCAACTTGCACCAACAAAATGGCATCAATGCTGGGGAGATTATTGTTAACATGTGTCAAGTGGGGGCACTAGGCTATGGAGATGTCATATTTGTCGACAAATCTTGGGTCAAGTGGGGACACTAGGCTATGGAGATGTCATATTTGTCAACTTGAATTTTATGGCAGCATTACAAGAGTTAATGCACATCTTCTTTATGTCACAGGAAAAGGTGTAGGAGTATGTAAGAAGTTGACACTTGCACATAGAATTGAAATAAATAAATTGTGGGAATATGGTGGTGACCAAAGTCTTGTACCTGGTGCTTTGCCATTAGCTGCCCCTACTAGTACTGGGGCTGCCCCAGATCCATGAGTTTCAGCTCGTCCTAGATCTTCATCTACTATTTTGCCATGTACTTCAAGGATAGCAAAGCCTAAGGGGAAACGCAAAATGACCACTACCAATAGTGATGTTGGGGGTACAAACACAGTGGTAGAATTATTTAATACGCAAAATAGGGATGAGGCAAATGATGCCATTGGCAAATTTTTCTTTGCCAATGGCATTCCAGTCCATGTGGCTCGCTCTCCTTATTATAAGGAGGCTGTGGCAAAAATAATAAGGGCAAGACCATCATATGTGCCACCAAGGGAGACCAAATTGAGGACAACAATCTTGGATAAGAACTATTCCAAGATTAATATTCTCATGGAGAATATGAAAGCCACATGGGTCACTAGCGGATGCAACATAATCATGGATGGGTGGGCGGCTGTCAACCATCGTCCACTCATCAACATTATGGTCACATTTACAGAGGGCCCTTACTTCCTTAGGGCTATTGATTGTTCAGGGTACCGCAAGGATGCAGATTTTCAGTTCCAAATCCTTAGAGAGGCTATTGAGGAGGTTAGGCAAGAGAATGTGGTGCAAGTAGTGACAGATGCAGCATATTTGTGCAAAGCTGCAGGGAAACTGATTGAGGCAGCCTATAGGCATATTTGGTGGACTCCTTGTTGTGTGCATGCCATGAATAATGCACTCAAGGACATGGGCAATATTACATGGATCAAGGAGGTGGTGAGAGATGCTAGAGATGTGCAAATGTTTATCTGCAACCACCATACTTCACATGCACTCTTCAAGACCTTTTCTAAGAAAAAGTTTTTAAAAGTTGTAGAGACTAGACTTGCCCCATATTTCATTCTTTTGGAGCGGATGCTTGAGTTGCAAGAGGCATTGCAACTAATGGTCACGACAGCAGAGTGAAATCAGTGGCCCAATTCTAAGTTAGAGCAGGGGAGAGTGAAGGAGGTGGTGAAGAGTGACACATTTTGGGCTGATGCAAAATACATTGTTGCCATCATCACTCCAGTATTCAAAGTAATTAGATATCGGGACGCAAGTGCACCTAACCTTGGAGAGGTGTATGAGTGTATTGACAGTATGCTTGGCCAAATGAAGGCCATTGTACAGGAGAAGGACCCCACATTACAATTCTACAATGAGCATATCTAGCCAATCATTCATCACCGATGGGAGAAGCTCAACAATCCGTTGCACACGACTGCCTATGCATTGAACCCAAAGTGGTATGTGCAAAGGCCTGGCAAAGTTGCACCTATACATGATGCTGAGGTGAAGGTAGGGTTCATGAAGGCCATCCAAAAGATGTATGATCCTATATAGGCTATCATACTGAGCGGACAAAATTTGCCGCTCTTATGGGATATTCAGAGGAGGCCAAGATGGATAGGGAGACTATGGCATAGGAGGATCCCATTCTATGGTGGAATTTGCATGGGCCTAATTCTTCGACCACCACACTAGCCATTCGTCTATTATCCCAAGTTTCTAGTTTTTCTGTTGTTGAGAGGAACTGTTCTACTTACAGTTTCATCCACTATGTTAAGAGGAATAGACTTACCTCTAGGAGGGCGGAGAAACTTGTAGTTGTACATAGTGCCTTGCACCTCATTGACCGCAACACGCTTACATACAAGGAGAGTCCAACAACTTGATGAGATGTAGAGCCAGAGGAGCCAGCACAAGTGGATGAAGATGCAACACAAACAGGGTTGGTTGGTAATCCTTTGGAGGAGATTGACCTCGAGGAGTCTAGCAGTTCAAGTGATGAGGAGTCTGGAGCAAACTTTGGGGATGAATGATGATTCATTGATTTGAGACACTAGGCCATTGGGCAATTTATTTGTTGTTTGAATGTAATCATCATTTGGAAATTTTGAATATAATATAAATATATGGATATTCGGCATTTTCATTGTTCAATGCAATTATCATTAATGCAATATGTTTGAGTATTTCAGATTTTCATATGTTATTCCTTGTATATTTTTTTATAATTATTTTTTTAAGTACTATATCTATTTGCACCACCCCCCGCCGTCGTCCCCAAATCTAGGCCCTTGGTCCCCCGTCCTGGAGCCCCATCCTCGCGTCCCAACGTCCCCCTGTGCCCCAGGGCCATGGAACATTGGTTTTAAGTGGATTTTGGTAGCCACGGATTACTTTACCAAGTGGGTGGAGGCTATTCCTACTAAAAATGCCACAACCAAGGTAATCTTTGATTTCATCTTGTATAATATCATAATCAAGTTTAGTGTGCCACAATGGATCGTTGCCAACAATGATATGTGCTTCAAGGCACATCAATTTTTTGATAAGTGTGGGAAATATGGAACAAAAATTACCTACTCAACTTTGTACCAATCTTGAGGCAATGAGCAAGCTGAATCTAAGCAACAAAAACTTGATAAAAATAATCAGAACACTAGTCTAAACAAGAAGAGGTGAGATAACAAGCTAAGATTTGTTGTTTAGGAAAATAGAATTACCCTAATAAATCTAATGGGAGAAGCCCTTTTGAATTGGTGTATGGGATGAATGTAGCTCTGTTGTTAAATTTGGAAATCCTTATTTATCAACTGTTGCAATAATGTGAGGACATGAATGTTGATTCGTACTCACAAAGAATGTGTCAACTATATTGAACTAACCAAATCTAGAAGGAAGGTGGATATTAAATACTTAGAAAGCCAAAAGAAGATGAAACTGTTTCATGACAAGATATGCTCCTATTAGGGAACACCAAGATTGAAAACAAAGGTGAATACGGCAAATTCAAGGCCTTATGGATCGGGTCATACATCATTGACAATCAGTATAGGGAAGACACATTCTACTTGTCTAGATTAGATAATGAATTCTTGGAGTTGCCTACTCATGGGCACCCATTTCAAAACACTTTTTCGTGAGCTCAATCTTTGTTTTTTGCCTGCATATTATCCTTGTCCTTTTGTGTGCCCTTGCATTCTAGTTTTGGCCTTGTATGGTGTATTTAGGTCTATTTCAAGTCCCTTTTGATTTTTATAAAGTATTCTCTTCTAGGTTCCCCTTGTGGTATGGTTTGTATTTCTGAAGTTCTCGAGATTATTGGCATTCCGACATGGTGCATGTGTCTCCAATTGGAACCAATGTTGGCATGATTTTTGCCCCTACTAAGACTAAGAGAAATTTCTAGTTTGAATACTCTTGTCTCAATCCTCTGTTCTTGGGGCTGCATTTAATCAAGATGTTATCTATGCTCCACAGGGACGCGTCCCTTCCCCAGTCCCCCCCATACCATACCAAGGATGTCTCAGGGACGCAGGGATGTGTAGGAAACGTCCCCTACCTGTCCCCCCTTCCCCAGGGACGTCCCTCAAAAAAGCAAGGACACAAGGGACGATTAGTTGTCCCTGGGACGTCCCCTGACCGTCCTGGGGACAACTAACCATCCCCTGCAACCCAACAAAAAGTTGGACGTTGTTTTAAAAAAAAGCACATTTTTTAATTAAAAAAGGGATGGGGGGCCCACAAAGACCCCCACATCCCTTCAAACACAACCTAAACCTAAAAATGCATCATATCACCCAAAAAGAAAAAAGTTATGAAGATTGATGAGGAGGACACACAGGAGGGATTGGTTGGGGGTTCCACTAGATGAGGCAGCCCCTCATGGTGGCAGTGTTTCGGACTCAGATTCTGATTTTGATGTAGTCTTAGGAGAGGCTGATTAGGGACAGCCATATATTCTCTATGTTTTTGTCATTTTGTTGTTGAAACTTGCAGCCTTTAGGCATTTTGATCTAATTTTGATATAATATATATGCAGATTGTCATTGAAAACAACTAAATTTTGTTTATTTGTTTGCCAATTCTCATGTGACAAGTTGAAAACTAAGTTCAAGTGTAATGTTATTGTTATGTATTCATTTTTTAAGGTTCTATAATGTCTATAATGAATGCCTTATCAATGTTATCATATAAAGATTTGAAATTTCCCTATATTTTAAAAAAAAATTCTTATTTTTTTAGTAGCCGTCCACTGTCGTCCCCTAAAAAATGGCCAAAAAAAATGTCGTCCCTGAAACTCGTCCACCCATCCTCGCCCCCAAAACTTGGGGGAGCATAGGATGTTATCCTTCTATCATTTTGGTTGTCTTTGTTTACCCGAATTTGATCTTCGTTTCAATCTCCTAGCTACATAAACTGATTTGTCTATATATAGTTTCCGCACCCTATTTTAAACTTTTGAGAGTATGTTATGTCAATTTGGCACATGTTGTGTTTTGCCTTGGTCAGAGTTTTGTCTTCTTAGGGTGATATAATTGTTCACCAACTATTAGCATGTATGTGGTCCAGATTTATGCCTAGTGATGTCATCCCAATAGTCCACGCCTCGTTTGCCAATTGTTGCTTTTGTACAGACTTGAGGTTTCTAACGAGTTCAAATTTATAAACTACAACATCTAGATGATCTTTACATAAAGTGTCCAACTTTGAGGTTTGTTTGCTCCGACAAGATCCCAAACCTTGTGTTTTTGATATCTAGTTTACTAGGAGGTTTGCATCCGAGTTTGCATCACTTGGAGATCTTGTTGCTCCAAGGGAATGGCAAAGCCTTCAAGGTGTTAGGTATAAAGGTTGGCTTCAATGAAAACATAAGTAATCAAGTGCTTATTGACTAATTTAACTAATCCAATTTCAGATCACCTATCTTTCATTTTCATGCATCGTGTGTCTTTTCGTGTTGTAAACCATCTTTCTTGATGATATTGATGTTCTCTTGCAAAATCTCCTTCAATAAATGGGTGGATCATGGTCTTTTTGTTATTTGTTGTGTTTGTCTCTCCTTGGTATGATTCCCGTAACTCTGCATAGTTATTTGTCAATATATTAATCCCATGCATAAGTGGAAAACCACTTTTTTGTTTTCTCAGATTACCCCTCTCCCACAACTACAATGCATGGATTATGTGTTGAAACTCCGTCCAACCGAGTGGACCTCATATTAAATGTCTCATTACCTTGAAGTGACCATACTTGTAGTGTTATGGGATATTCCTGCTTTGCATATCGCCAATTATTCCATATTGGAAGCTTGATATTGAGATGAGTTATTTGGAGTATGGACCAATGCCATAGTTTGAGTTTGCCTTTGCTTACATACACATAGTTCATATGTTCTATCTTGATTTTGAAAAATCATATGATTTTTCTCTAACCAGATACACCAACAAAACAAACAAGGTGTCAAGTTTTGGAGAAGTTTTATCAGCACCAAAGTGGCTTTTATCAGTTTCCAATTGGCAATTACCAGTTACGAAAACACTTTGTGTGAAATCAGTGGCCTTTCATTCAAAGGTCTCTGTGATTTGTCTCCTATCTTCTTGAGTGTAGTTGCATCTCTTGAACAAGTGTTACTATTGTTTCTATTGCTTGATGGGAATTTTGAATATTTTAGAGGGCCCAGCTCGTTTTCTTCTTTTTTCTTGATGATTTTTTGCCACATGAATTTTTCCTTGCATTGCCAACAAGATAAGGTTAGCCAGATTTTGGGTCCCCATACTCAAATCCATTTTTAATCTACTGGATGATCCTTCACCTTGAGAGAATTCTAAGCTGAACTTGTGCATTCTCTTGATGAACTTTTAGACCAAATTTATCTATAATCTCAAGAAGCCATGCCTGTTTGCTAAAAATATCATCAGTATGTTTACTTATTGGGATTAACTACTCCCTATCTTTCATATGAGAGCTGAATTCCAATGAGTTTTCCCATTCTCAGAAAATAACATAATCGGCAAAACAAATAAGGCCCTTAGAGAGGAATTCAGCCTTCAATAAGAGGAGATTCTAGTTTATGTGCAATGGCTGGTTTTCCTTCCATCTATCATCCCAAAAAAACAACATAGATTCCTTAATTAATTTTCCAAGTCACTTTGTCTTGAAGAAGCATTGCACCCATTCTCATCTGCCTGAATATTGCTGGTCATTCCACTACCTATTGGTAAACAGATTTGTCAATGCAACATTTCGCTACAAATAGCTTAGACTCGCCCAACAAGCAGCAGCAAACATTCCAACAATTGGAGAGATCGCTATTGGATTAGCGATCTTCCTCTACGTTTGAGAGGGGCGGCTCCCTCGTATGATGAAGTTATAGGACTTTTACAGTACTTTCAATCCAAAAATACCAAAAGGGAAAGGAAAAACTCAAAGAAAAATTATTTACGGAAACCCTAGCAACAGACACGCAAATACCAACTCGGATTTCACAAACTTATTGAAACCAATGAGGACTCATCACAAAAATTGGAATGCACATTCCCATATTTATATGATGGATAATAACAATGTATGATACTGTAACAATACTGAAAAAATGGCGCACAAATCTCAACACATGAAGAGATAGGTTTGCATTAGCAACTTTTAAATCAAGATACCAAGATATAACCTTATTTCTATACATAGATTGCATAGTTTATAAATGTTTCAATAGATGACCAATGATTTCCACAAGGACAAAGGGATATAAAGATTACTACCAATTTGACATACAAAAAATCAGTAATAACAAAGGAGTACACAAAAAACATATGATCTGAATGCTTTCTTTATTATCTCTGTGATGTTACACAACCCCAAAAACCTATCCAAAAGTGAGAGAGTCAAGAGTGCTCCATTTTCTCAACAAAGCTGAGCCAAAAAAAGAACCTTTTTATATTGGAAATCGTTATATTTATAACTTTCCCAACTCATAACTAGCTCGTAACTATTGCTTTTCATACTTTATGAGATATTTGAAATAAATATTACAAAGTCTTTTTAATGAGCATATATGTTTAACTCATTAAAAATAAAAATGAGTTTAAATGTTAATAAACTGACTTTATAATAAAAATCTAAGACTTTTGAAACTTGATGGGCATATGACCATCAAGGCATTCTGTCAAATCATTTATATGTGTGAGTTGTAGGAAACAATTTCTTGAAGCATTTTGCCAAAAGATTGAAATGTATTGTAGACATTCTGCCTTTGTAAACCAAGTAAGAAGGTTTCAAAACACCTAATTCGGCCAAAGCAAATGATATAATGGAAGCAAAATAATAAAGACAATACTCCTACAATCTTATCTTCCCAACTGGTGCGCCTTGGGTTTGGAAAGACATGAAGATCTGACATCACAACTATTTATTCCCATGTTTACATCTACCTCCCTTCCTTCGATCTTTCCAGTTGCTCTACTTATACCTTCAGAATTCCATGTGAACAACTTAATAAAAACTCAACCTACAATCCCATGACGGTGATGCAGGCGACATAAAATAAATTCAAATCTTCCTTTGTTCATTACAATTTTGATTCTAAAGACTTCAAATCCACCTCTAATAATAGAGGCACCAATACCACTATCCTTCTCATATGAGACAAAGCAGAAAAGAGATACTCATGTCCTTCAATGTTTTCAATATATTGTAAGAAGGAATGATAAGGATAAATGACAAATCCCTATGCAATTTTAGTTGTTTCATATTGGCTCATCTTGTAGCACATTTCACAGTTGAGTATATTGTCTTTTCATTGATGTCAAAATATCAAGATATCAGGATGTTGCATTTCACAGTTTTCACAAGATGCAGTTGACAGTGGTTTGGTATCATCTCAGTATTCACAGTGGTTTGGAGGTTTGGTATCATCTCAGTTTTCAAGTTGTAAAACTCTTACAAGTGGTCCTTCATGGTAATGACATCAGTGACACATCAGTGTTGATCCTGTGTGAAGTTGTTCTGACTTAGTCATTTCAGTGGTCCTTCATGGTAATGACATCAGTGACACATCAGTGTTGATCCTGTGTGAAGTTGTTCTGACTTAGTCATTTCAGTAGCTGACATTCATTGCATTTTATCATTATTGAATCAGGGGAAGGGCTTGTGTCATTTGATATAAGTTAATATGCATTATATTAACTTCATTTAACTTGGCTTCATGACAATGGCAGATCAGTTGAAGTTTGGTTTACAATTAAGTGTTAAAAATATGTTGAGGTTTAGAATAAGTGAAGTGGTAAATGTGGTTTACTTAACACTTAACAAGTCATAAATTTTGTGCTCAACACTTATTCTTTCTAACCTTACTGCCTGTCATAACACTTTGCACTTTATGTTATAACTTTGAGGTGACCGGTGACAGCAGGTTCTTTTTAAGTGTTGACCGGTTGGAGGCATTGTTAGTCGTTGTGTGGTAAGTTGCTTTAAGCCCGATCTCCTAGCAAAATCGGTAATCATATGTTGTTTTAAAAGGCATCCAATCTAACAAACAGGATTTAAAATGAGATTGGCGGGCACCGCAGATCGGAGGGTTGATTTTTAAATAGAAAGTATCTCCAAACGGTTAGTTCGTGCATTTAAAGTTGACGTTCACTGTTGTTAAAAAGGCAATAAAACATGTTTTTCTTGACCTTTCTAACCGAAATTCAAGGGGCACTGAAGTTGATTTTTGTGTGAAGGAAAGAGTGAAGTTTAGTATGTTTCTAATTGAAGAGAAGATGAAAAGGCAGAGTTCTTCGAAGGGGATTCATTTTTTCTTGTTTTGTTTTTTGATTTTGATGAGAGAATATGATAAGATTTTTAAAGAAGAAAATAAAGATATGAAGCTGAACCGGTTACAAGAGAATGGGAAGATGAATGTTTGTAATCTTTTTGTGTGTGCAGATATGTTTCAAGGAGGAGATATAAGATCCAATGGTAGTGTGAGAAAGTTTTTTTCAGAGAGGTAGAATGGGATTATTTGTTGCAAGATAAATTTTTTTTAATTGCAGATATATTTTGACATGAAGAGATATTTTTTGAAAGAGAGATTTGTTCAGTTTTGGAGGTGTGATTGTGCAATCAAGGATGGAGATTTTTTATCAGATTAGAACAATATTTCCTCGGAGAAGGATAAAGCTTTGAAAAATAATTTTGGAGAAGGTTAAAATTTTTCAATATTGTAGTGACAGAGTCTATGAAATTGAAAAGTATGAATTGAGTTGTATTGAAATTGATTTGCAGAGATAGAGGTATGAAATATCTTAAAGATCAAATTTGGTTGATTGTCGTGAAGATGATGTCTAATATGATGATAACTGTTGAAGGTTGATTACAGAAAATATACATTTGTTTGTTTTGAAAAGGAGAAATAAGGTATTGATTTTATTGAAACAGGGAAATCCCCTGAGTTATAATTTTCATTGAATGTTGATGTTGTAATGTCAGTGAGACATGCAGAGAAGTACAATATGCCAGTGAGGCAGAATTGTAACGTCAGTGAGACAATTGTAATCAGAAATTTGTGTTAAGCCAGTGAGGCAGTTGAGTGGTTTTTATACCCCAGGAGGGTTTTCCACTCGGGAAATTTCTTGTGTCAAGTTTTGTTTTGTTACTCTGCATATTTTCTTTGTTCTATCTGAAGAATTTTACAATTGTGAATTTAAATTAAGAAAAGGAGTAAAAAGTGTTAAAATTGTTAACAACACTGATTCACCCCCCCTCTCAGTGTTGAGTGTATTCCTACACATCTTACATAATGCGCATAAACATTAAATAAAATCTTGGGTCTCAACTTTAAAATATCCCATGTTTTGCACCTCCTCATCCATTATGTTATCATTATTAGGATCAATCAAAATATTTAATAAACTCCTGGCTTGCACATGTGATGACCTTGCATTGCCATGCTTTAAGTCTAAAAGGTGTTCTGCCATATATTGCCTCAAATCAATATTGCCATGGATTCATCATGCTCCAAGCAAGGCACCCTACACACTAGTACTGGATTCTAATGGCTTTGCTCTTGATAAAGTCCTGTGCCTCGTTCTCTCTAGGTGAATTTTTGTACCCTGTTCCACAGCTGCCATGTTTGCACACACAAGAAGTATTGTAGCGAATGTTTTTGAGTCTGGCCTCATTCCCTCTACTTACATTTTCCAAAATAGCTTAAAGGCCTTCTCACAATGCCCATTGATTGCAAGCCCTACAATCATTGCATTCCATAAATCAGTGTTTCGCGAAGACATTTTGCTAAATAATTTCTAGGGTCACAACAACAAGTCCAATCTCAGCATCTCCTGTAATCATTTTTCCAGCCAGCCTTAATAGCCAAGATGAGGGAGGCTCTTGAATCACACATTTCCTGAAGTTGTTGACCCTCCTAGTTACAGAATGCACCCCACGTTGTTACCTCAACACTACACCCTGACGTGTTCTTTAGTTGAAGCATTGACTTATGGGTCTCTGTTCCATTTCTTCCCATTATTGTGTCGGAAGGATTAATGGAGATAACAACACCAATAACGTCCACCACTGAGTTATTTTTTGTGTTCAATTTCATCAATTGGCCTAAAGCTATAATACTGTTGTGGAATCAAGTTATCCTCTTCTAAACAAGGCTCTACTGTTGATGTAGACTTTCAAGAAAATTTCCCATTCATTGTTTAAGTGGTTGAGATTTTCCCATACTGGTTTCAGATTTCCCTTGGAGACCATGTCTACTCCCACACTTCCAATATGATAATAAAACTGATCTGCAACTGTATTAAAGCATATTATGTGTATTTCTCCTCTTTCAGCATCAAGAAGATAAAAAATGAAAACTTCCCCATCTCCTTTTACATTATTAAAACGATGATGATCTCCCTTGGCAGTAACTCTTGCTTTGATAGTCAAGTGCCTTGTATATGCTTCCACATTTCCCATACTTGATTACCAGAGCATTCCGACTATAATATCTAGCAAAAATCTCTCTTTCCTTACATTTGATCGACATCCAACATCTGCTCTAAAACTCCATTTGTCTGCTGACAAGAAGGATGTTGGCACAGGTCACTGAAACTAGTTTTACACCCGCCAAATCAACAAATCCATTGTGTGCATAACAAGTAATTGAGGCAGCCATGAGTATGCTTTCACATTTCACACACATGTCTACCAGAGCATTTCAATCTTTAATATCTGATAAAAATCCTTAATACGCTATGATGGATGGTCGTACGTTGTTCCAAAGCTCCACACAAGCCTCATGCAGGTGAGGAAGATGTTGGAAAAAGTTGTGGAATTCAGCTTTACACCTGCCAGTTGCATTTGCTTGGAAGTTCCAAAGGTCGTTTCAATAAATCTCATTTATGCATATCTTGCGGCCTGTTCACTTCTGCATAAATGTTTGAGTGAAGATCACAGGCGTGCAATTCAAAATCAAACAACGGTGTCTCTGTGAACATTCCTCTGTTTTGTGCATAACTTTCAATCATGGCGAATTGAGAGAAAACACATCTCCAAGGCATTTGTTAACTAGTTCATGGTTTTGTTTATGGTTCTAGGGCATCCTTTGAATACAATGTTCTTTTATCCTTCATGTTTTGAAAATCTATTTTTGTTCAAGTATTCCATAATGTCGGTGGTTCGAGGGTTCCTTGAACCATTGAACTCCCTGAACAGTTCAACAAAGTCCAAAATGCCCAACAAAGAGGAAGTATCGGGGGTTCAAGAGTTCACAGAACCTCAAAAGTGTCACCAAGTTCAGAATGTCGGGGGCATGCTGATGTTTTGAATGAACTGCCACTGTTCAAAATGTCAGAGGTACGTCGACTTTTTGAACCTTTGAACTCCCCAATGAGTTCAAGTCTTTAATTAAACGTCGATATAAAAATGGAGTTTGAAGCGTTCGAAGGGTTCTTGAACTCGTAAACCGCTCGACAAGTTCAACAAGCCTTGATGTCTCTAATATTTAAAACTTGTTTATTGATCAATCTTAAAACAATAGAGGAATTATGTCAGGGATTCAAGGAGTTCACAAACTCGTGAACTCTCCGACAACAAAGCATTTCAATGACTTGAGTTCAATAAACCCTAAAACCTCCAACAAATAATGTATTTTTGATGACTTCAGAGTTAAAAGAGCTGCAAAAATGCCCACAAAGATGAAGTGTAAACTTGTGAAATTTTTCAAATGAGTTAGTACACTAGCAAAGGAGGTTTAATCCATAACTTTTGACTGGAAGAATATTTTTTCTTGAAAATTGGCCACATTATCAATAATAACCTTATAAAATTCCTTGTTAAATCATTTTGCTCCAACTTTTCTAAAACTCCAGTTTTAATTGTTTTTGTAATCTACCTAACGAAAAGTTGATAATTTAATATCTCCCACATGGAAAGGAATTTTATCCTGAAAATTTTCCACATTGTGTTAAACAGAGTCAAGAATATCCCTATAAAACAATTTTGTTCCAACTCTTAGAGATTTTTCTATTTAATTGTTTCAGTAAATTCCAATCGAACTGCACAATTGCTTCCACGGTTTCGACTAAAAAGATGGACGATTCTCCTTCGAACTAGTGCACAACTTCTTCTAAGTTTTATGCAATAAGCTCACACAAACCAAATCAAGCGTAACATTTCCAAGATGGGCAACTACAACTCGGTGTGTACCATGTGACGCCCACATCTTGTGACCATGAATGTGGATTGAGGACTTTAATTTGGTGAGCGACTTGACGCTTGAGGATGATTGGAGTGTTTGAGACTAAGACCGACTCAACAAAGGTGTTCAACACATGATGACGCTTGTCAACTTGACACAAAAAGTTTAAATTTTGCGGGGTCAAAATGAGGCCAACACTGCCCAGGCTGTTTTTTATACATTCTGTTGATGTCCATGTATTTGTGAATGATCATATTGTTTTAGGAAAATTCAGAAGATTATATTAAATAGTTTGAATAACGTAATAATCATCACAAAGTCAAGATTAAACATTTTGTGGCCAAGACCATGTTCCAATATTTTGTCAATACAGCTCTTAAGACATCAAAGATTACAATAAATATTAAGTCATAACCACTATTAAAAACATAGTTAAAATATTGACCATAAAGCCTATCCTGTCCATGCATCTACTAAGGCTGCCTATGCTCGACTACGACCAAAAACAACACAAAAAAGTATATTTGCCAAATCTGATAGCACTTTTATAGGTCCATGAAAAGAAAGAAAATAACAGAGCAGTGAAGCATTTTCATTGCCGCAAAGAGGTGTTCCCGTGCCTGAGTGCAGCAGTTCTACATCAACTAGCAATCTCTCAATTGATTCGTAATGTTTTCCAGGGTGGGTGTGCTGTCTATGTCATTTGCACCCTCCTGAATTGCCAAATTAAAAGGTGATACACCAGAAAGGAATGTTCACTTGAATCATGTTAGCCCTAAAACTTTCTGCCCGTTTAGTCAAATGTTTTTGCGGATGATAGGGCATTGAAGGCAGTTGCAAGTTGCAACATTTCAGCATTACTCTTCTGAACGATATCAGTCAGAACTAGAACCGTGTTTTTAATGATCTCTGAATGCTCTTGCCCATGAGCGTAATAATCTTCCGCTGATTTTAATTCTTAATCTGATGGGTCTGATTGTTTGCTACGGGATGTAAGGTGCATTGCTCTATGAGTGCAATCTACAGTTGAGAGTCTCTCATTTTGCTATTGGGGTCCATATAAGCATCACTTGAAGGGAAATAAGTAGCAAGGATGGCATTCTATTTGAAAGCTTGAGATGTACACTTTAAACTAGCATAATCCTCTTGGAACACACCAGAAGTCCTTTCAGGCTGTTAATTGGCAATAAACCCCAAGGTCCAGATTGGAGAAAAGGCTTTGGAGGGAGTAATTTCAGGCTCATAACGGAAGCACAAATACTGCTAGAAGGGTAATTATACAATAGATAAGCACGGACCCTTTTAGCTATTGGAGGGGAAGTGATCCTGACATGCTGTGTGATACTGTAGACCTTAGCAAGACTTTGATTATATATATGTAAACCATGGGAGAACAAGGAGGAAGATGAGCTTTGATAAGGATACCTAGGTGAGAGTTTTGAATAGCAACATTTTTGTGGGGAGGAGCAACGGGATATACCTGTTGAAAAGAGGAATGAAATACATGCTGCTGCTGCAAATCTATAATAACCTGCTTCCACTGCCCATTATCATCCTCAATCTAGATTGCAGCATGTTCCTGGATGGCCCATTGTTGACAAAGAGCCCTAATGTGAGGATTAGTCTGGTATGGGTGCATCCTATTACACTTTCTTCTTCTGATAAACTCTCAAGTTTTTGTCTTGGGGTAGCTGCATATGCATCTAGGGTAAATGAATTGATTTATAGACTTAGCCTGAAGAAATCGGTTCCTTTTAGACACATAAAGGAGGTAAGAAGCAACTGACTGATATCTGAGGCATACTTTTGCTGTAAAGCCTCAATGACCAGCAGAATATACAACCGTTGAAGGATTCTGTGCATTCGACTTTTATTTAGAATTTGACCTCTTGCCTTTGTAGGGAACATTGGCTTCAAAGATGTTGAGCATGCAGATACCCTTGCATATAATAGAGTTGTGGTATAGACACGCTGTGATAAATATCATCAATGTCATCATTAAATACAAACCGTTGTTGAACTTAAAAATAAAAATATCATCTGAATCGAGATTAATCCTGAACCATACTAGGAAAACTTAGCAAGTACTCAGCTGACTCGCCACAACTTGCGAGTTTTCCTACTATGGTTCACAATTAATCATGATTCAGATGATATTTTTATTTTTGAGTTTAACAACAGTTTGCATTTAATGATGACAACGATTTTTCCTACTCACCACATTGAGTCAGGGGCAATTCAGGTCAAGTACTTGGCAAGTTTTTCCTGGGACTCAACTGAGTTTTCCACTGAGACTTGCGAGTTCTCGGCTTGGACTTGCTTGATGATAGGATTTTCACTGTTTCACTTCATTTTTTGACATTTTATGGTCTTATTTCGCCCAGCAGAAGACATCTTCGGCATCCACATAACGAAAACACGCTGAGAGAAGGGATTGGAAGAATGAAAATTTGCTTATAAATAGTGAGGACTTGGTGCTAGAAAAAAGTTGAAAATATAGTGATAAAATTATGAACGATGGCATTTGCTATGAAGGTCCCATGTTGTCCCCAAATCCAAGCCCTTGGTCCTCATATTCCGAGACTTCATGGAACTGTCATTTATTGATTTGACGGTCATATGACACATGTAGTATTTGAATTATGACAAATTGATGATCAGAAATAGAATAGACTTGTGTGTTCTCTAAATGCATTAGTTTATATTTTTTTGTGTAATTATGTTGTTTTATTTTTTTGCGAAGATTTTGTTGAGTCCCGAGTCTGAGTCAAAATTTTGGGTTGCCAACTCTGAGTTTTCAAACTGTCTTGAACTACTAACTTTGATCCTGATTACAACCTTGACCCTCATAAACAATAGTAAGTGTTTCCCCTTACTGAAAATTAAGGATAGTATTGACAAGGTGGACAAAATTGAACTGAAATATTTTGAAAGATATAATAACACACAAAGTGATTAAGCCTATGCACTTTCCCTAGCAAGTGGCGAGTCCTTTGAGCTGTATGGAGACTCAGATTGCTAGCTATGCACGGGACAATTCAAGGCATGAATTCCATGAGTTCTTTTCCTGTCCCAATGGCAGTTCTTATGTACTCTCAATGAATTTCGATGTTTTTACCTCTTAGAATCAAGGTAACAAGAATAAGAATGTCAGCAGCAAATTGGAATCTGTAGAATCAATTCCCTTGATCCGTTACCTAAAGATCATGTACTTTGTCCTTGTTAGGTCTGCCCACATTGTTTGTTTGCAGATTCTCCCATTAGGATGAACAAGTATGGTGAGAGCAGGTCCACTTCACATAGGTTCTATATTGGATCAAAAGATTTTTTTGCTCAATAAATAGTCTTTGCAAAGCTGGATGTGATGATACGGCTTCTAATTCACAGTCTCAATTGCTGTTCAACCCCAGAAGCTCATGATCAATGAATCTTTTTTATTTTATCTAGCTTAATCAAAACTCCTAACTTTTTTCTGTAGCATCAAAGAGTATGATTTCCTGTACTCCAATTATGTTATCTGTGGTTTTCTTTCTGGAACAAAGGTTAGCTGGGATTGATAGATTGACCTTGGTAGCAGAGGTTTAATCTTTTAGATTAGAAATTTTCTTGTATACCACATTCAAGAGAGTAATGGCTCCTTGCTAATGTGTCTATTCTCTTTTCACAGCCATTGGGACTCAAACTAGTCCTGTGGCATTCGCTCCTTCTGATATCTTGTTTCTTTGCAATTCCTCCAATACATTTCGCAAATCTTATTTGATAAACTCTGCATGAGCCGGATAAAATTGTGTTGAAAATCCATCTGGACAAAGGCTTTATTTTTTCCAAGGGGAATTAGATATCTTTAAAGTTTGTTCTTTGCAATTGGTTGCCACTGTTTTCTGCATCCATAACCAAATTGAGCCCAGTTCATCTCCATATCCATTTGGTCAACTTGGAGCAGTTGTCGAAAGAAATATGTTTGCATGCTTGCAAATTGCTTGGCCCTTTTCAACAAGACTAACATCTGGCCACCTAATTATTTTTATAGAGTTCATGTGTTGCTTATTTAGGACAACTTGTGGCAGAAGCTGGTGTCAGTGTCTACTAGTTTGATCCACTGTTCTTTGGAGTGTTGTTGGCAATTAACATTCCTTTTTGTTTTATAGTCCAGGTAACTCTTGAATAAGATGTTCAGCAAACAATTTGTTCATTGAAACCCCGATCTCTGATTTGTTCTTGCAGGCTGTTTAACTGCTTCCTTGTCCTTTTTGATTGTCAGAAAAATATTTCAAAAAATTTCCCTATTCTATTCTTCAGTTATGCACCTCAAGTGAATCTGAACATGGCATGTACCCAAATATTGGTAGCTTCACTCCACCATTTTCCTATGCAATCCAAGAAGTCATGGTCGTGCATCCACAAATTTTTAAATATAAAAATGTGTTAGTGGATTGGACATAAGTTTGCCATTTCTAGCAGAATTGGCCTAATGGTCAGAGAGTGTAGCCTTTCTTGTGCTGCAAATCTGACTACTGGAGAATATAAACTTACATGTTTTTTCTGCAAATGTATTTCTGCCCCTTTCTTTGATTACATCATGTGTAGAAACCCTGGGAAAATGCTACATCAATTAGATTATTATTATAAATGACGTGGTTCAAGACATTTGTTATTCTGAAATGGAAAAAGACTAAAAAGCTAGCCCTCCTTATTTTTCCTTCAGAAAATTTGTGATAGTATTGTAGTCCCATGCTATGATGAGGGCTTTGCTGGTATTTGAATGAATCCAGCTTGACAGCTGATTCAAATAATGTAATCTGGTGTTGCCATAGAGGGGATGTCAAAATGCGTATGCAACAATTTCTTGAAATTGAAAGGAATGACAATCATTAGTCATTCCCCAACAAACATTTTGATGTAATATTATTGTAAATCTGGGAGGATACTGTTGAATTGATGTTGTCCCTTGAGATCATGTGATCATATTTTTTGCTCCCCTCTTATTGCATGAGAGTATACACATCCTATTGCAGAGTCGGGGGAGATCTATAATTTTCTGTACTATTTCTTCATATTCAATTCCTACCCAGATCTGATCTATATATCTTTCTGTACCATTTCGTCATATTCCATTTCTACCCAGATCTGATCTATAGCCTCTGATCTCTCCGTGTCCTCCATTATTGGGTTTTCTCTGGATGCTTCTTGCATTGGCTTCCATTTTTTGACCAAGCATTTAGCCTGAGCTGATAGAAATTCTATTGTTGGCCAAAGCTTATGCATTTTCTTAGGTATTTCTGATCATAGATACTGTTCATGATGTGAATGCTACATGTGTAAAACTGTAAAACATAATTGTTCCACATTCCAAGCTTTTGCTTCACAAATTTGTGGGTTTTCCTGTGAAGGTGTTGCTTCTAGCTCCCGAGAATTTTTTTTTTCATAATTATGTATTTCAGTTTGCTCTTTCCTTTGCTTGGTTGGAAAAACCCATTCCCAGACGCCCATGTTCATGGCATGTTTTGCACCAGAGTAGCATGTTCTCCATGGATTGTTCCCATCTATTCCTCCAACAAGGTTTTGTCAGTTAGTGGCTTTTCTAAGGCCACAATTACACAGATCCAAAAATAATTGAGAAATCTGGAATAAGCTGCCCTGATTTTTTTTTTGAAACAGATAACAACACTGAAAGTTAAGTGCATCAATGTCTTCAACACTCTTCTGATCACCCAGATCCCGATGTGGGCAAGGTGAGAGCATACAAGTGCTTCAAAGTTAGAATTCAAAACCCAAAACCAGTAAATGAAGAACAGCTTCCACTTATTCAGTGGGCATCTGCTTATGCAGCAGGCATCCACTTAATCGTGGGAATGAACTGAAAGGAAACATCCACTCATTCAGTGGGAATCAATCTGAAAGGAAACATCCACTTATGCAGTGGGCAACCACTTATTCAGTGGGATATAAGAAAGTAAACCAGGTGCATCCACTTATTCAGCGAGAACCTGAGCCATGAAATATTGAAAGGAAAATAGGCACATCCACTTATTCAGTGGGAAGCCATTACAATAAGTTTTTTGCATCAAATGTAAGCATTACAATGAGGAACACCTGCAATATTAGAGCACTATCCTGATATAATCATGTCACAGCTGTAGCAAATGGAACATAGGAAGAACTCTATGAAGTGCAGATGGAAAGCATACAATTAGATCACAAAGTTGCCATGAGTATACCATTGAAGCGAGACATGGAAGGAAGATCAGTTTGCTGGCCAGATGTTGCTGCAATTGCTGAAGCGCAAGTGTGAAATACCTTATACTAGTTGTCGAATAACCCTCACAGCAGCTCCATCCTTTCTCATTCCTCCCTCCAACCTTCAGGCATATCATCTCCCATACTAGGCGCCTCAAATGGAAGGGTTTTGCAATGACAAAACTAGAGCAATTCCCTCAAATTGTTCACTCGCCCCAGCATGACAGGTACGGCCCAGCAATGGTGTACGGCCAGTCAGAACTTCTTATATCTGCAGCAAAGGGTCTCCAAGTATCTGAAACTAAGGCGCCAAAGCATGATTAATAGGTTTCAATAACAAGTTTGTATGAAGACACTCTTTGCAAACCAAGTCGATGCACACTAGAACAGTACGGCCAGCATAAGGCCATAACACAAACTTCAAAAGGAACCCAAACTTTCAACTCCAATCTGTTGATGATGTTTTTGTGACAACACAACAATAGAATAAAATACTGAGTATCCTATCCTCTCTTGAACAAAGCTTTTCAGACACTGAACTTCGTGATCGAATGAGACTGCTCCAAGGTTTCTTGAATGTCAGGTCTTGACGTGCACAGGGATAGACTCAGTGGAATAATGTGATTTGTTGGTAATCACAAGGGGGACTTACGTGAGATTGCTCCATCTTCATGAGAATAAAATACTGAGTATCCAAGTTCATTACTCCTGGGACTTAGATTTGTGGGTAAATGGAACTCCTTCACAGAAGGGGAAAACTTGGAACCTACTGCTTCCTCCAACAGAGAGACTGGAATTTCACTGTTTTTTCCAAGGAAAGTAGGGTGTAGGCTCTTAGTTTTACTTCTGAATAGGGGATGATTTCTCAGTGAGGCTCCTTGTGGACTATTCCTAACGAAGATCTAAAAGAAAATGCAAAAGATGGGGTAAGGGTTCAGGGGTCTAACTGACAGATACGATTATTGCTGAGAATGGAAACTGGAACCACGCTTCCGCTTCGTCATGAGGCAACAACTATGTAGAGATGGTGTGATCTTCTGGGGTATAGGCAAGGATTTTCATACTGCTCTGACATGGAACATGGAATTGATCATGCAGAAACAATCGAAGTTAAGCTTGGAACAAGTTTAGACTAACCATGCACTGTGATTTGCAATCCACAGATCACAAATGGTATCAACTAACGGTTTCAATCATTCACCAACAACAATATTTTCCATCACTCTAACTAATGAAAGCTTGAAAGATAAAAGAAATGAAACAACTTCAAAAACTTAAGATTTGCTTCATGGAAACTAGGAAAACCATGCCAAAATCCAAAGAACTCTATAAACACCAATCCACAATGCTTATATTATTGATTTGGAAAGTGTTTCTGCAACAATCTTGCTGATCCTTGAAGTTTACAGCTCAAAAATGATACAGAAGTAAAGCTAACTATCTAGCTGCTTTAGGAGCATGAAAAATGTGAGAGAAAGAGCCCTCCTTTCAAATGAGGCACCTTAGCCTTTATATAGGCCAGTAAAATACAAAGAGGAGGTGGGGAGTCTGATCTCCTCGAAATCCGCGCCCTGAGTCAGAAACCCTAAAGGAGTAGGTGAGTTTACATCATAGCCCCAATGGGAGGATGCCACCTGTCCTGGGCGCCCATGCTAACTGTGTTGTTTAGTAGGGAGGTGTCTAATCAACTACCAGCTCATCCTGTTCCTTGGGCGCAAATTTCAGAGTGTCAAGGAATCCTGTATCCTGAGTGCAAATTCCACTACCTCAAGGAATCTTCCTGCTGTGGAATTCCTTCCAGGTCAGGGGCACATTTTTCATAGGCTCAGGGAATCCTTCGTTTGGAATTCCTTCCAGACCAAGGCTGCACTCCTCCAGGGTTCATGGATTCTCTGCTGTGAAATTCCCGTTCAAGCTGGAAATCAAGTCAATCCTGATGGGGTTTCCCGACTTTTGAGCAAGAATTTCAACCTTTTGATAAGGAGCTGCCTAACTTGTTTACGGAATTCTTGGAGTGATCCTTGGAATTTTGTCTCTATGCCGTGTACTTTGGAATTGGAATTCCATCCCTACTGCATTTCCCTTTGGATTCCTACACTGGCACGGACCCTTGTTCTTGCTGTGGATTCCTGTCCTCCCGGTGTTGAACTTGAAGTGTATCTTCCCCATTGAGGATATTGATGCTAGTAATCTCTATCATTTGAAATCTTTGAAAGGACTCTTAATCTTCCTTTATCCTTTATGTGAAGTCTCCCCGTCACTGAACTGGAATCTTTGATGTTGCCTTCCTTGCGCCAATCATGTTGAGTGTTAGGGGGAGAAAGGCGAGCACTGGAATAGAGTGATGTTTTGTTCTGGACCTGTGAAGTCTCCTTCTCTGGCATTGGAACTCTTTGTATCCACCTCAAACATCTGGATTTTCATCGAGCATCCTCTTCATGGAACGTAATCCTTGTCCTTGAATCCTGCAAAATGAGAAAACCTCAAGTAGTCGTGATGAAAAAAATCCTTAAATGCAATGCAATCCAAAGATAAAACAGGAAATAAACTTGCACGATTGATTAATTTCATTCCAAATTCCTGAACAAATAAAGGATTTTCTTCACTTTCTGGTATTCTTCACACTTGGACTAACTTTTCCTCCATTCTAGGGTTACCAAGCATGCACAGGAGGAGTTTCCAGGGCAAGGCGCATATGGAAGGTGGAGCAGGATTCCTTGGACAAGAATTCCTCAGTCAGGAATTCTAGGTCGCAAAATCCAAGAGGTCATGGATTCTTCAGTTTTGGACGTTCACTCCACGATCAAGATTTCCATTAAGTTATAGAATGCTCCATCCTTGATGAAATTCACCCTTCCAATGATGAAATCTCTTCCATCTGGATTGGGAAAGCTTTGGATTTGGGTTAGAAATGGCATGGGCTCCCTCCCTTATATAGGCACTCAGGTCACCTTGCCACTTGGACAACTGGGAATGGCCGACTTGCCTTCTTGTTTTGTCTTTTCTTCTTAACCACCAAAGCATGGCCAGCCTTGTTTTTTGTCTTGTTCTCCTTCAGGCGGTTGCGCACTTTTGGGATGGTCGGGGATTCTTAGGTGTCTGGGAATCCTTTATTCTTGTCGCAAATTCCAGTTGGTCCTGGATTTTGCGCCCTAGGAGTCGGGGCTTCCAAGATTTACTAGATTTTTCAAGTGTCCAAAATTGCCGAGGGAATCTTCATAGGAGTTCAGGTGTATTCTCCTCAGTGTCCAGGAATCCTTCCCCCTGAGGGCAAACTCCATCATGTTCAGGTATTCCACTCTTGGATGCAAATTCCAATCTAGACTGGATTTCTGATCTTGAGTGCAAATTCCAGCTTGTCAGGGAGGAATTCTCCAGGTCGCAAATTCCATGCAGTCAGGGATTTTCCAACTCAGGCACAAATTCCACCTCCAACAGGAATCTGGACCTTGAGCGCACTTTTCAGTTTATTTAGGAAATCCAATGTTAGGGTTATAACTTTCTCAATGACCTGGGATTTTTGGAATTCATTGTTTAAAGCACTAAGTCTTGAATTCCTCCAGACAGCAGGGCGCACTTTCCAGTCTAGACTAGATTTTCCTCCTGGAACGCAAATTCCATGCAGTCAGGGAATTTTGACCTCTGGCGCATATTCCTGCCTGTCCTGGAATCAGAATCCAAGTCACAAATTTCAGTACCAATTGGAATTTTCTCTGGGAGCGCAAATTCCACCCTGAACTGGATTTCGGACTCCAAGGCCCAAATTTTAGGGGATCAGGGAAGGAATTTCCACGTCGCAGATAAGTAGGAACTGGATTTTCCTTGGTCGTAGATTTCAGTAACAACAGGAATTTGACAGTTGGGAATTGTTCTATGACCAAGTTGCAGTTCTTTCAGGATGGGTCTTGGAATGGAATCGAATTCATCCTTCAAAATTCCTCGTTTGCAAATTTAACTAAGTGAAGGAATTTTCCTGTCCGAAACTCTTGCGAGGCAGAAGGTCGGATTTTGGAGTGGGTCAAGGAATGTTCAGTTCAGGAATGTTCTTGTCAAGGAAAATCCAGTTCAGGAATTCCTTCCTGAGGATCTTCTAAGTCTCAAGTTGGACTGGGTCTTGGGTTTTCCTGCCTTGAACTGTGAAATTTCTATTCACTCCTGATGAAGCTTCTTGACATTTGAACGAGGATTTATACCTTGGAACGAAGAACTGCCTCATTTATCATGGAATCCCTGTAGTCATCTTTGGAATTTTCCATTACTTCAAGTCGAGGATCGATGAGTTTCGCCAAGGAATGACAAGCTTTGTCGCATTCAGGACCTTGGATTCAGAACTTTGGAACAGGAATTAGGATGGAACTTTGGAGTAGGACCCTAAACAAGAACTTAGGACAAAGACCACTGGAATGGGATCGTGGACAAGGACCTCCAGACTCTGAAGTTTGAAACATGGATTGGACCTGTGGAATGATGGAAACCGTCCATGGATTGACCAGATTTGATCGAGGACTGATAGGTAGGGCATTATTTATCCTCAGGAAAATTACTCTTTTCCTCATCACTTCAAGCACTCTTAATATTCCTTGTGAGCTAAGTGTTTGGAAATTATTTCCTAGCTTCATGGATTCGGGCAAGAAATTGCAAGATCAAAGCAAAAAATGGAACCGGGCCCAAAAAAGAGGGGGTCCCCATTTGCAATGGGGCGATGTGTGAAAACGTCACAACACAATCCACACCAAAACCCACTCAGAAAACAACAAAACACATACACTCCAAAAACTTGTCAAAAGACATCAAACTCCATGAAAGCTCTGTGCAACTCCTGAAATGAAGTCACCTTCTTCAGCTAGGGTGGATATTACGATATTTTATTTCAAGGTTTAACTGTGTAGTTTTTGAGTCAAACACATGACCCATTTCATGAGTAGTGGTTCACATGAACCCATCTCTCATGTTAATGAATGGTCCACTTAGCACTCATTGCATCTAGGTCATGCTCACAGGGGTGAAGCATCGGGACTTCCTAGGAGGTCACCCATCCCAGTACTACTCTGACTCAAGCACGCTTAACCATGGAGTTTCCCCCAAGATCAAGCCCACTTAGGGTGGATATCTCACCACCAAAACTGAACTTCTCCAAAAGGGTTTTTGTCCTCAAGGAATGGAATAACACGCAGATTCAATCCAATGCCATAACAATACAATTTCCAACATAAAAAGCAAAATGAGCTCTCAACCCCCTTGTATAGGCACTTTTTAGGAGTTTGCACATAAAAAGAATTATTAATTAGAAAAATAGACTTTTTCCACTCAAACTCCAATATTTCACCTTTTTTTCACCACATTAGCTCACTTTTATGTGCCTAATAAAAAGAATGATTTTTCCCCATACCAATGAGCTATAATACCCATGCACTTTATAATTATTTCCAACTTTATAAAACTAAGTGCAAAATAATTAACTGTTAGCTCATTAAAATACTTGCTTTTACGAAAATCTCAAACTTCACCAAACTGCCAAATAAACTGTACCATCATACTCCATAAGGTTTGGGATGAATAACGATGCCTTCTGGGTGACATTCTAAAAATAGACGACTCCTCCAAGAATCTTGGAGAGCTATTCGGGAAGCCAGACAAACTTCCCAAAGTTGCATTGTCATCCTAAAACATCACCAAGCTCAAAACCAACATCAACTGCTATGAAAAACTAATCCACGGCCATTCCACGATCATTGCAATTCTCTCAAATATGACAAATAGTCTGAAGAACTAGGAACAAGCATAATGCGCACAAAAGGTCTATGCACCAAAAAGGGAACATTACAAAATCCTAATTGTCTGATGAATTTTGAAGCTGTTGACCATTCACAGCTGCTAATCACCTATCTTCTAGACAAATGATTCTTGTCAATATTCACTTGGAAGGAGTAGTAATCTTACTTATGCTCGGAAAATCCTTTGCATGGTTGTATGTTGGTAACCATGGTTCCATTAAAATTCTTACTTTTTTCATAAACCATGGACCTCCTTGAAACACATGATTTTTCTTATATCTGTAGAGACGATTGCTTTTAACTCCTTTTGGCATCGTCAGTAAACCAACATATCCTGAAGGCTTCCATTTCCCTTGCACCCATATGCATAATCTTTCTAGACCAGGATATCATCCCATGAATATGCAGATAAATGCCTTTTCCTATACCAGCCACAATCTGCTTCCCATTTCATCCATGGTAAAGAACACTTCGAGAGACTTCCCAATCCTAAGATAGCAATCGTTTTCATTTTTTTTTTTTTTTTGAAAACTTGAGCTGATGATAGTTTCCAGTATATATTAGTGCATATATATTTTATCAGATCCTCTCTAGACACCTGTGTGGTTTCCTAAGAGCCAGGAAATCTGGAAGTTGTTAGCAGGGGCTTGCTGAGGAGACCGTCAATGAGGGCCCTTGCAGGTCTAGATGTTTTTTAAGCATATTTTAACCAGTTGTAATGTTTAGATGAAGTTATGGAGGAAAGGCACAGAGGCACAGAGCAAAGGACCTTAAAAGGACTTTCACTTTTCATTCACATGGAACAACTCACGCTGTGACTTCAAGATCACTACAATGGCTTCCCCTGTTATTCCTTACATACCTATGTCCTCAGAACTACTTCCAAGGATCTTTTATATTTACTTCACCTTCAATTCATTAGAAGGCATATCATTTTCTGTCAGTTACATTGCCTTCTTCTCTGTTACTCAAAGTGGTTATGCTGAAGAGATATACCAACTACCGTTTCAATAACTTTTGATCCAATGGTGAATCAAGTCAGTTTCACTGTGATTTGGCCAATTTCTACTTGTTCTCCCTGTGGGACATGTCCACATGGATTCAGATCTTGTTTTATTACAACAATGGCATGCAAATTTGTAATGCCCTGATGAAAGAGTTGCACGAGGCAAATTATCAATCTCAATTCTCAACTCAACTATATGATATATTGAAACAACCTGCTCGGTATGACTTTGCCAACCAAAAGCCTCCTGGGGGTGCATTGCCTTTCCCGCCTTTGTCAAAAACTAAAAATTCCACTCTTACGTGCCACAAAACTGGAAACAAGTTTACCTATACTTCTGAGCACATTTTTCCAGTTTGATTTTCTCATCTTTATCTTCTAATTATCAATTTCACATCATAATTGAGGGCTGAAAGTATAAAAGCTTAAATGTGACCATGGCAGTACCAGGATTTTTGACTTCAATTCTTCTAACACTTGAGTTTAATATAAAGAGTGCACAGTTATTTTATAAAAACCTTCTCGATTTTTTAAGAGTCCCCTTCTTAAAGTTAACATTTGATAAACCTTTTTTAAGAAGCGTTCACATTGGACAAAAATGCTCATAAATGGTAAACAGTTATTTAATAAAATCCTTCTAACATCTTTGAGTCCCCTTAATAGATGATAACCTCTCTTCTAAAACCTCCTTTATTTTGGACAAGAGAGTTATTCATAAAAAAAGAACTAATTTTTAATATGCTCTTGAAGATATAACTTTTCCTTTATCTACATAATAAATTCCACCTGCGTAATGTGTTTTATCACAACATCTGTTTCCCTTTTCTCTGATCCGTATATGTGAAGAATAGACCTAAACTATAATCTGTAACAATAACTTACCATATAGCCAGTCCTTGAAATGACTGTGAATTGCAGTTGCTAACTCTTGCTTTTTACTATCCTCCAGGTGGGAATCTCTCAAGCATTGCTTCATATTCTCTAATGAGTTACTCTGCATAGGAATAGAAGAGACAATTTGAATTGCTTCATGTTTATATCAAATACATATCATGCCATCACTTAATCCTCTATAAAGATTACCAGTAATCACAATGCTTCTATTGAATATATTGCACATTATAACCATTGCTATTTCCCACCAGTTCATTTAAGATTATCTGAAAGAAGAAACTAATAGTTTTGAGAAAATACAGACAGTGAGAGTAAGTCATAGACCTCAACATATGCTTGATAAGAGAAGACACCATAGCTATAGACATCAACCAAGAAAAATAACCATATACCTTCTGCTGTTGTGCTGCCATGTAGGGCTTGGGCAGAACAAAGGGATTGTATTTTGTTTGTTGATGTGTGGACTCCACTTCAAACCATTTGGGAATCTGCAGCCCATGTGAGGGTTCAAGATTGTGGTACAATAAGCACAGACAAGAGCCATATATCATAGAGAAGTGTAATAATTAAAGAGATAGAATTACCCTGAGCATGTCAAAATTTTACTTCTATGCATGATACAAAGTATCCCAAAATTAAATTGACAGATTTGTACCACAAAGTTCAAGAAACGGTCTGGATGAAGAATAGAGGCCGACTCAGCTTGCCCATCTGAAACACCTGCTGGGTGGGACAAAGAATCATGTGGGTCCACCATTCCTAGTGCAAAAGGCTTGTCCCACATGTTAATCTTTGGATCCACCCTGACTTGTGTCAAATGCATATCCAAGTCTGAGTAAAATGTATTATATGGCGCCACCTACAAGATAATTGATCAAAAGTGTTGACATTCCATCATTCGAAGAATCTTTACCTAGACCTGTCCAAAATTATACAAATAGGACTCTAGCTAGTTCTTTCTCACAGTGCTATATACCTGTTCACTTATTCCCCATTTATATACTGGCAGGAACATAAATTACATCGTAGTCATGAACAAAGCCTTAAATCTAGAGATTAAAAACTACAAATGTTGTGGTCTTCAAATAAAGTTTAGAAGACACAAGTTAAATTAAAAATATGTTTATGTTGCATATGTGATAGGGGTCACATTAAAGATTTCACTGCACACTGGAACCTTGCATTATACATATATTCAATATTTCTGTAGACAATATAAAACAAAAAACTACTATTAACATTCAGAACATGCCAACTGTAAATTTATGTCATCAAATACAAAATCTACATTTACAGTAATGAACATATAGTTCTTATTAATTGTGCTTCTTCTCTCTATGTTCTTGTGCATGCTACCTTAGTTCCATTTTAATTGATAGAACTATGCTAACAAGCCATACTAATTCTATTATTAATGATTATCTATGCACCTTATACATTGTTTGTCGTTCCACTTCAATGCACTATAATACGCCAATCCCACAATTGATGTGTTGTCCCCAATTTTTCCAGTGTTCCATTGAGTTTCAGAACCAAGGAACATGGGAACAGGTTTTCGGGATGACAAAAAAGAAAAAAGAAAAAATCGGGGACGCATGGGGACAGGAGCACAAATGATATCTAATATCATATATTTGAAAAAAAAATTATAAACATAGTAAAAGAAATTACAACTTATCACTAACAACAAATAAATATAGGTATATCAATAATCAATTTAATATATAACAATAAATAATAAATTATAAATATATACTTATAATAAATTAGTTAATATGACTATATATTTAATATTATTAATATATTATATAAATACTCCCTATTCACTGGGCCCAAAGAGTTGATTCTTCCAAATCCAAAAGAATTAATGCAAAGTGGACCCTGGACAAAGAAAGTTGAATTTTGATGGTGCCTCAAGAAGCAACCAGGGCTTGTCAGGTGTAGGATGCATTATCAAAGATCATTCCAGAAACACTGTCACATTGGCAACCAAGAAGCTTCCTTTGGGAACCAACAACGAAGCAAAGGCTCAAGCCCTCCTTTTGGGGATTCAGGTGGACTTACAGGCAGACATAAAAAACATTATGATTGAAGGAAATTCAATGGTGATATTGAATGCAAAAAAAAAGGCTCTCCTAATCCAATCTTCACAATCCATGTCAGTTCAAGATATTTCCATTAATACTTCCTTCGCACATAACAGTTGCCATATCCAAATCCTTGTGATTAGAATGGCTCCTTTCTCCCATTGATGTGCCACACACTAGTCACTCTTTACCATAATACATTTTTGAGGAAGGTCCACAAGGATCACTTAACACTAAAGCTCTAATGTTTGGTCATCAATAGTAGAGGAATCATGATTGCCATCTTCTAGAAGTCGTTTCAAGATAGCCCAAATCTTACCTCTCAGTTCTAAAAATTGGGTAATAGAATCAATATTCTCCTATATACCTGATCCATTCCATGATAACACCATCCTTTGATGAAGTTATCTCTCAATATTGTCAAGTTTTTCTTCATTTTGATTTTAAAAATATGGCCTATCGAAATCTTATGAATCTTAATATTCTCCTATCCATGATTTTTCATTCCACTAACTATATACACGATCTTCTAGAGAACTCTGAACCAATGCCTTTGGTGTGTTTATAAAATTCACTACAACCACAAGAAGTCTTCCCATTTGTTATAAGCAAAGCATGATTATTCAAAGATATTAGAGTTAACATCAATAGCACTATCACTAGAAGCATTATCATTGAAAGAAACAAAATGAAGATTGGTACAATAATGCCATCCTTTGATGAAATTATCTCTCAATATTGTCAAGTATTTCTTCCTTTTGATCTATGAGATTCATATAATTCCTTGATTCAATAAAACTGCTTCATAAGGTATTGGTCAAGAAGTTTGAGATTCAAGATCTCCTTGTTCTTCTCATAGTCACAACTCGCAAGCTTTTCTTGATTAAACAATTCCTTGCAGAGGAAGTTCGAGTGTCAAGATCTCCTTGTCCTTCTCATCCAACTTTTGATGAAGGAATATGATCTCACTGATATGTTCAACACTACCATTCTTCAATTTGGTTTTCCTTTGGCATAATGAGTAGCTTCTTAAAAAATCCCCAAGTAATCTCAAGTAGTTCAATGCCTTCAATGATATCAAACCTCATCTTATAGTAGTCATAAATACCTAGATGACTAGAAGCCATAGCCAAACTCTTAAGACAACCACAATACAACCTTGCATGTCACAATTTCAATGTCCTTCCTCATTTCATGCTTCCAAACACTATATTTGTGCTCACCATCTCAAAAGCTGTCACCATTCCATAGATATTGGAAGGAGCTTTCCAACAAAAATTAGGCACACAAAATCCGTATCCCATCTTTTCACATCTGGAAGATCAGAAATTCAAACCTAAGCTTCTCCTAAATTCAAAATCTGAGAAACAAAATTCTGGAGAGAATGCACCAAGATGTGCCACGTGTCTCCTTGCCATTTATCAATCTACAACTAATGCAAGCCTGGCACTTGGCACATTCTAGCTTGCTGGTTGTACTATTTACTAACTAGATTTTGACTCATATACTAATTCAGTTAGTTTTTAACTTTTTATATTAATTATTGGATTTCTTGTTTGGCCAGTGAAAGTTCTCACGTTAGCCAATCATAGAACACACAATTGAGCAATCTCACATATTGTATACAATTAGTATTCAATGCTAATTGTACTAACACCTCTTTGCCCTACAAGCTACCACCTCAGTACCATGCAAGCTACAATTTCCACTCCACACAACACTACCACCTCAATGCCATCTTAGCTCTAACAACACTGCCACATATACTGTGCCATCTCAGTAACATCCCATGTCAACAATGCATCACATATGCGCCAAATCAGCAAATCTAAAGTGCACAATAGAACTTCAACTTCATTTGAACTTTCCGTACTAATCACCAAAAAAAATAAATAAATAAAAAGATATAAACTTGGGGCCTTTCATAGCCAAACCAGTGTCTTTACTATTACACCAAATCCAATGATAACAGATGTGGTTACAAATATATTTTCTGCACAACCAAATCAAGATAAGAGAAAAATAATGAACTTAACCAACTTTTCACATAGAATCCAATCACACAATCATCTCAAGAAGATTTATAGTATGTTCATGATATGAGTATATTGTGAAAAACCTTAAACAAAAAATATTTTGGGCCATTAAAACAGTTGCAGGCTGCCAGCTGCACTGCAAGGTCTTATAACTTTACCAATCAATGAAGCAAATATGGCGAAAAAAGTAAAGGTGAAGACAACATGATAAAAAACACTGTAGGAGCACCTTAAAAACCTTGATCAAAACTCATGCAAGATAACAAAGCATAATGATGGCAGAGACCCCCTTGACCTTGCAAGACCTTGGATCATAGCTTGTGGATTTCTACTCCCTAAACTCTAATAATATGTTATAATTTAGTAACAAGTTCAATAATATATGATTAACACCACACCAAAGCTTGCCCTTCTCCCACACTATTACATAAGAGCGTCTTTTTGGTCCAATTTCAGTCAAGCATCGATCAGGATTTCATAAGAACTTGCAGTCCTTGGTTCTTTGGCAAAAGAGACCTCTATATGTGTCCATGGAAACCAATTTTTCATCTAGAGAACAAAGTTGTTACTATAACCTCAATGGATTCATTTCTATAGGCTTCCATTGGGGCTAAGAAACTCAAAAATGATAAAATTGTTAGCTAGACCTATTGGAGATTTCGTTAAATTTGAAACTGAGGATTTCAATTTCCACATTAGTTTTGTAAAGAGTGTGCATTATTGTTGATATTCCAAACTCTTATCTCATTCCATCCGAGTTGTTTTCAAGCATGGAATCTCATTCCATCTGAGTTGTTTTCAAGCATGGATTTAGGCAACAACTTCTTAATTATGAGGGATTGCCCTTCGGGTGTGTCAAATGTAATCATATGGGGCACAAAATCTCAAAATGTCAATCTCAAAATGGGTAAAGATGTCTAGTTCTCCAAATGCTAACTTTATTTTGTGATATCACTGTTGCTTTTTGCTAGTTATGATATCAAAGCTTTGATCCTGCCAGCCGGGGGATCAAAGATAGTTAATGCAATTAAACTAAAGAGCTCAACGAGCTTCGGGAAAGAGAAAGGGAATATATCAGGTATATATATTGGCTATACAACAAGTGTTAACAACAAAGAAGGATATATTGCAATCCTTGAACCGAACTTGAAATCCATCAAGAGTTACACATATCAATCATACCAATTCCCAAGCAATACAATTGAAATAAAGTAATGATGGCCCTTTTGGGGTTCACGAGATGGTGAAGTGCCAATAGGCCCCTTCATCAAGTACGCCACCCTGAGTGCTCCCAGGCTTGTTGAATAGCGGACTTCATGCATCTTATCAAGCACGCCACCCCGAGGTGTGCCACTTGTGGGCTGGGAGGTTATTAAGTGCTCCTGGGCTTGATCAAGAGTATTTAAAATGGGGAAGGTTGATGGTGGGGACGTTCAGCTTAAAATATAGATGGGTTGCAAGAAGAGTATTTAAAATGGGGAATAGAGATTCACACCTCACATCAAAAGCATCTTCATTAATGTCATTCAAGAAGGTTTCCGGATGGAGTGAACAACTAGTGTTATCCCTCTCTATAAGAGTGGGGACATCAAGAATTCGTCAAACTGTGCACTACTATCATTAATCCTCTCCTTGGAAAGCTTTTCAGGAGCATGGTTGAGTGTAGAATCAGTAGTTGGGCAAAAAAAGAGGGATAAAGAGCAAAGGAGCAAGCAAGTTTCAGACCAAAACACTCAACTATTGATCCCTGCATCACCCTTAGACACCTGATCGAAAAAATACGGGACACACAAGGAGAAGAGGCTTTTTGTCGCTTTGTGGATTTTAAAAAATCTTTTGACACGGTGCCTAGAGATGAGCTTTGGAGCACGATGGAGGAACTTAAGATTCCAGTTGAGTTTAGAGTGGCAGTACATAGGCTTTATGAGTAGGTAAGGGCCACAATTAGAACAAGTGATGGAATGTCAAAATGCTTTGGAAGTGACATTGTTGTCAAGCAGGGTTGCTTGCTTTCTCACACTTTGTTTGGGTTTATACATTGATTAATTAGAAGAGTGGATAAACAAAGTTGGTGGTGGGGATGTTCAGCTTGCTAGTTATGTAATCAGATGGAAAACAAGGAGAATTTAGAGAATGCAATACTGATCATAAAAAAGGAAAACTCCTAGCCGCAAATTAAAGCAGAAATAAATTATTTCCAAGAAACAACTGCAAAGGGATTTATCCTGGATCTAAGACCAAAAATACTACAAACTTACTGTAGTCAAACATTAATTAAAATATACTGTATGGAGTGCCTCTTCAAGATGGACAAAGTTCCCGATCTTGGATGGCAAATTATATGATAATCTTAATGATGAAGACTTTGAGCTACCCCAGCAGTTAATAGATTTATATTGATAACAAGTCAATGTGACAATAACTATTTAAGGATTCATAAGAAAAAAAAGCATTTTTACAAATTATCTTTGTCAATAGGCTCATGAGTCAAAATATTAGTATGGTTTGGTGCTAAGAATGTAAGAAAATAATGTCAAAGCTAGATTAGTTTATAAGCATATAGCAAATAACAGCCATCTAGGAGCCTTTTAAAATTTTCATGTAGGTGTTAATGATTTTTTTTAGTCCTTGACAAGATAATTTGAGGAGAATAGAACTGTAAATTGTTATGTAACATAACACATGTGAAAAGATAAGTAATTAGTTTAGGGTACTTGCACAATTAAAATAACCGGTAAAAATAGAAATGAGATATCTGATTTAGGGCAGTGTCTACAGCTGTAACATATTAGTGCATTGGTAGATGCTCCTAGGCTTCCCTTTCTTTCTGCAAAAAGAACCTCCTTGCGTGGTTAACAACAGATTTAGTTGTAGTTTATATTTCTTTAGATGTAGTTAACTTTTTGCAGTGAATTCTTAATTTACATTGGAATTTGTGACCTAACAAGAAGTTCAAACTTGTTCAAATCATTAACCCTGACAACGACGACTTTTAGTAATTGAAAACAATACAAATAATATTAGGAAAGTTCTGTAAAACACTACAAAGAAAATAAATAACACTAGAAAATATTATTAACCTTGATAATTCATTTTTCCAAGGTAGCAAAAAGGGTTACTTTTCTTGCAAAATTATTGAAGACTAAATCAATAATTGATACTTTTGAATCTTTTTGTGCAACTTATTTAGCCGGGAACATTCAACCAAACTTTCAACCCATGGTCACTACAAACCTGATATGCACACTTAACAACATGCTAAGAAATTTTCATAAATGGACAGATCAGTGACAATTATAAATCTCATGCAGTTAAGCCATGCTTGTTGTCTTTCTTAGCATTCAATATGATAATCAAGCTCTTATATGACATCATAAAATTTTTAGCACATGCATTGACATTTGGTTTTAATTGGTATAGAAAATAATGTACAAAGTATATTGTTTCAATTGAGAAGCTACATGCAAATCTTTCTCTAAACGAAATTGTTTGTCACCTGGAGATTATGATTGTTGCCTGAAATGATTGGTCGTTTATTAACACCTAAGAAGAAAATGCATTCACGACAATTCGATATGAAAGCCTGCATTGTAGCAGCTATCACATTTACTCTTTCACAATGCTCCACTCTTACAGCCTGCAACACAGAGGATATCAAATAAGCATTATGCAAGAAACGGTACAAGATCAACAAAAAATCCGCTTTTAATCAAATTAACAGTCAACTATTGAACCCAAACAAGTACCTATTATTTTTCAACACCCCTTTATCTGTTTCACTAATGATGCCCTAAAACCTGAATGCTGTAACAATCTCTGACACTAAAACTCAGGTCTACTCCAGACGATGTGGAAACATCTCAAAACAAATATAAAGTTACACAAATGTCAAAATCATTCTTCATAACTCTCATAAAACACAGTAGTAGTACACTTCATAAGGTCTTGGAAATAGGTTGAACAAGCGTAAATAAATGCTTAAAGAATCATGCTGACCTAACTACCTAAGCTACAGTACAATTTTCCACTGAAATGAAATAGTCATGCTACCAAAACAAGTAGACACATAAAAGATCATAGTTAAATAAAGAAAATGTAACACATGACCTTAGTGAATAGAATAAAAATTGAAGTTCAAAGAGAGAGTGAAACCTTACACCAGACAATCCCTATCCTGAGTGACTCCAAGATTTTAGCAACAACCATATACATAATAAACACGAAACAATCAACATAAGAAACAAGGTCCATGCCCCAATAAGATTCAAATTACATTATTGTTATTGCAACAAATGCCAAATCAAATAATATTGGAGATCTAAAGAAAAAAGGGACCAATTTCAAAACAAGGAAATACTGATAAAAATGTAGACTGCAAAGACAAAAGGTCAAGGAACTAAACCTCGAAAATTTAATCAGAAGGCTCTCCAAATATTCCAACTTACCAAACACTTTCTCATTAGAGTAAAATAAACACAGAGTTGAAGTGCAAATTGTGGCAAATTTGACTCATAAGTGCAATATTCCAACAATTGAATCAGATGATATTTTATATGTATAGTTGGCCAACACAGACCCTATTCAAAAGTAGAACACCTATCCACCCAACACCAAAGTACAAATCCAATAATATGGAAAATACTTTGACTTCGACAAAATAAAAATGAATGGATGTTGTAAGGCCCATAGGTGTATGTGTGTTATTTTGTTATTTAATTTTGATACCGGCTACCAATAATGTTTTGTATTGCCCTCTAGATATTTGACTTGTATATTTTGCATACATATGTTATGATTTCACGTTTGAACCTATAGCAGTGTTTCAATTTCACTGTTTTCATTGATATCATGTTGTTAGTAATTATATTACCTGGTGAAACATTATTGGTCTATTGTGGATTATTTGATTACACATCGATTGATATCTAGATCATGTTAGTAGTATATGATCTTTAGTTAGATGTGATTATTATTACATGCTGTGACTATTTGACTTATTTAGTTTTGCATTTGATTTTTTATAATATAATCCCAGGATGTATATATGTCTTACTTGATTACATTCTCTTTGGTTATTACATATTGTGTTATGGCTATCTTTGTATTCTGCAGATATACCTGATGTTTTAACTGACTGTGCAGACTTAGGTTCCAACAGCAATAATTAATTGAGACAATCAACATGGGTAAATGTGTGTATGTTTGTTTATCCAGTCTCCATTTGCGAGTTAAGACATTTATCTTGTTTAAACCTATGAGTCATTTATTCAATTCAAAAACAATTTCAAATTCTTGTCTAATATTTAAACCCATAAAATGTTTGAGTGCTTTGTGTGACATTTATTAAGTCATGCTTGTTTACATTTGCATGATTTTTAGATATGCCTTGTAGTTCTTTTGAAACTACGAAAATGCTATTGAATTTGAAAAAAGAGATTTTTAATAGTTAAATACCTTAACGAAATAGGTATTGTTGCAAATTGAATTATTTGTATAGTTGAAAGAAATTGAAGAGGTTGATTGTAGTCTTATTTTCAAAAGGTGCATAATGTCCTTCAAAAGAACTTGTTTACGTGGGTTAAGGGATGAAAGTCTTTTTGTGGGTTTAGGGATTTTATTCAAAAAGGAAAAAGAATGTATTCATTTGACACTTTTTCACTTTGCTTGTATCATCTGGGTTGAAAAGAAAAGAAAATTGATTTAAGCCATTGTATTTTTGAAATTGGAGAGAAGGATCTTGGATCTTCAAAAGGAATTGCAAAGGCATTTTGTGTATGTGCATCCTTGAGAGGATTGCTTCCATTTGTTGGTTGAATCCTTTAAATTGAGGTATTTTCCTTCTATAAAATTGTGAATTTAATTGAAAAGGAAATGATTGATCATTCCTTCCGTGTTCTATGTGAATGCATCAAAATGACGGTGTTGTTTTGTTGAGGGCAAAAGAAGACTTTTGGTTGTAGATTTCGTTTTGAATTTGTAGAAATTAAAATTATATAAAAACCCAAAAATGCCCCCAAATGCTTGCGAAATTATTGTGTGATGGTCAAACTGGACTCCCCTTCCTATTTAGAGCAAACAGGCACTTTTATTTTTTGCTCGAGTGCATTTTCATTTTTGGTGGACCATGAAATTGTGTGATTCTTGGTCTATTTTATAGAAATTGAAATTTTTGAAATTACAATTATGTTTGATCACTTTATGTTGTGGAGTGATAGGTATTTCCACGGAAACGAAATGGTTTATGATTTAACATGTGTCATTGCCTAAACCTCATTTTCCATTCCTAAAGGCCATATTGAGTATTTTGACATCCTTGTTGTTTTAGGAATGAGGATTAGAAAGGGAATGGAGTGGACCTTCCTACCCAATCTAACTGAAATGAAGTCAAGGGTTGTGGCACACGAGAGATTTAAAACTTAACAAGTAAAATTGAACGGGGTTTCAAATATGAAATAAAACATGTATGGAATTTCCTTATGGGTTCATGGAATGATTGTGAAGGGCATTGTTTCCAATCCTTTAGTGACTGACGTAAATGTCATTGAGAATCCTCAATTGTGAATAGGAGATAATTCTCAACTCCACTCAGTCTTAGCACCGCAGTGATGACACTCCATGGTCCTATGTCTAATATACACTTCCTTTACTTCATTGAATCGTTTGCATTCAATTGGTGCTTGTGATACCCATGTGTATGCATTTGGTTGGTGTTTATGAAACCCATATGTATGTTTTTGGACAGTGTTGTGTATGATATGAGTGTATGTCAAACCCGTCTTATTTTGTGTGTGTATCTGACTACCCTTTGATCGCCTCCTTGTCTGGAGGGGTGGGTCTCTAGGGTCCCACATGGTTGAGTGGTAGACCAATCATTATTAGTGGCCATTTGGATCTTTGGTGGTGCATATTGAAGAATGTGCAAAGGTTCTTATAGATCTAGTGTTGGTTGCAGCTTTTGATTCTTCTATAATGGAAAAGTTGTATAGTGAGTTCATTTGTATACTATAATTCGAGTTCTAAAGATATCATTGAATTATCTTGTATTTGAGCACACTCCATCCATGTTTAGGGATGTGGATATCATACTATAAGCATTTAATGTGGCTAACTATAGTGGTATAGCATCCTTCTTTGTAATGGAAATCTCTTGTAATGAGAAGATGAGTATGTACTACTTAGGCCTAATTTCACTTAAATTTTGGGAAGTAATGTAATGTGTATTTTATGCATTGAATGTAACGTCTCGGTTAAGATGAAGTCAATTGTATTATGTATGTTTACCTAACTCTTCTAGTTTTGGAGTCATGCTTGATTGTATGCTTCTCTTGTAGCATTGTAGAAAAAGGCTTCTTGCTAGTGAATAGTAGAATTTCACCAAAACTAACAACAAGATCTTTTGAGGATTTTAAACATTGAATATAATGCTTAGTCATGTTGTAGTCCTTTAGTGGAAACTGTTTATAAACAGCACTAAATGTGTAGAAGTTATGGCTTGTTAGGCTTCAATCATTTGCGCTTGTAATGGCCTGGCCATGTAATAGAATCTGTCCTTTGACCTTCGTAAATGCTTTTGTGAGTTGAACCTTAGTTCTAGGAGATGAATAGGATGTTAGACCTTCAGAGGATCCTCTAGCCATGCTAGAAAGTGGAAATGAATGTGACCCAATTACATAGATATGCCTTGCTTGATTCCATTTTCATTGGTTATTACATGTGCTTCGACTATCCTTGTATTTTGCAGATACGCTTGATGTTTTAACTAAGTGTACAGGCACAAGTTCCACCAACAGTGATTAATTTGGAGACGATTAACATAAATAAACATGTCTATGTTTGTTACCCCATCTCACTTGGTTTGCAAGTTAGATGTATCTTGTTTAAAAATGTGAGCCATTTATCCAAATCGAGTACGATTCCGGATCTCGTCTCGTGTTTAAACTAGTAAAGTGTATAAGTACTTTGTGTGAGATTTATTAACTTTTGCTTGTGTTTACATTCGCATGATTTTTGGATGTGCCTAGTAGTTCTTTTGAAATTTGGAAAATGCAATTGAGTTACAAAAAAAAAGATTTTTAATAGTTAAATGCCTTAATGAAATAGGTATTCTTGCAAATTGAATTATTTCTATGGTTGAAAGAAATTGAAAAGGTTGAATGTAGTCTTATTTTTAGAAGGTGCATAATGTCTTTCAAAAGAACTTGTTTAAGTGGGAAAAGGAATAAGAGGCCTTTTTTGGGTTTAGGGATTTTATTCAAAGGAAAAAGAACGTATTAATTTTACACTTTTTCACTTTGTTTGTATCCTCTTACTTTGAAGAGAAAAGAAAATTGCTTCAAACCCTTGAATTTTTGAAATTGAAGAAAAGGAGCTTGGATCTTAAAAAAGAATTGCAAAGGCTTTTTGTGTGTGTGCATCCTTGGGAGGATTGCTTCCATTTGTTGGTTGCATCCTTTTAATTGAGGTATATTCCTTGTATGAAATTATGAATTTAATTGAAAAGGAAATGATTGATTATCGATTACATGATGTGTGTGAATGCATTGGAATCATGTTATTGTTTTGTTGAGAGCAAAGGAAGACGTTTGGTTGTAGATTTCCTTTTTAATTTGTAGAAATTAAAATTGTAGAAGAACCAAAAAATGCCCCCAGATACGTGCAAAATTATCACAGAATTTATGTGATGGTAAAAGTGGACTCCCTTTCTTATTTAGAGCAAAAGCACACTTTTAGTTTTTTGTTTGAATGCATTTTCATTTTGGGTGAAAAAGCTCCAAATTAAAATAATAGTGGACCTTGAAATTGTATGGTTCTTGGCATAGTTGGAAAACTCGGCTCGGCAAAAAACTCGGCAAGCCAATTTTTGGAGAGTCAAAAAAAACTCGGAGAAATCTCGGCAAAAAACTCGGGAAATTAAAAAAATTGCCAAAATTTCATTAGAAACACATTTTTTTGGCAAAATTCAATGACTGAATCCAATGAGTCCATAAATGAGTACAAAAGTGTTTTCTATTAAATTTGATTGACATCAATGCAAATTGATTACAAAATTGCATTCTCATGCGGAATCCTGATGGCTGAAACCCTGATAGTCTGATACAAATTATAATAGATAGCTGAAAATGAAAATAGTAAAACTAGTCTAGAAGTAAATACTAAAAGTAAACCCAACATATTACATCTTCCTCTTCCCTAATTTAGCCAAAGCTAGGGAAGAGGCAGATGCTCTAGTCCTGCGAGTGCGCGGTGCTAGTGGCTCTAGCTCTAGCTCTAGCTCTGGCAATGACTCCTCATGCTCATGAATGTCCTCCAACCCTACATCTCCTGTTGCACCCAGATCCTCCATTGCATGTCTCTCGAAATCAAGAATCTCGTCTGCGGTAAACAATGGAGGCTACTCATCCTGCCCTGTCCAATCACTGTAAGGATCTATCTCATCCAAATCAATAGGATCCAGTGATTTGTCCTCTACCTTTTTTGAGGTTTAAAAATTTCAAAAAACAGTGAAAATCATGAAAAAAATCAGAAAAAATCCACAAAAAATAGTGAAGAATCTTGTTTTTTTGGAATCTAAATGCAAAAATGAAGCTTCTTTTTGCTCTATAAAGATTTTGTTTTCAATTTGGATTCAATATTTTGCAACAAGAACCAAAAAAATGATTAAACAAAAAGAAAATGGAAAAACAAAAACTTACCTGGGATTCGAATTTGTCTTCAAAATCCGCAAAAAATGGTGTTTGAATCCGATCTTCTCGATGCCACAACGTTGCAAATGAACTATTTTTGCTTGGGGGGGGGTTTTTTTTTTTGCTATGTAGAGCTCAAAAATTCTAAATTCTGATTATAAAAAACCTTTTCTGGCCGCGGAATTTACATATACCTGTGCCTGCGAGTCTCTGGAAAAAACTCGGCGAGTCTTTGGGAAAAACTCGGCAAAAACTCGGAAAAACTCGACAGAAAAACTCTACGAGTAAAAGTCAAAAAAACTCTTTTGGAAAAAAAACTCGGCGAGTTTTTGGCGAGTTTGCCAACTATGGTTCTTGGTGTATTTTCTAGAAATTGATATTTTTTATATTAAGATTATGTTTGATTTTCTGGAATGATAGCTATTTCTATGGAAATGACATGGTTTAAGATTTAACACGTATCATTACATAAACCTGGTTTTTCATTCCTGAGGGCCATATTGAGTATTTTGACATCCTTGGTGTTTTAGGAATGAGGATTAGAATAGAAATGGAGTGGTCTCTCCCACCTAACCTAGCTGAAATGAAGTCAAGGGTTGTGACACACGAGAGATTTAAAACTTAACAAGTAAAATTGAATGGGGTTTCAAATATGAAATAGAATGTAATCACGATTAACTACAATTTAGTACCAAATTTCTTTATCTATTTGTGGAACAATTGTGATGGACATTATTTCCAATCCTTTAGTGATTGATGGAAATGTCATTGAGAAACCCCTATTGTGGAGAGGAGCATACTTCTCAACTCTAATCAGTCTTAGCACTATAGAGATGACATTCCATAGTCCTATGTCCAATATACTCTTCATTTAGTTCATCGGATCATTTTCATCCAACTAGTACTTGTGTACCCATGTGTATGCATTTGGTTGGTGTTGTGAAACCCATGTGTATGGCTTTGGATGGTATTGTGTATGATATGAGTGCAAGTCAAACCCTCCTTGTTTTGTGTGTGTGTGTTTGACTACCCATTCGATCACCTCCTTGTCTAGAGCGGTGGGCCTCAAGGTCTCACATGACCAAGTGGTAGACTAATCACCATTGGTGGCCAATTGGATCTTTTGTTGTGCATATTGGAGCACGTGCAAAGGTTCTTATAGCTCTAGTGTTGGTTGTAGCTTTTCATTCTTGTATAATGGAAAAGTCGTAGAGTGAGATCATTTGTATATGATGATTCAAGTTATAAATGTATTGTTGAGTTATCTTTGTAGTTGATCACATTGTATCCATGTTTGGGGATTTGGATTTCATTTTGTAAGCATTTAACATGGTTAATTGTATTGATTTAGCACCATGCTTTGTAATTGAAATCTCTTATAATGAGAAGATATGAATATGTGCTACTTAAGCTTAATCTCACTCAAATTTTGAAAAGTAACGTAATGTGTATTATATGCATTGAAATTAATGTCTTGGTTAAGATGAATTTAATGCTATTATGTATGTTTACCCAACTCTTGTGGTTTTGGAGTTATCTTTGATTGTATGCTTCTCTTGTAACATTGTAGAGAAAGGCTTCTTGCTTGTCAATAGTAGAATTTTGCCAAAATTGAAACAAGATATTTTGAGGATTTTAAACATTGAATATAATGCATAGTCATGTTGTAATCCTTTGGAGGAAACCATTTTATAAACAGGACTAAACATGTAGAATTGATGGCTTGTTTTATGTACCAGCAATTCGGGCTTGTTTTATGTACCAGCAATTTGGGCTTGTTTTATGCTTCAGCCATTTGGGATTGCAATGGCTTGGCTATGTAATAGAATTTGTTTTTTGACCTTTATGGATGCTTCTAAGGATTGAAACCTAGTTCTAGGAGTTTAATAGAATGTTAGACCTTTAGAGGATCCTTTAGCTATGCTCGAAATCGAAGTGGGAGTTGAAAGGGACCTAGCTGTACACTTTTATCTTGTTCCTTGATCAGAATCATTTGTTCTACCACTGCGGGTGATTCTGCATGACCATGGGCAATTGGAAAATGGCAAGGCTATTCTATTTATGACAAATGAGGTTATTCTGTCCAAAAGGGGCGATTCTATCACAATGAATAGTAAACATCAAATTTCAGAAAACTTTCCTAAATCAAAGATGATCCTAGGGGTCTGCTTTTACTTTCTATCAACTTAGTTTAATGAAGTTTAATGTCCTTTGTCTATTATTGTCTGTTTTGTGCCGTGGTTGTGCTTTTGGTTAGGAATGGTCAATCACTTGCAAGAATACAGTGAGATATTGGATCTCCCAACAACAATGAATAATCTTAAGGTTTGATCATCATTCCTCCATCGTTTTGGATAGGAGAATGTCTTAGGATGATTCGTAGAATGAGTTAGTCGTTAGGGCTTCCTTTGAACAAGAAATGTACAAAGAATATGGAAAATACTAACTAGGGGGTACTTCCTCATGTGATTAGCACAAGGCATTACTCTCCAATGACCAAATTCATCTCCTCATTATCTCCTTAGTCACTTTTTCTGTATAGCTTCCAGCTAATGGTCACCTAACCAAGACCCCTCTGAGGCTTTTATGATCATCATCATATAGACATGGAATAAAATAATCATAAGTTATTAATAGGTTGCAGAATTTCCATACAAATTTCAGGCCTTGTTATGGCTGATTTCCATAGGAGGAAACACCATGAGTGACCCTTCAATCTATGGACACCTCTCACTTTTCAAATTCTCTGGATGTTTAGGTGTGCATTGAGGTTACCCAAACATGTTAGAATTGGGTCTGCAACCTCTGTGTGTTTTACCATTGTCTGAAAATTTCTCAATTATCCATTGAAGTAATGAAGTCAAATGTATACACAAATATTATAAATATAAATACAACACTTCCAGCACCTAAAGTAACCTGCTACCATTGATGATGAATGTTTCACATGCTAAAACAGTGCACTCTCATATCACACACTCCTTCCTCAAATGAGGCTTGAGGAAATGTGTCTCTTTGCTTTTCAGGAGAGAGGAAATATCAATCCTTTCCCTTGTCCTTTCGATGGATTTTTTGACTTTTCAAACTTTCCAAGACAGAAGTGCCACCCTATTTGAGCACACCTCACAATTTTGTGAATCTACATTTGATTATCAGTTCAACCTCATTTATACCACTCAAAGCATTATGAGACATGATATTTCCACAGACAATGAAAATGTATTATAATGCTTCTGGCAGAAAACTGTATAGAATTTTTTGAATCAACATTCCAGATCACACTCCATGAACCATCATCGGGAGGAGAAAAAAAAATGATCTGAAACATTGATGGATCATGCAGTGTGATCCGAAACGTTGATTCAAAAACTTATACACAGTTTTCTGCCAGAAGCATTATAATACATTCAATGCATTAGGTCATTGGGTCTTTTTTCTTTGTGGCTCTAGTTACACATCATATATTGAAGATGATGCATTTATATTAACAGGATACTTTATTAGAGGAGCATGTATTTCCTGCAGATTGTCATACGACTAAAATTCTGTCTGCAAATTCTGCTAAGTATTATGCATTTTGTTAACTTCATGGTTGATCCTAAGGAATAGCCCCACATGCTGCCTTTAAAAGGCATATTTATGCACAAAACTACATAGATTGACTAATATATTGAATGTCATTTAACATGGAGATGACAACCTTGTTAATGGTGCATTTGTTGTCATCTAATCTCACTGGCCAGTGCTTTTAGCAAAGCAAGTCATATTGTCATGAACCAAATCTAGCAGCATGAAGTCAAAAATCTTATGATTTGTAAACAATTTGCCATGAAAAACAATCTGCAAACATATTCAACTAACATAATCCATAGTTGGAGCAAATCAAGCAGAGATAGCAGCACCAGTCAAAGAAGAATCCAGATTTCATTGTTTTTTCTCCTTTATTTGAGCTTGGATTTTTAGGAACCCAAACATCCTAGAAAGTGACTGAAGGTAATTATGGGTTTATGTAAAAAGTATGTTAAAACTACTTTAAGTCACTCTTAAACTGAACTAGGTTAAAAATTTACTACACAATACTTCTAACCTAAGACTTGCTTTTCCAAGGGGTCCACAAATTCTAACTTACTCAAATAAAATCTTCTATCTTTAATAGTTTGGTTATTTTGATCCATCTTTTAGAGGCCATAATGCAATAAACTTTTGGTGGAAAACTGTGGAGATAATGTATATATTCAATATAAATGCACCCAAGGAATTTATAGATAGATACAACACTTCCATGCCTTGATTGATTCTCTGTAAGTGTATGGAAATATCATTAGATTGAAAGTTACGAATCAAAAGATCTTTGAAATCTGCCTCTTATAAAAAAGAAAACTAACTTGGACTTGAAGTGCTCCTTTGGGAAGTGACCCGTGACAAAAACTATGCCACTACAAGTGAAACAAAACATTCAACTTATACCTTTCCAACAGCTCCAAGCACAATTGTAGCATCTGAGCATCCATTAACAGTCACATAACTCAAGGGAGCTAATATGTATATCACTGAATCATGGCAGTTCAACACCTGGAAAGAATCCACTAGTTGATATAAGACAATAGTAAAGACAACAAAAATAAAACCTTGGCAAAGGCAATAAGAAGTTTTAACATAACGACCTTAACAAACTAGATGGATTACAAAGGCATTTATTTTCAGTATTTACAATATTGTACAATTATATCAGAGATTATGAGAAAACTACATGTTAATATCATATAAATCCTCAACTTCAGCTTACTTAAAAAACAAGTATCTCCAGCTTCTTTGTAAATGGCACAGCTATATTTTGTGGTTTCCATATGAATGCCAATGGTTGTGTTATACTTCATAAATTCTCACAGCTTTCATATTTGACTTCTAGTATAGGGAGCTATTCGATTTATAGAGGTGAACATACAAGACAGCTACCTGTTTGATGGCTAATACCAGCTAGGCAGAGACAGAGTCAGTTGTCCCATTTGTTTCTGTAGCTACTATTTATGAGGATGCTATTCATTCTTGCAGTGAAGTTGTGTGGAGAATAAACAAGGAAATCTTGATTAGTATAGCTATTAGTTCATCCCTCTTCATACACAAGTTTCAGCAGCAATAAAAGAAAGTTCATTATGCAGCAAAAGGGTAACTGAGATTCCAAACTCTCTAGGGCCAAAAGAATGCAGCTTAACTCCTTTCAGCATCAATAGTGCACCTACCATCCAAATCTGCAATATATGATCTAGCTGTTGGGAAGTGTTTTCTTTCTTTTCTTATTGTGTGCTTTCTCAGCACAAAATATAAAAGAAAAGAGTGACGTCTCTTTAAATTTCAATATTTATAAAAGAAAAGAGTGACGTCTCTTTAAATTTCAATATTTGAAGAAAATAGATCGTATCCGTATAGCCTTGATTTTGTAGGTTTTGAGCACATATATTCTGATCAATATCATATGATATCAGAGCATTGATTCATGATGCTTTTCTGTGACATCAAGGGAAGATAAAACCCAGAACATCTGCTTTCACATACCATGTTAGATAGTGCCAAAGAAGGAACATACTGTGTGTCAATTAGTCACCAATTATCATGCTCTCAACAAAACCACTGTGAAGAACTACTACCAGTTTGCAGGATCGATGATCATATAGGCCACCTTCAAGGTAGTAAGTACTTAACTAAGCTTGACCTGATTTCTGGATGCCACCAAGTCCACATGGAACCCCATGATGTTTGGAAGACATAAAGTTTGGAGCCAAAAGTGATTCGTTGTGCCTTTGGGCCTTCTATCACTTGTAATTTTTGCATATGCTTTGAATATTTTTGTTTTAAAACTAATTGTTATGCAGTTACTATTTTAAAAGAAAGTGTATCATTTATATTTCTATTGTATGTAACATCCATTATTAGATGTTTCTCATGAAACTATTCTTGTTGTCATAAAAGGTAAGACCAAATGCTCCTACAAAATAGGAATAAATTATAAGTAAATACATTATAAAAAGAAGTGGTTTCAATCATACCATATGATAATACTATAAAAGTAAAATACATATGGACTCTAGGAGAGACGTCATTTATTCCAATGAAGCAAAGGAAAATTTGGCCCCCAAGGAGAAACCCTGAACTAGATTGAAGATACCCGTTAGGAATCCTGGTCTCTTGTAACAGCACCAGATCAGATAGAGAAGATTTGGTGGAGATTCTCAGAAATCTGTATTAATTATCTAAACATAAACCACTGATGTTCAACAAATGTCAAAAACACTTTTATAAAGGCTCATTAAAGGGGAATATTTGATTGGAGCATGTGAAACCATGGAAGCAAATGGTATTGTATCTTGTTCATTCCCCATCATGTCCTCAGCCTCTAGTAATTGAAAGAATTGAATACGAAGACATAAATGCTTCTACCTTTGACTTTAGGGTGCAAACCTTGTTGGAAAATGCAGATGATGGGATGGAAGCTACCAAATTGCCCTTAACTTTGAACTTGATCACTGCACCTCTAACTAATTTCTTGTCTTCTTGATTGCTATAAGGTTTCACCAGCTGCACGGTCTTTGGAATCTAGATTGGGGTAATGTAAAAACAAGGAAGCGGATGGGATTGTATCTTGTTGTTTACTCCCCGTCATGTCCTCAACCTCTAGTAAGTGAAAGGAATTGGATGGGAAGACATGCAACCATTTAGATGACAAATGCTGCACCTAAGTGAACAATTTTTTTGTAGCCCTCAGGCTATTACCCAGTCAATGCCTCTAGGTTCCAGTTAAACTCCATCAGGCAGGAAAAGTCAACACCAAAGAAAGCTCCCCACAGAATTCACTAAGCAAGAGGAAGAATCTGAACCAAACATGAACTGTGGTGCAAAGATTGTACATAGCATTTAAGAAAGGTCACTAGCTTTATGAACAAACAAGCTTCATCTCAAAAAACATGGTACCCTTGGAAGATGGCATCTTTCACCGAAAAGAAAGAAAGTACAGACATGAAATAGCAATTAGATAATATTGGGACATCTATAAAACCTGATGACTTCAAAACTCTCATAGACTCAAAACTTTGCTGGTCTTGGACCAAGATAGACACCAATGGATCTGCATATGAGTGCTCTTGCTTTGAGATACCATAGTCTTTGCTCTGTCTCCTCTAAAAAGAAATTTATATGGGGAGATTGACCTCTTTTCTTCACACAAGAGGATGGTTTGATTGAAATCTTTTGTGCGTGCTGGTGAAGAAACTTGGGAGGGCTGCCCTGGGATATCACAGCTTGCCTCTTCACTAGGGGTAACTGTAGAAGTTTCTCAATATATGATGCAAGAGCATCCGGGTCCACAAGCAATCCTGCATCACCAAAAAATAGTAGTAGGTTATGTTTTCAGTTTTCTTCTCTAGTTTTGTGTGATTGTTGCCTGATGTTTCTTGTCATCTTGCTTTCTCAGAAGATTGCTACAGGAAGGATGCAGGTTTCCAATAGATTGCAAACCATCTGTAGCTGTGCTACAGGCCATCTTCAGATTGCTACAGGCCATCTAGATTGCTACAAGCCTGAATCATATTGCTACAGGTCAGTCTTTGGTATAAATGGGCTGCTACAGGAACTCTACAATATGCTACAAGACAATTGTGTTATATATAATATATTACCTTGGTAATGACCTTTAATGTCTCGTGGCTACGACAGGAAATATGAAGATCTACTACAGATATTAGTGCTGAGTTATACACTAGACTCATTGGATAAACTGAATATTTATCTTGACAGCAATATAATAAATTAAAAGTGAATGTGTCACAACCTCGTGCAAACTACAAACAATTGATTTTCTAAATAAAGGAGTTTTTTGTCCTTTTCTAATTTTCGCAGCTCTGGGATTTATTATTGCTTTCAGTAATTTAGTTGGTGTGCAGAGATCTTCCTATGATATGTGTAGATGTTTTCTTCTACCTAGCTCCTTATTGTGAGGACCATGTTGTTTTGGACAGCTTGTTTCTTGCATTCCACGACTTTTCACATTACTTTCGGTTCATGGCAATTGACCTAACTTTCGCATGGAAAGATTTCTGTTTAGTTGGGTTCTTTCTTGGTATTTTTGTCGACAGCATGGATTTATTTTATTTATTTTCTTGGCTGTTTGAAATCTTGATGGTGTGGTTTCAATGCTGGTGTCAAGTGTTGTTCCTCTACTAGTTTTGCCACAAAAGCTGGAAAGTTTTCTTGGCCAAGATTGCACTTACTTTTTGGGATTCATTTTGTTATCATTTTGGTTTTGGAAGTGAACAAGTTCTATTGGGAGAAAAAAGGAAAATAAAAAAACAAAGAGGGTAAGTAGGGAACAGCCTATTTTTAGAGAAGGATGTTGCTGAGAAATCACTGTGTGAAAAGAGACAGGTTACAGTAAATTTATACAATTACTGTGAACTCTATAATTGTATAAGCAAGTTGTATTCAGCTACAGATAATAAATTTATTATAATTCAATATTGTTGTTTCCATCTTACATATGAATGTACTGATTAACTATTGGGCTACTAGATTAGATTGTTTTTCATTAGACTCCCTGGTCTAGACTGCATTAATATAGGATCGAATCAAGAAATTTCTGAAACCAAGGATGGAGGTAGCATGGATAAGGGACAAAAAGCAGAGGATTAGAGTTTCTTGCATGTGCCAGGTGTCACCTTCTCTTGTTAATGAAATTCTCTAAACTAAGATGGATTTGAAATTGATCCATAATCAATTTCACACTAACTAGCGTTGAAAAGCACAATCAATAATTGGTAGTAAAGTGTTCTACATCAAGCAAATGCTTTGGATGAGCTCATTACTCTTTAGGAAGATGTAATCGAGGATAAAGGGTTAAATGAGGGATTACAACAACAGTGAAAAATAAGGGAATTGTTTCTAATATGCTTATGCCTCATTGCAAATTGCTATTCATGAATTGAAATCCTAATTCAAGACATTGCAATCAGTATGGAAAATTCTGTAGTTGAATCAATTAGGCTTGCTGGTCAATTCAACATTACAAATATGCTCCATGTGCTGCTGTCAAGATATATTGCAATGAATTTGCTCCAAGGTCTCATAAATATTACTTGTGATTCCTTTGAGTAAAAATGCCATACCACTTGAAAGAAAAACAAATCAAATAATATGATAATATAGATAATCCAATGCTTTAATACATTTATTTAACAAATTGACTACTAGACAAAATTGCTAGGAATGCAGATAAATTTAATAAAATTGTGTTATAGAACAATGCAAAATATCAAACTCAATTAATGCCAAAATATACAGCCCACTTAACATTTTCTGTACAGAATACAAAAGTTAGTTAAGACACAGCGATGAGTAAAACACAAAAATAAAATAGAACATTTGCATGTCACTTTAGCATTGACATTTGAGTTTAAATTGGCGGATTGGGCATGCTCTGATGTATTTCCCAGTGGTAGAATCAGCATTGGAGTTTTGTGTCACACCTTTACATCTTTGTAACATTCTGTAGTCCAAACAAACATTGATGTGAAGGGCAACACATATAGTGATGCAACTTTCTGTTCAAATTTTTTTGACACAATTTGCATTGGATAGAATTTAGGAAAAAAAGCCATATCCACATATCACTCTAAAGAGACTTATGCCTGTGTTCGCATGTTTAGCATTATTATAAGCAGATTCTACAAATAAGAAAATACCTTACCCTGGTTGATTTTGTTCCCAACTCACATCCTTTTTCAAACATTTTCTTTAATTTCTTAATACAAAACTTGTCAATTTATATTCAGATTCAAGAAAATCGGAAGAATCCTAAGCATCACCAAAAGTATATTTTATCTAGTCAAAAAAGTATATATTATCTAGTCCAAAAACTGTGAATCTAATTCCAAATTATAATAGACTAAGGTTGTGTGTTGCCCAAAAGCCATACAGTCTAGCAAATAAACCATGAAACACATTTCTACTAAAAATAAATGAATATCTCAATCCTAAACTGCAATTATTCCAACTAACCTTGATAGAAGATGCCTCAATATCACTAGGTTGCTTCACCACAGAAGCTTTATTCGCTCCTTCTACAAAAGCCAGTCCTTGATGGAAATGCTTCATATCCTCAGTGGGGCCATTAGAAAATTTACCACATTGACCAGCCGTGGGAGACACATTTTCTCTGCCAAGCAATTTTTCAAATGGATGTTCTGATGCAGCACAAATGTGTTCGAGTAACCAATCAAGCACTTGGGGAATAGGCACGGGAACAGCAGGCATATCTGGATCTGAATTTGCAAAGAATGGAGCTGCCTGGCTGAGAGATGTTACTCCTTTATTACTTTCTCCAACATGTAGCAGTAAACCCAGATGCTCAAACCTCTCTAAGCTCAAAACCTGAAAGAAGGAAAAATCTCTATCAAGTGAATCATCATGGAAGTCTTGCATTTGTGTTCCTTAGACTATGTTACTTTCCAAGTGTAGCAAATTCCCTTTGAATGCAGATCATCAAGGTCAGTAGAGTTCATGTAATTAGGAAACTTTCCCAAAATGGCATGATCACCATCTAAGGCCTAACATTGCAAAAATATTAGGGCCATTGCTCTTGGCTAAGAATGTTAGTGTCCAGCACAGTGAATATGAGAAAACAGACAATTTAATTAATATTATTCATCCATTAAATAAGATGGGTAACTACCCTGATCAAATGTGAAAGCAAGCAAAGACACAAATTTCCACAGAATTCTGCAAAAGATTCCCAAACTGTGTAACCAAGTATGCACTATATCCACTTCCAGACCATTCCTATACTGGGTACAAGTCCCAGTCCCAGTATGGCCTGGACATGTCCAGGATTTGGCCTGGGTATGTACCTAGGCTGGACACTCGATCTGAGACCATAACCAGCAGCACTTGCCCCCAATTTTTTTAAAAAATACCTTTTTTTAATGAACAAAACAAAAAAAGAAAACTTAAAAAACCCAAACTAAGCCTAAAGCATTTACCTAACTACAATAACACACAAAAGTCAAAACAAAAGCAAACAACACTTCCTATCTTTCATTGCTCACTCACCCAAAACTCCATTGCTAATCATTGCTCAGGTCTGCCAGTCTTATTTGTGATTAAACATCATTTTCTTACTACTCCTATACGCGTCTAGAACTGTTGATAACTGCTAGGAAGATAAGGGAGCTTGCAACAAGGAAAATCTCCATTCAAGAGCTTTTGTCTTTTGTTAAAATGACTTATTATTGTTTTTTAATATTTTGTTTTTTCATTGACAAGTAATGGCAGCCTAAGGTTAGATTTTTTTTCCTAATATTATGTTTATTTCATATATATATATATATATATATATATATGGTGTGTGTGTGTGACAGGAATATGGTTCAAGACACACTAGAACCAGAGACTGTTCCACTATGTCTCCAAATTGGTCATGTGGAAGGGTCAAAAAGATTGAAGTTCGGAAGGAAAATCCTAAATTTAGCGAGGTTTTGGTCCCAAACTGGCTTTGTTAAAGGAAATATTATCTAGAAAATCTTATAAATAGTTGGGAAGGTCTTGAATGGCCTAAAAAGTCAGCAATTTTGTATAGTTCTACTAAACTTTGAGAAAACTTATGATAGAATTGAATGGCCTTTCATTCTCCTTGTCATGGAAGTTATTGAGTTCTAAGAAAAGTTTTGTAGAATAATGTTTTGTAGGTGGCTCAACAATCTCTTTAAAGATGCTTGTGCTCAAGTGGATATCAGTGGTAAAATGTCTCCCCCATTGGAGCTGCAGAAATCTATTGGGCAAGGGTGTGCTCTGCCCCCTCCCTATTTGTTATAGCTGCAGAAGCAATGCATTATCTGCTCAAAGAATCCACCTTACGTCCCCCAATGAAAGGATTTGCATTGCCTAATGACAATGAGTTGATTGATATTCAGTTTGCTAACTATACTTCCATTTTTCCTGTGACTGATGAGAATAATTTTAAGAATTTAAGAAATAAGCTAAAATTCTATTGCATTGCCTCTAGGTCAAAACTGTCTAACCAGAAGTCTATGGTTGTTAGTTGGAATGAATCCCCTCCTAGATGGTTTGACAAGATTGATTGGGCATGGTCCTAACAAAATAATTAGGTACTTGGGGATCCCTTTTGTTGTATCTCCCTCTCCGAAATAAATGTGAGACTAGGTGGTAACAAAGATTGAGAAGAGATTTGATAAGTGGCAAGGGCATATGCTTTCTATTGCAGGCAAATATAAGGTTTGTAAAAAACATTGCCTTTTTTAATTTATATTATGCTTCTACATGGTTATTTGGGAGCTACCAAGTGCAAAGAATTCATAAAATGATAAAGAGACTTTTCATGGTCTGATGGGTAAGGGTACAGGAAAAGACATGCAGTCACCTGGAAACGGTGTTGCCTTTCTAGGAAATATGGTGGTACGGGTTTAAAGAATCTAAAGATTCATGATATTGCATTGGCTACCAAACGGATCATCAAGTCCTTTGAGGGAGATGAGCCTTGGAAGGTTCTTATTACAAATGACATAAACAATGCAGTACCTAAAAATAAAAACTCTTGGAAAGGTTTGCATCCATATGATATTCTTTTTGGGAACTTTGCTGTTAAGCCTGCTGGTTCTAGTGTTTTTTGTAGCATATCGCCTGGGAAGCCATCAAGGGACTTTTTACTTTTAAGAGGACAGGAGCCATACTCAAAAAATGAGGGTAATATATGTGTTTGGGTCTACCTAGTGGTCTCTTCAGTACAAAAACAGACCCCCGGCATTAATCCAAGGGTGTTCATCAGAAAAAAACCTTCTCCATTCTTGTTAAGGCTGCTAAGAATCTACCTAAAAACCCTCAAATAAAATTCAATACTGAAATGTTGGGATACATTAATTGGTCTAATGGCACTACCCTTACTAAAGCTTCCAATAAAATCATTTATGACAGTCTGATTGGTACCCAAGAGATCTTCACCTACCTCAACCTAAGGTGCGGGGTACATTTTAGTGATTGTCAATGGAGTAAAATTTGTCAACTTATATGGTCCTCCTATCTTAAACCAAAAAAAGCATGTAGGGTATTTTACGGAGCCTAATGGTTTTATCTGTCTCCTGTTACTTATGTAATGTTGATGAGTCATACAAACAGTTTTGTTTTACTGTCCTTTTGTCTTTTAAGTCTAGAACCTATTTATTAATAACAATGTATGCTGGGTTGGGACTGTCTCTATATCTTGGGAGGATATTGTGTTTGGTTTTATTAAAGGTTTGAATTAAAAAATATACAAAATTTGGCTGGTTTTATCCACTAAAATACTATGGTTCATTTGGAATGCTAGAAACAATGAGATGTTCCAAGGTGGAGTGACGATGCTTAGTGACATTGTCTATGAAGTCACCTCTTCTTTGATTGTTTATCGAGTTACAATGATGGGATGTTTCCAAAAAGGAGTTCTTCAAGCGAATGAACAAAGGCTCAATCAAGCTGACGAAGGAAGATGTTCAAATTGAATGATGGCTTGATTTTGATTCCGATGAGGACCAACATGAGACTGAAAGAGATCCTACTTGTCCTGGAGGTCCTGGTAACAATGAGGATGAGATTCCTGAATGGATCTGCAATGATCAGATGACTGAGAAGATCGAAGAATGGTTTGAAAGGAACTTCACTGACCATAATGTTGGATGAAATTTATCATTAGCAGAGCATCTGGTTCTGGATATAAAAGAGAATGTTCCTGCAGAGATTTTAAAAATCAAAACGATTACTACTCGCGTTAATGATGATGTCGAAAAAGGATAATACAGTTTTATAGTGATCTATATGTCTGTTGATTAGTTCAGTAACTGTATACCCTTGTATTTGTTCTTTTTGAGGGGTCGTCCTTTTTTTGTATCCGCTTGAAGTGACAGTCTTGAACTCAATTGAAACTTTGTCATAGCCTTTGGCTAGCGTACTGTATCTCCTTTTTGTGATCGATATATAAACGACATAGTCATGCGCAAGTTTGGGAATTTTATAGCTTCAGTAGTGCATAGCCTTAGCGCTCTTTGAGACAAGTATGAGGAGGATGCTCAGACATGGTGATATCTCCATGCCTAAGGATCTATTTACATGCAACCTCTTGTCATCAAAGTTTTATCATAGATATGTACTTTTATTTCTTTTTAACTTACTTTTCCTAGCCCATCTTTTATAATTTAGAAATTACAATTTTTCTATTTGTAAATTCATAAAAAAACATAATTTTATATTGACTTAGGTTGTGAGTTCCTCTCCAGCTAAATAAAATTGTAGTACATAATCATTTATCCACCCAGTAAAGCGCAATCAGTTGGCAATGAAAAAGGAAAAGGAGTTTGTATATATACATTCCAACCTGCATCTCATCTCAAACAAGTAAATTGAGTACAAGGCAGGAACGGTGAAGCATTGGGATGAAGCACCATAACATCTCAACTTGGATGCTTCTATTGCACAAATTTTGATGCAAGAGCATCCAGCTGTTAAATTTGTGAGACCCATCTTGAGTTGAATAAGGGAACAAAGGGAATAAAAGTTGATTCCTTGATGGGTGTTGGTTGGGGCCCACATGAATCAAATCACTTGTTCCCAAGCACTTACCAAAGTCTGCTGGCTGCCTCCTACCTAGCAGCAAACATCCTAATATTTCTTTTCCTTTCTTGGATGGTGGATGACTATTATTTCTTCCTAGCTGGGAGGATACCAAGTTCAGGGATTGGTGCATTATCAATGACAATTGTTGCTGGCAATTTCATATTCTAGATTCTGAATGCTAGCTAGCAATTACAAGTGCAACCCTCAATGCTAAGCGCAATTGGTGGAGACTCAAAATGAACCAAATAAATCCCCCAAAGTGTTCCCTATCAGCGGCATCTACAATCTAGTTTAGGGCAAAATGGTTTTTCCTAGGCATGGTCGGTTACTTGGCAACTGTAGTAAGAATGCTGGCAGCAATTACTTATATTTATTTCTAGCACATTGAGGCATTGGGTCGCACCATTGTTACCACCAATGGCTGATATTCTTAGAGTTTTTAATATTAACTAAAAATAGGGGTCGACAAGGAATAAATAAGAAGTCTTGGAGTCTTTAAGGTGGATTTTTCCAGGTCTCTTTTCAGATGTTCAAGATCAAGGTTAACAGAGAGGGAAGACCAAAGGGAAATTTGATGAGTATGATGTTCTCAAGAATACGTGTGTCAATTCTTTCTTAGGAGGAAACTAGTAAGCATTTTGCAAGTCTATATTCTGGGCCAAGAAGTGGCATAGCAATAGTTTTTCGTAAAGATTTCAGAACTGGTGTATGGATCATGCCTGTACCAGGCTATTATGACTCAAAAAAAATTGATTTTGATGTTGGTCGTTGTTTTCAGTAAGCTCTGCTGGTCCATATTGCTTTGTAGTTGTTTGTCATTAACAAAAAATCAGTTATTGCAAAAGGTTAACATTGGATTTAAGGTTAACGTTGTTCGGCCAATGTCTTGAAAATTTTGGAGTATCTTAAGATTGTCACAAATTTCTTTTATGATGTATTGTCTATTCTATGAAAAGGGTCTGCCTAAATTGGCTCCCTGTTGAAGGTACTCGGTTTAGGACTGCATCATTTGGTATCAGAGCGGGTATGTTAGTTGGGAATGTTGAGGAGAGTTGCATGAGTTATGTGAAATGATTTGAGGAAGACCTTTTCAGTTGGAAGGTGTCTAGAAGGCTCTAGTAGATTTTTGTTGCAGATATCTGTGACTGCAGAGGCCATGTGCCTTGGAGGATTGTAGATGTGGAGTCCTATAACTGTAGAGGGCTTTGGGGCTCTAGAAGATTTGTTGCAAATATTCATAACTACACAGAGCAATGTGCCCTAGTAAATTTGTTGTAGGTGTGTGGAGGTTTGTAACTGTAGAGAGCCGAGAGAAGGAGGCATGAGTGTACCAAAAAGGGACTTTATTGGTGAATGTGAGTGAGTTTGTTGTAGATGTAAAACTTGTAACTGCATCTAGTTGTATGTGAAAATGTCTTCAAAAAAGAGGACGATGATGGTCTTGAAGAGGCTGGTTGAACAGAAATCTATGGAGTACTACCAAGAGAAAGAATACCTTGAGAAGATTACGGACATCCATTTGAGATTGAAAATTTTGGAAGCTAAGCAACATGGAAGAGTTACTATAAACGTGATCAAAAATAGTGAAAAATGTCATATTGCTAGCATGAAAGAAAATGAGACTGTACTCGAGAAGGAAATCTTTGAGAAGATAATGGAGTTCCATTTGAGATTGAAGAGGTTGGAAGCTAAGCAACAAAGAGGGGTTGTCGTAGATCTATAAAAGAGTGTGACTGCAATTGAGACATGACTTCCCAAAGGCAGGAATACGTAAGTGGATAAAGTTGTAGCAGACGAGAAGAGTAAAACTGAAAATCCTATTTTATCTAGTATTGTTTTGTTTGCAGATATGAAGGAAGGTGAAAACAAAGAAGAGGAAGTCCTCATGCTTGAGGATAATGTAGAAGAGAAAATGGTGATAGTAGTTCAAGAAGTACAAGTTGCAGAAGATAAAAGTGTTGTTGTGGAAGTTCCTTTGAAGTTTGTATCTGATTTAGACGCTGAAATGGTGGCTTGTGAAGGCCATGTGTTTGAAAATCTCTTTGCTTATGTGTTTGCAACCTTATAATCCTAAGCTTGGGGCTACTATGGTCCACAACTTGGCGGAATTCTTTGGCTTCTATGTTTTCGTGTTTGAAATCTTCCTTTAGTGTGAGTTCGAACGTAAGTTCGTACCCACACTAAAGTGGGGGCTAAATGTTATGGAGTAAAATGTGTACACTAGCATTTTGCACCTAGTTTAGCACTTGGTTGGACCTAAAATGTTTACCTTTGTTAATCAGGACCTATTTTAACACCTTTTGAGCATTAAATGATAAAATCTCGATCTTGATGAATAAACCCGACAGAATAAACTTAGGACTGGACTAAGCCCACGACATTAGACACTCCCCGGAGTTTGTCGGGCTAAAGGACCAGGGCGCCCTGGTCCCAGATGGATCCTTTAGCCCCTTTCTTGTGGTGTCGGCTTAGAACACCTCCTTAGTTTGTACATGTCGGCCCCATTTGGTGTTATTTGTCATTTGTGAGTGGGAATACATATATAAAGGAATTTTACAGCTCATTTTACACTAAGATGCCTAATGCAAAATTAGAGTTTGCTCTAATGTTTTGATCCTCTATGCTAAAGTGCTCTTCATGCTTGGAATTGCTATCTACTTGTGGATGTTATGAAGTTTGTTTGTAGGTATTGAAGGAAGTTTCAAGCCTTCTCCATCTCTCTCCTTGTTGGTGCATGATCTTGAGCATCTACTCCAACTAGGGTTGCACATCTTGTGGTAATCTTCATCATTTTCATTCATACTTTCATCATATATTGCAAATCTAGCCTTTGCCCTCCTAGGGCACACACTCTTGGATCTAATCATCGCTGGAGTAGAGGTGGAATCACCAACACAAGGTTTGACTAAGGCAAGCCCTTATACACAGCACAACTTTTTCCTCTTTTCTTGTGTGCAGGTTGAAGATACAAATTTGGGAAGACAAGACCCAGGAAGAAGAAAGGGTTTGCAAGTACAGGTGTGGTGAAACTCAAAGCTTCTGAGAAACCCTAATTAGGGTCCAAGGCTCCCACGTGCCCTCGTCTTTTGGTGGCCCCGAATTCGGATCCAGGTTCTGCTTTGCTTCTTGATCTCTGATGTTCTTTTAGATTTTTGATATCTGTTTCCAAGAGTTAGTTATTAGAAGATCATTGCCATTTAAGGTTTAGTCATTTGCCCTAGTTTGCTTGCTAGTACTTGATTGAATTTGGTTGACACTCTTCTATACGACAAAAGAACAGAACCCCTATAGTTTGGCTCTCCTCCATGGGTAGTAGCCAAGCTCAGTTTGTGTTCTAATGTTTGATAGAAGGGTTTTGACCTAGTTTAATCTCTTAGGCTAGTCTCCCTTTTCTATCCCAAAACATTTTGGGGAACCAAACTTGTCTTGCACTTTTGCATCCTTCTTGTTTCAGATCTGAGTTGTTTGCTACACTAGATCTGATTGGGATTGAGTTCATTAATCATTTTGCATACATAGTTCATTTTTGCAAAGTTTCAAAACTAGGGTTTGTAAAAACCTTGCATTTCTAGAAAATCTAGCTAGTTTTGAACCTAGGGTTTATAGATTTGTGAGTTGTTTCAGATCTTGTTGCATGGTTAGCTTGTTTAAAATATTTCCATTTATTGTACCTTCTCATTCTTGGTGTTTAAAACATTCATGCATCCTTGCATTTGAAATTTGGAATAAATACTTCATTCTAGATTTGGAAAAATACATATTTGTCACTTTGTTTGCATTTCGTAAGGTTAGATCATCATAGCATGAATTAAATTTCTGATTTTTGTATCAGATCTAATTGGTATTACAATATTTAATCATTTCATAGTGTTACATTGTGCATTTGAATCTTTTCATTGCAAGGATTTGTCAAAGAAGTTGCATTTTTGTGAGAACCTAGTTAATGTTAAAATCTAGGGTTTGTGATTGATATTTGCTTTCAGATTTTGCTGCTGTCATTTGCATTTCAAATCTGATTTTACTTTGCTTTACTACATTACAAATGCCATCTTGATTGAAGTTTGAAACTAGGAACAATTTTGAGTGGATACATCTTGAAAAAAGCATTGAAATTAGGGTTCAATTTAAGCATTGGCACTATTGATATCTAAGTGGATTTGAGTAGAGTTGAATTTGATCAAGGATATATTATGTGCATCATGTTTGTTTGCATTTGAACAAAACATTGTTTCATTTAAACAAAAACTCAAACCCTTCTTTTGCTACATCATTCATTTCTTCTATTTGTGCATCTTGCGTGTTACTAAAGCTTGTAGACGCTTTATGAGCTTTGTGACCCAGTGCCCTATTTCCAACACTCTTGTGCGAAGAAGTCTTCGAATTATGGGTTCTAAATTTCTAATGCTTTAAATAACAATGATAACAATACATCGGAACCCAATTCTTAGTCTTATCACACAAGGTCAATCACTTCTTCCTGATATCCCTACTTCACATCTTCTTGAAGCATCAACTTTTCATGAATCCAGCAATATTGATGACCTTGTGGCTCATGTTCTTGAAGCCCAAATTCAGAGATTAGACACTGAGTTGGCTAATTTCCAGCAATTTGTAAGCTCAGAACATATAGTTGAGGAGGTCGTCCCTATTGTTGAGAGTCTAAGAAGTCTTTTGCTCGAAGGTCAAGAAGGATTGGAAGTCTTGCGTGGCCTTGCTCATATAGTGCATAACAACATTCTATCTGCATCTAGTTGCGCTGAAATTGTCACTAATGTCACTTCTTCAAAACAAATAGGGACTCAAGTGTCGGCTCCCATATCGACACTCCCTATTCCTGCATATACTTCTACTATTCTTACTAGTACTACACAGCCAAGTAAGAAGTCTTTTTCCAAGGAAAGATTTGCTCAATCAATCCATCAAAAAGGACATTATTGTAGGTACATCCAAGCTACTTGGGCCTCCCTTTGAGTTCTCTCAGTCCCAAACCAGCTTTCTATGCAAAGTATTTCCTACAGGTTGTTGATGGGACCATTATTTGGCCAACCTATCTTCAACATCATTGGTCTCATGGTTTTAGGATTCCTCTTGATCAGCGGTGGGTGTGTTCCTATTAGGTTCATGTTAAGACAAACCACCATATTTTGAAGAGTGAACGATTGTGTTGCCTTTGTTCTCTTCAGGAGGTGGAATCTGGGGAGCATTTTAGTTTCTAATATCTAGTCTACCATGAAATTTGTGGGAGGTACTATTGTTTATAAAGAGATTTTGGTGGTTCTCCATCCACTTTCTTTCGCTACATTGATCAAAGGCACTTGGCCCTTTTTCTTCGTGAGCTCACCAAGTTGAGGCATACATCTTCTCATGGTGGTCCCATACCTACTAGATTGATTACTTCCTTCTTTTAGCCTATCACAGATGTCAATGCCATTAAGTGCCTTTTGGATTCTATTGATCCACCTTCGGATGGGAAAAAATCAATGAGGCATTGTTCATCTTTGTGATCTTCCATGGCTATGGATCCTCAACATCCCAACTCTCACTCTAATGGGAGTGGCTCTAGTGCTTCTTGACAACGGGGACCTTCTTGCACCCCTCTTCCAATTTTTTCCTACTACTAGCAATTCTTCAGCTTTGAATGTTAGGAGAGGTTCTATATGGAATTGATTGCCTCCTAGGATTGTCCAATCTGGCCCCCCTAAGCCCTCCTTACTCCTACAGTGATCAATGATAATATGATTGGCTCCTCCGATGCATCTCTAAACACTAACACATGAGGATTTTGAGTCCCCACCTAGGTAGTCTTCATATTTTTTTTACTGCTTTACAAGGTCTTTTACCCACTTTTCTATTTAGAATTGTACTAGTTTGGGTGTAACTATGTATATTTTTTCCAACCATTCTCACTTTTTTAGTTTTAGCTTCATTTCTAGGGATTGTACCTAATGTACATTTCAGTCCCTTCGATTTATTTTTTGTCATTTGTGGACATTACTATAATCTATCTTTCTTTCTTTTTTCACATTGAGGCCAATTGCAAGCTTTAGTTGGGTTATATCTGACCATACTGCCAACTGATGTTTGAATTTTTCTTCCACACCACCCCAAAAATAATTCCTTTGTGATTTGATTAGCATGCCATCTACTTGCCTGCAAATGTGAAGAAGCAAGATCAAATAACTGGGGACAACTTGAAGGATTGACCGGATTAATTAAATTCTGCTTGCCAAAGAGAACCAATGATTTATCATGCTTTAGTTCAGTTATTCCTGACCATACCACAAACTGATGTTTAAATTTTTCTTCCACACCTCCCCAGATATAATTACTTTGTGATTTGATTAGCATACCTCTACTTGCCTGTAAATGGGAAGAAGCAAGATCACATCGATGGGGAAAACTAGTAGGTGACAGGATTAATTAAATTCTGTCTGACAAAGAGAACTAACGGTTTATCCATTTGGAGAGTTTGAGCTTCATTTTGCTGATTATAGGCTCTCAAATATCATTTGTTCATTTCTAATGGAGTAGAATACCCAAATATGTCAATGCTAACATGCCCTCTTGGAATTTAGTATTTTGAAGATTTCCCTGCTGCATTGAACTGGAATGTTCACAAACATGACACTATATTTTATTGTGGTTATTTGCACACCCAAGACTGTTTGGTATTCAACCAGCAGATATTTTATCTGTTTTGTTTCCCAAAGAATGAGTGTAGAGAGTAGCAGCTTGTCATCCACAATCTGGAAGTTAAGAGTATCTTCAAAGCAATCATTCTCTCAAGAAGTGAATAATAAGGACACCATATGTTTCAAAAGTGCTATCTAGTATTTGATTGGGCTAAGGTATTAATGTTTGTACAAAGACCTAATTGGTTTCCTGTCCACTTCCTTATAATATCCTTATAAGAGATCATTGGCCCTTTCCCTTCAAGAGTTTTTCATGTTCAGAAAAACTCACTTCAGAGAAGCTATAAAGCTTCTCATCTCCCATCCCTCATTCCAAATGCAGAGCACTTACCTGATTAAATTGTAAATTTAAAATTTATGGCGCCTACCTGAAACATACTAAACTTAGGGACATTCTGGCATCCACGGGACATCCCAAATTAACTGAAAGCATATCCTAACATCTCCCACATGAACAATTGTTTATAACAAGAAACATATTTGCAAAATTTAAAAACAAAAAGGGGGCATTTTCAAACAGTTACTTTCATGACTATTGCTAATATTATAATTAGATTATTTTGTTTATAAAACTTTATTTGTATTTCAATTTCTCACTAAATTTTTGAGTTCAATTTTAAAAGGTAAATGTCAATGTAGTAGACATTAATTTTGTTTAAATTTCAGCTCTTTCAAATGTTTAACAGTTTATTATACAATCGAAAAAATATGAAATATATATTTATAATTTTCTGTATCTATAATGTGTACATATATATTATTCTCCATCCTTTGGCCATCTCTCTGTAGTCCTGAAACATGTCTCCATGTTCCACCATTCCACCATCTTGGCAACTTGGACAAACATACCTATCTAGTGCCTAAGGTACGTTGAGTTCTCCTTGCCCATGGTGTGGTCCACAGTGATAGGACTGCATGGCTCATTTTCTCTCTATCTTCAAAGATTTGTTACCATTCGGTATTAGAAAAGGTTCTAGTGGTGTACTCTGCTTCATTCCTAATTGCCTAGCCTTGTCCCCTTAACCCTAGGACATTATCCAATCCTATATTGGCCCTATGGTAGTGGTGGACAGTGATACCATAGCAGCAAAAAACTTTTGGGGGAAAAATCAGCAAACCAAAAGACTAAGATTTTTTCAAAAAATCGGGATTTAATCGGGGAATAAATTGGATTTTCAAAAAACATAGAAAAATGCAAAAAGAAGACAAAAAGCCTACCATTTTTTAAATAAAGATGAGAGTTTAGCCCATGAATTGTGGAATATAGATTTTTTTTCATTTATGCTTGTATCACTGATTACATTGCATTGTCCAATGCATACTGCGTAGTGCATAAATGATAACTAGATGCTAATAGTTTTCAAATTTTCAATTATAATCTACTTTGTAAAAGGTGATAGAGGAAGCCAAAGATCGATTCCCATAAAATGTGAAACTTTGCCTTAGGTCTTCAATCTCTGAGGATGAGTGGATATTCCCACATTAACAAGGGACATTAGGATTAGTCTATGTAACAATTGTCAACACTAGGTGTTAAGTAGAAATGAGAGTTATGGTCTATTCCAATATCCACTAGTGGTTAATGTTATGGAAGATCCAATGCCAGTTAATGCACATCATTTACTAATATTTTTAGTTGGCGCAACAACTCTTAAATCTTCTTTTGTCGAAGGTTTTAATAGTTTTACTAATAGAGTTGTATGGACATGTATAAGAATACGATAGACATGGATACAAATATGGTATCCAATGTGGATATGGCTGTTTTTCAAGACCCCTAATATGGATACAGATGGATATGGCAATCATATATATAATTATATAATATTAATATAATAAAATAGAATAAATGCAAATTAAAAAATATTAAAATAGAATTAGTATAAATAAAAAACATATTATTATATTAAAATATAATTTATTATTTTATAATACTATAATGTTATTAATAATAAATATTCAACTTATTAAATTTAAATACCTATAAAAAATACTAAATACACCTAAAGCAGAATCGTTGGGTTCAGCTTACTAGGAAGGTGCTATTTTTTCTCTCCGACTGAACTATATCTGAGATTTCCTACCAGCCATGGGTAACAAAATCCCACTAGCAATGGGGAGCGCAAACAATAACATTTGTTCCTAGTAGAGTGAGGTGATAATACCTGATTGACGAAACCTTAAATATATTTAAATCCCACGATTATGCTTCACATGGAATTTATTCAATGGTAGAGAGCCTAAACTCCGTGCAGCTAACAATTAACCTAAAAAACAAATATCAACGAACATGGTAGAGGCTTCCAAACAAGGTTAAACCCTAGCCAGACGAAAAAATCACGAGTCAAAGTCAAAATCGGAAAGTAGCAGTAAAAAATCATTAGAACCCATGACTACATGCAATTTCAGCATTTTTATTGCAATTTGTTCACAATTATATAGGAAATTTTTGGTAAAAGAACATAGACGACAATTTATTCAAAAAATCGTGATTTTTTTGCAGAAAAAATTGTTAAACCTAACGATTCACAATTTCTACTATTAATCAAGAATTTTTCACAATTTCTACTTCAATGAGTGATACCATCAATTCTTCAGATCTAAGTTACCGGTTCTCCTCCTACCGGCGCAGGGTCCCGGTTCGATTCGTGCCCGATCCTAGTCCTAGTTCGGTCCACCAAGGGATTCGTCTAGGGCACGTTGAGAAGACTGTGGGTTCATCCGGGACGAACCCGAGCGAACCCAGGGCGAATTTGTCCTCCTTTCCCTGGCGTAAACAAAACCTGCGATGGTTTTTTGAGGTTTTTTATTTGGTGCTATTTGGCTGACCCTGCCATTGCACAATGCAAGCCTGAATGGTGCGGATTGCAGAATGTGAGTGACACATTTTGGATAGACAATCCATGTGGATTTCCCGGTTTTCAGATCAAATGCATGAAGAATGCGAGCGAGGAGCACGGGCTATTTCTTGGTGCTAATGTAAATGGTACAGAGACGCCGTTTGAGATCCTGAAGATCAATTATACCGGCTCTCTCATCATAAATTCCACTAATCTAAAAGCCATGTTCAGAAAAATTTTCGGCGTGAATTTTGTTTACGGCGTGAGTTTTCCCAACACTATAATGTTCACATATGAAAGCCCATCTGCTAAAAATTTATATATTTTATATTCGTATTAAAATATTTTTGTTTATTAATTATTATATATTTTGTATTCATATTAATATTAATATATTTATATATTTTATAATATTATATTAATGTATTTTTATATTTCTTATTTATATTTATTATTTATATAACTTAATATATTTATATTAATATATTTTTAATTTCTTAATATTAAAATTAATATATTTATGTTTATATTTATATATTATTTTATTTTTTTGATTGGTAAGTGAGGGATTTTTAGGCTGGCCCACTCCAGCGGAGGTCACAAGGGGGACCTCCTCCCCGTAGAACTGCCACCACCACTGCAGCGCGGATCGCCAGCGGTGCAGCCTTGCTAAGTTTGCCATCATGCCGCTTGTGGCGCGGATCACCACCGGTGGATTCGTCATTGTACACCATTGCTAACACGACCAGTCGAGTTGCGGAGACCAGAGTACACCAGAATTCGAACACACTCCACTTAAGGACCTCGGAGTGCCAAGAGTCACCTACATAGAGCCACAACCATTTAGAAGCCAAGATGTCTTTGGGGGGATTTGAACCTTGGTCTCTCCACAATAAGGACCAAGTGGTCTTAACCACTAGACCACACCCACTCGACTGTTTATATTTATATATTTTATATTAATGTATATTTCTTATTTATATATAATCATATTTTATATTTATATAACTTAAAATAAATATAAAATATGTTAATATATTTATATTAATATATATTTTATTTCTTAGTTATATTTATTATTTAAATATCTACATTATATATTTTATAAATGGATATTAAATATGTTTCTTATTTTACTAATATATTTCATTACTGCTATATATATATATATATAAGTAAAATAAATAGCAGTAATGATATATATACTTAATTACTGCTGCAAATATGAATATATTTTTGATTTTTATATGTTTTTGTATCAACGAACCCAAAACGAGCCCCCACCCAAAAAAAAATTTGACCCGAACCGAACCCCCGAACCCGAACCAGAACCGGTAACTTAGATTCTTCTTCCTCTCAGCTTTAATACAAATGTTTGGCAATTTTGATTTGCAACCTTGATCTCCAACTTGGGTCATTGACTTGCTTTACCATGAGGGATTTTCTCTTATATGTTTCTCCAAATTTGTATTTGGATCGCATGGCTAGAGTTTAGTCATTTTAGTTTCGTTCCCTTGTTGGTTACTTTCATACTGTTTTAGTGTTTAGTTACTTTTTCCAACTCCTTGAATTCTCCATCCTCAAATCATGCTATCACAACTTGTACTTTGGAGTCCTAGTGACCTGGTGGTCGTTCATGGATACTAAAATAATTTCTTTCTTTTGATGCTATAATAGAAATTTATATATATATATAGAAACTGATGGAACTTCCTGATGTAGTAGATGTAGTAAAGGGATGAAGATTAGTTTGGCAAATGTTCATCTCTTCACATCACAGTTTTTCCCACCAATGCATGTTCCTTTGAGCAAAGAAGTCGTATGCATGTATGTACACCAAGAAGTACAATTTTATAAACAATAAATTCTGAGGTTAATCTTTCCTAGTTGAGCATTAAAAGCAATCAGATAGCTTTCTGCTGGGCCAATGTTGTTCAAGCAATGCATTGTAAGAAATTCAGTCAACTCTTGTTACTCAAATTATCTTTAGTTGTATTATGCATCCCATTCAGACATAATTCCCTGAGAAACAAAGGCATAAATTTGATCTACATTTAGCATGTTGTAATCTTAAATAGCACAATTTATAAGGATAAAGAAGCTGAAACCGAAAATCCCAGACTTATTGAAATATGTATCATGTGGTTGGAAGTGGACATGGTAACAGAGATGCTGAATTCAAAGTATCTGTATAGGACATTAATTACCCATGTCTCTTGTTAACAGAATACAATTAGACCATAATGAAAACCCTCTACAGAGTCCTTGAAAAACTAAACATGAATTCCTTCCAGTGATACTCAAAATGAAGACATTTCAGTTTTATCTTGAAAATACTATATAGTTTTGCAGCCTAGAAGCTAGCAGTAAAATAAACATTCAACTCACAAACAGCAAAGAAAAGCATCTCATCCTTATTTGAAATGAGGCCTACATGTCCTATGGCTCAGAAAAGAATTGGCACAGAGTAAGCAACAAAAATATTAACTACCATCTATATTTCAAAGGCATCCTTTACAATAAATAGAATCAATTTCCCAACTTGTCCAGATTTAAATGATAACAATCTTCTCTTCTATTCCCAAGTGAGCCATCATCTTGCACATAATCATCTCCCAAATAGCCTTGATCACAAAAAGAATAGTAAAACCATCTATAAATAGAGCATGTGAAAATCAAATTCCACTATATTCTTACTACCTGCATCTCACTGTTTCCATCTTCTGATGGTTCTGCCAACAAAGCCAATATATTTGGCAAATGTTTTTGTACATAAGATAGCTGATGGGCCTCCTCGTCTCCTTGTGATGGCAATGCGCGGCGACCAGATCTTACAAGCTGAGGTTCACATATGAAACATGCAGATAACTAATAGAGATTAGTCATAAATTATAATGTTGTCAAAAGCATAACCTGTTAACTTTCTTTACAAAAGAGAAACTATAATAAGAAATATGTGAATGATTCTGTTAACATCATGGTACCTCAACAAGAAACTCAGGCTCAATGCATACTTCCAAAAAGTTTTTTTTTATCAACAAACTGGAACATTTACATTCAGGTTGTATATCAAGAACATAACCTTGCAAAATTAAGCTCAGTCCATACATAAACTAAGCAACTGATGAATACCGTTGATATTTTTAAGATCATTTCAACAGATTCAAGGGAATACACGTTCACTCTATGGTTATGAAATGTTGCTCTACATGTTCCTAACATCAAGTTTATTCCAGTATAATTCCTTTCAATAGGGGCATTTCTCACACATAAACAAACATTAAATGACAAGAGAATGTTACCCACTAAAAGAAATGCAACCATGTTTTTACTTGTCTTTGGTCAAAGACATCAGAAAAGCTTGTGTTACAAACTCAAAACTCAAAAGTACAAACAAATGGTAATACTTATGGACCAACTGGAACTGAGTAACTACTGTTGCACAACTAGTGAAATAGAGTTTAATGTTTATTAAATACTCCAAATATACAAGCTTGCATATGAATAAAGCTCAAGGTAGGGTCTTTAATTTTCAAATTGAATAGATAAAACCTAGTCCAAGTTCAAAGCAATAGCCAATGGAAGGAACATAATCACAAAAGAACAAGTATTTCAACGATTGATTTACACAGATTGAACATTATAGCACTATCAAATTAGTTTTGAGTCCTTTGACAGTGATGAGAACAATATAGAAATATTTATATGGCATGACAAAAGCACTCACCTTTGTCATGGTAGAAAGAGCCACAAAAGGAGGTAACATATTAAATACCATAAAAGGGGCCAAGATAATGCTTTGGCAAAGTTAGCCCATTATGGTGTGAAAATAAACTAGAAAATGGAGTTCAAGCAAACCTTAGAAACCTTGAGATTAAACAGACATTGCCAGTATTGTTCAACAGAGAAACAGAGAAAGCAAGATAATTCTTCTACAAGGGAAATTTGGTTTGACAAAGCGGATCAATATTGCATTGCTCATCAACATGGCTGAATTTTCATTACACCATACTTGGCTATGTCATAATAATGATTGTATTCTTCTTGTGTGTGTGTGTTGTGTGTGTGTGTGTGTGTGTGTTGTGTGTGTGTGTGTGTGTGTGTTGTGTGTGTGTGTGTGTGTTGTGTGTGTGTCTAAGGCAACACAATGGTCTGGGAGGGCAATGAATTATATTTCTGGTCCAAGGCAAAAAGAATTTTAAACATGTTTGATCCTTTAGAAAAGAGAAAAACTAATAGTAGGGGCATTCGGTTTACATGGTGTAACAATCAACACACTAACAAAAGAGTATATTCCAAGCTTGACCGGTTCTATGCTCATAAATTTTATTTCCAATTTAAGCAGGTAAAGGATAATAACTATGTTCATGTTATCCCTTCTACCATGTCAGATCACCATCCCATTAAGATGACTATAGAGGTCAATGGAGGCAAGGGCCATGACTCCAAAGGTTTTAAAGGTCTTTTTAAGTTGAATGCCAATCTTCCTACCAATAATGATTCATTAATGGGGTTCATACTATCAAAAATATAAACAAAACTTTATTTTCCTCAAACTCAGCTATAGATTTTTTGGAATAATTTGACCCATAGCTGGAAGAATTTTGTTGGCACATTGGGAAGGAAAAGGCCTTAGAAGGAAAATGAAAAACCATTAGAAGAAAACATGATTGAAATTGAGATTCGACTGCAGAGAGATCTTGGAAACATTGAACATCAAAAGGACCTAATTGCATCCAAGCATAAACTCAGATGTCTTCAGAGTTTGACCACCCATTGGACCAAAATCATATTTTTAATGAATTGGCTTAAAGGAGGGAACAAGAGTACCAAGTATTTCTCTAACATCCTTCAGGCCAAATTTGCCAAAAAAGCTATTGGTCCCAAACTGCTGGATGATGGACTCTCCAGCAACCTTAAAATTGCCAAACAAGCACTGGAATTCAATCTTGAACCATATCTGGTCTAGTCATATCTGGTCTAGTACCATTGAACCAAAAAACTTAAAAAGTCTAGCTTCAAATGGCTTCTTGTGCTTAAAAGGTTGGCAGTTGGGTTTGTGCTTTTTGAATCTAATCTGACACTGTATGTGCAACTTTTTTTATTGTCAATATGCTAGAAATATGTGGTTTGCTTTTTTTGGAAATTATTTGGGGTGGGTATAATAAATCTGGTATCACCTGGCATGAGATTGTATTTAGTTTTGTTAAAAAATCTGATAAAGAGCTTAACAGATTATGGTTGGTTTTATTTCTGATATCATTTGACATATTTGGAGAAGTAGGAATGACATAGTATCCCAAGGCTAAAGGAGGTGCCTGACAGAATCTCTCGGCAATTTCACACTTCTTTCTATTGTCTTGCAAGTTACAATGATTCTAAAGGTACCTAAAATAGATTTCACAGGCTTTTGGATAATGGGCTGGCAATGGCTTATAAGAATAAAAATAAAAGAGTTGAATGGTGGCCTGAAATACATAGGCATGGGGAGAAACCTGAAGATAATGAAGATGAAGAAAAGGCAGAATACAAGAGGATTCATGGCTACAATGCAGGTAACATGTACCCAAAAGAAAAAGACCCTAAAGGCAGCAAAGAATACTAATAACATGGAGGTTGAGCAAGAGTTCGGGACCATGATAGTACCCCTCCCATTGGTACTTTTGACATGGATTATTATGATAACAGTAAGTGTTGTTGGAATGATATCTATTATGCAGACAGTGTCCTCCTTATGTTGGCATGCTCTATATTGTTAGCTCTGCTAAATTGTAATTATTAAATACTTGTAACATTTATATCCCAAGCTTCCTGCTTACCGCCAATATCTTCTCTTTTTGATGCTCTATACTGTTTTGCAGTTTTTGCTCTCTATCTAGGATTTGTTTATGCCATGAGCTACTCAAAACCTTAATCTTCCTTTATGAAGGAATATGCTCATCTTAACCCTAATATGGCTAGCCACTCAAGTGATCATGACTCCATGTTTTATATGATATCTAATAATGCTCCTATTGAGAACCATATTAAGGAACATGAAGAATAGCCAGACAATGATCATGATACATATGTTGCTAAGCCAAACCTTTCCCTTACAGGACAATAACTTCTTGATGCACTTCTTCACACTGAATCTCCTCAACAATTGGCTACTACTTTACATAGTGCATTAGTGGGTACTCTCAAGGCTTCTACCAATGGTGTGTATGCTCTCATCCATCCACCAACCCTTCATCTTCTTCTGCTCCTTTCTTCACTCATCCTATAGTTAACGCTTCCATGGCCTCTACCAAGCATGTTGTCCCTCCTAGTGTGGCCCCTTCCTCTTCAATTTCTACCTCTAGGGTCACCCACCACTTTGCCCTCCACTAGTGTTCCACTTGTCTCTCATCCTTCCACATCTACTCATACCCATGTGGCTACGAGTATCATCCCCAAAACCTATGCTCCTCATACCATTCCTCCTAATCCTATGACCACCTTACCTTATAGTGTGGCTTCTCATTCCACTACCATCCCTCACCCTCTTTACACAACTTCTATTGTAACCCATGCTACTCCTAAAACTACTATTTCCACCTCTATCTTGGATACACCATTCAAAAAATTTGATCAACTTTTGAAGAAAGTGGATACTATGCATATTAGTCATTACTCTACTACAAACAATCCTCCAAATTGCACACCTCTTACATTTGAAGGTGTTATCTATCCAATGCCCACTGGTTTTGTGGCACCTACATTTGAATAATAATATGGACAAGGAGATCCTAATATTCATTTACAAGCTTTTAATGTTGCATGTCTAGATTTTACATATGAAGATGAAGTCTTATCTAAATTGTTTCCACAAGCCTTAAGGAAATGTCATTCAATAGTTTTACTACCTAGCTACTAGTTCTATCCATTATTTTGATGAGCAAGCCATAGCTTTCTTACGAAACTTTTGTGTCAATGCATGCTTGAAAACAAGTGACTGATTTGATTAAATGTGCACAAGAACATAATTAGCCTATCAATGGCTATGTCATTCACTTCCAATTTTTATGTAGTAAGATGAAGCATCAACTAGATGATGATGGGTTAAAATCCATTTTTCTTGAGGGACTCCTTCCTCCCATCAAAGATAGTGTTGACCCAATTAGTTTAGCTTCTTTCATGGCTTTGTGCACCCACATGCAAATTGTTGAACTTAAATTGTTTGTGTCAAATGGTTTGAACATGGGGTATGTTCAAAGAATTGATGTTGTTCATTATACAGAGGAGACGAAGGCTCCTTAAATAGAATTACAAGGACGATGTTTCTAAAAAGAAACAATTGTTAACACAAGACGAAGTTAGAAACTACTGGATGACCATTAATAACATAAATAGAAAGATATTATTCTAATACCCTCCCTTAATGGTCATTATTCTGCAACAAAAGACAAGACCCTGCCACTGACTCTACCACTTGAGATGAGTCTGCCACCAACCCTCCCAGAAACTGTAGAACTTCTGGAAAAACAACACCAATCGTCCAACCTGATGTTGGAAAATTGTCCCTCCCTGTAACCAGAGATACACCAAGAAGAGCTGCCACGATTTTTAGGAAAAATCGACAAACCCTCCAAACTTCTGCAGATGAGCATGATGCTCCAGAACAAACTGCAGCAAACCACGATTTTTGAGGAAAAAAATTGCCAAACCTAGGATAAAAATCGATTAAAACCAGACACAAAATCCCAGACACGGATCAAAATACAAATCATCATTTTTAAGTAAAAAATGGTAAAATCTGTCCAGAAACCAGAGAGCCCTCCCAAACTGCGAAAACCCTAACTAGGGCATACAGGAGCAAACCCTTAATTTTTGAGGAAAAAATTATAAACCCTCCCATGATTTTTTCAAGCAAAAAATCAAAAAACCATACAGAATTTTTTAAGGAGAAAATTTATTAAAACCTAGAACAGATTTTTTAAGGGAGAAAAATATTAAAACCCAAACAGAACATCGATTGCCCAGAATTGAAAATGGTACAGAAAATCCCCCATCGAGATCAGAAATTTGCCACAAAGAGCTGCCGAAAAAAATAACAGAGGGTTTTATCAAAAACCTAGCTCGAAGTCGCGCGCGGGCAGAGAAAGAAGCACAAAACCCTGGTCATAGAAAATCGCATCCAGAAGGAAAGAAAACAAAAGGCAACCTCGAAGAGCACAAAACGCGTCCAAATGCAAAAAAAATGCCAGATTTTGCCACGAAATCGCGTCCAAAAAACACGCGAACAGAAGAGAAGATGAAAAACATACCCAGATAGCTTCTCATGCGGCAAAATGAAGCAACAGAAGTCTTCGAGCCAAGAAAAATCGCGCCCAGAGAACCCTAAACCACGACTTTGCACAGATCGCAATTTTCTTTTCACAAAAGAGAGATGCGAATTTTTCAAGACGTTCTCTTAGAAAATCACAAACTTCCGAAGAGAGAGAGGCGCCAGAGAATTTATTTTCAAAAAAAAAAAAAAATCAAATTGCCTACTGTCCATGATATACCTCGGGAGAGTTATCCATGAGCCCGATCGTTAATCTACTCTACGCCACTCACCCCATATGAGTTGGATATGTTAGGGCACTGGTGTAACAAGATTCATTGCCATAGGCCCAAGGGGCTTCATTACTACACCCGATAATTCTTCACCCACTTGACAGTCACAAATCCCATGATCAATTTTCCATCAAGAACATGACTTTTCTCATTACAAATTACTCCTCAAGAACAAGACTTTTCTCATTACAAATTACTCCTCAAGAACATGACTTTTCTCACTCAAGGACAATAACATATCAAGTGTTTAACTAAAATTGCATCCCAATCTAGAATTGCTTGAGGACAAGCAATCCTGAGTGGGGAGGCCTGTCATGTCCCTATGCTGAATCGATTATTAATTATTATAAATCAAATATAATATAACATATTTATTTAAATTACATATGAATATTGATATCATTATAATATATATTATTATATTATATAAATATAAATATTATTATTATAAATAATAAATATACCTTATTATTATATCAACTGACTCCCTCTTTATATGCCAATATAAAATAAAGAATAGAGGGTATAAGGCAGCGCATATCCTTGAAAGTCAAATATTAAACATGCTACTATGATGATCAGCGTCTATGTTAGAATATAAGACGAACTTTATACATAAAGCAATCCTTTTACAAAGCAAACATTAGAGACAAATTCAGCAATGATTGAATAAAGGCCAGCGTGTGATATGACTAAGACAGCGATTGGCAAATAAGACAAGTTTAAAGAATGTGATTCCTTAAACATTAACCAAACATAGTGACAATCAATGAGAAGTAATCGGTAATAAGATAATCCATCTGCCGATTCCTTGAGACAATCAAAAAACAATAAGTGAATCGTCATAACTAATTTATGATAAAAAAATCAAAGAGCCACAGTTAATTAAGGAGTATTAGCGATTATGAAAAGGTCACTTGTAGAATGGCGACTCTTGAAGGATGCCCAATCCAAGCTATAAAAGGAAATCGGAGACCAATCAAGGAGGCATCGAATATCATCATTCAGCAATATATCCATCAATCGAACATCATTGGATTATCAGCGATCATTCCCAAAGCAGCAGTCAATCTGACTTATATATATCCTTATATATCAGCAAGCAAAGATCTTATATCTCATCACACAATAAACTCAATATCCATTATTATTTCAGCTCTGCGTATCAGAACAGCTTTCAATTGATTATCACCAGTACTCAGCTCTTGGACAGCGACTTGACATTAAGGAATAAGTGAGCACAGCAGAAGCACTTATATCAGCAAGCATTAATATATATATCAGATCCAGCAAATCAATTACACAAAGGTATGTTACTTTGTCAAACTTAATATGACTCATAGTAATACATTTATAAATATAGTCTCACCATGATAAATAAGAGAATGTTTATGATGAGGTAATGGACAAGGTCCAAGTCCTATAAGGAATAATAAATGCATGATGTCATAATGATAAATACTATATATATACTATACTTGACCATCATATGAGATGGTACAATGATAAGTTTCCGCAGAGGAACAATGTGATCAAATGTACTATCTCCTGATCCATGGGATCACGAGATGGTAAGGATAAATTCCTATAAGGTATGATTCATAATTCTAATCATATACTCGAGATGAGAGCAAGAGCCTCACCATTAATCTATCTACACACCCTACGAGTATGGGAGTGGAGTTAGGGAAGGGCGGTTAGGATCTAGCACCTAGGTGACTCTCAAGTGGGTGAAGAATTACCGGGTGTAGTAATGAAGCCCCTTGAGCCAAGAAGGCGAAGAATTACCGAGTGTAGTAATGAAGCCCCTTGGGCCTAAGGTAGCATAGACCTAAATATTATTAATGGTTTAACAGTAGGTGACTCTCAAGTGGGTGAAGAATTACCAGGTGTAGTAATGAAGCCCCTTAGGCCTATGGTAGTGAGTCTTGTTACACCAGCACCCTAACATATCCAACTCATATGGGGTGAGTGGCGTAGAGTAGATTAACGATTGGGCTCATGGATAACTCTCCCGAGGTATATCATGGAAACCTCTATATGATAGAAATGAGAAAAATATGAAATGCATATATGAAATGAACTTTGATATTGATTATGAATATGTGGTTACTAACCCTAATTACAATATTATGATGTTATAAGGATTTATTGGTTACTAATGTTCTCTTTTACAAGTCAAAATTGTGTACAAGGTTAAGAGATTTTGAACTTCCTAAAAGGGGGCATTACAGTTTCCTAGTGTTATGTCGAAAAATGTCTCCTTGGACTTTTCCCTCCTAGGTTTAGCTCCCGGGTGCCTTGTTTTGCATCTTGCATATTAATTTTGACTCCCAAAAGAAAATGGCCTGAAACCTATGTTCCCCGGGGACGCGTCCCCTGCATTTTCCTGCCCGTACCCGTCCCGGGGACGCGGGGACGTCCCCTTTTTTAAGGAAACATAGGGGACGGCTAGCCGTACCCGGTACAGCCGGGACGTCCCCCGACCATACCGGGTACAGCTAGCCGTCCCCTGCGGCCCAGCAACTTTCACACTTCAAAAATAAAATAAAAACTCACTTAAATGAAATTAAAAAAGGGATGGGGGGGGCCACAAGGACCCCCACATCCCTCATAAACTTACCTAAACCTAAAAAAGACATTATATCATGCAAAAACAAAAAAACATACATTCATTACCTCATTTTGGCACTCTTGAACAGCAGCTTGAAGAGGAGAAATAACAATTGGAAGAGGGTAACAGCAGTGAAGAGAAGGCAATACGGCATCAAATCATCGCCATTTAAGGTAAGATCGACATTCTTTGTTTTGTTTTCATATTCCTTTGCATTTTTTTTAGTTTTTTTTTCAATTTCAAACACATGTGGAGGGTTTTTAGTTGTTTTTTTTTTTTTATGTTTGCTTGCAGCTGTCTATTAGCATTTTTTCAAACAAAAAACAATGAGCAGCAGTGACAATAGTGAAAGTTCTGAAAATGACATTGCAATTCAAGTGCAACGGCAATCAAGTAGAATTAGAAGCCATAAAAAGAGTGGGGGTTCCGCTGGTGGCAATGGTACAACAGAGAATGTCAGTTCATCCAAATCCAATCCATTTGAATGCCCCTCCAAAACACTTGCCACTTATGCAAAAGGCCCATATAATCCTAAAAAACCTCTCTTACAATTTGCAACCCGCATAGACACTGACAAACAAAAGAATACTGGGGGGTCTAGAATATGGTTTTGTCACATTTGCAATGAAACCTATAGGGGCAGCTATACAAGAGTTTATTCTCACCTTTTGCACTTGGGTGGAGTGGGGGTAAAAGGTTGTAAAAAAATTACCCTAGTTGAGAAGGTCAAGGCAACTAGGTTGCACATGGAGGGGGAGGCAAGATCTAAGGGATTGTCAATGGAGAGTATGCCTAGTATGCCCGAGTCATTGCCTTCACAAAGCCAAGTGGAAGAGGTTTCTAGTAGGGGAAAGAAAAGAGCTACTACTGTTGCAGGGTTGTTTAATGCACAAACACGAGAGGTGGCTGACTCTTCCATTGCCAAATTTTTCTTTGCTCATGCCATACCATTTCATGTGGCACGCTCTCCCTATTTCAAACAAATGTTAAGAGATGTTACAGCTGTTGGTCCTTCATATGTCCCCCCTGGAGAACATAAGCTACGCACCACCTTACTTGACAAGGAATATTCTCAAGTGAGTATCTTGATGGAGGACATGAGGCAAACTTGGATTAGGGATGGTTGCTCTATTGTCATGGATGGGTGGACCGACATCAAACGTCGGCCACTCATCAATATCATTGTCACATGTCCAGCTGGCTCTTATTTTCTTAGAGCTATTGATTATACAGGGAGGAGGAAGGATGCTCACTTCCAATTTCAGATTTTGAAGGATGCCATTGAAGAGATTGGGGCATCTAATGTTGTCCAAGTGGTAATAGATTCAGCCCGTGTATGTAAGTCAGCTGGTTTGATGGTGGAGGGTGCTTATAAGCACATTTTCTGGACTCCATGTTGTATTCATGCATTGAACAACGCATTGAAAGACATTGGGAAGATTGCTTGGGTGAAGGAAGTGGTGGCAGAAGCTAGAGATATATAGATGTTCATTTGCAACCATCAAACCTCACTTGCACTTTTCAGGACTTGTTCGAAGAAGGAATTCCTCAAGCCTGTAGAAGCTAGATATGCCAGCTATTTCATTTTGCTAGAGAGGATGGTTGAGGTGAAGGAGCCTCTACAATTATTGGTGGTTAATGCAAAATGGAATAGATGGCCAGAGTCAAATTCAGCTTAAGGAAAAAGTGTGAGGCAAAAGATCCTTGACAATGATTGGTGGTCCACAATAAGGTATGAAATTGTTTCAAATTGAAATTTCAAATTGCTGATTTTCTTTTTATTTATATTATGATATTCATATTATCATTTTATTAAAAATTTAATTTTTGTTCTTAAATTGCTAATTTTTGTAACTTGTGTTCACTTGCAGCTATGTTTGCTCCTTCATTGCACCTGTTGTGGATGTCATAAGATATGCTGACACAGACTCTCCTAGTCTTGGAGAGATTTATGAGACATTTGATAGCATGCTTGGGAAAATGAAGCAAGCTATTCAAAGCAAGGATCCTACTTTGGGATTTTATGAGGAGCATCTTAGGCCCATTGTGATGCAGAGGTGGGACACTATGAACACCCCACTTCATATGGCAGCATATGCTCTAAATCCCAAATGGTATGTTTCTAGACCTGGAAGAGTGCCTCCATCTCATGATGATGAGGTGAAACAAGGGTTCATGAGGGCCCTTGAAAAAATGTATACCATGGAGGAGGCTTCTCTACTTCGCTCACAATGGATGGCCGTTGTCAATCTACGTGGTCCAAACTTCAGCAAAAAAGAGGCGAGGATGGATAGAGCTACATTAGCTCAAACTGATCCTATTGGATGGTGGATGTGGCATGGCATGGATGCACCAGAATTGAGGACACTTGCCACTCGCTTGCTTGGACAAATTGCCAGTTCCTCTGCTGCAGAGAGGAATTGGTCCACATATAGCTTCATTCAGTCAGTGAAGAGGAACAAACTTACCTCTAGACGATCAGAGAAGGTGGTGGCAGTGCATAGTGCCTTGCGGCTACAGGATCAACAGAGACCTGAGTATCGTCAGACTCCAGCTGCACGTTGGGATGTTGATCCAGAGGATGTTATGCAGATTGATGAGGAGGAGGCACAGGAGGGATTGGTTGGGGTTCCATTGGATGAGGGTCGACTAGACCCTCATGGTGGCAGTGATTCGGATTCAGATTCAGATTTTGATGCAGTATTAGGAGAGGCTGATTAGGGACAGCCATATACTCTATGTTTTTGTCATTTTGTTGTTGAAACTTGAAACTTGCAGCCTTTGAGCATTTTGATATAATATATATGCAGATTGTCATTGAAAACAATTAAATTTGGTTTATTTGTTTGCCAATTCTCATGTGACAAGTTGAAAACTAAGTTCAAGTGTAATGTTATGGTTATGTATGCATGTTTTAATGTTCTATGATGTCTAGAATGAATGGCTTATCAATGTTATCATCTAAATATTTGAAATTTCCTTATATTTTAAAAAAAAAACTTATTTTTTTAGTCCCCATCCCCTGTCGTCCCTTAAAAAATGGCCAAAAAAAATCGCCGTCCCCAAAACTCGTCCCCCCGTCCCCGCCCGTCCCCGGTACTTGGGGGAACATAGCCTGAAACCCATGTCACATGGGGCATGAAGGACATTGTGGCATTTGATCCTGCTTTGAAAAAGGACCTATGGACATGGGCACTAGTGCCCCTTGTCCTACCCTATTTCAGGCAGGTCCCAAATTTGAATGTCGGTTTGGTGACCGTTAATTAGGTCCCAAGCCGACATCTTAAATTTGAATTACAAAATTCTTAGAAGGAATGTGTGTTGTTGCATATATAAGCATGTTCAGGGTTTCATTTGCAAACTAGAAGATGACTGTGAACGTTTGGCTAACTTATGATTTTAGATCATTCAAGATATTCATTGTTGCAGAGCAGAGCATTGTTATTGTGTTTGTGATTGCAGATTTAGCTTCATCTTCTCATGTGTTGAAGAGCCTTCATCTATGTGAGATCTACACCTCCGAGGTGATATCTATTTGTGTCTGAATCATTTATCAATTTGTTTTTGCCTCTATCCTGCAAGGATACGCACTCTTTATCTAACAACCGGTGTTCGGAAGACTTGAATGTCTCTCCGGGGCTTGATTGAGGCAAGCCTCTAAACACCACAACCCCCAACCACTCTCCTTGTGATTGCAGGTTACAGGTGTCACATCTTGACGGAGTGGAGTTGCGGGGAACAATAAGACAATGTGCAGATTCCAGATCCCTAAAGAAAAGGACTGCTTGGACTCGGGCGCCAATGCCAGTGTCCTCTGAGGCCGAAAACACAGAAATCATTTGGACAGTGACAATCAACATCTGAAGAGCTTCTAGCATCCTGAAAATCACCCTGGCTTGGACTCAGGCACTAGTGCCAGTGTCCTCCGCATCTCACGGCACAGAAACAGAAAGTACAGTGATCATCAGTGTCGGAAGGAGATCAGGATTCCACAAAGAAAACACCATATTGAACTTGGGCACTAATGCCAATGTCCTCGAGCATTCCACATCCCGAACTTCAAAAAACGGTCAATTGTTAATCTCTGCCTACTACCTTAGTCTGCAAGAATTTGTCGTAATTCATCAATTTGCTTACTATTTTGCATAATTAGGGTTTTAAGGGTATTTGAGCATTAAATTAAGACATCAATTGACAATCTCTGAATTTCCACATCATTCCAAGTGACAGCCTACCCTGTAGGTGAATCCTCTTGCAAAAGTGTGATTCAACTCGGTTGATATGTCCTTGAATGTTTGTTGAGAAAGAAGGATTTAACCCTTGTATTCATTTCCCCCTTTTTCATCCTAAACACCTAGATCTTCAAATCTAAAATATAATTTATCGTTGGAAACAATTTTTGATCATTTGATTTTCAATTATTATGATGCTCTTCCTAATTCTACTCCTAAACTAGCCACTTAGATAGAAAGTATCGAAAGATAGGGTAAGAAAGGAAAAATGTTTTAGTAATTCTAATTATGAATTTCAACAACCATGACATAATGCATAAGTAAACAAATCTTCAGTATTACTAATCTTTGCTTAACCAAAGATTTCACAAAGCCACAAAGATGGGCAATCTTCAATGGAAAATGATTTTCAAACTATGAAACAACCTCATCAAACACCCAATTTTGGCGCAGCTTAACAAGATATTCCACAATATGTTATAAGAACTGAAATGTTCGGGTTAACCACACAAAGAGACTTCCATTCAGCAAGCAACCAGTATTATGAACACAAAATCCATTGAATACTTATCACATTCATGCATAAACAATAGACAATTCCACTGAATAATTGGGAACCATGAAGCAAACTCTATATTGATAGCAAAAGTTTGACTAGCATCAACAATTTCCAACCAAAAAGCCCTTTTTACAAATGAGAAATGGCAATATATATCTCATGCAATGCCAACAAGCCGTCTTGGAGAAGAAACCCTAGTTGTCTACAAGTGCAATGGCTGCCCATGCCTACCCACATCACCTGCAATGGTTCGCACCTGAAAATATGCCCATTCGGATCATTGACCCATGCCCTAGTACAAAAATCGCGTCACAGAGAGGTCCACTAGTGTCAAGAGGCATGTGAAAGTCTTCATTTGTTTTATCAAGTTCATTGGAGACCATTAATGGCAGTCCTAGGTCATGCAAGGGAGTTTTTGGGACGTGATGTTTTTTGAAGAATTGTGGGAATTTGACCTAGAATCGGATATGGGAACGAAGGTTACCGAATGAAGTTGGCAACCTTGTAGAATTGAGGGTGGGAACCAAAAGGAGGAAGTGGACATTGAAATGTGTGAAGGAAATCCGGAAGGCCATCGGGTTTCCGCAAAGAAAAAAATGAGTGATGGGAGGAGGCAGGAAAATGCATGAGGAAGGGATGTAGGATAGGAGGTGAACCAAAAGTTCGAAGGAACTCCCCATGATGAGGGGAAATGAACGAATTGGTCATTGGGACAAATGTGGGAAATCGATGCGGAATAGGATGTTAAGATGGGATATTGGTCAAAAGGGAAGAAGTCCTGAGGTCTGGGGAAAGCCCACACAAAAGAGGAAAGTGATAGGTTAGACCCAAGGGAACTTTGTAGAAAATCAACAAGGAACCGAATGTAGGAAGTGGAAGGACCAAGTGGAGGAAGTCCAAAAGTTCAATGATTTCCCACAAAACAAATTAGGAAGGATGCAAGAAAGGAACCAGTAAGGGGATGTGAACATGTTCAATTCACCAAGGAATTTCCGCAAATCAGAAGGGAAGGTGAAAGAAAGAAATGTGGGAGAAGGAAGGTGATCCAGAGATCCAAGAATAGGAGGAAAACGGAAGAAATCCGACAAGTTTCCACCATACACAAAGTGAATGGATTTGGGCTGAAGGATGAAGGAATGAAAGTTGCAGAAAAAGAGAAGGGGATGGAAGGACTGGATATCGCAATGCGAAGTTGGAAGTCCTCCAGTCCATCGAGATTCCATTGAGGAAGAAAACAAAGGGAAACGAAAGGGAATGAAGGGCCCTATAAATCTATGAGGATTTCAAGCAAGATTGAAGGTCAAGACACAAGACCGAATGGGGGATGAAGGGAAAATGTCCGGTAGTCCACTAAAACTCTAAAATTCTGGAAAACACTCAAAAATAACATAAGACTCCCCCCACAATTTTTTGGACTGTTTAGAAACTTTGACATATGATAGGAACATGGGCGAGGCAAGGCACAACTTCAAGGCAAAATATGACCACGGTAGAACCCATTGAAGGAAATCTTAGATCGGTTACCAATGATGGGTAAAACATTTCCAAAACAACAAAGTTGCTCTACTTGTAGGATTCTTCCATACATCCTTTTCTAGAAGTCATCAACATCCACATCCACAATATTTGTATCTAATATGTCATCCCATGATGAAGTGACTTTTGAGGCTAGGGTAATTGATTTGAAGTGTATTTCATCTTCTTTACTCTTGACATTACCCTGCAAGACCAAAAAGAAATTAGATTCCTCTTGAAATTTTAAGTTTTAAACAAAGTGCATCACTTTGCGGGTTTTAACTAGACAACCGAACATCACATTTGAAGTTTAAAACTCCTCTGGTTCAAGAAAATCAACGTAGAATGAACTCTAAGCTAAAACCCTTTGTAAAATAAAATTTGTGGGAAAACTTGAAGGAATCGAACATAACACATTAGTAGAACATCTTGCAACAAGCGCAGATTCCGCAAACATCTTCATGCATATTTCTTATCTTCATACATATGTTTGATAAAATGCGGGTTTAGGACAGGATACCGGATTTCACATTTGCATTATAGTATCCAATTGTTGAATGAAAGTCCACATTTTAACTTTGTCTTCATTCCTTTATCTCATCATCTTATCATTTTGTGGGAAAGTAATACAAGACAGGAAGTAAAGTTGGTTTCAAATGTCTTCCTACATACTGAAATTCCACAAAACATTTCCTTCGGAAATTTCATTTAATGCTTCATTTGAATGTTTTCCTTCAAAGCGAACAAGATGCAAAAGTCTTCAAGAGTTATGGATGTCATATAAGACATGTTCCAATTACAAATTAAAATCCCACAATCTATTTGCATGGTTTTGCTAAGTTTTCGAGCTTTGCAGGGATTTTCCATACTTCCGGAGGTAATGGTTGAAAACCAAAGAACTTCAATCCTAAACTAATTTCTGCAACTTTTCTAGATTGCTCAAGATTTTCAACATGTTTTCTATTTAAGCCATTTAAGCGCGAATGCAAGAAAAAACAAGGAGAACATGATGTAAGATTTGAATTTGAATATTCCATCTTCCTGCAAATTTCCTCAATTTTTGAATCTTACAAGTTAACACAGAGTTCAAGTTTCACAATTTTTTGGAAAAAGTCATGGGATGTGGATTTTTGGAAACTATCACAAAATGATGCAAATTGAAACTATCGCAAAATTTGCATCATTTTAGCTTAGAGTTCATTCTACGTTGATTTCCACAAAACCTTAACAATTGAAACTTTTTACTCACACGAGAATTTTTGCGAAAAGGACAAGGAGATCCGGACACGAAAACAACTCCGACATATCTAGCGACAACACAAAATTCCACAAACCAAGAATTGAAACCTTTCAACATTAAAATCACTTTGGAGAAAAAGTGAAGAGGGTGGAATATACAACAAGCAAAGGATGCATATACGGTACCAAGTCGAGATCCCACAAAACTTTACACAAGCCATTTAACACTTAGAACAAAGACCTTTGCAGAAAAAATGAAGCGGACAAGACAAAATGACCAAGAAATACGACATCTAGTAGCAAGTCCAAAATCCGCAACTTTGCAAAAGGGTAAGAAACTCAAAGTTTTTACAAAGGCAAACGCACTCAACCTTTTGCAAACAATCCAGGCACCTAATGAATTAATCCATAGCCAATCACAATGTAGAACACACTTCACTTCAACACAAAGGGAACGAAAAGGCGAACCAGCCAAAAACCAAAACTCAAGCAAAAACAAAGGGGGGAAACAATCTAGGCACCTAATGAATTAATCCATAGCCACACAAAACGTTGTACGCACTTCACTTCGACACAAAGGGAACGAAAAAGTGAACCAGCCAAAAACCAAAAACCAAGCAAAAACAAAGGGGGGGTCCATATTTTGCCAAAAGCAAAATGGGGCGTGTGTGCAAGGCACTATGATGTCTCGATATTAAGGCATTGTTTTAATTAAAGATTTAAACATCATGATAAAAGACGAAATGGTTGCTTCTGTAAAACATAGGGTTTAGTCAAATTGAATAGAGATAATTACGTATGTATTTATATTTATTACATATATATAAATATTATTAATATATAATATTTATAAACAATATTAAATAATATATTATAATATAATTAAAATATATTAGATGACAAATATAAATATAATATATAATATATAAATAATGATAATATAAATATTTTAATATAATAAATATACATGTCTCTAAAGATAGCGATCACTATAGAGTTAAAGAGATTAATAAGTAAAAGGAACGATTCTTGATAAAACAATGATTCATACCAAATACTTAAGTCTCCTTGGTAATCACTTAGGAAGGCAGCGAATGAATACACAACATCTATAGCAGCAAATAGCCAATTACAATTATTAAAGACAATGAATCTGCTTTAGGAAGAAACAATCAATCATATATATATATATATATATATGAAATAAGACAAAATTCCTATAACCTTTGTATGTGCGACTCCTATGTGTGAATTGTTAATATTGTTAAGACAGCCAATACATCAGCAAATGGTTAAATTTGTATGTGCGACTCCTATGTGTGAATTGTTAATATTGTTAAGACAGCCAATACATCAGCGAATGGTTAAAAGCAGCAATTGGTGCGCCTTCATATAAACAGGGACGTATCCCTCAATAAAGCCACCTCTACAGTGTAAGAGACGTCTCCTTCCAGGTAGGCCATAAGAGATATAAAGACATGAAAAGAAGAAGAGTCAGAGGGCAGATATATGAATAAAAATATATGCAGATCTAGAAGAATATAAGTGAATAATGAAATGTCTGTTATAAGGCAGATTTGAGAAAGATTTATATCTCTAAATTGTGAGCAGGCTTAAGAAACGAATGAATAATATATATATATATATATAACTCTGAATTGAAGAAGATATTTCTGAATCTAAAATATTTATATATTCTGAGTAAAACATATATTTCTGATATATTTATCTAGTGTAACAGCAAAGAAGGGAGTAACAATATATATTCTGACTTAAGAACAAGATAAGAGTAATAAGAAGACATTGGGCTGCAGTCAACATTAAAAGAGAGGAGTACAATCTTAGATTTCTGAACGATACAAAGGCAAGAGTTATCTACCTGGTATGATGTATCTAACCCTATGTCTAGTATATAAATAGCCATGTAATCATGATAATATAGATGCAGTCAAAATTGCATTACTTATCTAGAGTGGACAAATGTGAACAAATAGAATATGAAATGCTAATATAGCATAGATGATAATGTTAGTATTTATTATGTATCAATGAATAATCATCTTTAATGTATTTCAGATGCAAATAATATTGAACCTTGTCATGGAGGAAAGGTAGGAGACGTAGAATGTCAAAGCCCTGCAGAATGTCAAAGCCCTGCCATCAAAGCCAAGAGGATCAAAGTCCCGCTCTTGGGCTTAGATTGGATAAACTGAGGACCCCACTACAATCCCCATTTAGGAGCAAGTGGCAAATACATTTGTAGAACCTCTCTATAGTTAAAAGTTTTATTTTATTGAGAAATAAACTTTTCATGTTTTTATATATGAACATTAAGGAAGGATATTAAGATATTTAATATAATGGTCATAAATCTAAATCAACTACTAATACTACAAATGTACAATGACATGGGACATAAATGCACAATATGAAAATATAAAATTGTGTTTTACAAAAGTTAGTAATAAAGGAGGTTGCATTAATTATCATTCAATTGGTCATTTCTCTCACTCTATATATTCACCTATTTCATTTTTTATTTGAATGATGAAAAACACAACAAACTTTTCTTATCTCCATTTCTGAGATTTTCTCCTATCTTTGTTTCTCTCACTTGCTCGTAAGTCATTGCATGTGTCATTTCTCTCACATCTCTGCTCATACCATTAAATTTCTGAATCAAACGCTGGAAACTTTCTTCCATGTCCTGCTTAAATTCACTTCTATCCTGTTCATGCTCTAAGCCCATTCCAGACATGAACTTATAACACGAGATATAAGAATTGCCACTCTAATATCATTGTATGAGCCTCAAAAACTGTATTGAATTTAAACATTACAGGAAAAATTTGTTTATGAAATTTCAAAATATAAATTTCTGAGATACAAAGGAAAAAGATTTAGGAATTAAACTTTTTACTAGCTACAAGCAGTACAGCTCTGTTCTGATTTCAACCAATAAACAGAACATTCCAAGCTCATAGGTTAGCCACTTCCAGACATGAACTTATAACACGGGATAGCACAAACGCTACTCTAATATCATTGCTATGCGCCTAAAAAAACTATATTGAATTTAAACAATACAGGAAAAAAATGTTTACGCAATTTCAAAATTTCTGAGATACAAAAGGAAAAATATTTGGGAATTAAACTTTTTACTAGGAACAAGCAGTATAGCTCTGTTCTGATTACAACTGACAAACAGAACAGCCCAAGCTAATAGGTTAGCCACTCCCAACTTAGAAGACAATCAACCTTCAATCAAGTGCAAAATTGCATGATTTCATTCCAAATAATCATGTCCCTGTTACAATATACCTTGCCATATTTATGAGCAAGGACTCCCACTCAAAAATTAACCTAGCGTTGCTTCATACTGAAGTAATCTTTACTTTATTACTCTAAAACAGCGGTACTTGGCTTGCATAGCTTTAATTTCTTTATTCTATCCTCCTAGAATAGACTCATACTTTCCAACTTCTGTTCTCCCTAAAATAGCTAGGCACTTTATTCTCATCCCTTTTTTCTGGAATAGCTTTGTTCCTATCTTATTCCTGGCACAATTTTGGGCTTGTCGTATGAAGTATAAAATAATTGTTTTGTATGATAAGTGCCAGAACCAAAAAATTAGTTTTGTTTACTTTAAAGTTTAAAACAGAAAAAATTTGTCATTCTGTGAAAATTCAGTTTTGTTTGCTCTGAAACATATGTCTACTCTGTGCTGAGCTGTCCAGAGAAAAATCTATATTCCAGAAAGTTCTGAGGTAGTAATAATAGGAAATTGGGGGACAAGCATCTAGGATAGCATATCAAGTTTTTGGACAATAGGGGAGATCAAATTGAGAAATATAATAGATTTTCAAAAGAAATGCAAAATTGGATTTTGCACCATTCAACATTCTAAAGAATAAAAAATAAAGTCAAAACTGAAAAGACTTCAGTAATCCATGAAATGAACTGTAGAAGTTTAGAATTTATAAAAATGAATGTCTACCTCTGAATTATCCATAATAACAATCATAAACATAAACATCAATAAATAAGGTAACAATGTTGATGTTCATGCATATCAAAATAATAAAATGCAGAGCATTAAGTATTAAGCATCAATCATTTCCTTCAAGATCATCTGCTTCCATGTGACATACACTATCATATTCAAAAACAATCAAATGTCTCACAACTCTATCCAAGATTAGGAGAGTCTATGCCAGCACAATAAATAAAAATTTCTAGAGCATGAACTCTAAAGGACACCATATGCTTTTACATTTTTCCACCAATCATCACCGAGTAAAATTTCATTTGTCTTGGCCTCCACCCACTTCATCCACTGATTACAAACAACCATAGACTACAAGATCTCAAGAATCTCAGTCATTCTCTCCAAAAATATTAAATAGATAATTTATCTACTCTCCATAGGTTTAAGAAATTCCTTCCTCCAATAAAGACCTGGCACATTCATTACACATTACCATAGACTGCAAGGGCTTGTGCACCTCAATCATTCTCTCCCAAAAAGAAATAAAGAGACAATGTATTTAGACCGCATAAGTTTGAGAAATACCTTCCTCCAAAAAGACCTGAAAAGTGTCAAAGAGGTGTAGTTGCAGATAAGTATTGGCGTGTGTCTAGCGTTTGGCACCCCTGTTTCACGTAATCAATCTTGCAAACATGTTTCACAATATTGTTCAAAGCATTCAAAAATACGAGGCATAAAATACATGTCAGCAGGTTATCCGTAGCATCACATAATTTGCATCAATATCTGCACCATATTGGCGAGCCCAACCTCCTTTATAACATCCTTCAAATTCCTCCTCTTATACAGCAAAATATGGAAATGTAAAATACAGAACAACATCACAGCGAAAAAGCCACAAGGTTTCTGAGGATAAAAATCAGCACAGGGTGAAAACACCGTGACAAAAGTTGTTTTTCTTATTCCCTTAATGTTCAAACTTATAGGCACACAAATATCATTCTGATCCATAAATGGCGCGAGCGAGCAGGAGATTGGGCGAAGCGGCGAGCGATGGTAAGCAGCAGGACGATGGTAAGGCACGGCAGATCTCTGAGGCAGAGCGGAGGAAGGTGTCGGACGCGCAGCGCAAAGGCAAGACCAATTTCGGCTTGCAAGGTGAGGCGAAGATTGGGGGTAGGGGCTTCGATCCCCTTTCTCTAGGCACTGTTGGGTGCAAGGGCTCCCCCTCTTGGGACGTCGTTCTTCTGAATCTCCCCCCATGGGGCCGGTAGAACTTGAGAAGCAGAATTACAGACTATGCAAAAATTCAGCGAATCCTTTCCGTGCTCGCAGTAGCTTTTGCAAGGAACAGATTTTGAATTTCAATCCATCGGCTGATCTAGGGTTTGTCTCTCCGAATGCGGCTCCCTCTATGTCGATTGGGGAGAATACTTCTCTAGCTCCGGATCCCCCACCCCCTCCGGTGGTTTCTAATTTTGTTTCGTGCTCATCCTTGTTTTGGGGCAATACTATGGTGGACCTGGCCTTTGAGCCGATTGACTTCCATATCTCTGATGACTGTATCATGGAGGCATCCTAAGACATCTTAAGCAGCAGGACGATGGGAAGGCACGGCAGATCTCTGAGGCAGAGCGAAGGAAGGTGTCAGACACGCAGCGCAAAGGCAAGACCAATTTCGGCTTGCAAGGTGAGGCAGAGACTGAGGGTAGGGGCTTCGATCCCCTTTCTCTAGGCACTATTGGGTGCAAGGGTTTCCCCCTCTTGGGACGTCGTTCTTCTGAATCTCCCCCCATGAGGCCGGTAGAACTTGAGAAGCAGAATTACAGACTATGCAAAAATTCAGCGAATCCTCTCCGTGCTTGTAGTAGCTTTTGCAAGGAACAGATTTTGAATTTCAATCCATCGGCTGATCTAGGGTTTGTCTCTCCGAATGCCACTCCCTCTATGTCGATTGGAGAGAAAACTTCTCTAGCTCCGGATCACCCGCCCCCTCCGGTGGTTTCTAATTTTGTTTCGTACTCATCCTTGTTTTTGGACGATACTATGGTGGACCTGGCCTCTGAGCCGATTAACTTCCATATCTCTGATGACTGCATCATGGAGGCATCCTAAGACATCGGTTTGCAGGCTTTGGTTTTCAGATCTGTGGGGAGGCGACCTACTATGGATGAATTCGATGCCTGGTGCAAGAGTTCGTGGGGCAACTTGACTGCCCCCTCTATGGAGTTGCTAGATTTTGGTTTCCTTCTTGTCACCTTTCAAAGTTCCGAGGATTGCAGGTTTGTTTTGGATAATGGTCCGTGGTTTTTATGACCCCCTAGACCCCTTTTTTTATCTTGCAAATGTTCAAATTTCATCCATTTCGATCTGGCTGCGCCTCTACAATCTGCCTCTAGTTATGCAAAATTCAGGACTCATTAAATCCCTGGTCAATCAGATTGGCACCTTCATCAAAGTTGAAGAGGGTGTGCCCCCAGACGGTAGTTCAGAAGTTTAGAGTTTGTGCCCTAATTGATATTTCCAGGCCACTGCCTCACATGGTCCACATCAATTCTTCTCTTGACTCTTGGTTGCAATATATTAATTTTGAAGGGCTTCCAAAGCGTTGCTTCAGGTGTAACCAACTAGGACATAAGATTGCTGGCTGCCAATCTAAAACTGTCAATGGTCGGCAGGCCTTTAATCTCAAAAGATGGGTCCGCAAGGAGGGTAATCCTGATGCAGATTTTGTATGGAGAAATCATGGTATGTTCTTGGATCATCGCTCCCCGGCCCCTCCATGGCAAGGCTGCCGGTTCTGAGAGTTCAGCCCTTCCAATTGTTGTGACTGCGGACGCTCATGATCAGCAGGAGCATTTTGATTCGGATCTGCAGGATAATATTGTGGCTTCAAAGGATGAGGAGCTTTGGATGGCTCTTTCAGAGGATCGTGATCTTCTTTTGGATCAGGCAGATGTCCTGGCTTGCTCAGATATCCATTCCATCTCCCAGACAGCAAGTAAGCTTTCAAAGCGAAACTTGGGCAAGAGCGGTAAGTGCAGGGGAAGAAAATCCGAAGCAGAAAAACTAAGGATGGAAGCCTTGGATGCTATTGATGATGGCACTCAATGGACTATGGAAGTACTCCTCACCAGGAGCAAACGGAAACAAAAGAAAGGCTGATTTCTTGAGTTCAAGCATAGTTTGGCTAAGCTGGTTTCCTGAGCAGTAGTGTTGGTCTTTTGTAGGAGCCTCTTTGAAGTATTTATCTCTGTCTTTTTCTGTCTTTTTCTGCTCCCCGATTTCAGGTCTGAAGCTTTCTTCTTTTTTGGTTCATTATGCTATATGGGAGTGGGCCCTCAACCCACAGCTTACCAATCGGAAAAAAAAAAAAAAAAAAACTTATAGGCACACATGGGGATATATTTCACTCTTAAAGCATGTGTAGTTTCAGCAATTCACTTACGCGAAACGCTGCAGCTCCTTACCCTAATGAGCCTGAATATTATAAATATACTTGTGCATATGGTCTTCGTTGAGCTTTGGAAGAACCCTCTTCCCTCTGCACATTAACTTATTTCGTTTCTTGCATATTAGCCCTTAGTAAAGCATGAGGTGCATGAGGTGCACAGATTACACACACACCTGGACTAGAAGGTATTGGTAAAGTTTTTTATTTAGCCACACAGCCTCTAAATACAAGCTAGACAATTCAGCCTCTCATGTAAGGTTTATTATCACAATACCTCATTCCTGTTCCAGGTTTGTCTAAGAGGTGAACACATACCCCAGAGTCACTCTGTTTAATATCAGTATTGCAGACATGGCATTACCACTGTGAACACTTCATTTTTTTACCTTATCCTTGTCTAAAATGTTCAAAGATTGAAACAAGAGTTTCGTTGGTTTAAATTGGCCTCGTTACATCAATTTAAAAAATGGTTAAAGGCATTAAGAAGAGGTTTTTTATGCAATTACAGCTGAAATTCTACCCTCCACACTCCCACTTTCCATTTCCCCATTTGACTAATTGACATATAGGTTTTCTCCTTGCCACACTCTTATTGTATAAAAATGTAATTACGTTCAAAAACTAAAACATTAATATATAGAATATAACGGCTAAGGAACAAGAACACATGTACTCACCTTGTATCTTTGAATTTTCTCAAAAATATCCTTACAAATAACATCTCTCCTTTGGTCGCTGCTGTAGTATTCCAAATCCAAATTACCAAAGAAAGGAAGTGTGATATATTTATAACAAAAGGTTGAAGGTTTGGGAGGAATAAGAGGACCAGAGATCCTTCATTTTTTAAGGATTTACTGTTTTTATAATGTGCTGGCATCCACTGAGCCATGCTAGGGACATTTGAACATCCCTGAGAATTCTAACAGGGCTTTTTCAATTCCCCCAAGCAATCTTACAAACGTCCATGTTCCCCCAAGCAATCTTACAGACGTCCATGTGTACCCTTTTGCATGCCAACTTACAAGACATCATGAACAGCCAAAGGATGGTATAAACTATAAACTACGAGCATCCCCAAGATGCCTAGTAGCATGTTCTACTAGTCCCTTCATCCCCAAAAGACAAGAACCCCAACACATGTCTCATGTTAGAGCACAACTCTCAGTGTTTCACTTGAAAAAAGTGAACATATATAAGTCAATTGCATGTCATATTATGTTCCTTTTTTAAAGCTGATTGTGTGTTATGATTGGACTCGGCCTATCTCAAGAAGTCATTTTGACACTCCTGAGACAAATTATGTGACAATTTATCTTAATCACGTAGTTTCGAGCCAAGCTTTGTCAATTTCCAATATGGGCTTCCCAGGCACGATGGTTTTCATACTCCCTCAACAGCTGTAATGAAAGTCACTATGGCTTCCTCAGACGGATAGATTGAAAGTGTAAGTGCCTATCTGATTAATGCATATATTATGATTTTCTGGTTTTCGATGCATCCAAAGAAAAGGCATACAAGTACAGTAGTGCGTGTTGTGCACAGCACACGGAAAGAAAGCTCAAACTAATCGTGAATTGTGAATTGTGCACAGATATCTGAAAAAAAATATGGATAACGTTCTTACTTGGAGCGGGGAAAGAGTTGCCAAAAATCCGTCAAAGGCGGAGGTGGAGGGCCAAACATCAGCAACAGACGCCGCATCCTTATGGGGCCGAGGGACTAATTTCTTGTAAGTCTGAATGTACAAGAACAAAATCAAATCATCGACGTCAGCGCCAACCGAGTCCATGTCAGCAGAGGAAGCCCTAACAAGCGGATCCACGCGTCCTCCATCGCCATAATCAGGCAAAAGCGAAGCCAAGGTATTCATGACAACCCTGGCGTGGTCCTCCGAGAGCTGCAGGCTCTCCGCTATGCTGCCCGCATTGACACGCCTCTCCAAGGATCTGGAACTATCTCGAAACCCCTCCTCGTTATTATTTACAGCATAAGTAAACGAATTTTGCACAAGCTTTTCTCTGAGGGTTTTTAATGTGGCGGTGCCATCTGTGAACATGAGGTGCGGCAGTGGCAGGAGCCCATACTCAAACGGCTCTCTGCGCAAATGGAGAAATAACGGCGCCTCATTCTCTGTCATCTTTTGTTATTTTTTCATCAATCAAACCCCCGGAAATTGTAGCGGCAGTAATGAGTTTTTTCTATGCTCTGCTTCTTCTGCAAGCGGATCGATCGACACATCTGATCTTCACAGATTCTGTGACATTTAATCTCAGCTGCTTTTTGTTTGGAAGTTTTGCCTGGATCTAGGTCGCGCCCTCGAGGATCGAAAATCTATTGAATGAAATTATGATTACAATTTATTTCAAGATTCGTGTGGAGGGAGGGATTGATTTGAAGGAATTCCGAGTAAAGAGGGGCCGCAGTGTGGGGGATTGAAAAAAAGGAAAGCAACGAAGGGTGTAAATGAAATGGAAGAAAAAGTAGCCCAGGTCGGTCTGCGGTAGCACTATTATAATAATAATAATATTAATAATAATTACCCGTCCATATTAATAAAAGGTTTTACAGGATGGGCGAGGGTTCCATGCGGTAAGAAACGATGCTGAGTCCCTTCAATTTTATGTCTCTTTCTTGTTCTAACATGTACGACACTACAACTTGGAATAACACACAGTTTTGGATCACGTCGGCGGAAGTAAGTGGTAATTCGTTATGAACGACACACTAGGTATCTACTTAAAGAAACCACCCAAGGACGTAAGCGAGTAATGATGGTGTAAGAGGTTATTAACTAGCAATCGGAGTTAGTGTGCAATGGGTAATGTAAAAGAGGTCTTAAAGATGGATTATTAGGTTCTTAAACAAATAACGTGTTGCCTAGTTTTCTATGGAAACAAAACAGTGGATCGAAAGTTGGTCTTTCTTTTTTCTTTCTATTTTTTTCTTTATGTCTCATATATCTATAGATTGTTGGTACAAAATGGTTGATCGAAAGCTCTCTCTGGAATTTTATCATGTAGGAAAAACATTTCCAAAAAAAAAAACTGATTCACATTTATTATGGATGATGAAATACATCCAATTTGTGGGAAAAGGAAGCAAACATTGATGGATGAAATAGATTCAATAAGAAAGAAGAAAGAAAATGTCAATCTTCATAGAACATTGGAAGGCGTTAGGGAGACTTGATTTTCTCAAAGCATATTTAGCGTTAAGATATGTTGCACCATATATTTGAGCTTGATAGTGTTATTAATTATTTTGTGATGGTAGAAATGAGCCATTCTTTTGTAATAAAATGAAATGTTCATAGTTTTTAGTACACTAAGTTCTGATCAATTGGTGTCTCACCAGATATGTATTAGAAGAAGTATTATATATTCAAGTATACACTTTTTGCATGGATTACAAATTACTAATATAAAAGCAAATCTCTCTCTCTCTTTCTATGTTGGTCTATGTATCAATTGCCCTCTTTGTCTATATCTCTATCTTTATCTCCCTCTATGTCTCTCCCCCTCTCCCTCTTTATCACTTGATATCTCTACCTCTTTCTCTATATCTTTATCTTTCCCTCATTATCTCTCTCTCCATCTTAAGCGAGAGAAAATAATGAATCGTTGTTGCTTTCAACATCTCCACTAAAGTCCACATGACCTTAGGAAATAGGTGAACAGAGTGAAATACTGTGGAGTTAAGAGCTTACAATAACTTAATCTAAATATTTAGACAAAGAGATGTAGAGAGAAGTGGAGAGACCTATAGACAGATCACATCTCTATCTCCCACTATCTATCTCTTTGTGTGTGTCTCTATATTTATCTTCCTCTCAATCTCCCTTCCTCTCACTTTATCTCTATTTCTCTCTATCTATCCCTATCTCTCTTTCTATCTATCTACATCTCTATTTTTCTCTTTCGCTCTCTCTTTCTCTTTCTCTCTTTCATTCTTTTTCTCTTCCTCCATCTCTCCTCTCTCTAGCTCTCTTTATCCTTACATATTGATCTTTGGATTGTTGACATGAAATGACTAATCAAAAGTTAGTCTCTCTTTTCTCTATCTCTCTTTCCAAGCTCTATACCTTTTATCTCTATATCCCTCTCTCCCACTCTTTCTGTATTCCTCTCTCTATATCAATTTCCCTCTCCCCATATCTTTATCTCTCTCCCCATCTATATCTGTTTATATCTCAACCTCTCTCTCTATACCTATTGTCTCTAGCACACACTCATCCTCCCCCTCTCTATCTTTCTCATTTCATCTTTATCTCTATCTATCTCCCTCTCCCTTCTTCGCTCTCTCTATCTCGCTTTGTCTCTCCCTCCCTCTCAACCCATGGAATGTTAGTTAACTTGTTAGATTTCTTATAGGTTAATTTAAATAGTATTATCTAAAAATATATTATATATTATATTTAGATAGATAGAATTATGATACATAACTGTGATGGATGAAATATGAGATGCAAATATGAATGAAAGCAATACATAAATCAATATAATATACCTTCCCTTGCATACACAAATCCAACTTCACTGATTGAGCTTATTGAAGTACACCCAACTCTAATCGATTGCTCTTTACTACGTTGATATGTGGATTGCTCAATTTGTCAGCATAACCTTGTGATATGAGGATGATAAGAATCTAGAATGATTTCAGCAGTGTGATGTTGTATGAAGATGAGTGATGATCAGAGGTTGAGAGGACGTTTAATTTATAGATTACTAACAATGAAAATCAATGGTGGAGAGTGATTAGAGAGATCCATGGCTAGAAATGGTTGAGAGGATGTGAGCAAATGAGAGAGTGACAAGTGTCCTTGTCCTCTCATGCATCAGGGGAGTTGACAGAATTGAGTAGAGAGTTGATTGAGTTGATTGCTTAGTGAGCTCAATTGATTGACTAGTCAACTAAATTGATTGATTAGTTAACTAGGTTGACTAAGTTGTTAACTGATTTGATTGTTTTAGTTAACTAATTTGATTGATTAGTTATCTAAGTTGACTGAAAGTAAATTATGGATGAGTGGGAATAATAGGAAATTAAATAAATTAATTATTTAATTTCATGCACATGGATAAATAAATAAAATATTGAATTTTATTTATTTTGAAGAAATGGAGTATTAGCTTTAATTAAATAAATAATATTTTTTTTAATTAAAATGTGGAGGAAAATTGATTTAATTAAATAATTGGAATTATTTAATTAATATGGAGGATAAATTGATTGTGATCGCTAGATGAACTTAATCAAATAATTAAGAATTATTTAATAGTGAAGTATGGCAGATAAAAGTCTGATATGGGAATGGGACAATTTTAGGTGTCTACATTTTACTCCTCTTTGAGATGGTGTTGCGAAGTAACATCACTTCAAAGAAGTTTAAAACATAGTGTTATGTTGGATAGAAGAATATTTTGGTTTAGAAGAACAATATGATTGGATTAGAAATGATGATGCCCTGGTTGGATAGAAGTACTTAGTAGATTAATTAATGGGTTGAATGATGCCCTCTCAAAAAGATAGACGGATTGGAAGAATACAGGTGTGCTCTCGAAATGAATGGATATGAAGAAAATACGGAGATGGAAGATGGAGAATAAAATAGAGAAAAATGAAGAAGATAAAAGGATGGATGATAGAATGATTGATTTATTATGAGGAGTAGTTATGTTGACTTGAGTAGAGCAATCCTATAGTTTGATATAGCACTAGACATTATGCACCAAGGTATAAGGACCAGGGTGATGATGTGTCTTGTGCACCTAGCTTAATACAACCTTGTCGAGACATATGAGGAAGGATACTTAGAGCATTAAAGGCCTAATGCACAGAAGGTATGATATGACCTTAGATGCAAAGGATAATGCAAAAATCTATTCCAACATGCACAAGATATGAATATTAGCTAGAAAGATACGGATTTGAGATAAATGCAAGATAAAAAGATGACACACACAAGCAAGCAAGAATGCATGCACAAATGATACAAAAACAAACAAGGTATTGCCATTGTCAAGCTATAAACTGATGATCAATTGATCAATTGATTGATTGATTTGATGACGATGATACTGTTGTCATTATGGAGAATGATATATCCCTAGACCAACCCAAGGATGCGTGAGAGAGATATCCCATTGATGATTGATTGATGATGATTAATTGATTTGGTTTACGACAAGATTAGGATCAAGACCAAAGGATGTGATTGGATGATGTGGCTAGATTGGTTGACTACATTGGTATGGATTAAGGATGACTTGCATTTGGTCTATAGCTTGGATTTTTTTTTAATATTTGAGTTTTTTTTTGGTAGTTTTGAGATTTTTTTTTTTTGGATATATTTTTGTGAATTTTTTGTTGTTTTTGGATATTTTTGTGATTTTTTTATTGTTTTTGGATATTTTGAGATTTTTTTGATTGTTTTTGGATATTTTGAGATTTTTTTATTGTTTTTGAATATTTTTGAGATTTTTTTATTGTTTTTGGATATTTTTGTTTTATGGGATGGCATTGTATTGGAGTTTGGATAGACTTGTTGCTAGATACCAATGACAAGGGAAAACCAAGTCTATATGCAAGGATGAAGATGGGATTAGATAAGTGGACAAAAGCATGGGTGATAAATAAATGGGATGGAAGATGCACGATAACAGGATGGATAAAAGGGTAGGTGATAGTGTGTGAGATGGAAAGCTCATGATAGAGGGATGGATAAAAGGATAGACGATAGTGGATGGAATGGATGTATGCATCATAAGTGAGCTAGGATGTGATCTCCAAAGACTATTTCACATAGGAATAACATGCCCCATTCTATGTAATATGTTTAGGAGTTGACATGACAAAACTTAGGACGAGAGAATGATTCGATTGGTTGGAAAGGATGAGGTATATCAAGAAATTTTCTAAAGCATTCTTCAACATTTTGCCCCTATGCATTTATCAAGATCATAAGGAGGAAGGGAGGATGGATGGACAGATGGGATAGGTATGTGGGTATAACGGCTAAAGATGGTAGGATAGGATATGATAGGATGAGGTAGATAGGAAGGAAATGATAGGTTAGATGAGACAACATGCCCCCAAATGTAAGACACATAGATAGTCAACCTACACATGACGCCTATTTGCTAGGTTTTCATCATGGTACTTATCCAAGGCACCTATTTACCAGTTTTCACCATTGGATGAAGGGATTTCTCGTTATTATTTTGATTTTTTTCATTTTTTTTTTTTTTCATTCTATTTTTTTAAATACTTGGATGGAATAGGTGGATATTGACAAGAAGGACTCAAGCATCTAGTTCCCTAAAAGGTGATAGTCCCATTTAAAGATGGATGACGCACATGGACCATGTCAAATGCCATTATGCTCATAGATGTTGGCAGGGAATTACGTGAGAGGGAGATGGAGTAGGTGGATAATGGATTATGACATGGAGTATGTATGGAAGGATTATGTAAGGATGGATGGGAGATAGTGGATTATGGATGGAAGGATAGTGGATTATGATGTGGATTATGCAAAAGCATGGACCATAGGGAGATGATGGGTGAAATATGTGGGATAATGGATTAAAGATGGGGAGATGGAGGTATGTAGAGATGTTATGGAATGGAAAGGAACCAAGACCAACGGTTGCACACACCAAATGGGATTTTGAAGCTTTTGATTAGAAGGAGGTGTAGGAAGTAATGAACTTGTTTTCATAGGGGATGGTCGATGTAGGACTTTAGGTACCCACACAGACTTAGGGTTTTTATGATTTTTGCATTGGGATTTATGGGATGAAGGAATTTGGGATTTTTGGATGAAGTGAGATTTTTGGGATTTTTGGGATGAAGGAATTTGAGATTTTTGGATGAAGTGAGATTTTTGGGATATTTGGGACGTGGATGCTTCATTTGACTTGATTTCTTTTTGCTTAGGGACCCAAACCATTTTATTTTTGGGCTTTTCTTGTGAAAGTATGGGCTTGGGTAGCCTTTTGGATATATTTTGCTTGGACTCTTTGCATTGATGTCCTAAGGCATAAGTATCTTTAGGATTTTTTGTTTATGGGTAGAGGCATCCAAAACTTTCTTTGTGAATCCCATGGACTTGGTGGAAGCTTCATGTTTGGTCGATGTGTGCATTTGTTGATCATGATTAGGAATGTGAGGGAATTTATGGATGGAGGGCTTAAAAGTGGATTTGTGGATAAATGGATAAGGGGATTGGATGATAGGGATATTAGGTGTTCGGATAAGTGGAGGTAGAGTGGATGGAATGATATTAGGAGTTGGAAGTAGTGGAGATAAAGTGGATGGAGGAAGGTGTATGGTCACATGCTTTTGGGATTTGTAGGATGATGGGGGAGGAATGACAACATATGTTTTTGGAGTATGATGCGATTTGTGATGGAAAGGGTTGGATTTAGAAGGCATGGAGGTAATACCAACATCTAGAGATTGCTTTTCTTGGGGTATATAACCAAGGCCATATGATCGTGGAGGGACTTTGACATGGATGGATTTCAAAATACCTTGTTCATGAAGGCCTAAGCTTTTACCTTGATAGTCCATTTTTTGAAGTATGCAATGGACAATGGGATTATGGATGTTTTGGACACTAGACACTAGCTCATTATTTGATGGGGAAGGTGAGGTGGTAGATAATGGTTGTTGCTCTCCTAAGGATGAACATTCATGGATGAAGGTGGTAAGACCAAGGAGATGGGATGATGGATTTGCAATATGGTCAATTTTGGAGGACAAAGTATCAATAGGATCTTGATTATCATTATGCTCATTAAGATCCATGCTATTTGTTTGATCGTTTATGTTTACTTTGGAGTCAAGTGTCTCGTCAATGGAAGTGGGTGTTGTTGGATCATGGATAGGACTAGGTGGAGGATGGATACGAGTAGTGTGGATAGCTTGTTCATGGATAGTTGTGGGATTATGGATAGGATCAATTTGCTCATGGATTGGCTCTTGGTCATAGAGAGGATTAACATGGATAATGTGATAGCGAGCTTGGATAGGATGAACTTGGATTACTTGCTCATGGGTAGTAACTTGATCATAGATAATATCTTGATCATAAAGAGGATTATGGAGAGGATGAGTGGAAGTGATTTGATGTTGATTTGGATGAGGGTTATTGTTTACACATGCTTTAGATTATATTCTTGACATAACTCTTGATTTTCTTGAATGGAAGTGGAGGTAGAAGACTCTTGGATAAGCTTGATAGGTTTTATATGGTCAACAACATGAAGTAGAATGAATCTTGACTTGGACTCATGGTAGCAGACTCTTCAATAGGCTTGATGGGTTGTGGATTACATGATGGGGTTGAGTAATGGACATGATGTTTGAAGGCTCTTTGATAGGCTCTTGGATAGGTGTTTGATGACTAGGAGATGGTTGATTCCTTGCTAATAGCCATTGGATCACATCCTTCATAAGTGTGTGGGTGGATGGGCAATATAATGGATGAATAATAATGGCGGATGGTGTTGTAGGCTTAGGATTAGGATTTGGTGGAGGGATAATAGGGGTGGAAGGTGTTGTAGGCTTAGGATGAGTATTTGGATTGGATGGAGGGATAATGGGATTGGATGTACTAAGATTTGAATTGGATGGTTTTATTGGGGGTATCTTAAGCAATGTTGTTTGGATCAATTGTCGTAGGGTCATCTCTGAGGGATCTTTTGGTGGAAGATTGGAGGAACACGGGGATGAAGGCAAGGAAGGGCTTGATGGATTAGAAGGTTGATGGACTAATGGTCTATGATAGGGACTACATGGTGGTGTTGGGATAGGACTAGTAGGCTCTTGTATTGGCATATGGTTGGATGATGTTGTAGGGTACTCATAGGATGCATAAGCTAGAGTGGTGCTTCCCTTGTCAAAAGTACTATAAGGACTTAAGGACACTTGATTTTGGTGCAAAGGGTAACTTAGACTTGTGTGTTCTTGTTGTGAAGGAACTTGATATCCTTGTGAATAGATTTGGCGGTGAGGTGAAATGTTAAGATAAGGAGTTGGATGTTCTTGAGGTATGGATTGATATAGATAGGGGTTAACATTAGAAGAAGTGGGATAGGTTGATGTGGGGGGATTAGGTTGGGTTAGATGTTATTGAGGTAGGGATTGATATAGATATTGGTGAACATTGGAAGAAGTGGGATAAGTTGATGTAGGGGTAACATAATATGTGGTTAGAGTAGGTTGGGTGTGATGTTCTTGAGGTAGGGATTGATATAGATATTGGTTGAAATTGGAAGAAGTGGGATAAGTTGATGTAGGGGTAACATGATGTGTGGTTGGTTGGTACAAAGTTAAGGGGGGTGACACATAAGATTTAGGAGGAATTTGTTGATATTGTATGGGTGATGGTATAGTGGATGATGTGTTATATGAAGGTTGTGGTTGTGGTTGTTGAATGGAGAGGGGTTGTGTTTGTGGTTGTGTTTGTTGAGTTTGCGATTGGTAGGTGGCTAGGAGTTGTTGGAATTATTTGTTTTGTTGCAGTTGGGATTGGTGTTGTATGGATTGTTGGTCTAGGACTTGTTGTTGTTGGTGTTGTTGGAATTGTTGGTGTTGTTGTGGGGTAGTGACTTGTTCCTTTCTATATAACCACCTAAGTTCATCAAATATTTTTTGAATACCATAACGATCTTGCTCTAGGTTCTTGTTTTCTAGTGTCATCACCATTTTGACAAAGGAAGAATGGGATAGTTTGTGGTGAGAATTAGAAGAAGTTGGATTAGATTGGATGATTATTATGATGATGTGGATATGGATTGAATGATTAGGATTTGGATTAGGATGAAAGTGATGATAAGGACAATTAGGATGATATGGAAAGTGTTTGTTGATATCTTAACTTAGGCAACTTGCAAACAAAAGATTTCTCATGTACATGCATAAATCACACACATAAGACACAATAGCAAGTTTGACTTTTCAAGATTGATTGTTGTGATTATGAAAACACTTGAAGGCACATCAACAAGCCTAATATTAGTCAAATGGGTATGGCCAAGAGGACTTAAGTTAGGATGAATAAGTTGTCTAAAGATGTCCCCAATATACACAAGGTACAGGGCCCAATTCCGTAAAATGAAAGTGAAATAATGCCACACAGCCGAGAGAAGAGGGTAACCCACCCTTCACCTTTATTTCCCCAAGGTATAAAGTTCTTGGGGGCTTAGGCTGAATGACATGATTTCAACTTCTAAGAGGTGTGTCTTTCGATTCACTCCTCACTATTTATACTCTATTAGAACACAAGAGTTGAGGTCATCCCTTAGAGTGGTGTGTCTCCAAGTAGGCCTCCTAAGAAGGGTGACAGAAGCAAATCAAGTGGTGCTTTTGATCTCCAAGATCACCTTGTGGTGTGAGAAGAGAGCATAGACACACACTTGACTCACACTTGCAATGTTAATTTACCCTTAGAAATTAAAATGTGTGTGTGAAGATGAATTAATTAAGGGATGTTTTTTATTCTCAAGATCACATGAAGTGCACGAAAAGAGCATACACACCTTGAATCACACTCAAATCCACAAATAAATTCAAGCACAAGTTCATTTTATACCCAAATCCAAATGTGATGATGAAGACACGTGTTCATTTTATGCCCAGTTTCAAGTATGATGATGCAAACAATTGTTCATTTTAAGCCCAAGTTGAAGTGTGATTGCAAACAAGTTTTTGATTAAATGAAACTACAAAAGTTGGATTGTGTTCACTTGGAATGTTTGTCTTCAAATTTGATACTAATTTTGATGTAGATGTAGCGCCTTATGTCTTCCCCTATGCCACAAAAACAAAAAAGAACAAAGACACTTGCAAACCCACTTATTAGTGTGAAAAGTGAAATATGGAATTTTTTTAATAATTATGATTAGATACACATATTGGATATCACCAATAGATTCCTTATGATTTTCTATACAATTTCAAAAAAAATCATCAAATTTCGTTAAGTTTTGAGAAACTTATGATAGTTTGAAGTTTGAAGGGTTATTTCACAGTCATATGCGCGTTGTTATAGAACAAAAGCACACCATTACAGAGCAAAAGCGCACTATTATAGGACAAAAGTGCGCCTTTACATAGCAAAAGCGCACAATTATAGTCGTAGGTGTGTTTATATTCCTACAACACAAATGTACAGAATTTCTTATGAAAAAGATTAAAACCTGCAAGAAACTTGTTAGTAGTTTAGGATATTGATCTTGGACAAGCATAAACAAGTTGCACCACACTTGTTAGTAGTTTGATAGATTTTAGCCATTTGACAAGTGAACCTACAAACAAGTATTAGCTCAAAAAATGATAAATCTGCAAAAAAATAAAAAATAACAATCAAGATACAACAATTTGGATATCACCAACATATTCCTTATGACTTTCTATGCAATTTAAAAAAAAATCATCAAATTTTGTTAAGTTTTGTGAAAGTTATGATAGTTTGAAGTTTGAAGGGTTGTTTCACAGTCATAGACCCGTCGTTACAGGACAAAAGCGCGTCATTACAGAGAAAAAGTGTGTTGTTATAGAACCAAAGTGTGCCTTTATAGGCCAAATGCGCGCAATTGCAGCCGTAGGTGTGTTTCTGTTCTTGCAACACAAATCTACATAAATTCTTTCAAAAAATGTTAGATTTAAGGGACATGGGTCCCACCGGGTGTGCCAAAATATGATGGATAAAATCTGAGATATAAATATGAATGAAAGCAATACATGAATCAATACAATATACCTTCCCTTGTATACACAAATCCAACTTCACTGGTTGAGCTTATTGAAGTGTGCACCCAACTCCAATCGATTGCTCTTTGCTACATTGATATGTGGATTGCTCAATTTGTCAGCATAACCTTGTGATATGAGGATGATAAGAATCTAGAATGATTTTAGCAACATGATGTTGTATGAAGATGAGTGATGATCAGAGGTTGAGAGGACGTTCAATTTATAGATTTCAAACAATGAAGATCAATGGTGGAGAGTGATTAGAGAGATCCATGGCTAGAAATGGTTGAGAGGATGTGAGCAAATGAGAGAGTGACTAGTGTCCTTGTCCTCTCATGCATCAGGGGAGTTAACAGAATTGATTGGAGAGTTGACTGAGTTGATTGCTCAGTGAACTCAATTGATTGACTAATCAACTAAATTGATTGATTAGTTAATTAGATTGACTAAGTTAACTAATTTGATTGATTTAGTTAACTAATTTGATTGATTAGTTATCTAAGTTGATTGAGAGTGAATTATGGATGAGAGGGAATAATAGGAAATTAAATAAATAAATTATTTAATTTCATGCACATTGATAAATAAATAAAATATTGAATTTGATTTATTTTGAAGAAATAGAATCTTAGCTTTAATTAAATAAATAATTTAAATTTATTTAATTAATATGTGGAGGAAAATTGATTTAATTAAATAATTGGAATTATTTAATTAATATGGAGGATAAATTGATGGTGATCGATAGATGAACTTAATCAAATAATTAAGAATTATTTAATAGTGAAGTATGGTAGATGAAAGCCTGATCTAGGAATGGGACAATTTTAGGTGTCTACAAAAATAATTAATATAACTATAATATAAATTGTATATATAAAAAATATATATAATTAGATCTTTTATAAAATAAATAAAAGAGATAATAACTAACAAATAATATCCTTTCTGTGGTATTATCTTTTACTTTATGTTGCACCACCCAATTAGTACTCTCTCTCTCTCTATCAATCTCCCTCTCTCCTCCCCCCTTTCTCTCTCCACCTCTTTGTTCCTCTCTCTATCTCCCTCTCTTTCTCTCCCTCCACCCCCTCTCTATAATTAAATTACAAATGTATAATATACAATTTTACAATACAATATAATATTAGAAATATATTTAATAATTTATATTATTTAAAATATAGTATGAACTAATGAATATAAATATATTATATATTTTATATATAAAGTAAATATAATACAATAATAAATAAACATAAATATTAAATATATAATATATTTAATCTAAATATACAATTGTATAATATAATTTTATACTAAAAATATACAAATATAATATATTTTATATTTTATAATATTGTAACAATTATAGGTTTCGAAGTGTGTTGGGATAAAATTAAGACTTAATTTGGTGGGTGATTTGTAACTTGGTATTAAAAATAATTTACTCCTAAGGTTTAAATTCAGATTAATCCTTATGTCAATTTGAGGCATAAGCTTGTGAAAGGCGTAGTGGCAATATGCACAAGGGCTAAAAGTAGTGAGCATGAGAGTAATGAAATGTAGTTATTCTATGAATGAAAACAAAATCACTCTTTCTAAAGCTACTACAAAACTATTCAGGTTGCTACAAGAATTGTGAGTGTGATACAAGATTGTAAATTGCTACAGAAACCATACACAGGTGATCAACACTGTGATCATAAAAACAAGGACTTGCAAACTTGTTATACTTCTTAGAAATCTAAAATTAAGACTTAAAAGAGCTTAATAATTAATTGGTTGAAATATTTTGCCAATCACGCACAAGATAAATAATTAATATGAAGTATTTTGTTTGTGTCATAATCAAAATTGAACCAAGAAATATAGTACTTTACTAGGTATGAAATAAAAACACACATGAAACAATTTAATAAAAATATCACCAGTATTTCCTGAAAGGGGGCCCTCCTCTCGATCCACACGATGGTTGTAAAACAGATAAATACTTCTCAAAATACGATTGATTTCATTATACTTTTTAATTAATATAAAGGTACATTTATGCATATCATCAAATTTTCTATCTATGTCAACTATTTCCCACACCATAATTTATAGTCTTTTTGGTCAACGACCTATAAATGAATCCACTCAAAGTAGAGGGTTTGTTTGGCCTACGACCAAATCCTTTTTATAACATAATGACCAATGTATCAATTGATTATAACAAAATGAATTATTGTTTTATTAAAGTAAAAAGTCTTATCAAATAACAACAATTATTTATAAACCAACTAACTAATAATTCGAATATCATTTCACATCACCAAAATTGCATTCCAAGTAGCTACAAGAAGTCTTTTGCCTAATCAAATTTCTAGAGTCTATTTCATTTCATTAAACATGTTGAATATTTTCATTTCCAAATAAATCATTTTATGGCACTGAACAAGAGGTAAAAGGTTGATTTGGTATACAATTTGGACAAGTAAACTAAATTCCTATTGCAAGAAAAAGACTTAAACTCATGGAAAGTCATCACAAATTTTTAACTCGTTATTTCCCCTAGTTGAAGATTTTACATGTCCTCTTGCAACCAAATTTGTAACTTGCTAAAGGATTGAGAGAGATTATTGGGGTGATCCTTGGTTTGGGATTTGAGTAACCCTTGTAAAGTTACCATGATATCATTGTACTAGGAATCCTTCAAGCTTTCTACTTTCTTCTCATGTTCTTTGAGGGATAGATAAGGGCCTTTGGCTTCGTAGTGTTGTTTTTCTTCAGTCAATTGATCCAATTGATTGTTGGGAATTAAGGTGTCTCAACCTTTGCAAATTCTTAATGTTGTATTTATTTATCCCATGTTGAGTTGGCATAGTCGGCACCTTGTGTACATGCAGCAAGATAAATTTTGGTGACTTTGGCAGCCGCGGTTTCCCCCTTGAATAATTAAGGGGGGTTTGGGGGCAATGCCCCCAAGATGGGGTCAAGGGGCGGAGCCCTTTGTGGGGTCTGGGGACAGCGCCCTTGGCACGCTCCCTGTCATGGTACAGGGCAAGGTCGAGGGGCAGTACCCCCGAAACCTCAACCGACTTTTATTTAATGACAAGTGTCGGTGAGCATCTTTGCACGAGAGAAAGGCATCTTTGGGCGGTCAAGGGAGGTTATGACAAGTTGTAAGAGAAATAAGATATTTTTAGTCAGTGTATGACAGATTCTCTTACAGCTGTAAGTGTTGTCAGTTATGACAGATTCTATGACAATTGTAAGGTGCGTAAGAGCATCTGTCATAACCTATCTTGGGACAAGGCGGTCACATTGGGATGGGATGTTGGACAAGTGTCCTTAGGCGTGGGTTTTGGGGCATGAGTCCAAGATGGATGCCCATCTCTAGAAGGTTCCATATTTGTCTTGTAAACTCTATAAAAATAGGTGCTTGGATGGGAGATAAGTAGTGTGTTTTACAGGTACTGTTATGCTGCTGAAATATCTCTAGATTCGACATTCAAAGACTCCTGAAAGAGCATTGGCTCTGAAACTATATTGTAATTTGTTATTGTTTACTGTAATACATTTGAGTTGTGTTTTGGAGTGTGGGGTTTTTCACCCGTAAGGGTTTTCCCCACGTATATCTTGTCTCTCTCTCTCTTCTGTCTACTTTTTGTGTGTATGTGTATTGCTGCAATATCTCTGTTAGATGTTCTATGTTGCTATAGTTGTAAGAATTAAAATTGAATTTGCATACATCTCTCCTCATTAGATTAGTGTAGGAAGCGATTTTCGCACACCTAGCTTCCTTTAATTGATTTTTAAATGCCTCTAGCTCTTCCTTCTAATTTTGGTTTATTAAATATACTTTTTTTAGTTGTTCCTATAGTGGTTGCATGTCACTTTCTAATTGATTCATTATATCTCTTAATGCCCAAATGTGTTCCTACTATTTCAAAATAAGCTCTTTATCTTTAGAAATTTGATCTTGTTGATCACTTAATGTGGGTGTTTCTTTAGGTAGAGGAACCTCACATGTCTCTTCAGGGGTGACCTTACATGTCTCTTTAGGAATGAGCTCACATGCCTCTCCAGGAATGACCTCACATGCCTCTTCAAGAGTGGCCACTGGAATGGTGCTTTCTTACTCTATTGATGCAAGTTTTTCAAGTTTCATCTCTTCAATTTCCTCTACAACTACAATTTGTTATTTTATATGTTTTTCAATGATCTTTGTATCATAACTTTGTTGTTCTGGAGACTTGGGAAGCCTTTGTTCTGTAGTGACTATATGAATGTCACTTTGTTGCCCTTTTAAAATAGGGATTTTGTCTTTTCTTTCTGTAGAAGTAGGGGTATTATCTTAAGTACCAATAGAAACTTCAAAATCTTCCCTTATGGCATCCCCATCACTCACATTTCTAGCCCACTATGAGATTTCATTTTCTCTGTTGGTTTTGTTGTCTATGTTTTCTACCTTGACAGTCTTTTCCTTTCATAAGGAGGGTGGATAAAACTTCAAGATTCAAATCAAAGGCTTCTCGTTCCTTAGCTGCAACCATTTTGCTAGCAATAACAGCTTGGTTTTGTAACTATGTAGAAAGTGGTAGGGAGTCCTCATCCTTTGATGATGATAATTATTTTCTTTTCCTTCAACTTCTAGTGACTGGTCTTGTAGACATACTAGTGACAGGGTCCCTTGTTGAAAATTCTTCCTCTTTATGAAGCTTTGTGCCAAGAAATTTACTTCAAGAATTTTAGTTTCAAGGGTTTCAACTTGTCATGGCTTGTGGTCCCCTACTTGATTGAACTGTATCCACTCTCAAGGTGGTGAAAGCCCACTTAGACCTTGTATTACAACTAATTTGATGAGCCCATGATAGGCTAGTGATTTTGTTCTTCCTTTTTTAACCTCAACAAACATGCATTATAGAGAATGGAATAGAAACTAGAGCAATTAATTGTCTATTGATAGTACAAATGACATAGTAATCTATAATGGTGGGCAAAAATATATGCATGCCTTCCTTCACAAGAGATATATTGGATGATAACCTTGGCCACATAATCCCATGGTTTGGGCATTGAGGTGAGAACTATGCCTTGGCCTGGTATGATCTTGACATGTTCGTTGGACTATAAAAATCATTGACACACTTGCTTCAAATCCAAGTAGTGGCTAGAGGTAGTAGGAAAAAATGTTTCACCAATTGCAAGAAATCCAGTGGATGTTGTTATAAATGAAACAAGGGGAAGGGTAACCCCTCTCAAGGTCACTTGGTCTTCGTTATAGCCAAGGGAAAATTCCATAGCAATTTGATCATCATAGCCACATAATTTGTTAAAAACCATAGTCCATCAACCATCTTTGAAGATTTTATATACTTCTCGGTTGTATTTCAATGCCTCAATAATGGTGGGTTCACGCCTGTGTGGGTTCCACCCATGATAACAATGATAAGAGATTGTACCAATCAATTTGGGATCTCAATAGCAAAAAGGGCAAGAATGGTGGTAAGGAAGATGGTAATGGAAATGAATTAGCATAAATTATTTCTATCATAATAGGTTGGGTGATGGATGATTTAGCATGTGTGAGCTATTAGTATTGACTTAACTCCCCCCCAGCTTGAGGTATGAAACCATCCTTGATGAGTAAATAGGAAATCTTATTGTTGATGCCATATCACGATGACAAAGGAAATAAAAATATTTAAATTGTTTAAGAAATAAAATAAACCAATGAAGTTACCAATGACGAGGTATGAGTTGACACATTGCAACATGATTACTCCAAGTGGATAAAAATTGGTTGCCTGATATCAACATCATGCTAGAGGAAGCTACATGTTGTACAAAATGATGTGATTTAAAATGACTAATGGTTGGGTGAGGATCATGTTGCATGGAGAACATATCAACTTTGAAAATTGTTGGTGACAGGAGCTTCAAATTTTGCTTGTGCATGGGGATAGGAAATGGACCTATAGTAAAATTTAAACAAAACTTATATATGTTTATATACTATATAGTTTTGAGTTTTGTATTTTTCATTTTTTTTTTCATTTTTTATAACAACAAAGGGTCATTTTTTTTTTAAAGATATTCATACTATTAAAATAAAAATTGCAATTAATTAATTTTATACTATTATATTATAAATATAACTATAATAAGTAATAATAGACCCACATACAAAATTTATGAGTAAATGGCGAGCGAAAATCGGCAGGTCAAGGAGCAGGGTAGCGAAGTGCAGCACAAAGGGCCGCAACCAAATCACACAAGGGGACTGCAAAATGATCGTGAGGTGGAGGCGGAGACTCCAAACCACCTCCATGGATCAGGTAGGGATCTCAAGGGAGCCTTGACTATTGACATCTCGAAGGATATTGAGACAGATATAGAGATGCTAGAAGAACTGGCAATCATTGGAAGATTCATCGATCAAAAAAACCCTAGGGAAAAAATCAGGCTTTGGATTGAAAAATCATGGCCAACTCAAAAAGTGCTAAAATTTCTCTCCAGAGGTTTTTTTATGATCATCTTCGCATCTTTGGAGGAGAAAGAAGAAGTTCTGTAGGGAGGGCTTTGGGAAATGGATGGGAGTATTTTATACTTACAGAAATAGCAGCCTAACTTCAATCCGGTTGCCACAAACCCCTATGACCGCCCCGTATGGATAAGGTTGTATAACTTGCCGATCGAATATTGGTCAGATGAATGTCTTGAAAAAATTAGGAGATCGATAGGCACCTTGGTGGATATAGACGATGCAATTCTCAATGGTGATTCTTTCCTCTACGCTCGTCTGAAGGTGGCAGCCATTAAAGAGATCCCGAAGCAAATTATTCTCAAGGACAACGGCGAGTTGTGGCACCATCCAATTGAAATTGAGGAAGACAAAAAGTATTGTATGTCGTGCGGAAGAAGAAATCATACAAAGGAGAAGTGCCGAGTAAAAAATAAATTGACTAAGATTTGGGTCAAGAAGAAGGTTGATCACAAGGTGGCAGGGCCAAAGGAGAGGTTAGGTGAAAAGGTGGTGGAAGATGCTATCGGCTCTTGGGAGGGCCCAAATAAATTTGAAGAGTTACAGACGCTCCCAACGAAGCAAGATTGTGGAGTATGGAAAACCTTGAGCGGAGCTTGGAGAAGGCGCTGGTGGTAGTTCCTGCTTGCCCCGAGGTGGTCAAAGCTGATGCCTAGCCATAATTGATCAAGCAAATGAAGACAAGTTTGAAATGCAGGATCTTGGCCTAGAAGATTATGATTCGAATGAGGAGCTTTCAGAAGAGGATAAACTAGGCAATCTCGGGGTAAGGCAGATTAGCCACTCTGCCCTAAATTTCCTCAAGAAGCCATCCAAGGCGAGGGGGAGAAAGACCAACAAATAGAGAAGGGAAAGAGATGCTTGTGACTTGGGGTTGAAGAATATCAAGGAATTTTTTGTCAAATCCAAGGGAGCTAAGTCCTCCCTTGGAGAGCAATGAAGATCCTAACCTGGAATGTCAAGGGCCTAAAGGCCCCTGACAAGAGATGCTTAATTAAGCGTCATATGGATAAGCTTAGTTGTGAGATAGTTCTACTTCAGGAAACTAAATTAAATTCGACAAAAGGCTAGAGCTTTGTTGTTTTATGCAAGGGGTGGGCTGGTTGCTTTTTGGATTTGAAGGGTGCTTCTAGAGGTCTGGGAGTTCTTTGGAAGCTTAATTCAGTCGCGGTGAGATTGATCAACAATAAGATGAACTAGCTGTTATGCGAGGCAAGAAGTCTCCTCTCTAAAGTGTCCTCTCTTTTGAATGTCTATGGGTCAATTCGAAGTGAGGAAAAGATGGAAGTTTGGAAAGAGATTATCGCCCTTTGTGATTCCGTCAACTGGCAAAAGATCATTATGGGCAGTGATTTCAATGATCTCCTAGATCTAAAGGAGAAAAGTAGAGGTTTAAAATCGGTAAGCAGAACAATGATGGAGTTCAGGGACTTTATCAAAGAACTGGGAGTTGTCGATATTGTTCTGAAAAATGGCTCATTTACCTGGACTAATCGGTGAGAAGGACACACAAACATCGCGAAAAGACTGGATCATTTTTTTTGTTGGTGAGGAGTGGACAAGGGATCATTTCTGTTGTTCCTCCTCTATTCTTCCGCTAACGTCCTCGGACCACTTCCCGGTGCAGATTGATCTGGGGCTGAGTGAAAAACTGGCCAAAGGATATTTCAAATTTGAAAATATGTGGTGGCGGGATCCCAACCTATTAGACAAATTAGAGGTACGGTGGAAAGAAAGTAAGTGCTTTAAAGGAACCCCTAACTTCTGTTTCATGAAGAGATTAGGCTTTTTAAAGAATAAATTGATGTTATGGAATAAGGAGTGTTTCAAAAATATCTTTGAAGAAAAAGAAAGGATAGAACATGAGTTGGAAATTCTTAACGAATCTGTGATAGCGAAGGGGATGTTTGCTGAAGACTATCAGAAGGAGAAGAGTCTTAAGGAACAACTTTCAGAAGTGCTGGCTAGAGAAGAGGTTTCTTGGAGGGACAAAACCTGAGACTCGTGGCTCCAGGAGGGTGACAACAACACAAATTTTTTTCATGCATCTACAAGAAGTCGAAGAGAGAAACAAATTTGATACAATCAAGAGGGGTGATGGTTCGGTAATTAATGACAGGGTAGCCATAGAGAATGAGGCAGTCAGTCATTTCTCAAATCTGCTCGGGAACTATGGGGATGAAGAGATAAACGACCCCACTCTGCTGGACTGCATCCTGACCATCCTTTTAGAAGAAGACAACAAAAAGCTGATGGAGCCTTTTACTTTGGAAGAAATGCGATAGGCAATTAGAGGTCTGGGACCGGAGAAAGCCCCGGGGCTAGACGGATTCACCGCCAAAGTCTTCCAGCAATGCTGGGAATTTATGGGTCAGGACATTTTGGAGGTAGCAGAAGACTTTCACAGGAAGAGAAGGTTTGTAAGAGATATGAACAATACGATGCTAGCCCTCATTCCCAAGAAAATAGAATGCTTCTCCTTCTCTGACTACAGTCCAATTGCATTGTGCAATGTAATTTACAAAATAGTGTCCAAGGCGTTATGTCCAAACTAATTTCAGAGGAGTAGAATGGCTTTGTTCCTGGAAGGCAAATAATTGAAAGCATAATCGCTACCTCAGAGGTCATACATTCTCTGTCAAATTCAAAGGAGAGGGGGATGGTCATTAAGCTCGACATTAGCAAAGCGTATGACCAAGTTAAGTGGAGTTTCCTGTATGCCATATTGAGGAAGTTTGGATTTTCTTCTGATTGGATTGACATCATTGTATTCTGCATATCCTCTCCAAGGTATTCAATCGTCGTGAACGGATCCATGTGCAGATTCTTCAAAGCAACGAATGGACTCTGCCAAGGGGACCCACTGTCCCCTTTTCTATTCGTTATCATGGTTGAATCAATGGGGAGGTCCATAGCTCGGCTAAGGGACAATAGGATCTGGAAAGGCATATTGGTGGCTGAAGACCTTAATCCGGTAACCCACTATCAATTCACAGATGACACCTCTCTGTTTGGAAAGTCAACCACTAAAGAAGCAGAAATCATCAAAGAAACACTAAATAGATATTCACAGAGCTCGAACCAGGTATTTAATCTAGAAAAATCAGAAATTTTTTTCTTTAATACCAAAAAGATGATTCAGAGGAAGATTGCAAGAATTCTGTGATTTTCCATAGGTTCACTACCCGCTAAATATCTAGGAGTGCCATTAGTCTCCGGGGTGTGCAGATCAACACATTTTGAGGAAATTGTAAGCAATTGCTACAAAAAGTCTAAAGCATGGAAAAATAAGTGGCTCTCTCTAGCAGGAAGGATTTTGATGATCAAATCAGTTTTGGCAGCGGTTCCCATCTATGTAATGTCCTGCTTTAGAATGATGAGTAAAATTATCACAGCTCTTCAAAGCAAGATGAAGAAATTTCTATGGGAGGGGGCGAAGGAGGATAGAAGGATCCCACTACTAAGCTGGGACATGGCTTGCCATCCCAAGCAATCTGGTGGGGCTGGAATAAGGAAGATGCTCCCCCAAAACTTGGCTCTGGGAGCCAAGCTAGCATGGAGATTATACACTGATCCGGAGAAACCCTGGTGTAAAATTCTACAGAAGAAGTATTTAGACAACGAGGACCCATGTCGAGTAATCACTGTGGTCAACAGTAGAGGTGGCTCCGCGATATGGAAGCTACTTTGGGAAGCCAGAACGATTATAATTGATCATGTTTCTTGGAGGTTAAGAGATGGCAAAGGGGCAAAATTTTGGAGGGACTCGTGGAATGGATGTAATATCCCTTGCCCAAACTGATTGATTTTTTTGCTCAAGGAATATTGTCAAACACTTAGTATGCAACCTTTCTCTTTTCTGATTTTGTGTTTCAGATTGTTTGGTATAGTTTGAATGATGCCAAGATAATTTAGAATGATTGCAAATGATATTTACAATGCCTCTAATATGCAAATGCACTTCTTTTTGGTATTTTTCAATGCATATACATGAAAATTAGACATGAAATGCACACCTACAGCCAATTGGCATTTTGTCAAACAATTGGCATGCAACTACTATGCTGATCATGTAGGCTATTGGATGGACATTTCGTCAGACAAATGGTATGCAACATATATCTCCTTTATTGAATTCATTCCCAAGTACAATGTTGCTATGAATTTGCCAAGACTAATTGGCTTACAATGATGACTATAGCAATGACAAATCTGATTCTGAGTTATCACTTACAGCAGCAAAATTAGATGCCTAAGATGATAATGCAAACTACTAACAGTTGCAAGAAGAACCTGATAATAGTGACACCCAATGATGCTGAAGGAGAATAGACCAATATCCAAGGAAATGAGTCCCTTCCAAACCCAATTTGAAACCTTCTCCCAGCTGCCCTGTTCACTCCTGGACAGTAGTGTTACTGTAGCACGCACTGTAGCAAATCACTGTAGTGCTACTGTAGCAAATCACTGTAGCGCGCACTGTAGCAAATCACTATAGCGATACTGTAGCAAATCACTGTAGCGATCACTGTAGCATACTGTTCATGTCACTATAGCATCACTATTCACAGCACTGTAGCAGCCAATAGAAAAACTTCTGATATGCAAATTGATACCTCCAAACCCTTAGTTAATACTGCAGATTTAAGCACAAATGAAAGGACTGAAGTATCCCTTCCAATTTGCAACCCTTCGAAGGATATTTCACCACCTCAGTTATGCTAATCTATGGGAGTTTTCATTCCCAAAAACCAAATATGCAGAAACCCTTGGCTCCACAAAACTCAACAAATGCAAATGACAATAATCGGATGCCTGGAAGCTTGCCTTGCCCCTTCTTTTATACATTTTTTTAATCCCACTTCAAGAGGCTTCTAGAAAAATCTTATTATTTCATTTTAGTGACTTTAATGATATAATATTTATTTTAAGTCACTATATTAAATTAATTAAATATAAGGTTATCTTTTGATTAAAAATTAAGTAATAACCTTATAAAATAATTAATTTAATAATATCTCCCATATTTCGTCAATTAGCCTTCGGGAGATAAAGGCTAAGTTACTCATCATGAAAGTCACCTAGGAAGGGGACATTACAGTCCGCCCCTCCTGAAATTGCTTGTCCCAAGCAATCTCAACTCTGGATGCTGAAGAATCTCTTCACCTTCCCAAGTGGCATCCTCAACCGGTAAATCCCTCCATTTGATCAAATACTCTCTGATGAACCGTCTCTGTAACTGCCTCTCCCTAACATCCAAAATAGCCTCAGGCACCAAAATCAACTTCCCCTCATCATCCAAGGGTGGTAAGGTAGCAGAAGGAACCACGCGATGACCTAATGCCTTCTTGAGGCGGGACACATGGAAAACATTGTGTACTCTGCTATCTATCGGTAATTCTAACTCATAAGCCACATCACCAACTCGCCGAATAATCCTGAAAGGGCCATAATAACACGACTTGAGCTTCTCTGCACCACTCTTCTTGAGAGTGGATTGTCGATAGGGCTGTAACATCAGATACACCATATCCCCAACCTCAAATGACCGCTCAACTCTCTTCTGATCAGCATACTGTTTCTGCTGATTCTGTGCCTTTTGGATATTTTCCCAAAGAGCCCTCACAATATCCTGGTTCTCCTGTAACATATCTCCTGCACTAGGCACTCTACTATCACTCATCAGCAAGTCAAGGAAACTGGGTGCTTCATAACCATACAAGGCCATAAATGGTGTCATCTGTATCGAAAGATGGTAAGTGGTATTGTAACAGTACTCACAAAGGTATATCCACTTAACCCAACCCTTCTGTTGCCCTGCAATGTAGTTCCTGAGATATCCCTCCACCCACTTATTCACAATTTCTGTCTGGCCATCCGTCTGTGGGTGGTAGCTGGTACTCGGGGTAAGCTCTGTCCCACATAGTCTAAATAACTCCTGCCAAAAATGACTCAAGAACCGACTATCCCTATCACTAACAATGCTCCGAGGTAACCCATGCAACCTGAATATCTCACAGAAGAAAAGTTCTGCTACCTGTGTAGCTGAGTATGTAGCTGTGATTGGAAAGAAATGAGCATATTTTGTTAATCGATCAACAACCACATAGATACAATCTCGTCCCTAGGTTTTCGGCAAACCGGTAATAAAATCCATGGATAAACACTCCCACTTTTTGTCAGGAATCGGAAGTGGCTGAAGTAAACCTGCAGGGTATGTATGTTCCTGTTTATTCTGCTGGCAAACAGGACATTCTCTGACATACCGAAGAACATTTGTCTTGAGCCCTTTCCAAATAAAGCGCTCTCGAACCTGCCTGTAAGTCTTGAAGTACCTGGGATGTCCCACCATAGGTGTATCATGAAAAGACCTCATTACTGTGCTCTTCATCTCTGATCCTGGGGTTAAGAATATCCTACCTTTGTAAATGATAAGATCATTTACAACTAAGTACCTGTCATCCTGAACTGACCCCTCAATTATGCTAGAAGCCCATGAGTCCTTGGCATACTCTGCCACAATCAAGTGTCTCCAATCCTCTGAAATCTCCACCATAGAGCTCAAATGGGGACGACGAGACAAAGCATCAGCAACTACGTTCTGAGTCCCCTTGACATAAATAATGTCAAAGTCATATGATTGCAATTTACTCACCCACTTCTGCTGACGATCGTTGAGATCTTTCTGTCCTAGGAAATGCCTCAAGTTGTTATGATCTGTCTTAATGCAAAACTTGCTACCCACAAGGTATTGTCTGAATTTGGCCAATGCATGCATAATGGCCAACATCTCCTTATCATAAATACTGTAGCTCCTCTTTGGACCCCTAACTTCCTGCTCTCAAAAGCTATCGGATGCTTGTCCTGCATAAGGACTGCACCAATCCCCTCACCCGAAGCGTCACACTGTAGCTCAAAGGGTCTAGTAAAATCTGGTAAGGCAAGAATTGGGCAAGTAGTCATCAACTATTTAAATTTCTTAAAACATTCCTGTGCCTCAGGTGTCCAAACAAATGCCCCTTTCTTCATTAAATCTGTAAGTGGTGCTGCATGTTGTGAATATCCACTGACAAATCTGCGGTAGAAGCCACACAAGCCCAAAAATCCCCTAAGCTGAGTAAGATTGTCAGGTGTAGGCCACTCAATAATAGCTCTGACTTTGTCAGGGTCCATACGCACACCTTCTGCACTGATGATATGGCCTAAGTATAGCAACTCTGTCATGCCCAGATCACATTTGGATTCCTTGGTGTACAAGGACTCCCTGCTAAGAATTCCCAACATTATATCCAAATGGGCGATATGCTCCTCCCAAGTTCTGCTGTATACCAGAATGTCATCAAAGAAGACTAATACAAACTTTCTCAGCTGTGATTGAAAAATCCTATTCATAGTGGACTGGAATGTAGCAGGAGCATTGGTTAGCCCAAATGGCATAACCACAAACTCAAAATGTCCACAATGGCACCTAAATGCTGTCTTCTCGATGTCCTACTCTCTGACCCTGATCTGGTGATAACTTGATCTCAAATCTATTTTCGAGAAGTAGCGAGCACCGTGAAGCTCATCGATCAACTCATCAATACGAGGAATAGGGTACCTGTTCTTAATTGTCCTCTTATTCAACACACTGTAATTGATGCACATCCGAAGGGTACCGTCCTTTTTCTTGACCAAGACTACTGCTGAAGCAAAAGGTGATTTGCTTGGCCTAATGTGCCCCATAGCCAGTAGCTCCTTAATTCTTTTTTCAATCTCATCTTTTAGCCGCCTGGGGTGTTTGTAAGGAGTGATTATCACGGGTTTAGCACCCTCCTCCAATTCTATTATGTGCTCAATCCCTCTGTCTGGAGGCCTACCTGGTGGAATATCACTAAACACTTTGGAGTGCTTGATCCTTAACTCCTGTATATCTGGGTGATAGGCTAGTTTTTGTTTCTCTTCCTATGTTGGCATTAGAATACACCCTGCTGCCCACTCAACCATGTCATGGTAAATAAGTCTCTCCATTTTTCTGAAAGATATCATCCTGCAGCTGGTATCCCTGATGGCTTTTAGCACATGAGTCTTCCCATCCACCTTAAACCTCATCTCCATTTCCCTAAGGTTAATGGTAAACTCCCCAATATCATGAAGCCATTTCATTCCTAAAACCATGTCGGTTTCTCCCATGTTTACCACATAAAAATCTGCCTTAAACTCAAAGTTATTCAATTGCATGGGAAGACCTGGAATCATCCTGTCACACTTGAGTGTATACCCATCAGCAACTTTTACTCTTATGCCCTCAAATTCCTCTGTCTGAATTCCGCGCCTTTCAACCAACCTAGCATCAATGAAGTTATGCGTGGCACCTGTATCGAGCAAGGTAATGATCTTCTGTCCGGCTAAAACCCCACGCATCCTAAATGAGCCCTCTTGTTGTATGCTAGTAAGGCGTGCTTCTTGAAAATTTGCTTCTTCAACATTTTTAGCCTCAATTTCATGCTTATTTGTCTCATCATCAGGTTTTTCCTCATTAGATTCCTCTTGATCAGATTGCTGGTCCGACTCTGAATCCTCATAGAATGCCCACATAATCCTATTTGCTTTGCCCTTGGGTCTTAAAGGATAGTCATGGTTTGCATCATAGGGACCTTTGCAATAAAAACACAACTTTTTCCTTCGCAAGTCATTAAATGTCTCACGATCTAATGGTGCTGCTGATTTTCCCTTTGAGTCTGAAATTTCTTTTTTCTTAGGAAATGTCTTGTTGTCCCGGTAAGAAGAAGATCCCTTAGATGAGTACTTACTTTGAGGGGTTGCAAGTTCCATACTCCTAGCTTTTTTCATTGCCTCCTGCAATGTCGGGGGATCAAAAGCCTTTATCCATCCTCTCAACGGTTCCAATAAGCCCTCCATGAATAGCACCACCAATCTTCTTTCAGATATATTGGAGACCATGACTGATAATTTCTAAAATTCACTAATGTAATTCTCCAAACTCCCAATCTACTTAAGCTGTGCCAAGTCTCTAAAATATGTCTCTAGATCTCTCTTATCAAAGCATTCCACCAATCTATCAACAAACTCCTGATATGAAGTGATACTATTATGATGCAATGTCTCTAATCCATGATACCACCAATCGTGGGCTGCTCCCTCCAAGTGAAAAGTAGCATATTTTATTACATCCCTTTCTGTCATGGGTCTAAGAGTCAAGAGGGTGTCTAGCTTATGAATCCAAGCTTGAGCCGTGACCTTCCCACTACCATCAAACATGGGCAATGTAACTCTGCTGGCGGCATACATCAAATCATTATTTTGATTTCTTGGTCTCTTTTCTTGCTTTCCCCTGTAGTGTTCTCTTTTTTGACTCACAAACCTATCAAAGCTCATGCGCTCCCTTACCTGTGGTGTCAACAACTCCCATTCATCATTAGCTGCCATAAGAGTATCTGCAAACATTTCTTCTCCTTCTTCTTCTGCATTTTCCTCTTCTTGTTCATTCCTTAAAAAAGTAGGACGTGTAGGCCTATCTGCCATGTGAGAAGATGCTTGTGCCCAAGGTGTCCCAACCACAATCCTATTGTCATCTGGTTCATAGTTTCGTCTTCTCTAAGGGTTCATTTGTTGTATCATTGTAGTAAGTGCCCACATAACATCTGCCACCTACTACTGCCCTGTAGCCATTTGTCTAAAGAATTCACGTGTTTCCTAGTCTTCATCATTTCTTCCCCTGTTTCTAATAGGGCTACCTTCACCTCTTTCACCCATAGTGCCGGATGAACCAACCTCTCACTGTTTTACTGCTAAAGTAGCTGATAAAGTGTCTTGTTCAACTTGTTGTGGCCACTGTTTTTGCTTCCTTTCTTCTCTAGCTGTATACCTCTTGTCCCTATCACTTTGTTGCATTTAATGAGCCAATTTCAAACCCAAAGGATGTTAGGAAACTGCTCTGATACCACTGTAATATCCCTTGCCCAAACTGATTGATTTTTTTGCTCAAGGAATATTGTCAAACACTTAGTATGCAACATTTCTCTTTTCTGATTTTGTGTTTCAAATTGTTTGGTATAGTTTGAATGATGCCAAGATAATTTAGAATGATTGCAAATGATATTTACAATGCCTCTAATATGCAAATGCACTTCTTTTTGGTATTTTTCAATGCATATACATGAAAATTAGACATGAAATGCACACCTACAGCCAATTGGCATTTTGTCAAACAATTGGCATGCAACTACTATGCTAATCATGTAGGCTATTAGATGGACATTTCGTCAGACAAATGGTATGCAACATATATCTCCTTTATTGAATTCATTCCCGAGTACAATGTTGCTATGAATTTGCCAAGACTAATTGGCTTACAATGATGACTATAGCAATGACAAATCTAATTCTGAGTTATCACTTACAGCAGCAAAATTAGATGCCTAAGATGATAATGCAAACTACTAACAGTTGCAAGAAGAACCTGATAATAGTGACACCCAATGATGCTGGAGGAGAATAGACCAATATCCAAGGAAATGAGTCCCTTCCAAACCCAATTTGAAACCTTATCCCAGCTGCCCTGTTCACTCCTGGACTGTAGTGTTACTGTTCATGTACTGTAGCGCACACTGTAGCAAATCACTGTAGCGATCACTGTAGCATATTGTTCATGTCATTGTAGCGTCACTATTCACAGCACTGTAGCAGCCAATAGAAAAACTTCTGATATGCAAATTGATACCTCCAAACCCTTAGTTAATACTGCAGATTTAAGCACAAATGAAAGGACTGAAGTATCCCTTCCAATTTGCAACCCTTCGGAGGATATTTCGCCACCTCAGTTATGCTAATCTATGGGAGTTTTCGTTCCCAAAGACCAAATATGCAGAAACCCTTGGCTCCACAAAACTCAACAAATGCAAATGATAATAATCGGATGCTTGGAAGCTTGCCTTGCCCCTTCTTTTATACATTTTTTTAATCCCACTTCAAGAGGCTTCTAGAAAAATCTTATTATTTCATTTTAGTGACTTTAATGATATAATATTTATTTTAAGTCACTATATTAAATTAATTAAATATAAGGTTATCTTTTGATTAAAAATTAAGTAATAACCTTATAAAATAATTAATTTAATAATATCTCCCATATTTCGTCAATTAGCCTTCGGGAGATAAAGGCTAAGTTACTCATCATGAAAGTTGCCTAGGAAGGGGACATTACAATGGAGGAGAACCCCTCGACAAACTTCTAGGATTCCCAGCTTGGATCAATGTAGTTGAACTGGATCTTGGGGTTGTGGTTGAAGCATATGTCGAAGTGAAGCAGGACGGTCTAGGGCCATGCTTTAATTGGAAGGCCCTCTCTTCTCCCTTAATCCCTGAAGAGGACCGTATTCATGTGAATGATATCCTCAAAATGCGAAGGATCTTCCTTTCCCACCAAGAGGACATGATTATTTGGAGCAAATCTAAATTGGGCAACTATTTGGTCAAATTGGGTTATTTAATTCAAACTTGTGGAGGGGATCAAGTGGAATGGCCGAAAAAGTTGTTCTGGAGAAAACACCTACTTCCCAAAGCAGGGGCTTTCTTATGGACAACACTCCATAAGAGGATTTTGACAGGGGATAGGCTTGGTTCGATTAGAATTGCAAGCCCGAGCAAATGTCTGCTCTGCGAGAACGCAGAAGAATCTAGAGACCACCTACTGCTTAATTGCTGGTTTGCCTCAGAGTGCTGGGATTGGATCCAGGTTTCACTTGGGTGGTCTGCGGCCAGGCAGAATGATTTGAAGTTGTTTTTGTTAGGTTGGCCAACCTGGGGCTCCAAGACCACGTGGGGGTTGCTTGGACAGTGGCCCCGGCCATGGTGGCCTGGCAGATTTGGAAAGAGAGGAACCACCACATTTTCCAGGAGAAGAGCCTGGACTGTAAGGAGGTCATAAACAAAATTTGGAATGGAATTGTGAAGGTAATCAATGCAAAAAATAGTTGATTTCCATAATCGAGCCTTTACATTGTGGGATGAGAGATAAAAGAAGATTTGGCTAGAGCTAAGATGCCCCTCTTCGACATAGGCCAAGAAAAAAACTGAGAGGAGAAAGGCTAAGTGGACCTCTCCCCAGCCAGGAAGATATAAACTAAATTTTGACAGAGCAGCTAAAGGGAATCTGAGGTTGGTTGGTGGGGGAGCTATTTTTTGTGATGAATTTGGGATAGTGGTGGGAGCTGTGTCTTGCCACTTGGGCTCGGTTTCGAACAATGAAGCAGAGTTTGAATCTCTTCTCAGGGGTCTCTGGCTAGGGAAGAAACTTAAGATAAACAAGCTAGACATAGAGGGGGACTCTATGATTTGTGTCAACGCCATCAGAAATAAAAGATCGATCAACTGGAAGCTTAGTGACTGTTTGAACAAGATTTTAGCCGAGATTGAGAGTCTAGACGACTTCTCAATTAGCCATGTTTTCAGAGAAGCCAACCGGGTGGCTGATAGTCTGTCTAATATAGGCACTTCCCAGCATGATTCAGAATAGGTATATTTTGCAAAAAATCTTCCCGAGGAGGTTTCCTGATTGACAGTAATGGAAGTACCAGTTGACTGCCCCAACACTGGGTAAGTGTGGACTTCCTCTTTGGTATAAGTGTTTGATTAAAGATATGTCTTTTAATAGGCTCAGTTAGATACTACTAGTCTGAATCTGGCTACAATGATTTTTGAAGTGCTTTGGGCTTTGTTTTTAGCATCTGTATGCATAAACTCATGTGTCGGATGGGAAGATTTCCCATCGAAAGTACCAGTGTAGGCAGAAGAGGTTGCCCAGAAAAATCTAGGGAGGACGATTTAGATAGGATTCACCTTTGATCAAAGTCTGGATTGAGCAATTTCCTTGTAGTCCCTTGCTAATTGATGGATCCCCGTAATACCATGAGTCTAATCTCAGGCAGGCAAGAAGGGGGTTGAGAAGAAAAATGATACTAGTGAATTTCTAAACTTTGTTGGTGCCAACCCAAGGCTGGTTGGGGATGATGTAACACCTAGGCTGGTTGACTTAGCTGAGGGTGTTGGCTATATCTACCATTAATGGTGCCACTCGCATTTTCTCATGTTTTCATATTTTCTCTTTATAATAAAGGGAGCTACCCCCAGTAAATGGTAGCACTCACCAAAAAAAAAAAAAGGGTCATTGGTAAACTAGTCTTCAACCATTTACCACATAGAGGCGTCGTACAGATGGTTTTCACCCCTAAGAATTTTATTTCAATTACAATCCACCAATAATTAGTTTTCAAATTATAACTATTTAACAATGCAAGAGGTTTTCATTCTTATATTTTTTAAAGGTGTTCAAAAGAGACCCTTGGAGGTGACAAGAACTCTATTGAACACATGGAGCTCCTTTTATAGTTTTGAAATGAAACTATCTTTTGTAGCTAGTTTCTTATACAACTTAAGACGGTGATCGTAAGTTCAAAGTCTACAATGTGTAATTTAACAACACTATTTTCATATATGACTTTGATCTCATATGGTCCTAACCATCATGTATGAAATTTTCCTTTGAATTCCTAAAATATGGAATCATATATCAGCACCCAATCTCTTGGTTGGAATGATCACTTATGAATGAAGTGACCATGCCATAGGGCACATTGCTTTTGAACTATATTGATATGAAAGAGAGCCCCCTAATGCATTTCATATGATGAATGAAACTATTCAATTCTTACCTTCTAGACATTAGTAAGATTCAAACCTAATTCCAAAGTAGTACGTAAAGTTTTGATTTTAAATTATATATGTAATACTACCTTCTTACCATGGACAATCTCATAAGGTGTAAGACTAGTAGTCTTCCACAAGACTAGTAGTAGTCTTCCACATTGTTCGGTAAGCCCATATTACTTCAATAAGTCGAGATACCTAATATTTTTTATGAAGTTCTACTATCTCAGTGAGAATGTTCTCAAGTTCTTGGTTTGTGACTTCAACTTGATTGTTGGCTTAAGGGTGGTATGGAGATGACTTGTGATATTGGATCTCATACTCATGGAGTAAAGTAGTAATGAGATCAAAAGTGAATGGTGGTCCTTGATCTATGACAATATCCTTTGATACAATGAAGTGTGTGAAAATTTTAGTGTATAAGAATTCAACTACTTTTATATCATGAGCACGCTTTAGTGTTGCAACTTCAACCCACTTAGTGACGTAATGTACATACTAAAATGTATTCCTTATTCTTGGATGGAGGATTGATGGGCCTGATAAAGTCCAACCCCCATTTTTAAAAAGGTTCAATACATAATTGTGGTTGAAGTGGTATCAAATTAGAAGGCATGGGTCGACCCATGCGTTGACATTTGTCACAATGCTGAACATATTTCTTGTAATCTTTATGAAGTGAGGGCCAATAATATTCTAAAGTAAGGATCTTGGTTGCAGTGTTGCAAATTGTCCTCTTTATGGTTATGTATGGCATGGTTGAAGTATGTCAAAGACATCATCCTCAACCACACATTGACGCATGACATTATTAATTCTAGTGCAAAAGAGAAGTCCATTAATCCACATGTATTGACCACTAAGCCCAACAAGTTTCCTTTGATCTCTAAGAGAGAAATGTGGAGAAAACTTGCATGTGACTAGATAGTTGGCAATATCAGCAAACCAAGGGCTTTTAACACAGATTGCAAATAGGTGCTCATCAGGAAAATCATCAACAACTAGAATCTACTCATTAGCATTTGTTAATATAGATAGGAAACTTGTAACAACATTCTCGTGACCAAGTTTGTCAAGTATGGTAATATCAAATTCTTGCAATAATAATAACCATCTAATGACTCTCCCAGTTACAATAGGTTTATTCATTAAAAAATGAATACCGGGATTATCAATATGAACAAATACCTTATATCCTATGATATAATGTCAAAATTAATTAATAGCATACACAATAACTAGGAATTCTTTTTTCTATGCCTATATAATTCACCTCACCATCAGTAAATTTTTTGCTTATATAATAAATGGAACATAATATTGTACCTTCCTTTTTGCCTAACATAGTCCCCGTTGATGTATTGAATACATTTATATGAATATGAAAAGACATTTCCCAATTTGGTCCTCATAGCACTAGTATAGTTATAAGTTTTTCATTAATGGTATCAAAGGCATGTTGACACTCTTCAACCCAAGAGAAATCATTATCTTTTCCTAGAAAAATGAAAAGTGGTGAAGCAATTTTACTAAAATTTTGAATAAATCTTTGATAATATCCTACATGTCTTGAAAAACTACAGACACATTTTTTACGTGTGGGTACAGGAAGTTCTTGTATAATTTATAGTTTCTTAGGATCAACTTCAATACCTTTAGTAGAGATGTAATGACCCAATACTATACTTTCAGTCATTAAAATGTGACATTTTTCATGACTAAGACAAAGATTGGTATCTTCACACCGTTGAAGGAATTTTTCAAGATTATCCTTAGCTTCATCATATGTATTACCATAAACTATGAAATCATCCATATAAACTTCAACACAATTATGAAGTAAATCAACAAAAGCACTTAAGACAACTCTTTGAAAAGTTGTCAGTGCATTACATAGTTCAAAAGGTAGAACATTATAGGAAAATGTTTCCCAAGGACATGTAAAAGTTGTTTTGTCTTGGTCTTCAAGTGCAATCCTAATTTGATTATACCCACTGAAACCATCCAGAAAAGAAAATAACTTTTTCCCTACAAGAGTATCAAGAACGTGATCAATAAAAGGGAATGGAAAATGATCTTTTTTAGTTGCTTTATCAAGAGATCTATAGTCAACATAAATATGTCACTTTCATCCTTTATTGGGTACAACTACTAGTGGTGAAACCCAATAGCTATCTAAGATGGGATAAGTGAAGCCCACATTGAGTAGTTTTTGTAATTATTTAACAATTTTGTGTAGAATGGGATTCAATCTACGTTGCAGTTGTCTTATTGGATGAATTCCCTTTCTCTATAAATATGATGAGTACAAGTGTTAGGATGTATACCACGCATGTCCTAATACTCCCATGCAAAAGTTGCTTTGTGAGTTCACAACATGGATAACAAATCATCTATTTTTGTTGAATTCAAGTGTGGATTTATATTAAGTGGTTTGCCTAGTAAAATTCCCATTTCTTGTGATTTAGATGGTGTAGGTACTTCTATAGATGCTAATTGGGAGGAGGATGGTATTGATGGATCGATTGTTGTTTGTGTATTTGTTGTGATGGATGTTTCATTAAACAAAAATGGACTATACAAGCAATCACGTGGTAATAATTGATGAAGTGTTATAAAATTTTGTAAAGATCTTGAATTGCTAACTAAAGGGAAATTCTTGATTGGATAGTGATCATCATCACAAGAGCGAAAAATAAATCTCTCTAAAACTTCATTAAATGAATACATAGTTTGAAAAAAATTAGATATTATGGTATCTTTTGATGATTCTTGTAAGACAATATTTTGATCAATAGTCAAGACAAAATTGTTCTTCTATGTCACTATCTACACATATTGAATCGTATGTTTCCAACAAAGGTTGAGCTGGGGGGTATAAAATTAATTATTTATTTTGATCCCCATTAGAAATGACCATGCTACCTAAATGACAATTGATAAAAGCATCTGCAGTGGCCAACCAAGGCCATCCCAAGCTCAAGTGATACCTCCCAACTTTACTTTAGGTTGGAAAATTATAAATTCAATTGGATATTCCCATAAATCAATAGAAATAATGGCATATTCAATACTATCCTCAAGTTTAACTAAAGATCAATTATCTAATTAAAGAATTGTAGGTGTGGGTTTTAAGCCTTGCAGACACAGTTTCTCCTTAGTTTCACTAGTCATTACATTGATAGTAGCACCCAAATCAATAAGTGTGTTAGGAATAAAAACTTGACCAATACGTAGCTGAATCATTAGACTTCCAGGATCTAAAAATTTAGGAACTTTCCTAACATGAGATCTACAAGTTGTCCAATAACTTGGATAGTTTTTGGATCCCGTTTCTTCTTATGTCTCCTTGTACACAATTCATAAACTTTTTTTGTGTCGATATGAATATCCTTGATTTCTTGTAAAAGAGGAATTTTAATGCATACATTTCTTAATTCATTATCAAGATCAAATTCTAGATGATGTGCTTTCTTTTGAGTATGAAATTGGTATGGATATGGGGGTGGTGACTTATTTACCAATATCTTAGCAGGACTAGGTTGAGTTTCTTCATTGGTTTCTTCTAACTCAGTAATTATAGGAGGTTGAAGTCCTTGAAGTATTTTTCATAACCTAAGTTGCAAATCATTAATATAGTGTGTTGATAGGGTATGTTGGAAATCTAGCAACCTCATTATTGTAAACTGGTTGAGCTACTTTATTATTTAGATTGGGTGTAGGTTGTGTAGTAGCCCTTGGTGGTTGAGATGAAGTGGGTGGTTGATTATTTTATGGAGATAGTATGGGTGGTAAAAGTTGTTGTTGTGGTTGTTGGTATGAAGTGATAGTGGTGTAAGATGGATATTGTGGATAAGAGTGTGGTGTTTCCCTCCATGACTATTGCCATGGTTGGAATGAGGGTTGGTATTGTGGATATTGATTTGGCCACTGTGAGGAATATGATAGTTATTGCCAACCTCCATACCATCCAAGTGGACAAGGATACTGAAAGGGAGTTGATTGTCCAGTACATTCTACAGGATTATAAGATACATTAAATTCAGTTATCATATTTGGAGGCATAGGTTGTGGTTGCCAAGGCTTCCTTTGAACCATGAACTAGACAGGTTCCTTAGTATTCTACCGGTAATGGTCGCAATATAGATGCTTTTACTGATATCTTCCAAAGATGAAATCTTTGATTTATTAAATGGACATTCTTCACTGAGGTTGCTCTTGTGATAGGTAGGATAGAAGATAGCAAGTGCCTTTTTATCTTATTTCTATTTCTTACGTGTATATAAAGTGTCTATCTATTTACCTATATGACTTATAAGATCAATTTTTAAATCATCAAGTAACGTACCTAATTCATGCTTAGTAATGCCTATGGTACCACCATGGGAGACTTGTCTTCCAAAATAACTCCTTGCAGATCAACAAGATCTTGACTAGTTCCTATAATTTTCACAAATATCATCAAATGAAAATTTAGAAATATCACCACCACCTATAATATCTAAAGCATCAATACATTCATCACAAATCCCTCTTAAAAAGAGCATCTTAGTGGCCTTAGGTGCTAATTTGGTTTATCATGATCTTTGAAGACTGAACAAAAATAATTTTAGAAAATCTTTGAGTGTTTCTTCTTGTTGTTGCATATAAAAAATCCCATCCCGAACTTCTTTTATTTTAAAATAATCTTAATATTTTTCCAAAAATGATTCTTTCATGTTATTCCATGTGCATGTCTAGTATGTCATCCAAGTCTCATGAACCATCACAAAGCTGCATCTTTAAGTGTGGCTGGAAACAATTTGAGATTTTGAGCATCACTTTGATAATCATAGCTACGACACAACACATCAAACTAAAACAAAAACATATCAAGATACTTAATAGAAAGACCCCCAAAAGTTGGCAAAATAGAATGAGGTATGTTTTTTATAGGAGTTTCCTCCTCATGAAGTGCAATAGGAAACTGAAATGTTATTGATTCATTGTTAATCGAGGCTTAGTTAGCTTCATTATCTCCTTGTGCATCTGCCATGTTTTTAAATGCCCACAATGTGCAATGAACAATAAAAGAAGAGTGTGGCTTGTATTTCCTTTGGATTTTTTTTTGGTCATTGGCACTTCATAATGCATATGATGCCTTGAAATGTTCTAAAAGATTAGAGGCAACAAGACTAAGTGGTTTCCTTGATGTTACAAGTGATGATTCAAGTGCATATTATTTACTTTCAAATGGATGAGGGATTTTTGGAGGTGATCCAAAATAAGGTGACTCTATCTTGTACTCAGTTGTTTGTTCTCATGTTGACTCTAGTGGTACTTGCTCAATAACACATTTTTCTAAGTTGGGTTCAACTGGCCCCTTTTCTACTTGTTTACTCACAAGTCATGGCTTGTTACTCGTGTTGGATTTCCTTGTTTTGATGTACTACTCACAAAAAATTATTTAATAAATCTACCCTTGTCATCTCAAGCCTGATTTATGCATCTATATGATTCAAAATAATACAAATCAAGGGTAATTATCTAGGCAATGTTGATTATTGCTTTAATTTCTCCCTAACACATTGGTCCTAACTCAAGCTCCTAGACTTAATAGGCCTTTAATGCTTTTCCCTAGCAATGACACCAAAATGATGGGATAAAATTGAGGTTTGATTTGGTGGGCGATTTGCAACTTGGTATTAAAATTAATTTTCCCTTAAGGTTTAAATTCGGTTTAATCCTTATGTCGATCTAGGGTGTAAGCTTGTGAAAGGTGTAGTGGCTATATGCACAAGGGTTGAAGGTATTAAGCTTTAGAGTAATGAAATGTAACTATTCTATGAATAAAAACAAAATCACTCTTTCTAAAACTACTATAATAACTGTAAATAATAGCTATAAACTGCTACAAGAACTATTAGGGTTGCTATAGGAATTATGAGTGGGATACAAGATTGTAAACTGCTATAGAAACTGTACATAGGTGATCAACACCGTGACCATGAAAACAAAGACTTGCAAACTTGTTATACTTCTTAGAAATCTAAAATTAAGACTTAAAAGAGCTCGACAATTATATTATTGAAATATTATGTCGATCACTATGCACAAGATAAAGAAATAATACAAAGTATTTTGTTTGTGTCATAATCAAAATTGAACCATAAAATATATTTGCTTTACTAGCTATAAATAAAAATACACATGAAATAATTTAAGAAAACATCACCAACATTGTCTCTCATGGGGTTATGTGGAAAGGTTAACATTGATAGTAGCACCCAAATCAATAAGTGCGTTAGGAATAAAAACTTGACCAATACATACCCGAATCATTAGACTTCTAGGATTTGAATACTTAGGAACTTTCCTAACATGAGATATGCAAGTTGTCCAATAACTTGGATAGTTTTTGGATCTCGTTTCTTCTTATGTCTCCTTGTACACAATTCATGAACTATTTTTGTGTAGATAGGAATATCCTTGATTTCTTGTAAAAGAGGAATTTTAATGCATACATTTCTTAATTCATTATCAAGATCAAATTCTAGATGATGGGCTTTCTTTTGATTATGAAATTGGTCTGGATATGGGGGTGGTGACTTCTTTACCAATGTCTTAGCGGGATTGGGTTGAGTTTCTTCATTGGTTTCTTCTAACTCAGTAATTATAGGAGGTTGAGGTCCTTGAATTATTTTTCCTAACCTAAGTTGCAACTCATTAATGTAGTGTGTTGATAGGATATGTTGGAAATCTAGCAACCTCATTATTGTAAACTGGTTGAGCTACTTTATTATTTAGATTGGGTGTGGATTGTGTAGGCATTGTAGTAGCCCTTGATGGCTGAGATGAAGTGGGTGGTTTATTATTTGATGGAGATAGTATGGGTGGTAAAAATTGTTGTTGTGGTTGTTGGTATGAAGTGACAGTGACATAAGATGGATATTGTGGATAAGGGTGTGGTGTTTCCCCCCATAACTATTGCCATGGTTGGAATGAGGGTTGGTATTGTGGATATTGATTTGACCATTGTGGGTAATATGATAGTTGTTGCCAACTATCATATTACCTAGGGGAGAAGGATCTAGAAATTCTAAGGCTGTCATGCATGATACACACACATGCACTAACCACAAACCCCATTCTATATGCAACTATGCATCCCTATTATATATATATAGATGATTAAATTTATATATGTGATTAAATGACATATATAGATGATTAAGGATCTATTATATATATAGATGATTAAATAAAATATAAATGAATTTATTGCAAACTATTTTATTAAACATGTTGAAATATATTACAACTATATACATCCATGTGTATATATTAGTTAAATATTGCACATGTAAGTATATAGTGTAAATTGGGAATTTTTGTGAATAATATCATTGTTTTATGTGCCGGTAATTTGGCAATAGTGAATAACATTATTGCTTTACCCATCAATAATTTGACAATGGCGAACAAAAAAATTATTTTCTCACCCTGTAGGAGGACAGAGGAATGAATAGTTTTTATTAAGTATTTTCAACAGCTGTAGCTTTCCGTTGATGACATTTGTGAACTTTAACATGAGTACTTTTGCATTGTTTAACATGAGTTGTTGGGCCCCAAGGCCACCTGGAACATCCTCAGCATTGCTTGTCAACAACAAACCATTCTTTTGACATCTAGAACCTTTGGAGGACAGAGGTAGGAAATGTAAAAACAAAAGGAATTTTGGGAAAGGAAAAGGGGGATTTTTGTTGGGGAGAATTGGAAAGTGGGTGAGCAGAGTAAACCTTATGCTAAACCCAAAGATTTCAGTGAAGGGGTAAATGATAACAGTGACAAAGGGAAATTTGCATGACCTAGGGGATCGAGAGGTAGATGTTTTTTTTGTGGGGGTTAGCATTATGCAAATAAGGGCCCTCAAAAAATAGCTGAAGGAGTAGAAGGAAATCAACAACAACAATCCTTCCAACACCACATTCATGCAACAATACATAATAGACAAGATGATTATCAAGCCACTCCTATTGAGACAACAAGTACAATCTATGGCCTCCTAATTAATGTGCTTATTAATATTGGTGCTACTGAATGTTTTATTGATTCTAGAGTAGTCGAAAGGTTGCCCAGGAAAGTTGGTTTTATGGCTAACTCTTGGACATTGATGTGAGGTAACCGAGAAGAGAGGAGGGTAGACCAATGTCTAGCCTTCAACAATTTGACACTTCCAAGTTTTTTTACTCACATTAACCTTTATGTGGCTCCTCTAGGATCATATGATGTGATTCTAGGAATAAATTGGTTAATTCAACACAAACCCATAGTAAATTGCTCTGAAAAGGTAGTAACTTATAGAGATGATTTTGGGAACCCAACCAAACTTTGTGGCATTCAAAGAGGTGTAAGCCTTAGACAAATATTTGCCATTCAAGTGAAGAAAGCATAGAGGAAAAGATGCATTATTTATGCTATTCACATAAATGATTTGGGAGATGCTAAGGAACTCCCATTGATGATTTTTCAATGCTCCAAGAATTTCGTGATGTATTTCTAGAGGAGTTGCTTGGATTGCCACCTAGGAGATAATTTGACTTCTCCATTGATCTCTTACCTGGTACCGAACCGCAATCAAAAGCCCCTTATAAGATGACCACTTCTGAATTGTATGAAATGAAGGTCTAATTGCAGGAGTTGCTTGATAGAGGTTTAATTTGACCAAGCGTGTCACCTTGGGGAGCACCTGTGCTTTTCATGAAAAAGAAGGATGGTACCCTCCAAATGTGCATTGATTATAGGATGATCAACAAGGTGACTATTAAGAATAGATACCCTTTGCCTAGAACTAATGAGATTTTTGATCAAATGAGAGGTGCATCTATGTTCTCTAAAATTGATTTAAGATCTAGTTACCATCAATTGAGAATCAAGGAAGAGGACATATACAAAACTGCTTTTAGAACTCATTATGGACATTACGAGTTTACAATTCTTCCATTTGGGCTTACCAATGCCCCTGTGACATTCATGAACTCAATGAATAGTGTATTCAGGGACTGCTTAGATGATTTTGTCATTGTGTTCATTGATGACATCCTCATTTATTCCAAGAATGAGGCAAAAAATGAAGAGCATTTGAGTATAGTGTTGCAGCGTTTGAGGAAACATCATTTGTTTGGGAAGTTGTCAAAGTGTTCTTTCTATTAGAAGAGAGTGCACTACTTGGGTCACATAATCATAGCCAAGGGAATATCAGTTGACCGAGCTAAGATTAAAGCCATTATGGAATGACCAATTCCCTTGAATGTCCAAGAAGTCTAAAGTTTCATGGGCTTAGCTGGATATTACTGAAGATTTGTTGAAGGATTCTCCAAAATAGCAAATCCTATCACCACTCTTCAGAAAAAGGAAAGAAGTTTGAATGGTTAGAAAAAAGTGAGCAAGATTTTTTAGGTTTTGAAACAAAAGCGCATCACTGCTCCTAATCTTATTGTGTCTGATCCGAATGGGAGATTTTCAGTCATAATAGATGCTTCAGGAGATGGCTTGGGAGGTGTTCTTATGCACAATGGTCAAGTTGTGGCATATGAATCTTAGAAACTGAAGCCTTATGAGGTCAATTATGAACCTCATGATCTTGAGTTGGTTGCAATAGTGCATGCTCTGCAAATGTGGAGGCATTATCTTAATGGTAATCCTTTTGAGCTATAAACTAATCATTTAGGCCTTTAATATATATTCACTCAACCAAATTTGAATGCTTGTCAAAGGCGATGGCTTTTATTCTTGAGTGAGTATGAATTTGATATTGACTATATCAAAGGGAAAGAGAATAAGGCAACTGATGCCTTAAGCCAAAGATGACACATTTCGGCCATAACAACTTTTCACTATACTTTTAGAGAGAAAATGCTAGAACAACTTCAAAGTGATGAGATTTACCTGAATATTAAATCAACTTTAGAGGAAGATGCCTCTAACCAACGGTTTAAAGGATATAAACTTGAGCAAGATGGTTTGCTTAGGTTTCAAAATAGGATGTGTGTACCAGGACATGGTGGGTTGAAAGCCAAAATCCTTGAGGAAGCACACAATTCTCCTTATTGCAGGCATCTTATAGTGACTAAGTTCATGGCTGATTTGAAGCCATTATATTTATGGCCCGGTATGAAGAGAGGGGTAACAGAGTATGTGGTAAGATGCCTAGAATGTCAGTGGGTAAATGTTGATTATGTACATCCAACGAGGTATCTGTATCCTCATGACATACCAGAATACACATGGAAAGTGATTAGTATGGACTTCATACAAGGATTACCCATGTCCAAGTCCAAGCATGATGTAATATTAGTCATAATTGACAAACTAACCAAGGTAGCCCATTTCATAGTTGGGAATTTGACTGATGGTTCACTAACCTTGGCAAAGAGATTTTTGCAAGAAATATTCAAGCTTCACAGGGTACCCAAAACAATTATTTCCGACTGAGATTTAGAATGACATAAAGGTTTTGGAAAACCTTATATGACACTTTGGGTACTCACCTTAATTTTAGTTTAGCATATCATCGACAAATGAATGGGCAAACAAAGCGGGTCAATCAGATTGTAGAGGAACTACTTCGAATGTATTGTATGGATCAACAGTACAAATGGGAGGAATACCTTCCATTGGTTGAATTTTCATACAACAATTCTTATCAATCTTTATTGGGAATAGCTCCTTTTGAAGCTCTTTATGATAGGAATTGTCGTACCCCTATCAGTTGGGATAGTGTAGAGGATAGGGTAGTTATTGGCCCTGAAATGCTTAGAGAAAGGGATGAGAAAATGAAATTGATTAAAGGAGGACTAAAAGAAGCTTATGATAGACAAAAGAGCTACACTGATAAGAACAAAAAATTTCAGCATTTTGCAGTAGGGGACAAGGTGTTCCTTAGGATAAAACTGCATAAGAGTTCCATCTCCTTTGGCAAGTCAGCCAAGCTAGCTCCTAGATATGTGGAGCCTTTTGATGTATTGGATGTGATAAATCATATAGCCTATATATTGGCTTTATGACCATCTCTCTCTTAGTTACATGATGTTTTTCATGTTTTATTGTTAAAACCTTATCACCTCGACACCACTCACATTTTGGATTGGTAGGCTTTGCAGGTTCAGGATATGGGGGTGGTACAGGTAGAGCCCATGTGAATCCTTGAGCAACTCAAACTTTAGTTGTGCAACATGGAAGTGGTCTAGTGCAAGGCGTAGTGGGATCAATTCTCTAAGGACAATGCTAGTTGGGAGGATGTTGTAGAGATGCAACATTTTTTCCCTCATCTTTTCTAGTTTTTGTACATCCTTGATATCATCGAAATGATGACTACTCCTAGGAGGGAGGGATGTCACAACCCATTTTGTACATGACACAATGTTGTTACTTGTAGATATTGCATAGACATATATGATGTTATGTTGGTGATATATGTTACTTTATGAACTATCTAGTTAACTATTTTTGTTACACTATTAGAACTAGAATTTGATATGTTTATATTATCATAGTGTGGATTCATGAATGAAATGTGATATGTTTATATATTGATATCATTTGATGTTGACTAACTACAATTGGATGTCTGGGTGCGACAGGATCCACCATAATCTCTCTTGAAGGGAGAGTATCACAGAGGAGAAGGATCTAGCCGTTAAACAATTGGTAATTCATATTGAAATTATGTCAAACTTTAAGAAATTAATATAAAATTGAAATAGGTAAGAAAAAGATGATTTATGAAAAAAAAATAGAAAGGATAGTTGGAAGTTGTGAATTGGTAGTTATAATTTTCAGCAAGTTGTGAAAAGCCTTCAAAATGCTGATAAAGGAATTGTTGGAAGCACAAGTTTTAAATTTTAATAAGTTATGCATTGTACTTAAAGTGTCAATGAAGGTTTGTGGAAAAATCAAGTTTGAAAAATTTAATTATGAAATGTGGTTGTGAAGTGCTCTCAAAGAGTCGATGACCAAAGATTTGTGAACAAGAAGTAGTTAGTAGTTATTATAACTAAAAGGGACTGCAGGACTTGCAAAAGAATAGATTTGCTATAAAGGGTTCAAAAACTTCCCACCACCTTCCTCTCCACTTGTGAACTTGCATATGAAACAAAGTATGAACATCCATTGAATCTTGATTGAAAGATATATAGATTTCATCAAACATTGTAAGTGCTCTATTAAATACTCATGAAAAAGGCCAAACATGGAAGAACAAACAAGGCAGATGAAATGTTTAACAAACCTTCGAGAAATCTTGGTAGATCTACATGTAAAATATGGATGCATTCACAAGGCGCATGAGTTGGTTTGACAACATGCCTCAAAGAAATGTGGTTTCATTGACTACCATGATTGTAGGATATGAACAAAATGGATTTTGTGCTTTAGAAGCTTTCAAGTAAATGCACTTTGTAGGTGTAAAAGAGAAGTCCTACAATCATTGTCAGTATCCTCCCAGCTCGTACCAAACTATGAGCTCTAGAAGAAGGGTTTATATATGATATTATTGTTAAAAATGCTCTGATAGACTGGTATGCAAAATGTGCAAGCACACACAACACGTAAATGGCTTGAAAGAATGCCTCAAAAAGATTTGTCATTGTGATAGGTAAAATCTGTAATGCAAACATAAATGAAAGATAAACCAAATCAAATACCGTTGACCTCCCTTTGCATTCACAAATCTAACTTCACTGATCGAGCATAATGAAGTTGCACCCAAACCTCAAGTTGATTGTTCTTTGCTCTTTACTACGTGGATTGCTCTTTCGTCAGCATATGCTTGTGATGTGAGGATGATAAGATCTAGAATAATTTCTGTAGCGTGATGTTGTATGAAGATGAGAGAGTGTCAGATATTGAGAAGGATGTTTCATTTATAGACCCTTAGGAATGAAGATCAATGGTCATAATTGGTTGAGAGGATGTGCATGAATGAGAGAGTGACAAGTGTCCTTGTCCTCTCATGCATCAAGGGAGTTAATAGATTTGATTGGAGAGTTGACTGCTTAGTTAACTCAATTGATTGACTAGCCAACTAAATTGACTAACCTGTTAACTGATTTGATTGATTTAGTTAACTAGTTTGATTGATTAGTTATCTAAATTGATTGAGAGTGAATTATGGATGAGAGGGAATAATATGAAATTAAATAAATAAATTGTTTAATTTTATGCACATGGATAAATAAATAAAATATATTGAATTTTATTTATTTTGAAGAAATGGAATATTAGCTTTAATTAAATAAATAATTTAAATTTATTTAATTAATACGTGGAGGAAAATTGATTTAATTAAATAATTAGAATTATTTAATTAATATGGACGATAAATTGATTTAATTGAATAATTAGAATTATTTAATTAATATGGAGGATAAATTGATTTAATTAAATAATTAGAATTATTTAATTAGTATGAAGGATAAATTTGATGGTGATCGATAGATGAACTTAATCAAATAATTAAGAATTATTTAATTAATGTGAAGTATGGCAGATGAATGCCTAATCTGGGAATGGGTCAATTTTAGGTGTCTACATTTTGCCCCTCTTTGAGATGGTGTTGCGAAGTAACATCATTTCAAAGAAGTTTAAAACATAGTGCTATGTTGGATAGAAGAAGATTTTGGTTTAGAAGAACAATATGATTGGATTAGAAATGATGATGCCCCAGTCAGGTAGAAGTACATAGTAGATTAATTAATAGGTTGAATGATGCCCCCTCGAGAGGAAAGAAAAATTGGAAGAATATGGGTGTGCTCTCGAAATGAATGGATATGGAGAAAAGGAGATAGAAGATGGCTCCTGTCAAGCTATAAACCGATGATCAATTGATTGACTGATTGATTTGATGATGACAATGATAGTGTTATCATTGTGGGGAACAATCTATCCCTAGATCAACACATGGATGCGGGAGTGAAATATCCCATTGATGATTGATTGATGATGATTAATTGATTTGGTTTACGACAAGATTAGGATCAAGACCAAAGGATGTGATTGGATGATTTGGCTAGATTGATTGACTAGATTGGTATGGATTAAGGATGACTTGCATTTGGTTTATTGCTTGGATTTTTTTAATATTTGATTTTTAATGTATTTTTGAGATTTTGTGATTGTTTTTGGATATTTTTGAGATATTTTGATTGTTTTTGGATATTTTTGAGATTCTTTTATTGTTTTGGGATATTTTTAAATTTTTTTGATTGTTTTTTAATATTTTTGAGATTTTTTTATTGTTTTGGGATATTTTTGTGAGATTTTTGGATTGTTTTGAATATTTTTGAGATTTTTTAATTGTTTTTTGGATATTTTTTATTGTTTTTTGAATATTTTTGTGATTTTTTATTATTTTTTGGATATTTTTGTTTTATGGGATGGCATTGTATTGGAGTTTGGATAGCCTTGTTGCTAGATACCAATGACAAGGGAAAACCAAGTCTAGATGCAAGGAGGAAGATGTGATGAGATAAGTGGACAAAAGGATGGGTGATAACAAATGGGATGGAAGACATGATAATGGGATGGATAAAAGGGTAGGTGACAGTGTGTGGAATGGAAAGCTCATGATAGAGGGATGGATAAAAGGATATACAATAGTGGATGAAATGGATGTATGTTTCATAAGTGAGCTAGGATGTGATCTCCAAAGACTATGTCAAATAGGAACAACATGCCCCATTCTAGGTAGTATGTTCAAGATTTTACATGAAAAAACTTAGGACGAGAGGATGATTGGATCAGTTGGCTTGGGACGAGAGGATTGGTTGAAAAGGATGAGGTATATCAAGAGATTTTCTAAAGTATTTTTCAACATTTTGCCCCTATGCCTTTATCAAGATCAAAAGGAGGAAGGGAGGATGGATGGATAGACGGGATAGGTATGTGGGTATAATGGCTAAGGATGGTAAGATATGATATGATAGGATGAGGTAGATAGGAATGAAATGATAGGTTGGATGAGACAACATGTCCCCAAGTGTAAGACACATAGATAGTCAACCTACACATGATGCCTGTTTGCCAGGTTTTCATCATGGTACTTATCTAAGGTGCCTGTTTGCCAAGTTTTCACCATTGGACGAAGAGATTTCTCTTTACTATGTTGATTTTTTTTCATTTTTTCATTTTTTTCATTTTTTTGGAATACTTGGATGGAAAGGGTGGATATGGACAAGAAGGACTCAAGCATCTAGTTCCTTGAAAGGTGATAGCTCCATTTAAAGATGGATGACGCGCATGGACCATGCCAAATGTCATTATGCTCATAGATGTTGGTAGGGGATTGCATGAGGGGGAGATGGAGTAGGTGGATAATGGCTTATGATGTGGATTGTGCAAGGATGGATGGGAGATAGTGGATTATGATGTGGATTATGGATGGAAGGACAATGGATTATGATGTGGATTATGAAAAGAACAATAGTGGATTATGATGTGGGTTATACAAAGCATGGACCATAGGGATATGGTGGGTGAAATATGTGGGATAATGGATTAAAGATGGGGAGATGGAGGTATGTGGAAATGTTTGTTGGTGTGAACACATAATTCACACATGTTAAGTTGACTTAGTGAGTCTACTAGATGTTTCTAGATGTCTAGTTGAGTCTAGTTGTGTGTTGAGTTGTTGATAGTTGGAGTGAGTTGTCTTATCCTCCACATGTGCAATTAGTTATCATCCTCTAATTGACACATGTAGGAATATCTCCACTTTTCACTCCACCCTTCTAGCTCTCACCTTGCCTTTATAAGTAAGGCTCACTCATTGTATTTCATACAACATCATATGATCTTTGTATAGATTCTTGCTCCATTGTTTTAGCATCTTCTCTGTTATCTTTGTTTGGAAGGTTGTCTTGATTGCAGGTGATCCTGGCTTGCTAAGTCACATTGACTCTTACATGGTATTAGACCCTGATATGCAATTTCCTTCCCTCATTGGAGAGGTTTTGCTTAGAGCAGTGTCATAGGAGCATCCTAGAGTGAAACAAACATCACCGTTGCGATCAGGAGGCCCAAATCTGTATAGATCAACTGTCTAAACACCCAAATTGGAGAAGTTGAAAAAAAGACATTTTTTTTTGCCTCTACCCCTCCATACAACAGGGAATATTCCCTGTGTAGAAGGAATCTTCGCAAGTGTCTCTGCAACATTAGATCGGCATCAAAAAATTTGTTAGGTAAATTTGAAAAACTCTAGTTTCTTATCGGCTCGATTTTTTTGGTGTGTTTCATGTTTTTTTGGCAGACCCTGCATCAGCAGGGTACCTGCGATCAGATCTGGTCTGCATATTTCCCTGCATCAACGAGGCTTTGACCTTCAATTCACATCTGCAGATTTCAAGAAATTTCTATAGTCCACATTTTGTAAACTCGTCGATGGTTTCTATTCATGGACTTCCACATATTCCTTGACATATGCAGGCAAAATTTTCAAACGATCTGGCGATTTTTTGAGTCAGTAACCACAAATTAGCAATCGTTGACCATAGTCAACTATCATCGACCATATTTATTTTGCATTGTTTTAGGCAATCTCTATAGTTTTCCCACCCAATCGGGAGTTTGCACTTCACCCATAGGCAGTTTATGTTATACTGCCATCGACAGTCTCTAAATCTTTCAACGGTCGGCGATCGAAGCATTCTACAATTTAGAATATTTGGCAGTCTTTTCAAATATCACAGTCTGCAGTTTAAGATCTTCAGGTTTTTTGCAGAGTTTGGACGCCTTTAAGGTTTCTTCACAGTCAACCTATTACATGTCAGTCTTCAGTTTTTTCTGAGGGCATATACCTTTATCTGCAGCGACTGTTTTATGTGATTCGACAGTTTTCAAAGCTTCGCCAGAGAATTTTCTATTATTGTTGGCAGTTTTAACATTGTTGACCTATATTTATCTACAGGAGTCTTCAAGTATTCGGCATATTCCACAGATCTCAGAAGTCTTCAGTTTTGGTGGTTTATGACCAAATTCTAGTGGTCTTCAAAGTTTTAGCGGTGGATATTGTTTTCTCTGGCAGCTGTTTTCCTTAGTCGACAGTGATTGCAAAAGGACAGTCTGCATAATTGTAATCTCCTGTAGTGGCGGTCACATCAATCTGCCAGGGGAAACTATCATCTATCATCTTTGCTTGTCACCAAAACAGATCGGCGGGGATATTAACCCGTTCAAGTCTGCGATCAACAACATATTTGGCAACGGTCTTTAGATCCTGATTCAACAGTTTAGAACTTTGAAGCCAACAATTTTAACATACTGCATCAGTCGGCAGTGGTTTCTTGTACAATCAGGTGGTCTTCAGTTTTAAGAAGGCGGTCTATAGATTTAATCCCGCGGTCGTGTCTTCAACGGGCTAGTTAAACAAATCTGTGTGCTCTTGATCTGCCTTTGGTGACCAAACAATTTCCTCCTCGACCATTGTCCTTAACAAGTGGTTTTGACCGGTCGACAGTGGATTTTTGCCCCATAGCATATTCCAGTGGTCTAAAGAATATTCCATCAACAAGGGGCCTATTTTGCCCCTCAAAGTCCTAAAGTAGGGTTTTTTTTCTTTTTTGCACAACTTTTGCCCACAGTGTCAAAATCGGGCAAATTATATATCAACAGAAAGATGACAGAGAGCACTTCGCAGTGGTATCAATCATTTTCACATTTTTTTTCTGTTTGAGAACATTTATTGTAGGTTGAAGACATATCACTCTTTTTGGCTCCCGAGCTCATAACTTTTTGCCACGATCTCCAATTTTCATGATTCAAATGACATTGGAAAGGTATTCAGGAACTCTACATAGCCATCCATGCACTTTTCTCAGATTCTACTCCAGGTGCATTTTATTCAATTTGTCAGTTTATTGGCATTTTGGTGATAACTTGGACATTTTGATACTTGAGGAGGTGAAATTTGTTTTGAGAGGATTTGTTTGCTATAATACATCATTATGAATGATTGTAATCACACTCAGATCTCCTTTTTAAGAGATTTTGTTGTTTTCTTAATTTTGGTCCTTTGAGGACAATTGTAAATCGCACTAAGTATAAAGTGCCACAAACAAATTGGGGGGGCTCTCTCACATAGTAAAGGGGTGTTGTTATCTTGTTGTCTTTCTTTTTCATCATGGATTTGCCTCAATTTCCACTTTTAACTCCATATAATTATCTTGAATGGAAGAAAAACATGGAGTTTGTATTGTATAAACAAAAGTTACATAGAATAACTTTAGGCACAGATCCTGAACCCACTGGTGCTGCTGAGAGAAGAAAATGGTTAGATAGAAGAGATGAGGCTTTTGGTACACTTTGTCTTGCTATTTCTCTAGATCTAAGATTTCATGTTGAGTCTTGTACAACACCGAATGAGATATGGACAACACTAGACAATTTCTTTGGCAAACAAGATAAGATAAGAAGGTTCAAATTGGAGAATGAGCTAATTACACTTAATCCTCAAGATTTTGATCAAATTGAAGATTTCTTCACCAAGTTTAAGTCTCTCAGGTTGCAACTCAAACAGTGTGGTCTTGAGAAAAAAGATGAACAATTAATTCTATCCATTCTTGCAAAATTGGGTCCTGCATATTCAGTTTATGTTTCTACCTTTTATGCTATAATGGATGCTTTTGGTAGTGAGTTTAAAATGCCTTCACTTGAGGAGTTTGTTGCACAACTCACAAGAGAACAAGCCAAGCTACTACACATGGGCACATTGAAGTCTCCTATAAAACAAGCTTTAGTTGCAACACAAAGCACAAAAGATCCTAAGGCTTCACATAATAAGGGAAAGAAACAAAAGGATTCAAAGTCTAATGAGCAAGAGAAAGAATCAAAGAAAACCCCTAACTCTTTTTCCAAAGAGGAGTCCAATAAGAAGAAGAAGCCAAAGTGTTCTTATTGCAAGAAATTGGGTCATGATGAGACTAAATGTTATGAGAAAAAATTTGAGGAGATGTCACAACTTCTTCAAAAACATAACATTGAGTATTCTTCATCAACAACAGTTTTACCCAAGTCTTCTTCTTTGCCACCATCATCATCTACATCGACAGGGACAACAAGCATTGTTAATGGGTCATACAAAGGAAAAGGACAAGCACTTTTTGCTTCTACAAGTCTACAGTCAGAGAGATGGCTTCTTGATTCAGGAGCTTCTCATCATATGGCATCTTCACAGGGGATGTTCTCTTCATTTTAGTCATGTACTTCACCACCTATTTTGATGGGTAACAATACATACATGCATGCAACTGGTAGAGGAAATATTGATGTTGGAGAGAATACATTCAACAATGTGTTGTGTGTACCTTCCTCGATAACCAATCTCCTTTCCATCTACCAAATTACTCATTGTGGTGCAGGGAAGACAGTTGAGTTCACTCCTGATTCTGTGATCATTCGGGACTTGGAGAGTAGAGACATCATTGTTGTTGGGATGGCTGATCATGCATCTCGCTTGTATACTTTCTCCCATTTTGTTTCTGATGATGTAGATCCATTGATTGCTATTCACACTCGTTCATCAAGTGTGAATCATGTTTCTAAGGAGAAGTTTGGTCACTTGAACCTTGGTGTTCTTGAATCCACTTTGGTTCCTAAGACTAGTTGTGAGCTTCCTCCTTCTCTTGTTTCTTTAGACATTGGCATTGACATAGCTTCATCCACTTCAATTGAGCAGGGTATTCTTTGTCTTCTAGATACAGGTTTGTGGGATGAGTACTTGATAGGTATTTCAGACTTATTTCGTCAGTCCTATCTTGATGACTTGGAGGACATCATTGATGACATTCATCTCCTCTTTGAAGGAGTTGATTCTTCTACTTTGGATGACCAAGCACCACCTTCTCCTCTTCACTTGTCACATTTTGGTATTGAGTTGGAGTATCTTGAGCATCATTCAGAGGATTCTTCATCTTTAGAGATTGATGATCTTGAGTTTTCATCTTGTCCTAGATTGTCACCTGATCATATGACATCTTTTGGTTGTGACATATGGACACTTGAGAAGTTTTCAGAGACATTATACATCACGAGGATTTTTCCCTCATACCTTGAGATGGAGTTTCTTCGACGTCAGCCTTTGGACTTGTTTCTTCCTAAGGGGAAGAATGTTGTTTGTAGGCCTTGGATTCTCTTCGATATTCTTCTTCAGGCATTCACCATCAGCACAGAAGCTACTTCATTGTGGGAGAGACCTATAGTCTCACATTTGCTCTCCTATGGGTGGTAATTGATTGTACATATGTGTTTGATGTAGTTCTTGGGGGGGTCTTGAGTCCTTCCATCACATATTTCATTTGTTTTCTGCATTCTCACTTTTGGAGAGGAGTTTTGTCCCATGAGGTTTTCTCCTTTTCTCCACTTGAGATTTGTTGTACATGGGTACCTAACATGGCCTAGTAGCCGGGACCCATCCATCATTACATCTTTGTTTTAGTCAGCTGCTCCCTAAGTTGCACTTAAGGGGGGGTGTTGGTGTGAACACATAATTCACACATGTTAAGTTGACTTAGTGAGTCTACTAGATGTTTCTAGATGTCTAGTTGAGTCTAGTTGTGTGTTGAGTTGTTGATAGTCGGAGTGAGTTATCTTATTCTCCACATGTGCAATTAGTTATCATCCTCTAATTGACACATGTTGTAGGAATATCTCCACTTTCCACTCCACCTTTCACTCCACCCTTCTAGCTCTCACCTTGCCTTTATAAGCAAGGCTCACTCATTGTATTTCATACAACATCATATGATCTTTGTATAGATTCTTGCTCCATTGTTTTAGCATCTTCTCTGTTATCTTTGTGTGGAAGGTTGTCTTGATTGCAGGTGATCCTAGCTTGCTGAGTCACATTGACTCGTACAATGTTGTGGAGTGGAAAGGAACCAAGACTAACAGTTGTACACACCATGATAAACATTGAAACTTTTGATTAGAAGGAGGTGTAGGAAGTAATGGACCTGTTTTCGTAGGGGATGGTCAATGTAGGAATTTAGGTACCCACACAGACTTAGGATTTTTATGATTTTTGCATTGGGATTTATAGGATGAAGGAATTTGGGATTTTTGGATGAAGTGAGATTTTTGGGATGTTGATACTTCATTTGACTTGATTTATTTTTGCTTAGGGACGCAAACCATTTTATTTTTGGACTTTTCTTGTGAAAGTATGGGCTTGGGTAGCCTTTTGGATAGATTTTGCTTGGACTCTTTGCATTGATGCCCTAAGGCATAAGTATCTTTAGGATTTTTTTCTTTATGGGTAGAGGCATCCAAATTTTTATTTGTAAATCCCATGGACTTGGTGGAAGCTTCATGTTTGGTCGATGTGTGCATTTGTTGATCATGATTCATAATGTGAGGGGATTTATGGATGGAGGGATTAAAAGTGGATTTGTGGATAAATGGATAAGGGGATTGGATGATAGGGATATTAGACGTTGGGATAAGTGGAGGTAGAGTGGATGGAGGGATGTTAGTTGTCAGAAGTAGTGGAGGTAAAGTGGATGGAGGAAGGTGTATGGTCACATGCTTTTAGGATTTGTAGGATGATGGGGGAGGAATGGCAACATATGGTTTGGGGATACGATGAGGTTTATGATGGAAAGGAGTGGATTGAGAAGGCATGGATATAGTACCAACATCTTGAGATTATTTTCCTTGGTGTATATAACCAAGGCCATATGAGTGTGGAGGGAATTTGACATGGATGGGCTCCAAAATACCTTGTTCGTGAAGGCCCAAGCCTTTACCTTGATAGTTCATTTTTGGAGTCTGCGGCGGACAATGGGATTATGGGTGTTTTGAACACTAGATGCGAGATCATTATTTGATGGGGAAGGTGAGGTGGTAGATAATGGTTGTTTCTATTTAAAGGAGGAACATTCATGGATGAAGGTGGTAAGACCAAGGGGATATGATGGTGGATTTGAAATATGGTCAATAGTGGGTGATGTAGGATTATTAAGAACTTGATTATCATTATGCTCATTAAGATCCAAGCCATTTGTTAGATCATCTATGTTTACTTGGGAGCCAAGTGTCTCATCAAGGAAAGTGGATGTTGTTGGATCATGGATAGGACTAGGTGGAGGATGGATAGGGATAGTTTGGATATCTTGCTTATGGATAGGTGTGGGACTATGGATGGGTAGAGGGATAATCTTTTGAACATGAAACACATAAAGTTGGCTAATAGGATCGTCTTGGTTCTCTTGATCATAGATGGGATCTTGATCATAGATGGGATCTTGATCATAGATAGGATAAAATGTGCTATGGATAGGATCAATTTTCTCATGTATAGGTTCATCATAGATAATATCTTGATCATAGAAATTATATAGGTTATGGATGGGTTGAACTTCGATTGCTTGCTCATGGTTAGGAACTTGATCATGGATAATATCTTGATCATAGAGAAGATATAGATTATGGATGGGTTGGATGGAGGTGCTTTGATCTTGATTTGGATAAAGGGTTGATGTTTTCACATGCTTTAGATTATACTCTTGACATAGCTCTTGGTTTTCTTGAATGGGAGTGGAAGACTCATGGATAGGTTTGATAGGCTGTAGATGCTCAAAAACATGAGGGTATAATGGATCTTGACTTGGGCTCAAGGGCAGATACTCTTCAATAGGCTTGATTGGTTGTGGACTATATGATGTATTTTAAGGCTCTTTGATAGGCTCTTGGATAGGTGTTTGATTACATGGAGATGGTTGATTTCTTGCTAATAGCCATTGGATCACATCCTTCATAAGTGTATTGGTAGATGGAAAATATAATGGAAGGATAATAATGGTGGATGGTGTTGGAGGCTTAGGATGAGGATTAGGTGGAGGGATAATGGTATTGCACATACTAGGATTTGAATTGGATGGTTTTATCGAGGGTAGCTTAAGCAATGTTGTTTGGATCAATTATCGTAGGGTCATCTCTGAGGGATCCGTTGGTGGAAGATTGGAGGAACATGGGGACAAAGGTAATGAAGGGCTTGATGGATTAGAAGGTTTATGGACCAATGTACTATGATAGGGACTACATGGAGGTGTTGGGATAGGACTAGTAGGCTCTTGTAGTGGCATTTGATTGGATGATGTTATAGGGTACCCATAGGATGCATAAGCTAAAGTGGTGTTCCCTTTTTCAAAGTTACTATAAGGACTTAAGGACACTTGATTTCAGTGCAAAGGGTAACTTAGATTGGCATGTTCTTGTTGTGAAGGAACTTGATATCCTTGTGAATGGATTTGGTGGTGAGGTGAAATGTTAAGATAAGGAGTTGGATGTTCTTGAGGTATGGATTGATATAGATAGGGGTTAACATTGGAAGGAGTGGGATAGGTTGATGTAGGGGTAACATGATATGTGGTTGGATTGGGTTGGGTTACATGTTCTTGAGGTAGGGATTGACATATATATTGGTTAACATTGGAAGAAGTGGGATAAGTTGATGTAGGGGTAACATGATGGGTGGTTGGTTGGTATGAAGTTGAGGGGGATGACATAAGATTGAGGAGGAATTTGTTGATGTTGTATGGGTGATGGTATAGTGGATGATGTGTGGAATGATGGTTGAGGTTGTGGTTGTTGAATGGAGAGGGGTTGTGTTTGTTGAGTTTGGGATTGATAGGTGGCTAGGAGTTGTTGGAATTGTTCATTTTGTTGTATTTGGGATTGGTGTTGTTGTATGAATTGTTAGTCTAGGACTTGTTGTTGTTGGAATTGTTGGTGTTGTTGTTGGGATTGTTGTGTTGCTATTGGGTAGTGACTTGTTCCATTCTATATAACCACCTAATTTCAGCAAACATTTTTTGAATACCATAACGATCTTGCTCTAGGTTCTTGTTTTCTAGTGTCATAACCATTTTGACAAAGGAAGAATGGGATAGATTGTGGTGAGAATTATAAGAAGTTAGATTGGATTGGATGATTATTATGATGATGTCGATATGGATTGGACAATTAGGATTTGGAATAGGATGAAAGTGATGATAAGGATAATTAGGATGATATGGAAAGTGTTTGTTGATAGCTTGACTTAGGCAACTTGCAAACAAAAGATTTCACATGTACATGCATACATCACACACAGAAGACACAATGGCAAGTTTGACTTTTCAAGATTGATTGTTGTGATTATGAAAATACTTGATGACACATTAACAAGCCTAATATTAGTCAAATGGGTATGTCCAAGAGGCCTTAAGCTAGGATGAACAAGTTGTTTAAGGATGTCCCCAATATACACACGGTACGGTGGGCCCAATTCCATGAAATGAAAGTGAAATAATGTCACACAACTGGGAGAAAGGGGAATCCACCCTTCACCTTCACTTCCCCAAGGTATAAAGTTCTTGGGGCTTAGCTCGAATGACAAGATTTCAACTTCCAAGAGGTGTGTCTTTCAATTCACTCCTCACTGTTTATACTCTGTTGGAACACAAGAGTTGAGGTCGTCCCTTGGAGTGGTGTGTCTCCAAGCTGTGTCTCCAAGCAAACCTCCTAAGAAGGGTGACAAAAGAAAATCAAGTGGGCACTTTTGATCTCCAAGATCACCTTACGGTGCGAGGAGTTGAGCATAGACACACACTTGACCCACACTCACAATGTTAATTTGCCCTTAGAAATGAAAATGTGTGTGAAGATGAATGGATTAAGGGATGTTTTTGATTCTCAAGATCACACGAAGTGCATGAGAAGAGCATACACACCCTGAATCACACTCAAATCCACCAAAAAATTCAAGCACAAGTTTATTTTTATACCAAAATCCAAATGTGATGATGAAGACACATGTTCATTTTATGCCCAATTTTAAGTATGATGATGCAAACAATCATTTATTTTAAGCCCAAATCGTAGTGTGATTGCAAACAAGGTTTTGATTAAATGAAAAGACAAAAGTTGAATTGTGTGCACCTGGAATGTTTATCTTCAGATCTGATGCTAATGTTGATGTTGTACAGTGCCTTATGTCCTCCTAGATTCCACCAAAACAAAAAAGACCAAAAAAACTTGTAAGCCAACTTGTTAAGTGAAAAATGAGTAATCTAGAAAAATTCTGATAATGATTAGGTATAGAAGATTGGATGTTATGATCATATTTTACATGAAATTCTATGCAATTTCAAAAAACAATTCACAAAAATTGGATAAATTTTGCACAAGTTATAACCGTTTGAAGTTTGCAAAGAAGGGTTGACTTTGATTGAGTATAGCTGACAAATATGATAAAATTACTTGAAAATTCTTTTACCACTACGAATTTGGGAGAACCAACTTTCCAACCCCACTAGTTTCGCAAAATTCTGATTTCGTACGTGAAAGTTATGGCAAAAAGAAAAAACCGCCCTTTAGGGCTCGAGGAGGACCAATGCAGACCTGGCGGTTAAGGTCTAATTGCTAGCGGTTAGGGGCCTGTGGTCACATGGACAGTTTGATAGGGCAGCGGTTAAGTTTTTTTTTGGTTTTATTTGAAAAGTTTAAATTTTAAAATTAAAAAAATTTAAAAGCTTATAATTAAAGTTTAAAACTTTAAATTTAAAGTTTAAACTTAAAAGTTTAAAACTTTAAATTTAAAGTTTAAGTTTAAAAAAAAAAAGCGGTGCCCCCTTGAACTATATTTTTTTACAAATTAGTTAAGTTTTAAAATTAAAGTTTAAGTTTTAAAAAAAAAGTGCTACCACCAAGGGGCGTTGGCACTGCGTAGGTACGACCTGCGAATCATTTAAAACCCTTTTTTTTGTTTTTTTGCTTTTTATTTTTTATTTTTGCTTTTTTGAAAACAAATTAAAAAAATATATATTTTCCCCTGTACCAGCACAGTGATGCCTCAGGCTGTGTGCCTAGGGCAACAAATTTTTGTCTCGCTTTTACCTACACCGAAATAGGCCAAATTATATGTTTTTTTTCGCTTACCGACCCTTCCGGACGCAACCGTAATGTCTGTTTTTGCCCAACAAACTTCCAATAAAAATTCACCTTCAGATCTCTCCTAAAAAAAGATTTAAAAACTTGTGAAATCGACTAAAAATCCCACAAATTTGATATTAGATCAGGACCAAGGGGTCCCACTGGGCATGCCAAAATGTAATGGTCTAAACATGGAATGCAAATATGAATGAAAGCAATACATAAAACAATACGATATACCTTCCAAGAACACAAACCAACCACATTGATGGAGGGTACCGAAGTTGCACCCAAACCTCAATGGATTGCTCTTTGCTCTTTAGTATGTAGATTACTCTTTCGTCAGCATATACTTGTGATGTGAGGATGATAAGATCTAGAATGATTTCTGCAATGTGATGTTGTATGAAGATGAGAGGGTGTCAGATGTTGAGAAGGATGTTTCATTTATAGACCCTGAGGAATGAAGATCAATGATTGTGAATGATCAGAGAGATTAATGGTCAGAATTGGTTAAGAGGATGTGCGCGAATAAGAGAGTGACAAGTGTCCTTGTCCTCTCATGCATCAAGGAAGTAAACAGATTTGATTGGAGAGTTGACTAAGTTGATTGCTTAGTTAACTCAATTGATTGACTAGTCAACTAAATTGACTAACATGTTAACTGATTTGATTGATTTAGTTAACTGATTTGATTGATTAGTTATCTAAATTGATTGAGAGTGAATTATGGATGAGAGGGAATAATATGAAATTAAATAAATTAATTATTTAATTTCATGCACATGGATAAATTTTGAAGAAATGGAATATTAGCTTTAATTAAATAAATAATAAATTAAATTTATTTAATTAATATGTGGAGGAAATTTGATTTAATTTAATTAATTAAAATTATTTTAATTAATATAGGGGATAAATTGATTTAATTAAATAATTAGAATTATTTAATTAATATGGAGGATAAACTGATTTAATTAAATAATTAGAATTATTTAATTAATATGAAGGATAAATTTGATGGTGATTGATAGATGAACTTAATCAAATAATTAAGAATTATCTAATTAATGTGAAGTATGGTAGATGAATGCTTGATCTGGGAACGTGTCAATTTTACGTGTCTGAAGTCATCTTGTGGACTAGAATGATTACAGGCTATGTACAAAATAATTTGTTGAAAAGGCTTTAGAAACTTTCAAGAAAATTCAACCGGATGTTCTTAGCCTTGTTAGTGAACAGATTTTGCCACCAAACTCTTTATATACTCTGCCCAACAAAAATGGTTACAAATGTACTAACAACTGAATGAATTGTAAATGAGTTTTACAATCACCCTCTGTGTTTAAAGAAGGGGCAACTCTCTTTATGAGATAAAAATTTACTTTTGTGGGTACACTTTTGACCTGAAAGCAGGAAAGGAGATTTTTTGCTAATATGAAAACTAACTGACAACTGCAAATGTCCAACACACTTACAGGAAAATACTTCCAGAATGTAGAAGATTATTACAACTTTACCCAAACACAAGAATGGATAAAAACTTGGATGTTGAACCACTTGTTTTTCTATAATACCATCACAACATCAACGGACACAATGGGCTAACAACACCTCACATACATATACCATACAAGATTTCCTTTTACCCATTTTTTTTATGAACTCAACATAATAAGAATCAATAACATAATAGAAAGAAAATAGACTCAATGCTAAGTTTTCTCTGTATTAATGAATAGAGACACAACACAATACTTTATCCCCTAGAAAATATTACAGAGTTGATGTATTTGTATTTTAAAAACCCCAATGTTTTAAAACACAATATTTTAAAACATGATAATTGTTTAGTATGAAAAAGGTGAATGATGACAACTAGGATGCACACTAGATCAAACCCTTTTCCATATAACATTCAAGGACAAGACCGAGCCAAATCACTACCAAATCAAGGTGGACTCAACTACAGGTCTTGTACTTAGCTATGCTATAGAGGAATCAAATTTAATTCAACCTTTCTATTAAACCATAGTTTAACAATGATCATCTTGTAACAGAGAAAGTATAACTGGTGCAGGAGCACCTACCTAACAGCTGGCCTTCATGAGGCAGTTAGTAGTTTAGGTCCTGTTTATGTTTCCAAGAAGGTCTGTTAGACCAAATGCATGTAATAAGGTCATGCTGATCATGATAAGATCATGCTGACCAGGCTTTTGCTATTTTTAGCTAGTTGGTTATAACAGCTGTCATGATGTTTGTTCGGTGGGATCTCCCAGCCGCTTGGAGAGTTCCCAGCCGCTTGGAGTCAGGTCAGTAGTACTCGTAGGAAAGTCTTTATAAGCATGAGATCGGTTGATATTGCATAGACAGACAGTTAGATATCATCGATCGGCAGTCTAGTATTGCATTAAGCAGAGGAGGTTGAGTGTTCTGTGTGAGGAACATCATATTGTATTGCATCTTTTGAAATCAATAAAGAGATCCTGTTTGTGTTCTTGCTCTGGTTGCATTCCATTGCTTGATTGATTTGCTGGTTTGAGTGGGTTCATGGATTTACTGATCCATTCCACCGGTTGATCCGTCTGATCGGTGGAATGGTAATGTACAGTAGGGTAGGCTGTAGTTTGTGTTTTGTTTGCATGCAGGTGTGTAGGATCGTGGCTGAAAGATGTTGAAGACCCTAGCATCCTCATGTGCTAGGTCAAACTGATAAGATAGAGTTGGAAGATCACCCTGAGTTGGATCGGGTCATCCCTGGAGGATCGGCGAAGTGAGATTTCGCTAAGTGAAGAAGTTCGTGAAGACGGCATCATCAGGATATTTCTGCAAATATCCTGCAGGCAGTTCGGATATCGTCATCCGGATAAGTGGAGGAGATCGGCATGATGATGTCGATTGCATGAAGTGCAAGTTCGTCGGGGTGATCATCATCTGGAGGAGCCGAGGAGGAGTGTATCGGCATCAGGATCATCTATCGGGAGTGCCAAACATCCGCATATCGTGAGTCGATGCGGGAGAGAAAGTTCGTGTTTTTCGACTAAGTATTGAAGAGGTCATCAGGATATTGGGTGACATCATCGTCATCAGGATATTGAGATATCCCCCTATGCGAGTTTATCCTGCCGTTGTTAAGTGGTTAAGTATCGGCATCGGCAGAAAGTGTGAAGCGTCATCAGGAGGTTTCGAAGAGAACCGGATAAATTATATCATGATGCTGTTGCTCGTATCGTCGGCTAGCGGAGCATCGAAGGTAAGCTGCCGAAGGTGGTCGTCATCAGGATATTTGAACAACCGGATATTTGGATATCCTGCTGACGAAGACAGGGTTGAAGGTCATGATGATGACGATGGAGTTCGGTGCCCGATGAACAGTGCAACCGGAGGATGTGTTCGCCCGCTGAACATCATGATGATGATGTTAGGAGGAAAGCGGAGAAGGTGAATAGTAGTTGGCAGGAGGATGTTAGCAATCATCCGAAATATGATGCTGACTGTGTAACGCGAAATATGATGATGCTGTTGGTGGCTTTAGGAAATATGATGATGATGGCGAAGATGATGATGATGAGGTTGGTCTGCAGACATTCATACTATATGCGAAGGTTATAGTGTGGATGCCTCTGCATCAATAACAACAATCCAGAAACCAAGTGCATAGAGATGATTAGGAAGATGACAGAACATGTCTCCTGAAAGCAGAGATGTTGGAGGACTAATTCAGGACCTTCCAAGTCCTAGTTGATGGAATCTACAGAAACTGTAAACTGGAAAGATGTTGCAGATGTTGCCCTAATGCCAGATCTAAAGTCAAAAAGGGCAGAAAGACTAGGGCGCCACTGCCCAAGTCTTGGATAAAGAAATATTCTGTAATTGTTGTCGGATCCCAAAACCCTAATCTTCACTTAGTCTTCTTGTATCTTCATATTCTCCAGATCTCGCTCCTGTAACCTGCACACAAGTTAAGAAAGGGTTTGGGGGTTATGGTGTTTAGGGACTTACCTTAGTCAAATCCCAGGATAGCATTCAAGCTTCCCAAAACTGTTGATTGATAGAGAGTGTGTACCCTCATGGGAGTAGAGGCTGTAAATAAAGATAATAATGATGAATCAAACGATGATAAACAACAATGATATCACCTATGTGATGATCCCTTAGAAAGATGAAGGTCCTTCAATTCCTAAGGTGGATAGATGATAGATTCATGCCTACAACAAAGACACAATAACAACACACAAATATGTTCTAGAATCACAATGAATGCTCTTGCTTGCTTTCCTTCAATATCATAAGTTAGTTCTTTTCAATCTAGTTACAAATGAATTCAAAAACACACTTATATATGCTTTCTCGCTCATAACCATGAAATTAAACCAAAAGAGCCGATGAGGAGAAACCTTTTGAAAGGTCCCAGGATGACATACACTTGATTTTGCCACGACCAATCAGGAGGGACTTGGGCATTGGCGCCCAAGTCTTTGGGCTCCTTTTGGGTCTAGGATAAGATAAAATATGGGCCTCTTATTCCCAATTTACATTGGTGTTAGACAAATTTGCATCAGGATGAACATTTTCAATATATAATATAATCACAGGGACCTATGAGCTAAACAAGGAGGTAAAAAGACATGTGGACACTTTTTACTCCATAACATTTATCCCCCAGTTTAATGTGTGTATGATCTTACAATCAGTAGATGCATTAAAGTATGGTTAAAGAATATCAAACACATCAAACACTAGAGCGAAGACACACCTTAAGTTTGGAAGACCATTTCTAGCCCCCAAGCTTAGACAAACATAAGAAAACACTTGACAATCAAGCAAAACATAGAGAAGACAGTAAAGAAGCATGTAATACATGGAGAAGACATGAGTGCAGTCACACAATACACAAGGTATACACAGAGAGAAGACATGATTAAACAATTATACTACCCTAACTAGGTGATGGGGGGAGCTTATCGTTACACGCCTCTATCAAAGCACATAAAACACACAGCATGGGGGGATCTCATTGCTACGCACCTCCAAAAAATATGAAAGACACATGAAAAACACATGGAATACACACGAAATACACAAGTGCCATAGAGTGTGTCGTTGACACACTATACGTCTTATACAAAGCAAACACGAGCAACAAGGAGGAGCTCATCGCTACACTCCACCATCTAAGACACACCAAACACACCTAATGGTTGAGCTATGCTACCACAACTGCCAAAGACACACTTAAGGGTGAATAACTCAAGGTCCAACCCTACCTCTGCAAAGGACTTTTTTAAAAGGATGTGCAACCTACTCAAGGGTATACATCATCCCACCTTCCATAGAAGGGATTTCAAAATCATGCCACCCTACCTGCATCACAGAGATGCCTTACAATGAAAAGGTAGCATGTGCATAAAGTATATGACCCCACCTATGTCACGGAGATGCCTTACGGTGAAAATGAAGTATACGCAAACACACAAACAAAGTATTCAATCCCACATGTCGCAGAGATGCCTTGCGGTGAAAAGAAAGTATACACAAACATAATTTATCACAATGTCTAAGATATCCAAGCATTTACCACAATATATTCCACCACCTTAAAGTGGTTGCTCCCGGTTGCCGGTTGCAATTATGTTTAAGGTAAGGTTGAAAACACGTGAGGGAACAAGAGCTTTCGCGAAGCCCATGCCCCAAAGTGACATGTGCTTACAATCGCCGAATTGTTCCCAACAATCACAATAGAACACATCAATATCATTTGCTAACAACCATTGATCAATAATAATATTTGGTTAGAAAATCTAAGCTAAGATAACAACCAAATCATTTCATGAAATTGATACAGAAATAAGGCAGCATACCACTTAAAAAACCAAGGCTATACTTACGGGTTCAGAACTAAGTATAGTCGTAAGGTTATACTTCAAGTGTCTCAGAACCGAGTGTAGCTACAAGGTGAAATAAAAGCAATTCAAAGTGCATAGAAGTAGATTTAGAGTATTGCAAAGGCTTGTTAGAACAATTTCACAATACGATACATGATCACATCACAACACAAAGTGATTCTACTAGTCAAATGTCAGTAACAAATTACCCCCATCTTCATATATGGACTAGGTCCATTTTTATTTTCTTGTTAGGGATGCATAGTCCTTATCAGAAGTGTATATTTTTGTCATCATCCGTTGACTAGTAGAGCCACACATACAACAGAAGAATGAAATCACAAAAAATGAGAGAGGAGACAAAAGTGAATTAGGGTCACAATGTGGGAAGATGCCCCCAAGACAACCTCTGCAATGATATGCCCCCAAGGCACCACACACAACAATTACAACAAGAGAGGAGAATAGAAGAATAGAGAAACACATAGAGGGAATGCCACAATGGAGGCGGTCTCCTTGTATCCTTGACCTTACAAGAGTATCCAGGGTCATCCAAGGAGACCTAAACAAACATTTAACACTACACGAGGGAACACAACACATCAAAATATACACCTAAGATGTGGAGGCCACCTTATCAAGTGTGGCTTAATGAGGGAGAAATTCTTACCTGATTCATACAGGATATCTCCTAGCAGATAATTTATCTCAGGATATATCAGATTTAGTATTGGACTTGTTGAGATTGTGTTAACATTGAGAGTAGACGATGGTAAGCTTTGGTGGGCTTCAAAGGATGGTATCCAACACCAGCCAAAGAGCTATGTGTAACAACTTCTAAGGGTACTTCGATTCCTTGTTGTTTTATGCCACAACCATTACCTACATAGTTACAATTTTTTTAAAGGATTTGAAATCCATGACCATAGAGAGACTCCATCTCTTTAGAAGAAGGCGGAGCCTCATAAGTCTCATATTCTATAGTATAAGTGAGAGTATGGTCTTTGTTTGCTACTAAAGAAACCTTAGGTTTCTTAGGTATTTCCAAAGATTGCTTGGATGAGATTGAGGTAACTGTTTGTGCTTTAGGATTAGGGTTATTAAGTTTATATTTTCCCATAAAGGAAGGAGTAAAATCTAATGAACCCCAATCGTCACCAAGAAGTGCATTTGATGGTGATTTGGAATCTTGCACAACATTATCTGTAGCAAGAGGTATTGATGAATTAACTTTTAATTTATTGAGAAGCTTGTGATTGACAACTTGTTTTTGTGCCTGAACTTGTAAACAACTTTTCGGATCCAGGTTAGCTTCAATGGTTTTAAGTTTATTTGCATAAATAAACTTTATTGATCGATGAAGGGTAGACAAAACTGCCCCCATGGCATGAATCCACGGTCTACCAAGAATGATGTTATATGAAAGCGCACCGGGAATGACATGGATAAGGGTAGATAATGTCATAGGTTCAGCTTTTATAGGTAAAGTTATGGTACCTAGTGATTGTCTACCAATGTTATCAAAGCCATGAATGTTGAGTTTATCCGGTTTGATTAAAGATGTGTCAACCTTTATTTTGTGTAGCACATCAATGATACAAACATTAAGAGCTGATCCATTGTCAATCATAGTTCGATTTATCAACTTTTTGTTTATTATGATAGAGATTACAAGAGGATCATATTGGTTTTGAACTTCAAGTGATGATAATTTGTGTTGTTGAAACATAATATTCATTTTTGTCACATGTATACAATCTAACAGAGTTGCTACATCATTTGGCTTAACAACAGGTGGTACAATCACCTTTTGTAAAGCTTCTTGGAGCATTCCCTAGTATGTAGGCGATGTTTGTATGAGTTCCCAGAGAGATATCTTAGCCGAAGTAGCACGAAGCTTCTCAACAAGATTATAATCTCAACCAACATTATGAGTAAGACGAGGTGGTTGAGGAAGCATAGGTTGAGAAGTTAGTAAAGTGATCAGAATGTTTGACTATTGTTTACTTTGTTTATTATTTTGCATATTGTATGTGTGAGCAACCACATTGCAGTTGATTTGTTGCAACACATTTTGATACACTTGATTTCCTTGAGTAATTCATTTTGCATAATTGAGAATGCAATCGAAGATTCGAGGTGGCATTGGAGCACCTTGAACCATAATCACCGGTTTGGAGTGAGAAGGAACATTAGGTGCCTTATGCATAATGATTTTAAGAACATTAGTACACTTATTCACTAACCCCTTAGTAGGTTGAATAAGTCTATTAATGATGATTGAATTGACATTGTTTTTACTTTGATTAAGCTCAACATCCATCCTTAAAAGATTTAATGTGAGAGACCTTTCTTCATCCACCAATGCTTCATCTTTTGAAGGGAGAGCATTGGAATGAAGGGAAGGTAAAGTGTTGTTAATATAATTGTTTATGATTGTATCTTTAGTGATGTCCAAGGGATTTGAACATGCAACCAAAGGAGAACTATCCATGGTCTTCACATCCCTAGTGATATCCAATGTGTTTGAACATTCAATCAAAGGTGGGAGAACCATAGGATGAGCCATAGAAGCCTCATGTACTATATAAGATTTAAGATTATTAGATGAACACCCATTATCTACCCATGGAGGATCCTTGTTAAGAAGAGGCTCTTCATCCACTAATGCTTCATCTTTCAAAGGGAGAGCATTGGAATGAAGAGAGGGTAGGGTAGATGTATCAATGATTTCATCTTCTTTCGCAAAAATGTTCTCACAAGTGGGAACAACTTTGGTATAGGGATCCAAATCACAGGGTGAAATATACAAAGGTAGATCACCATCACATGTATTAGAGATTAAATCCATGGCATTATCATAAATTGTGGTATAAGTAGAAGAAGAACTATCACCATCATCTTTCTCATGATAGTTCATGGAGATGATTTTAATAAGGTTTTCCAATATCTAAAGATATGCACCCATGAGAGTTATGAATCTATCAAAATCAAATATACATCCAAGGATTTCATATAAAGAACATTTAAAGATATCAATATCATACATGGATGCCATATGATCTAAAACATAAGGATGCATATTAATGAATTTGTAAAAACTTTCAAAATCTTTGATATATGCATGCAAAGATACCAAAGAGGAACAATTAGAAGATGCCATAATGAAATGTCTTAGAAAAACAATGTATAATCAGATCTATTCATTTATCAAATACCACCAATATGAGAGACTTTTATACACCAAGACACTAGTTTGAGGAAACTGGGTTTTTGAAGCTTTTTCCAAAGATAAAAAAACACACTAGTGTCACTACAAATGAAGTGATCAAGATGTTAAAAGTGTTGCACAAGAAGGCAATATAGACAACTTTAAGATTTCTTGTAAAGGAATGTGAAAGAGATGTCAAACTGCTTATGTTGAAATACACAATGTGTAATTACAAATGTATTCTCAAATCTATGATGTGAAATAATGCAAGATTACCATGCCAAATCAGATTTGATGCATATTTGATGCCACTAATATGATCATGCAAGAGAATTTTTGAAACCCTAAAGCAATTTTTTTCAATATATAAGCTTTTTGAATGCTTAAATATGCACTTTTTCCAAAATCATGTAAGATTTTCAAATGAATGTTGATGAATATGCAATGAATCAATGCAAGATCTGATTTGAACAATCAACAAGATGCAAATGCTCAAATCTACGGGTTCACCAAAATGTTTAGTATGAAAAAGGTGAATAATGACAACTAGGATGCACACTAGATCAAACCCTTTTCCATATAACATTCAAGAACAAGACTGATCCAAATCACTACCAAGTGAAGGTGGACTTAACTATAGGTATTGTACTTAGGTATGCTATAGAGAAATCATAGTTAATTCAGCATTTCTATCAAACCCTAGGTTAATAATGATCAACTTGTAACAGATAAAGTACAACAATCCAGAAACCAATTACACAGGGATGATTAGGAAGATGATAGAACCTGTCTCCTGAAAGAAAAGATATCAAAGGACTAATTTGGGAGCACCCAAGTCCTGGTTGATGGAATCTGTTGAAACTGTAAACTGGAAAGATGTTGTAGATGCTACCTTGATGCTAGATCTAAAGTCAAAAAGGGCAGAAAGACTAGGGCGCCACTGTCCAAGTCTTGGACAAAGGAATATTCTGTAACTGTTGTCAGATCCTGAAACCCTGATTTCACTCAGTCTTTCTGTATCTTCATATTCTCCGGATCTCGCTCTTGTAACCTGCACAAAAGAAGATAAGAAGGGGTTCAGGGGTTATGGTGTTTAGGGACTTGCCTCAGTCAAATCCCAGGATAACATTCAAGCTTCCCAACATTGTTGATTGATAGAGAGTGCATTCCCTTGTGGGGGTAGAGGCTAGAAACAAAAATAATAATAATGAATCTAATAATGATAAACAACAATGATATCACCTATGTGATGATCCCTTAGAAGGATTTCCTAAGGTGGATAGATGATAGCTTCATGCCTGCAACAAACATATAATAACAACACACAAATATGCTCTAGAATCACAATGAATTCTCTTTCTTTCTTTCCTTCAATATCATAATTTAGCTCTTTTCAACCTAGTTACAAATGAACTCAAAAACACACTTATATATGCTTTTCCTGTTCATAATCGTGAAATTAAACCAAAAGAGCCAACAAGGAGAAACCTTTTGAAAGCTCCCAGGCCGACATACACTTAATTTTTCCCTAACCAATCAGGAGGGACTTGGGCAGTGGCTCCCAAGTCTTTGGGCTCCTTTTGGGTTCGGGATAAGATAAAATATGGGCCTCTTATTCCTAATTTACATTGATGTCAGGTAATTTGCATCGAGATGAACATTTTCATTGTATAATGTAATCACGGGGACCTAGGAGCTAAACAAGGAGGTAAAAAGACACATGGACACTTTTTACTCCATAAAAATAATAATACTCTAAATGATCTAGTCATGAAGCAATTTAGCCAAAAGATCCTAACATTTCCTCACTTGTCCTTTATATAGCTAAAATAACCAAACCAACTTATAACTGTTTCTTGCAATAGCCAATTAAAAATAAAACATTCCTTCTTTTAATAATATAATAAAGAAGGAAAGTTTTATAAAGTCTAACATAAATCAATACATGACAAAATCCTTTTGAAAAGAAACCAATAAAACATTAGGCTGGGACATATTTTCCTTCATCTTCTCCATCAGCATCTTGATCCTCTTACTCATCCTTGTCCACACATTCATCTTGATCACCTTTCATTGATTGATCTACAAGCACCTGGGAAGCATCCATCTTGGCCTTGAAAACCTTGAATCTATTCAACATAAGAATGATGGCTTTCACATTAGGTATGGTGGTTATATTTAGATGAGTCCTCCACATAATTAAGATGTTATTTGAAACTTCATATTTCCTATGGAAATCAACAATATCTTTTTGAAAGCCATTAGGTAAGCAGACACATTGCATAACTTGTCAATTAGATTGCCATTGATAGTATCCTTATTCTTTAATTCTTCTGTCAATATATCTTTGAAATCTTATTTAACAACACCAGTATCAAGTAAATCAGTCTCAGTCTCATCAAGGATATCAATCCCTAGAGATACACAAGAACTCCTAAGATCCATCAAATATGACTTATAATTCTTGGCAATATTCTTCAAATCTATCAGGCATTGCTTGACCATCAACAACTTCCAATCAATGGAGTTTAACCACTTCATTAACTCATTCTCTTCTGGCTTACCAATCACATTCTTAGAAACCAAGACACTAGAATCCACCTTAACCATTTCCTGCAAACCATTCTTAGCAACATTCAACATAACTTCTTCCTTCTTAATCACTTTCAGTTCAACCAACACTTCAACTTGTTTACCAGATATTGTTTTTTAGATAAGAGAATTACTTCATGAAAATACAACATACCTTCAACTATTAGCTTTTCAACCCATTCTTCAGTAGCTTTTCCTAGAAATTGATATTTTATTATTTGATTAACCACATCAGGGCTTACCCCTTTAGGAGGAACTTGCATAGGGGTGTCCATCAATGCATCCAAGGGTTGGGTAGTAGTATATAGAATAGATTTGATGTACGAGGTAAGAATATCTACTTGTTCTTCCAACAATTCATTTTATTTTTCTTTCTCATCCAACCTAGTAGCTAATATCTCTACGAATAACTTAGCATTATGGATATCTCCTTGCATAGTAGGGGAGCCCAAATCAACCTTGCTAACATTGAATTCATCTACAAAAAGCTCATCTTTATTTCTCTCTACCATAGGTTCAGCCACTTCCACATATTGATGTCTAGTGATTGGATCAACCATTAACCTAGACATCCTTTTAGCCTTCTTGGGTTGACTATCCAATTGTAATAATTTAGCAACTGCATCAAACTTTGTATGAATTATCTGTATATACTTCCTTTTCTTGCTAACAACATATCTTAACCAAGTGGGAGATGGCGAGATAAGTTGACCATTGGCCATTGTTTTAGGAACAAAATCTAGTGGAGGAGTACTAGGGACATCTCTTTGTTGTTGTGATGGAGTGGTGGGGGAGATACTACATTATGTGAATCTAGTGGAGGAGTATGCATAGAAGATGAAGGTACGTTACTCTGATGAGATGGAGAAGAAGCAACTCTATGACCATGGTCTTGATATCCTTGCTCTTGACCTAATACCCCCTTAGAGTAAGGCTTCATAGTCCTCTTGACTTCCAGATTCTTCCTTGGTGGCTGATTATCATCTTCACATTGCTCTTTCAGTTTACCATCCCTTTTTGGGTAGATATATTTTGGGTAGAAGATCCTTCAAAAGTTTATTGTCCAACCATTGTTTGCTCTTTTTTCTCAAGAGAACCTACAATATGATCAATCATTTTAGACTTTTTCCACCTCTTTCTTTTATTCAACATAAAAGAAGATCTAACCAAAATATCATTAATCTCCTTTTCTGACCATCTCATCCTAGGTAGGTGTTTAGACCATTGTACATAGTAACCTTCATCAACCATGTCAGAATAGTCATCCACAATGTTTGGGAGGTCCCATCCAAGATTAAAGGCCCTCATCTGATCAATGGACAATCTCATCCAATCTCTTCTTCTAACTTCATGCTCATCGATGCAGTCTTCCCAAAAGTCCTCAAGATGTGGATGATGCTCATGCAGTAGAGGGGTATATAGGTTATCCATCACAAGACTTTTACTATCAAAGAATGCTCTTGCATCATATGGATGAAATTTGAATTTTGAAAGGAACTTGTCAACATGTGCATCTTTAGGCTTGTTACAAGTGCAATGAGTCAACTTCAAAGGGAAAGAGTACCCTTTCTTCTTGTAGCCATGGTACCTCTTACTTGCCAAAGACATATGTCTACAAACCTACAAGAACACCATATAATCTGTAGCATATTTGGGATGTTTGAAAGGGGATTGTTCAAAACCACTAATCCTTATATAATTGAACCTATCAAATTGAATGAAATAAATTCCAAATTGAATAATCAAATTTGTTGCTTCAGCTGAGATTCCCACTTCAGGATTCCCATATATTTTCTTCATATTAAACACAAGGAAGGCATCATTAACCCTCCTATAATCCATGTTACTAGATTCTTCCTGCGGTTGGGGATAGTAGTCATATACTTGTGTATTATTAAAGGTAACTAAGGTTTTCAAGCCAGACGATATTCTTTTGTACCATCCAAGATGTAAAAGAGATAAGAGCACATATGAAATTGATTTTTCCTCCTTCGAAAGTTGATTAGTTGGTCATGCAGATGATCACTAATAATTCTAGCCCAATCAATGTGTTGTTTTCTAGTACAAATGACTAAAATAAATTGGCACATCAATTCCATAAACTCATTTGATTCAACACTTCCCACTACTCTATGTAAGAGTGTAATCATGTCAGTAATATCATCCTTGAACAAAGCCTTGACCAGGTTCTTGGGAAGCTGTGACCCCCCTTTTTTCTCTTTCTTAAGCCAGGATGTGGTGATGGATGTTCTGTACCATTTCTTCCCATCTACATAATAGTTCCAACTAGTTTCCATTGATATATTAACATATTCTTCCCATACCAGTAATTTGAAGGTATCATTGATAGATTTAGTGTCTAATCAGACTATCGTTTCACCATCTAATGTTCTCACTTGTCTAGACTTTGCATGGTAATTCTCAATGCATGTTAATATCGATTCTTGACACTGCATAGCTAGAGGGAAACCTCCTGCATGTGCGAGCCCACTTGCAAATGTCATTTCTGATATGGGTTCCCTAGGGTTGGCATTCATTCTATCCCAAAATTCCTTCAAATCTACATGACCTAAGTTTGCATATTTTATTCCTACGAGTTGATTGTCTATTATGAAGGAAATGTCCAAACCCTGGTACTTGTACTTCATGTTTGCAAATTGTGTCAACCACCTAACTACACAATTAATTGTCCATAGGAGTAACTAATTTACAATAGGAAGAAAAAGGATATGTATAACACCTTGATGTATGACACTTTCAGTAGTCATGAAAATGTAAAATAGTAACACAGATATTTCTTCCAACAAGTGTCAACAATGTAATATTCAAATAAAAAGAGTAGTATGGCGATGGACTCACCTCCTATTACCACAACAGTTGAAAACTGAAGGCTAATTGATCTAGAAGAATAACCGCAATCGCTGTGTAAACTACGGCTCCAATAATGTGCTTAATAGAATCTCAACATGATTTGTTTGACATAATGTTGAGATTTTAAGTTTAAAGAATTACAGAAGATCAAATCATGATCCCCTTTCAAAAAATTCCTCAAGGAAATATGGACTAATTGGTTGCCCTAGTCCTAGGATAGGAAAGCTAGTCAACACAACACAATGAAACTATCTTGGTCTTTCAACCAGATGGGCTGGGTTAGATGAACTTTATTGAATCATTCCAGGAGAGTTAACAATTGTAACAAGAGTGCTCAACTTAGGAAAAAGTGAGTATATTTATGCCCTCATGTGGAATGTGAGTCATATAAATGGTTGGAAGTTTGCTCTTTGTGTTGGAGTAGCCAAGATCACTTACAAAATCAAGAACACTTCCACAAAGTTGAATTGCACAAAGAAAGCCAAATAACTATCAACAAGCATGCAATATGTGGAGCATAAACATATATTAACCTCACTTACAAATTATAGAAATGCCTTATTATATAGGCATGGATTAGTCAATCCACCTTTCATGTGGATTGAGAAGTGCCCCATGATGTGGCACATGCATGAAGACAAGTATCCTATAGGTGTCAACCTTTGAATCACTTGGAATGTGCAAACCAACAACCTTTTGACCAAGTCATCAACCTTGGTGACAAGTGTTGGATGACTACAAAGTTCCTTTTGAGGTGAGATGGAAAGTCTTCCAACCTCAAAAGGTATGCACATGAGGTTTACCAAACAACTAGGTAACCTCTAATCTCTAAAAGGATGCACATTCAGTTAGACAAGGTGTTGTCTAACCTCATCAACCTAAGTACACTTAAGCTATAGTGAATAGATAAATTATTCACTCTAACATCCTCCCTTAAGTGATACTCAGGGAGATCACAAAAGTGCAATATATACAAAAATATGGGTCCCGACTACTAGGCTTGATGAGGTACTCATGTACAATAAAGTCTCTCACAAATGAAGAAAAGGAGAAAACCTAGTGGGAAAAACTTCTCTCCAAAAGAAAGAATGAGAAGAAAATAAGTCTCCTCAAAGATGCCCTTGAAAGATAGGAACATGAAGGACTCCTAAAGCATGTTGAAGTTGTAAAATCTGCCGAAGAAGCACTAGTGTCTGCTAGAATCAATGAACCCTCCAAGAATGTAGATCAAGATGAGAGAGACACAAAACTCTGTAAGAGTGCCCTCAATAACACTACTCAACTATATGGCACAGATGGAAACAAAGGAAAACAATCTGTGAAGCTGAAAGTACAAATGGTACAATGATTAAAGAGTCACAAATAACACTACACGAGTGACCTCAAATGACACTACTCAATGTGCAAGTGTTGCTCTACAAAGATACCAGAGTCTCACAATTACTAATCAACTGAAAAGTAGAAGGATGATGTGTCCAATACTTCATTGAAAAGAAGCATTAACAGAACCATGTGATACCCCCATAATGCTGATAGGAAGAGGTATTGGCAAACCAACTGAAATATGTGCAAGTAGATGGAGATGCAACATCAGGCCCAATATAATTGTGCAAGCAACTGAAAAAGGGTGTGCAAAAACAGGGCACACATGCATGAGGCTAGAATGTTGTCATGGAGGTATGCTCCCTGAACAAGATTGTGATGGCAAATAATAAGGCACTAACACAACTCCCATGGCACTTTATAAATTAGTGCATGTACAAAAGAGACACACTATGATGTGCAAAAAACCCCCCAAACATAAGATCAGTTTTGGAACTTTATGTTAGTGCATTTAAAAAGCAAATAGTGCTTACAAACAAATATAGTATTTGGAGTTCTTACAAATGTCCAAAAAAGGACCACATGTTGAAAATACAATTCTCTGATAGAAAATGAAGAAATTGATGGCACCATGGAGAAGTAAATGAAAAAACATGCACTTTCAAAAAATGGGACTCCAAAAGGAGTCCATACGCCTAAGAGATGGCCCGTCGAAGTTCTTGAAATGAGAACTACACAACATCATTGAGAAAAGAGAAATCTGAAAAAAACAAAAGTCCAAACTAAAAATCATCTGTATCGTTCCAAAGATCATGAAATTCTTCCCTATTTCAAAAATAATTGCACTGAAAAATATGTTCGTATGGCAAAGATATCACCATTTGAAAATCAGGTGCAAAAATGAAATTGCCAATGGTGAAGGGTAGATTGGGCAAAAAAGAAAACCTTCACCAAATTTAGCAAAACTACCACTAAATATGGAGGTCCACCAAAAATAGAAACCCTGCCAAATTGGTTAGTTGTAGCCAAGAGAAAAACTCCTCTAGATAAATTAGAAGCACTGCTATATTTGCAAAAAACTCCAAAAAGAGGATCAAATTTGGAGCCGCTACCAAAAAAATAGGCCCTCAGGCCCCACCCTGTACTACAAGTCCCCCTATCCACAGCCAAGGCATGATATGATGCAGTCAAGACCAAGAGGTTTTATCAAACTACCTAGTCATGCATCCAGTAACACACAACAGAAGCACATATTCATTCCCAAATATGAAACTATTTTATTAACTTCAAAAACATTAGCATTTACAAATTCATTGGCCTTTCAAAGCTTCAACATTAAGCATTACACTACAATATTCAATTAAATATGTGCTTACAACACCAAAATGCTTTCCAATGAATATAAAAAGCCCCCCCATCTACTATCATTCCACCTCTGTTCTGTGAGGAACAACTACTAACACCCTTTGCATTGAGCAGAACAACCACCTAAACAAGAATGAAATCACCTTTTATTCTTTCCAATGGAAGTTAAACAGTTATGGAATTGAATAGATAGGTATTCAAACAACCACTTGATGTATCAGATTACCAAACAAATTAATGATAATACTGTTTGACTAATAAAATAAACATCCCTTAATAAAGTCCCATATATCGGCAACATGGAGCCTTTTCAAATTTTAAATCTCCTTGTATTGGATATTAACAAAATTTCTCTTCCATGAACCAAGGAAGTCTTTATCAGCAATATAGAACTTCCATGAACTTCGAAGTCCTTCCCCACATCTCAAGCCATTAGCGTTCTTCAGGCTTGGAGATGCGGTTGGTAAAAATGGTACTTTGTGAACTTAAAGGTTGGCCAACTCACTCTATTAGAAAATTATCATGTTTGCAAACCAAAAGGTTTTCCGATACAAAGTCATAAGCCTTTAAGCTCTTTTATTGGCAAAACTCCAACTGTACAAACTTACAAAAGCTTCGTTTAAACCCTTGTCAATGAATCGACAATCTCCAAAAATCCCAAACTGGGCGAGACTAAACACTTTCCTTCTATTGGTGATTGCTTCTCTCCATGAACTAAGGAACTTTGACTTCAACCTTGAAAGCCTTATCAACAAAGTGAACCCTCTATGAACCTAAGGGTTCGAGACCTAGTAGTTTTGCCGACTAAGTTCGCAATCTTGCAACTTTGCCGATAACAAAAAAAACTTTGTTCAAAACTCGCTAACCAAAGGATCAAAAACTTTGAGAAATGTGAACATCCCTCTAAGACTTAGTCAGTGAAATCACCTATCAGCGAACTAAGTAGTTCACAAACTAAGAACTTTACTGACCAAAAGCTCTCCTTAGCCAAACTTGGAAAAATGTAACTTATTGTGAAGAGTTGTCGGTGAAAGTGTCCATCAGTTAACTGGGCTGTCGGCAAACTGATGGATTGGCAAACTGAATAGTTTGTGAATTGAGAAATTCTCTAACTTGTCATAACTTAGCCATTTTTTATCCAAATTTCCCCAAATTAGAATTGGAGATACCCAATTGGCTCATCTACATGATGATGCTCTTAACTTGGCCGAAATAATATGAAATTGCCTACTGAAGCAAAAGACCAAACCAACACAAAAGAAAGACAAAGCACAACTAAAACTGAACTAAAACTAAAACTGAAAACCTGAAATATTTTTGGTTGATGCTAATTGCTTGTGGATCCAGATGCTCCTGCATCATGATACCATGTTGGAGCATCCAAGATCACTTGCAAAATCAAGAACACTTCCACAAAGCTGAATTACACAAAGAAAGCCAAATAAATATCAACAAGAATCCAAACTATGGAGCATAAACATCTATTAACCTCACTTACAAATTACATAGAAATGCCTTATTATATAGGCATGGATGAGGCAATCCACCTTTCATGTGGATTGACAAGTGCCCCATGATGTGGCACATGCATGAAGACAAGTGTCCTATAGGTGTCAACCTTTGGATCACTTGGAATGTGCAAACCAACAACTTTTGACCAAGTCATCAACCTTGGTGACAAGTGTTGGATGACTACAAAGTGCCTTTTGAGGTGAGATGGAAAGTCTTCAACCTCAAAAAGTATGCACATGAGGTTTACCAAACAACTAGGTAACCTCTAACCTCTAAAAGGTTGCACATTCAGTTAGACAAGATGTTGTCTAACCTCATCAACCTAAGTACACTTAAGCTATAGTGAATAGATAAATTATTCACTCTAACACTTTGTTTCATGGAAAACAAGGGTCAAGAGCTTGCTAGAAAATTGATTGAGAATACCTTTTTTTCTTCACGAGATATGGATATTCTCTATGTTAGATAAGTATTGATGAATTGGAGCAAGGAAAGGAGTGGTTGAATGAAACATTTTGTCTAATAAGGTGCGAAGATGAAGCATTTCTATCAACTCAACATGTTATCAAATTTGCAAATGTGGTGGTTTTAAGGCATGGAATACATGGTTTGGTCATTGACCCATGCAATAAACTTGATCACCAATGTCCATATAATCAAACAAAAAATAGAGTATGTGTAGTAAGTAGAATGTGCAACATCTCCTTTAACTAGCCCTCTCTGCATAATGCTATGAGATTGAGATGAGTAGTGGATGGCAATGACATTTTATGATTGTAATTGGGGCAGGAAAATGTGCAACATTATTTAGTCTACGTCTATCATGCTGATGTTGTTAGTGAAAGAAATACTATTTCCACAATCCATATTTAGTATGTACAGACACATGAGTCTAAGATTTAGGAATTCAAATGAGTTGTCAAGATTTGGTGAGGTTTGACTATCAAGTTGGTGTAAACAAAGATGAAAAAGTAACTTAGCGAAACCCATAACTCGAAAGTTACAAGTTTTTAGTGTCCTTTTTGTGAAAGTGACTTATGTCACTTATTGTAATTAAAAGTTAGAAAGTGAACCTTATTTCCAAAAAAGTTATGTAAAACATAAAAAAAATAAGGTTTATTATTTTTAATTGTATTTCTAAAAGGTAGTTGAGGTAGTTACTTAGTTACAAAGTGGTTACTAGGTAGTTACAGGGAGAAAGCCTATAAATGCAAGGCTATTTCAAATGCAAAAGGGGACTCTTAGGAAAGACTTTTCAGGGGGAATGATGGAGAAACTTTTTGGAGACTTTTTGGCTCACATTTTGTACAAAAGGGTTTTTGGAGTTGTATAACTTCATAGAGATAATAAAGAAAACATTTAAATTGTGCGTTTTAGATGTTCTTCTATGTTATCATTATTGATTTCTCATATGTTAAATCGGTAATCCCTTGTGCCTTTGTGGAAATCATTAGTAACATGTTGAAATGTTAATACAAACTATGTAATTGATGTAAAGAAATGCACTCTTATCTTGGTATCTTGATTCAAATGTTATTGATGTAACCTATCTCATAGTGTGTGGGATTAGTATGTCATTCTTTCATTATTGTCACAATATCATATACATATTGTTGTCCAATTCATCATATAGGTTCAAAATATAGTTTCTAGCTCCTATGATGAAATCCCCTTTTAACCTGTTAATAAGTTTGTGAAATCCCAGTTGGTATTTGTGTGTCTGCCACTAGGGTTTTTGTAAGCCGCTTTTCCTTTAGTTTTCCTTTTTCTCCTTTTTGTAATTTCAGATTAAAAGTACACAAAAAACACAAAAACCCCCATCATTCTTATCCACATAGAGGAATTTTTTTAGTCTAGTAACAACTTATCTAACTGTTGGAGCATTTGTCACTTCCCATTGGGCGAGTCACTTTAAAATCTGTAGTGAAAAATTTGTTTACCAACAAAGTTTAAAACCTAAAATCTTGCTTAGGTCTTGGCAGAGTTTTTACCTTGTAAGCTAAACCTAAAGCTTTGATCTAGTGGTGATCTTTGAGTTTTGTATTATCAATGATTCTAGAAAGCTAGCAAGTAGTGGAATGCATGAGATTAATTACTAATGGTACATGGCCACTAATCTAACATGCATTAATTGGTTGTAGTGGAGTAATATTGCTGTCCTTCATACCATGCATTTACTGGTAGACTCATCATCAAGTTTCTCAATTCTTGAAGGGTTATTTTAGAATTAGCATTCATTTTTTTATTAGTTCTTTTTGTGGAAGTTTTTTAATTCATCTCTTGTAGCTATGAATCCTACAAGTTTCTTAAGTCCCTTCCTCATGCAGGAGTTTGAGTTTTCTTAGAACTAGTTAGAATATATAAATTCTTTTGTCTGTGAATATGGAGATTGGTTCTTATCTTTGTTGGGAAATTTGCTTGGTTATTATCACATTTTGTAGTACATTCAAATTTGGAAGCACCTCTACCAAATCTATTTTGATGTCTGTTGGGAAATAAGGTGTCTCAACCTTGCAATTCCTAGCATTGATTATTATTTATTTATTTGCCTATGATGTAATTAATGTTGCACATCCTATTTTGTCATTTAGTGTGAAGTGGCATGGTGAGTTGTCACTCAACTTGGAAGGTGACTAGGATGGTCAACTCATCCCATGTGGATATAGGCATCCCATTTGAGGTGGCACTAATATGCCATGTGTTGGCATCTTGTGGTATGATAGAGGTGTTATTGTGTATGACATAATCTATGACGCGTAAGAGCCAAGTATAGAGATTCTCGGGACAAGTGAAGACAAGTGTCGTAAAGTATCTTTGCATGTGGAGAAGGCATCTTTGGGCGTCCAAGTTGGGCTATGACATGTTGTAAGAGCAATATGCTATATTTAGTCTTGTATGATTGATTCTCTTACAACATTTAAGGTTATTATGTTGGGCAAATTTTATGACAACTGTAAGATGCATAAGAGCATATGTCATAGCTATTTTTATCCTGGAGCACTCCATTCTTGGGAAGTCAAATCTGCCATGTATGACAGATGTAAGAGAGGTAATTGCAGCTTGGACAAGTGTCCTTTGATGTGGGAAAATGGCCATGTGGCCAAGATGGACGCCCATCTTTAGAAGCTTCCTGTTTATGCCTTGTAACTTTATATAATGCATTCTTTTGGAGTAGTAGACATATAGTGTTTGTACATGTACTCTTATGCTACCAGAATTACTCCAAAAATGACATTTGCAGACTCCTGGAAGAACTTGCATTGCAAGTGTATTGTAATCCTTTCACAGATTTGATAATACATTGTCCAGGTTTTGGAGTGTGGGGTTTTTTACTTGAAAAGGTTTTCCCCACAATATATCTTGTGTCACTTTTTTTATGTGTTTAACATTGCTACAGTTGTAAGGATTAAAAAGAATTTGCATACTATTCCCCTAATTAGGTTGGTGTAGGAAGTGTGTTCCGTGTACCTTGCTTCCTTTCAGTTGGTATCAGAGCTTGATCACCTGTGATCCTAGTTGTTGGGTAGGGTTTTTTGAGCTAATCTTTGATTGAGTGGGAGTCTGTGCAGAGTATTCTATAATCTTGTTGCAGCAAGAAGATGGCAGACACATCCGAAAGAATAGAGTTGGAAAAGTTTAATGGCAGCAATTTCGAGTTGTGGAAACTCAAAATGGAAGACATGCTTGTTGATAGAGATCTATGGGAGGCAATTTCTGGCACAAAACCAATGGCAATGCCTCAAAATGAATGGGATCTCAAAGATTGAAAAGCTAAGGGTCTTGTGAGACTCTATTTAGCTGATTCCATCATGTTGAATGTTCATGAATAGAGGACTGCGAAAGAGCTATGGAAGAAACTTGGTGATGTTTATCAGGCTAAATCCCTAGTAAACAAGTTATTCTTGAGGAAGAAGTTGTATTCTCTGAGGATGGATGATGGAGGATCAGTTGTAGATCACCTGGATGCTTTTAACATGCTAGTTGCACAGTTGACATCCGTTGGTGTAAAGATGGAGGAGGAGGATCATTGCATGACCTTGTTTTGTTCTTTTCTAGACTCGTGGGACCACCTTGTCATGGCCATTGGGAGTACTACAACCACCTTCAAGATGGATGAAGTGGTGTCTTTGTTGTTATCTGAAGAGATGCGAAGAAAGTCTTCTGAATCGACAAAGGTGGCTCTTGCGGTTCGTGGTAGACCCAAAGAGAAAGGGAAAAAGAAAGACAAGAAATATGAAAAGGGCAAATCCAAATCCTGTGGGAGATCCAAATCTCCTGGAAAGTCCAAGGCAGTGTGTTGGAACTATGGAAAAACTGGGCACTTCCGAAAGGAGTGCAAGGAGGAGAAGAAGAAAAAGAAGAAGAACATCTCTGATTTGGATTCTGACAAGTCACAAGATGATGGTGATGCTTTTGTTGCAGCCTTAGCCACCCATGCATCAGAAGATGTGTGGTTGATTAACTCTGGTACTTCCTTCCACATGACCTCACATCGAGGTTGGTTTACAAAGTATGAAGAATATGATGGTGGGAAGGTGTACTTGGGTGATGACTCTCACCTGAAGATAGTTGGCTGTGGAAGAGTCTTGATCTGATTCCCTGATGGACGAGTGAAGGGTATCAATGGGGTTATGCACATCCCTAGTTTAGCATGAAACTTGCTCTCTGTAAGTAAATTGAATGATGCAAGTGTGCAAGTTGTCTTCTCAGGTGGAGGATGCAAGATGAAGAGAGGAGCTATGGTGCTTGCTAAGGGTACTCGGAGAGGTACTTTATTTCAATTGGATGCATACAATTCTATTTCGAAGAAAAGACCTTCAGAATCTTCATCCTCACCATTGGAATCCATAGCAAAAAAGTGTGTTGCTTCTACTTCTAATGGTAGTGCTTTCTGGGTACCTAAGGGTGCTCATGCTTTGGAAATGAAACTTCCCGCTGAAAAGACAATCTTGTGGCATAAGAGACTTGGTCACATTGGTGAGAAGGGTCTTAGAGCCTTGAAAAATAAAAACCTCATCGAGGGGTTAAATGATTGTAATCTTGAGTTCAACTTTTGTGAACATTGTGTATATGGAAAACAAAACTGTGTTCAGTTTTACTCAAGTTCTCATAAGTCTTCTGGTGTGTTGGATCTTATTCCTTCTGATGTGTTTGGTCCTGTGAATGTTCCTTCAATTTCCAAATTTTTATATTTTGTATCATTCATTGATGATTACAGTAGGAGGACATGGATTTATTTTCTTAGAAGCAAATCTGAAGTCTTTAGTCAGTTCAAAGATTTTAAAGCTTTTTGTAGAGAATTAGATTGGTAAAAAGATTAAGTGTTTGAGAACTGATAACGGTGGTGAGTTTTGTTCCGCAGAGTTTGACAAGTTCTGTAAAGAACATGGGATTGAAAGACATAAGGCAACTCCATACACCCCACAACAAAATGGAGTTGCAGAGAGGATGAACAGAACATTGATAGACAAGGCTAGGAGTATGCTTAGTGGTGCTAGCCTCGAATAAAATTTTTGGGTTGAAGCTGTAGCCACTGCTTGCTACTTGGTTAATAGGTCTCCTACTTCAGCGCTCGTTGATAAGATACCCATTGAGGTGTGGTCTGGTAAGAAGCCTTCATTGAGACATCTTCATGTTTTTGGTTGTGAGGCATACGCACATGTGCCTAAGGAGAAGAGGTCAAAATTGGAGAACAAGGTGTGTATAGGATAAAATTGAGATTGAATGATAAGATCAAAAGTAATGAAATATCCAACAACTCAATCCTATAACATAAAGAGATCGATCTAGGCAAATACTAATATCAATGAATAAATTGAATTAAAACAAGAAAGCCTTCACCTAGATTGTATAGTTCTCTTTGTTAGATGTGGATTACTCAATAACGTTGTGTACCCATGGTGTTGCAACAAGCAGATTTGGATAGTGTGCTCAAAGATTCGATGTAATGTGCTCAACAATACGTAGTATGCTCAAAGTGCTGTAAGAATGCCTATAGCTCAGATGCATAAAAGATTGGAGAGGGTTTGTGATGAGATAAAGGGGGTATATATAGGTTTCAATAAAGATCGATCAATGGTCCAGATAATTCAATAGAATTAATGGATGAGATAAATCTAGAATTCATGATGAATGTGCACCTGACATGTGTCACACAAAAATATATTTTTATTGAGTTAATTGATTGATTTGAGATAAAAGACATGAAAAAGATATGATTAGATTTCATAAAAATAGAAATGCTTTTTTCTAATTTATGAGTTGGTGATAAAAACAATAATGATTAAGTCAATTAACTCAACTTATGATTTGCTTTTTGCATGATTTGAGTAAAATTAAATAATAAATTATTTAATTTTGTGTGCATGATGAATAAGATCTATTTTTAGAAGAATTTAGAAGATAAACAAAGCAAAATAAATAAATAAATTTATTTAATTGTTTGTGCATGTTAGAAGAATAATATAGATTTGAAGATTTAAACAAATTAAACAAATAAATTGATTTAATTTGTTTTGCATGATGAAGGATAAATAAAATATTTGATTTGATTTTATTTTTAGAAGAGAGATTCAATTTAAATAAATTTGAATGATTTATTTAAATTTGGAAGAATAATTGATTTAATTAAATAATTTAGAAATTATTTAATCATAGATAAGAGGATTTAAATGATAAATTAATGAAATAATTAATTTATTCGATTGATGTGGATTTGAATTTTGAAAGATGATAATGATTTAATTAAATAATTAAAATTATTTAATTTGGATGGATAAAGAGGAAATTTATTGAAATTAATTAAATAAATACAATTTATTTAATTAATGTTGAAAATATGTGATTTAGAGGAAATTGATGATTTTGATGAAATTAATTAAATAATTAGATTATTTAATTAACGTTAAATGCAGGTGATTTGACAAAAATGCAAGTGATGTGATGAAATGGTCATTTTTGGGTGTCTACATTTTGCCCCTCTTTGATGCAATACAGTTTATAGCGTTGTTTCAAAGAAAATGATTGTTGAAGATATGATACAATTTTGATGCCCCAGTGTAGCTAGCTACCCCTGTGTAGCTGGCGTAGGATGCCCCCTCAAGAGGAAAGACAAGGAAGCGACAGAAGAATGGGGTTGACGCTTGACTAGAAGAATTTGATTGAGACCGACGAGGCTGGATAGATGGAGGCTAACATATGGTGATGCAGGTATGCAGAAGACTTGGATGATAGATAGAAGAAAGTGGAGATAGAATAGAACATGATAGAAAGATTATTGACCGATCTTTGTTTGAAAAACTATATGATGATTTGGATAAATGGATGGGTAAATGGATAATTTGTTGCAATTGTTACACAAATGTTTATAAAGAGCAATCCTTATTTTTGATATAGCACATGGATAGTTTGCCACCAAGGTATAAAAGACCAAGGTGCTATGATATCCTAGCGCAAGGATGTTGACTTTGCAAGCAAGCGGGTTGAACTTAGATCCCTTAGACATAATATAATCTTAGTAGATATGTGAATGAGCCATAGTCTTGAACATAAAATAAACTTCAATACATGAATGCAAGAAGAATATTAATATGTAAGATGCTAGGTTGTAACACACACAAAAGATAGATATGATGCTAAGTAAGATAAAAAGATCATTCCTCCAACACGGCACACAAAAGCAACGACTATGCCCCCAATCCATATTGCATCACAACATACCAAGATATAGATAAATCAAGGTAGTCTTGAATAGGTAATGGGAAAGGAACAAAAAGATAAACCAAAAAGCAAATTGACTGACTTATAAAGTAAACATATAGCCAACATATTCTCTTGCTAAAGAGGTTGCTCAAGATAGATTAGATAGATAGGGTAGATAGGATAGATAACAGCCTTATTGTAGGAACGATATATCTGTTAAAGGGTGTTGATCTATTGATAGGATAAGTTTATTGAGGTAGCTGATGTTGGCAATCAATATGTAGGACAACATATGGCTCTGCAAGTAGGTTTCTTTGCTTCAGGTTGGTTAAGGACTTTTGCTTTGAAAGGATGCATAATTTGTGTGCTGCTTGAGTTAGTCAAGTCAAGGTGGTAGGATGAATTGTGATAAATGGAAGACTAGAAAGATGGAATGTCAATGGATTGAGATGGATGAAGAATGATAAATCGTATGTGCCTGAGTACTGGAAATGTCTTTCATATTCCAGACTGCCTACATACCCTGTATCCACGGGATCAAGGCACATTATGATGAAAGATGAATATGCTAATATGTAGTTCTGGGTAGAGTGATGAGTGGGTCAAGGTGTTTGGTGCAGGAGCTCCCTATTCTAGTCATTTTTTTGATTTGTCATGTTTGGTTGTCATGTTATCTTTCTCTCCCTAAGGCTTTGAAAGCCATTTTCATAGGTTGTAATAAGGACTTGGTCCATTTGGTTGATTTGTCTAATATAGACCTTGATATGGTCGATTTGAATGTAATTCCACTTAAGAAACATGTGGTTTCTTGTGAAGGAAGTAATACCCAACGGTTAACTGCCCTCAGATAGCAGTTGTATGGTTGGTGGAGGAGGAGAAACAACCCTCAAGCCTTCTATAGGTAGTTGAATGTAATGACATGCCAACAATAATGAAAATTTGAAGTTTTGGAGTACAAAAACTATAAATTCTTGCATTTTTCTGGAAACAGTCATTCAGTACGGCTCTGTACGAATAGTAAGGGTTCTGAAACTTGTGAAATGTGTTATTTCTTCAAAATACCTTTCATTTGAATGTAGTTAGGCCTCTTGAAACCTCCTGTACTGTGAGAACCAAATCGATTTGTGTAAACTGGTTTGAAAACCCTCAAAACTAGGGTTTTGTGGCAAAATGAGTGATTTCTCCTCTATCCTCTAAGAAGCATCAACCATTTTCAGTAGGATGGAGGAAGATAGAGTAGATTACATGTTTTTGTTGCTTGTAGGGTTTGCACTCTTCACTCCAAGGCACTTGGCATGATTCTAACTAGTCTGCATAGTGACTAGTTAGTGTGCAAATAGTGGAAATCGATGTGATCTCAAAGAACAGTCAAGAGAATGACCTAATGGATGATGTGGTTGGTGTTGGTGGATGTAAAAAGACCTATGAATGTGTTTGAATGATCCTAAGCAAGAGATTTTGACACACTTCCTTTGTAAGGGTCCCAAATTAGGCCTATTTCCTAAAAAGAAGGGTTCACTGTCATTGGACGCCTGAAACAGAGTACGACCCTACAACTTGGTAGACTGTTGTATGTCCATAGTGGGTATCCAAATGTGCAAAGAGGTTGGTTTGTATTTTGGAGGTTTGTGGAGTTATCCTTTGGTTAGCCGATCTCTAGGGCTACAAGGAATGGGTCACTTTAAGCACTGTCATAGTGCAGTCATACTTTAGATTGTTGTTCACTATCCTTGAAGGTACAGATTAAAGTTATTGGGTCAGAGACCATGTTTTGGTCATGTCCTTGACAAATGTGTATTGGTTGTAGTATGAGATCCTATTGGTAGGGATATTGGTAGTTTGGTTGTTGATCTAGAAAGTGTGTGTGTGTTAGTTGGGTTGAGTAGAGACTCCCCAAAAGAGAGTTGAGTAGTCTATGTGGGTGGACTCCAGGTTGTGGTCCCAGACTAGGTCAGTCTCTTGAATAGCCTTGTATAGGCTTGTGTTGCATAGGGTTTGAAAAATCTTGTGAAGGAAACCTAGAAGTCTAGGTTTATTGTGTGGACAAAACCAAATAGTACCAATACCTCTACATCATATTGGTATCAGAGCCAATATCTAATTAGAGCAGTGTATGTCAAATGAGGAGATTGAAACTGAGGCTAGTACAATGCCTCCCAAGACAATGAGTCAAGAAGCCATCAAGAAGTTGGTGGAAGAGATGGTTGAGGCAAGATTGCAAGAAGAAAGAAGGTCTAAGGGCAAGGCCAAAGAAGATGGAAGTTCTTCTGACACAGATGAAGAAGAGGCAGAAGAGAGTCCTCAAGGGTAGGACATGTCTGCAGATCAGAAAGCTTTCTTGAATGCACTTAAGGGTGCTCATGGAGACAGTGGTGATCCCAAGATGGATGTGCCTACATTTCATGGCAAATTGGATGGTGATGCTCTCACCAATTGGATAGAAGCCATGTGTAACTACTTTGATTACAAGGAGTTCAATGACAACAAGAAGGTTAAATTTGCCAAGACAAGGCTAAGAGGTTCTGCACTTGTGTGGTGGAACTACATGCAAAGTGAGAGGGAGAAGATTGGGAAGAGTCCCATCACTAAATGGAGTAGAATGGTGGCTATGCTCAGAAGCAAGTTCATGCCACTTGACTATGAGATCCAAACTATTAGGAGATTCCATAATTTGAGACAAAAAGACATGGATGTGGCTGCCTACACAGAAGAATTTCACAGACTAAGTATGAGAGCCAACCATAATGAAGAGGAAAAGGAGATGGTGGCTAGGTACCTAAATGGTCTAAATTACAATCTACAAGATGAGATCAGTTTAGTGATTCCTAAAATAGTGGATGAATGTTTCTTATTGGCCTCTAGAGCAGAGGAAAAGTTGAGAAGGAAGGGTGAACAAAGTGCCAGAGGAAGAGGTGGCAGAAACCAAAGAGGAAGAGGCAGTTTTGGTCATGGACAGTCCAACAAAACTGAAAATAACAGTCAACAAGAATCTCAGACTGAGGTAAAACATAGAGGAGGCTTCAGAGGTTGGAGAAGACCTAATGGTAGGGGCAGAAATGGTGGAGGAGGTAGAGGACCAGGAGTCTTCACTGGAAGGTGTTATGGCTGCAACCAAGTTGGCCATACAATGAACAAATGCCCAGAGAAAGCCAGCAGTTCTCATGACAGTGGAAGGAGAAATTAGTTAGTGAAGGTGGATGACTGTGAGAGTGTGAGTTCACCTATGGGAAGTGCTGCACCTATCTTAGAAGGAGAGAGTATGATGATTAAGAGGTCTATGTTGAAGATGCCTTTGAAACAAGAGCCCCCTCAGAGAAAGAATCTTTTTAGAACCCAAGGCATAGCCTATGGGAAACTTTGTAAGATCATAGTAGATTCAGGATCTACTGAGAATGTGGTATCCACTGAGATGGTTGAGAAGTGCAAGTTGAAGAGGTTGCCTCATATCAGTCCTCACAAAATCTCTTGGTTGAACAAGAACCAAAGTTTCATGGTGGAAGAGCAAACTTGGGTTGAATTTGCAATCGGTGACTACAAGGACAAAGTGTTATGTGAAATCATCCCTATGGATGCATGTCATCTGCTTCTTGGCCGCCCATGGCAATATGATGTCAAAGCACAACATGATGGTGAGAAGAACACCTATATCATTACCAAGAATGGAAGACCATACAAGATGGATCCTATGTCAAAGCAGACCGGGGGGAAGAATAATGACAACAATGTCATGTTGGTGAATGCAAAAGAGTTTTTGAACCTCTTGAAGGAGAAGGATACCCAAGGGTATGCCTTGGTCATGAAGCCCAAGAGTGGATCAGATCAGCAAGATCAAAAATAGAAGGAGATTCCATTGGAAGTACATCAACTTCTAGACAGGTATCAAGATCTTGTGGTAGAGGAAGTTCCCAACTCATTACCACCCATGAGGGACATAAGTCATCGAATTGACTTAATACCTGGTGCCACATTACCTAACAAGGCTGCCTATAAGCTGACCCCACAGCAAAATGAAGAGGTGGCAAGGCAAATTCAAGATCTCTTGGAGAAAGGGCTGATTAGGAAAAGTTTAAGCCTTGTGTAGTTCCAAGTGTACTTGCTCCTAAGAAGGTTGGAAAATGGAGACTATGTATGGACTCAAGGGCCATAAACAAGATCACCATAAGGTACAGGTTCCCAATGCCAAGGATTGAAGATCTTTTGGATTATCTTGGAGGATCATGCTATTACTCAAAGATAGATTTAAAATTTGGTTATCATCAAATCCAGATCAGACAGGGAGATGAATGGAAGACTGCCTTTAAGACTAATGAGGGTCTTTATGAATGGCTTGTTATGCCATTTGGTTTTAGCAATGCTCCAAGTACATTTATGCACTTGATGAATGAGGTATTAGTTGAATTCATTGGTAAATTTGTTATTGTTTATCTTGATGACATACTAATCTTCAGCAGGACAAAAGAAGAGAATGTGAAGCATGTTGGTCGGGTGTTGGAGAAGCTACAAGAGCACAAGTTGATGATCAACTTAGACAAGTGTGAGTTCATGAAAACTAAACTTGTATACCTTGGATTTGTGATTTCCAATGGCTGTTTGAAGATGGATCCCTCTAAGGTTGATGCTATTCTTAGTTGGCCTACTCCTAAGACAGTGGGAGATGTGAGAAGTTTCCATGGATTGGTGACTTTTTATAGGAAGTTTATCAGAGGTTTCAGTCACATTAGTGCTCCCATCCTCAACACCATCAAGGGTGGAGTCAAATGTAGATTCCAATGGACAAAGGAAGCCGATGTTAGTTTTGAGTTGTTGAAAACAAAGGTGGCTGAGTTGCCTACTTTAGTACTTCCTGATTTTGATAAAGTGTTTGTTGTTGAGTGTGATGCAAGCAAGCAAGCTATTGGTGCTATTCTCAGCCAAGAAGGACATCCTGTGGCATTCTTCTCAGAGAAGTTGAATGAAGCTAAGCAAAGGTACTCTACTTAGAGACATTATTTATGACCTAGAGCTCTATGCAATGGTGCAAGCTCTTAAGAAATAGAGACATTATTTATTACCCAAAGAATTTATTGTGTTTACTGATAATCATGCTTTAAGCTTTCTAAACAGTCAAGAAAAACTGAACCATAGACATATTAAATGGATGGAACAGTTACAAGCTTATACCTTCACAATTAAGCACAAAAAAGGTGTTTCTAACAAGGTGGCTGATGCTTTAAGTAGGAGGTGCTTATTGTTCATGAAATTTAGTTAGAAAGCATGGGCATTGACTGTTTGAAGGAGTTGTATAAAGAGGATTCAGATTTCAAAGAGGCTTATGATGTTTGTGTAAACTTGGCTAACACATTCCATGGAGAATATGCAGATTTTGTATTGCAGGAAGGCCTTTTGTTTAAGGGCAATTTGTCGTGTATCCCTAAGTGTTCCATGAGGGACAATATCATTAAGGAGAAGCATAATAGCTCCTTGGGAGGACATTTTGGCTTAGACAAGACACTAGAACAAGTTGTAAGGTTCTATTTTTGGCCAAGGGTGCAATCTGATGTGAGAAGGTATGTTGCTAGTTGTGCAATTTGTCAAAGGCCCAAGGGTGTGTCTTCAAATGCAGGTCTATACCAGCCCCTTCCCATTCCCAACAGGCCTTGGGAAAGTATAAGCATGGATTTTGTACTTGAGTTACCTAGGACAGCCAGAGGGGTGGATAGTGTGTTTGTTATTGTTGATAGATTTAGTAAGACGGCTCATTTTGTGCCATGTAAATGCACAAATGATGCATCTCATGTTGCAGGTCTATTTTTCAGAGAGGTAGTGAGAATACATGGTTTTCCATTGTTAATTGTAACAGACAGAGATTCTAAGTTTGTGGGTCACTTCTGGAGGACCTTGTGGAGAAAGTTGGGCACACAGTTGTCCTTTTCATCAGCCTACCATCCACAAACTAATGGTCAGACTGAAGTGGTTAATAGATCACTTGGAAACCTTCTAAGATGCCTTACAAAACATCATGGTTTGGCATGGGACTTGGTTATCAGTCAGGCTAAATATGCCTACAATGATTTAGTGAACAGGAGCACTGGTAAAAGTCCTTTTGAGGTAGTTTATGGCTTTCACCCAAGGGGGCCACTTGAACTGAAGGATCTCCAAGGATGGGATAAAAGGAGTGCACTTGGTGAATATTTTGCTACCTCCATGAAAACAGTCCATGATCAAGTCAAGTTGCAATTGGACAAAACAGTCACAAAGTACAAAGAAAGAGTAGATTTGAAGAAAAGAGAGGTGTAATTCAAAGTTGGAGATTTAGTTATGGCATATCTAAGGAAAGAAAGGTTTCCAAAAGGCTAGCCAACTAAACTCTTGATGAAGAAGATTGGGCCATGCAAAATAGTGCACAAATTCGGTCCAAATGCATATGAGATTGAGTTACCATCCGGTCTTGGTATCTCTCCAATTTTCAATGTTTGTGATCTTTTTCCTTTCAGACCCCCATTGCATGGTGAAATTGGATTAGATGTGGTGGATACAGATGCTGATTGGATCAAGGATTTGCCTCCAACAAACCTTTGCAGTTGGAATGTATTCTAGATTCCAAAATTGTCAAGAAGACTAGGAGAGGTGTCTACAAAGACTACTTGGTGAAATGGAAGGATCTTCCTGACTCAGAGGCCACTTGGATGATTGAAGTAGATATCTTGAAGCATGGAATGACACTTCAACAATTGGCAACTCAAGGGACTTGAGTTCTTCTTACAGGGGGAGTATGGTGCAGGAGCTCCCTACTCTAGTCATTTTTTTGATTTGTCATGTTTGGTTTTCATGTTATCTTGCTCTCCCTAAGGCTTTGAAAGCCATTTTCATAGGTTGTAATAAGGACTTGTTCCATTTGGTCGATTTGTCTAATATAGACCTTGATATGGTTGATTTGAATGTAATTCCACTTAAGAAACATGTGGTTTCTTGTGAAGGAAGTAATACCCAATGGTTAACTGCCCTTGGATAGCAGTTGTACAGTTGGTGGAGGAGGAGAAATAGCCCTCAAGCCTTCTATAGGCAGTTGAATGTAATGACATGCCAACAATAATGAAAAATTGAAGTTTTGGAGTGCAAAAACTGTAAATTCTTGTGTTTTTCTAGAAATAGTCATTCAGTATGGCTCTGTATGGACAGTAAGGGTTTTGAAACTTGTGAAATGTGTTAGTGCTTCAAAATACCTTTCATTTGAATGTAGTTAGGCCTCTTGAAACCTCCTGTGCTGTGAGAACCAAATCGATTTGTGCAAACTAGTTTGAAAACCCTCAAAACTAGGGTTTTGTGGCAAAATGAGTGATTTCTCCTCTATCCTCTGAGAAGCATCAACCATTTTCAGTAGGATGGAGGAAGATAGAGTAGATTACATGTTTTTGTTGCTTGTAGGGTCTGCACTCTTCACTCCAAGGCACTTGGCATGATTCTAACTAGTCTGCATAGTGACTAGTTAGTGTGCAAATAGTGGAAATCGGTGTGATTTCAAAGAACAGTCAAGAGAATGACCTAATGGATGATGTGGTTGGTGTTGGTGGATGTAAACATACCTATGAATGTGTTTGACTAATCCTAAGCAAGAGATTTTGACACACTTCCTTTGTAAGGGTCCCTAATTAGGCCTATTTCCTAAAAAGAAGGGTTCACTGTCATTGGACGCCTGAAACAGAGTACGACCTTGCAACTTGGTAGACTGTTGTATGTCCATAGTGGGTATCCAAATGTGCAAAGAGGTTGGTTTGTCTTTTGGAGGTTTATGGAGTTATCCTTTGGTTAGCCGATCTCTAGGGCTACAAGGAATAAGTCACTTTAAGCACTGTCATAGTGCAATCATACTTTAGATTGCTGTTCACTGTCCTTGAAGGTACAGAATAAAGTTATTGGGTCAGAGACCATGTGTTGGTCATGTCCTTGACAAATGTGTATTGGTTGTAGTATGAGATCCTATTGGTAGGGATATTGGTAGTTTGGTTGTTGATTTAGAAGGTGTGTGTGTGTTAGTTGGGTTGAGTAGAGACTCCCCAAAAGAGAGTTGAGTAGTCTATGTGGGTGGACTCCAGGTTGTGGTCCCAGACTAGGTTAGTCTCTTGAATAGCCTTGTATAGGCTTGTGTTGCATAGGGTTTGAAAAATCTTGTGAAGGAAACCTAGAAGTCTAGGTTTATTGTGTGGACAAAACCAAATAGTACCAATACCTCTGCATCAGTGTTTGAGGTTGGGTAGGTGAAATGAGGTCATCTTATGTACCTGAGTACTGGAAACTTCCTTTGTATTCCAGACTACCTACATACCCATATCCATGGGATCAAGGTACCTTAAGATTGAGATGAGATGATATGTAGTTCTAAGAGATTTGGATGATGTATGATAGGATGAAGAGTTTTGGTTTCGGTGCAATTGGTTGAAGTGTTTTTGTTTTGGTGAGATTGGTTGATGAACTGCAAACAAGGATCCATTCCTAGACCTAGGTTAAGGAAAGAGTTGCCCCCATTCTGGTAGAGGTTTTATTATGGATGACTGAGATTGGATGAAGACAAGACATGGATAACTGACATAGGATATACTGACGATGGATGATATGGATAAACCTATGATGACATGGATAACTTGTCATAGGATGAACTGACGATGACATGGATAACTTGACATAGGATGATCTGACGATGACATGGAGAATTGGACATAGGATGAACTGGCGATGACATGGAGAACTTGACATAGGATGAACTGACGATGGACAAACTGACATAGATAAGTTGATGATGGATAAATTTTGACATTGACAAATTTCCAAGCTATTCTAGATAGGGAAATGGAAATGCAAAAGGTCAATGGTTTATTATGGATGTAAGGATGGAGATTATTATGAAATGGACATGGAATAAAAATGACTCAATAGATGATGGATGCTGACTCTACACATAGCGTCTGTTTGCCAGGTTTTCACTATGGTACTTATCCAAGACGCCTGATTACCAGGTTTTCACCAAAGGATGAATTATTTTTAGCTATTTCTATTTTTTTGGCTTATTTGATTGATTTATTTATTTTGTGCTAAGGATACTCTGAGGATCAGGCAAAGAACTTCTTGAGATGAACATCATTGAGTGGTTCATCTAGAGGAATGCCTTTAGGTGTTGCTAAAGTGTAAGCTCCTGATCCATATGTTGCTGCAATAACAAAGGGTCCTAGCCAATTAGGCTCAAACTTGCCCTTCTTTTCTTAATCTACTTGATTTCTCTGATTTTCCTTTAAGACCAAATTACCAACTTGAAACCATCTTTATTTGATCTTCTTGTTATAGTTGCGCCGGAGGCGATTTTGATAGACATGGAGATGATTAAGCGCTGCAAGGCACCTCTCATCTAGTAGTTCTAGCTCAGCGAATCTAAAAGTGCGATACTCCTCTACATCAATTAGGTGCTGCATGGATACTCTGAGGGATGGGATCTCGAGCTTTATAGGTAGAATGGCTTCAGAGCCATAAACCAAGGCATAGGGTGTTGCACCAGTTGGTGTTCTGATATTAGTGTGGTAGGCCCATAAGGTAGGATTGAGTTGCAGGTGCCAATCACGACCAACTTCATTGACTGTTTTCTTGAGGATTTTGAGAATGGTTTTATTGGAAGCCTCGGCTTGGCTGTTACTCTGAGGATAGTAGGGAGTGGAAAAGTGATGTTGGATATTTTATTGGGTGCACAAGGCATAAACATCTTGATTCTTGAATGGTCTCTCATTATCAGTGACAATGGCCTAGGGGATACCGTAACAGCAAATGAGGTAGTTAAGGATAAACTTGGCTATTTGATTGCCAGTAATATAAGTCATGGTAATGGCTTCTACCCACTTCGTAAAACACTCAGTGGTGGTAATGATGAATTTATGGCCATTGGATGAGGATGGGTGGATTTGTCCTACGAGATCAAGACCCCATTGTGAAAAAGGCCATGGAGTTGTCATAGGTTGTAGTTCATGAGCTAGTGTGTGAATTAAATCTCCATGCTACTGGCATTGTAGACACTTCTTAGCAAACTGTAAAGCATCCTATTCTATGGTAGGCCAGTAATAACCTGTTCAGAGTATCTTCTTAGCAAGGATAGGACCAGTAGAATGTGCGCCACAGACACCTTAGTGTATGTGTCATAAGGTAGCATCAACTTCTTCTACATTAAGACATCTTAGAAGGATACCATAGAGACTTCGACGATATAGTGTATCACCCAAAATGGTGTAACAGGAGGCTCGACGGATAAAGGTTTTGCGTTGGGTTGTAGATAGATCAAAGGGAAAGCTACCGTGTTTAAGGTATTCATAGATATATTTGTACCATGGGGAATTGGGACCAACAAGATCACAAATGATTTCAGTAGTTGGAACATTGACGGTTGGTATCAACAATTGTTCGACCAAGAATTCAAATTTCTATGTGTTTGCAAGCATGTTTATAAGTGACCCCATAGAAGCCATAGAATCTGCAACTTTGTTATGCACTCTTGGAATTTGCTCAAAAGTGATGCTAGAAAAGTGTGGCTTGTAGGCATCCACTAGTTGCTTGTATGGGACCAGCTTTTCATCTTTTGTTTGGTACTCATCCATGACTTGTCAAATGACTAGCTGTGGGTCTCCATATACCTATAGTTCTTTGATGTCCCATTGGACTGTTGTATTGAGACCTATGAGGAGTGCTTCATACTTGGCTATGTTGTTGGTGCAAGGAAATGCAAGACGATATGACTTTGGGATATAGTCATTTTGAGGTGTGATGAAAAGGATGCCAGCCCCTGATCCATGCTGTGTGTAGGAACCATCAAAATATAACTTCCACACTACCAAGGTAGAGAGATTGAAGAGATTTTCATTCAGAAAGTCAAATACCATAGGATGTACATCTGTCATGGGTGCTTCTGCTAGTTGATCTTCTAGGGCTTGTCCCTTGATTGCTTTACGATCCACATACTCAATGTCAAACTCACTAAGGATCATGACCCATTTAGCTAGTCTGCCTGTGAGGGCTACTTTTACTAGGAGATATTTTAATGGATCAAATTTGGCTATTAGATCTGTGTGTTGGTTTAGCATGTAATGCCGTAACTTTTGGGAAGCGAACACTAAGGCTAAACAAGCTCTCTCCATAGGTGAATAATTGAGTTCATAACCCACCAAGGTTTAATTGATATAATAGATTGCATGCTCTTTTCCTGACTCATCATGTTGTGCTAGAAGAGCCCCTAGGGCTATAGTTGTAGTTGAGATGTACAACATCAAAGGCCTATTGGTGACTGGTTGTACCAAGACAGGAGGTGTAGCTAGATATTCCTTGAGTTGATCAAATGCCGCTTGACACTTAGCATCCCATCGAAATGAGACATCTTTTCAGAGTAAGTGTTGAAATGGTTGACATTTACGCACTAGCTGTAAGATAAACTGCCTAATGGATTGTAAACTTCCTTGAAGGCTCCTTAATGCTTTCAGATTCTTTGGTGGAGGCATCTCTACTATAGCTTTGACTTTCGTTGGATCTACTTCAATGTCTCTGCGAGATACAATGTATCCCAACAGTTTTCCTGAGGTTACCCCGAAGACACATTTCTTTGGATTGAGTCTTACTTGATATTTTTTGAGTCTGTTGAAGATTTGGCTTAGAACCTGTATGTGATCTACCCTAGAAGATTTTTATAAGATATCATCAACATAGTCCTCCATGATGTGATGAAAGAGATCATGGAATATCACTGTCATTGCTCTTTGATAGGTTGCATCTGCGTTCTTAAGACCAAATGGCATGACGCACCAACAATAGGTACCCCAAGGACAAGTAAAAGCATTTTTATGTTAATCTTCTTCTGCTATCATTATCTGATTATAGCCAGAAAATCCATCCATTAGAGAAAGCCTTTCATGACCAGTAGTCAGGTCCACTATGAGATCAATGTTTGGCAGTGGAAAGTCATCTTTGAGACATGCTTTGTTGAGATCTTTGAAGTTGGAACACATGCGGATGCCCCCATTTGGTTTAGCCACAGGTACAATATTAGAGACCCATTCTAGATAATCAATTTTCTTGATGAATTTTGCATCTAACAATTTCTATATTTCAATTTTGACTAAGAGAGCAATCTGTGGGTGCATCTTTCTTAGCTTCTGTTTGACCGCTTTAGCTTTTGGATCAACCGTGAGATAGTGAACTACTAGCGAAGGGTCTAGCCCTGGCATATCAACATAGGTCCATGCAAAGTTGATAGTTCTCTGTAAGAAGAAGTTGGTAAGATTCTTGCTCTCTTGTTCTGATAATGATGCTGCAAGGAAAGTAGTCTTAGGATTCTGCTTTATGCGAAGATTTATCTCTGTAGAGTCTTCCACTAGGAGAGTTGATTTCGCTTGATACTTAGATGGTAGGGGAAGGTCAAATCCTCCATCCTTAGGTGCCACAATTGGGTTTTCACCATCAGATACATCCTTTATTTTTACTATATTCTAATCAGGAGGTGCCACATTGTGGTTTTCACCTAGAGATCCTTCTTTATTTTTATTTTTGTGACTAGAGGATTTGGCATTCTCACCAAAATAAGCAGCTTGATCTAGTTCCATTACAAAACCAGCTTTGCGATCACCAAGAGGGATACCATCCTGGAGTCCCATGAAATCTGCAAGAGCTTCGTCATTCTAAAAAACATTTAGAACATGGGATCCTTGTTGGTCCCAATCGATAAGTTTAGGGTAGACAAATGTTACAATCTGGGTGCTGGTGGTTGATGTTAAAGATATCAATGATAGCATAAATATGGAGGATTTTAGGAATAGGTTAGTCATATGGAGATAGGAGTCATTGATGATATCCTCTTGAGAAGTCAAAGCTGCGAGAGAAGTTTGTGCTACCTCGTCCAGAATACCCTCGATGTCCAAGGTGCGTGGTACCTTCCTACCGTATCCTAACCCCTTCTTGTCTAGCTTCTTTTTCACAATAATGGGTTCTATGTCACCTTGATTATCTTTCCCAAGGCCACCTTTACCTTTATAGCCCATGTTTTTGACAACTCTCAGGCCATTGCCATATTGTTTAACTGGTATGGTGATTGGTTCTCTCTCTTTGTAGAGCCAAGATGAGATGTCTTCAATAGTTTCCTCTGCTAATAATTTTCCCTCATTGAACTAGGTTAGGGATGCTGGAAGGGGGATGGCTACTTTCTTAGTCACTTTAGCTATGGGCAGTTGGTCATAGGATTTAGGGGATAAAGGCATCCGCCCTACACAACAAGATTTAGCGATATCATATTCACCAAAGCCTATATCACGGATGTGAGTTTTGATTTCGGGAATAAGATTAGGATTAGGTTCAACTTCGGAGGCTTTTTTAGATTTTCAAAGTCGACATACAATGGGGATTCATAGCCTTTGTCATTATCTGGCACTTGGTTACTATTCTTATAACTGCCTTGCAAGGCACAATAGAATTCAAAGGGATTAGGGTCTCCTGGGATAGTGATCTCCGTACCATTAAATGGGAACTTGAGAGACTGATGGTATGTGGAGGGAATGACTTTCATGGCATGGACCCATGGGTGTCCTAAGATAATGTTATAAGGTAGCTCAATGTCGAGGACTTGGCACCTAGTTTCAAGCATGATGGGAACTACTTGTATAGGTAAGTGGATAACACCTTCTGAACGACGCTCAGCATCATCATACCCCTTGATTGTAGTGCATTGATCAATGTTGACATGATCCTCAGAGTATCCCAATTATTTAAGTAACTTAAGAGAATAGATATTCATACCAGCACCACCATCTATAAGTATGCGTTTGATCTTTCGTTTATGGATGAATACTTCAATGTGAAGTGCATCATTGTGACATGGATCATGGGATGGGAGGTCCTTTTTAGAAGAGACCACTTTGTATGGTGAGGCGATGTTACCTATTATAGCTTGGAAGTCTCTTGTAGGGATTTTTCTAGCACAACTTTATGTGCGGATGATGATCGTAGAAGGTCCAAAATAGAGATATGTGCAGGGGTTTTCCCTAGATGTTCTACAAGATTGTAATCAGATTGGGTCGGTAGATTTGGTGTAGGCCCATGAAGGGTAACATGACCATGATGAGTTGTGACTATAGAATCCGTAGATTTACCTTTGATAGTGAGGGTAGACACACAACTTTCTTCAAAGCGACCTACAATAGAGTCATAGGAAGTTGAAGCTTTATTAATGGATTTACCTTTACCAGGATGTTGACCTTGACCATGGTTAGGGAATGGCTCCTTGTACATGTTGAGGTCTTTGTTGGTGTTCTGATTAAGAGGTGCATCAAAAGTGACTTCACCTCTATCAATAAGGTTTTGGATCATGTGCTTGAGTTTCATGCATGATATGGTTCTGTGTCCTTTGGTCCTATTGTATTCACAATATTCGTTGTCTTTGTACCATGTGGGTTTGAAAGCAGATTCATCATATGGGCGAGATTTTGGTAGCATGATGAGTCCATTTTGCATAAGTTTCTTTAGAACCCACTCTATAGGCTCTCCCAAGGGAGTAAACTTACACCTTGAAGGGTAATCTTGAGGAGGCCACTCTTGTTGATGTTGTGGGTTTTGGTTTTGTTGTTGTTTTTGTTGTTGAGGTGGAGGTTGGTTTTGTTTGGATGAAAGATTAAGGGGTGTTTGTAGTGTTTGAACATGTTTGGAATCCACCACCCCATCATTGACCATGTTTTTGTTTTTGTTCCAGAACTTGGGCTTATCATTTGATTGTTGTTGGGGAGCATTGTCTTTATTTTCCTTGAAAATTTTGACCATGCCTTTAGGGATGAGAGCTTTTTAGATGTTGATGCCTTTATAGGTAATCTCATCAAAGGTTGTAGCACTTAGTATTTACAAATGGAAACCCAATTCTTGGTTAAGGTTCTGCACAAACATGCTAACAAGCTATTTTTTAGGTATTTTAAATGGGAATTTACTAGCCATGTGTCTCCATCTTTGAAGGAAAGAGATAAGAGTTTCCCCATTTTTCTATTTATTATTACATAAGTCGGTCATAGAGATCTCATGTTCTGTGTTGTATGAGAAATGGGCGGTAAATTTTTCTGCAAGCTCGTTAAAAATTTTGATACCTGTAGGTAGATGCGAGAACCATTCTATAGCTTGACCTCCAAGACTGCGAGGAAAGAGGCGCATGAGATATGTGTCATTATGCGCGACCTCTAAACAAGCGATATATAATTCTCTAATGTGGTCTTTTGGGTCTCCTCTTCCCTTTTATTTATCAAATTTGGGTATATTGAAGTTGGGAGGAAAAGGGATCATTTGTAATGACCAATCAAATGGATAAGGACAAACCTCTTCCAAGGAGAAGGTTTTCTTAGTGTGACCAAATGTTAAATCGGCTACTTGTTGTTGTACCTCGGCAAGTTTAAGCTCCATATTTGTTGGGGGTGTTGGTAAAGTCTCCTGTTGCACTAGGGGTGGTTGTTGTTGCCCATAGGGAAGATTGTAGTTGAAGCCATAGGAATTGATGTTATATGGGTTGTATGACTGATTTGGGTCATATGTGTTGTATGATGGATTTGGATTAGGTTGGGGTTGGTTGTTTTGAGGTTACATATGTTGAGGTGGTGCTAGATAAGAATGTTAGCTTTGTGATTGTTGTAAAGGGATGATGAAAGAGTTTTGTAGTTGATATTGTTGAAAAGGGATGATGAATGGATTTTGTGGAGGAAAGCTGAATGTGTTTTGATTTGATTGTGATGGTGGAGTATAGCCATAAGAAGACCAGTCTTGAGAATGTTGAGGGTTATTGAGATAGGTGTTGGTGAGGTTGAGTGTGGATGATCTTTGCAGTGGAGTGATATAGGTAGATGGGATTTGAGATGGTTGGGGTTGATTGAGATAGGTGAGATTGAATGTGGATGATCATTGTGGTGGAGTGATATAGTTTGTGTTGATGTTTTGGGAGTGTTGTGGTGGTATGATATTGTTGGTGTTGATGTTTTGGGAATGTTGTGGGGGAGTGATATTGTTTGGATTAGTGATATGGAGGGTTGATGATGTTGGGGGTGGTGTCGCTTGTGACCCTTGTTGTATGGCTACATAAGTGTTTCCCAGATTGTAATTTGAGGGAAAACCGTCTCGTGATGGGGTGGCCAATGTTCCTTTTTTGATTGATATGGGCATTTGTGATATGTTAGGAGGTTATTGTTGCTTTTGTTTAGCTCGAGCGACTTGTCTTGCTAATTCTGCTTGATAATGAAGAGTCTTTTGTTGCAGTTTATAAATCTCCATAGGAGTCAAGAGTGGTGATATTGGTATTTTTGCTGTTGGATTTTGGTTTTGATAGAGGGGATTTTTATATTGAGCATCAAAAAGATTGGTCATTCCCCCTTGTGAGACTTGTGCCGGTATGGGAGTGGATATGGTTGACATAGTTTGGATAGCAGTTATAGCATCATGGGTATTGTTTTGCTCCTTAAGAGTAGATAGATCAAAGCCTTGGGGAAGTTTAGCTCCTTGTTCAACAAGTAAACTAAAGAAATGATCTTGATTATCACGAATGAGTTTGTCAAACGCAGTCATAGCTCTAGGATCTTGTATGATTTCATTCAAGGTCTTGTCCATTTGCTTGAGAGGATTGACCTTCTTGAAAGTTTCACTCTTCTTGAGATGGGACTTGACCTATGGTGTAACCATGTGGAACAAAATCATGAGGCATGCTGGTCGTAAATTGAGGTACCTTTGTCAAAGGGACATTACCCTATTGGGAATTGATTGGTTTGTCATGTTGTGGCCTATTTTGAAAGTTTGTTGGTATGCCAGTTGGTGTGGGGGATACTTTTATGAGACATGTTGGAATGACTTGGTTAAGGTGTACGAGTGGGAGATTTTTGCTTCTTTGGGGCATTTTGCTTAGCCTTCATGGCTTGTTGAATTCTAGTGGTTACCATAGGATGCACTAGGACAATTTGTGTTTTGGTTTGTGTTTGATGTTGGACTAGTTTGATAAGGTTGAGATAACTATGTTGGTGGATTTGAAGTGGGTTTGATTTATAAATTCTAGATCAATTGTTGATTGGATAAAGATTGCTGTTCACGTAGGTAGACTATTGACCTCAATGAAAGCGGATAGTGTTAATGGTATAAACTAGATTAAAAGAAGTTGAGTCTCTAAAGCTTGTAAAAACCAATAACGGATACTAGTTCCTCTTCAAAGACCTAAGAGATGTGATCACTCTCAAATCAAAGAGAAACTAGGGGATTGATGTGATCTAGGATTTATGATGAAGACCAAATTACTCAACTAGACAAAGCGTGGGTAAGGATTTAGGCCTGTTGGGTGAAATGGGTTCGATGATAGTAATCTCAAGGGATCAATGGTTTGAAAAGTCCAATTTTAAGCAATGATGAGGGATGAAGTGGACTGATGAGTTGATGTCATAGATCTGACAATACTGTATGATGATGTCTTAGAGGTAGATATGATCAAAAAGTGCGATTTTGCTGAGATATGGGCTAGACAGTTTGATAGACAGTTTACTGGACAAAAGGCGTTGGACTGTGTTACAAAAGGCACTGGACTGCTGGTCAAATGCGCGAGACTGTGTTTTAGAAGTGCTTGACTGCTAATTAGAGGCACTATACTGTGTTGCAAAGGCATTGGATTGTGTTTCAGAAGCACTAGACCTTGTGTTTTAGAAGCGCTGAGATGGTATTAGTGATGTTTGTAAGGCAAATTTTGATAGATTTTGGATTTGATTTTGATTGGATTTGCTTTGACAAGAGAAAACACATCGAACAAAGTGGCAAAAGGATTGACACAACAGATAGTGTATGTTCAAGGCTCACAAAAAAGCCCAATGTTTTGACGGGTATAAGACAATTGCAAACAATTCAAGCACTTTAATCCCTAAAGACATGGTTTCATTGCGGTAGTTTAGCTCACAACTTAGTTCTCCGTCGACTAAATGTCATTCCATAAAGGTGTCGTACATTTGTGTCTTTGTGAGAGATGATAGGTAGGGATATCTCACCCTCCCCTCGGAAAGCTACAAGTAGGTCACAAGAGCTTATGCTAGCTGAGGGAATACTATCTCTTCTCAAGGGAGTCAATGGTGAGTAATCTTGGGGGTTTATATCAATTTCCCTTACACTGATGATTACTGCAATGTTTGGAGGTGAAATAGGTAGTCACTATCTAGATGGTTCTTAGTAGCTTTGAGGGACCAATGCCTTGCGAGCATGCGGCAAGCTACTAAAAGCTTTGACCAATCCTACTAAGAGTATCATATACCTCCCACAATGCAAAAATCATTTTCACAAAGTGGTTAGCTTTCGCCTTATCCCTCTTATATAGCGGTTCAAAGGAAAACTCCCTTTAGGGTCGTCCCTTTTGGATGAAGCACAATCCAAAAGCAAGCCCTTCTAAAGGAATAACTGAAAGTAAGATCAAGCACGTCAAACAAAGGTTCAATTGTCCTATTATAAGAAAAATAAGGTGCAACTATATTAGGCACACATATGATTGTAGTTGTTAATTGTCCTTTAAGAAATTGAAGTGTTTTTGCATTCATGTCAGTTGTCCCTTAAGAAATTGAAGTGTTTTTACATTCATGTCCATTGTCCCTTAAGAAAGCAATTTGTTCCTAAGATTTAGATTGCAAAAGATGATTTGTTCAATTGTCCCTTAAGAAAACAATATGTTTCTAAGACTTAGTGTGATAGGTTTATAATTCTTCAATGCTCGTCCTATATGAACATGTTAAAAAAACCTATTTTCTCTGTTTGAGTAATAAGAAGCTGCAAAAAGTTGATTAGTTCCACCCAAAAACTTAATAGTTAGCAAAAATAAATCAATTGATTGAAAGCGCTTTACTTGTTAGGTGAAAAATGAGTAATCTAAAAAAATATGATAATAATGATTAGGTATAGTAGATTGGATATTATGATTAGATTCTACATGAAATTATATGCAATTTCAAATAAAATTTTGTGAAAATTGAATAAATTTTGCATAAGTTATGACCATTTGAAGTATGCAAAGAAGGGTTGACTTTGACTGAGTGTAGATGACAAATCTGATAAAATTACCTAAAAATTCTTTCACCACAAAAAAGTTGAGAGAACCAGATTTCCAACGCCACTAGTTTTGTGAACATCCGATCTCGTATGCAAAAGATATCCCTAATTTCGCTAAACTGCTCTGAAAAAGCAAAAAAAAAAGCAAGCATAGGCTAAAAATAGGGATGTAGATTTGTAATCTATTTTTTTTCAAAATTCGTGCACTTTCTGCAAACAATAAGAGATACCCAGATAGGATTTCGATGCTTGCAACAAAACCTAGAAATATTTTGAGCTAAGGTTATATAGATGTGCCTAATTTCATGAAATTGCTCTGAAAAAGCAAAAAAAAAAGCAAGCATAGGCTAAAAATAGGGATGCAGATTTGTGATCTATTTTTCTTGAAATCCATGCACTTTGTGCAAAAAAAAGAGATACCTAAATAAGATTTTGATGTTGTCGACAAAACCTAAAAATATTTTGAGCTAAGGTTACACCGTTTGAATGGTCAACGCTTATTCTTTCAAACTAGTGAACAAGGATCTTCAGATCTGTGTTGCGATTGCACTTTTCCGTACCTAGCTTAAAAAAATATTTTTTTTTCTAGATAAAAGTAAGGTTAGTGGGTCCCACCAAGCGTGCCAGAATGTGTATAGGATAAAATTGAGATTGAATGATAAGATCAAAAGTAATGAAATAACCAACAACTCAATCCTATAACATAAAAAGATTGATCTAGGCAAATACCAATATCAATGAATAAATCGAATTAAAACAAGAAAACCTTCACCTAGATTGTATAGTTCTCTTTGTTAGATGTGGATTGCTCAATAATGTTGCGTACCCATAGTGTTGCAACAAGCGGATTCAGATAGTGTGCTCAAAGATTTGATGTAATATGCTCAACAATACGTAGTATGCTCAAAGCACTGTAAGAATGCCTATAGCTCAGATGCATAAAAGATTGGAGAGGGTTTGTGATGAGATAAAGGGGGTATATATAGGTTTCAATAAAGATCGATCAATGGTCTAGATAATTCAATAGAATTAATGGATGAGATAAATCTAAAATTCATGATGAATGTGCACCTGACATGTGTCACACAAGAAGATATTTTTATTGAATTAACTGATTGATTTGAGGATAAAGACATGAAAAAGATATGATTAGATTTCATAAAAATAGAAATGTTTTTTTTCTAATTTATGAGTTGGTGATAAAAACAATAATGATTAAGTCAATTAACTCAACTTATGATTTGCTTTTTGCATGATTTGAGTGAAATTAAATAATAAATTATTTAATTTTGTGGGCACAATGAATAAGATATATTTTTAGAAGAATATAGAAGATAAACAAAGCAAATTAAATAAATAAATTTATTTAATTGTTTGTGCATGTTAGAAGAATAATATAGATTTGAAGATTTAAAGAAATTAAATAAATAAATTGATTTAATTTATTTTGCATGATGAAGGATAAATGAAATATTTGATTTTATTTTATTTTTAGAAGAGAGATTCAATTTAAATAAATTTGGAAAAATAATTGATTTAATTAAATAATTTAAAAATTATTTAATTATAGATAAGAGGATTTAAATGATAAATTAATTAAATAATTAATTTATTCGATTGATGTGGATTTGAATTTTGAAAGATGATAATGATTTAATTAAATAATTAAAATTATTTAATTTGGATGGATAAAGATGAAATTTATTGAAATTAATTAACTAAATACAATTTATTTAATTAATGTTGAAAATATGTGATTTAGAGGAAATTGATGATTTTGATGAAATTAATTAAATAATTAGATTATTTAATTAACGTTAAATGCAGGTGATTTGATAGAAATGCAAGTGATGCGATGAAATGGTCATTTTTGAGTGTCTACACAAGGCAGTTAAGTGTATCTTCATTGGCTATGGTGTCAGTGTGAAAGGGTACAAGCTTTGGGATCCTGTGGCTGAGCAAGTGTTGTATAGTAGAAGTGTTATTTCAGAGAGGTATCTCCTTCTCCTATTGTTTTACACCTAGAAGAAAAAGAAAAGAAAGAGGATGTGGTTTAGTTTCCTACCACCCCTAAGAAGACTAAACTGAAAGACCTTGTTGGACCTGATGATGAGGAGAGCTCTAGTAGCTCTGAAAGTTTAGAAGAAGAAATAGAAAATCCACCTCAACCTTTGAGGAGGTCCACGCGAATCAAGAAGCAACCTGACATGTTTGGTTATTCATTGCTTGATTCTAGTTGTACTTTTGCCTTGCTTTCTAACACTGATAAGCCTAGAACTATGAAAGAGGCTATGGGTATGAAAGATGCAGGTTCCTGGAAGGAGGCCATGGAAGATGAGATGGCTTCTTTGGAAAATAATAAAACTTGGGACTTGGTGCCTTTGCCTGATGGATGGAAACCTTTTGGATGCAAATGGGTGTTCAAAAAGAAATTTGGTGCAGATGGTAGTGTTGAGAAGTATAAGGCTAGATTGGTTGCGAAGGGGTATTCACAAGTGGAGGGCATTGATTATGGTGAGATTTTCTCTACTGTTGCAAAGATGACATCTATTCGGTTCCTGTTATCTCTTGTAGCAGCTTATGATTTAGAAGTGGAACAAATGGATGTGAAGACAACTTTCCTTCATGGTGACTTGGAGGAAGAAATTTACATGTCACAGCCATAGCACTACATAGTGAAAGGTAAAGAAAATTTGGTTTGCAAGTTAAAGAATTCTTTGTATGGATTGAAACAATCCCTAGGATGTGGTACTTGAAGTTTGATGCCTATGTTGTCTATTGGATTTCTGAGATTGAAATCAGATTATTGTGTGTATTACAAGTTTGGCAATGATTGTATTCTCATTATTGCACTGTATGTTGATGATATGCTATTGATTGGGAATGGTAAGAATATGATTTCTGATTTGAAGTCTTAGTTGTCAGCACAGTTTGAAATGAAAAACTTAGGGGCAGCCAGGTACATTCTGGAGATGGAGATTAGAAGAGATAGAGCAAATAGAAAACTTTGGCTAGGCCAGAGTAAGTATGTTAACACTATGTTGGAGAGATTCAGTATGGTGGATTGCAGACCGTTGACTGTTCCTGTTATGATGGGGACAAAGTATTTGTTGATGATTGTCCAAAGTCTCCTTCTGAGACAGAGGATATGAGTAGAGTACCTTATGCTAGTGCAGTTGGCAGCTTGATGTATGCTATGGTTTGTACAAGACCAAACATTGCCCAAGTAGTGGGAGTCCTTAGTCAGTTTATGACCAATCTTGGACGAGTACATTGGGATACAGTGAAGAGAGTGTTTAGATATTTGAGGGGTACTTTTGAGTATTCCTTATGTTATCATGGTTATCCTACTGGACCTCAGCATTCTGTGAGTATTCATGGATTTGTGGATTCTGATTGGGCAGGTGACATTGACAACAGGAGATCCACCAGTGCTTATGTGTTTACCATGTTTGGTGGTACTATTAGTTGGATGAGTAAGCGACAACCTGTGGTTGCTTTGTCCATGACAGAAGCAGAGTACATGGCAGCAACTCATGCTTGTAAGGAAGCCATTTGGCTTAAGAGGTTGTGTTCAAATGTTGGTTTTGATGTAGGACATATTACTATTCATTGTGACAGTCAGAGTGCGATTTGATTAGCAAAGAATCCTACTTTCCATGCCAGAACAAAGCACATTAATGTTCAGTTTCATTTTGTTCAAGATATGGTAGAAGATGGGAAGGTGATGTTGGAAAAGGTTGACACTTTAAAGAATGTTACAGATGCATTGACTAAATCTATGGGCACAAATAAGTTCAGATGGTGTTTGGAGTCTATGGGCCTTTTGGCCCCTAGCAGCTAAATCTTGTCTTTCTATTAGCTCTTGCAAGGTGTTTGACAAGTGGGAGAATGTTGGGAATTAAGGTGTCTCAACCTTGCAATTCCTAGCATTGATTATTATTTATTTGCCTATGATGTAATTTATGTTGCACATCCTGTTTTGTCATTTAGTGTGAAGTGGCATGGCAAGTTGTCACTCAACTTGGAAGGTGACTAGGATGGTCAACTCATCCCATGTGGATATAGGCATCCCATTTGAGGTGGCACTAATATGCCATGTGTTGGCATCTTGTGGTATGACATAGGTGTTATTGTGTATGACATAATCTATGATGCGTAAGAGCCAAGTATATAGATTCTCGGGACAAGTGAAGACAAGTGTTGTAAAGTATCTTTGCATGTGGAGAAGGCATCTTTGGGCGCCCAAGTTGGGCTGACATATTGTAAGAGGAATATTCTATATTTAGTCTTGTATGACAGATTTTCTTACAATATTTAAGGTTGTTATGTTGGGCAGATTTTATGACAGCTGTATGATGCGTAAGAGCATCTGTCATAGTTATTTTTAGCCTGGAGATCTCCATTCTTGGGAAGTCAAATCTGCCATGTATGATAGATGTAAGAGAGGTAATTTCATCTTGGACAAGTGTCCTTCAATGCGGGAAAATGGCCATGTGGCCAAGATGGATGCCCATCTCTAGAAGCTTCCTGTTTATGCCTTGTAACTCTATATAATGCATTGTTTTGGAGTAGTAGGCATATAGTGTTTGTATAGGTACTATTATGGTATTAGAATTAATCTAGAAATGACATTTACAGACTCCTGGAAGAACTTGCATTGCATGTGTATTGTAATCCTTTCACAGATTTGATAATACATTGTGCATGTTTTGGAGTGTGGGTTTTTTACCTGAAAAGGTTTTCCCCAGGATATATCTTGTGTCACTTTCTTTATGTGTTTAACATTGTTGTAATTGTAAGGATTAAAAATAAGTTGCATACTATTCCCCTCATTAGGTTGGTGTAGGGAGTGTGTTCCTTGTACCTTGCTTCCTTTCAATGTCAAGCAATCAATATTAAATTGCACTCTAAAATCAGTCTCCACAAATAACCAACCTTTATTGTTAGGCTTGGATGAAGAATCCTCCATAATCACATCTATGTGAAATTGTAATCACATAGACAAAAACCATCTTTAAGAGAACTAGATTACATAAATTTATTACTTAAAAATCACTAACTATTCTACATAGTATCCATACATTTGCTCTCACAACTTGTAGATACCTTCTTTGTACCCTACAATTATAGATTGTTCACTATGAATCTATGTTTCTCTAAATCTACTCACCACTACAATGTATGAGATGAATATGGGATAGCACATGTGTTGCACTCGTGTGGCCTACATATGGAAAAATCACTCTTGTTCATGTGGTAGAAGCTATTGGAATGAGGAAGTGTCTAGAAGACTAGCCTCTTTGCAAGGAAGGAGTGTTCTATGACTGTTAATGATGTTTGTGCATGAGGGAGTTGTGTTGATTTGACCACCCTCTTCATGAGGAAGGAGTGCTTGATGGCAAATGATTATGTTGATTCGTGGTGTTGTGGTTGGAATGTGAGGGTGGGCTTTGGAAAACCTCTAGAGAGGTGTTGTTAGAGTAATTATCATATGGTTGGGTGTGTTGTTAGTATGGATTATGTTAAGATCATGTTGAGCATTGATGAGGAAGGTGTTTAATCAACCATTTTCTATTTTGATGAACTCTTGTAGATGGGTTAACTCTGTTTCTTGTCACTTATTCTTCTCTTCTTGAATTTGTTGTAAATGGGAGCTTATTCCTAGAATTGCTCTTAGTCAATTACTTCTAAGTAGAGAAGTGTTATTCCGAGCTTGTTTATGATGGATTATACTCAATCCTCTCTAACCCAAAACACATGAGCCTAATGGTGGGAGAGAGAAGAGATGGATATGCCTTATCCTAGTATGTTAGTTATGTCTCATGTTTGACTTAGTTTGTGTTGATTGCTTGTTTGATTGTTCTTATTTTGGTTGGTTTGCCTTGTTGGTTATTATTCACTTGTTTCTTGTAATTGGTTGATTCCTTGTTTACCTTGTCATGTTATCAAGGGTTTTGATTCACTTCATCTCTTTTATTTGCTTCTTTATTGTATGCCTTGTCTTATTATCAAGGTCTTTGATTCACTTGATGTTTTGAATGAGATTAAACTAATGAATGAATGATTAAACTAAATGCAAGAAATGAACAACTAATCTATGTTTTTTTTAATCTCCCAAATATAAATATGATCTAATTAACTAATTGAATGCAACAAGAATGATTCTAAATGTAATTCAATGTGAGTAAATGTTTTGTTTGTGATTTGTAAAGTATTATTTTGTGTTGTTAGTTTCCTTGTCTTGTTGAAAAGGACTTGATTGCTTATTGCCTTGTTTCTTTAGCAATGGCTTTATGAAATGGAACTATTGAAATGAAACTAAAATCTACAATGTAATCTACACTAATCTAATGTAATGAAGCAAATGAATCCTATCTAACTAATGCTAAATTTGTAATACAGTGATAGAATGTCCCAGTTCCAGGAAAGATGGAAGATATCTTATCTATTCTAATTATTATTCTAATCTACTCTTTAAAACAAATAACTTTAAAGAAATTAATTGAAACTTAACATTCGAGAGATTAAAAACCTAAGATGCTAATGAGATGCTCATGGAATGTATGTCCTTAGAGATTCAACTTCTAGAATGTTATACCATTTGTAGCCTACGGTAATATATTTGATGAATGAAGTAAAGGAAGATGGGAAACTAAGAAAAGAGGGAAATGGTAGAGTAGTGTGTTGTTGTAATAGAAGATTTTAAGTTGCACACTAATTATAGAGAGAGCCTAGAGGTTATACAAAGCGAGGTGCTGTGAGAAAAGCTTGGACTTTGGCTTGGAGATCTTAGAATCAACATTCTAACCTGATTAAACAACTAAGACAAGAGAGGCAACAAAATTAAAATTCCTATAGGAGGCTACCAACAAAAAACCAAAGACCACTTGGAATCTAATTAGGGGTGTATAAATAGGCTTGAAATCTCAATTAGATTCATAATTGTGAGGCTCAAGATTTGATAGAAGTAGGTATAGTTAGAATTGAGTTAGGCTTGAGATCAAGGCTAAAATGGTGGAAAAATGGCTAGAACTGAAGGTTTCATACGTTAATAAATTGTTTTGAGGTTGCACCTTTTACCAACAAGGGTTGTCCCTTTTGCCAAGGCAAGTCTCCTCTTTTTCCATGGTAGGTCACCCGAGTGACCTCAAGAATGCTTGACCCCATCATTTAAAAGGTAAATATATAGTTTTGGATGAGCAGGAGGATGTACAAGCAAGATGGAAGGTTAGGGAGGACAAGACATAAGCAAGGGGGTCCTATATATACATAGATCCTCATTTTTGTCTGTTCTTATCTTTGTTGGGAAATTTTTGGGTTATTTTGGGTTAGCTGGTATTATCATTCTATAGTTGTAGAGGGAATTATGGTTGCATTTATTTCAAGGAACAAGGGTATCTAGTTGGGATGAAGTTAATACATGGGATTCTAGTCTCCTCGATATTCCTCATAATATTTCTTAGACACATGTATATACAAGTTGGATAAGTATGATATATTCTTCTATATAATATGAATTATTAGTGAGTGATGCAAAGTGACCTACATAAAGTTAATTATCATTGTCATTATGATAATTGGTAAATATAGGTCATTATTTGTTATCTTTTTCCAAGGTAGGTCACCCGAGTGACCTCAAGAATGCTTGACCCCACCATTTAAAAGGTAAAGATATAGTTTTGGATGAGCAGGAGGATGCACAAGCAAGATGGAAGGTTAGGGAGGACAAGACAAGAGCAAGGGGGGTCCTATATATACATAGATCCTCATTTTTGTCTGTTCTTATCTTTGTTGGGAAATTTTTGGGTTATTTTGGGTTAGCTGGTATTATCATTCTATAGTTGTAGAGGGAATTATGGTTGCATTTATTTAAAGGAACAAGGGTATCTAGTTGGGATGAAGTTAATACATGGGATTCTAGTCTCCTCAATATTTTTCTAAATAATATTTCTTAGACACATGTATATACAAGTTGGATAAGTATGATATATTCTTCTATATAATATGAATTATTAGTGAGTGATGCAAAGTGACCTACATAAAGTCAATTATTGTTGTCATTATGATAATTGGTAAATATAGGTCATTATTTGTTACTATTTTTGGGTTAAACTAGGAAAATGTTTGGGTTGTTAACAAACAATCAAACTAGTTATAAGATTTTATGGAGAAGTTAGTCAATCATAGCCTCACAAGAAAAGTTGGAACCTTGCAGGAGGTTTGGTCAGTTGGGTAGTGCCATGCATCATTTGTGTTCCTTGAGATAAATGTGGCTTGATTGAATATTTGTTTTAGGTGTGTATGTGTGAATTTCATGATTCTTGAGCTTTATCAAGGGTTGAGAGGTTAAACCATGTCTCTATTCTAATAAACTCCATATATTGTACTCTTGGTTTCAAGGGTTTATTACTTCATTGAGATAGTCAACTCTAATGGAAAAACTGTAGAATCATATGACTATGTTCATGAGTTATTCTCTTAAGAAATCTATAAATGGTTTATTACCTAAAAATATTATGTGCTCTAGGGTTAAACTTATGGTTTTCATTGTCAAACTATAATGGGTTCATTATGTTGATAAATGTTGGTGTAATATTGCACCTATTGATAAGTTTACTTTAGATATTAGAAATTTTTCTCATCTAAGTATCTAATAATGACATGTGTTTACCTTGAATTTAGGTACAAAAATGCCACCACTGCCTCATCAATCCTTTATTTATGGTAGTTATATGTCACCTCTATTTAGTCAAGGTCACCTCTTAGTTAGACTAAGTTAACTCACATCCTAATTGGAAATGATTAAGACTTAAACTCTTACCTCTTGGACATGTCATATCCTTGATTCACATATCCAAGAGGCCTATATATATGTACAATTCTCTTTGTAATTTTGCTCTATTATATTGAATATGAAATATCTTTATTCATTTTCCTAGTTTTGTGATTAGCTCATAGGCATCAAGTCATGGGTGGATTTGTTGTGCATATGATCAATTATAACATGGTATTAGAGCCAAAATGTCATGCAATTAGTCCTTTTCTAGATAATGAGGGCAAGTAGATAGGATTTTAGTGTTGGTAGGTGGCGACTGATCAGGAAAGTACTGTACACTAGCCATGTATCCTCGCCGGGGTTCGGGGGTGGCAGCCCTCGAGAATTTTTTTTAGGGCCGACATAAAAAATCCTATTTTTTATGACCGACATAAGAAAACCCTAATTTTTGTAACCGACAAAAAGGCTTGATAAAAGCAGCTAAGGGTTAGGGTTTTGATATATTCTATTGTAGCATTTGCAGCGGTATTGAGTTACAGGGATTGCTGGTTGTAATCAGTTTGATTTACTGGATAATAATATTGGACTCTCTGTTTGGTGGATGTAGCCCAAGTTTGGGTGAACCACGTTAAAACTTGTCTCTCGTTGTTATTAATTCTGTGTATTTCTATTTCTCTGTTTAATCTTTATTTGCATTTAATTGATATCTTTTGCTGGCTAACCCTAACAAGTGGTATCAGAGCAGGTTGTGTTCGATTATCGTCTGCAGGAAGGTCTCACGGTTGAGTGGGAGCAATGGTGGATGAGGGTAAATTGAAGGTCAATAAATTCAATGGGTAGAACTATCAGTTATGGAAGATGCAGATGGAGGATTACCTCTATCAAAAGGATTTATGGATGCCGTTGGAAGGAGTAGCCAAGAAACTGGCAACAATGTCTGATGAGGATTGGAATCTTCTTGACAGAAAGGCACTGGGAACCGTTCGGTTATGCCTGGCACCATCGGTGGCATTCAATATAACAGAAGCGAAGACAACAGATGGTCTAATGAAAGCTTTGGCAAAATTGTATGAAAAACCCTCAGCCTCAAATAAGGTATTTCTCACGAAGCATTTGTTTAATTTGAAAATGGTTGAAGGTGGATCTGTGACAAGTCATTTAAATGAATTTAATACGATTGTCAGTCAATTGACTTCTTTAAATGTAAAATTTGATGAAGAAGTTAGAGCTCTCTTGATATTATGTTCATTTCTTGAAAGCTGGGATAGTTTGGTAATGGCGGTTAGTAACTCTGTTTTTGGTTCAAATACCATAAAATTTGATGATGTTATTGGTGTTATTTTGAGTGAGGAAATTCGTAAGAAAAGCTTAGGTGGATCCACATCAGGCAGTGTTTTGAATGCAAAAAGTAGGGGCAGATCAAAGGAGAGAGGAACAGGTTCTGGAGGTCATGGGAAGTCACGAGGAAAATCAAGGGATAAAAGATCCCAAACCAGAGGACAGAAGGATTGCTGGTACTGTGGGAAACTAGGTCATCTGAAGAAAGATTACTGGTCTCAAAAAAATAAAGAAGGAGACAAACAAGAAGGCAATAAGGAAGCAAATGTGGTAAGTAATAAATCTGAAGATGATGCTTTGATTCTTTCCCTAGATAATGCTGATGATTCTTGGGTTTTAGATTTAGGGGCCTCATTTCATGCTACGCCCCATAGAAGTTATTTTCTTGATTATGTCCAAGGGGATTTTGGGCTGGTTTATTTGGGAGATAACGAACCCTGTCAGATTGTTGGAAAGGGAAGAATCAAGATTAAGTTGCAGAATGGGAATTGTTGGCTACTACAAGAGGTAAGGCATGTTCCAAGGCTCAGTAAGAATTTAATTTCAGCAGGGCAACTAACTGAACAAGGTTGCACTGTTACATTTACTGATAAAAATTGGAAGGTTTCAAAAGGTGCCTTAGTAGTAGCAAAAGGTGTGAAAGTAGGCACCTTATATCTTTGTATAGGTCATACTGTTCCTTCTACTTTAGATATTACAGAGGAAAAACAAACAGGTTCAGGAACAGTTGCTGCAGGTTTGCAAGAAGAGACTGGAAAAGTTGCTGCAGGTTCTGAAACAACACTGTGGCATAACAGACTTGGGCATATGAGTGAAAAAGGTATGAAGGTACTTCATTCTAAGAAAGTTTTACCAGGTCTGAAATGTATTAATATGGATTTCTGTGAAAGTTGTGTGTATGGAAAACAAAAGAGAGTCAGTTTTCTCAAGGATGGGAAGCAAAAGAAAAATAAAAAATTGGAGCTTGTGCATACCAATGTATGGGGACCGGCTCAGGTATCTTCTCTTGGTGGCTCTTGATATTATGTTACATTCATAGATGATGCAACTAGGAAGGTATGGATTTATTTCCTTAGGTAGAAATCTGATGTTTTGGAAACATTTAAAAAATGGAGAAGCTTGGTTGAGAATGAGACAGGTAAAAGATTAAAATGTCTCAGATATGATAATGGTGGTGAGTATTGCAGCAAAGAATTTGAAGATTATTGTTCCTTTAATGGAATTTATAGGTAGAAAACGGTTCCAGGGACTCCACAGAAAAATGGAGTGGCTGAACGCATGAATAGGATAATAATGGAGCGTGCAAGGACCATGAGATTGCATGCTGGGCTGCCCTTAAATATGTGGGCAGAGGCTGTCAACACTGCTGTATATTTAATTAATAGAGGTCCTTCAGTTCCTTTGGGCTATGGTATTCCAGAGGAAGCATGGACAGGTAAGAAGGTGAGTTATTCTTTTCTAAAAACCTTCGGCTGTGAAGCTTTTGCACATATAGATTCTGAAAATAGAACCAAGCTGGATGCAAAATCAAAAAAGTGTACCTTTGTTGGATATGGCATTGATGAATTTGGTTATAGGCTTTGAGATTTTAAAAATCAAAAAATTGTGAGAAGCAGGGATGTTATATTCAATGAGAAGGTGTTGTACAAAGATCAGTTGCAGCAACATGAGAAGAAAGAAAAAGATTATGTGGTGCTGGATGATACTCCAAATAGTGATGTCCAGTGGTTCCTCATGCTCCGCAACAGCAACCAAAAATACCACAAACTCCAGTGAATGTTAGACGGTCAACAAGGATAAGTAGACCTCCTGAAAAGTTTTCTCCCTCTTTGTATTCTATTTTGTTAACAGATGCTGGTGAACCAGAAGGTTATGATGAAGCTATGCAGGTGAATACACAGGTTCAGTGGGAGCTTGCCATGAAAGAAGAAATGGACTCCTTGCTGAAAAATCAGACTTGGGAATTATGTAAGTTACTTGTAGGTAAAAAGGCTTTACCAAACAAATGGGTTTACAGGTTGAAAGAGGAAGATGGAGGTAAGAAAAGATTTAAGGCCAGGTTAGTTGTAAAAGGATTTGCACAGAAACATGGCATTGATTTTGATGAGATATTTTCTCCGGTTGTCAAGATGACTTCTATTCGTACTGTTTTAAGTATTGTGGCTGCTGAAGATTTGTATTTGGAATAGCTAGATGTGAAAACTGCCTTTCTCCATGGTGATTTGGAGGAGGAGATATACATGGCACAACCACATGGATTTGAGGTCAAATGTAAGGAGAAACAAGTGTGCAGATTGAAGAAGAGTTTGTATGGCCTGAAACAAGCACCTCGGCAATGGTATTTGAAATTTGATAGTTTTATGGCTGAGCAAGGCTACAACAGGTGTAATTCTGACCATTGTGTTTATTTTCAGAGGTTGGATAATGACAGCTACATTATTTTATGTTTATATGTTGATGACATGCTTGTAGCTGGGTCTAACATGGATCGCATCAGAGAGTTAAAACATCAGTTAGCACAGTCATTTGATATGAAGGATTTGGGGGAGCAAAACAAATCCTTGGTATGAAAATTTGTAGAGATAGGAAGAATAGGAAATTGACTCTATCTCAGGTTGCTTATGTTGAAAAGGTGTTGCAGAGATTCCATATGGAGAATGCAAAAGTTGTCAGCACACCTTTGCCTAGTCATTTGAAATTGACTAAGGAGATGTGTCCAAGAACATAAGAGGAGGAAGAAAAAATGTCCAAGGTACCATATGCTTCAGCTGTAGGAAGTTTAATGTATGCCATGGTATGCACGAGACCGGATATTGCACATGCTGTCGGAGTCGTTAGCAGGTATATGAGTCATCCCGGATTTGAGCATTGGAATGCGGTAAAATGGATTCTCAGATATTTGAGAGGTACATCTAATAAACACTTATGTTTTGGGGAATCTAATACTGATTTAGTAGGTTATGTAGACTCAGATTTGGCAGGGGATATTGATACCAGGCGGAGTACTACAGGTTATGTCTTTACTGTAGGTGGAACATCGGTGAGTTGGATTTCCAGGTTGCAAAAGGTGGTTGCTTTATCCACCACAGAGGCAGAATATGTAGTTGCAACAGAGGCAAGCAAGGAGATGATATGGCTGCAATCTTTCATGGAAGAATTGGGTAAACAACAGGCTAACAGTTATTTGTATACAAATAGTCAGAGTGCCATACATCTTGCAAAGAATTTTGCCTTGCATTCAAAGACCAAACACATACAGTTGAGGTATCACTTTATTCGGTCGGTGTTGGATAATGGACAGTTAAGGCTAGAAAAGATACATACATATGAAAATCCAGCAGATATGTTTACAAAGGTAGTGACAAGGGAGAAGCTGAGCTCCTCTTCAGCTTCGATTAGTCTTCTAGATTGAAAACAATAAAAATAGAACAGTAGGGTCCAGGGTGCTTATTTCCAGTGGGAGTTGCATGCGTAGCGGTGTCGTCCAGGCTCAGTCTCCAAGTGGGAGATTGTTTGGTGTGGAGCTTGATCAGTCTCCAAGTGGGAGATTGTTGGTAGGTGGTGATTGATCAGGAAAGTACTGTACACTAGCCATGTATCCTCATCGGGGTTCGGGGGCAGAAGCCCCCAAGAAATTTTTTTTAGGGCCGACATAAAAAATCCTATTTTTTATGACCAACATAAGAAAACCCTAATTTTTGTAACCGACAAAAAGGCTTGATAAAAGCGGCTAAGGGTTAGGGTTTTGATATATTCTATTGTAGCATTTGTAGAGGTATTGAGTTGCAGGGATTGTTGGTTGTAATCAGTTTGATTTATTGGATAATAATATTGGACTCTCTGTTTGGTGGATGTAGCCCGAGTTTGGGTGAACCACGTTAAAACTTGTCTCTCGCTGTTATTAATTCTGTGTATTTCCATTTCTCTGTTTAATCTTTATTTGCATTTAATTGATATCTTCTGCCGGCTAACCCTAACATTTAGGAGGGTTATTTCTTAGGTAGATTAGCCTATTTATATTTGCATGTTCACCTTGTGTTAGATTTAAGAGTTTTGAATTTGCTAATTTGCTGATTGTTTAGTCCAAATCTAGCTTTAGTGGTAGGATTTATAAGGGTTTGGATAAGTTTTTTATTGGGAATCTACAAATCACTAATATTTTGGAGCATTTGGGACAAATACTAACCCTACCATCATGTCCAAAAGCCCCCAAAACCCTAGGAACTCCTGTCAAACCATCCATTTTGGAGCAACATAGTTGGAGGTAAAAAATCAAGATCGAGACCATACAAAATTTGTGTTGCTCACTGTTTTCTTGTTCTAAATCTTTGGGAAAGAATTTTCTAGCATCATATATTGGCTAGTGTTATAAAAGGCATTATATAGGTCTATATGTATTTTTTATTTCAAAAATAAAAAATAAAAGTGAGCTTTATTGTGTAGGAGAGTACAATTTGCAATTGGTAGATCATCACCCATACATACACAATACATTATAGGCACTTTTATTAAAATATTTTTTAAAATATCAAAAAATATTTAAAGGACCATGACCTATACTTGGTTCACATCTTATACAAGGCCCACAACTTGTACATAGGTCAAAACTTATATCAAACAGATCATGAACCCCTCCTTGGTGGATACCAACATGGTGTTACCCCCTGTGAATACCCCTTTCCATAATCCATCATGTTAATTTGGTAGTGATCTACCATATTTGGTTGCAATCCACTATATTTGGTAACATAGTTGGTAGGCCCCCAAATTTAGTAGGAGATTTGGTAGCTCCACCATTTGTAGTAGTGGTTCTAAATTTAGCATTCCTCTATATTTGGTTGTGGTTCCAAATTTATCTAGTGACTTCTATATTTAGTGATTTCCTCTAAATTTGGTGGACTTGGATAAATTTGGTTGTGACATCAGCAGTCTCTTCCCCCAATTTTGCCCCCTTCATTATTGTGCTTTTTAGATTTGGAGGCTAACTTTGAAGGGTGATTTCTCAACCATGCGAATGTATTTTTAGTGCATTTTTTTTGAAATGGGTCATTTTTTACATAATTTGCATTGATGTAGTAAATTTCTACTAATGACTTCTAGAGTTTTTTAGAAAATTAGTTTCTTATAGACTTTGTTGTGCAGTCTCAATTTTTTGAACTTCTAGACTCATTACTTTCACCAACAGATAAATTTGAGTCCAATTTTTTAAGTGGAGAGTTTTTGAGCACTACATATTGGTATTTTCTATTTGTCTATATTCTATTATTTGATTGTACATTCAACTTTCTAGTCCATATGAAATAGTGTAAAACTATGAAAAATAATTTTAACTTTGTAATCACACTATTTAATAAAGTGTCAAATGTTGTAACTTGCTAAGGGTGTCTTAATTAAGCTATTTTAGGGTAGTGTTATTATGAAACTCACTCAATTATAAAGTTACACATCACATACTTGTCTTGGGGGGATTACACATGGGTATTTTTGTAATCATGAATGAATATAAAGTTCCATCTTAGGGGGTTTCAACATGTCTCTTACTCCCTCACATTTTCATTTTAGTATCTTATAAAAGACTTCTCCTTCCACTATATCTACAAAGGACATGACATATCTAAAGACTTCCCATGTCTAATATGGACAAATGTTATCATGTAGGGTTGTCCACTTTAACAAGATTACCCTCTTAAGCCTTCCACATCATGTAGGATCAAATGTGCTTATTGTTAGAAGAAAAATCATTATGAACATGATTTATTTAAAAACTAGATTGATGAAGTAAAGCAACTTCTTAAAGAACATTACATTACTCTTCCAAATTCTTTGGCATAATATTCATCACCTTGTACATCAATAGAGATATGAACTGTTAGACTTAGGGCATACAACTGAGAGGGGGGGGTGAATCAGTTGTGTGAAACTTTCCTTTTTTAAACACTTGAATCTTCTTTAGTGATTAGCATAATATTAATCATGAACCATAATGCATTCAAATCAAAAGCAGAAACATATCAACACACATGACACCAAGATTTTGACGTGGAAAACCCAGTTAAGGGAAAAACCACGGGGTGATTAACCCAAGAATGTATTCTCTGTTAGAAGAATAGAAAGAACAAAATGGCACATGCCAATTAGGGCTCACTGCCTGAGCACATTACTCACAAGAGGCTCACTGCCTACAAGAGACACACTGTCTACAAAGGAATAAGTATCACCTTTATGAATTGGAGAATAGCATCTTCAGCATGCTTGAATCAGTTCCATTTAAGCCCAATACTTCTGCTCTGCCTTTCGCACTTCTCTTTGCTACCACACACTCATCACCGCAAGACACACTTCAAAATGAATTCACAATCCCTTATTTATACAAGGTATTGACTTAGGAACAATCATCTAAGTTGGCAAACACCTACAAGATCATTCGCAAGATGTGTAATACATCCGGTCGGCCAGTCTCAAGAACACCAATATCCGTGGTTATTCTTCAAATGCAAACTCTAACTTTAATGCGGACCACCAACATTAACTGGACATGATCCAATAATCATTATAACCTTCCCTGAATCACCAAAAACATCCGCACTTCATCATCCTACTGGAATTCTTCTCTCCTTCATCCGGAGCTACAAGAACACAGTCTGTCATCACTGTCACAAATGAATAGGCACTTCCAGACCTTCAACCCACGAACTAATCTAGTTGATACTTCACAAGGATGTCCTCAACACTCCCTCAGATCTGCAGAATGGGATAATGAAATACCGGATCTCACTGGACCTATCTGTGGCCCTCTGTCACCTCTAAATACCTGTCAGAACCAGTTCTACTTGAGCGACCATAACTTCTTCAGATCTTCATGCGGACCTCTGAAATCTTGACTGGAGCATCTCAAGACTTATATCTACAAACCCTTTAAACCGCATCCTCTGATCCTCAACCTATTGAGGACTTTTACCTTCTTGTCATCATTGTTCTTCACTGTTCCTAATTGAGACTTATTTTCTCAATATCCTCAGCACACAGCTCATCTAATCCTTCTCATTAATGCAACATGAGTATGTTGACATCAATGACAACACCGGTTAGGCCCATACTTGCAACAATCTCCCCCTTTGTCATTGATGGCAACATATGATGTGAAAAACCATCAAGACAAGAACTTCTCCTTGCTGTTACAACTCCCCCTAACAGCAACAACTATTCACATGTCTTCTCTTCCTTTATTGCTCCCCCTTTGATCAGCAACCACTTGTTTTTCACATGTCTTCTCTCCCCCTTTGACATCAATGGCCGAGGGCTCATACTTGTAACTTCACTACTTCATAACATACCAGCTGCTCCCCCTGAGTAGAAGCTCCCTTATCATCAATCCAGATCACAAGATATGACTGTGATATCCACTGGATTGATGCACATCAGTGCATCCTAGTTCATCAGCGGAGGGGCAATAACCCCTAACTTCTCCCTGAGATACTCAAAAGAGTCCTTGGGAAGAGGTTTAGTAAAAATATCTGCAAGTTGATCCTTGGAGGGCACATATTCCAATTTGACTTCACCCTTGTTCACTTGCTCTCTCAGAAAGTGAAACTTGATAGATATATGCTTAGTCTTAGAATGCAACACCGGATTCTTAGAAATATTTATTGCACTTGAATTATCACAGAAAATTGTGATAGGCTCCTCGAATTCTACTTGAATATCTCTTAGCATTTGCTTCATCCACAAAACTTGAGTGCAACTTCCTGCTGCTGCAATGTATTCTGCTTCAGTTGTAGACATGGATATTGCCTCTTGTTTCTTGCTTAGCCAAGAAACCAACCTTTTTCCCAAAAAGAATGCTCCTCCACTTGTACTCTTCCTATCATCCACATCTCCTGCCCAATCTGCATCTGTATATGCATGAAGAGAAAAATTATGATCTCTAGGATACCACAGACCATACTCAACTATTCCTTTTAAGTACCTAAAAATTCTTTTGATTGCCATGACATGAGATTCTCTGGGATCAGCCTGGAATCTCGCCACAAGACCAACAGCCTGCATTATATCTGGTCTAGTTTGAGTGAGATACAATAATCCTCCAATCATTGATCTGTACTTTGTCTGATCTGTCTTAGGAGAGTCATCATCTTTGCTTAGCTTACATCCGGTTGCCATGGGAGTGTTCATTGGATTTGAATCTTCCATTCCAAATTTCCTCAACAATTCTTTCACATATTTGGTCTAAGAGATAAAGATTCCTTTCTTTGTCTGAGTAATTTGTAGACCCAAGAAGAAATTCATTTCATCGAGCATTGACATTTCAAACTCACTTTTCATTTGATTTGCAAAGGTTTTACACATACTGTCTCTTCCTCCAAAGATGATATCATCAACAAATACTTCAATAATCAAGATGTTTTCATGATCAATTTTGAAATATAGGTTACTATCAGCAGTACCTTCATTGAAACCAATCTTCAAAATATGTTTGTCCAGCCTTTCATATCATGCTCTTGGGGCTTGCTTTAGACCATATAGTGCCTTCTTTAATTTGCAGACCATATCACCATGCTCAGATAACTGAAATCCATCCGGTTGTTCAATGTACACTTCTTCTTCTAAGTCACCATTCAGGAAAGCAAATTTGACATCCATCTGATACACTTTGAAATCCTTGAAGGCAACAAATGCAAGAAATAGTTTGACTGCTTCAATTCTTGCCACCGGAACAAAGGTATCTTCAAAATCAATCCCTTCTATTTGAGAGTTGCCTTTGCAGACTAATCTGGCTTTATTTTTGATTACTTCACCAACTTCATTTAGTTTGTTCTGGAAGACCCATTTGGTTCCAATCACATTCTTGTTTCTAGGTTTAGGAACAAGATCCCAAGTGTGATTTTTCTCAATTTGCATCAACTCTTCCTCCATTGCTTTGGTCCAATTTTCATCATTGCAGGCTTGATTTATTGTCTTAGGTTTAATCTTTGAAATCAGACAATATTCATCTGAATTTTGAGCAATTTTCCTTCTAGTTTGCACACCTTTGCTTTTGTCACCTATGATCTGATCTTCAGAGTGGTTCAGTCTTACATACCTTGGAACTTTGGGAGTTTCTTGCACTTCTACTTCTTGATCAGGCTCATTCAAACCTATCTCTTCTTCCTGATTTACCGGATCAGTCTGAATTTGACTTTCAGGAGAGGATTGAGCTCCTTGAACTAGAACACCATTCTGATCATCTTCATCATACTCATAAAACCTTGAGGGTTTATCTATTCCCTCATCAACCTTCACATTTATACTTTCTATCATCTTTCTTAGTCTCTTGTTATAACACCGGTATGCTTTGCTTTGAGTAGAGTAACCCAAGAATATTCTTTCATCACTTCTAGCATCAAACTTGCCTAAATCTCCATCTCTTTTGATGTAACATTTGCTACCAAAGACTCTGAAATATCTTACAGTAGGAGTAATGCCAAACTAGAGTTCATAAGGGGTCTTACCGGTATTGCTTCTGATTTGAACTCGATTAAGAGTATAGACTGCAGTGCTGACAACTTCTCTCCAATAGATCTGAGGAACATTTGCTTTCATCATCATAGTCCTAGATGCTTCCTGGATGGTCCGGTTCTTTCTCTCCGCTACTCCATTCTGCTGTGGAGTCCTCGGAGCAGACAATTGTCTCTTAATTCCATTTTTCTCATAGAATTCTATGAACTCACCGGATGTGAATTCTCCACCTCTATCAGACCTCAGACATTTCAACTTTATTCCTGTTTCATTCTCTACCATAGCCTTGAATATTTTGAATTTCTCAAGAGCTTTTGATTTCTCCTTTAGAAAGGTTACCCACATCATCTGGGAATAGTCATCTATTAGCAGCATGAAGTATCTATCACCTTGAATACTTCTGGTTCTTGCCGGACCACAAAGATCACTGTGAACTAAGTCCAATAGTCCGGTAGAAGACAGTTCCTTGCTTTTGAATGTGACTCTGCTCATCTTACCCAACTGACATTCCTTGCATAAGCTGTTAGTAGGTTTCACCAATTTTGGAAGATCTCTTACAACCTGAGTATTGCTTATCTTGATGATATTATCAAAATTCACATGACACATCCTTCTATGCCATAACCAACTCTGATCAACTTGAACAAATAAGCAACTTTTACCAGTACCAACCAAGTGGAAGATATTACCTTTAGTTTGAGTACCGGATGCAATCTCTATTCCAGATCTTTCAAAGATTTTGCATTTTCCATCCTTGAATCAGAGATCATAGCCTTTGTCCACCAACTGTCCAACACTGAGAAGATTGTGCTTCAAACCTTCAACATACAGTACATTACCAGTTTTGTTTCTTCCATTAAAAGAAATAGTTCCTCTTCCTCTGATTCTACCAGCATAATTATCACCAAACTTCACCACTCCTTCTTCATACCTTTCCAAATCTATGAACTTATTCTTGTCACCTATCATGTGGTGAGAGCAACCACTGTCAATGACCCAATCATTCTTTTCTTCAACTTGGGCAGCCAGAGCTCTTTCTACAACTTTATGATTGATAGATATAGAGGATATTGGTTCTTCTTCCTTGATGGCAATAAACACCCATTCACTTCTGGATTTGTTTCCTGTCTCTGATTCATCATCTGTTACTCCTTCATTATCATCTTCTTCATGAACATAGTAACAATTCTTTTGGAACCTTGATCTGTTAGGATTTGGCTTTGAAAATCTTTCCGAACATTTTGAGGCAAAATGGCCAATCTTATTGCAGTTAAAACACTTAAAAGGCAATTTTCCTTCATACTTACCGGATCCTCTTGTCAGTCTCTTTGCAATGAGGGCTTCAAGTTGAGCAGTTTCTACTTCTTCTTCTTCCAGGTCTTTTCTTACTTTTCCATACCATGACAAATTCCTTGATGAGTTCTCTCCTAGATCAAATCCTTGTTTACCTTTCATAGAGGCACTGGCTTTGAATGCAGATTCAGTTTTGGGGGGATCATCTCCAAATTCAATCATTTCAAAAGCAGCCAGTTTGCCAGCCAATTGGTCTCTTGTGACAGTTGTATGGGCTCTGAATTCATCAATGGCAGCAACCTTGATTTTGTAAGAGGCAGGAAGGGATCTGAGAATCTTACCAACAATCTCATTTTCATCCAAGACTCCACCAGAATTTCTAATTCCACAAACCAGCTCATTCACTCTTGGCATAAAAGTGGTAATATTTTCATCATCTCTCATCTTCAGTTTTTCAAATTTCCCTTTTAGACTCTGTAACCTTGCACATTTAACATACTCATCTCCTTCATGCAGCAGTTCCAGTTTAATCCAGATCTCATAGGCAGTTGGTAGGTCAATAACATTTGAGAGCTCTGAGTCAGTTAATGCGCTTAGAAGAGCTTCTTTGGTCCGCAGATTGTTTTCAGCATCTGTGATTTCATTTAGGGTTGTCGGACCACCCTGTGGAGGTGCATACGCTTTTGTGACCATGGACTAATACGCCTTTCCCATACACTGCAAGTGACATTTCATGCGACCTTTCCAAAGAGAAAAGTTGGTTCCATCAAACTTCGGACTATCCTTCTTGTATGATGACATCCTGAATCTCCTCAAGCGGTTAAGCTCCTTTTAGAGGAATTTAGCTCTGATACCAATTGTTAGACTTAGGGCATACAACTGAGAGGGGGGGTGAATCAGTTGTGTGAAAATTTCCTTTTTTAAACACTTGAATCTTCTTTAGTGATTAGCATAATATTAATCATGAACCATAATGCATTCAAATCAAAAGCAGAAACATATCAACACACATGACACCAAGATTTTGACGTGGAAAACCCGGTTAAGGGAAAAACCACGGGGTGATTAACCCAAGAATGTATTCTCTGTTAGAAGAATAAAAAGAATAAAATGGCACATGCCAATTAGGGCTCACTGCCTGAGCACACTGCTCACAAGAGGCTCACTGCCTACAAGAGACACACTGTCTACAAAGGAATAAGTATCACCTTTATGAACTGGAGAATAGCATCTTCAGCATGCTTGAATCAGTTCCATTTAAGCCCAATACTTCTGCTCTGCCTTTCACACTTCTCTTTGCTACCACACACTCATTTTGAATTCACAATCCCTTATTTATACAAGGCATCGACTTAGGAACAATCATCTAAGTCGGCAAACACCTACAAGATCATCCGCAAGATGTGTAATACATCCAGTCGGCCAGTCTCAAGAAGAACACCAATATCCATGGTTATTCTTCAAATGCAAACTCTAACTTCAATGCGGACCACCAACATTAACTAGACATGATCCAACAATCATTATAACCTTCCCTGAATCACCAAAAACATCCGCACTTCATCATCCTACTGGAATTCTTCTCTCCTTCATCTGAAGCTACAAGAACACAGTCTATCATCACTATCACAAATGAATAGGCACTTTTGGACCTTCAACCCATGAACTAATCTAGTTGATACTTCAGAGGGACGTCCTCAACACTCCCTCAGATCCGCAGAACGGGATAATGAAATACCGGATCTCACCGGACCTATCTGTGGCCCTTTGTCACCTCTGAACACCTGCCGGAACTAGTTCTACTTGAGCGACCATAACTTCTTTAGATCTTCATGTGGACCTCTAAAATCTTGACTAGAGCATCTCAAGACTTATATCTACAAACCCTTTAAACCGTATCCTCTGATCCTCAACCTATTGAGGACTTTTACCTTCTTGTCATCACTGTTCTTCACTGTTCCTGATTGAGACTTATTTTCTCAATATCCTCAGCACACAGCTCATCTAATCCTTCTCATTAATGCAACATGAGTACGTTGACATCAATGACAACACCGGTTAGGCCCATACTTGCAACATGAACTTCTCTGCAAGCCACTACATATATTCTTTAGTAGGATCATACTTGTTATCTTGATCATAGAGATGTCTACTTATTTAACATACACTGTTGTTTGTAGAATCCCACATTTAAGATCTTGATGACACCGTTACAAACATATCCCTTCTCTTTGATGATAACTTCTATCCTAAATTATATGACAGTGTATTCTAACCATCATGTTTACTCTTTGCCACATTATGCTTCTATCTTGACAAATGCTGATTTGTATCAATTCAAATATCACATTAAGAGCCATTCATCCATGTTTAATGTTCATAAATCTTGAATGATATTTGATCACATCAATAAGTTTTTGTCATAGATCAACATTGACATCGATAAACATGAGCAACTTATAGAACCATATATCTTAGTTCCTTCTTATGCTCCACCATCTAAGTGGGAATTCAATATTTTGATAGCTGAGGGTTTCCTTCTTCCAAAAGGAAGATTTATTATTCACTATAGAGGAATCTACTACAATAGTCACCATGTGACATTTTGTATTGACATTCTTTCTTCTATGTGGAGGCACAAAAGGGGCATTAACTTGTAGAGATTTCATGACATTTTTGCATATTTCCTCTCCTTGGGAAAGAGTTTTTTCCTCTAAATTTTCTCCTTGTCTTCTTCGGGGGTGGAACAGTATGTTTCTCAAGATCAACTCAAGTACAATGCGAATGAGTCAAACTCCAGAAAACACACTCATTGTACCCTTGCTAAAAGGTACCCACCTAGTCGCTCCCACTCTCATGACAAGAGCTAGGTGAGCAGGGGTGGAACCAACATATTGTTCTATTAATTTGAAAGTAGAATGTTGTGGGTGACAATTAAGTTGTTATTGTGGTCTATTTGTACGTGATGTTGATGGTTGGTTGTGTTTTCATGATTGATTAGACCAAGTTGAGCAGTTAACTCTTGCAATAAGTTTAAGTTGGCATTTTTATTTCTTTGATGATATTGGTTTCTTGTCTAGTTTTCTCATGAAAATGCTTTATGATTTGACCCTGAATTTGAAAGATTCTTGTGATACAAGTCCTTGTTTTATTTTTCTCTATTTATTGCATAATTTAAGTTTATTCTTTAACTATTTATTTAGCAAGATTTTATTGAGCTATTAGGTTTTCCTTGATCTCATCTAAGACCACTTTGATCCAATCTTCTCTCACTCTAAGGCACATTGAGTGTGAACGTTGATTAAGGAAGAAGGAAGATTAAGTTTTTTTGTTGAATGTTGAATGCCTCATGTTGGGATTGAGGGCTTTCTTTTCATGGTTTTATGAAGCCTCTAAATGTAGGTAACTCTAAATGAATGTTGAAATAAAATTGATCTATTTTCTTTTGGTGTTTTTCCAATTTCAAATGTTATCTAATTACTATTGCTGAAAATGATAGTTTCTCTAAATGAATGCAAATCTCATATGAATTTTCCCTAATGCAATTTATCTACTATTTTTTATGTTTTGTGTTTTAGTTTTCTAAATGCAAATTAATGAAAATAAATGCAATGCATTCTATCTATGATATGAATCTAGTGAAAATAGGAAATAGGAAATTCTAATCTAAGATCTAAATCTAGTAAAATAGAAAATTATAATATAACCAAGAAGAGATAAAGAAAATTTATTCTTCAAGGGCAAGTTGAATTTTCTAATTACTAAATGAAAAAAGAAGAAACTTTAAGGGAACCTATGAAAATCAACAGCATCAGTGCAAGCTTGTGTCCTCAGGAATCCAACTTTTTTGGTATCCTCCTTTGGAACAATTGGAACCTTCACTTAATGATAGGGAAATCAATGGGATCCTATGGGAAATTAGAAACTATATGGAAGAAGTAAGAAGCTTTGAAGCTATTGCAAGTAAAATGGGAGAGGCATAAATAGTCCTATGGAAGCATAAGATGCTTGGGGAAAATTGTAGCAACTGAAATAACAAAGTTCCTAAGGATGATTCTAGAGAATGAGAGCCTTTTGCAAAAGAAAGCTAAGTTGCATCAATACACAAACTCCTTTAAAATCAAAGGGAGAGGAGGTATTTATAGGATTGAAGCAACACCAAATGGAGAAAATGATTGGATGCTAATAGGATGACTGATTGGGAGACCAAAGGAGGTTGATGGAAAGATAACAAAATACTAATTATAAGAGGACTAAAGAGTTGATTAAGAGTTAAGAGGAGAGGATAATCAATTGGGGGAGTAGTGGTTCAGTTAGGATTGGAGAGGACTCTGAATAAAGAGAAAAAATGGAATCAACTTGTTGAAATTACAAGAAATCATTCATGTCAGAAGATGACAAGGTCACCTCTTTTGGGAATAGGGTTACCCATTTTGCCAAGGCAGGTTACTCGGGTGACCCTAGCCTTACAACTTAAGGACAAGTCACCTAGGCGACCCTCTAGTTAAGAATCTATATAAAATGGTTTTTACGATGCGTGAAGACTTGGAACTCAGTCTAGGAATAAACAAGATGGACAAGGGGCTAGGTTGAGGAGAGATGTCATCAAGCATGACTATTGTTGAGATGATATAATTCATGCCTTCATGGGTTGTGAGCTAGATCGCCAAATCATCATCAAACTACCATGTCAACCCATGAGTTTTAGGAACTTAGCTATTTTTCCCCTCAGGGACAATAGTCTACATAGCAAGTACCATTCCTAAAAATGGTATCATGGGACCCACACTTGTACTTAGTTTTGTTGTTGTCCCGTATTTGGACCCAGAGATCAACAAATTGATTCAAGTGTAACTTTGATAAATGATTAGCTCAAAGTAAGTGTAAAATAAAGATGAGAGTACATACCTTAGATACATGAGTTAATGTTTACCTATGGCACCTTGCCTCACCTTGATGACCTATCAAAATGATGAAAGAGAATGTACTATGAAAATAAAACCTATTCTACAAAAGCAAGAATCAAGGAAAATGAGATAAATGAGAGACCTGCTACTTATTGTTTTGATATTTTTTTGTTTCCCCTCTAGGTGGGGAGATTTGCAAGCATATGTGCACACATTTTATTCTCTTGGCTCCCTTGATGGAGCATTTATACTTAGACACTTTAACATTTTATGGTAGTTATTGCAATGACCAAGATTAGTATTGGTCTATACATTATTATAGTTGATGTTATTTAATTTTCCTCTCTCTTGTGCACATGGATGGTTTAGAATTATTATTTTAGAGATGTTTGTGCTTATAGATTTATGGTATTATTCTCATTCTCTTTTGTAACTTTTTTGCATACATGTATGAGATGAATGCAAAGTGAACTTTTGTTGGATATATGAGATGATGTAAATGCAATGCTATTTTTGATATTTTTTTGATAGATGCAAATTTATATGAAATGATTTATTGTTTGTTTTCTAAATGATATGCATATGGAATTGACAATGTGGTTGCTCTTTAGTAGGATTTTTGACCTAGGACATTGCAGGTTGGATAGAATAGGGTGACTTGTTAAACTTCTAAGATAGGATTTTTTAGGGAATCAAGTGGGAATGGGAATGGGGAAGGTAATGAAACAAATTTTGATTAAGTTGCACAAAAGGCTCAAAATTGATCCTTATTTAGATTGAACATTTAGACTAGATTTTGATGCAAACAAGCAACACATTTTATTGGTACCTTCTAGACTTAGATAAAAAAGATGGCCAATAGATCAGACCTAGGGTAAAGCATTTAAGTCTTGGTAAGGATGGCCCTAGAAAGCAAACTACTCTTGGCTTTACATAACTTGTTTGTGTGCTTTGTTTATTTTTTCCTTTTCTCTATTGTATGTGACTATTGTAGCTTTGAGCTCAGACTATTTTCCACCCAATAGTACGAACATTAGCAATTTCTCTTTTTCTTTTTTTTTTTCTTTTGATTTTTCTCTTTTTTTTTGTATTTCTTTCAAGTTTTGACCCCCTTGACATTTTTGGCTAGGTGAGTAAGGGGCTAGGCACAACTAAAAGGTAATTGACTCCTAAGACTTCCCTCTTTCTAAGGAAAATTGGGAAGACCTACTAGTTATGTTCTATAGGGTACGATGGGATTTAAAACTTGCTTTGTTTACACTGGACTAAATGGTATCTAAGACTGGGATTAGTTTAAAGCTTGAATTTGACTTTATTTAAAATTATTGTAGATGTAAAGGGAAAATAGAACTTGTGATGATTTTGAGGAATCTGACCTTGTTGGTAAATAGATTTGTTGTTGCAATATTTTACCAAAAACAATGTGACTTGCCCAATGGGCAACAATAGATGTTCACAATAGTTGGAAAAATCATTATTGGATTAATGATTTTACTCTATGTTTGAGAGTGGAAACTTACTCATATGACAAGTTTATAAAGGTTTTTGTGTACTTTTAACTAGAAAGTACAAAAGGAACTCAAAATGCCAAAAAGGAAAGAAAGTACAGAGAAACCCTAGCTAGGCTTGCATGGAGCACTAACAAGATTTCTTAGAGAATGAATAAGAAGAATGCAATAAAAGTAATAAATATTATGAAATAACTAATAGAGATACAAAGTTCGTTAGTTAGCACACATAATATTGATGTGGGAATGAGTTACCTTCTCAACATGTAAAGAAAAATAAGAAGAATCTATTATAGATTAAACATAAGATAACCTAAAATAAATCAAGAACACAAAGACAAAGTTCAAAATTATTCTTCTATTTCCCCCAAAATTAAAGTACAAAGTCTCCATTGCATTTCTCACGCAATCTAACATACACGTCAAAAATATGAAGAATGATCACAAGTTTGACATAATAAAAACCTTTAACAATGAAGAATTTTATGACACAAAGTTCAAAAAATTTCTTCAAATTCATTCAAATCTAGGAACACAAAGTCTCCTTACATCTTGCCCATAGCCCTTATGTTGAGAGGTGAAGGATTACTCCTTTTCCATTAAAAATGATTAAATTTATAGATTTTCCCTTGTAACTAACTTATAACTACTTTATAACCATTTATTGAAATTATACTTCCTAACTTAAAGTTTTCTTGTTCTTTTTTTAATCATAAATAATGACTTAAATTATAATTTAAAAAAAGTGCAACGACAAATTAGAAAATAAGGCTAGAAAGAGAAAATGTCATGGTACTTGTTGAGAGGTGTGAGAGAAATTGTCTCCTTTTGGGCTTTGATCCTTCTAATCATCCATGAAGTTTTAAATTAGCAAATTCACTCCAATTAAAGGCCCCCCTTTTTTGTGGAACCATCAGTTAGTATAGCCATATTTGATTGAATTCCAATTTCCCGTGAGTTCCCTAAAACTATTCTTTTCCATTTTCATCAAGAGTGAATTGTTGTGATGGTTTTGGACAGACACTACATCTATATTTTTAGTCATCTTAAAGGAATCCTATCCACAACAACTGATTGGTATTGTGATATTTGAATATGCATTTTATACATTGTTAAATCTTTACTTAATTCATGAATGGGTTCATTTGTAATAGACTACTCTACAACAATATTTTCATTTATTGGTATTGCATCAATCAAAGGTCTATTTTTAACATCTACCTTGTGATCATCATTAAATGTAGTCACCTTAACTTGAGGGTCCTAAATTCTTTATGAGTAGGAGTGTTCTTAACATCAATGAATGGGAAACCTACTCCAAACTTTAGAGATTTCTTGTTATTATCGTCCACATTTTTATTTTCTTTGTGTAAATCAACTTCACTTTCTATTTCAGGTCCAATTGGGAGAAATGAAAAGCTATAAGGAAGAAGTACAACATAAGTTGTGTCTTCACCATTCATAAGTTCATTGATCTTTGAGATATCAATAGGAGATACACTACAAGGAATCTTGATAAATCCTTACAACTCTCTTGTAGTATTAATGTATTACTCTAGACACTTGCTCTAAATAGAGACACATTATTCCCCAGATCTTATCCAGTGGCTACATAAGCAATTTCATGTGTTATCCCTCTATTCGATAGTATATCCCAGTCATTTCTAAGTCTTCCATCCCTTAAGGATTCAAACAACCTTTCAGGGGAAACTAGAATCCAAATTGAGGAAACAACAATGAGCAATCTTGTAGGAGGTTTTCTTGGGCCATTACTCTTTTTTCTTATTGTCACATAGACACCACCATCTTTAAGGCCTGACATTTGAGTCCCATTATGCAAAGTGGAAGAATTCACTATGGAATAGAAGGTATTTACCATTCTCTCTATAAGTTTTAACATGTTGCAGAAACCATTGACTCTTCCACTTACAATGGAACCCATGTTTTGTAGGTGTGGAGTTGCCTATTCGGTAGCAAGGCATTCATTTTGGATTTGCAAAGTTGCCATCCATATTTGTGCTCCAAAGTCCATCCCACTATTGATAATTATTTTCTATGAATGCCATTGTCAACATACTCCTAATGCTCCACCCATGTCACCTTTGAGAATGCATTAGGCATATCATGGATTAGGCGATTAGATGGTCTCTTTTTATATTTTAATATAAAGGAAGATAGGCTTTTAGTTAGACTATCAATAGATACATCCACCACTACCCACGGACCCTTAGAACCACATCACATATGAGAATCTACATTTGAAATATTTTCAATTTGTACACCAAAATCCCATGTCCTAGTTTTACCTTTTTGAAGTTCCCACGAGTTCAAGAAATGTTTGTCATTTACTTTGACATCCTAGTAGGTGCTTCCAGGTCTACCAAGATGTGATCAAATGAAATTTCTTTGAAGCACTTTATCAAGAAGTTTATGTTCTTTGAATATGTTTTGAAGCCACTAGATGCATTTTTACTAGGGTAATTACAACTTCAATATTTGACAACAATATGTAAGCATTTACATATTTTGATTGACATTCATATCTTGTTGTAGAGCTTTCATTTTGGGGTGGTGAAGGAGTATGATAAAAAAAGGTTTTCGAATTTAGATTTACATCTATTGATTACATTTGAAACTTTCTGAAGCCTTTGACAAAAATGCCCCTATCAAAAACCAAAGAGGTTCCAAGAACTTGCTTCTAAGCCGAAGGGGTTCCTTGGAACTGATAAATGTCGAACACTTGTTCAAGAGTTTTGATACAAAGTAAGGAATAGTTTCCAAACTTATGAAGTATGTTTTCACCATTTAGGCATCTGGAATTAAATTTTTGCAAGATCTTAATTTGGACACTTTATTACTTGAGCATTCAAAAATATTCTCCTGTACTCTTATTATATCCAATACACCACTTTTTTCTACACTGTGATCCATATTTTTTTGTTGAAGCAACAACTTTTTCTTTTTCTTACTCTAGGAGGAGTCTTATCCTCTCTAGTCGTGTGTGTGTGTGTGTGTGTGTGTGTGTGTGTGTGTGTGTGTGTGTGTGTGTGTGTGTGTGTGTGTGAAGTTTGGTTTTAACACATGGAGGTTGATGTAGAATTATTGATGATTAATCAAGTATTAAAGAAGATCTATAACTTGAGCTTCCATAATGTCCCTTCCTTGATGAGAGATTGTAACTTGAACTTTTATACCTCATTATTACATTGAATAAAAATATATCCTAGATATACAAATAGAAATCACATGAGAGATATACATAAAAAGCTACCAAGGCACTAAGATATACATAGTGTGTTACTCTCTTAATTATAATCACTTTCTCATTTTCTTACAAACATATACTCAGACTTTTGAATTTTCACCGATTGAGTGATTTGATTAATCATATAATTCAAATTGGGTAAATTAAATTGTGATTGTGTGTTGAACCAAAAATGACTATAAATTTGCACTTGTGAGACAATTATAATATAACTTGGCTTGAAAGTTATACTAAAACTAGTCACTCCAGCACCTTGCACATTACATAAAACTTGCTTACCAATTTTTTGAATGATTTTGTAGTTTCATAAAACTATAAACTTGATGTATAATAACAATGTCGAGATATACATCAAAATGTTGTGTTTGTCAAACTGTACCAAAAACTTGTATTTTATCACTAGGGTTATTTAATCCTTTGTCACTAACTATACAATTGACAAGGCTTTATGACTTGAATTGCAACACTTTTAATAGGACCATAGATTGATGACTTCAACTTGATTGGCAAATTGACATGGTGAAATGATTGAGAATATTCACAGATGAAACTTAACCCTACAAGCATTAACATTTCCAATTTGACCAACAAAAAATAATAAAGATGTTTTCATATATGACATGGATTAACACAATAATGGATAATGACCTAACAACACATGTCAATTTAAAGAATGTGAAAAGTTTAAAATTTGTTGAGGCAAAAAATGTGGACAAAAAACCTATACTAGCAACTTTAGACTCCATACTAAGATGAAAATTGAATAAGAGCAAACCATTAACAAATTTAATGATGGAATAATGTAATGCACATTTTTGCAAAATATATTATTCTTATGATTTTTTATTTTATTTTTTGAATTTTGAGCTATTTTGTGCTTTTTTTGTTTTGTAGATATAATATTTATTCAAATGAAAGACATTAACCATTTCATTGAATTATTCACCTCCAATGGTGCATAAGAGATAGGCTTTGTTACTAACATCTTCCTAAACCATGTATGGTCCTATCCAATTTGGTTTGAATTTCCAGCCTTCACTGACTCTTTTATTAATTAAGTTATCAATTTTGAGCACAAGGTCTTCAACATTAAATGGTCTAGGGATAACATTTTTATTATACTGTTTTCTTACCCTAGCTACATATGAATCATGCCTTTGCACTGCTTTTAGCCTTTTTTCATCATTTAAAAGTCCTTGCAAGGACACTAAGGGACTTGGTATAAAAATGTTTATAAACTCAATGATAATCTATGTTTACTCACATATTTCATCATTTGATAACTTAGCCCCTTTATTTATAAATTTTCATTCTTCCAGAGTTCCACTATTTGTTTAAATAGTTCCATTTGTTGAAAATAGGTGGCCTTCTTTGAACTTTTGAGGGGCAACTGGTATTGGTCCTTGAATAATTTTTTATTACTCTCCTAGTTCGCACGTAGGTTTTAGTTTTTCTTCTTTTTCCTTAGTCGTTATCTTGACCATATGGATACTCATATTTGGCTCAATAGGAATGGTTACTAGGTTGAATGGAGCATGAGATTTTGTTGAGTGGGAATGAAAGGGGAGCTCTCCTTTCATCCCTTTCCTTGTGTATTTTGAAGTCTTAGCAATGTTTGTGACTTGTTTGGATATCTCTCTGATGGAGTCAGGTTGTCATTGATGTCAAAAGTGTTCAGGAGCATGAGACATCATCTTGCAGATATAGAGAATGGTTTTATACTTCACAGGTTTGATCTTGCATCATCAGGAGATGTGTTCTTCACAATGTCATATCAGTGAACATGACATATTCAATCAGTTGGAGAGATGTGTTCTTCACAATGTCATATCAGTGAACATGACATATTCTTGGTAGGCATGGTCTTCATTATTCATCAGGTTCTTGACAAGGTTGATGATATCAATTGTTAGTATTCAAAGGTTTGCAATGTGTTGGTTCTTGACAAGGTTGATGATATCAGTTGTTGGTATTCAAAGGATCACATGAATACACTTGATGTGTGATGTTGATATCAGGATATATACTTTTCATGTGGTAGTTGAAGATTAGGATGTATACTGTTCATATGGTATCCAAAGGTGTGCATGTGATTTGTCTATTGTCTTCATATTTGTTGATCATGTATAAGATGCTTTACAGGAGATGGTATATGTTCTCACAAGAGATGTTGTATGAGCTTAGACTGCAGTGAGTTGTGATATCTAATCTTGGTCTGCCAAGAGGAATGGATAGGTTCATACATGTCATATCATTTGTGATGCTTTGGTTAGACCAAATCATTTGCTTTCATATTCTTCAGGGTGTCACAGTTATGGTTCATAAAGATGCTTATCTCAGTGTTGAAGTGTGTTAATATGCTTCAAGAATGTTGCTTTAAAAATGAAGGCTATCTAATGGTCAAGGTGTCACCATTTGTTTTAAATATCCTAAACATCTCTCATACCCTAAATGGGCTTGAAAGTTAAACAGCCTTGTTTGATAGTCATTTACACTTTATGTTCTATTTGAATGGTGACCTGCTAGAACGGGTCAGTTCACTTAAGTACCACCGTTTGGAGGGGTCCCTAGTCATGGTGGTGACCGGCCCACCTCATCCATTTAACCGACTCCACCAGTCTCTTTTCAAAAGGCCTCGGGCGGGAAGTCTCTCTTCACATGTTTATGGAGCGCGTTTTCATTGGAGATTTTTATGAATTTAAAAACAATTGAAAATGTTTTTGGAGGGTCCGCGACACATTCAAAAAGGGAAGGTTTGTTTTATTTGTGTTTAAACTTAGCAATTTTGGCATGTCACATTTTATGACATTTAAAATGTAAATTTTTATGAAAGGTGCATGGTATAAGGAGGGAGCCCGATATAAGTGGGCATTATTTATATAAAAGATTTTTGGAAACTTCTTTTAAATTTCCATTTTTAATTAAATGACTTAAGATTGATTATAGAATTAAGGAGCCTTTATAGGAGATTACTATTGCTTTTTAAAAGCAATTTTTTTTAGAAAACTATTGAAGAATTTTAGAAAAGATTTTCATGAAAAAATTGCAGAGATAACAATGATGCAATGAGAAAGATTCTTTACAGATTGAAGATTGTTTTTGAGGCAGATTGGTTTTCAAAGATGAATTGATTTTTTGATTTTATTGAAGATGAAATAAGATTGCAGGAATTTGCAAAGAGGAAGAGAGGAAGAAAATGAACAGTCATAGACATGAAGAGAAAAGTAATTTCTTCACAGATATAGAATATGAAAGGTTTTCATGAAGATATTTTTGAGGAAGATCAACAGGATTGAATGATGTTTTTGTCTTATCAAATTGAAGATTTTATTTGCAGGGATAATATTGAATACAGAAATTGTCCAAATTGAAATGTCAAGAATGTGAAGGATCATGTACAAAGAAGAGGAAGATCAAAATTTTTTTAATGCATAGAATTGACGGAAAGATATTTTGTTTTAAAAATAGAGAAGAGAATATGAAGGGTTGTGAAAGTATATTCAGACTTTATTTAATGATATTATAGATGCTTGTGATTTAAGAGTCTTGTGTATTAACAAGATGAGGTGAGTAATGTTGTGCAGATTGATGATGAACTGACAGGGATCAAATACAGAGATTGACAAGGTGATTAAAAGACAATATGCAATTGAAATGACAATCAGGTGCATGAATCATGAATTCAATTGATCAAGACATTGAGACTTGTAAGACATAGATGAAACAGACAGAGTAAAGTAGTGTTGTTGTGCATATTGGAATACAGGATTGATATTTAGTGTTGTTGAATGGAGGATTAAAATACAAGATTGATATGCAGTATGGATCTGATTAATTTGCAGAGAAAATTTTTTATAGAGATTTGTATATGGAGCTTGTTTTGATTTGAAAATCTAACAGGAGGTATAAGGTTGTATACAATGGTGCAAATCTGATTGAACAGCAATCTTGTCTTGCACACGAAGTTTGATATTTTGTTTATAGTGATTGTATTAGCCAGTGAGGCTTGTAGGTCAGTGAGACCTATTAGATTACCAGTGAGGTATATCAGTGTTGGAAGTGGGTGCTTCTGTTTGGGATTGGAGTTGGTGCTCCATAAGGAGTTGGTGCTCCTAGATACAATTTGTATTGCCAGTGAGGCATGTTTTTCAGTTAAGCCAGTGAGGCAATTCTGGAGTGGTTTTTCTACCCCTGGAGGGTTTTCCACTCGTGCAATTCTTGTGTCTTAATCATCTCTCTATGATTGTATGTTTTAATCATGAGTTTTGTTTATGTGTTTGACAAAGTTATGTGCATATGTGTTTGACAATTCAATGATAACTTTCTCTTCTTTGTGCTCTACAAGTTAAATATTGAAAAAGATTTAAAAATTCACACAACACTGATTCACCCCCCCTCTCAGTGTTGTCCTTGACTCCTACACTCTCCTTTTTCAAAAAGAGTAATTTTTGAGTCATTGGTAGTTTTGGCTAAATCTTCCTTCTTTTTAGCTTGATTGATTCTATAAATGTTGAAAGGATCAAGGTCCCCTTTGATTATGTGGACTTGATCCATGTGGAGGAAATGTACCTCTTGAAATAACATGGAGGGGATGGCCCTCATCCTATGAATCCAAGGTATTTTTGGCAGAATCATGTTGTAACTAGTTTCTTCATTTATCACAAAGAATTCCATAGGTAAGGTTTTGGGACCCATAATAATAGGAAGACTAATTTTACCAATTGCATGAATGTTGAGATTGTTATGAACCTTAAGGGTATTAGTACTACGAATAATTTGAGAATTGTCATAACCCATCCTTTAAAGGAGAGAAAAAAAGAGACTATGTTGATTACAACCCCATTGTCAATCATGGCAAGTTTAATGTGATAATCATAAACTTGGATCATTAGGTAAAGAGTAGAATCACCATGTTTAGCAATATCATCATTTGCAAGTAACTTTTTGAAATTGAATGTGGAAGAATAATGCTTTTTTTGGAGTGATTTGAACTAGATGGCTCAAATCTAAGGCATTGAAGAGAACATTCTTATGAGTAGAACTTTTGAGGAGGTATAACATGTGAGAAAAACTTGGATCACTAGGAGTGGCATCTAGTTTCTTAGGTCCTTGGGTAATAAAAACTTCTTGGTTTCTATCCAAATCTACATGACTTAGCATGTTTGATCAAAGGTGTGTTGATTTTGCTGATGGATTTCAAACCCATGTTTTTCATCATGTAAGGGTGGGAATGTGTTCATGAATAGTTATCGCTGATTTTTTGGGAGGAATTTTATGATTCTATTATGTTGTCTACATCTTGAAGTATTATGCCCCTAGTTTGGTGAAATATGCAGTAACCTATAGGAGTGTAGCCATGTGGTGATTTATTATTTCTATTCTTGTTTTGGCTATCACTATACTATCTTGGTTAGGAATGGTCAAGTATGTTTATATCCATAGTGTGACCAATTTTTTCTTGAGAGTGGAAGAATGTGTCTATAAATAGATATTTTTGTTCCTTTGGGAGGTTTGATATGAAGCAATGGTATTTTTGACATGATTTGGTATCATGCCCCCTTCTCTTATGGAATGATAAATACTTTTAAAGATTAGTTTCCCAAGATTTGGTAGGGGTCATAATGATTGTTGAATGACCTCTCATTTGGTCTACCTCATTGCTTGTAATTATTTATAGAGGGAAAATTGATGATATTTACATTTTGTTTTTTTAGGTAATAGTCATTCCCACCAGTGTAACTACAAATATTGTTATTCGTCATTAGTGGTATGTCTATCACACCATCGATGGTGGAATTGTGATTGCTTTTCAAAATCTTTGGTGCTGAGGAATTTTTGTTCCTATTGTCTTTTGTCTTTAGTCTCCCATTGGAATTATACTTTTTTCTTCAACTATCAATGGTGACTTGGTCTATCTTTAGAGTGCTCTCAAGAGCTTCTTTGTATGATTTATAAGGATGTTTTTGAACTCCTCTCACAAGTCCCTATTGAGGGCATGCAAAAAAGATTGCACAACTCTTTGTGGTCCATGTTTAGTGTGCTTATTGAAGAGTAGAGGACATGCCTCCCTCACATGATGAAATGCACTACTAACTTGTTTACATCTTGTTTTACACTCAAGAACTCACAAATTCTTGTTTTAACTAGCTTATTCATATCAATGATGCAATGAGCTCACCAATGAGCTACTAGAAAGAGTGAATTAATGCCTCAAGAAGTTTGTAATACTAGTCCAAGGAAATTCCTTCCAAAGTTTTTATAAATGTTTTGGTAACCACCCCTTCCTATAGGAGAAGTTTTTGTACTACTGTGGTATAGTCCTTTATATGCAAGTTAGGGTCCCCCATCTCCTTGAATTTAGGAAGTTTAGGAAGAGGCCATGACAACATGATGTTACAAATTATGTGATCTAGAGGCTCCTTGAGATACTCAAGGTATGTTCCCAAGAAGGGGTTGTGTGTGGAGGGAGTAGTTTCCCTACGGGTGGAGCTTGCTGCACTTCTTGTGTTTGGAAGACCACTCCTAGTTACTGGTACTCAAGAAACACTAGATAGCTGGGTAACATCATGCTTAAATTCTAAAGACCAAATGGGATTTTGTGGTTTAAATTTTGAGTGTTAGGTATCCCACTTGACTAGTTTGGATTTTGAAAGGAGGGTATTACCCTTGGTTGGTTCAAGGTTGCCATGTTACATGATGAGGGTAAGGGAGGCATAAAATCCCCATTTCTAGTATTTTTGGAATAAGAATTGATGTAAGGGAGTGTTGATTTGCCCTTGACTTTGGTTATTTTTGGTGATATTGAATGGATTTTCATGTGATTGACACCTTGGACATTTAGGCCTTTCCTCATGTTTTTAATGAAGAGGTTTTTCAATAACTCCAGCTTCAAGCATCTTGATCCATTAGACCAAGGTAGCTATGAGGTCTTGAGGGGTCACTCCCCCTATTATGTATTCTTGGGGTTTCACCACCCTGAGGTGGGTTGTTGTGGAGTGGTGGTGTAGTGCCCCATTGGTCCTTTATTCCAAAATATTTTCTAGCACTGTCTAGTTTGACTCAGATTCTTCATCTTGATAGGCCACATAGAGGGCTTAGTGAGTTCCTCATGCCTCTTTTAAATGTCTTTCTAGAAGACTCACCTTATCATCCATTTCAGTGACCATGTCTCAATAACTAGTGATGGGTCAGTCTTGTTGATGAATATCTAACTAATAAAGCACTCAACATGCTCTACCTTGGTTGGGGTTGGGCTAGAGTATGGTGTCTTGACTCTAGGATAGATTGTTGAAAGTTAGACATCTATTGGGTTCTTGATGATCACCATTTAAGTCAAAATATTCAATCATATTGATTTGAAGTTGGTGTCGGTGGATCTGGTGGAAGATACTTATCAAAGGTGGGAGTAAATAAATCATTAGAGGGGATTGAACCTAGGCTTTGTATAATTCTAACATATTATGTGGGTATTAGAGATACCATAAAATAATGTAATAGAGGCGAAGAGAGAGATGGATGAAGATGGAAGGAATGGAAGAAGTATAGAAATGTTCATCCAGAAGGATTTACAGGTTCACGTTGGGTTGACCACAATATGTGCTGCGTAGAATTGACTCAAGAATAACACGAATGAGTTAGAATCTAAATAGCACACTCAGTGCTCCCTTGCAAAAAGGCGCTCACCTAGTCATTCCTGCTCTCATGACAAGAGCTAGTTAAATAGGGGTAGAATGGATGGGTTATTTTGTTCATGCAAAAGAAAAATATTGTGAGTGATAGTTAAATTGTTGTTATGGTCTATTTGCACATGATGTTGATGGTTGGTTGTGTTTTCATGATTAATTAGATGGAGTGTTGAGTAGTTAACTCTTGCAATAAGTTTAAGTTGGTGTTTCTAATTTCTCTAATTATGTTGATTTCATATCTAGTTTCCTCATGAAAATGGTTTATGAATTAACCCTAAATTTGAAAGATTCTCACGATATGGGTCCTTGTTCTACTTTTCTCTATTTTTTGTAAGATTTGAGTTTGTTCCCGAACTATTTTTTCAATGGGATGTTCTTGAGTTGACAAGTTTTCCCTAATCTTGTCTAAGATTGCTTTGATCCAATCTTCACTAACTCTAGGGCACATTTGTTGCAAGGTGTGACCCATGGTCTCCTTGTTCAGCGCTGCGCTGTGGTGGTTTGCGATAAGGGCTTAACCACCTCCCGTGCTTGTTAAGTCAAGTGGTTGTATCGGGCATTAAAAGGTCAATCTTTTGGTGCAACGACAACTAACAATTGGTATCAGAGCCGAGGTCACGGGTTCAAACCCCGTGCTTGCACTAGGGGGGAGATTGTTGCAAGGTGTGACCCTTGGTCTCCTTGTTCAACACTGCGCTATGGTGGTTTGCGACAAGGGCTTAACCGCCTCCCATGCTTGTTAATTCAAGTGGTTGTATTAGGCATTAAAAGGTTGATCTTTTGGTGCAACGATAGCTAACAACATTAAGTGTGAACATTGAATGAAGAAGAAGGAAGAATAAGTTTATTTTCATTGAATGTTGAAGACCTCATGTTGGGATTGAGGGTTTTCTTTTCTCTTTTTGTCTTTTCATGGTTTTATGAAGTCTCTAAATGCATGCAGCTCTAAATGAATGCTGAAATAAAATTGATCTACTTTCTTTTTACATTTTCCCAAAATCAAATGTTATGTAATTACTATTGATAAAAATGACAATTTATCTAAATGAATTCAAATCTATGGAAATTCCCTAGTGTAATTTATCTAATATTTTTATGTTTTATGTTTTGGTTTTTTGGATGCATATTAATGAAAGTAAATGCAATGTATTCTATCTAAGATTTGAATCTAGTGAAAACAAGAAATAGGAAATTATAATCTAAGATCTAAATCTAGTTAAATGGGAGATTCTAATCTAACCAATAATAGATAAAGAAATTTTATTCTTCAAGGGAAAGTTGAAATTTCTAATTACTAAATCAAAAAAAGAAGAAACTTTAGAGGTTTTGGGGACTCTATTGGGGAATTGAAATACCTTATCATTATCAGTAAGTTGTCTCATCAATCTCCAAATAAAATCTTATAAATGAACAACCATGGTACTTCAATGTAACTTTGGACCTATTTTGCAACCAAGTGTTAATTGGATGAATGTAGAACAAGAAGAAATAATAATTGATTTGTGAACTTTAGCTTGGAGATACCAAAGATCAAACTAGAAATACCATCAAGTAGATGAAGTGCTTAATGAAGAGGAAGGTATTGGACAAGAAATACGATAACAAGGACAAAAATTGGGATAAGAAGGTGGACAAGTAGTTATAGCTGAGAGATTTATTTCCATACCAAGAAGAACTAGGTAAAACCCAATGCAATCAACCCAGAACAATCAGCCCTAATCTTCACACTAGTTAGAAGAAGATACACAAGGGGTGATCATAGAAAAGGTATTGTAGATCCTAATTTTGAAAGTTTAGAGAAGGTTGATTTCTTTAAATACTTTACACTTGCAAGAAGAAGGTTTAGATCAACAAGCATATCTTCTTCAACCACAAGAACTGCTACTCAATCTCCAAATTGTCAAGTGCTAATCTTACACAATACTACTCTTCCTTTTGTTGTTAATATTCAATCTATTCCTTTACAACATATGGCTCAACAACAACCAATCCCCTCAGATGTAGCTATTATCCCTCTAACACTTGGAAATCAATTGCATGATTTGCCTCATGGGTCAAGAAAAATTGTACCTAAGTTCAAGGGTGATGGAAAAGTTTCCACCAATGCACATATTAATGCGTTCTTTGTTTCATGCATTGTCACAGGTGTTCAATATGATGATGTGTCAATCATACTCTTTGTAGAATCTCTCGCTGACCATGAAGTATAATGGTTTTATCATTTTCCACTCGGATCCATAAATTCATGGGATGTTATGAGAAGGAAATTTGGAGAATGCTTCAAAAGCGCTGAAGACGAGCATCTTCTTTTGGCACAACTCACACAAATAAATAAATAAATTCATGAACCTATGCATGAATTTGTTGCTAAATTTAATAAGACTATTAATAGGATTGAGGCTACAAAAAGGGCTTTTGCTGAAAATAAGAAAAAGTTTTTATAGCAACACCCAAATGCTTGATGTAAGTTTCCTTTTGAGAAGGGAAAGTGGAGTTGATCTTGAAACTATACAAGACATGGCAATATAAATAGTAGATGACCTCTTAATTTTTAGAAAATAGAATAAAGAAAATTATAAAAAGGGAAAGGGTAGTCTTCAATTTCTTCTTCTGCCTCTCCTTCCATAGATCCCATGGCAAAAAAATTAGCTAACAATTTTCTCATGTTGAAGAAACAACTTCCCCAAAATGCACAACCTTTGTATTAGGATATTCCAAGGAAGAAATACACTCCTTATCAACAGAACAAAAAACTAGTAAGGCTCCCTCCCCTAATGTAAAAGTTAGCAATTGAAGCCCCCTCTTCAACCAATCATCATACAATTGGTATAGACCATGATGGTTATACATGCCCTAAGATGGTTAGATGCATGCAAATGAACACATAAAGAGAGGTAGTTGAAGAGATAACTACTCTAAAAGAATACAACACAATATACAACCATCCTTTAGTAAGTTTCTTGGAATATGAATCTAATAATGAAGAGGTAGTCCTACTAGATATCAATAGTAATTCTTGTAATGTCTTCCCAAGGAATCAACACCAAAAGAATAAAAATAAAGTTGGTAGTTCTCAAAGTCATAAGGATGTTGTTCTTCTTGGACACAAGAGTACTAAAAATTCTCCTAAGTATATTCTAATGAAAAATAATTATTCAGATGGTCAACCCACCACTACTCACGCAAATCCAATTAAGGTGATCAAGGTACACAATCTATTGACCTAAATCAAGATGATGTGTTTGATATTGTGGAACACTGTAGAAAAATTGAAATTCAAATCTCTCAAGCCAAATATTTAAAGTCTAATCCCCACCAATTAGAGAGATTAGTTCAATATGTTAAAGGATATTCTAACCCCTCTTCTTCCCATGTTGATCATTTGTCAAATGTCGTTCAAAATATTGATTCCCCATACAATTTAGGTTAGACTAATGATCCCTTTATATGTACTTCTGTAAATAATAAACCTAATCCTTTTTATATGTCCTTGTATATCACTAGTTTCAAGCTTAGTAACTGTATCATAGACTTAGGAGCCGCTGATAATGTCATGCCTTTAAAAGTAGCTTTTGCTCTAGGCCTATCTTTAAATAAAACTTTAGGCAAGTGATTCTCTATGAAATATAAGCAAGTACCTTTGATATGGAAAATTAAAGATGCCAAAGTAGCCTTAGTATCCTATCCTTAAAAGAGGGTAAAGCTCACAATTCTAGTAGCTGATATCCCTGCTAGTTATGGGATACTTTTGATAAAAATCTTTGTAATGCCCTCCCAAGAGATTCTAATAATTTAACTAAAATAAAAGAATTAAATATTAAAATAAAATTAATTGAGACAAAATTAATAAGCTAGTTATGATGAATCTAATTTAGAGAAAGTAATTTCAAGATGATTCAACTTTTATATCATTGATAATACACAAGAAAGTATTTATATATATAAATATATACAACTCCATTACTACTGCTGTAGAACTATTACTTATTGAGTGATATGATCAGAGAACATACTTTATAGCAAATTTTTGATTCTATAAATTTATATAAACTAATGCGCATATATATATATGCTGTCGTTGTAATTAACGGAGGTGAGAAATAACAAACCTCATGATTGCTGAAGTATACATAATGACCCTGTTGTCCCATTTCGTGATTACCCAAAATTTGAATTTTTTTCGATAAATTATCATCATGCCGTATGCACATTTCTTTCACTAATCCAAGTAAAGGTTCCAAATTTCAATCTTTTGTGTAATATATCAAGAACGCCAAAGGTGTTAGATCCGGTTGTAAAATGACTTTGAATAATGATATGTATGCAAACAATTGGAGGCATAAATAACTATCTCAAGAATCATCCTCGGTCATGAACCATAAACTCACTAAGTTGGAGAAGTTTTCCGTGGAGAAGTAAATGGTATGAGGCCACACTCATTGCCATGTATTGCCACAGCTATACTTATCTATCAATCGGCATGTCTATTCTGTTATCAAATTGATGTTCACCACCGATCAAACGTGTCATTCTCTTAATCATCGGGCATCATGATTCATTTCAGAATTGTTATCAATTCCCGTAAAGTTTCAAGGAGTGCCTCAAAATGACTTAAATAAACTTGAATGTTGTTTCAAACTGCATGATGCCCAAAAGTCAGCATGTCGTGAAGGTGGCAGAGAAACACAATAGCCATTTCAGAATAAGAAGCCAAATATTTTAAGAACTCCTATCACTACATTTTCATCGAATTTATCCTTAGCAGACATTGTATCACAAATAGCATTATTTATCAAACTTTCCATGAGCACAACTGTTGGTAGCATTGTCCAGTTGCACCATTGAACGTTGGAAAGACAAACTACTGTGGCATAAGCTGGGATCCCCATCGTATGATGGTTGGTGGGAAATACATTGAATCTTGAAGCTCCGGAGCTCAAAACGTATTCTGTAGTAGAGTTCCATTCTTTTCTCTCGAAGGTTGTTCAATATGCTAGGCCGTTAGGTCTATCCAGAAAGAACTAGTTTGTGAAAGTTTCCAATCAATAGTGGTAAACCTCTCCACTGAACAGTCGTCAACTCTCCCAGCATCGGCGGTTCCCACAGGTTATGTCGGTCTAGGAGGAGATCCAATAGTTCTTATGGCAGATAGGTGATTGAATGAATAACTCTTAAACTGGGTGCTACTTCCACATAACAATACCTATCTATTGGGCACTGAATGGCCTCTAAAATATAGAAAGGTGGTCTAACATAATGCAATTTTTGCAGCGAGTGCACGAAATGCATTCATTGAAAACACTTTAGGAACCTGTTAACAAATGTGAGTCTCTAAATAAGGTGTCTGCAAGTACTGTAAATGATAAAAGATTCTCGCATGAACATATTACTCCACATGGCAAGAAAATACTGACAAACTATTAAGACACCACATACATGGATGTTCTGAAGATATTTACTCCTTCCAAATAACCAGAGAGACCCCTTTAAAAAAAATCTTTTTCCTCTATAAATTTATTGCATATGGTTACTATCCTGCACGGTAAAAGATGTTTTTGAAGGTCTGAAATCTATCATGAAATAGATGGAAAGTCAGTGGGAAAGGGTTTCTTATAAGAGATATAGGATGAAGTCTTCACTTTTTAGCACTTTAATCATTGTAAAGTATATTCTGTGAAGGATACCTACATCATCAAAGCAAACACTTTACTCACAAAGTTCCCAAGAATTTTCAAAGCAGTTGCAGGTGCAAAGCTAGTTAAACAGTTTATATTATTAAACTTGTGAAAACACCATCATGAAGTATAAGCCTCAAAATTACGAGTATGCTCCTATGATTGACACCACACTTTGGGAGGTATTTGATACTAAAATGGGCCATATTGATCTACAAGAAATCAGGAAGTCATTGACAGAAGGAGAACGATCAAAATTGTCCTGAAGGATTGCAGAGAGTGGCCTAGTCAATGCAGCTTGTTTTCCCACTGCTGTCCAATGTCTGGAGCTAGTAATTGAATGTGCAATAAGGTACAATCCTAAAGCTAGAGAGATTAGATCCATTGATGGGCACCTAATGGCCAAACTCGATGGGATCTCTATCGCCATCATTCTTCGATTGCCATACAAAGAAAAGTTCATCTGTGTTGATAAACAGAAGGCCTACAAGTATTTTAGTGACAACAGGAACAAATGCTTGAACAATTTGGCTAAGGAATGGATGGTAAAACTGAGAGGCGAACAGTCCCAACTTCCTAAGACACTACACCGTTCTCTTTTTATCAAAGAGATCTTCTATCTAATTGCCCTTCTTCACAGGTTGACAGGCAGCCCAGACTCAACCGAGTTTGAAATGTGGATGTATCTCTTCATCATTATCATATCGGCATGACAACAATTTATTGATTGGGGCCGCCTTATCAGTGATTGCATACATGACCAGCTAATTCACTTCAACACCAGTCAACGACTCCACATGTCATCCTACTTGGTATATGCAATTGCCAATTTGAGATCATGGCCTGGTTTGACTACCACAGGTGTCCTTAATTAGGAAACACAAGTTTACGATTACTATAGGCAGTTGCAGTTAGAACAAAGCTTTGTATGTTTTAGACAAGTGAATGATGCTTTCACAATGCTTGCAGTAAGGTTACTTCAAGGAAATACAACTCTCAGAATTTTAAAAGAAGCATCATTGTTGATAAAGAAGTATGGTAACTACTTCATTCAGTTTCCAAGGTTCATCTATCTTCGAGTTGGAGGATTTGATGGTTACCCTTCTAAATTGCCAAGGTATGTGGATGACGAGCTTGTTTTGGTTGAGCTTTGCAGACAGTTGGTATTAGTTCAAAAGAAATGTCGAGATAGGAAGAACAAGGGGGTGGCATTCCCTATTTGTCTTAGTCACTACAAGTGTGAATCCAACTCGAGGGTTGAAAATATGGAAAAGGCCCTAGCCATGATCAACTTGTATACATACCAGATGAGATTCCCCTTCGACAGCAAGGGATATGTCAAGAATAATTTGAAGCTTGGTCCTGGATACCTTCATTTCCCCAATCTTGAAGACTTTTGGGAAGATTGTGAAGATGAGTTTGAAGTCAGAAAAAGAGATTGGACAAGGTTTACTCTGAAGCAGATTCAAGATTTCAAGATGGAATGGGTTGTTGAAAGCATTGAAGATGATGAATAAGATCTGATTGATCCCTTCTGTTTTAAAGAAATCCAGGTTCAACCTCTTCCTGCTCTTAATTGGGCAGATCCAAAGGTTAGAGATGTCAGAGAAAGAACCAGTTTCATGATCAAGAAGTTAGAAGCATGGATCAAGAAGAAGATATCCCAGATGACCGCAACGAGACTAGTAAGTAGGAAAGAGACACCAAGAGGAAGAATTGACCAGGACAGTTCCACTTCATCAGTTCCTTCCCACACATCAGTTATTGACGTTCTTTCTCATCAGAGAACCTAGGGAAGTGGTGGAGATGAAGACCCTCTGAGGAGAAGCAATCTCCAAAACATATGTGGAGATGAACCTAGGCAGAAGAAGAAGAAACCAAGGTCGAAGGAAAAAGAGATAGGTTCTACTTCAAGAGAAGAAAAGGAACAAGAAGAAGTCCTATTTGATCCAGAGTTTGATGAAGCCATACCGACCACATCTTCTTCCATACTCATTGAATCCCCTCTCCTTGAAGTACCACATTCTACTTCAGTTATGGAGCCTCCTTCCTTGAAGGATCTAGTGTATCAAACAGAAAAAGCTAAAGAGAAAGCAACCTCACCAATACCTGAAAAACAAGATCTCCAATTAGGCAATGCACTTGAGCTATCAGAAGATCTTTCACTACCATGGTTAGAACAAAGCCTATTGAAGAAAAGGAAGGTAGAAGAACTAGTGATTCCTAAATTCAGTATAGTTTCTGATCTCTTCAGGAGATCCGAGAAGCCGAAGAAGATTAAGGTGACTTCGAGAATAAAAACTGATTCTAATTCAGGAAACATGTGCCTTGAGATAGCTCAGCCCACTTCTGAAAGAAATGTGAATGAAGCCACTCTGGCAGACTTTATTGTATTAAGGATTGATATGGGCCCATCCACTCATGAGGCCGACATACAAAACTTCAATGTCATAGCCGCAAGGCTGGTAGAAAGGACCGAAAGGGAGAAGCAGTCGAAAGATCAGTTAAAACAACAAGTACAGAGTCTGTCTTCTTACTTGAAGACCATAGTCGACACTTCTACCATGCCACTTAGCATTGATCATCAGTCAACCATTTGGGGCCAAGAAGGAGAAATTGAAATAGTCTGCAGAAATATCAAGTTTATGGAAAAACCACTGAGAATTGGGTGAACAAAATCAAATCTATTGCATTTGATTTCATTATTAAGGCAAAGGTAGTGCTTGATGAAGCCTTAATAAAAAGGTCATTGCAAAAGAGTTGAAAAATGTCAGGAAAGAAGAAGCTGTTTGGAAGGATATCTTGAAAGATTTTGTGAAAATGATGGAGATTGATGTTAATAGCCTTGTAGCAGAAAAGATCCTACCTGGTACAGAAGAAAATTACTTGAAAATTTGGACAGAGAGCATAAGTTGGAAATTAGTAATTATTGGCCAAGTTTCAACAGAACAGGAAAAGCTAATGCTTGCTTGTGAACGAGTATCTGCAAAGCTTCAGGATCAGCGCGGTGCCATCCTCCTGAATGCATCATTGATGGGAGAATCACAGGTAATTCAAGATGATTTTTAGAATATGATTGATCGACAACTTTTCAACAGAGAAATTTTCAACGAGAACACAATGGACAAGTTGGTCGATCTCTATACTTCATTGAAGATTTTCATCTCCCAAATACCAAGCATGGTGGCATAATTAAGTAATGTCCACAAGTGCCTGAAAAGTTGGAAGAAGAGGATAGAAAACACCCTAATTCCTAAGGGCAAATCTGTCACCCCGACCATTTAACTTTTCAGAATGTTTAGAGAAAGAGAATCCGGTCTGCAAAATCAGTTTCCAGAGTTCACCACTTCGTCAACGGCACCATCGACAAGCAGAGAATAAATGAGAGTTTGCATATTGTATAGTTTTCATTTTTGTTGTTATTGTGTGTAGCTCAAGTCATGATTTTGGCTTGTTTTGTAAATAATGATCATGACTGAGTCTTCTCTTTTGAGTTTGATCTTATCTCTTTTGATTGTAAAGTTAGGTTCATCCTAACTATTTCTCACATGATAATTCTTTTAAGTGCCTAAGTGAGGTAGTTATTCTAAGCAACTAGCTTTGTAAAAGAAAGTTAGTTATTCAAAATCAATGCACTTAAAGAGGGAGTTGGTTACTCCAAGTAGTTATAAAAAGTGGTTGAGGTAGTTACCCTAGGTGGTTACTAACCTCACCTATATATACTTCATTGTATTTCAATCAAAGGGGGTTCCACTTTTTCACATGACAGTGTATGAAAGACTCGAATAGTGTTATTCAAGTTTGAAAGCAATAAAGAAATGTTTTGAATGTGTGTTCAATTTGATTTCATGTGTTGTTATTGGTATTCGTACGTTTCATCAATAATGATCATGTGCTTTCCTTTCAAAGTTGCATTGTGAGAAAGATAGAAAATATAACTTAGTAAACGCATTGAAAACACATATGATAACATCTGATAAACAATAATCATATATAATGCAACGCATTGAAATGCATACAAAGGCATTCATTAAACGACAAAGCCAGAGCATTAAATGCATTAATCCACCCACAGTTGGTGCATATATATTTGTGGGAGCTGTGTCTCCATGGCGCCCATAGCCAAGCTGTGGGTGGCCATGGAGACCACGACTGTCCAAGCTATAAATACATTCTTTATAAAATTCAAAACTAAAAATAAATATGTTATCTACATTTAATCTTGTCTTATTATTTTCTTTAGCAATAATACAATGACATCAAAATTTACATATTATGCGTAAAAAAGAATATCTTCTTCATAATAGAAATCATTATTCTCTATAGTATATTCATTTATAACAGAAATAAGTAAGATAAATTACATAATCATTTCATCCCTCTATGTCTGTCTATCTAAGTGTAAATGCACTACACTATCAAATACCTATATAGCATTCTGTTACAGTTTAGGAAGAGCATTTACTTGAAACAACAATTCTGAGTATTGTTTTATTTTGCTTCAACCAAATGAATTCTAACAGCCTGTACCACTGAATATGCAACAGAAGTTTTGAATCAGCGACAAAGATAATCAATTCAATAAGAAATATATATATACATATACATACATACATACATATATATGTATGTATGTATGTATATGTATATAGATCTATATACATACATACATATATATATGTATGTATGTATATGTATATATATATATGTATGTATGTATATGTATATATGTATATGTATATAGATACATACATACATATATGTATGTATGTATCTATATACATACATACATATATGTATGTATGTATCTGTATATGTATATATGTATATGTATATAGATACATACATACATATATGTATGTATGTATCTATATACATACATACATATATGTATGTATGTATCTATATACATATACATATATACATATACATACATACATATATATATATATATACATATACATACATACATATATATATGTATGTATGTATGTATCTATATACATGTATATGTATATGTATATGTATCTATATACATATACATACATATATATATATATATATGTATGTATGTATCTATATACATATACATATATGTATGTATGTATGTATGTAAACAAACGTAAATTGTATAAAGAATTAAGAAATCTTTGATTTGTGTAAGTTATGTCATGGGGGTTTGTTGGTAAACAGATTTGTTGCTTTAAAATAATCTTCTTGAGTAACTCCGTTTGCCCTTGGATTAGCAACAACTTGCTCACAACAGTTGAAGAATCACAGGTCTATGTCAATTCCTCTTTGTGTTTAAGAGGGGCAGCTCCCTCGTATGATAGGGGTATTTATATGATAACATCTGATAAACAATAATCATATAAAATGCAACACATTGAAATGCATACGAAGGCATTCATTAAACGACAAAGACAGAGCATTAAATGCATTAATCTGCCCACAGTCGGTGCATATATCTCTGTCGGAGCCATGTCTCCATGGCGCCCATAACCAAGCTGTGGGTGGCCATGGAGACCACGGCTGTCCAAGCTATAAATACATTCTTTATAAAATTCAAAACTGAAAATAAATACGTTATCTACATTTAATCTTGTCTTATTATTTTCTTTAGCAATAATACAATGACATCAAAATTTACATATTCTGCGTAACAAAGAATATCTTCTTCATAATAGAAATCATTATTCTCTATAGTATATTCATTTATAACAGAAATAAGTAAGATAAATTACATAATCATTTCATCCCTCTATGTCTGTCTATCTGAGTGTAAATGCACTACACTATCAAATACCAATATAACATTCTGTTACAGTTTAGGAAGAACATTTACTTGAAACAACAATTCTGAGTATTGTTTTATTTTGCTTCAACCAAATGAATTCTAATAGCCTGTAACACTAAATATGCAATAGAAGTTTTGAATCAGCGACAAAGATAATCAATTCAATAAGAAATACATCTATTATTCTCAACATTAAATATTGATCAGAAATTTCCTCATAATCTTGTACAATGAGTTCCTTTGCTACAACCCTTGAATCAACAATCTATTTTATTGTTCTGATTATACAACATACAGATTTAGATTAGTGACATGATTAAATAATGAACTAAGAATACACCATCTTTATCATTCCACAACCTTGATCAGAAACCTTTCATAAACCTACAAATGAGAAAATAGAGCAGCCCAGTTCTACTCACCACCCATCCATAGGACTAAAGATTCCAATCCACCCTAGAGCTAGAAACAAAACCCAATGCTCAAACATAAAGCAAATAAACAAGACATCAAGAAATAAGCCAATGACAATGGACTCACACACAAGGAAAAGCCGCATACGGATTTCCAATAAGGGGAAGAAGGGGGATTCCTCTTGGGGCATAATTATAACTCCCTTTTACTCCCATTATCACAACCAACCAATCATTCTCTCAACTCCTATTCATTCTCCCAAACTCCCATTCTCCCAATCTCCCATTCATTCTCCCAATCTCTCATTCATTCTCCCAAATACCCATTCTCCCAATCTCCCAACACAACCAACCACAACACCATCACCAACTCCACAAAACCCCAAAAGAGGCTCCCCACCCTCCTTAACCCCACATGAGGGAATCTCTCCATTGGCTTAGAGGCAATTCCCTTTGCACACCCACCCACAAACATACAAACATAACAACACATATTTTTCACAATAACCAACACATCACTTGCTTACAACAATCACAAATTAACAGGAACATTGAAATTTCACAAGAAAAAATTCATACCTTGGCTGTCCAAGTTAGAATCAGCCCTCTAATTTCACCAAGACGCAACACAACCTATTTCCAGCGAACAATCCATGCTCAAACCATAATTCTCACCCCCAAATCCTCTTCTTTTCCCATACAAGAAGCATTGAACAACAACAAGAAATCAAGAAAGATCCCTATTTTCAAGAAACTACAACACTTCTCATTTTCAAGAGTGAGGAAATGATTCACATTTCCCTCTTTTTAAAATAAGATCTTTTCCCCCACTCTTTACATTCCCCTCCCATAAAATAAAACAAATACTTCTTTTAGTTCAAATAAACATATTAAAATGACACATGCTTTCGACACAAAACCCCCTTACAAAATAATGATAAATAATAAATAAATAATTAAACAATAGTCAAGGTTTGAGCATATGGATTTTGTCTCCAATTTCTTAAGGAACTTGGGCCATTCTACTTGCAAAAATCTCATAGAAACATCGGTATTTTTTTTAAATAAAACTCATAGCCGAAGCAATTTAACTTTATCATTTCTAACATCCATTAATCACATAATCTAACATATCAAAACAATAATATTTTTTTTTTGAGAAAACATAGAATCATTAATATTTCATAATCTATTATTTTATTGAATAAACATATTATTTCATTTTAAACAAATAAATAAATAAATAAATAAATATATATATATATATCTAACAGAAATATAAAGCATTTATTTTCCATAGTCAAAATAGTAATAATAATAATATCCATAGTTCATAATCTCAACATCAACCAAGTCCATTACACACACACACATCAAAATATAATATCAAGTCAAATATCTAGGATAATACTAACTAGGCCTCACAGACTTAGGTAGAGAAATACAAATGGATTGGTCTCATGCTTTTATACTAGTAAATGGCAAGAAAATGCACCTAAACCTAGATCCTAAAGCCAAATATACAGTTCTAAAGTTAGAAGACTCAAGGTTACAAATTTTGTATGAAGAAACTAGCATTGGTACTTACATGCTCATGTATAAAGAAGAAAGAAAACAACTAGAAGGACTTTGTGCTAACATTTCTTCTGAACTCTGGAAAATGGAGTTTGATGGACTTGTTGTTCTTCCTCTAGTTCTGGGGCCAACATTGTTCTCATATTGCCCGATGGAGAAAAGTTTCATATAGCATATAAATTGGTATTTGACAACACCAATAACATAATAGAATATGGGGCTCTTCTTCTAGGCTTAGAAGTATTAAAAGAAAAAGGAATCTAATGCAGAGTAGGGAGGATAAATTTCTATCACATTTTGAGCAAATTCAAACAATCTTTCTGCCTTTACAACCCTATCTAATCAACTTTTGACCATTTCACCATTCTTGGCTTGTAGCCCTCCAAATAGGGACTTTTCAACATATCTTCCAGAATATTTGTCAAACCCACAAACCAAAAAGTGTTTTAGATACCCATTTGCCTCTACTTTAACATATCTCAAAATCTCAAATACTTGATGATGTAGAGGCAATGTAATAGTTGGAGGATAGCAAACTAGACAAGGTTCTAACTACACCCAAAAGCCCAAAATCAAAGGTCAGTTTGCAAAAGTGGGAACAACAAAAAGAAACTCTGGGATCATCATGGAAAGGTTGATTTTAGATGTTAGGGGACCCATTATAATCATTAGAAAAGACAGACCAAACAAAGAATGAGTACTTCCTTCACAAACCCATGAAATTGCTTATAGCCCTAAAAAAGAACAGTCCTAATAATTTTTGATACAGATCTTCAAACATAGAACTTGGACAATCAGTAGATACCCATTTGGACTCCCTATCACACATCCAAGAATGGGTATTGGTTGTTTTGGACAGAATACCCCAACCTATAACTCCTCTCAATGACCTAGAGCCCTAATTAGGCCTAAAATACAAAGAGACCCCTCTAAAATTCATGCACAAAACCCAACCAATGAGTTGAGCACTTGGTATTCATGCCAAAACTATGAATTTTGTGGGTTTTGTCCTTCTACAATCTGCTGTTCCCAAAAACACCTCTATGGCTCCTCCAATTGGCTTAATACATGGTCATATTAAGCCTCTTCTAATAAAACTTGCAAACTCCAACTCTCCCTCTCCTAAAAACATCCAAAACATTTGTAATACAAATGAATACACCCATCCCACTAGTCTCATGGCCTTGAAAGACAATTGGATGGTTATTCTTCCATCGTTTGAAACAAACCCTTGTTTAGGTTTTAGTAAGACTGTTTTGAAGGAAAACCTTATAACTCCCTACAATACAACTTTCAAGGCACAAAAACCACTTCAAATGATAGACAACTCCCTATACTAACCACTCAAAACACGAGGAAATGAAAACAAGTTTGTACCTTCACACAGTATGACCTGTAGCAGCGTTTTCTTCAAGAAAATAGAGTTTCACAATGAGCAGTCCAATATCAAATGCTTGTAGGTTGCTTCCTCTTCAATGTCATAGCCCCAAACTAGTTCTAAGTGAGAGTTACTTCACCATACTTCATTTCCAAACAACCTAGGATTCATGACAGTGTCGTACAATAGAATGGTACAGACTGTTTCTTCAGGAAATACAGAAAAACAACAAAAACAACAGAGAATTGGTATGTTATTGCTTTGGAACTCCTTACACCACACACCATGATCATGTTCAAGGTGATGTAGACTTCTATATACCCTTACAACCTCATTGAAGACATTTTTGCTTGACCATGGAAACCATAACTACTTCGAACTTCCTTGAACTGTCTTGTGCAGTTTGAAACTTCAACTAATTACTAGTTTGTTTGCATAGACATCGGTGTTTATGAATCTTCAAACACCTCTACAATGTAATTAGGCCTTGAATTAGGCATTAGACTCTTTGACTCTATCCTAGATGCCTGAACAAGGCTTACAACATGAGGTTTTACATGACTGCCCCTTAAGACTTATGACTGCCTCCTATATAATGTATGATTGCTTATTACAAACATGGCATCATAGCCCTTATTACAACATGAGAATGGTCTCCAAGACCTTATTGAATCCACAAAACAAAATGAACAACAAAAACAAGAGAACTCAAGACCTTAGTATTCTTGGTGCTCCTGCACCACTTGATTTGAAACATCAATCTTTAAAATGAACTGGTATGCTGTCCCCTTAAGCCAATTAGGCCTTGAAAATGATCTGTCAGACTATAATTTGTGGAACAGGCTCCTTACCAGGACTGTTAAGACATTTTTGGATATTGAGTTTTAAAACATATCAAACATGCAGTATAGGTTACTTTGTAACACAAGCTCCAAAAATTGACTGTCCTACCTCTTTAGGCCTTGAAAGTGGAGCAACAAATTGAGTTTTTTTGACATAAATTTCATTGTAGATATAACACCCAGATTGTAAAGGCAGATTTAGATACCCATTTGCGATTTACACAACATACTTTAGAACCAAGGTAGGTCACTTTGTATGGAACCCTTCAAAAATGGACTGTTCTCTTGCCAATTAAGCTTAAAACATCAAAAAATCAGACTAGGGCTGCCTCAAATTCGACCCAAACTCCTTTCCCTACTCTTGAAGATACCAAAATCATTAAAATCACTGTATATACTACCTTTTCACCAGTTTGTATAAGTTTCCAACTGTGGAATTACTTAAAAACTCATTTTTTCAATCAAAACCCTCAAAAACCCTAGATTATAGACTGTTTTTAGAAAAAAAACTCTATAACTTCCTTCAACTTCAATGAAAATGAGCCAAACTAGTTGAAAATGAAAGTAAACTTGAATCTTTATCAAGCCAAGTTGGTCTCATGTCATGCTCAGGCTGTACAGAACTTGGGAACAACAAAAAGCACACAAAATCACAGAAAAACAGGGCCTTTTTTATTGTTTTATTATCTTCCAACTTTGCAGCAGCCTTCTTCAGATGTTGAAGGTATATTTAAACATTTCTCTCCTAAAACAAACTAACACAACCAACAAAAACTAACTTTTGAGTTGCATGACCGTTGGTATTCCCCATTGTGCATTTTTGCACCTTTACATGACAACATTACCAAATATGACAATATGAACTCAAATGACTCCAACTAGACTAATTACATTATAAAATGGTCTATTATGACCTTATTGAATGATTAAAAGACTTGACATACCAAAACTTATCAAAAGACCTTATTTACATGATTGGACTGACATGGTGCCCCTACACCATACACTCGAACTGAAAAAGACCTCAAGTCCCTTTGAGGACTGTGTTGCACAACTCAGGCTTGATCTCATCTTTCCTATGTTCTCCAAGCGTTCTTCCATTAGGTAGCCCCTTCCACTAGATCAGATAATGAAGAGTAGCATCATTCTTTGCACTAGTGACCTTGTTGCCACCTACACCTTTCTCTATCTTCATACACTAATTTGATTTTTGCTCTCTGACCTTTCTCTCATCTGAGATTGATGTTATGCTTGCTCCTTGACCTGCAAACATGTCCTTACCATTTGTCCCATGAATCATCTTCTTCTTCACCTTGTACCTACTGTCCTAGCATCTGCAACTTTTGTAATGGATGCACACTCTTTGTTTCTCTCTTCCTCAAGCTTCAAAAACTCTTTCTTTCCTATCATTATTACTTTTGCTGCCTTACCCTTTGCTTCATCATCCTCTTGCAATGGTGTTAGCGTAAAAGTATTCCCATCCTTTTCAATGGTGTAAGTGTTTTGTCTACCATCATAAAGTGCATGCCTATCAAACTACCATGGTCTTCCAAGCAATAAATGGTGACAATTCATTGGCAAAACATCACAAAGAATGCTTTCCTTATATCCACCAATTTGAAACTCAACTAAGGCTTGTTCATTAGCCAAAATGGACTGATCATAATTCAACCAAGACACTTTATATGGTGTTTCATGAGGAATTTTCTCTAACTTCAGTTTGTCTACCATTTCATTTGACACCATATTATTAGTAGAACCTGAATCTATCACTACCTTACATACCTTGCCTTTGCATTTGCAAGTGGTCTTGAACAATGTTCTTCTTTGGCTCATCTTCTTCTCCTTGGATGCTTTTAGGAGTTGTCTTCTCACCATCAATGACTCTCCCACTTCTGGAGCAACAAGTAGACTAGAAGAATTAGCACTTTCACATTCATCCTCTTGCACTAACTGAACTCTCTTGTCACCACCACTTGAAGTAGAAGTTTGTTTTTCTGGACATTTGAATGTTGGATGGCCAAACTGATTACAATGAGAGCATCTACCTAAAAATGTGTTCAAACTTCTGCCACCACCAAATCTACCTCTGAAACCTCTGAATCCACCTCTTTGATCAACAAATTGGTCCTTGCTTTTGCTTGTCTCTTCTTGGTCTTCATAGGTCTGCCTTGTACCTCTTCCTCTACCAATGCTACCTCTACCTCTTCCTTGTCTTTCTTTCCTTCTTTTTAGTTTCTCTTATGCCTTTGCAGCCAACTGAAAACATTCCTCAATTGATCTAGGTGTTGCCAAACTCAACTCATCTTGTATTTGAAACCTTAAACCACACATATACCTTGCAATCTTTTCATTCTCATCTTCAATTCGGCTAGACCTAATGGTTAACTTGTGAAACTCTTCAGTATATGACATGACATCTCTATCCTTCTGCTTCAAACCTTGCAGCCTCTTGAATGTTTGCATTGCATGATCACTTGGCAAAAATTGTGCTTTCACCTTTGACACCATCCTATCCCATGAACTAATTTTTGATTTCCCTTTCTTCACTCTTTCCTCTTGAACATAATTCCACCATGTCAATGCAGGACCTTTTAGCTTTATCTTAGCATAGGTCACTTTCTGATCATTAGCAACCTCCTTGAATTCAAAGAAATTATCTAGTGCATCTATCCAATCTAACACCTCTTCAGCATCCAGTTTGCCATTATACATTGGTACATCTAATTTCACATCAGAAGCATCTCCTCTCATAGCCTTGAGCATCTTCATCATCCTCTCATCAGGTTCCCATTCCTCTTCATCATCTTGGCCTCTTCCTCTAGGGTTCTCCCTTTCACCCTCTTTCTCTCGGTCACTTTCATCCTCTTCAGTGGCCTTTCCTCTTCTTTGTTTTGTCTCCATTGCTGCAAACCTAGCTAAAATGGCTTCTTGTGACTCTTTCAATAGCTTAATCTCCCTTGCAAGTACTACACTACCCTTCGGAGGCATCTTGTCTCTTCAACTTCCCACCTTTCACTTCTTCAAAATTCAACCTTTCTTCTCTAAAGTTAAATTGCTTTGGTTAAAATTAAAGGTACAAATTGTATCTCCATTTGTACCTTTAATTTTTAACTTAGTATTTTTGAGGGATATCTCCAGGATTACCCTCCTAAGCCTAGTTGAGCTTGAAGTGTAGAGGAGTCTACCCACTCCTATAAGTTGGCCAAAATCACCCTTAACCTATTGATAAACCTCTTTTAATCACCTTGATGACACCCATGGGCTAGGTGATTGTAAAATGTTTTAGGGTTTTAGGTTGTAGTAGTTTTGGGAGCCAACAAGCTGCTTGGACACATTGTATCTAAAGAAGGAATTACAATAGATCTAGAATGAGTTAAAGCCATACAACGATTATCTTTACCTTCCAAAAAACTAGGTGAGAGGTCATTCTTTAGTTAAGTTAACTTCTTGAGAAGGTTTGTACTTGATTTTTTTGAGTTGACAAGATCTATTGTAGATATAATGAAAGAAAAAGATACATTTAAATAGATAAATCAAGGGAAGAAATCCTTTAATGAAGGGTCATCCCACAATAATGGGTTACACTTTTTGGCCAAACTTGACATTGAAATTAACATTTTGAACTAAATCTTCACTTTCTGACACCTATAGCTACTAAACCGTTAGAAATTTGAAGATGACGCGAACTAGTGATTTGTGAGATTTTGTCTATAGATTTTAAATATATATATATTTTTAAAATTTGGAGTTAAATTGTAAAATTTTTTGTGTCTCCTTTGATAACTAGTTTTTAATAGTAAACAACATTTTTTTAAAGTGATGTGTATTCTGTCACACAACTTTTTTTCTACAAAGGATAAAATTTGGATTCTTTTGAAATTAGATTGGTAACACCGATATCTAGAGGATGCATTTGGTTTCATAGTGTTTTGTTGAATATTTTTTTTAAAAATTAAGTTTTGAAGTCAAGCCAATTATAATTTAGACATAGGCGTATTCTGTCCAACATAACTTTTTCTGTATGTATCAGAATTCAATTTTTCTTATTGGAATAAGGACATCAATATCTAGAGGACATGTATTTTTTAGAATTTTTTTCTCTATTTTCCTATTTTTTTGTATGTGTGAAACAAAGACCTTGATGTTCATTGAAAAACCTACATTCACAAGAAATAAAAATAAATATAATTATCAAATTAAATATATTTAAAATTATACTTTTTGGGAAGCTTATAATAAGGACTACATACTTACAAAACATAAATTTTAAATGAATTCATTTGATCCCCCAAAAGATAAATCAAAAGTGGTTTTTTATCAGCATTTTGATAGGTGGAGGAGACTCCATTATAGGTATGGTTTAGAACTAGCGAGGTTCTATCCAAGGGGGTTTGAATCTAAGGGGGTTTGATCAAACCCTCTTCAATTAAAATCCTTTAAATGGAACCTTTCAAGGCTTAAATCATTATATTTTCTAAAAATATGCGATTTTAGCAAAAATCAAGATGTCCCAGAAAGTGTAACCCATTATTGTGGCAACACCCTAAAATCAAAGTAGCTGTAACAAATGATCGAACTCTTACCCATCTAAATTTGAAGAAAGTCTTCATTATTTATTGTTATGCATATGAGCATACTATGTCTACTAGATTGGTGCAAAATAATGATGATGGTATTGAGTCTACTTCAAGAGCATTCCAATAAAAAAAACATGAACTAAATTACTCGATGATTAAAAAACATGCCTTTGCTATATTAAAGTGGTAAAATAATTTAGGTTTTACATTTTAAATTCTCATTCAATATTTTATGTCTCTTGTTAAAACTATCCTTAGACAACAATAAATAGGTTTTAATAGGAGAGGTACTTGGATCACCAAAGTATAGGAGTATGATATTGATATTAAACCTACTAAGCTAGTGAGAGGAAGAGCATTGTGGAAGAAGATAGAGGATAATGACTTAAGTGATGAAGTTGAACAGATCAATAGTCCCTTACATTGTTCATAGGACTAATAGATGAATGGTTCTCCAACATTGCCTACTTCCTCTCATATGGAAAATTCCTAGAACACCTATTTGCAAAGGAAAATAGGAAAATCAAGTTGAAAGAAACCAAATAAATTATTTGGGGCAAAGCATTATACAAGAAGAGGATAGATGACACATTCTTGAGCTAAGTAGATAAGGAAAAACAAAATAAGTTGTTACAATTCTTTCACAATGAGGCATGTGGAGGCCACTTTTCTTCTTTGGTAATGGATTTCAAAAATCTTAGGAATTGCTATTATTGGCTTGGGATGCTCAAGTATGCTCATAAATGGGTGATGAAATGTGAATCTTGTCAACAATTCATTGGAAAAGTAAAGTTGGAAGCACGACCTTTAAGGCCTATGATTATAGAAGAACCTTTCCAATAGTGGGGTTTAGATTTTGTTAGTCCACTCAATCCATCCTCAAGTTCTAGGCATACACACGTTCTAATAGCAACACATTATTTTACCAAGTGGGTGGAGGTGATTAAATAGTAACCGATAACACCTCTAATTTTTCTTCATCTAAAATATTTGCCTTTTGTTACAAATATGGAATCATTTTATCACATCCTTTTTATTACTAGCCCCAAGGGAATGGTCAAGCCAAGTCCAATAATAAAAATCTCACAACTATCATTTGCAAGTTAGTAGAAGATAATCAACACAACTAACATAAGAGATTATATGATGTGTTGTGAGTAGATAGGAAAACTAGAAAGAGAAGATGTTTCCATTTGAACTGGTTTATGGAATAGATGACAAGTTACCAATCCCCTTTGAACTTTTAGCACTACATCTTCATAATATGGTGGAAGATAACCAATTCCAAGATTCACTAGAAAAGAGAATCCTTTGTTTAACCAAAGTAGAGGAACAATGAGATCAAGTGACAAACAAGATTAAAGAACATCAAGCCAAGGTGAAAGAACCATTTGAAAAAAAGGCTAGGTTTAGACACTTTGTAGTAGGAAATTTTGTACTATTATGGGATTAAAGGAAGGAACCTAACTAAAGTCATGGCAAGTTCAAATCACTCTGGAGACAAACTTGTGGAGAAAGTTCATTCTATTTGGCCTACTTGGATGGTACACATCTACCCCTTCCTTATAGTGGGAAACATTTAAAGCATTATAATTAGTGAAACAGGTTGTCCCCTGTATTTGTATAAAGTTTTTCCTTTAGTTGTTGGTTTTTGTCCTTTTGTTTGGTTTCTTATTGTCTTTCCTTGTTCCCTATATTTTCCCTTTTCCTGGTTCATTTGCTTCCCTTGCTCATTTTTGTAATCTATTTTCCCAATGGATAAGACACTAGTCTTTGCCAGAGATTTTGGGTCCTGCTGCATCTGCAAGATCCTTGTTCCCAATTAGAGCCAACTATTACCTTTAAATTTGGATCTAGCTTTCAAAAAATTTACCTGCCTTGATTATCAAGTTAGTAACATTTCAAAATGTATAATTGATCCTAAGTTTTCAAAGTTCCCTTGGAAAATTTTATGTCTTTTCTTGCATATGTTAGAGTTTTTGCTTTTCCTTGAACCTGTTGAGGAGTTCAAGAGTTCATTTACTCTTTGAACACCCACCATAATCTCTTAAAGAAGTAATTGTTAGTCTTGCCTATGGTTCAAGAACCACTTGAACATTTGAATAGTTCTTATGTTGTCCAAAAACATTGATGAATCAATTAAAAACATTCTTCATAAAAGAAATGTCAGAGATTTCATGGGTTCAAGAACTTTGTGAACCCCCAACAAGATATTTTCGTCCTATAGAAGCCTGATCCTTGGAAAATTTTTACAAAGGAAATGTCAGAGATCTTGAGGTTCTTTGAACCACTTAAATCTCCAACACATTTATTTGTCGATTATTCCTCTTGCTTTTGAACTTGTCGAAGAGTTCAAAAGTTCATGAACTCCCTAACATCCCAACAAAGTAAAGAAGAAAATAGAAGATCACAGACATGGTTCATAAAGTGCTTGAACCTCTGAAACACTAAAATTGTTTGAAGAATAAGAGACAAAGGAAGATCTGAGGGATTTCAATGGTTCAAAAATTATTTGAGCCTTTGACATAGTTCAAAACTTCTCTGAGCCCTTGACACTAAGCAAAGGAAGAAAAAAAGAGGTAGTCTTCAAAAGTTCAAAGATCGGTTAAAACATTGACATGGTTCAAAAAGGAAAAACCTCTGACAAAGGGGAAAATAAAGATATAAAAAGTATTTTAATGCTCATTCACAAAATACTCAAAACTCTTGGATGCAAAGGAGCTCTGCACATGGATTAAAACAACTTGCTGCAATAAATTTAACACATCTGCAACTGATTTCTACCTCAAATTAATTACGCCCAAATCTATAAGGTAAGTCCAATCATTTATCACTCCACCTATTATGAATTTCTTAACTTTCCACTATGTTTTGCTAAGCCACATCATATTGTTCACTTGCTATACAATTTGAAACACTTAGTCAATCCTTAGTTTTTTATGAATTGCTCACATTTTTGCATCCTTGCATATCAAAATTGAGACCCATCTCTCACTATGAAACAAAATTTCCTAAAAAACCTAGCTCGCTTGATTTGCCTAATCTCCAACCCACACAAAATGAAGTTTTCTTACCAAGGTTATGAACATGAGTCTGCCTTAGAAAATTCTCTATCAAAGGTTGGGGATAGAAGGCTAGGGCATGTTGATCTTGAAGAATTCTAGAAAAGAATAGCACAAAACCCTAGGTAAACCATGGATAAAGCAACATTATAGAGTGGTTTAACACATGTTGGAGTATTTCCCACTTTTGTACAATGAATAAATCTTATTCTTTCTTGTGTGAGGCATTATAAACCAAATGCACGAGAAGTTAGAATAGTGGATGATTGGTTGGTGGAAAAATTGGGTGGACCTTCCTTGGGCCTTACATTAGGACTCCTAGTTAGAAATGAATATGCAGACATGAGTATGGAAACAAGAAGCCACTATTTTCAAGATAAGAAATACACTTGTTTAATAATATTGCTAAACATTAGCTAAAGGTGCCCAAGAAGGGAAAATCCTAGCTCCCTAAAACCCTACAAAGATCTCATTTCAATGAAGATATATTTGATATTATCACCTTGTTAAATAGGGTTATGGGAAATAAAGAAAGCAATTCATTTGAATTTTGTATGGGCTAATTTATTATAGTCTTTGGATATGAATCTTAGCACATGTATTGGGGCAAGTTTATCAGTGTGAACCTGCATAACCAATTGGTAAATTTCTAGACCACTCAAAAATTTTACATGTCATCATATTTGTTTTATGCCATAGAAAGTATGCAACCATGGCTTGGGTTTCAAGAACAGGGCGTTGTATGATAATACCACTCAAATTTATGATTTGTATCCTTAATTGCAATAGGACGTTAGTAACAAGTACTTTAGGTGAGTGAATGATGAGCTTTTACCATGTGGACTATAAGAGAACTTGATGGGAATGTGGGATTAAGGATTTCACTAGAAGTAACAAACTCGATCATTTAGTTTGGAAACTACTATATTTAATTTCAAAGATTCACATATCTTAGAATTGGTGGTTTCAATGAATATCCTTACAAGTTTCCTTGTTATCCAAGTGAGCATCTTATTTTGATTGAGCTTTGTATACAAATGGGGTCCATAAACAAGAAATGCAGGGATAAAAAGAAAGAAGGATATCCATTTCCTATAGGTTTAATTTATTACACTTGTCAATCTTCAAGTGATTCTTAGAATGTTGAAAGGTCTCTCATCAAAATCACAAGGCATTTCTATAATATGAGATTCCCTTTTGATAGTAAAAATTATGTAAGGAACAATTTGCACCTAGGGTCTAGATACTTTCATCACTCACACTTAGATTATTGGGTTGATTGTGAAAATGATTTTAAAATATGCAAGAGGGACTGGTCTAGAATGACCATTAAATGGATGGAAGACTATGAATTAGGCTGGGAGACCATAGGCATAGAAGATGATGGCACTGACATGGTTGATAGCATTTATATAGATAGCCTCCAGTTGTAGTCACTTACACCCATTAATTGGGTAGACAAAGAAATGACAAACATAAGGGAAAGGTCTCTCTTCATTCTAACCAAATCTAAAAAGTGGCTAGATGCCAAATTTGCTAAGCATACTGCTACAAGACCACATAATACTCTCTCAAAAAAGTAGAAATAGGTTGATAGGTCAAATGGAGTGACTAGAGCTTAACAAAATACTAATATATACACAACAAGAGCTAGGTCAAATCCTACTAGAGGTGGGTATGGAGAAGACCTTAAGAAGGGAATTGATTTGAAAAGTTCATGTGCCCAAGGAGATACATGGGTGAGATAAAAGTTGGAGATAAAGTGATGCAGAGGGGAAGCATACAAATGCAAGATTTTATTGACCACTTGACTGACCATGCTCTGTTCTAACTGTCCTCTCATAATGCATTGTTTCAAGACTAGGGAAAGGTAACTCCACATGGCTAGAATGTATGAGACTCATGCCCAACCTTCTGGACACCCAAGACCACACTAAAATGGTAAACCTAACCTGATGAAACTCACTAGAAACCCTGACCATAAACCCCTTCTGCTGTTCCTTTATAAATGACCTAGTTTGCTTGTAGCCCTATTTGAGGTGTTTTTGGAACACAACTTTCACAATGCATGACAAACCCATATACCAAATGAATTTTTAGATACCCACTATTGAGATACATGACATATCAAGCATGCAAGGTATGTTTCTTTGGAACAAAAGGGTAAAAAATGGAGTGTTCCTGCTGTCCCAAGGGCTAATTAGGCCTCCCTTCCAAAGCAAGTATGGGCAAATGCTAACCCACTCTGCAAAATCCTATTCCAAGCTGTTCATTAGGTTGAAAATAGAGGGATTCAACTGATTTTAGGGATCTAAGCACCCTCCAAGATCATTTTCCAACAAATTTCAACTCTACTAATGCAAGATACTCTAACATATGAGGATATTAGGTTCAAAAGTTATGATAGTCACATGAAATTACATCCCCTGCTTCTTTTATGAAAACCCATTTCAAAACCAACCTAAACTATTCCAATCCATCCATTATTAGGATATGTTGCATGTGGAAACTAGTAGAAAACCATCAATTTTGACAAAACCCTCAAAACTAGGGTTTAAGGGCTACTTTCACTAAATCAGTTACAAAATGCTTAAAACCCAAATTTATCCCCTCCAACTTGACTCAAATGGAAGGTAAGATCATCTACTACACTATTTTGATCAATTATGCCCTTGACTGTACAGTACGGGGAAGTACAGTCTAGAGGAACATCATAAAAAATAGAAATACAACTGGAAAACAGAGAAGTAACAAGAAAATGTTTGATAAAATCCTTCAATGTTGATGAAATCTATCCAAACTTGTTACAAATCAAAGGCAACACCATCAACTTCAACATTCTATGCCATTTGGATCTTGACAGTACAGTACGGACATAGGGTAGACTGTAGAACAACAAAAAAAATAGAGTAATTGCAGAAAACTATCTTTTTATTTATTTTCCTTCACAAAGCTTCATCCCTCTTCTCCCACATGCCTCTCTAGGAAAAAATGCCTGATCACAATAGTTTTAACCTTATTTCAATGTTGCCTTTCATTCCCATCATGGGAAAAGCCTAGAAAATAGGCATGAGCAGCCTGTTTTTAATGACAGTCATAAAAAGAACCTTCTATTTTAAACTCTACACTCACTCCACATTCTCCACTCACCCCAAACATAGCATAAATGATTTATTACAACAGTTAAAGAATTATTTTCCACCTATTCTAATAAACAAAGCCAAAAGAATTTTAATACAAAAATTTAAAATTTCACATGTGGCATGTGCCCCTGCACCATAAAGAGACCCAAAGCCTTTCAAGATACGTAGGTAAACACTCAACTACCTAAGAATGAAAATACTGTAGATGTAAATTCTTCTTCATCCCAACTTCCTCCCCCTTCATCTCCTCCACATTCTTCTAGCAAAACACCCTCCATACATAAGTATCCTTTCCCTTCTCTACATCAGAACGACAGATTTTAATGGATACCTTGCCCAAAACTACTCTTCCTCCTATTATTTCCCCTTTTACTTCTAGTCCTAAAAGGACATATGTCACATCTCCTTCCCAATGGTTGAAGGGTGTATTTTGCAAGAAGGAGAAATATAGACAAATTGTGGACCTTGGCTTTGATGCAGTCACCAAAATGTTACAAGCTATTGCACCCCAACGTAAGAAGGCCCAAATTGCCTTAAGATTGATGGTGGATTCCTTTGAGAATTAATATGTGGAAGTGGAAAAACTTGCAGCCGATAAGAACGAAGAAGAGGTGATTGAAGCTAATTATTAGATCTCTCGTGTTAAACTTGGCCCCTCCACCCATGAAGGAGATATTCGTAACTTTTAGGTTTTGACTGTAAAGTTAGTGGAAAGGATATAAAAAGAGAAAGAGACTAGAGAACAATTCAAAGAGAAGATCCAATTTTTGACTTATTACATTAGATCCATTGTAGATACATCTGTTCAACCGTTAAGTGTACCATCATCAACTCCAAATAATGTAAATATGAAAGATGTTGAAAAAGATACCATGGAGAAAATCAACAAGTATTAGGCATATGGAAGAGCCTTTGAATCATGGTTAAAGCAAATTAGTTTAGATGGCCTTATTTCTATTGAAGAGGCAATAAAATTATATCAAGTTGATGATAAAATAAAGGAACTAAATACTAAACTTGCTGCAACAAAGAAAGAATACATTATATGGCGAGGTGTAACTCAGGATTTGGATGAAATGGAAAAATATGATGTTCAAACTTTGGTATCTCAAAAAGTTTTGATCAAACTAGAAGAGTACAATGTTGTAGCTTGGAATAAAAGTATTGAATGGAAATTAATGATCTTCAAACAAACCATTTCTAAGTTAAAAATATTAGTAAATTTATGTGAACATGTCAAGTCAGAAGTCATCACCAATTGTTTGGATTTAGAAATTGATAGTCTCAAAGAAGATGGCTCAGATGTAGAAGACATACAAGTAGTAAAGAAGAAATTCAAAGATTTGGTTTTAGAGGAATTATTCAATAAAGAAAATGTTAATGTAAATACATTGAAAAAGTTGGCATCTATGTCTACTATAATGATTGGTTGGGCCTTAAGGATTTATCAGCACACCCTAAGTGAATGCACGGAGTAGATGAAACTTTGATGACATGGAAGCTAAGTTTTCTTAACACTAACATGCTAGGAGCTAAGCTAATCGTGCCAACAATTAAACAATTCAAAATTTTTAAATGTTTATCTTCTTCTTCAGAGTAGTTGAAGGCTTCCCCAAAGAGAAAGATTTAGAAAAACAAAGCTGAAGACTTCTTCTCTTCTATTTATTTCATTTTATTATTATTTTTGGGATGTAAATTAAGTCATTTTGTATGACTTAATAAGTGACTTTTATTTATAGATTTAAATTGTGAAAAGTAATGACTTTTTAATTTATTATTAAAAGTTATAAACTAAAAGTGGTTACAAATCCGTTATTGGAAAAAGAGCTTATATATACAAGGCTATGATTTATTAGAAAGGGCTTTTTTGGCTCTTACAATTGAGTTCAAAGAGGTTTTTGGAGTTGTAAAACTTTGCAAAGAAATAAGAAAGCATTCAGATCATATGTTTGGTGTATATTGAGTTGTTATTACCAATTTTATGTATATTAAATTGGTGATAACCTTTATTCCCTTTGTCCTTTTTTGAAAATCATTAGTCATATATTGAAATCTTGAATAAACTATACAATCTTTGAAAGTATATGCAATCATATCTCTAAGTCTTGTGTTAAATACTACTAATATAAATTTGTCTCTTCGTGGGTTGAGACCTATGTGTTATTTTTCCTTCACTTTGTCACAATACTAAAATATATTATTGTGGAACTTGTCATAGAAGAATAGAAACATAGTCTCTTTCTTTTGTGGAAAAACCCTTATAACCAATTTTTAAAAAATTAGTGAAATTTGAGTTAGTATTTGTATGTATGTTGTTAGGGTTTCCTTAAAACCATTCTCTTCTTAAAGTCTCTCTTTTTGTTTGGTATTTTGGGTAAAAATATTGCAAAATCTTAAAACTTTATCATACAAGGGAGTTGCCCCTCTTAAACATAGAGGAAAGTTGTTAATCAATAAATTATCCAATTGATGGAATGTTTGTTACTACCCATTGAGTGAGTCACATTAAAATCTACAGTGACAAATCTATTTACCAACAAAAGGAACCTGTGAAAATTAATAGCACTGGTGCAGGCTTGTGTCCTCAAGGATCTACTTTTTTAGTATCCTCCTCTACAAAAATTGGAAAAGACTTTTTGATGATAGGGATCCTATGGGAAATTATAAATTGTATGGAAGAAGTAAGAAGCCTTGAAGCTTTTGCAAATAAAATGGGAGGTACAATTAGTCCCATGGAAGCATAAGATGCTTGGGGAGAATTGTAGAAGTAGAAATGATAGAGTTCCTAAGTGTGATTATAGAGAATAAGAGCCTTTTGTAGAAGAAATCCAAGTTTTAGAAGTATACAGTCTCTTCTAAATCAAAGGGAGAGGAGGTGTTTATAGGATGGAGGCAACACCAAAGGGGGAAAATTATTAGAAGCTAATAGAAGGACTGATTGGGAGATGATAGGAGATTGATGGAGATATAACAAAAGACCAATTGGAAGAGGAATAAAGAGCTAAATTGAGAGTCAAGAGGGGAGGAAAATTAGTTAAGGGAAGTGGTTTAGTCAAGATTGGAGATGACTCTCAATTGGGAGAAAAGATGAAAGTAGACTGGCTAGAGCTAAAAGAAACCATGCATGTCAAAATATGACATGGTCGCCACTTTTAGGAATAGGGTCACCTATTTTTCTAGGGTAGGTCATCTGAGAGACCCTACAACTTAAGGATAGGTCACCTAGGTGACCCTAAGGTCTCTTAGGTGACCCTCCAGTTGAGGATCTATAAAAGGGTTTCTAGTATGCATGAAGACTTGGAACTCAGTTCAAGGTTGAACAAGATGGACAAGAGACTAAATAGGTTGAGGGGAGACATCATCAAGCATAATTATTGTTGAGAGGATATAATTCATGCCTTTGTGGGTCATGAGTTGGATTGCCAAATCATCATCTAATTTCCATGTCGGCTTGTGCAATTTGAGGCACTTACAAACACATTGTAAAGTGATACCTAACATGACTTATTTTGTTAAGACCCTTTGCTCATATTTTATTTCACTTCCTCCTAAGTCACCCTTATGGGGTGTTGGTGTAATAATGCACCTAGTAATGAGTTTATTTAAGATACAAGGAATAATTAATTTTTCTCATCTAAGTAGCTAATAATGACATTTGTTCACCTTGACTTCAAGTATACAAGTGCCACCCCTGCTTCATCAATCCTTGATTGATGGTAGTTAGGTGTCACCTCTATTTAGTCAAGGTCACCTCTATCTTAGTTAGGCCAAGTTAACTCACCTCTTGATTGGGAGTGATCGATAATTGTTGTTAAGATTAAAAAGGTATAGTTCAAAGGCACATTTAAGTGTTTAAAAACATGGTAGCTTTGCATTTTTTGTCCAAGGTTAATCTTTAAGTCTTGGAAGGTGAATTCTCAATGACCATGATTAAATCTTTAAGTTCTTCCTTGAGAATATATTAAGTGTTATGGAATTGCTTGTAATGCCAATAGCTTATTGGGTATTGCCTTATGTTTGGGACTTGGGGGCTAGGTGCTTAGGTGCATTGATTTATGGACGGGGTGTTATGATGAATAACATCTCTTGTAGGTTGTTTGATCTTGAAATAACTTGTTCTGCAATTTTTGTCCTATTGGTTAAATTCAAATTATCTTTGAAAATTATTTAGTTTGAAGGATCTTTTTAGATTCTTTTGTTGTAATGATTATATTATAGAAAGCAAATTTTACTTAGATAAGAAGTTATTCTAGTATATTTACTATGAATGCTATAGACTTTTTAGTTGGGTAGAATATATGAAGATTTTTTAATAAAAACATTTGTATTGTCAATGGAAATTTGTGGATATTTATCTTATTTTCATAAGATACAACAATTAGTTTTGTTTTAATATATATTCTTAGAATTCTCTATTTCTTAAGGATATAGTTTTTTAATTTGGTTTCGGCTATGATGGAAAATGGTAAAAGTTGAATGTTTAAGTTTCTTAAACCATCTCAAACAATTGTATTATTTGAAAACAATAAACATGGTGGTTCCAGAACTTGTAGAGTTATACTTCTATATAGATTGGTAATTTGATGAAGTTAATTATAATTCAATAAAAAGTTATAATACTACTTCCCAAACTATATTGTTTAATTGTTGGTGTGAATAGGGTTATTACCTATCCGGTTTACCCTTTGTAGTGTGAACTAGGCACATTATCTAACTAGTCATTAGTTATACCTATTCACACATATTCACATGTTAAGTTTACTTAGGATAAGTCTAGATAATTCTAAGTTGTCATGTGATCTTATCCTACACATGCAATCTTATCAACTAGTTGGCATCTTATCCTCTAGTTGTCTCATGTCATAGGATTAAGACACTTGTCATATGACTAATTCATCCTACATCTCATCCTTGTCTTTATAAGCAAGGCATATCATGTACATTGTAATAATAATACAATTTTTTCATTCATTGATAGAATAGAATTATTCTCTCATTTGATCTCTCTTGTGCTTTCATAAATTCCTAGATCTTGGGTGGCTACCTTCATAGCCAACTCTTACATGGTATCAGAGCACATCAATCAACTCTTACAAAGTATCAGAGCTAGGAGGAATCACTTCTTTTTAGTTAATTTTTGAGAGATATTGAATGCAAATAATTGTGGATCTTGAATAGTTGAGTATGCTCTTCTCTTGCATCGAATGATGACCTGGAGAATCAAAAAAACTTTATAGAAAAACTAGATTTGGAGGGTTTCCTTCTTGTGGCCTTGTATTGCAGGTTTGTTTTGGAGCATGGTGATGCAAATCTGAGCACACCATTGTATTTAGGAGGTTCAATATAGCCAGTTTAGCCTTTTGATTTGTCCAAACCAGACATTGGAGGCCAAATCTACAAGGTTTTCAATTTGGGAGGTGGTTTCCTAATCTGAGAGGTAGCTACAATTTTGGAGCACTTTAGGTCAAATCAGACCCTGCCATCATGTCTAAAACACCCAAAAACCTATAGACTAACTATCAAATAATTGAAATTCGAGTAGTTGTTTGAAAAGGCAAAAACATTTCCCCTGTTCAGCCATACTGAATCATCGCAGAGAATATTCCCTGCACAGTTGTACCGTCGTCAGAATCATGCCTGCATCAGTGAATCTTGGGCGCATCGCATTGTATTTTGGATAAAAAAATCTTTCTAGTCAAAGGTAAAAACCATTGGTTATTATTCTGTTATCTATGGGTTTTTTAAAAGTTTTTTGAGGACAAAATAATTTTGCATGGTAGTACCTTGCTATTGCAGGGTACCCGCCTGTGGTTGCAGGTACTAGTGCCCTCCACAGGTGAATAAAAGGTAGTCACATGGTGCCTTTTGCACCAATTGTGTGGCGCTGGCCCCCTGCCATCCTCTCCTATCCTTGAAATCTCTTGACGGTTAAGAAAAAAACTGCTGATTTATACAAAACTGACGGTTAAAGACAAATCAGCCCACCGTGGCCTTAAAAAAATTACCAACATTTAAAACCTTTGACCGATAATTTTAATCTACCAATGATTTCACAGATCTAGGGAATATTCCCCCCAAAACAACTCCCACACAAGGATAGGCAGTTTTCAAACAAAACATATGGTTTTGAGTTTTCAAGGGCATTTTTTTGAAAACTGACAGCGGTTTCGACATCCTCCAGAATATTCTGTCACCTGAGAAGAATATTTTGTCTAATCATACTTGCTTACATCATCTTCTCAGATGTCGTACCTAATAACGCAATTTTTCTAGTGCTGATGCCATCTTCTAGTGACCCCTCTATTGACGTCATCAAATAGATTGTTGATGTCATCTTTTCAAGGAATATTCTAGTGAATCTTCAAGATTTTGTTGCCAAATTCTACTGACATTAGTACTACATTAGCACACTTGGCCCAATTTTCCCCCCTCTAATGCAATTTTGATTTTTGCAATCCAACTTTGAAGGCTCATATCTTGCTCATTTTTGCTCCTTTTTTTTATTTGGGCTAGAATTTTGCAGGCTTCACAGTGGTAGAATTAGATTTTGATTTTGGTGCCTAGTTTTTCTAGAAATTTTAGTTTTTCATCACTATCACTGAGTAGCTCCCATTTTTAGAACTTAAAAGGCTTTGTTCGGGCTCATATAGTTGTATTTTTTGGTGAATTTTTTTTAAAGTGCATATTTTTTGAGTACTTTTCCAGATCTGTAATCGGTTTGATCTAGTCTTGTTTAGAAATTATACTTTTAGTTCTAGCCCAATTTTGGTTTTTGCATTGTACTAAAATCAAAGACCACTTTGTTGTTTTGGCTTGTGGCAATTGTAATTAGACTAAATATAAAGTCCAACAATCATTTTTGTTGGGGGTGATCTCTTTGATTGAGTAAAAGGGGGGTTGTACTTGTGTTGTTCTTTTTTTACTCTTGTATCATGGATCAAACCAAACTTCCTCTACTCACACCATATAACTATCATGATTGGAAAACAAAAATAGAGATTCATTTGGGAAGCCTGGGTTTACATAGAGTTACAATGGGTACATACATTGAACGAACAATAGCTATAGAAAAGAGAAAGTGGTACAATAGATGTGATCAAGCCTATGGAACACTATGCTTGTCTATTTCTCCTGATCTCCTTTTTCATATCGAATCTTGTAATACACCAAATTAAATTTGGACTACCTTAGAGAATCTCTTTGGTAAGCAAGATACTATGAGGGGTTTCAAATTGGAGAATGAATTAATTGGTTTGAATCCAATCAACTTTGCAAGCATTCAAGACTTCTTCACAAAGCTAAAATAACTTAGATTGTAGCTCAAAAATGTGGAATTGAGAAAGAGGAAACTCAATTAATTCTTTCAATCGTTCCCAAACTTGGTCGTGACTATTCAGTTTTTGTTTCTACCTTATATGTGTAAGCACCAAAATCACACACATCGTCCATGAGGACCCCTATGATGAGTCACAGTCCTTGTCACGTACATGTAAGCGTGAAATAACATCCTATTAGAAGCAATTCTCTTGGTGACATGTATTTTCTTCCTCCTTGTTTTGTTTCCCCTGTTGCCCTCTCAATTGTTGTCGTTGATGTCAAATACACAAACTCTCAAGTTTGTGGTGCATTGACAATTGCATCATGATAGTTGGCATTGATAGTTGTATCATAACAGTTGGAGGATGGTATTGGTTATTGTTATATGTGACAGTGATCATGATGTTATTCATATGACATAGCATTTGATGCAAGTAACGTTTATCCCAGATTTGGAAGGTTTCTTGCTTCAGTGAAGTTGGGCTTACTATGTCTTGATCACTTTCATCGTGACATAAAAATGTTTGTTTCATTTCCAAAAGGGCATTCAAACTATTTGTTTCATTTCAAAAAGGGCATCACTTATTCTCTTCATGGTAATCTTCATATGGTTAAAGGCAGATCAAATTCAAAGGCATGGAGTTATATTGATATTGACCATTCCTTGTCTTAAGGAGATTTCATTTTGCTAAAGTAAGGTTGTCTTAAAGGTTTCAAATGACACCTTTTACAAGAGTTGTTTCTTTGTGCAAATAAAATAGATTACTAAGACTTGCATGCTATCGGGCCACTTAAAGTTGTCAACCTGCTGGGCAGGTTTCGATCTTGGAAAGAAGGTAAAGTTTGTTGTTTTTTATCTTCTTGGTCACCAGGCCCTTTAGGGCACACTGGGATAGACAGTCAACAAAGGAATATGGTGAAAGAGATTGTTGAGAACTCACTTTCCAAAGTTTAACTTTGATATCTCTCTCTCGACCTAGGGTTACAGATTTTTTACAAAGTTTTTCACGATTCTGTTATGATTGTTGGGAGATCTTTGAGATTTGACAGAGCTGAACATCAGTGGAGTGAGCTTGTTCATTTTGGTTTCTCCTTTTGACTTCACATCACAACAAAAGGTTTTCTTGTCGGCACTATACAGGTGACATTGTTCTTTTGTGCTTCTATTTCAAGGATCATGATTTCATTTCCAAGTTTTTGAGTTTTGTTTGCATGAAGACAAGGAAAGATTTGTATTACAGTTTGAACATGATGACAAACTTGGGTTTCCTCTTTCTTGCTTGATTCCTATTGTGGGTTTCACTTATTTACTCTCTGCTTAAAAAGGTTGTTTAAGTCTGCAATAGTTGACTTCTTGAGCTTGGCAGTTGACATTGTATTATGTTTTTTAGTTAGCAGACAGTTGACAAGCCAAAACAAAAAAAATAGTGGCTTCATAACTTCTCATAACTACAGTTGAATGACACAAGGTTTCAAGGGTTAACATTTCATTTTTCTTGTTGATGGAAAATAGTTATAAAGAAAAGTGGTTTAACAAACATAAAGGGTTAAATTTTTTAAAAACAAAGGTTCACCCATTTGACCTAACTCTATGGTCTATCTATGGTGGCAGTTTTTGATTAACCCAGTATTATTCTAAAGGCTTTAAACTGTTGTATATATTTTGTTTATCATTGATAAGAAGGAAGTTTTTGAGCAGTTGGTTTGAGCCTTGGGTTAAGATGGAACCATTCGACCATTTGGGTTTTTCAGCTATTTGTTCCACATGAAAATTATTTGCACAGTTACATTGTTTCAGTTAAAGATTCAAACTGTTTCATAAAAGAAGTAAGGCATTGTGAAATGTATAAAAGGCATGATATGTAAACACCTGATATGAGATTGATGAGCATGTAGTGTTACACTATCATTGAGATTGTAACAGAGTATTAATGTAAGATCTATCTTGAGTTGATGTGCACAGTTGTAGTTATGTATTCTTGAGTCTCAAATAATGAGACAATCAAGAATTGGAATGTAGAGAAATAGAGTGATCCTCTGTAGTTGATTGCTTTATTATTCAGAAATGTGTAATGAAGTTGTAAATGGTCATGTCAGTGAGACAGTATGATCATTGCTAGTGAGGCTTGTGTTCCCAGTGAGGCTTGTGTTGCCAGTGACGCATTTTGTAGTCAATGAGACATAAAGGCTAGTGAGGCTCTGTAATTGGTGTTTTTGATGATTAAGCCAGTGAGGCATTTTCTGGAGTGATTTTTCATCCCTAGAGGGTTTTCCACTTGTCAAATCTTTGTGTCATGGTCACTTGTAATTATGTTTCTCATAATACTTTGTTCATGAGTTTATGTTCATTGTTTCATGATTTAACTGTTGCATACTATTGTTGACATGATGCTCATTTTGGGTCAGTACAAATGCATAATATTTTTGACACTTATCTCAGTCCAATGAAAGTCATAAAGCTGCCTCTATTATTTGTCACTCTTTTAGTCATGGTTCAACAAATATTAATATGATGTTCATAAATTGTTTTGATGGTTCATCACAGTTCATCAACTATTGTCTTATTCTTTCATTTTCACAAGTTGATCTAATAGTCCATTACACTTCATAAATGAATGTCTTGTTTTAATCATAAAAGGTTGAAGTTCATAGTTGGTAAAAGTTCATGGTTGCCAAAAACAAGTCTATTTTATAAGACACTAATTCACCCCCCTCTCAGTGTCTTTTGTACTCCAACATCCCCTTTGTCATTTTCTCTCTCTTTGCTTTCGACACTTGTCAACACTTATTGAATTGCATTTCCTATGCTTGCGACCTTGTTCCTAAGCCTTGTATGCATCTTTTAGGTGTGTTTTCACCTTTTCCTAGTGTTTTTCATCCATTCCCACCCCTAGAGGTCTTCTAGAGGTCCTCCTTAGCCATCTCCAACTTTTGGTTTTTAGTTTCACTCAACCAATCCAAATCTCCCTCTATTATTTCCAGATCTCCCCCGGGAGATCGTACTTTTCCAAGTGGAGATTTGGATTTTCACACATGATTGACCTATTTCTAGAGGTAGATCCCCTCCTTTTCATCTCCTCTTCCATCTCCCACCATGGACTTTCACCCAGGTGCCCTCCTCTGAGGGTTGCCTATGGGTTGCCCCCGAGCGACCCTGACTAGTGAAAGGGGTGACCCATGGGTGACCCTGTCATATTTCTAGCTGCGAGTTCACTTGAGTTTCTAGCTCAAAATAGCTTTATTTTCACCCATTTTTCTTCCTATTTGCATGGAATTTCATGCCAAAGATAGAGCTAACTATTTCATGCTCCCACACATGCATATTTAGCTCTTTTTCATCTTTAGTTATGAACCCATGCATTCTCATGTATTCCTCTTTCTTTACTTCTTCTTGAGTGATAAGCTTTTACTGAGTAGATCACTCTTGTGTCTTTTAAGTTAACTCTCCAATCAAATTGAGTTAACTCTTCTTCTTCTTCACCTCTCATCCCTTCTTCTAACCTATAAATACCCCCTCTCTGAAGCACACAGGGAGGTAATTTCATTTGTGCACATAGTTCTTTCAGGTTATTGCTCTCCAAATCAAGAATTCTCATGCTCATACAGGACATAGGAGCCTTTTTCTTTTATTTGTTATCTCATCTAGCTTTCATACAAGCTTGTTTTGCATCCATACACTACTCACATCACAAGCCACAGTGCTCATCAATCTCTCATTAAGCTCATTTCAAAGCTTCAAGGCTTCTTTTGCTTCTCTTTTCTTATTGTCGCCAAGAAGATCACCCCGCTGCTACAAGAGGATTAGAGGTTTCTAATACAAGGATTTCTAAGGGTAGTGGAGGCTCATGCGTCTCCAGGTTCCTTCATGCTTTTTTTTTTCATTTCATAGTAATTAGATAATCAAAACTTTGCTCTTGGGATAAGTAAATACTTGTTACTTTTTCCTTGATAGGCTAAGTAGATTTGCATTGTTAAATTAGTTTCCCTTTCCAAACTTCATAGATTAAAAACAATTTCTATATCTTAGATTAACTTGATCCACCTATTTAGAAAACAAACAAAAACATAGATTACATTGCATTAGGTAGTCTCATACTAGTTTGCGTACATTTCTAATTCCTAGATTAAGAAAAAACACTTTGATTTCCAAAAACATAAAAAAGCACAAAAATATTATTTTGCATTCATTTAGGCTTGCATGCTTATAAAATTCAAAAAGAACAAAAACATTAGCAGCATAGAAGGTTTACAAACCCTTGGTCCCAATAAGGTCAAGTTTAGCCAATGTTTATCAAAACCCTTGGTTTCATCACAAGGTCAAACAAAGTCAAATAAAGTCAAAAAAGTCAAACTTTAGGTCACACAAACCCTAAGTCAAAACCTTAGGTCAAGTCAAGGTTGGCTTAAACCATCTCTCTCTTGTTTAGGCTCACGAATGTGCCCTGGACTTAGAGGTGAGTGGGTGAGGGCAATTCTCGACGAGATAAAGGAGATCCACCGTAGACAATAACAAGACCAACAAGTCATTCAACAACAACGAGAAGGATTTAGACAACTCTTATACGACAAGCGATCATCTAACAAAACGAATGACAACTAAATGTCAACGAGAATAACAGTCAACCCACACAACGTTGGAACATCAGAAACCCAAACAGGAGAATGATGACTAGCGACCCTTTGGGTCATATAGTTATCTTTACAACTATGGTCACAAAACACCGCATTCAAACAAATGCACAACACAGACCCCAGGACTGGCTGACCCCTCTCTATGAAGTCTAGCTCTCCAATGAGCCAGACCACCCCCGTGTCTCACCTCCTCTTGACTAGCTACTTCCACGAGAACGAGAGTGACGTGGAGGTTCACCTCGTGGCAAGGAGAGAGGATCCATGTGCACGCCAAAGCCGAATCAACTGCTCCAGGCCACCGAGTCGTGATTTTGAGCATACAATATGCTACTATGGATGCTCTTGGGAAAGCTTTCCAAATGCCTTCACTTGATGACTTTGCCACATCACTCACAAGGGAGCAAGATAAGTTAGTACACATGGGCACATTGAAGTCTCCTAAGCCTCAAGCTCTTCTTACTAATCAAGGTACAAAGGATCAAAAGGATTCAACTAGAAAAGGTAGGAAACATAAAAATAAGGATTTAAAGAATAATGAGGAAGAAAAGGAGTCAAATAATTCATGTAAGTCCTCATCCTCTTGCAAAGAGGAAACATATAAGAAGGAGAGAACAAAGTGTGCATATTGCGGGAAACTAGGACATGATGAGCATACATGTTATGAGAAGAAAATTGATGAGTTGAATCACATTCTTCAAAAGAAAAATATCAGATTGCCATCATCCATGCCACCTAGTACATCCTCTTCTTCAACACCATCATCATCTACATAGTCAAGGACAACAGGCTTTGCTAATGGGATAAACAAGGCAAAAGGATATGCACTCTATGCTTCTACAAGTCTTCAGTCAAAGAGATTGCTTCTTGATTCTAGAGCTTCTCATTATATGGCTCTTCACAAGGGATGTTCTCTTCATTTGAGGCATGCACTTTACCACCTATTTTGATGGGTAACAATACATACATGCATGCAACTAGAAACTTGGAACTATTAATATTGGTCAGGGTACTTCCAATAATGTATTGTGTGTACCTTCTGTTGATGGTGTTTTTAGCATGCAACAACATAGGTAAGACACATGATATCTCACCTCTCTTGAAAGGAATCCTATCCTAAAACTTTAGAATAGGATTGTCCCAAGGTTTATCTAGCTAGGTCTTAGCTCGTAGGATAACTCAGTGGATATGTGCTGTACTGTTCCAACCAAGGGGACTTACATGTAATGTAGGGTTTATGAAACTATGACAACAAAGTGTGTAAGAACCCTAAATAATGCAGACTGTTAAGTTTGAAATTTATCATCCGATAAGCTATATGATGTTGCTTGAAAATCCTAAGTCTAATCAAATGTATATAAAGAAAATGCAAAAGATTAAAGGGTAGAGAGATTGAATCCTAAGGACAAATCACAACTGGATTGAATGCTGTAGATGGACAATCACCCTTAATAAACCACTTTCTATTTACCCAAGTTAAAAAACCACAATGCTGCAGAAAATGATGCAATCTTCAAAGGTAACTTATTATTTTCAAATCACATACATTCATTAAACACCCAATTGATGGAACATTTTAACTAATGTTATGCAATCAAATTGAATTCATTAACAGGGTTCAGACTAACCATACAAAGTGATTTACAATCAACAAGCACAAATGGTATGAACCGGGGCATTCATCACATAATTGCACTTCATCTAATTTCATATTGAAATGAACCATGAAATCCAAAATAAGATAACACGAAAACACAATTTCTAGCAACCTATAAAACCTGTCTTGTATTAATCCAAATTTCAGCAGAGTCTCAACAATTCACCATAAAATTTTACTTACAAAGAGAGAAAATGATCATCCATTTATAGAGGGATGAGCATACTGAGTTTTTCAATGTGGAGATTTACTTGACACCAAGGGTTGAGATTGCATTGCATTAAATATTTGACAGTAGTTTGTTACATTCACGGGCATAGTTTTATCTTATGAGGAAAAGACAAAAAATATAGCTTTACAATGCATTGAATGAAACAAAAGAGATTCCCATTGGATTATTAACATATACAAATTCATTTTCCAAGACAACAGAATCATAGAGGAACGGGCATGAATTTCTGGGAGTGCTGACCAAGCTGGTTGGGAAGTCACATGCATGCTGAGTTAGCTTGTTGTTCAGCATCCTTGTCCACATCAACCTTGTTTCTTTTTGCTTCTCAATTCCTATAGGCCAAAATACTTCTAATTCGAGATTTATGTTAGCAGGTAGGATCTTTCACCAAATTGATTCTAAGCTTCACAATATCAGCCTCACGGGAAAACTTGTGGTATACAGCCAGTCTGGACCTTTTGTTTTTCCTAAATTCCTTAAACTGCATCCTTAGATCACTAAATCAGTCCAAATCCTCGACTCTACATGGCAGTGAATCTCCTTGCATAAGTAGGTTCAATTTCTCCTTACATTCCCGAGTGTCGATTGGAGTGGTATTATCAAGGTACATCTTCGTTATAGCTCAGAGCATATTATTTAGACTGTAAATTACTTCCAACAGTTGGGCTTTAGCTGGCTTTGACATATTCCTAGCTTTATCAAAAATCTCTCTCCTTAATTTTATCATCTCAAGCTAGTGTTTTGGCATATGTAATATTTCCTTAGTTAAAATCTACTCTTCAACCAAAACCTCCTCAGAAAGTTTACTCAATGCCAAAACCTGGGGATATATATGGAAATAATATTCATCATAGTTGGTGCAGTCATCTGTAATCTCATCCCATTCCACCTTTAGTGCACAAAAATCTTTATGAAGATTAGCAACTTCATTGATGATTTCACATCCTTCGTCATATACCTTGTGGTACCATTTCTCTATTGCTGCAGAAGTGGTTCTAACATTATCAAAATCTTCCAACTCTTCCTTGGAGAGAAGAGAGGGTGCCAATGTTGTTCTATCCTTTGAATGTGAGGGCTTGATTAAATATCTAATACAAGCATGAAGCTCCTCATTCTACTGCCTGAGCTATTGCTTTGTCATTTCATCCTTGTTTATTCTATCTAAAATGCTTGACACTGAGTCCTTGAATTCTTCTACAACTTGGGCCTTTGATGCTGGTCCTAAGTTGAGAGTTAAAACCTTGTAATCTTCAGGTCTTACATCCTCTTTATTGGCCTGTGTTGGTGGAACAACGACTTCTGCAATGCGAGAACCAGAAGCATCTTTATATCCTTGATTGTACTTTTGCTTTCTTCTACTTCTTTGGCTTCTCAATTCTAGCCAGAAAGTTGTCCAGGTCTAGCTCTACTACTTCCACTATAGAGGATTGGTTATTGAGTCTCTGTTGGAGCCAGTCTGGAGCAACAAAAGAATGTTTTGGGGAGCCAATGTGGTTGTCCTTCTTATTTAAAGAATTTGAATCAATTGTATCCTCTGCACCTATACCCTTGTCCTTATCACCTTGAAGGTCCCCACTGTTCACTTCATCTACCTTTGGAGAAGATTCTGGCTGATTCAGTTGTTGTAGCCCCTCTATCATTTCTTGTCCTACAGTATCAAACACAGTGTCATTTGTAACTTCTTTTGATGGATTGTCCTCCAAGTGAACTACTTATATTGTGCTAGGATTTGTTGGTTGTTTGTTATATCCTCAATTACAACCCCCTCTTCTGATATGATATTCAATTCAACATAGAATTTCTCAATTCCTTGTAACATAGGTACTTGGGTTGAGGCAGGTCTGGGCACTTCCTTTGAGTCTAGAAATGGCTGAGTCAAGGAGTTATGAATTGAAGCAAAAGAATTAAGGGCATAGGGTGGAAACTATAATTGAGATAGGTTTGTGAATGATGTGAAACCTAGGGAAGGAGGAATAGAAGGAGATAAAAGCATGGACGAAATGACAAGAGGAGTGGATAGGTTGAGAGATGGTAAAGAGAAGGAAGGTGGTGAAAGGATGGTATAAATGGGAGGTAAGGAGGAAGTGGCAAGAGGTGGAATAGGAGGGAAGGCAGTGAGTGAGGAGGAAAGTGAAATGGAAGGTGAAGGTGAAGATGAAAGAGGTAGGCTAATGGATGAAAAGGAAGAAGGAGATGATGAGGTGGAAAAGATGGATGGAATGGAAGTGGAAGATGCAGAAGGTGAGGAAGAGGTGGATGGATGGGTAGAAGATGTGGAAGGAATAGGTGGAGGAAGAGGGGGAGATATAGCTGCTGATGACACTGGAGGTGATGGTACAGTTGGGACAGCAGAGGAGATAGGAAGTATAATACTTGTTGCAGTGGAGGGAGCAGAGGAAGCATTAACAATTTGAGTGGGAGCAGTGGAAGCAGCAGAAGGTGTTGCATCTGTAAAGGTAGGATTTGGCAATGGTGCATTTTGTTGTCCTCTCATTTTCTTAGATTTGGAGGATTCCCCTATCCCACTAGGCATATTCTTTCTCTTAGAGCTCCTTGTTCTGATGGGAGATTGAATATCCTTCTTTTGTTGTTTGGGAGGCTCCTTATCTGCCTTAGACTTTCCTTTGTTTTGAGGAGGGAGATCATCTTCTATTGCTTCACTGTCTATATCCTAAATTTCTCCTCCTGTAGCACCTTGTACTAGTTCCTCATTTGTCTTTGTTTCTATTGGCTCATCTTGTTCTTCACGAATGAGCCTGTCTTGTATTTGCTGTGTATAAGTCAAAGCTACCCCTGCCTCTATCAATCTAGTAACTTGGTCTTTGACCCAAATTCTACTAAATCTGATAGGCTGTTTCATCACCTCCTCCAAAGAACTTTCTTCTACTTCTGCCCAATTAGGAGATGGAATAGGTTGACCAAACACTGCCATCCATGCTTCTTGTTGCACCACATTGTCATCATTGGTCAATTGATCAGGTACTACTGTAATATTGAACATTCTTATGTAATCCGAGGGCATCCTTGAACATTTTTTCCTTATCACCTCATGTTCATCCAAGCAATTAGCCCAAAAGTCCTCCAAATGCTCCTTATGGAACTGCTTCTTACTTACATGTGTCTCAATTGTACCAAAAGAATCAAAGTGGGTTCTTTGTTTATAGAAATTTAGATTAAGCATTTGAAGTTCAGTGTCTAAATACTCAGCTAACCCTATGGTCACACAAGAAAAGAGGCCCCTACCCAAGATTATAGGAAATTTGATAGATGCTCTGTGTGAATGTTTCAACTTCTCAACATAGGTGCACAATTGCCTTGTCAATTCTAGGAGCACTACCTTATTAGTGGGATATTTAGGTAGCTTATATGGTGCTCTAGTAAAACCTTGAATCCTAAGGTAGGTAAACTTGGGGAATTGGATGTACTACCTACCATATGTTTGCACTATATTGGTGGCTTCCAAAGATAACCTTCTTGACATGTCCCCTTGCAACATTCTTGTAATGTGCATCGTGAATGCATCATTAACTCTTTTGTAGTGCACAAGTGAATGGGAGACCTCCAATTAGGTATAGCACTCATATACCTTTACTTGTCCATCTGCATTGCCAACTTCTCCTAATTTAGATAGGCTAGTGTAGACAACGTTCCTTGCCAACATATATACTACATAGGAAGTCCATCAGAACATTTTGTCCTGATTCATGGCCACAAAAGATTCATGGATGTTACTGCTTGGAATTTGGGCCTTCAGAACCTCATCAATAAAAGCAAACATCCAACCTTCAAAAGTTGAAGCACAAGGCAATCCCATGATCCTACTCAGAAGAGTGACCATGTCACCTATTTCCTCCTTAAGATCACTCCTATATAGCATATGAGGAAGTTTAGACAATGTTGTTCTAGTTTGTTTCATCCATTTATCATTGATTATCCTTCTATAAGCATCAGGGCCTTGTTCATACAATTTCCTGGTATTCTCCTTCTTCAATACTGTCAAAGTCAGGGTAGGGGGAATATCAAATGCCTCAGCAAGAGCCAGTGCAGTGAAATTTGCCACTACTCTGCCATCTTGGGTCACCACTATCCTTGTTTGTGGGTGGTACCTCTCTCCACAAGCTATAATCAACACTGGGCATTGCACTAAAGTAGGGAAGGCTACAGCTTGGGCAATTCCATTGTCTCTAATCATCCTAGCCCATTCTGTTGGATTAGGTCTGAAGACCCTCAATCTGAAGTCATCTAGGTCAATGTGGCCTAGATTAGTGTCTCCTATGTAGTTCCAAGCTGAGGTGATCTTTCTCATAGGAGGGATCCCCTTGAATTCATACCTCATGTTGGTAGCTCTGATAGACATCTATCCTGTAGGCCAAAACTCTAATGAATAACCTCTTCAAAATACTGACTAATTGGTCTAGACCTTTATTTCATGAGAGTAAACAGTCTAAAAGGTATCAATAAACATATACTAACTATTTGCCTTCATTATTTTTCTAAGTGCAGGGGTCCTAAACCAAAAAGTAGGGTTTTAGCCCCTTATAGGATATACTAGCATGATGACCAAATTGCTTACAAAATCCATGATTTAACATTCATAATCCATTATTATTACCTAAGGAGACATGAGATATGAATTTAAGTACATTCCTTAGTTATTTCCTGATCAAATCCATGAATTAAAACTATGTCAATGATCAACGGGCTTTTGCCCTGCTGCAGGATATTACTAGAAAATGCAAAAATTAATGCTCAAATTTGATATTCTAATCTTTTCCAAGTATAATCAGCAAGTGATCATAATATAGTAAATACAATCAAATTAAGTTCATTAATTAGACCAAATTTCTTGCCTTTGAAACAAGCTTTGAAGCTTAAAATATGAGAAAGCAGGCCTTTAAAGCCTATCGGACAAGCAGGGAATTCCCTCCCTACCGAACATATGCAGTAAGTCCTTATTTTATTGCAACACCGGATGAAAGAGTAGTGGAAAATAGCGGGAAACTTCATCGGTACCAGATGGTGAGGTATTTATGCTTTACTGGACATATGCAATAGATCAAAGATTTAACGCTAAGGCATTAACAAGGGAAACAAACCTCCAGCTGGGAATTTTAGCTCTACAAGATAGTGGGAGATTCAGGTGCTGCCGGATATATCCGGTCTGGAGTCATTTTAGCACTAGGGATAGAAAATTTGTGCAAGTAGGGAAAATAACCTTCAAAGGATCTGATGAAGAAAATCAGGGGTGTTGGACATGTCCGGCACCCGGGGAATTTAGCGCAAAAGTGTCCCTAGGCCGAAAGTTTCTAAGTATAATATCATTTCTTTGTATGAAAGCCATTTTAAACCTAGGGCATTCAAATCTTAGGAAAACCTAAAGGTTTTCATCATTTAAACACACCTTATTTCAAAATCTCTCCTAGTCCCAACTTAAACAGTAGATCCAATATACTCTAATTACCCCCCAAACCCTAAATCATGAACTTTAAAGAATGAAAACAATCAACCAACGTGGAAGTTCAAAATCCAATTCATATCTCAAAGCAAGGTAAGTTCAAGGCAAATAATCAACAAACCCTCCATCGAAAATAGAGGCGATTCAAAACAAAAATTCAAAGGATTAAAAGGGACCAACCTGTAAACTTAATACTCGACTGAAGAAACCACCTGTAGGTAATAAAACATGCTCTAAGTCTACTCGAATGTCTATCGAATTGTTCAGAAGAGATAGCATGCACACTATACAGATGCAAAGCTCAATTCATTTTAGGAGGTGAATGTAAATGATAATCGTTTCAACAAATTTTTTGCCTTTAAAACCCCCTCTAAATTCACCATAAATGTCTATCAGAAGACAGGCTGTGGCGCACTAGGCCAGATGAAAATGGGGTTTTAAGAGGATGCCAGACATGCAAAGATTTTGGGCTCTACCGGACATGTCCAGTAAGGGCGATTACTAGTTCTTTGTCAAGTGACATAAGCAATGCCTGCCATCCTTTAATGATTTGCAAGTGAAATCTTCAGTGGGTTTTTAAGGGTCTGTTGGAGGCATCCGGCAATGCCACGTTTTAGTGCTAAGTCCGGTGGGGGGAATTTTCAGCACAAAACTAAGCGAAAGGGTCCAGTGCTAATATCTGGTACCACTAGATATCAACGCAAACTGTAGTAGAGGTAATTTTTAGTGCAAAATACTTAAGGAGGCTAGTTTTAAAACCCAAATGACATCAAATCACTTCAATTACTCCAATTTCAAGAATTAAAAGATATTCAATCAAACCACCAAGTACAAGAAAATCACCAAATCATTAGATTTCATTTTCTCTCAAGCAAGAACATAAAAAATGAGACCAAGTCAAAAGCAAAAAAGGGGGATCTCCATTTGGAAAAATGGGGCGTGTGGCAAAGCACAACACCTTCCTTGTCAACCAATCTCCTTTCTATCTACTAGATTACTTATTGTGTTGCAGGGAAGATAGTTGAGTTCACTCCTGATTTAGTGATCTTTAGGGACTTGGAGAGTAGAGACATCATTGTTGTTGGGATGGCTAATCATGCATCTTGCTTGTATACATTCTCCCATTTTGTTCTTGTTGATGTAGATCCATTGATTGATATTCACACTCATGCATCAAGTGTGAATCATGTTTCTAAGGAGAAGTTTGGTCACTTGAAATTTGGTGTTCTTTCATCTACTTCATTTCTTGAGACTAGTGTTTAGCTTCAATATCCTGCTTCTTCAGAGAGCAGCATTGACATGGCTTCATCCACTTCGATTGAGTAGGATCATTCTAGTCTTTCATATACAACTTTGTAGGATACTTTCTTGAGAGGTATATCAGAAATCTTTTGTGAGTCTCATATTGCAGATTTGGAGGACACACTTGAGGGGTTATCTCTCTTCTTTGATGACAGTTATAGCACAATTGTTATCCCATCTACTTCATCTTTGGAGATTGTTCTTCATGAGTCTTCACAGGTTTTTGGATTAGTCACATCTCATTGCATAGTTCTATCCTTTGATTCTGACTTGTAGACATTTGAGAGTTTTTAGAGGCACCCATCATGAGACTTCTTCCCTCATCTCTCTTCTTGGAGATTAAGTTTATTCTACAACAGCCTTTGGATTGGTTTCTTCCTTAGGGGAGAAATGTTGTTTTCAGCTACATGAAACTTTCTAACATTCATCTTCAGGCATTCCCCATTGGCACAAGAGCTACTTCTTTGTGGGGGGACCTATAGTATCACTCTTTCTCTCTTATGGGGGGGTATTTGATTGTACATATGTGATAGAAGTAGTCCTCGGGGGGTCATGTTGAGTCCTCCTACTATCACTTCTTTCACTTTCATGTTTTTCTCTCTCTTGGAGAGGGGTTCTTTCCTACAGGTTTTTCTTCTTTACTCCATTTGTGAGAGATTGTTTATACCTGGGTACCTAACATGGACTAGTATCCGAGACCCATCTTCATCATCATTGCATTTTTGTATTTGTCTCCTTCTCCCTAAGTTGCACTTAAGGGGGGGTGTTGGTGTGAACAGGGTTATTACCTATCCGGTTTACCCTTTGTAGTGTAAACTAGGCACATTATCTAACTAGTCATTAGTTAGACCTATTCACACATGTTCACATGTTAAGTTTACTTAGGATAAGTCTAGATAAATCTATGTTGTTATGTGATCTTATCCTTCACATGTGATCTTATCAACTAGTTGTCATGTTATCCTCTAGTTGTCTCATGTCATAGGATTAAGGCACTTGTCATATGACTACTTCATCCTACATCTCATCCTTGTCTTTATAAGCAAGGCATATCATGTACATTGTAATAATAATAACAATTTTGCATTCATTGATATAATAGAATTATTCTCTCATTTGATCTCTCTTGTGCTTTCATAAAGTCCTAGATCTTGGGTGGCTACCTTCATAGCCAACTCTTACACTAATAATTGACTATGTGGTGGAAATTGTTAAAAGGTTGGAATTACAACTACTAATAGTACATTGTCTTATGTTTGCAATGTTAAATAAATACAATCTAAACTTGGAATGAGGTCAATTCACTCATAGTATAAAAAAAGGAATAAGCTTGATCATAACCCTTTGAAGTCTTAGAGATAGTTAGATTGGGATATGAATTAAATCTAGAATATTTGTACTAAATTAGAGTGATGGATTCTTTTCATAGTGTACTATTGTTTTGTATAATGATTAATGTTATCGACTAGGATTGCACTCGTGATGCAAAGCTGTTAAGCTCAACAATCCTCCAAAACATTGGGATACTTTCAGGTTGTGGGTACCCTATGGTGAAAGTAAACCTCCATATTATGGGTTGGTTCCCTTACAATCTTCTAAAAAACTAAAGACTTTGCAGGAAAAGGGTTGAAAAGACCTAATTTGGTGGAATACTGCAACTCTAACTCACAATAAATCTTAGAAAAATCTATCCACACAATTCACTTTGGCAATATGATCACAAAAATGTTTCTAAGGGAGGCTGGAAATAACTCTCTTCTTGGAGGAAAATAGGGTTCTCACAGCATGAAAGAAAAACTATTCCAGTTGCATAACCTAAGACCTGTGATTTTTACTTCTATTCAATACATGCAAGTACAAATGAGATAATGATTTTAAAGGTTCTGATATTAAACACAATAAAATCTCATCAAATCATTCATAAAGACAACACAAATGAGAAGGTAGACACTTGATTCTACTGAAAAATAAAGGAATACTTGCATAAAAATGACAAAGAATAAAACCTGTAACCTGCTATAATCTATAAATCTGCAAAAGTTGAGTTACAAACACTCTTTCTCTCTGCAATGCACACGAGAGCAAAAAGGCAAGAACTAGAAAAACATAAGTTTTTATCACAATATATAATCTAGAAAAGTTACATTGTAAAAGGCAAGAACTAGAAAAGACCTAGAAAGGTCAACTACCTCTAAAAATAATCTCTCCAAGACTGATCCACAAGCAAGTGTGAAAATCCCTAAAAAATAGGGTCCTAATTGTAGAAAAAGAAGTCAAAATAGCTTCAAACTACTCCTCAAACTCAGTTTGACCAAGTGGTGGATCAAACTCTTCCAATTTTGCCCAAAAATCATGAAAACGATCCCAAAATGGCTCAGTTAACTTCATCCTCCAATTTTGCACGATTTTGGGATGAGAAAACAATGTGAGCAAGGAATAAAGTAATCAAGATGATTTACTTTACTATGTGTTACAAATTTGTTCAATTTTTTGACTTTACAACTTTGTGACAAATAATAAAGTAACTTATAATTGTATTACTTTATTATTTGTTTACATTTAGTTTATAAGTTGCAAAGTCATGCAAAATTGAGGGATTTTGTCTTCGAAAGGTTTTAAAACAAATAACAACTCCTTATATCTCCCCTTTGATTTGCTAAGTCACATTTGCTAATTTAAATAGATTATGGTTAATACAATGGACTCAAACCTTATGTCTCCCTATGGCATTATGCATCACATCTTAACTTATTTTCAAAAATTTAAAGTCATACACCTTATAACTCCCTACGCAAATATATGCATCACCATGCATTATTACCTTTTACATTTGTAAAAACCCTTATGACCCCATGCAAATATATGCATTACCTTTTACCTTTGCATCATTGCCTTTGTTGACCTGAAGAAAATAAAAAAGAACATAATAATAGCCCTTTCGGGCCCCCTCATGTAGCACTAAGTTTATTGACTTAAAAAGGTCTTGACCATGATCATTCTATGGATAACAATGATTTTTTATAAAAAGAAGTAAAAAAAAACATGAGCTCAGTCGAGCTAGGGAAACGGTGAAAAAGGGAAAAAACTTAAAAGTCTTCATCATTTTCTTTGTTCTCTTCACTACTGCACCTTACCCGCCACCATGCAAGGGTTTGAAGGGTTTGAACAACACTATTTTGCCTCTGTTAAAGGTTTCTCTGAAGGATTTCTGAAGGTTTTTTTGGAGGATCTCTTCTTTGAGGGCTCTACATACTTCATTTCTTGCCTTGGGGTAAGTTTCCTTCCACTTTCTACTATATATCTCATTTGAAATGATGAAAATATGTTCTGACACTGCTGGTTTTGATGAGAAACCCTCCTTTATTTCACTACTCCTGTAATAAGGATGATGAAGAATGAAGGATTGGTGTGTGTTGGTTTCCTCTCTTGATAGAATGGTGGACACACTATTTTTATCTCTGCTCATTCACCTGTATACTAGGGTTTTTTTCTAATGCATGATATTTTACTAAAGGTATGACTGCTCTATAATATAAGGAATGTTGCCTGCTTGTTCTCTTCTAAAAGCCTCATCCATGATGTATAATGCTTGTGATTTTCTCTGTGAATCTTCTTATAACTACTCCAGCCATACTTGCCTTGACTGTTCATATGCTATTTTAGTCTAAATATATTTCTTTTACTACATCAAATGTGACTGTAATATTCGTGAAACTTGAAGAAACAACAGAATGACCAGGAGAAATATGCCCATGGTAAGCAGAAGTAGCTTTTCTTATGACTATACCTATCATATGACGGTTTATTTACCTTGGTGACTGCTCTTTCTTGTAAAGCTGACTCCATCTCATGAAGGCTGTGTGCTTGAGTGTTAGTCATAAGGATATTATAACTGATTTTGTAACTTGAATTCCTCCACTTTTCATGACATCCTTGTTCACTTTATGACAGTCCTACTTGCACTGTAGGTGCAGTCATATCTTTTATTTGGCTATTGTCTTATTCGTTCTACTGCAATAGTCATGTTAAATGTTCCCCTTTTCACTTTTGATGATTATCATGCCCCTAAACAAGATGGGGCATTACATAGGTATATGTATGCTCTTTGTGATGCTCACCTGTATTTTGATGAACTGCTCCTAAACAATGTGACATGCCTTTTGGGGCAGCTTTTCTCTTCCCTTTGAGAATCTTGTATCATTTTCCTCCTTAAGTCTTTATCACTGTATCCTTGAGGTGACTGTCTCCCTTGCTGCTATAGTTCTTACTCATTTTTTGCTGACTATACCTTTGACTCTAATGGCTGTTAAAGATTGCTCTTCTTAAGCCTTTTTGTCCTAATGCTGCTCCTCTAATATAATGGTCTCCTTCATAGTTCATTCACTATTTGGACTTTAAATCTTCTTGATGACTCTAATACCTTTTGCATATGCATTCTTTTCAATCTGTCCTTATGGACATTGTTTCAAACCTAAGAGACTGTATCTGCCCATTGTCAAATAGTGTTTACTCCTTATGTTGACTGGGAGAAAACATGTTTTTGCTTTGGTATATTTTTCATTGGTTTGGAGTCTTTTATCACTGTATCCTTGAATTTTCTATTGTCATCTGCTAGCTATGGATAAATGGAAGAGTTAGGCCTTCCTTCATAGTACTTCTGGCACGCTTGTAGTTGACTGGTGAAAGCCATAACCTTTTGATAAACTGCCTTAGCTTTTGGCCACACTCACCCCACAAGGGAGACACTGTCTCACTCCACCTTTAATAGAAACTCAGTGCTCTAGTATATAGTGGTTTTCATGAAGACTGTACTATACTTGGTAACAAACATATCATCTCTGTATTTAAAAACTTCTTCACTGCCCCTAAACAAGATGGTATGATTGTGTCTGTCCCTCATGAATGGACTGCATTTTTCAAATAAGACTGTTATTTCAAATATGTAGTAATCTTGCTTGGTAAATGACATTTCTCTTTGACTGTCACTTGTCTATACATTTGTGACTATCCCTTTACCCAATTTATGCTGTCTTTATCACTCCTTTATCCATTATGGTTGTCCCTTGACCCATTTAAACTTGTACCATCATCATGTGGGAATGCTGTCAAATGAATGATATGGCATTGCTCTTTACACTTTGCATGGACTTTGACTCAGTTTTACACATTATTTAAGCAGTTTAAATGAACTCATTGCTCACTTATGATTCCATTTCAAAGTGAAAGGGGCAACCTTATTGCACCTTTGACTTGGCCCCCTTAAGACTTAGAGGCAGCATGCTGGGTTCAACCCTTGTGGGAGCCACATTTTCTCAACATGCTATAATATCTTGCATAATGATTGTACCTGTACCTACACATTGCACAAACAAGTTAGATAAAACAATGAATACAATACTCATGAGATGATTTGATCTTTCTGGCTCTCTTTCTTATTGATCCAATGCTTCATGATATATGTTGTGTTTTTGTTGGTAGGGTATGTAGGGATATCGATATCCGGAGCTCTAACCAATTGTTTACCATGATGCAGGTTCACTTGGAGATCAGGAGAGGAGGATCAAGACAAGAAGATCTACCCCAAAGCTACTTCAAGCAATGATGGATATGCATTTTCCCTTATGCCTCTTTTCATTTCTTTTATTTTTAGATGCATAGTATATATCATGTTGCATTGGTTAGCTGCTCCCATGGCTTGTGTGGGACCATTGATTACTTTTTTCTTTCCAATGAATACAAATACAATATTTGTACAATTCTATGTATACTTTATTGGCAAAATGAATGAAACATTTCTGTACTGAATGAAAGCAATGTTTTGAGTTTAATATGTACTTTTCTTTATGTGTCTTTACTCTGAACAACAAAACTGAACATAACAAGAATGTGCTAAAAATTCTTCACCTCAAATGTAATGAACTGTTTCAGCTTTGCCAATTTGAGCTATAGGTGAAAAATTGGTAACAATTAATCTACAAATTAATATTATTATTGAGACAAAAAGTAATAATTTATTAAATGGTAGTTGAAAGCAAGTTATGACAAATGTTAAAAGAGCAATAAACATAGTAGGAATAAGGTAGTACTATTGTAAAATAGATCTAGGACTTTAAATAAACCTAAACAACTTGCCCATATAACTTAAGATGCTCTAAACCTTAGTTGGAAATCATATGTTTATCCAACCTACCTGAATAAACTATCATATAAATAATTAATGCTTTTGTTAGGTAAGAGAGTGTAATTATGATACTAGGGGAAAGTAAGACAAGTTATAGTGAAGGTATACGATGGATGTTCATAGAACCACTTTAGTACTAGCATGGCCTAATTGTCCACTGCATGAATTAATACGAAAATGTATATATAAGTGTTAGGGAACATGTTAGCACTTAAGTTGTTTAATGATTATGTATACACATTTACATAATCCACAAGATGAATAATTAGTTTATAGAGTAAAATGTTGAATGCGTGAACATTTAGACATATGTCTTCACTCTAAAGTGGATTACTTCCATCAATTGGGTGTACTTTTCTACTTAAAAAACTTTGACCCTATTTTGGGTGCATGTAATATTAGTATCAAATCCCAAGTTTCTAGTAAACTAAGAGACTCTAGGATAAATGTAAACTAAAAATGGTTTCTCTTGTATTGTAGAGGAACCATGGTGTGAACTCGAGTAGGAGTAAACCCTTCAAGGAAAACTTCTCCAAGGCAGAACTAGGGGTGAAGGATAAATAATCCACCACCACCTCATTTGCCTCCTCCTCCTACTCTACCACCATCATTGCCTCCTTAAATATTGATTGATTCAAGAGTTTTTGAATACCCTAGAGGCTATCTAAAAGAAAAGAATGCCAAGGAGGCAAGGCTAATTGAATTAAGAGATAAACAAAACATGCTAAATGAATCCTTGCTTGAGAGAATAATAAGAGGTTGAGGTTAATGAAGAATCAAGAAGGAAACATTCCTCCTCTCTTTTTAGGAACAAGGAAACAACCTCCACTAGGTATAATCGACAAAAATAAGGTGACACAAACAAAGCTTGGCTAGTCTACCTAAGGAAGTACTTTGGTCTTATGCAAAAATAAAAACTAGATGTCTTTCAACTTGACAGAGAGGCAAACGTTTGGTGGGAGAACCTCTATGTTCTAAATAATTTAAATTTAGAAACTCTCACTTGGGAATTGTTTGAGCAATTCAGAGAGATACATTTTTATTGTTTATAGAGAAAATAAAATGGTCAAATTCTGACTTGTGTATTAAAGTAGTTGTTTAATGTCTCAACATGAGTCCAACTTTATGAACTTCAATATGTTGATTATATGAAAGGCGAAGAAGCTAAGATCACTAAATTCATGTTGGGATTAAAGGAAATTATTATGCATTATTTAAATATGACCAAATCCACTACTCTTGTTGAAGTAATAAAATTAGCCTATAGAATTGACAAGATAGATAAAATTTGCTTAAAAGCAAGGAATGATATTAAAGACAAAATAAATTAGTAGAAGAATTCCAATTTAGGTGGGATAGTACCTTCAAATAATTTTTTTGGGAAAAATAATGCTACAGAAAATAAGGGGCAAATTGGTAGAAATAAAATTAATAGAAATGCACCCTATCAAAGGCCTACATCTACTTCAAAATCACTTGTAACTAGGGATAACATTATTCCAACACAATCTAGAAAGTCAAATGGGGATTGCTATAATTATGGTGGTAAAAACCATTTTACTAGAGATCGACCAAAACCAGGAAGGAATTAAGGCCCAAGTTGGCAAATATATGTTGCTATTGAAAATCCTCCTAGAGATGTTTAGAGGTCTCTTATCAAGTTGCCAAGTAAAATAAACAAGGTCTCTTATCAAGTTGCTAAGTAAAATAAATGAGGTCTCTATATTAATTCTAATAGGCTCAAGAGCTATGAATATTTTGTCTCTCCTAACATAATTAAAAAGTGTAAATTAAAAACTAAAACCTTGCTAGAGGGGGGTAATGTCAAATTAGGCACAAGAAGAAACATTGAATAAGAGAAGTTGTGCCCAAACTAAAATAGAGATTGGGATAATGAAAACCTTGGTAAACCTTGTCCTACCCATATGATCTTATGGCTTGATCTTGGGCATAGATTGGTTGCTAAGACATGCAACTCAAATTGATTGTAAAGAAAATCAAGTCCACTACTTGGATGAATCCATCAACTATGTAGTCCTTTAGGGATTACTTAGAACAAGAGAATTAAGTACTCTTTCTTCCTTGCAATTAAAGACGCTATAAGGGATGCGTGTTATTTTATATCCACTCTTGGATGACAAGAGTTTTAAAATGTTTTTTCTTAGAAACTTACTGAGTTAGCCCCAAAAGTGAGTTTGACTTCTCAATTGAAAATTTTCCAATATAGACACCAATTTCCTGAGCACCTTACCAAATGAATACTTTTGATTTGTATGAGTTAAAGGTGCAACTTAATGAGATTTTAGATAAAGAATTAATAAGGCCTAGTGTCTTGCCTTGGGATGCTCCAACCCTCTTGGTGAATAAGAAGGATGGGACCCTTAGGCTTTGTATAGACTATTGCATGCTGGACAAAACTACAATGAATAATAGTTGTCTGTTATCTCAAATAGATGATCTATTCAATCAAATGAGAGGGGCAACTATATATTACAAAGTTGATTTAAGATTAGGATATCATCAATAGAGAATTAAAAAGAAGTTATTTATAAAACTATATATTCAAGATTTGATATGGTCACTACAAGTACATTAGACTCCCATTTGGGTTGACTAATGTGTCATCAACATTTATGAGCAACATTTTTTGAGATTAATTTGATCAGTTTATTTGATATTTCTTGATGATATATTGATTTATTCAAGGAATATGGCGAATCATGAGTAGCACCTTAGATTGGTGTTGTAAATGCTGAGGAAGCATGAGCTATTTGGAAACTCTCAAAGTGCTCCTTTTCCAAATATAGGTGCACTACTTGGGTCACATTATCTCTCAAAAAGAGGTTGCAATGGACCCAAGGAAGATTATGACAATCTTTGATTGGATTGCACCTCAAAATTCACCTTAGGTGATAGGTTGCATGGATAGCAAGGTAAATTACTATAGGTTTGTGAATAATTTCACAAAGATCAATCTTCCCACAATTTCATTACAAAGGAAGGGGAAAATGTTTGTATGGACTATAGAGTGTGAGGCAACATTTCAAAAATTGAAGGAACTACCCATGACTACCCCTACCCTCCTAATCCCTAACTCAAATGGGTAGTTCACTGCTTGGATTGATGCCTCTTTGAAAGGATTGGGATACATCTTGGTAATAGCACAGATCTATACCATGCTTAATTGCCCAATGAAATCCATTCACAAGAACCTTGTCTCTGCATATTAAATAGACTTCTACAGACCTTCTATCCCAAAGTGATAGAACCAGGCAAGAACAATAAGGGCAGATTATAACCAATCTTGATTATGCGAAAGGGACTTGTAATTAACACATTCAACTAGCCTAACAGGTGACATGAGCTTAAAGTTCAATACAATGATTCAACAACAACAGGGACATTGACCTATCTGAAACTAATATAATGACAAGAATCAGAAATGCAAAACATTGCTCTTTATTTAACTTCAGATAAAACAACTTCAGTTGCAAAATACAAACAGAGTCTCTTGCTCAACAATGCCACATATTATGCATCCACACATCAGTCGAGATTGTACCTTATAACAGGATCTTCTCTTGGTTCTTCTATACAATTTACCTTCTATCAACTTATTGCCCTTTGGGACTTCCTCAACTCATCGACTCTCTTATCATAGTCCACTCAAACTCTATGCTCCACTTATAATGTTGTTATCACCCGATCTGGCAGTCTTCTGCGCCTGTAAATATTTGGCCTCCTCTTTTCCATTCAACCTTCTTTGATCAACCTCTCTCTCTTTCCTTTACTTCACGGCCTACTCTATTTCTTCTGTGCAGCCTCTACATATCAGCCTCTTGCATGTTCTATCTTTGGCCTTCTATTTATTATATAGTCCTCTGCAATATTCGGCCTCCTATCTTCTTGGGCTTATTCGGCCTCTTTCTTTCTTTTTTGGGCCTCTGCCTATCGGTCTTCCCCATTATTCTTTCTACCAACAATGGTCTTATACTTAGACCATGCTAATCATGCTATCCTCCATTACTATTATCGGCCTATTCTTCATAATGCTAACCTCCTTCCACCTTTTGATAGCCACTTGCCTTTAACCGTTTATTCTCCTTCTATTTGCAACTGTCAGTCTGCCTTCTATGAAGCTACTATTGCAGAGTGTTTCATACCACATTCTCTATCACTTGACCATTCATCTTTCCCTTTGAAACCATCCCAACGGTTAAGGAAATATCAAGCCATAGTTTCTGACACTTGGCGACAGGAGGATTCTTTGCTACTGTTCATAACTAAAGTTGAGATTGACTCTAAATGTAATTGACCCCTTTAACTACTCACTAATCTATAACTATTAATTTCCTAAATGGATGAAGGCAAACATATCAAATTATTAAACTTCCTTCCTTGAGGTGACATGAGCTACCTTTACCCACCTAAGACATAAACGCTATGCAAAAATCAGCAAATATGAATGAATTAAACAGATGCCCCTGCATCATACTTCCCAGGGGACCAAAAGTTCATGTGCTCTTGCACATGTGTTGCTTCTACAAACTTAATTATCTTTTCTTCCTCTTCTTCCACATTCTCTTTGGTCCATAAACAACATTCTTCCAACATTTTTGTGTAACACTGTGGGCTACCCTCATGAGATTATCTTCTTCAATCTCTGTCCACCTCCCATCTCTGAACACATCATAAACAAATGGAAAATTTTCTATGTTTTCAACATTACTATATACAACATGATTATTTGTCATCTCTTCCAATCACTCTTCTTCCCTAGTCATCTACTGCATCAAATTCTTTTTAGATTCCTCTTCTATTGCATGACTCATCATAGTCATCTTCAAATCTTCAATCTTTTTATTCTACTCTTGCTTAATGTCTGCAAATTGTCTACACAAATCCTCTTCATTGTTCTTTGTTGCTGCCCCTTTTCTGATTTTGTCTCTGCATTGCTTTCCTTCTTCTTTTGTTGGTCTTCCCCTTCTTGGACCACTGTTGCTCTCATCTCCAAATCTACATCTTTATACTCTTTACTAGATACCATTACTGTCCTCTTTTTATATTTAACTCTTTCATCCAACTTTTCCTCCTTTCTGTCACACCTAAATTTCCCAATCTGCCTTTGTTTACCTTCTTGCCTCTTTTGGTATTTGCTCCTTCTCATTTCCTTCTCATCCACAATCCTCCACAGGTCTTTCTCATTTTTATAAATTTCATTCAAAGCCTCATAACCATCCTCATCACAATCTGACACCATATTTAAATCTTCTCTATATTTTCTTTTAACAAAATCCTCTATAGTTTCAAAAGCATCATTAAACTCAACTTGTTTACCTTTCACATCACATGGGGCATTCTCTAACTGATGCCAATCTAATGCCTCAATGTTCTTCACATCAGGTTCCTTCTCATGCCCTTTACCAACATCCTCTTTTTCAACTTCCACTCTTTTATTAACATCATTTATTGCAGCATCACTGGCTTCTTCGACTACCACATTCTTTTCTCTCCATACTTTGTTTGCCACAACCTTGGGCTGATCTCTTTTTATTGCTGCACTTGGTTTTCTTGAAATATCTCCTCTAGGCTTCCTTTCTTGCCTTGAATCTGGATGCCACTTATTTCTCTGTACATCATTCATTCTTTGCACTTGATTGTTAGCATAAACATAATAAAAAACATTTACTTCTTTATATGTTAACTACTATCTCTCAACCACTTGTCTCCTTTGCCAACAGGGAGCTATATACCCATGGTCTACCAATTTCTTTCTTTCTTGACAAACTCATTTATTCATATTCTCATTTCTATATACAAAATCAAAAGCAATATTTTTACGTCCATTCTTCTGTGCAATGACCGGCTGTCCCAAATTGCATCCACCTATAGTTTCTTGGCTTTTCAACTTTTCTTCTCCATCAACATTTTGCTCCACTTCTGCAACATCTTCTAAGCATCGCGAAACTCTATGGCTTCTTCATCACCTTCTTCATTTTGTTGGACATCTTCAACATCAAACTAGAAATCTTCAGTATCAACCTCCTCTTCATTCTCAGGCACTTTGTAGTGTACCTTTGCTGCAAACTCTTTTTGACACACTGCTGCAATCAACCTTCTCTTGTTCACATCTTCCACTCTTTCAACGGGTGCTATTCTTGCCCGATCTCTCATCACTTTCAAGGTCCTATTCTTGACCTTTCTCAACACATTCTTCATACTTGCATATAAATCTATAAACACAACATTAGCAAATAAAATAAGAGACCGCAATGTCTCCATTAGTGTCTTCTCATGGACACTCTCCTCTCTTCATTTCTTTCTTTCACAAGTGCTGCTTGCGGCACTTCTTTCTCTTCCTCTCTTCTTTCTTCCTTATCTTCTCTCATGTTCTCTTTCATGAGAACTTCCTTCACCACTTCTATTGCATGTTGCTCCTCTGGCAACTTCTTGCTGTCCCAACCTCTATGGGTACTCAAGGCATTCATCTTTTGCCTTTTTCTTCTCTCCATAATCATTGTCATAGGCCACTTTAATTTCTTTTCCATTGGCCATACCCAAAATTATTCTTGGATTTCTTCTTCATGTCTTTGCTGCATGGCAATCATGTACTCTTTTAAGTCTCTTTTCAATGCTACCAGCTTTCTTTCAAAATTTGTATTTTGCTTCTTCATGTTTTCTTTCCTCCAGTCTCTCTTCTCAAGACTTTCTTTTCTAGTATGCTTCTTTCTTCTTTCACTTTCCTCTTCTATTCGTCGGTCCTGGCTAAGTTGCCTCACTTTGGCGATCTACTCAGCACTCAAGACCAACCTGGCTCTAATACCAATATGATAGCATGGATCTATACCATGCTTAATTACCTAATGCAATCCATCCACTGAGAACCTTGTCTCTGCACATTAAATAGACTTCTACAGACCTTCTGTCCCAAAGTGACAGAACTAGGCAGGAACAATAAGGACTACACATTAAGGGTAGATTATAACCAATCTTGATTATGCAACAGGGACTTGTAATTAACACATTCAACTAGCCTAATAGGCGACATGAGCTTAAAGTTCAATACAATGATTCAACAACAACAGGGACAGTGACCTATCTAAAACTAATATAATGACAAGAATCAGAAATGCAAAACATTGCTCTTTATTTAACTTCAGATAACACATCTTCAGTTACAAAATACAAATAGAGCCTCTTGCTCAACAATGCCACAGATTATGCATCCACACATCAGTCGAGACTACACCTTATAACATGATCTTCTCTCAGTTCTTCTATACAATTGACCTTCTGTTAGCTTATTTCCCTCTGTGACTTCCTCAACCTATCGACTCTCTTATCATAGTCCACTCAAACTCTATGCTCCACTTATAATGTTGTTATGACCTGATCCGGTAGTCTTCTGCACTTGTAAACATTCAACCTCCTCTTTTCCATTTGACCTTCTTTGATCAACCTCTCTCTTTTTCCTTTACTTCATGGCCTACTCTATTTCTTCTGTGCAGCCTCTACATATTAGCCTTTTGCATGTTCTATCGCTGGTCTTCTATTTATTAGTCCTCTGCAATATTCAACCTCCTATCTTCTTGGGTGTATTCGACCTCTTTCTTTCTTTTTCTGGCCTCTGCCTATCAACCTTCCCCATTATTCTTTCTACCAACGATGGTCTTATACTCAGGCCGTGCTAATCATGCTATTTGCCATTACTATTATCGGCATGTTCTTCATAACCGCCGTCCTCGTTCCATCTTTTGATAGCCACTTGCCTTTAACCGTTTATTCTCCTTCTATTTGCAACCGTCGGTTTGCCTTCTATGAAGCTACTATTGCAGAGCATTTCATACCACGTTCTCTATCACTTGACTATTCATCTTTCCCTTTGAAACTGTCCCAACGGTTAAGGAAATATCGAACCATAGTTTCTGACACTTGGCAACAAGAAGATTCTTTGCTACTGTTCATAACTGAAGTTGAGACCGACGCTAAACGTAATTGACCCCTTTAACTACTCACTAATATATAGCTATTAATTTCCTTTGGCTGAAGGCAAACATATCAAATTATTAAACTTCCTTCCTTGAGGCGACAAGAGCTACCTTTACCCACCTAAGACATAAATGCTATGCAAAAATCAGCAATTATGAATGAATTAAACAGATGCGCTTGCATCACTTGGAAAAAGATGGCTAAGTTGTGGCTTATGAGTCATGAAAGATTAAGGACCATGAAAAAAATTATGCTACCTATTAGGTCCCAAATATGTAGCTCCATAATCTTAGAGTATATTCTCACCTTCAAGGCTAGGGGGTACCATCAAGAAGGTAAAACAATGGCTCATCAACAGATTGAGGATGGTTAAAGGCCAATTAAAGAGAGTGGATAATCTCTCTTGCACTTTAAGCTTAGCTAGACTCAGGAGGGTATTCCTAAAGGTAAATCTTAATAGAATTTGATCAAAATGGAAGGTGAACAAGATGAACCATTGTAGTAGTATCCAATATATGTTGGACCCCAAATGTTGTCACTTCGTCACAAAATAACCTACTGCACATAAAACCTCTAATTAAGCTGATTACTATACCTTGCAGATACACCCATAGATAATAACAACATAATATCTAACAAGATGAATCCACTTAACTTCACATACACAATTTACAAGGTGTAGGCACACAAGAACATGATTTGCCAATGATTTATGTTGGAGAAGGTGTATTGTGTACCTTGCATAAAATGAATTAATTTAATTATGTAAAATAAATATTTATTGATGGTGCATCTTAATTGATGTGTTTAGCCACATTAGATATTTATTTGGGTTCCACTTGTAAATGTTTTATGTAACATTGGGTTAGTTATTTTATGTGTGTGGGACACAGAATAATTAATTATTTATTTGAGAAATTATTTAATATTGGGCATAGAGTGAAAACTTAGTTTCAAATATTAAATGAGGGGTCCATGGTTTTTTGTACCCATGGTTTTGAAACACATGATTTTCCCTATACTACATCTTGTATTTGTGTGAGCTTGATTCTATAAAAGCAAGCACATGGTTAGTAGTTGGGGTTGGTTGTTGGTTGTTTTAGCTGTAGGCTGTGAGAGAGGCTATCATTTTATTGAGTTTCTCTTGTGAGTGCATTTTGTGAAGCATGACATGGGATGTGTGGTATATGCTTGGATACATGGAGGTTGCAATTAGAGGAGCTTGATGTTTCAGGGGTGTCCATGAGACTCTGTAAGTGTATTGTAAGGTTTCATTGTTGATTAATACATTGAGTATGGATGCTTTTGGAGGCTAGGTTTTTCCCTCTTGAGGATTTTTCTAGGGTATATCTTGTGTTATCTTGTGCTTGTCTATTTGATCTTTGCATTATGTTAAATATGTAAACTTGCATGTATCATTATCTCCTTTTGGGTTATGTGGAATTGGTTTGATCAACTTGTAAATTCCTAACAAGTGGTATTAGAGCTATATTCATGATTGTGGGGAGGTGTGAGCTCCTTGGTTTGTTATAACCCTTGTTGTGTAGCTTTAGTGTAAAGTTGATTCCATGGCAATGCATGAATAGGTTTGAGACATTACAAGATATGAAGGTTTGCGCAAGTTGTTATTTTGCAGATTTGTGATTTTGGGTATTGTAGATTTGTTGTGTTTATTGCATATCTGGGTGTTGAAAAATCTTGGTAAAGGGTTTCTTGGTTGTGTGCTTCATATGCAGGTTTTAAGGAGGAAGTTTTGCAAATGACCTCCTGGGACAAAATGGACCTCACCATTGAGCTAGGAGGCTCGAGAGGCGAAGAAAAATATATTATTTTCCCTATTTTGGCCACCAAGGCCTGGAGAGAAAAAATTCCCCCAGGTATAGTCGTACGAACTGGTACAGTGTCTGCAGAGGAATTTTTTTTAGAAAATTAAAAATATTTATCCCTGCTGATTTGGTTTATTTTTCTATAGTTGGAAAAAAAATTGATTTAAATTTATTTTGAAAATTAAAACAAAACTATAGAAAAAAGTTATAAAAGAAATTAAAAAAATTAGTGGAGGGGACTGGTACAAGGTCTGTAGACCCCAGTACCACCCTTGTACCATGAGGCACTAGTGACAATAGGCCGTTGTCTGTCAGTGGTCAATCATCGACCAATGAGACTAGGTCAGTAGGGCCCTAGGGTCCTAGTCCCAACTATCAGTTTGGCAAAGCTAGGAAGATTTTGAGCTAGATCCTTGGCTAAAAACGTAGGTTTGACAACCCCTACAACCTTTAAAAAAAGTCAAATAGATTTCAAACAAATTTAAACCCTTTGTATTTTACACTTCGGGTCCACAAAAAAATGGAGGTTTGAAACATTTAAACCATTTGAAAACTTAGTGAAGTCTACTAGTTAAAGTCAATGCTATTTAAAGTCAATGCTATCTATACACCCTACTATGTCAATGACCCAGTCAGTGCCCAGTCAGTTGATGACGTCAGCATGTACGTACAGGGCCGCCTAGGGCTCCTTTTTAGCCCTCAGATGGCATTTTCTTCTAGGGGGCATAACTTTCACCCAAGGTATTAGAGTTTTGACTTCTTATAGGCATCGGAAAGGTCTCTCCAAGACCTACATAGTAGTAAAAGTTTAGTGATCAAATTTTTCTGTTTATGTTAGAATTTGGTTCCTCAAGCCAGACATTGGTCTAAGACAATTTTATGCTCATAATGTTTGCATACAGAATTAGATTTTCAATTCCAGATAGGTGTTGGAGAGATATTTGCATGCACTATAGTTTAGATCATGTAGTTTTTTAGTTTGGTGTGTAGAGAGGGATTTGTACTTGTTCGAGCACTTGTGGGAGCCTGAGATTCATGGTGTGATTGTGAGAGGATTTAGATGGATTTTTGGGCACAAACTTGTGGGAGTGCATGTTGTTATGAGATCATCATCATGTTATAGCAAGTTTTTCAGATCTTATACTTCCTGTTATAGGTTTATAGGTGTTTTTAGAGTTTAGACTTTGATGGAGACAGGTACACAGGTTATCTTTTGATTTGAGGATATGGTTGATACTCGTGTAAGACTAGGAATCTCATTTCAGTGGGAGTTGAGTATAGGTACAATGATGATGATGATTATGGTGTCATGGATATGTAGTTACACTTGAGCATTAGCATGATATAATCATGTATGCGGTTGATAGGTATGGGCTATGATGTTTGATTCATGATTGCAGGTGGTGGTGTGGTGTAGTTTAGGAGGTTGTTCTTATCTCCTAGATGCTTGTTTAGTTTCTTGACTATGATTACTATTTATGGACTTGTTTGACAAATCAAATCTGTGGTTGATTTGGTGTTTGAGTCTTGAAGTCTACAGGTTATCTTCTTTGATATCTAGGCTTGCAAGTTACTAATGTGATGATGAGTTTGCATGTTTTATTTGTTTGGGATCTTTGATTTATGTAGTCCTTGGGTATGCGCAACCCATTGATTGTAGTGGGATGACTCAGATGTGGACTATCTATATCCATGAGATTGATTCAGTGTTGATTTAGACTTTGTTAGTTGGCCTTGTCTATGGTCAATTATGCATTGGTATGAGAGGATAAATGATTAGAGTGCTTGGATAGTTGGTTATTGGGACTTGTAGCATGTTTCTCATGGTGTCATGGATAGCTTGGTTACATAGTTTTGTGTGATCTTTTGACAATTATGATGGTTTATCTTCTTGTCTTGGAAATCTTGGTTCTAGTTTGGTTTTATTGGTATTATAGGTGTGAGTATGGACCATGAATGATCTTCATTTAGGAGATGTTATCATGATGCCATGTGTTTCTCATGTCATAGTTCAATGGGAGATTTGGTAGTGATATGGATTCATCACTTAGTGATGGATGATCATCTACATTGGTTAGGTGTCATGGACAAACTCTTGGATTATAATACTTATGCAGTATGAGTGCTTTGACATTTTGGATTCCATTTTCAAGAGGTGTTTATCTTCATGTGATTGGATATGTTAATCCTTGGTTTAGAGGTGTTGGTATTGTGTCTTGGTTTACTTTGGATACTAGTTTGAGTGTTGGTATGATACAAGTTCTCTTAAGACCAAGATGTGTGTATTGGTGCATGTGATTTCCTAGGAGGAGATGTTAGATCATGATGTCATGATTGGATTCCTGATTATGCATTTGGAGCATTGACGATGATCTTGTTGGTTCTCTTGGTATTGAGTACATTGGTAATGTGCTTGGGAGCTTCAAGATAGTGTGGTCTTGCATTTGGAGCTTAGCATGGATCGATCATGGAGGTGCTCATGGACACTTGAAGACATGGGTGAGGCTGGAGTTCTCTTGAGATTAGAGTCATTTTTTAAGACTGTTACTCATTAGAGGTTTTAGTAGGAAGACCGAGGAGCCTACACCTGGATATGGACGTGAGTTCATGGACCTTAGAGGAGATTATTCTTGGAGAGAGTCATTGTGGCTCAATGTATTTTGGAGAAGCATTCTCATTCCCCACTCTTGGTCTACTTGACAAATTATCATCTATGAGGTGTTGCCCATCATTTATATGTATTTTATCTTATGCTTTATCTACTCATGGATATGGATCTTGATTTTTGGTTATTAGTTTTGGAGGATTCATTTGAGAGATGGTAGCATGCTTATCTCCCTGTGCATATGGTTTATGATTTATCTTCTCATGTTTATGTATCTTGAGCTATGGTTATTGGTTTTGGAGGGTTCATTTGAGGGATATTGGTGTAGCATCATAAAATGTGCACACTAGCATTTTACACTTAGTTTAGCTTCTGGTTGGACCTATTTTGTTGCCTTTGCTAATCAGGACCTATTTTAACACATCTTTGAGCTTAAAATGATGATAATCTTGATCCCAATGAATAACCCAACATAATCAACTTAGGATTGGACTAAGCCTTCTAAATTTGACAATTTTTGGAGTTTGTGGGCTAAAGGTCTAGGCGCTCAAGTACCCTGGTCCCACTTGGGATTTTTAGTCCCACTTTGTGGTGTAGGCTTAGGACACTTCTACAGTTTGTACTTGTTAGCCTAATGAAGTTTTATTTATCATGAGTGAGCAGGAATGCATATTTAAGTGTGTGTTGTAGTTCATTTTACACCTAGGTGACACCTTGAAGATTGATGCGAAATTGCTCTCATATTGTGTTTGAAGCCAAAGTGTTCTTCATACTTGAAGTGTTATCTCCTTGTGGATGCTATTGAATTTTTTTTGCAAGATTTGAAGGAAGTTTGAAGCCCTCTTTATCACTATCCTTTGTTGGTGTAGGATCTTCATCAACTAAGGTCATATCTTTTGTACTTATCATCATCATTATCATCAGTATTCATCATATTGTTGTAAATCTGGCCTCTGCCCTCCTAGGGGACGTACTCTTCGATCTAATCATTGTTGTAGTGGAGGTGGGAACACCAATATAGGGTTTGACTTAAGAAAACACTTAAACACAACACAACCTTTTCCCTTTCTTTGTGTGTGTAGATCGGAGGAACAAGTTTAAGAGGTTGATTTTCAAGAAGGCAGAGTAGATAGGTGCAGATCTGGTGGTATCTAAGTTTTGGTAAAAACCTAGAAAAGGCCTAGGGAAATCAAGTGCTCTGTTCTTGGGAATTTTTGCTATAGAATCCAGGTTCTGAATTCCTCTTTGACCTCTACTATACTTACTAATTACTAAGATTCATTTCTGACAGTCAATTATAGGCTATTCTTTATCATTCTAGGGTTTGATCATAGTCTTAGCTTGCTTGTTTAACTTTGGTTGAACTTGGTTGATCCATCTATATACAATAAAAGGGCAAAACCCTTGTAGTTTAGCTCTCCTTCTTGGGTAGAAGCCAAGCTCAGTTTGTGTCCTAATGTTTGTAGAAGAGGGTTTGACCTAGTTTAGCTCTTTAGGCTAGATCACACTTTTCTACACTACATTTTGGTGAACCCGTCATTTATTTCAGTCTTTTGTATCCTTCTTCTTTCAGATTTGAGTTGTTTATCACTCTAGATCTGATTGGGAGTGAGAGCTTTAATCATTTTGCATTCAAACATAGTTGAATTTTGCATAATTTTCAAACTAGGGTTTGAAGAAAACCTTCCATTTCATAGAAAATCTTGCTAGTTTTGACCCTAGGGTTTATAGATTTGAAAGTTGTCAAAATCTTGTTGCATTGATTAGTTTGATTAGAGAATTTGAATTTTCTATACCTTATCATTATTTCTGATCAAAACATTTTGCATCCTTGCATTTGAAAATTGAAAAAGAGAAATTGCATCCTAGATTTGAAAAATTACATAGTTGTCACTTTGTTTGCATTTGGAAAAGATAGATCATCATAGCATCATCTCATTTTCCAATTTTTGCATCAGATCTGATTGAAATTACAGTAGTTTATAATTTCATATTATTTCTTTGTGCATTTGAATCATCTTTGTTGCTAGAAATTGTTGAAAAAGTGCATTTTTTGTGAAACATAGTTAATGTTGCATTCTAGGGTTTATGAGAGATAGTTTGATTTTCAGATTTTCCTGCTATAATTTGCATAATAAATCTGATTTTGTATTGTTATAAAACATTTAATTTGTCATCTTGCATTGAAAATTAGAGATAGGAACAATTTTGAGTTGTTGCATTTTGAAAAAAGCATTGAAAATTATGTCTGAATTTGGCATTAGCATTGTTGATAATCAAGTGGATTTGAGTGGAATTAAATTTGATTAAGGGATATCATTGCTTCACTTAAATATAAACTCAAATCATTATCTTTCTTCATCATTCATCTCTTTTATTGGTGCATCTTGTGTGTTATTAAAGCTTGTAGATGCTTTATGAGCTTTGTGACCCAGTGCCTCGATTCTAACCTTCTTGTGCGTAGAAGTTGGTGAATTATGGGTTCAAATTCTATGCATAAAGATGATATAAACACATCAGAACCCCTGATTCTTAGCCTCTTCACACAAGAATATCCATCAACTCTTCCTAGCATTCCTACTTTGCACCTCCCTAAAGCATCAAACTCACATGAATCCATCAACATTAATGACCTTGTGGCTCATGTTCCTAAAGCTCAAGTGCAGAAATTAGACATGGAGTTGGCTAATTTCTAGAAACTTGTAAGATTAGAACACATAGACGAGGAGATCATCCCTATTGTTGAGAGTCTATGAAGTCTCTTGCTCAAAGGTGAAGAAGGATTGGATGTCTTGCGTGGAGTTGCTCATATAGTTCATAACAACATTCTATTGGCATCTAGTTGCACTGAGAACATCACAAATGCCACTTCTCCTAATCAAATAGGGGCTCAAGTGTCAGCACCCATACCTACATCCTCTATTCCTACTTATACTTTTACCATTTTCACCGAGTAATAATGCTACCACATGTGTTGGGTTATCCACTGGGAATCCTATTCGCCATTATAGTAATGTTCCATACAACTACATAAATTCCACTCCTAATGTGACTCCACCTACATCTAAACCACCTATCACATTTCAAAAGGCTACTCATACACCATCACCTAGTCCTTCATTCCAATCTCTACCTGATTCCGCTTCGGACCCCGTCGTAAACCAATTGTTGAAAAATATGACCTCCATGCAACAATAATTGGCTAGCTTGAGTAATAGCCCACCTAAGACTAATATGAAAACACATTACCTCCATAACCCTTTGTCCTATTCCATCCTAAGAACTCCTATTCCTAAGAAATTTGAGACCCCCCGCTTCAAGAAATATAATGGGAAAGGAGACCCTAACAACCATGTGGCAGCTTTTACCACTATGTTTAGTGACTTCTTCTTTGAGGATGCGATCTTAACAAAAATCTTTCCTAGGTCACTCAAGGACATATCCTTGGATTTCTTTTGTGTGCTACCTCCTAATTCTATAACTTCTTTCACACAATTAGTTCCCAAGTTCCTTGATCATTTTCAAGCGAACATTGGACCTCAAGTCTCTTTGACGGACTTGGTTCATTGCAAACAATGAACGAAAGATAAAATAACATATTTCATGGGCCATTATCAAGCCCTATTCTCACAAATCTAATATTCTATAAAGAATCTTTATAGGAAACTTACAACCTCACATCCGTGATAAGATATTGTTGATGCAATATGATTCATTCACTCATCTTTGCATGGCTCTTCGTGATTACCAACTTTCGGTTAGTTAGTATGAGCATAATCCCTCATCGACTACAATTGGTCAATCCAAAGTGTCTCATAATCATTCTTTCAAAAGACAAAACAAAAAATTCATAAAGATACATGAAATTTCAGTGAACAACATAAGAAAACATGTGGTGGCAGCATCATCTCATGCTTCCACCCCTTATAAGTTAAAACCAAAAACAAGAAACTTCACGCTGTTATTAGAATCTCTATATGCTATCATGACACAACTTTTGCAAAAACATTTCATCAAGATTCCACCCATTAAGCCCCTCAATCCAAGTAAGATGCAATCATATTCCTTTGATGCAAAGGCCTTTTGTCAATTTCATTGCTCGGTTGGTCATGACACTGAAAGATGTATGCATCTTAAACATGAAGTTGAAGACCTCATCAACTCATATGTCATCCAAGTTGCTGGTGTGAATGACAAAGGGAATAAATCGGTGGCAGCTTCTAATCAAAATCTTCAAATATACACTAATCCTCTTCCTCATCATGAGTCTAATATTGTTGATATTTGCATGGTGGATGCTCTCCCTCACAAAGAGTGAGTGGATTTGGAACCTACTATATCTTTTACTCCACATGATGCTACTATCAAAGTTCTTGATGGGCCTCTTTATATTACTATTCTAATAAATGATAAACCTATTCGGGGTGTTATGATAGATCCTATATGCATGGTGAATGTAGTAACTGAAGAATTTCTCTACATGCATGGTTTACATCGAGATACATATGAGGTATTGGAGATGGCTATTAAAGCACATGATGGGTATATCCTTCCAACTCTTGGTGCCTTAACTCTTGAAGTTAAGGTTGGGCCAAGAGATTTGGATGTTCATTTTGTTATCATTCCCACATTAGACCTATTTTATGTGAAGTTGGGCTACCCATGGTTGTAGAGGCTCCATGAAGGCGGTCCCCTCTATGATGCACAAGTGCTTAAAGTTTCCATTTGAGGGATGGGTGCATGTTGTACATCACAGTCAGTATTGCCCCGTTGCTCGTAATGGACATTTTCCACTCAACTACTTCTGGCCACAACTAGTTAGAGTCGTTAGAACTAGAGAGGATATATTTTTCTTATCATATCAGAAGTTCAAGTCAAAGAAAATAGTAGAGTTATCGCTTAGTAATAATCCTCCTTGTGATGTTCCTGAACTTCTTCAAGCTTCTGATGCTACGAATGTAATTCCTCTTGTCCCATAGGTAGTGAATGAAGCTAAGACTAAATCAAAGGTTCTTCCCCATCCCCGAGCATCTAGTAAATATCCTAGGGTTCCCCCTCTACCATCTCTCCAAGGATAACATGGAAAACCTCATCTGCAAAATAGACCTCCCCACAATCGCAATATTACTTTTGTTCCACCAGCCTCCATGAATACTAGTGGTGTTTCATTGGTTGTGCGTGTTTTATTTCCTAAGGTTTCTCAACTGCTTGAGGATGCTCCCGTACTTCCACCTATTTCAAAAATTGAGAAGGAAGAGCATCTCACATCAAAGAACCCTTCCCTCTTAGTCTCCCAACCTTTAGCAGTTCCTCCTATTTCTTCTAATGTTCCTAAAGCAAAAGAAGAAAAGAAACCCGTGTTGGAAGATACTACAGTTCCCACTAAGAACATCATGAATAAAGCTAAGTGAAATAAAATTACAAGAGAAAGAAAGAAGTGTTGTCATGCTATGGCTCACCTTGCCATAGGAGAGGAGAATCTCCCTTCTTGCAAGTGTTTATCACCAACAGACACCAAAGAGACATCTATCACCATTGTGTCTCCTACAAAGAAAGAAGAAGCTTCACAAACCGCTATGGAGCCTATTGTACTACATTTCGATAGCAAAGCTGAAGATAATACAATTATAGCTCTTATTCCTTATACCTCTCGTGCTATAGTTCCTCTTGCATCTTGTCCACGGATCCAAATAGATGATGAACTAGATTGGGAGGAGGATGACTTTCTTTAGGTTGACTCACATGAGAGGTACCTTGTTTTATTTGTTATGCGTGAATGTGATTGTGTTTCCCCCATGATGTGTTGCTTGATGCTTTTATTTATGTTTATGTGTTATTAGTGTTGTTGTGTTGTTAAGCTCTCTTTGCATGACCCTTGACACCCTTGTAGGTGCAAGGATACAAAGGGACCAAAATTTGCTGTGACATTCTCTCTATTTGTATCATCATTCTTCTATATGTCGTAACCTGTTTGTTGTTGTGTCCTTTGGGGATGATGCAAGGCATAAAATGTTTCGACATTCTCCCTTGTTGACCCAAGGGATATTTATTTTCAATTTCATGTGATACTTCTTCCTTTGTCTCCATAGTTCTACTAGATGGTGGATGATGACAGTTCTATATATATACATATAGTCTTGAGATATCTCCTATTATACAACAATTCCTATACTGATACCAGTTAAGTAGACCCCTTTGTGTTATAACTTATTGCTTCTTTTATGTTTTGATTTATGTGGCACCTTATTGCTATGCTTGGCATCATACCATGACTACACAAGCCATTGTGTATCATTCCTGTAGCATCACCTCGGTTTTCCTTTTGTGGGGGCAACCCCTTTGTGCGATGTAGTTCTTTGGAAACACGTATCTTATAGGCACGTGCTTCCGAAAATCTCTCATGCTTGTTTTGTGACTCGTTGTACCTTAAAGCAATTGCTCCTTGATAGGAGTTATCAATCACCTTAAGGTGGGGGCATACATCATTCTATGCTCTCTTTTGATTACATATTTTCTTGTTGGCAAGGAACTCACCTAGTGATTCGGCGGTCCTCACTAGCCTGTGATGCTTCATCTCTGGTCCATGAGCCGCCTAGTGCAACGTAGTTTGCTAGCCCGTGTGCTTCATGTGACATGTTGTGGTCACCTAGTAATTTGGTGGTCCTTACTAGTGTGTGATCCATGGTGGAACTTCTTTCCACATGACCCCTAGTGATAGAGCAAGCTAGCACTAGAGTCATGTGCCTTGTGTGTTTGTTTTGTGTCTATTCTTATGTCTTCTTCTTTTATGTATTATGTTTCTAACTTATGTTTGGTCTATATTCATCTTGTCTTCCATGTTTGCTCTATGTATTCATTATGTCTTATGTGTATGCTTTGTGTCTTATGTGTATGCTATGTGTTTGGCATGTATGCAATGTGTATTGTGTATCTTCCACATGTATTCTCGTGTATGTTCTTAGTACTCTATGTATGTGTGAATTAATGTTGTAATGTCTTGCATGTTTGAAATCTATTTGCTTGTGTTTGTGAACTTAGAATCCTAAGTTTGGGGGCTGCCTATAGTCCACAACTTGGCAGAATTATTTGGGCTTCTATGTTTGTATGTTTGATCCATCCTTTAGTATGAGTTCGAACGTAATTTCATACCCACACTAAAGTGGGGGTTAAATGTAGCATTGTAAAATGTGCACACTATCATTTTACACTTAGTTTAGCCTCTGGTTGGACCTATTTTGTTACCTTTGCTAACCAGGACTTATTTTAACACCTCTTTGAGCTTAAAATGATGATAATCTCGATCTCGATGAATAAACCTGACATAATCAACTTAGGATTGGACTAAGCCTTCTAATTTGGACACTTTCCAGAGTTTGTGGGCTAAAGGTCCAGGGTGCCCAAGCGCCCTGGTGCCACTTGGGATTTTTAGCCCCACTTTGTGGTGTCAACTTAGGACACTTCTATAGGTTGTATTTGTTGGCCTAATGAAGTTTTATTTGTCATGAGTGAGAGAGAATGCATATTTAAGTGTGTTTTGTAGTTCATTTTACACCTAGGTGACACCTTGAAGATTGTTGCAAATTTCCTCTCATATTGTGTTTGAAGCCAAAGTGTTCTTCATAATTGAAGTGTTATCTCCTTGTGGATGCTATTGAAGTTTGTTTGTAGGCTTTGAAGGAAGTTTGAAGCCCTCTTTATCACTCTCCTTTGTTGGTGTAGGATCTTCATCAACTAAGGTCATATCTCTTGTACTTATCATCATCATTATTCATCATATTATTGTATATCTAGCCTTTGCCCTCCTAGGGAACACACTCTTGGATGTAATCATTGTTGTAGTAGAGGTGGGAACACCAACACGGGGTTTGACTGAGGAAAACCCTTAAACACAACACAACCTTTTCCCTTTCTTTGTGTGTGCAAATCTGAGGAACATGTTTTAGAGGTTGATTTCTGGGAAGAAGGTAGAGCAGATAGGTGCAGATCCGTTAGTATCTAAGTTTTGGTAAAACCCTAGAAAAGGTCTATGGAACCCAAGCGCCTTGGTTTTAAGCATTTCTGCTATAGAATCTAGGTTCTGAATTCCTCTTTGACCTCTACTGTACTTACTGATTACTGAGATTCATTTCTGACAGTCAATTATAGGTCGTTCTTTATTGTTCTAGGGTTTGATCATAGTCTTAGCTTGCTTGTTTGACTTTGGTTGAACTTAGTTGATCCATCTCTATACAACAAAAGGGTAGAACCCCTGTAGTTTGACTCTCCTTCTTGGGTAGAAGCCAAGCTCAGTTTGTGTCCTAATGTTTGTAGAAGAGGGTTTGACCTAGTTTAGCTCTTTAGGCTAGATCACACTTTTCTACACTACAATTGGCATGGATATCTCCTTGTGCATTTGAGTTTTGGTTTATGATATTTCTTATGAGGAGTTTAGTAGATGTGATTGGGCTTATTGCTGGTTATGGAATGGTTGTGATTGTGATCTACCTTGGTTAGAGAGGCTTACACCCATGTTGGTTACATGATACATATGTTCATTTGATCTATGGGATTGAGTGGTTGGGTGTTGTTAATGCTTTTAATTTGGGGTTGTAAGTAGATCATACTTGACATAGCTTAGCACTTTGAGGTGTTGGTAGAAGGACATGTTATGATATGATTTACAAGTTCTCTCTCTTTGTCTTATGGCTACTTCCTAGAGGTCCATGATACAGTTGGACTTGGGAGAGTTATGGTGACATGTTGTGAGAGAGTATGTCATGATTTATCTTGCATGTGTGGATAATTGTGATTGTTCTTGGTACTACATTAGCCACACCTTGGTTTGAGTGTTGATTGTTAGACTTGGTATGCCTTGATCTTTTTTTAAATTTGACATTACCTATGTAGTGGGAGTTCTTGGATGTGTATGTTCTTTAATGGCATGATTTATACATGGAGCTTGTGATTGCAGTATATGGGTTGGCTATGTTGTTGGCATGAGTTACTGATGTTGTTGATACCTATGAGGTATGGATGGTTGGATGTATTAGCATATGTTGTGGGTGCTATTTTTAATCATGTAAGTTTTTTACCTTTGACAACATCTTGGAGCCTTTGTTATCACTTGGATTTGATGCTTGTGTTCTTTGTATTGGTGTATCTTTACCTTGGCATGTTCCTTTTCTTCCATAGGTGGCATGTTGGAGGATGAGAGGAGTTCTCACTTGAGATGGTGGTTACTTTGATTTTATTCCAGGTATCTTGATGGAGCATGAGTGCATGTTGGAGATTCATGTGGTCTCATGTTTGCCTATGATGATCTATTTCATTGATTGACCCTTATTCAATGTATACAAGTGGGAGAATGTTGGAAAAAGGTGTGTTTTACACCTTGCATAAAATGAATTAATTTAATTATGTAAAATAAATGTTTATTTCTGGTGCATCTTAGTTCATTTATTTAGCCACATTAGATATTTATTTGGGTGCCACTTGTAAACATTGGGTTAGTTATTTTATGTGTGTGGGACACATAGAATAATTAATTATTTATTTGGGAAATTATTTAATATTGGGCATAAAGTGAACTTAGTTACAAATATTAAATGAGGGGTCAATGGTTTTGTGTACCCATGGTTTTCTCTATCTTACATCTTGTATTTGTGTGAGCTTGATTCTACAAAAGAAAGCACACAGTTAGTAGTTGGGGTTGGTTGTTGGTTGTTTTGGCTATAGGCTGTGTGAGAGGATATCATTGTATTGAGTCTCTCTTGTGAGTGCATTTTGTGAAGCATGGCATGGGATGTGTGGATACATGCTTGGACACATGGATGTTTTATTAGAGGAGCTTGATGTTTAAGGGGTTCCCATGAGACTCTATAAGTGTATTGTAATATTTCATTGTTGATTAATACATTGAGTATGGATGCTTTTGGAGGCTGGGGTTTTCCCTCTTGAGGGTTTTCCTAGGGTATATCTTGTGTTATCTTGTGTTTGTCTATTTGATCTTTGAATTATGGTAAATATGTAATCTTGCATTCATCATTATCTCCTTTTGGGTTAAGTGGAATTGGTTTGATCAACCTGTAAATTCCTAACAATTTAGACATTCAAAGTCTGCTTTGGATTACTCCCTAGTTCACAATAATGAATCATGAATAGCATGTGAAACCCTAACCTAATCCTACAACTAACATGACAAAGCATAATAAAATGAAGATTGTTTGATCCCTTAGAAATATGGACTAATCCTACTCCATTGGGTAATAATGTCATAGAATGCAAGGGAGAAGGAGATGCATTTACAAAACATCAACAAAACTAGATATGCATGTACATACAAATCAAAAATTACATCTCATACAATGGACATGCTTAATAATCCATAAAAAAACTATAGTAACCCATATGAAACAAAGGAGAGACCAATACAAAAGTTTTACATTGCATTAGATGCTATCACACATACATCAAACCCTCATTATAATCACACTAGAAAAAGTGGCGAGAGAAAACACATAGCTGTGACTATACATTCCCTTGAATTATTACAAAATACCATGGAGACATACCATCACATGAATATATGTGTTGAAGATCCTTCCTATGGATTACAAGATGCATTCCTTCCTCTTGGAAACTAGACTATCTTTTCTTGATGCCCTAGAACTAACTCAAGGCACTTATAGACTAGAAAATTGGCTCGACAACCAACCATTTGAAAGGGAGATAAACTTCTCTTTATAGCTTTCTTGTTCATGTTCCATAGGTTACATGTGTGATATACATGTACTATAGGAGGTAGAAGCATAAAAAACAAATGAATGTGATCCTAAGAAATCCATGTTTCAGATGCATTCCCATTCAAGATCAAATGGGCTAGATCTTGGATAGCTCAAACTAGTAGATGAAACTCACCTACCGTATTCATGGAGAGAAAATCTTCCTTTCAACCACCACTCGAAAACTACATTTGGATTTGCACCCTTTAAATGAGTGATTGAATTTGGGTGGGAAATTTTTTACTGATGAGTTATACAAGTCAAATCTATTATTAATAGATTTATAGGAGGTTGTTAGCACATTTTGGGGAGTTGCAAGGGAGTTTGGAAGAAATACAAAGATTCAATAGGTATAGGACATTGGCTAAGGATGCAGGTGAAGGTCCTGTAGGATCGAGGAATTATATGGAGGAATGATGCGAAACTTCACATTGGAAGTGGATGAAAGGATGGAAAGAGGAATTGACATCTCATAAGGCATTATGTTTGTACAAAAGAGAAGAACAAAGAATTTTAGCCATTTGGTAGAAATGTGGGGAGATGTAACAAGACATGATGTAGGAAAGCTACAACATCCTGTAGGAGATTAGAAATCTACAAAAATAAGTTTTGTGGGTTAGGAGGAGGAAATAGGATGTGCCACATGGCAATGGTTGATTGGTTGAAAATGTGGAAGGAAAGAAATGAAGGCAGGGGATTTTAGTGGAATAGGAGGTCTAAAGGAATACATGGCGACATATCGCACATCATAATTTTGGATGTAGGGCCCATTAAAGAAACTATGATGTAAAGGGAGCGTGCAATGTAATAGGCACGTGCCATGTGTCAAAGAAATGGGGAAGAAATGGAGGAAGAGATTTGCATAGAAGTGAGTGGGATTCAGATGTGAAGGAAACTCTGAAAAATGGATTGGGAAGGGAATGCATAAATGTGATACAAAACTAGATGTAAGATTTGAAGGGGGAACTACATGTAGAGTTTGGAGGGGGAACTAGATAAAGAAAAAGGGAGAAGAGGTCATATTTAGGAAGGAATTTCCACAAAGTGGGAATGAAGGAATTGTTGTCACGAGGATTGCACCCTGGTTAAGCTTTGAACTCAACTATCATGTGAAACATGGGATCACCTTCAGACTATGGGTTGTCTATGGCGAAGGTGAACCTCTAGAGAGGGTTGGTTCCTTGATAAATCTCCTGAATCTTCTGTATTGGCAAGGAAAAGGGATAAAATGATTGCTATATAACTAAAAATTAGATCCTAGGAGGTGATGCATCAAGTTTATAAGTCTTATTCTTGCTATCTTGACTCGCAATTCTCTCTCAAAAGGGCTTGGTTACACAACTCAACCTGAGCAATGCTCATACATTTATATTTCATAGGAAGGCTTGGACCTTTCTCTACTTCTTTAAAGGAAAACTAAGAGCTTTCACAGCTATAAAAGTAAAAAAAATGATTAACTCAATCTATAACTTGTATAAATCAATTATTTTTCTGTATTAAGCTTCAAAGAATGAGACATGAAATTTAAAAGGATTTGTTTAAAATCACAGACAAACTTCACATCAAGATCACTCAATTAATCACATAACATATTCAATCTAATGTCTGAGAAGGTAACACACTGCTTTATTTGAGAAATAATAAGAGTGTCCTTACAAGAATATTTGAAAATGCTATAAAAAATGCTGCTGCTCTATACAAAAAATACTGACGATTTACAATACATGAGCTTTCTTTGTTGTGTGCAGAGGAAAACTAGCAAGAATTGTGAAAAAGCATCCTTTGCCTTTTATTTTACCACCAAAAATGTCTCTCCAAGAGACCTAGTTTTGGGGAAGTCAACTCCCATTGAATTGAACTCTTCTCCCAATGCATGAGATGGTTGGAAAGGATGCCTTCAACCAAATCTGTGAACTCACAGTTGTTGAGCGTGCAAGGCAAAAATGCCTATATTTGAGGGCTCCAAACTACTCCATAATGAGTGATTTTAGCTTTGAACTGCCCTTATCTCGCAACTTGACCAAGCGGACCTCTAAAAATGACATAATTTGACTAAAAAGCCCAAGTAAACTGAAGTCTCATCTCCCCTTTGCATGCTTTTACACACCCTATTGAATGGTCCACATCTCCTTTTTGGACGGTTTAAAGGTAATTATTAATCTACTTTAACAAGTATTAAGGTAATTTATAATTCTAATTTTACCTTAATAAGTGTTAGAGTAAACTATAATATTATTTTATTATTTACCTTAACAAGTATTAAGGTAATTTACAACTATTAACTTACCTTAATAAATGTTAAAGTAAATAATGATTATTTTTCAATCATGCAAAAAAGGGATAATGTAAATGATGATTATCTTTGGTTTTCAAACATTAGAAAAGACCTTAAAAGGTCATAGCTCATAATCATTTCTTTGATTTTTTTCAAAAGAAGGAAACGACTTTAGAAGTCTTTGGTCGATGCTTTGACCAAGACTTAGGGCATTTCTCACACAAAAGGGTTTGGGAAACCCTAGCCACTTGTCGTTTGCTCTATTTCACTTTGCTTGGTCTTAGGGAGCTACTGGAGCACCCATTATCATGAAATCATTTGGTTCTTCACTCTGATACTATGCTTTGGGAAAGCTATGAACTGGTAAGCCCTTCTTTCTTCTTGTTGTTAATTTTTTCCTTTGAGAATACTATGAAAAACTCTTGATTTATTTCTCTGTGGCTCTTGTATTTCTTGCATCGTGAAAGTATTGTAGGGTTTCTTGTGGTTCTTGCATGTTTGCAATGCTTTGGCTGCTCCTTGAAAAGATCTCCACACTGTTCCTCTCTTTAACTCAAAGACACACCATTCATCATTAAAACCTTCTCAAAGACAAACAAAACCACATGCCCTCTGTGCTTGCATGCACTATCACACAAGATCATAATCTCTATGCTATGGAAAATAACTTGCTCAAATAGGTTTGAAACCCTAGTCACATGTACCTGAACAATGCTCTGCTTCTTTTCACATTTGACTATCACCATTGTTTATTACAAACCCTTGTTATTTTGATTGCTTCAAAACCCTCTTCTAATATGACTGATTCCTTTTGCTTATAGCTTTTTTGCTACCTACACATGGTGATAGTCTTTGTTCATTGTCTTACTAGTGTGCAAATCGGATAGACTTTCAAGGCTGTCACATACAAACCTCTTATAATGCTTTGGAATTTGACCCTAAGGTTGATACTATGACTTCACAATAAGGAGACAATTTTGGAACCTACTAACTGTCTTTCCTGATCTGCTGATCTGAATTTAATGTTGACTATCATTCTATTCTCATAAGTGTTTCAAACTCTGTATGTGTAGGTCTTAAAATGTTATTACTTCTTTGAAGAGTTAGTGTCTCCTCTCAACATTGTATCCTCTCAGTGATATAAAAAATGAAAATTAGAGGAATCTTTACTGGCTGCAAGGCAACAAGAACAGTATCAACCTATCCTTGGAGTAACTGCTATTACTGACAATCCTTACCTATCTACCCCATCTGGTATGTAGTTGAAAACCTTTCCTTCAATTGGCATGTTAAAACAAGTTCACCAAGGCATACAAATATCACAAAAGGTAGAAAACAAAAATAACACTATTGCCATCTAGCAAATCTATCAATAGTCCCTCCATCTTGTTTTCCTAGATGACCTTGTAGCACTAAATGGTGATTGGCTATCATGCATTGACATCTCAATTGTAGTTTAACTTGGCAAGCTTTCAACTGTTATCTTAGAGTTACAAGATCATCTTGACTAGAAACAATCAAGTAGTGTTTTTGCATCATACCTCTCTTTGACTGATCCAACTATTGCTTCAAGTTTTGGATCTCTTTCATGGATGTGTAAGCATAAGGCTCATAAGAAAGTTGACTATCCTCTATGACAACTTGGTGACTACTCCTTGAGAATGTTAGTTACCACTCCTTCACTTGGGTTGATTGTCCCCTTGTCTTGGATATCTCTTGTCTAAAAACTCGTCATCTATAAATCCTAATTTGCTCACCTTGTTACATACATCTTGAGTGCTAAGGCAGTCATCCTCATGACTGCTATGTGATTATTTAAGACAATCATTCTCTACTTTAAGACATTCATTCAAATGCCTGTCATTTCACTGCCCTTAATAGTCATCAAATGACTGCTACTTATTGTTCTTAAATAATAAAAAATATGACTATTCTTTCTTGCACTTATCAATCAAAGAATGATTACTATCTATTGCTTTTTAATAGTGCTTTCATGACTGGTAAGACATTACAGTCATCACGACTGCTTGTGAGTTTTGGGCAGTCATAATTATGACTGCAATGACCCCTTTTATACAGTTCCTTTGGAATCATGCAATGACTATTATAAAACAATGATTTTTGTGACTATTTGGCCTTTAGAACAACTATTCTCATGACATTTGTGACCGTTATGAATGCATATTAAGAATAGTCATCTTTTTACTATTTTGACCTCCTAGTATGACTACTATCTTGAAGCACTTGTTTGATGACCACTGTTCACTATTTGATGTCTCCAAGAACTTGCTAACTGCTACTGTTACACACAGTCTATTGCTTCTTTCTATGTTGTCTCATAACTGCTCCTATCTTTGCCATGCATGTTGCCTCAAAGGCTTAAATGATGACAGTGGATCTCTATTTCTTGCTGCTCTTTTGAACTGGCCTTCATGACTGTGTATCATTTGTCTACCTTGGTATGATTTTATTTCTGTAATAGCTGCATCTTCACATACTTGCACACTCAAAACAAAAGTTAGAAATAAAAGTTAGAGGCAAGGAGCCTCCTTTCTGCCTATGTGGCCTTTCACTTTTGTATCTCCTTTGACTTGCATGTTTGCATTTGGATGGTTCTTTATCTCCTTCATTTCTTGTTTGATGCTTCTGAAAAGGGAACATGTACATTTGATGCTCTTAACATATATAAGTGAAGGATATCCTGAGCTCTAACTTTCTCTTTCTTCTTCTTGCAGCTACTTTTGGAGGCTGAAATGGAGAACCTTGAAGTTGGTACAGCTACAAGTGGGGGGATTCATCTCATAGGCAATGACGGATCCCCTTCTATTCTTTATGCTTCTTGTTTCATATGTATATGTCTTCTTTTTGTTTCATCATTTTATAGTCAATTCCCATGGTTTGTGTGGGAACTTTGAACAAAATTTCCTTGTGAATATAAGTAGTTGTTTTGTGTAATGACTTGTTTGTTGTTTGTCTTTTGTAAAACTATCAATTGCATAAGGAAAGAACATCTGAAATTTAATTGTTTATCACAATTGCTTATAATCATAAGTGATTTTAATAAACTGTGTACCTTTATCATATGGGACTTAAACAAGTTGTAATGAATAAAGTTGAAACAACCTGAAATTGTAGCCTACTTCCATCCTCCTGTTTGCTCCTGAATGTCTCCTACTCATGTAGGATGTCCTTCTCATCTTTATCTGGACCCTGTAGTAACTCCTAATGAGTTGATGCATGATCTTGGTGAAGATGATAACTAGAATGGCCTCCTACCTGGGTAGTAGGCCTTCTAAGGTCAGTAGTGAGCTCTTACCCTTCACTATTCTTTTGATTCCTTTCTTCATGTGTTAGACACTTGATATAGGTTTCTCATTGTAGATCCATCTCCATTTCTCTGTCTTCCTTTTTCTTTGATAGTACTTTGATGACAGTTTTACCCTCTTTGCTATTGTGACAGTCCTCCATAAGCTTTTGGACTATTTTTTGATGCTTAGAAAGTCATCCTTAATGATTGCTTTTGTGCTTGCTTGGGAAACAGTCATTTTAACTATTTTTGGACTATTTTTAGATGCTGGGACGTTCATCTTTTTATTGTTTTGACCTCCTTTGGTAGTCATTCAATGGATGATCTTGAATGCTTTTGACCTCTTAACCCTAGTCACATTTTCACTATCTTTGTAGGGTCTAGTGTCTTGTTGATCCTACAAACTTGATAAGCCTTAGATTTTTCTAACTATCACTACTGTCTCAGTAGGTTATAGACTGTCTCTTACTCCTGTTGCATACATCCTTTTGCATGACATCATTTGCATACCTCTATACCTTCATGACTTCTCACTTTATCTTCACTCTCATGCACTTTATTCCCTTCTAGTCATGCCACAACTGAGAACTCTTCTTATTGTTTCTCATACTCTAATATGCAAACTTCTTTGAAGACGAAATGTGACTATAGACTCTTGACAAAGTCTCTCTAGCTCATTTCCTCTAGTTTGATGATGCTTCATGACTGAAAGTGTATAGGTCTGCTCAACAGACTCCTTTAGGGTTTGGTCAAAGCATTATGGCAAAAATGCAGACCTCTCAACACTATTCATAGACAATAAAAGGCTTGCGAGGACCTTGCAAAACCTTAGAGCACAACAAAACACCTCCTCATGACTATTTTATCCTCTTAGGCAAAATATACCAATAGAAATATGGGAAATGTTGAAGGAACAAGATTTTCAGGAAGGGAAAGAATTGCAGGAGTAGGTTAGGATCCCGCAAAAGGAACACGTGAAAGGAAATGGAGTAAAATGAGTTTGTGGGGATGGAAGTGGGTGCAGGAAAATGAAGGGGAACTAGATATGTAGTATATGGTTCAAACTCTACATCCTACAACAAGGTGAAAACCATAAAACCACAAAAATACCATAAAATGACAAGGCAACTTCTATACTTAGAATATTTTTGACCACGTGGCAACCTCAACACATGGTGAAGAGAAGATACCATTTCAACATGAAATTTGACCAAGATAAAACCCATTTGAAGACCTCTTAGATTGGTTATCAATGATGGGACAAATTGGACAAATGTAACAAGGTGGGATAAAACTTAGGATTTATGCAAAAATTAAATTGGGTCCCAATATTGGCTTTAGTTGGGGACCTGTGCCTCTTGCAAGCATAGTGAGAATCCGACTATCTCTAGGAAGCATACCAAAATGAAAAACACAATGAGGAGAGATAGGGGAAATAAACATATGCACAAGACAAAAATATACAACCAAAAGAATGAACATACCAAAATCCGACTATAGGGGAAATAAACATATGCAACCAAAAGAATGAGCATACCAAAATGAAAAACACAATGAGGAGAGATAGGGGAAATAAACATATGCACAAGACAAAAATATACAACCAAAAGAATGAACATACCAATATTGGCTTTAGTTGGGGACCTGTGCCTCTTGCAAGCATAGCGAGAATCCGACTATCTCTAGGAAGCATACCAAAATGAAAAACACAATGAGGAGAGATAGGGGAAATAAACACAATTTTAGCACACTTGTAGATCAGACCCTACAAAGGAGATCCATGACATAAGGCCATGAACAATCTATGCAAATCACTTACCTCTATCAAAAATAAGTTTGAAGAAGGAACTTAGCATCCTCAAGATGAAGTTACATTGATCACCTAGCAACAACAAATGATGCTTCTTCCAAACATGCACAAATAAACTACAACTATTTATATCATCATGCTGGATGTGGAAGTGATTGTCATCAGGGCATGGAAACCAAAAATAATAAGACCCATCATCATGTTGACCCAAATGGAAATATTCACCTTCAAGATCCTTGGTACCATGTAGATGCATATCTAGACCTGCACACAAATTAGCATAAAGAAAAATATCCTCCTAAACTTCACATTGAAATGTATCCAACATAGGTATAAATTCAATAAGGGTTGTATCATGTGATTGCTCAAATTCATTAAAATTTTGCAACCCAGTTGCTCCACAAATGTTGATGTATTCCTCCATGATTGAATCAAAAACCTAATTCAAATCCAATTCTACATCTTTACATATAATTTAGAAACTTGAGGTATTTCATGTGAAGATTTACCATCTTCAAACTGCCTCTTTGTTTTGGATTCTTCAATGTAACCTACTACAAAAATACTATTGTTAATAAATTGATCCATAATTTTCTCCTTGTAGACAAGCAGCTTGATCCTTTTGAGAACAAAACTAATGCAAAATGCTCAACCAATGAATTAAAAAAGGTGTCCTTAATGCAATTCTTATCAGTAAAAAATAGTTGGTCCAAACCAAGATCTAAAATTTCATCTAGGTTGAAAACATCATGATTGGGAGTAGCTAGGTCATGCACACCTTCACATTCATTTTTCTCATTTGCAACAAGGAATGTATGAGCATCATACTTAGTGTCGATAAAGTAAGGAAGCACATCAAATGAAAAATAAAACTGTTGCACTTCAACTTCCTTACTTGCATACAGACTGTCAATGCCATCGTCCATGGAAAGGCCTTCAAACTAAAACTCAATGTATGCAGCATTATCTATCTTATATAACTTATCACTAAGTGCAAACACATCATTGTCATCCTTGACTTCAAGTTGGGAGTCAATTGGGAAAGCAACATAATCATCATCCCCAAAGTATGATCCATCCAATTGAAGATAAGTGGCAACACTATTTGCACGACTGTCATATTAAGTTGCATGACAAAGCTCAACCCTTCTAACTAAACACCCTTCCTAATCAATTGTATTGTTGTCCACTACAACTACTTCATCTTTTACAATATTTTCCTTTGGGGATAAAAAATTCACAATATAATCACCCCTCATTCTTTCAAGGGAATTAAGGCATGCATAAGATTGTTTCAGGCTTTTTAGATTCAAATCCTTCTACGTTGAACTCAAACCATATTCATGTGCTTCAAAAAATATGTCAATGCAGGCAAGGGCAACAGGTTTGAAAGCATTTGGTATTTTGAAAAAAGAAATAACAAACCTATGACTAAAGTCCATAGTAGATTCTCCATCTTTCCTTATGATATTTTCCAATTCCTAGACAAGAGTAGCAGGGTCTAGACTACATGCATACTCCTCAAATGTAGCCACTAGGTAATTCCAAGAGAGAAAGTGATGTTTTGGAAAACCATCAAGCCATCTTCTTCCCATTCCACCTAGATATCTAACAAAAAATATCATCCACATGTCCTCATCTTCAAACTAAAATTTGTCCATGAATTTTAAAAATGCAACAACATGTGCATCACCATCATAAAGATCACACCCTCAAATATAGGCATTTGATTGTAGACCTTGGTTGGCATGGATTGCATTTCATATTTAACCCATGATATGAAGGGGAAAGGAAAGAGACTGAACAACAAGGATTTTTTGTGGTAGCAAGATGAGCATGGGACTGCACCCTAGCCTCAAGTAGCTTGGTGTAATTATCCATTTCTTTTAGTTGCAATTGTTTTTCTTCAATTTCTTTATGTTGCCTAACCATTTCATTTTGATTTTGGATGGATGCTTGGGTGTTTTAAGAATACATTGGAGATTCAGTATGACAATTAGGGCTAGAAAAGGATATTTTAGGTCATACTCGTTAGCATAATATCTAGGGCATGAATCATAAGATGGAACATAAGGAGGGACTGCACTACCAACATATTCAGACCTAAAGGCCATGACTAGGGATTCAAGGCATGCTAACACAAAACTACATCACTCCTAACAAATAGAAGTCTGAAGAAACAAAGTCATACCAAGGAGAAGAAAGTTGTCATGTACCTTAACCTACTACAACATAAATATGAAAAGGGATTTTGCACCACTAGTAAACATGTACCAATCAATAGGAACATTGAATTGTGATAGCAGAGTGGCCACCTCATACTAATGCAGGCATCCAATGGTGTAAGGGAAATCTTGCATCACCCAAAAAATGATGTTTTTTTCTTTTATTTTCAATTTTGGTATTTTTAGATACCCAATTTTTTGAATAGTGATTCGAAACCTTCATAATTTCCAACTTGCTAAAAATAGCAAACTGCTATTTTTAGAAAGTTTGCATTTGAGCATGTATGAAAATGAAAATTTAATCAAATCTTTGGAATTGAAAAATATAACCTTTGGTGAATTAATTGGCCAAAGAGCACTTGTGGGTTGAAAGATATTAAAGTTTTTATTTCTTTAGAAACCCTTGAAAAAGTTTCAAAGTCAAATATGAGGCACTTAGAGGCCCTGTACGACCCCAAAAATGGGTGGAATAACCCAAGAATATTTTATATGCATAGATCTCTTCATGATATTTCCAATACATCGAATGGTTTGTCAATAGAACACCCAAATCAAAAGTTATGGCTCCCAGAAGTTGACTTATTTTTTGAGGGAGTTACAAATTTTAAAATTTCGGTTGGAAGGCGCCAAAAAGGGTTATTTATGATCATTTTTTGGAATCCTTTGGGGGATAGAGAAAGGAGGGAAAGTGGGGAGTCAAGAAAAGGAGTGAAAATAGAAACCTTAGTAGATTTGAAGCTACATATGGTGGAATGTTCTAGAATCTAGAGGAGGGAAGCTGTAATGTGTTGTAGTCTGTTGGGGATTTCATCCTCTTATTTGATTCCAACTTCTGTAATGTAATTTGTTTTCATTCCAATAAAGAATATTCTTATTTTTTGGATCAATCTATGTTGTCATGTGTTCTAGGATTTACCCCCTCATCAAGTGGTATCAGAGCCAGGTTCCTGAGTGTGCAGATAGATCACTGGCCGTGAGACAGTTTACACCAGGACTTGAGGTTGTGGGTTTGCTGTAGGGATCAAAATGCCTCCACAAAGAAACCATGGTGGTCTAAGAAATTATTTAATAGAAGAGGGTTTTAGAGCCTTGCAAAGACAAATTGATGCATTGCAAGAGGAGTTGTGAAGAGGGTTTGAGCTAAGAAGAAGAGAAGAAAATGAAGATGAAGTTGAAGAAGAAGAGAAGAAAATGAAAATGAAGCTGAAGAAGAAGAGCTATTCGAAGAAGAACAAGATGTTACAGGAAATCCTGCACAAGTTAGGTTGTTGAGGGCCATTTTGAAGATTAGAAAGAGGCCTAGGATTGAAGTTTCTACCTATTCTATGGATTTGAATCCGGAAGAGCTTATCGATTGGATAAATGATATGGAGGAATATTTCTAGTATGAAGAGGTGGATTATCCAAAATGGGTAAATTTTGAAAAAATAAAGTTGAAGTGCCATGCCAGTATTTGGTGGAAAGAGGTCTAGTTAGGGAGAAATAGAAGAGGAAAAGGAAAGATTACCAGATTGGATCAGATGGTGGACAAACTAAAGAAGCAGTTCATTCCTATGGACTATGCGTTGGAGTTGCTGAAGAGGCTGCAAGGATTGAAACAAGGTAACAAGTCTATTAAGGAGTATACATAAGATTTTTATAAGATTATTATTAGAATAGGCCATACAGAGGCCAACAAGGAGAAGGTAGCCCATTACATTAATGGATTGAGGCCAAGTATTTAAGTGGAGCCGATCTTGGTCAGAATGACCACCATAGAAGATGCATACCAGTTTTCTCTAAAGGTTGAAGAGAAGATGAATAAAAGACTCAAAAGCAAGCAAAGAGGAAGAGGTCATGGTAGAAGGACTGGTGGAAGATCCTATGGAGGCCGAAATGAAGATCAAAAGAAAAGTGAAGAAGCAGGCACCAATCAAAATCAGAAAGGAGATAATGCCTACTGCCCTGATGACCAAAATAATGGTGAGTAGAGAGGAAGAGGACGAGGAAGATCTTGTTGCAAATATGTGCTTAAGCAGTGTTGTCATTGATGTCAACATACCCTTGTTGCCATTGGTGTCAACTGTATCCTATTTTGCTGCCTATTTAGAAGATTGGATTGTTGAGGATATTGAGAAAATTAATGGAGATCAATATATGCGGACCATATGGCTTTGTAGAGGTTTGTCCGAAGAAGCTCCAGTTAAGATTTGAGAGGTTCGCATTAAGATCTGAAGAAGTTATAGCCATCTGAGTAAAATTAGTTCCTGCATTATTCAGGAGAGACAAAGTGATAAGAAATAGGTTTGGATTGCTCTGGTAATGTAGTTTCTGCTTCCCCATTGGACAAATGGCCCTTTTGTAGTTTCTACTACTTTGGGTTTGCTCATGGAAGGCTTTCCATAGGATCTGGGGAGAGAGGGAGCTATGCTAGACAAAAGGATTGGGCGATTGTGTATTCACCAAGGCCGTTATCTTTGATTTTAAGGTCGGATTGGGATGCCTTTAATGTGGAAGGGAGTGAAGTTGGGTCAACATGGGATGAAGATGAAGCAGAGGCACGGTTATGGGGAATCACAACTTCAGGTTAGATTGAATGGTGTTGCAATATTGAAATGGATTGGGATCACCTTCGATGGTGATTTCCTGGCCTTCATGGGGGAATTTGATACATTGGTGATAGGTTGACAGTATTGCTTTCAGAGAATGTATCTAAGGTATCCCAAGGAGAATGTTATATGCAAGTTCCATATCAAGGACTTGGCACGCCACATCTTTTACACAGGTCCCACTCTGATTAGCAAAATAACAGTTCCCTTTGAAGTTCTTTCCTCCTCATCATAAGCTTTGATGGTGATTTTTTTTTTAGGATCAAAGCCTTCTCCGCAAACCCCAATGCAAGGATTAGCTTTAAAGTGCAAATATTCAAACCGGCTCCTCCATCAATTAGAACCCTTTTTATTTTGTGTTTGTGGATGAAGGCTTCGATATGGAGAGATGCATTATGAGGTTGAGTGATTGACATATCATCCTTTTCAGTGAATGATAGGGAATGAGGTGTGGTAATGTGACCTACCATGGTCTGGAATTGTTCTTCGGTGAGGTTTGTTGGAACAGAGGCTTCCGAAAGAGCTGTTGGTGCCTGCTACAACATTAGGGTTTCAAGCTAAAAATCTGCAGGCATTTTCATTTAAAAATTCAAAAAATTTCTAAGTCTGTTGGTCTTCACATTTTTATGCATGTATCTTTGTATATGCATTGTTGTTTGTATGTACATTTGAATGTGCAAGCATGAATATACATTGGCGGGCCCGAAAATAAGTCAAATCGGCTTCAAAAAGTGCAAAAAATGGTTGTATGCATCTTTGTACGCATATCGGGCTTGTATGTGCAATTCCGGGCATGAAAAGTGGATGTACATTGAGGTTTCCATCGTAGATTCCAGGGAATATTCCATGCTTGTATGTAGGGGTTTGCATGTATGTTTGATATACAATGGGTAGATACATTCGTCAACATACAAGGCAGAATGTACATCGTCAACATACAAGGCAAAATGTACATCGCAAAGATACAAGGGTCTTATGCATTCGCCACATACAAGAGGAAAAGATGCAAAGGTGATTGTATATGCGATATACAAGGTGACATACAAGGAGTTATATATAAGGCCCAGACCCAATTAAGATTTCAAAGTGTTTCATAAGAATTTGAAATTTGCGACTTGTATATGGCGCATTGTATATGCGGTATACAATGCAAGATACATTGAGGTCAATACAACATAGATTTCAAAGGTTATTCAAATTTGCCTCATAAGTGTGTTGAGATCCGCATTGTATGTATATTGCACTTGTATGTGCAATATACAAAAGCGATATGCAAAAGGGGGAGATACAAGCAGGACCTGGATTCGATTTCAAATTGTTCTATAAATATTTGGGGTCCGCCTTGTATGCAGGTGATTGTATGTATATACAATCTCAGAAACAAGCATAGACAAAGGCCGATATGCAAAGGGATTTTCAGCGAGGCTCAATGTATCGGCGGCCCCTTTCAATGTCTTTCTGATGGCTGATGAAGATGCATAAGTCAGCGATGGAAAAAGGGCGCCTACATGGCACATTTCCATTGGCCGATGGACTTTTCAACGCGATTTGGAGCCGCAGATCTCAATGAGAAGAGGGAAATCGATGGCCATGGTTCAAATTTTCAAAGGAGGAGATTTGTATGTGTTCGCTGCATCATTTCAAGTGGGAAAAATCTTCAGAGATGCGCGAACCATTGTTGCATCTTGCAGTGGGTAGGTTGGCTTTAATGACAAGTTTGGAGAGGTATGATCGACTGATGGACAGGCCAACTACCATATTTTGATGAGAAAATCTTCAGGCGGCGGTGCAGATCCCGAGTTCACCTACTCTTCCTCCTTCTCTTTGCTGCATTCAATGTTTTGGGCACCATTCTGATGGCGCATTGTATCTTGTGAAATTTTGAGTTGACCATGTAATTTATTGCTGAGTACACATTCATGCTATAAAAGCAGACTGTGTTACTCATTCGAGGTTGTTGAAAATTTGGGCATTTTTTGGGGGAAAATAATGAAGATCAGAGCATTTCTTGGTTGTTCTATCTCTTTTATGAATTTATGAGTTGCATCTGAATGTACCTTGCACATATGTTCAGTTTCATTGTTGTTTTATATGAAAAATGCATTCTTTGCATGTGTTTAGCTGTTTGTCTCCATTTGTTGTATGCATTCCTTCTTTTGAATCTAGTTGCTAAGGGTTCCTCAGATTCTAGAATATAGACTTGTTGTATTGCATGCTTGATCTCTAACTTCCATTCAAGGAGTGGATTAAACTGTTTTAGGTTAAGTATGAAGAAGAATGTATGTCAGCTAGGATATTTGTAAGTAGAGACGACTAAATACTCAGTCTTGGGTGGTGTTTGTAAGGTGAATACTAGTTCTAACCCCTTGAAACATGAATGCCAGTGCAAATCATTATCTTGTATACGTCTAGTTGACTCCTTGCCCTAAGATAGGCATCGGTCTGCCCTTGTGTAGTAGTTATAATCCAAAACCCCCTGTCTTGCATCCAAAATATCAAAACATATCCTATCAAATTTCCAACCTGTTAGTTTATAGGAGTAGAAGTAGGACCCCTGCATACTCTCATTCATAACTAGTTAGATATGTCCAAAAAAACTGCCAACCTTGTGATCTATCATGCAAATCTTGGTCCAAACATGAGAGTATTCTGCCTATTGTTGTAAAGCTAAATCTTTTTGTCATTGGGCGAGTCAAGGTTAAATCTTTAGCTATAGGGATACCCCCCTTGGTGCGGCAGAACCAAAAGTGAAGGGGAGGTAGCTCACGCAACCTCTCGTATTTATGGGAGAATTCCAACAAAGTGGCGACTCTACTGGGGAAAAGAGTCGAATAGTGTGAAATCATTGCTGCATTTCTGGATCTTTCATGTGAAAAGTGGTGCTCCGCTGGCGGATTGAACTCAGAAAAATATTTGTTCTATGATGAGCTTTCAATTGTTGAAAATTTTATCCTCTTTGGAGAGGTGGCGACTCTGCAAAAAAATTCTTAGTGCACATGAAAGGCTGATGTATGTTGTTGTGATCTAAAAATATTTTATTCAAGACTTCAACATCTGGATGAGAAAAGGTACCCAGTTTCTTCCCACTTGTATTTGTTGTTTTATTGCATAAGTCAAATGCCCAGGGGAAGCCTTAGGTCTTAGGCAGACATAGGATGTCTGAGACTGAAAATTTTATTAATCCAAATATGTATTCACCCATACTCAACTAAGAGGGGGATGAGGTGTTGTGTAAGAAAATTGAAGAGATAAAGAATAGGTTGAATAATAACCTTGTTGTGTCTACCAGCCAAAATGCTAAACCTCTTGTTAGCTCTTTTTATCCTTTGTATGACCAACTAGATTTGTCATGGGTTGACTATGAAGTCAAAAGTATGCCTGCTCAGATTTACAATCAGATGCCTAGATTTAGTGGACACAGTGTGTGTGTTGGGGGTGCACATATCCAAAACTTTCACAGCTTCATGGAGAAACACTCAATTAGAGATGAGGATATGTGGATGAGGTTTTTTGTTAGATCCTTTGGTGCTAGAGCTAGAGATTGGTATTTGAGCTTTCAAAAGAGATCCTTTGCCTGTTGGGATGAACTTGTTGACTGTTTTAGAGAGGAATATGCAAGAGAACCTGCTGATCTTGTTGCAAAGTTAATGGAAATTAGAAGACAAGATGAAGAGCCCAGTATTGATTTCAGTATAGATTTGTAGTTGCCCTTTCACAAATCCCTGAAGACTTCAGACCTGATACTCCAGCCTGCATTGACATATACTTTGAAGCTTTTGAAAAGGGCTCTAGTGCATTATTGAGGGAATTCAAGATAACAAGTGTGCAGATGGCATACAAGTTTTTAGAAAATATAGAAAAAATGAGGGATGTGCACATGCAGAATTCCTTGTCCACAGGCTTGGGTGTGAATAACAGTTGTGTGGCTGCAAATGACCAAATGATCATAGCATCATGTGAAGATAAATGTGAAAAAGAAAATATAAAAGTTGAGAATGTTATGTTAGAACATAGTGATGGTAACAATGCTCAACTAGGTTGTTCACCAATGGAGGATGCCAGTGAGAGGATCAGTGATGACTCCCATTGCAAGGTTGAGGTGTCTGGTTCTGAAAGCAATGATGAGATTATGGACAACAATGAACACTTATTTGAGTGGGTTTGTGGAGATGATTGTGAGTATTGTGCGCAAGATAGAGAAGAAATAATCAAATAAAGGAGCAATTCCATGTTTGAATCACTGTCTTTTATTCAGACGCATGGAGATGATGAAGAACAATCAAAGATTGAAACAAGTAGTAGTGCTGAGCATGATTGTTCTTTGTTTGATTATAGTTTTGTTTATGACACACAGGCTGATACTCCTCCACACAAGGAATTCATTAGTAATAAAGATGCATGTTTGGCTGCCCATGAACCAGAGGCATACTATAATGAAGCTGGAACACTTGGATCAACCCTTTTTGATACATATACTGAGGAGGATCTGTTTGAGTACGGTGAAAATCAAGGCACTGTTATTGATAAGGATTCTAAATTTCATCTTGATGAAAGGAAGACCAACATATGTCATGAAGGTTACTGTAGAGAGGTGCCTGAGTCTGAGCCTTTCCAGTTTGATGCAGCTGAAGGTTGTTTGCATGAAGTGCACCAATGTGAATGTGAAAGCTTTTTCTTTGATATGCTAGCTTATAATACAATGTGGCTTGATGATCCTAGCTATATGGTGGACAATGAGTGCTTTCAGTTTTCAGTCCAGCTGGGAGATCATTTTACAATGCATATTGCTGATACAGATGATAATATGTGTTATATTTCATATGAAAATGCATTGTTTGATAGATATGGCATTCACATGTTGCTTGATGCTGAAGGTTGTTTGCATAAGGTTGACAGAGGTAAGGTTGACGAAGGCAAGCTCAATGAGATGTTTAAATATGCAAATGACAAGGTTTGTTTGTGGTCAAACAATGGCAGTACCTTCAGGCTTGATCCAGTGAATGCAGATGAAAACAAGGTATTTGATAAAGGGAAATATTGGTTTTTCCTTTTTGGTGGCCTCGGGCCACCAAGTAAATATTTCAAAATGTGATTTGTGATGCAGGTTGGTGCAGTGTTTGACTCTATGTGCCCAATGGATAGGGACTGGTCTGCATCCCAGAGATCTACGGTTCTCGCAATGCCTACAAGAGGCATGCGTCCCCAGACAGAGCCAATGTTGGTGCCTGTTGCAACATTAGGGTTTCAAGCTAAAAATCCGTAGGCATTTTCATTGAAAAATTCAAAAAATTTCTAAGTCTGTCGGCCTTCACATTTTTATGCATGTATCTTTGTATATGCATTGTTGTTTGTATGTACATTTGAATGTACAAGCGCAAATATACATTGGCGGGCCCGAAAATAAGTCAAATCAGCTTCAAAAAGTGCAAAAAATGGTTGTATGCATCTTTGTATGCATATCGGGCTTGTATGTGCAATTTCGGGCGTGAAAAGTGGATGTACATTGAGGTTTCCATCGCAGATTCTAGGGAATATTCCATGCTTGTATGTAGGGGTTTGCATGTATGTTTGATATACAACGGGTAGATACATTCGTCAACATACAAGGCAGAATGTACATCGCAAAGATACAAGGGTCTTATGCATTCGCCACATACAAGAGGAAAAGATGCAAAGGTGATTGTATATACGATATACAAGGTGACATACAAGGAGTTATATACAAGGCCCGGACCCGATTAAGATTTCAAAGTGTTTCATAAGAATTTGAAATCCACGGCTTGTATATGGTGCATTGTATATGCAGTATACAATGCAAGATACATTGAGGTCAATACAACGTGGATTTCAAAGGTTATTCAAATCTGCCTCATAAGTGTGTTGAGATCCGCATTGTATGTATATTGCACTTGTATGTGCAATATACAAAAGCAATATGTAAAAGGGGGAGATATAAGTAGGACCCGAATTCAATTTCAAATTGTTCTATAAATATTTGGGGTCCGCCTTGTATGCAGGTGATTGTATGTATATACAATCTCAGAAACAAGCATATACAAAGGCCGATATGCAAAGGGATTTTTTACGAGACTCAATGTATCGACGGCCCCTTTCAATGTCTTTCTGACAGCCGATGGAGATGCATAAGTTAGTGATGGAAAAAGGGCACCTACGTGGCGTGTTTCCATTGGCCGATGGACTTTTCAATGCAATTTGGAGCCGCAGATCTTAGTGGGAAGAGGGAAATCGATGGCCATGGTTCAAATTTTCAAAGGAGGAGATTTGTATGTGTTCGCTACATCATTTCAAGTGGGAAAAATCTTCAAAGATGCACGAACCATTGTTGCATCTTGTAGCGGGTATGTTGGCTTTAATGACAAGTTTGCAGAGGTATGATCGACTGATGGACAAGCCAACTACCATATTTGATGAGAAAATCTTTAGGCAGCGGTGCAGATCCTGAGTTCACCTGCTCTTCCTCCTTCTTCTCTTTGTTGCATTCAATGTTTTGGGCACCATTCTGATGGTGCATTGTATCTGGTGAAATTTTGAGTTGACCATGTAATTTATTGCTGAGTACACATTCGTGCTATAAAAGCAGACTGTGTTACTCATTCAAGGTTGTTGAAGATTTGGGCATTTTTTGGTGGAAAATAACAAAGATCAGAGCATTTTTTGGCTGTTCTATCTCTTTTGTGAGTTTATGAGTTGCATCTGAATGTACCTTGCACATATGTTCAGTTTCATTGTTGTTTTATATGAAAAATGCATTCTTTGCTTAGCTGTTTGTCTCCATTTGTTGTATGCATTCCTTCTTTTGAATTTGGTTGCTAAGGGTTCCTCATATTCTAGAATATAGACTTGTTGTATTGCATGCTTGATCTCTAACTTGCATTCAAGGAGTGGATTAAACTGTTTTAGGTTAAGTATGAAGAAGAATGTATGTCAGCTAGGATATTTGTAAGTAGAGACAACTAAATACTCAGTCTTGGGTGGTGTTTGTAAGGTGAATACCAGTTCTAACCCCTTGAAACTTGAATGCCAGTGCAAATCATTCTCTTGTATAGGTCTAGTTGACTCCTTGCCCTGAGATAGGCACCGGTCTGCCCTTGTGTAGTAGTTATAATCCAAAACTCCCTGTCTTGCATCCAAAATATCAAAACATATCCTTTCAAATATTGAACCTGTTAGTTTGTAGGAGTAGTAGGGCCCCTGCATACTCTTATTCATAACCAGTTAGATATGTCCAAGAAAACTGCCAACCTTGTGATCTATCATGTAAATCTTGGTCCAAACATGAGAGTATTCTTCCTGTTGTTGTAAAGCTAAATCTTTTTGTCATTGGGCGAGTCAAGGTTAAATCTTTAGCTATAGGGATACCCCCCTTGGTGCGGCAGAACCAAAAGTGAAGGGGAGGCAGCTCACGCAACCTCCTGTATTTTTGGGAGAATTCCAACAAGAGCTTTGTCGAGTATGGCTCTGTGAGATGGGTACAAACTCAAAAGTTCCAAGATGGAGATGTGTGCAAGTGTCTTGTGGAGTTGATCTAGGACATTGTATTGGTTCGACGAAGAGGATGGGACTCCTCTAAGAGTAACTTTTCCACCACGAGTGGTCACGTTGCAATCCGGGTCTTTGTTTATTGTGATTACATTGATATTTGAATCACTCTTTGAAATGTGGTTAACAACATAGTCAAATGATACGTTTGTATAATTGACGTTATTAGTTCCACTGTTGTTTTGATTTGAAGACCATCCCTGCTCGTAGTTGGGAAGTGGATTCTTAAATGCTAAGTGATCATCATTAGAGGCATGCCCATCAAGTGATATCTTTTTTTGGTCCAGCAAGTCTTGAATGGTGTGGTTGAGTGCAATGCAGTCATTGATTTTATGTCCCTTGTTTCGGTGATATTCACAGAAGTCATTGTCATTCCACCAAGGAGGTTTGACTTTTGGTTCATAATCTCACGCCGTTGGAAGTGTTATGAGTTTATTTTCTATTAGCTTTTGTAGGGCAGTTTCCAATGTTTCTCCTAGAGGTGTGAATTTTCTCCGAGCCTGATAGTTTATAAACCGTGATTCGGTGTTTCATGGTTTGTTTTGTGGGTTCGATAAGTTGAAAATTGGTTGTTTTGGTGCTGCATTTTTGGCATCAACCACCCCATCATTCATGATGGTCTTATTCTTTGTCCAAAATCTTGGTTTATCTATGTTGACATTTGTATTAGGAGTGTCCTTGTAAAGTTTGATTTGACCTTTTGCTATTAAAGCCTTTTCAATGATTAGACCCATCTCAATGACTTTACTAAAAGAAGTAGGGCATTGGATTTGTATTTGGTAGCTCAAGTCAGCTTGTAGGTTGTGGACAAACATCTCAAGCATTTGTTTTTCAGGTATTTGATGTGGGCATTTGCTTGCCAATTGTCTCCATCTTTGTAAGAAGGCAGCGAAGGTTCTCCACCCTTTTGCTTGGTGTTACAAAGATCTAAAATTGAGATGTCATGCTCAATGTTGTAGGAGAAGTGTGTGACAAACTTATCCACTAGTTCGTTAAAGGTTCGAATTCTGGGAGGTAGTCTAGAGAACCACTCCATAGCTTGTCCTCCTAAGCTTCTTGGGAATAGTCACATGAGATAGGTGTCATTGTGGGTGACTTCAAGGCATGCTGCATTAAATTCCCTGAGGTGGTCTCTTGGATCACCCTTTCTGTGATATTTGTCAAATTTTGGTATATCAAATTTAGAGGGGAAATGTATCATGATCAAGGTTCTATCAAAAGGATATGGTGAAATATCCTCTAGAGAATAGTGTTTTGTTGATGCTTTTGTTTGCATGTTTGTGAACTGTTGCTGCAAGGCTTGGAGTTGTTGAGTTATTAAACTTAAAGAGTCTATAGAATCAATGGTTGCTTTGCTTTTGTCTATGGTTCTCTCCTCTCGTGTGCTTCCCTCAGGGATTCTTTCTTCTTCAGGTTCCTTTAACATGTCAACATCAAAATCTTTGGGGAGCTTAACTCCTTGGTTTGCTAGGTAAAGAAAGAATCTAGTAGGGTCCTGTGTGAGCATCTTGTCCATCAGGCATTGGAACTTTCGGTCTTATTGAGTTTGTAGAAGCTCTTCCGAAGTAATGTCCTCATCACTGTCGTGAGGGGATGGGATGGCTTTGTTTGAGGTGCCCGCCATTTCAAGTTGTTTTTGTTTTTGGAATCTTGTTAGGACCATGCAAGGTGATTTGAAATGGGATGGAGTGAGTTTGGAAGCTTTTTGACAAGATGTGCTAGAATGTGGCAAGGTTTGAACAAGGGTTTTGTTAGACCAATGGTGTCAAACAAGTTGGTTGAAACAAAATGATTGTCAAAAGTAAGGATGATCGGAATCCAATTACTTGATATAGACTAGTTTTGCACAAGCCACTAGTGGAGTTCCGAGAGAAAAGGATGATAGATCCTTGATAGTGGAGACTCACTAGGTTTTTTTGAGGTTGATGTGATCTAGAATTGCTTTGTACTAACTTGGTTTTTGATACTTGGTTTGATTTTGGGAAAATTTGTGAAGTTTTTGGATGATGTGAGCATTGGAAAAGTGGTTATGGTGCGGTAAATGGACGAGACAACTGACTTGCACGACTAATCAAATCTGGGAAATTGAAACAAGGTTGAAATGGGTGCCCGAAAAGATAAATGTTTTTCTCAGCAAGAGTACGGAATTGCTCTCTGTGATGGATGCATAGCAATAAATGCATTAAAACAAAGGATATATGTGTAGGAAGTCAGAATAAAAGAGAAGTTCTGGTAAAATTTAAAGGCACAGAAATAGATGATAAATACACAACAAGTCAGAATGTATGCACAGAAGGTTAAGGTATATGTGCAACTCTAGTTTTTTTGACTATTTTTGTAATTTTTGGCATATTTTTCAGTGTTTTTTTAGTTTCTTGGTTGCAAGTTAGTGTTTTTGATATGATTTTCTTAATTATGGCAAGAAGACACATCAAACACAAAGAATGTTTTCATGGTTTTTAATTTTTTTTGTAATTTTTGGACTCTTTTTGACACAAAAACAAGTACAATCCTAGGCTGGTAAAGACAATATTTGTTGGATCCCCTAGTTGTGCATATTCAAAGCGGATAGCTTCAAGATCTTGGTAGCACCAGCTCCCCTCCACAACACTCACTTCTCATGCATACCAAGATCTGGGTTTCGTAAGGCTCCTACCCCCACCAAACCTTAGGATTGTCCCTGCTATCTCTACTAAGAATCACAAGAATCAGGGCTTCGAAGGTCCCACCTTTTGCGCCAACAAATAGAGGGTTTTTGGGCTACTAAAACAACGGATATGTAGTAAGGGCAACTATTCAAGTGGTTATACGTGCGGCAGCACTACTCTCCGTTATGGAGTCTCCCAGCCTTCAAGGGTTACACGTTGAAGGGTTTTGGGGGAGGTTGGCTGTCGGTATAACACAACACTCATTGTTTGAAGCTTTTGCTCCAAACATAATTTATTTATAGTAGCTTGGTAGGGCTTGGCTTTAGCCTGTTACCACTTAGGGTCATTCCCACTTGGACGGAAGGATATCCAAGGGCAGGCCCCTCTAATGGTTTAACACATGTGAAATGATAGGTCTAGCATTCTGGTCACCCAAGAAAGGGGAGAGCATAAGCCTGCTATCATTCTGAAAACACAGTAGACAATGGTTCTTTCAATCCTATTTTAAAAGAAAAAAAAGACTAGATGTGCTACACTACTTGGGCACACACATGATTTGTTAACTTTGAAGTGATAACAAGATATCAATGGTTCAATTTTAGCAAGATAGCAATGTGTTAACTTTGAAAGATAGCAATATAGCAATGATCCAATGATAGCAATGATTCAGTTACAACCCTCCTAGTTAGAACTACATGAGATTTGCATGAACATCCTTTTACTTTCTTTGCTAATTAAATATATGATGAGCTAATAGGTGCAGCTATATGACTAAACCAGCCCCTATGCCTGCAAGTAGATCTGAGAATTTTCCTGCGAGAAACGTTAGCCTTAGCGAAAATCACAAGAAAAACTCAGTCAATGTCAGAATCACATGTGTAGCCACAGAGCTTATATGCGCAGTTACAATACACAGATGCACATAATTACATATGCGCAGAAACAAATCTTAAAAGTGTAGATACAAAAGACACATGCGTAGATTCAGTGAATGCACCGTTGCAGAGGGTAAAAGCACATCGTTAGGGGGTACATGCGTCGAATCTTCAGATGCGTGGAAAGATAGGCCAGATGCAGGTTGCAATTAATCAAATGTACCGAATCCTCCTGTGTATGGAACCTGTCTCAAAAAAACTTAATTTTTGAGGTTAAATTTGGGGCAAGGCCCCACGGTGGGCACCAGAAATGTTAAGGGGAAAAGTGGATAATATCAATAATGAATATCAAACCCAATAACAAAATGAAAATTGCAAATAACAAAGCTTTAAAACAAAAGAACAAACCTTGCAACCTTGTTACCTCACGGCTTCCATTGTTCCCCTAATCTCAATCGATCTTTATGTGATGAATGAGGCCCTCAGGAACTCACTTCCTTGCTTTATCCTTCAAGATGACGATGGAGAGATGGCTAGGATACTTCTTGTAATGAAGATGAGCTTCAATACAATAAAAATGGTGGATATAAACTATGAGATGGTGTGGGTGCCAAAGGCGCACTATGGATTCTACAGAGTAAGTTTACTGGAAAGCATGGATTATTTGAAATGGAGGAAGAGGGTTCAATTTATAGACTTGTGAGAGAGAAGATCAACGATGTAGAAGAAATAAGATCAATGGTGGAGAAGATTTGAGAGAATGTGCGCGAATAGAAAGATGACAAAAGTCACACAAAAGCTGCTTTGCTTGAGTTAACTACTTTCTTGGTAAGGATAAGATTTGATTTCATAAATTAGAATGTTTTTTTCTAATTTAAGAGTTTGTTGATAAAAACAAGATTGAATAAATTAGTTAACTCAACCTGTGATTTGCTTTTAGCATGATTTTTACGTGTATGATGAAGAAGATTTATTTTTAGAAGATTTGGAAGATTTTTTGAGGAATTAGAAGATAAGAAAGCAAATTAAATAAATAAATTTATTTAATTGTTTGTGCAAGATAGAAGAATAAATAAAATATTTGATTATATTTTATTTTTGGAGATTGAGATTTAATTTAAATAAATTTGTATGATTTATTTAAATTTGGAAGAATGTTTTGATTTAATTAAATAATTTAAAATTATTTAATTTGTTTGGAAGAATAAAGTTGATTTCGATGAAATTAATTAAATAAATGTAATTTATTCAATTAATGGGAGGAATATGAACCAAATAATTAAATTGATTTATTTATTTATTGGTAGAGGAATATCCAGATGAAATAAATATTTAAAATATTTATTTAGACAGAGTCGTGTCACTTTTAGGTGTATACAATATGTGTTGGGGAACTTGTTCATTCTTGAGCTGTCTAATGATAATGTATACATGTTCATCTAATCTATGAGATGAACAATTAGTTTATAGAGTAATGCATTGAATGTATGGACAGTTAGGCATATGTATTCAATCTAAAGTATAATACTTTGATCAATTAGGTGTACTTTTCTACGTAAATTAAAAATTATCCCTATTTTGGTTGCACACAATAATATAATGTTAGTCTACTTTTGTGTACCTATTTATGATGCTTATCATTCTTTCTATGTTATTATTTTTCTTTATAAAAATTTATTATAATAATATGATTCTTAGGTGATTCATATAACATATTTATATAACATTTTCCACATGTAATAAGAGCTATGGTGCCCATGTTTTGTGTTTGTATGCAAGCTATTAGTTTGAGAGGCATTTAGATGAGTATTTTATTGCCCTTCTTTATTTATAATATGAAACTTATCTCTTTATAATATGAAATGGGTAAAAGGAACACACTCTAAAGTAAATGTAATAGATATACACTAAGCATAATCAATTGCTTATACTTTAAAAAATTGTATGCAGAGTAAAATGTAACTCAATAGAAAGTGGTTTGTTTGAATTTGCATCCTACAACGACACTAAATAAATAGTATATATTTGGGGCTCAAGACTAATTGACTAAATTATTAGCATATACTACACTTTTCATACTACAAAGTCTAGGGAGATCCTATTGGGATCAAATTACCACACCTCCAACATTTAGTATAGAAGCTATGTGTATTGTTTCTGTTACTTGTTGTTGGTACTGGAGTCTCAATATTGATAAATATATGGAAGACCAAAAACATATCATTGGTTCTTGGGTCTTGATGTGAAATTTTTTATTTTATTATGAACTTGCATGGGAAAGGAATTACTTATTGGTTTGGGTGTACACTGAATTTTATATAGAATCATATGCCATTTTTCCATTGATGGTCTTGTGAAATGTGTTGGTTAGATTTATTCCTGCTCAATATTCTTAATCAATTCTAAGAATCTCATTAAAAGATTTTTCAATTCACCTCTGAGGACATGTCATTTGAATTTGTGCTGCTAGGCAAGCTTCTATGATCAAAATGATTAAATAAATAGGGCCTATGATGAGATAAGGCTCCTCTCTCCTACACTTTTATCTATGTAAGGATTAGGAGGGTATTTATAATAGGATCCTATAGGTATTGCATTTATTTGGGCTCAATATTTCTCATAAGAACAGATTTTTACAAATATTTGCTAACTTTGATCAATTCTTTTGAAATTGTTTGCTAACTAGACTAGGGCTTTAAGACAAAGGGATGAATCCAATTTGTTTGTCACTAACCCATGTTGTGTTAGTTATTAGCGAGATAATGATAGGATATTTATAATGAAAAAAGGTACATTCACAATTTCACAAGCAAAAGATCAAGAAATCAAAGATCAATTTAATAATACTTTGTACCATTATATGCAATGTGAATAAATAAATAAAATAAATTAAACTTCATGCATGAATTTTAATTTTAAAGCTAAAATATGTGATTAAAAACTTGTACGTCGGTACCTACTCCTGTGCACGTAGTCAAAAGTAAGAAAACTAAAGAAGATAATTTAAATACCCTATAGTTTTTGAATAGTTTAATGTACTAGGCCCTATCTTGCAAGGCTTAAACCATCAAATGCCATTCTATTTACCATAAGACAAATCATTCTTCATAATCCATTATTTGTATTGAATACTCCACATATTGTGTGAAAATATTTACAAACATTTATCCAAATGCATACTAATCAACATCAATAACAGATACAACAAATGTATATCTAGAAATTAAATATTTCCTAAAATAACTAATAAGACAACAGATACAATTTGCACATGTAAATATAATCAAGTCTTGTATTGATTTCTATAAGAATGAATGCACAAATTGAATTACAATATCATTCTCAACAAAGAGCTCTGCATTTAATGTTGAGATTTTGAAGACGAACAACTTAGAGAAAACCATACAGGAAATTGACAAAAATAAAAAGGGTAAAAAGACTACCAGTGAAGGCAAAGAATCGGAGGACATCAACACCAGAATGATAGTGCTGGAGAAAAAGTTCACGACCCTGGCTAGGTTTACTGCAAAAGCCATGCATAGGTCTGCAACCACCTTGGCTGTGCTACAAGATATTGAACTCACCAAGCATGGTCTAAAGGACAAAGAACTCAAGGAGTACGGGGACATGTACCAATTCCTCACTGAGGATTGGGAGCAGCTCTTCAACTAGCTAGGACTGGGGCTTTTCTGTTTAGTTCCTTTTTGCTATGTTGGTCTTTTTTTATTAAGTCTACGTAGTGTCCTTGTGGCTATATTGTAATGGGTTCGGCACCCTTGGTTTGCCGCTTAATATATCAAAAACAAAGAGCTCTGCATAATGTTTCAATTATTATTCTTAATATGGATCTATGCACCTTTTTGATTTACAAAATCTCTAACCCTTTTTATAATGCATTAAACTTCTATTTATAGTTAAATGATAAGGCTCATCTCACTTGGATGATTTGCACTTGTCATTTAATATTACAATCTTGAAAATTACATAAGTTTATAATTGTTTTTTGGGGGAAACTACTAGTGGAGTTGTAGTGAATCTCACTGGGCTCTAAAAATAAGAGGAGAACAATTGATCATTCCATAAAACCAAGTTGTACCTCTGCTAATGGACCCAGTATCACCCAAAATGGGTGGCCCCCTTGGCCATGACCACTCACTTCCAAATAGGAAGTTAGAGCGAGGAATCAGGATTAGGGCCTGCACCAATAGCATTAAGCACTATGGAAATATTTATAATTATAAAGTTGAAAGATCTAGAAAAGAAAATATTCATACATACACCATGATACCCATTTGGAAACTTTGAACCAATAAAACTACAAAAGACACAATATTGTCGAGATTCTTCCTTCTCCTTACTACTAATAATACAACTAGGACTACTCATTTGATATAATGCTTTATGGTAAGGGAGAAAGTTCCTACCCTTCATATAATCTAAGGATTACCATTATTGGTATAATAGACATGTGAATTAATTAATCTTTATGGCAACTCTTGATAATAGCCTTGAATTTTCTTGTCACTCTGTCATCAGGTACCAATTGAACTGATGACCTTTAGCAAAACTCTTTGCACACTCATTGAATTCCTCATCACTAGGACAATATGCCACCTATATCATTTTTAGCTTATTCATACTTGTAGTATATCTAGCATTCAAAACCATTCTTACTTCCCTAATAAAATTGTATACCTTAATTTCCAAGGCCAAGGCCTTCTTAGTTTGACAACTTAGCAAAGTAGGATCAAGCTTTTCTTCCTATAGCAGGGTGTTAACTAAAACAAGAACCAAACCCTCAAAATCACCCTTCCAGGCCCAAAGTACCTTCTTATCTCCATTTGATTCCATGATTGTAGGGATACCAGAATCAACCAAGGCTTGGAATTAATCAATTTTATCCTTTAGGAGAGTTTTTGTCTTGTTGATAAATGCAAAGACATAATACAATAGTTTTGATACCTCACATACTTCTACAATCTTGTTAGAAATCCTAGGTGCATATTTAGCATTCTTATAAATAATCTTCATTCTGACCACCCTAGGGAGCCACTTAATATTAATTTCTATCAGATGTGGTCTCAAATATTGAACCTAACCTATAGCCTTCTGTATATGATCCATGTGGTCATTTGCTATTTTGGTGAGATTTGAAGCTCTATCCATGAGGATGCATTTTATAGGTTCTTTAATTTCCTACCTCACTTTGGAGATCGGTTGATTTTTCTCCTCTTGAAGGACCTTCACTTGGTCCATCAATATGTTCATATTCTTTTGTGATGCATTCCCAATTTGAGATGTGCTAGGAGGAAGCATAGGAGGTCTTGATTTTAAAGATTGAATATGTGCTAGGTAGCCTTCCGAATTAACCTTTTCTTCCCCAAGCTCTTGATTCAACTTAATAACATCTTGCAATAACATGTCATAATCATTTTTAGTTTCTTGGTGGTAGCTTCACTAATTTATGTGGTGTGTACAACCAAAGATGCAACCTCTTGTGCTGGGGTATCTCTCACTCTTTTAACAAATAGTTGCCTAATCAAATTTTGGGGTTCATCAAGTACTTGAGGCTTGTCATGGTTTGGAACAATGACCTGTAATGCCAAAGTTTCTTGAGTAGGTAAGTGATAGGCTAAAATTGAGGTAGATTATGGGATAGTGTTATAAAATAAATTTAATATTTAGATTTACAATATGGCTAATAGAATAAAGTTTAGTTTGATCCTTCTGTTGGTTCCCAAAATAACTACAACCCAAAAACTTAAAACATTTTACAATCACCTAGGCCAGGGGTATCATCAGGGTGATTAAAAGAGGTTTACCCATAGGTTAAGGGTGATTTTGGACAACTTACAGGAGTGGGTAGACTCCTCTACACTTCAACCTCAACTTAGACTCTAGAGGGATATTCCAAGGGGTATACCTTAGCATGTGTTGACTTCAAAACCAGATGAACAACTAAAAATAGATGAACAACCAAACCCAAATCATTGTCTTGGCCCCAAAGACTCTCACTGAACTAAGAGCAACTAGTTGTCATGAAACCCTTATTTTAAGTTGATGGGAGCAATCCTATAGAATGAGGACGCATATAGAACTATAAATGCATCTGAGACTTAATGTATTGTTTTTGATTTTTCAATAAAGTGTGGATGATCACATGCTTCTCAGACTGGTGTCTATTCCAATGGGCTATAGAGTTTCAAGTTCATCAAAGGGAAACATTAAAAGGGGGTGTATGAATGCCTATCTAGTTAATCAGAAGCACAAAAATCAATATCAAACCATGAGAATACTTAGTAATCCAATACCATACAACATTCTTCCATATGTAATACTAAAATGACCATTTACAAAGCTTGAAAATGGATTAAAAACTATCACATTCATTCAAATCAGATTTTACAATCACACCACAAAGTGTGGCAAGAGAAACCTAATTGCGATAGAGGCTTCCTGAAAGAACACTTGCAACAAGGGAGAAAAATAATGAATTGATATCAAGATTAATCCATATAAACTTTGATAAATGCTTCTTGAAGAACTAAAAATGAACAATGGATGAGGCCTTAACTACCTTAGATGCTCAACATTTGTAGAGAGAAATTCTACCCAAAATGACCAACCCTTAGAATGAATTCCAATCCTGCCTTTATATCCCTCACAACATGGATCTAAGAATGAAACAAGTGGGAAAACCCTCAACAACCCCACCAATTGCAATAAAAACATTAATTTCAACTACCCACTTTGCATTAATGGCAATCCTGGAAGTTGTTGGCATGTTCCTAGGTGGTGGGAGGAGTATGGAAGGAAAAATAGTTGTGCCCTGACAAATCAGGCTTCAGAGGTCAGGCCTCTGTCATGCACTATGTCTTTGGAGGAGAAGAAATGAACATCTAACCCTGAAATACATAAAAGAAATGAAGATCACTGGGGGTCAGGCCTCAGACCTTCTTCCTTCCACCTTCAAACAGAAAAGAGGAAGAAAAGAAACCTTCCGCTGACCACCATTTGAAACACTTAGAAGATTGTGAGCTCACCAGACTTCTGCTGTTGGGCCTTTTGCCTGCCTTCTTCCAAAAGGAAAGAGGAAGAGAAAACCCTTGGTCGCTGATGCCCAAAACACTTAGAAACATATGAAACTTTTGCGGGCTTCAATGAATGGGCCTTCTTCCTTCTACCTTCCAAAAGAAGGAAAGGAGAAAAGATAACTCCTAACTTCCGCCTCCTGCAACACATAGAAGAACTTGGCTTCGTCGGCAGGCTTCGGCAATTAGGCCTTCCCACTAACACATGCTCTGAAGAAGACAAAAGGTTGCAAGCCCAACATCTGATGCCCAAAACACAGGTGATTTTGTAAGGAACCAAGGCAAATTTTAGAGCTGATAGAAATGACACAATGGAAGATAGGAACCCGACACTCTGAAACCCTGACAAAGGTAGAAAATACAAGGAAAAAACTTAAAATTTTTTGCACTTAGTCATTTTTAGGGTTTCTTCCTTACTTTTCAAAAGGCAAACAGATGGAAACCTATTGGAGGGAACCCATGGAAAACATCTTAGATTGGATATAAATGATGGATTCTTTCAACAAAGGCATAAAGTGGGATTCTTGGTGGATTTGGGGAAAAATAAACCAAGTTGGGAGCTAGTTTTTTTTAGGTGTCAACACTGGATCTGGTTGGGGGCGTGTGGCAAGCAATGGTACAATGAGAATTTTAGATCTTTGGACAGACCAAAAAACACCAAAAACAACACATAGGAACAAAAACAAAATAGAAACAAAACACCATCAAGACCAACAGTGGTCAAGACTGCTCGAGGTCAAAAAATAGAGGATATAACTTCATTTCATCACAAAATTCTGAAGGACCACACTACTTATGAGAAGTAGAGTTTCAGATGTTGTCCATGAACATGCAGCTCTAGAAGTTCCCCTTCCATGTTTCTGATATAAAAGGTGTCCTAGCTAGCCTTTTCATCAATTTGATATGGGCCTAAGCATAATGGTTCAAACTTACCATGTTTGCCCTTGTCTTCTAATTTTGCATTCTAGAGAAGGACCAAATCACCAATCTGAAAACACATTTTAACCACTCTTATGTTGAATTGATGCTCCACCTTCTGTTGCTGTAGCAAATTTTTATCATGTGCCACCCTTCTAGCTTCATCTAATTCTGTCAACTCATGCATCCTTAATGCCAAAGCATCATCCCCATCTTCTCCTATGCGTTGCAACAATTGATACCTAGGCAGTTCTAATGACATTGGCATTTTGGCTTCCATCCCATATACTAGCTCAAAAGGACTTTTTCTTGTAGCACATTTGTAGGTGATCCTATTAGCCCAAACTGCATATTTTAGCTTGTCATCCCACCTTTTCTTGTTCATATCTAGACTCCTCTTCAGAATTTTCATGAGGCTCTTATTGTTAGACTCAGCTTGTCCATCAGGGATTTTTTTAGTTACAAATCTTCACCAATTGGTGAATAGTTCATATTTGCGAATTAGGAATTGGCAAATATATTGCCACCGACAGGGGCCAATTCACCTAGATTTTTTAGATTTTCAGTCAAATGCGTTTCAATTCGCCACCCAATTAATTCTGAGTCATTTATAGTTAGTATTTTTGTCACAATATACTACGCGGTTCTAATGGTGATTCGCTTGGAATTTTAGAGGCATGTTTTAATTCACCCACATATTCACCAATATCATTAAATGGTTGATGTGAATGAGGACCAATTTTACCAATATCATTAAATGGTTGACATGCATGAGGACCAATTTCGCCAATATCATTAAACGGTTCATGTGTATGAGGACCAATTTCTCCAATACCATTATAACTCCATGCTAATCCCAAGGCCATATTCGCCTAGAAAATTAGAACATATGTGTTTGATGGAGGTCCATTTCACCTAACATTTATAAGTGTCCTATTAATAGTACACGGGATTCACCAAATTATTAAACTACCATTTAAAAATCCTGTGCTATTCGCCAAATATGCATTGATATAAATGCATTTGAAACTCTAATTAATCCTTTACACATTTTGTTTAGCTCTGAGCACTCGAATCCTCAATTCATTTCAGATAATAGAGAATTTACAGCTACACACATTGGTGAGTCACTGAAAGGTAAGTGATCATTTCTTTACTGTGTAATAATATAAGATTCATGCTGATTGTTTATGTCTTTGTTTGGTTTCATTGTTATAGATGATATTGATTGAGTAGGAGTTAGGAAGTTAGGGAGATATCTTAATCTAGGACCCAGAGATCTATATTCTATCATCTATGATTCCTTCTTGAACAAAATGACATTTTTGGTATAGCTTTTAATTCATGAGAGATGTCGAGCAAGAAGTTGTCTGAGGGTGGTGAAGGGAGGTCATCAAAATGGAGAAACATAAAGTCATACTTTGGCAATTTTGGTAGTCCATCTGATGGAGCTACAACATCAAAACCCGTACCATCTATTGACATAGATCACAATGCCATTGATGATATTCCAGGGAATACCCAAGGTAGCAAGAATGATGACAATGCCACAGATGATGATCCAGGGAATACCCAATGTACCAGGAATGATGAGAATGCCACAGATGATGTTCAAGGGAATACCCAAGGTAGCGGGAATGATGAGAATGCCACAGATGATGTTCTAGGGAATACCCTAGGTAGCATGAATGATAATATGAATAAATTAAACTCAACAAATGATAATGAAGTTATAGAAATCAATGAAGATGAAGATCCTGCAAGTGCACGCAAGGGGAAAAGATAAGCCAAATAAAAAAGGGTTGAGTGGGAAATGTCAAGGAGTTTTCAAATTGATTGGGTGTCAAAATTCCCATTCATTGAACTGGTGGAGAATGCAAACAAAGATGAACCTCCCACATAATGCAAGTGTAATATTTGCAGTTGGAAATATCATAGGGACAAGAGGTTATAGCTAAAACTTGACACCATAGAAAAACATATTGGCAAAGTTTATGAAAAATAAATCATAGATGGACAGGAAAAATCAGTGACAAGATGGAAAACAAAGGAAGAATGTCTTCATGTAAATAATGCCCTTGAATATGATGCACATATGCAAAGAAAGGTGAAGATTCATGTAGGTGGAGGTTCAATTGAAGCTCAATTTAGAAAGATGATGGGAGAATTACAAATGACAAAAACTATTCCGTTGGGTGTTGTTTTTCATATTTTGACCAGAGGGCATCCTATGACAAACTACCCAGAATATAATAGTTTATTATCTTTTATGAGCATTCCTAATTTTCCTAACACACATTGGTCAATAAACAATGGATGGGAATGGGCAAGTTGTCTTGTTAAGGTGGAAAAATATGATTTACAAGAAAAAATAAAAGAGTCAACTTTTATTGCATTATCTCTAGATGAAGTTACAACAATAGATAATATTTCCTAGGTATGTATGCATGTGTATACTGTGGCAAATCATGTCTGCCAACCTCATCTACTCTTTGTTTATAAAATGAAGGACAATGCAACATCACAAAATTTATTTGATATAGTTAATAAATCTTTGAATGAAATTGGAGGTATGGATGACTTCACAATTCCTAGAAAGTTGGTCTATGTAGGGGGAGATGTAACTTCAATAATGCAAGGTCATAGGAATGGTCTATGTGTAAAGCTACAAACTTCTATTTCACAATACATGATTGGCATTCACTACATGGCCCACATAATGAATTTAGTATTTAAAATGGTGAGAAAGTTTCCTGTAGTATCAAAAGATGAAGATTTAGTCCGCAAGCTCTACTCATACTTCTATCGAAGTCTCAAACAATTTTTGGAATTTTAAAATTTTGCTGAGGGAATAACTGCATGAAACAAGCTTCTTAAGGATGTTGATACCAGATGGGTCTCCTTGCACGAACTATTAAAAAGAGTTTTAGCAGAATATAAATCCTTGATTGGTGTAATGTATGACCATCACTTCACAGTTGACAGGGCTCTTGACCTCTTACATAGGTTAAGTGACATAGAGACACTCCTAGTTTTAGCTAGTATTCTTCCCATGTTGAAGGAAATGAACATGCTTGTGAAAAAAGCCCAAGAAAGAACTATGTATATTTCATAATATACTAGACTGGGTAGAATGATATGCATGACCCTTGATAATCTATATCTATCACACCAGTCCTTCATAAGTACAAAATTTTGTAGCTAGCACTTGATAACAAATGTGACCAATCCTACTAATTTTTTATAGTTTAATGATAGAAAGGAGTTATGTGTCTCTTTAAAGGGATATGAGATACTAATGCATTGTTTTAACAAGGTCAAGCACACTATCAGAGAAGAACTTGTTTCAAGGGAAGCTTTTGACAATTCTATAAGTACTACTATAAAGAATATTGTGAAATCTGTTTCCTTGGAGATTAGAGATCGATTCCCTCGTGATGAACTGCTTGAAGCCATGTCTGTAGTGTATCCTTAATATTGGGTCAAATGTAAGCCAAGTGATTTTCACAACAAGATAAAGACCTTAATAAATCATTTTTCCAAAAGTATAGAATTTGATGGACAACAAATAGAAGGAATTTTAAATAAAACTAAGCTTACAGAGCAATCAGGTCAATTTTCAACTTCAATGAAGGAACAAATTAAACTCATGGAGGTTCCCTACCAAGATGGATCTATAACAAAGCTTTGGGCAACCCTAAGTCAAAGAAAAATATTGTGTGATGCATTATCAAAAATTTTCAAACTTGCTAATTTATGTCAAACCATGATATTCGGGTCGGTGGAGGATGAGAGAGTTTTCAGTGCATTAGAGTTCTTGAAATCAAAGACACGAAATAAACTTGACAAGAAGAAAATTGCTTGAGAATGTATACAACTAGACATGATATCTAGAGTTTTCCTTTTGATAGGGCACTCGCAATCTGGAGGTCCTTATGTGAAAGAAGAGGGTTGTGCAACACTTCAAACAATAATAGCACACATGACTAGTGACACAATGAATACTAGTACCACATGTAGTGGTAGTGGTGTTGATGAGATGCTCTTAAGTGGAGATATGGAGATGGAAGAAAATGAAGAACATGATCAAGATGACACTGGATATCATGGTTAGAGGGAGGAGAATCAGGATGACAAGATGATTTGGCAATTTGAAGGGATTTAGCAGTTACTAGGTATTTATACAGTATTTCATGTTCCAAACTCCAAAATGTTGTTGATGACATTTTATTTGTCTATCAGTGATGTATATTTTTCATTTTTGATTTAAAAAATTAATATTTTCATATATTATTGTGTGCTACTGATAAGTTTTACAAGCATTCAACTAAATGCAAAGTAATTTTTCTTCTCTATAACCATAGTAGTGTTTCATTTGTTTTCCTTTATTGCATTGCATAGTAATCAACAATAGTAGCATATTATTAATTAATATACAACATTAGCAAACATTTAATGTGTATGTAAAAACTGGAGTTTTCCTGAAGTAGGCAATTAAATGATATAGATAATTTGAACACATAAATGGATTTTAGTGTTATATTGATTTTCAAATGAAGGAATACATTAAAGTATTACATTTAGAATGTACAATAACTTGCTCAAAACCAACTCTACATAATGCTCTATTGGAAACACATATTACTATTAAATCATTTTATTAGCTTTTGTAGAGTGCTCCACTCTTCATCTGATGGAAGTGCAATTTTTCTTAACCCATGGTAACCAAGTTGTAAGTGTGTTAACATTTTATAATTGATATTGTTACTTGACTTGAATGTATCACTCAAAGTTGCATTCAAGGTTATCAGTGGTTTTATAGAATCCAAAAAGTTTGCCTCATCAAGATTTTGAGGAAACTAGTCCTTATCCAACTTCATTTTATCCTCCATATTCTTTTTGAAAGCAACCTTTCTAGTGTATCGGTATGATGGGTCAAATGCCACCGACAAACCAAGCTTTTTGAACTATTCTTCCTTTGTTTGTAGCCTCTTTGTCAATAATGTAGCTTGATCCAAAAGATTTTGTGCTTCTTCTAGCTTCATACATTTTTCAATGATAGATGAGGCCTTTATTGTGGAATCAATGCGGTTATGAATTCCTTTGGATTCCAATTCTTTGCCACTAGCTTTGTAGATTGATTGCAAAATTTTGTTTGCATCTAACTTTCTTAAAATTTCCATGTCTCCATTTTCAACAATGTATTGTTTGAGTGTATTACTACATAATAGTAGATCATCAATGTATTCAAACATTTTAGACAAATCATCAATCCTCTTCATTAGTCTCTCCCAAATGTTATGTTTTATATAATTATCGTGTTTCTATAAAATTCAAATACTTTGTGTTCGGAGGATTTTATTTCATTTTCTACATTCTTCAGTTTTTGTCTGCAAATTTTTAGAGTTTTTTTTTTCTCTCTCTCTCTCCACATTTTCTTCCCACAACTGTCCTATTTTTTTTGATTCCTACAGTTGGACATTGGCTTCATTCATGGATTGTTGTAATTTTCCTTAATTGGCTTTTTCAATATCATAATTTTTTATACTTTCACTTAACCTTTTCTTTAGTTTATTCACTTCCACCTATGTCTGTTTATTCACTTCACTTGTAGACGTAGAGTCAAATTTTTTTATCCTTTTCTCTAATTCTTTGGTCTTGCTCTCTGCTGCTTTCCTCTTGGATTTTTCATTTGCTATGTTTGCCTGTTACTTTTCTATTTGAGTCTGCAACCTATTATGTAAATCACAAAGTCAAATGAAAATGAGCAATATGAATGGAAATAACATCACTGAATATATTTTCCTTCTGTTGTAACTCAATTACTGGAACCTGTGACCTGTCTATATTACAACTTTGATTTTTAGACAATATATTCAACAAGGTTACTAGGAAATTAAAAACAACCATACCTTTTTTTTCCCTCTCTTGCTTTAGCAATGATGTGTACACCACTTCGTTGTTCCTTTTTGATACATTAATTTTGTTAGAATTTTTCATTCCAAAAAAAATCCACTTGGATGGTGCTCACCTCATAGTCAGAGTGTTGCATCTAGTCCTCTAGTTTATCTTGAACTTTGGGCACAATAATCATGTAATCTATTTTTTCAGTTTCTGTGTCAAATGTAGACAATACCCTGGTTGTTGTAGGCTCTAAAGTTGCAATAGTCTCTATCTCTAGCATTTGCTTCTTGTGTCTTTTAGATATTTTTGCTTTCTTTTCAAACTCAGCTTTGTAATCAGAAACTATGACACTTGACATAACTTTGAATGGTGAAGGAGTAGTTGTAGTGTTGGGGGCATCTCTAATTAATTGAGGCCAAGGATTAGCCATTCTTGTACCAGTCACACTAATGATAGGAGGGGGGGTGCCTTCTAGAAACAATTGCTTTGATGTGGATGTGGAATCAAAACCTATCATAATCTTTTGCTTTTTAGTCTTCACAAGGCCTTGTTCTCTAAGTTTGTCTATAGTATCATCTAATGTTATTGTTGGCCTCTTTTGAGTTTTATTTTGTGGTTCTTGCTAGCCACTACTACTACTATTACCTGTACCATCACCAAATTTGCCATGAGTAGTACTAGAATGTCCACCATCTCCTACAGGAAAAGAATGAGAAACATGCAGATCAAAAGACCCTTGTGGTACTCTTTGTGATTATATCTCACTCTAAGAATTTAAAGCTGGAATAAAACTAATCTCCTAATTTGTATGTGTATGCCCTTTGGCTTGTTCATCAGCTCCAATGTCGAGTTGAAGATCATTAGGTTTTCTAGGGTTTACCTCTAGTACCATCCAAATGCCTTGTCCCATGGGCCCCAAACCACCACCTTCATAACCCAATTTTTGGGCTATTGATGCCACTGTAGTATATGTTTCTCTTATGGTCTCACTCATATGAGGTTTGAATGCATAGGCACTAAGATTTATGGGTTGGTATTCATCCTCATCATCACTTTCAGCATTAGTTGCTTCAGTGCCAGTGGGATGCTCTATATCCAATAATTTGTTGAACTCTTGATATTCTAAGATTTTTTTGAATTCTGCAGTAGCTTTGGATCATTGAGATCCTTCCTCATAGACCAAAAGGCATTAATTTTTGATTGTGACCATTGTTCCTCTGTACAAGCATCTCTTAGAGTCTTTGGAATTTTTGTATATGTAGATTTTTTAGCAGCTCTTGTATAGAAATTGTTGCATCTCTTGATTTCTAGTGCCCCCTCTGCCTCTCTCTGTGTTTATGGAATTGGATGCAATCCCATTATTTTTGATAACAATATTTCAAAAGTAACACCTCTTTGAGCAACAATTTCTTCCATGATTTTTTTGACCTCATCCCAAGCATTCTTGTTTCTTAACATTTCTAGCAGGGGTTTACTTTCATGTTGAATTCTAGTTGGAGAGTTCTTATTGGCCACAAGCCTTGTTTTAATCACGTCACATGGGTCATACTTCTAGTGAGAGTCAACATCAAATTTAAAAAATTGTAAAATTTCATGTGCCACAATGAATGTTTTTCTCTCGAATGTGGACCCTCCACATGAAAAAGGTAAGGAAGGAAATATGCTCTTCTTTTGCTGACTAACAAAGTACAGTTGATCTGTACTCTCTATCTGCCATATGTATTCCAATGCAAAAACCCTTTCTGTCACATGTATTGGAAGTTTGTGGGTCTTTACTCTTGATCTATAAAATCTTAGGATAGTATAATCCTCCATGAAGTACCAGTCATCCAATTGTATTTCTTTTCCTAGTTGAATGCAATTTCTACAAGACTCGAGCAATCTAGGCATTGGAGTATTTGTAATGGCTTGATACAATGGAGCCAACAATTAGTCCACAAAATGATTGTAGTTCTTTTGATTATGATACATCTTTATCTTATGGGTCCAATCATGTTGTCCATTTTTATCTTGCTGAATCTTAAGCTTGTTGTCCTGAAACATCCCAGCAAACTGCACTAGAAATAAATAGCACAAGTAGGTTGTGAACCTAAATGTCTTTCTGTTGGAACTGGAAGTGGGAGATTCACTTTGACTTCATTTAATCATTAAAAACTGATCATGCATGGATTTTGCAATGCACTCAAGAAATATGTATTTAGTAGGTGGAGTGCATTTATGGATATTGTATACCATTTCAAGGAGGCTTGCATCCACTTGACTATTATTATCCAATCCAAGGCAAAACACTAGCATGGAAACATTATCCTGAATCCATGGTTTAAAAATATCAATTTTATAAGGGCGCTTATGATTTTGATTGATTAGGGTAGCATCAAATGTTACAGATTTGAGAAAAATATTTTTATCATTTTCACTAACTACTTCATAAGTACTAGCAAGTTTTTCTAGGTTTATGTGGTCTTTTCTGCAATCTTCAGTGGTAAAACCCAACAATTGGCCAAAATATTCTACATTAATGGGTAACATTACTTCCTGGCTATCTTTTATAACTATTGCTTTTCTATTTTCATCATAATTTTGGGCACAGACCATGATAAATTCAGGGCAAGGGAAAACCTTAGGGAACATCAGGCATCCCAATCCAACCACCCATGGTATAGTCAATCCGTTAATTAGTATTGTTTTTTTGGGCCAGGTTGCACTTGTTGTACCTTATTCTCACATGAAAATCTAAGTGCTGAGGTAAACCTTCCAAATATTACAAGGTCATAAATTTCATGGTATTCATCTGTAAAACCTGGGGTTTTAAGTAGTCTGACGTAGTCTATTTTATCTCTTTCTTTGGTTTTCCCAATTTTTGGTCTGGTAGTGCTGGTAGACATGCTTGTAAACACTCAACCCTAAACCCCAAGATTGAAAAAACTAAAGTCTCAAGGACAATAGTAATAGCAATAGTAATAGGAATGAAGTATTTCTGTATTTCACTTACCCAGAAAAGATGAATACAAAGACTGGCATTGAGTGACTCCGTGGTATCACACAATCGATATTAAAATGTTGGGTGCATTGTTTAATCTCCTTGAATCCTTGACCCTCTCGCTTCCAAATAGTATCAATTAAAATTGCTAAGTGCCAACTGTGAAGCGAGTGAAACGTGTTACATTCTTTTATTAAAGTTATAAAGTTTATTTTATTCTCGATGAAGTTAATTTTTTAAAAGTTATTATCTTTTATTCTATTCTTCACTTTCGGTACAAGTTTGTAGTTGTAGTTACTGAGTACTCCCACTTCAAACGAAATTTAAGGATGGCCTACAAGTCTGCAATCTGAATTAATAATTTAATACAGCACGTATGTCGAGCGGTGGAATTGAAAACTATTGTATAATCTCAACTATTGATCTTTGTAAATCTAACAACTCTTGATTGATTCCGGAAGTTTGAGTTTGTATGTCTAGCACTCCAGTCTTTCATTTTAGAATTAAACTACAACCATCCATTGAAACATTCATCAAACGGTGAAACATCGTGCTAAAGTCTGAAGCTCCCTTTATATGAAGTCAGGCCCACTTTGATGATATAATATAGGTTAGATATATTATATAATAATAATAATTAATATTATATAAAATATTATAATATAGGTTATATATATTATTATAATATATTATATAATAATTATATTATATTATATTATATTATATACATAATAATTATTCAGCTATTGATATTTGTAAATCTAACGGCTCTAGATTGATTCCGGAGGTATGAGTTCGCAAGTCTAGCACTCCAGACATTTTATTCTAGAATTCAACTACAACCGTCCATTGATATATTGGATAATTATTAAATATATAATTATATATATTATTATTTTATAATTATATATATTATTATGTATAATTATATTAGATATATTATTATAATATATAATATCAATAGTGGTGTTTTAAGGTGCTTGACTAATAAAGATATAATGGTCCAGTGCACCGCGCAACTTTAAAGTGTTTGTCCTTTGTTTGAGGTTGCGATATGGTCTTGACATGCGATATTCAAAAGATCAAGGTTTGGTCTTGATCGAACAGTTGATATTTGAAAGAAGTGACCGTTCGCGGCATGCGAACGCAGGTTGCCAGGCTGTGTTTAATTGAGAAATTAATGAGGTGACAATAGGAAATAAATGGATTTCATCCTCCATTTTGAAGTCCATTATGCACATTGCAATTCTGAGCATACTAAAGACTGAAGACTTCTGCAAGTTGAAGCAAGTTTTGACTGAGTAGCTGGTGATTGCGGATTCAAAGTTTAGGTGTGGGGTAACTGCATAAAGTGGTATGTTGATCAATAGGGATATCTTTGACCTACATAATTGCATTTAATGTTGAGGAAAACCAAATTGACTCCCCTCCCAAGTTGTTAGAGTTGTCAAGCCCTCACCCTCCTTTTTTCCTTGTAGCCTGTCCTACTCCTTTTGCTTGTAATCATGAGTTAGAGGTCCAGCCGTGGGGGTAAAATGAAGAGAAATTTATCCCAAGACCTTATAAACTAGCTCCCAGGATCTTTTAAAATATATAAACATGCCCAGGGTACCAGGGAATTGACAGATACATTTAATGATTATCATATATGCATTAAGGATACAATTCTACAAATAGGAAGGTGGGAGGTATTTGAGTTTGGATACAACCGTCGTGCCCTGGAAAAAACAATTTCACACATTTGAGAATTGGATTTAGGGAAATTAGTTATCCCCAATGTATTTGCAAATGTGGACCTCATTCAAGCAATTAGCTGGAGTTACGATTCAAACACTCAGGTGCTATCAAATTATGAGGGTAAGCAACTTTTCCATCTAAACAGAGAATTGATAATTGAAGTGTTTGGTCTAAACCCCCTGGCCCATGAAAGAATTGATGTTGAGGAGATAAAGAAGGAATACAACAAAAACATGCAGGCTTACAGAACATACAAGTTACCTCTTCACAGGCCAAGAAGCATGGGCAAGCATTTGAAAATATCTGACCATGAAACATAACCTTTCAGCATTGACATGTTTGAAGACTACTTTGTGAAGACTTACTTTACCATCTGTCAAGTTTTTGGGATTGATTATAATCCCCTGATACTAAATAATTTATTGGTCATGATTGTTGATATACAAGATAAATAGGTCAGTATAGAAGGTTTGATTATGCTACATATTTGGTTGAAAATATTCATAAGGAATTGGTAGGATGCAAATGGGGAGATCATCCCCCACCTTTTCTAGGTATTCCTTGTTATGCCATATTTTATTGCACCGTGGGAGAAGATTCTGGGGTAGTGAATTACAAATCCAACATTAGACCAAGGATGAAGAGCCTATGCCAATTCAGGGTAGAGTTCACTTATGAGACTCGTTTTGCAGCAATGTAAATTACTTGGTGTTTAAGGAGCATTTTGCACAAAGGGTGTTGGGGCTATTAGGACAGGAGAGGCCTAGACTCTCCAAGGAGATAATGGACTTTCTAAGGCCTTTGGAGAGAAAACTAGATGGTGTGATTGATCACAATTGGGGTGATTAGTTCCTTTACAGGAATGTAACCATAATCATGGTTTATGGGGCAAATGTCACACCCCACTTATTGCCCAAGAATGTACCCAACAGGGTTGCATTTTTGGAGATTATGTGGTAATTGAATGAATCTGACAAGTTTCACTTAAGAAATAGTAAAAAGGGGACTTTCCTTACTTCAACAATCAAGTTCCCTGGTTTCTTTATTAGTGCTAAAGAAGGTTTGGAGGTCTACTTGGCAAAATTACAACAATACAGACTGTCCACAACAAACCATAGGAATTATGACCCTGAGCACATTATTGACAGGGAAAGGAGAGGGAAACACAGATCAAGGTTCCAACATTGTTTCGATGAGCAGGAGGATTTGCTTAGAAATTTTGTTTCAGAGGCAGAGATTAAATTGAGAAGAGAAAATTGGGGTCTCATTCTCCTTGGAGAAAGGTAGAGGAAGTTGAAGAAACCTACATAAAATGGTGCCTTCAGTGAAATTATTGATCCTATTCTTAGGATGCAATTGATGTTGGAACATGTCAAGGAACTGAAGTTTGTAGCCAAAAGGAAGCCAGTGTCCCCTGAGAAGTAGTAGCTGCCTAAGGAAAATATTGAAGAACCTTCTCAATCTATGGTTGAGGAGGTTACAAGAGAGGCATGGGGTTCACTTCCTACCCCCGAATCAACTATTGAAAATCAACCTTTAGTTGATTAAACTTCTTGACAGAGGAGGTTGAGGAAAACCAAATTGACTTTGATGAGGTGCAGCAGGTGTTAAGGTCACCTCCTAGGAATGAAATACATTTGCCTCCCCCATCAAGAACTTTATTAAGCCTGCAAGAAAGCAGTGCAACTATAAAAGATGTTAGGGCATTGACTTGCAAGGAATTCCTATCTGATGATGAATTCATTAAATCAAAGGAATTCAGAGCTTCACTTATGCAAAGGAAGTCTGATATGTACCTGAAGAAGTTGAATGAGGAACAGGGTAAAGCTGAAAATGAGGATAAGGTGGCAATTGCTCAGAGGGTTTTGAAGGAAGTTGACATGGATGTTAGTAGCATTACCTCTAAGGAAGGAAGAAGGTTAGTAAAGGATAGTGGTTTTTTTCTCTTTCCAGGATGGGATATCTCATCCACTATTGCTATGGATACTATTAGAAGGCAAGATCAATTTGATGATGAAGTATTGACATATGAGCAATCAAAAGAATTATTTGGATTAGGTTTTAATGCCAATCATGAGACTTTAGCAATTTGGGATATGGCTCAATGTGATAATAAACCACAAGTGGCAAGGGATATAAATGAGCTCATAGGCCAATTAATTGTGAGAAGATTAACTGACACCATTGCCCCTCAGGCTGCATCGTTGGTGGTAGCTACAACAAAATTCAATGAAGCTGCAACAAAGAAGCTACAAGTAGAACTAGACAAACAAAGGGAGGATTATGTGAAGCTATTACATGAGTTTAACAAGCTCAAATCACTTGTTCCTTCCACTGGAATTGAAGTCTTATAAACACCTTCTGTGCCTAGTCCAAAGAGTTCATCAGGATATGAAGGAGATTCTATTGGTGTTACTAAATTACAAGAGAATTTAAGGAGCAATAGTCTGATTGACAAACTCAAAGAAGAGCACAAAAGTGAACAAGTAGCTCTAATTAAAAACTTATTGGATCATCAGATGAGTAAAGTGTTGAATAAAGTAGATGATGCATGGGTTTGTCTAAGTAATTTGAAAAAGGCAATTGGAAGCCACAATATGAATGAGTCAGCCTTAAGGGACATTCTAGGTACTTGGATTCCTTGTGTGCATGTGATGAATCATATTTATAATAGTGCCATCGTAGGTCATAATGTGCTAGATGGAGTGATCGGCACACATGAAGTCATAGGACTTTTGAATGAAGTCTCTACTTTTCATGATTGACTTGATATAATGTTGAAGGACATATTTAATAGCTTTAATTCTCTTGAAAAGTATTCCCTACTGCCTGTTTGTACTAAAAATGGCACTGAAAAGTCTCTATCATATTGGAAAGTGCAATTTGGCAGCATAGTTCCTGTCTCCATCAAATCAATCATCACTGGGAGCAGGATTGATCATATGCAATGTAATGCTCAAATGGATAGGATACTGAATTTAGAATTAGGCTTGAGTAGTTTCAGAAAAGAAACTAAAATATCGTTAGACACCGGTACATGACTTATATGCAAAGAGTTGATGAAATTTTGAAGTACAACTGGCCAGCAAAGGAGGAATATAATGTATGGGTGCAGAAGTATGCGATGTAATCACCATCTATAATTTTATGTCTAGCTATGTTTAGGAGCAATAAATTATAGGGGATTTTGGTCTGTGCAGTGTGAGTACTTTTCTATGATGTATTCTCCCCAATTGAACTAAATGACAGAATGCAAATTGTTTATGCATCTTATCTCCATTTGTGTTTTTTCTAAGTGACGATTGAGAATTTGAGAATTAATACAATCAAGGATTTATAAATTATTACTTCTCTCATGATGAATCTTACTAGCAATTTTAATTATTTTTGATAACTCCTAACTTTACAGTCACTTAAATTAGGTTTAATAGAAGGTTTTAAATTTTAATCTAATTAGGGTTATGGTTATGTTTATACTTTATAAATCTCGTTAGCATTGCATTTAATGTTTTATTTATGTACCAAATTATGATAAAATGTAACATGTCAAGAAAGTACCTTTGGCGGGACAATAGAATTCATTCTACAGCCAAAGGTTGAAGGGACACATGGCGCCTTATTGCACCATCGCAGCTTTAAGTTTTTGGCTTAAAGCAACGCTGCAAAGTGTGATGAGGCAAATTATTATTATATATATTAAATATAATATAATATATAATATAACATCTATAATATGTAATAATATCATATATTATAGTAAATTATATATATATTATCATATATTATATTATTATTTGATAATAATATAATATATAAAATATCATATATTATATAATATAATTATAATTTATTATTATAATATAATATATTATATGATTATTATCATATATTATATTATTATATGATAATAACATAATATATGATAATAATCATACAATATAATAATTATTATATATTATATTATATATAATATATTATAATAAATAATAATTATTAACCATTGGCATTCATGTCGTCATCAAAATATTCACAGCAAATAATAAAATGACACATGTTAGGATTCACGAAAGTACCTAAATGGCGGGATTATAGAATTCCCACTACGACCAAAGGGATACATGCTGCCTTATTGCACCATTGCATCTTTAAGTTTTTGGCTTAAAGCAAGGCTACGATGAGGCAAATCCTCGTGACAAGACAATAAATGACCGTCACATGTTAGGAGGCCCAGAGGGGATACACCTAATAAACATATATCAAGATTCAAAATAATATTAAACTAGATTAGGGTGATTAAAAATAAGGACCCACAGGGGACACCTGGTGTCTTCTGCACCGTCGCAACTTCATAAATATAGGCTTAAACAGGATGCGACACCTGCGATGAAATCAGACTTAGAATAAAATAAAGGGGCTCAAGGTTGATAACTTAGAACAAAGGGGTCAATAAAAGGACAACTTAAGCTGGGAAAACTAGCTACACAGGTCAACGATCAATTAGAATCATGATAACATCAAAACCCCTTAGACAACACCAACCACAATGTTTTTACTTGGGGATTTTGCAGAGTGAATCATGATAACATTATTTAACCATAAAATTTTGAATGGACCTAACACATCCATTTATCCTTGCCCTTTTTATAGTATTATACATCACTATACATTGCCATTGAACTCATTTATCTTTTCCATGTGATGAATGTTATTTAATATTGAAAATTTTAACCATCTGTATACATTGCAATTTTCCATTGAACTCATGTCAATTTCAAACCGTAATTACTTCTATATTTTTTATTAAAATTTAACATCACCGTCAAAAAAATTGGGGAATTACATCATACATGAGCATCTAACCAACATCAAAGTTCCAAACAAAACTTTTATCCTTCCACCTTGGGTCCTTGAATCCTTGCTTTGGTCCTCCAAAATCTTTTTGGTTCCTCTTTTCAACAATGCTTAATGAATATTTCACTGTAGTCCATAACTATCCTATTAATAGGCAATGTCTCCATTACAAATTCAATTATGTACTCATTCACAATGTCATTAAATGATTTTCTATGGAACCTTACATTATATGTACAAGAAATCACTTGGTATGGGTAACAATAAGGCAAGTAAAGGAGAATTAAATTGATTTTCTCCAAGTCACTGGAAATTGAGTTGCAATACCAATTCCATGCTTTCATTCAAATTTCCAGTTTCTCATACATGTGTGCATGTGTGGGAGATTGAACCCACCACCCAGAATAGAATGTGTTATTTGCAAATGTTAAAAGTGTCAATTTTTGACATGATTTATTCCACTTGATGAAGGCTTCTATTTCTTCATTCTGAGAACTGCAAAGCAATAACATCCTACATAGCCATGCACAAATAAAATTTTCTATCATACTTATTACTATTCTACATCTGTGAGCTGAGAACTCTATCACATAGTTAAATTCAAAATCATGAATGAACACAAAATAAGTACTTGATAACTTACTTTCTTCGCATAGCTGCTATAATGAAAGCCATTACTTTGAACTTTTACAGTTTATTGATTCTTCTACTATCTAAAACTTAGTAATGCAATATAAGGTTGAAACAATAAACACTATCATATATACATGACACATGTATTGCCGTGAAAAATGGGTAATAAATAACAAGCAACTCCATTTAATTAACTATGTCGTACCCTAGAAATTTGCATTGGCTAATCTATGTGGTTTGTTACTTACCATTAATGAACTCAATTGGCATTGGCTAATCTAGCTAGTTAAGTGCTTTCAATAAAATCAGTCATACAACTCTAATTAATGATAAAGGTACTGCAAGTGCAGTTTGTCCTATCAATCGTGCGACACTATTTGAATCCATCCCAATTGAGATCACAATTAACCCACCATAAATGGAAATAAATGTTGGTGCCAAGAGTGACTGTTATGTATAATGTGGTGTGCCATGTGGTTATTGTACATTTTCACATGCAACATAATAAATATAGCCCTAAGCCTCTTCTATAAGTTTAATAGGCATCTTCCTTCTTTTTTGGTTGTTTTTGTTTTCACAATTTCGTGGTGAATTGCTATCATTGAGATTCAAGATGAGTCATTTGATTTCTCGTCATGTTTCTTTCTTGCCTTGCAAGCAGGAAATGGCAGATTTTGATAGATATGATGAGCAAAAACTACGGAAGGTGTTTCTGATTGACTCCCCCCTGGTTGAGGATGTTGTCTGGGATATTATTGGCCATGATATTATTTCACAATATCCTCAACAAAATCTTTTCAGTGACATCGTCTATGCATTTATGTCAAATTTAATGGACCTACTCAATGATCCAAGTTTGGTGAAGATGATAGGGAAGGCAATGATTCAAGAATCACTTATCCTTGGGGATAAGCTTAGTTTAGCTTTAAATGATTACCATTGTGATGCCAAACCATGGGATAAGTTTGGAATTTTCCCTTTACATTTGTTAGAGCACTCGGCTATAGCTAAACACATTCTTAAGGAGGCAAGGAGGGAAATTGTTAAAGGCTCATTGGAGCTCTTTAACATGGCCCTTATTTTACATAATGATTTATCTGATTGTTACTTAAGAAGGGCAAGGTCTATTGTCTATGGTGTAGATTTTCGTCTTCATGTAGCGGTTGTTAGAAGACAAATAAACAATGGCCGCTAACAACTTTATTTTGAGTTTTTGAAAATTTAAACTATTTTGAATTTTCCCTTTTCTACATATGCCTTTATCCAAGGTTCGTGTTAGGGCACCTTGGATTAGGACTATGTAAAAAATTCTCTGTAGATTGTAAACTGAAACTCTTTTGTTTAATATAATATATTAATATGGGTTATCAATATAGAATACAATTGTTGTCAACATTTTAATTTTTTTGTCTTATTATCTATTATTTTTTGATAATAACATAATTCTAGAACTTTTATTATTTATGGTTAGGTCGATTGGTTGATTCTAGAAGTATTATAATTCAGAATATATGTAAAAAATAAGTTTAATCAAAATCATTCCTTGAATCCTTCAGAAAAGAGATTAACAATGTGTGTAATTAATGAAATTAACAAATTAGAATTAGAATCATCTCTCATTTTATTGAGTCAAAAAACTTAAACAACTGTTACAGAAAGATGATAACACAAAGATGACATATCTTTATAATAAAGGTTACATGGCGAAAGAAGAAGGCCTTGGCCCCTCGCTAGATAAATATTTCCAATTGACAGAGAATTGAACATTGTGTACTTCCCTCGTATTTTCCTTACAACACAATGAAGAAGAAGCCTCCGTGCCCTGGCCGTTGGAGCGGGAAGACTATGTGAATGAAATTAGGAATAAAGTTGTGGCTTTCTTCCAAATTTAAGAAGAAAGGCTAACAAGGCGAAAGAAGAAGCCTTCTGTAGTCTGGACTATCTAGAAGGAAGCTAGAAGACTCATCATACTAAGTTGGCTGCTAGAAAGTTGAACCAATGGATTGGGAGACACCACTATCCACAATCCATCACTAGGCTACCAGAAAGATGTGACAATGGATTGGGAGAGAACAATAGCCACAACCCATCAGATAGATGCAAGACCATCTAGCATAGAATGTTGCCAGATGCATGTGCCTGCAGAGCCAAGGCACTTTCCAACTGTAGTAAAGGAAGAATGTTGCCACAAAGTACCAATCTCCTTCCTCTTTATTTCCCAAGTAGCTAGTTGTTATCTTACTAGATCCTCCATGTCATACATGGAGTTCCCATGGCTCATTTTTTTTCATCTTACAAGAACTAGGTCCTTCAAGGTAAGGATAACAACCCAACTGTGTAACCATTCTAACTGCTTCCTTTGTTGAAAAAGAATGCATTCTAACTGAATAATTCCCTTTAAATTAGCTAACTGATGGGGAGCCTCATACACCAACTTAGTATATGCTTGGCATGACTTGTTATCACCGGTTTCCTTTACCGTCGCTACCAGTCACCCTTTGTATCTGATACAATGCACATCCTCAATGTACATTCCAAAGATGCATTCTCAACATGCATTCAGAATATACATTCGGTGGGACCAACCCTTGACCTTCACGATATGCCGATACACTATCGACCAGACTTCCAATATCGAAAGCTTTCAATCTTCTCTTTCTGACACCTCCAATCCTCCCGATGCAGAACTTAACCATTCTCAACCGGTCATCCAAAGTATGATCAGGCATTTCATCGGTGATTGGAGGTGAATCAGTGCATCTAAACAAAGTTTTGTTGTAAAAGACTTTTCAACCGATCTTTTCCTGACTTCCTGTACCGGCCACACAAAGCATCTTCAGCTTAACTGCCGATCCTCCTCTGATAGTCTCGATCCCTGCAACTCCGCAACTACATAGATCTTCTACTCCGCCAATCAAACCCTAGCATATGGAGATGCTAGGCGATCTACTGTGTGCAACCCTCGATCCGGAACATCTACACTATCGAACAGGAAAACAAAACAGGAAACACAAACAGATATTTGTACAATGAAGCCATTCCATTGATTTCGACAGAAATCTTATCAATGGAATGCTTCATATCGACATATTGCAACAATAGGAAAACACCGAAGAATAGAGATCTACAGCCAAATGATTTTCCATTTGTAATTACAGAGAATGGAAAACAAAATGACAACACAGAATAGTTTAATTCTCCTTAACATAATGCATGATTACATACAATCTCCAATTTGATCTGGTTACAATACATATGCTTGATCTTGTTCATTTCCTGGTTTTATAAACTCGCCAGGGTAGTACCGAACTAACTCCAAGCGGCTGGGAGATCGATTCCAAGTGGCTGGGAGAAACTAACCGTCTAACCACTAACAATTAACAACTGTGACCTAAGTCCCTTGGGACTTACAAAATGAACCTAGCAACAAACTGAAATTACATGCATTGGTCAAATAGACCTTATTACAACCCAAAACATGATTTTCTAAACAAAACATGATTCAAATGCCTCATGGAGGCCACCTCGTGTTAGGTGCTCCTGCACCATACACCCCACCTAGAAAAGAACTCATGTCCCATGAGTTGAGTCCTTGTCTTGTACCACCTGTATTCTTTGCTGCATCATGCCTTCCCCACAATCTCTGGACTGCAACTTGCATCTATGGAACCAAAAACTCATGCCTAGCATTGTAGGCTCTACTCACACCTTGCCATGAGTGAGTGCAACCAAACTTGGATGTTGCAGGCCATAATTGCTTACTGTCATCTCTGCTTGAACACCTGCATGCTCTAATCCACCATATAATTTATCCACCATTTCCCTAGACACCATATTATCTGTTGAACCAGAATCTATGACTACCTTGCATATTTTACCTTTCCTTTTGCAATTGATCCAGAAAAGAGCTCTCCTTTGTGATGGTTCAGTCTTCACTGGTTCTTTGAGCAACGTCCTCTTGATCATCAGACTTTCTCCTATTTCTGATTCTAGATTCACTTCAGGAGATGTCACACTCCTTGCATCTTCTTGAATCAAAGTGGTTCTCTTCTCATTACCATGAGAAGTTGAGGCCTTCTTTGGACACTTATAAGCTGGGTGCCCTATCTGATTACAATTATAGCATCTCATGTTAGAGAACTTAGATCCTCTGTCTGATCCATTTGTCCCACCTCTTTCATTTGGCCTTCTTCCTCGGTAGCCTCCTCTACTACTTGAGTCCCCAACTTGCTCGTCTTGGTTAGACTCACCACTAGGCCTTTGGTTAGGACTTTTGCCTCCAAAACTACCTCTAAAATTTCTGTCACCTCTTCCTTTACTCTGCTGCTCACCTTTCCTCTTCAGCTCTTAATGCTACTTGAAAGCATTTTTCCATGGTTTCAGGTGTAAATAAACTTATCTCATCTTGAATATTGATCCTCAGACCATTTAAATATCTTTCTACCTTGGCCTTTTCATCCTCCATGTACCCACAATGAAGAGTGTATTTGTGAAACTCCTCGGTGTAAGTAGCCACATCCATATCTTTTTGCTTCAGGTTCTGCATCTGCCTGTAAATCTGCACCTCATAGTCAGATGGAAGGAATTGGGACTTGATCTTCTCCAGCATTCTGCTCCACGAAGAGATCATACTTTTCCCATTCTTTACCCTTTCTCCTTGGGTGTAATTCCACCATGTAAGGGCAGCACCTTTGAGTTTAGTTTTTGTAAACTTAACTTTCTTACTTTCAGGAACTTCTTTGTATTCGAAGTAGTTGTTCAGAGCCTCAATCCACTCCATAACTTGATCAACATTCATCTTTCCACTGAACATGGGAGTATCTATCTGAGCCTCTGAAGAGTCCTTGCCAATAGCCTTAATGGCTTCCAGAAATTGCTTTTGTTCAGCTGGTATCTTTGCCTCTTCTTGTTCCTCTTCTGTTTCCTCTTTCTCTTCTTCTCCATCTGAATCTTCCTCTATCCTTTTGCCTATCTTCATTGCCTTCAATTCTACTTGGAGTGCTTCCCTGACTCCAGTTTTGATCATCTCTTCCATCTCTTGAAATTTCTTGACCACTTTGGTGGTCATCCCCTTTGGAGGCATATTGCTAGCCTCTCCGTCGCTTTCTCTGTCTAACATAAACATTCACAGACAATGCCAACACTTCTGCAAATCCTTAATTCGACTACAACACAGTGCTCAATCAGCTGTCCCTCCTACACGCTGCTTCACAGACCCATTCCTCTCATCCAATAGCAGATCCTGGAGATGCACTACCATTCTCTCTCACAGTGGACTCACTCTGCATCCTCTTCCAGCCAAATCTCTATTGGTGAATGGTCTTGACAGTCCTCAACATCGTCTGCCCACACACTACAGGAATAGGATTCATCTGCCTTCAGAAATCAAATACACAACACCTCCACCCAGAGCTTTCACTAGCTCTGATACCAATATGATGGGGAGCCTCATACACCAACTTAGTATATACTTGGCGTGACTTGTTATCATCAGTTTCCTTTACCGTTGCTACCAGTCACCCTTTGTATTCGATACAATGCACATCCTCAATGTACATTCCAAAGATGCATTCTCAACATGCATTCAGAATATACATTCAATGGGACCGACACAATGCACGATTACATACAATCTCCAATTCGATCTGGTTACAATACATATGCTTGATCTTGTTCATTTCCCTGGTTTTATAAATTCGCTAGGGTAGTACCAAACTAACTCCAAGTGGCTGGGAGATTGATTCCAAGTGGTTGGGAGAAACTAACCGTCTAACCACTAACAATTAACAACCGTGACCTAAGTCCATTGGGACTTACAAAATGAACCTAGAAACAAACTAAAATTACATGCATTGGTCAAATAGACCTTATTACAACCCAAAACATGATTTTCTAAACAAAACATGATTCAAATGCCTCATGGAGGCCACCTCGTGTTAGGTGCTCCTGCACCACTAACAAGGAACAACCAAAAGTTGAAATTAATTGTCGGAAGCAACTTTCTCCATCCCTTTATAGCCATGACTACTCAGAATTTAAAAAATCATTACCTATCCGTTAGTACATCTTACTAACCCTACAAATAAATCTCTAGATGCCAAAATGTCACTTCATATCATGCTCTGAGAGTGTTTGGGCATCCAATTCAAGAAATCCTCATATGGACTTGACATCTTACTCGTATGGACTTGACATCTCACATCGAAAAGTACCTTGGCTCCCTTTACAAAGCTTGAATTTTGCATCCACTTGATTGCCTTGGGTGACTGATGCGACCACCAAAAAGTCAACCATCAGAGCAAATTGTTCTTATAAGTTGTTCCACCATTTGATGAATAGTTGTAGTTCAATTCCGGAAGGTAGATCTCCAACGCTACACATTGCCAACAAAATCCTCCAGAAACAACCAGGAGCCATTAGATATTATTAGATCAACAGTTGAGAAATATATAAAATATAAAATATATTTATATTGATTATTGTATACTATATTGTATATAATATGAATTATTTAATATAAAATAAAGGTCAAGGTGGTGGTAGAGCGTAAGCCCTCAACTGTGAAGATGGGCCCACTTGTTAATTTTGTGATGTACATGAAACATCACGATGCAATCATGATGAGCCACATGGCATACAACACAATCCACTTGTCTCTATTCTAGAGACTTTATGTAGAAATTTGGGTGTGTTAGTACTTTGCCCTGAAATAGAACTTATGGCATCTATTATAAGTACATCGATGTAAATTGTAAGCTTATATTTGTCAAATTTTGAGGTGCCAATTTTCCATTTATTGACATGCACAGAAGAAGTGACATTTGTCCTTTCATAATAAATAAGGAATGTCTTGAGAAGCACAATTGCACATTTTTTGAAAGAGAATTTACACAGCCCATTATGAATCATACAATAGTACACGCCACCAAAATCAATGAAATTTATGGAAACATTTTATTAGGTTTGCAACCCTCATAGTGAAAGGAAGAAAGGTACACGAAAACACTTCCTACACCAATCTAATGAGGGGAATATTATGCAAATTTTTAGATCCTTACAGTTACAGTTATGTTAATTATATAACATAGAGATTAAACAACACACACAACACATAGAATGCAAGTGACACAAGATGTACGTGGGGAAAACCCTTTTGGGTGAAAAACCCCACACTCCAAAATCTGCATAATGTATTATCAAATCTGTAAAGGATTACAATACACTTGTAATGCAAGTTCTTTTAGGAGTCTTCAAGATGTCAGTTCTGGAGCAATTCTGGTAGTGTAACAGTACCTATAAATCAACTATATAACTCCAACACCAAGTACCTATATATATATATAGTTTACAAGGCCATCTTAGGAAGCTTCTAGAGATGGGTGTCCAACTTGGCCTCATGGTCAATATCCAACGCCTTGGTACACTTGGACAACATGTAAGCAATCTCCATTCAACCGTCATAACATGAAGATTTGACTTTCCCAATGTGGAGTGCTCCAATCAAGAATAGACTATGACAGATGCTCTTACACATCTTACAGATGTCATAGAATCTGCCAAATATAACAGCATTTACTGTTGTAAGAGAATCCGTCATACAAGACTAATAATAGCATATTCCTCTTACATGTCATAGTGAAACTTGAACGCTCAAAGATGCCTTTCTCACATGCAAAGATACTCTCTGATACTTGTCTTCACTTGTCATAGGAATCTCTAATTCTGGCTCTTACATGTCATAGATTTCGTCATACAAAATGACTCCTTCCACATACCTCAAGATGCCGACACATGGCATATTAGTGCAACCTCAAATGGGATACCTAGATTCTCATGTGTTGACTTTATCATCCAAGTCATATTACAAGTAGGATGACATGTCACAATGCCACCTCACACTGGATGACAAAACATGATGTGCAAGTTTAAATACAAATTAGGCCAATAAATAAATATATAATTAAATATAAAATGCTAGGAATTTGCAAAGGTTGAGACACCTTAATTCCCAACACGCAGATGCCTTATTATGCATTTTCACCGATGTACTTCGGAGGAGCTCTGGACTACATCTTAAATAGGTGTTGAACACATGCTTTCACAACCAGGTTAGCTAATTGGTGGTCTTTCTTGCCCATTTCTTATAGTGATAAATTTGAATTCTTTAAGTCATCTAAGTGGGAAGAACAATTATTTTTCATGAGTTTGGACTGTTTGTTTACCCCAAAGGTTCTGGAGATTTATTTGGCACCCTTAACAGTTACATAAGGTTTTATTTATTGGTTTCTCAAATAAGTAAAGATGAAGTATAAATATTAGGGTTACCCATTGGCTTCAATTATTGAGAATGGTTTAGCTAAGGTGAATGATACTGAGCTAAGACATATAGATTTGGAGGATTTCTGGGCTTGATTAGAGCAAAACCCCAAGTCACGTATAGCTGAGAAAATCCTAACAAGAGTTTTAGCTTGTGCTGGGGGTTTCCCACCTGTTGTGCCATGTCCAGAACTGGTTGTTACATGTATAAAGAACTATTGTCCTGATATTAAGGTCCAGTCATCCTTTGTTTTGGAGAAGACCGAGAGATGGCTTAAGGGAAAATTTTAAGAGCACACTGGTTCTTCTTCCATGCATAAAGAATCAGGAATAAGAGAGAAAGGAACCTTCTAGGCCTCCAGAATTTAAAAAACTTCAACTGGTGTGGAGACAACTCATCACAGAGTTGGTTCACAATTTGGTGGGGATGGAGAGCAACCTGAAGATAATAGGAAACTAAAAGGTGTATGTGAACATGATGGTTAGCTTGCATTTGTGAAACCACGAGTAGAGAAGAAGTTGGATGCTTTACAACAATTGCAAGAAGATCACATGACTTCTCCTATGTCTCCTTCACCTGGTAATGATTCTTCCATTTTTCAATAGATTGCTGATGATAGTACTTTTCGTTCCTTGTTTGAGATTCCAGCCTCCCCCGTATCAAATGAAATTCCTGTGCAAGATACTCCTAATTAGCTAGATAGAGTTGTCCTGGGTGTAAGTGACAGTGGTACAATTTTGTCTTCCCCTTTCTCGCTAAAGCAAATTGTTGAGAAAAAGAGGAGATATGCCCCAATGGCAGACATAAATGTTGACATTGTAGCTAAATTGTTGCAAACTACACCTAAGCCTAAGATGGCTAAGAGGATGTTTCAAATGGTAACAGATTCTTCCTCATGGCATAGAATTTTGGAGATTGTAGACCCCATCAGGGATAAAAATGAAAATGAAGTCACAGAAGCAGATTTTAATATGAGCAAGATTGACATGGGTCCTCCTACCATGGAAGGTGATATATATCAATAAAAATTCTTTGTACGCATGCTAGCAAAGAGAGTTAAAGTTGAGCAATAGGACAACACAAGTCTACAAGCCCAGGTGAATTCTCTGACATCTTTCATTGAATCTATTTTGAATATTACTTCTCAATCCTCCGATGCAACTCTGAGTGTTGCTGTTGATGGAATGGATCCTAGCATGTTGCAACAAATCAAGAGATATCAAACTATAGCTAAGGCCACCGAGCAATGGGTAGAGTAAGTCACCATTGATGGTTTGTTATACATCAAGGAGGTCATGAAACTATATACCATCACTTCTAATAAAAGGAAAGGGTTAGTTGTAAAGTTACAAAATGTAAAGAGGGAAATCAGTAATCTGCTCATGGTGTCTACATAGATACAAGATATGATGAAAATTGATACAAATATTCTTGTAGCTGAGAAAATTTTAAATGATCCAAATGAGAATGATTCTATGTCTTGGCTAGATGCACTAGAGTGGAAGAGGTCTGTGCTAGGGGATTTTAGTGGAGAAATAAGAATAATTTTGACTCAATATTACACTGATATGGTTGATATTAATAACAATTGCACCATCTTAGATGTAGAGATTTCATATGAAAGCAGAGAGAACTTGCTTGATGTCAAGGAAGTAAAGCAAAATTTTAAGAAGATGCTTACTGAAGAGCTTGTTGGTGTTGACACAGTTAATGGTGAATCACTAGGGAAGCTTGGACATATAGCAATGTATCTCAGAACTTTCAGGCATGAAATTGATGATGTCTATAAGAGACTAATAGATGCAGACAAAATGATACATGGAAACTTTGGGCAAACATTACCTGTAGTCCAAGTGGAAAGATTTTAACTCTCATCATTACTAGGTACAAGAGTTACAAGGAGAAACTGAGAGCACATGTGGACTCGACTATTGTTGGTGAACAAGACAAGGAAAGAAAAGTGACTTGAGAGGAAGACCAAATTGCTACCACATGATGGCATTTCTTATTTTTATGTTATTTCTTTAAACATGCTTTGGATACTCTTGTGGCAAAAGATTTATTATTATTTTATGTTTTAAATTAGTTGTCCCCACGAAGTTGTTATTATTTCAAAGATGGTTATTTTATGACAAGGCTATATATATTAAGTGACAAGGGTCGTTGTACCTTATCATTTAATCATATTTCTTTTGTCAAATCCAAGGCTGTGTACTTGGTTATCTGCAATTAGGAGTCCTATAGTTTCCAGTCTTATCTGACTAACTCTAATGACTTCTACTGATTTAAAGGAATTGGTCTATCTACTATTATGAAATGAATTCCAAGAATATTGAAAACAGAACTGAACAGTAAATTATTTAAAGCAAATCTATAAACTGAAACATGCATCTATATATGAAAATAGTAAACATCTTTTAAAGAAAAATCTGAAACAACAAAACAACAATACTAGCCTTTTGCCTTGGTGGTGAGAGTGGTCCCTTGCTCCACACCCTTAGGGCTGAAGACTAAAGTAAAGAATCAGCACAAGAGAATGATATCACAACTTAATTTAGTCCAATTCCATCAGCTTTGTATTTTGTAAAATATTAATATCAAAATGAGATTACAGAAATCAGAAGGAAAAAATAATCGTTGTTCTTTTTCTGCTTCTTCTGCAAGTATATATAAAATTAGTGATGAGTTATCACTTATCCTATCTACGAGTTCTTCTATGAGATGACATCCATCTCCTTATTATACTAGCTATCTAGATACAGAAAATAACCATGCAATAAAAATAGATTGAGTGGAATAGAAGTCCACTCTAAATCTAAGTTTTAATCTTAATACATTTGGGCAGCGAGGCCCTAAAAATATGGGTATTAAATCAGTTTTAGTAGTAACTCATGCAAAAACTAAAAAGAGATAAAAAACTCCCAGTAGTTAACTATAGATTGCCCTTAATCACTCAACTGATGATTTGAGTAATATCAGGGGTATCCCGATCACTACTGAAAGTGTCTGATTGATAACTGTGTTGGAAATCTGCTCTACTCTAAAGAGGCACCGGAGATGTATGTCTCTATCTGCAGCTCCAGAGATGTAATTGTGGCCTTCTTGCTTAGCTCCAGAGATGCTCCAGACTTCAGTCTAGCTCCTGAGACGCTTTTCCTCTTTACTCCAAAACTTCTGATGTCGTGGTATTCTGATATTGTCTCCGGAGATCATTAGGACTATCTCCGGAGATGCACAAAATTTCCAACTCGAACATCTACACGTGTTGATTCAAAAAGAGAAGTTTTTCTACATATTTCCATCAATTCCATGTACATTAGTCCTTTAATCAGAAATCATGATCTTAAGTAATTAATCTCCTATTAATCATTATTTAGAACATTCTTGCTAGCCTATTTGGGTGCAGACATCAAGAAGATGGAATTAGAAAGGAGAAAAAGAGAGGTAAAAAGATGTATTTCATGGGTGCTACTTGGCACTCATCATTACCCCATACCTAAGGTTTAGCAAATCCTCTTGCTTCTCATAATCTGGACTTATTCTGGTGGAGTAGCATGTCAGTCAAGCTATAGTCTTGAGCATAGGTAGTCTAAGTGGTGCGATTGGTATTACTATTTCCCCTATACTGATCAACCTGCTTCAACCACTCCTACAACTTATCATCTTCCATCTGCTCAGCCTAGACAGGTAGTGGCTCAATTATGAGAGGGGGTCTAAAATGCCCACCTATCCACTCTTGTTTATGTTTATCCATCATTTTGGATATTAACCTTGCCTTCCTCATAAATAACCTTAAGTTAGCAGGGGTTACCACTTCTCTCATTTTCTACTCTGAAGTCAGAATGTTCCACCTTTTCTTTGCTATTGCAAGCACTGGATTAGCTGAACTGTTCATAAAAAGACCAAAATCAATGGAGCACTCTTGCAGATTTTTCAGATACAATGGCAAAATTTTGTTCTGACTTTCAGGGTGATAAACATATGCCTTGAATTGGACCTTAAAAGCATAAGGGTTTGGACACTCCTTTCTAATGAAAAGATTTGTTTCTGTATCCTTCTTGAGGTGAGCCTCCATTCACTCATTCCAAATCTGATGATTCCTCATCATTGACGTGAATGCTTTGAGCTGGCATTCCCCCACAAAATAATTAAGAATGAAGGTCATATCGTCAACACAAAAACCATGTAGATATAATTCACACAAGAAATTTTTGTCTTCATCATAGCTCCTTGTATATGCTTTCATGAACCCCTCTGATGTCTCTGTATTCTCAGTTAGATCAGACAGGCTTAAAGATAACTTCCTCTACAGGACTCTCTCCTGTAAAAATATAGCATAACTAGGACTTGGAGGCCTACAAGATAGAATTTCAAAAGAAATGGAGGCCATCTGAATGACTTTTTCCTCCAGGGTTTCTACTCTTTTTGTCATGGCAATAACTGCCCTCTGTAATTGTAGCATAGGCTTAGAAGCCTCATATTCTCTACATCTCTTTTCCCAATGGAACAAGACCTTAGGAATATCAATGGGGATTGGACACACATATGGATATGTTTGTACCTCCTGTTCACTAGTTGCCCCTGGGCCAGCTAATTCATGAATATATTCTTCTTGATCATCTATTTTGTTGTTGCCCCAAGTCAATTATTTATCTTGGCTCTGTACTTTCTCAATTAATGTTGCAATTATTATGAGACCATTGTCTCTAGCCTTAGTAAGATCAGAAATACTTTGTACTGCCTCTATCTCCTTTCCCTTCATGATTTGAGCTGTTTCAGTCTTCTAAGCTTCCAATTCTGCTTCCTTCTCCTAAATTATCTGGTTTTTGCTTTGGAGCTTTGTTTGCAATTTTTCAATTGCCTATTTTTGCTCCATCTCTATCTCCATTCTGACCTTCTTGAGATCAGTGATAATCTAATTTTTCTCCCATAGTAATCTTTTTAGATTATCAATTTCTTCTAACATTTGTTGCTCTTTTGAAATCTCAATATCCTCTTGATCAGAGGGGTGAGAGAAAGTTCTTGTTTCTTCTTCTGTTTGCTGCACATCAGGATCTTCCATAGCCATCTGTCCTACACTGTCAGCTGCACCCAATTGCTCTATTTCATCTTTCCCTGTAGCCTCCCTATCCTGACGTTCTTCTTGGGTTTTCTTTGTTTCTGCTGGCACTGATGAAGGCCCCAGATTTCTCCTCAGAAGTTTTGAAACCTAGAAGCACTTCAGCTAGGAGAGCAGTATCTTCCTCAGTTTGGGAGAGCTTCCTTTTCCTTTTGCTTCTCCATAGCATAGGTGGGGCAGGTGCCTTCGGAGTAGGTATCTTATCCACAGAATCAGAGGAAATAGTAAAAGTTTGCCTATGTTCTATCTTCAGAGCAGGAGATTGTTCTGAAGTTGGACTTGAACCCAGATGGACAGATGGTTCTGGGGAAACTTCTCTTTGTCTTTTCTTTCTCACTAGAGGGATCTCATCAGAATCATGAGATGCTTCTTCAGCCCAATAGTGTATTCTAGAGTCAGCTTTCTTTGGGGTTCTCATTACTTTCTACCCTGACCTCTCCCCTGTTAGTCCCTTAGGAGAAGACTCCTCAGCTAGAGTCATCTTCCTCCTGGATGAGCGAGTCATGTATGGAGTTTTCTCAAGAGCAGGCTCTTTAACTTCTTTGCCTTTCCTCCTCCTATCAGAAACTGGGTTAGCAGATGAAGTTACCTCCAATGAGGACTTTTTACCTTTTTCAATAGCTGGAGAGGAGGTTGAAGGTTCTGTCTCTTCTTCTTGCTAGGTAGAGGAACCCTCACCCTCTTCTTGTGCCCTCTCTGGCTCTCTGTCCTGGGGATTTTGTTCAAGAAATGTCTGCCATAATTCTTCCCCATTAGCTTGAGACAGAAAGTGGTGTTTAACTATCAGAAAAATGAGGCCATGATGTTTCATAGGACCCTTGTTTTGTTGATACTTTTCTACAATTGCCCTAATGGCAGAGTATAGAAAGTTGGGAATGTTTATGCTAAATTCAAGGTGTCCATTCTCATGCCTCAGAAAAATCAATATTTTCATTATTAGTCCTAGAACTAAGAAAAATTGACTATCACATGTGAAATATTTCATCAACCATGTAGTTATAGATTGCCAAGGGTTTGGAAGTGAGGAACTAAGAATTCCTTTAACCTCATTTTTATTTAAATGCAATTGTATTGCAGGTTCACCTTCAATAGAGAAATTCCTAATCAAATCAGCATATAAAGTTTTCAGATGATAGAACCTCTCACCTTGTTCAAGCAACCTAGAAATATGACTGATAGTGGTTGTAGAGAGATTGATTTGAAATCCCCTTACAACTATTTGATTGTCCCTTAGGTTTCTTAGGAACTCATCAACAATATCTTCTTGAAACCCTTCAAACTTTTCCAGAAACTCCAACCATCCTGCATTCCTTAGAATGTCTATTGCAGCATCATCTTGCAAAAGACCTGTAGCACTTTCTAGCTCTGATTTCTTCATAACCCCCATTTCTAAATTATTTTCCTATCCTCTGTGCTTACAATTCTTCCTCACTCCGTAGGCTTTGGAGAACTGTATCAGTTGACTGTGTTCTTCAGGGTATTTTGCAGTTTTGAATGAGGATTATTATGTCAATTCATTTAACAGCTTAGGATTATGGAAAAAGAACTTAAAATCAGTTAGAGTGCTTATGCAATCATAATTGAAGTAGAGTGATGGGACACTTCATAGGCATAGTGACAGTACATCAAAGATGGTGGCATGCATGAATTTGGGAAGGAAAATAATGGCAGGAGGACGTGTCATAATGACGACACCCAAAAATAGAAATGACAAGATAGTTGCTAATTAATGCTTAATTAAGAGAGAATTACCTGAACCATTCTTAATGATGAGGGCGCGATGTACTTGGCTAAGATGCTGCTACGTTGATGAGACTAGAAGCGACGTGGCACCTGAGCAGCTTTTTGTGGCTTGAAATGATGTCAATCATCTTCATTGTCACGCAACCTGCAATCATTCCCACTGAGTGCTTTGAGAATCCATGTATCCAGGTGATGTCAATGCAGTCCTTGTAAGTAACCATGAAAATGAGAGTAATGATTTCTTCTGAGATGTGTGTTGACTTCATCTTTGTTCCTGCCATAAAGTGGAGGATGAGTCATGATGACCTCATTGAATGACATCTCTACTTTATTGCCTGGAGGGGTGGGTCCCTTCCCACTTATTATAGTTGTGAATAACTCTTTATTGGTGGAGCGCCGAAGGTGCTCCTAGTCTATGAAGCACCGGAGGTGCTCCTAGTTTGCGAGTGCCAGAGGTGTGTTTGAGTAACTCCTGACATTGATCACCTCTGTAGCTTGATTATTCTTATCTAGCATGAAGAAGGGAACTGCCATTTGTTGGTTTTCAATCCCCTTGGTCGAGAAAGACAGCCATTTACTGGTTTTCCATCTTCCTCTATTTTTTTTTAAAGAAGGCTGCCATTTGCTGGTTTTCAACCTTCTTTTTTTTTGTTTTAAGAAGGCCGCCATTTGCTGGTTTTCAACCTTCTCTTTTTTTTTTTCACAACTAGTCCAAAACTGTGACAGAGGAAGTATCCCCTGTATCAAAACATAAATCTTTGATGAACTCTTCTTTAGTGGATGGCCTTTTATAGAGTCTGATTCAGTGGCCATTTACTAAAAATGTGTCTGTGCTTCCATCAATAGGTTCCAACAGCACTGTTCCATTTTCAAAAACTTCCTTTATCTGATAAGGACCCATCCAATGAGTTTGTAGTTTTCCTTTGAACTCTTTGAATTTAGAATCATAAAGAAGAACCCATGCCATTGCTTCCTTTGATACTGAACCAGTTTTGTTTGCTGAATGGCCTCTATCTGGATTTCATCCAACTCATTGAGCTGAAGAATTCTGTTCTGTTGGGCTATGGACAATGGTAGACCAATATCCAATGCAGTTTTAAGTGTCTGGAGTTCAAATTCTATAGACAGAATAGGCTTTTTCCCATAAACTAATTCATATGGTGAGAACTTTGTTATGGACTTCCAAGTGGTATTGTAAGCCCAAACTATTTCAGGTAATCTATTAGCCCAATCTTTTCTGTTCATTGCCACTATCCTGGTCAGAATATTCTCAAGTTCCCTGTTAGTCACCTCTACCTGCCCATTGGCTTCAGGATGGTAAGGTGAAGATTTTTTGTGCTTGACTTGATATAGATTTGTGAATGCTCTGATTACCTATGAAGTAAACTGAGGTTCTGTATCTGAAACTATGGATCTTGGGGCTCCAAACCTCAAGAAAATTTTATTATAAAGGAAATCAACAACTTTCTCTTCTCATGCAAATTACAATGCTTGAACCTCAGCCCATTTAGTTACATAGTCTGTGCATACTAGGATATACTCCTTGCCTAATAATGGTGGAGAAATTGGTCCCACAAAGTCTAGACCCCACTATTCAAATGGCTCCATCATTACTTGAGGATGCAGTAACATCTCCTGGGTAAAGGTTGGCTATCCCATCCTTTGGTACTGGTCACACTGCTGCACATACTTCTTAGTATCCTTATGAATAGAGGGCTAGTAGTAACCAACTCCTAAGATCTTGTAGATAGTTCTATGGGAAGAATAATGCCCACCAGATGGTTCATCATGACATGCGCTCAACACATCAAAAATTTCATCAGCTTTTAAACACCTACGTATAATGAAATTAGGACCACATTTAGATAGCAAACCATTTAACCATTTGTAAGATAAGATTTCCTTAACTAAGTGTTTTTTCTATTTTGAGGTAAAATGGGATGGATACAAGCCTGTAGCTAAAAGATTAGCTATGTCAGCGAACCAAGGTACAGTAGAGGAGATAGGAAAAAGATGTTCATTTGGGAACCTATCCTCCACAGGCTGGTTTTCTCCTCCTATATGCAATCTTGATAGAAAATCAGTAACCAAATTAAACTTGCCTGAATTATCAACTATGGTAATGTCAAATTCCTGCAATAGCAATAACCACCTAATGATCCTTGCACCTACTACTGGCTTATTCATTAGGTACTTGATGGTTGCATGATCAGTATGTACAAATATTTTATATCCAGTGATATAATGCCTAAATTTGTTTATAGCATAGATGACTACCAAGGATTCTTTTTCAGTTGTGGTATAATTTCTTTCTGTAGAGGTAAGGTTTTTGCTGATGTAATAAATGACATGCATACTCTCTCCTTCCTCCTTCTGTCCTAAAACTGCTCCAATGGACTCATTTGAAGCATCAATTTGTATGTGAAATGGTAAAGTCCAATTAGGTCCTCTCAAAATAGGTGTGACAGTAAGCTTCTCTTTTAGGGTTTCAAATGTTGATTGACAGTCTTTTGTCCATAGAAATTCTGTGTCTTTGTTAAGCAGAGTAAACAGGGGGGCAGCTGTTCTGCTGAAATTTTCTATGAATCTCCTATAGTAGCCTGCATGACCCAGAAAACTTCTAACATTTGTTTAATTTTTGGGTGAAGGTAACTATCTGATCACTTCTATCTTGTTTTGATCCACTTTGATCCCATTTGCTGAAATGTGGTGTCCCAATACAATTCCTTCCTCCACCATCATGAAGCACTTTTCATGGCTCAGAAATAATTGATTTTTCTCATAGCATGTCAGTACTTTTTCAAGGTTTGTGAGAGCTTCTTCAAAGTTGTCCCCATACATAGTAAAGTCATCCATATAGACCTCCATGCACTCATTAGCTAATTCAGCAAAAATGGCTAAAACAAGCCTCTGAAATGTAGCTGGGACATTACATAGTCCAAATGGAAGGACTTTGTAAGCAAAAGTTTCCCAAGAGCAGGTGAAAGTGGTTTTGTCCTGATCTTCAGGTGCTACTTGGATTTGGTTATACCCATTGAATCCATCTAGGAAAGAAAAATACTTTCTCCCAGCAAGGTTGTCCAACACTTGGTCAATGAATGGTAAGGGAAAGTAGTCCTTTTTTGTAGCTTTGTTTACCTCCCTATAGTCAATACGCACCCTCTATTTCCCATTCGTTTTAGACACTATGACTAGGGGTGAGACCCATTGAATGTCTGAGATTGGATATATAAACCTTGCTTGAAGTAATTTTTCTATTTCAGTCTTAACAATGTCTTTTAAAGCAGGATTCAATCTCCTCTGGGGTTGTTTGACATGTTTGATATTCTCAGTGTATATATGATGGGTACAGATCTCAGGAGGGATGCCCTTCATATCTTGGTATTCCCAAGCAAAAGCTACTGAATGGGAAATCAGAAGTTGGATAAGTTTTTCTTCCTGATTTTCTATTAATTGAGTATTGATATTAAGTGTTTTCCCTGGTAAAATCATGACCTGTTTTGTGATTTGATCCATGGACGTAGTTAATCCATACACTGGAGTCATGGTATTGAGGGGACAAGAATGTGAAAGCAACATGTGGAATGTGGCCAAGTCTCTATAAAAGGTCTCCCCACAAGGAATGATATTTTCTAGGGTACAATGAGTAGAAGTGAGAAGTTCTCTCCTAGAATCTTGGGTAAGCTCCATCACATCCTCATTGATTAGGATGTGGGTAATGTCTTCTGTTGTATCATAGTAGATTTCTTCTTCCAACTCTCCCAAATGTTCCTTGATGGTTACCATAGCTACTGAGGCACTATTGTCCATGTTATCTTGCTCATCCACCCATACTCTTCCTGTATAATGTATTGATGGTTTAGCTGGAGGGTTCAGAGATATTTTCTTCAAATCTATCCCATTAGAAATGACCATATCCCCAGTTTGACAATCAATAGATGCTACTGTTGTAGCCAGCCATGGTCTTCCTAATATCAGTGGATAAGCATTTCTCTGGTTTCTTAGTTCTAATATGAGGAAGTCTACTGGAAATTCCCATGATTCTATTACAACTGGAACATCAGTAATTACCCCTTTCAGAATAGCTACTGACTGGTCAGCAAGTTGGAGGATTGTAGTCGTGGATTGGATACATGTTAGGGCTAATTTGTCCATTGTATGAACTGTCATCACATTAATTGCTTCTTCCAAATCAACCAAAACATTTGAAATTTCTACCCCTGAGATGAAAATAGTTATGACAAGATTTCTAGGGTCTCTATATTTTGGGAGGAGCATTTCTCCCATCAATAGATCTACTACTTTCCCTTCCACCTGGATTATAGAAGGAAAGTTTTTCTTCCTGCCCTATGTTTTGACACAATGTTGTTTAATGAATTGATTCAGTTCTGGCACATCTCTGATTGCTTGGAGGAGTGGAATTTCAATGTTTAGTTTCCTAATTTCTTGTAAAAGTTTTGATTCTAGGTTAGATTGGACTTGTTTTTGTAAGATCTTTTTCTGGGGAATATGTTGTTTGAGCCGTTCTGGGTATGGTGCTAGTTTTTCTATCTTCAGAGGTTTTATCAGAAGTGTGTCCAGGAATGTTCTCCAGAGTCAGCCTTTTAGGAGGAACTTCAGAGTTATCCAAGGATGATTTTTTTAGCACTTTTTCGGTAATAATCTCCTCTGGGAGTTGAGTGGATGAATCTTTAGGTTCCTCATCATTGCTTACTTCAACTATAGTTGGAGGAGATGGTCTTGGGAATGCTTTTCTAGAATGCAGTTGGAGATTATTTGGATATATAGTGTTAATACTAGCCATGTTTTCTTGTTCTGTCATGTAAACAGCTGCTCCCTATTTATTTCATGGATTTGGTATAGGTTGAGCTGGTAAGGGTGGTTGGCTAACTAGCTCATTTTGTGATTAACCTTGTGTGTTGGAGGGTCCAGTTAGTAATGCTTGTTGTTGAGGTTGGAAACACCTAGGTTGTCCCTGGTATTGTTGATTATATCCCTATTGAGGACCCCATTGAGGTTGCATGTTTTGTGATCCAAACTGTGGTGGCCATTGTTGATTCCCCCAGGGCTGATTTTGCCAATTTTGGTTTTTCTAATGTTGATTTGGCCAATCCTGTTGTCCCCAAGGAGGATTATTCTGAGGCCCATGCCATGTTGGATTCCATTGATTATTTCCCCAATTAGAAGGACCCTTGTAAGAAGGTTGGTTTGGATACTGATTATAAGGGAAATTTCCAACTTATTTTTGTCCCACATATTTCAATTCTTCTTCTATGACAGCATTCTTCTTACTCAACCTTTTTAAGGCTGGAAGTTGACTACATTGACTAGTAGGATGTTCCCTGTCACAGATCTGGCAAATCTCTGATTTGTCTAAAGGGCATTCTCTCAACAGATGCTTGTTTCTACACCTAGGACAATAGATGGAGAGTGCTTCAGTTCTTCTATTTTGATCAGTTGTTCTAGTTTTTGCCTGAATCCCATCTAATGTGGTATTTAGCTAGACCAAAATATTTTTTTTCAGATTTGTAATCTCTTCCATTAAATGTCCTATTTCATTCTTCCCTTTGAAGGTTTTGGATGATCTCACTCCATCTTGGGTACTAGAATAGTTCTTGTAGAGTTCTTCTATAGAAGGTATATCCATTTTGTTGATATTTCCATTTCCCATCAGATCCAGTGCCTATTTTGATTCTTTATCTAATCCTTTTACAAATAGGGTTCTGGCCAAAGAGTGATTTACTGGGTTGCCATACCTCCTCAAGGCAAAGTTAAACCTGTCCACATAGTCCTCTAAGGTCTCTTCCTCTCCTTGTTTATTTTTGAACAATTCCTCATTTTTATTACTGACTCTACAGTAATCTTGGTACTTTCCTAAAAACTCTGTTTCCATCTGATCCCAAAAATGGATAGAGTTCTGGGGTAAACCCATAAACCATCTCATTGCAGAATCTTTCAGGGTTGAAGGGAACAGTTTGAGTATTTAGTTATCTGATCCATAATCATAAGTTTGGCATACCACTTTGAATTCAAACAAAAATTGATCTGGATCCTTAGAAGAAAGACCTCTGAAATTTGGCAAGTGTGCTGGTGAAATATTTTTCATAGGAGCATTGTCTCCAGCATCCAGAACAATGGGATATGAGAAAGTTCTTGGAACCTGATTTTCCTCCTCTTCATGATTATCATGATTATCATCCATGTCTAGTACTGGTTCTTCTCTCTGAGGTTGTAGGAAATTAGGTTCTATCAAAGGATCTGCCTGGAACTTTTGTTGTAATTCTTGGATATAATTAGTGAGTGGGAGATTTGGAGGATTTAAGGGATTATTGATTTGAGGTGTAGCTTCCAAAGCAGGTTCTAGTTTCTTTCTTCAACAAGATCTTGTGCCACCCCACTGCTTTCTCCTATAGTTTGTTGATGAGGTGTCTGTTTTATGTATCTTCCTTTTGAATCTCTAGCTCTAACCATACATATCTATCCTTAAACTGTTTAGCTAAGTTTTCCTAATTAACACAACATCCCCAGCAATGGCACCAAAAATAACAAGGGTTGTTGTACCTTATCATTTAATCATATTTCTTTTTTCAAATCCAGGGCTGTATCCTTGGCTATCTACAATTAGGAATCCTATAGTTTCCAGTCTTATCTAACTAACTCTAATGACTTCTATTGATTTAAAGGAACTGATCTATCTACTATTATGAAATGAATTCCAAGAATATTGAAAACAGAACTGAATAGTAAATTACTTAAAGAAAATCTATAAACTGAAACATACATCTATCTATGAAAAAAATAAACATCTTTTAAAGAAAAATCTGAAACAAAACAATAGTACTAGCCTTCTGCCTTGGTGGTGAGAGTGGACCCTTGCTCCACACCCTTAGGGCTGAAGACTAAAGTAAAGAATCAGCACAAGAGAATGATATCACAACTTAATTCAGTCCAATTCCATCATCTTTGTATTTTGCAAAATATTAATACCAAAATGAGATTATAGAAATCAGAAGGAAAAAATAATCGTTGTTCTTTTTCTGCTTCTTCTGTAAGTATATATAAAATTAGTGATGAGATATCACTTATCCTATCTACTATTTCTTCTATGAGATGACATCCATCTCTTTATTATACTAGCTATCTAGCTACGGAAAATAACCATGCAATAAAAATAGATTGAGTGGAACAGAAGTCCACTCTAAATCTAAGTTTCAATCTTAATACATTTGGGCAGCGAGGCCCTGAAAATATGGATATTAAATCAATTTTATTAGTAACTCATGCAAAAACTAAAAAGAGAAAAAACTCCCAGTAGTTAACTATAGATTCCCTTAATCACTCAGGTGATGATTTGAGTAATATCAGGGGTATCCCGATCACTACTAAAAGTGTCTGACCGACAACTGTGTTGGAAATCTACTCTGCTCTAAAGAGGCACCGGAGATGTAATTGTGGCCTTCTTGCTCAACTCCGAAGATGCTCCAGACTTCAGTCCATCTCCTGAGATGCTTTTCCTCTTTACTTCAAAACTTCTGATATTGTGGTATTCTGATATTGTCTCTGGAGATCATTAGGACTACCTCCAGAGATGTACAAAATTGCCAACCCGAACATCTACACCTGTTGATTTAAAAAGAGAAGTTTTTCTGCATATTTCCATCAATTCCATGCACATTAGTCCTTTAATCAAAAATCATGATCTTAAGTAATTCATTTCCTATTAATCATTATTTAGAACAATCTTGCTAGCCTATTCGGGTGCAGACATCAAGAAGATGGAATCAGAAAGGAGAAAAAGAGAGGTAAAAAGATGTATTTCATGGGTGCTACCTGGCACTCATCACTAAGCCTGTTGGTGTATTTAGGATCTTTTGGCAAACTTTGTGTTGTTGATAGGTCAATTTTGTGTTATTCTATATTTCAGTTATTTTCAATATATGAATGGAAGCTTGAGGAGTTGATTTATGAAGTCATAAACTTTGTGTTATGGTGGATGAATCTGTATTTTTCTTATGTATCCTTTTGAATTTTCTTTTATTAAATTATTATCTATTAATTTTTGTTAATCTAAATCATTCCTTCATTGCCACTTGTCTCTATTCTAGAGACTTTATGTAGAAAGATGGGTGTGTCAGAATTGCAGCCCGGAATAGAACTGATGTCGTTGATCTTTAATACTAAATATCCATCAATCTAAATGTAAATATTTTTTTAAGCTATTCACCAAGTAAATTGATCATTATAATTTAGCATTTGATATTTTCACTAGCCACATTATGATTTTTCAAAAAATTGCCAACACATTCGCCAAATAATTTATTTTATATTTTTGAATATCTATATAATTCACCACCTAATTTAATTTATTTTTTGGAATACAACTATAATTCACCAATGAATTTTTTTTTTTTTCAAATCTATATACAATTCACCTACAAAAAAACCAATTTTGACAAATTTGAAAAAAATCGCCAATGAATTTTTTTTTTCAAAAATAGGCATAGATTCATCAAAGTTTTTTTGGCCTCGGGCTAGGATTCGCCAGGATTTTATAGGTTTTTTTGTGGGGGTGGGGGGGTTCCTTAAAGTTATCCCTGTTGTCCATTACTCTGTGGATGGTATGGTGATGAATGAATCATCTTCATCCCATATTTGGAACACATACCTGTCATGTCCTGAGATTTGAAGCACAGGGCATTGTCTACCATAATTCTAGATGGCACACCAAATTTGGTTATCACATTGTTAAATAGGAACTCAATCACTACCTTGGATGTGGCATTACGAGTTGGAATAGCCTCAACCCACTTTGTAAAATAGTCATTTTCCACTAATATCCACCTATACCCATTGCTTGATCTCTCTTGGATTTTCCCTATGAAATCAATGCCCCATTGCTTCAATGGTAACATTCATAAGGGGAAGGGCGCCTAGAAACGTCAACTTACCTATAGACCTTTGACATGTATCACATTTTTTGATCTATTTTCCAACATCCTTGAAGAGGCTTGGCCACCAAAAACCTACCCTAATGATCTTATGTGTTGTGGTTTTAGCATGGAAGTGCCCACCACATATTCCTTGGTGATATTATTCAATGATTTTCTCATATTGTTGTTGGTCTAAACATTTCAACAACAATCCCTCATGATTTCTCCACATCAAAACACCTTGGATCAAAACATACCTCTGAGACTGGAGCTTAAGTGTCCTTTGCTAAGTTACATTCATTCCGGGGGGGAACACATGTTGACTAGATAAAAGATAATATCTTTGTACCATGGATCATTTGTCAACGTACACACATCAGCAGATGGAACAACATCTACCTCATTTATTTCAGCTGCCTCTAAGTTGGAATTAGCCATCAACTTAGCTAAATCCTGGCCTCTAACCAGTTTGATGACCTGTACCTCAATGTCATGCTCTTGGATCCAGTTGATCCATCTACATCTTCTCCTAGAAACTTCTTGTTACATGAAAATATCTTTCACAGCTGAATGGGGCACATATGCAATTGTCTTTGCACCCTTAAGGTATGGCCTAAAGTTTTTTACTACTTTAACCAAAGCATATGCATGCTTTTCCATATTTGAATAATTCAATTTAGCAGCTTGTAAGGACTTGCTAAAGAATCCTATGGGCTGCTCAAATTCATCACCATTATTTTGCAACAATAAAGCAACAATAGTATAATATGAAGCAAAGGAGAACAACTGAAAAGGCTTGGAATAATTCAGGCTTACCAACATTGGTGCATTATTGAGAGCCTCCTTTATGTCAACAAAAGCTTCAACTGGTTCCTTTTCTCATGCAATAGACTACCCCTTCTTGAGCATCTTAGAGATGGCTTTGGTCTTCTTAGAAAAGTTAGGGACAAACCACCTCACAAATTTGATCTGTCCAAAGAAGGACTGGACAACCTTGACTATTTTAGGTTGAGGGATAAGATCAATGGCCTTAACTCTTTCAGGGTCTATTCTAATCCCATCCCTTGACACAATATGTCCTAGTAACTTTCATTCTTCTACTTCAAACTGGCATTTCTTGGGATTCAAAGAAATCCCCTACTCCAAACATCTCTCAAATATCAGTTGCAAATACTTGCAATGATCCTTCATGTCTTTAGAGAATGCAGTGAGATCATCTTAGTAAACTACCATGATTTCATTAATGAGGCTTGCAAAGGCAACATCCATTACTCTTTTAAATGTTGATCCTGCATTCTTCAACCCGAATGACATCCTCAAATAAACATAAGTTCCCCAAGGAGTAGTGAATGTTTTCTTGTACTGTTCTAACTCCTTGACTAGCACCTGATTGTAACTTGAGAATCCATCCATAATAGACATCAACTCTAAACCAACAACCCTTTCCAAAAGATGATCCATACTTGGAAGAGGATAGTTGTCCTTAAGGGATTTGATGTTCAAGTTTCTGAAATATACACACAATCTAATATCCCCATTCTTTTTCCTCACTGGGGCAAGATTAGATACCCACTCAAAATGTCTAATTGGTTTTATGATACCTCCCTCTTTTAGCTTTGCCAACTCTTTCTGCATCTTGGGATCTATGGTGGGATTTATAGGTATTTACTTGTACCTAAAGGGTTTTGCATCAGGTTAAAGGGGAATGGTATGCCTAAACAAATCCTCCCTATAAACCTCCATCTCATCATAAGACCATGCAAAACATTTTTAAAAATTTCTTAATAAAGAAATCAACATTTGTTTCTCATGAGGTTTGAGCCGCTTACCAATGTAAACCATCCTAGGTGTCTCCTTAGGGCCAAGGTTAACACCTTCAACATTGTCCTCTTCAACTAGTTTACCTTTGCTTTTCCATCGGTCAACATTATCAAACATCCTTTCAAGTGCTCCAGTCCTTTTGGAATGGTATTTATCTTCAACTATACTACTTCATTCCCAAACAATGTTTCCTTGCCATCTTCTACCTCTATCATAGGCTGTCAATCAATCAATTGATTGTCAAAATCATCTATGCAATTCAGAAAACTGTAGATTTGATTGTTGTCATTGAAAACCTACCAGCTGTAAACATTATCAAGGATTGTCAGCTTGGTGAGAACTTCAACAACGTAATGGGAAAAGGGATCAGAATCTGGCTGTGGGTCAAACTTTGAACCAACAATAGCCTAATCATCCACCTTTTCATTTCTACCTCTGTCGATCCATTCAATATCAATGGCATCAAACAGTTCTAAAGTGTCCCAAACTGCATTCCTATATGCTCTCAACTTGTTGTCCTTGGCACCAAATGCATTTCTAATCTGTTGTACAACTAATTCAAAATCACCATGTATCTTCAAGCATTTGACTCCATGCCTATGAGAAACATTTAGACCCAACAACAGTGCCTCATACTTAGCTATGTTGTTGGTGCACTAAAAATCAAGTCTAAAGGACATGCCAAATTGCTCTCCATCTGGTGCTATCAGAACAATACTAGCACCTAAGACTTTTCTTGAATATGGAACCCACAAATCATCTATGCCACAAGTAGGAACAATGGGAATGGGAGGTAAAACATCAAGTCTATGATCATCCCCACTACAATATCCCATGAAGTGGTCAATGTCAATGTGAAAGAAGTTGGCATCATCATCTGTTGCTTTATATCTGTCCTCAATATTTTCACCTTCAACCTTTTTTTCCCTATACAACTTGATCTCCACACCCTAGATTGGAATAGTGGCATATGAAAGATCCATTTGGATACTTCCACCCATGGAGGCCACCCACTTTCTTGATAACAACATACCCCACTTAGCAGGGCAATCTACAACAAATATATCGATCAAGAATGATTTGTCTGGGTAAGAAGCAAGTTTGACCTCAACATCTTTAACCAGACCTATCACATTAACTTCCCTAGAATCCATGGCAAAGCATTTTCCAAAAGACTTGGACATTTTCAGTTCCAACTCATTCATTATCTCCAAGGGCGTAACATTGTTGGAAGCACTAGAATCAAGCATGCAATTATGTAATATCCAACCATTTATGATCAGTGTTGTGTAAAAAGGGTCTACTCCCATCCTGCTATTAACAACAGTTGATCTTAGATATACCTCTATAGTTTCATCATGGCGTTTACCCTCATCATCATTACTAGGAAAAGCAACATGTTATTTTTGTGCATCAACAAAAGTAATGAATGACACCACCCTATCTCTATGTTCAGGGATTCTAAGAAGTTCCTCTACAGGCACTGAAATTCTAACTTGGCTGAAGACTTGAGCCATGTCAATAGGGCTATAATTTGGTAGAGGAGCATCACATGAGATGGTAATATCATTTGCACAAGGAATTAAGGTATTACTTGATTGGAAGATACATCCATACCTTTTTCCTTTATCTTCTCCTTTTTCCTTTTCTAATTCTTTTTGTACCTGAGGCTAATCATGCTTCTCACTGGTCTTTGGATTGTGAACCTTCAGAATGGATGTAACAACTGGTTGTGCTACCTATGCTGGGTTTTTCTACACATACTTCTTCTTTGCTAATGGTGGTTGCACAAAAAACTTCTTCTTTTCTGGAACATTCTTCTTGGGAGTGCTACCATCTTTTTTCTCCATATTCGCATTACTTTTTTCCTTCTCATGCTCCAATCCAATTTGTCTTTACTCTACAACAAGAGAGCTCTATATAGGGACTAACCTATTTCTTATCTGATAACCTCCTTGGACTTGCATAATGGCTACATCACTCAAAGATTTCATATCTTCTTTCGAAGCTTTGGATTGCTTGTACTTCTTCTGCATAATATCCCTCAAGTTCCCGAAATCATGAGATGGCAATTCATATCTCTTTGGACCTTCATCATAATAATACTGGAAAATATGATCATCCTCTTGATAACTGTCATAGTCGACATCCTAACCTATTTGCTCATACCCCTCTATGTCAAATTGATTTATCTCCTCTTCATAGTACTCAACTGCACCTTCTTCATTTGGAAATTCTTCATCTTTGCTCATTGAATGAGCCACCACACAATTAGCTAGATCATAGGGAAGGAAGCACACTTGGAACCACAAAGATGCATCTTGAAACTTACATGCCTGGGACAGCTTGTCTATCATTTTGTTGTGGCCTCTTAGACCAATTAGTATTGTAAGGTCTATTATGCAGTCTCTGACCAAGTCATTGAAATTTGTTGCAGTACCTTGAGGTGGCAAGCCTTTATCATTTCTAGAAACCTTGTAGGATAGGTGTTTCATAACCCCCATAAGCTTATCCAATTTGTCTTTAGTGGTAAAGGGCTTATTGAAATCTACCTTACCTGGCTGGGACAATTTTACATTAGACCTTTTGATGTGTTTCCCTGAAGCTCTCATATTTCTTTCAATATTGATAGTTGTAGCATATGCTTCCCTTAATGTTTGTGGACTCTTGTTCCTCAAACAATACCCAATATTTGAGTTAAATGCACCACAATACAAAACCAAACACATAGATTCATTAGGTCTCAAATAAGGAGGTACCTTTCTCATTGTCATGATGAAGTGGTTAAAATCAGCTATTGTCTCATTCATTGCCTTCTTGATAATTGTAAGCTCATGGATAGAAAACTTGGGGTCAATCCTATCCCCATATTACAATTTAAATACCCTCATGAACTCCTCCCAAGAATCAATATTGTTGTCAGGGAGAGCCTTATACCATTCCTTAAAACTTTCTTCCAATGAGTGTACAAATAATTTCATCATGACATCTTCATCCTCAATTTCATACTCATCGGTGACATTAATAAAATGCCTAAGGTGCTCTTCACATGTGACAACATTATTACCTGGAAACCTAGGAATTTTTCCTCTAATCTCATTTGGAATTGGATTGGGAAAATTAGGTATGCCAAAGAAGTCAAGTTGTTTATACCTTTTAGCTCCCAGTGGCTGCCTCAGTGGAGGAAATCTTTGTGCTTGTATTCATTGTGCATGCCTAGGATTCTGAGCATTTCCATACTGCTAATTCACCTAGTTTTGTGGTAGTTGATTATGAATATTTTGAGCATGAGCATGATTGATACCTTGATGTCACATTTGCTGATGTTGTTGTTGCAAATGTCTCTGATTGTTCTATTGGTTATACTGCTAATTATGGCCCTGCTGCTATGCATTTTGGTTTCCCTGGACTTGCTGGGCAAGTTGAGCTTGTTGTTGGTCAAGTGAGGCCTACACCTCTCTCTATCTATTCCTAAGATGATCAAGAAGGTCAAGCTCATCCTGGATTCTTCTTTCTCTTTCCTCATCACTAGGATGCTCTTGTTGATTTCCCTCATTAGGAATGTTATCATGTCAAGCTCCAAGTGATCTTGTGGGAGAAGTAGGGTATCTAGTAGTCTGATATGTCTCTTCATTCTCATTGGGCATTCCAAATGCTCTCAAATATGGACCACGAGACCTATCTCTACTTCCTCTACCAACCATATTCTCATTTCTTCTAACATCATACTCATTCCTATTCATCCCTATGTTTGTTCTGAGTATGTTATCTACAAAGTCTTTAAAGGTATATTGATACTGGCTCTTGAAATAATCAAACTTATCATTTATGCCAGAGGTACCTATTTGGTTTTGGGTATTCAATGGAGGCACCACATTGGTGTTTCTTTCCCTCCATATACTCCTATTTCTTGTACTACTAGAGGATTCATCATGCCTAGGCTGCTCCTGGTTTCTTCCTCTATTCATTGTGAATCTCTTTTATAACTACAAATAATTTATGGGTTGTAAAAATAGAGTCACCACTCCCCTTCTGGGATGAAATTTTTGACAAACACTGTACTTCAATACTACAACAACTAGAAGTAAACTAATTCAATGGTTCCCCAACAATGATGCAAAATGTTGGTTCCCAAAATAACTGCAACCTAAAACCCTAAAATATTTTACAATCACCTAGGCCAAGGGTGTCATCAAGATGATTAAAAGAGGCTTATCCACATGTTAAGGGTGATTTTGGCCAACTTACAGGAGTCGGTAGACTCCTCCACACTTCGAGCTTAGCTTAGACTCTGGAGGGATATTCCAAGGGGTATACCTTAGTAGATATTGACTTCAAAAATAGATGAACAACCAACCCAAATCATTACCTTGGCCCCAAAGACTGTCATTGAACCAAGAGAAACTAGTTGTCATGAAACCCCTAGTTTAATCTGATGGGAGCAATCCTACAGAATGAGGACTCTTATAGAATTGTAACTACATCTAAGACTTGATGTATTGTTTTTTATTTTTTAATAAAGTGTGGGTGATCACAGGCTTCTTAGACTGGTGCCTATTCCAATGGGCTATAGAGTTTCAAGTTCATCAAAGGGAAACATTAAAAGGGGGTGTATGAATGCCTATCTCGTTACTTAGATGCACAAAAATCAATATCAAACCATGAGAATACTTAGTAATCCAACACTATACAACATTCTTCCATATGTAATTCTAAAATGACCATTTATAAAGCTTGAAAATGGATTAAGAACTGTCACATTCATTCAAATCAGATTTTACAATCATACCACAAAGTGTGGCAAGAGAAAACCCTAACTGCGATAGAGGCTTCTTGAAAGAACACTTACAACAGTGGAGAAAAATAATGAATTGATATCAAGATTACAATATAATCCACATACACTTCTGATAAATGCTTCTTGAAGAATTGAAAATGAATAATGGATGAAGCCCTAACTGCCTTGGACGCTAAGCACCTGTAGAGAGAAATTTTGCCCAAAATGACCAACCCTTAGAATGAATTCCAATCCTATTTTTATAGCCTTCACAACATGATTTGAGAATGAAATGGGAAGGAAAACCCTCAACAACCCCACCAATTGCAATAAAAACATTAATTTCAATTACCCACTTCGCATTAATGGCAATCTTGGAAGTTGTTGGCGTGTTCCCAGGCGGTGGGAGGAGTATGGAAGGAAAAAGAGTCATGCCCTGACAAATTAGGCTTTGGAGGAGAAGAAATGAACATCTGACCCCTAAATAAATAAAAGAAATGAAGATTGGCGGGGGTCAAGACTCAAACCTTCTTCTTTATGCTTTCAAAAAGCAAGGAGGAAGAAAATAAACCTTCTGCAGACCGCCATCTGAAACACTTAGAAGATTGTGAGCTTGCCAAACTTCAGTTGTCAGGCCTTTTGCTTGTCTTCTTCCAAAAGGAAATAGGAAGAGAAAACCCCCGGTTGTCGATGCTCGAAACACTTAGAAACTTATGAAACTTTGGCAGGCTTCGGCGAATGGGCCTTCTTCCTTCTGCCTTCTAAAAGAAGGAAAGAAGAAAAGAGAACTCCTGACTTCCACTGCTTGCAACACTTAGAAGAACTTGGTGCTATCAGCGGGCTTCGATGATCAGGCCTTCCTGCTAATACATTCTTTGAAGAAGACAAAAGGCCGCAAGCCCAACCTTTAACGCTTGAAACACTTAGGTAATTTTGCAAGGAACCAAGGCAGATATCAAAGTTGATAGAAATGGTATGATGGAAGATAGGAACCCGAAACTCTGAAACCCTGACAAAGGTATAAAATACAAGGAAAACACTTAGAATTTTTGGGACTTAGTCATTTTTAGGGTTTCTTCCTTGTATTTCAAAAGGCAAATAGATGGAAACCTATTGGAGAGAACCCATGGAAAAATCTCAGATCAAATATAAATGATGGATTCTTTCAACAAAGGCATAAAGTGGGATTCTTGATGGATTTAGGGCAAAATAAACTAAGTTGGGTGCTGGTTTTTTTTAGGTGTCAACACCTTCTATCAATATGAGAGCGTAAGCTTGTGAAAGACAATGGCATTATGTAGAAGGGTTGTAAGTAGTAAAGTTGAGTAAAATGAATGTAGCTATTTTAGAAAGGAAAATTGATAAGGGCAATGTTGTATTCTAATTGCTATCTACAAGAAATTATTTTCATAAAATAAAATAATAAATGTTATAGGAACATAATATCATAGCATCTATAAAATACAATTTATGAAATGATAAAATTAAAACAATCACAAATATTACAATAATAAAGCAATCACAATCTACACATTTAATTATCACTCCAACGTAAATAATTATAAAACATAAATCAAATCAAACCACACAAAAATAATTATAGAAATAGCTAACCAATATAAAATACCTCCTCTTGGGGATGGATAAAATCAAATTAAGGCATATTTATAGAGAGGGTAATGGTGTTGTTGATGCTATGGCCAATTTTGGGGTTACCCTTAACTCTAAAAGATGTTGGAGGGACATAAATAATCTCCCTAGTAATGTTAAAGATTGCCTATATCTTGAGGCGCAACCTCTCCCTTCTTAATGGTGGTTTATTGGGATAATACTAAGTGTGAATATATATTTGTATATATTCTCTACACTCATTGGAGAGTTAGCTTTGCTAAACGGCTTTCTCAAGGGGATGGTCGAGTGGTCTTGACTTGACAAGGTGACAACTACATCTTCTTTAAACCATTTTATGGAGCCTCCGTGGAATGGGATGACAGGGACGATGTTGTGTAGGATGGAGGATGGCCACATCATCTCCTGTCAGTTTGTTGTGCTTACATGGTTTTGGATGGCATGGTCATCGGGATATGTTCAAATTCTGGCGGTGCCTCCTTCCAATGATCACCATCCGGACGATGGTTGTAATTATGGCAATTATGAAATGGGATGTGAAGGGGATTGTGAGGCCAGTTTGAGTATCTTCCCTTGACTTTGGCATAGATTTCCTAATGGAAGTTTGCATCATTTGAAGTGAAGGTTTAGAAAAGATGTAGATTTTACCTTCTGCCATTGTTTCATTCCACTACAGTTAGGCCACCTTTTTACCGCTGCTTGAAAAAATTGGTCATGGAGAAGATAGGGTTAGAACGAAACCCAACTCTTGTGATGAGTTAAGGGTTGATGAAATGTTGTGGAGTATATGCTACGAGGGAGGAATAAACCCATTTCTAGAATGTCTAAATGGGTTTGATGAAAGCTTATCTATCTAGTTTGCAATGTCATGAGACAAGTGGGTAGTTCAAGTGGGCGGTGTTTAGTTTGAAGTGAGTGAGGAGATCATAGCTCAAGCTAATGGTATGTCATGCAAGGGTAAGAAATTGAAGAAACAGAGTAAAGTCTAGGACAATGATAGTATGGTGCTTTTCTTCAAGGAGGGTGAAACTCTAGTGAGGCTATAGGGGGTTTTGAAAAGGATAAGATGATGTCACCATGGGACAAGGTATGTTTCATGCTGATTAAATATGTAGCTCTAGAAGGTTGTTATAAATGTTTTTACCATTATCACTTTGCTCTCCTAAATCATTTCAGACAGAAAGTGATTATCAACTTTCCTTTTTATCTCTTGCCATTTTTGGAGTCTTCTATCAAAGTTGCTAAGGATGCTTATGGAAAAAACCCCAATGTCATAGTTGTTCCCCTGCATCAAGGTTTAATCCTTTGCCTTTATCAATTCCATTTGGCCCTCTACCCTCCTAAACCTATTAAAGCCTACCTGGTTGAGGACTCTCTTGCGAAGGGTTTGGTGGATAAAGTCCCTCACTCACCTGCTAAGGAAGGGTCTTCTTCTAAAACTCTTGCTGATGCAGATGCACCCTCAGTTAAAATGTCCCCTGCTACTGGTAGATCCCCCTCAAGAAAGTCCCCTATTGCCATTAGGTCCCCCTTGGGTAAAAATTCCCCTGCTATTGGACCCCCCTTGCCCCATCCTAAACAAAAAAAGCAAACGATCCATGCGAATGTATCTCCTCTTGAGAATGTCACTGAAGGCCATTCTGAGGAACCCATTTTTAAACCCTCCCCTCCCTCCATTATTGGTTCCTCTGCCTGTACCCCTAGCTCCTCTTCCCAAAAGGAGGCAATTGTGGGGCTCTATAATCTAAAGAATATCCTGACCCCTTCCTAGGATAAGAAGAAGTCATCGATGAAGCGTAGCCTGGTGGATTCCATGAGGAAGACCAAGGCTAAGAAGTCAAAGGGTGATCCGGTGCTGAATAAGGAAGAGGATTGTAAGAATCAAAGTTTACCTCTAAAAGGGAACCCAAGACTGATAGGGTGGATTCTGACATGGAGGTGGAGGATAAGGAGAAGGGCACTGGTGGTAAGTTGGCGAAGTCTGGTGATTTAATTGTCAGGAAGCCATGTATTAGATGCTCTAGCAGACTTGTAGGTATTTAAACCCATAAAGTCAAAATTGTGGAGGATTCCAACGATTCTTATTAGGAGGATGAGGTGGAAATTCAAAAGGTGAAGCTCACCCTAGAGGGGGAGGAATGTCAAGATGGAGCTAGTTTGTTTGAGGAACTAAACACCTCCTTCTATGATTGATGATGCTGAGACCGAGTTGGAACCTGAAGAAGTCAAACTGGTGAAGGTGAATTCCCCTACGTAGAAGGAGTGTGCGAAATGTGATCAGGTCACTCATGAGATAGCTGAGCTGAGGTCGAGAGTGGAGTCCATGGAAGGGAAGCTGAAGGTGATGGCTTCTTTAAGCTCGAAGGTGATGCATAGGTTTGCTACTACTTTGGCGGTGCTGCAAGACTTTGAAATTAAAAGACACAGTCTGGATGTTAATACTTTTGTGAACTATGGAAATGTATGGATTCCTTAAAGATGACTGGAGTCGGCTATTTTCTTAGCTTCTACTTTGGTTCTTGTTTTTGGTTATGGTATATGTTTATATCTCTGAACTATAGTATGTTATACTACTATTAGTGTGTTGCTTCTCTATTGTTGGTTGCTTGTTTGACCTATTTTACTTGCCATTGTGGCTTTTTGTTAAAGGGAGGTCTGCACCCTTGTTTGTAGCTTACCATAATAAAAAACATGCACAATTATGTGAGTGGGCCCTGCCTCATGATCCTATGTTGAAGATGGTCTTCTAACTCAAACTAAATTGCTTGCTTTAGAATTGTAATATTTACTTCATAGAAAGGAGAATAAATAACAATGGATTACTTATTCATTCATACATACTCCTCTCACGCCATTTCTTGAGGTGCTTATATAAGAAATAGGTGTAACAATTTACTAAATTTCTATTATGTTTCCTACACTCACAACCTCTCCACAAAATTATATTTCAAATAGAAAAATCAAGGACGCAATCATTTGCTTGATATGGTTGAGTTTGTTAAGCTATGATTTTAGGAAAAAGAGAGGACATTAAATAATCGAGCTAAACAAATATTTGAAAATAGTTTATTTCTCCCATGAAAATAGTTGCATCTTCCATGATATTCAATTTTTTCTATTCCACCAACATAGCCATGTGAATATCAATAATTTCCCTTTTTTTGTACTCCCATGTTTGTAACTTCCTTGCTTGGCATTAATGCTACTACATGAGCTACTATTAGCAATAGCTATAGCTATGAGATAGCTATATTTATTAGTAAATACAATCAAATAATTATTATCCTCTTATTTTTCCTAAAAACTAAATTAAATATCTCTTATTTCTATTTAATCATATGAAACAAAAATGATAAAAAGGTCATGATTGTTGGATCTAGGGCATACAACTGAGAGGGGGGGGGGTGAATCAGTTGTATAAAACTTCTTCTCATTCAAACACTTAATTCTCTGTTGTTAGTTAGCAGCATATCAAATAATCATCCATGGAAGCATAATACATAAACACAAGAGCAGATAAGCATCAACACATTGAACACCAAGATTTTGACGTGGAAAACCCGGTTAAGGGAAAAACCACGAGGTGATTAACCCAAGAATTATTCTCTGTTAGAAGAATAAAGAAAAATGAATGGCACATGCCAATAAGGGCTCATTGCCCGAGCACACTGCTCACAAAGAGGCCCACTGCCTACAAGGAGACACACTGTCTACAAAGTGATGAAAATCACAGTCTTGAACTGGAGAATGACATCTCTACCATGTCCGGATCAGTTCCAATTAAGCCCAACATCTCTGCTCTGCCCTTCGCACGTTTCTTCGCTATGCCACACTCATCCACACACCACCCACTGAAATGAACTCACAAACCGTTATTTATACAAGACATCGACTTAGGAACAAACATCTAAGTCGGCAAACAACCATAGGAGTATCCGCAAGATGAATAACACATCCGGTCAGCCATCACAAGAACATTCGCAGGATGAACAACTCATCCGGTCGGCTAAACAGAGCAAGAACTTCATCCGGAAGAATAACTTCAATTCCGGGCTCTATCATCAATGCGGACCAACAACACAACCTAAACATGATCCAAGAACCTTCACAAGCCTGTCTGAATGTCCGGATACATCCACACTTCCTCTACTTACTGGGATCTCTTGTCTTCCTCATCCGGAACTTCAAGAACACAGTCTGTCGCCACTGTCATAATGCAAGAGGTACTTCCGAACCTCCAAATCATACACAAATCAGGATGACACATCAAAAGGACATCCCAAACACTCAGTCCAATCCGCAGATTAGGATGATACAATTCCGGACCTCACCGGACCTTTTTGTGATCCTCTGTCACCTCTGGATACTTGCCGGACCCGGTTCTATACCGGCAGCCACAACTCCTTCAGATCTTCATGCGGACCTCTGAAATATTAACTGTAGCATCTCAAGACTCATATCTACTAACCCTTTAATCCGCATCCTCCGGTTCTCATCCTATACAGTACATTTACCTTCTTCTCATCACTGTTCTTCACTGTTCCTGACTGAGGCTAATTTTCTCAATATCCTCAGCACACAGCTCATCAAATCCTTCTTGTCAATGCAATATGAGTATGTTGACATCAATGACAACACTGGCTCACCTCATACTTGCAACAATCTCCCCCTTTGTCATTGATGGCAACATATGATGTGAAAAACCATTAAGGCAAGAACTTCAATCTTTTCATATATCTTCTCTTCCTTTACTGCTCCCCCTTCGATCAATGTCTTCTCTTCCTTTACTGCTCCCCCTTTGATCATCAACCACTTGTTTTTCACATGTCTTCTCTCCCCCTTTGACATCAATGGAAAAGGGCTCATACTTGCAATTCTCATGCATCAGAATCATACCAGCTGCTCCCCCTTAGTTGCAGCTCCCCATTAGTCCGGATCACAAGATATGACTGTGATAGCCACCGGACTGATGCACATCAGTGCATCTTAGTTCATCACCGGAGGGGCCATGACCCCTAACTTCTCCCGGAGATATTCAAAAGAGTCCTTGGGAAGAGGTTTTGTAAAGATATCTGCAATCTGATCCTTGGAGGGAACATACTCCAATCTGACTTCTTCCTTGTTTACTTGTTCTCTCAAAAAGTGAAATTTGATAGATATGTGCTTAGTCTTAGAATGCAATACCGGATTCTTGGAAATATTAATTGCACTTGAATTATCACAGAAAATTGTGATAGGCTCCTCATATTCAACTTTGATGTCTCTTAGCATCTGCTTCATCCATAAGATTTGAGTGCAACTACCTGCTGCTGCAATGTATTCTGCTTCAGTTGTAGACAGAGATATTGCATCTTGTTTCTTGCTTAGCCAAGAAACCAATTTCTTCCCCAAAAAGAATGCTCCACCACTAGTGCTCTTCCGGTCATCCACATCTCCTGCCCAATCTGCATCTGTGTAAGCATGAAGAGAGAAGTCCGGATCTCTAGGGTACCATAGACCATACTCAACTGTTCCTTTCAAATATCTAAAAATTCTTTTGATTGCCATAACATGAGATTCTCTAGGATCAGCCTGGAATCTTGCCACAAGACCAACAGCCTGCATTATATCTGGTCTAGTTTGAGTGAGATACAACAATCCACCAATCATTGATCTATACTTTGTCTGATCTGCTTTTGGAGAATCATCATCTTTGCTTAGCTTACATCCGGTTGCCATAGGAGTGTTCATAGGCTTTGAGTCTTCCATACCAAATTTCTTTAACAATTCTTTCACATATTTGGTCTGAGAAATGAAGATCCCTTCTTTTGTTTGAGTAATTTGCAGTCCCAAGAAGAAATTCATTTCACCAAGCATAGACATTTCAAACTCACTTTTCATCTGATTGGCAAAAGTTTTGCACATACTATCTCTTCCTCCAAAAATGATATCATCCACAAACACTTCAACAATCAGAATGTTTTCATGATCAATTTTGAAATATAAGTTACTGTCAGCAGTACCTTTGTTGAATCCAATCTGCACAAGATGCTTATCCAACCTTTCATACCATGCTCTTGGGGCTTGCTTCAATCCATACAAAGCTTTCTTCAACTTGCAGACATATCATTATTATCAGACAATTGAAATCCATCCGGTTGTTCAATGTAGACTTCTTCTTCCAGATCACCATTTAGGAAGGCAGACTTGACATCCATCTGATATACCTTGAAGTCTTTGAAGGCAGCAAATGCAAGAAGTAATCTGACTGCTTCAATTCTTGCCACCGGAGCAAAAGTCTCTTCAAAGTCAATTCCTTCTATTTGAGAGTAGCCTTTGCAGACCAATCTAGCTTTGTTTCTGATTACTTCACCGGCTTCATTTAGTTTGTTCCGGAAGACCCACTTGGTTCCAATTACATTCCTGTCTCTAGGTCTGGGAACAAGATCCCAAGTATGATTTTTCTCAATTTGCATCAATTCATCTTCCATTGCTTTGGTCCAGTTTTCATCATTGTAGGCTTCATCTATTGTTTTAGGTTCAATCTTTGAAATCAGACAACATTCATTCTGATTTTGAGCAATATTCCTTCTAGTTTGTACACCTTTGCTTCTATCACCTATGATCTGATCTTTAGAGTGATTCAGTCTTACATACCTTGGAATTTTGGGAGTATCCAGCACTGCTGTTTCTTGATCAGCCTCATTCAAACCTAACTCTTCTTCCTGATTTACCGGATCAGGCTGACTCTGTCTCACCGGAGAGGATTGAGGTCCTTGAACACTGTCTTGGTCATCTTCATCAAACTCATAAAATCTTGAAGGCTTCTCAATACCTTCATCAACCTTTACATTGGTGCTTTCTATCATCTTCCTCAATCTCTTATTGTAACACCGGTATGCTTTGCTTTGAGTGGAGTAGCCCAAGAAAATTCCTTCATCACTTCTAGCGTCAAACTTTCCTAGATCTTCATCTCTTTTAATATAACATTTGCTACCAAATACTCTGAAATATTTCACAGTAGGAGTGATGCCAAACCAGAGTTCATAGGGGGTCTTACCGGTGTTGTTTCTGATTTGAACTCGATTGAGAGTGTAGACTGCAGTGCTGATAGCTTCTTTCCAAAACATTTGAGGAACATTTGCTTCCAACATCATTGTCCTAGCAGCTTCCTGGATGGTCCGGTTCTTTCTCTCAACTACTCCATTCTGCTGTGGAGTCTTAGGAGCAGACAACTGTCTCCTTATACCCTGTTTCTCACAAAAGTCAATGAACTCACCAGATGTAAATTCACCACCTCTATCAGACCTTAGACACTTTAGTTTCAATCCGGTTTGATTCTCCACCATAGCTTTGAAGATTTTGAACTTCTCAAAAGCTTCTGATTTTTCTTTTAGAAAGGTAACCCACATCATTCGGGAATGATCATCAATTAACAACATGAAATATCTATCACCCTGCAGACTCTTGATTCTTGTCGGACCACATAGATCAGTATGTACTAATTCCAACAATCCGGTAGAAGACTGATCTTTGCTTTTGAAAGAGACTCTGCTTTGTTTACCTAACTGACATTCTTTACACACACTATTTGTAGGTTTCATCAACTTTGGAAGATCTCTCACAGCCTGAGTATTGCTTATCTTGATGATGTTATCAAAATTTACATGACACATTCTTCTATGCCATAACCAACTTTGATCAATTTGAACAAACAAACAACTTTTATTTGAACCAACCAGATGGAAGATGTTACCTCTTGTCTGAGTACCGGATGCAATTTCAGTTCCGGAGCTTGTAAAGATTCTGCATTTTCCATTCTTGAACCGGAGATCATAGCCTTTGTCCACTAACTGACCAACACTGAGAAGATTGTGCTTCAATCCTTCAACATACAGTACATTTCCTGTTTTGCTCTTACCATCAAAGGAAATAGTTCCCCTACCTCTGATTCTGCCAGCAGAATTGTCACCAAACTTTACCATTCCTCCTTCATATCTTTCCAAGTCTAAGAACTTATTCTTGTCACCAGTCATATGGTGAGAACATCCACTGTCAATAACCCAATCATCCTTTTCTTCCACTTGAGCAGCCAAGGCTTTTTCAACAACTTTGTGATTGACAGGTTCAGAGAGCATGGAATCTTCTTCCTTGATGGCTATAAACACCCACTCATTTCCGGATTTGCTTCCTAGTTCTGATTCATCATCTGTTACTCCTTCATTGTCATCTTCTTCATGAACATAATAGCAATTCTTTTGAAACCTTTGTCTGTGAGTATTAGATCTTGCAGATCTCTCCGGACATCTTGAGGCAAAATGACCAATCTTATTGCAGTTGAAACACTTAAAGGGTAGTTTTCCTTCATACTTACCGGATCCTCTTGGCAGTCTTTTTGCAATGAGGGCTTCAAGTTGAGCTGTTTCTGCTTCTTCTTCTTCCATGTCTCTTCTTGCTTGATCATACCATGACATTTTCCTTGATGAGTTTTCACCCGGATCAAATCTCTGTTTGCCTTTCACATAGGCACTGGCTTTGAAAGCAGATTCAGTCTTGGGCGGATCATCTCCAAACTCGGTCATTTCAAATGCAGCTAGTTTGCCAGCCAGTTGTTCTCTTGTGACAGTTGTGTGGGCTCTGAATTCATCAATGGCAGCAACTTTGATTTTGTAGGCAGCAGGAAGGGATCTTAGGATTTTGCAGACAATCTCATTTTCATCTAAAGTTCCACCAGCATTTCTGATTCCACATACCAGCTCATTTACTCTAGGCATAAAGGTAGTGATGTTTTCATCATCTCTCATTTTCAATCTTTCAAATTTCCCTTTCAGACTTTGCAACCTTGCACTTTTGACAAACTCATCTCCTTCATACAGAAGTTCCAGTTTAGTTAGGATCTCATATGCAGTTGGTAGGTCAATGACATTCGAGAGATCTGAGTCATTTAATGCGCTTAGAAGAGCTTCCTTGGTCCGCAGATTGTTTTCAGCTTCTGTGATTTCATTCAGAGTTGTCAGACCACATTGTGGGGGTATATATGGTTTAGAAATCATAGCCAAGTATGCTTTTCCCATACATTCCAAATGACACTTCATGCGACCTTTCCAGAGAGTAAAGTTGGTTCCATCGAACTTCGGACTATCCTTCTTGTATGACGACATCTTGATCTCCTCAAGCGGTTAAGCTCCTATCAGAGGAACTTGGCTCTGATACCAATTGTTGGATCTAGGGCATACAACTGAGAGGGGGGGGTGAATCAGTTGTATAAAACTTCTTCTCATTCAAACACTTAATTCTCTGTTGTTAGTTAGCAGCATATCAAATAATCATCCATGGAAGCATAATACATAAACACAAGAGCAGATAAGCATCAACACATTGAACACCAAGATTTTGACGTGGAAAACCCGGTTAAGGGAAAAACCACGGGGTGATTAACCCAAGAATTATTCTCTGTTAGAAGAATAAAGAAAAATGAATGGCACATGCCAATAAGGGCTCACTGCCCGAGCACACTGCTCACAAAGAGGCCCACTGCCTACAAGGAGACACACTATCTACAAAGTGATGAAAATCACAGTCTTGAACTGGAGAATGACATCTCTACCATGTCCGGATCAGTTCCAATTAAGCCCAACATCTCTGCTCTGCCCTTCGCACGTTTCTTCGCTATGCCACACTCATCCACACACCACCCACTGAAATGAACTCACAAACCGTTATTTATACAAGACATCGACTTAGGAACAAACATCTAAGTCGGCAAACAACCATAGGAGTATCCGCAAGATGAATAACACATCCGGTCGGCCATCACAAGAACATTCGCAGGATGAACAACTCATCCGGTCGGCTAAACAGAGCAAGAACTTCATCCGGAAGAATAACTTCAATTCCGGGCTCTATCATCAATGCGGACCAACAACACAACCTAAACATGATCCAAGAACCTTCACAAGCCTGTCTGAATGTCTGGATACATCCGCACTTCCTCTACTTACTGGGATCTCTTGTCTTCCTCATCCGGAACTTCAAGAACACAGTCTGTCGCCACTGTCATAATGCAAGAGGTACTTCCGGACCTCCAAATCATACACAAATCAGGATGACACATCAAAAGGACATCCCAAACACTCAGTCCAATCCGCAGATTAGGATGATACAATTCCGGACCTCACCGGACCTTTTTGTGATCCTCTGTCACCTCTGGATACTTGCCGGACCCGGTTCTATACCGGCAGCCACAACTCCTTCAGATCTTCATGCGGACCTCTGAAATCTTAACTGTAGCATCTCAAGACTCATATCTACTAACCCTTTAATCCGCATCCTCCGGTTCTCATCCTATACAGTACATTTACCTTCTTCTCATCACTGTTCTTCACTGTTCCTGACTGAGGCTAATTTTCTCAATATCCTCAGCACACAGCTCATCAAATCCTTCTTGTCAATGCAATATGAGTATGTTGACATCAATGACAACACTGGCTCACCTCATACTTGCAACAATGATATGATATGAAAAAGGAGTAAAATGGTGGTCATTATGGCATAGGAAAAAGGTTATAATATGAGATAAATGGGACATATATAGGTGAACCTCATCAGGAAATATTCAAAGCTCGAGTAAAACTTCTTTCCTTGTTTAATACTTTAAAACACATCACCAGCTTCACTACTTCTCCTTAAAGTATCAAAAGAAATGGCTAAAGCCAAATGCCATCCTAGAAGTAAGAAACAACCACTATGCCTGACAAGTCTCTAAGCTTACTCAGGGAACATATCTTCAAAATTATTTAAAAAATAAAAGAGCTCTTAGTTGTATCAGGGTCATGCCCCACTATCTTAGAATACTCTCTTCTTGCTGCTAAATCTATGTTAGCACATTTTTTAATTTAAAAACAATTTTTTTGAATTCCTTTGTCTTGACAAAATTATCATCAGAGATGAATCTCTCACATGCATTATTTCTTACATCATTGACTATTTCATCCCCATCAAAATCTCCTAATAGGATAATAATTGAAGGAATAGTAGCCTCAATATTGTAAAAATGTTCTACGGACTTGAACACATTCATTATTTCATCACCAATAGGGAAAAACTCATCATATCCCTTTGTTTTATCATAAGAGACCAAGGGTTGTGATAGGATCAAAATTCATTGAGGGCTTGCAACACACCTAGTCTATGGTGATTAGTTAGAGGAGCCTTCAACCATGGGTGCCTTCTTGACTTCTCAATTTGGGAAGTGTCCACCTACTACTTCATTGCAACCTCTTCTATTAATACAATTAGAGCATCAAGGATTGATGTGCTTTGGGGAAGGATTTCTACTAGCGTCATCCTAGGTGATATTATACTAAGAGTGTTAATATTTTCCAACATGACTCTCATTCTCTCAATTTGGTCCTAGATTTCAACATATGCCCCCTTGTATTCTCAATCATTCTATTTCCTTCTTTCCTTTGCCATCATTATTTTTACCCATTTGTCCCTCCCCATATCTTTCTCTACTTTGCTCTTGTAGCTTCTAATGAGGTCTTCTCCCTCATGATAATATTGCTCATAGCAAGCCCTCCCCACTTGTTTCATCATCATATGGATAAAACCCTCAGGGTCATAGGGTCTAGCCTTGTCAAATTCCATATTATATTTGTATATAATATCACCGAGCTTGTCATAGCCTTCCTTTTCTAAAATATTAAAGTCTAAAAATTTAGCTTAAGGGGGAAGGATACCTTTCCCTTTGTAAATCTTGAAATGCTCATAATTTGCATTGTTCATTTTCCACATAGTCTCTAGAAAAGCAAGCCTTGTTGGAACCCAGTTTGACAACTTGTGTGACAAGAATGTAGCACCAAAAGACCCTAATCACAGTGTGCTTCTCATGGAGGAACCAATCCCCCCAATTATAGCCCTTTGTTTGATTTTTCTTGAACTCCATAGATTTGAAAATTTAAGGTACTCTTGTGGCAACCTAGGCCTATCAAATCCTAGCTTCCTCAAAATTGGGTGACAAAGCAATCTTCAAATATGTAGTAGTTGGATTTGAATTTATGCCTATTTGGATGAGGAGTCGACCATTGGACAAGCTTCAAAACTCCTTTTGTCAATTCATGTGGGACCAATTCAACACCTAGCCTTCTATCCCAATCACCAAAGAACACATAATTAAATGTGGCACGATAGGGAATACCATTTAAAGGATTTTTCCCTCCTCTACTTCTTTACACTTTTTAGCCCTTCTTGCATATATTTGGTTGGGAAACTCCCATAGTTATAAAGTGTATTCAAGTGAGAATTTTGAATGTGTGAGGCAAAAATCAGTGCACCTTTTGAAATCATTGGCTGAACATCAATCGCCATGACTTGACACATACTTTGATATGTATCATGGACATAATTAATGTTTGCATACCTAGGGGCTCAACCTCTTTATTTAGGATTGGTTCCAACTTATCACCTTCTCCCTTATCCCTATAATTTGGGAGCCATTTCACCCTATAGTTCATTCTATGCTTATTATTCTCTTTTGCTAAAACCTTCATACCTAGAATACCCTTGGTGCTAGGATCTAGATGGAGGACCTTTTGAAATAGCTCCTTGTTTATAGTGAATATCTTATTCCCCTAGGCATCTACAACAACATGGGTCTTAGGGTTATATATTTTCATAGTCTATTCAACTAACTCTAGGCTAATAAAACAATTTGACACCAACACTTTCCCAAGGGCAAATCTCTAGGCATTACATAAAGGAATTCAACCACATGACTTCCTACAAAATATATCAAATAAAACCCTCCATTTTTTAAGGTTATAGAGTCATAGATTTAAAACATACAATCCTCAAGATAGTTAGTTAGGACTCCCTTCACCATTTATTTTTTGAAATTTTTCATGGCCCAGGGGAGTAACTTTGTCAAATCTTGAGTGGATTTGCATTTGAATGAGATTTTGGAATTGATAAATAGGCTTGAAACTAACCAGGGTTTTTGATTTTTTAATTCAGTTACAGTCGCAACACCCCTTTATGATTGTAATATAACAAGGATTAAAACAGTTAGACCAATACAACAACCACCTTTGGTTTCAACAAAAGGAAGAGAGGTGAAGAATTTGACTCACTTGAATGTAAACCGGTACTAGAGCCAAATATTCATCAATGTAGTCTTTAAGTAATGGAAATAGATGCTTTGCCTCCATCACTTGTTCTTCATGCAACAAACAAGCTAGGGCACAATAATCGCTTGACAATAGCAATACCTTTGTGAATATCTATATGATTTAACATAGACAGGATGCTTGAATTATATAGATAATTTATTAATGGTGTCACTCATATGCATGTATGTGAGAATAGGTGTCATGGATACCAGTTAACTCTTTTAAAATTGGGGAGAATGACAACCATAGATGCTTCATGTTCTGGTGATCAACGATAATGTGCTAATGCACTGAGTTATCTTCTAGTGGAAACTTAGACTTACCATAATAAACAATGCCTAGCACAATGTAGGAAATACAGTCACATGGATAGACTAACTAATCAGAAAATAAGCGTGTGCTAAAAGAAGCCTTGGAGGATGGCAAGGCCCAAATAATTTGTGCTTGCAGTGGGATAGCATTGGTTCAACTAGGAGATAAGTAACTAGTCATAGAGTGGCATATGGAAACAAGAGAAGGCCTTGCGCCAATGTGCTGAGTGTCGTCTATTATAAAGCATTATAGCCTGACTTGGTGCATTGAAAGATGCTTAAGGTGAAGCCACGTGGAAGAGCTAGGGTGGATAATACGCACAAATGGTCATGACTTAGCAACTTGTAACCCCCTTAGGTTAACAACCAATAAAGATTTGAGCATATGCATTTAGTAATACATGGCCTCATACAGTTTGGAGTCCACGTTTACATATGCACGAGAACAAAACAAAAGCTTTACGCCAATGCGCTAAGTTGGGGTATAACAGGTAAGAGGGACTTGGCACAATGAATACGGGGTTACCTATTAATTCTTTACGACCCAAAGGATTTTGTTAACCTTCCAAATTGTCATTTCTGCAAAAGACAAAGGCTGAACAAGGTTTTAGACTCATGATGTTGGATAAATGATGAGGGACAATTTAGGTTGTTTTCGGTACTGCGTTGAGTTGGAAATATGACACAAATTGACTCAACACATTGCGTGTGATGGAGCTTCAAGGACCATAATATCAAAGGGTTTAAACATTAATACGCAAATAAAAGTCCTATTGCCCATAAAACCACACCTAAACAACAAATTAGGATTTTCAAGGATAATTTATAAATCTATTGATATTGAATAAGGAGATGGGGATGATAAAATAGAATAGATAGTTTTGAAAATGCATACAAATCAGATAGAATATGCAAATTTGGCAGGATGCCAACAAAATGCATAAAAGTTGTAATCTAGGATGTTAAAGCTCCCAAAATCTAGTTGGAAAGAAAAACATGAAGTTATATCTACAATGGTAAAGAAAAAGCATAGGTTGAATGACAAAAAAGATAACCTTCAAATTGGTTTGGTGCCAAAATATTAATAGTGCATTCAACTTGACTATATAACTAAACAAAGGATTACAACTTATTTTAGCTTAATTCTTATTGATGCTATACTCTATTAATGAAATTGCACAAAAAGAATATACCAAAGAAACTAATGAGAGAAGTAGGTACATCAAATCATGGGTGAGAGAGGAAGAAAAGCAAAGATACAAAATTGAACTCAACCAAGAAAGAGTATAGAACTAAATATAGAAAGAATTGTCTCTCTTAAAGTAGTAGACTACATGAATTGTAACATCTAGGATTAACTTAATAAAATTGTAAGATTGGCATATAAATAAACCTTCAAAATACTTGGAATCCCATAGGATGAATTAGTTGTGCAATTTGCATAAGCCTAAGTTTAACCCCAATGAGATCAAATTAACAATAGATATTTGGGGTTCAAGACTAATTAACTAACTTATTGGCATATATCACACTCTTCACAATACAAAAAAATAAGGGAGATTCTAATAGGATCAAATTACTACACCTCTAGCATTTAGTAAAGAAGCTATATGTGTTGTTTTTCTTACACCATGTTGGTGTTTCAGCCTCAATATTGATAAATACATTAAAAACAAAAAACATATCATGGGTTCTTAGGTCTTCATGTGAAGTTATTTATTTTTTCATGAACTTGCATGGGAAAGGAATTACTAATTGGGTTAGGCTTGTAATGAATTTTATGTAGACTCCTAGGCTATTTTTTATTTATGGTCATCTAGAATGCTTGGAGGTTGTAATCTGGGATGATAAAACTCTTAGAACCTAATTCAAAATGAAAAGAAACATGAAATTATATATACAAAGACAAAGAAAGTATAGGTTGAATGACAAAATGGATAACTTTGACAAATTTTTTATAGTGTATTGAACAACTATATATCAAGATAGAGGATTACAACTTATTTTAGCTTAATTCTTATTGATGCTTAGGATTCACCAAAATCCACAAATGGAATTGGGTAAAGATAAAATACCAAAGATACTGAAGAGAGAAGTAGGTAAAAATATTAGTCGAGAGAGGAAGAAAAGCAAAGATACATAACTAAACTCAACCAAGAAAGAGCATATAACTAAATATAGAAAGAATAGTCTTTCATAAGGTTTATAGACTACACGAATTGTGACATCTAGGATTAGCTTTAAAAAATTGTAAGATTGGCCTATATACCTTCAAAATGCTCTAGAGCCCATTAGATAATTTGTTTGTGCAATTCGCATAATCCTATGTGTAACCCTATTAGGATCAAATTAATAGTAGATATTTGGGGCTTGAGATTAATTAACTAACTTATTGGGTTGATCACACAATAGTGTGTCTCACTTGTGGGACATCCTAATTTTTGCTTGAAATCATATATTTTTTAGAAAAAAAATTTATTTAAGCCTAGAGGGATTTCATATAATGGGGTTTCATTAAAGGGAGTTAAATCAAATCCCCTTGATCAAACTCCCTTCAATAGAAACCCCTAGGCTAAAATCAAACCCTAGACAAAGTCTCCTCCGCACCTATCAAAACACTAACAAAAAAACAATTTTGCTTCACCTTTTGGGGGATCAAATGCAATCATTTGGAAATGTCATTTTATAAGCATGTAGCCTTTTTAGTATTATCTTTTGAAAAATTATAATATGTATTATGTTTTCTTTAATAATATATTTTTAAAAAAATTATAATGAATATAGGTCCATTACAAAAAACAATGACTTCTATTCAAGACACTATGAAAAATAACAAACATTGTTAAAAAAGCTTGAAAACTTATGCACTGCACTCCACATAGATGTCCTTGTTTCAATAAAAAATATAATCTCAATGATATATGTGCTAAGAGAATTGCATTACAAAATAATACAAGTTTGAAAATTTTGTGCTAATTCAAAAATTAATAATAAATAAAATATTTAACAAAAATTTACCAAAAACATCCATGCACCAAACAATGGAGTTAATGGTCTAATTCCAATAAATCATGGAGATTTTTTATTTGTAGTGAAAGTTATGCGTTATGGAATAATGCCACCCAATAAAAATAATAGAAAAAATAAAAATTGATTAAAAAATAAAAATAAAAATGATAGAACTAATTCTTTAAAAATATATAAAAAATTATAGCTTGAATCTACATAAAAAATTCTACAACTCATTAGTTTACGTCATCCTTAAATTCTTGACCATTTGTCCCCTATAATTGACACAAATTGAAAAATACTAGTTTTGAGTGTCCCACTTAGGCCAAAAAGTGGGACACACTATGGCGGGATCACCCATTGGCATCTATTACACTCTTCATAGTACAAAAAAATTGGGCGATCATATTGGGATCAAATTACTACACCTCCAAAATTTAGTATAGAAGCTATATATATTGATTTTCATACAACCTAGTGGTGCTATAGTCTCAAAATTGATAAATACATTGAAGAATACAAAAAGATCATAGGTTCTTGGGTCTTGGTGTGAAATTATTTATTTATTCATGAACTTTCATGGGAAATGAATTACTTATTTTTTAGGTCCAAAATGAATTCAATGTAGACTCCTAGGCCATTTTTCATTGATGGTCTTCTATAATGCCTATAAGTTACAATTTGGGATGATAAAGCTAATAGAACCTGGTTGAAAAAGAAAAAGTATAGGTTGAATGATAATAGATAACCTTCAAACCTAGTTTGGTGCCAAAACATTTTTAGTGTATTCAAAAACTATATAACAAGATAGAGGATTGCAACTTATTTTAGCTTAATTCTTATTGATGGTTAGGATTCATCAACTTCGTTAATTAAACTAAGAAAAAAATAACCATAGAAACTAAAGAGAGAAGTAGGTACACCAAATCTTGGGTAAGAGAGGAAGAAAAGCAAAGACACGAAACTACACTCAACCAAGAAAGAACATAGAACTAAATATAGGAAGAATAGTCTCCTAAGTTAGTGGACTACATAAATTGTAACATATGTGATTAGCTTAACAAAATTGTAAGATTGACTTATATTTAAACCCTCAAAATTCTTTGAAGCCCACTGGATGAATTGGTTGTGCAATTGGCATGAGCCTAAGTGTAACCATATGAGGAAATATAAGAAGAATATAATATTTAAACATTTAAGTTTAAATATAGATTTCATAAGCTGTAAGGTTCAAGATTAGCTTAACTGGCATGTACAATCATCTTGTCCAAAATTTTGAAAAGTAGTTGAATTAATTGGTTCTATACATTAATGAATATTTTCCCTAAATAGCATTAGCATGCAAATATAATATAAAGAGGTTTATCAAGTATGGACAAAGGGCAATAGAGCAAATAAGAATGATTATTCTTTGGTCTTCTTTTTCTATTCAAGATTAGACATAGTCCTAACACACTAGAAGAATTTTAATCTATTCATAGATAGTTATTTGGGTTGTTGGCACTTTAGATCTATAATAACACAAATAGTCAAATACCATAGGCAAAATCCATATTTTCCCACTTACCAAGACCAATGACCTTAGATTCCTATTATGAGATCTATAAAAGTTATAGGATATCATTCCCTTGATGATTTTGAAGAATTCCTTTAAGAAAACCAAGCAATAATAGACCGACACCCCCTTCTTGTTCATCATTTACTGAATATTCTCCTAATGCTTACAATGTCCCCAACACCATACTATGCAAAATGCAATAATTCCTTCCCTTCTTTCATTTTTTGATCTCCAAAGACCAATTCAAACCATCTAGAGTTTGTTGTTTTCATTGTGTTTTTGAGTCCCTTAGTGAAAACTACAACTTCCAACATTAAACAATATTACATCTACATAATAATTTGTTATGTAACAATTGAAATAATTAAGAAAGACCAAAATTGAGCCTATCTATCTTTTTAAGGACTTCTTACTATGCTTAAGTAGGAGTAAAATATAGAGGGTACGTATGTTCCATCTATAGTGGGATTAGTTCTCAAAACCAAATATTTTAACAAATTAATTATGCATCAAACAATCATGTATTTCCTTAAAAAATCAACCATTTAATTTTGTAACTTTCCTTGTCAAGCTCTTAGCTACTTAGAAAGACAACCTATGAAAAACTCCCCAATTTTAAATTTTTTGTTTACAAAGGCAACCCATTAAAGTCTATGGCCTACTAAAACTTTTATGTGCAAATAACAATCTAAATCCCATAAATAGGCTATAGTCCATTAAATTCTATGCTTGGAGATGATCATATTAGTAGATAATACTAATATGGGCCAATTAAATCTTTTGAGATTATTTCTTATTAAAACTCAAAATCTTTTTTTCAATGGGAATTCTCAATGGAAGAGAAAATTTAAAAACCCAAATATGCATTTTTATCTTGTATATAACATTAGCATGACATATAAGTAAATAATACTAATAAAATACCAGTACGGGTAGATTGATATTCTTTTTTACTTGTAGATGATTTGTCCATAGACTGTCCTAATCTTATAAGACTTTTTTATTCACAAAAAGGTTGCAACTTGAGATAGTGAATGAAATTCTACTAATTTAGAGACAAAATGAGTGCTTTCCTAATTTAGAAAGTGTTTATAGAGGAAGACATAAACATACCCAAGATTTGGTTTTACTCTAGAGTATGGTAATGTTAGCTTTACAATTCTTCTTCAAAGAAGAGGCCACTCTTGGAACATGGGTCAAAACATCATCTATGACGCAAAAATCTACAAGTTTGCATACTCCAAATAAAGCCCCCAATGCTTAGATTTTTGGAGCCATTATGTCTTAACGAATGAACATGTTTTTGTTGGCCTATTTATTTTTATAGTTTGTAGGTTAGCAGTGAATAAATACATGTTTTTTTTCGATTGTCATTCTATATTCTATATTTTATATTAGACAACAAAACACCAACTCAACATATTAACTTGTATAGTGTCCCACAAGGTGTACTTACATGACAACATAAAAATAATTTCTATTTCATGAGAAAGTATCACCTATATAATTTAAAAGGAAATAATGTCAAATAGTCAATCCATCTAAACCTAAAACTAGGAGGCCCTAAATTCACGAATCTCCCTAAATCCTTTATTCACTATCCAAGTGCATACATTAACCCTAATAATACCATGACAATTATTATGAATAGAATTGATGTCTAAACCAATTCTCCACTAGGCAAACTCCCAAATTTTACATCAAAAAAAAAAATTAAACTTGCAGTTCTCACCAAGAAGTAGAATTTAGATGAAGGCACTCAAAGATTGGAGCTAGCTATGTCAAAAAATAATTATAATACTTTGAGGTGAGGTTCCAATTCCAATCTCCCCATAATACGTAGCATCTAAATAAATGTTCAAAGATATATTATTAACCACATTAAATTTAATCTTTGGATTCTCTTACAAGTAAAACTTACTATAAGCACATCAACAAAATCACCATTATGTGTAGCAATTTTACCATCCAATAAGCTAGCTTTACCTAATTTCTTCTTCTTTAGTCTAACTCTTATCAAATTCTCATCAACACCTCAAATGTTTGAGAAGAAAACTAAACTTGGAAAAAACATGCAATTAAGCCCCTTAGCCTCATCTTCAAACCCTAATTTGCACAAAAAGGCAAAGATGTTCTCACTTAAGAAAACCAAAACCTCCTACTTAAAGCAAAAAATATCAGGTTGAACTATTAGAAACCCAAATTTATTCTATTATGTGGCAAATATAAAAGTCATATAAATTTTAGTATTAGTGAAAACTAGCTCAAGTTGAAATTTTTTTCACTCAAATTTTAAAAAATTAAAATTCTATGAAATTTGGTTTAAAATTTGGTAAATATTTATGAATTATCATGCATATTTATTTTACAACCATTAGCTAGTTAACATAAATCTAGATTTAGTTGCAAGTGGAAAATAAAAGACTTAAAAATGGAGAAAGTGAACCCCCTTCTCCATGGGTAGGTTGACCTAAAAGATGAATGCCATCACACGTCGAGTAACTATGCATCTTTCTTCTCCTCAATCTCCTAGTTGTAGTGCTTCTTGATGAGATTGCATTTGCCATAGGTGAAGGAGGTTTCACCCTTAACGAATCATGACTAGTGTGTATGAACCCATAAGAAGGTTTAATATACAAATAAATAATTATTTAATTTATTTATATGTATTATAAAAAAAAAATAATAATGACTTATCAACCAAACAAGATAACATTTAATTGGAAGGTCAAGAGAGAAACTTGATTTATTTTCAATTTTTAGAAGTGAATGATAGCTTGTTTGACCCCTAGGCCAACAATATTGATGTAGTTGACTACTCTCCTAAGAAGGGTTAACTATTAAAAAAGAACTTAATAAAAAAGAGAGGTTGAGAAGGGAAATGCCTTGTAAACAGCCAAGTGGGAGTCATTACTTATGGGCCTTGCTTGTCTTTTGAAGAGGTTAATTTATTTTTTCCTTTGTAATATATTGAAAATAAAGAATAGATTAAAAGAAGTACAACGTTTGAGAAAGAACTAACCAAGTTTGAGTGAGGAGCAAAAGTGTTAAGGACAATGACATAAAGAAATGAAATAAATAACAAAATTTGGGAGTGTAACCATTATGAACACAATGATAGAAATGGGCAAATGAATAGGTAGAGAAACCATTAAACAATTAAGGAAGGAAACAACCATAGAAATTAGGGATTTTTTTGATTAATATAAATCTATAAGACACAAAACTGAGATATGTGACCATCAATAATCCTACACACAAGAATTTTGAACCTTCACTTATTTTGTAGCACTATCAATTACAGGGGATACTCATGGTTCTAAGGACATAGAACCTACTTAGAATTTGGCCTATGACATTTGATCTTCATCATTAATTAGATATCCATTTGATCTTCATCATTAATTAGATATCCATGAAATGGAAGACAAAAATGTGTTGAGGGTTGAGATTCCTTCCCCAAAGTTATTTCTTAGTCATTTTTACTCAAGTAAAAGATTGAGAGGAAATATTATTACATGGCCCATGGTTTTACATGCTAGGTGGGAAATTTTCCTTGGATATTGCACTATTTTTTAAAATCTAAATAATAACACCCTTACTAGAGGATGTATATTGTAGTATGGTTTTATGGATCCATCCCCTAATAGAATTTTGGCTATAATATGTTCTTCAAATGGTTGGAAATACTTTTAAAAAGTTGTTAGCTTGGCTTGAACAATGAGGTACAAACATTATAAAAAGTAAAATGCATGATTATGATGCTTTTAAGGATGGTTAGAGATTAGTTTAAGATGTTTTGCAAGATACAACAGTTAGAGGTTTGGCAAACTGATGTATTTCCATGTATCATGACCATATGTTTATCCAAATATGAACAATGTCTCAAAAATGAATACTAATTGTTGTGCACCTATAAGACAATTCACTAATTATTATTCAATGATTCTATACAAAATAAAAATTTATTCTAAACACACTACACATGTTTTTAGTGCTCTAACATATGAAGGTCATATTATTTAATGTGTCTACCATTATTTCAATAATGAGTGATAGTTCGTATATTGCGAATTTAAGAAAGTACACCACCCCCGACAGCTGAAAAGACACTATACTCATTAACTTGAGTATGAATATTGGTGTTTTGGATATTTTCTGTAGTTTGAAAGTTTCTAAGTTTTTAGTTGTTTCTTGCATTGCTAGCTTGTTTGTGAGATATTGGTGCAAACTTGCTATGGGGGGTGATAGGTCTCGCACTGAGCCTAAATCCTGTGAAGAGATTAAACACAACAAGATCCTATGGCACATCTTCCAGGAGGGTAGGGTGGCTTCCTATCTTAAATGCTTGCAAGGTCACGATGAAAGCCTCTCAATGCAGTTCCTGCATTCTTGGGAGGGCAGATAGGTCAAGGTGGGCGGTGTGGGGTTTGAAATCTCAGAGGAAGTGATTGGGATGGCGATGAGGATGCCTACTAATGGCATCAAACACTCCAAAAAGAGAAAAGTTTCTGACCTTGAGGGAATGACTTATTTTCTGAAGAAAGGGGAGGTCTTACACAGTCTGCAGGGGGGTTGATTGCCAAATGCTGCCAAAACCTTGGGACGAGGTGTGTTACATGATCATAAAGTACTTCACTCTTGAAGGTAGATTTAGACACTTTTTCCACTATCATTTTGCTCTGTTCAATCATTTTTGTCGTAGCAAGGTGATAAGTTTTCCTTTTTATTTACTGTCGTCTTTGGAAGCCTTGATTGCATCTACCATTGAGCAGCATGCTAGAGACCCCAACAAGCCTCTCATCTCGCTCCATTAGGGGCTTATCCTCAGATTGTATAAATTCCATTTAGTCCTCTACCCCCCTAAAGCCCTCACGGCTACTAGGGTTGAACCTCCTCTACCGCCCTGCTCCAATCCTGAGATGACTAGCTTGGTGATAATTATGAAAGTCACTCCTAAGAAGTATGCTAAATCCATCAAGTCTAGAAAGAAAAAAATATCACTGGTAAAATCCTGGAGCCTAAGGCCAGTGACCAGACTCCCATGACCTCTGCAAAGACTTCTATCAAAAGAAATATTTTACCTGGTGATTCTACCCTGGTGACCCCTTAGAAGAAGAAAAGGGGAAGTTTGGAGGAAGGAAGTGGTACGAACAGTGGGAATAAGGCCAAAAATGTTTCTGTGGTGGTGGAGGAGGTTAGCTCTGAGGAAAGTATCGGTGGTAGTGATAACACTGCTGACGAGGATTTTACCATGATTGGAAGTAAACCCTAGGTGTCGTCGACCAGGAGATCGACGAGGCTTGCTGTTAAGCTTAGTCCTGTTCTCCAAAAGAAGGAGGTCACTGAGTTGGAGGAGGATATTGTAGACATGGAGGCTGATGGTATTTTTGATGACAAAAACAACAAAGTGGACACTATTGTTCCTGAGACTGAATAGATGGGTGGGGAATTTTCTGTCAACAAGGAGACCAAAAATGATAATGTGGAGTCCGAAGCAGATGACGGGCCCAGTAAATTTCCTGAGCTCAATGTTAGAGGGTATGAATCTGTGAGCTCGAAGAAAGTAGGCAAGATGAAGAGGGGGTAAGGTTGTTATCAAAGATAAGGAGATAGAAACCCTCTCTGCTAGGCTCATCAAGTTGGAGAGGAAGTTCAAGATTCTAGTGAAGTTCTCTACGAAAGTGATGTAGTGGTCAGCCACAACTCTTGTGGTCCTCCAAGATGTTGAGCTTACTAGCTAGGGTATGAAGGATAAAGAACTCAAGGAGTACCATGACCTCTACCAGGTCCTGGTTGAAGATTGGGACCAGATGTTCAATTAGCCGTTGGGGGCTTTTTTCTGTGCTTTTGGTTTTTTGTCTACTTCTAGTCTGCTGTCGGTCCACTGTGTCTAGGTCTTGGGTTTCTTTTTGGCTATTTCTTGTTGGTTCAGTTGGTTTCTCTCTCTTGGTTCTTTGACAGAACATTGGTGCACCTTTTTAGCTGATATGTAATGGGATCGGCACCCTTTTTTGCCGCTTACTTTATCAAAAACATATCAAACATTTTTACTATTAAGTACATAAAAAGGTGCTTTAATGATCATAAAGCACAATCCCAACCTATCTAAAAAATCATTTTAATCATTTATTCTTAGTATAAACTTGTTAGAGTAGAAGACTAAGAGCCCCTAACTATTAGAAAACTAGTATTTTCCATAACAACATAAAGGGTCTTTAATTTTTTTTAGATGAAATGAGAAGATCATTTAGGGTTCTGGTTATAGCCATGTAGTCACTTGGTTTAGCTCAGGCCCCCATCCCTATATCGTACTCTACTAATTTTGAATGTTTTTCACTTAGCTTGGGTGTCATTTTTATATGATGTTTGGTCTACTATAGTTTTAAAGTTTTCTAGTACTTTATTTTAGCCAACTATTCTCTATGGGGTTTATGGATCCTCACTCTTATAGATATGTTTCCATTAGGTGGGGGATAGGTTGAAGAAAACATTGAGCTTGGGTGATTCTGCTACTATAGGTCACCTTAAACTAGGGTGTGGCAATGAATCTATTTGAATGGTTTAGTGATGGGGAATCTATTTTAATGCTTTAGTGATGGGATGGTATTCCTTCTATTGATATACCCATGGGGGTATCAACAAAATTTCTTATCAAGTATTTTGGAAAGGCTCTAATGGGCATGTTTATAGGTGCATGGCCCTCTTACAAATCCTAATAATCTATGTTGATAAAGAATGGAGATTAAAGATCCAAGGCAATATATACATTTCCTTATGCAAGAGGAGTTTCTTCATTCTAACCTTTTTAGTCAAAGAGGAGAGAGACTTGATCTTTCACAATATACCTTGGTTTAGAGGCTCTAGTGGTTTGCATCTAAATCACTGAACAATTGATTTTGGTCCAATAAAAGAAACACCTTCTTAGGTGATGATTTGGGTAAGACTCTCCTTCCTCTCATTGTTTTATGGAATGAGGAAGCTTTAAATACAATAGTAAATCCTATTAGAACATTAAATACATGTGATCCACCCAAATGAAATAACTTTTTGGTAGCCTAAATATGTGTGGAAGTTGATCTTTTTAAAGGACTTGTTGAGTCCACCAATCTAAAATTGAAAGATTACAATCACACCTAGAAGATTGATTATGAGTGTATTCCCTTCAAATGCAAATTTTCCATGAGAATGGGCAATTCCAAAGAAACTACCCCCAAAATCCTAAAATTAATGGAGGAATTTTTTCTTCTAGAAATCTAGTAGGAAAAATAATAGGTAGAATTTTTTTTAGACGATTCTATTAAAGATCCTTAATCCTCCAACCCCTTTTATATCTCATCCCTAGATGTGACTCCTATGGATTTAGTGTAATGACCCCTCTACTAGGCCATTATAATATCACAATAAAACCTCTAAAAGTACATTTTATTTTTTATTTTAAGAGATAAGAACATCCATATAACTGATGGACCAAACATATAATACAAGTGCAAGCATACATCATAATAAAATAACACATCACTAGAATTCTTCTAAGTAGTTTCAACATCCTAGAACTATGATACATAAAAGAGAACATGCATATAATCCTTCTACAATTACTAGTTCAAGTAAGTTACATTCATTGTTTACTTTTTACTCATAAACTATGTCTCAACTAGTCATTACTCAATGCACTCTCAATCATGAACATAACCATTTACTATCTATACAAGTTTTACACAGTTTTAATTATGGTTAAAGGAAAAAAGAAACACTTATGCTTTCTAAGTAAATTTCTTGTAGAATCTAAAGTTTTACATGTGTTCCCAGCTAGTATACTTGTTAGCTCATAGAGAGGCTTCCTGGCCTAGGTTAAGGACTCAAGGTGTTCCTGCCATCGGTGTGCCTGTGTATTAGACTTTTCCACAATTGTAGAGAACTGAGGGTATGCAAGATTTTTGGTAGATTAATGATGCTCTCTCTACGTATCTTACAAAAAGAATTGAGGGCTCATTGGAGAGAAGGTTTTTTATGGAGGCTGATGCCTTGGTTATGAGCTTCAGAAGCTTCTATGTCCAATTTGATCACTTCTCATACCTGAGAATTGGGGGTTACGAAAATGCCCCGATACCCGTTGGATTATCTCGTATTCTTGGAGGTTTGTCGTCAAATGATGACTATGAATATAAGGTACCATGCAATGAAAAAGAGAGGTTATTCTTTTGTTCTGTCACTTTCCTTCTACTCTTGCAAAAGTAATGATAGTGCAAGAAGTGTAGATAAATTGCTTTTTGAATTTAATCTTCATAGCTTGTCGGATCGAATAGCCTTTGATAGTAAGAATTTTGTAAAATTAAATATGCAAGGAGGTGGTTCTTATCAACACAAACCCCATCTTGAGGATTTCTAGGAGGATTGTTTGAATGAAAGGGAAGTCCAAAGGAGGAATTGGATGAGGTCAACCATTGATCAGGTTCGTGCTTTTAAACTACCTATGCGAGTTCTTGACATGGTCAACGATAACTCTAATATTCTGGATGAGGGCTATCATGATGTTTCATTGCAACCCTTACCTATTGTGAAGTGGTTGGAGAAGGAGATCGTAGATGTCAAATTTCACTCTTTACATGTGATAAGAAGAATAGAGAAGTGGTTGAGAGGGAAGATTAAAGAACGAGCTGGTTCAGCTGCACCTAAGGACTCATCTGCTCAGGGTCAGAATAGAACTCAAATCACTCACTCTCAGAGGAGGTTATCTAGTTTGAACCCAACTCTCTAGAGAGTTGGCTCACAATCTAGTGGAGATGATGAATGGCCCCCTAAAGAGGGCAGCAAGCTGAAAATGACATGTGAGAAAGATGATCAACCAGAGAAGAGTAACACCAGATTAGCTGCTTTCCCATCGAAAGCAGACCATGTGCCCCTTATCAATAATCCCGTCAGTGATAGTGATTCCTTTATTTTCACTCAGTTAGGAGAGGATAATGTACTACAATCTCTGTTAAGCACCCCAAATTCACCTAATATAAGTGAGCCTCCAGTACACAATCCTCAACCTGTGAATATGGATGGTGTGGTGAGTGTAATTGGCACTACTAACATCCCTTCTTCATCTCCTACATGGTTAAGAAAAAGTAGTGGAAAAGAAGAAAATGTATACACACACCAACGGTGGATACCAATATAGATACTATGGCTAAGCTACTACAAGAGACTCCTAAGCCCAAACATCCCAGAAGAATGTCAAGGATGGTAACAGACTCTATCACAGGAAACCAGTTCTTGGAAATTGTGGATCCAGTGGGGAATAAGAATGAGAATGAAGTGACTAAAGCAAACTTCAAAATGAGTAAAGTAGATATGGGACCTTTGACAATGGAAGGAGATATCTATCATGTCAAATATTCAGTCAGTAATTTGTCGAAAAGGGCCAAGAAGGAAGAAGAAGAGAACATTAAGCTGTGTGCACAAGTAAGTTCCCTGTCTATGTTTATTCAGTCAATTTTTAAGATAACAACACCTTCAGCCGACACTTTGCTTGATATGAGTGTTAGTACCCCAGACCCCAATTTGTTGTAACAAATAAAGAGATGCAAGCCCTAAGTAGTGTTGTCGAGCAATAGATAGAAAAGGTGACCTTAGATGGCTTAATTTTTATTGAAGAAGCTTATAAGTTGTTCAATCTCATTTCCAGTAAAAGAGATACTTTAATTGTTGATTTTCAAACTGCTAAAAAAGTGATTGAAATAGTTTATCCTTAGTCTCTAAGGAAATACAAGATATGGCTGAGATGGATGCTGGTGTCTTAGTAGCTGAGGAAGTTTTGGCGGATCCTAAGGAAATGAATTCTGCAGCTTGGGCCGATGTAATTGAATGAAAATTATCTATTGTGGGGGTACTGGAGGATGAAATGAGAAGCAATTTTGCTATTTATTATAGACAATTAAGTGATATTAAGAGCGACTTCACCATCTTAGAGATAGCATCCATCGGTGATGATGATGATAAGCTGATCAATGTCAAAGAGATCAAGCAAAATTTCAAGAAAATGGTGATAGAGGAGATGGTGAGTTATGATGTGATCACAACAGAGTCAATTGGGAAGGTTTCAAGGGTGTCTAACTATGTCAAGGTGTTTAAAGTCTAATTGGATGACATGCACAAAAAGATGATTCAAGCTGACAGTGCAGTGAGTAAGAAGAAGATCTGAATCAACATGACTAGCAGCCCTAGCGGTTTGGTATTATCATCAATCATCAATAAGTACAGGTATTACAAGGTGAAGCTAAGAGCAGAGGCATCTCAAACGGTGCAAGGTGGCACATGCGATGAAGGTGAATAGGTGAAGGAGAAGGAAACGACACAGGATGATGATGCTGAAGAAGAGAATGTGGCAATTATTGATTATTTATCTTTTCTTATGCTTTAGTTTATTTCATACTTGCTCAAAAACTATTGGCTCTGGAGGGCCCACATTTTTAATGGTATTAAATGTTTAAACTTCTTTAAATTGACAATCTTCAAGAAGCCGTTAGGTTTTTAAAAAAGATAGTTATTGGGGACTTGGCTATATATTTTAAGGAGCTAGTTGATGTAAGGATCTTTTAGCAAACTTTGTGTTGGTGATAGATCAAGTTTTGGCTTTTTGTTCAATTGCTTTATATATATGAAATAGAAATCAATGCAATGAAGTTTTGATGATCGTAAACTTTGCGTTATGGTTGTTTAAACTTTCATTCTTCTTATGTTGAATGCATTGCTGCTGGTGTTGATGGTATTTCTATATCGAAGTGGTTGGATATCTTTGATTCTTACTCACTACTGGGAATTATTTAGCTTTTGGTTCATGATTCATGGTGGTGATTGTGTGATGTATGATTTATTTCTGTGTTGATTCACTGAAGTCAATGTGGTGGAAGTCTTTGAGCTTCATTTCAGTCGATTAATTTTTGGATGTATATTGCCTTTATTGCTTTCTGGTTAAAAGAACCACCTTTATTTTTGCTTTCTGGTTAAAATAAATACTAGTTTTTTGTTCATTGGAGATCAATCGAAGGTAGCCGTGCCTTGTAAAAGAACCAAAGAATCTTTGTAAAATACCATTATAATAGGTTCAACTGTTGTTACATTTGTCATCTGTTTGGGCATGAGGAAATAGAGTTAGGTGAAAAATTTGTTAACCAACAAATTTTTGGTTACTCTACTAGGGACACTTATGAAAATCATTATACATTTTCTTTGAGTTGCTTTGTTGTTGGATCTTATGGTTCTCCGTGGAAGACGTGCACCAGTTCTACAACCTAATGTAGATTGGCTTGTTGGTGATCAAGAAGATATTATTACTGGTCTTCAACTTATTGCCTAGCAAACTAGGAGAACAAACTAATAGTATCATCAAGTGGATGAGGTTCTTGAAGAAGAAGAACAACTTGGTGATATTATAAGAGAAAACACACGTCGGTTTGGTGAATCTCATGAGATTGTCTTTATTGAAGGAGTTGTTCCTGTGCCTAGAAGAGAAAGGCCCTTACGAATCCAAGCAGTCCCTAATAATAGGCAAAGAAACCCCACTGTAAGACCAAGGAACCAAGCACATGCCCAACCAGCTCTTCCTCAAAATAACCAGTAATTGGTTTGGCGACTCTACATTATTGTTGTTGTTTTATATATATATTTTAGAATTGGCTATGAAAAGATATACCCGGGGTGTTAGAAAGAAAGGTGTTACTGATATTGACTTTGACTTGCTTCAATCTTTGCATTTTTCTCCTTTCCCTCCCACAAGAAAGGTCAAATATTTAAGTAGGCCATCCTCACCCCCGCCTGTAAGAGAATCTACTAGTTCCTCTTGTCAAGTTTTAACCCTTGATGGTAATGTTTTACCTCTTCAAGTCAATTTTCCTCTTCATGTCCCTTTCAATATGGCTCAGCCTCCACCTGTTCCATGGGGAGCTGCTATTGGACCCCTGAGACTTGGAGCAAATCTACATGACTTACCCAGGGGATATAGTAAAATTGTACCTAAGTTTAGAGTTGATGGAAAGGTCACTCCCAAAGAGCACATAAATGCCTTCTTTACTACCTGTTCCATCTTAGGAGTTCAGCATGAGGATGTCTTAGTCAGGTTGTTTGTGGAATCTCTCACTGATGTTGCTGCCGAGTGGTTCTACCACCTACCTAACACATCTATTAGGGATTGGGAATCCATGAGATGATAGTTTGAAGATAGGTTCAAGACTGCTAATAATGAACATACACTAGTAGCCCAACTCTCCTCCATGAGGAAGGAAGTCCATGAACATATGAGAGAGTTTGCGGCTAAGTTCAACAAGCTCACGAACAGAATCCCTAATGATGTTATGCCTAGTGATGGGCTATTGAAATGTTTCTTTATTAATCCACTCCCTCCTGATGTTAGTTATGCTATAAAGAGGGAAGTTATTGCTAATTTAGCTGCAGCTCAAACTCTGGCAATTGCAATAGAAGATGATCTCATAATTTCTAGTAAATGGAAGAAAGAATTGCAGAAAGGCAAACCTTCAACAGTCAACTCCACTGATCCTATCATACAGAGACTAGCTAATGACATAATCACTTTGAAGAGATAGATGCCTAATGGTTCTCACCAATCCTCTTACTAGGATATGACAAGGAGAGATCAAGGTTCTCAAGAGAACTATAATAGAACATTTCCATTACCTGTTCCAACCCAAAGGCTAGCAATTGAAGTTGGTCCCTCTACCAACAAGAACAACCACATGATGTGTAATTTTCATCTGACTTTTTATCATGATGGGGCATCCTATCCAGAGACAGTAGATTCATGCAAATGCTCTCAATGAATGAACATGTGGAAGAGCCTTATGTAGAAGAACCTTCTCCATCTGGCAATGCAGGTGCTAATTTATTTGAATATGAGTCAAATACTGAATGTGGAGAAGATGTGTATACAGAGATTAATAGTCCTAATTGTGTAGTATTCACTAGAGTACAACAAGCGTAGAAAGGACAAAATACCAAAGTCAGCCTGGTGGTTCCTCTTCTACTCCCAAGTATATTTTGTCAAGACAAAACAATGCTATTCCAAGAAGATGGAGAGTACTACACCTAAAACTTCTTTCACTGAGGTACCCTCCACTTCTTCTTCTTTTGATGTTCTTGTTTCTAGTTCATTTGATATCATTGAGTCTTGTAAAAATACAAAAATACAAAATTTTCAAGCAGAATACCTTAGGCTCAACCCTTCTAAACTAGATAGACTGGTCAGATATGTTAAACAAGAACCATCTCCTTCTCATTGTAATGCTTAGGTGTCAAATGATAATGAAGCCCATGTTGAGAAACAAATTTGCTCAAATTCCCATTCTTAAGAACCCGGTCCACAAAACCCTTTTGAAAAACCAAAACCTTTCTATGTGTCCTTATACATTGCTGGTTATAAATTAAGAAACTATGTTATTGACTCTAGAGCATCTGAAAATGTAATGCCAGCTCAGGTTGCTAAAGCCTTAGGTCTATCCTATACTTCTTCTCATGGTAGGTGTTTTTCCATGGTTGGCTCTCCAATACCCATTCTTGGCCAAATTAAATATGCCCAAGTTGCTCTTGCCACTTATCCCAAGAAAAGATTAAAGTTAACCATTTTAGTGGCAGACATACCTACAAGCTATGGGATGCTTTTGAGTCGTAGTTTTTGTAGAGATCTGGGCGGGGAGATTCAAATGGATTGGTCGCATGCTCTGATACCAATAGATGGGAAGAAGGTTCACCTGAATCTAGAACCTAAGGCCAAATTCACTATATTGAAGTCATGAGACCCTAGAGTAGACATTTTATATGTGGAAACTAGGCCTAGTACATACATGTGCACATTAGCAGTGGGAAGTGAAGAAAATCTGATAAGCCTTGATCTGGCCAATGAGGTGTGGATGTTGGAATTCAATGGCAATTGTTCTACTGCCGGTTCAGGTGTTGGAATGGTTCTGATCTCTTCTGATGACTGTAAGTTTCCTTTCACTTACAAGTTGGAGTTTGATAATACCAATAATACTGTAGAGTATGAGGCTTTGTTGTTGGGACTGGCACTAGCTAAGGAAAAAGGCATTAAGCAGCTTAGAGTCAGAGGTGATGCTAAAATGATCATGAAGCAAGTAAGAAAGTTATATATAGTGAAAAATGGAAGGTTGAAGCATTACTAAAATAGAGTATGGGATTGCATAGAAGACTTTGATGCTTTCTCAATAGAAGCTATGCCTAGGGACCAGAACACTTGAGTCAATTCCTTGGCCATGTCTGCATCTCTCTTGTTGCCTCACCTGGATTTCAAAGACAAATCTTATAGGTTGGAGATAGTCTATAGGCCTAGCATGCCTGATAACATTAATCACTGGCATGTATTTAATAATGACCAGCAAATAATTTCTTTTCTTGAAAAGGTCGAGTCTTTTGCCAATGTGTTTTTTGAAGGAAGTTGTGATGAAAGAAATGATATTCTAGAAGGTGAGGTAAAGTCTCATAATGACCAGGAGTCAAAGGTTATAAAACTAAAAGGAAATAAAATCCCCAAGGGTTTGGTCTCGCTGGAAGACCTTTTCAATCGACATGATCAGTACCTAAAATAGAAAGGTAAAGTTTCAATTAGATCATCAGCTAATTATGAGCGAGTGAACATCGACATAGAGGAAGACCCAAAGGTGGTCTGTATTGGGAAGTGTTGCTCTCCAAAAGAGAGAGAGCATTTAATTTCTTTTCTTATTTGATATAGAGATGTTTTCACTTGGTTCTATGCAGACTTGAAGAAATTCAAAGATAGCATAATGCAACACCACATTCCATTGAAGCCCAGTACTATGCCCTTCAAGTAGAAATATAGAACTTACAACCCTAAGGTATCCAAGGCTATTTTTAGTGAGATAGACAAGATGCTAAAGGCAAAAATCATTTATCCCATTCATCACTCTACATGGTTGGTGAACATTGTTCCTGTAAGAAAGAAGAATGGGGAAATAAGGATTTATGTTGATTTTTGAAATTTGAACCAAGCCTCCTTGAAAGATAACTATCCTCTGCCTGTTATGGATCACATATTGCAAATAATATCTGGTTCAGAGATGATGTCAATGCTTGATGGATTTTTGGGATATAATCAAATTGAAGCAGCTATGAAGGATCAACACAAAACAACATTCACTAACCCTATTGCTATTTTTGCTTACAATAGGATGTCGTTTGGCCTTATCAATGCAGGGGCCACTTTCCAAAGAGAAATGGACTCAACTTTTGGTGATTTAAAAAATAAATTCATTGTCATTTACCTAGATGATCTCACAGTCTTCTCTAAGAAGAGAGCTGATCATTTACATGATTTGGAGGTAGTTTTACAGTGTTGTAGAGAACATGGTATTTCTTTAAACCCTAAGAAGTCAATTTTCATTGTAATGAAGGGAAGCTATTGGTTCATATCATCTCCAAGGATGGAATAAAGATTGATCCTGAAAGAGTTAGAGCAATTCAACAATTGAGTTTCCCCATGACCAAGAGTAATACAAGAGCTTTCTTCGATTAAGTAAATTTTCTCAGAAGGTTTGTTCCTGATTTTGCTGATTTGACTAGGCATATCACTGAGATGATGAAAAACCATCCTATTATCAAGTGGCGTGATGAAGGTAAACAAGCATTTGGGAAAATTAAAATAGCCATTGCCAATGTACCTACATTAGTACATCCTGATTTTGAAAAGGATTTTATCATCTATTGCTATTCATCAGAGCACACCCTGTCAGCAATTTTGCTACAAAAGAATGAACAAGGGATTGAGGCTCCAATTGCCTTCATGAGTGTGCCGCTGAAGAAACATGAATTGAAGTACTCTACACTAGAGAACCATGCATACATAGTAGTGAAAGATTTAAATTTTTTTAGATTTTACATTTTACATTCACATGCAGTTGTCTATGTTCTGAAGTCTGTTGTAAAAAGTATCCTTACACAACAAGAGATCAGGTGTAATAATAGAGGAGTCTGGATAGCTAAAGTTTAGGAATATGATGTTGAAATCAAACCTACCAATTTGGTCAGAGGAAAATGATTGTGTAAAATGATTGTTGAGAATAAGGTTGACGAAAATGAAGAATTACCTTTAGTTCTTTTTACAAGCACTATTGATGACTAGTTTTCTGATGTTTCCTATTTTCTAACATATGGTGATTGTCCACCCCACCTCTCTACTAAAGAGAAGAGAAATTTGAAGCTTAAAGAAAACAAGTATGTTCTCTGGGAGTGGAACTTATATAAAAGGGGAGTGGATGGAAAGTTTCTGAGATGTGTGGACAAGGAGCAATAGAAATGATTGTTGGAGCCTTTTCATAGTGAAGCTTGTGGGGGACACTTTTCAGCATCAGTGACAACCTTTAAGATATTGAGGCAATGTTTCTACTGGCCAGGAATGTTCAAAGATTCATACAATTGGGTGTCTAAGTGTGATAAATTCTTGAGGTTTAACATCAAACCTCAATTAGCTGTGTTGCCTCTGAAGCTAGTGGTGATAGATGAATCATTTCAGCAATGGGGATTAGACTTCATTGGACCTATTAACCCTAATTCCAATGCTAGACATACTCATATCTTGACAACTATAGATTACTTTACTAAATGGGTGGAAGCAATCCCTATGAGACATACCACCTCTGAGGTAGTCTATAACTTCCTCAAAGAGAACATTTTGGTCAGGTTTGGTGTGCCTAAGAAGATTGTAGTTGATAATGCCTCTAGTTTCTCCTCTTCTAAATTTACACTTTTTTGTTATGATTATGGTATTAGCCTTGCCCATTCATCTGATTATTACCCACAAGGCAATGGGCAAGATGAATCAAGCAATAAAAACCTCATCTCAATTATCAAGAAGCTTGTAGATGAAAGTAAAATAGGATGGCATAAAATTCTGTATGATGCTCTTCAGACCGATAGGATAACTTACAAGAGAGATATTGCTATGTCTCCTTTTTAGCTGGTCTATGGAATTGACAATGCAATTCCCATTCCTTTGGAATTGTCTCAACTAAATCTACATAAGGCAGTTGAAAATGAGTAGTTTCAATCCACTTTGGAGAGGAGTATATTGTATTTGAATCATTTGGAGGAGTAAAGAGAAATTGTTGTAGATAGAATTGCTAGGCACCAGCAGGCTGTTAAGAAGATCTTTGATAAGAAGGCTAAGTAAATATCTTTTGTTGTGGACTCTGTGCTTCTATGGGACAAGAGAAGAGAGCCAAAGGGGGATCACAAGAAATTTGACTCTTTGTGGAAGGGACCTTTCCAGATCAGAAAAGTCATTTGAGAGAATGCATTCCTTCTAGCATATCCAGATGGGACACCATTGCCTCTTTCCTACAATGGGCAAGATTTGAAGATGTATAATTGGTAACACTCCTGAGTTCTACCCTGTACTATAGTTTCTTTCCTTGCTTTTCCTATTGTTGTTGTGTTTTTGGTGTGACTCTATTGCCCTTCTAGAATAAGGCTTTGTTGCCAAAAGTTTGTCTGGATTCTCTATGTCCTCCTTAGTCCATGTCCCCAATTAGATCCTGTTGTTGTCTTGAGTTTGAAATTTTACTAAAGCACCCACACCTTAGAAAATGTTTCATCCCTTATTCGCCACTTTCCTTTCTTTTCCCTAAGTTAGGTTTTACTTAGTCATTTTCTTGCATTGTCAGTGATCCCTTATGTTTTTGAATCAAAGTCGATAGGTTCAAGAGTTCATGAACCGCCTGACTTGCCGACTAGTATTTGAGTCTAATGTCTAAATCCCTTCCTTGCATCAGTCTTGGTTGTTCATTTTGAGCAAGGTCTTTGTTGTCAGGAGGTCAGAAGTTCCTTGAACATCCAAACTCTCAAGGTTGTGGTTCAAAAGTTCCAAAAGTTCCTGACTTGCTAATTTCAAAGGCCTTCTATTCTTGTGGTGCCTTTTTCTTGAGCTAGCATGCCGTGTGATGACATGACACTTTTCACCTCACATTTAATTTGAAATGCATGTGGATGAATTGGCACATTTCTTAGAGGGAAACTAAAGGGGATTTTCGCAGTTCTCGAAGCTTGATACACTGCCAAAATTTAATGATATTTATGAATGAGTTATGAGAAGTGACACAAAATTTGAATGAATTAACTATCTCACTTGACGTTTTCATCATTTTGCTAAGGGAATATGTTGCAGAGCAAGGAAGAGTTAATCCACTATGTGCGAGAAGTCCATAGAATTCTAGACTTATAGGTTAGCACGATCGGCCTTCCTTATCTCATTTCCTTTTATTTCTTCTGTTATAAAAACAAAAGCATTTATTTTGGGTGGCAAAACTTTCTGTTTTCATGTATCTGTATAGCGACTCCCCTATTAGTACATTGTATTTCTTTGCCTTATCCATGAATGCTTTAGAGTTTCTAGCCAATTGGTTCTTTAAGTTTGTGAAAATGAAGTTTAAATTTCAATGAGCTCCTATGGTTCCTATTGTGGAGAATGGGTTATCTAGTGTGAGAGATATAGAGCTTGGTCATATTGACCTAGAAGATTTTTGGAAAAGGATGTGCAACCCGAAGGCCAAACCATGCTAGCCAATAAAATTGTGAGTAGTGGTTTAGACAGAGCTGGGGGCTTTCCACTGGTAGTGCATTTTCCAAATTTAGTGGTTGCTTGTGCCAACAATTATTTCTGAGAATCTCAGGAGATAAGGGCCTCAGATGGCTCTGTTGTTGCCAAAATTGACTCACAATCAATCACCCTTGCCTTGAATCTAGATGAGTATGAGGAGAATGCTGATGTTGTTATGTCTTCAACCTGGGGGTACTATAATGAGAGAAAAGATTGGTGCCAAAATTGCATTGCTAAAACATGGCCCAGGGAGATTGAGAAAAGGGGAAAGTCAAGACTCCCTGCTAATCTGAAGAGGAGCCATTTCAAGGAGGAAATCTCAAACATGATCACCTTGTTGAACCATGTAGTTGGGAGCTCTGAGTCTGATACTTTTGATTATTGGATGTGTACGTTTATCCTGCTTATTTGCGAAGATCACCATATTGACTGGGCAAGGATAATCAGTGAAAGTATGCATGAGCAATGGATAAATTTTTCGTAGAATATGAAGTTTTACATGCATTCCCAGCTGGTATACTTGTTAGCTCATGTAGAGGCTACCTAGCCTGGGTTAAGGACTTGGGGAGTTCCCGCCACCAGTGTGCCTATGTATTACACTTTTCCACAACTATAGAGAACTGAGGGTATGAAAGATTTTTGATGAATTAATGATGATTTCTCTATGTATCTTACAAAAAGAATCAAGGGCTCATTGGAGAGAAGGTTTTCTATGGAGGATGATGCCTTGGTTATGATCTTAGGAAGCTTCTATGTCCAATTTGATAGCTTTTTATACCTGAGAATCAGGGGTTACGAAAATGGCCCATTGAAATTGCCCTGGTACCCGTCAGATTACCTCATATTCTTGGAGGTTTGTCATCAAATAGTGACTATGAGTATAAGGTACCATGCAATGAAAAAGAGAGGTTATTCTTTTCCTATTTCACTTTCCTTCTATTCTTGCAAAAGTAATGATAGTGCAAGAAGTGTAGATAAATTGCTTTCTAAATTTAATCTTCATAGCTTGTCAGCTCGAATAGCCTTTGATAGTAAGAATTTTGTAAAATTAAATATGCATGGAGGGGGTTCTCATCAACACAAACCCCAACTTGAGAATTTTTTGGAGTATTGTTTGAATGAAAGGGAAGTCTAAAGGAGGAATTGGATGAGGTTAACCATTGATCAGGTTCTTGCTTTTGAACTACCTATACTAGCTCCTGACATGGTCGATGATAACTCTAATATTCTGGATGACGGCTATCATGATGTTTCATTACAACCCTTACCTCATGTGAAGTGGTCAGAGAAGGAGATCACGGATGTCAAATTTCTCTCTTTACATGTGATAAGAAGATTAGAGAAGTGGTTGAGAGGGAAGATTAGAGAATAGGTTGGTTCGGATGCACCTAAGGACTCATTTGCTCGGGGTCAGAACAAAGCTCAAATCACTCACTCTTAGAGGAGATTATCTAGTTCGAACCCAACTCTCTAAAGAGTTGGCTCACAATCGAGTGGAGATGGTGAACGGTCCCCTGAAGAGGGCAGCAAGCTGAAAATGACATGTGAGCAAGATGATCAACTAGAGAAGAGTAACACCAGATTGGCTGCTTTCCCATTGAAAGCAGACCATGTGCCCCTTATCAATAATCCTGTAAGTGATAGTGATTCCTTTATTTTCACTCAGTTAGGAGAGGATAATGTGCTGCAATCTCTATTAAGCACCCAAAATTCACCCAATATAAGTGAGCCTCTAGTACACAATAATCAGCCTGTGAATATGGATGGTGTGGTGAGTGTAATTGTCACTGCTAACATCCCTTCTTCATCTCCTAAATGGTTAAGAAAAGTAGTGGAAAAGAAGAAAAGGTATACACCAATGGTGGATACCAGTATAGATACTGTGGCTAAGCTACTACAAGAGACTCCTAAGCCCAAACAGGCCAGAAGAATGTCAAGGATGGTAATGGACTCTGTCACAAGAAACCAGTTCTTGGAAATTGTAGATCTAGTGGGGAATAAGAATGAGAATGAAGTGATTGAAGTGGACTTCAAAATGAGTAGAGTAGATATGGGACCTTTGACCATGGAAGGAGATATCTATCATGTCAAATATTCAGTTGGTAGTTTGTCGATAAGGGCCAAGAAGGAACAAGAAGAGAACATTAGGCTGTGTGCACAAGTAAGTTCCCTGTCTATGTTCATTCACTCAATTTTGAAGATAACAACACCTTCAGCCGACGCTTTGCCTAATATGAGTGTTAGTACCCCAGACCCCAATCTGTTGCAACAAATAAAGAGATCACGAGCCCTAAGTAGTGTTGTCGAGCAATGGATAGAAAAGGTGACCTTAGATGGCTTAATTTTTATTGAAGAAGCTTATAAGTTGTTCAATCTCATTTCTAGTAAAAGAGAAACTTTAATTGTTGATTTTCAAACTACTAAAAGTGATCAAAATAGTTTATCCTTAGTCTCTAAGGAAATACAAGATATGGCTTAGATGGATGTCGGTGTCTTAGTAGCTAAGGAAGTATTGGAAGATCCTAAGGAAATAAATTCTGCAGCTTGGGCTGATGTAATTGAATGGAAATTATCTATTGTGGGGGCACTGGAGGATGAAATGAGAAGCACTCTTGCTATTTATTATAGATGATTAAGTGATATTAAGAGCGACTTCACCATCTTAGAGATAGCAACCATTAGTGAAGATGATGATAAGCTACTCGATGTCAAAGAGATCAAGAAAAATTTCAATAAAATGGTGACAGAGGAGATGGTGAGTTTTGATGTGATCACAGCAGAGTCAATTGGGAAGGTTGCAAGGGTGTCTAACTATGTCAAGGTGTTTAAAATTGGATTGGATGACATTCATAGAAAGATGATTTAAGCTAACAGGGCAGTGAGTAAGAAGATCTAAATCAACATGACTAGCAGCCCTAGCAGTTTGGCATTGTCATCAACCCTCAATAAGTATAGGTAAGAGCACAAGCAGCTCAAATGGTGCAAGGTGGCACATGCAATGAAGGTGAACAAGTGAAGGAGAAGGAAACGACACAGTAAGATGATGCTGAAGAAGAGGATGTGGCAATTATTGATTAGTTCTCTTTTCTTATGCTTTAGTTTATTTCATACTTGCTCAAAAACTATTCACTGTGGAGGGCCCATATTTTTAATGGTATTAAATGTTTAAATTTGTTTAAACCAGCAATCTTCAAGAAGCCGTTAGGTTTTTAAAAAAGATAGTTATTGGGGACTTGGCTATATATTTTAAGGAGCTAGTCATTGTAAGGATCTTTTAGGAAACTGTGTTGGTGATAGTGTTGGCAAGAGACATTGTGTGGCTTCATGATTGTTGTCATTGATGGCAACAAAGTCTATCCCACACATCCGCAGAGCATAGTATGACTATACCGGAAGAAAGATAATTTGGTCCGGTGAACAAGAATAGAGCATGCAGCAAGGTCTAACAATCAGGTCCGGATCTCTCAGATGGTGTATCTCAGAAAGTTGTAGACATGGACAAGTCAAGAGGAGTACCATGACTACTACATTCCAAAGATTGTGCCTCCGGTGATGAATGAGTGAAAAGATGTGAGCATCTAAGTGTTGGGTTCCTGACAGACAGAGTAGACTGAGGAAGAACTGACAGGCAGAGCATCAGACTTTAATCCGGATGAGAAATTGTTGGTGGTCAAGCTATTTGAGAGATCATACATGGTTGGCCGACATGAATGATGACTTCTATGTCTATGTCTTTGATACGCATCACATATTAAGCATGGATTCAGCTGACATATCAGTGTTTTATAAATATCTTAAGTATTCCAATTGTTGACTGGAAAAATGTTAAAATCCTTGATGCAGATATATATACCAAATGGATTTTGGTATGATGTGTGAAGTTGTGTGTGTAAGTGTGCGAAGAAAGGTAGAGAGAAGTGTGGAAGCAGCAATACAAGTCCGGTATGTGACAGAACAACAGCATTAGAGCAGAGGAAGAATGAAGTGCATAAGATCAGTATATTGAGCCTAACAGGAACTAAACCTCAACATATGTGGATGCCTCTCATCAGTTTAAACACCTAGTTACTTTCTATATACCTTGTAGATAGTGATTCTCTTGTAGGCAGTGTGCCTCTTGTGAGCAGTGTGCTCGGGCAGTGAGTCCTAATTGGCAAGTGCCATTTTGTACTTCTTATTCTTTTAACAGAGAATACAATCTTGGGTTAGTCACCCCATGGTTTTTCCCTTAACAAGGTTTTCCATGTAAAAATCCTTGTGTTATATGTGTTGATTTTATTTCTTCTCTCATGATTATGTATGCTCTTATGTTTTGATGTTGCTTTAATATTAAAGAAGAAAAGAAAGTCAAGATATTTAAGATAACTGATTCACCCCCCTCTCAGTTATCTACCTTGTTTCCAACAATTGGTTTCAGAGCTAAGTTCCTCTAAATAGAGCCTAACAGCTTGAGGAAGATCTGGGAATCTTAATAGATATGTATGGTATGAAGGAACAACTTCAGTCTGCCCTAGATGATCTTGAGCAATCTCACTCTGAAGTCAATAACTTGAGAGAAAGACTCAAACAAGCTGATGATTTCATAAATGAGCTAAAAGAAAAACTGAGTATCTTTGTGAAAAAGAGAAAGGAACTACTTCAACAATTAGCAAGTCAAAGTGAAGCCAATGATACTAATGAAGATCTGAATGAGAAAAACAAGTTGTGTGAGAAGCTATCAAAAGAGGTCATTATGGTAAGACATGAAATGGAATCAGAGGTTATGAGATTCACCTAAGAAATTAGAGAGAAAAGAAAAATTGAAGATAATCTAAAGAAATCTCTCAAGGAGAAGTCAAAAGACTGCCACAAAATGGATAGAATAATCTGCTCTTAAAGAAGCTAGAGATAATGAAGAACAACTTGAGAATCAGATAGACACTCTTAAAAGGGATCTTCAAACAACAAATGAATACAAAGAGAAATTCAAGATAAGCTCTACTCAACTTGAAGTTCTTCTTGAAAGCCAAAAGAGGGTAGATGACAAGCATGGCTTGGGATATGAGAAAGGTGAAAGCTCTGGATCCGGTCAGAAGAACTCTGGATTAGGAAATCCAAGGAACAGGCCTAGAAGACCTCCAGTAAGGCAACCAAATGCTTAAAGATATCCATCCTTCAATGGATACTACTACAATTGCAACAATTTCATTCATAAAGCAACTCAGTGCAGAAGAAGAATGAATCAGACTAATTCATCCTTCTCTGGACAGTGTTTCAACTGCAAAAGGTATGGTCACAAATCTTATGAATGTAGAAATATGCAAATAAACAATTTATTCAATGATAGATGCTTTGCATGCAATAGAATGGGACATATGGCTAATCAATGCAGATCTAGAGGATATCAGTCACATATGCAAAGAAATATTGTTTGCTACAATTGCAATAGATCCGGTCATATTGCCAAATTCTGCAGAAGTAAGAATCAGGATAAAAAGGGTCCGGTGCATCATAATCAAAATCAAGACAAAGGAAAAGGAAAAGTGAATGCGGATGAAGTTCAAAGGGAGATGAACAAGATTTGGGTGAAGAGAAGTACATAAAATGTTGGGGATGGATCCACACCAGAATCTGGTGCTGATATTCCTTCCAGAAACTAAATAGATGAGTTTGGCTCAGGGGGAGTCACAAAAGAAAATAAATTCCCCTAGCCAGTCAATTGGTGCCTAAATTTGGCACATGGAATGTTGTGGATTAAAGGGTTCTCAGAGAAATATCCAAATAACCCTCAGTAAAAATATGAATGATTTGCAAGAAGTTTTGAAGATCAGCCAAGATTGATCCGGTTTGACAGCCATTCGGTAAAAGTAGGATTTTCATAGTTAGATCCGGTATGATTCAAAATTAAAATATCTTGATCTGCGGATAAATGGTGTGATTGGAGGAAGGGAGATACATTGTCAATTATCACTAAAAATAATTCTAAGTGTATCTCAGTGATTCGGAAAGATCTCTCTCAAAGCAAGGCAACTGGAATAACTTAAGTTGTGCATTTATTGCAATAGGAAATTAGGGTTTGTGCAGAGATAAAAGGGTTCCTTTATTCATCATTTGCACAATTGCATTCAAGAAAAGGAAAGGAAGAGCTCTGCATCAAGATTGTTACAACCCTCTCAAAGATCAATCGCAGAATCCAATTCAACTAGCGATCTTTTTCGACGCATATTGTGAACCCTAGAAGCGTAAAAAGGTATTTTGATTTCTGAATATCTCTCTCTAAATATTTTGCAAAGATGGCTACTCCTATGGTTATCAAGATCACTGATAGGCTGCACCTAAAGTTCAAGAAGTACCCCTACAAATCCCTAGAAGTTGATCCCTTAGGCACCTTTTCTAGCATTCTGCATGGGGTTCTACATGTAGAAGATGTTAGGGTATACATCCATGCCAATATAGAGGAATTTGGAGAATCAAAGCTGATGGATATCTACCACAAACAACTGATAGATGAAACTTTTGAACTCAAACCCCAATACAAGGCCATCCGGGATAAGCATTTTGGACATTGCATCCACTTTCCGTGTTTTGTAGAAGATGAATGGGTTCGGTATGTTCTTAGTAGAATTCATGACAAATTCATGTGGTTGATGAAGCCCTTCAAAATAACAAAAGATGCAATTAGGGAAGTAACTGGGTTGCACTCATCCGGTGGGTTGCCAGTACTTAAATCTGTCAAGAACCAGACAGTAGTGAGGCTACTAGATCAAAGTTTGACAAAAGAGCAATGACAATAGAAGATATCACAGATCCGGATATCAAATTTGCCTCTATGATAATTGGCTATAAAACATATCATTCTAGCAGGGAGAACTCTGTGTCCAGAACTGCAATTTATACTGCATATCAAATGCTAAGGGAAAATGCATATTATGATCTATGCGAGCTTCTCCTGAGCCAACTGTTAGAAAACTTGCAAAAGATCAAGAAGGACAAGAAGAACTCATTCAAGTATGGTGGTTTAATATTGTGTTTATTCTTTTACTATATGAATGAGCTACCTAGATCAAGTGCTTGGGTATGGCAAAATGACAGACTGGTTGCCATACAAATCAGAGATTATATGTATGGGCTTGGTGATGCCAAGGCTCAAAGTACATCACTCTGAGGATACTTCAAAAACTTCCAAAGTTTGATGCAGGCCAGAGAAAGAATTCCACAAACAACAGTTGAAAAATACAAGGACACAGTGTCTTTCATGGTAGACACTGATCAATGCCTAATGGAGGTAGTGGAGCCCAGAACAGTCTGGATTATGCCAATGGGCTATGAGGTAGATGAGAAAATCCTAGAGCTGCATGTCCAACACTTGCTGAGTCAGCCTAAGGACCCTGAGGCAGAAAGGTTTGGAACCTTTCAAGAACTGAGTGTAAAAATACATGTTGAACTGAGACAACCAGAGATGAAAATAAAAGTGAGAAGGGAAGTAGAAGAAGTTGCCAAAAGATATGGCATTTCAAAAGAGGTGGTTGATGCAAACAGAGAAAAATTAGAAAGAGATGAGAAAGAGAAACAAGAAGCAGAAAAAGGAAGTGTTTCGGTACAAGCCTCTTCCCAAACCAGATCCTCCAAGAGCTCTACACCTGCCACTTCTAAGAGCTCAAGAGCCTCCAAATTTGAAGCCAAGACATCCGGTAAGGGAGAGAAGAGAACAAAAACCAAGGCCACAAGGTCCTATATAAGCCAAAAGGATGATGAAGAAATAGAGACCGGTGAGGAAGTTAAGAAAATGAGGAAGAAGAAGAAAGCATCAAGGGAATCCTCTGCCAATACAAACAAAGAAGAGGAGGCAGAAGAATTTGTTGAAAGGCCTACTCTCTCTATTGATGATATCATCAAGGCAGTCACAGTGGATGGGAACCTGCAACCAGTCACTGAATTTTATGATGAATATAGTGACACTGACAAGAAGATTTTGGAAGATGATATAGTCAGGTACCTAAACATTTATAATAAAGATTTCATTGAAATCATCTCTCTAATTCCCAAAAGTCTAGAGAAGGTACTTGAACTAAGAAAGGAGAATGCTAAGGCAAAGGACCTAGAGATCCGAGCACAGATTGCAGTTTAGCTCTATCCTTCCATTACTCCAAAACAAATGAACATGATCTTTAAGGACTGCAAGGATGAGTTCCGGAGTAAAGCCAGAATGAACAAACTTATGATTGGAGAGACTGATCAGGTAGCCAAAGAAACAGAGGACATCCTCCATAATGCATTTAAAAGATTCAATCTTCCTATTATAGAGGACATAGATGATGAAACTTTTGCCATGGATGATGAAGGATTAAGTACATCAAAAGAAGAATCTACTGAGAAAAATGTAGAAGACTCAAAGGAGATAGGTGAGGAGAGGACTAAGGACTTGGATTCCTCTATTCCAGAAGAGGAAGTCAATGAAGAAGTAAACATCTCTCTTCCGGATCCCCCTGCAGACTCCAGAACTGAAGGAGAAGGAAGAAAAGAGGAGAATTTGAGTCAAGTAGAGGAGAAAAAGGGAAGAGAAGAAGAGAAAATAGAGAAGATCTCTGATGACAGTTCTGAGGCTGCAAAAGAAAAGAAGACTCTGTCTCTGGCAAGAGACACTGCAGAAGTAGTGAAAAACTTCTTGACCAAAGAGATGATGGAAATAGATGAACCAAAACTATTTCAAGGACCACTCAATTTTGACTCCCTCTCTCCGGTGCAGACAATGAAGGTAGCATCTTTTGCTCAAGCTAAAGCAAAAGAAAAGCTTCTGAATTCTTACATGGAAGACTGTGAGTTGATAGAGATTGCATCTAGTGTGCTAGAGAAGATCATGTCATTCTTCCAAAAGGATCTTTCAGCCTCTTCATCTGGTAACTTGAAATCTCTGGTTAACTCTGTTAGCACCCATTTTGATTCTTTGGAGAAATCGGCAGAAGAGAAAGTCTGGAAAGAATTTTTGGGAAAGAGATTCATTGAGGTGTAGGGACTCATAACTAATGATAGGAGGACCCTGGATATTGGGATAAAGAGCCTAGAAAATGCTCTTAAAGATGGTGGAGAAATATAGAAATTTTGTCTATCTTGGTCCACAGTGATAGAAGACATTGCAAAGAAGGTGGAAGAACAAGAGAGTAAACTGTCAAGCTTATCTTAGAATTTTGATCCTCTCACCTCATCCATAATGAATCAAGAATGCCAGGCTATTGCCACTATAAATGAAATAAAGAGGCTTGAAAAGGAGAAGAAGAATAGAATAAGTAGAATGAGTGAACTAAGAAGGATAATTATCCCTAAGTTAGAGGCAATGCATGAGGCCTTAACTGATGCCCAGACCACAGCCTGGACCAGTGATCCGGTAGACTTAAGAAGAGCAGAAGCTTTTGCATTTTTGTTGAGTGGTCACATCTCAATTTTGGATAGGATGAAGCAGAGTTGGGCAACAAAATTTGTCTAGTTGAAGACCACTTTTGTGCATATACTTAAGTATATGTAAGTATAACATGTATATATACTTATGCAGCTATGTATAGGTTGATTTTTGCAAATTTTGGTGTGTGGATTCCACCCTTTGCCATTGATGTCAAAGGGGGAGTGAGGAGTAGTGAAAAATGTGGAATCCAGCCAAGGGGGAGCTCTGGTAAAAGTGTACATAAGACAGAGCATCAGCCAAGGGGGAGTTTGTTACGACAGTCATTTTTCACTAAGTGTTGCCATCAATGCCAAAGGGGACGATTGTTGGCAAGAGACACTGTGTGGCTTCATGATTGTTGTCATTGATGGCAACAAAGTCTATCCCACACATCCGCAGAGCATAGTATGACTATACCGAAAGAAAGAGAAAAGAATGTTTTGGTTTGGTGAACAAGAACAGATCATGCAGCAAGGTCTAACAATCAGGTCTAGATCTCTCAGATGGTGTATCTCAAAAAGTTGTGAACTTGGACAAGTCAAGAGGAGTACCATGACTACTACATTTCAGAGATTGAGCCTTTGATGATGAATGAGTGAAAAGATGTGAGCATCTAAGTGTTGGGTTCCTGACAGACAGAGTAGACTGAGGAAGAACTGACAGGCAGAGCATCAGACTTTAATCTGGATGAGAAATTATTGGTGGTCAAGCTATTTGAGAGATCATACATGGTTGGCTGACATGAATGATGACTTCTATGTCTATGTCTTTGATACGCATCACAAATTAAGCATGGATTCAGTCGATAGATCAATATTTTGTAAATATCTTAAGTATTCCAATTGCTGACTGGAAAAATGTTGAAATCCTTGATGCAGATATATATACCAAATGGATTTTGGTATGAAGTGTGAAGTTGTGTGTGTAAGTGTGTGAAGAAAGGCAGAGAGAAGTGTGGAAGTAGCAATACAAGTCTGGTATGTGACAAAACAACAGCATTAGAGTAGAGGAAGAATGAAGTGCATAAGATCAGTATATTGAGCCTAACTGAAATTGAACCTCAGCATATGTGGATGCCTCTCATCAATTCAAACACCTGGTTACTTTCTATATACCTTGTAGACAGTGAGTCTCTTGTAGGCAGTGTGTCTTTTGTGAGCAATGTGCTTGGGCAATGAGCCCTAATTGGCAAGTGCCATTTTGTACTTCTTATTCTTTTAACAAAGAATACAATCTTGGGTTAGTCACCCCATGGTTTTTCCCTTAACAGGGTTTTCCAAGTAAAAATCCTTGTGTTATATGTGTTGATTTTATTTCTGCTCTCATGATTATGTATGCTCTTATGTTTTGATGTTGTTTTAATATTAAAGAAGAAAAGAAAGTCAAGATATTTAAGATAACTGATTCACCCCCCTCTTAGTTATCTACCTTGTTTCCAACAGATAGATCAAGTTTTGGCTTTCTTTCCAATTGTTTTATATATATCACATAGAAATCAATGCAGTGGAGTTTTGATGATCGTAAACTTTGCGTTATGGGTGTTTAAACTTTCATTCTTCTTATGTTGAATGCATTGCTGCTAGTTTTGATGGTATTTCTATATCGAAGTGGTTGGATATCTTTGATTCTTGCTCACTACTGGGAATTATTTGTCTTTTGGTTCATGATTCATGGTGGTGATTGTGTGATGTATGATTTATTTCTATGTTGATTCATTGAAGTTAATGTGGTGAAAGTCTTTGAGCTTGATTTATTTCTATGTTGATTCATTGAAGTTAATGTGGTGAAAGTCTTTGAGCTTCATTTCATTTGATTAATTTTTGGATGTATATTGCCTTTATTTCTTCCTGGTTAAAAGCACCACCTTTATTTTTGTTTTTTGGTTAAAAGAAATACTAGTTTTTCATTCATTGGAGATCAATCGAAGGTAGCTATGCCTTGTTTAAAAGAAGTAGAGAATCTTTGTAAAATACCATTACAATAGGTTCTGGTGGTGTTCACTTAAGGTTAGGGTTCAGAATTTGAGTCTGCAGGTTCCTATGTTTATTCCTTCAAACCCTTAGTGCCTTAGTTTGAATTTTCTTCAGCCTCCATGAAATGTTTTACTGCTTTTTCCTGTCATACTTGAGAAAAATGCTAAATTCTATATATGCAAAGGTGAAATGTATGTTGGCAGGCTTGCAAAATCTCAATTGGCTTCCAAAAATGGTGAAAAAACTAAGTTATATGCATTTCCAAATGCATATCGAGTTGCATATACAAGGGAGAATCTATTGCAGATTCCCCAGGAATATTCTACAGTTGTATGCATTTCCAAATGCATATCAGGTTCAAAAGGATGCATGTACATTGGGGGAATCTTCCGCAAGATTCCTGGAATATTCTCTACATGTATATCAGGTTTTTCCTGTACATGTTTTGTTGTATGTCCTAACATACAAAGGTTATATGCAAGCGAAAATGTGCAATGGCGGAATATACATTGAAGATTCCTTGAAGATGTCGCCGTTGTATCGAGCAGGTGAGTTGTATGTTCGACATAAAATGCCAAATATACATTGTGGATTTCAAAAAAGGGTTCAAAATAGGACTAAAATGCAGGTCGGGTCCACAAGTATATGCAGGAAGGAATGAATGTATGTCTGACATACATTGAGTTTATACATTGAAAAGGTATAATTGGTGGGGCCCACCGTAGGTTTATACAAATAGGTTTGTACATGTTCAACATACAAGGGGAGAATGTATATCGAATATTCTCAAAAGATTCTCTGCTTGTATGTTTGTGTTTGTATATTCAACATACAAACAAAATGTACATACAAACAATGCAAAGGATGAAGTGCAAGCTGGACCCGAATTAAATTCTAATCTATTTTATAGCATCTGACGTCCGCCCTGTATGTTGAAAGGTTGCATATGCATTTGCTCTTGCATATACAAAAGGTTTTGAAGGGTGAACAGTGCCGCTTGTATATGCATTTGAGCACGCATATACAAGGCGAAAAGGGCAAAATAGGAAAAGGAAAAGTCAGTGATAGAAGTATGGGGTGCCTACGTGGCATATTTTCATTGGCTCTTGGCTTTTTGCAGTTTTTAGCGCCGTGGATCTCAGCGATGGAATCATGATTGACGGCCAGGTTTTGAGGTTACAGCATTGCTTCTCTTTGCATTCTCAGGCTTGTTTCGAGTGGGAAAACTCTATGAACGCACTGCTACATTTCAAAAGGGGGCCTGCAGGTAGCTGAGGCAATAATGGCAGATTTGCAGAGGATGATTGATGGAGTTGACAGGTCAACAACCCAATTGAAGATGAAAGTCCTTGAGCGGCGGTGCGGATCCCGATTCCACCTACTCATTCCTCTTTGTCTCTCCATAGCATTGAACATTTCTGAGCACCATTCCTCATGCATTGAATCTAATGGATTTTTGATTTGCCTTGTAATTAATTTTTGCCGGGTACACAGTCTTGGTATAAAAGCCAAACTATGTTGCTCATTGTAGTTGTTAAAAACTGGACAAATTTTGGTGCTGTGACAGAATACAACTTCATTAGTGGCCCTATTCTTGATGTCTTGTAAGTTTATGAGTCTCATGTTGTATGTTTCATGCATGAATTCACTGGTTTCATGCTGTTTTATATGAGAAATGCTCTGTGCATGTGTTTAATCATTTGTCTCCAAGCTGTGGGCATATTTTCTTTTGAATCAAGATAACTAAGGGTTGTTAAGGTTCAGGAATATAACTTTTCTATATTGAATGTTTAATCTCCTACTTTTGTTCAAGGAACAAATTAAATGTTTCAGGTTAATCATTGAGAAAATGTGTTGCAGCAGGGATACTACTAAGTATGAATGATTAAGCACCTAATTTTTGGGAAGTATCTGTAAGGCAGATATTAAAAATCCCCTTGATATCTAGTCTTTGGTATATGTTCATGCTGGCCATTCACATGTGTATGTCTATTGACTCTGAGCCCTGGATAGGCACCGATCCAGTCTTGTATTGAGGTTGCAACCCAAAGTCTCAGTTTTGCATCCAAACATAAAATCAAACTTAGACTTTAAATCAAACCAATAGGACTTTAGAAGTAGTTTTAGGACCAAAATCCTCTGTCTCACAATTGAATATAGGCCCAAAGCTAGCCCCTTTGCACTTATTCTACAATTTTGATCTGCATAAAAGAGGATTTGTCTGCTTTGTATCAACATCCAAGTAAGTTCATGTGCATGTGTCATAGATGTTGAGTAGGGAATACCCCCCTTGGTTCTGCAGAGCCTAAAGAAGAGGAGGAGATATTTATAGAGTCTATCTCCTGTACTGTTGGCCCCTGGCCCAGGAATCCTGTTGATCAATGATGGCTACTTTGTAGGGATAACTAGGAACAAGCATCTAGTTTGGGAAAATAACCAACAGATTTTTGCGACTCTGCTGGGGAACTTTGTGTATGAACTCTGATTTTAAAAGAAATTAATTCCTAGTTATAGGTGGTGACTCCGAACCAATCTCCCAAACAGTAAAGTAAAAATTTGTATGCTAGGGAGAAGATCCCTGTGTAATTCTCTGTCTGAAGAATTACCCAGAAAAATGATGTACAGGAAAAAAGGGACTATTTAAGCTAGTCAAGAGGGTTCTCCCAGAAGTAATGATAATATTCATGACAATCCAGGATCTTCAGAGCAGACAATACCTTATTTTTCAAACACTCAGGCTGAAATCCAGAATGTATATGAAAGACAGTACAGTAGTGGATTAAGAATGAGATCAGAGGTGTTCCAAGAACGCCCTTTCCATGATTCCCCTGATAGATTTGAAGAAGCTGAATCCCCAAGAGATGATAATGATGATCAGAATATAATGAAACCATCTTCTTCTATGCCCATAGAGGAGGAATTAGCTGAAGAGATTAAGAGCTTAAGGACAGAATTAGAATATTTGCAGGTAGTGAAAATCAGAGATGACATGAGACAGAAAGTGTAGGCTCTTAGAATTGCTCAGAATGATTTAATTCCTACCCTTGAAAATGCAAATATGCAGAGAAATCAACAAAGAAATGAAGTCTAGGATCAACATAATGATCAAAATTAGAATGCAAATAATGCTAGAGTACCACTAAATAATGTAAGAAATCAGAATGCAAATAGAAATGTAAATGCAAATCAGTTTGGTAGATAGCTGATGCAGCTGGACAGATTTAGACAGCTTGTTTTTTATGGCATCCCTGGTTACCCCAATCCTATTGACAAACATGTGAGGCTGCAAGTGCCTAAATTTTTAGGAAACAATACTATGTTAGGAGAAGACCACTTAAAAGCTTTTTAGAATATCATGGACAACTTTGAGGTTGAGCATGAAGATGTTTTTATGAAATTATTTATGCAATCCTTAGTTGATGAGGCCAGAGAATGCTACAAGGGTCTGCCTGATAGGAGTGTTTCATCATAGGAGGACTTCAGGAGAATATTCAAAGAACAATATGGTGATAAAACTGATCCTAGTTTTTTCATTAATGAATTTACTGGCGTTACCAAAGGATCAAATGAACAGGTTGTTGATTTCAATGCCAGATTCACTAAGGTGTTGAACAAATTGCCACATCACCTGAGGCCTAATGAACCTATGTGCATAGTGTTGTACATAAATGCTTTTGATGCCAAAACAACTTATGGATAGAGGGATAAGGGTCCTCATAGCCTCAGAGATGCTTTCAAAATTGCAAAAAATATTGAAAATAATAGAAAAGCGTCTGGTAAGACAAACATAAGAGATGATGTAAAAATTCTGCAAAATCAAATACTAAATCTCAGAGTGTTCAAGGTAATGCATCTACTTTTGAGGATAAATTAGATAAATTGACAACTATTGTCAAGGACCTGAGCTATAGAATGGCTAAAAATGAAAAGGGGTAGGTCCTGAGAGACAGGTTTACCAAAGGCAAGAGAGAAGACTGTCATTACATGATATGCCATATAATACCAATTGGCATAATGCTAAACCCATTCTTCCAAATAGCAACCCAAGTCCAAGGAATCAAAATGTTAAGGAAACACCTGACCATTTGAAGAAGGCTGTTAATATTGTTAATGACACCCCATGGTGTATAATATGCTAGATGCCTCACTCATAGTCACAATGTATGATTGCTCAGTCTCTATATAACAATGTCGTGGCCTGTGATGAATGCAATGAACCACATTGCATGGAGGGTGACAATGTCAATATGTTGTCTACAAATAGGGAATATCCATCTCATGATGTTGATGCAAACACAAATGATGAGATTTAGGTCTGCCAGCAGTTTTCCTGTGATGAAGATGACGAAGATAATTATGCTTATGCTCAGGACTCACACAATTTTTTGAATAATTTGAGGAGACCATCTAATGAAGAGATTAGAGCCTTCATAGCTACTGCAGTGGCTCAAGTCAAAAGCAATTATAATCTCAGGGGTAAAGCTTAGGTAAGCGACTCACACCAACCAGAGCATACTTTTGCAAGCCAACCAGTGCATAATCATAAAGGGACTGAACCACAAAAGAAACAATGGAGCAACAATAAACAAAATTTTAAGCAAAAAATAGGTCATGATTCTCAAGGACGAGAAAATAGGATCCCCCAGCTTGAGGATCAGAACAAAGATCTTTAGATCAAAGATGACAGTCGGGGAGCCACAAAAATTAAGGCTGGATCATACCAAAATAAGAATAAGACCATGGACCAGGCCACAAATGTTATACAAAATTATGTTGCATTTGACATAACTTAGGTCTTGTCCCAAGTAAAGATCTCTATTCCATTAATGGAGCTGATGAAAGTTGAGGAGTTCAGAAATAAAACATTGTCCCTGATTTCAGGAATACCCTGTCAAGCTAATCAAAATATTGAGACTTAGAGTAGGAAACAAGTTATGTGTATTGATAAGGATGAGGTCCTCGAAGTTTATTTGGGGATGACCATGACAAAATGCCCTTCACAGGTTGAGCCATTCTATGTCTCCCTTGTCATAAATGGAAAAGTAATTAAGAATTGTATGCTTGACTCAGGAGCATCAACGAATATCATGCCTTTGGCCATTATGCAGCAAGCTGGATTAAAGATAGATAAGGCATGTGGGAAATGCTATGCCATGGATGCTAGAGAAGTGCCTGTCATTGGAATCATGAAGGATGTGGATTTCAGATTGGCAGCATATCTAGAAAAGACCTACAAAATGAACATAACAGTTGTTGATATCAAGCCACAATATGGCATGTTGTTGTCAAGAAGATGGGCAGCGTTGATTGGTGGAAGTATGCAATTAGATTTATCATATGCCATGATCCCTATGAATGGCAAGGATGTCAAATTGATTAGAGAAGAGAGATCATCAGAAACAGTTGAGGATTAAGAGTCAGAGGAGCATATATGTTTTGTGGACACTGACTGTGAAAATTTTAGGGTTATTTCAGGTGTTAAAGAAAGTAAAGAGGAAGATATATGCATTCAAGATCTTGACCAACAGGGTCTGTGGACCATGTATTTTGATGGAGCTTGTTCCAAGGAAGGCTCTGGTGCTGGAATTGTATTTCTGTCTCCGGTTGGTAAGCTTCTAAAATTTTCATTCTTGCTAAAGTTTGCCTGTACAAATAATATCACAGAGTATGAAGCTCTATTGTTAGGATTGAATGTTTCTTTGAAGCATGGAATTAGGATGCTCAAAGTATTTGGGGATTCAGAGTTAGTTTTTTCCCAAGTCAGAGACAAGTATGCATCAAAAAATAAGAGGTTAAAATAGTATAAGCATGCTGTATGGGATACAATTGAATTGTTTGATGCTTTTTCAATAAACTGGATAGAGAGATCAAAAAATGTTAGGGCAGATTTTTTAGCTAATGTGTCCATAAGGCTTGATGATATAACTCTATCAGATATTATAAATGTTGAAGTCAAACTTAGACCTGCAGTGCCAGATAATGTATGTAGCTGGCAAGTGTTTGATGATGATAAAGATTTGCTAAGATTTCTACATTGTATTGATGAATATGAGAACCAAGAAGTGGATTTTCAAAACTTTGTGGAGGTTGTAGATGGAAAAAAAACTCTTTTAGGGAAGGAGGTAATTCAACTCAAGACAAATAAAATCCCTAGAGGGCTAGTCACTTTAGAGAGAGCTTTTGACAATAGGGACCAATTTGTTACAAAGGTATCTCCAACAAACAAGAATAATTTAGAGGGGATAAACTTGGAGACATCTCATGCCCCCAAGAAGGTATACATTGGCAAACAGCTCAAACCACATATCAGAACTATGCTGATTGCACTACTGAGAAAATATAAGCATGTTTTTGCCTGGTCATATGAGGATCTGAAAGCTTATAGAGAAGATTTATTCTAGCATGAAATCCCTTTGAAGCCTGAAGTTAAACCATTTAGACAAAAACAAAGACCTATCAACCCAACTTTAGCTCCAAAAATGCAAGAAGAACTCATGAAACTTAGGGAGATTGGAATAATTATGCCCATCAGACACTCAACTTGGGTGTCCAACCTTGTTCCGGTTAGAAAGAAGAATGGTGACATCAGACTTTGTGTGGACTTTAGAAATCTGAATGTATCTTCTTTGAAGGACAATTATCCATTGCCAAACATGGAAGCCATGTTGCAGAAGGTAACTGGCTGTGAGCTTTTATCCATGATGGATGGATTTTTAGGATACAATCAAGTGAAAGTAAAAAAATCAAAATAGTTCAAAACTACCTTCACCACTCCATGGGGAACTTATGTATATGTAGGTGCCACATTTCAGAGGGCTATGGATGTTGCTTTTATAGGATTAATTGATTCAATCTTGGTTGTGTATCAGGATGACTTGACAGCTTATTCAAAAAAGGAGGAGCAACACTGTATGCACTTGGAGTAGATTTTTATTAGAGCACTGGAATATGACATCTCACTTAACCCAAAGAAATGTGCTTTTGGGGTAGTGGAAGGAAAATTGCTTGGGCACATTGTTTCCAAGGATGGAGTCAAAATTGACCCTAAAAGAGTGGCTGCAATTGACAAAATCCAGATCCCTAGAACAGTGAAAGGTGTTCAGTCCTTCTTTGGACAAATTAATTTTGTTAGGAGATTTGTTCCTAACTTTGCAGAGACCACAAAAGATATCTCTAAGATGATGAAGAAAGGTGCAACTGTCAAATGGGAAAATGAAGCAACTAAATCATTTCAGAATATAAAAGAGGCTATAAAGATGGCTCCTGTGCTAAAATCTTCTAATTTTTCTAGGCCATTTTAGTTATTCTCATTTGCTTTTTTCCACACTATTGCTGCATGCTTACTACAGAAAAATGAAGAAGGTTTTGAACAACCTATAGCTTTCTTTAGCAGGTCATTGCAGGTTGCTGAGTTGAAGTATGACATCATGGAGAAACAGGCATATGCACTGGTTAGAGCAGTTAAAAGTTTCAGGCCATATTTAGTAGGCTCTTAGATAGTTGCATATGTGCCTCATGCAGCAGTTAAAGATATCTTTACTCAGCAGGAGGTAACTGGAAGGAGATGCAGATGGATAAATAAATTGCAAGAATTCAACATTGAAATACAGATTACAAAATTGGTAAGAGGACAAGGCTTGGCAAAACTGATGACACAGTCAAACCTAGAGGCATGCCAAGTGAATGTAGTGCATAATGAAGTTGTAAATATGTCAGAATTTGAATGGTATAAGGACATAGTACATTATTTGTAGAATTTGAATTGTCCTTCCTATCTCAATGATAATCAGAAGAGGACTTTAAAACTACAGGTTGTTAAATACATCATCGTTCAAGGAGAGATGTATTGGAAAAATCCTGATCATGTATTACTCAGGTGTGTGAATGAGGATCAAGCTACTGATATTTTAAATGATATGCACAAAGGAGTGTGTGGTGGATATTATACTGCCCATACAACAGCCCACAAAATTCTCAATGTAGACACCCAAAAATGACCAAGTCATCGAATCACTTGCATTTTGTCTAATCTATAACATCACCTGCATTTCAACATTAATTAAATAATCTAATTATTTAATTAATTTCATCAAATTCTTCCAAAACTTTAAAATTCAACATTAATTAAATAAATCCCCTTTATTTAATTAATTTCAGCAAAATCAAACTTATTCTTCCACAATTAAATAATGTTTATTATTTAATTAAATCATTATCCTCTTACAAATTTCAAGTCCACATTAATTAAATAAATCTAATTATTTAATTAATTCATCACAAATTCCCTTTTATCTACAATTAAATAATTTACATTATTTAATTAAATCAATTGTTCTTCTAAATTTAAATAAATCATGCAAATTTATTTAAATTATCTCAATCCCCTAAAAATAAATAAAATCAAATATTTTATTTATAATCTTCATATTCCTCTAATCTTGCACAAACAATTAAATAAATTTATTTATTTAATTTGCTTTTTCCTCTAAAAATAAATAAAATCAAATATTTTATTTATAATCTTATGTTCCTCAATCATGCACAAACAATTAAATAAATTTATTTATTTAATTTCAGTTATCTTCCAATTCCTCTTAAAATATCTTGTTAACTCATGTGCACAATCAGTCTTATTTTTAGAACTCTAAAAAACGCAAAATTACAAGTTGAGTTATCTATTCAATCAATTTTATTTTCATCATATTTTACTAAAAATATCCTTATGGATTGACACATGTCGTGTGCACGTTCATCATGGTTATTTGATTTATCTCCTCCGTTGATTCTTCTGAATTATCTGGACCATTGATCGATCTCTGTTGAAACCTATATAAAACCCCCTCATCTCCTTCACAAATCCTCTTCGATTACTTATTCTCAGGCATCCTTTAACAACGCTTTGAGCATACATCGCATCGATTGAGCAACTTCATGATCTCTTGACATTGATCTTTGAGCACTTTATTTGCTTGTTGCAACCATGGTTTTGCAATACTCTTGAGCAATCCACATTCATCCAAAGGGAACAATACAAATCTCGGTAAAAGCTTTCATATTTTCATCGATTTATTAGTAATGACTTTTATTTAGATTCATTCTCTTTATGTTATTGGTTTTTGATTTTGTTAGTTTATCATAGTCAATTTTCCTCATACACATTCTGGCACCCCTGGTGGGACCCACTAATCCCTTTTTTTCTTTGAGAAACTGATTTTTTTAAGTTACAGTATGGAACAACACAAAAGACACAGAATATCACTTTTGGCAGTATCCTTAAGTGCTCCTAGAGGCACAGTACAACGCCCTCGGGTGATACGGCGACGCTTTTGGCAACACAGAGCCACGCTTTTGGTAACACAAACTGGCGCTTTTGGTAATATCGTTAAGCGCTTTTGGCAAAATAGGTTTTCTGACATTGATTGGTGTTTTTGTAGGGTTTTATTCATATACATATCTTTGATTTGTCTGACAAGCTATTTTATTTGTCTTTCAACTATCTTGTGATACTTCCTAAGCTGACTTATTTAGGGGTATTTTTGATATTTGAATTAACCTATCTATTCGTGACACCCTTTTGAGTTTTATCGATTTCAGGATACAGATCTAGCAGATATTACTTCTCAGAACATTAGATCAATCATGAAATCCTATCTGAACCTAGTTATTTTGGCAAAGCATAACTTTTTTTTGATTTGAGACAGAGTAGCGCTTTTGGATATATAGTACTGCACTTTCGGTAGCTCGGTACGATGCTTCTGGGTCTGATTCAACACGTCTGGTGGCATAGTAGATCGCCTCTAGTCTGTAACACATCACTTTCGGTAACACAATGCAGCGCTATTAGTATCACAGTAAGTCACTTTCAGTGTTACAGTAAATCGCGCTTGGTCAATTTGATTTATTTTTGCTAACTTGGGAGTTTTTGTGGAACTAATTTACTTGTTGCAGCTTCTTATCACTCACACAGAGCAAAAAGGTTTTTCTAATATGTTCATGCAGGATGAGCATTGAAGAAATCTTGATCTATCTCACTAAGTCTTAGAAACATATTACCTTCTTAAGGGATAATTGAACAAATCATTTTAGCAATCTAAGTCTTGGGAACATACTGCTTTTCTTAAGGGACAATGGACATGTATGCGAAAACACCTCAATTTTCTAAGGGACAAAGGACATGAATGCCAAACACTTCAATTTCATAAGGGACAATTGACAACTACAAATGTGTGTGTGCTTAATTTAGTTGCACCTTATTTTTCTTATAACAGGACAATTGAACCTTTGTTTGACGTGCTTGCTCTTACATTTCAGTATTTCCTTTAGAAGGGCCTGCTTTTGGATTGCATTTCATCCAAAAGGGATGACCCTAAGTGGAGTTTTCCTTTGAACCACTATATAAGAGGGATAAGGCGAAAGCCAAGTCTTAACCGACATCAGCCTTACCTTGTAGTGCCAAACTGAAAAGAGGTGTACTAGCTCTTTGTGGAAACAATTTTCACATTGAGCGAAGTGTTTGATGCTCTTAGTAGGATTGGTTAAAGCTTTTAGTAGCTTGTCACATTTCTCATAAGGCATTGGTCCCTCAAAGTTACTAAGAACCATTCTAGATAGAGACTACGCAATCTACCTCCGAATGGTGCGGTAATCATCAGTGCAAGGGGAATCGATTTAAGCCCTTAAGATACTCACCATTGGCTCCCTTGAGAAGAGATAGTATTCCCTTGGCTAAAAAGCTCTTGTGACCTACTTGAGCTTTCCAAGGGGAGGGTGAGATATCCCTACCTATTATCTCTCGCAAAGATACAAAATATCTGACACCTTTATGGAATGATATTTTTATCGATGGAGTATTAAGCTATGAGCTGATCTACTACAATGAATCCTTATCTCTAGGGATAAAAAGTGCTTTTTATTGATTGCAATTGTCTTATACCTGTGGAAACATTGGGCTTTTTCGTGAGCCCCAAACATACACTATCTGTTGTGTTAGTCCTTTTTTGACCACTTATTTGTTGTGTTTTCTCTTGCCAAAGACAAATCCAATCAGAACCATAACCAATTCTATCAAAATTTGCCTTTTAGAAGCATCAGACACTACTTCAGTGCCTCTAGTATTACAGCAGCTCGCCTTTGGTAGTACAATAGATCGCCTTTGGTATAGCAGTACCTCACCTCTGGCAACCCTACTTTAGCGCCCTTGGTATAACAGTAGCTCGCTTTTGGTCACCGTAGCTCTCCTTTGGTATAGCAGTACCTCACCTTTGGTAGCTCAGTCCATCACCTTTGGTATTACAGTAGCATGCTTTTGGTTGCACAGTCCTGCGCCTCTGGTCAAATAGTATAGCACCTTTGGTCCAGTTAATTGTGCATCAGAATTTGTCTTTGTCAAAACACAAGCAGAATCCCAGCATTACCTTTTGTCCTAGTGTATTCCATGGTAACCACTAGGCTCCAGCAAACTATGAAGTCCAAGCAAGTTGTCCCTAGGAAGTGCAAATCACCTCCTCACACAACACAATCAGGCCGTCTCAACATTACTCCCAAGGTTACTCCTAGAACACCCGCGGAAAGATCTACCAATTCTCCCAATGTGTCGCACCTTGATCAATCAAACAATCCGCAAGAGGGTAGAACCCCTTTGGTAAGTACACCCCACTATACCACCAGCTTGCCTCCAGATTTTGTCCCACAAGGTTATACTGCCAATCCGGTCCCATCTCAGGAGGAAAGAGTTCCTTTGGTAAGTACACCTCATTACACCACCGGCTTGCCTCTTGATTTTGTCCCACAAGGTTATATTATAGATCTAGCCCCATCTCAAGAAGACCAACACTTTGAAATAGGTCAATCCTCTCAAGAAGATGGGCAAGATCTTGATGAATTCATACAAGAGCCTAGAGTCGTGGCTACCTTTGACAAAATCCTTAGTGAGAACCAAGATCATTTCTTTCGCTTGCTTGCAGAGCAAGGAGCCAAGTTACCTCAAGATTTTGATTTATCCACTCTCAAGGAGACAAACAACACCCTAAGCACCATACAGGCGGTCCAAACCATGTCAACGGTGACCACGCCTTTATCCGAACAAGGCTCCCAAGGGAAAACAATGGTACAATATAAGAATCCCCTTTATCAAAACCCAATAGGAAAGAGGGCCATTTCACCACTTCTGACTCCTATGGAGATCTACAAAAATCAACAAGAAACTCTCCAACGGCAAGCAGAGCTAGCTAAGCAAGCCACCTTAGCTCGATCAAATATACAAAAAACACCTAAAGTGTCCACACCAACCGCAAGTGAAATTTTGGTTACCCCATCGCGAAGAGGTTTCCCACCAAATTACAATCCGGGGAACAACTATGTAGCCATGCAACAAGGGTCTCAACACATACCACCTCCCATATCATCAAACCTTCATGTCTCTCAACCAATTAGAGTCATGCAATCCCCCCCACAAAATTCTTCTACACTCATCCCCAATCAACCATCGCATAACACTTCCACCTATGTCCCTCCTCCACTACATTCATCATCACTAAATTTCTTTCACACATTGCCTAGCCACCCTCAATATTCCCAAAACCTAACTTCCCAAAGCTATGTTCTACAATCGCAACCTAACCCAACGAACTTTAGCTTTTTTCCACCAAATTCTTTCCTTCAACCATCACAAAGCCAACATTCTTACCTAGCGCCACCTCCACCTCCTCCACATCAAAGCATCCAATTTCAACCCAATTTGAACCCAACATACAATGCATATGACCCCAACCAATCTTACGACCCTTATAATACCAATGTTCATGGATTACACTACAATCTTCCATATGGGTAGGAACAACCACTTCTAGGACAACAAGAGATGTTTCCAACCCCTCCCACAACAATGGAGCTAAAAATCGTAGAAGTTCAACAACAGCTATCCGATCTTACATTTGGCCACACCAAGAAGACCTTCTCGTTAGAGGAAGTGTGTCCTTATCCTTTTGATCAGTCATTACCTATGATCCCTTTTCCTCAAAATTTTACTATTCCTAAATTTGATAAATACAAAGGAAGAGGCGACCCAAAAGACCATCTCAGGAAATTCTATCTTGCTTGCTTTGAGGTCTCACATAACGACACATATGTTATGTGTCCCTTTCCTCACAGTCTTGGAGGTCAAGCTATAGAATGGTTCTCACACTTACCTACAGGTATTGGGTCTTTTAATGAACTAGCAGAGAAATTTGCCACCCATTTTTCCTACAATGAAGAGCATGAGATCTCCATGAATGATCTATGCAACAATAAATAGAAAAATGGTGAAACTTTCATTTCTTTCCTTCAACGTGGAGACAAATGGCTAGCAAATTCCCTTTCAAGATTCCTGAGAAACAGCTGTTTAGCATATTTGTGCAGAACCTCAACCAAGAGTTAGGTTTCCATTTGCAAATTCTTAGTGCTACAACCTTCGACAAAATCACGTACAAGGGAATCAACATTGAAAAGGCCCTCATTGCTAAGGGTGTGGTCAAAATCTTCAAAGAAACTAAAGACAATGCTTCTCAACACCAAATGAACGATAAACCCAAATATTGGAACAAAAACAAAAATGTGGTCAATGATGTGGTGGTCAACTCTAAACATGTCCAAACATTGCAAACGTCGCTGCAGCTTTCCAAACCAAGTCAACCTCCACCTCAACAATAGCAACAACAAAGGCAACCTTATCAAAACTAATAGCAACGACAACAAGAGCGGCCTCAACAAGATTACCCTCCACGTCGTCAATTCACTCCCTTGGGAGAGCCCATAGAATCTATCCTACAAAAGATTTTACACAAAGGCCTCATCACCTTACTCGATGTTCCCCCGTATGGTGAACCTGTTTACAAAAATGTGCGGTACAGAGAAAATGAATACTGTTAATTCCATAGGAGCAAAGGGCATAGAACCGCATCGTGCATGAAACTCAAGCACCTAATCCAAAATCTCATTGAAGGCAATCAAATATCATTACAAGATGATCCACCAACTCAGCACATGAACAAGGACCTCAATATGTATAAGGAACTATTCCCTCATCATGGTCCACCTCCTCCTCAGGATAGAGGTAAAGGTATCAATCATGCCTCCACTTCCTTTGATTCCATTGTAGGTCATTTTGAAGAGAGTCAAGTGTCTACCCTCACAATCAAAGGCAAATCTATGGATTGCGCTATTACAACTCATTGTGGTCGTGTCACCATTCATGGTCCTACACCCAATCTTTCGGCTCAATCTGATTATAATCTTGTCGAACATCTAGGGAAAATGCTAGCACAGATCTCTATCTTGGACCTTCTATGGTCATCACCTGCACATAGAGTAGTGCTAGAAAAAGCCCTCCAAGAGTCTTCAGTTCCTAACAACATAGCGGTCACAGATTTCTAAGCTATAGTAGGTAACATTGCTTCACCCTACAATGTGGTCTTCTCTAAGAAGGACCTCCCATCCCATGATCCATGTCACAATGATGCCCTTCATATTGAGGTTCTCATCCATAAGCGTAAAATCAAATGTATACTCATAGATGGTGGTGCTGGTCTCAACATCTATTCGTTAAAGTTACTTAAGCAACTGGGATACTCTAAGGATCGTGTCAACACTGATCAAAGTATTACAATCAAGGGATATGATGATGCTGAATGTCGTTCAAAAGGTATTATCCACTTGCCTATACAACTGGGTCCTATTATGCTTGAAACCAGGTGTCAAGTCCTTGATATTGAGCTGCCTTACAACATTACCTAGGCCGCCCATGGATCCATGCAATGAAAGTTGTTCCCTCCACATACCATCAGTCCCTCAAATTCCCATACAATGGTACGGAGATCACTATCCTAGGAGACCCCAATCCTTTTGAATTATGTCGTGTCTTGCAAGGCAGTTATAAGAATTGCAACCAAGTGCCTAAAAATGAAAAAGCCCTTGAATCCCCACTATATGTTGATCCTGAAACTCTAACACAAGCCTCTACAAGTGAACCTAATCCTCTTCCTGAAATCAAAGCTCACATCCGCGATATAGGCTTTGGCACTTATGATATCTCAAAATATTGTTGTGTAGGGCGGATGCCTTTATCTCCAAAATCTTACGACCAACCACCCATTACCAAAGTAACTAAAAAAGGAGCTATTCCTCCCCCAGCATTTCTAACCCAATTCCAATAGGGACGGTTATTGGAGGAGGAAACTATTGAGGACATTTCTTCTTGGCTCTATAAAGAGAAAGAACCAGTCACAATACCAGTCAAGCAATATGGTAATGGCTTTAAGGATAGTCAAACACATGGGCTGTAAAGGCAAAGGTGGCCTTGGGAAACAGAATCAGGGAACTATGGAACCCATTATTGTGACAAAGAAACTAGACAAGAAGGGTTTAGGATTTGGTAAGAAGGTACTGTGTGCCTTGGACATCAAGTATATCCTCGACGAGGTGGCTGAAACTTTTACCGCTGATTCGACGTCTACTGAGGATATCATCGATGACTTCTCCCTCCACATGACCAACCTATTTGTAGAATCCTCCATTTTTATGCTATCCTCCATATCCCTAACATCCACCACAAACACCCAGAATGTAACACTTGTCTATCCTGAACTTATCGATTGGGACCAACAAGGGTCCCCCGTTATAGATGTATTTTAGAATGATGAAGCTATAGTTGAGTTCATGGGACTTCGCGAGGGTATCCCTCTTGGCGATCATAAAGCAGGTTTTTTAATGGAACTAGAGCCAACAACTTATTTTGGTGAGAATACCAAATCCTCCAGTCACAAAAATAAAAATAAAGACAGATTTCTAGGTGAAAACCACACTGTGGCACCTCCCGATCACAAAATAGTAAAAATAAAGGATGTATCCAAAAGTGAAAACCCAATTGTGGCACCTGAGGATGGAGGATTTGACCTTCCCCTACCATCTAAGTATCAAGAAAAGTCCACTCTTCTAGTGGAAGATTCTACAGAGATAAACCTTGGCACAGAGAAAAATCCAAAGACCACATTCCTGGCAGCATCATTATCAGAAACAGAGCACAAGAATCTTAACACATTCTTGTTACAGAGAACCATCAATTTTGCATGGACCTATGCTGATATGCCAGGGCTAGACCCTAAGCTAGTGGTTCACTATCTCACAGTTGATCCAAAAGTTAAACCAGTCAAGCAAACGCTGAGGAAGATGCACCCACAGATAGCTCTCTTAGTAAAAGTGGAAATACAGAAGCTGTTAGATGCAAAGTTCATCCAACCTATTGATTATTCAGACTGGGTATCAAACATTGTACCTGTGTCTAAACCCAATTGGCGCATCTACATGTGCAATTATTTTAGAGATCTTAATAAATCATGTCCCAAAGATGACTTTCCATTACCGAACATTGATATTATAGTAGACTTGACAGCAGGTCATGAAATGCTTTCTCTCATGGATGGATTCTCAGGCTATAATTAGATAAGGATAGTAGAAGAAGATCAACATAAAACAACTTTTACTTGTCCTTGGGGTAATTATTGTTGGTGTGTCATGCCGTTTGGTCTAAAGAATGTAGGGGCAACTTATCAAAGAGCAATGACCATGATATTCCATGACCTCTTTCATCATCTCATGGAAAACTATGTGGATGATATACTAGCTAAACCTTCTAGGGCAGATCACATACAAGTTCTAGGATAGATCTTTGACAGGCTCAGAAATACCAAGTAAGACTCAATCCAAAGAAGTGTGTCTTTGGTGTAACATTAGGGAAGCTATTGGGATACATTGTATTTCACAGAGGTATCGAAGTAGACCCCGCAAAAGTAAAGGCTATAGTGGAGATGCCTCCACCAAAGAACCTCAAAGCATTAAGGAGCCTTCAGGGAAGGTTGCAATCCATTAGGCATTTCATCTCACAGCTAGCAGATAAATGTCAACCATTTCAATACTTACTCTGAAAGGATGTCTCATTCCGATGGGATGATAAGTGTCAAGCAACATTTGATCAGCTCAAAGAATATCTAGCTACACCTCCTGTATTGGTTCCACCAGTTGCTGATAAACCTTTGATATTATACATCTCAACTACAACTTCAGCCCTAGGGGCCTTGCTAGCACAACATGATGAAACAAGAAAAGAGCATGCAATTTATTATATCAGTAGAACCTTGGTGGGATATGAACTCAATTATTCACCAATGGAAAGGGCTTGTTTAGCAGTAGTGTTCGCTTCCCAAAAGTTATGGCATTACATGTTGAACCAACACACAAATCTTATAGCCAAAATTGATCCATTGAAGTATCTACTAGCAAAAGTAGCTCTTACAGGCAAACTAGCTAAATGGGTCATGATCCTTAGTGAGTTTGACATTGAGTATGTGGATCGTAAAGCAATCAAAGGATAAGCACTAGTAGATCAACTAGCAGAAGCACCCATGACTGCTACATACCCCATGGTAGCAAACTTTTCGGATGAGAATCTCTTCACTCTGTCCAACTCAATAATGTGGAAGTTGTACTTTGATGGTTCCTACACACAGCATGGATCAGGGGCCGGCATCTTATTCATCACACCTCAAAATGACTATATTCCTAAGTCATATCAGCTTGCATTCCCTTGCACCAACAACATTGCCGAGTATGAAGCACTCCTCATAGGTCTTAATATAGCAGTTAAATGGGACATCACAAAATTACAAGTATATGGAGACTCACAGCTAGTCATTCGCCAAGTCACAGAAGAGTACCAAACAAAAGATGAAAAGTTGGTCCCCTACAAGCAACTAGTGGATGCCTATAAACCACAATTTTCTAGCATCACATTTGAGCAAATTCCAAGAGAGCATAACAAGGCTGCAGATTCTATGGCTTCTGTAGGGTCACTGATTGACATGCTTGCTAATACATAGAAATGCAAATTCTTGATCGAGCAATTGTTGCTACCAGCCGTCAATGTTCCCATTACTGAAATCATCTACGAACTTGTTGGTCCCAATTCCCCAAGGTACGAAGATATCTATGAATACCTTAAACACAATACCTTTCCCCCTAACCTATCATCCTCCCAATGCAAAACCTTTATCCGTCGATCCTCCCGTTACACCATTCTGGGTGATACACTATATCGTTAGAGTCACGATGGTATCCTCTTATGATGTCTTAACGCGGAAGAAGCTGAAGTTACCTTACGAGACATACACGAAGGTGTCTATGGTGCACATTCTACCGGTCCTAATCTCACTAAGAAGATACTTAGAATAGGGTACTACTGGCCTACAATAGAACAAGATGCTGCACAGTTTGCTAAGAAGTGTCTCTAATGCCAGCAGCATGGAGATTTGATTCACGCACCGGCTCATGAATTACAACTTGTGACAACTCCTTGGCCTTTTTCTCAATGGGGTCTCAAACTCGTAGGACAAATCCACCCATCCTCATCCAATGGCCATAAGTGGGTTGAAGCCATTCCCATGGCCTATATCACCAGTAAGTAAATAGGCAAGTTTATCCTTAACTACCTCATATGCTGGTATGGTATTCCCCAAGCCATTGTCACTGATAATGGGAGACCATTTAAGAATTAAGATGTCCGTGCCTTGTGCACACAATACAATATCCAACATCACTTTTCATCTCCCTACTATCCGCAAAGTAACGGCCAAGCTGAGACTTCTAATAAAACCATTCTCAAAATCCTTAAGAAAATGGTCAATGAAGCTGGTCATGATTGGCACTTGCAACTCAATCCCGCCCTATGGGCCTACCGCACTAGTATCAGAACACCAATTGGTGCCACACCCTATGCCTTGGTCTATGGCTCTGAAGCCATCCTACCTATAGAGGTCAAGATTCCATCCCTCAGAGTATCCACGTAGGACCTGATTGGCATAGAAGAGTATCACACTTCCAGATTAACTGAGCTAGAACTACTAGATGAAAGGTGCCTTGCCGCATTGAATCATCTCCATGTCTATCAAAACTGCCTTTGGCGTAATTACAACAAAAAGATCAAAGAAAGACAGTTTCAAGTTCGTGATCTTGTACTTAAAGAGAATCAGAGAAATCAAGCAGATCAAGAAAAGAAGGGCAAGTTTGAGCCTAATTGGTTAGGTCCCTTTATTGTCACAGCAACATATGGATTAGGAGCTTATACTTTAGCTACACTTGACGGCATTCCTCTAGATGAGCCACTTAATAGTGTCCATCTCAAGAAGTTCTATGCCTGATCCTCAGAGTATTCCAAAAAAAAATCCAAAAAATCCAAAAAAAATCTGTCCTCTAGTGAAAACCTGGCAAATAGGCGCTATGTGTAGAGTCAGCACCCATCGTCTATCGAGTCTTGTTCATTTCTTATTGTCACAACACACTTCATCCATCCATCCATAATAAAACCATTGACCTTGTTTGCATTTCCATATCCCTATCTAGTATAGCTTGGAAATTTGTCAGTGTCCACCATTGTCATCCCACGTCTTGATCTGTGTCAGCAGTTATCACTGTCTTGCTCTAGGTCAAAGCTTTCTATGTCTTCTTCGTTGGTCATCCATGCAAATTCTTCTACCAGAATGATGGCAACTCTTTCCTTCACCTGGGTCTAGGAATGGTTCCTTGTTTGTGGTTCACCATCCCTTCAATCTTTTCTCCTTTCCGCAGATAACACCCTCTAATGGACACATTGTTCCTACGATAAGGCTGTTATCTTCTCAACACTTTTCCTACATCATCACATCAACCAGAACTACATATTATCTCTTCTCAATCTTAAGGTACATTGATCCCATGGATATGGGTATGTAGGTAGTCTGGAATACGAAGGAAGTATCCAGTACTCAGGTACATAAGATCCCCTCCTCAACACCTTGACCCATCTCATCACTCTATCTAGAACTACATATTTATCATTTTCATCTTTCATCGTAATGTGCCTTGATCCCATGGATACAGGGTATGTAGGCAGTTTGGAATACGAAGGACGTATCCAGTACTCAGGCAGACACGATCCATCATTCTCCACCCATCTCAATCCATTAACGTTGGCATCTTTCTAGTCTTCCGTTTATCAAAATCTATTCACCTTGACTTGACTAACTCAAGCAGCAAGCTAGCGCATCCTTTCAAAGTAAAAGTCCTTAACAAACCTGAAGCAAAGCAGCTTGTTTCCTAAGTCATCTACTATCCTGCTATTCTGATTGCCAACATCAGCTAAATCCAGCTTAACCAAAGCACTAGATCAACAAGCTTGTCTTCTATAGAGTGTTCCATTGTCGAGACCAACACACGCGTCTCCTGCAACATGTAGCATCTCCTGCAGCAAGGCATTGTCTTTTTAGGTAGATAGACCCCTTTAACGGACACAGAGTTCCTACGATAAGGCTATTATCTTTCCTATCTAATCTATCCTGAGCAACCTCTTTGGCAAGAGAATATGTTGGTTGTATGTTTACTTTGTAAGTCAGTCAATTTGCTTTATGGTTTATCTTTTGTTCCTTTTCCAATACCTTTTCAAGACTACCTTGATTTATCTATAATCTTGGTACGTTGCGATGCAGTATGGATTGGGGGCATAGTCATTGCTTTTGTATGCCGTGTTTGAGGAATGATCTTTAGTATCTTTCTTAGCATCATATTTATCTTGTGTGTGTTATGACCTAGCATCTTACATATTAATACTCTTCTTGCATTCACATGTATTGAAGTTTATTTTATGTTCAAGACTATGGCTCATTCACATGTACCAACAAGGTCATATTATGTCTAAGGGATCTAAGTTCAAACCGCTTGCTTGCAGAGTCAACATCCATGCACTCGGATATTACAGCACCTTGGTCTTTTATACCTTGGTGGCAAACTATCCACGTGCTACATCAAAAATAAGGATTGCTCTTTATATACAATTGTGAAACCAATGCAACAAGCTCATCATTTACCCATCCATTTACCCATGGCCTTATATAGTTTTCCAGCAATGATCGATCAACAGTCTTTCTCTCATGTTCTCTCCTATCTCCTTTCTTCTATCTTTCCTATCCAACCTCACCTATCTCCAACATAATCTTCTAGTCGAGTGTCAACCCAATCCTTCTACCACTTCCCTGTCTTTCCTCTCGAGGGACACCCTACGCCAGCTACACTGGGGCATCAAAAATTGTATAATGTCTTCAACAATCATTTTTTTTTACGCAACGCTATAAACTGCATCGCATCAAAGAGGGGCAAAATGTAGACACCCAAAAATGACCAAGTCATCGAATCACTTGCATTTTGTCTAATCTATAGCATCACCTGCATTTCAACATTAATTAAATAATCTAATTATTTAATAAATTTCATCAAATTCTTCCAAAACTTTAAAATTCAACATTAATTAAATAAATCCCCTTTATTTAATTAATTTCAGCAAAATCAGCCTTATTCTTCCACAATTAAATAATGTTTATTATTTAATTAAATCATTATCCTCTTGCAAATTTCAAGTTCACATTAATTAAATAAATCTAATTATTTAATTAATTCATCACAAATTCCCTTTTATCTACAATTAAATAATTTACATTATTTAATTAAATCAATTGTTCTTCTAAATTTAAATAAATCATGCAAATTTATTTAAATTATCTCAATCCCCTAAAAATAAATAAAATCAAATATTTTATTTATAATCTTCATATTCCTCTAATCTTGCACAAACAATTAAATAAATTTATTTATTTAATTTGCTTTTTCCTCTAAAAATAAATAAAATCAAATATTTTATTTATAATCTTCTGTTCCTCAATCATGCACAAACAATTAAATAAATTTATTTATTTAATTTTAGTTATCTTCCAATTCCTCTTAAAATATCTTGTTAACTCATGTGCACAATCAGTCTTATTTTTAGAACTCTAAAAAAGACAAAATTACAAGTTGAGTTAGCTATTCAATCAATCTTGTTTTCATCATATTTTACTAAAAATATCTTTATGGATTGACACATGTCATGTGCACGTTCATCATAGTTATTTGATTTATCTCCTCCGTTGATTCTTCTGAATTATCTGGACCGTTGATCGATCTCTGTTGAAACTTATATAAACCCCCCTCATCTCCTTCACAAATCCTCTTCGATCACTTATTCTCAGGCATCCTTTAACAGCGCTTTGAGCATACATCGCATCGATTGAGCAACTTCATGATCTCTTGACATTGATCTTTGAGCACTTTACTTGCTTGTTACAACCATGATTTTGCAATACTATTGAGCAATCCACATTCATCCAAAGGGAACAATACAAATCTCGGTAAAAGCTTTCCTATTTTCATCAATTTATTAGTAATGGCTTTTATTTAGATTCATTCTCTTTATGTTATTGGTTTTTGATTTTGTTTGTTTATCATAGTCAATTTTCCTCATACACACTCAGAGCTGGCTACTGGTGGCCAACTCTTTTCTCAGATGCACAAAGAATGGTAAGAAAATATGATCCTTGCCAAAGGTTTTCAGGAAAGCTAAAATATGAAGTTGCATTGCCTCTTAGGACTATAACTGTAGAAGCTCCATTTCAGCAATGGGGAATTGATTTTATAGGGGAAATCTCAGAAAAATCAAGTGGAGGACACAGTTGGATTTTGGTTGCTACTGACTACTTCACTAAATGGATTGAAGCCATTCCTACTAAAAGGGCTACAAGTAAAGTGGTGATGGATTTTATTCTAGAAAATATATCAGATTTGGAGTTCCAACCAAATTGGTCAACAGATAATGCAATGTGCTTCAGGTCTGGTGAATTTATTGATTTTTGCAGCAGTTATAGAATAAATTTGTTACATGCATCACCGTACCATCCACATGGAAATGGTCAAGCAGAGCCAAGCAATAAAAGCCTCATGAAAATTGTCAAAAGGATGGTAGGCAGAAACAAAAGGGGTTGGGATTCAAAGCTAAAAATGGCATTATGGGCTAACAGAGTGACAGTCAAGAAAGCAACTGGAAGGTCACCTTTTGAATTGGTATATGGTGCAATAGCTACATTTCCTGTAAACAACCTCCTACCAGTCTATAAATTCATACACGAAAATGAGGAGGAGATTGAGGACTCAATGACTAGAAGAATAAATCAGCTGGTTGCACTAGATGAAATGAGAAGGGAGGCACAAGAAACAAACATCAAGAGACAACAAAAGGTAAAATATTTGTTTGATAAAAGGGCTGCAGAAAGAAAGTTTCAAATAGGTGATATGATCCTTGTATGGAATGCGAGGAACCAGGATAAGGGCAAGCACGGTAAATTTTAGCCCTTATGGGTAGGCCCTTACCAAATTAGCGACACTCATGGAGAAGATTCCTATTTTCTCCAGGCCCTAAGTGGTGAACTACTGGAATTGCCTGTGCACGGTCAATTCCTTAAAGCTTTTTTCTCGTAGATGAATGCCTTTTGTGCACACTGTAAACTAGATGTAAATGTTTGTACATGGCTTGTATAGTCGATCGTGTTCTGAGTTTGGTGTTTTGTCTGGTCTGCCCCGGAGTAGTTTAGTTCTCGCTACAGTCTTGCATCTGCACATCCCCAGTCGGAGCCACTGGTGGTGTTCACTTAAGGTTAGGGTTCAGAATTTGAGTCTGCAGGTTCCTGTGTTTATTCCTTCAAACCCTTAGTGCCTTAGTTTGAATTTTCTTCGGCCTCCATGAAATGTTTTACTGCTTTTTCCTGTCGCACTTGAGAAAAATGCTAAATTTTGTATATGCAAAGGTGAAATGTATGTTGGCAGGCTTGCAAAATCTCAATTGGCTTCCAAAAATGGTGAAAAAACTGAGTTATATGCATTTCCAAATGCATATCGAGTTGCATATACAAGGGAGAATCTATCACAGATTCCCCAGGAATATTCTACAGTTGTATGCATTTCCAAATGCATATCGGGTTCAAAAGGATGCATGTACATTGGGGGAATCTTCCACAAGATTCCTAGAATATTCTCTGCATGTATATCAGGTTTTTCTTGTACATGTTTTGTTGTATGTCCTAACATACAAAGGTTATATGCAAGCGAAAATGTGCAATGGCAAAATATACATTGAAGATTCCTTGAAGATGCCGCCGTTGTATCGAGCAGGTGAGTTGTATGTTTGACATACAATGCCAAATATACATTGTGGATTTCAAAAAAGGGTTCAAAACAGGACTAAAATGCAGGTCGGGTCCGCAAGTATATGCGGGAAGGAATGAATGTATGTCCAACATACATTGAGTTTATACATTGAAAAGGTATAATTGGTGGGGCCCGCCGCAGGTTTATACAAATAGGTTTGTACATGTTCAACATACAAGGGGAGAATGTATATCGAATATTCTCAAAAGATTCTCTGCTTGTATGTTTGTGTTTGTATATTCAACATACAAACAAAATGTACATACGAAAAATGCAAAGGATGAAGTGCAAGCTGGACCCGAACTGAATTCTAATCTGTTTTATAGCATCTGATGTCCGCCCTGTATGTTGAAAGGTTGTATATGCATTTGCTCTTGCATATACAAAGGGTTTTGAAGGGTGAACAATGGTGCTTGTATATGCATTTGAGCACGCATATACGAGGCGAAAAGGGCAAAATAGGAAAAGGAAAAGTCAGCGATAGAAGTATGGGGTGCCTACGTGGCACATTTTCATTAGCTCTTGGCTTTTTGCAGTTTTTAGCGCCGTGGATCTCAGCGATGGAATCATGATCGACGGCCAGGTTTTGAGGTTGCAGCATTGGTTCTCTTTGCATTCTTAGGCTTTTTTTGAGCGGGAAAACTCTATGAACGCGCTGCTACATTTCAAAAGGGGGCCTGCAGGTAGCTGAGGCAATAATGGTGGATTTGCAGAGGATGATCGATGGAGTTGACAGGTCAACAACCTGATTGAAGATGAAAGTCCTTGAGTGGCGGTGTGGATCCCAATTCCACCTGCTCATTCCTCTTTGTCTCTTTACAGCATTGAACATTTCTGAGTGACATTCCTCATGCATTGAATCTGGCAGATTTTTGATTTGCCTTGTAATTAATTTTTGTTGGGTACACAGTCTTGGTATAAAAGCCAAACTGTGTTGCTCATTGCAGTTGTTGAAAATTGGACAAATTTTGGTGCTGTGACAGAATACAACTTCATTGGTGGCCCTGTTCTTGATGTCTTGTAAGTTTATGAGTCTCATATTGTATGTTTCATGCATGAATTCATTAGTTTCATGCTTTTTTATATGAGAAATGATCTGTGCATGTGTTTAATCATTTGTCTCCAAGCTGTGGGCATATTTTCTTTTGAATCAAGATAACTAAGGGTTGTTAAGGTTCAGGAATATAACTTTTCTATATTGAATGTTAAATCTCCTACTTTTGTTCAAGGAACAAATTAAATGTTTCAGGTTAATCGTTGAGAAAATGTGTTGCAGCAGGGATACCACTAAGTATGAATGATTAAGCACCTAATTTTTGGGAAGTATCTGTAAGGCAGATATTAAAAATCCCCTTGATATCTAGTCTTTGGTATATGTTCATGCTGGCCATTCACATGTGTATGTCTACTGACTCTGAGCCCTGGATAGGCACCGATCTAGTCTTGTATTAAGGTTGCAACCCAAAGTCTCAGTTTTGCATCCAAACATAAAATCAAACTTAGACTTTAAATCAAACCATTAGGACTTTAGAAGTAGTTTTAGGACCAAAATCCTCTATCTCACAACTGAATATAGGCCCAAAGCTAGCCCCTTTGCACGTATTCTATAGTTTTGGTCTGCATAAAAGAGGATTTATCTGCTTTGTATCAACATCCAAGTCAGTTCATGTGCATGTGTCATAGATGTTGCATAGGGAATACCCTGCTTGGTTCTGCAGAGTCTAAAGAAGAGGAGGAGATATTTATAGAGTCTATCTCCTGTACTGTTGGCCCCTAGCCCGGGAATCTTGTTGATCAATGATGGCTACTTTGTAGGGATAACTGGGAACAAGCATCCAGTCTGGGAAAATCACCAACAGGTTCAACTGTTGTTACATTTGTCATCTGTTTGGTCATGAGAAAATAGAGTTAGGTGACAAATCTGTTAACCAACAAGCATTAAATATTTTTTGCCATCAGGATTTACTGGTATGGTAATTAATTTTTACCGATGGTCGGTAACTAATTTTTACTGGCATGGATTTACTATTTATCAGTAAGGAATCTAAGATGTTAAGGTTTTTATGGGAGTTCAACCTCCCATGGGGTTGTTTTGGACAATTGTGATGATGTTTTTGTTGGTTATAACACCTCCACATGAAGATGGTAACTGCCTTACAAGATAGGACAAAATTAGGTGTCCATAAGGACAAATTAATTGTCCATGTGTAAGAGGTAAGTTATGGAGTTGCAAAAAATATTATTTTGTGCATTAAATGATTGGATTTATCCAAGGGAGGCGTTTGGATATGATAACCAACTAGTATACCACATTTAGAAGGTGAAAATGCTATATAAACAGGGGTTATGGTGTTAGAAATGACACATTATGAGTTAGAGTGAAAAATCTATTTAGACATGCTGAAGGAGTGAAGAATGAAGCAAAGAAAGGAAGGATTGTATGTAATCTCTATTGTTGAAGATAATACAAGCTTGGGCCTCTCTTCTTGGTGGATTTTTTTCTCAAAAGGGTTTCTCCATGTAAACACTGTGTTATGTGTTTATTTCTTTTATTCCATATTTTATTGTGTTGCTAATATATTTTCCTGCAATCTCCATTTGGTTATACATTGTTTAAGATCATATTTAAAATTGATTTCAGATTTCCAAATATAGTAGTTACCTTCATTTCTAACATTTGGTATCAAAGCCTAGCCAACTTTGTTTCTTGGGTGGAAGTGTGAAGTTCTGGTTGAATTTTGTTTTGCAGATTTTTTGTGTAGAGGCCATGGCTACATCCATTATCGCTTCTACCTCTTGGTTGGACATTGGAAAGTTCAATATCATGGGGTACGAATTGTAGAAGCTGAAGATGGAGGATTTTCTTTAGGAAAGAAACCAATGGTTGGCTATTATAAAAGAGAAGAAACTCGATGATGTTGCTCAAGATGAGTGGGATAGACTGGATAAAAAGGCACAAGGTACAATCTAGCTGTGTCTCGCAGATTCTGTTCTACTGAATGTTGCAAGTGAGAAGTATGCACATAGTTTGTGGAAGCGTTTGTGTGAGATATACCAAGCCAAGAGTATGGTAAACAAGCTTTATTTAAAGCGTAAATTATTTTCCATGAAAATGAAAGAGGGTGAATTAATTGCAGAGCAGTTGAATTCATTTAATTTATTATTGAGTCAACTAGCATCTATAGATGTTGATGTGAATGAGGAAGATAAATGTATATTGCTTCTTTGTTCTTTACCTGAGTCATGGGAGAATGTTATTTTGGCTATAAATGCTAACCTCACAAATCCAAAGTTTGATGCTCTTGTTTCAGTTCTACTGTCACAGGAATTGAGGAATAAAAATTTAGATAGTTCAGGGAATGATCTCAGTGTCAGGAGAAGGTCTAAGGAAAGAGGAACAAAAGGAAATCAGAAGGGGTCTAAAGACAAGTCTAAGAGCCATTCTAAGACTCCTAGAAAGAAGAATAGAGTCAAGTGTTTGAACTCCGGAAGGAGAGGACATGTGAAAAAGGAATGTAGAAACCCAAAGAAACAATGGGATTCTGCTACTGATAAATCTTTGAATATAGGTGAATGAGGTTTTACTTGTTGCATGTAATGTTGTTTCTCATGATCATTGGTTGGTTGACTCAGGATGCTCGTACTGCATGACTCCACATAAAGAATGGTTTTCCACATACGAAGAGTATGATGGAGGAAATGTGTACCTCGGGGACAACTCTACATATCCTATTGTTGGATGAGGGAAGGTAATGTTGTATTTTAGTGATGGGAGAATTAAACCTCTCCTTGGTGTTTTGCATGTTTCTGGATTGGCTAGAAATTTGATTTCTGTTTCAAAGTTGAATGATTTGGGAATGCATGTGACATTTGATGAGCATGGCTACAAATTAGTGAGAGGAAGTTTTGTGGTATCGAAGGGGAAAAGATTGGGGACTCTATTTAAGCTAAAAGCCACCACTGTTTGTAATACCTCTTACGCATTTGAGACTAATACGAAAAATACATGTATGTTGTGGTACCATAGATTGGGCCACATAAGTTAGTCTGGTTTAAAGACTATTTTAAATAAAAAATTGTTAGACAATTTATCCTATTCTAACGAGAATTTCAAATTTTGTGAACACTGTGTGTTTAGAAAATAAAATAGATCTCCTTTTTGGCAGTAATAAATCTAATGATAAATTAGAACTTATTCATTCGGATGTCTTTGGTCCAGTGGATGTTGAATCAATTGGAAAATCTAGATATTTTGTTTCCTTCATTGATGATGCCTCAAGGTTTACATGGATTTATTTTATGCATCACAAATATGAAGTTTTCACTAAATTTAAGGAATTTAAAGTTTTAGTTGAAAAGTAATTAGATCATAAGATAAAGGTTGTGAGATTCGACAATGAAGGGGAATACTGTTCTAAGGAATTTGATGAATTTTGTAAGCATGCAAGGTATTGTTAGACAGAAGATAGCTCCATATACAACATAGCAGAATGGAGTGGCAGAAAGGATGAATCAGACAATAATAGAAAGAGCCAAAAGTATGTTGAGTGAATCACAATTGAACAAATGCTTTTGGGTAGAAGTTGTTTTTACTGCGAACTACTTGGTTAACAGATCTCCGTGTAAGGCTCTTTTTTCAACTCCTTATGAAATGTGGATAGGTAAGAAACCTTTTGTTAAAGAAAAATGAACTAATTTGGATCCAAAAGATGAAAAGTGTACTTTCATTGGATATGGTGATAATGTAAAAGGTTATAAGCTTTGGAATCCACTAACCTGAAATATTATCTATTCTAGAGATGTTATTTTTAGGGAACTTAGTGTTATTTCAGATCCTGAACAACCAAAGCAAAAAGAAGAAAAGGTGAAGAGAGTGCACTTTGAATTAGATCATGAAGATGCACCTTAGGAAGAAAAAAATGATGGATTGGGGGGTGAAGAAGTAGAAGAAGACTCGAGTGAAAGTTCTGATGAAGAAGAATATGTTGTGACGGAAGAAGCTGGTACAGAAGAGCATGCAGAAGAACTTGAAGAGTCTCTTACTCCACCTCTAAGAACATCCACAAGACAATAGAACCTAGTTGACATGTATAGCCCACCATATTTCTGTTGTGTATTTGCTTTATTGAGTGCTGGCGATGAGCCTAGATCCTACAGGGAAGATATTCATGTAGATGATAGTGAGTCTTGGCAGTTATCCATGTAGAAGGAGATGACGGCTTTAGACTCTTGCAACACCTGGGATCTTGTTTATTTTCCCAAAGGAAGAAAGGCCATATGATGCAAGTGAGTCTTCAAGAAGAAGTTTAGAGAAGATAGTTCATTGGAGAAGTACAAGGCTAGATTGGTAGCCAAGGGTTACTCCCAGAGAGAGTTGATTTCGGTGAAATTTTCTCTCCTGTCACAATGCTAAATTATCTTCCATTAGATTTCTTTTATCTATTGCTGCAACATATGATTTGAGGTTGAGCAAATGGATGTTAAGACTGCATTTTTGCATGGAAATCTTGAGGAAGAAATTTACATGCAACAACCTTAAGGTTTTGAGGTAAAAGGGAAAGAACATTGGGTTTGTAGATTAAAAATGTCTCTTTATGGTTTGAAATAGTCCCCCAGAATGTGGTACCATAAATTTGATTCATTTGTGTTGAAATTGGGTTTTGTTAGAAGTGAGGAGGATCGTTGTGTTTACATTCATTGTATTGATGATTCTATTGTATGTTGATGACATGTTATTTTTCAGCAACACTAAGGGTATGATCAGTGAGTTGAAAGCTCAATTTTTAGGTGCATTTGAAATGAAGGATCTTGGAGCTGACAAGCATATTTTGGGGATGGCGATCAAAAGGAATAGAGGTAATAGAAATCTTTGGTTATCAAAAAGTAAGTATGTGAATACCATTTTGCAGAGATTTAGTATGTAGGATTGCAACCCAATTAGAGTTCCTTTACCCATTAGTACTAAGCTTTCATTAGATATGTGTCCAAAGAATGAGGATGATTTACAAGATATGTCTAATGTGCCATATGCTAGTGCTATAGGGAGTTTGATGTATGCAATGGTTTGCACTAGACCAGATATTGCCCAAGCAGTGGGAGTTTTGAGCAATTTTATGTCTAACCCTAGTAGACATCATTGGAATTATGCGAAGAGGGTGTTTAGATATTTGGCTGGTACTTTTTGATTATTGTTTGGTTTATTCTTGAACTAACAGTGTGGAAAAGACATTAGACATAAATGGTTATGTTGATGCAGATTGGACAAGAGACTTAGACATTCAAAGGTCCACAAGTGGGTATGTATTTACTCTATTTCAAGGAGCAGTGAGTTGGATGAGTAAGAGGTAGCACACAGTTGCATTATTGACCATTGAAGCAGAGTACATGGCAGCTACCCATATCTCTAAGGAGGCAATTTGGTTACAAAGGTTGTGTGCAGATATTAGTTTTCATTGCAGGACTATTCAAATTGGCTGTTATAGCCAGAGTGCAATATGTTTGGCCAAGAATCCTATGTATCTTGCATGGACGAAGCATGTGGATGTTTAGTACCACTTTGTTTGTGAGTTGGTTGCTAATGGATAGATCAATCTAAAGAAAATTGACACTCTTGATATTATCCCTGAGCCTTGGAGGTTTTTGGTACTCTAGATCATGAAGTTCTTTAGATGCAAAGGCCAATATGGCACAATCATTGGCCTAGCCTTCCACATGATGACCCATTTACACCATGGTGCAAAAAACCCACAACTCTAGATTAATCTTCCTTTGTATTTTTTACTTCCTCGAAGACCATAATAGAAAAGTATAAGCAAGGTAATGGGCCATTAAAGCACCATGGGTTGATTATGTTGATCAGTAGGCATCATATTCTTTGACATCATTCAAGAAACTAGAAATGGATTAATTTTTTGGCAAAGGATGCTAAGAAATAGAGTCAAGAAGAAGGATCATTGGAAACCCTTATTGACATTGACCAATAGGAAACCCCTTATTCTACTAAAGAGACCACCCCTACCACTAAGAAGACCACCTCATCTACTAAGAAGATCACCCTTTCTATGGTTGAGTGAGCAAGTTCTAGACCCACTCAACTAGTAGTGTGAATTCCCTCTCCAAAACCAATTGCTCCTAAAATCCAAACTACTACGTCTACCATGAGACAAGATCCAAAAGAAACCGCTCAATTAGTTGTTGCTGACTTACCACCTAGATAGTTGATGAGAAATTACCCAAACAAATTCTTATATCTAAAATTCTACTATTTAAAGGTGTTGAGGTTATCTTATCAAATTCTGAGAAAGAAACTCAACTAAAAACCAAAAAGAAATGAACAAAAAGAACAATAGAGAGGCCTCCCCTGCTCTGGAGGAGTAAAAGTCATTTGGCTCAATTATCCTAGATTCCTATTGCCATTTATGTTCCAATTATTTCTATTGAAGAAACTGCTATTTGCAACAACAATCAAATACACTATTATGGGACATATATATATATATATATATATAAAGTTCAAATTTTCATTTGAGGCTCTATAGGGTGTAGATAATATAGTTGATCAAACTTTTGATGCTTATGCAGAGTGATATAACCCCATTCCCTAGTTCCTAAAGAAAAGAGAAATAATTTCCCCTAACAATCTCATTTGGTCTAGCAAAAGAGCTATGGTAGTGGATTACATGATGCATATGTATTAGGATGTTTGGATTGGCACGAGGTTCAAGCCTCCACTCCTTTTGTCTCCACCTATGCATATCAATGTAGCCTCCACATAGTTGATTGGGAATTTGAAAAGTGGATGAAAAGGAGTGAAAAGGAAAGCCAAACCGGACTCTACAGATAAATTACTAGAGAATGATAAGGTGACATAAATCTTCCAAGTAGGAGGATGGATTATTTTCTATGAAATTTGTTAGGATTAAGGTGCCATCAACCTTCTAAATCCTATGTATTCAATTACTCCTAATATTATTTGTAAATCATTGATAAGGGATGAAGTATTCACTAAGTAGCAATCTTGTTTTAGCTGCATGTTTGATCCCAATACCTAATGGATGATGGTTATCCAGGAGGTGCAAGGGGTACCCTCTTACAAGGTTTAGGGAACTCATCCCCTAGTGAGGGGTCTGGGGGCAGCCCACCCTGGTAGGGGTTCGGGGGCACCTCCCCTAAAAGCCACATTTTATATATATTTTCTCACTATAAATCTAGATAGTTCATCATTAGGTCACACATCTGACAATAGAGGTAATGTTGGATTTTCTTTCCCTAGAAGGTAACCCCTTTATGAGGATATTGTATTATGAATGTGTAGAGGTAGAGAGAGTTGAGACCAAAAAATAGGTGTTGCTAGATTGAAGACTGAAGAGGAGGTTGTTAGTGATGTATTGTAAACTCCATCTAAGTTAATACATACTAGTGCATCTTTTCTTGTGTGCAATTTTTTTTGAAAGGGTTTCTTTATGTAAACACTATTTTATGTGTTTAGTTCTTCTATTCCTTTATTTCTTTGTAAATCTGATTTGATTTCCTATAATATCCATTTGATTCTGCACTAGATTAATAGTTATAATTCTAATCAAATTTGCATTCTTTAGTTGTTCACATTCATTTCTAACATTTGGTCTTTGAGCCTCACCAGTTCCATGTCTTGGGTGGAAGTGTGAAGGTTTTTTTGGGTTGTATTGGGAGTTTTGGTTGAAACTTATTTTACAAATTTGTGTAGAAGCCATGGTTTCATCCTCATCCCAATTGGACATCAAAAAATTCAATGGAATGGGTTATGAGCTCTTAAAGCTAAAAATGGAGGATCTACTTGATGAGAGAGAATAATGGTTTGTCGTATCAAGAGAAAATAAAATTGATGATGTCAGTCAAGATAAGTGGGACAAATTAGACAAAAAGTAGAGGAATGATCTGGTTATGCCTTACAGACTGTCTTGTTGAATGTCTCTGTTGAGAAGACTGCACATGCTTTATGAAAGCGGTTGGGTGAAATCTATCAAGCCAAGATCATGGTAAATAAACCATATCTCAAAAGAAAGTTATTTTTCATTAAAAAATGAAGGAGGGTGATTGGATAGCTGAGCACTTGAATACATTTAATTTGATTATGAGTTAGTTAGCTCATGTGGATGTTAAGATAGATGAGAAAGATAAGTGTATTATACTTCTTTGTTCTTTGCCTGTGTCTTGGGAGAATTTCATTCTTGCTATCACTATTAACCTCAAAGATCTAAAGATGGATGCCCTTGTTGTAACTATGTTGTCACAAGAAATGAAGAAGAAGGCTATGGATAGCTTGGTGGATGCTCTTAATTTTGGGGGGAGGTCTAGGGAAAGAGGACCAAAAGGAGATTAGAAGGGGCCTAAGGAATCAAAAGGTCGGTCTAAAACTTCTGGGAAGAAGAATAGAGTTAAGTGTTGGAACTGTGGTAAGAGGGGGCATGTGAAGAAATAATGTAGAAACCCAAAGAAACGGTGGGATTCCTCTACCAAAAAGTCCTCAAATGTAGGTGATGAAGTTTTACTTTCTACATGTAATGTTATGTCTAATGAATAGCGGTTGATTGACTTAGGTTACTCGTATCATATGACTTCTCATGAGGAATGGTTCTCCACATATGAGAAATATGATGGAAGTAATGTTTACCTTAGGGACAACTCTACAGATTTGATTGTTGGTCAAGGAAAGGTACAATTGTGTTTCAGTGATGGGAGGATTAAAACCCTCCCTAGTGTTTTACATATTCCTGGATTGGCTAGAAATCTTATCTATGTTTCAAAGTTTAATGACTTGGGAATGCATGTAACATTTAATAAGCATGGTTGCAGATTGGTGAGAGGAAGCTTGGTGGTAGCCAGGGGAACAAGGATGAGAACTTTGTTTAGGCTTGAGGCCACTACAATTTGTAGATCTACTTATGTAACTAAAACTACTAAAAATACATGTATGTTGTGGCATTGTAGATTGGGCCACACAAGTGAAAATGTTTTAAAAAAATATGAATAAGAAGTTGTTGGAGGGTTTCTCCTATTCTGATGAGCACTTTAATTTTTGTGAGCATTATGTGTTTGGTAAATAGAATAGAAATTCTTTTCCTTTAGGAAGCAACAGATCAAAAGAGAAGTTGGAAATTATTCATTCAAATGCGTTTGGACCTGTGTATAATGATTCTATTGGAAAATCTTGTTATTTTGTTACCTTCATTGATGATGTATCCGGATTCACATGGATTTATTTTATGAAGCATAAATCTAAAGTTTTCACTAAGTTTAAGGAGTTTAAATTCTTAGTAGAGAACCAATTAGGACTTAAGATAAAAATATTAAGATCTAAAAATGGAGGGTAATATTGTTGTAAGGAATTTGACGAGTTATGTAAGCATGCAAGTATTGTAAGACAAAAGACAACTCCATATACACCACAAAAAATGGTGTTGCAGAAAGAATGAACTGAACAATAATGGAAAGAGCTAGAAGTATGTTAAGTGATGCACAATTGGATAAATGCTTTTGAGAAAAAGTTATGAGTACTGCTTGTTACTTGTTAAATAGATCTCCTTGTAAGGATCTTGATTTGACACCTTATTAAGTGTGGATAGGTAAGAAACCTTTTGTTTCACATTTAAGGGTTTTTGGTTGTGAGGATTTTGTTCATGTGCCTAAGGAAAAGTGATCTAAGTTGGATCCAAAAGCACATAAATGCATCTTCATTGGATAAGGTGAAAATATAAAAGGTTATAAGATTTGGGATCCTCTAACCAAAAAATTTATCTTTTCTAGAGATGTGATTTTCATTAAACTTAGAGCTATTTTTGAAAGTGCATATCAAGAAGAACAAAATAATGGATTAGGAGATGGAGAAGAAGAAGAAGATTCAAGTGAAAGTTCAGATGAGGAAGACTCTGTTGTTACTGTTAGCCATGTTCTTGACCTAGCCAATTTTTAATTTTCTAGAGCACCTTGAACACTTTAGCCTGCCAAATCACAAAAATAATTAATTCTAAAAATCCATGCTAGCTGGTGCAGAATCCTTTTGTGGAGTTGATCCTAACTTCATTTTGTCTCATGTGACCAGTTTTCACGCCAAAATACTTTACCATTTGAAATATTTTAAACTTTAAATTTCCTAGGTGACAATTTACAAATAAAGCCAAAATTTAATATTTGGGTTGCTGGAGTAAAAACGGTTTCTCAATTTCATGCTAGAGCCTTAACAAATCTTCCTGTCCAAATTTCATAGACAATAGAGATGTCATTTGAGAGATATGGAATTTTTTCATTTTTAACTCTAAGCATGGTTTCAAGTTTCCAATGTTTTAAATTTTCATGAAGTTAAATTTTGTCGGAGCCTGACAAGGTTTCTATAACCACCACTTTTTCCAACATTACAAGGCCTAATATATTTTTCCAAGGTCAGAAAAGTGAATAAATGCATTGTTATTGGGGATAATTTTATTTACTCTTCACGGTGACAAGTTGCAAAGCCTAATTGTTTAAAGGACAAATGACTTTATTAAAGTCAAGTATTCATAGTGGCTCTAAAATCTTTATGAGAAAATCCCTATGAAAAGATTGTGGACTTTGTGAATATCTGACTCCTTGTTGTCGGGTGTTACATTAGTTCAACTCTATATATTTCTGACTCTTTGTTGTCGAGTGTTTCATGAGTTCAAGAACTCTATATATTGCTGATTTCTCATGAATTACAAATTCTAAGTTCTGAAAACTTCTCGATATCCGACCCTTGTTATAAATAATGATAAAGGTTTTGGAACTCTCTTGTTAGGATTTCTAGGGTTTTCAAACCCCTATTCTTGTGGGGCATGGCTTACACTGGTAGACCCTGAATGATGAGAAGATAGCAGACAACTTCATTAGCATGGTTTGTTGAATTCCTCGTAGAATATATTGTGTTCCTTGACACTGCCATCGCTGAACAAGATGTCATTGGATGAAACAAGGAAGACAGTATTGATGAGACCATGATTTGTCTTGTTTCTATTGCTTTAATTACCTATTTCCCGAAGATATTTCTAGACTCATATATGTATTAGTTATGTCTATGTTTATCCCAAAGACACTGAAGCATGAAGATGATATATAAAATGTTGTTAATTAATGATGTGTGGATGATTGATTGTTCATGTAATATGTTAGTATTTTATGTTGATTTTAGTGATAAGTGATGCATAAATACTATGTGGTGTACTAACTCCTCATGCAGAAAGAGCATGGCTTCGTATCATGAAGAACACTAGACAACCCACAGCTGAAGGAGATGCTGATATCCACAAAAGATGATACAAGTACCTGCATCCAAAGGAAGATCTCGAATTGACTGGGATGAGTCATCCATGACTTCATAATGGTTATCCTTTAACAAATGATGCAATCCTAAATGATGAAGGAATCTAGAACTTGTTCTCTATTTTGTTTCTAAGTCATTGATTATTCTTCCTGGATAATGAAGAGATAGAGTTGTAGTAGGACTGTATTATCTGTGTCGCCATCATGTTATTTAGTTTCCTATTTCTAGTTACTCTGTAATAAAGTCCTTTTCCTATGATGTGGGATAATGGACAGTAGTGTCATTTATTGTTGAGGAGCTTTTATTTATATAGATAATGCTGATCTCGGTTAGCTAGATTGGATGAGATTAGATTTTGCTTCATACAGATTGAACAGAGATATAGTATTAGATTTTGTTGCATCATTGTTACCTTTGCATTCAATAAAGGAATATGTGTTTTGAGTTATGTTAATGACTGCAAAGATTCAGTAGAGATTTAGCTAGATCTTGCGGGATCATAGTCACTCAAGTCAACCACTTGAGGTACTATGTTTCTCCACCCTATTCATATGTTTAGTTATAAATTGTATGTTCATATAAATGTGTGATTGATGTATGTTGTTGTAAGTCATGTGAAGAGTTTAACTTTGGTAATTTATATTATTAAGTCCATTGATTCAAGGTGATCACTGATCGAACCAATTGATAGTTGCTCTCTTACATAGAAGTTACAAAGAATCTTTTGACTACTATTGTGTTAGATAAGCTCAGTTATTTTCCATTATTCCTGTTTACTTAGAGTATTGCATTTACTTTATTTAGTTCCCTTACACAACCTCTAGGATAAAACTTAGGAATCCTCAATTGTACACACAGTACAAGCATCATCCAAGAAGAATATGATTCCCTATTTTGACAATGTAAATGTAGCACGTTATATAGCCAATAGGTTGCTTGATATCAGATCCATTGGTCCAATGAGTAGAGTGCATGCCCTTTCTACATCAATGCATTGGTTAATAATAGAGCTTGACATTTTTGGCACTGTTGCCGAGGATGGTGCTAAGGTTTAGAGTTGCAGTAGGACTATATTATTTGTGCCACCATCGTGTTAGTTAGTTTCCTATTTCTAGTTGCTCTGCAATAAAGTCCTTTTCCTACGATGTGGGATAATGGACAGTAGTGGCATTTATTGTTTAGTAGCTTTTATTTATATAGACAATTCTGATCTTGGTTAGCTAGATTGGATGAGATTAGATTTTGCTTCATACAAATTGAACAGAGATATCTATATCAGATTTTGTTGTATCGTTGTTACCTTTGCATTCAATAAAGGAATATGTGTTTTGACTTATGTTAATGAATGCAAAGATTCAGTAGATATTTAGCTAGATCTTGAGGGATCATAGTCACTCAAGCTGACCACTTTAGGTACTATGATTCTCCATCGTGTTCATATATTCAGTTATAAATTGTATGTTCATATAAATGTGTGATTGATGTATGTTGTTGTAAGTCATGTGAAGTAGTTTAACTTTGGTAATTTCTATTAATAAGTCCATTGAGTCAAGGTGATCACTGACTGAATCAATTGATAGTTGCTCTCTTACATAGAAGTTACAAAGAATCTTTTGACTAATACTGTGTTAGATAAGCTCAGTTATTTTCAATTATTCCTATTTACTTAGAGTATTGCATTTACTTTATTTAGTTCCCTTACACAACCTCTAGGATAAAACTCAAGAATTCTCAACTGTACACACAGTACAAGCATCATCCAAGAAGAATATGATTCCTTGGTTTGACAATGTAAATATGGCATGCTATATAACTTGTAGGTTGCTTGATATTGGATCCATTGGTTCATTGAGTAGAGTGCATACCCTTTCTACATCAATGTATTGGTTAATAATGGAGCTCGACAAGTATTTTGAAATCTTTGTTGTGCAAATATATTTAAATCCACCATTTACTCAAATAGACACATAGCCTGTTCCAGATGTTACGAGCTATTGGACAATAAATGCCATTCATGTGCTAAACCTATTGGAAAGATCCGTTGCTTGTCATTGAAAAAGTGATTGAATCTATTGAAGTGGGAGCAGAGAGATGGTGAAACAGTAACCATAGCCTTTCTTAATTTAAAGGGTACACGACTGCTACATGTAAACACTATGAAAACCTCAAAGGAAGATACAAATACTGGCATTAAGGAAGTTGGCATTGATGTTCGTTCATGTGATATTGGTGTAGCGATCCAAGAGTCTATGGAGTCAAGCTAAAGGTATTGTTTGTAGTGTTGCAAAGTTCCATGGGCCAAATTTTTATATGATTATTTATGCTTGTATGTCAAAATGGATAGATTCATCCTGCCTGGTGTGTAGATATTGTCAACAATAGCTTGAGAAATTAACATGTTCTATTTGTTCAACACCATAAAACCTATGGATCTATGTTATCTGTGGATTTGTGGGATGCAGAAGGTACAAACCAGCTCATGCAATTAATCATTGGAAAGAATCCCAACATTGCTATTTACTCGAGTTGAAAACTCAACGTGTCTAGGATTATGTTGGAGATAACTATGTTCATCAGCTTATTCAGTCAAATACTGATGGAAAACTAATTGAACTAAATACTCATTGTAGAGATGTTGGTGATGAATGTGGAAGGTGTGAATGCAGTCATGATTCTGGTCTTGAGAGTTTTCTGTATAAGAGAAAAATGGAAGCAATAGCTGATGAGTATAATAAGATTTTGACAAGCTAGTTAGAGAATCAACGTCATTATTATGATTCATTACTTGCTAAGGCCAAGCAATAGAGGAATGCTGCCATTTCTAAAGCTATAGAGAAGACTACAAATATGAAAGTACAGAGATTGCAAGCTTTGGGATGATAATGGAAAGTAGGACATGCTTCTTAAACTTCTTTTGCAAGGGTTGGATATCACCATTTTAGGCAGCTATGGCTTCTATTCATATCGCAAACAAATTGTCTTTACTTCTCTTCTCATCAATAAATGTCAACATAAATGATACAGACAATTCACATTTCTCATTTAAAGTCACATGTGCACCAGAACTTGCAAAAATAGGGTTAGGTTCATTGGTTGTTGTGACAATAGTTGTGGTTGCAGACATCCTTCATTACCTTGGAGTTGTTAGTATACCTACTAAAGCTTGTGCAAAATATGCAGATAAGATGATAAATGTTGATTTGGATTTAGTACATGTTGTGTCTCAGACAACTCATTGTGTGGCCCAAAGTGCTAAAGCTACTCACATCTTGGTAGTTCTCGTGTGTAGAAATGAATTTGATGTTCAATATCAAAAGTTTGAGGACAAATTATATATTTCATTTATGTGATGCTCATTAGGATATGTAGTCTTGGGCAGAAGCTGCACAATGTGTTGTAGCACTTGTTGAGGCATTTAGTTTTGATTTGTGATCTCTATGGAGTTGATACCCTTGGGAATCTCTTGTTAAATCATGAAGATACTGAAGGAAAGTGGCCATATTATAGCAATCGTATGTGTTAAAGATAACCCAATGAAGTTAAAGGTCACTTTTAAAAGTGAATTTATGAAATTTTTAATCTCAAAAGGGGAGAAATTAATCTTTCAAGCTCTGTTACAGGAAAACGAAGAGTTTTTATGGTAACTTATTTTCAAGAAGTGGTTACAAAGGGGAGAAGATATAGATTTCATTTTTCCTATTGTAAAAAGGGATCTTTTTTAGACTTCCGAAAGGGAAAACTTTGAAGGGGAAAGAGGGAGCAGTTAGTTTTTCTTTTCAAACATAGTTTACTATACAGAGATGTTAAGCTAGTGAGCTCATGTTTTGCATTGGAGAAATAAAAGAGATGTTTTAAATCTATGAATTTATTAATGTTTCCTTTTGATTGCAAATGTCCTATGCATCTTTGTAATCACTCTTCAATGCATTGTCTGTTATATCAGATTGTGTATGTGTTTATTTCAGAATTTGTGCATTCAAATTAACTCATCTATTGAAAAGGTCTGTTGTTTGTCCTTTCCTGATTAACTTTCGTGGGTGTGGAATAGGTGATCTTTGTGTCATTTATTCACATTCTCTTCATTCCAAGTTAATCAATCACATATGTGTCATGGTTATGCACAGTTGTTAGTCTTCCTTTTCTACTTTCCATTAAAAGAAAACATCTTTACATTCATTGCATATCATCAGAAGGTAGTTGCACCTTGTAAAATAAGCATAGAGTCATTGCAAATATCATTTGCAATTGACTCAATTGTTGGTTCGATTGTCAAGTGTGTGGGCAAAGGAATACATGGTTAAGTGATAAATCTATTAACCAACAATTACAAAAGAAGTTGGGCATATAGAAGAACATGAGGAAGAATCTTGTACTCCACCCTTGAGAAGATCCACAAGACAACATAACCTAGTTGATAGGTATAGCCCACAAAATTTTCATTGTGTATTTTCTTTATTGAGTACTGACAATGAACCTAGATCCTATAGGGAATCTATTCACGTAGATGATAGTGAGTCTTGGTGTTGATGGTTGTTTTGGTACATCAACTCAAGTAGAATGAAAGTCACTCTACTTCTCCTAAAAGGTAACCTAATGATGTTAAGTTTACCCCAAGGTCCTAGTTTTGTTGGGTCACAGCAATGTTAGAATAGCAAAGTGGATAATGCAATTGTTTTCTCAAGGGGCCTATGCTAGTAATATTGATCTGGATTGTTAAGCAAACTTTGATAGGTAGATATTGTATTTGAGTGCAAAATACTAATCTACTTCTATTCTATGCAAAAAAGGAAAAAGGGGTTAGGGTTTAAGAAGAAATGAAAATGTAAAATGATCAGAGAGCCTCTGCACCTAGCTTTTCAGTTCATATAACAAGGTTAATGAGATCAAATTAAACAAGAAATAGATTACTAGTATTTCACACAATCGTGTACATTGCAAGTGCAAGATTCTAAGGAAAGGAAGTAGAAGAATAGGAATTGAAAACACCATATTACATGTGTAGAATTCAAAACCCTATTCAACTACCAAGCTTATGATTTAGTAATTAAGCACAAGATTCACCAACATATGCCATATGCAAGGAAAAGAGACACAAGTACATTACCACCATAAGGCAGAAACATAGGAATAGGTCCAAAATTGTCTTCTCATTAACTAGAAAAATTGCTGGTAGATTACAAAGGAGCAGGATTCGCACACCCTATATGCATATCATGTATGCTACTTACATGCCATCTAAAATACAAGTATAGCTTATGCTTTCACAAGTTCTTTATGTTTCCCCCCTTTACAAATTCTCAAAAATCCTCTTTATATATGAGGTTTCCTTTTTTTACATTGTATACTTTGGCCCTAGTTGGCCTAAATAGTGTCATTACACTCAAATGAGGTCAGCCTCCTCAAAAAATGAAGGAAAGAAAGAATCAAAAAATAATTATGGGTGAAGAACAAGGATATTATGCCCCTCTATCAAATTGGCTTATGAAGTTAGTTGTGGCCTCCTGGATGTCATTCATATTTGGACTATTATGATACTTGACCTTGATCTGCTGGGAATATGAAGAATGCTTGAGCTTGTCTTGAATATCGGCCAAGTCAACTAACTACTCTTGAAATTCAATGAAGAGGGCCTTCAATCTCATCAAATTATCAATACCCTCCTTTGAGAGTTGCTGCTGGAAAATGGTGGAGAACTCCCTTATTATCCTTATCATAGGGAAGACCACTGATGAATCATCCTTGAACTGGCAAGGGATTGAATTTATTAGTTCTTCTACTTTGCCTAACCCTTCCTTGGTTGCATCAAATTTTTCTTGAAATTTGGCTTTACATTTCTGTAGTAGCTTAGCCCTAAGCTTCCCTACCTTGATCCACCCTATAATTAACCTTGGATCATCCTTGTCCAAAACTCCATATTGTAAGAGGGTGTATTGAGACATGGCCTCCATCTTCATCAAAATAGGGAGGTATTCCTCCCAAATTAGCAGCTCATCATCAATGTTTCTCTTCAAACCATGAGCTGCCTCCAATTCTCCCTTAATGGAATCATACATCTTCAGGGCCTCCTTGATTGTTGCTTTCCCAAGTGTTTCCAGTGAATACTTCCAGGATGTTGCAACAAGAAGGATGCCCAATGGATCTGAAATTAGGCATTCTTTGGTTATGGCCTCCAATAGGGTCAGAGTAGGGGCACTAGAATCAATAGGTCCTACCAAGTGCATAATATAAGCAGATAATTGAGTTACTTGCTTCTTTAACTTCTCCTTGGTGACTTCATCCCTCTTCATCCAATCCAAAATTGCAGAGACAACATCAATCAAAGCATTCTTATCTTCCTCCCTAGTCTTGGAGCTGAGGACCACTTGTTGGATGCTGTAGTCTTGGGAGGTCATAGTTGATTCCTCCTTATCTACAAATGCTGTAGCTATTTGAGTAATTATGATTCCTTGCTCATTGGTAGAAATGCAGGAGAGAGTTCTATCTTTCTTACCTTTGGGAGGAGATTCCAACACTTATGCCATAGTAGCCAAATCATCCTCCTCTACATAGATTATCTTTCTCTTCTCTACAATATTATTGAGCCATACTGGAAGGCCTATCTCAAATGTAGTGTCCTTTAGTGGAGAAGAGGCTGGTTTTGGAGGTGGAGACCTTGTACATGAAGGAGTCAAAATTTGAGTATTCCCTAACTCTTTAGACTCCCCACCCAACTCTTCTTGCTGCCTTAAAGCAATATTCTCAATGAGCTCATCCAATGAGGGCCCCTGGTCTCCCAAGATCTCTTCGTAGATATCCTCTTCTTTGTCTTTCCCAACCTCCACATGTACCTCTAGTTGTTTGTCCTTTGCAACCTTAGGCACATCTGTCTTGCCCTAGTCCTCAGCTAATGGAATGTCTTCCTTCTCAAGTTGTTCCCCAATTGTTTGGCTTGGTGCAAGAGGAGCTTCTATGCTAGGTGGAACAAGAGAAGAGGGAATGGGAAGTGATGTAGAGGATGGAGGATGTGAAGGTGGAGGCTATGTAGGCAACAAAAATGAAGAAGGTGTAGGTGATGGTAGAGATGTTTCCTATATGGGAGATGGAGGGAGTGAGATGGATGAATGTGCAACTGTTATTTTAGTTGCAGGTATGGTGGATATGAGCATAGGTGGAGTGGTGTAAGTGATGGAAGCAGATCTCCTTGATATCTTTCAGGGCAGTGACATAATGTCTCCTTCTTTCTTTGACTCAACATTTACTTCCACTGCCTTTTTTTTTTTCCTCTGGTGGTGGCAGGGTTAGCTTCTTCAACTGTAGGTGTTGCAGAGGGTGCCTTTCTCAATGTTCTTTCCTTTCTTTTTTGCTCCTTTTGAGCCTTCAACCTCCTTACTCAGATATGGATTGAGCATAGGATATGGCTTCTTCATCCAAGCCTTTGTTCTTTTGAGAATCTCCTTGGCTCTACTTTCAACTAAGACATCTTCAGGCTCATCCCATCTAATGGGAGCCAAAGGAAGGTTGTAGATCTTCTATTCTTTATAGGAAGGGTCAAGCAGGGCACCATCTTCCTTCATTCCTTTGGGGACTTTAGGAAACCCCCTGAGATCTAGTCCCTTCAACAAGTGGAGACTTAATCTAAAATAGTCTCTTTTCTTAACTTCATGATCATCTGTACAATTCTCCCAATTATCTTCCAAGGTAGGCTCATGAATATACCAACTACCAATCAATGGACTAACCCATCCAATAGGGTCAAATATTCTCCTGATGTTATCAAAGGAACCCAAATATAGGATGGCTAACTCAGTCTCTACATGCCTGGCATTGATTATGTTTTAGCATGAGTATCCACCCACCTTGATGGGGAATTTGAAACTAGATTTATGTTTTCTAGATATTAACTTGTATACCTCGGAGACTTGTCTACAAATCTCCAGCAAAATGATTTTATCACTTGGGTACTTTGGTAGCTTGTAAGGTGCCTTATCAAAGCCCATGACCCAAATGTATGTAAAAGTTTGGAACTGAATATACTAGCTGCCCTAATTTTTTAGTTCCTCAACAGCTTCTATTGACATCCTTTGAGAATAATCATTCTCTAGTCCTCTGGTGATAGCATATACAAAAGCATAATTTACAATACAAAATCTCTTCATGCTTGTCATTAACTTAAGCTGAGGGAAATGATCATACATTAGGACCTCTCCTTGTTAAAGAGAGCCCACTTGCAACAACCTTGGGAAACTAGCCTGGTATGCTAGGAGGTAGACCAAATAAGAAGTCATATAAAACTCCCTAGTCTCCATTACCTCTAAAATCTGCTCATTCAGCTTATCACTGATGAAGGATCCCCAATAAATTATCTTTCCATCTACCACCTTCATGCAAAATTGACACATCCTAGGGTTCCACTTGTCTATTGCTGGCAACCCAAACACCTTGCTAAGGAGGATTATGAACCTCTTTCTATCTTCTTTGAATTCACTACTTGGTTGGGTGGGTGCCATCTTCAAAAGGTGCTTCCTTTGTGTAGTCAAGAGGTGTTGATTCATATAACTTGTAGCCTCCCTTGTCTTTGTACTATAGTATGTGAGGGCAGTGTTCTCTATTATCTTGTCATAATTAACATAAGTAGGTAGACCAAAGACCTTATCTACCATATTAGATGAGAAATCAAGGATGACATGTCCTTCTAGTCTAATGATCTTCCTACTTCCTATTTTGTACCTCTAGGCACATGCAAGGACCAAGTTGAGTGCCTGTACAGAGACTGGAAAAGCTGCAGCCTAAAGTAGTCTGGAATTCTCCATGCACTGTGTTTGGAAGGATTTATTAGCCTCTCCCTATAGCTGCTACAAGTAACTCCATGGGTCGGGGTATCCAATGTTTGTGTTACCAACTTTAGGAAATGGATTTGTAATCTTCGAGGCCAGTAGATATCCTTTGAACTCTTGTTTCTTGTCACCTACCTGCAAGACTTCTGCCATTTTTCTACACCCACACACACATTTTATCAATAGTGTTGCATATTCTTTACATGATTAGCCACAATCAAATCATCATGGAAGCACAAAACCCATTAGATATGCTTTAATACATTGAAAATGCAGTTTTTCTAGTGTTGGCCAAAGATCAGAGATCGGGCCTTACCCCTTTTGTATGTCAAAAGAATGAGAAGAGCTAAGGTGGAAGGCCCAACAGTGAAACTACGACAAAATAACCTATTTATGGGAACCGTTAATGCTTAAGGCTAGGCTCCAAACCCTGATATAAGCTATATAGTCAAGAGTTAGGAGGCAGGGCTTACTCCTACTTAAGTCAAAAAAAGTGGAAGGGAGAAGTCAAGAAGCCCAGCTCCTGAACCCTAACATTTTATTAAGTAATTAGCACACAGAGGGAAGAAGCAACCTCTACTCAATGCTAATTGGAAGACAGAACCTAGAACACCCGATGCCTGAAGCCTGACAAAGTATGAACACTTTTAAGAAAATAGCAGGATCAGAGGGAGAGGTTCTAAGCCATCTAAAAGGAGGGCAAAAGATTGGAAATTTGATCTCTGATGCTCTAAAACTTTGACCAAGACCAGAATCTAACTTTAAAAATATTTAAGTCACAAACAACCTTGAGAAATGCACCAATGGATTCAATGACTCCAAAAAGGAAAAGTTGGTAAAACCCTAGCCCCAAATCTAAAGGCACAAAAAATGCGACAAGGGTAACTAGCCCTCTAACATAAAAGACTGAAACATGCAAATCAAACTAGAGGGAAAAGAGTTGGAAAACAACCTAGAAAAGATGAAAACTTGTTGAAACATCTTGAAAAAGAAGCATGCACACCAACTGCAACAATCACCTCAATCCAAATGCAATCATATAGTAGAAGCATGAGAAATCACAAAGCTCAAAGTAATTCAATGGGTGCAAGAGGAAACAAGATCATGAGAAAGTCAAAATGGGAAACAATTAGGCTTTAAAAACTTAAAAGGAGTTGGTCGTACACACGGGAGACTGCCATTAATGCACCACTGAGGGTAGGTGGAGGAAAATCAAATCCCATGTGACAAAGTTGATTAACAGGCAAGCTAAAAGGCCAACCCCTGAAGTAGTGCAAGTTATCTACCAGCTCTACACTAGCATCCTCAGAGACGAGATGTCAAGGGATGCTCTACAATCATTCCAAGATGACTAATCCTGATGAAATGGTATCCACATGAGTAAAGACAACAATCCAAGAGTCGAAGCATCGAGGATACTTCTATTGTCATGCTAGCATGACAAACCCCGATATCTCAATAGTAAGGCAGAGCAACTCAAAAGCTTGACCAAGTCAAAAGAAAAAAAAAGCACGGAGTTCTGGCCTACCCCTTCTAGTGTGCCAGAAGGGAAAAGTATGAAAATCTAAAAGCATGAAATCGCCAAAATACTAAGTCATTAAGGCTAAACACTTAAGGTAAATGCATAAAAAACTTGTCCAAGAAAGGATAAAGTTTAACAACACCTGAGGCAAGTAAAGAAGGGGGTCCCTATTTTGGAGCACAAAATGGGGTGGGTTGTGAGGAACACACCACTTTGCAATTATCCATGCAAGAGGAGATGATGGCTTTAAACTTGTGTGACACTTGGGATCTTGTACGATTTCCCAAAGGAAAAAAGGCCATAGGATGTAAGTGGGTCTTCAAGAAGAAGTTTGGAGCAGATGGTTCATTACATAAGTATAAGGCTAGACTAGTAACCAAGGGATACTCATAGAGAGAGGGAGTTGATTTTGATGAAATTTTATCTTGTTGCTAAATTATCTTCTATTAGATTTCTTTTATCCATTACTGCAGCTCATAATTTTGAAATTGAGCAAATGGATGTTAAGACTACATTTTTGCATGGAGATCTAGAAGAAGAAATTTATATGCAACATCCTATAGGTTTTGAGGTAAAAGGGAAAGGACACTAGGTATGCAAGTTAAAGAGATCTCTTTATGGTTTAAAACAGTCCCCCCAGAATGTGGTACCAGAAGTATGATTCATTTGTTTTTAAATTGGGTTTTTGTTAGAAGTGAAGAGGATCACTATGTCTACATTTGATGGATTGATGATGATATTCTGATTATTGCCTTGTATGTGGATGATATGTTATTTTAGTAACACCAAGGGTATGATCAGTGAGTTGAAAGATCAACTTTCATGTGCATTTTACATGGAGGGATCTAGGGGCAGGCTAGGTATATTCTAGGAATGGAGATCAAAAGGGATTGAGGTAACATAAATATTTGGTTATCACAATGTAAGTATGCGAATACTAATTTGCATAAATTTAGCTTGCAGGATTGCAATCAATTAGAATTCCTTTATTAGTTGGTACTAATATTTCATTAGATATGTGTCCTAAGAATGAAGATGATTTAGAGGATTATGTATGATGTTCCATATGCTACTGTTGTAGGAAGTTTTATGTATGCAATGGTTTGCAAATAGACCAAATACTATCCCAAGTAGTGGGAGTTTTGAGCAATTTTATGTCTAACCTTGGTAGACAACATTAGAATTATGCAAATAGGGTGTTAAGATATTTGCTTTTATTACTATTTGGTTTATTTTTGTACTAATAGTGTGGATAAGACATTGGACATACATGGTTTTGTTGATGTAGATTGGGTAGGTGACTTGGATAGTTGAAGGTCCACTAGTGGCTATGCGTTTACTTTGTTTGGGGAGTTGTGAGTTGGATGAGTAAAAGGCAATCCATTGTTGTTTTATCCACCACTAAAGTAGAGTATATGGTTGGCTACTCATGTCTCTAAGGGAGGTAGTTTGGTTACAGAGATTGTGTACAGGTATTGGTTTTGACTTTAGGATTATTTAGATTGGTTGTGATATCTGAAATGCAATATGTTTGGCCAAGAACCCCATGTATCATTGATGCAAGAGTATCCTAGGCAAATCGGTGATCCACATCAAACCAAAAAAATTGTAGGTTTAATTTTAGTTTTGTTTGTTTGGACATTCCTTCAATGACCTTCGTTGATCAGTTGTTAGTGGACCAATGTTGTTCAATTCAATTTGGTGCATTAATACGAATGGAAATATATCTTTGCAAACTGTGCATCATCCAAGAACATGTGGATATATTTCTAGTTATTCAATTGTTTGTTAAATGCTAATAAGCGTATACAAATCCTTTACCTGAACAAGATTGTCTATATTGATGGTGCATTCGATCTTTCATGTCGAACCAATAGAGATACTAAAATGTGCAAGGAAGTTGGGAGACTCCTTACTTGCGGCATTCACACAGATCAAACTATCAGTGAAAATAGAGGACTCATGATCTGATTATGCATCTCCTATGAGCGCAGTCCTAGTGTGCTAGGCTGACGATATGTATGAACACCATTTGAGGTCACTAAGGATATGGATTACAACATTCAATATTTCAATAGTTGTTCATGGAATTGTTGTTGAAAGTATTCATTTGTTGCATGAGGATGTTGATATGTATAAAGCTCCTAAGACCATCAGAATTATTAAGATTACCGCGAGTCCTAGAGACATAACAACTACATCAATTAATAAAAGGATCGAAGCTTACAAGAAGCGAGACAAGAAGAAGTTGAGACTGAGATATTATGAAAATAAAACTTTCCACAAGGGAAAGGAAAGTCCGCACAAGTATAAAAAAATGCTTGGGAAAGATATGGAAACATGGCAGTCCATAAGCAAAAGTTGAGAATCAAAACAAAGTCATGCTTTGGAGACCAGATTGGGCGATTTGAAGCACCAAAGGTAAGTGCCATAGTAGAATATTTAAAATTATATCAGGTTTTAACGCCTTTGGAGAGGCAGAAACAAAGGATATGAAGCGCCTAGAGGAAGTGCTCAGATAAATACTGCTAAGGAGAAGTTGAAAGAAGATATATAGGGAACGTGGATAGTTATATTTCCTTGTCTCTTCTTATTCTACAGATTAAAAGGAATATATAGAGCATCTCTTTAACAAGTATAAAGCTAGCCTGGTGGATGGAGAAAGGGTGTGTCAGCCTCTAGAAGGGGTAGAGTGTGGTCTCTCTAAAAACTGTAGAGGGAAGTGTGAGGTTAGGTGACAGAGTTGACCAGGTTGAAGAAAACAAGGAAGTGTGACAAAGAAAGGTCACTGTGGAATTGTATGTAAATATAGTTGGCAAATTTGGTAATACTATTTTTCTTTTATGAAGAAGTTTAATAAATTTTGAGTTGAACTATTGTTTTGTTGCAATCTAAATTTTAGAGAGTCTGTTTTGTAAATTCAGTTTGTGTGAGCAAGTTTACAGAAAGGGGTGAGTGTTTTCCCTTTTGCGTCAAATGGTATCAAAGCAAGGTGATCCTGAGAGTGCAGAGTATGCACTAGGAGCGAGGTGGGCTATTCTCCAATGAATACTAAAGCTGGGGTAGAAGGTGTTGAGTTCCATCACCGAGAGAGAGAGAGAGAGAGAGAGAGAGAGAGAGAGAGAGAGAGAGAGAGGAGAGAGAGAGAGAGAGAGGAGAGAGAGAGAGAGAGAGAGAGAGAGAGAGAGAGAGAGAGAGAGAGAGAGAGAGAGAGAGGAGAGGAGAGAGGAGAGAGAGAGAAGGAGAGAGGAGAGAGAGAGAGAGAGAGAGAGAGAGAGAGAGAGAGGAGAGAGAGAGAGGAAGAGAGAGAGAGAGAGGAGGAAGCATCTTCCAGAAGTCTTCTTGGGTAGAGACTAGTAGGAGAAGTGTTTAATAGAATGTTTAAAAGGAAAAGTATGAGGTTGGTCTTTAGAAGACCTTTGGGAATTTCATTCCTTGTGAAGAGAGAGAGAGTGATGATGGCAGAGTTGGATAATACACTACAAGATTTGCGACAAGCGACATGACACATTATGAGAGAAACTATAGCAGAGATTAAAATGGAAAAGAAAATGGGTGAGGAGGAGTCCCATGTTTCTTCTAATGATGTTTTGTATGCAAGTGGATTTGTGCGTGCAAGAAATGAAGGAAGAGATGAAGAAAAAGATGGGGAAAAGAAAGAGATTGTAGCAGAATAAATTGTAGTGGTTGAAGATAAATAGGTGGGCAGCAAGGATGAAGAAGATGCAATGATAGAACATGAAAAGGTTGCAGCGAAGGATGAGGAGAAAGATGATTTGATGTTGTAGATTTTGGCAGTGGAAGAAGAGGTAAGAGAAACGAAGGTGAAAGAAGATGAAGAAGTGATTGCAGTAGTAAAGGATGTAGTTGCAGCTGACGAGAATGTGGAAGACATCGCAGTAAAGTTTTGATGTTGCAACTATGAATGTGAATGAGGTAAATCAGTTATGTGATGTTATTTTTGTTTTTAGATGTGGTAGTAGAAAAATGAGAAGAATACAGGACAAGAGAATGTTGCGTGGTTGTGGTGTAGAGATGGTTAAGGATGTTGCAGGATATTGGTTGGAGGTGGATGGTTAAAGGTGGGGTTTGAACCCACGGAGGAGGAGTGAGAAAAGAATTTGGTGGAGGAGGTTGGGCTTCAGTGGACATGAGTCCATGAGGGGAAAGAGGAGAAAGAAGTAGTGTTGCTGGAAGAAGGTGGTGTGTGTTCCAACATGATGCTGGAAAAAGAGAAAGAAAGATTGATTTTCAGCTCTTGGACAACGAAAGGAGTTCACTGCAGGTTTGATGGCAACCTGGAAGAGTAGTGCAACTACTCAACTTCACCTTTGTGAGCCTATGCTCATAAAATTTGTACTTGACGTGTCTAATGCAGGAGCATCCTGGGCGAATCGGCGATCTGCATCAACCAGAAAAAATTATAGGTTTTAATTATTAGTTTTGTTTGTTTGGACATTCCTTCGATGACCTCTATTGATCAGTTGTCATGACCAATTTGTTCAATTCAATTTGGTGCATTAATACGAATGGAAAGATATCTTTGCAAACCATGCATCATCCAGGAACATGTGGATATATTTCTAGTTATTCAGTTGTTTGTTAAATGTTGATAGGCGTATACAAATCCTTTAAGCCGAACATGATTGTCTATATTGATGGTGGCATTTCAATCTTTTCATGCCAGACCTGTAGAGATAGTAAAATGTTTAAGGAAGTTGGGAGACTCCTTACTTGTGGCATTCACGCAAATCAAACTGTTAGTGAAAACAAATGACTCATGTTCCAAATTATGCATCTCTATGAGCACAGTCTTAGTGTGCTAGCCTGACGATATGTGGATGAAGTTATAATTGGTACACCATTTGAGGTCACTAAGGATATGACTATGACATTCAATATTTCAATAGTTTGTTCATAGAATTGTTGCTGAAAGTGTTCATTTGTTGCATGAGGATGTTGATCCATATAAAGCTCCTAAGGCCATCAAAATTATTAAGATTACCGAGAGTCCTAGAGACATAACAACTACATCAATTAATAAAAGGATCGAAGCTTACAAGAAGTGATACAAGAAGAAAGTTAAGAGTGAGATATTATGAAAACAAAACTATCCACAAGGGAAAGGAAAGTTGCATATGAATAAAAAACACTTGGGAAAGATATGGGAAACGAGGCAGTCCATAAGCAAAAGCTAAGAATCAAAACAAATTCATGCCTTTGGAGACTAGATTTGGGCGATTTGAAGTGCCAAAGGTAAGCACCATATTAGAATATTTAAAAGTATATCAAATTTTAATGCCTTTGGAGAGGTAGAAAAAAAGGATATGAAGTGCCTAGAGGAAGCACTCAAATAAATAATGCCAAGGAGAAGTTGAAAGAAGATATATAGGGAACATGGATAGTTATATTTCTTTGTCTCTTCTTATTCTACAAATTAAAAGGAAGCTATAGAGTATCTCTTAACAAATATAAAGCTAGACCTGGTGGATGGAGAAAGGGTGTGTTAGCCTCTGGAAGAGTAGAGTGTGTCTCTTTAAAAACTGTAGAGGGAAGTGTGAGGTAGGGGTGACAGAGTCGACTGGGTTGAAGAAACAAGAAGTGTGACAAAGAAAGGTCACTATGGAATTGTATGTAAATAGAGTTGTAGATTTTGTAGTACTATTTTTATTTTATGAAGAAGTTTAATAAATTGTGAGTTAAACTATTGTTTTGTTGCAATCTGAATTTCAGAGAGTCTGTTTTGTAAATTGAGTTTGTGTGAGTGAGTTTGCAGAAAGGGGTGAGTGTTCTCCCTTCTGCGTCAATCATGCACAGACTAAGCATGTGAATGTTCAATACCATTTTGTTTGTAAAATGATTTCTAATGGTCAAATTGAGCTGAAGAAGGTTGACACTCAAGAGAATGTTGCATATTCGCTTACTAAACCTATGAGCACATAAAAGTTTACATGGTGCAGGAAGGCCATGGGCCTTGTTCCTAGTGCTTAGTTGTTTTATGTTTTCCTATGGATGTATTTACAATGTATGATATCAAGTGGGGGAATGTTAGGATTAAGGTGCCATCAACCTTGTAAATCCTATATATTTAATTACTTCTAATATTGTTTGTAAATCTTTCATAAGGGATGAGGTATTCACAACCTAGCAATCTTGCTTCTGCCGCATGTTTGATCTTGGTACCTGACAAATGATGGTTATCTAGGGGGTGTATGGGGTACCCCCTATGAGTTTCAGGGAGTTGATCCCCCTGAAAAGGGGTACAAGTATCCACGCGCCTCGGTAAGGTTCGAGGGTAGCACATCGAATCCACATTTTATATATTTTTTTCTCATTAAAAATATGGGCAATTCATCGTTAGGTCACAAATATGATGGTAGAGGTTATGTTGGATTTTCTTTCCCTAGAAGGTAACCCCTTTATGAGGATATTGTACTACAGTTGTGTAGAGGTAGAGAGAGTTGAGACTAGAAAACATGTGCTTCTAGGTTGAAGATTGAAGAGGTGGTTGTTAGTGATGTATTGTAAACTCCATTGAAGTTAAAACAGACCAGTGCATCTCTTCTTGTGTGGAGTTTTTTTCTGAAAGGGTTTCTCCATATAAACACTATATTATGTGTTCAGAACTCTTCTATTCCTTTATTTATTTGTATTTCTAATTTAATTTCCTATAATCTCCATTTAGTTTTGCACTAGATTAATAGTTACAATTGTAATCAGATTTCTATTCTATAGTTGTTCACCTTCATTTCAAACAAAAGTTTCAAGGGTACAATGTGAAAATCATAGAAGAATTTGTCCAAAACTTTGAGGGGGATCATTCCACGGTTCTTAGAAGGAAGATAAAGGTGAGTTTGAAAATTCTCTCTGTAATTAATGAAATTCCAAATGAAGCTATAGTTAGTTTTTAGACAAAATATAGCTCCTATCATGAATTATTTGAAAAAAATTGTAAAGGAGAACCACAACCCAAATAATAACAGGTAGAAGGGGTGATAATAAGAGAAATAACATGGATACTATCCCTGAGCCTTGGAGGTTTATCATACTCTAAATCATGAATTTATTTACATGCAAAGGCCAATATGGTACAATCATTGTCCCAGTCTTCCACATGATGACCCATTTGCACCATGGTATAGAAAACCCACAACTTTGGATTAATCTTCCTTTGTACTTTTTACTTCCTTGAAGACCATGATAGAAAAGTATAAGCAGGGTAGTGGGCCATTGAAGCACCATCGGTTGATTATATTGAACTATAAACATCATATTATTTGACATCATTCAACAAACTAGAGATGGATTAAATTTTTGGCAAAGGATGCTCAGAAATAGAGTCAAGGAGAAGGATCATTGGAAACCCCTAATGATATTTGCCAATAGGAAACCACTTCTTCTACTAAAGAGACCATCCCTACCACTAAGAAGACCACCTCATCTACTAAGAAGATCACCCTTTCTATGGTTGAACGAGCAAGTTCTAGTGCCACTCAACTAGTAGCGTGAATTCCCTATCCAAAGACAATAGCTCCTAAAATCCAAACTACTACTACCATGATAGAAGATCCAAAAGAAAGCACTCAATTACTTGTTGACTTACCACCTAGAAAGCTGATGAAAAACCCTAAAGTCTAATTACCTAAACCAATTGTTGTATCTAAAATTCTATCAGTTGAAGATGTTGAGGTTATCTTATACAATTCTAAGAAATAAACTCAACTACAAACCAAAAATGAACAAAAAGAAAACTAGAGAGGCCTCCCCTGCTCCGAAGGAGTAAAAGTCATTTGGCTCAATTATCCCAGATTCTTGTTGTTATTTATGTTCCAATTATTTCTATTGAATAAAGTGTTATGGATGAGGTCATTCAAAAAATGGTTGAGTCTAAAACTATTATTGAAGAACCAATGCAAATGGAGATTGAATAAGAAATAAGGAAAGATTACCTATTGCATCCAGAACAATCCCAATCAGTGACTACTCCTCTTTAGAGCCCCATTTCGCAAGCTCCCTCTTTGCCTCAAGATTTTGGTATTCAAATGGGAAGCCCTCAAGTGACAAATGCTCCTCTTCTAGAAGAGTTTCTAGAAGCAAAAATTTTGTAATATGTAAGCCCATAGGGTGTCATTGTCCCATCTTAAGAGGAACTCCATTCTATAGTAATTCCAATTCAAGAGAGTCCCCAAGTTGAGGCTAATACACCTCTAGAGGAACCATTTTTAATGATTTTGACATCATGGGAGGAAGTACCATTGGGGAACATTTATATTTTTCACAGGACTTACAACTAGAAGCCACTCCAAGAATTTCACAAGTTGAACTACTCTAGGGAGAGAGTAGATTGAGAATGTATTGGCTTCTCTAGAAACTTTATATTCTAAGGACTCAATGCCTTCTCTAGAGAATGGGTAGAATGCAGTTGCATTAAAGGTCAAGGATATAATTCCACCTCTAGAGATAGAGTGGGTTGAAATTGCATTACAAGATGAAAAGGTAACACTAACTCTAGAAAGGAAACAATTTGTGCTCACATTTGAAACTCTAGAGGTGGTATAGGAAGAAATTATGTAGGAAGATAATACTCTATCTCTGGATAGCTTGATAGAAGAAAAAGTGTTAACTCCAGAGCCAAAAATAGAAGTACCTAGACTCCTCCAGAAGGGTCTCCTCCAAGGTAGCCTATGACTCCTCCTCTTGAAGAGTCTCCTCCAAAGCAGGTGGAGTCAAAGAAAAAATTGAACACCATCATCTTATAGCTCCCCCTCTACATAAGCCTATCAAGGGGAAAGGCTCCAATAGGAAATACAAATAGAAGTATCTAGACTCCTCCAGAAGGGTCTCTTCCAAGGTAGCCTATGAGTCCTCCTCATCAAGAGTCTCCTCTGAGACAACTTATTCCTTCTCCAAAGCAGGTGGAGTCAGAGAAACAATAGAACACCATCATCTTATAGCTCCCCCTCTACACAAGCCTATGAAGGGGAAAGGCTCCGATAGGAAATACAAATAACTAAAATTAGTTGTCATAAATTTGGTCGCATTATAAATGACTGGAAATAAACTACTAATGGTCATGTGACCAATTTTAGTCATTTATAAGCAGTTTTTAGTAGTTTTTTTAATCACATATTGTCATTTTTGTACTAGTGAAACCCCATTGCTCAAACGATCGAGAAATTTTTTTAAAAAAATTAAACACTCAGAATGTTTATGCACAAGGAAACCCATTTCTAGATTTCCAGTAAGGGGGAACAAATGGGGATCCTCTTTGGGGTTAAGGTCCCTATAGCTCCCTCATATGTAGCTCCCAAAACTCACAATGTAGCTCCCAGAAAACAAAATGTAGCTCCCAGAATTCATAATGTAGCTCCCACAAAACACATACCTCCACAACACCATTTCACCAACACCAATCCTCCAATCCCCCAAACACCAACACTAACACCAACACCAATCACCAATCACAAATCACCAATCACCAATCACCAATCACCAATCACCAATCACCAACACCAATCACCATGAGTAACCCCAAAGAGTTATCCACCATTTCCAATCCCCACACAAATGATTCCCAAAACCAAACCCTCACATACATGCACAAGAAATTTACATAACTCTATCAAACAATTTAACAAACAACAATATATTGAGAGTCGAAGCACTAAATCATCCATACCTTGGCTGTCCAAGTTAGGATTAACCCATTGGGTTCCCAAAAAGAAGTAAAAATCCCAATTTTTCCAGCCACACACACACCCTTCTTCAGACTTCTACTCCAAAAAATGCACGTTACAAGAAACCACAACACATTCTTTTCTTCTTTTCTTTTCAGAGAAGAATGAGATATCTAAATGATTCCCAATACCCTTCTTTAAAAGACAAATATAAAAGAAAAAACACATTTTAACACAACCCTTCCCAATAAATAAATAATTAAAAATTAGAGCATTGGGGTATTATTTCCTTTCTTTAAGAACCTGGGCCACCCTCCTGCACAAAAACTTATTAGAATATTAGTACATTAATAAACTGATAGTTGAAGCAAAATATAACTAATTCATTTCTACCCACCAATAATCCATATGATAAAATAATAACATACTTTTACAAGATTAAAACATATAATCAACAATATAAACTATAATCATTTATTCAGTAAATCATCATATTATTTCATAACAAATAAATAATTAAATACTATTCAAAAGCATAAACATTTAGTCTCCATAGTCAAAATATTAATATTAATAGTAATACAAAAATAATAATAATACTCATAGTCCTTGAACTCATCATAACCAAACCTATTACATTCTCACACAACTCAAAATATTATATCTAATATCTATAATGTTAATTAGGCCTCACAACTAGGCACTATGGTCCATTGGACTTCAGCACTAGGCATTGTAGTCCTACAAAAAACAAGGCCTAAAATCAAGAAAATGCCAAAATTGCCTAGAATTAAGCAATTCAACCTAGAATTTTGTGAAATCTTCTACGATGATTAAATACATTATTTAACATTAATTCAATTACACATTTTCCAAAAATGAGTTATTTTAAGCACCAAAGGATGATTTGTTTATTTTACTTTGTTTGTTTGTACATGTCAAATAAAAAGGAAAGTAAAACAATGTGAACGTGCTTTCGACACCAATGTCGAAGCACCAAACCAAATGGGTGAATCACCACCACTTATGTGGATGGTTTACAAGTCCTCATACAAGGAGTATCAAACAATAATAATCAATGCAACAATGAATTACAAGGCTAGGACACCAAAGTCCTTGAAAGATTATACATTATGCTTGCAATTACATAACAATGAAATTTACAACAAAAGGGAGATCCTCACCTTTCACATGAATCTAAACCAATCTTGTTGAACCTATAGTCCCCAATGGTGGTATAGCGCCACCCAACCATGTGGTTCCCTCAAGCCCACCCCACTATACTAGGGAGATGGTCACATGTGAAGAATACACACTCATGCCAAATAAGGGGAGAAAGGATTCACACACACCAAACAACATGTATACCACACAACACATTTTAAAGCATGAATTAATCCATTACAATGCACAAACAAATGCAAGGAAGACATCACACGCAGAGTCTAACTCTAACAATGGAAAGAAGGAAGAGAGATTTAGTAGGCTAGGACAAGGAGTGTCAAAACGAGGGCATAAACCTTCTCGTAGCACGAGAGTAGTTGGCCTCCTAACAAGGGGTCTGCTCTTAGAATTCACCAACTATACCATTGCGTGACATGCTCTTTACCACCAAACTAGGTCTAGGAAGGCTCCCTGTGGTTGGCGTAGATCTTGTAATCAAGTTTTTATTACCCAAATGTGTTTAATGTTTTCTTGGTTAAACTCTCCACACTCTAAACCCAATGATGACTTTGTATCATGGTAAATAGTAAGAGGGCCACTCCTTACCTACCCCTAAGCCTCTTCCTAAACACCCAACACACCAATTTGACCAATTGAGAGTGGCATGGAAATCAAGGTGACAAAATTACAAAAATCACAACATAGGTTTAAAAGATGTAGAATGTTATTTCATTATGGAGACTAAAAATATCACATTAAAATACATCAAGGTAAGTTTAGAAATGTGAATTATTTTCTACATAATGTGATTTTCACATAAAACCCCAAATCCACCATGTTTGAATGCTTGACTTTTTGGGTCATTTTTCTAACTTCTATGTTTCAAGGTGTATGGAAAAAAGGTGAACTACCCATTATAGATATGGTTAACAACATCCCAAATATCAAATAAAATCCATGTGGGTGATTCTACAAAAAATTTGACAGGGTTTTTTTTGTTTTCTATGTTTCCAAAATGAAGGACACATGAAAAATATTTAAAAACAACTTTAAATCATTTAAACTTTCTATCCTAATAATGAAGGCCAAAGGAATCCACTCTTGGTGGCTTGGCATGAAGGATAAAGCATTTAAATTGAAATCCATGAACATATTTAAATCAACATACCTTTCAAACAAGCCAAAAATCCAAAGGAATGAAGAGATGGAGACAATCATTGTTCAATCTTTCACCAAGCAAACATCAAACAAATCCAATTCCAATTCCTTCTTTAGATCAACAAACAGATCTTCTTTTCAAAACATGGAAAAATTTCTTATTTTCAAGCATAAGAGGGTTTGAGAGAGTGGAGAGCAGATTTTGAGAGGAAATGAATCCCATAAAACAAGTCTTTTTCCCTTTTTGATCCCCAAAAAACCTTAATTCCCTAAATGAATATTTTATTCACTTTGAGATATTTTTAATTAATAAAATGAATTAAGACATTTCATTTGCACAATTGAACTTAAAACATTTACTTTATTTTATTTTCACTAATATAGATATTTTAATAAAAATATGCTAATGATTCAAAATTGACTTAACAATATTCCATATTTAATTAATTTCTTTTTAAATAGAAAATTACATTAGGAGAATATTTTCCTTTCAAAAATAAATTGAACCAAGCATTGTGGAATATAACATATTCCTAATTAAATAAAATTCTTTCAACATATAATATAAGAAAAATGTCAAAATCATACAAACACTCAATAACCAATCACCAAGTTACAGGTTTGCACAAGATGAGTGGAATCCTAAATCACACCACCGATTTGAATCTGAAAATAGGTAGGGTTACACAAGATACATCCCATACTTGATACAAGTGGGATAAATGAGGCCAAAAAAAATAATCCCAATGCGACATCTCCATTTAGCCACCATTGGGGAATAATAGTACCTACACACTTAAATGAAACAACATGCATACCTACTCAATACAATATAGCCGAAGCACGGTGTAATATCCAACATGGCATGATAAAACATACACATCATAAACATCTCATAAATACAAATCAACCACAAAGATCAATAATTAGTCGATAACATGAAAATCACACATACATATATGACATGAGTATAATTGGTGAAAAACATGCTAGAAGATCATCTAAACAAGTCATAGCATAACAGTCATAATAAAGTCTATAATTCAAAAAAATCTTATTGAGATCACCTCAATGTCAAAATAAAGTGTCATCGCTAATAATAGTAGTGGAAAATAAAGCACAAGTTTGAAGACAAAAAGGCACAGATGCCTAAGGCATTACATATACAATTTTCTACAACCATTTTTCTCTTTTTTGTTAAGACTCCTTATAATACTTGAATATCGTGTGCATCTGTAACACATAGTTATATACTAGGAATGTTTCATAAATTTATAGTTTAGTGATAGTTAGAAGTTATTAGAGTTAGTTGTTGTTATTTCTCTTCTTTTTCCTATTCTTACACACATCTTTTAAACTAAATATATTTATTCAGATTATACTTGCCTACAGATCATTACAAAATTGTTTCCAACTATAATTTCTTTACAAAACTAAAATGGCTGATAGTTTATGTATCATTCTGTAATCTGGAATACATAATGTATCACATTTTTGCCACAAAATAAAGCTATGCTTTCAAAACACATACAACATTAAATGGAAACATTACATTAATTTGTTGTTGAAGACTGTTTCTTTATTTCCACAAATCTGACATTTCCTTCTGACTGTAATCACATGCTTGATCCTACAGGCATAATATTATTCTTGATATGGTAACTGGATCTCATATAAACAGTAACACTGAACAAGACATTTCCAGAACCTAAACATATCAAGGAAAATAGAGCAGCCCAATTCTGCTCACCTCCTAACCATAGGATCGACAAAGTCAAATCCACCTTCGAGCCCATAAACAAAACCCCATTTCTCAAATGATCTAGAAATTAAAAAAATAGATTAAACAATCAGAATGTTTATGCACAAGGAAACCCATTTCCAGATTTCCAGTAAGGGGAAAAGAATGGGGATCTTCTTTGGGGTTAAGATCCCTATAGCTCCCTCGTATGTAGCTCCCAAAAATCACATTGTAGCTCCCAAAAAACACAATATAGCTCCCAGAATTCACAATGTAGCTCCCAAAAAACACATACCTCCACAACCCCATTTCACCAACACCAATCCTTCAATCCCCCAAACACCAACACCAACACCAACACTAATCACCAATCACCAATCACCAACACCAATGACCATGAGTAACCCCAAAGAGCTATCCACCATTTCCAATCCCCACACAAATGATTCCCAAAACCAAACCCTCACATACAAGCACAAGAAATTTACATAACTCTATCAAACAATTTAACAAACAACAATATATTGAGAGTTGAAACATTAAATCACCCATACCTTGGCTGTCCAAGTTAGGATCAGCCCATTGGGTTCCCAAAAAGAAGCAAAAATCCCAATTTTTCTCACCACACACACACCCTTCTTCAGACTTCTACTCCAGAAAATGCACGTTACAAGAAACCACAGCACATTCTTTTCTTCTTTTCTTTTCAGAGAAGAATGAGATATCTAAATGATTCTCAATACCCTTCTTTAAAAAACTTTTTCCATACTCTTCACTTTCCTTCAAAAATAACAAATAAATATAAAAGAAAAAACATATTTAACACAACCCTTCCCAATAAATAAATAATTAAAAATTTGAATATTGGGGTATTGTTTCCTTTCTTTAACAACCTGGGCCACCCTCTTGCACAAAAACTTATTAGAATATTAGTACATTTATAAACTGATAGTCGAAGCAAAATATAACTAATTCATTTCTACCCACCAATAATCCATATGAGAAAATAATAACATACTTTTACAAGATTCAAACATATAATCAACAATATAAACTATAATCATTTATTCAGTAAATCATCATATTATTTCATAACAAATAAATAATTAAATACTATTCAAAATCATAAACATTTAGTCTCCATAGTCAAAATATTAATATTAATAGTAATAGAAAAATAATAATAATACTCATAGTCCTTGAACTCATCATAACCAAACCTATTACATTCTCACACATCTCAAAATATTATATCTAATATCTATAATGTTAATTAGGCCTCACAACTAGGCACTATGGTCCATTGGACTTCAGCACTAGGCGTTGTAGTCCTGCAAAAAACAAGGCCTAAAACCCAGAAAATGCTAAAATTGCCCAGAATTAAGCAATTCAACCTAGAATATTGTGAAATCTTCTACAATGATTAAATATATTATTTATTATTAATTAAATTACACATTTTCCAAAAATGAGTTATTTTAAGCACCAAAGGATGATTTGTCGATTTTACATCATTTGTTTGCACGTGTCAAATAAAAAGGAAACTAAAATAATGTGAACGTGCTTTTGACACCAACGTCGAAGCACCAAACCAAATGGGTGAATCACCACCACTTATGTGGATGGTTTACAAGTCCTCATACAAGGAGTATCAAACAATAATAATCAATGCAACAATGAATTACAAGGCTAGGACACCAAAGTCCTTGAAAGATTATACATTATGCTTACAATTACATAACAATGAAATTTACAACAAAAGGGAGATCCACACCTTTCACTTGAATCTAAACCAATCTTGTTGAACCTGTAGTCCCTAATGGTGGTATAGCACCACCCAACCATGTGGTGCCCTCAGGCCCACCCCACTGTACTAGGGAGATGGTCACATGGGAAGAATACACACTCACGCCAAACAAAGGGAGAAAGGATTCACACACACCAAACAACATGTATACCGCACAACACATTTTAAAGCATGAATTAATCCATTACAATGCACAAACAAATGTAATGAATACATTGCACACCAAGTCTAACTCTAACGGTGGAAAGAAGGAAGAGAGACTTAGTAGGATAGGACAAGGAGTGTCAAAATGAGGGCATAAACCTTCTCGTAGCACGAGAGTAGTTGTCCTCCTAACAAGGGGTCTGCTCTTAGAATTCACCAACTATACCATTGTGTGACATGCTCTTTACCACCAAACTGGGTCTCGGAAGGCTCTCTGTCGTTGGCATAGATCTTGTAATCAAGTTTTTATTACCCAAATGTGTTTAATGTTTTCTTGGTTAAACTCTCCACATGCTAAACCTAATGATCACTTTATATCATGGTATATAGTAAGAGAGTCACTCCTTACCTACCCCTAAGCCTCTTCCTAAACACCCAACACACCAATTTGACCAACTGAGTGTGGCATGGAAATCAAGGTGACAAAATCACAAAAATCACAACATAGGTTTAAAAGATACAGAATGCTATTTCATTATGGAGACTAAAGCTATCACATTAAAATACATCAAGGTAAGTTTAGAAATGTGAATTTTAATACATTTTCTACATCATGTGAATTTCACATAAAACCCCAAATCCACCATGTTTGAATGCTTGACTTTTTGGGTCATTTTTCTAACTTATGTTTCAAGGTGTATGGAAAAATGGTGAACTACCCATTATAGCTATGGTTAACAACATCCCAAATATCAAATAAAATCCATGTGGGTGATTCTACAAAAATTTTGACAGGGTTTTGTTTGTTTTCCCATATTTCCAAAATGAAGGACATGAAAAATATTTAAAAACAACTTTAAATCATTTAAACTTTCTATCCTAATAATGAAGGCCAAAGGAATCCACTCTTGGTGGCTTGGCATGAAGAATAAAGTATTTAAATTGAAATCCATGAACATATTTAAATCAACATACCTTTCAAACAAGCCAAAAATCCAAAGGAATGAAGAGATGGAGACAATCTTTGTTCAATCTTTCACCAAGCAAACATCAAACAAATCCAATTCCAATTCCTTCTTCAGATCAACAAACAGATCTTCTTTTCAAAATAGGAAAAATTCCTTATTTTCAAGCATAAGAGGGTTTGAGAGAGTGGAAAGTAAATTTTGAGAGGAAATGAATCCCATAAAACAAGTCTTTTTCCCTTTTTGATCCCCAAAAAACCCTAATTCCCTAAATGAATATTTTATTCACTTTTAGATATTTTTAATTAATAAAATGAATTAAGACATTTCATTTGCACAATTGAACTTCAAACATTTACTTTATTCAATTTTTTTTTTGGGTGGGTAAGAGGAGCTATTTCTAGCCCCAAGATGGAGGTCACAAGGGGGACCTCCTCTCCACCAACATACTCAACTTAGAATCCACTTATTCAACTTATTCAACTTAGAAACCACATAGAAACCACATATGTTACTTTGGGGATTCGAACTCGAATCTCCATCTTGAGAACCTTATGGCCTTGCCATTTAAGCACAACCCCTTTCACCACTTTATTCAATTTTTACTAACATAGATGTTTTAATAAAAATATGCTAATGATTCAAATTTGACTTAACAATATTCCCTATTTAATTAATTTCTTTTCAAATAGAAAATTACATTAGGAGAATATTTTTCCTTTCAAAAATAAATCAAACCAAGCATTGTGGAGTATAACATATTCCTAATTAAATAAAATTCTTTCAACATATAATATAAGCAAAATGTCAAAATCATACAAACACTCAATAACCAATCACCAAGTTACAGGTTTGCACAAGATGAGTAGAATCTTGAATCGCCACCGATTCAAATCTAAAAACAAGTAGGGTTACGCAAGATCTATTCCATACTTGATACAAGTTGGATAAATGAGGCTAAAAAAAAAAATCCCAATGTGACATCTCCATTTAACCACCATTGGGGAATAATAGTACCTACACACTTAAATGAAATAGCAGGCATACCTACTCAATACAATATAGTCGAAGCACAGTATAATACCCAACATGGCATGATAAAATATACGCATCATAAACATCTCATAAATACAAATCATCCATAAAGATCAATAATTAGTCGATAACATGAAAATCACACATACATATATGACATGAGCATAATTGGTGAAAAACATGCTAGAAGATCATCTAAACAAGTCATAGCATAGCAGTCATAATAAAGTCTATAAGTCAGAAAAAATCTTATTGAGATCACCTCCATGTCAAAATAAAGTGTCATCGCTAATAATAGTAGCAGAAAACAAAACACAAGTTCGAAGACAAAAAGGCACAGATGCCTAAGGCATTACATATACAATTTTCTACAACCATTTTTCTCTTTTTTGTTAAGACTCCTTATAATACTTGAATATAGTGTGCATCTATAACACGTAGTTATATACTAGGAATCTTTCATAAATTTATAGTTTAGTGATAGTTAGAAGTTATTAGAGTTAGTTGTTATTTCTCTTCTTTGCAAGCAAAAAGACATATGTTAGGTATTATATATTTCTAGTTGAATACGATTTGTACAGAGTAATATTATTTTGAGTGAATGCAATGTTGTGTTTGTTTCTATAATTTTTGAGTTAAGAATGGTTATTTGAGAATAGTTTGATCTCTCAAAGTTGGTCACTCATTGGAGAAGGCAAACTTGTGTTTTGTAGATAATTATTTGATGATTTGTTTGCATAAATATATGAAATGACATTTGTTGTCATTATATAGTGTTAATCTATAGATTTAATGTGACTATTATCATTATGTTGTGGTGTGTATGAAATTCATGCATGCTCAGTTGTATTAAAAAGAAAACTCTGGAAAGGAAAAAAGAGTTTTAAAGATTTATTTTCATGTATCACTTATATTACAAAAAATGCCAAAAAGAGATTTGTAGTTAATAGTAATTTCATTATTATTATTCAACAATTATAATCTACTTTTTAGTATCCTTTAATTTGGAAAGCATAAGCATCTTTCAATTTCATAGTTAATATTGTCAATTCAGTTTCAACACTTCAATTCCATAGTTAACTTTTTAAATTTTAGTTGAGTAGAGCAATGTGTGTGTGTTTTATTTTAAAATGGAGTAGACAAACTTCTAGGGAAAGACACCAAGTCACCCTATTACAGATAGCCTTCAGACATCCCCTAGTTTGATAAAGTAATTATATACTAAAGTATGAGGTTATCATCAATTAGCACTATTAGTTTGATGCCATAGCATGAAAATTACAAAATAGCACTATTAACACCCTAACATTGAAGTATATTAACACTTTTGCAACATTCAATTTTCTACCACTACAAGAACTATCTAGAGTTGGAGGAAACTGGGAAAGGATTAAATATATATTCAATTTTATATATAGGTTTACATGGAACATTTGTAGGTCTCATGGATTGAGAGAACTTTCCTATCAAATTTTAACATTGTATCTCTCATGGATCTTAAGAGATACACAAACCAATGTAGCTTGAAAGGATAAAAATGTCTACGTAGAAAAATGATGCCTTTAATAGCATCTACTATCCCACCTAGATATGTCAAGGTTGTTGGTCTAGTGCCATAACATTTAGATTGCAAAATACCACTATCAACACCTTAAAATTGAAAGCAAAGTGATGCTTCTTACAACATTCAATTTTCTCTCCCACAGAAAAACCATTTAGAGGTGAGAGAAACTAGGAGAGGATTTTGTAGATTGATCTAACAACTAGCTATAGGTTCAAATGAAAATTTTATAGCTACCATGGATTGATAGAATTTTTATGTCAAAGTTTTGTGGTTTTTTGTTCTCATAGCACTTAAGAGACATGTCTGACTAATGTAGAGTGGAAGGATCAAGATGCACATGTGGAAAAATGACACCTTTAGTAGAATCTACCATCTCACTTGGATGTGATAGTGCTATTATTTTGGTCCGACAACATGTGAATTGTAAAACAACACTATTGATACTTAACATTGAAGAAAAATGATTTTTTTAGCATTTAATTTGATTCCAATGTGATAAAACCATCAAGAGTTGGGAGAAATTAGGAGAGGATTTTATAGATTGACCCAATGCCTAGCTATAGGTTTAGATAGAATATTTGTAGGTGCCACAAACTAAGAGAACTTTTCCATCATAGTTTTTTTTTTTCTTTCAAGGCTCTTAAGAGACACATTGCACCAATGTAGCCTAAGAGGATTGGGATGCTTGGCCAGTAAAATGATGCCTCAAATATAACCTACCATCCCACCTAGATGTGTCACCACTATTGGTTTGGTGCAATGGAATGCTTTTCATAACTTTTGATTTAGTGCTAGCATGGGTAAACCACATTGAGTTGGCCAAAACTAAAAGGAGATTTTTATAGGACCTCACTACCCAACCATAAGAACAAACATGACATATATATGTGTCATTGTCTTCTCATACTACCTTGTTGAGGTTTGTCATTTTTTCACTCTTGGGACTCTTAAGAGTCCTTGTCTAACCATTTTAGCATGGAAGGTTTAGGATCCATGGGTTGTAGAATGAGGCCTTCTCAGGAATAAATCTATCCACCTATATGTGTTAGTGTTTTTTATTTGTTTCCATAGTGCTCTTGATGCAGGAGCATCCAGTGGTGTAAGGGCAATCTTGCATCACCCAAAAATAAGTTGATTCAAAATCATTGTAGTTTTTTTCATTTCTTTCCATAATTAGTGTTTCTAGTTCCATAATCTCCTGAATAATGATGTAGGACTTTCAGTTTTTTCTAAATTGCTAAAAATAGCAAACTGCCAGATTTGGAAAGTTTACCTGCCATTTTAGGAAAGTTTGCATTTCGGCATAGATTGAAGAAAAAACTTACAAAAAGATTCATAACTAAAATATAAGACCTTTGGCGAAGGAATCAGGCAAAGATCATTTGTGAGCTGAAAGATATTAAAGTTTTTGTTTTCTGAAAAGCCCCTGAAAATTTCTTAAACGATATATGAGGCACTAAAACATCCCATAACATCCCAAAAAGTTGATGGAAACCCATTTACAGATTTTTGATGTGATATTTCACATCGCGATCTTTCCGACGCTTAAAACAATTTGTCAATCGGACACTCGGATCAAAAGTTATGCTTCCCGAAAGTTGACCTAATTTTGGAGGGAGTTGCAAATTTTGAAATTTAGTTGGAAGTCGTAAAAAAGTGCTATTTATAACTATTTTGGGAACCCTGGGTGGTAGTAGAGTTAAGGGGGAAAGTGTAGAGTTAAGAATAGGGGGGAAAATAGAAACCCTAGCTGACTTGGGTTTACATAAGGCAGAAGATTCCAGAGCCTGGTGATGTGTAGCTGTAGTGTGTTACAGCCTGTGGATGATTGATTCCTCTGATTGTAATTGAGCTTCTGTAATGTAATGAGTTATCCAAATCAATAAAGAAATATTCCATTTTCTGTGTTTCATTTATGTTGTGTGTTTTATGATTTACCCCCTTCATCAAGTGGTATCAAAGAAAGGGTTCCTGAGTGTGTAGATAGATCACCGACCGTGAGGCAGTTTGCACCAGGACCTGAGATTGTGGGTTTACTGCAGAGATTAAGATGCCTCCATGAAGAAATCATATTGGGAGGAATGCTTTGATGGAAGAGTGTTTTAGAGCCATGCAAAGGCAGATCGATGCATTGCAAGAGGAGCTGCAAAGAGGGTTTGATCCGAGAACAAGAGAAGAAAGCAAGGATGAAGCTGAAGAAGAGCTATCCGAGGAAGAACAAGAAGTTGCAGGAGATCCTGCAAAAGTTAAGTTGTTGAGGGCCATTTTGAAGATTGGAAAGAGGCCCAAGATCAAAGTTTCTACCTATTTTGGAGATTTGAATCCAGAACAGCTTATTGATTGGATCAATGACATCGAGGAGTATTTCGAGTATGAAGACGTGGAGGACCCAGATCGGGTCAAGTTTGCAAAAACAAAGTTGAAGGGCCATGCAAATATTTGGTGGAAGGAGGTCCAATTAGAGAGGAACAGAAGGGGAAAAGGAAAGATCACCAGATGGGATTGGATGGTAGAGAAAATGAAGAAGCAGTTCATTCCTGTGGACTATGAGATGGAGTTGTTGAAGAAGTTGCAAGGATTGAAGCAAGGTAACAAGTCTGTTAAGGAGTATATAGAGGAGTTTTATAAGATTACTATCAGGACAGGCCATGCAGAGGCCAATAAGGAGAAGGTAGCCTATTACATTAATGGGTTGAGGCCAAGTATCCAAGAGGAGCTAAGCCTGGTCAGAATGACCACCATAGAAGATGCATACCAGTTTTCCCTGAAGGTGGAAGAGAAGCTGAATAAAAGATTCAACAGCAAGAAAAGAGGAAGAGGTCAAGACGGAAGGACTGGTGGAAGACCCTATGAGGGCCGAAATGAAGATTCAAAGAAAGTGAAGAAGCTGACACCAGTCGAAATCAGAGAGGAGATAATACCTACCGCCCTCATGACCAAAACAATGGTGAGCAAAGAGGAAGAGGAAGAGGTAGACCTGGGCAAGGACCTGGAAGAGGATATTTTAGAGGAACCTATTTCCAATGTGGAGAAGAAAGGCATCAAGCATACAAGCGTCCGCAACATCAAGGAAGGATAAATAGAAGATTTGAAGGTAATGCACAAGTTGCACATGTAGATGAAGATGCACATTTTGAGCATTATGAAGATGATGAAAGGGGAGAAACCCTAGTTGTCAAAAGAACCCTGCTGAATGAGGAGAAAGAACCAAATCAGAGGAAGCATTTATTCTGCACAAGGTGCAAATGTGAAGGTAAATGTTGTGATATTATTATTGACAGTGGAAGCACTGACAATCTTGTTTCAGAGGAGATGGTTGACAAGTTGAAGTTGACAAGAAAAAAGCATCCACATCCATATCGGATTGCATGGGTGCAGAAGGACCATAGAGCTTTGGTCAATGAGTAGTGTTTAGTGAAGTTCAAGATTGGGGACTACCATGATAAGGTGTTGTGTGATATCATACCAATGGATGCATGTCATATGTTGTTGGGGAGGCCATGGTAGTATGATAGGAGCGTTGTCCATGATGGCCGTACAAACACATATTCCCTAACAAAGGATGGAGTTCGACATAAGTTGAAGCCCTTGAAGGAGGTGGAAGAAAAGGTATGTAGTACTACCAGAATTTGTTTGGTAGATGGTAGGAAATTTTTGGAGGGTATGAAGCATGAGCATCATTGCTTTGCATTGATTCCTGAGATTAGTCAAGAGAAGTGTGAAGATGTACCAGCAGAAGTTTTAGATATGTTAGAAGAATTTCAGGACATTATCTCTGATAATGTACCAAAAGGTTTACCACTAGTAAGAAAGACAAGTCATCAAATGGATTTGATACCAGGAGCTAGTTTGTCGAATAAGGCAGCCCACAGAATGACCCATGTAGAGAATGAAGAGTTGAACAGACAAGTTTAGGAGTTGTTGAGGAAGGGACTGATAAGGGAGAGCCTAAGTCCATGTGGGGTACCTATAGTACTAGCACCAAAGAAAGATGAAGAATGGAGGATGTGTACAGACTCTCGAGCCATCAATAAGATAATGATCAAGTATAGATTTCCATTGCCAAGAATGGATGACATAATGGATTGTTTGAGTGGAGCCAAGTACTTCACAAAGATTGACTTGAAGAGTAGGTATCACGAGATCTGTATCAGAGAAGGAGATGAATGGAAGATAGCCTTCAAAAAAAAGGAAGGTTTGTATGAGTGGTTAGTCATGCCATTTGGGCTAACCAATGCACTAAACACATTCATGCGGCTCATGAACAAGGTATTGAAAGAATTTTTGGGAAGTTTTGTTATTGTTTATTTAGATGATATTTTAATTTTTAGTAAGACTTGGGATGAGCATTTGATGCATATCAGAAGAGTTTTAGAGAAGTTGAGGGAGGAGAAGTTGTTGATTAATCTAAAGAAATGTAGTTTTGCAAAGAAGGAGATGGTATACCTGGGATTTGTTGTCTCAGAGGAAGGTCTTAAGATGGACCTAGAGAAGGTGAGAGCTATCCTTGAATGGCCTACACTAAGGAGTGCTACAGAGGTACGATCTTTTCATGGTTTGGCAAGTTTTTACAAAAAGTTTATCAAAAATTTTAGTAGCATTTGTGCACCCCTAACTGAGACAATGAGAGGGGATAGAAAAGAGTTTAGATGGACTAAAGGAGCAGACAAAAGTTTTGATGCATTAAAGTAGAAAGTCATAGAGAAACCTATTTTGGCACTTCCAGGTTTCAATAAGGTATTTTAGGTATATTGTGATGCTAGTGGTAGTGCTATAGGAGCTGTTTTGAGTCAACAAGGTAAGCCCCTTGCCTATTTTAGTGAGAAGCTTAATGATGCCAAGAAAAAGTATTCTATTTACGATCAAGAGTTTTATGCAATAGTTCAGGCTTTGAAGAAATGGAGACATTATTTGTTGCCAAAAGAGTTTGTTTTATATACTAATCATTAGGCTTTGTAGTATCTTAATAGTCAAGGAAAGTTGAACCAAAGGCACTTAAAATGGGTTGAGTTTTTTCAAAGTTATACTTTTATTTTGAAGCATAGGAGTGGAAAGTCCAACAGAGTTGTAGATGCCTTGAGTAGAAGGCAGAATTTGTTGACAGAAATAAAGATAGAGGTTGTTGGGTTCGATGACCTCAAAAGTTTGTATCATGAAGATCCAGATTTTGTAGAAGCCTGGAAAGCTTGTCTGGAACCTATTACTTTGGATAGGACAAAATGGTTGGATTTCATAATCAAAGATGGCATGTTGTTTAAAGGAAGCCAGTTGTACATTTTGAGGAGTTCCATGAGAGAACCTGATTAAGGAGAAGCATAGTAGAGGATTGGCCGGACACTTTGGTTGGGATAAGACCATTGCTATTGTTGGTGAAAATTATTATTGGCCACAGTTACAGTAGGATGTGAGGAAATTTGTACAAAGTTGCAGAGGATGTCAAATGGCAAAAGGAGCAAGTTAGAATATAGGTCTATATCAGCCACTACATGTACCAAAGAAGCCATGGGATGATATTAGTATGGATTTTGTTCTTGGTTTACCGAGGACATAGAGAGGACATGATTCCATTTTTATGGTTGTGGACAGATTCTCGAAGATGGCACATTTTATTCCTTGCAAGAAGACTAATGATGTTGTTCATATTGTAGAATTATTTTTCAGAGAGGTGGTGAGATTACACGGTCTACCAAAGAGCATAGTTTCAGATCGAGATACCAAGTTTGTTGGTTATTTCTAGAGGACATTGTGGAATAAGTTGAAGACAAATTTGAAGTTTAGTTATGCACACCATCCACAGACTGATGTGTTGATAACTGAGAGGGGGGGTGAATCAATTATCCTAATTATTTCTACTTTCTGAACTTAATAATCAATGCAACATTAATTCAAGTAAGCAAACATAACCATGAAATGGAAATACACATGACACAATATTTTTGACGTGGAAACCCTATTAAGGGAAAAAACCATGGGGTGATTAACCCAAGATTGTATTCTCTGTTAGAAGAATGGAAATACAAAATGACACTTGCCAATTAGGGCTCACTACCCGAGCACACTGCTCACAAGAGGCACACTGCCTACAAGAGACACACTGTCTACAGTTTATAAAGAGTGTAATACAATACTTGAACTAATAAGGAGCATCAACATATGCTGGAGTTTAGTTCCGGTTAGGCTCAGTATACTGATCTGCTGCACTTCATCTTTCCTCTTTTTTTGTGTTGCTTTCCTTTCACATGCTGGACCTTCCTTTTTGCTTTTATTCGGCTCTACTACTTTTCTTCACACATCCCCAAAAACCACGACACTTCCCACAACTAAATCCATCTTATATATATACGCATAAGTGATTTCATCACCTTTCTAGTCGACACCCAGAATAGTCAATATTTTCCACAAACTCTGATCTATCAGCTGAATCCTTGTTACCAAGTAATGCGGATCAAGAATATACTTGTATAAGTCATCAATAATGTTGGCCAATCATAATTTATGCCTTAATAACTTTTACCATCATCAATAACACATCCTGAATAATGTCTGATGTTCTGCCAGTCAGTTCTTCCTCTATCCACACTGCCAATCAGGAACCTGATACTCAAGTATTCATATCTTTTTCTTCATCTATCACTAGAGGCTAAATCCTTGGAATTTATCACTCAAGGTAGTCCTCTTGACTTGTCCAAATCTGTACTTCACCAAGATACTTCTTTTGAGAGATCCGGACCTGACTGCGGACCTTGCCACATGCTCTGTTCTTGCTTACCGAACCACAACATTCTTCACTCTGACTTCCGGTAGAGACACACCCTGTCCTGCGGATGTGTGGGATGACCTTTGTTGCCATCAATGACAACAATCATGAATCCATATAGTGTCTCTTGCCAACAATCTCCCCCTTTGGCATTGATGGCAACACTTAGTGAAAAATGACTAAGTGTTTACACTATGCTCCCCCTTGGTTGATGCTCTATTTTTATATACATTTTTTGGAGCTCCCCCTTAGTTGGATTCCTCATTTTTCACTGCTCCTCACTCCCCCTTTGACATCAATGGCAAAGGGTAGGGTCCGCATACCAAAATTTTTAAAATCTTGTCCGCATAAGTATATACATATGGAATACTTACATATACTGAGGTATGTCTGTAAAAGTTGTTTTTAATTGAATGAATTCTATAGCCCAACTTTCCTTCATTCTGTCCAAAATTGATAGATGACTGCTTAACAGGAATGCAAATGCATCTGCCCTTTTTAGATTTGTTGGATCATTGGTTTGGGCTGTGATTTGAGCTTCTTTTATGGCCTCATGCATGGCCTCTAACTTAGGGACCATTATCCCTCTGAGCTCACTTCAACCTACTAATTCTATTTTTCTTCTCTTTTTCAAGCTTCTTAATTTCATTCAAAACTGCAACCATTTGACATTCTTGATTTATTATGGATGTAGTAAGTGGATCAAAATTTTGAGAAAGTTTTATCAGTTTATCCCCCTGTTCTTTCATTTTCTTCTCAATCTCCACTATTGTTTTGGACCATGATAAACAAAATTTGTACATTTCTCTGCCATCTTTAAGAGCATTTTCTAATCTCTTTATCCCAATATTCATATTTCTCCTATCATTAATTATCAACCCTTGTACCTCTGATAATCTTTTTGTAAGAAATTCCTTCTGGACCTTATCTTCTGCTGATTTCTCTAAGGAATCAAAATGTGTGCTAACACTATTGACTAGAGTTTTGAGATTACCAGATGAAGAGGCTGTGGGATCCTTTTGAAACAATGGCATAATCTTTTCTAGCACTCAGGAAGCAGCTTCTATCAACTCACAGTCTTCCATGTGAGACTTCAGTAGTTTCTCTTTGACCTTTGCATTTGCAAATGAAGCTATCTTCATTGTTTGTACCGAAGATAGAGAGTCAAAATCTAATGGCCCTTTTAGTAATTCTGGTTCATCCATCTCATTAGTTTCTTTTGTCAAGAAGTCCTTGATAGATTCTGCAGTGTCTCTTGCCAGAGACAGATTCTTCTTCTCTTCTGCAGTGTCACTTATGTTCTTTTCAGCTTGACTTCCTTCTTTACTTTTCACCTCTTTTTCTTTCTCCTTTATTATTTCTTCTTCTTTAGATCCGGGGTCAACAGGAGAATCCAGAGGAGAAATGTTAGTCTATTCATGAGCCATCTCTTCTGGAGCAGAGGATTCCAAGTCCTTAGCTGTTTCTGCACCGGTATTCATTACCTCTTCTATCATTTTCTCAGTAGATTCTTCTGCAACACTTGTAGTCGAGGGATCAATACCCAAGTCCTCTATAATTGGAATGTTGAATCTTTTGAATGCATTCAAGAGGATCTCTTTAGTCTCTTTTGCAACTTTGTCAGTCTCTCTGAGCATAAGTTCATTCATCCTTGCTTTGCTTCTGAACTCATCCTTACAATCTTTGAATACCATATTCATTATCTTGGGATCGATTGAAGGATATAGCTGAATTGCTATCTGTTCCCGGATTTCTAGGTCTTTAGCTTGGGCATTGTTCTTTCTTATTTCTAGTTCCTTCTCCAAGCTTTTGGGGATCAGAGATATAATTTCAATAAATGCTTTGTTGTAGATATTTAGGTACCTGACTGTGGCATCTTGCAATATCTTCTAATCTGCTTCACCATAATCATCATAGAACTCAATCATTGGTTGAAGATTTCCGTCCACTGTGACTAATTTGATTGTCATCAATGTGAAGAGTGGGTTTTTCAACATATTCCTCTGTCTTTTCTTCTTCCTCTTGTCCAGTAGAGTGTTCACCGGATGTTTTCTTCTTTTTCTTCATTTTCCTAATTTCTTCATCAAATTCAGTCTCCTCTTCATCCCTTTGACTGGCATAAGCCCTTGTGGCTTTTGTCTTTGTTCTTTTCTCTCCTTTGCTGGATAATTTTGCTTCCAGTTTTGATGGCCTTGAGCTTTTGGTAGGTGCAGATCTCTTTGATGATCTGGTCCAGGTGGAAGATTTTACCAGAACACTTTCCTCACTTTTCTTTTCTACCTTTTTCTTCTCTTCCTCAGCCCTTTCCATCTTTTCCCTGTTGGCATCAAGTGCCTCCTTTGAGATGCCAAAGCCTTTTGCAACATCTTCAACTTCTTTTCTCACCTTCCTCTTGATCTCTGGTTATCTGAGATCCACATGAATCTTTATACTTAGCTCCTCAAAAGTTCCAAACCTTTCTGCCTTTGGATCCTTTGGCTGACTTCGCATGTGTTGAACATGCAGCTCCACAATTTGTTCATCAACTTCATACCCCATAGGCATGATCCATACAGTTCTTGGTTCTACTGCCTCCATTAGGCACTGATCAGTCTCTACCATGAAGCATATTGTGTCTTTGTATTTTTCAACAAGAGACTAGGGAATTCTCTCTCTTGCTTGCATCATGTTCTGAAAATTCTTGAAATATCCCCACAGGGCTGTATTTCTTGCTTTAGCATCCCCAAGCCCATGCAAATAGTCTCTGATTTGGATGGCAACCGGTCTGTCATTCTGCCATACCCAGCCATTGGATCCAGGAAGCTCATTCATGTAATAAAAGAATAGGCAGAGTATCAAGCCACCATACTTGAAGGAGTTCTTCTTATCCTTCTTAATCTTTTGCAGATTTTCTAAAAGTTGGCTTAGAAGAAGTTCACATAGATCATAGTCAGCATTTTCTTTTAGCATTTGATAGGCTGTGTAAATTGCAGTTCCCGGTACTGAATTTTCCCTACTGGAGTGATACATCTTGTAACCAATTATCATGGATGCAAATTTGACATCCGGTTCAGTGATGTCTTCAATTGTCATAGCTCTCTTGTCAAATTTTGATCTTTAAACATCTTGCGGATCTTCCAAATCTTAACCATAGTTATTTGGATGTTTCCCTTATGAACCCTTTAATCCGCAACTCTTCTTGTGCCAGTTCTGGCACCAATTAACTGGATGGGGGGACAAGGTTTTCTTTGTGTCTCCCCTTGAGCCAGTGCTCACTTTTTAATTTCTAGAAGGAATATCAGCACCAGAGTCTGGTGCAGATCCATCCCCTACATTCTCTGTACTTTTCTTCACCCAAATCTTGTTCATCTCACTTTGAACTTCATCCACATTCACTTTTTGTTTTCCCTTATCTTGATTCTGATTATAATATACTAGACCTCTTTTGTCCTGATTCTTGCTTCTACAGAATTTTGCTATATGACCGGATCTATTGCAAATTTGGCAAATAACATTTCTTTGCATATTTGATTGATATCCTCTTGATTTGCATTGATTAGCCATATGACCCATTCTATTGCATGCAAAGCATCTACCATTGAATGAATTGTTCATTTGCCTATTTCTACATTCATGAGATTTGTGACCATACCTTTTGTAGTTGAAGCACTGTCCGGAGAAGGATGTATTAGTCTGATTCATTCTCTTTCTGCACTGATTAGCTTTATGACCAAAGTTATTGCAGTTGTGGTAGTATCCATTGAAGGATGGATATCTTTGAGCATTAGGCTGCCTTACCGGAGGTCTTCTAGACCTGTTCCTTGGATTTTCTGATCCAAAATTCTTCTGACCAGATCCGAGCTTTCTCCTTTCTCATATCCCAAACCACACTTGTCATCTACCCTCTTTTGACTTTCAAGAAGAACTTCAAGTTGAGCAGAACTTATCTTGAATTTCTCTTTATATTCATTTGCTGTTTGAAGATCCCTTTTGAGAGAGACAATTTGATCCTCAAGTTTTTCTTCATTATCTTTAGCATCTTCAAGATCAGATTCAAGATGTCTGATAATTCTATCCATCTTGTGGCAATCTTCTGATTTCTCCTTGAGAGATTGTCTTAGATTATCTCCAGTTTTTCTTTTCTCTTCAACCTCTTGGGTAAACTTCATAACTCCTGATTCCATTTCATGTCTTACCATAATGATTTCTTTTGATAACTTTTCATATAACTTGGTTTTCTCCCTTAGATCTTCATTTGTGTCATTGGCTTCACCTTGACTTGCCAATTGCTGAAGTAGCTCCTTTCTCTTTTTCATAGAGAGACTTAATTTGTCTTTTAGTTCTCTCATGAAATCATCAGCCTATTTGAGTCTTTCTTTTAATTCATTGACTTCAGAGTTTGACTACTCAAGATCATCAAGGGTAGTCTTGAGTTGCTCCCTTAAACCATATACATCCATTTGAATTCCCAGATCTTCCTCAAGCTATTAGACTCTGTTAGGAGGAAATTAGCTCTGATACCAATTGTTGATAACTGAGAGGGGGGGTGAATTAGTTATCCTAATTATTTCTACTTTCTGAACTTACTTAATAATCAATGCAACATTAATTCAAGTAAGCAAACATAACCATGAAATGGAAATACACATGACACAATATTTTTGACATGGAAACCCTGTTAAGGGAAAAAACCACAGGGTGATTAACCCAAGATTGTATTCTCTATTAGAAGAATGGAAATACAAAATGGCACTTGCCAATTAGGGCTCACTGCCTGAGCACACTGCTCACAAGAGGCACATTGCCTACAAGAGACACACTGTCTAGAGTTTATAAAGAGTGTAATATAATACTTGAACTAATAAGGAGCATCCACACATGCTGGAGTTCAATTCCGGTTAGGCTCAGTATACTGATTTACTGCACTTCATCTTTCCTCTTTTTTGTGTTGCTTTCCTTTCACATGTTGGACCTTCCTTTCTGCTTTTATTCGGCTCTACTGCTTTTCTTCGCACATCCCCAAAAACCATGACACTTTCCACAACTAAATCCATCTTATATATATATACGCATAAGTGATTTCATCACCTTTCTAGTCGGCACCTGAAATAGTCAATATTTTCCACAAACTTTGATCTGTCGGCTGAATCCTTGTTACCAAGTAATGCGGATCAAGGATATACTTGTATAAGTCATCAATAATGTCGGCCAATCATAATTTATGCCTTAATAACTTTTACCATCATCAGTAACACATCCTGAATAATGTCTGATGTTCTGCCAGTCAGTTCTTCCTCTATCCACACTGCCAATCAGGAACCTGATACTCAAGTATTCATATCTTTTTCTTCATCTATCACCGAAGGCTAAATCCTTGGAATCTATCACTCAAGGTAGTCCTCTTGACTTGCCCAAATCTGCACTTCACCAAGATACTTCCTCTGAGAGATCCGGACCTGACTGTCGGACCTTGCCACATGCTTTGTTCTTGCTTACCGAACCACAACATTCTTCACTCTGACTTCCAGTAGAGACACACCCTATCCTTTGGATGTGTGGGATGACCTTTGTGGCCATCAATGACAACAATCATGAATCCATATAGTGTCTCTTGCCAACATGATGGACAGACGGAAGTGGTGAATAGGAGTTTGGGTAACCTGCTATGATGCTTAGTAGGAGATAGGCCCAAGGGATGGGATTTGATTATACCACAGGCAGAATTTGCTTACAACAATTCTGTCAATAAGAGTACTAGTTAAGGAAGCTAGACAAAGGAGAAAAGACAAGTGCCAAAGCTAAAGACTTTGTAGAATATTTGAAGAATTTGCATGAAGAGGTGAGAAAGCACATTAATAAGATGAATATTTAGTACAAGGCTAAGGCAAATTAGAAGAGGAGATATAAGGAGTTCCAGGTAGGAGATGAAGTCATGGTTCACTTGAGAAAACAAAGGTTCCCAATTAGAATTAATAATAAGTTGAAAATGAAGAAATTTGGACCGTACAGAATCCTGAAGAAGAATGATTCAAGAAATGCATATGAGATAGAGCTACCGAGTGGGATCAATATTTCCCCTGTTTTCAACATTGCTGATTTATCAAAATATCATGAAGGTGGAACAGAGGAAGGACCAATAGAAGCACAGTGGAGTATTCTGGCATCTACTTCGATAGAGGAGATAGAAGAGATCTTAGATAGCCATGTGGGAAGTACTCAGAACAGGCAATATGAAAAATATCTGGTGAAATGGAAAGGAAGGCCTGTTGAAGATTCTTCTTGGTTGTCTAAGGCAGAGGTTGACCATTTGAGTTTTCCTCAAACAAACACTTGAGATGTGACAGGGTCACTTCTCAAATTACCCTGGGTGTCTGATGCAAGAGCATCCAGTGGTGTAAGGGCAATCTTGCATCACCCAAAAAGTTGATTCAAATTCATTGTAGTTGTCTTCATTTCTTTCCATAATCAGTGTTCCTGGTTCCATAATCTCCTGAATAATGATGTAGGACTTTCAATTTTTTCCAAACTGCTAAAAATAGCAAACTGCTAGATTTGGAAAGTTTACCTGCCATTTTAGGAAAGTTTGCATTTGGGCACAGATTGAAGTGAAAATTTACAGAAAGCTTCATAACTGAAATATAATACCTTTGTCAAAGGAATTAGGCAATGATCATTTGTGAGCTGAAAGATATTAAAGTTTTTATTTTCTGAAAAGCCCCTAAAATTTTCTTAAATGAGATATGAGGCACTAAAACTTCCCATAACATCCTAAAAAGTTGATGGAAATCCGTTTACGGATTTTTGGCGTGATATTTCACATCACGAGATTTCTGACACTTAAAACAGTTCGTCAATCGGACACCTAGATCAAAAGTTATGCTTCCCAGAAGTTGACCTACTTTTGGAGGGCGTTGCAAATTTCAAAATTTAGCTGGAGGCTGCCAAAAAGAGCTATTTATGACTATTTTGGGAACCCTGATTGGTAGTAGAGTTAAGGGGGAAAGTGTAGAGTTAATAATAGGGGGAAAACAAAAACCCTAGTTGATTTGGGGTTACAAAAGGCAGAAGATTCCAGAGCCTGGTGATGTGTAGTTGTAGTGTGTTACAGCCTGTGGAGGATTGATTCCTCTGATTGTAATTGAGCTTCTGTAATGTAATGAGTTGTCCAAATCAATAAAGAAATATTCTATTTTTGTGTTCTATTTCTGTTGTTGTGTGTTTTATGATTTACCCCTCTTCATCGGCTCCATTTACAAAGTTTCTCATTATACACCCTAGAACTACAAAAAATTTCCCCTTTTGCAACTTTTGATTTAGTGCAAACACATACAAACTAAATTGAGTTGGCCAAAACTGAGAGTTTTTTAAAAAGATCTCACATCCCAACTATAAGAATAAATGGATATCTTTATGTTCCATAGTCTTCCATACCACTCCATTGAATTTTATCACTTTTATGCTCTTAGGGTTCTTATAGACCTCATTTGACTATTGTAGATAGGAAAGTTTAAAAGTAATGAGTTGGGAAATGAGGCTTCCTCTAGCGTAAACTAACCCATTTAAATATGTTGAAACTATTGGTTTTTTTCCATGGTTCTCTATTTGAAAAGCTTGCTCATACTATACCTTAGCACTACACAAAAATTATCCATGTTTGTAACTTTTGATTCATCGTGAACACAAGCTAACCACATTGAATTGGCCAAAACCAAGAGAGAATTTTTAGAGGACCTTTCTACCTAATTGTAGGAAAAAAATGGGACATCTCAACATTCTAATATCTTCTTGTACCACTCTATGTGACATAATCTTTGCGTACTACCCCATTAAAGTTTGTCATTTTCATTCTCCAAGGGCTCTTAAGAGACCTCATATGACCATTATAACATGAAAGGTTTAGGAGTTGTTGGTTTTGGAAATAAAGTATCCTCTAATATAAACTCATCCACTTTAACATGTTGGCATTATTATTTTCTTGTCTCAGTGCTCTATTTGTAAAGTTACTCATTCTACACCATATCCTTGCATGAAATTGCCCGTTTTTGTAACTTTTGATTTAATGCTAGTACAACCCAACCACATTGATTTTGATGAAACCAAGAGAGGTTTGTTTAGAGGACCTCACTTCCTAATTGTTGTCATCTAAATTTGCACCCTGTTGTTGAAGCTTTTGGTAGTTTCAACAAATTCAGTGAAACATGGGAATAATCTCAAGGTGTGGGACCTTGCAAATGAGATCAGACCTCCAGAGAAGGCTGGTTCCTCTTTCTAAACTTAAGGTTCAAAGTAATTGACTAAACCTATGCTAATGATCACCAAGGAAAAGGGAGAGAAGGAGACTGAAATTAAAAGGGAGGTGATATACCAAGATTTAGGGGTGTTAGTTGAGACTGACATAACACAACAATGACCTCAAATACTGAAAGAGACTCACACAGAATTAAACTTTAACAGAGGCTCGAATAGAAAATTGTAACTAATAAAGGGACCGTTTTATCCACAGAATGAGTTAAGGACTTTAAATAAACATAGTGAAAAAATATAAGAGAGGAAAAATGTCAGTGATTATATTGATCATGAAGGCTAAATAGTCATTACAAAAGGAAGATAACTTGTTACAGAGGAGTAGACACAAAATAACCATATACATTCATTGGTGAACCACTATCAGAGACATCAAAGGCTTAGCTTCAAGCACAATGCATCATATTTGATTGATTCTTGTAGATGTGTTAAGAGGTATGTAATAACAAATTACCCACTAGTATAATAGCCCAAAAGAATAGCTAACCAACAACAACAACAAAAACATCTGTTTACATGCATATATAGCTTTTTAGATCATACTGTAGCAATCATGGATGTGGAAAGAAGAGTCAACAAGGCAAACTATCACCCATACTGCAATAACTCATTCTTGTGTCCTTGAAGCCTACCCACATGGCTCTGCCCATGAAATCCAGTAAAGAAGAGTGTCTGTTCATGCCCTAGGTACAAAGATTTAATGCAAATGAGGCTACAGTGGCATGGGGAGGCGAGAAATCCATCTTCTACAAGTAATCAGGTTCTAAAGAAGCATTAATGGTGACCAAGAGGGTCACTGAGCAATCCCGTCATGTCTTTGAACAGTAGAAAAGAGCCAAGAAGGCAAAAGGTCAGGCCCCAATTTTTGGGGGCTTCCTCCGATCGGGCTTTGAAAAGGTGAAGGAGGAAGCCCTAGCCTTCGAAGTCTAAGAGAAAAGAAATCATCGGGCTTCAAGGGTCGGGCCTTCACCGTGCATCATTTCTTGAAAAGAGGAAGCACTCGAGCTCCACCTCCACAACACTTAGTCAATTTGAGAAATCGGTAGAGATCAGGCCTTGGGCCCCCAACCTTTCGCCTTTGATTTCTCCTTGGTCGGTGAAATCGTCGATCGACGGACCATCGGGCCTGCAGCCTGTCTTCTTTCTCACCTTATCGGCAAATTCTCATTTTTGCAAACTTGGCTTGCCTTATCACCTTATCAGAGAATTTTGAAAATCATGAACTAGTTGGCAGGTTTGTCTTTTTGCTGATTCGTCGACTAGCTCCTCTTCATCATTTTTTTGCCTTATTAGCAAATTTCCCCTTTTAAGAACCAATGTCTCTTGCTTACTTTTTGCCCTATTGGCGAACTATCTGGTTCTCTAACTTTATTTTTTCCAACAAAGGAATCCCTTGTCTTTCTCTTGGTCACTTTTTGGCCTCCCTTTTCACTTAGTCAGTGATTTTGCTGATTGGTGAACTATCTGGTTTGCAAACTCTGAAATTCACCAACTAAGGCTTGCTTCGCTCTTTTTTCTTTGCCTTAGACGATTGAGAAAATGTTGGAGATCAGGCCTCGAACCTTTCACTTATCACTTTTAGAAAAGAAGAAGAGGGAAGAGAGAACTCCCGATCCCCACTTTCTGAAAGACTTAGCCATTTGAAGAAGGAAAGGAAGAGAAAAGATAAAACCCCTGAAGTCTGATGCTCAAAACACTTAGTCAATTTTTAAATTTGCGAGCCCAAGACACATGTCAGCAGTGTGCACCAACACATTCTTCATTAATTTCCATTTTATTGTTGTCGTGTGATGTGCCAAGAAAAGAACCTGAGACACTTGGCCACATCGTGCGCCCGCACATTTCGCATTGGACTCAAACACACTACCACCGCACGCTACACAAACACCTTTAAAGACATTAGACTTCAACCACCAAGCATTCTGCCTTCCACCTACCAAAAGAAAAGGAAAGGGGAAGAAGAAACCCCCAACCTCTGACTCTCGCTGCACTTAGAGTAATAACTTATCGGGATTCGATGAGCGGACCTCCAGCCTTCCACCTTTCAAAAGGAAGAATGCAGAAGAGAGAACTCTCAACCTCCAAAGACCAAAACACTTAGCTAAATACAAGGAACAAGGCAGATTTTGGAGCTGACAAATATGGCATGACGAAGAGGGGAAGCCCAAACTTCGAAACTTCAAAAACACTAAAAACACAAGGAAAACTTAGAATTTTGGGGACTTAGTCAATTTGGGTAGTTTTTCCTTGCATTCCAAAAGGTGAAAACACTAGGATTTCATGGATTTTTAGGCTATTTGGCTGGAAGGCAAAATAGGATAAAATTTTGGTGATTATGCAGGGGTGTTTGCCTACTAAACACTAGGATCTAGAGGCCTTATCAATCCATTGGGCATAAGGTCAAAGGGCACAGCAACAAGAATAGGGGTTGGCCAGACCAACACAAAACTAAACACTACCTCCAAAAAACAAGACAAAGAAAAACAAACAAGGTAAGCATCCTCATAATGATAATGCAGTAGAGTGAAAGTGCATTTATTGAAGGGGAACCTAACATATTTATAAAATCTCACAACCATGCTAAAAGAAAGGTTTGAGATGGATCCCATTGACTGGGATTGATAGAACCTTTCCATTCAGCTTGGAAAGTTGAAATGCATTGGCCTGTTTGCAGCTAGTGATAACATAAGGGCCACTCCACATGGCATCAAACTTTGAGTGTCTCCTAGATTTAGCTCTATCTTCATCCCATTTCAACACCAAATCTCCCTCACCGAATGTTCTTCTAGTTGAATTTCTACCAAAAGTTCTTTTGACCTAATCCTGATGAGCCTCAAGAGACTTCATGGTAGCATCTCTTTTTTCTTCAAGCTCCATTAGCTCAGCAAACCTAACTATCATGACATCACTCTCAAGTAGTTATAGCTATTGTGCTAGCTCAAGGGAAGGCAACTCTAATGATAATGGAACTTTTTCTTCCCTTCCATAGACAAGCATGAAATGGGAATTGCCTATGGCCCTCTTGGGAGTAGTTCTATTAGCCCAGAGAGCTGTCTTCAACTTGGAATGCCAAGTTCTCTGATTATCATCCACTATCATCTTGATGATCCTAATTAGGTTTTTGTTTGTGGATTCAGTCAGGCCATTCCCTTGGGGATAGTAATTGGATGATGTCTTCAAGTAAATACCATAGTTAAGTGCCCACTCACTAATTTTTGTGCCTACAAAGGCTGTGGCATTGTCAAAAATAATGGTGAATGGAACACCAAACCTAGTAACTATACCCTCAAGGAAATCCATAATGGAGGAATTTGTGGCATCCTTCAATGCAACTGCCTCTATCCACCTTGTGAAATAATCAATGGCTATTAAAATCCATTTATGACCAACACTGGAGGGTGGATTAATTATTCTAATGAAGTCTAAACCCCATTGGGCAAATGGCTGATCAATCTAAATTGGATGCAAGGGAAGAGCAGCCAACCTTTTCTTACCTACAAATAATGCACATTCTTTGCAGCTTCTTGCCCATCTATGGGCATCTCTAAAAATTGGGCCAGTAAGAACCAGCCCTCCTGATCTTAACAATTTTGTTCTTGGTGAATAATAGCCACCAGCAAGGCCATTATGAAATTCTTCTATCACCCTTGAGGTCTGATCTTGCGTAATGCATCTAAAAAGAACTCTATTGATGTCTTTCCTAAACAAGACACCATCAACAAGAACACAGGGTATGGATTGAAGTCTAAAATACCTCCTTTTGGCTTGATTCAGTCCATCTAGGCATCTACCTGACTGTAGAAATGTGACCATATCATCGTACCAGTCAGTTGGAGCATGGGAACCAGTTGGTTGTGCCTGCCCAAGGACACATATAGCATCCTTTCTATCTTCAAAGTCTATGGCCATCTACTCACATAGGCCTTTGCCTTGCATGAGCTAGGTGATGTTGATGCTAACATCATACTCCATTACTTTTGTGATCTACCCAACTCTCTTTTCAAATTGGCATCTCTGCTTAAAATGAATTCTTTCATGCCAAGGTGGTTGACCATCAATTATATCTTGTTGTTTAAAAGCATATGCCTAAACTTTTTGAGTGCTTTCACCACAGAAAACACCTACTTCCCAACAAAATCATACTTCAACTCATATTTTTTGAGAGGCTGGCTGAAGAAAGCAGTTGGTTGTTATAATTTCTCTTCATTTTGTTGTGTTAAGACGATTGATATGCCCTCCTTGCCTCAAAGGTGTAAAGGATAAAATCCTTCTTGTAGTTAGGGTTTATTAGCATGGGAGCCTATGCAATGGCTTTTTTGATAGCTTCAAAACTGGCTCTGTCTTCTTTAGACCATGCAAAGGCAACGTTCTTCTTAAGCATGGCGGTGAGGGGTTTTTCTATTGAAGAAAACTTAGGTATGAACCTCCTCACAAAGTTAATCTTTCCCAGGAAGCTTTGCAGGCCCTTCTTGTGACTAGGAAGGGGAAGAGATAGAATGGCACTAGTTCTTTTAGGGTTAATGGAAAGTCCCTCCTTTGAAACTACATGTCCCAGCAATTTGCCTTCCAAAACAGCAAACACACATTTCTTTGGATTCAATGATATTTCATGTTCCCTACATCTCTCGAAGACTTTTCTCAAATGACCAAAATGGTTAGTTGCATGCTTGGAATATACAATCAAATAATCAAGATATACTAGAGTAATATCATTGATTAGGCCTTTGAAGGCAAATCCATTGCTCTTTGGAAGGTTGCCCCAGCATTGGTCAACCCAGATGGCATCTTCTGATAAGCCAAAGTACCCCACTTGGTGGTAAAGGTTGTCTTGTACTAGTCTAATTCTTTTAAAAGAATCTGATTATGGCCTAAGTAGCCATCTAGGATTGAAAACCTTTCAACTCCTGCTACTATCTATAAGATCTACTCCATGGAAGGGAGTGGATAGTGGTCTTTAAGAGAAGCCTTATTCAGGTCTCTAAAGTCCACACATAATCTGATTTCCCCATTCTTCTTCTGAACTGGGACAATATTAGACACCCAAGAGGAATGCTTAATGAGATAAATGATTTTGTCCTCTATGAGCTTGGATAGCTCTTTTCTCATTAATGGCTCTATTTTGGGGTTGACAGGCTTTTGCTTTTGGCAGATAGGTTCTGTGTTAGGGTCTAAATCAATAGTATGTTGGATTAAACCAGGGTCAACATTTCATATCCCTATAGTCCTAAGTAATTAAATCAACAAATTCATTACAAAGTTCAACAAAACCTTGTTTTTCAGCTTGGTCACATACCTTACCATGTTTTAGAAATCTACCCTGAGCAATTTCTACCTCTTCATAGTCTTCTTGTTTGACTAACATGTTCATCTTTTCTCTTTTACATTGATCAACAACATCAAATATATTCTCTAAAGTGACCAATCCCCTAGGTAGTTTATTGGTCTTTAGCTAGATCACCTAGTCACCATACTCCTACAACTTGGACTGATTATTGGCAGAAAATTTTGCCTCATCTTGCAAGAAATTAACAATCCATTGGTTATTCTCAAATACTTGTTAGCTTGTCACATTATCAGGCACATCAGGCTTGACAACAATCTTTACATGATCATCTAAGTTTTGTTGAACATTCTAGGGAATATCAAACTAGACACCAACTGTAGCCAGCCTATTAGCATCTTTGTTTCTTTGTCTGGGCACTGCCTGGATATTGAAGGCATCAAAATCTTCAATCAGGTCCCAGACCTTGTGCTTTTATGATTTCAACTAGTCATTCCTTGAAGCGCTTAGTAATCTGATTTGGTGAACAACCAGCTCACTATCACCAAATACTTGTAAAACTTTTATTCCCCTCTTTTGTGCCAATTGTATACCCTAAATTAAGGCCTCATACTCATCCACATTATTGGTACAACTAAACTGTAATATAAAAGTAGACAAATAACTTTCCTTTTGGGGTGAAATTAGTACAACCCCAGCACCTACTCCATTTTTGCTTCTGAAGCCAACAAAATATAATTGCCATATCCCACTTGGATCTGTTGTTGGCTTCACAAGATTAGGAATAAAAGCATCCTTATCATGGATAAAGTATGTACTCAGCCCTGTATCTTCTATGTGGTCAAGAGTATCAAACTAAAAATAGTTTTCCCACTCATCAAGTAGTTTATCAAGGATCTCTTCCACAGGTGTGGCAGCGTCATGCCTATTGTTGTCATCATCTTCTAACTCATGGATTGTGCAATTCATATTGCTAGGGTTAGGGGAATAGGGTTCTACATGATCATTAGCAATATGCTCAGCCTTAATGGTCACCTTAGTACCATGTCTTGTTCTAAACAACATGTGGGACCAATCAGAAGATAGGTACCTACCTATTTTAGCAGTGAAATCCCTAGATAGGCATATGCCAAAGTATGTAGGGATATCAATGACTGAGATGTCTTGTGAAACAAAGCAGCAGGGCATGCATGCAGAGTGAGCTTCAAATCCTTCACTACACCTACTGTATTAACAACATTGCCATCTAATTGCACTACCCCCTTATTCACCGGTTCATATTCAATGCCTAATTGATCAGCTATATTTTTTGTCATAACAGAGGTACCCGCCCCAAAATCTATCATACAATTATGCAACAATTTGTCACCAATGATTAGGGAAACATATAAGGGAGGGGGCTTATTAATTTTACTTGTACTTGCATCCTCTTTTGGTTGGCACAGGCTTGTTGGGGTGGCTGCCTTTTCTTTTGTTATCTCCACAGTAGGTTGACTGAAGCTTATTAGGGATTCCTGAAGTAAATCGATCTGAGCTGGGATTAACAGGGCATCCCACATAGTGACACTCAAGTTAGTCTTTTTCATCTAATCAACTATACTGAAGTGAATTTGACTAACCTTCTGGAATACCTCTGTGGCCATAGTTTCAACCTTTGACTATTGATTGATCTAGGGTTGTTGTTCTGGCACTGAATTTGCCTTACCAACAACCTGATCTGCTTGTTTTGAAGGAATCCTTTTTGCTACTCCTTCACTTGTATCCATTTGGGATACCTGAGAGCAAGATGCCTAACCAACTGTAGGTACTGATGCATCCTCAGTGGCTCTTCTTTTGGCCCTTGTGTTGTGTGCTATTGGCCCTGCACCTTGATTAACACCACAAAAGTCATCCTATGTCCAATTCATCAAGGTAGAGTTGCTTTGTATTTGTTCATGTCCTCCTACCATCTCTTGGCTAGAATTAGGTTGCTGCTCTGAGAGGACTAATTGGCTTTGCATTGTCAAAGCCTAACTAAACTATTCGCTCTAGCACAAATTATGATTGTGTGGCTGATTGCATGGATAGCACCAATCATTATCCTAAGCGATGTTGTTCTACATGGGCACCAGAGGTCCAAATGTTCTTACAACATTGGGATGGATAGCATTTAGTGGCCTAATATAACTAGGTTGATTTTGCCTTTGCACATTACCCTGATATGGTAGTCTATTTTTCTGATAAGACTGGTTGAATGGCTGATACGGTCTTCGAGGTCATGCTTGTTGTCTTCTTGCCAACACCAATTCATTGTTTAATCTTATGATCAGAGCATCCTCATCCTATTTCTCAATTACAGGTGTTATTAGGGAAGTGGCAGTGTTGACTGTTGTAGGAATGGGAGCCACAACAGGCTGAATGACAGGAGCCTCTCGAAATAAGGGCATTGGTGACCTTGGAGCAATTTTCCTAGCCTAAATTAGGCAATTCTCTACCCTTGTTGCTATGTCATATGCTCCTGGTAACATATCTCCTCCCATAGATAGAATCATGACAGCAATGTCAGGATTCAAAGACTTCAAATAGTATATAAATGTTATGTTTGGAGAGGGCTTCACCAACAATGGAATCATGTCCCATGTCTTTTGAAATCTATAGTTGAAGTCCACCATATATTCATGGGGAGTTCTTTTGATTGTTGCTAACTGCTCCATCAAAGACAGGTGATCACTCTTATCTTTAAAATGTTGGCAAAGCCTTATTCCCAAATCATCCCAATTGTGGATGGAATTAGCAGGCAGACCCTTATACCACTAGAGGGCTTTTCCTTTAAAGAAAGAAGCTAGAAGCCTCACATCAAGGTTGTTAGCAGTTACATTGTGAACAGAGCACACACTAGCAATATCTTGGATATGCTCAGTATGGGTGGTAGAGCTTTTACCAGTGAAGAAAAGAAGGGATTTCAGAGCTGAGGTAGGTATATCATCATATTGGGTTAGGTAAAGAGGGATACCCCCATTGAAAGCAACAAAAGGGAGGTTCTTTATCATATTGGGGATATTCAGGTTAATTCTAGGTATGTGCAAGGTCCTTCTTGAATATTAAAATCTAACTAGAGGAGGCATAGACTAGGCTCTTAAAGGAGATGAAACATCACTCCTATTTTCTCTCATAGGGGACCCAGATAGTCTACTTCTTCTTCTTGAATTAGTAAAAGATATCTCTATGAATTGAAAATAACCTCTGGAAGAAGATATTATCTGCACTCCCGGCATGAAATATTGGATTGATCTAAATACTGGACCAGCAGAGTCACCAGGTGATTTTTGAATGCTTCCATAGCAGCGAATGAACCAAGAACAACATTGATTCTTCTTAGTTCAACTCTTACTCAGAGCAGAGAGTCCCACCAGGCATGCTAGAAACTATTGTCACCTAAATTTGCACCTTGTTGTTGAAGCTTTGGGTAGTTTCAACAAATTTAGTGAAACATGGGAATGATCTCAAGATGTGGGGCCTTGCAAATGAGATCAGACCTCCAGAGAAAGTTGGTTCCTCTTTCTGAACTTAAGGTTCAGAGTAATTGACTAAGCCTATGCTAATGATCAACAAGGAAAAGGGAGAGGAGACTGAAATTAAAAGGGAGGTGATACACCAAGATTTAGGGGTGTTAGTTAGGACTGACATAACACAACAATGACCTCAAATGCTGAAAGAGACTCACACAGACTTACAACTTTAATAGAGGCTCGAATAGAAAACAGTAACTAACATAGGGGCCATTTTATCCACAGAATGAGTTATAGATTTCAAATAAACACAGAGAAAAAGAATAAGAGAGGAAAAATGTCAGTGATTATATTGATCATGAAGGCTAAATAACCATTACAAAAGGAAGATAACTTGTTAAAGAGGAGGAGACACAAAATAACCATCTGTAGACACCTAAAATTGTCCCATTTCATTTTGTATGCATTAAACTCATATAGGCATCTTATAGCATGTTTGCCCAGGTACCCATATTGTCACTTGTATTTCATTGTTCTCTTCATATCCTTAATTAATGAAATAAATTTTATTTATTTAATTAATTTGCATTATTCTTCCGTCTACCGTCAAATATCTACCATCAAAATGATTAAATAATTTTATATTTTTTAATTATTTTGTATCTTTTCTTCTAATAAATAAATAAAATAATTTATTTTATTTATTTATTTATTCACCATCTCCATAAATTAAATAAATTTTAATTTATTTAATTCTATTCTTATCTTTTTCCTCCAAACATGCCAAGTGGGCCCCTTTGTCCATAAAATAAAAAAATAAAAATGTGGGAAGATTTAATAAATTATAAAAATCAATTATCCTTATCACTCCAACTCCAAACTAGAAAAAGCATTCTATGTGGAGAAGTAAATCATAAAAATCTATTATCTCCTTATCACTCCAACTCTAAAATAGAAAAAGCATTCTATGTGGAGAAAGGAATCTTATCTCTATTAAAGCCCACCTAAGGTTTCTAAATAAAGTGTTTTTTTATGGACACATGGCTCTTGCACGTTCATCCATATCTCTCATTGATCCTCATCCATTGATTTCTTCTTTTATCCTCCACCGTTGATCAAAAATCAGCCTTGTCTATAAATATGGTCTCTCATAAGCCATTTGGCATGATCTTCTTCTAGTATCCTCACTCTGCTGAAATATTCTTCCTTTCCTCTAATCTTCTATCTATCCTTCTTCCATCTCCATCTTCATCCTAACATTATGCTACGAATATGAGCAATCAACATCAACATATCAAATCAATCTTTCAATCATACATTCATCATTCGAGGTATTTGAAAAGGTTTGGCTATGAGGTAATGCTTGTATTGTTTTATCTTTCATATTTTATCTAAATTTTTCTCGTCTACATTCTGGCATGCCCGGTGGGACCCAGTTTGCTTAATCATTTTTGAAGGTTTTTGGTTATAAAAATCTATGTTTTCTAACCCTCATATTACAATTTTTGCATTTTTTCTATTAAATATGGTCTCCTAGGCTCAAACCAACCTTACCATTGTGTCTGGGGGGCCATTTCCATGAAAAACGAGTATAAATTTGCATATTTTTCATTGAGAAACGTGCATTTGGCGAAGAAAATAGCATTCAGATATGTAGAAAATCGCCTTTGGTAGTATCATATGCATTTGCACATCAGCAAATTGTGTTTGGTTTTCCATGCGCATATGGTCAAAAACAAATTGTGTTTGGTCTTTCTAGTCGCATATGAACATCAACAAATCACGTTTGGTTTTTCCATGCGCATATGGTCAAAAACAAATCACGTTTGGTCTTTCTAGTCGCATATGAACATCAACAAATTGTGTTTGGTTTTTCCATGCACATATGGTCAAAAATAAATCATGTTTGATCTTTCTAGTCGCATATGAACATTACCAAATTGCGTTTGGTCTTTCTAGTCGCATATGAACATCAACAAATCACATTTGGTCTTTTTAGTCACATATGAGTGACATTGCATCGCATTTGGATTTTTGAGTCACTTTTGGTTTATAAAAATCTTTTGAGTATCCACGGCCAAAACCACAGTTGCATTTGAGCAGTAGTAAGTTGCATTTGGCAGTAGCAGGTCGCATTTGGCACAACAGGGGGTATTGTTTTTTTCTTTTTGCCATAACTTTTGCATACGGTATCAAAATCACTCAAACAAGGACTCGTTGGAAAGCTAACTCGACAAACTTTGTAGATGTGGAGGCTTTATCAGGTCATTTAATCATTTTATCAGTCATTTTCTCAGTCAAAGTTCAGCTTCTTTTCAAAACTTCAATCGAGCATAACTTGAGCATAATTCATCCTTTTTTCGCTAATTTTTTTTCAAAATTGCATAGAATTTTGTCTAAAGTCTATTCATATAGTCCATTTTTATGCATCAGATCATCTTAATTAGTTTTTATCAGATTCTTCATTTTTCACATAGCTTTCTTCTCGTACAAGTTTACTTGGTCTTTTTCGATTCTGTGGCTTGTAGGTGAATCAAAGGAGTTGGAGCAGTGCTTGGATCAGTCAAAAGAATAACTTGGAAAGCAAAAACAATCAGGTGCACTCATTCTAATCTTTCATCTCTTAATCATTGTTTGTCTCACATTTCAATTTGGGCTCCTAAAACGAACTCTTGCTTGCATTCACACATCAAAAATCGAGTCTAAAATTAACCAATGTATTCCTCCACATTTAGCTTTGGGGATTAAAAAAAACAAGTGCTTGAACTATTTGATCACACATTTCATTTCTTAAAGGACAATTAACAATTGCGAGTGTGAATCACATGCATGTGTGTATGCTCTCTCCTTGCACCGCAAGGTGATCTTGGAGATCAAAAACACCACACTTGATTCACTTTTGTCAAACCCTATCTAGGAGGCTTGCTAGGGGATTTCATTACCTCTAGGGATGACCTCAACCACATGTTCTAGCAGGGTATATCAAAGGGAGGAGTGAAAGTTGTACCTCAATCTAGCTACGTATTCGTTGAGACAGCCTTGTGGCCCCAGGTGATTCCAGACATAAGGTGAAGTGGTATTCACTTACGATTATGCCACATCCCTTCAACGGGCTAGTGTTCATAGATTTGGGCCCCTTGTACCTTGTGTATATTGGGGACACCCCTAGTTAACCCTTGTGCAATCTAGCTTAAGACCAATTGGCCACATCCTACCTAATTAATCATTAGGCCTTGTTGTTGTGTCTTCAAGTGTGTGCTTAATCATAACATTTAATCTTGAAGGGAAAATTGAACATTATGTTTGGTGTGTGTGATTCATGCACTTACATGTGAAATTTTGTGTTTAATTTTTGCCCAAGTCAAACCTAAGACAGCTCATCTTCACCTTAATCCAAATTCCAATCACCTTCAATTTCATATAATCATTCTAAACCATCATCATCATCCTAATCAAACACTTTTCCACCATGTCAACAGTAGAAGACCTAGCACAAAGGCTCATTCATTTGATTCACAAAGCTCCAAAACCTCTAGACCTACAAATGATTCAAGACTTCCATGACATGATTCAAAAATTTCAAACAAGCCAATACCCTCAAGTACAACACCTCATGGCCACTTATCAAATCCAATCATCACATCAACAACCTCCACATCAATCCTATGTGTCTTCTATATCATCACATCAAACCTGTCCATCCACCTATCATGTTACCCCCACACCAACTTATCATATTTCTTCTAATCTTAATCATTATCCATATCAATCCATATCTCAACAACCGTTATCTTATGTAATCCCTTCACCACAACCCCATCACAACCTACAACACCTTCAACCACTACCACAACTCATTCAAAAATTCCAACATCAAAACATTCACCAACAAATCATACCACAACAAGTCCAACCTTATCACATTCAACCACAATCCTATGTGTCACCTCATCACCCAACCCATTTCCAAGGCCAAAAGGTGTTTTCACAAGAGGTACATACAAGTCCAAACAACCCCTTGTACATAAATCAAACGTCCTCAAACCCACTCTTGGAGCAAGATTTAATATCTTTTGACAAAGGAGACACCTATGTGTCACCTAATTCTACTCCAAGTGACCCTTTGTACACAAATCAAGTATCCTTAAGTCTGCATGTGCTACAAGACCTAATAACCTTTAACGAGGGAGATACCAATCTAGAGAAAGTATCTTATGAATACCCTCCATCACCACCCAATCATATGTTGACACATGAGCCAACAAATCCTAATCTATTGGTCCACCAACCTTCATCACCTTCATCCCCATGTTCCACTAATCCTTCATTAAAGGATTCTATGGAGGTACTTTTGGAAAAATTGGTCCAAGCAAATTTGATTGAGATACCACCGATAACACCCTTTGAAGAAATCTACTTTAAACCCCATTGGTATAAAGATGATGAATATTGTGCATACCATAGGTGTAAGGGCCATCCCATATCCACTTGTACACAATTTAAAAGATTGATCAATAGCCTAGAAGATTGTTGTAAGATTGAGTTGAATAAAACTAATCCATCTAATCTCATTATCCTTCCATCTAGCCCAAGTCCTAGTCTATCTAATCCCATTATCCATCCCACAAGTCCTAATCCTAAGCCTTCAAATTCCACCATCACTGTCCATCCATTATATTGTCCATTCACCCATACACTTGCAAAGGATGTGATCTAATGGTTATAGCAAGGAATAAAACATTGCCATGTAATCAAAGTCCTATTCATGAACCCAACAAAGGGCCTCCCCACGAGTCCTTAAACACCATGTTTAGTATTCCAAGCCCATCATGTGATCTACAAGCCATCAATCCTAAAAAGATCCTAACATTATGAGTCCAAGTCAAGAACCCTCATGCCTTTATATCGATGACTCAAGAAAATGATGAGCCTATTCAAGAGTCTATCCAAGTGTCATCCACTTCCATCCAAAACCAAGAGCTATGTCAATAACATAATCTAAAACATGTGGAAACATCAACCTCTTGTCTAAATCAAGATCAAATCCTTCCTATTCACCCCATCTATAACATTTACCTCTTCCATGATCAAGATGAAATTATCTATGAAGAAGCTATCCATGAGCACCTTGATCTTATCCATAATCTCATACCCATCCATGAGCAAGATGTCCAAATTGCTCCTATCCATCCTCCATCCTCCATCTAGCCTTAATGTTCAAGCTTTCATTTCCCATGATGAGACATGTGCCTCCCAACAAAATGTAGAAGATCAAACAAGTAGCTTGGATCATAATGAAAAGAAAGATCTTAATGATTCTTCCACATCTACCATCAACCATGTTCCACATTCACCATCATGTGCTATTAGTATATCCACCCTCATTCATGAGTGTTCCTCCTTAGAACACCAACATCCATTAGCTACCATCTCACCTTCTCCATCCAATAAGGAACTTGTGTCTAGTGTTCCACCTACACATAGTCCCATGGTCAATCACATCCTCCAAAATATGAACTATCAAGGTAAAGGCTTAGGCCTTCATCAACAAGGTATTTTGGAGCCAATCCATGTCAAAGTCCATCCACGCTCATTTGGCCTTGGATACACACTCCAAGGACAACAATCTAACGATGTTGGTACTTCCTCCATTCCTCTTAAGTCCACCACTTCCTATCACAAATCCCATCACATTCCTAAGACATATGTTGTCATTCCACCTCCATCATCTTACAAATGTCAAAAGCATGTGACCATACATCTACCGCCATCCAATTTACCTCCGCTTCTTCCAACTCCTAACATCCCTCCATCGAATCTACCTCCACTTCTACCAATGCCTCATTATCCACCTATACATTAATCTTCTAAAAATCCTAACCATGGCCAACAAATGCACACATCATGTAAACATAAAGCTTCCACTCATTCCACTAACTCCACTTCCACCAACCCCATGGGATTCAAAAGAAAAAATTTGGATGCCTCTACCTATAAAGAAAAAAATCCTAAGGGTCCTGATGCCTTAGGGTGCAAATACAAAAATTCAAAGAAAAATTCATCCAAGCAGCAATCCAAGCCCATAGCTCAAAAATAAAAGGTCAAAATTAAAAAGGTGTGGGTCCCCAATCAACAAGCAATTACTTCAAATCCATCTCTAAAGCTGCATACAACCACCCACCTCAAAGCAAATCTGAAAAAGGTGTGGGTGCCTAAGCAAAAAGAAGCCAAAGAAAAAGAGGCATCCCCCTCTCAAAAATCCCAACCATCCTCTTCCATCCAAAAATTCCAAAAAACCCATTCCATCCAAAAGTCTCAAATTCCTCCATCCCACAAGCAAAGTAAAAATCAGAAAAATACTAAGTCTATGTGGGTACCTAAAGCACTTCATCATCCATCTCCTAAGAAAACAACACCATTGCTTCCTACACCACCATCCAACTAAAATCTTCAATGTTTATCATGGTGTGTGCAATCCATTTTGTAATATTTCCACATAACTCCATCTCCCCATCTTTCTTCCAATATCCTACATATCTTCCCCATCCTATCCCTATGGTCCATGCTTTTGCATAAGCCTTCCATCTATCTTCCCTCCATAATCTACTATCATTCCTTCCATAATCCACTATCTACCTACTCCATCCATCTTTCATGCAATCCCTTACCAACATTGATGAGCATAATGACTTGACATGGTCCATGCAATTACATCCATCTAGCAAGACTATCACTTTCATGGAACTAGATATTTGAGTTTCTCTGATCCATATCCACCTTCTCCCATCCAAATGTTTCAAAAAAAATGAAAAAAAAAGTAAAGAGAAATCCCTTCGTCTAATGGTGAAAAACTAGTTAACAGGTGCCCTGGATAAGTACCATGATGAAAACCTGGCAAATAGGCGTCATGTGTAAATTGATCTTCTATGTCATCTATACTTGAGGGGCACCTTGTCTCATCTGCCATATCATTTTCAACTGATCCAACCATTTCCCATCTTATCCTATCATTTCCTATCTTACCATCCATATCCCATACACATACATACACCTATCCCATTGCATCCATTCATCCTCCCTTCCTCGTCTTGATCTTGATAAAGATTGGGGGCAAAAATGTTAAAACATGCATTGGATATCTCTTGATGTACCTCATCCCTTCCAATCCATCCTATCATCATCATATTGTCCTAAGCGTTGTCATGAAAAATCCTAAGCATTACACCTAGAACGGGGCATGTTATTCTGATGCAACATAGCCTTTTAAGATCGTATCCTTTCTCTTATACATACATACGTCCACTATAGCCTATTGTAGACACTCTAAAATGACCAAGTTGTCACATCACTAGCATTTCATAATCTGTCTAATCACCTGCATTTCAACATTAATTAAATAATCTAATTATTTAATTAATTTCACCAAATTCTTCAAATCACATACTTTCGACATTTAATTAAATAAATTCTCTTTATTTAATTAATTAAATTAAATTCCTTTGTTATTCTTCCAAAATTAAATAATTTTAATTATTTAATCAAGTCATCATCCTTTTTCAAAATTCAAGTCTACGTTAATTAAATAAATCCAATTATTTAATTAATTCATCACAATTCTATCTTATCTACAATTAAATAATTTACATTATTTAATTAAATCAATTGTTCTTCTAAATTTAAATAAATCATGCAAATTTATTTAAATTATCTCAATCCTCTAAAAATAAATAAAATCAAATATTTTATTTATAATCTTCTGTTCTTCCAAAATCATGCACAACAATTAAATAAATTAATTTATTTAATTTGCTTTCAAATCTTCTAAATTAAATAATTCTAATTATTTAATTATTTCTTCCAAAATATCTTCTTTAAATTTAAATAAATCAATTATTTATTTAAATTGTTTTTTCTTCTAAATTTGAGTTATATCTAAAATAACTCAAGCTTGCTATATTTAATAAAGCAAAATATCTTCTTTTTTCTCATGAAAATCCCTCCTTGTTTTAAATCACTTAACTGATTATTACATTCTGTTAATTGCTTTAACTCATTCTTCTATTCTTGATAACTCCTCTCATGCAAAGAAAGCAAGACACTTGGCTTCTTCTTATTCGTTGCACGTTCCTCAACTTATCACCTCCACTGATTCTTCTAAATTATCTAGACCATTGATCGATCTCTTTTGAAACCTATATAAACCCCCCTCATCTCCTTCATTACCTCTCTCTTCGATCGTATTCTCAGGCATACTTAACAGAGCTTTAAGCATACAAAACAAATCGATTGAGCAACCTTACGATCTTTTAACATTGATCTTTGATATCTTGAGCACACTACTTGCTTGTTGCAACTATGGTTTCGCAACTTCATTGAGCAATCCACACATCTCCAAAAGGGAACAATACAGATTTTGGTAAGAGCTTTCATTTGTCTTTGATTTTATGATAATGGCTTTTACTTAGATTGGTTCACTTTATGTGATTGGTTTTTGATTTTATTAGTTTAGATTTAATCAATTTTTCCTCATACACATTCTGGCACGCCTGGTGGGACCCACTAATCCCTCTTTTTCTTTGAGAAATTATTTTTTTTAAAGTCACAGTACGGTACAGCACAAACGACATTGCAAAGCGCTTCTGGCAGCATCTTTGAGCGCTATTGCAGGCACATTACAGCGCCCTTGGGAGCACTGTGGTGCTTCTGGTAGCACAGAGCGGCGCTTTCGGTATCACAGAACGGCACTTCCGGTAGCATCGTTAAGTGCTTTTGGCTAAATTTAAGTTTTTGACTTCGTTTTGTGTTTTTTGCAGGGTTTTCTCATTGCATATCTTGTGGATTTGTCTGACAAGTTGTTGTATTTGTCTTTCAAACCTGCTTTTTGATACTTCCTAAGCTAATTTATTTCGGGGTATCTTCGGTAGTTGCGTTAATCTATTGTGTTGATACATTTTCTGAGTTTTTTGGATTTCACGATTCAGATCTATCAGATATTATTGCTTAAAACAGTAGATCAACCATGAAATCCCATTTTGACCTGGTTATTTTGACAAAAGCTAATATTTTTGATCTGAGACCGTGCAGCGCACCTGGAATAATATTATCGTGCTTTCGGATACACAGTAAGGTGCTTCGGGATCTGTTTCAACGCTTTTGGTATTATCATTCGACGCTTCTAGTAAGAATTGCAGCGCTTTTGGCATAACAGTATAGCGCTTCTGGATACACAATACAGCACCTCTGGATATTGTTCAGTGCTTTTGGTAATATTCTTCGACGCCTCTAGTCTGTGTCACAGCGCTTTTTGGAAATACAGTAAGTCGCTTCCGGTAAGATAGTGCAGCGCTTTTGGTCCAAGATGATTTATTTTTGCTAACTTGTGAATTTTTGGTGGAACTAACTGACTTGTTGCAGCTTCTTATTACTCACATAGAGCAAATAAGTGTTTTAACATGTTCATGCAGGATGAGCGTTGAAGAACCTTTTGATTTATCTCACTAAGTCTTAGAAACACATTGCATGCTTAAAAGGATAATTGAACAAATCTTTTTTGCAAATCTAAGTCTTAGGAACATACTGCTTTTCTTAAGGGACAATGGACATGTATGCACAAACACCTCAATTTTATAAGGGACAATGGACATAAATGCCAAACACTTCAATTTTATAAAGGACAATTGACAACTACAAACGTGTGTGTGCCTAGTTTAGTTGCACCTTATTTTTCTTATAACGGGACAATTGAACCTTTGTTTGACGTGCTTTCTCTTATATTTCTGTACTTCCTTTAGAAGGGCCTACTTTTGGATTGCGCTTCATCCAAAAGGGACGACCCTAAGCGGAGTTTTCTTTTGAACCGCTATATAAGAGGGATAAGGCGAAAGCCAAGTCCTAACCGACGTCAGCCTTACCTTGTGGTGCCAAACTGAAAAGAGGTGTACTAGCTCTTTGTGGAAATGATTTTCACATTGAGCAAAGTGTTTGATACTCTTAGTAGGATTGGTTAAAGCTTTTAGTAGCTTGTTGCATTGCTCGTAAGGCGTTGGTCCCTCAAAGTCACTAAGAACCATTCTAGATAGAGACTACCTGACCTACCTCCGAACAATGCGGTAATCATCAGTGCAAGGGGAATCGATTTAAGCCCTTAAGATACTCACCATTGGCTCCCTTGAGAAGAGATAGTATTCCCTTGGCCATAAAGCTCTTGTGACCTACTTGAGCTTTCCAAGGGGAGGGTGAGATATCCCTACCTATCGTCTCTCGCAAAGATACTAAATATTTGACACCTTTATGGAATGATATTTTTATCGACGGAGTATTAAGCTGTGAGCTGATCTATTGCAATGAAACCTTGTCTCTAGGGATAAAAAGTGCTTGTTATTGATTGCAATTGTCTTATACCTGTGGAAACATTGGGCTTGTTTGGAGCCTCGAACATACACTATCTGTTGTGTCAGTCCCTTGAGTGTGCCAACATTGTTTGTTGTGTTTTCTCTTGCCAAACAAATCCAATCAGAAATAGAAACAATCTATCAAAATTTTGCCTTTTAGAAACATCAGACACTACTCCAGTGCCCCTGGTATTATAGCAGCTCACCTTTGGTAGTCCAGTAGATCGCCTTTGGCATAGCAGTAATTTGCCTCTAGTAAAACTCTACTTCAGCGCCCTTGGTATAACAACAGCTCACTTTTGGTCACTGTAGCTCGCCTTTGGCATAGCAGTAACTCGCTTCTGGTAGCTCAGTCTGTCGCCTTTGGTGTCACAGTAGCACGCTTTTGGTTGCACAGTCCTATGCCTCTGGTCAAATAGTATAGCACTTTTGGTCCAGTACTTTGTGCATCAGAGTTTCTCTGTTTCTCAAAGCACCTCACAGAATCCCAACATTACCTTTTGTCCTAGTGTATCCCATGGTAACCACTAGGCTCCAGCAAATTATGAAGTCCAAGCAAGTTGTCCCTAAGAAGTGCAAGTCACCTCCTCACACACCGTAATCGGGTCGTCTCAACATTACTCCCAAGGTCACTCCTAGTACACCTGTGGAAAGATCTACCAATTCTCCCAGCATGTCGCACATCAACCAACCAAGCAATTCCCAAGAGGATAGGATCCCTTTGATAAGTACACCGCAATACACCACTGGCTTGCCTCCGGATTTTGTCCCACAAGGTTATACTGCAGATCTAGCCCCATCTCAAGAAGAGCGACACTTTGAAATAGGTCAATCCTCTCAAGCAGATGAGCAAGATCTCGATGAGTTCATACAAGAGCCTAGAATTGTGGCTGCCTTTGACAAAATCCTTAGTGAGAACCAAGATCATTTCTTTCACTTGCTTGCAGAGCAAGGCGCCAAGTTACCTCAAGATTTTGATTTATCCACTCTCAAGGAGAACAACAACACCCAAGATACCATACAAGTGGTGCAAACCATGTCAACGGTGACTACGCCCTTACCTACACAAGGCTCGTAGTATAGGAATCCCCTTTTTCAAAATCCAACAGAAGAAAGGGCCGTATCACCACTTCTGACTCCTATGGAGATCTATAACAACCAACAAGAAACTCTCCAACGTCAAGCAGAGTTAGCTAAGCAAGCCACCTTAGCTCGATCGAATATGCAACCACCTCCTAAAGTGTTCACACCAGTCGCAAGTGGAATCTTGGTTACTCCATCATGCGAAGGTTTCCCACCAAATTACAATCCAGGGAACAATTATGTAGCCATGCAACAAGGGTCGCAACAAATGCCACCTCCTATATCATCACACCTTCATGTCTCTCAACCAATTAGAGTCATGCAACCCCAACCACAACATTCTTCTACTCTCATCCTCAATCAACCCCAACCATCGCAAATCACGTCTACCTATGTCCCTCCTCCACAACGTTCATCCACGCTAAATTTCTTCAACACCTTACCTATCCACCCTCAACATTCCCAACATCAAGTTTCCCAAAGCTATGTGCCACCATCGCAACCTAATCAAACGCACTTTAGCTTTCCTCCACCCAATTCTTTTCTTCAACCATCACAAAGCCAACATTCTTACCTAGCACCACCTCCACCTCTTCCAAATCAAAGCCTCCAATTCCAACCCAATCTGAACCAAATGTACAACCTGTATGATCCCAACCAATCTTACGACCCTTATAACACCAGTGTGCATGGCTTACACTATAATCTTCCGTATGGGCAACACCAACCACTTTTTGGACAACAGGAGATGTTACCAACCCCTCCCACAGTGATGGAGCTCAAGATTGCAAAAGTTCAACAACAGCTATCTGATCTTACGTTTGGCCACACCAAGAAGACCTTCTCTTTAGAGGAAGTGTGTCCTTATCCTTTTGATCGGTCATTACCAATGATCCTTTTTCCTCAAAATTTCACTATTCCCAAGTTTGATAAATACAAAGGAAAAGTGACCCAAAAGACCATCTTAGGGAATTCTATCTTGCTTGCTTCGAGGTCTCACATAACGACACATATCTTATGCGTCTCTTTCCTCGCAGTCTTGGAGGTCAAGCAATAGAATAGTTCTCACACTTACCCAGGGGTATCAAGTCTTTCAACGAGCTAGCAGAGAAGTTTGCCACCCGCTTTTCTTACAATGCAGAGCATGAGATTTCCATGACTGATCTATGCAACAATAAATAGAAAAATGGTGAAACTTTCATTTCTTTCCTTCAATGATGGAGACAAATGGCTAGCAAATTCCCTTTCAAGATTCCAGAGAAATAGCTTGTTAGCATATTTGTGTAGAACCTCAACCAAGAGTTAGGTTTCCATTTGCAAATTCTTAGTGCTACAACCTTTGATGAAATCACATACAAGGGAATCAACATCGAAAAGGCCCTTATTGCTAAGGGTGTGGTCAAAATCTTCAAGGAAATGAAAGACAACGCTCCTCATCAACAATCAAACGATAAACCCAAATATTGGAACAAGAACAAAAACATGGTCAACAATGGGGTGGTCGATACTAAACATGTCCAAACTTTACAAACACTGTTGCAGCTCTCCAAACCAAGTCAAGCTCCACCTCAACAACAACAGCAACAAAGGTAGTCTTATCAAAACCAACAGCAACGACAACAAGAGCGGCCTCAACAAGATTATCCACCACGACGTCAATTTACCCCCTTGGGAGTGCCCATCGAATCAGTCCTACAGCAAGCGTTACAGAAAGGGCTCATCACCTTACCTAATGCTCCCCCATATGGCGAACCCGTTTACAAAACTGCACGTTATAGAGACAATGAATATTGTGAGTTCCATAGGAGCAAAGGGCATCGAACCGCATCTTGCATAAAACTCAAACACCTCATCCAAAACCTCATCGACGGTAATCAAATCACTTTTGAGAATGAATCACCAGTTCAACACACGAACAAAGATCTAGACATGTACAAGGAACCATTCCCTCATCATGGTCCTCCTCCTCCTCAGGAGAGAGGTAAAGGTATCAATCATCCTTCCACATCCTTTGATTCCATTATCGGTTGTTTTGAAGAGAGTCGAGTGTCTACCCTCACAATCAAAGGCCAATCTACAGATTCTACTGTTACTACTCATCGTGGTCATGTCACCATTCATGGTCCTACACAATCTGATTATAATCTTGTCGAACATTTAGGGAAAACGCCAGCACATATCTCTATTTTGGACCTTCTACGGTCATCACCTTCACATAGAGTGGTGCTAGAAAAAGCCCTCCAAGAGTCTTTCGTTCCTAACAACATAGCGGTCGCGGATTTCCAAGCTATAGTAGGTAACATTGCTTCACCCTACAATGTGGTCTTCTCTGAGAAAGATCTTCCATCCCATGATCCTTGTCACAATGATGCCCTTCATATTGAAGTTCTCATCCATAAGCGCAAAATCAAACGCATCCTCATAGATGGTGGTGCTGGTCTCAACATTTGTTCTTTAAAGTTACTTAAGCAATTGGGATACTCTGAGGATCATGTCAACTCTGATCATAGTATTACAATCAAGGGATATGATGATGCAGAATGCCGTTCAGAAGGTGTTATTCACTTGCCTATACAACTGGGCCCTGTCATGCTTGAAACTAGTTGTCAAGTCCTTGATATTGAGCTGCCTTACAACATTATCCTAGGCCGCCCATGGATCCATGCAATGAAAGCTGTTCCCTCCACATACCATCAGTCCCTAAAATTCCCATATAATGGTACGGAGATCACCATCCCAGGAGATCCTAATCCTTTTGAATTCTGTCATGTCTTGCAAGGAAGCTATAAGAATTGCAACCAAGTGCCTAAGAATGACAAAGCCCTTGAATCCCCACTATATGTTGATCCTGAAACTCTGACGCAAGCCTCTACAAGTGAATCTACACCCCTCCCCAAAATCACAGCTCGCATCTGAGATATAGGCTTTGGCACTTACGATATCTCAGAATCTTGTTGTGTAGGGCGGATGCCTTTATCTCCAAAATCTTACGGCCAACCACCCATTGCCAAAGTAACCAAAAAAGCAGCTATTCCTCCCCCAACATTCCTAACCCAATTCTAGCATGGGCAGTTATTGGAAGAGGAAACTATTGAGGATATTTCTTCTTGGCTCTATTATAAGGAGAAAGAACCAGTCACAATACCAGTCAAGTAATACGGCAGTGGCTTAAGAATAGTAAAAAATATGGGCTATAAAGGCAAAGGTGGCCTTGGGAAACAGAATCAAGGAACTATGGAACCCATTGTTGTGACAAAGAAGCTAGACAAGAAGGGATTAGGATTTGGTAAGAAGTTACTGCACGCCTTGGACATCGAGTATATCCTCGATGAGGTGGCCGACACTTTTCTCGCCGATTCGATGTCTACAGAGGATATCATCGATGACTCATCCCTCCATATGACCAACCTATTCACAGAATCCTCCATTTTTACGCTATCCTCCATATCCTTAACCTCCACTACCAGCACCCAGAATGTAACACTTGTCTACCCTGAACTTATCGATTGGGACCAATAAGGGTCCCCTGTTATAGATGTATTTCAGAATGACGAAGCTTTAGCTGAGTTCGTGGGACTTCGAGAAGGTATCCCTCTTGGCGATCATAAAGTAGGTTTTGTAATGGAACTAGAGCCAACGGCTTATTTTGGTGAGAATGCCAAATCCTCCAGTCGCAAAAGTACAAATAAAGAAAGATCTCTAGGTGAAAACCACATTGTGGCACCTCCTGATCACAAAATAGTAAAAACAAAGGACGTATCCAAAGGTGAAAACCCAACTGTGGCACCTGAGGATGGAGGATTTGACCTTCCCCTACCATCTAAGTATCAAGAGAAATCAGCTCTCCTAGTGGAAGATTCTACAGAGATAAACCTTGGCACAGAACAAAATCCCAAGACCACATTCCTTGCAGCATCATTATCTGAAGCAGAGCACATGAATCTTAACACATTCTTCTTACAGAGAACCATCAACTTTGCATGGACCTATGCTGATATGCCAGGGCTAGACCCTAAGCTAGTAGTTCATTATCTCACAGTTGATCCCAAAGTGAAACCAGTCAAACAAAAGTTGAGAAAGATGCACCCACAGATAGCTCTCTTGGTAAAGGTGGAAATACAAAAGCTATTAGTTGCAAAGTTCATACGACCAATCGATTATTCAGATTGGGTCTCAAACATTGTACCTGTGTCTAAACCCAATGGGCACATCCGCATGTGTAATGATTTTAGAGATCTCAACAAGGCATGTCCCAAAGATGACTTTCCACTACCAAACATTGACATTATAGTGGACTTGACAGCAGGTCACGAGATGCTTTCTCTCATGGACAGATTCTCTGGCTACAATCAGATAAGGATAGTAGAGGAAGATCAACATAAAACAACCTTTACTTGTCCTTGGGGCAATTATTGTTGGTGTGTCATGACGTTTGGTCTAAAGAACGCAGGAGCAACCTATCAGAGAGCAATGATAGTGATCTTCCATGATCTCTTTCATCACATCACGGAAGACTATGTGGATGATATACTGGCTAAATCTTCTAGGGCAGAACATATACAGGTTCTAGGACAAATCTTCGACAGGCTCGAAAAATACCAAGTAAGACTCAATCCAAAGAAGTGTGTATTCGGTGTAACATCAGGGAAGCTGTTGGGATACATAGTATCTCGTAGAGGCATAGAAGTCGATCCAGCAAAAGTAAAGGCTATAGTGGAGATGCCTCCACCCAAGAACCTTAAAGCACTAAGGAGCCTTTAAGGAAGGTTGCAGTCCATTCGACGTTTCATATCACAGCTAGCAAATAAATGTCAACCATTTCAACACTTGCTTCGAAAGGATGTCTCATTTCGATGGGACAACAAGTGTCAGGTAGCATTTGATCAACTTAAAGAGTATCTAGCTACACCTCCTGTATTGGTTCCACCAGTTGCGGACAGATCGTTGATATTATACATCTCTACTACAAACTCGGCCCTAGGGGCCCTTCTAGCACAAAATGATGACACAGGAAAGGAGCATGCAATTTATTACATTAGTAGAACCTTGGTGGGGTATGAGCTCAATTTTTCACCAATGGAAAGGGCTTGTTTAGTAGTAGTATTTGCTTCCCAAAAGTTGCGGCATTACATGCTGAACCAACATACAAATCTAATAGCAAAGATTGATCCCTTGAAATATCTACTAGCAAAAGCAGCTCTCATAGGCAGACTAGCTAAGTGGGTCATGATCCTTAGTGAGTTCGATATTGAGTACACAGATTGTAAAGCAATCAAAGGGCAGGCCCTCGCTGATCAACTAGTAGAAGCACCTATGAAAGATACACATCCTATGGTAGCAGACTTTCCTGATGAGAATCTATTCACTCTTTCCAACTCCATAATGTGGAAGTTGTATTTTGATGGTTCTTACACACAGCATGGATCAGGAGCTGGCATCTTATTTGTTACACCTCAAAATGACTACATTCCAAAGTCATATCGGCTTGCATTCCCTTGCACCAACAACATTACCGAGTATGAAGCACTCCTTATAGGTCTCAATACAACAGTTCAATGGGACATCACAGAATTACAAGTATATGGAGACTCACAACTAGTCATTCGCCAAGTCACGGATGAGTACCAAACAAAAGATGAAAAGTTGGTCCCATACAAGCAACTAGTGGATGCCTACAAACCACATTTTTCTAGCATCACATTTGAGCAAATTCCAAGAGAGCATAACAAAGCTGTAGATTCTATGGCTTCTGTGGGGTCACTGATTGACATGCCTGCAAATACACAGAAGTGTGAATTCTTGATCGAGCAATTGTTGATACCAGCCGTCAATGTTCTTATTACTGAAATCATCTGCGAACTTGTTGGTCCCAATTCCCCATGGTACGAAGATATCTATGAATACCTCAAGAACAAAACCTTTCCCCTTGACCTATCATCCACCCAACGCAAAACCTTTATCCGTAGATCCTCTCGTTACATCATTCTGGGTGATACACTATATTGTCAGAGTCTCGATGGTATCCTCTTATGATGTCTTAATGCAGAAGAAGCCAAAGCTACCTTACGAGACATACATGAAGGTGTCTGTGGCGCACATTCTACCAGTCCTAATCTTGCTAAGAAGATACTTAGAACAGGTTATTACTGGCCTACAATAGAGCAAGATGCTGCACAGTTTGCTAAGAAGTGTCTACAATGCCAGCAGCATGGAGATTTGATTCACGCACCAGCTCATGAATTACAACCTGTGACAACTCCAGGCCTTTTTCTCAATGGGGTCTCGACCTCGTAGGACAAATCCACCCTTCCTCCTCAAATGGCCACAAGTTTATCATTACCGCCACTGAGTATTTCATGAAGTGGGTGGAAGCCATTCCTATGACCTATATCACCGGTAAGCAAATAGCCAAGTTTATCCTAAACTACCTCATATGTCGGTATGGTATTCCCCAAGCCATTGTCACTGATAATGGGAGACCATTCAAGAACCAGGATGTCCGTGCCTTGTGCACACAATACAATGTCCAACATCACTTTTCAACTCCCTACTATCCGCAGAGTAACGGCCAAGCTGAGGCTTCCAATAAGACCATTCTCAAAATCCTCAAGAAAATAGTCAATGAAGCTGGCCGTGACTGGCACTTGCAACTCAATCCCGCCCTATGGGCCTACCACATTAGTATCAGAACACCAACGGGTGCCACACCCTATGCCTTGGTCTTTGGCTCTGAAGCCATCCTACCTATAGAGGTCGAGATCCCATCCCTCAGAGTATCCATGCAGGACCTGATCAGTGGAGACGAGTATCGCACTTCTAGATTAGTTGAGCTTGAACTACTAGATGAGAGGCGCCTTGCCGCACTTAATCATCTCCATGTCTATCAAAACCGCCTCCAGCGTAATTACAACAAAAAGATCAAAGAAAGACAGTTTCAAGTTGGTGATCTTGTACTTAGGGAGAATCAAAGAAATCAAGTAGATCGAGAGAAGAAGGGCAAGTTTGAGCCTAATTGGTTAGGTCCCTTCATTGTCACTGTAGCATATGGATCAGGAGCTTATACTTTAGCTACACCTGATGGCATTCCTCTAGATGAGCCACTTAACAGTGTCCATCTCAAGAAGTTCTATGCCTGATCCTCAGAGTATTCCAAAAAAAAAAAATTCAAAAAAAAATCCGTCCTCTGGTGAAAACCTAGTAAACAGGCGCCTTGGATAAGTGCCATAGTGAAAACCTGGCAAACAGGCGCTATGTGTAGAGTCAGCATCCATCGTCTATCAAGTCATGTCCACTCCATGACCAGTGCACAAAGCACGCCTTTCCATCCATCCATAATAAAACCATTGACCTTGTTTGCATTTCCATCTCCCTATCTAGTATAGCTTGGAAATTTGTCAATGTCCCTCGTCGTCTCCCCATGTCTTGATCTATGTCTACAGTTAACACTATCTTGTCCCAGGTCAAGTCTTTATGTGTCTTCTTTGGCAGTCACCCATACAATTTCCTCTACCAGAATGGGGGCAACTCTTTCTTTAACTTAGGTCTAGGATTGGTGCCTTGTTCGTGGTTCGCAACGCATACTCCAATCTCTTTCTCATTATTTATAGGTAACACCCTTTAACGGACACATCGCTCCTACGATAAGGATGTTATCTTCTCAACACTTTCCCACATCATCGTACCAACCAGAACTACATATTATCTCTTCTCAATCTTAAGGTATCTTGATCCCATGGATATGGGTATGTAGGCAGTCTGGCATACGAAGGAAGTATCCAATACTCAGGTACATAAGATTCCCTCCTCTTCATCTTGACCCATCTCATCACTCTATCCAGAACTACATATTTATCACTTTCATCTTTCATCGTCGTGTGCCTTGATCCCGTGGATACAGGGTATGTAGGCAGTTTGGAATACAAAGGATGTATCCAGTACTCAGGCACACACGATCCATCATTCTCCACTCACCCCAATCCATTAGCATTGTCATCCTTCTAGTCTTCTATTTGTCAAAGTCCATTTCGCCTCGGCTTGACTAACTCAAGCAGCAAGCTAGTGCATCCTTTCAAAAGCAAAAGTCCTTAACAAACCTGAAGCAAAGTAGCTTCCTTCCAGAGTCTTCTACTATCCTGCATACCGATTGCCAACATCAGCTAAGTACCGCTTAACCAAAGCCCTAGATCAACAAGCTTGTCTTCTGCAAAGTGTTCCATGATCGAGACCAACACACGCGTCTCTTGCGACATGTGGCATTTCCTACAGCAAGATATTGTCTTTTTAGGTAGATAGCACCCTTTAACGGACACAAAGTTCCTACGATAAGGCTGTTATCTTCCCTATCCAATCTATCCTGAGCAACCTCTTTGGCAAGAGAATATGTTGGCTGTATGTTTACTTTGTAAATCAGTCAATTTGTGTTATGGTTTATCCTTTGTTCCTTTATCCATTACCTACTCAAGACTACCTTGATTTATCTATAATCTTGGTATGTTACGACGCAGTATGGATTGGGGGCATAGTCATTACTTTGTTTTTGTGTGCCGTGTTTGAGGAATGATCTTTAGCATCTTTCTTAACATTATATTTATCTTGTGTGTGTTACGACCTAGCATCTTACATATTTAATATTCTTCTTGCATTTACATGTATTGAAGTTTATTTTATGTTCAAGACTATGGCTTATTCACATGTTCCAACAAAGTTATATTATGTCTAAAAGGATCTAAGTTCAAACCGCTTGCTTGCAGAGTCAACGTCCACGCACTTGAATATTACTGCACCTTGGTCTTTTATACCTTAGTGGCGAACTATCCACGTGCTATATCAAAATAAGGATTGCTCTTTATATATAAATGTGAAACCATTGCAACAAGCTCATTCATCCATTCCCACAACCTTTATATCATTTTCACTACAAAGATCGATCAACAGTCTCTGTCTCCATCTCCTCCTGTTCTTCTCTCTGGTGCATATCTGCAAAACCCACATGTCAGATATCACTAGTCATCATATCTATATCATCATATATCTCTATCATCATACATCTATAAGCATCATATAAGCAACATATGTCATCACGTGAATCCATAATTATACATACATATCATCACATCCATGACATCAAGGAATGCATACATAAAAGCATGAACAACAGTGAGCAGAATAGATCATCATATATATCATGTAATGGTCATCATAATACAAAATGTCTGTGTCTACATCAATAATACAAAATATGTATACATCCAAATATACATCAAAATAGTACATCAAGGCTATCAAGAGCCCACAAAATATACATCAGAATGCACACAGGCATCTGTCCAAAATGATACAAATGGTACAATGTACAAATGTCCATCGTAATACAACTATGGAACAAATATGATACAATATACATGTACATGCCCTAGTGGGTAGAACATCCCTCCTGCTGTGGCCCCTGTCCTCCCCCTGTACTCGGTGGGGGTCCCCCTGCTAGTCCTCCTCCGCCCCCTGGTGGTAAAAATGGTCCTCTAACTAAGGACACTGACCGCCTTGTCCTACGGGATCCGGATGCCCCAGATCTGCTCCTATCTCTGTAACTCGGTGCCTACTGAGCTGCTGGCACCGCACCTACATACAGACCCCTGTAATACTCTACCTCTCAGCCAGCTGATACTAGCTCACCCTGCACTTGGACGAGCTCGCTATATAGGGTCCTCTGATCTGCACCCAGTGCACGGTGTGCCTTATCTCTCTCCCACCTCACTCTAAAGAGTGTGGCCTCTGTTGTCAACCGCAACTGTACCTCTGCGTCTCTCTCTCTCCTGGCCTGTGCTAGCTGCTCGGCGTCTGCTGCTGGTGCGGCTGGCGACTACACCTGTACCTATGCCTATGCCTATACCTGGGCCTATAGCTGTGTGTATACATGCACCTGGGCCTGTAGCTATGCCTGTACCTGTGCCAGGGCTGTCTGTGCTATGGAGGCTACCTGTGTCTATGCCTGGGTGGTGACCTCAGCCTGTCTCACCTCAGCCCGCGCTGCATCCCTATCCCTCCTCAATCGCACCATTCGGAGCTCTAATCGAGTCCTCCGGGCTATCTCCTCCTGCAGCAGTCGCTCAGCTCTCTGCAAATCAGTCTCTACGACCGGACCCACTGCCTCCGCCGTCTCCACATCGGCCTGCTGGCCGCTGCCCTCTCCACCTGCCTGCTGCCTGGCTGCCCTTGCCTGTCGTCTCATCCTAGCCTCTCCATCGAGGACTAGTACCTCTCCCATTGCCCCTGCCACCCCTGGTGTCGTCAGCTACACTGGCCTGTGAGTCTGCCAATACTAGTCATACTCTGGCAGTGTCCCTGGGTCTGCCAGCCCAAAGTCCCAATCCCATCTCATAGGGACAAGTCCCCGTACCTCTGCCAAAGTTGTAGCCACTGGGATCTCTGCATCCCAGTCTCCAACCTCCCTCCACATCCTAGCATGTGTGGCCTCCTCCACTGGTAGTCCTTGCGGCAATCCGAACTACCTAAGTACTCACTCTGGCAGGTACCTCTCTATCATATCTGTCCATCTCCCGAATAGATAACGGGCCTGTCTGCAATACATGAGCTGCTCATGCTCGTCATCCCACTCCTCACATAGTAGCCAGGGCCTCCATATGAACAGGTCCATCTCATCAATCTACCGCCTCCAGTGGCTCACTGACCCCATCCTCCGGTGTGTAATCACTTCATCATATAAGAACGCATAGGGCTCGCCTCTGTCTCGATGGCACTGTGCCATGGGTCAGATCACTGGAATATGCTCCCACGCCCATACCTGTAATAAGGTCACCCCTGCTGAGAGGCTCCTGCCTCTCCTGTACACGCAATGGTGCATGCCATGATACAACTATCCTAGTACACAGGGGCCCCACGCATATTGTCTGCCATGTGTGAACATCCCTGATAGCACTGTACCCCAACCAACTGATAATCCCCCGTCAGAAAGTGGAAAGACGTGGTCTCGCTATGGTATCGCTCCACAACTGTTGTCACTAGGGCGAGATTCACCCTAATGTGTGTCAAATGCGCAACGTGCCATAGTCCCGCATGCTCCAGGAATGCGTCCTCCTCCCATGTCAACTGTACTACCTCATGTGCAATCGCATGGTGTCGCTCTCGCGACATCAGTGGTGGCAAAATCCTCTGCATCCATAACAACTCACTTGTCAGTTCTTCTATAACCAATCCCTCAAAATCTTATCTACCCATATGCTATGCTATGCAACCCCCAACCATCTCTTTCCTCTTTTGATCCCTAGGATAGGCATCCTTTTTCTCACCCCACACTTATAATTTTCTTCTACTCAAGCCAAAAGCGCTTTGTTTTTACAAAAGCGCCACACTGTCTATCCCAAAGCGTCGCACTGTCTATCCCAAAGTGCTGCATTTTTTATACCAAGTGCGCCTTGTTTACCAAGTGCGCCACGCTATGCTACTAACCGCGCCACTCTGTCCTACTAGAAGCGACTCAATTTCTGCTATCTCCTACCAACTGCGATATTCCACCCTACCCAAGGCACTGCGGCTACTGCCAATCGCGCTGCGGCATACTGCCAAGCGCGCTGCGGCGCTGACCTACAAATCATTAGCGCTACGATTTTACCAATAGCGCTACAACCCCTACCAACCGCGCTGCGGTGCGCCAATAGCGCCATACCCGACTACCATATGCGCTACGACTCCCTAAAGCGCTTTTGGCTGACATGGTAACCCTGCCTAGACCTAGCCCTAAACCACCCTAAAACGACAAATTACAAAGGGGTTTTCAACCACTTACCATTGTCGGCGCTCCTGCTGGCCTCCTGTATGTCCACACGAGTTTCGTCTGATGTCGGTGCGCTGGAATCGGCATCTCTCCTCACTGTCTGCTCCTTCCACTCAACCTAGTTTGGAAGCTCTCCTCTCTAAATTTAGCAACTCCTAGGGTGCAAATGAGGATTGTGGTCCCAATGGGACCTATTTATAGCATCCCTCCCTCATGTTTTCTTCTCTCCCCACCCCTTTCTACTTTTTCACCTACCTGGTCATGCATTCTTCTAGTCGAGCGTTAACACCGTTCCTCTGTCGCTTCCCTGTCTTCCCGCTTGAGGGGGCATACGCTGGGGCAACTACCTACACTGGGGCATTAATAAATTGTATCATGTCTTCAACAATCATTTTTTTTGACACAACACTATAAACTGCATTACATCAAAGAGGGGCAAAATGTAGACACTCTAAAATGACCAAGTTGTCACATCACTGGCATTTCATAATTTGTCTAATCACCTGCATTTCAACGTTAATTAAATAATCTAATTATTTAATTAATTTCACCAAATTCTTCTAAATCACATACTTTTGACATTTAATTAAATAAATTCTCTTTATTTAATTAATTAAATTAAATTCCTCTGTTATTCTTCCAAAATTAAATAATTTTAATTATTTAATCAAATCATCATCCTTTTTCAAAATTCAAGTCTACGTTAATTAAATAAATCTAATTATTTAATTAATTCATCACAATTCTATCTTATCTACAATTAAATAATTTACATTATTTAATTAAATCAATTGTTCTTCTAAATTTAAATAAATCATGCAAATTTATTTAAATTATCTCAATCCTCTGAAAATAAATAAAATCAAATATTTTATTTATAATCTTCTGTTCTTCCAAAATCATGCACAACAATTAAATAAATTAATTTATTTAATTTGCTTTCAAATTTTCTAAATTAAATAATTCTAATTATTTAATTATTTCTTCCAAAATATCTTCTCTAAATTTAAATAAATCAATTATTTATTTAAATTGTTTTTTCTTCTAAATTTGAGTTATCTCTAAAATAACTCAAGCTTGCTATATTTAATAAAGCAAAATATCTTCTTTTTCTCATGCAAATCCCTCCTTCTTGTTTTAAATCACTTAACTGATTATTACATTATGTTAATTGCTTTAACTCATTCTTCTATTCTTGATAACTCCTCTCATGCAAAAGAAAGCAAGACACTTGGCTTCTTCTTATTCGTTGCACGTTCCTCAACTTATCTCCTCCATTGATTTTTCTAAATTATCTGGACATTTGATCGATCTCTGTTGAAACCTATATAAACCCCCCTCATCTCCTTCATTACCTCTCTCTTCGATCGTATTCTCAGGCATACTTAACAAAGCTTTGAGCATACAAAACGCGTCGATTGAGCAACCTTACGATCTTTTAACATTGATCTTTGATCTCTTGAGCACACTACTTGCTTGTTGCAACTATGGTTTCACAACTTCATTGAGCAATCCACACATCTCCAAAAGGGAACAATATAGATTTTGGTAAGAGCTTTCATTTGTCTTTGATTTTATGATAATGACTTGTACTTAGATTGGTTCACTTTATGTGATTGGTTTTTGATTTTATTAGTTTAGATTTAATCGATTTTTCCTCATACACACCTATCCTTGTATCTATCCATTTATCATGAGCTTTCTGTTCCATGGCATATCCTTTTCTCCATCCATCTATCATGAGTCTTCCATCCCATCCACTATAGCTTATCCTTTTATCTATCAATCTATCATGAGCCTTTCATCCCTTATCCTATCACCCATCCTTTTATCCATTCATCTTAATCCATCCTATATCCCATCTTTCATCCTTACACCTAGACTTGGTATTTTCCCTTGTCATTGGTATCTAGCACAAAGGCTACCCAAAATTGTAAATCCATTTGACACCCCAAAACATTTAAAAAACCCAAAAAAATCAAAACATAAAAAAACCCAAAAAATAAAAAATATTCCAAAAACTCAAAAAAATCAAAACATAACAAAACCCAAAAAAATCAAAACATAACAAAACCCAAAAAAATAAAAAAATATTCCAAAAATCCAAAAAAATCAAAACATTCAAAAAATCCAAAAAAAAATCATAAAAAGTCCTGAAAAAATACAAAAAAATCATAAAAAGTCCTTAAAAAAATACAAAAAACAAATCATAAAAAGTCCTTAAAAAATACAAAAAAATCAAATATCCAACAAAAAATCTAAGCAATAAACTCACCCCTCACATCATTCCAATCAATCGATATCAACAAAATCAATCATCAAATCCCTTCTTTATTTCCTCAATCATCCAACAAATCAATTCACTACTTCTTCAAATCAATCCTTTAAGTCAATTTCTTCATCAATCCAATCAATTCATCAATCATAAAATCAAATCAATTATTCAATCACTTCACCCAATCATATCAATCAAATCAATCTAAGCAATGATCTCAAATGCAAGTCACACTAATCCATATCAAGCAAGCTAATCAATCAAGTCACATTATCCAACCACATCAATGGTCTTGATCCTAATCTTGTCGTAAACCAAATCAATCATCACCATCAATGGGATATATCATTCCCACATCCTTGTGTTGATCTAGGAATATATTGTTCCCTACAATGACAACACTATTATCATCATCATCATCAATCAAACAATCAATCATTGGTTTACGACTTGACAAGGGCAATACCTTGTTTGTTTTTACATCATTTGAGCATACTAGGAACACTTGCTTGCACTTAGATCAAGTGGACACTCCAATCATCATCACATCATTGAAATTAAATCAAATCAAATCAAATCACATCACATCCATCAAAACAAACCCAATCAAACCTATCAAATCCAATCAAACCCATCAAATCAAATCATAATCATCAAATCATTCCAATCAAAATCATCAAATCAAATCAAGCAAATCAATCCAATCAATCAATGAAAATCACATCAATCCATCTACCTTCATCATCAATAAAACACAAATCAGAACTACATATCATCTCTATCGTTCAGTGCCTTGATCCTGTGGACACGGGTATGTAGGCAGTCTGGAGTATGAAGGAAGTGCCCAGATTCAGGCACAGATGATATTCCTCTTTCTTCTCTCATCATCCTCTTCTATTATCTATCTCCATCATCATCATTAATCATTCAAAATAATTCTTCCAATCAATCAATCAAACCACATCAATCAAATCATTCCAATCAAAATCTTCTTCAAATCAACAAACATTCTTTCAATCAAAAAATCAATCAAAATCACATCAATCCATCTTCATCATCACCATAAATAAAACAAAATTAGAACTACATCTCATCTCTATTGTTAAGTGCCTTGATCCCATGGACATGGGTATGTAGGCAGTCTAGAGTACGAAGGAAGTGCCCAAATTTAGGCACAAGACGATATTCCTCTTTCTTCCATCTCTCATCTTCTTCTATCATCTATCTTCATTTCTTCATCAATCTTTCAAATCATTTTTTCTAATCAATCTTTCAAATCATTTCTTCAAATCAATCTTTCAAATCATTTCTTCTAATCAATCTTTCAAATCACTTCTTCAAAGCTTCAATCCATCACTTATTCCAATCAATCATTCCCTCACATCATCAATCCATCACTTCTTCTAATCATATCAATCAAATCAATCCAAGCAATGATACAAATGCAATTCATCCTCAATCCATACCAATCAAGTTAATCAATCATGTCAAATTATCCAATCACATCCTTGGTCTTGATCTTAATCTTGTTGTAAACCCAATCAATTAATCAATCAATTAATCGCATCCTTGTGTTGATCTAGGGATATATCGTTCCCCGCAATGACAACACTATTATCATCATCAATCAATCAATCAGCAATTAATCATTGGTTTATAGCTTGATAGGGGAAATACCTTGTTTGTTTTTGAATCATTTGTCCATGCTTGCTTGCTTGCTTGCTTGTGTGTGTTATCTTTTTATCTTACATTTGTATCACATCAGTATCATTCCAACTAATATTCATATCTTGTGTATGTTGGAATAGATTTTTGCATTATCCTTTGCATCTAAGGTCACATCATACCTTTTGTGCATTAGGACTTTAATGCTCTAAGTTTTTTTCCTCATACGTCTAGACAAGGTTGTATTACGCTGGGGCACGAGACACATTGTCACCTTGGTCTTCATAACCTGGTGCATAATGTCTAGTGCTAAATCAAACATATGGTTGCTCACTTTCATTGTGTTACCCCTCCTTTTTGTTTCTATCTTTGTGTATTTTATTGTTCATTCTTGTGGGTCATCAAATCTCTACCTAAATCCTAAGGGTCATGTTTTCCCCTTTTGTTGCCTTGAAAAACCCTTGAAGTCGCGGGTATTCAAAATTTCCTAACCTGGTCACTGATTTCCCTTATTTCCTAACCATGTCACTAGGTTCTCAAGCTCTAGAATTCCCCGACTCTGCAACTTCCTATTCCTTTCACTATGTCTCGCAGCCCATGTGTTTCTCTTTGCAGTCACTAAGTCGCTAGTTTTTAGAACTTTGAAACCTCTGACTTAAGGTTCTAAAGTTTCAATTTCTTGTGACTCAGTGACAACTAAGCTATGGACTAGATATCATGGTAATTAATGATCATTTAATATGGCGTACGACATGATCGGTGAATGTCCTTTGGGGAATTTTTGAGAAGTGAGCAAATCTTTGGGTTATTTTCTCAAGGCACATAATTAGTACATCAGCTTGGCATTTAAAAGCACATCATGGCACCATAACTGCATGATTATTCACATTTCGTGGTGGAAATTTTTCTAAGTGTCCTGATTTTCCTCCTTCTATTTCAAGTTATTATCTCTATAGTGCTCAGTCATTGTTCTTGGTATTTAGCAACTATAATGAAATTTAAATTTCAGGGCGTCTCCCCTCTCTCTGGTATTGAAAATAGGTGGTCTAATGTGAAAGACACGGAGCTTGGGCATATTGACTTAGCAAAATTTTGGTCCCGTCTGTAGCAGGAAGATAGGTCGCCCTTCACGGAGAAGATTCTATGAAGTGGCTTGGCACAGGCTGTAGGTTTTCCTACTTCTGTGCAGTGCGTAGAATTGATTATTGCATGTGTGGAGGGATACGACCCTGAAAGTCTTGAGATCAAAACAAAGGACAGGTTGGTGATTGCAAAGATTGATTCTGAGGCCATTTCTCGAGCATTGAGAATTCCAAGAAGAGAGAATTTTGAAGATATGTCTATAGCTCTTGGCGCAGAGTTCTTCAAAGAAAATGAGGACTGGTACAAAAATTTCATTACATGAAACTAGTTGAAATCAGAGAAATGAGGTAAGTCACAACTACCCTCTACGTTTAAAAGAGCTCACTTTAAAGATGAAATTTCAAACATTGTTACCCTGCTACACCAGGTGGTTGGTAGTAAAAATGCAAGCTCTTTTGAATTTTGGATGTGTCATTTCATCTTGTTAATATGTAGTGAGGGTCAATTTATTAATTGGGTAGAAATGATAAGTTATCACCTAAATTAACAATTGGTTAGATTTCATGAGACTTCTGCATTCCATATGTGTTCATATTTGATATACATTTTAGCCAGTCAAGAGGTTATCTGGGCTAGGTTGAGGCCACATGGTCACGAAGGATGTTAGAATGAAGGATTATATTTATATATATATATATATATATATATATATATATATATATATATATATATATATATATATATATATATATATATATATATATATATATATATATATATATATATATATATATATATGTTGAATGTAAACATGAGTACATCATTCACAATGATGCAATGTAAATATCTTAAACATCATTTCTTTGAAGAAAATAAACTTTTAAGATATATTCATACAAGAGAATAAAATTACACTTATTGAGATAATAATTTAACTAAATATTCCATTCCCAATAGTTTACAAGATAAGCATATGCACATTTTTCTTTCACTATTGATCTTAATCAAAACATATCTAAATTCTATTCAGTTATAAATTAGGATTAGATTACATTGTTACAATTTTTCCTATCAAACTGTAATAATACTCAAAATAAACATAATAATACCTTAACATTCTTACAATATGACTTCCTTGTCTTTCATTTTCTTACAAGTCCACTATACAATAATCAAGGTACAAATCAAATATCACTATCTCAATAATCATCTGTCTCTAAGTAACAAGTGTGTGGTGTACAAAGTTGTTGCATGGAGGAAAAGCATCATCGAGGTGCTTTACCTCCATCTGTAGACTGGCAGTCTCCCACACACCTTCCTACTAGAAATGGCCCTACCCTTCGTTAGGGTAGTAGATATGGGAATCCATGAACGTACCATGCCAACTGAGAACTGGGTGTAAGGTATTGACTCTGTCACTTGTAACCTACCACACAACTCTAGATTTCTTCCAACTAAGTATGGCATATGGTTAATAGGAAAACTATGGAGTACCTTGGACTTACAATACACACAACTTATGCATCACTTTGGCCAAAGCAATTTATAAAATAATCACATTCCTAGATAGAACTATGGGTTGTTATCCATTGCTTCTATCTCTACTTGACTCGACACAATCAAGACCAAAAACAACTCAATTCATACAAACTCAATAACTTCAGTAAAGACATAAATTGGTTTCACATTTTAGATTTAATCAAATGAAATTCATAACTTGACATTACACTATTTCACATGTGACTAATAATCATAGAGTTTTATTCTATCATTCACATTGAATTCTAACTTGAGAAAAAGGTTAAACCAAATGAGTTTTTCCAACAATAAACCAACTTCTTATATATTTTTCTATATTACTGATCTATATCTAACTTTACAATTTTCCATCATAATATACATACTATTATCGGTTACCAATATATAGTTTTATAATGCCTCTAATTGTTTTTGTAGGTTATAAGAAACAAAGTATATATTTTTATTGTCTAAATCATACTTAGAATGAAGGATACTTTCAGTTTTCAAAAGGTGACTAGTCTAGAACGATTGATATACAATGACAATTTTAATGATTATAATAATAGTCTAAGTCAACCATATATTAGGACTTTATATCTTGATAAACATTCCTCCATTGGCCTTTACATAACGGCCCTTTTAAACTACTTTTAACCTAAAAAACAAAAGTTGTTGGTTTATATATTATTGACCCCAATAGAGTGATCAATGCAGTCTATTATAGTTGCTAAAATATGGTGAAATCGGCATGGTTAAAGATATGTAATTGAACATGCTTACTATATACATATACTTGCATATATATGCATTCTACATGCATATGCATTTATATGTATATAATAACCCTCATATATATAAAACAAGAGACAAGAGATATTAGCTTGGTTCAATCCCTAGAACCATTCTATAAAAAAAACTAGAATATAATCAAAACTAAATACAAGGGAACAAAACCTGCCCTATATTCATTATCAAATGATTCTAGAGACAATTTTAAAATGCCTTTAAACCACTTATGTGTAGTAGAGTTTTTTATATGCAATAAACTTATTTGATTTCATTCCATCTGGAGATTCAACCTATAGAAGCACATTTTCTCACATTCAAAATAGAAAACAATTACTTAGTTTACAATCTGACCTATGTATATCCTACTTTATTCTCTTCTCTGCAAATTTTCTATCTTCTCTTCTCTTGCCTCTTCTCTTCCTAGAAGAATCAACAAAGCCAAAAACATGCCCTACTCTCTAAATTCTCCCTTTTTGTTCATTGTTCCACCACTCCTCAATCTTCTCCTTCACCAAAAAATCCTCATGTTATTACTTTTCTCCCCCACCACTCTAGTTCATTGGATAGGTCTAAAACTTCTCGAAAGGAGAGGAAGGAGAATGACGGCCTTCATGGCTAGTGCACTCCTATTCATGAATGTCCATTTTCACTAAAATTAAATTCCAACTACTTGTTCTCGCCTCCCCATATTAAGTTCACAAAGGTGACTTAATTGAATTTCACTATTTTTTTTAAACAAAAGAATTTATTTGTTCTTAAGAATAAAAGACTTAAAAATTCAAACACCATCATAAATATTCTTAAAGGATACAAGAAGAGTTAAGACCTTCGATTGCTTGATAGAGGGTGATAAACCAATCCTGACTTGACGCTACAATTTTTTTGAGAGGAAAAATACCATTCTGACAAATTTATTTGAAATCAAGGAGACAATAATGATGGTGCAGACATTTGAAAACTCAAGACCAACACACCTACAATATAAAATCATGACTCAACTAGCCCAAGATGTAAAATGTTATGCATGACTAACCCACAAAGGTTGTGACATCTGGACTAGTGGTATGTGCGTATACACAAGTTCTCGACACATTGTATAAATCACTGATTATACTCGATTTGTGACCCTCTCCGCAATGATGCTCTCCCTCCTCAACCAAGAGGGGGACTGAACTGTATCCTGCATTCACCTCATTGCAACACCAAGGTAGTTAGTCCAATAAGATATAACACATATTTATATAAAATTGATAACCATTTCGTATCAATTTGCAACATCATAATATGAAACATAAAATCTCATTAATCATTCAAATTAATTCTTGCATATCATTTATCTATCAACTTTTCTAATAATGATATCAATCGAATTTTAAATTTTACAATCATTCTGACATTCAAATCTAGCATTATACATTCATGAGTGCATGAAAGAACAACATCAAATTATAACCATTTTATATTCGAAATATAAAAGAAATATCATGTCTTTTCCAAGCATCATCTAAATACTATAATTAAAATAATTAAATTTATGAAATAGTTATTCCAAAAATGGGTTGTAACATGTGTTGCAATTTGAATATGGTATCAAATTGGGTTTTCTAGACCTCTCTATTTTCCTTCCATTCTCTCATCTTTCCTGTAACGTCATAAAATGTGTACACCATTTTACACTTAGCTTAGCTCCTAGATGGGCCTCAAATATTTGCACTTGTTTATTAGGACCTATTTTAACACATTTTTAAGCATTAAGCATGTAGATCTTGATCCCAATGCACGAAAGCCAAAAAATAATAATAAGGCAGGGCTAAGCATGCTTTTAAGTGCCCTTTTTTGGGATTATGTGGCTAAAGGACCAAGGTGCCCAAAATCCCTAGGCCCTCCTTTAGCCTTGCCCTAAATTGTGGCCTTGGTGGCTTAGGCCTCTTAAAACATTCTTAATGTCAGCCTTGTGCAATTTAATTATCTAAAAATCAATGGGAACACATATAAAAGTAAGTTAAGTCATTCAATTGAACATCTAACTCTCGCTAGCAAACCTTGGCACTCTTGCACTCTCTCTCTTTCTCTATCATGCTCTCTATAGCTCTCTCTTGTGGATTATTGATGTGGCACTAAAATATTGCAGGTCTTGTGAAGATCTTGGAGACTACACCAACTTCTTGAGTCAAGTTGTGACGTCGTCTACAAGCATGCTAGGGTTTCCATGCTCATGGTGACTTCCTTCATGCTTTGTGTTAGCATTCCATTCTACTTTTGATTTTCCTCTACTCTCCTAGGGCATGCTCTCTTTCTCTATCCTCTTTGCTATTGTGGAGGTGGAAACACCATTCACAGAGCTTGATTGAGGCAAGCTCCTAAATAGCACCGTAGACACCTAAAAATGACCATTGTATTATTCATCTTGCATACATCAAATTTGTCTAACACACCTTCATCTGACATTAATTAAATAAATTATTTAATTAATATCATCAATTTCTTCTAAATCATCAAAATCTAACATTAATTGAATAAATTCTATTTATTTAATTAATTCATCATTTAACCACCTTTATTCTTCTATTTTCACATTAATTAAAAAATTAATATTTAATTAATTCCACATCTTAAATCCTCTTATCTACAAATAATTAAATACTTTTAATTATTTAATTGATGAATTATTCTTCTAAAATTAAATAAATTGTTCAAATTTTTTTAAGTTCACTTTTCAAATATCTTCTAAATAAATAAAATTAATATTTTATTTATCTTCTTATTTCTTCCATCATGCACAATAAATTAAATAAATTTATTTATTTATTTTTGAATTATCTTCTCAAATCTTCTAAAAATATCTTTTTCTTCCATGCACACAAATTGAATAATTTATTATTTAATTTTTTTCAAAGTACGTCAAAAAGAAAAACAAAAGTTGAGCTTTTAAATCTTTGTTTTTATCAATCAACTCATAAAATAGAAAAAAAACATTCTATTTTTATGAAATTAGTCTTGTTTTTAGCTTAGAAAGCAATTAACTCAATAAAACATCTTTTTGCATGGGTATTTGTCATGTGCACATTCCTTCAGGTCTTCTCAATTTATCTCATCCATCAATATCATTGAATTTCCTCCACTGTTGATCGATCTTCCCTGAAAGCTATATATGTCCATTCATCTCTTCACAAACCCTCTTTGATCACTAAGCCTTGGGCATTCATACAGTGCTTTGAGCATCTTGTCTCATTGAGTACATTACATCTTTGAGCACATCATCTATCCATGCTTGTTGCAACCATGGTTATGCAAATTAAGAGAGCAATTCACATATAAAGCAAGGAATAAATACAATCTTAGGTGGTAATGTTCTTTGTTTGATTTGCATTAAATTATGGTTATTTATCTTTGATATATTTCTTGAAGGTTGTAGGATTGGGTTTTGATATTCATGCTTGATCTATTTAACTCAATTTTCCCTATACACATTCTAGCACGCTCGGTGGGACCCACTCCCTGATCTAATTTTATTTTTCTTGAGAAAAATGTGTTTTCAAAGTTATAGGTACAGATCTACACCTTTGGCAGGAAGCGATGCGCCTTTGATCAACAGAACCTCACTTTTGGTCGACAGAAGCCCACCTTTAGCACGCAGAACTATGCTTTTGGTTTATGTTGTTTTTTGACCTAGTTACTGATCTTGCAATGTTTTTAGCATCTAATTTATCTAATTTATACATGCAAGTTGTATTTGCAGGAATCAATCCTATTTGTTCACAAGCTGATTTATTTGTGGGCATGCTTTTTTTCTTTTTGACCTAATTGATCAGTTACCATTATTTTGTTGTCTGATTTTGGTGCAGGATAATAGATTCATCTTTTCCATCCAACTCCCTAGCTTATCATAAATCCACTTGCTCACCTTTCAAAGACGTGTTTGACTTTATTTCTTGGATTTTGTAGGATATAGGTAGAAACTCGCTTCTAGAAAATAGAAGCTCATCTTTGGCATATAGAACTGCAATTTTGACAAATAGTAACTCACCTTTGGTCAGTAGAAACTTGCCTCTGGTATAAATTTTTGTACCCTTGGTTAACAAAAATTTCCCTTTGCACATTGTTTCTGCACTTTAGGTCTAATTATTTGCTTTTGCTAACAAGAGGTTTTTTGGATACTAATCAGTATTCTTGCAGTCTCTTATAGCTTGACAAAGAAACAAAAGAGAGATTGTTAACAAGTTTTATGTAGGAAGCTTGTAAAAGGATCTATTTTTATTACTAAGTCTTAGAAACACTACAATTTCTTAAAGGGAATTTATGATTGTATACTTTGTCTTGAATATCTAAGTATGTATGCTCTCTCCTCACACCAAAAGGTGATCTTGGAGATTAGAAATATTAAGATCATTCACTTATTTCTTTATTTTATTTATTCTTAGGGACTCGAGAGTCATACATATGTTCTTCTCTCGCATTGCAAAATAATCTTGAGAATCAAAAGTACTCGATATCCTTTCTAGGGGGTCTACTAGGGGATTTCATCACCTCTAGGGATGACCTGAATCACGTGATCTAGCATGTTATATAAATGTTATGAGAATTAAATACTTGTTTCAAAGGAAGGACCCCTTTAAACCAAGCAAAAGCCTTGAGATCCTTGGTTTGCCAAGACTTGATTTGGTTTGTGTAAGGTTGGAAGTTAGGACACCCTCACTCACAGACTTGTGCCCCCTATACCTCATGTATATTTGGGACTCCTTAGACACCTTGTTATCCTAGATAAGACCTTCATCCTTCATATTCTTTGGTGCATCGCAGCTGCATGGAGGAGAAGAGCTCACAGTTGTACCTTCATTGATTAGAGATAGATTATGCTTTTGAGAAAGACTTAAGTGTCTCCAAGAGTAAGGGGTGTAAGGTGGTCCATGATCTTGAATTCCCTACCTATCCTAGCAATGATAAGATGGTGTTAAGGGGGTGGAAATAGCAATTATCTAATAGTGGAGATTGAATCCACACCTAAGTGAGTCCATAGGATATGACACTCCTACTTAAATAATTTTAGGTTGTTGCACAAGTGTTTGGCGTGTATTCTTGTTATCTACCAGTATTCACCATTTTTTAATCCATGAAGGTTAGTAGCCTCGCACACCCAATTTCTAAGAGTCAATCAACAGCCATTATGTCTACTTTGTTTGATTTTTCTTGCCAAAGAACTCTGAACTATATTTCCAAACAAACACTGTCACAGAAACCCACTTCTGAGCTATAGAACTATGCTTTTGCATAGTTTTACTACTCCTCTGGCACATAGAAACTTGCCTCTAGCACACAAAAATTCAACTCTAGCACACAGAAACTTGCCTTTAGCATATAGTATTGTGCCTCTAGTCCTGTTACTTTTTCAACCATTTTACACAGAACTCTGCCTTTGAATTATCCTGACAATGCCCCTGGCATGCAGAAATGCACCTTTGGTCAATAGTCCTGTGCTACTGGTCCACAGAACTACACCTTTGAGCTATCCTACTACCACTTTTGAGCTATCCCGGTACAGCCTCTGGCATACAATCCTACGCTTCTAGTTAAATACAATCTTCAGTCATCTTTTCACCCAAAATTAGAAAACATCTATTTTTAGTGGAATTTATCCTCAGACCAGACATCATACAGACCATCCATCCTTAGTACTTTAGTCATCAGATCGATTTCACCCATCCTCATTTCAAAATTTGGAATTTTAGAGCCTTTTATCCTCTTGAGACTATAGATTGTCATCAACATCAAACAACCTAGACATTATCCAACTATTTAGCTTCAATCTGGCTTTCATCCTAGACTCTAGATCACATCTTCTAGTTTGTATTTGATTTGAGAAGTTGCCTCTCTTAGATCCTGAAAGATAAATTAGCATCCTTTTAGTGATTAAACTAGCTTAGGAGAGTGGCTTCTCTTGTGTTGGTCAAACTCACTATCTGTATCTGTCTTTCCTTGAGATCATTAGTCTATCTCTTAGAAATTCATCCAAATCACATCAGCAATTGATCTAGAATTTATCAATTATCCAAAAACAACCAATCAACACAATCATCCTAATAGTCTCAACCTTGTCACAAGAGTCCAAACATCACTCCATCCAAATCTTTGTCATAGAAAATCTGAAATATCACACAACTATGACTAGAAATCAACACCAATTAGCCATGGAGGCTAGCCAAAACAATCTCCAAAACAATCTTCAAAACAATCCCCAAAACAACCCTCAAGATGTCAACACTACATTGATAGATGCCACACAATTTACCATGGGTTTGAATCCTCATGAATTTCTTCCAAAAGAATGAACCGTGGGACCCTCTTCATCTCATCAATATGGAAAAACATCCCAAGAAGTGTCACAAGACTGAGTTGAAGAATTGAAAAATCTTGAGATTCTAGACACCATAGATAGGCTCTTGGCTTCTTATCCTAATAGATTCTTTCTATTGCTTGCTAAGCAAGGAGCTAAGTTGCCTAACAATTTTGGCACATCCACATTCAAAGAGAAAGACCCCATTAATTATGCTATTTCTGGTATGGGTAGATCACACCTAACTCCTATTCAAACCATGTCTACCATAACAACCTCAATTCCAAATTCACCTTCACATGGTTATCCTCTAACACCCTTCACCTATAAGTATCACAACTTGCTCTATCAACCCCCCACAACACTTGAGCCTCTTCTTGTTCCCACATAAATTTATCAAATGAATCAATCAAACCCCTTCTTCACCACATCCACACATCCATCATCTCAAATCCCAAACATAGTGTCACAAGTTCAATCTTCCATCCCCAATGTTGCTAATGCCACTCCTCCATGAGTTTCACAAGTTCAATCCTCTATTCCTAATTTTGCTTATATCACTCATCCATAGGTGCCACAAGTCCATTCTTCCATTCCTAGTGTTTCTTATGCCACTCCTCCACAAGTGTCAGAAGTTCAGACATATATTCCTCAACATTCTTACATCATTCCACCCCAACACTCCCAAATTCAACACTCTTACATCAATCCACCACAAAATTCTCAATCTCAACACTCCTACATCACTCCTACACAAAATCCACAAGCCCAACACTTCTACATGAATCCACCCCAAAACAATCCTCACAATTCTTATGATCCATATGTAATATCCACTCATATGCATCCAACACCAATCCCACTTATGTAGCACAACAACCACCATCCATCCAACATGGTCTTTCTCAACAACAACCCACATCGAAACTTGATCTTAAATTTGCCAATCTACAAAAGCAAATTTCAGATCTCACACTTGGACACACCAAGAAAATTTTCTCCTTGGAGGAGGTTTGTCCTTACCCCTTTGATAGGTCACTACCTATGATCCCTTTTCCTCCCAACTTTGACATGCCAAAACTTGACAAATATAAAGGAAAAGGTGACCCAAAAGAACATCTTAGGGAGTTTTACATTGTCTGCTTAGAGGTTGTCCATAATGACACTTATTTATTACACCTTTTCCCACGTAGTCTTGGAGGGCAAGCAATAGAATGGTTTTCTCATCTACCCATGGGTATCAAGACATTTAATGAATTGGCCAAAAAGTTTATCACACACTTTTCCTTCAAAATCAAACATGAGATTTATATGACAGACTTTTGCAATAATAAACAACACAATGGCTAAATTTCCATCTCCTTCTTACAAAGATGGCAAAACATGGCTAGTAAATTCCCATGGCCTATCCCAAAAAAACAACTAGTTAGCATATTTGTCCAAAATCTCAATCTTAAAATTGGATTTCACTAACAAATCTAATGTGCTAACTCATTTGATGAAATCATATCCAAAGGGATGAATATTGAAAAATCCCTCTTAGCAAAATAATTAGTCAAAATATTCAAAGAGACCAAAGACAACCCTCAAACCTCTAATGACAAACCTTGATTTTGGTCCAAGAATAAGAATGTCGTCAATGATGTTATTGTGGACACTAAACATGATCAAACTCTCCAAAAACCTATAAATCTTCAATCACCTGCAAAAGCCACCCCATCTACTCCTAGGGTGAAACCCAAACAAGACTATGCACCTAGACACAAATTCACTCCTTTGGGAGAACCTATCGAATTAGTCTTAAAGAAACTTGTCCAAAGTGGAGCCATCACACTACCAAAAGCTCGTCAATATGATGAACCTACTTTAAAACCCTCTTGGCACAAAGACAATGAATATTGTGAATACCATAGTGTCAAAGGACACAAAACCCCTAGATGCATGAAACTAAAGAATCTCATCCAAAATCTCATCGATAAAGAAGTCACCATTGATGATCCTCCAAAACAAATAACAAACAAAGACCTCAGAATGTACATGGATCGATTCCCACCACATGGTAAAGTAAATAATCTTGATAAAGGTAAAAATGTCAACAACACTTCCACTTCCTATAATTCCATTGTCGATGATTTCAAAGAGAGTTGTGTGTCCACTCTTACCATCAAGGGAATAGTACCTAATTATGCTATTACAACTCATCATGGTTGTGTCACCCTTCATGGGCCAACACCTGATATCTACATAAACACTGAGTACAATATCATAGAACATCTAAGAAAGACCCCCACTCATATATCTATTTTAGACCTCCTAAAGTCATCACCTGCACACAAAGTAGTGCTTGAAAAAGCTCTCAAAGAGTCATCGGTTCCAAACAAAATAAATTTCATAGAATTCCAATCCATGATAGGTCATATTGCTTCTCCATATCACGTAGTCTTCACTAAAAAGGACCTCCCATCTCAAAACCCTTGTCATAATGATGCCCTCCATATTGAAGTATTCATCCATCAACATAAGGTCAAACATATACTTATAGATGGTGATGTTGGTTTGAACATTTGTTCTCTAGAACTGCTAAGACAATTGGGATATTCTGAGGATGTTATTGATCCTAAACAATCTATCACTATTAAAGCCTATGATGATGCAGAACGCTGGTCAGAAGGTGTAATCCATTTGCCTATCCAAGTTTGTCCTATTATATTAGAAACTTGCTACCAATTACTGGACCTTGATCTACCTTATAACATCATCCTAGGTTGCCCATGGATCCATACCATGCAGGTTGTACCCTCTATGTACTATCAATGTCTCAAGTTTCTTTTTAATGGTACTAAAATCACTATCCTTGGGGACCCAAATCCTTTTGAGTTTTGTCATTCCATGTAAGGGCAATATTAGTACACCAACTAGATCCCAAATAATGTTGAAGACCAACCATCTCCTTCATATATTGACCCGGATACTTTGAAGAAAGCCTTAGCCGATAAACCCATTCCTAAGATCAAGTTCTGGTACATAGACATAGGATTTGGTGAGTATGACCTTCAAAAATCTTGTTGTGTGGGAAGGATGCCTTTATCACCTAAATCATATGGAAAACCACCTATAGCAAAGGTCGGTAAAAAGGCAACCCTACAAGCTACCCCAACTATATTCATTCATTGGGTGTTGTTAGAAGATGAATCTCTTGAAGATATTTCCTCTTGGATATTCCAAGACGAAAAATATTTAGTGACAATACCTATTGAACAATATAGAAAAGGTCTTTGAATGGTAAAGAACATGGATTATAAAGGCCAAGGTGGTCTTGGTAGACATGGACAAGGAAATTTGGAACCCATCATTGTGACTAAGAAAAACAACAGGAATGGTTTAAGATAAGATAAGGAGGTACCACATTCCTCAGACATCAAGTTTATTCTTGACGAGGTAGCAAAGGATTTTCCCATGGTTTTGATATCTAACAAGGATACTATCCATGACTCTTACCTACACCTTGCTGACCTATTTCAAGAAACCTCAATATTCATGATATCATTCATCTCCCTTACATCCAAAATGAAAACCCAAGATCTTCCACTCGTCTACCCTAAACTTGTTGATTGGGACCAACAAGAGGCCCCCATTCTTGACATCTTTTAGAATGATGAGGCTATTACAGAATTCATGGGACTCTGAGATAGTATTCCACTTGGTGAACATAAAGCTAGGTTTGTCATGGAATTAGATCAAGGACCATACTTTGGTGAGAATGCCAAATCCTCTAGTCGCAAAAATGAAAATAAAATAAATAGCTCCCCAGGTGAAAACCATAATGTGGCACCTTTTGATCATAAAAATGTAAAAACAAAGGATGTATCCAATGATGAAAACCTCTCTAAGGCACTTGAGGATGGAGGATTTGACCTTCCCTTACCTACAAAGTATCAAGAGAAGTCTTCACTTTTGGTTGAAAAATCATAGGAGATGAATCTAGGAACAACTCAGAACCCCAAGATTACATTTCTAGCAGCTTCACTTTCAAAACAAGAAAGGAAAGATTTCACAAAATTCTTCTTGCAAAGGATAGTCAATTTCACTTGGTCATATGCTAACATGCCAAGGTTGGACCCTTCATTAGTGGTTCATCACTTAGTAGTCTTTCCAAATGCCAAGCTAGTCAAACAAAAGCTCCATAAAATGCATCCACAAATAGCACTATTGGTAAAAGTAGAGCTTCAGAAATTGCTAGATGTGAAGTTCATATGACCTATTGATTATCCAAAGTGGGTTTCAAACTTAGTACCTATTTCCAAAGTCACTGGAGGCATCCGCATTTGCATCAACTTCAAATATCTAAATAAAGCATGTCCTAAAGATGACTTTCCATTGTTGAATATTGATATCATTGTAGATTTGACAACAGGTCATGAAATGCTTTCCCTAATGGATGGTTTTTCTGGATACAATCATATTATCATAGCACTAGAGGATCAACATAAGATAGCTTTTACATGTCCTTGGGGCACCTATTGTTAGCAAGTCATGCCTTTTGGTCTAAAGAATGTAGGAGCCACTTATCAAAGAGCAATGACAGTGATATTTCATTACCTTTTTCATACTATTATGGAGGACTATGTTGATGATATAGTGGGCAAATCTACTACTAGGATAGATCATCTACAGGTTCTGGGATAGAGATTTGATAGACTAGAGAAATATCAAGTGAGGCTCAATCCTAAGAAATGTGTCTTTGGTGTTACTTTAGGGAAATTATTGGGATATATTGTATCTCATAGAGGAATTGAAGTAGACCCCGCCAAGTTCAAAGCTATAGTTGAGACGCCTCCACCTTCCACTCTAAAGTAACTAAGGAGCCTTCAAGGGAAATTGCAATCTATTAGATGGTTCATATCACAGCAAGCAGATAAATGTCAACTATTTTTACATTTGCTCTGAAAGGATGTCTCATTCCAATGGGATAGTAAGTGTCAACAGGAATTTGATCAACTCAAAGAACATCTAGCTACACCTTCAATTTTGGTGCCACGAGATCTAGATAAACCTTTACTGCTATATATCTCTACTACACCTATAGCATTAGGTGCTCTCCTAGCACAGCATGATGATTCAGGAAAAGAACAAGTAGTTTACTACATCAGTCGCACCTTGGCTAGCTATGAGCTTAATTATACTCCCATGGAGTGGGCATGTCTAGAAGTAGTGTTTGCTTCCCAAAATTTGTGGCACTATATGTTAAACCAACACACCAAGCTCATTTCTAAGATAGATCCATTGAAATATCTTTTATCCAAGGTAGCCCTCACATGTAGACTAGCGAAATGGGTCATGATTCTGAATGAGTTTGACATAGAGTATGTTGATCAAAAAACTATCAAAGGGCAAGTTATTGCATATCAACTAGCAGAGGCTCCTATAATCGATACAAACCATATGCTCTCTGATTTTCTAGATGAAGGGATATTTAATCTTTTTACCTCATTTAAATGGAAACTATACTTTGATGGTTCCTATACCCAACATGGTTTAGGAGCTAGAATCCTCTTCATTACATCACAGGGTGATTGCATTCCAAAGTCATATCATTTAGCTTTTCCTTGCACCAATGATATTTCTGAGTATGAGGCTCTACTTACAAGTCTTTGCATAGTAGTACAATGGAACATCAAACAATTATAGGTTTATGGAGATTCTCAACTAATCATTGGATAGGTTACAGATGAGTACCAAACAAAAGATTATAAGTTGATGCCCTATAAAAGAATAGTTCATGAGTACAAGTGACACTTTTCTGCTATCTCGTTTGAACAAATCCCCATGTTGAATAACGAGGTTGTCGATGCTATGGCTATTGTTGGATCCCTCTTGGACATGCCTACAAACAATCAGCATTGTGAATTCTTGGTCGAGCAATTGTTCATATCGGCCGTTGATGTTCCACCTACTAAAACTATCTACAAAATTGTTGGTCCTAATTCTCCTTGGTACCAAGATATCTATGAATACCTCCATGATAACACCATCCCACCAAACCTTACACCTACTCAAAGGAAAACCTTCATCTGTCAAGGTTCTCGTTTTACAATCCTTGGTGACACTTTATACCGCAGGAGTCTCGATGGTATCCTACTTAGATGTCTTAACTTGGAAGAAGCTAATGTTGCCTTACGAGACATACATGAAGGTGTATGTGGATCACATTCCACCCATCCTAACCTAGCTATAAATCTTCTCTGCATAGGTTATTATTGGCCTACAATGGAACAAGATGCATACCAGTTTGCCAAGAAGTATCTTCAATGCCAGCAGCATGGAGATTTGATTCATGCACCAGCACATCAGCTACAACCTATTACTACTCCATGGTCATTTTCACAATGGGGACTTGACCTCATAGGTAAGATCCATCCATCATCTTGGCCATAAGTTTATCATTTCTACCATTGGATACTTCATGAAGTGGGTAGAAGCTATTCACATGACCTATATTACTCACAAACAAATAGCTAAGTTTATCCTAAACTATCTCATTTACCAGTACAGTATTCCCCTAGCTATAGTAACTCATAATGGTAGACCCTTTAAAAACCAAGATGTATGTGCCTTATGCACCCAATAACATATTCAACATCACTTCTCCACTCCATACTATCCACAGAGTAACATCCAAGCCGAGGCTTCCAACAAAACCATATTGAAAATCCTAAAGAAAAATTCAATGATGCTAGTCGTGATTGGCATTTGCAACTCAATCCCACCTTATGGGCATACCGCACTAGTATCAGAACCCCAACTAGTGCTACCCCATATGCTTTAGTCTATGGAACTAAAGCCATTTTACCTATTGAGGTAGATATCCCATCTCTTGGAGTATCTATGTAGCATCTTATTGATGGGGAGGAGTACAAAATTTCTAGATTGCATGAGCTAGAGTTACTGGATGAAAGGCATCTCACAACACTTAATCATCCTCACATCTATCAAAACCACCTTCATCATAACTATAAAAAGAAGATCAAGGAGAGATCATTTTAGATAGGTGAACTTGTTCTTAAGGAAAATCAGAGAAACCAACAAGATCGAGACAAGAAGGGCAAGTTTGAGCCTAATTGGTTGGGTTATTTTGTTGTCACAGTAGTTTATGGATCAGGAGCTTATACACTAGCAACACTTGAAGGCATTCCTCTAGATGAACCCATCAACAATGTTCATCTTAAGAAGTTCTATGCTTGATCCTTAGAGTATCCCTAGAAAATACAAAAAAAAATCAAAAAAAATCACAAAAATACAAAAAAATCAAAAAATAGAAAAAAATTTAAAAAATTTAAAAAAAAATAGGAAAATCCAAAAAAAAACCATTCTCTAGTGAAAACCTGGTAAACATGTGCTTTGGATAAGTACCATAGTGAAAACCTGGAAAATAGGCACTATGTGTAGAGTCAGCATCCACCATCTTATAAGTCTTACAATTCATCTCATTCCATCTCACTCCATCTTATTCCATAATAAATCCCCATCCATCCATAATAAAATTATTGACCTTTGAATTTCCAATTTCCCATCCATCATGGTTTGGAAATTGTCAGTATCAGTTGTCATCCATTAGCATCATCCATTGTTCCCCATTATAAAACCTCTATCTGAATGGGGGCGCATTTTCCTTAACCTAATTCTAGGAATGGATCCTTGTTCGAGGTATGATAACACTTTTCACTCATCTTCTATATCATCAGCACCAACAAGAACTATATATCATCACCACCAGCATCTTAATGTGCCTTAATCTCGTGGATACAGGGTATGTAGGTAGTATTGAATACAAAGGAAGTATCTAGTACTTAGGTACATAAGACACACCCATTCTCCATCCCAATCCATCATAAATTGCATCTTTCACTTCATCCATCTATCACAATCCATCCTATTCACCTCTCACCCCGACTTGACTAACTCAAGCAAAAAATGAACTATGCATCCTTTTGAAAGCTCAAGTACTTATCAAACTAGAAGCAAAAGACTACTCCTGAAGCAATATGCTCACCCGCATACTGCTTGCCACATCTGCTACATCTATTTATCCTAGATACAAACCCTTTAACAGATATATCTTTCCTACAATAAGGCCCAATCTACTATGAGCACCCTCTTTGGCAAGAGAATATGATGGCTGTGTATTTGTTTTATCAATAAGTCAATTTCTTTTTTATTTATCTTGTGTTCCTTTCTAATACCTAATCAAGACTACCATGATCTTCTATATCTTGGTATGTTGCGATATAGTATGGATTGGGGCATAATCTTTGCTTTCGTATGTTGTGTTTGTGGGATGTTCTTATTATGCTACTACAGCTAATATTTATCTTGTTAGTATTAGAAATGGCATCTTGCATATCAATATCTTTTACATCTAAGTGATGAGACCATGTTTTGTCTTGTTTTTCTTGCTTTAAGTACCTATTTCCTAAGACATTTCTAGACTTCTATATGCACTAATTATGTTTATAATTATCCTTAAGACACTGAAGCATGAAGATGGTATATAATATGTTGTTAGTTAATGATGTGTGAATGGTTAATTGTTCATGAAATATGTTAGTACTTTATGTTGATTTTAGTGATAGTGATGCATAAATACTATGTGGTGTACTAACTCCTCATGCAGCAAAAGTGTGGCTTCATATCATGAAGATCACTGGACAACCCACAGCCGAAGGAGATGCTTATATCCATAGTAGATGATACAGGTACCTGCATCCAAGTGAAGAAGACCTTGAATTGATTGGGATGAGTCATCCATGACTCTGTGACAGCTATCTTTCAATAAATGATGCAGTCTTGAATAATGGAGGAATCTAGATCATGCTCTATGTTTTGTTTCTTGTTTTGATCGTTCTTCATGAATACTAGAGAGATGGAGTTATAGTAGGACTGTATCATCTATGCCACCTTCATGTTAGTTTAGTTTCCTATTTCTAGTTTGCTTTGTAATAAAGTCCTTCTCCTATGTTGTTGGATAATGGATATTTATAGCATTTATTGTTCAGTAGTTTTATTCATATAGACAATGTTGATCTCATATGTAGAGATTAAATTTTGCTTCATACAGAGAGAGACAGAGATATAATATCAGATTTTGTTGTTGTATCTTTTCATTCCAACATTCAATAAAAGAATATATGTTTTAAGTTTTGTCAATGATTACAAAGATATAGTAGAGATTCAGATAGATTTCATGGGATCACAGTTACTCAAGTAGGCCACTTGAAGTACTGTGTCTTTCCACTCTATTTATATGTTTAGTTTATAATTGTATGTTTATATATATGTGTGATTGATGTATGTTGTGATGAGTGATGTGAAATAGTTAAACCTTGGTAACTTATGTCATTGAGTCTATTGAGTCAAGGTGATCACCAACTGAACCAATTGTTAGTTACTCTCTTATATAGAAGTTGCATAGAATCATTTGATTACTATTGTGTTAGACAAACTTAGTTATTTTCCATCATTCTTGTTTACTTAGAGTATTGTATTTGCTTTATTTAGTTCCCTTACACAACCTCTAGAATAAAACACAGGAATCCTTAACTGTACACACAGTATAGGCATCATCCAAGAAGATTACGATTCCATGGTTTAACAATGTAAATGTAAGACATTATATAACCAGTAGGTTGCTTGATATAGGATTTGTTGGTCCGTTGAGTAGTGTGCATGCCCTTTCTGCATCAATGTATTGGTTAATAATGGAGTTTGACACTAAGGTCTTGAAAAAGCCTTATGTATTAAGATCATTCTATGCTAAGACTATTTTCCATTTACATACCCAACAAGGTTCTATTATGTCTAGTAGAAACAATTTCAAACCATTTGTTTACATAGTCAACGTCCTATGCATTAGACACATTGTCACATTGGTTTTCTATACCCTGGTGCATAACATCCATTGCTCCGTAAAAATAAGGATTGCTCTTTACATTTTATAAAGCATAAGCAAAGCAACATCATCCCATCCATCCCACCCATCCATCTCACCCATATATCCTAATAAATATCTATAGCTTTCATAGTTTGATCAATTCTTCTATTCTTCCACATCCTACATAGCGTCTTCTTCCATCTTTCATCTAACCTTTTCATCTTCATCTACATCTCCCTATCTACTCACACTTTTCTCTTCTTTCATTTCGAGAGCACACTAGTGTTCTTTGAACCCATTTGTCCTCTCAAGGGGGCATCATCATCATCATCATTCATCTTATCCATTAACTTACCATTATCTTTCCTTGTCACCCTCGCTTTTGAGTGACTAGGGCATCACCATTTCTAATCCAATCATTTTCTTCTAAACATATTCTTCTAAATCAATCTTCTTCTATCAAATAAAACACTATGTTTTAAATTTCTTTGAAATGTTGTTACTTTGCAACACCATCTCAAAGAGGGCTAAAATCTACACACCTAAAAATGATCATTGCATTATTCATCTTGCATACATCAAAGTTGTCTAACGCACCTTCATCTAAAATAAGTTAAATAACTTATTTAATTAATATCATCAATTTCTTCTAAATCATCCAAATCCAACATTAATTGAATATATTCTATTTATTTAATTAATTCATCATTTAACCACCTTTATTCTTCTATTTTCACATTAATTAAAAAATTAATTATTTAATTAATTCCGCATCTTAAATCCTCTTATCTACAAATAATTAAATAATTTTAATTATTTAATTGACTAATTATTCTTCTAAAATTAAATAAATTGTTTAAATTTATTTAAGTTCACTTTTTTCGAATATCTTCTAAATAAGTAAAATTAATATTTTATTTATCTTCTTATTTCTTCCATCATGCACAATAAATTAAATAAATTTATTTAATTAATTTTGAATTATCTTCTCAAATCTTCTAAAAATATCTTTTTCTTCCATGCACACAAATTAAATAATTTATTATTTAATTTTCTTCAAAGCATGTCAAAAAGCAAAACAAAAGTTGAGTTATTTAGCTTTTAAATCTTTGTTCTTATCAATCAACTCATAAAATAGAAAAAAAAAATTCTATTTTTATGAAATCAATCTTATTTTTAGCCCAGAAAGCAATTAACTCAATAAAACATCTTTTTGCATGCACATTTGTCATATGCACATTCCTTCATGTATTCTCAATTTATCTCATCCATCGATATCATTGAATTTCCTCCATCGTTGATCGATCTTCCCTAAAAGCTATATATACGTCCATTCAGCTCTTCACAAACCCTCTTTGATCATTAAGCTTTGGGCATTCATATAGTGTTGTGAACACCCCATATCGTTGAGCACATTACATCTTTGAGCACATCATCTATCCATGCTTGTTGCAACCATGGTTATGCAAATTAAGAGAGCAATCCACATATAAACCAAGGAATAAATACAATCTTAGGTGGTACTTATCAAACTCCATTATTAACCAATACATTGATGCAAAAAGAGCATGCACACTACTCAATAGACTAACAGATCTATATCAAGCAACCTACTAGTTATATAACATGATGCATTTACATTGTCAAACTAGGGAATCATATTCTTTTTGGATGATGCATGTACTGTGTGTACAATTAAGGATTCCTAAGTTTTATTCTAGAGGTTGTGTAAGGGAACTAAATAAAGTAAATACAATACTCTAAGTAAACAAGAATAATGAGAAATAACTAAGCTTATCTAACACAACAGTAATCAAATGATTCTTTGTAACTTCTATGTATGAGAGTAACTATCAATTGGTTCAGTCGGTGATCACCTTGACTCAATGGACTCAATAATATAAATTACCAAAGTTAAACTATTTCACATTACTCATAACACATACATCAATCATAAATATATATAAACATACAATTTATAAACTGAACATATGAACAAAGTGGAGAGACATTGTACCTCAAGTGGCCGACTTGAGTGACTATGATCCCACAAGATCTAGCTAAATCTCTATTGAATCTTTGTACTTGTTAACAAAACTCAAAACACATATTCCTTTATTGAATGCAAAAGTAACAACGACACAACAAAATCTGATACTATATCTCTATTCAATCTGTATGAAGTAAAATCTAATATGTTCTAGCTAACCGAGATCAACATTGTTTATATGAATAAATCTACTGAACAATAAATGTCATTACTGTCCATTATCCACCATCATAGGAAAAGGACTTTATTACAGAGAAACTAGAAATAAGAAACTATCTAACATGAAGGCGGCATAGATAATACAATTCTACTACAACTCTATCTCTCCGTTGTCTATGAAGAATAATCAATGACTTAGAAATAGAACATAGAACACGATCTAGATTCCTTCATCATTTAGGATTGCATCATTTGTTGAAGGATAACCATTATGGAGTCATGGATGACTCATCCCAATCAATTTGGGATCTTCTTCCTTTGGCTGCAGGTACTTGTATCATCTTCTGTGGATATCAACATCTCCTTTAGCTATGGGTTGTCCAGTGTTATTCATGATATGAAGCCATGCTTTTGCTGCATGAGGAGTTAGTACACCACACAGTATTTATGCATCACTATCACTAAAATCAACATAAAATACTAACATATTACATGAACGATCAATCATCCGCACATCATTAATTAACAACATATTATATACCATCTTCATGCTTTAGTGTCTTTAAGGATAATCATAGACATAATTAATATATGAGTTTGGAAATGTCTTTGAGAAATAGGTAATTAAAGCAATAAAAACAAGACAAATCATGGTCTCATCACACCCCCCAACTAATCATTTTGTTGGTCCTCCAACAACCAAGGCCTTAGATTGTACTATAGAGAAATCTCTCTATAGTCTATAGGTTCCTCTACCCCTCTATCCTATTTGAGGTAGAAGCCCTTTTGTTCTGCCAATTTGTCCCACCTAGCTTACTCTGTAGCCTAATTAGTCCTCTGCCCCATCCAATGTGGAATAGGATAAAGCAGCAGACGAGGATGGAAGATTAGTGCTAACCAAGTTATCACATGCTCATTAGTTGAATTTATATATCTCTTTGCCTTGTTGATTGTTGCTGACAAGTTAAATACTAAGTGAGGCTCCTTTCTCTATAGTGATGGTGTTAATTCCTTCCATCTACCTTGTGAGAAACCTAAAGTTTCCTTACCAACCTTTTCTACTAATTCCCTAAGTTTATGATAATTCATGGATTTGCATTCCAATACTTTACTACCTCTTGATGTTCAATCAAGTTCACCCATTCCTCCACTATCTTCAGGGGATTTGGAGATTTTGTCCTCAATTTGAGAGGAAGTGACTTCTCTCTTTCATTATACTATTTTAGTAATTATCCCCTCCTGTTCTCATTTTGAATGAATGAGGCTAAGGCCTTCAATTGCACATCCCTGATTACAACTAGGGGATTCCAGTGAGTGTCATAAGGAATGGCAAGTTCACGTAGGTAGAATTCACACAGTTGGTTTTGCATTTCAGGGGTAGCTCTTTGGTAAGTTGTTATAAATAAGGCAGGTGTAAATAGGGAGATAGGGGCATCACTGTATAGTTGGCTAAATTGAAAGCTCGAACATTGCTCTTGCAAATAGAGAGCATACACCTAGTAGGTGGTCCACATCTCATCAACTAAATAATCATGTCTGCCATTCTATCTACTTTGAATTTCAACCTCTTTATTTCTGCATTTTTCATCTCAATTTCCTTGATGTGTTTCTCGTTCAATTCACCTTGTTCCTTTACTAATTTATCTATTTCATTCAACAATTGTAAGGTGACTGAGAATAAGGTAAATGGAGTAGGTTCTACAAACTGCTCTTATGGCTACACAAGCATTTGGTTCCTTCTATTTATCTCATGATGGCCAATTGGGCCAATTGTTCAAGTCCTGATCCCTATTTCTAGAAGACATGTAACTACTCTTCTAACTTTTTAACCCTGTCATTCAATCCAGATTCTTTCTATTGATAATCCTTCAATTTCTTCTCCAACTCTGCAATTTTCTGCATTGCCAGTTGTAACTCATCTTTCTCACTCTTTGCCCTGTCTTTAGAGTCTAACAATAACTTTTCTTCTTGAGGTTCATCTTGAGGGATTGAGAAATCTGGTTCTTTAGTTTCAAAGGAGGTTTATGACTTTTTTTGGCTTTCCATATATCTTCTTCCTCAAACTTTGCATCAGACTCTTGAACAAGTGTATAACCTAAATTTTTCTACCCTCTATCAACAAACATGTGCTCCCTCTTAGAGTCTGTATCAAGATCAACTACATTCCTCTTTTCAGGTTCCCCTAAAAAAAAAAATTCCTTCAGGTGACCTAAATGCCTACATGATTAAGCAGGGGTTCCTTGTTTGTTCTTTACTCTAGAATAAGATGATTTCCTTTTCTTGGTGGCTTTTGAAATAGAAGGGGTTTCATAGGGAGTTTTAGACGTTGGGGTTTCACAGGTAGTTTCAGATGTTGCGGGCAATGAGCTAGCTTTAGACTATGGTTTTCTTTTTAGTTTTTTCTTTTTGTGGCTAGAAGTCTATGAGGATACATGTTTTGGCAATGTTGGTGATACTGTGGGTGTAGGGGAACTACAAAGTTTTTCAATAGGTACAGTAGAGCTTGGAGCTGGTTTCTCCTCAATAATTGCATGGCAACAGGCAGGTGAAGCTTATAGGTGAGAAGAGGTTGTAGACGCTTCCTCAAGTCTTCCCTTGTTTGTAAATTTTCCACCTATGCCTCTTCTTCTACGTCTAGTTCAACTCTCACTGGCCCCTCATTAACATGATTAACTTCAAGAAATCTTTCCCAAGAAAATTCAAGGTAATGGATAAATAGACTTCTCTTCACTAACAAGACAATCAAACCATGATGAGATAATGAGGACTGACAAATTTTCCTTCTATATTCAGTAGACATCTATTTTAACAAATTGAATAGAAAATTTGAGACATTCACTATCCTTCCATGATGAAGATGGCTCAGAAGTTTAAAATGCACACTATAAAGTAAAGATTGTCTCCTATCACAAGTAAGGTATTTAATAACCCAGGAAGCTACTGAGGCCCAAAACTAGGGTAAAGAAAGTTGTTTGGTACTGTAGTTAGGGTAAAATTGCAAATCAAGGCAAATGAATAAACAGCAATGATAAAACCCTAGCAATGCACAATGAAGCACAAGACAACATGAAAATCCAAATAACAAATGTAAATGCAAACCGATCTCCACGCTATGCTTGATTTATCTCCATTGCTCTTCTCCACCTCGCATGAGCATGCAAGATTTTGAAGGATTATTGTTGGAGGAATGTTGGGTGCTCATTTCTGCAGCATAACATTAAGATGAAGATGATAGAATGAAGGATGCAAAGGCTCTAATGATATTTCAACAGCATGTGGATACTTGAGGATCAATGCATGCTAATGATAATTTGGCAGAATAATGTTACTTGAAGCTCAAAGCATTCTAATGGCTTATGAAGGGTTTGATTTATAGAAAAGGCTTGGTTCAAATGGATGGTTGAGATTAAAAAGCTAATTGATTGATGTGGACGGCTAGGATTGATTCGGTTATTCCCACTCTTTAAGGGAGTTGTAGTCATTTGACAAGTGTCAAGGAGGATAGGGCTCATGTGTGCTTGTGTACATAAAAAGTACTACATATAAAAGATATTAAATAAAAGGCTATAGTACCACTTATCTTTTTTAAATGAAAGAGGCACACATGTCGGCTTAATGATAAGATAAATTAATTAAATAAATAAAATTTATTTAATTAATTGGAAAGTCGGCTTATGATGAAAACTTAATTCAAATAAAATATTTGAATTAGTTGGGATATGAGTTGGATATTAATTAAATAAATAAAATTTATTTAATTAATTGGATAGTGGGATTAGGATATGATATGGATATTAATTAAATAAATAAAATTTATTTAATTAATTGGCTAAGTAGGATAAGGATGGGATTGAATGGGATTTTAATTAAATAAATAAAATTTATTTAATTAATTGGCTAATGGAATAAGTGGGATTAAGAGTGGGATTTAGGACAAAATGCTACATGATGTCTAAGATAATGTTTTTGACAAGGTGTTGCTAGACATGGACAAAGTTGGGACAATTTTGGGTGTCTACATTTTGCCCCTCTTTGAGATGATGTTTGAGATGATAAGCTTTATGTCGAGTAACATCATTTCAAAGAAGTTAAGATATGGATAGTTGATAGGGATGCTGATGATGATGATGATGATAGAAAGGATAGGTTGGTGATGCCCCCTCGAGAGGATAGGTGGGTTGGACAAACACGGGTATGCTCTCGAAAAGAAATGGCTTGACTACAAAAGAAAGCTAAGGGAATGGATAGAAGAAATGGATGATGTGTTATGCTGCAATGAAGGTGAGCAACCATGATGTTTGATATAGCACTAGACGTTATGCACCAAGGTATAAGGACCAGGGTGACGATGTGTCTCATGCCCCAGCATAATACAACCTTGTCTGGATACAAGATATGAATATTAGCTAGATTGATACCGATATGATGCAAATGCAAGATAAAATGATAACACACACAAGCAAGCAAGCAAGCATGCACAAATGATACAAAAAAAAACAAGGTATTGCCCCTGTCAAGCTGTAAACCAATGATTAATTGTTGATTGTTGATAGTTGAGTGTTGAGAGTGTTGTCATTGTGGGGAAAGCTATATCCCTAGATCAACACAAGGTTGTTTGTTGAGTTGGTTGGTTGGTTGGTTGATTGATTGATTTGGCTTACAACAAGGCTAGGATCAAGACCATTGATTGCGCTTGGATAAATTGGCTTGATTGTTTAACTTGATTAGTGTGACTTGGATTTAAGATCATTGCTTAGATTGATTTGATTGATATGACTGGAAGAAGTGATTGGTTGAAATGGATGAATGAATGTTATTGATAAGAAGAATTGATGATGATGATTTGATTTTGATTGAATGTTGATGGAGAGGATTGTTTTGGATTGATAATGATTGGTTTTATTACTTGGATTTTTTGTTGGATATTTGATTTTTTTTTTCTAGATTTTTTTGACATATTTTGATTTTTTTGTGTTTTTTGAAATATTTTGGAAGATGCCAATGGATTTACAATTGGGTAGCCTTTGTGCTAGATACCAATGACAAGGGAAAAAACCAAGTCTAGGTGCAAGGATGGATGAATGGGATTGGATGGATAATGGTGGATAGGATGGAAGGCTCATGATAAATGGGTGGATAAAGGGATATGTGATATAAGAGATGGATGCTTGCCTCATGATAAATCGATAGGTAGGTTATAGTGGAAAGCTTATGATAAACAGATGGGGATAAGCTATAAGATGGGAAGCTCGTGATAAGGATATGCCATAGTGGATGGAGCATAAGGAAGCTAGGATGTGATCTTAAAAGGCTATGTCGCATAGGAAGAACTTGCCCCATTCTAGGTGGTAATGCTTATGATTTTTACATGATTGGATTGGATTTGGATGGGATGGATAAATGGTCAATGGATAGGGCTTGGTTTGGAAAGAAGGTATGTCAAGAAATATCCAAACATGTTTCAACATTTTGCCCCTATGTCTTCATCAAGATCAAAAGGTGGAAGGATGGATGAATAGACTCAACATGATAGGTATGTGGATATAATGGCTAATGATGGTATGGTAATATGATAGGAATGATATAATGGGATAGGTAGTTTGGAAATGGATAGGTTGGATGAGACAATGTGCCCCCAAGTGTAAGTGACATAGAAGATCAACTTACACATGACGCCTGTTTGCCAGGTTTTCATCATGGTACTTATCCAAGGCGCCTGTTTACCAGGTTTTCACTGTTGGATGAAAGGATTTATCTTTACTATTTTGATTTTTTTTTCTTTTTGCTTTTTTGCTTTTAGAGAGGTTGACAATTATACATGGCGCCTGTTTGCTAGGTTTTCACCATGGTAATGGATAGGAGGGACTCAAGTGTTTAGTGCTATGAAGGTCGATAGTGTCCCTTTAGAGATTGATGATGTCTTCGCATGGACCATGTCAAGTGTGCTCATAGATGTTGATAAGGGATTGCATGGATGGGAGATGGAGTAGGTAGATAATGGATGATGAAATAGATTATGAAAGGTTCATGCAAGGATAGATGGATGGGGATAGTGGATTATGATGTGGAGTATATAGGCTTATGGAATGAAGATGGATGAAAATTTTATGCCAAAGCATGGACCATAGGGTTAGCATGGGGGAGATATGTAGGATAATGGATGGAAGATGGGGAGATGTAGTAATGTGGAGGTCATGTAGAGTGGAAGGGAACCATGACCAATGGTTGCACACACCATAATAAACATTGAAGCTTTTGATTGGATGGTGGTGTAGGAAGCAATGGGGATGTTTGCTTAGGATATCGTTGATGAAGTGATTTAGGAACCCACATAGATTTAGTATTTTTAGTGATTTTTCTTTGCTTGTGGGATTTTTGAAGGGAATGGAAGTTTTGGATGGAAGTAGGCTTTTGGATGGAGATAGGTGGTTGGGATTCTTGAGATGTAGATGAGGATGCCTCATTTGACTTGCTAGCTATTTGCTTAGGAACCCAAACCATTTTGCTTTTAGGCTTTGCTTTTGGAGGTATGGGCTTGGATAGCTTTGTGAATGTACTTTGCTTAGAAGATGGATGATTTAGGGACTTTTCACATTGATACCCTAAGGCATGAAGGTCCTTAGGAGTTTTAGTTGGATTTTTGGCTTTATAAGTAAAGGCATCCAAATGTTTATTTTGGAATCCCACGGGGTGGGTGGAGTGGATGAAATGATTGGAAGCTTCATGTTTAAACGATGTGTGCTTTTGTTGGTCATGATTAGGAATGTAAGGATACTTATGAATGATAGGTATGTTAGGTGTTGGAAGCAATGGTGGCAAGGTGGATGGAGGGATATTTGGAGTTGGTAAAAGTGGAGGCAAAGTGGATGGTGGAAGGTGTATGGTCACATGCTTTTGACATTTATAGGATGATGGAGTTGGAATGACAACATATGTTTTGGGTAGATGGGGGGTGTGATGGAAAGTGATAGGTTTAGGATGCATGAAGAGATTACCAACATCTTGGCCTTGTTTACCTTGGGGTGTGTATCCAAGGCCATATGAGCATGGAGGAACCTTGACATGGTTTGGCTCCAAAATACCTTGTTCATAAAGACCTAGGCCTTTACCTTTGTAGTTCATGTTTTGGAGGATGCGATTGACTATGGGACTAGGTGTGCTTTGAACACTAGACTTGAGTTCCGTATTGGATGGAGAAGGTGAAGTGGATAAAGGTCGTTGTTGTCCTAAGGAAGAACACTCATGTAGGAAGGTGGTAAGACCACTAGGACATGATGGTGGATTTGAAGTGGAATCAATGGTGGATGTGGAAGGAGGATCATTAGGATCTTGATTATGTTCGCTAAGATCCAAGCTATTTGTTTGATCTTTTATGCTTACTTGGGGGACAAGTGTCTCATCATGACAAGTGGATGTTTGCTCATTATGGATAGGGCTAGATGGAGGATGACTAGGAGCAATGTGGATATCTTGCTCATGGATAGATCTAGGATTATGGATAGGATCAAGGTGCTCATGGATAGCTTCTTCATAGGTATCATCTTGATCATAAAGAAGGTAAATATTATGGATGGGTTGGATTTGGATAGCTTTCTCATGAATAGTTGTTGGGAGATGGATAGGATCAAGTGGCTCATGGATAGATTCATCATTATGGCTATCATCTTGATCATGGAAAAGATACATGTTATGGATGGGTTGCATGAAAGTGTTTTGATCTTGAGTTGGACTAGGGCTTAATGTTTGCACATGCTTAGGATTAAACTCTTCACATACCTCTTGACTTTGGATGAAAGTGGAAGGTTCTTGGTCAACAACATGAGAACATGATGACTCTTGACTTGGATTCATAATAGGAGACTCTTGAATAATCTTGATGGCTTGTAGGTCACATGATGGGCTTGAAGGGCTAGGTATGTTAATTGAGGGCTCTTGGATAGGCTCAAGGATAGGTGGACCACATGATGGGATTATATGATTGAACATGACCTTTGGAAGTTCTTGGGTAGGCTCATGAATGGGTGTTTGACATGGAGGTAGTTCATTTCTAGCTAGTAGCCAATGAATCACATCCTTTGCAAGGGTATGAGTAGATGGGAAATATAATGGATGAGCAATAATAGAGGATGATGTTGTAAGCGTAGGACTAGGATTTTGATTGGATGGAAGGATAATGGAGTTTGATGGATTAGGATGTGGACTAGATGGGGGTGACACATGGGATTGGGATGATGTGGCATGTTTTCCCATTATAGGTAGGTACACCTTGTAAACAATTGAGACAAATATTGGGCATTGATTTGTATTATGGCCTTTGGTCCTATGGTATGCACAATAATTATGTTCATCATATGGACTTTATTCACATGGTTTGACTTTAGGAAGTTCAATGAGTTTTGCTTCAATCATTCTTTGTAAAACTCTCTCAGCCGCATCCTTTGGTGAAGGATTAGAATGACATGGTGATGAAGGTAATGGAGGGCTTGGTGGTTTGGAAGGTTGGTGGACCAATGGACTAGGAGTAGGATCACATGGTGGTGTTGGGATAGGACTTGTTGGCTCATGTGTTGGCATGTGATTGGATGATGGAGGGTATTCATAGGATGAATTAGCTAGGTTGGTATCTCCCTTGTCAAAGGTTATTAGATCTTGCATAGGATAATTTGAGCTCATTTGGTTTATGTACAAGGGATCACTTGGACTTGGATGTGCTTCTTGTTGCAAAGGTGGACTTAGGTCTATCAATGGTGCTTGGTGGTCTTGTTGAAAAGGTGTACTTGGACTTACTTGATTTATGTACAAAGAGCCATTGGAACTTGGATGTTGTTCTTGTAATATCACTTGATTGCTTTGTGGATGGGCTTGGTAGTGCATTGGAATGGTGGCATGAGGGATTGAATAAGCTTGAGGTGGAGATTGATAGGTTGATGTGGCATTGACTTGGTGGATAGGTGGATTAAGTTGATAGGAAGTGGATGGACATGACATGTGGCTATAAAGTGGATTAGGTTGGTATGGATGGCTAAGGATTGATGTACTTGTTGAGTTTGACTAGTGGCTAAAAGGTGTTGGACTTGGGTTACGAAGTGTTGCAGTTGAGGTGATTGGCTTGCGTGGGGTTTAGCTTTTTGGATGAAGAATTGTAATATTTCAATGGCGTCTTGGTTTAGGGGTTGTGATCCTTGACAAAGATTTTGGAGGAATCTTTGGAATTTGATTTCTAGGTCCTCTAGTGTAGACATGTTGTCACCAAGTGTTTGTCTTAAGTCCTTTTAGCAAGTGCTTGTTTAGGGATTTGGATGATGATGTGGATTATTTGGATGACTTGGCTATGTTTGGGTTGGATGATGACTAAGCTATGTTTGGGATGAAAGTGATTGGGTTTGAATGTTATTGGAAGAATGTGTAGGATGACTTGTCTTTATGTGTTTGGGTGTTTAGAGCTTGATATGGCAATATTCAAACAAATGATTATGCATATACACACATGAATCACTCACACAAGACACATAAGTAAGTTGTTAGTTTGAAAGAATGTGATGATGGTTAAGCAAGCATGTGAAGACACTCAACAAGTCCTAGTCAAGGCAAGGCCACTATCACAAGGAGGTTCTAATGAAAATCCGGGGGACCGGCACCCCACAAGCATCCAGCAAGCCACTTAAGACTTTAACTAACCCTACTAGGAGTTTTAATATACACAAAGGTACACCTCCTTTCGAGTTAGCACTGTATGGTGAGCGCTAATACCGGTTAGACTTGGCTTTCGCCTTATCCTCTGATTTTTATAGCGGACCGGATGAAAGTACCACTTGAGGTCATTCCCTTGGGGTGGATACCAAGGCAGGGCTCTCTAAGGCTAAACAAAAGCAACACAAGTAAATATTTTTGATCTCCAAGTTCGTGTTGGAACGCGAGGAGAGAGCATACACATTTACTTGGTCACACTCGCATGGGGTTCATTAACCTTAGAAATTCCATGTGTGGAAGACAATGCAAGCACTTGTTTATTTTAAAACCTAAATCTAAATGTGATGAAAGACAATGGTTTGTTTTAGCCCAATTTTTTTATGTGAATTTGCAAACAATTGTTCATTTTATGCCCAAAATCCAAATGTGTTTGCAAACAATGATTAGAAGACTAAAAATGAAATGATTGCACCTAGTTAATTCGCTATCCAAATTGCTGTAGATGTTGATGCCAATGCTGCTCCAGCTCCTTATGATCACCTACAAAAAAAAATGATATTATAATGCAGGCATAAAAAATAGGCTCATCAGGCAAAGAAAATTATAATTTTAGATGCATAGCTGAATTAGATTTGATTATTTCGATAGATTTTTGGTTTGAAAATTAAAAAATCAAAGAAGAGACCCCCATTAATTTTTAGAGAGCTTTCCGAAAATGTAAAGAAATCAGAACAATTCCCTGATTTGCGCCCAGAAATGTGGATTTATGAAAACAGTACAGTCGGCAAAGATCTAATTTTTGTGCACTATAAACGACCTCTAAATTAAATCTGCAAAATAAAGATCCCCATTACAATTTCAAGAGATTTCCATAAATGTAAAAATTTCTAAAAAATTCACTAATTTGCACCCAGAATTGCGATTTTATGAAAAAACATAAAAACGTGATAAATCCCACAAAAATCGCAATAAACCCAAAAAATTTCTACTGTAGCCTCCTTATATCATGGAAAAATTTCTGCTAAAATCTTGTAGAAAAATTCATAGCCATTTGAAAGATATGATGAAATCTTTAAAACCTTGGGTTTTGTCGAAAAACAGCGGATCTGCAACAAAAATTTAATTAAACCTGCAAAAATCAACAATGGGGGTTAGATGAATGCAAATTTTTACTACAAAAACCTACAAAAAAGATCAAGCGAAGTGAGTCCCACCGGGCGTGCCAAAATGTAGTTAGGGTAAAATTGCAAATCAAGGCAAATGAATAAACAGCAATGATAAAACCCTAGCAATGCACAATGAAGCACAAGACAACATGAAAATCCAAATAACAAATGTAAATGCAAACCAATCTCCATGCTATGCTTGATTTATCTCCATTGCTCTTCTCCACCTCGCATGAGCATGCAAGATTTTGAAGGATTATTGTTGGAGGAATGTTGGGTGCTCATTTCTGCAGCATAACATTAAGATGAAGATGATAGAATGAAGGATGCAAAGGCTCTAATGATATTTCAACAGCATGTGGATACTTGAGGATCAATGCATGCTAATGATAATTTGGCAGAATAATGTTACTTGAAGCTCAATGCATTCTAATGGCTTATGAAGGGTTTGATTTATAGAAAAGGCTTGGTTCAAATGGATGGCTGAGATTAAAAAGCTAATTGATTGATGTGGACGGCTAGGATTGATTCGGTTATTCCCACTCTTCAAGGGAGTTGTATTCATTTGACAAGTGTCAAGGAGGATAGGGCTCATGTGTGCTTGTGTACATAAAAAGTACTACATATAAAAGATATTAAATAAAAGGCTATAGTACCACTTATCTTTTTTAAATGAAAGAGGCACACATGTCGGCTTAATGATAAGATAAATTAATTAAATAAATAAAATTTATTTAATTAATTGGAAAGTCGGCTTATGATGAGAACTTAATTCAAATAAAATATTTGAATTAGTTGGGATATGAGTTGGATATTAATTAAATAAATAAAATTTATTTAATTAATTGGATAGTGGGATTAGGATATGATATGGATATTAATTAAATAAATAAAATTTATTTAATTAATTGGCTAAGTAGGATAAGGATGGGATTGAATGGGATTTTAATTAAATAAATAAAATTTAATTAATTAATTGGTTAATGGAATAAGTGGGATTAAGAGTGGGATTTAGGACAAAATGCTACATGATGTCTAAGATAATGTTTTTGACAAGGTGTTGCTAGACATGGACAAAGTTGGGACAATTTTGGGTGTCTACAGGTACATTGAGATGTCAATTCCATCCTTTCTCCCAGTTGTATGAACTCAGCCCTTGTAGAAATGGCATCTTCTATTACAAGAAATTCCTCTCCAGCTGCTCGTAGTCCTGTAACTTCAGCTATAGCTACTACAGTCACATCAACTTTTAAACCTTTCACTGTAGCTTCCTCATTATGGAATGTCTCTACAAACTATTGGGTAATGTCCTCATTGTACTCTATTATCCTAAGAAATATTGCAACCATCATGTTTGCTAACAAATTGGCAAGGACTCCATGTCAGCCAATAGTGTTGAGTGAATAGTAGGCTCTCTTCTAATTAGGTCACCACTCATTATGGTATCTCAAGGAAATGTTCAATCCCCTATTATCAATTCTCTGTTCTCACACCTCTGTTTGATACCCAATTCTACTCACGAGGACCTTATTACTAGTTGCTTTTGTCATTTGCTTGATCTGTTTAGCTTGTATGTTATGCGGTGAATGGTAATAATTATGGAGTAAGGGATTTTGAAGTTTGATTTGAAATTTGTATGGACATAAAATAATTCAGGATCCCCCCAACTAAAATTTTATTTGTCCTCAAATGAGAAGATAGGCTATGGTACAGAGGAATAGGTTCAAAGCATTTCGAATTGATATAATATGGAAAATTAATTATGTGCAAATAAATAAAGTCACAAAATAAGTAGCAATAAATGTTAATTAAAGCAATGAATGAGATGAATACCATTGAGGTGATGTCAAAATTGGAATTGTTGCATGTAAACATGATTGCATGGCAGATTGAGTTGATGTACTCAATGAACGAGCCGGAGTGAATCACAATGATGTGATAGTGACAAAGTGTGTTGATAGAATGTAGTAGATGTATGACATGTAGCAGGGAAGTACTATCCGACAAAAAGATGGCGGCATGTGTATGCCGTGAGAAAAGGTGTTGCAGGTAGCATTGGCTGCATGCACATAATCAGAAAGTGAAATGAGCAGGTCCAATGTACATTGGCTACAAGTGCAACAAATATAGGTCCCATGGAACAGTAGATTGCCTTTGGCTACAAGTCCCTTCAATGAAGTGGTTGAAAGCCAAAGGAAAGTTCTAGTGTCGAATTGTAACCAAAATGATGTCGCCTGAACTTATGATTGGAAGATCACCTTCTTTTATTGCTATTGCTATGTGATGTGTGTGCATTGTATGTTTTTATTTATGTACAAAGTTTATAGAACTCAAACTTACTTATGGAACTTCAGTCAAGTTGGTAGCTTGACCTATTACTGGAATAGTATGATCAACTAATACTTGGTTGGGATCCTCATCGGAGGCAGAGTGTGGTGGAACTTTAGTCAATCTAGCAACTGGATTTTGTGCGAGAACATTGTTTCTAGCTGCTACCTGGCTAGAGACCTCTTTTGAGGCAAGAGGCTGTGGATCTTCATTATCCATATATGCCTTTAATTGCATGAGAAATGCAGGTTTACTTAAAGGCTTCTTATACAATTTCAATCGATGCCCATTAACCATCAGTGAGAATCTAACTTGGTCAATTGTAGTTAATTGGATTCCACCATTTGGGAAAACTTCTTTGATCTCATAAGGGCCTAACCATCTAGTCTGTAATTTTCCCTTATGATCTTTGTACCTAGAGTCATAGAGAAGTGCCCAATCACCTGCCTGAAAGTCCTTGGTTTTGATATACTAATCATGCCATTTGATTCTCTAGTTTTGTACTAATTTAGTGTGATGAACTGCGTCCATCCATAACTCCTCCAAGGCATTAAGCTGATGCAGTCTTTCCTTTTGATCTATTGATAGGTCCATACCAAGTTGGATAGTTGTTCTTAGTGTTTTATATTCAAACTCAATAGGAAGGATAGCCCTTCTTTCCATAAACTAAATCATAAGGTGTGTACCCTGTTGTTGTCTTCCATGTAGTTCTATATGCCCAAACTACTTTAGAGAGTCTATCTGCCCAATCATTCTTATGCACTGCAATTGTCTTTGTCAATATTGCCTCAAGCTCTCTATTGGTCACCTCAACTTGACCATTTGATTGTGGATGATAGGGAGTAGACTTTTATGCCTAATTTCATACTCTTGGACAAGGCTAGCAATTAGTGTAGATGTAAACTGGGGTCCTTGATCTGTGACTATTTTCCTTGAGACCCCATACCTTGTAAATATTTCTTCATAAAGGAATGCAGCAACCTTACTATCGTTGTCTACTATTAAGGCTTTCACTTCTACCCATTTTGTAAGGTAATTAGTGCAAACAAGTATATATTCCTTGTGGTTAGAAGGTGGATCTATGGGTCCAATAAAATCAATGCCCCATTTGTTACATAGTGTGACCACCAGTTGTGGTTGTAGAGGCTTTTCATCACTTCTTGTAGGTCTACCCATTCTTTGACAATGGTCACATCTTCTTGTATAGAGAGTTGTATCCTTATGCAATGTTGGCCAGTAATACCTAGTATTCAGAGTTTTGACTGTTGTCCTCTTGGCTACAAAGTGTCCACCACAGGGTTCATCATGGCAAGCTCTGAGAATGGTGTACACTTCATCTTCCCTAATACACCTTCTCATAATATGATCAGGTCTTGTATAGAAGAGATAACCAGATACCCATGAATAGGGAAAACTACACTCCACAAGGTGGCACCTCTCTCTAGGTGAGAGGTGTGGAGGTGTTTTCCCTGTGACTAGATAATTTGCTATATTTGCATACAAAGGAGTTTGTACCGTCAATGTAAATAAGTGTTCATCTAGAAAAGAATCATCAATAACTGGGTCCTGATTATAAGTAGGGAGCCTGGAGAGGAAATTAGCAACAACATTGGCCTTCCCTGGCTTGTCTACAATGCTACTATCAAATTCATGAAGGGGTAATAACCATCTAACCAATCTGCCAATTACCACTAGTTTATTCATAAGATATATTATGAATGCATGGTCAGTGTGAATGAAAACATGATACCCAATGATATAATGTCTGAACTTATTAATTGCATAAACAACACCTAACATTTCTTTCTCAGTAACAGTATAGTTAAGTTCAACACCTTGAAGATTCTTGCTGATGTAATAAATTGCATATTCCACATTCCCTTATTTATGTCCTAACACAGCTTCTATTGCAAAATTAGAAGCATCTATATGTATATGGAAAGGTAATGCCCAATTAGGTCCTCTGAGTATAGGTGTCTTTGTTAATGACTCTTTGAGATGGTCCAAGGATATCTAACAATCTTCTATCCAATTAAATTATGCATCTTTCAAGAGTAAGACAAACAAAGGAGCAGCAATGTTACTAAAATACTTTATAACTCTTCTATAATACCTTGCATGACCTAGAAACTTTCTGACATCTTTTTGTTTTTGAGGAACATGTAAGATTGAAATGATTTCAATTTTGTGTGGATCCACTTGAATTCCTACTTTGGACACAAAGTGACCAAGCACTACTCCTTCCTGCATCATCATGAGACATTTTTCATGACTAAGGGACAAATTATGATCTTGACATCTCTACAATACTTTTTCAAGGTTCTTCAAGGCCTCCTCATAAGTCTCTCCATAAGTGGTAAAATCATCCATATAAATTTCCATAAAGTCATGAGCAAGGTCAGCAAAGATGCTTAAAATAACTCTCTGAAATGTGGCAGGTGCATTGCAGAGGCCAAATGGAAGGATAGAATGGGCATATGTCCCCCATGGCCATTTGAATGTGGTCTTATCCTAGTCTTCAGGGGCTATCTTGATCTGGTTATATCAACTGAATCCATCAAGAAAAAAAAAATACTTTTTACCAGCCAAAGAGTCTAGGACCTAGTTAATGAAAGGAAGAGGAAAATGATATTTCCTAGTGGTAGTATTTAATTCTCTATAGTCCACACAAACTCTCCACTTACCTCCTTTATTTGGTACTATTACTAGTGGAGACACCCATTGGCTATCTGATATTGGGTATATGAATCCTACATCAAGTAATTTCTACAATTCATTCTTCACTATGTCTCTTACTACAAGGTTCATCCTTCTTTGAGGCTACCTAATTGATCTGCATCCTTCATTAATTTATATCCTATGCATGCAAAGGTTAGGGTCAATTCCCTTCATATCATGATAGTCCCATTTAAATTTTGTCTTATGAGTTTGCAGCATTTTAATCAGTTCAGTCTTCTACACAAATGTCAATTCACTGTTGATGTTAAGTGTTCTACTTGGTGTAATGTCAACTGGTGTTGCCATAGGCATCATAGAGGCAATATCCAACCCTAATTAGTTGAGACTCCAACTATGAGGTAGAAACTGATGAAACATTCTAATGGAGGAAGCATAGGCTGGAGTATTGATTGTAGGTAGAATATTGTGAAGGGGGCAGGCCATACATATTAGACATGGGTCTTGCTATATATTTGTTCTATAATTGTTTTGTATGACATTGGAAAGCACTTCATCTTCATCCTGGATAGCTAATAGTGGGTCTCTTTTAATTGTCATTAATGTCTATAGAGAATATTGGTCAGCATCCCCTAGGTCTGGCCAAATGGATTGCTCCATATCAGCAAAAGGCTGAGCAGATGGATAAAGGACCAACTTCTTCGTTACACTCCATTGGAAATTATCATATTTCCTTACTGACATCCTATGAAGGCATATGTTGTTGCCAGCCAGTGTCTCCCTAGGATGAGTGGATATCCTCCTAGGCTAGCCTTGGGCTGCAAGACCATAAAGTCTGCAGGGTATTCTCATGAATCCAATGTGATAACAAGATCTTCAATAACCCCTTCTGGCTTGACTGTGGACCTATATGCTAGTTGGAGTACTGTGGGAGTAGGTCTGAAGTTATCTAGCTGAAGGTTACTCATTGTTTCTTTTTTCATTACATTGATGGTTGCACCTAGGTCAATCAAGGTGTTTTTGATAAGGGCACCATTGATGTTTACATCAACCACAAGGCTTCTAGGATCTACATATTTTGGAATAGCCAAGTTACCTAACATGATATCAGCAAGTTGTCCTATAACATGGATTGTTTGAGGATCTTTTCTCTTCCTCCTTGGTTTCTTAGGCATAAATCCCTTATGGCTTTGGTATATATGGGCACATCCTTGATGGCTTGGATGAGGGGAATTTTAACACAGACATCTTTTATCTGCCCCATGAAATCAAAATCAGGTTCAGATGGAGCTGGTGGAGGGTGCATTTTTAATCTCTCTAGAAATAGAGGGTTTCTGGCAATGGTTTCTTCTTGCAGAGAGATTTGCTCGGAAGCCTTTTTGCCAGTTATTCAGATGCTTGTCAGTGATGGAGGGTGGTTCCTCATCAGGAAGTTTTGTGATAAGCAGTGATGATGATCTAGCAAGCATCTTTCCTAAGCTCAGGTGCACATCACTAACTTCAACCGTATAGGTTGGGTATTAGATGGCCTCATTAGTATAAACCTACTAAACAGGCTTGTTGTTAGGATTAGGTGTAGGTTGTGCTAGCAATTAAGTAGCTCTAGGCTGGACAAGAGTAGGTGAGGCTATATTTGGCATAAGGGCATGTTCCTAAGGTAGGGTTTGTTGTGGCTACGGGTAGTTCACATTTGGATTTTGCCAAGGTTGGTTCCCACGCCACTGTTGTAGCCATAGGTTTTGATTGGCTTTCCATTGTGGATTATAATTTGAGGATTGGGATGGCTTTTGTGGCCATACCCCCTGTTGATGGGTCCAACTAGGTGGCATGGTTTCCCATTGTTGTTGTGGCCCGTTATACCAAGGTGCATTGTTCCAATTATGAGGATTTGAGATAGGTGGTGTAAATGACATGGAGTTGGTCAAGGGGTCCTGAAGCATACCTTGTTTTTGCTACCATGGCCTTCATTGTGTAATGTAGAACACTTGACCTTCTTCATCTTCTATAGCTTTGAAATCTTCTTTCTCATTCTTACCCTCAGAAATACTAGCAAGTCCCTTGCATCAATAATTGGCCTTCTTCTATCGACAATGTGGACAGTATTTACTCAGCTACCTCTGATGCCTCTTGTTTCTTCTTTATGTGCAAAGTGTCCAGATGTGTTACCAAATGGCTTATGATATCCTCTTTCATTTTGGATAGGAGGTTGCTGAGCTCTACTCTGGAGACTCTAGTGGATGATTTACTCGAAGTCAAAGTTCTAAAACCTCTATTTTTCTTTAGAGTAGAGCATGAATAGTTTCTGTAGATTTGACAAATTTCATCAAATCCTAGTTGAGAGATATCTCCTGCTCCAATTAGATTGACTGCATCCATACATTATTCACTCACACCTCTTAGGAAGACCAGCTTGAGTGACTCTGGAGAAAGCCTATTCTACCTTGACTTCTTGAGGAAAAACTAAAATATTTCTACATAATCTTCCAAGGGCTCATCTTCTTTTTGTGACATCTTGAAGATGTCATTGCCCTTCATGTCTCTTCCATGACAATAGTCCTGATATTTCTACAAAAACTTCTCCTCCATGGTGGCCCAAATAGTTACAGAATTCTCACCCAAACCCATAAACCTTCTTAATGTAGAATCCTTGAGGGTGGCTGGGAAGAGCTTGCACTTATATGCATCTGTAGTGTAATCATAACTCCTACAGAGGACATCAAACTCAAAGATAAATGTATCAAGGTCTTCAGTGATTAGCCCATGAAATTTTGGTAGAGTTGAAGGAGGGATATTTTTCAAGGTGTCAGCTCTCTCCTAGTTTGTAATAGGAAAGGCAAAGGTAACTGGTTCAGCTGAGTTCTCTACTTCTTCATCTGCCATGGTGCCTTGGTTCCAATCTGCAATATCATCAAAATCCTCAGTGTTCTCCAAACCAAGGGATGATTCAAAGTGTTCTTCTATTGAACTAGTTGGAAGAAACCTCCCTCTATGGTCTCTTGGCTGTTGCATACAATAATGTATGAGCTAATGGCTTTGTTCTTGCACTATGTTAGTGAATATTTTGGAGATAGAGTAAATATCTAAGTGATCCTAAATGCTAAAAAGTACTATTTCCTAGCAAAGCAAGTACAAGCATAAACCAACAAGAACTCAGAAACTCTAAACCTTAGCACCATCCCTGGAAACGGTGTCAAAAATGTCAAACTCCATTATTAACCAATGCATTGATGCAGAAAGGGCATGCACACTACTTAACGAATCGACAGATCTTATATCAAGAAACCTACTGGTTATATAACATGCTACATTTACATTGTCAAACTAGGGAATCATATTCTTCTTGGATGATGCATGTACTGCGTGTATAGTTAAGGATTCCTAAGTTTTATTCTAGAGCTTGTGTAAGGGAACTAAATAAAGTAAATACAATACTCTAAGTAAACAGGAATAATGGGAAATAACTAAGCTTATCTAACACAGCAGTAATCAAATGATTCTTTGTAACTTCTATGTAAGAGAGTAACTATCAATTGGTTCAATCGGTGATCACCTTGACTCAATGGACTCAATAATATAAATTACCAAAGTTAAACTATTTCACATTACTCATAACAACATACATCAATCACAAATATATATAAACATACAATTTATAAACTGAACATATGAACAAAGTAGAGAGACATAGTATGTCAAGTGGCTGGCTTGAGTGACTATGATCCCACAGGATCTAGATAAATCTCTATTGAATCTTTGCAGTCATTAACAGAACTAAAAACACATATTCCTTTATTGAATGCAAAAGTAAAGACACAACAAAATCTGATACTATATCTTTGTTTAATTTGTATGAAGCAAAATCTAATCTATTCTAGCTAACGGAGATCAACATTGTTTATATGAATAAATCTACTAAACAATAAATACCATTACTGTTCATTATCCCACATCATAGGAAAAGGACTTTATTATAGAGCAACTAGAAATAGAAAACTAACATGAAGGCGGCATAGCTAATATAGTCCTACTACAACTCTATCTCTTCATTATCCATGAAGAATAATCAATGACTTACAAACATAACATAGAACACGATCTAGTTTCCTTCATCATTTAGGATTACATCATTCATTAAAGGATAACCATTATGGAGTCATGGATGAATCATCTTAGTAAATTCGCGATCTTCTTCCTTTGGCTACAAGTACCTGTATCATCTTTTGTGGATATCAGCATCTCCTTCAGCTATGGCTTGTCTAGTGTTCTTCATGATATGAAGCCACACTTTTGTTGCATGAGGAGTTAGTACACCACATAGTATTTATGCATCACTATCACTAAAATCGACATAAAATACTAACATATTACATGAATAAGCAATCATCCACACATCATTAATTAACAACATATTATATACCATCTTCATGCTCCAGTGTCTCTAAAGATAATCATAAACATAATCAATATATATATGAGTCTGGAAATGTCTTCGGGAAATAGGTAATTAAAGCAATAAAAATAAGATAAATCATGGTCTCATCAATAATGTTCTTTGTTTGATTTGCATTGAATTGTGGTTATTTGTCTTTGATATATTTCTTGAAGGTTGTAGGATTGGGTTTTGATATTCATGCTTGATCTATTTAACTCAATTTTCCCTATACACAAGCACCAAACCATTTTCCTTCTTGCATGTGTGCAGGTCAGATGAATAGGTTTCAGAAGGTGATCTCCAGGAAGAAGACTAAGGTTGTTGTTACAGACCCGACAGAAGAATCAGTTTTTGGAAACCCTAATTTTGGACTAGGGCACCCAAGTGCCCTTGTCCTAGGCATTTTGACCTCTAGAATCAAGTTTTGAACTAATCACTGATCTTTGTTGTCCATTTGGTTGTTGGTTTTTTGGTTTCAATAGTCTATTATACTCAGATCTATGTTAACAAGGGTTTCATGTCTTCATTCTAGCTTAATTGATTGGATTTGGTTAATTACTTCTTTATATAACAAAAGGGTAGAACCCCTGTAGTTTGACTCTCATTCTAAGATAGAAACCAAGCTCAGTTTGTGCCCCAAATGTTTTGTAGAAGAGGTTTTGACCTAGTTTGATCTATTGAGCTAGTCTCTCTTTTCTACATTACATTTTGGTGAACCTGTTGTTTCTTACACTTTGGCATCCTTTTTGCATCATATCTAATATTTTTTCCACCTTAGATCTAATTATGTTACATTCATTCATCATTTTTCATATTTATATAGCTTAATTTTGCATGATTTCATTGTTAGGATTTGAAAAAACCTTGCATTTTTAGGAAATATAGCAAATCTTCAACCTAGGGTTTGTAGATTAGCGTGTTGTTATGAATCTTGTTGCATTATTGGGTTGATTAAAGGTTTTTAATTTTTTGTACCTTATTATCCTTTTTGTTCTAGGATATTCTTGCATATTTGCATTGAAAAAGGTGAAAATTTAAGCATTTGAGGCTTGCAAAAAGGTATATCAGTGCATTGTTTTCATTGCATATGTTGTAGATCATCATAGAAAGATTTAAATTTCTTATTCTGCATTAGATCTGATTGAAATTATAGTAGATGATCATTTCATGGTGTTGCATCTTGCATTTAAAGCTCTCATTTACTAAGGTTTTGTTAAAAAAGTTGTATTTTTCAAGAACCTAGTCAAATTTTCAAAACCTAGGGTTTGTAATTAAAATCTTGTTTCAGATTATTCTGCTGTTATAAACATTCCAAATCTGATCTTCCATTTCTATATCACGTCACAAATTTCATTTGTGTTCAAAAATAAGGCTTGCATAAAAAAAAATTGGTTTAGAAGTGAGCATTCAAGATCTATGGTTTGATAGTAAAACCCAAGCTAGTCTTGCATTTAGTGCATCCTTATCAAAGAAAAGTGTTGTAAATCATTGTTAAATTCAAGTAGATACATTATTTAGGCACTTCCCTTGCACATACTATACATCCTACATTTTCAAGACTTATTTGTTATGGTTACCAAGAATATCACAATTTTTGGAGGACCCCACTTCTCTTGCACTTGTAGGTCTCTATTTGCAATCTCATTTTCATATTGGTGGTAGTTGATTAATGCATAGATCTGATTGCACATAATTGTTCCATATTATGTTTGCATACAATAGACAAGTCCTCTCATCATGGCTTCTTCTAATTGTTCCTCTTTGGTATCTTTACATGCATATATCAAAGATTTTGAAAAAATTTACAAATTCATTAATATGCATCCATATGTTTTGAACCACATAGCATCCATGTATGATGTTGATATCTTTAAAAGTTCTTTATATAAAATCCTTTGTTGTATATCTAATTTTGGTAGCTTCATAACTCTCGTGGGTATGTATCCTTTGATACTAGAGCATGTTGCTAATTTCATCTCCATGAATTACCATGAGAAAGATGATGGTGATAATGCTTCTTCTACTAATACTCATGAAATCACCTCTAAAGCATGTGATGGTGACCTAGCATTGTCTAGTTCACCATATGATATGGACCCCTCTCCTAGAGTTGTTCCCACTTGTGAGGACATTTTGGCAAAAGAGGATGAGATCATTGACACACTCCCTATCTCTCTTCTAGAGATGTGGTAGTGGATAATGTTAAGCATGCTAATTCTATTTCCACCATAGTAAATGATAATTCTATGGCCTATCCTATGGATCCTCTACCTTTTATTTAATGTTCAAGTACCTTGGATATCACTAAAGAAGTGAAGACTCTTGATCTTCCTCTTTTGATTGAATGTTCAAGCACCTTGGATATCACTAAGGATGCGAAGACCATGGATAGTTCTCCTTTGTTTGCATGTTCAAACCCCTTGGACATCACTAAGGATACAATCATCAACAATTATCTTAACAACACCCCACCCTCCCTTCATTCCTAATGAGGTATAAGTAACCTCATTTCATAATAAACCATATAACCCTTTCTGTGTTACCCAATCACCCAAACCATGCCAATTTATTAATTGTATAAGCAATATTTGTTTATTTTTCATAGAATGATGTACAATCTTTGTTGTCCAATTGATTGAAGTTTTCCACTAATGTTGACATGATCGTGTGTAAAGGTCTTTGTATTTATGCAGATTTTTATGTATAGCCTAGTGGAAGGAATAAACTTGATAGCAACTGGAGTCAGTAGCGCCAGAATTCTGGGGTGCCAGAAATCTAGGAGATGTATGATTGTGGACTTTCGTTGAGTTGCCTCCAACCACCTGGAAGTTTCTCAGTTTCTTTTATTCTCTGTTAGAAACACTTAAGACATTTCATGGTTCCACTTGGAGCCTTTAATATGTTAAATTTAATAGACAACTAGTTTAGTTAAAGTCTATTTTTCTGTTGAAGACTTCTTTAGTGGCATTAATATGCCACCTGAAATCTAGGATTTTGGTAGTATAGATTATGGGATGATTCATAAAAATAATGATTATGTTATAGTATGTTATGTTCTGATATATAGTGTGGAGTTGGTGTTCAGTAGTTATGTTCTATGATGATATGATTTTATGCTATGAATGAATACAACTGAGCTTTGATCTGAGTTAATATATTCTAAATAATGGGAATGTGAATGGAATTATTGTGGAGTTATTGAAATTATGCATGTGATTTGAATCGGTAGAAGATCTCCTGAGAGCTCGCCACTCGAAGGATATAGGAATAGATAATTATTTTAAATGTTGTGAATTTGTATTGTTTAAACTCTATTCTGTGAATGTTTTACATTAGTTTAGATTTCTATTGAAAGTTGTTATGATAGAATAAGTATTGTGTGACCCCTGCAGGATATTGTGTCTTAGTTATGTCTGTCAGGTTCTGTGTGTTATGTTATAATTTCTGGAGCTCCTGTTCAATACAAGAATTCATTACAGTTGATATTGCAAATCTATATTTAAGAAAGTTCCTCATTTTCTTAGATTAATCTATTTCTTTTGAATCATTAGTTAGAAATTGTCATGTTGCTTTTTGGTTTAGAGTTTGTATGCTTTCTAGGATAAATTCCAAAATGATTTATAGAATAAGAATTGTATGTTTTCCAGTTTAGATTTATTATGTTAAAAGCTTTCTCAAAAATTAAGAAAACTATTGCTAAGTTGAGATCTCTGAATCCATTCCCTATTGCAGACATCCTTGGACATTAGCCGATCGACATAATTGACATATTTTAACTAAAGTGTTAGGATTTGATGGTAGCCTATCAATTCCAATTCTCCCCCTCCAAAGGATGAAGCATTAGTGGATGAGGAGAGGTCTCTCACAATAAATCTCTCAGGGATGGATGATGAGCTTACACAAAATGAAAACAATGTCAATTCTATCATCATTAATAGACTTATTCCACACACTAAGGGGATGGTGGATAAGTGTACTAATGTTCCTAAAATCATTGTGCATGAGGCACTTAATACACCTCCTCAGTTCAAACTAGTGATTATGATTCAAAGTGATCCAACACCACCTCGACCCTCAGGTTACATTCTCAATTATGCAAAACAAATCACTCAAAAGAATCAAGGTGTTCAAAATGTGTCATAGCATCACATGGTTTCTCATGCATACAATACCTATAATAACAAGCATTAAAGTAAGCAAGCACTGAGTGTGCTCATTTCTCTTCCATCTTCTCAACCTAACCTACCTCAAGCACCTCCTCTTCCTACTCAATGGTAGAGAATATGATCTTGTCAAGTAGCTTTGCACTACTCTGGCTAAGATCTCTCTATGGGATTTAATACAAACATCACCTACATACCATAAAATGCTCCATGAGGCTCTACAAAAGGTGAGTGTTCCACCTGTTGTTCATCTAAATGATGTAGCATCTCTGTTTAGTTGTATGCAAGTGACAACATCCAATACATCATTTCAACAACATGAGTTACCTCCCATATAATTCCAAGAATAAAATGAGCCTCTTATGATATTCGTCACATTTGGTAAAAAGAGTATAAGACACACTATGATCGATGGTGGATCAAGTCTTAATGTATGTGGAATAGATTTGCTAAGTAAACTCAATATTGATACCTCTCTCATTCAACCGGATAAAATGAACATTCGTGGCTTTGATAATTTCGGTAGGCAATCACTAGGTACTATTACCTTACCTCTTAAGGCTAGACCTATTGGGAATTAAGGTGTCTGAACCTTGGTAATTCCTTACATTTGTAATGTTTGCATTTATTATTTAATTGCCTATGTTGTAAATACTTGTAAATTCCATATTGTCATATTGTGGGATGTGGCACGGTGATGTGTCGATCCTACATGGACTATGACAACTTGTAATTTTGTTCTCACATGAGGAGATAGGCGTCCCACTTTATGGTAGGAGCATTTTTCCATGTGTCGGCATCTTCCATGTTGTGTAAGGGAATGTTTGATCGAAATGGTTATGACAGATTCCTATGACGAATCTATGACATGTAAGAGTTAGAAATAGAAGGTTATAAGATAGGTGATGACATGTGTCATGAAGAATCTTTGAATAAGCCATATTTGGGTGCCCCAAGGTGGAATATGACATGTTGTAAGAGAATATGCTATTTATAGCATGTGTATGATAGATTCTCTTACAGCTGTAAGTTGTAACCGCTATGACAGATTCTATGACAGTCGTAAGTGTCGTAAGAGCATCTATCATAGCCCATTTTGGAAATAGGTGACCTCTTTGGAATGGGAGCTATGGACAAGTGTCAGGCACATTCTACAATGTTGACCAAGTGTCCTTGGGCATGGGTTTTGGTCCATGAAGCCATGTTGGATGCCCATTCCAAGATAGGTCCAATATTGCCTTGTATTTCCTATTTAAACAAGTGCTTGGAGGTGGAGTTTGTATCACAGGTTTATAGGTACTGTTATGCTGCTGGATTGACTCCAGACATGAGTGTCGAAGACCATTGAAGCTTGCATTGCAAGTGTATTGTAAATAACTTTCAGTTTTGTTAATACATTGTGCAGGTTTCTGAGTGTGGGGTTTTTCACCCGATAAGGGTTTTCCCCACCGTAAATCTTTATCTCTCTTCTTCTATCTACTTTCTAGTTCTTGTGTTTTGCTGCAATATCTTATGTTAATGGTTTAACATTGTTGTAATTGTTATCACCTAGATTTGCACCCTTTGTTGTAGTTGTGAAAATTTAGCAATCTGGAGTAACATGGCAATGATCTCGAAGTGTTGGACCTTGTGAAATGAGATTAGACCTCCGGAGAAGGCCGGCTTCCTCTTTCTAAGCCTAATGCTTAGAGAAATACATCTAAACCTAGTGCTAATGCTTGTTGGGAAAAGGGTTAGAAGGAATGCTGAAAGGGAAATAAGTGATACACAAGATTTAGTGAGCGATGGTGATCTTGGTGTAGACACAACAATGATCTCAACGATGAAGGGGATTCACACAGAATTATGACTGATTGAGGCTTTGGTATGAAGGTTAAACCTGCAGAGGAGGCATTTTACTCACAGAACAGATTATAACTTCAACTAAAACACAGAAATCAAGACCCAAGAGAGGCAAGAAATCATGCATATATTGATCATGAAGGTTAAAACCATTGCAATACAGAAATATTCCATAGCAGAGGTATACCAGCATAGCTAATCACATTCATTGGTGGATAAAAGGAAGACAACAGAGGCCAGATTTAGGCACAGTGAGTTACATTCCCATACCCTTGCAATTACACTAAGAGGTCTGACTACAAAACAAAATTGGCAACATAACAGCCCCAAAATAAAACCATCCCTCCTTCAATACATTTGTTTTCCATGTATATATAGCATTTTACATTTTCAGTCGGTTACAATAAATTCTCGCCCATGGGCGCTGTCAGAAAATACCTCCGCTGAAGGGATGTCCATCTACCTGAAGTTATGGTGTAAAAGATCTGAAACAGGGTAGATGAAAGATATTTTTCATCTTTAATGTGGTCTGTAGAGTCATCGATTTGTACCAATGAATGCAACAAATATCTTCAGCTGAATATGCAACTATCGCTGCTGAAACGTCACGATGGCCAAGCATGCAATACCAGATCTAAAATTTGAAAGTGACAAAAACCCCTGAAAAACCCCGCCAAATGAAAGAGGAGGCAAAAACATGCACTTTTGCCTTTTGCATCATGTGAAAATTTGCTAAAATGGAAGAGATACGGGCGGTCAAAGTTGTAGTCAACTGCCTGTATATATCGCTTTGCATCTGTGTATATATCGCTTTGAATCTGTGTATTATTTGGCCTCTGAATCAGCATCTGAAATTGCCTTTGGATATGCAAAGTGATTTGTATATGGCCTCTTACATATCAGCTTTGTATATCTGATTGTAAGTTAAAACATACAATGCAAATATACAAACACGTGTGTATACAATGCGCAGACCCCAACACTGAACTTGGCGAATTTGACTTTACAATTGGGTCCGCCTTGTATACTTCTTTCTTGTACATTTCATTTGTATATCGCAAGATACAATGCACTCAATATACAAGTCACAGACCTAACTCACTATGAAGCATATTGCAATCGCCATCGGGTCTGAGCCATGCATGGTCCTCTTTGTATATAACCAATGTATTTCGCATATACAATGCGAACATACAAGCAAATTATACATACAAACTACAGAATTCTACCCTTTATCAACTGGAATGTATGTTCATTTCAGATCCAACTTATATACTGAGAATACATATTTGATTGTATGTGCAAACATACAATCAAATATACAAGTGGTGGGCCCCAGATTTGTACCGCATATACAAACTGATTTGTATATGACCTTGTATGTTCTCTATATACAAGGGGTTTTGTATGCCTTTCTTTGTATGTGCCCAATGCATGTTTTGCTTGTATGTCCAAACATACAATCGCAAATGTACACTGGTGGACCCCACCCTTTGCATCTCCTCCTTGTATGTTTGGCGAAAGTCCCTTTGTATGTTCTACCGATGTACATCGCAAATGTACATCGGCCTTTGTATGTTAACCCTGCCTGCGACCTTCTTTGCATATCGGCAATGTACATTCACTCCTGCATTTGATCTTTTGCATGTACGTCGGCCTTGTATCTTTGCCTTGTATAGCACATATACAAAGGCTTTTGTATGCATCTCTTGTATGTACCCGATGCATGTTGAATATACATTGTCCTTTGTATGTCCTTCCTTTGTACATCGCTACCGATGTACATTCAACTATAGCCGATGCATATTATCTTTGTATATCAACCTTGCATGTTGGACTTGTATGTTGGCGATATACATTCCACTATACATTCTCACTTGTATGTCAACCTTGTATGTTTGTCGATTGCATCTAGGCTTTGTATATCTGATTGTATGTTCCAAACATACAATGGCGAATGTATATGCGAATATACATTCAAAAATGCATATTGAAATACAAGTATGAAACTCAAAAATCCCAGTGATAGAAAATACTTGAAGCTAAAAGATTTCTGGGTTTTTCTAAGTTTTTTGCAAATACTTTCCAGGCAAGATTTTGGGAAATTTGGGAAGGCAGAGCATGAGTATTTGAAAGATTTAAGCCTTGTAGGGTCATTTCGTAAAGGATTTTTAAGGAATATATAAGGTGAACTATTTAACTCTGGATAGAGAAAAATGGGTCAATAGTTGGTGACTTCTATGGGATGTTTGCCTACTAAATAATCAGATTAGTGGCCTAAAGCATCCATTGGGAATGGGGTCAAGTCTAAAACATGCTGGAAAACTAGAACCTACCTCCAAAACACAAAAAGGGGAAGGGGCCGTCATTCTCCTAATGACAATGCAGCATGTGCAGAAGCACTTAGGGAAAGGGAAAACTAAAACAAAAATGAAACCTACTAATCCTAAACTAACCAGTTAGACATGACTTTCAACAAAGCCATTAACTAGTTCTTGAAAGTAACTGCCCTTCCTTAACAATTTACAATATTTTTGATGTACATGGGCAATTAAAAATAGATGAAGGGGAAATGGGCATATGACAAATTGGTAAAACACGCCCCACAAAATGGAGATAAACTCACCTATCCACCTAGACTAATTGCTGATGTTACTAGCTTGTGGTGAATAAATGGGCTGATCCCACCCATTTTGATGCTCAACTTCATGCTTAGAGGTAAGCATGACAAGTGGTGACTCCTCTTGATCTGTCTCCAGCTGGGCTAGATGTCTGATTGGGAATCCCCTTGAAGTGACATGTAAATCATGTTTGATCTCATGTCTCTGCTCTGATTCTTTCTGTTCTTGCTCTTCATTTGGCATGATGGTGTCCTCCATTTGACTCTCATGTTGATGTTGTGTGTGAAACAGCTGACTTGGGACCTCATTTCTTTGTCCTTCCTCCTTCAAGGAAACCAAGAGTATTGATATAATGTCATCATGGATGCATTCCTCTTCTTGCTGATCTGAATACTCTAGCTCTTGTGATTCTACTACAAATATGGTTGCCTTCACCTTATGAACAAGATGTTCATGATTTTCTGATTTAGGCTCAGAAAATGAGCTATGCACATGTTCAAAAGAGAAAACTTCCCCACCAAGAAGTTGATATCCCTGTTGGATAATAAAGAACAAATCTTCAATTTGCTCTTGCCCATGTTCAGTCTTCTCATTATTTTCAATAAAGCATGGAAGCTCTCCAAGCATATCAGCATAATCAGCCTTTGGATAATCTAGCATAGAGCAACATGCCTGGCCTTCTTTATGGTTTGGAAACTCACTGTCATGCTCAGCCTCAACCTGCAGCAATTTGTCATGATTTTCTGTGTTCTCTTGTTGCTGCAAATTCACAACCAGCTGCACATATTCTTCATCTTCAACATAATCAGGTAGCTCATGAAGTAGGGCAGCATCATCCATTTCTAAAGTGACCTTAACAATATTCATAGGTACAATAGGTTCAAACAATTCTATCTTTGTGAGTGTAGGAACAAACTGCTCCTCATTAGTTTTATCTTCTTCCACCTCCTCTTTTGGCTCATCTTTCCAAATATCTTGGTAGACAACTTGCCCACCCTTGAGGATTGAAATAGCATCAGGGAAAGAAGCCTGAATAACTTCTTGAATTTCTTGGAGGGGAGAGGGTTCTGGACAAATTTGTTCCTGGGGAGTGATAATTTGAGTTTGCATAGGAATAGGGACTTGTGAAGGGATATAGGCATTGAAGCTTGGAAACTTGTGGAGTCTAGGTTGCTCTGTAGGCTGAACATGTGCAAAAGAAAGTGGTTGAAATTTGGAATTGTTAACACATGCTCTTTTAACTTAGCAATCTCATCATAACCATCCATGCTAGGCCCATCTAATAAGGGGATTTGAAAATTGGGAAGCAGTTTTAGAGGTGTAGATGGATTATCCTACCTAAAGCTTAGAATTTTAAATTTTAGGGCTTCTTCAGCAGCAGGCTGAGCAGGTGTCATCCTTATGGAAAGGTTTTCTTGAAAAACCTCCTCTTGTGCTTCTCACTGCTAGTCACATGTTAACATTTCTATAAATTCATCAGCCTCCCTATTCAGATGTTCTTGAGACCATACATGCTTATGATACTGAGATCATAAAACCGCTTAGGCCGACTGTACCTTGCTACTCTTTTGGCCTTATCTAAATTTCCGTCAAGCTTTAGAAAACCTTCCATGAGCTCATTGAAAGCATCAATATTCTCAGGGGCAACATTAGGGGTAGGAGGAAGGTAAGCATCATGAGGATGATGATATTCTACAGCGGCAGGGCTGTATGGCATAAAATCAGAGGCATTTGGGGCCTGGTATTGCTGATACGGGGGCCAATAGCCTGTATATGGAATAGGGATAGGGGAATAGCCACGATTCCCATAAAATTCTAACATTTATAGCATCTAAATGCTGGATAATCATAAAAATATTAGAATGAGAACAAAATAGGTCTGCAACCAAAGAAAATTGGATACATACTAGAGGAGTTGCCAGGTGATTGAAACACTTCTGGAAGCTGAATAGACTAGGAAAATCACCAAAATCCTAACCTTTGATAAAATTTTAGGTACTTGGGCTATTGAAACCATATGATTCATTCAGTAGAGTCGCCATAGTGTTGTTTGTATTGCCTCCAAAGGCTGGTAATACTAGGAGAAACACCAAATCTCTTAGTATCTTGATGAGAAGTTCATCGAACTTGTCCCACCAGGTGTGCCAAAAACTGTTATCACCCAAATTTGCACCCTTTGCTACAGTTGTGAAACTTTAGCAATCTGGAGTAACATGGGAATGATCTCAAAGTGTGGGACCTTGCGAAATGAGATCAGACCTCCGAAGAAGGCCGGCTTCCTCTTTCTAAGCCTAATGCTTAGAGAAATACATCTAAACCTAGTGCTAATGCTTGCTGGGAAAAGGGTTAGAAGGAATGCTGAAAGGGAAATAAGTGATACACCAGATTTAGTGAGTGATGGTGATCTTGGTGTAGACACAATAATGATCTCAACGATGAAGGGGATTCACACAGACTTATGACTGATTGAGGCTTCGGTATGAAGGTTAAACCTATAGAGGAGCCATTTTACTCATAGAACATATTATAACTTCAACTAAAACACAGAAATCAAGACCCAAGAGAGGCAAGAAATCATGCATATATTGATCATGAAGGTCAAAACCATTGCAATACAGAAATATTCCATAGCAGAGGTATACCAACATAGCTAATCACATTCATTGGTAGATAAAAAGAAGACAGTAGAGGCCAGATTCAAGCACAATGAGTCACATTCCCATACCCTTGCAATTACAATAAGAGGTCTGACTACAAAACAAAATTGGCAGCATAACAGCCCCAAAATAAAACCATCCCTCCTTTAATACATCTGTTTTCCATGTATATATAGCATTTTACATTTTCAGTCAGTTACAATAAATTCTCGCCCATGGGCGTTGTCAGAAAATACCTCCGCTAAAGGGACATCCATCTGCCTGAAGTTATGGTGTAAAAGATCTGAAAGAAGGCAGATGAAAGATATTTTTCATCTTTAATGTGGTCTACAGAGTCATCAATTTATACCAATGAATGCAACAAATATCTTCAGCTGAAAATGCAACTGTCGCTGCTGAAACGTCACGATGGCCAAGCATGCAACGCCAGATCTAAAATTTGAAAGTGATAAAAACCCCTAAAAACCCCGCCAAATGAAAGAGGAGACAAAAACATGTAATTTTTCCTTTTACAGCATGTGAAAATTCACTAAAATGGAAGAGATACGGGTGGTCAAAGTTGCAGTCAACTGCCTATATATATCGCTTTGCATCTGTGTATATATCACTTTGAATCTGTGTATTATTCAGCCTCTGAAACTGCCTTTAGATATGCAAAGCGCTTTGTATATGGCCTCTTGCATATCGGCTTTGTATATCTGATTATATGTTTAAACATACAATGCAAATATACAAACACATGTGTATACAATGCGCGGACCCCAACACTAAACTTGGCGAATTTGACTTTACAGTCGGGTCTGCCTTGTATACTTCTTTCTTGTACATTTCATTTGTATATCGCAAGATACAATGCAATCAATATACAAGTCGCAGACCTAACTCACTATGAAGCATATTGCAATCACCATCAGGTCCGAGCCATGCATGGTCCTCTTTGTATATAACCAATGTATGTCGCATATACAATACGAACATACAAGAAAATTATACATACAAACTACAGAATTCTGCCCTTTATCAACTGGAATGTATGTTCATTTCAGATCCGGCTTGTATACTGAGAATACATATTTGATTGTATGTGCAAACATACAATCGAATATACAAGTGGTGGGCCCCAGCTTTGTACCGCATATACAAACTGATTTGTATATGACCTTGTATGTTCTCGATATACAAGGGGTTTTGTATGCCTTTCTTTGTATGTGCCCAATGCATGTTTTGCTTGTATGTCCAAACATACAATTGCAAATGTACATTACCCCACCCTTTGCATCTCCTCCTTGTATGTTTGGTGAAAGTCCCTTTGTATGTTATGTCGATGTACATCAGAAATGTACATCAGCCTTTGTATGTTAACCCTGCCTGCGACCTTCTTTGCATATCGGCAATGTGCATTCACTCCTGCATGTGATCTTTTGCATGTACGTCAGCCTTGTATCTTTGCCTTGTATATCGCATATACAAAGGCATTTGTATGCATCTCTTGTATGTGCCCAATGCATGTTGAATATACATTATCCTTTGTATGTCCTTCCTTTGTACATCGCTGCTGATGTACATTCAACTGTAGCCGATGCATATTATCTTTGTATATCAGCCTTGCATGTTGGACTTGTATGTTGGCGATATACATTCCACTGTACATTCTCACTTGTATGTCAACCTTGTATGTTTGTCAATTGCATCTAGGCTTTGTATATCTGATTGTATGTTCCAAACATACAATGGCGAATGTATATGTGAATATACATTCAAAAATACATATTGAAATACAAGCATGAAACTAAGAAATCCCAGTGATAGAAAATACTTGAAGCTAAAAGATTTCTGGGTTTTTCTGGGTTTTTGCAAATACCTGTCAAGCAAGATTTTGGGAAATTTGGCATGGCAGAGCATGAGTATTTGAAAGATTTAATCCTTGTAGGGTCATTTCATAAAGGATTGTTAAGGAATATAGGTGAACTATTTAACTCTGGATAGAGAAAAATGGGTCAACAATAATAGTTAGGATAAATTTGAATTTGCATAGTCCTCTCCTCATTAGATTAGTGTAGGAAGCAATTTCCGCACACCTAGCTTCCTTTCAGTTGGTATCAGAGCTTGATCACCTTTGGTCCTAGTTGTTGGGTAGGGGTTTTTTAAGCTAATCTTAGGTTGAGTGGGAGTCTGTGTAGAGAATTTTGTATCTTATTGCAGCAAGGAGATGGCAGGCACATCCGAAAGATTTGAAGTGGAGAAGTTCAATGGCAGTAATTTTGAACTGTGGAAGCTCAAGATGGAAGACATGCTTGTTGACCGAGACCTTTGGGAAGTGTTAATGGAACTAAACTAGCTACAATGCCACAAGATGAGTGGGATCTCAAGGATCAGAAGGCTAAGGGTCTCATACGACTTAGTCTTGATGATTCTGTGTTGTTAAATGTCCATGAGGAGACTACTGCAAAACTACTTTGGAAGAAGTTGGGGGATGTGTATCCAGAAAAATCCCTACTCAATAAACTTTTCCTGAGAAATAAGTTGTATTCCCTTTGAATGGAGGACAGAGGATCCATTGTTGAACATATGAATGCTTTTAACATGCTGGTTGCACAATTGACATCTATTGGTGTAAAGATGGAGGAGGAGGATCGGTGTATGACCCTGCTTTGTTCTCTGCCAAACTCATGGGATCATCTTGTCATGGCAATTGGAAGCACCACATCCACATTCAAAATGGAAGAAGTGGTTTCTTTGTTGTTGTCTGAAGACATGCAAAGAAAGTCTTCTGAGGTAGCCAAAGAGGCCCTTGCAGTTCGTGGAAGACCCAAGGAGAAAGGGAAGAAGAAGGACAAGAAAGCTGAGAAGGGTAGATCCAAATCCCGTGGGTGATCCAAATCTCCTGGAAAGTCCAAGGATCTTTGTTGGAACTGTGGCAAAACTGGGCATTTCCAAAAGGAATGCAAAAAGGAGAAGAAGAAGAAGAAGAAAGCTCCCAATTCAGATTCTGACAAGTCACAAGATGACGGTGATACTTTCCTCGCAGCCCTGGCAACCCATGCGTCTGATGATGTGTGGCTAATTGACTCTGGTGCATCATTCCACATGACCTCGCATCGAGATTGGTTCACTAAGTATGAGGAGTTTGATGGTGGAAAGGTGTATTTGGGTGATGACTCTCATCTGAAAATTATTGGTCATGGAAGAGTCTCTATCCGATTCCCTAATGGTCGAGTGAAGGGGATTTCTGGGGTTATGCACATCCCAGGCTTAGCACAAAACCTACTTTCTATAAGTATGTCTAATGATGCAGGTGTGCAGGTTGTCCTTTCAAAAGAAGGATGCAAGATGACTAGAGGAGTTATGGTGCTTGCTAAGGGTACTAGGAGAGGTCTTTGTTTCAGCTAGAGGCATACATTTCACAATGCAATAGTTCTCTTGACTCAAGGAAGAGGGCAGCAGTCACTTCATCCCCACCATCTAAATGAGCAGTGAAGAAATCTATTGTTTCTAGTCTTGATGGTTGTAATCGTGCATTGGAAGTTAAACTTCCTGCTAAAAAGACAATGTTATGGCATAAGAGATTTGGCCACATTGGTGAGAAGGGTCTGCGTACCCTAAAAAATAAGAACCTCGTTGAGGGGTTAGATGATTGTAATCTTGAGTTTGACTTTTGCGAACATTGCATTTATGGAAAACAAAACCGTGTTTAGTTTTGCTCGAGTTCTCATAAGTCTTCTGGTGTGTTGGACCTTATTCATTCTGATGTGTTTGGTCATGTTAATGTTCCTTCGTTATCAAAATTTGTATACTTTGTATCTTTTATAGATGATTACAGTAGAAGGACATGGATTTATTTTCTCAGAAGCAAATCTGAAGTCTATAGCAAGTTTAAGGAGTCTAAAGCCTTTGCTGAAGATCAGACTGGTAAAAAGATTAAATGTTTGAGAACTGACAATAGTGGTGAGTTCTGTTCTACAAAATTCGATAAGTATTGCAAGGAACTTGGGATTGAAAGAAATAAGACAACTCCATACACCCCGCAGCAAAATGGAATTGTAGAGAGGATGAACATGACATTGATGGAGAAGGCTAGGACTATGCTTAGTGGAGCTGGCCTAGAACAAAAGTTTTGGGCTGAAGTTGTTGCCACTACTTGCTATCTGGTAAATAGATCTCCTACATCAGCTCTTGTTGTAAAGACACCCATGGAGGTGTGGTCTGGTAGAAAGCCTTCAATAAGGCATCTTCATGTTTTTGGTTGTGAGGCATATGCACATGTGCCTAGGGAGAAGCGGTCAAAGTTGGAGAACAAGGCTGTTAAGTGTATCTTCATTGGCTATGGTGTCGGTGTGAAAGGATACAAGCTTTGGGATCCCGTGGCTGAAAAAGTGTTGTATAGCAGAAGTGTCAAGTTCAAAGAGCTTACACCTTCTTCCACTGTTTTGCAGTCAGAAGAAATAGTAAAGAAAGAGGATGTTGTTCAATTTCCTGCTACTCCTAAGAAGACTAAACAGAAAGACAATGTTGGACCTGATGATGAGGAGAGCTTGGGCAGCTCTAAAATCTCAGATGAAGAAGCTAAACCTCAACCTCATCCTTTGAGGAGGTCTACACAGATAAGAAAGCAACCTGAAAGGTTTGGTTTTACATTGCTTGATTCTAGTTGTGTTTATGCTTTAATCACTAACAGTGATGAACCTAGAACTATGTCAGAGGCTTTGGATATGAAAGATGCAGGTTCCTGGAAGGAGGCCATGGAGGACAAAATGGCTTCTTTGGTAACGAATCAAACTTGGGACTTGGTGCCTTTGCCTCCTGGACAAAAACCTATTGGATGCAAATGGGTGTTCAAGAAGAAAATTGGTGCAAATGGTAGTGTTGAGAAGTATAAGGCCAGATTGGTTGCGAAGGGGTATTCACAAGTGGAGGGTGTTAGTTCCCAAATCAGTAGAGGGTTTGCTAGCTCCAATGCACAGGTAGATTCAGCCAACAGATACAGGAGGTTGCGTGAGCTACCTCCCCTTCACTTCTGGTTTTGCCGCACCAAGGGGGGTATCCTTATAGCTAAAGATGTAACATTGACTAGCCCAATGACAGAAAGATTTAGCTTGACAACAACAGGCAGAATACTCTCATGTGTGGACCAAGATGTGCATGATACATCACAAGGTTGGCAACATTCTTGGACATATTTATCTGGTTGTGGATGAGAGTATGCAGGGGTCCTACTCCTACTCCTACAAACTAACAGGATGGAAGTATTAAAAAGATGGATTTTTTTGTTTTGGATGCAAGACAAGGGGTTTTGGATCATAACTACTAACCCAGGAGCAGACCAGTGCCTATCTCAGGGCAAGGAGTCAACTAGACGTATACAAGAGAATGGATTGCATTTTGGATTCAAGTTTCAAGGGGTTAGATTGATGCTGGCCTTACAAACATCACCCAAGAATAGGTATTTAGCTACCTCTACTTACATATATCCAGGCTGACACACAACCCTCTCCATACTTCACCTAAAACAATTTAATCCACTCCTTGAATGGAAGTTAGAGATGAAACATGTGATATAGAAATCCATACCCTAGAACCTGAGAAACCCTTAGCAGCCAGATTCAAAAGAAGGAAAAGCATGCAACACATGGAGACAAGCAGCTAAACACATGCATAAGAGCATTTTTCATATAGAACAATAATGAAACTAAAGATATATGTAATGTACATTCATAATGCAACTCATAAACTCCAAAAATGAGATAAAATAGCAAGGAAATGCCCTATTTTTTGTTATTCACACAAAAATGCCCAGGTCTTCAACCTTTACAAATGAGTAACACCATCTGCTATATACAGCAAGAAAGGTGTACTCAGCATTAATCACATGGCAATTCAAAATTTGCCAGATACAGTGCATCATGAGAAAATGGCGCTCAACATTGAATGCATCAGGTAGAGGAGGAGACAGGGTGGTTGGACTCGAGCCCTGCGCCGCCGCCTGGGGATTCACATCTTCAATCGGGTGCTTGATCCATGCATGCCTTCGCCCATACCCTGTAACATTCGCCATTAAAGGCATATCAACCCGCGACCTTGGGAAATGCAGTAGACTATGCACCTTTGAAATTTTCCCGCCAAGATGCATGACCTGACTTTTTCAAATCATGTGGGAACTAATTATCCCACATTCACCCCGCAGCGACCTCCTCAATACTTTATAAACTAGGTCATGAGCACATAAGATGTCGTGCAATTTTACCTTGCACGACCAACAAACCATCCGCCAAGACCCCATCATCATGACCCGCGCCACCGGTAAACCTCCTGCATGATATCCTGATAAGAAATATCACCCTAATATTTCATATCACCCTGATGCAAAATATCACCCTTATCAGAAATATCACCCTGATATTTCACATCACATGTTGAGCCCACCTGACTTTCAAAATTAGCCTGATGATCACCCTCATTGGTGCAACCTGATGCATTGGAGAAAAATCCTCCTCATCATATTCATACCAAATACCTCACCGATGAACCACCTGTACTTGCTCATGTCCTCATTGGTGATTAGTGGGACCCTCATCATAGCTGCTGATAATATCATGCCGAAGACCACATGATGCATCCCACCGGATCCTGATGATGTCACCATCACATTGCAAAGGGTAATATTCGGCGGCAGGGGTGATATTCTTAAGATGACTGATGTTTGGAATATCACCCCTGCAAGAAAATTAGGTCGCCAGACAGGCAGATATCATCCCCACTTAAAATTGGCGTTCGCATTATCAGGGTGATCAAGCGAACATGAGGCAATAAAACAACAAAGGGGTGATCGAACACCAGGGTGATCATAACTAAGATCACCTGACATTTGAAACATGACCCTCCCCTCGGAATATCAGGTCATAATGAAAACTTTGCAGCAACATCGGGGTGATCTTCACAAGATGACTGATATTTGAAACATCACCCCCCGGGTGGAAGATTAGTTCATATATGAAATATGACCCCCCATAAGAATATCAAGGTGACAGAAACCCCGACTTAGAACTTTTTGGATTTTTTGGAAGGTGTCTACAAAATTAATTGCTTGAAACCTGAATATTCATGCAGGCACCAACAGAGGGTATAGATTATGGTGAGATCTTCTCTCCCATTGCAAAGCTGACATCCATTTGATTCCTGTTGTCTCTCGCAGCAGCTTATGACTTGGAGGTAGAACAGATGGATGTGAAGACAACTTTCCTTCACGGTGACTTGGAGGAAGAAATCTACATGTCACAGCGAGAGCATTACATGGTGAAAGGTAAAGAAAATTTGGTTTACAAACTTAAAAAGTCTTTGTATGGTTTGAAGCAATCCCCTAGGAGATTGTACTTGAAGTTTGATGCCTTTGTGTTTTCAATTGGATTTGTGAGATCAAATTCGGATCACTGTGTGTATTATAAATTTGATGGTGATCGTATTCTCATAGTTGCACTGTATGTTGATGATATGTTGCTCATTAGGAAGGGTAAGAATATGATTTCTGATTTTACATCTTAGTTGTCAGTTTAGTTTGAAATGAAAGATTTAGGGGCAGCTAGGTACATTCTAGGAATGGAAATCAGAAGAGACAAAACCAATAGAAAACTTTGGTTAAGCCAGAGTAAGTATGTGAAGACCATGTTGGACAGATTCAGCATGGTAGATTGTAGACCATTGTGTGTTCTCATTTCTTTGGGGACAAAGTTGTCTGTTGAGGATTGTCCAAAATCTCCTAGTGAGGTGGACATGAGCAGACTACCTTATGCTAGTGTTGTTGGCAGTTTGATGTATGATATCATCTACACAAGACCAGACATTACCCAAGTAGTGGGAGTCCTTAGTCGATTTATGGCTAATACTAGACGAGTTCATTGGGATGCAGTTAAGTGAGTGTTCAGATATTTGAGGGGTACTTCCAAGTATTCCATTTGCTATTATGGTAATGTTTCTGGACCTCCGCATTCTGTTGATATTCATGGATTTGTGGATTCATATTGGGCAGGTGACATTGACAGTAGGAGATCCACCAGTGCTTATGTGTTTACACTATTTGGTGGTGCTATTAGTTGGATGAGTAAGAAACAACCTGTTGTTTCTTTGTCTACGACAAAAGCTGAGTATATGGCAGCAACTCATACTTGTAGGGAAGCCATTTGGCTTAAGAGATTATGTTCAGATATTGGTGTTGATGCAAGTCAGATCACGATCAGTTGCAACAATCAGAGTGCAATTTGCCTTGTGAAGAATCTAACTTTCCATGCTAGAACAAAGCATATTGATGTTCAGTTTCACTTCATGCGAGACATGGTTGAGGATGGAAAGGTAAATTTGGAGAAGGTAGATACTTTGAGGAATGTTACAGATGCATTGACGAAACCAATGAGCACAAAGAAGTTCAGATGGTGTTCGGAGTCTATGGGCCTCTCGGCCTATAGTAGTTAAATCATGTTTTTCTATTAACTCTTACAAGGTGTTCAAAAAGTGGGAGAATGTTGGGAATTAAGGCGTCTCAACCTTGGTAATTCCTTACATTTGTAATGTTTGCATTTATTATTTAATTGCCTATGTTGTAAATACTTGTAAATTTCATATTGTCATATTGTGGGATGTGGCACGGTGATGTGTTGATCCTACATGGAATATGACAACTTGTAATTTTGTCCTCACATGAGGAGATAAGCATCCCACTTTGTGGTAGGAGCATTTTGCCATGTGTCGGCATCTTCCATGTGTAAGGGAATGTTTGACCGAAATGGTTCTAACAGATTCCTATGACAAATCTATGACATGTAAGAGTCAGAAATATAAGGTTATAAGACAGGTGATGACATGTGTCATGAAGCATCTTTGAATAAGGCATATTTGGGCACCCCAAGGTGGAATATGACATGTTGTAAGAGAATATGCTATTTATAGCATGTGTATGACAGATTCTCTTACAGCTATAAGTTGTAACCAGTATGACAGATTCTATGACGGTCGTAAGTGTCGTAAGAGCATCTATCATAGCCCATTTTGGAAATAAGCAACCTCTTTGGAATGGGAGCTATAGACAAGTGTCAGGAACATTCTACAATGTTGACCAAGTGTCCTTGGGTGTGGGTTTTGGTCCATGAAGCCATGTTGGACGCCCATTCCAAGATAGGTCCAATATTGCCTTATATTTCCTATTTAAACAGGTGCTTGGAGATGGAGTTTGTATCACAGGTTTATAGGTACTGTTATGCTGCTAGATTGACTCTAGACACAAGTGTCAAAGACCATTGAAGCTTGCATTGCAAGTGTATTGTAAACAACTTTCAGATTTGTTAATACATTGTGCAGGTTTCTGAGTGGTGTTTTTCACCCGATAAGGGTTTTCCCCACCGTAAATCTTTGTCTCTCTTCTTCTGTCTACTTTCTAGTTCTTGTGTTTTGCTACAATATCTCATGTTAATGGTTTAACATTGCTATAATAGTTAGGATAAATTTGAATTTGCATAGCCCTCTCCTCATTAGATTAGTGTAGGAAGCGATTTCCGCACACCTAGCTTCCTTTCAGGACCCATGACATTGCCTACCCTTATCCATGTCATGTCTTATTCTCTTTCATACAATCTTCTTCTTGGTAGACTGTGGATTCATGCCATGGGGGCTTTTCCATCTACCCTTCATAATTTAATAAAATTCATCTTTGAAAACAAATTACATACAATTGAAGTCGATCCGACTTCGGATAGTTGCTTGAAAATAGAAGCAAGACATCAAACTCCTTTAAGTAGTTTGATCCCTTCTTTAACACTGCCCTCCACTGCTCACAATAGTTTTGGTCGGGATAGTGTTGGTCCTTTGAATCTGTTTTTCGATGATGATTGGGGTTAGTTAGATTTTACACCATCCTTTGTGGGTGAATATAAAATCCCACCCTGACACCCTATGACCTCAAAGGTAACTACAATTTCCTTGATACAATCTCATACTCCTAAAAAGTTTAAGCTTAAATTTAAAGATGATGGAACCTTTAAAATAAATGAAGACCTACCTTCCCCTACAAGAATGGCGGCCATTTGTGATCAAGTATCATCTCAATTGAATGAATAATCTAATTCTAATGCATGTCTTGGTAATGAATTAGCCTCTTTAGATTTCAATCCCTATGGGATGATTGAAACAAAGATTGACCCTCCTCACCATGATAAAAATAATGATCCTTCTTCTTCAACATATAATCATACTTCTAAAAACAAAGCTATCCATATGACCTCTCTTCGTCCTTCAATCTTAGAGAAGCATTATGGGCATGGATTCAAAATTCTTTCAAAGCAAGGATACGATGGAAATGGATTAGGATGTAAAGAACAAGGAATTAAAGAGCCTGTGGAACCAACACCGTACTTGTCTAAAGTAGGTTTGGGTTTCTGACCTTCTCCTACATTATCTCCACCATATTTACAACAAAAAGGTTTGCTTCCTACTACCCCTTTATCTGCTCTTCTTTCTCAACAAGAATGTATTTTGTCGAGTCTACTCAAAGACTACTTAATCACTCTTCCTCCTCTAAAACACAAAAAGATTCAACAAAATACCCATAAAAAACTTTATTGTGCGTATCATCGAGCACTTGGCCATTCCACTAATGAATGTCGAGTCTTGGGGGACAAAATTCAACAACTTAGAAATGGATTAGGATGTAAATAACAAGGAATTAAAGAGCTTGTGGAACCAACATTGTACTTGTCTAAAGTAGGTTTGGGTTTCTGACCTTCTCCTACATTCTCTCCACCATATTCACAACAAAAAGGTTTGCTTCCTACTACCCCTTTATCTGCTCTTCTTTCTCAACAAGAATGTATTTTGTCGAGTCTACTCAAAGACCGCTTAATCACTCTTCCTCCTCTAAAGCACAAAAAGATTCAACAAAATAACCATTCAAAACTTTATTGTGCGTATCATCGAGCACTTGGCCATTCCACTAATGAATGTCGAGTCTTGGGGGACAAAATTCAACAACTTAGAAAAAGGTTTGGCTCTAGCACTTCTTACCATGCTTGATGTAGTCCCTAGAGCACCTTGTCCTCCCTCCATTTTATAATCAAGTTGGGGGAGGATGATTTGTTATAGGCTAACTTGCAAGAGTGGTCCTTTCTTCTCATTTGTGTTATGTTTGTGTGTAATGTGATACATTGTCATTTCTCCCTTGACACCTTTGTTAACACAAAGGTACAAGGGGTGAGAACACATTGTATCATTCTTCTATGTGAACACCCACAACAATCTAGCATCTCACGGATGTCCCATCTCTGCATCTAAAAGTATGCTCGATTAGATACACAGCAATGCGAATAGATGACTACCAGCATGCTCTCGCATACCTGGGAGATCTAGTAGCAAGAAAATCAAAGTATACGTTAGACCTTGATCAACTTTACTTCATTAACAATTAAGAAAATTAAACATAACCTGGTCCTAAGACCAGGGTGCCCAGCAGGGTCTGGGGTGCTCAATAAGGACCAAGGCACATAGCAAGGTCTAGGGTGCTCCATGAGGACAGTGGTGGATGACTAAATAGTTTCCCCATGTCCATTTTTTCCTTGGAATGCGATAAAATCATTAAATTAATCACCTTTCTTCCATTTATGTGGCACCTGGTAGCAATGCTTGGTGTCATACCATAACTACACAAGCCATTGTGTATCATCCCCATAATTATCACCTTGGTTTTCTCATTTTGAGGGAAACTCTATGTTGCAATGTATCTTTTGTAAACACATCTCATTTGGCACATACTTTTAGAAAGCTCTCGTGCTTGTCTTATGTTTCTTTCTCACTCTACCTTAAAGGCAATATCTCCCTGAAGGAGTTAGCAATCACTTTAAGGTGGGGGCATATATCATGCTATGAGCCTTACTTTATTATTTCTATCTAAAACATTTCTTGATCATCTTTGTTACTATAATATCTTGGAAAAGATTACATAAATCTTGGAAATAGTATCTTGAGTCTATCTTGTTCTCCTAAGTTGAAGTTCCTTGCATGTTTGGGAGAAGTGCTGCACCACCAACTAGAGTTTGGTAGTAAGGTCACTTCACCTTCTTATTCTACAAGGCTTCACATAATTCCTCTTGCAGGAGGTAGCTTCATGTATTCCCTTGAGTGGAAACACTTCTCTTTAGATAGATTATGTGTTTGATGTGTTTGTACTCCTCTTATTCTTCTTCTTATTTATAACTAACCCCTTAGCATTCTTCTTTATTACATCTTGGGGAATGATGCATGGTGATTGAGACACCTTTTAGACTAAGGTCTCTCTGATAGTGTTGACTCAAGGTCTTTCGTTATGTGTTTCTTGTGTTGCATTCTCTATGTATTCCTTATGATTCATGTGTATTCCATGTATACTTTGTGCCTTATATGTGTATGCTTTGTGTCAAGTGTGTATACCTTGTCTATTGCATGTATGCATTGTGATTTATCAAGTGTATGCCTTGTGTATGTTTTGTCTTATCTCATGCCTTCTAAACGCTTCATGTATGTCATGTGTCTTATATGTATGCCAATCATCATAGACTCCTAGGATCCTAAACTTGGGGACTTGATCACCCTTCAATTTTGGTGTCATTTTGTGGCTTCCATGTTGTGTTTGAGTTGTGTCTTCTCCATCCTTTAGTATGAGTTTAAATGTAAGTTCGTACCCACACTAAAGTAGCTAAATGTAACGTCGTAAAATGTGTACACCACCATTTTACACTTAGTTTATCTCCTAAATGGGCCTCAAATATTTGCACTTGTTTATTAGGACCTATTTTAACACATTTTTAAGCATTAAGCATGTAGTTCTTGATACCGATGGATGAAACCTAGAAAATAATAATAAGGCAGGGCTAAGCATGCTTTAAGTTCCCTCTTTCGAGGTTATATGGCTAAAGGACTAGGGCGCCCAAGCGCCATGGGCCCTCCTTTAGACCTACCCTAAATTGTGGCCTTGTCGGCTTAGGCCTCTTAAAACATTCCTAATTTTGGCCTTGTGTGGTTTAATTATCTAAAAATCAATGGGAACGCATATAAAAGTAAGTTAAGTCATTAATTTGAACATCTAACTCTCTCTAGCGAATCTTGGCACCCTTGCACTCTCTCTCTCTCTTTCTTTCTCATCCTCTCTACAGCTCTCTCTTGTGGATTATTGATGTGACACTAACATATTGCAAGTCTTGTGAAGATCTTGGAGGCTACACCAACTTCTTGAGTCAATTTGTGACATCGTCTACAATCATACTAGGGTTTCCATGCTCATGGTGACTTCCTTCCTTTATGCTTTGTGTTAGCATTCCATTCTACTTCTGATTTTCCTCTACCCTCCTAGGACATGCTCTCTCTATCTATCATCTTTACTATTGTGGAGGTGGAAACGCCATTCATGGAGATTGATTGAGGCAAGCTCCTAAATAGCACCAAACCATTTTCCTTTTTGCATGTGTGTAGGTCAAATGAACAAGTTTCAGAAGGTGATCTCCAGGAAGAAGACTAAGGTTGATGTTACACACCTGACAAAAGAATCAGTTTCTAGAAACCCTAATTTGGGACCAGGGAACCCAAGCACCCTTGTCCTAGGCATTCTGACCTTTAGAATAAGCATTAAGCATGTAGTTCTTGATACCGATGGATGAAACCTAGAAAATAATAATAACGTAGGGCTAAGCATGCTTTAAGTTCCCTCTTTCGAGATTACATGGCTAAAGGACTAGGGCGCCCAAGCGCCATGGGCCCTCCTTTAGACCTACCCTAAATTGTGGCCTTGTCGGCTTAGGCCTCTTAAAACATTCCTAATTTTGGCCTTGTGTGGTTTAATTATCTAAAAATCAATGGGAATGCATATAAAAGTAAGTTAAGTCATTAATTTGAACATCTAACTCTCTCTAGCGAATCTTGGCACCCTTGCTCTCTCTCTCTCTCTCTCTCTCTCTCTCATCCTCTCTACAGCTCTCTCTTGTGGATTATTGATGTGACACTAACATATTGCAAGTCTTGTGAAGATCTTGGAGGCTACACCAACTTCTTGAGTCAATTTGTGACATCGTCTACAATCATACTAGGGTTTCCATGCTCATGGTGACTTCCTTCCTTTATGCTTTGTGTTAGCATCCCATTCTACTTCTGATTTTCCTCTACCCTCCTAGGACATGCTCTCTCTATCTATCATCTTTACTATTGTGGAGGTGGAAACACCATTCATGGAGATTGATTGAGGCAAGCTCCTAAATAGCACCAAACCATTTTCCTTTTTGCATGTGTGTAGGTCAAACGAATAGGTTTCAGAAGGTGATCTCCAGGAAGAAGACTAAGGTTGATGTTACACACCTGACAGTAGAATCAGTTTCTAGAAACCCTAATTTGGGACTAGGAACCCAAGCACCCTTGTCCTAGGCATTCTGACCTTTAGAATTAGGTTTTGAACTAATCATTGATCTTTGTTGTCCATTTGGTTGTTGGGTTTTTGGTTCTGACAATCTATTGTATTCGGATCTATGTTAACTAGGGTTTCATGTCTTCATTCTAGCTTGATTGATTGGATTTGGCTAATTACTTCTCTATACAACAAAAGGGTAGAACCCCTATAGTTTGGCTCTCCTTCTAAGGTAGAATCCAAGCTTTGTTTGTGCCTTGAATGTTTTGTAGAAGAGGGTTTGACCTAGTTTGATCTATTGATCTAGTCTCTCTTTTCTACATTACATTTCCTTCTCCAAAGTGGTTCATAAAATGGCCAAGTAACTTGTGAACCATGTGCAACAACCATTGTTGTTCATCCACCATTCTTGCATTTTGTCAATAGAGATGTAGTGTGGACCACATGCAAATTCATTGGCATTCATCATCCATCTGCATTTGGTTTCTCTCCTCTCTCCATCTTGTTCATTATTTTCATTGTTTTCACTCCATTTTGTTCATTTTCATATCAAAAATAAAAAATTAAGAAAAAAAAGTATACATTCAAATCTATATTTAGAGTTGCAAAAAGTTTTTTATAAAAATTAAAAAAAATAATTATACATTCAAATTTATATTCAAAGTTGTAGAAATCTTTGGTGTTGTAGAAAGTTTTTTATATCAATCTCACTAAAATTGTACTATATTTCTCATTTTATAACTAAATTTTTAAATTTAAGATGTTTTGGAAAGTTGATGAAGAGGAGAACAAAACTTATAAATCATTTGAGAATACTATTAATATTAATGCATATTTTGATGCATAAGATAGAGGCATTTGAATGGTTGTGAATAGTTGTTTCTAATTTAATTTATCTTTTTTTATTTTATATTTTTCAAAAGAGGAGAAATAAGGTGATATTTTATTATTTTTCAACATTATATAAATGGAGAAATAAGGATTTTGGAGCCATAATGGTGTGATAGATTTTGTATTTGCACATTGTAATTGGATGCATTATCAGTAGAAACTAACATCCAAAGAAAAAATTTCATTGAAGGGAGCAAATATGAGATAGGCCAATTATTGATATTGTAGCAATAGAATAAAGTCCCTATGTCAGCACTAAAGGGGGTGTTATGAATTATTAGAGCATGACATAGAATAATGTAATAAATAATAAATTAACATGTTAATGTTAATGTATTAGATGTTAGTTTTTAGTTACTTATTAGTTATGTGTTAGTTGGTAGTTAGTGGCTTAGGTAGTTAGTACTTAGTTGAATGGCTTTATAAATCCATAGAATGTAATCATTTAACTGTTGAAGATGAATGACTAATTATTGTGTTTGAGCCTCTAGCTCTTCTTGTTGCAATTTCAATAAAGACCACATTGAGTTGGCTAAAACTAAGAGGGGATTTTAGAGGACCTCAGTGAACTATTGGTAGGTTTCAACTAATATCCTCAAGGCTTCACCAATCATGCTAGAAGATACTATTTTTTTTAGGTGGAAGAGTTTTTGAATATCCTCTCTTAAGGGTCAAATGCACCATGCATGAAACACCAACAATGGAAAGGAATGTAGGACAGTGAATGACTTGGAAGCCAATCTTTGAGGTTGAAAGACCATATCCTTATCTATCTTAAGCTAAGCATAAAGCTATTGTGTTGGGAGGTGAAAAGGATTAGAGATTACAAAAAGTAAATAAAGTATAACAAAGGGTTCACACCATATAGAAAATAGTCTCAACTACTAAAGAAAATATTAATAGATCACCTTGCAATAATCAATAGAAATAAACATGCATACATAATAGTAAAAGATGAATAAAGAGAAACCATAAACCTTTAGAGAAAAACTTGCTTCTTATTAAGTTCATGGATCAATTGTCACTATTACAAAACATGCACTTTTGGAAACATGCAATGGTTCTTCTTTGTATAGCAAGTAAGAGAGGCTAGAATCAATAAAAATGTCTAGCTGAAAAGCTTAGCCATGCAAGTGTAATCCTAAAAGAGTTAGCCAATACATTAGGCTCTATAGCTTAGTTGTACATGGTATCATGTAAACTATGAATAGACACAAAGACTAGTATTTAGAGACTATCTACCCATAACACAATGACTTTCCCACCCATTTTATATTTTAAATTTTAAATATACAGAAGAAAAGACTTCTCTCCACAATTTGGTGCCTCAATTTCTTCTATCGTTGGGTGGGCATGGTCACGAGGCCTTGATAATTGGTTTAGGAGGGTTAGTTTCTTGGTACTACACTTTTGTGATGCTAGTAGATGAAACTTACCAGTCCTAGACACATGCATTCACTTACATTGAATTCTCGGCTATACCTCTTCAAGAATATTGAATTCTAGACATAACTAATCTTGCATCTACTACCCTAGTGCCATATACCTACATAGGATGATGCGGGGAGGTTCCATGTGTCAAAATATGGCAACTAGGATGTTTGGTGAAGCCTTTTTGTATTTCCATAGTTGTAGGTCCTATAGGCCGTTGAATGAATCTCTATATGGAAAATCAGATGGTCCATGCTAACTTAGAAGTTAGCCTTTTTCTTTTTTGGGAATCCCTAGGAACACACCACATGGCATCGGTTAAGTTAAAACCTAACTTAAAACTAACCAATAAGTGGGCCCCACCATGGCTTGTATATTTTCTTTATAGTTCCGTCATACTACCACATGTCATAACACCATGGATTCTTGATGGAAGCCATTTCTACTTGTTTCCAAAGTCCCACAACCTCTTGGATTAGGCCTAATCTATATCATTAGATGACACACATTCTATAGGAATTAGAACTTCCCAGAACTATGTTAAAACTTTAAAATGATAAAACTAGAAGAGATTGGGGAGGCCTTTAGGTGTCATGGGGCATATTTATTGATTTAACTCAATGGTGAGATGCATCTACCACCAATAGTGAATGATTCACTACATGAACCACATTGATTTGGCTAGAATTGAGAGAGGCTTTCCTAGAGGGCCTCACTATCTAACCATAGGAACAAACAAGATGATTTTATGTGCCATCATGCTCTTAAGGCTATTAAGAGACCTCATTTGACCATGTAGACTAAAATTTTTAGTAATCAAGGGTAAAAAAATGAGGCCTCCTATAGTGTAAATCTAGCGACCTAGATATGTTGGCTCTACACAAGATCAAAGTCCCTATTATTTAAATGTGACAATAATATTAATTCATGAACATAAGGAGGGTGTAATAAATACACTAATATAAAAGAGGATATTGTAAGAAATTTGATTGTATATTAGTAATAAATTCTCAAAATTTAACTCTATTGTTGAAGTTACCTTAAGTTCATTGTCCCATAATGTAAAACTAATCACTGTTACCTTTTTGTACCTTGTTTCACATTTTTTACTTCATGCTTTCTTATATGCACTTATTTAACCTATTACCATTGCTTTATTATGTTATTCATTATTTCAAGATTACCATGTTATTATCTTCTTATTATATTTCACATTGAGCTTTATCGTTGAATACATATATTATGCTATTATTATTGTTTTCATTTGACATTCCTTACTAGTCCACTTCTATATATAAAGAGTGCAAACCACTATATAGGTTTAAAAAATAATAAATCTATTTCATATATTGATTTTGAGAAGTCATGATAGAATATAAAATTTGAACAAAATGAATGTGTAAACAAAGTCATATAGGAATACAATGATATACATTAGTAGAATATAATCTTTGTATATATGTCATGAAGGCATACAAAAAAATGTTTATACATAATAACTATGGAGTATCATGGTACAATTGAGTTCTCTTGGCCCAATGACAAGATGAATATCCAATCTTGTGTAATGTCATAAATTGTGCTCGCTCACAATTTCACATTATGTTTGGTACTCATTTTAGTGTCCATGCATTTAGCATGTTGTAGGATCATTTCTAGCCTTGGCCTTGCCCTCGACCCATGAGATGTCCCTTTGCACTACTTTGACCCTTTCTGCTTACCATGTGCAAAAACCATAAAAGTGACAAAATCTTGGCTTTGTCCCAAGCTAATTAGACCTTTTAAGAACTGCAATTGCCAAGACTCTAACACTTAGCATGGATGTCTGTGCTACACGTAGATGTTTCAAAAGTCTCTATCAATCTTGAGGTCATTTTTGGAAGTTGTCTTTTTCACTTGCACGATTCGTTGACATTTTCTTGATGCTTATCCATGCTCGGATGGATCCATTCCTTGATTTTTTGCCTTTGCCTTCTCTATTTAAGCAAGTAGATTTTCCATTGCAAAGAATTGATTCTTTTTCATAGCAAAGCTCTACCAAAATTAAGATCGATTTACTTTCACTGCAAATCTCTGCCAAGATTAAGAACAAGCATTACTGTGATTTGTTTTTTCAAGCTCTTACTATGTTATTCCCATCGAAGTGTGGCAAATTCTAGAGAATTCTAATTGGAATTGTTGCATGATGAGTGACTTCCACCTCCTACTCTGAGGTGACAAAGTTCTCATTAATTATCACTTTCATACTTCGATTATTGCAATCCATTTAGTATATTACATATCTCCATGGGTTGGTTTACATTTCCAATTTATCTCTTTCATGTAGAGATCATTGTATAAATCTACTCTAGGTTACTGAGTAGGATTTATTTTATCATTACAACATTGTTATTTTGTCACTGCTCGTCACAATTCTAGATGCACTTAGAATTTAGAGCACAAATTATTTTATCAATTAATCAATTTGGTTGTTGTTGAGGTGGAAACACCAAAATGGGGTTTGACCAAGGAAAACTCCAATATGGCCCAACCCTTCTTCTATGTCTCTATATTTATAGGTTTCATCAAGAAGTTTGATGACCCAAAGAATGATCGAAAGGACTAGCACAAAGATCGAGGATAGTAAATTGTATTGTACCTACATCGTAAAGACTATAGTGTGGCACACAAATGTTTGTGCCATGCACAGTCATTCTAGACAATGGGCTTCATCCTCTGGTTCTAGGTTCCTTGTTATTGTATCTTTTTGTTTCTACATTTTACTTTCTAAAATATATTGTAAATCTCTGTATTTTCCCGTCTTAGTTAGTTTACTTATCTATTTTCCACTCGATTGCAACAAAAGGATATAGCTCGGACATTCTCGTCCTTCCAGATTGGATAGTGGCGAGATACACATCTTCATTTGCTACTATCCTAATGTTCAATAGATAATTATTTATGATTATGAGTAGATTAGTTAGAGGCAACTTTTCTATTAAACATTTTGGTGAACCCGACGTATTTCTTTTAGAAAACTCTGTAAATTGCTTGTCATTTTTAGTTTGGAAAAAGTAAGTGTTTGATTATGTCAGACCTCTTTCTACAAACCTTTAGTTCTTATGGTGAACCATTCAATAGTGATTATTTTGACATGCTAGATGAAGCTCTTGATAACTTCATCTCTTTCGAATCTTCCTCTTCGATTCCCTAGAATTCTTTCTTCAAAAAGTTGATAAACACAATTTACATTTTTGGTTCCCAACAAGACCTTGTGAAACAAAAAATCATTGTTCATCTCTGTTCTGAAACATAGCAACCATCTAAACTAGTAATCATTGTTCAAGGTGCTCAAAATCCACATCAACCTCTTGATTACTTCACCAATATTGAGAAAGCAATCACTTCAAATGTGTCACATCCACCTCATTATCATGCGATCGCTTGCACATACAATACTAGATTTAATAATCAAAATAAGTAAAATTCTTCTATTCCTCCTTCCCTTCTAGTTTAGCACTTCTTCTTCCTTCAGCTCCTCGTATTTCTCATAACACTGGAAGAGAGTATGATCTAGTAGAGTAGCTTCATGCTACTCCTGCCAAGATGTCTCTCTAGGAATTAGTTCAAACTTTTCTTGCATACCACAGGATGCTCCAAGAAGTTTTACAAAAGTTTGTGGTCCCATCTCTTGTTAGTTCGAATGATGTAGCATCCTGGTTGGATTGTATGCATACAAATGCTTCAGACATTGTTTTTCAATAGCATGAGTTGCCTTCCATAGAGGTTCAATAGCAAAATTATCCTCTTTTAATCATTGTTGTCATCAATAATTGTAGAGTAAATTCTACCCTTATTTATAATGGATCAGGGATCTCAACGTTTGTGGGTATTACATAAACTTGATATTGATACGTCTTATATTTCACCTGATACTCTCTCTATCTGTGGCTTTGACAATGTTGGCAGGAAAACTTTAGACATGATCACAATATTAATTGCATTGGGTTCTCTAGTTTTGCCTACCATAGTACATGTCATGCTCGATGCTCTTTCTTATAATCTTCTTATTGGTAGACTATGGATTCATGCTATGAGCACGGTTTCATCTACCCTTCACTATTCCAAAAAAAATGTTCACAACAAAAAAGACAATACAGTTAAGGTTGATTTGAATCTAGAGTCTTGTGAACATGTGGATTCTGGGAATCAACCTAATATCTCTAAAACACTTCAGAATTTAATTCCATATTCTACAAAAGTTGATTTACAATCCTCTATTGTTAATAACAATGTTGATAAGGAGAGTGATTCATCTTCATGTGCATATCTAGGTGACGATTAGGGTTTGTTGGACTTTACACCCTCCTTTGTTGGAGATTATAAAGTCCTACAATCTAAACATGATATTCCAAAATTAGCTTCCACTTCATCCTCGCAACCTATTCTTTCTAAGAAATCAAATTTTTTTATTCCCACTTTTTCTGCTGCAATATATTTGTGTGACTATACGTATAACATTGACTACACCACTAATGGTGATCCACTTCCTTTCATGGAAATGGAATCACGTTATGGCCATGGTTTTCATATCCTATCTCGAATTGGGTATAGAGTTAGTGGATGTGGCCAAAAAGAGTAGGGTATCAAAGTCCCTTTGAAAGCTAATCCACACAATTACTCCAAAGGCCTAGGATTCCATCCTTCTTAGCCCTCTTGTACCTCTCGTCTCCCCTCTCTAAATGTTAATATGATAACTAATTCTTCAACTTCTTATTCACTTTATTTGGTTTAACCTAAGATGATTGAAACGAGTTCTAGTTCTAACACATTTTCTCTTGACTCTTTCTCAATAGATGAGGCCTTAGCTAAATTCTTGGGCGTATATGACCATATGCCTAAATTTTATCACGATCAAGGTTTCCCCTACTATTTAAATGCTTAGGCATACTTTGGAGAAACCTTTGGTTTATCAAATGACATCTCAACATCTCATGACACCCCTCAGGAATCCACTCATCTACCTAATGTTCCAGACTGCAGCACTCTCCTAGTTGGAGATACTGTTGATGTCTTGATGGATCAGGCTAATGTAGAAAAAGTCATTAAGATAGGAAAGTGTTTAGCTATTGAAGAATAGAAAGATCATTCTTCTCTCTTGCGTGAATTTCCTATAAAATTTTCCTAGTCATATCAGGACATGCTCGATATTGACTCATAGATTGTGATGCACGATATCATGTTATATCTCGATGCCTAGCTAGTCAAGCAAAAGATCTAAAAAATGAATCCCAAGGTTGCATTAATGGTCGAAGCTAAGATATAGAAGCTCTTACAAGCTATCTCTATCCACCCAATTGACTATTCACCTTGGATTTTGAATATTATTATTGTTGCTAAACCTGACAACCATATTTGAATATGCATTGACTTTCATGATCTCAACAAAGCATCTCTAGAAGATGATTTTCCTCTTCTGAACATTGATATTATAGTTGATTCTAATGCTAGTAATGTCTTACTCTCTTTCATGGATGGCTTATTTGGTTCCAATGAAATCATCATAAATCCCCAAAATCAGTACAAAATTGTTTTCACATCACCTTGGGATAATTTTTGTTGGGTGATCATTCCTTTTGGTTTAAATAATGTTGGTACGACTTACCAATGGGCCATGACCCTCATCTTTCATGATTTTATTCACAACATATTGGAGGACTATGTCAATGACATTTTGGCTAAATAAATTTTGTGCCAAGATCACATCAAAATCCTCTGATGAATTTTTGAACATATTCATCTCTACAACATGTGCTTGAGCCCTCACAATTGTGTCTTCGGTGCCAATAATGGAAAATTGTTGGGGTTTATTATCTTGCATTGTGGTATTGAGGTTGATATGAACAAAAATTGATGGTTTGTGAATATGCCACCTCTAAGAAACATTTCTCATCTTCACATTGTTGGAATTGGTCCAAACAACTGAGAAGGGGGGTGAATCAGTTGTCACGCAATTTAAACAATTCTGCCTTTAATCTTCTTTTACAACTTATAATCAAATTAATGATATAAACATTTCAGCATCAATCAATAACACATGAGCAGAAACATAAATAACACACTTGACACCAAGATTTTGACATGGAAACCTGGTTAAGGGAAAAACCATGGTGGGGGTTAACCCACAAAGATTATACTCTATTAAAATTATTACAAATGGGAATGTACATGCATTCGGGCTCACTGCCCAGAGCTCACTACTCAAAAGAAGGCTCACTGCCTATAGAAAGAAGATTACAATGAATTTGAACTGATAAATAGCATCTACCAATGCAAGGGTTCAGTTTTGGTTAAGCACAAAATACTGACTTGATACACTTCATCCTTACTCTGCCTTGTTTACTGTTCTGCTAACATCTGTACCTTAGATCTCTGCCATTTTCACACTTAGTCCATAGTTGCCTTACATACACACCAAAATCATTCAAATCCATTGGCTATATATATCCGCATCTTGATCTTCAACTAATTTTTAGTCAGCTTCAAGAACACTTAGAACTTTATTGAAGATTCTACTCTGTCGCCTAAATCCATGTACATCTTGTAATGCGGACAAAAACTTGCACTCACAAATCATCAATTAGGTTAGCTACTATCACTGATCATCCCAACCTATCCAACCAACACCTTCCATTTATCCAGAACCAAGATCAATTACAAGGTCGTCTAGTTCTTCTTCTGTCTGCTCTGTCAAATTGTTAACTTGATACTCAGATGCTAATAAATTTTGAATCCTTCATCACCAGAGGCCAAAACTCTAGATTTAGATTATCCTAACAATGCTTATGACTCCTTCAGATCCACAACAAACTTTGATTTACCACAAGAGAGATCCGGACCAAAATACGAGACCCTATCGCCTGCTCTGTTTCTGACTTCCCAGACTTAGATAATTCTTATTCTAATTTTCGGTATGAACAAATTATGTTATGTGGATGGCTGGAATAATCTTAGTTGCCATCAATGACAACATCTGTCATGTGTAGTAGTGTCTTTTGCCAACAATCTCCCCCTTTGGCATTGATGGCAACACTTAGTGAAAAATGACTAAGTGTCGATGCTACTCTCCCTTGCTCTATACACTTGTTTTCCACTATTTCCAAAGCTCCCCCTTTGCTATATTTTTCATTTTTCACTACTCTTCACTCCCCCTTTGACATCAATGGTAAAGGATGGGGTCTGCAAGCCAAAATTCTTCCAAAAATTTTGTAAATAATGTCACATATGTACAACCAATCATTAAGTTATATTTACATGAACTTGAGTATATCTCTAAAAATGTTCTTGAGGAGGACCAACTCTATATCCCAACTCTTCTTCATACTATTCAAAGTTGAAATGTGATCATTTAACAAGAATGCTTGTGCTTTAGCCTTCCAGAGGTCAATGGGATCACTTGTTTGTATAGCAGTTTGGGCTTCTGATACAGCATTGAACATTGTTTCTATCTTGGGGGAAACCAATCCCCGGAGATCACCCATTCTTGTTTCAATGTTCTCCTTTTCTCTTGTTACTTTCTTTATTTCTTCTATCAGGCTAATTGCTTGACACTCCTTGCTTGCCACTGATACTGTCAAGGGATCAAAAGCTTGGAACATACTTGTCAATTTCTATTTGGTGTCCTTTATTTTATCTTCTATATCCTCTAAGACTTTAGGAGTAGATAAACAAAACTTATATATCTTGCCTCCTTCTGAAAGAGAACTTTGGACACTCTTTATACTATTATCTAGCACCAATCTATCTATCCCAATCATGCCTTCAAGTGCATCAAATCCTTTGCTATTAAATTCATTCTGAACTTTAACTTCTACAGATTTTTCAAAGGACTCAAAGTGAGTACTTACAGAATTTACAAGGCTTTTTAGAAGTTCAGAGGGAGAGTCAGAACAATTCTTCTGGAAGGTTGGCATTATATTCTCCAATACTCTGGTTGCAAGACTTAACAACTCATTGTCCTCTAAGTGAGATTTCAATATCTTTTCACTTGCTTTGGCTTGTGTGAAGGATGCTATCTTCATCATTTGGACCGGAGAGAGAATATCCAAGTTGATTGGTCCTTAAATCAGTTCAGGTTCATCAAACTCTAGCATCTCTTTACTCAGAAAACTTTTCATTGCATTTTCAGTGTCTCTTGCTACCAATTCCAGACCACTTTCCTTTTCTTGAGTTTTCACAATATCTTGACTATCAACATTTGCACCATTTTCTTCTGCTTTAACTTCCTTACCTTTGACTTCTTTTTTTGCTTCACTTTTCTCTGTGATATCTGCATCCAGATTCTTCTCTTTGACTTCACTATTTGTAATCTATTCCTAAGGATCTTGTGTAGTAGCAGTAAGCTCAACATCATCTTCTTTTCCAGATTGATCAAGAGAAGTTGGAGTGTCTCCTACATCATCAATTTGATCCACCATTTCTGTATCATCTTTTTTTATTTGTTCCTCTTGCGGAACATAGGAATCATCAATCTTGGTTTACTACTCATTAATTTTCATCTTTTCAACATTTGGGATTGATGAATCAATCCCAACATCAGTCTCATCCTCAACAAATGGAAGATTGAGTCTCTTCAATGCACTTAGAAGTATTTCTTGTGTTTCTTTAACTATTTGGTCTAATTCTTCAAGCATTAGTTTGTTCATTCTCTTCTTGTTGTTGAATTCATCCTTCACTTGTTTGAAAATCATATTCATTTGAACTTGAGTGATCTGAGGGCATATTTTTATCAATACATGTTCTCTGAGCTCCATATCCTTGCTTTTTGCATTTTCTTTCCTCAACTCCAAAATGTTTGCAAGACTTGGAGGGATCTCAGAAGTTATTTCATTCAAGGCCTTATTATAGATATTCAGATATCTAATTGTTGCTTCCTCCAATACCCTCTTATCTGTGTCACTGTATTCATCATAAAATTCAATCATGGGTTTCAAATTTCCATCCACAGTGATTGATTTTATTACATCTTCCACGGAGATTGTGGGCTTCTCAACATAAGAATCTGTCTTCTATCTTTTGTTTGTCTTTTTTCTTTCAAAGGGTTTCTCCTTAGTCACTTTGGTAGCTTTTGTTCTAGAGGCTTTCAACTCTTTTACCTCAGCATCAGAATCTATTCTTTCTTCATCAGTGTTTGTGCTTTTATAGGTTTTTGTGGCCTTTGTTTTCACTCTTTTCCCTTATTTTCCAGATGATTTGCCTTCTAGTATCTCAGGATTGGCAGGTTTTGGAGGAACAGGGGCAGCAGCAGAGCTTCTAGTAGTCCTTGATGTGGAGGAGGATCCTACTGGAGCACTTCCTTGTTTCTTATCCTGTTTCTCCTTCTCAGCCTTTTTAGCTCTTTCCTTGAATTGTCTCACGGCTTCCTTTGTGAGACCTAGATTCTCGGCCAACTGCTCAACTTCTTTTCCTACTTTTCCGTTGGTTTCAGGTTTTCTAAGCTCAGTATGCAGTTTTAAGCTTAGCTCCTCATAAGTCCCAAATCTTTCAACTGTTGTATCTTTTGGCTTGCTTAGAAGATGTTGAGCATACATATTCAAGATTCTTCCATCTACTTCATACCCCATGGGCATGATCCAAACTATCCTAGGTTCCACTGCTTCCATTAAGCATTGATCAATGTCAACCATAAAACATATTTCATTCTTGTACTTTTCAACAATTGTTGTAGGGAATCTTTCCCTTGAATGCATCATACTCTGAAAGTTCTTGAAGTATCCCCAGATTGTAGTTCTTTGAGCTTTAAAGTCACCAATGTTTTGTAGGTGATCTCTGATCTGAATGGCAACTCGCACATCATTGGTCCAGTGCACACCTTTTACTCTAGGTACTTCATTCATATAATAGAAGAACAAGCATAGAACCAATGTACCATATTTGAAAGTGTTTTTCTTATCTTTCTTAATTTTGTTCAAGTTCTCAATCAGCTGGTTCAGTTACAACTCACATAGGTCATAATTCGCATTCTCCTTCAACATTTGATAAGCTGCATATATAACAATTCTAGAGACAGAATTTTCCCTGCTGGAGTGGTAAATCTTGTATCCAATCACCATGGAGGCAAATTTAACATCCGGTTCTATAATATCATTGATGGTCTTTGCCCTTTTGTCAAACTTGGCACCGGTGGCATCAGTCACTGTCTGGTTTTTCACGGCTTTCAGCATGGGTAATCCACTAGTTGAATTTAAGCCAGTTACAATTCTAATAGCATCCTTACTAATATTGAATGGTTTTAACAACCATATGAATTCATCATGCATCTGACTCAAAACATACCGGACCCATTCATCTTCATCAAATGTTGGAAACCCCATAATCTGAAGAAAATGTTTATCATACAGTGCCTTATATTCAGGTTTAAGATTGTGATTTTCATCCATTAGTTGACTCTCAAACAAATCTCCAAACCTTGAGTCTCCAAATTCATCTATGATCGCATGAATATAAACCCTAATATCTTCAATATGCAACACACCATATGAAACACTTGAAAAAGCACCTAATGGGTCAACTTCTATTGATTTGTGAGGATGCTTTTTAAATTTGGGTCGAGGCCTTTGAGGAATGTCAACAACTAAAGGTGTAGCCATTGCAGAAATTACAAGTTCAAAGCTTCACAAATAAATACCTCTTTTCACGAAATTAGGGTTGACGGATGAATTCGCTGATCGTACTTCAATTCTTTGTAATCTCAGCTTAGACACTATTCTTCTTGCTTTCTTTGAGTGCAAAAGTGATTCAAATGAGGAGTGAACAGCCTTTTAAGCTCCATAAAACCTAATTTGTCTTTGTAATAAATGTGTTGCCCTAACTTCATCTGGTTACTTTGTTTCTTGACAGTTCTTCATGAATCACTCCACAAGTTTTCATATCAACATCTTTTCTTCCGAAAATCCTTCCAAAAGTTTTGAACCAATTCAAAATATCATCTTTCATTGTGCCAGGTTCAAACACCCACTTACTGGTTGGGGGAAATTGATTTTTAATGCAGCTCCCCCTGAGCCAGAGCCCTAAATTCAATCCCCGGAGGAATTATCAGCACTGGATTCTGGTGTGGACTCATTACTATTGTTCTCAATTGTTTTCTTGACCCAAGTCTTGTTCATTTCATTATGTATCTCATTCACATCAATTTTCCTTTTACCTTTGTCTTGACTCTGTTCATCTGGTTTTCTGTTTACCGGACCTCTTCTTTCATTATTCCTGCTTCTGCAGAATCTTGCCATATGACCGGATGTAAAGTACTAAAATTTCACACATCATGAAACTGGTGTAAAACATAGACTTACTGAAAGTAAATGCAATGGCGGTAAATAAATAACTTCTATTTCATCATTCCGAAGGAAATATAATAAGATAACATTCGAGAGTCCAAACGAATTTTCAAATTAACAAGTAAAGGTACAACCATAATTACAATGCATGAATAGATACATCTGAAGTCATTTACAGAGTATGTAAAAATAATATTACAAGAGTCGAATAATTGCATCAAGCCTTACAATCATTCAATACAAGAAGTGCAACTATAATCAATGTCAAATAAATCTATCTAGGAGTCCTCGACCGCCATCGACCAACTGGCCATCTGCTGCGTCATAGGACAAGAACATGGTTCAAGTGCTTTTTCCGCCCAACCACAAAGCTTGCGCTTCCCCGGTATCCTTCCAACTGAAGGATGCCCGACCCTGCTCGAAGAGCCTAGCAACTTGGAAACATATGCAGGGTGGAATCTGGTATGTGCCTATCAATCTACATGCATCACTAAAATGAATGCAGCATCTCATCAATAGGATGTGGTAGGAAAAAAAATGTACAATGTATAGCTAGGAAAAGTCCATCTATTTCAATGGTGCATGTCCATTTCAACATTCTGTTAGCTTTGGCCAAAGCGTTACTCTGTAATAACGGCATGCAAGTTTTAAAAAGAAACTTACTTCCCTAATAACCCACATTCGATACCCGTCCCAGAAGACAATCTTTTCGTAACATAAAAAAAAATAAAGAGATCGCTCAAGTTGTTTCTATATAAGCAAGATTACAAGGTCATAATTATAAAGTACTAATCTCCTAGTACACATTCATGAGACAGAAAGTTTCGTTGAGTTTAAGATAACTAGCATAATTCCTATATCAATCAAAACGCTATTTCATGCATTTCCACCATAGTATACATCCCTTACTGTCACCTAACATTCAAAAAAACTTCTAGTTATTTGATTAAGAATATAATTTTTAATTCATTTAGTTGGCTTTACACTTCTTTTGTCCAGGGTATAGATTTGATATAGTAGACTTCTATGGTTGTGCTCTCATTTCATCCATGTTTTATATGATTAAAAGAATAAAGTATAAACCATTCAATTAATTACCCGTTACAACCCATTTGTTAAGATGATCAAAAGATTCTTTCTAGTTGAATGGAATAACAATTAAAGAATTACAAACTATCTCATGGAATCAATGCATTCACTCAAAATATGAAAAATGTTCTTGGAATCAGTGTATTCAACCAAGAGATGAAAGGCATTCTTTGATTCATGGGTCCCTAAACTCGGTAAATATCTGATTACAGAATATATCTTGAAGCTTCTATAAGAAAAGAACCATGGAATATCCTTTAGAGACACTAGATCTTTATAGCTACAGCTAATGGAAGCCATGAAGGGAAGAAACACTGCAGCAACAGACATAGCACAACTTCCTGGACATTTATTCTGGCCGCTCACTCTAGACATATATTGGGTGAGCTTCAGAAGGTACTTCTTCCAATGTCTAGGCTCTTTACTATAAGGAGGAGGGTTGACATTTAACTTTTTAAACAACGATACATACATAGCAGTGAGACATACAGAAACTGCATTGTTAACCAATATAAACAGCGAAATATTCTCTTTTTAAAATATCGATACATACATAACAGTGATACCTACAGAAACTGCGTTGTTAACCAATATAAACAGCGAAATATTCTCTTTTTAACTTGAGTCAATTTTTCATGGGGACGGCAATTTAAGCAAAGGTCTAACAAAAGGAAATCAGCTTATCATTGTTGTTAGTGTTGAGATAAACAGAACAAGGTAGACGATGGTATAAGATTTTTCAAAACAGCTTCACTATAGGCAACAACACTCATATTTTACAGTCAGAGTAATTTATTTATCAAGCAAAACCACAGTCAGAATTTTTGCAGAAATTGGCATTTAAAAATTAACACAGTTAACTTGGCTTTGAGTGTGTCATCTGCATGAATATTGGTCTATGAAATTATGAGCCAAAACAAATGGTAATCACCCTACACAGCAACGACTTTCAAAAGCATGGATCGGCACAAGACAATGCATATTGGTTTCATTCGTGCAGAGTGACGTGGAAGTCTCTGACGATACCTCTATATAGCCAAGAGCAAGCAAAAAGAGCAGTTTGGATAGTTCAAAAGACAAGGCAAAGAAAGTTTGACTTAAAAGGACAACTTAAGCCATTACATCTGCTAGAAGGATTCACAGTAGCAGCGAATAGCATAAAAACAACTAGAGATCGCTTCGTTGAACAACAAAATAGCATCTAAAACCAAAAATGGAGACAAATCTTCTTACAAGAATGCCTTTATTCAAACAGGAATGAAGAATCCATATTTTTACTAAGAAGAATACCTGTATTCAATAACTGATCTGAATTCGATCCTTGCAGTTGTTTTCCTCCTTTCTGATTGCCCAACTCTGTTTCCTTGTCCTTTTTTTCTCCGTCCTTCCTTCTTTTTGCTCTGTGTCCCTTTTTAATAACTTTAACCTAAATTTAACTCGCAGATCCCCTCCCACCATGCAAGGGCTTGATTACTTAATTTACCTTTGAATAACTCTTTCCCTCCTTAATTTGCATGCGTGTGCATGCTGATTTAGTTTCTTTTTCCTTTTCTCTAAAAATAAAAAAAACAAATATAGAATTTTTATTACCTTCTATTCATATATATATATTAATTTAGGTTTTTCTTTGATTTATTTGTATTTTATTTTTATTATTATTATTATTATATTTTTTTTAATTAAAATAAACAATGGTATACTAATTTAGAAATAAGTAATAAAAATACATTCTAAATATCATGAACATAAAATATCTTTTATTAGGTCTACGTATATATTTTTTTGAAATTTGCTCACGTTAAATTCTCTTTATAAGAACCATATAGGAATAAGGTTAGCATTCTAATTTAATTTTGAACAATATATATATATATATATATATATATATATATATATTTCATCTGTCTATCAAGATTCTAACTTATCGTTTTGATGCATAAACAGGTGTTGAGTTCGAAGATAAGACAAACAAAGACATTCATTGTGATTCTGACCATACGAGAGCATCGTCATCCCTCCGATAATTACGATAAACATAATCAATGAATTTAATATGCAAGCTTTACTCGTCGAAAACACACGCAATGCATATGCAAGATAAATCAACTACGTGAGTGTGTGGAATTCCCAGATAAAACCCGTCAGATGTTGCCACGTAGCTAGGACTCCCCTACCTGAACCATGCTCTTGTCGTTGACAAGGCTGCAAAAGTCAAACTCATAAGACCATCAATAAGTTAGTCCCAATATAGCCGAAGCGAAGGAAATAGCCGAAGCGAAGGAAATAGCTGAAGCGAATCAGTTTAACTATCAATGTAATTATTGAAATTTTAACCTTTCAATCAAGTATGCAAAGTATGAGACGTGACATCCTTCCCCAGTTGGAAGAGACATTGTCTCGATGTCTTATTACATCATGTAAACAACAAAATCAAACAATAATGTATCATCATCTGAGTATCATAATAACTGAATATGCATGTAAATAAACATCTAATCTAATTTCCCAAATTCGGAAAAGATTTATCAATATCAGAAGCATCCTCCCAAGTGGCACTATCCACTGAATACTGGTCCCATTGGACCTTATACTGCACTATGTCTCGATTACACAACTTAACATTGCGCTTCTCCAAGACTCGAATGGGCTCCACTAGCACCACTCCTGGATCCTGTACCTGCAGAGCATGCCAATCAAGAATATGCAAAACATCAGGATGATATGGTTTGAGCAATGATACATGAAAAACATTATGGATTTTGGCGAGAGCTAGTGGCAATGCAAGTCTGTATGCAACTGGATTGATCACTTCAAGAACATCGAAAGGTCCTACGAATCGTGGAGCTAGTTTGGATGCCTTGCCAAACGATATCGAACTCTTATGAGGCTTAACTTTTAGAAACACTTTGTCACCCACAGAGAATTGCCTAAAAGTCCTATTCTTGTTTGCATAACTCTTCTGTCTATCCGAGGCTTGTTTCAACTTTTCTTTGATTAGCCTCATCTGGTCTTCCATTTCCTTCAACATATCAGGTCCAACTACTATTTGGTCTTCAATCCTGTCCCAACTGATTGGAGTTCTACATCTGCGACCATAGAGAGCCTCAAAAGGTGCCATACCTAAGGATGTATGGTAGGAATTATTATAAGCAAACTCTACCAAAGGTAGATATTCCTCCCATTTGTACTGCTGGTCCATACAATACATCCTCAAAAGATCCTCTACAACCTGGTTGACTCTCTCTGTCTGACCATCTGTTTCAGGGTGATAAGCTGTACTAAAGTTCAACTTAGTTCCCAATGCTGCATTAAGTGTGATCCAGAACCTAGAGGTCATACGAGTGTCACGATCTAAAATGATCATCTCTAGCACTCCATGTAGTCGAAAGATCTCTTGTACAAACTTCTTTGCTAAAGTCAACGACCCATCCGTGAGATTCCCCGGAATGAAATAAGCCACTTTCGTTAGCTTGTCAACAACCACTAAGATGACATCATGCCGATTCTTTGACATGGGCAATCCCTGAATAAAGTCCATGCTAATCACTTGCCACTTGTACTCAGGTATGCTATGTGGATAAAGCAATCCTGTAGGGTGGACATGTTCTGCCTTAACACGTTGACATTCCAAACATCGAGCGACAAACTCTGTAACATCTTTCTTAAGCTTAGGCCAAAAATACAATGGCCTCAATCCTTCCATTGTCTTGGTCACACCAGGGTGTCCAGAATATGGAGCACTGTGAATTTCTTCGAGAACTAACTTCCTTAATTCACTTGAATCTGGGATATACATTCTTCCCTGATACCTCAAAAGCCCGTCAGATTCTATTACATATCCATCAAATCGATGATATGCAAGGTCTACTTTTAATGCTTGCTTAACCCTTTCATAGTGCTCATCTCCTTGCAAGTTTTGGATTACCTGCTGTCTCAGATTAGATCTAGAAGTCACCATGGCTGACAGATGTCATCTTCTGCTAAGAGTATCTGCAACCCTTTTCTCTTTACCTTTTATGTACTCGATTCCAAAATCATACTTGCTAAGGAATTCTAACCATCTTCTCTATCGAGCATTGAGATTAGGCTGGGTGAAGATATATTTGAGCCCTAAATGATCTGTCTTAAGCTTAAAAGGCTTACCCAAGAGATAGTGCCTCCACATCTGAAGTGCGTGAACTATGGCAGACAACTCAAGATCATGAGGTGCATAATTTAACTCATGTTGTTTCAGTTTCCTGGATTCATATGCCACTACTTTTCCGTTCTACATCAACACTCCTCCCACACCTTCACCAGAAGCATCTGTAGTCACTATGAAATGACCATTAGGATCAGGTATGGTCAGAATAGGTGCTGATGTTAGTCTTTCTTTCAACAACTGAAAAGCTTGTGCACATTTATCCGTCCATTCAAACTTTTTACCTTTCTTTTGCAACGAGGTTATGGGTGCTGCAACTGTCGAGAATCCTTCTACGAATTTCCTGTAATATCCTGCCAGCCCCATAAAACTTCTTACCTCAATCACAGTCTGTGGTGCAGGCCATTCCATTATTTCCTTGATCTTTTTAGAATCTACTGCTATCCCATCCGCTGAAATTACATGGCCAAGATAGTGCACTTTACTCTGATAGAATGTACACTTGGATAACTTGCCAAAAAGTTTTCTTTCCCTCAAACGCTGCAAGACTAATTTCAAGTGTCTTTCATGCTCCTCCAATGACTTAGAATATATAAAAATGTCATCAAGAAAAACTCGTACAAAATCATCAAGGCAATCCCTGAATACACTGTTCATCAAATTCATGAATGCTGTCAGAGCATTAGTTAACCCGAATGGTACTACTGTGAATTCATAGTGACCATATCGAGTTCTGAATGCCGTTTTAGAAATATCCTCGTCCTTAATCCGTAACTGATGATATCCAGATCTAAGGTCTATTTTAGAGAACACTTTTGCACCTTTCATCTGGTCGAACAATTCCTCAATCCTAGGAAGCGGATATTTGTTCTTGATTGTTGCCTTGTTGAGCATTCTGTAATCAATGCACAACCTTAATGTTCCATCCTTCTTCTTAACAAAGATTACTGGTGCTCCCCAAGGTGACACACTGGGCCTGATAAACCCCTGTTTTAACAATTCCTCTAATTGTGCCTTTAGTTCAAATAGTTCTGTTATTGTCATCCTGTAAGGTGCTTTGGACTGTGGTTCTGTTCCTAGCATAAGATCTATAGAGAAATCAAATTCTCTTTTAGGCGGTAGTTTAGTCAACTCATCAGGAAAGACATCTTTAAATTCTCTAAGGATAGGATACTGATCAAAAGATGGTTCCTGATTATCTAGATCTCTTATCTTCACTGCATAGATAGAACAATCCTTTCTCTTAGCCTTTTTTAATTGCATGGCAGATATATGTCTTAGCTTAAGGGGTGTTCGTGATCCATGAATTTCTACCGGGTTCCCAAAATCATCAAGACATTTCACTACTTTCTCCTCGCAATCTACTATAGACTTATGCTCTGACAACCAATTGATTCCTAGAATCACATCATATTATCCTAGAGGTGCAACATAAAGATTGACTTGAGTTTGGAAAGTGGAAAGATCTATTTCGCTACACACAAGACATGAATCTACCCTTCTCTCTGCATTGTTACCATACTGCACCATCCATGAGTTTTCCATGTATCCAAGTTTAACAGTTAACTTAGCTACAACTTTTGGATCAACAAAACATTCTGTAGCTCCTGTATCAATTAAAATAGAAATTGGAAGGCCATAGAGCTTACCGAACATCTGAATAGGTGTAGCTTGGAAATCTGCCTGACGATGATCCACTGCTACATGAATCTAGTGTTGTGGAGCTCTCTGTCGATTTCCATCTCTCTGATTTTCTGCTTGACGAGGGCATGCACTAGCATAGTGCTCTCCTCCACAAGTGTAACATCCATCTTTGGGTCCTCTGTGCCTAGCTGGATTGTCTCTCCGATTACCATTACCATTGTTACCATAACTACCTCTCTTATTGTTATTTCCACCTTGGTTTCCATTGTTCTTTTCCTGGTAGTTATTGCCCTTCTTGAGATTCCTTATCTAGCGTTTGCTATTTCCTAGGTTGCCACTGTCATTCTGATACCTTTTGTTTCCATTCTTCATATCTCAATTCTTGCGGTAATTTGAGATCTGTTGTAGTTTCTGTTCCTACTTGGTAGCCTTTTCAAACACCTCATCCATGGTTAATGGATTATGCATGTCAACATCTGAACCAATCTGCGGCCTTAAGCCCAAAATGAATTTGCGAATCCTGAACCTTTCATCGAGCTGATATTGTGGAACATATTTCAATAAGTGAGAGAATTTCTCCCAATACTGAGTCACAGTCATACCTCCCTGAGTGAGGTTTTGAAATTTTGTCATTTTCTTGTCAAAGTAAAGTTGTGGTAACCACCTCTTGCGGAAGAGCTCAAGAAAATGATCCCATGTGACTTCTCCTGGAAGCAATTTCTTTTCAGCTTTCTCATTGTCCCACCAAGTGGCTGCTTCCCCAGTAAGCTGATAAGATCCCCAAATAGCTTTAGTTTCAGCAGACAAATCACGGAGGTCAAAGTATTTTTCCATGTCAATGATCCAAGATTCAGCACCGTCACCAATAGTCTTACCATCAAACTTAGGAGGTGTAACCTTTTTAAGGTCCTTTCCTAATTCCTCGGCAATCTTATTTCTATTATTTCAGTTCACTTCTCCTTCAGGACCTCGAGCTTCCTCTCTTCTTTGCTCATTTCTATTTCCCCTTATGCCTCTGATTTCTTCTTCCATGGTATTCATTCTGGTTCCTTGTTGAGTCAGAAGAGCCAAGATTTGGTCCAACTGATTATTCTGTCCCTCACCATTCTGTCCAGAATTATTATTTCCCTCATTGTTTCCGGCATTAGACCCTCCTGCGACAGTGCCAGCATTGTTTCCAACATTGCCTTCCTCAGTGTTACTAGTATTGGGGTTACTGCCAGATCTTATGGTTGCTCCCCTACGCCCAGAGTTCCTAGTATTCATGATGAACTATCTGCAAGAGTTTTAAACTTTTAGCGTAATGGTTCCATAAAGTTCCAGAGTAGAACCATCGCTCTGATACAAAATGTAAAGTACTAAAATTTCACACATCATGAAACTGGTGTAAAACATAGACTTACTGAAAGTAAATGCAATGGCGGTAAATAAATAACATCTATTTCATCATTCCGAAGGAAATATAATAAGATAACATTTGAGAGTCCAAACAAATTTTTAGATTAACAAGTAAAGGTACAACCATAATTACAATGCGTGAATAGATACATCTGAAGTCATTTACAGAGTATGTAAAAATAATATTACAAGAGTCAAATAATGGCATCAAGCCTTACAATCATTCAATACAAGAAGTGCAACTATAATCAATGTCAAATAAATCTATCTAGGAGTCCTCGACCGCCATCGACCAACCGGCCATCTGCTGCGTCGTAGGACAAGAACATGGTTCAGGTGCTTTTTCCGCCCAACCACGAAGCTTGCGCTTCCCCGGTATCCTTCCAACTGAAGGATTCCCGACCCTGCTCGAAGAGCCTAGCAACCTGGAAACATATGCAGGGTGGAACCTGGTATGTGCCTATCAATCTACATGCATCACTAAAATGAATGCAGCATCTCATCAATAGGATGTGGTAGGAAAAAAAATGTACAATGTATAGCTAGGAAAAGTCCATCTATTTCAATGGTGCATGTCTATTTCAACATTCTGTTAGCTTTGGCCAAAGCGTTACTCCGTAATAACGGCATGCAAGTTTGAAAAAGAAACTTACTTCCCTAATAACCCACATTCGATAACTGTCCCGGAAGACAATCTTTCCGTAACATAAAAAAAAAATAAAGAGATCGCTCAAGTTGTTTCTATATAAGCAAGATTACAAGGTCATAATTATAAAGTACTAATCTCCTAGTACACATTCATGAGATAGAAAGTTTCGTTGAGTTTAAGATACCTAGCATAATTCCTATATCAATCAAAACGTTATTTCATGCATTTCCACCGTAGTATACATCCCTTACTGTCACCTAACATTCAAAAAAACTACTGGTTATTTGATTAAAAATATAATTTTTAATTCATTTAGTTGGCTTTACACTCCTTTTGTCCAGGGTATAGATTTGATATAGTAGACTTCTACAGTTGTGCTCTCATTTCATCCATGTTTTATATGATTAAAAGAATAAAGTATAAACCATTCAATTAATTACCCGTTACAACCCATTTGTTAAGATGATCAAAAGATTCTTTTCAGTTGAATGGAATAACAATTAAAGAATTACAAACTATCTCATGGAATCAATGCATTCACTCAAAATATGAAAAATGTTCTTGGAATCAGTGTATTCAACCAAGAGATGAAAGGCATTCTTTGATTCATGGGTCCCTAAACTTGGTAAATATCTGATTACAGAATATATCTTGAAGCTTCTATAAGAAAAGAACCATGGAATATCCTTTAGAGACACTAGATCTTTACAGCTACAGCTAATGGAAGCCATGAAGGGAAGAAACACCGCAGCAACAGACATAGCACAACTTCCTAGACATTTATTCTGGCCGCTCACTCTAGACATATACTGGGTGAGCTTCAGAAGGTACTTCTTCCAATGTCTAGGCTCTTTACTATATGGAGGATGGTCAACATTTAAATTTTTAAACAATGATACATACATAGCAGTGAGACATATAGAAACTGCACTGTTAACCAATATAAACAGTGAAATATTCTCTTTTTAAAATATCGATACATACATAACAGTGATACCTACAGAAACTGCGTTGTTAACCAATATAAACAGCGAAATATTCTCTTTTTAACCTGAGTCAATTTTTCATGGGGACGGCAATTTAAGCAAAGGTCTAACAAAAGGTAATCAACTTATCATTGTTGTTAGTGTTGAGATAAACAGAACAAGGTAGACGATGGTATAAGATATTTCAAAACAGCTTCACTATAGGCAGCGACGCTCATATTTTACAGTCGGAGTAATTTATTTATCAAGCAAAACCACAGTCAAAATTTTTGCAGAAATCGGCATTTAAAAATTAACACAGTTAACTTGGCTTTGAGTGCGTCAGCTGCATGAATATTGGTCTATGAAATTATGAGCCAAAACAAATGGTAATCACCCTACACAGCAATGACTTTCAAAAGCATGGATTGGCACAAGACAGTGCATATTGGTTTCATTCGTGCAGAGTGACGTGGAAGTCTCTGACGATACCTCTAGATAGCCGAGAGCAAGCAAAAAGAGCAGTTTGGATAGTTTGAAAGACAAGGCAAAGAAAGTTTGACTTAAAAGGACAACTTAAGCCATTACATCTGCTAGAAGGATTCACAGTAGCAGCGAATAGCATACAAACAACTAGAGATCGCTTCGTTGAACAACAAACTAGCATCTAAAACCAAAAATGGAGACAAATCTTCTTATAGGAACGCCTTTATTCAGACAGGAATGAAGAATCCATAATTTTACTAAGAAGAATACCTGTATTCAATAACTGATCTGAATTTGATCCTTGCGGTTGTTTTCCTCCTTTCTGATCGCCCAACTCTGTTTCCTTGTCCTTTTTTTCTCTGTCCTTCCTTCTTTTTGCTCTGTGTGTCCCTTTTTAATAACTTTAACCTAAATTTAACTTGCAGATTCCCTCCCACCATGCAAGGGCTCGATTACTTAACTTACCTTTGAATAAATCTTTCCCTCCTTAATTTGCATGCGTGTGCATGCTGATTTAGTTTCTTTTTCCTTTTCTCTAAAAATAAAAAAAACAAATATAGAATTTTTATTACCTTCTATTCATATATATATTAATTTAGGTTTTTCTTTGATTTATTTGTATTTTATTTTTATTATTATTATTATTATTATATTTTTTTTAATTAAAATAAACAATGGTATACTAATTTAGAAATAAGTAATAAAAATACATTCTAAATATCATGAAGATAAAATATCTTTTATTAGGTCTACGTATATATTTTTTTGAAATTTGCTCACGTTAAATTCCTTTTATAAGAACCATATAGGAATAAGGTTAGCATTCTAATTTAATTTTGAACTATATATATATATATATATTTCATCTGTCTATCAAGATTCTAACTTATCGTTTTGATGCATAAGCAGGTGTCGAGTTCGAAGATAAGACAAACAGAGACATTCATTGTGGTTCCGACCATACGAGAGCGTCGTCATCCCTCCGATAATTATGATAAACATAATCAATGAATTTAATATGCAAGCTTTACTCGTCGAAAACACACGCAATGCATATGCAAGATAAATCAACTACATGAGTGTGTGGAATTCCCAGATAAAACCCATCAGATGTTGCCACGTAGCTAGGACTCCCCTACCTGAACCATGCTCTTGTCATTGACAAGGCTGCAAAAGTCAAACTCATAAGACCATCAATAAGTTAGTCCCAATATAGCCGAAGTGAAGGAAATAGCCGAAGCGAATCAGTTTAACTATCAATGTAATTATTGAAATTTTAACCTTTCAATCAAGTATGCAAAGTATGAGACGTGATACCGGATCTATTGCAATTAAAGCAAACAACATTTCTTGGCTTGTATACTTGATTTCCTCTTAATCTGCACTAATTTGCCATGTGTCCATATCCATTTCAAGTGAAGTAGTAACCATTGAAAGAGTTGCCATTTCTCTAGAGTTATTCTTTATCAAACTTCTTCATTCATTTGATCTATGACCATACTTCTTACACTTGAAGCATTGACCGGAGAAGGATCGACCATTTTGAGTTACTCTGCTTCTACACTGAGTAGCTCTATGACCAAATTTATTGCAATTAAAACAATTTCCATTGAATGATGGATATCTTTGAGCATTTGGTTGTCTTACCGGAGGTCTTCTAGGTCTCTTTTTCCCATTCCTAGGTTGAAAATTTCTTTGTCCAGATCCAGAGCTTTCACCTTTCTCCTATCCAAGACCATGCTTGTTATCATCCTTTTTATGTCCTTCAAGTAGTGCTTCAAGTTTAGCTGAGCTTATCTTGAATTTCTCCTTGTATTCATTTGCAACTTCTAGGTTAGGTCTGAGAATGACAACTTGCCTTTCAAGTTCTCTCTCATTATCTCTGCTTTCTTGTAGATTAGACTCTAGGAGGCTAGCTATTCCGTCCAATCTGCAGCATTCTTCAGTTCTCTCTTTTAGATTTTGATTCGGGTCTTCTTCAGTTTTCTTTCTATCTTCAATTTCTTTGGTTAGCCTCATCACCCCGGATTCCATCTCATGTTTTAGGACAACAACTTCTTTGGCTAACTTCTCACATTCCTTTATCTTCTCTTTTAGAGCCTCATCCTTGTTGTTTTCATAATGATTTCCTAGTTGAAGAGGTTGTTCCTTCCTCTTTTCATTGGATTTTCTAAATTTCTCTTTTAGAATCTCAATGAAGTCTTTAGCATTTTTAAGGTTCTCTTGCATCTCTTGGACTTCTACTCTGGACTGCTCAAGGTCTTCTAGAGCAAGATTAAGTTGCCCTTGGAGGTTATAATCATCCATATTACTGCCTTCCCAGATCTTCCTCAAGTTGTTAAAATTTTTCAAAGGAACCTTGCTCTGATACCAATTGTTGAAATTGGTCCAGACAACTGAGAGGGGGGGTGAATCAGTTGTCACACAATTTAAACAATTCTGCTTTTAATCTTCTTTTACAACTTATAATCAAATTAATGATATAAACATTTCAGCATCAATCAATAACACATGAGCAGAAACATAAATAACACACTTGACACCAAGAGTTTGACGTGGAAACCTGATTAAGGGAAAAACCATGGTGGGGTTTAACCCACAAAGATTATACTCTGTTAAAATTATTACAAATGGGAATGCACATGCATTCGGGCTCACTGCCCAAAGTTCACTACTCAAAAGAAGACTCACTGCCTATAGAAAGAAGATTACAATGAATTTGAACTACTAAATAGCATCTACCAATGCAAGGGTTCAGTTCTGGTTAAGCACAAAATACTGACTTGATACACTTCATCCTTACTCTGCCTTGTTTACTATTCTGCTAACATCTGAACCTTAGATCTCTACCCTTTTCACACTTAGTCCATTGTTTCCTTACACACACACCAAAATCATTCAAATCCATTGGCTATATATATCCACATCTTGATTTTCAACCACATTTTATTCAGCTTCAAGAACACTTAGAACTTTATTGAAGATTCTGCTATGTCAGAACTTGTAATGTGGACCAAAAATTGCACTCACAAATCATCAATCAGGTCGGCTACTATCACCAATCATCACACCCTATCCAACCAACACCTTCCATATATCCAAAACCAAGATCAATTACAAGGTCGTCCAGTTCTTCTTCTGTCTGCTCTGTCAAACTGTTAACTTGATACTCAGATGCTAATAAATTTTGAATCCTTCATCACCAAAGGCCAAAACTCTAGATTTAGATTACCCTGCCAATGCTTATGACTCCCTCATATCTGCAACAAACTTTGATTTACCACTGGAGAGATCCGGACCAAAATACCGGACCCTGTCACCTGCTCTGTTTTTGACTTCCCAGACTTAGATAAATTCTAATTCTAATTTCTGGTATGAACAAATTGTGTTATGCGGATGGGTGGAATAATCTTAGTTGCCATCAATGACAACACCTATCATGCATAGTAGTGTATCTTTCCAACAATCTCCCCCTTTGGCATTGATGGCAACATTAGTGAAAAATGACTAAGTGTCGGTGCTACTCTTCCTTGCTCTTTACACTTGTTTTCTATTGTTTCCAAAGCTCCCCCTTTGCTAGATTTTTCATTTTTCACTACTCTTCACTCCCCCTCTGACATCAATGGCAAAGGGTGGGGTCCACAAGCCAAAATTCTGCCAAAAATTCTGTAAATAATGTCGCATATGTACAACCAATCATTAAGTTATATTTACATGAACTTGAGTATATCCCTAAAAATGTTCTTGAGGAGGACCAACTCTGTATCCCAACTCTTCTTCATACTATTCAAAGTTGAAATGTGACCATTTAACAAGAATGCTTGTGCTTTAGCCTTCCGGAGGTCAATGGGATCACTTGTTTGTATAGCAGTTTGGGCTTTTGATACAGCATTGAACATTGTTTCTATCTTGGGGGAAACCAATCCCCGGAGATCACCCATTCTTGTTTCAATGTTCTCCTTTTCTCTTGTTACTTTCTTTATTTCTTCTATCAGGTTAATTGCTTGACACTCCTTGCTTTCCACTGATACTGTCAAGGGATCAAAAGCTTGGGACATACTTGTCAATTTTTGTTTGGTGTCCTTTATTTTATCTTCTTTATCCTCTAAGACTTTAGGAGTAGATAAACAAAACTTATATATCTTGCCTCCTTCTAAAAGAGCACTTTGGACACTCTTTATACTGTTATCTAGCACCAATCTATCTATCCCAATCATGCCTTTAAGTGTATCAAATCTTTTGCTATTAAATTCATTCTGAACTTTAACTTCTATAGATTTTTCAAAGGACTCAAAGTCAGTACTTATAGAATTTACAAGGCTTTTCAGAAGTTCAGAAGGAGAGTTAGAATGATTCTTCTGGAAGGTTGGCATTATCTTCTCCAATACTCCAGTTGCAAGACTTAATAGCTCACTATCTTCTAAGTGAGATTTCAATATCTTTTCACTTGCTTTGGCTTGTGTGAAGGATGCTATCTTCATCATTTAGATCGGAGAGAGAATATCCAAGTTGATTGGTCCTTGAATCAGTTCTAGTTCATCAAACTCTAGCATCTCTTTACTCAAAAAACTTTTCATTACATTTTCAATATCTCTTGCTACCAATTCCTGACCACTTTCCTTTTCTTGAGTTTTCACAGTATCTGGACTATCAACATTTGCACCATTTTCTTCTGCTTTAACTTCCTTACCTTTGACTTCTTCTTCTACTTCACTTTTCTCTGTGATATCTGCATCTGGATTCTTCTCTTTGACTTCACTATTTGTAATCTGTTCCTAAGGATCTTGTGTAGTAGTAATAAGCTCAACATCATCTTATTTTCCAGATTGATCGAGAGAAGTTGGAGTGTCTCTTGCATCATTAGTTTGATCCACCATTTTTGAATCTTCTTTATTTATTTGTTCCTCTTCCGGAACATAGGAATCATCAATCTTGGTTTGCTGCTCATTAATTTTCATCTTTTCAACATCAAAGATTGATGAATCAATCCCAACATCAGTCTCATCCTCAACAAATGGAAGATTGAGTCTCTTCAATGCACTTAGAAGTATTTCTTGTGTTTCTTTAACTATTTGGTCCAATTCTTCAAGCATCAGTTTGTTCATTCTCTTCTTGTTGTTGAATTCATCCTTCACTTCTTTGAATATCATATTCATTTGAACTTGAGTGATCTGAGGGCATATTTTTATCAATACATGTTCTCTGAGCTCCATATCCTTGCTTTTTGCATTTTCTTTCCTCAACTCCAAAATGTTTGCAAGACTTGGAGGGATCTCAAAAGTTATTTCAATCAAGGCCTTATCATAGATATTTAGATATCTAACTGTTGCTTCCTCTAATACCCTCTTATCTGTGTCACTATATTCATCATAAAATTCAATCATGGGTTTCAAATTTCCATCCACAGTGACTGATTTTATTACATCTTCCACGGAGATTGTGGGCTTCTCAACATAAGAATCTGTCTTCTATCTTTTGTTTGTCTTTTTTCTTTTAGAGGGTTTCTCCTTAGTGACTTTGGTAGCTTTTGTTCCAGAGGCTTTCAACTCTTTTACCTTAGCATCAGAATCTATTCTTTCTTCATCAACTTTTGTGCTTTTATAGGTTTTCATGGCCTTTGTTTTCACTCTTTTTCCTTCTTTTCTAGATGATTTATCTTTCGGTATCTCAGGATTGGCAGGTTTTGGAGGAACAGGGGCAGCAGCAGAGCTTCTAGTAGTCCTTGATGTGGAGGAGGATCCTACTGAAGCACTTCCTTGTTTCTCCTTCTCAGCCTTTTCAGTTCTCTCCCTGAATTGTCTCACGGTTTCCTTTGTGAGACCTAGATTCTCAACCAACTGCTCAACTTCTTTTCTTACTTTTATATTGGTTTTAGGTTTTCTAAGATCAGTATGTAGTTTTAAGCTTAGCTCCTCATAAGTCCCAAATCTTTCAACTGTTGTGTCTTTTGGCTTGCTTAGAAGATGTTGAGCATACATATTCAAGATTCTTCCATCTACTTCATATCCCATGGGCATGATCCAAACTGTCTTAGGTTCCACTGCTTCCATTAAGAATTGATTACTGTCAACCATAAAACATATTTCATTCTTGTACTTTTCAACAATTGTTGTAGGGAATCTTTCCCTTGAATGCATCATACTCTGAAAGTTCTTGAAGTATCCCTAGATTGTAGTTTTCTGAGCTTTAGAGTCACCAATGTTGTCTAGATGATCTATGATCTGAATGGCAACTAGCACATCATTGGTCCAGTACACACCTTTTACTCCAGGTACTTCATTCATATAGTAGAATAATAAGCATAGAACTAATGTACCATATTTAAAAGTGTTTTTCTTATCTTTCTTAATTTTGTTCAAGTTCTCAATCAGTTGGTTCAGTAACAATTCACATAGGTCATAACTTGCATTCTCCATCAACATTTGATAAGCTGCATATATAGCAGTTCTGGAGATAGAATTTTCCTTGCTAGAGTGGTAAATCTTGTATCCAATCACCATGGAGGCAAATTTAACATCCGGTTCTATAATATCGTTGATGGTCATTGCCCTTTTGTCAAACTTGGCACCAATAGTATCAGTCACTGTCTGGTTTTTCATGGCTTTCAGCATGGGTAATCCACTAGTTGAATTTAAGTCAGTTACAATTCTGATAGCATCCTTGGTAATATTGAATGGTTTTAACAACCATATGAATTCATCATGCATCTGACTCAAAACATACCGGACCCATTCATTTTCATCAAATGTTGGAAACCCCATAATCTGAAGAAAATGTTTATCATACAGTGCCTTATATTTAGGTTTAAGATCATGATTTTTATCCATTAGTTGACTCTCAAACAAATCTACAAACCTTGAGTCTCCAAATTCATCTATGCTCGCATGAATATAAACCCTAATATCTTCAATATGCAACACACCATATGGAACACTTGAAAATGCACCTAATGGGTCGACTTCTATTGATTTGTGAGGATGCTTTTTAAATTTGGGTCGAGGCCTTTCAGTAATGTCAACAACCAAAGGTGTAGCCATTGCAGAAATTACAAGTTCAAAGCTTCACAAATAAATACCTCTTTTCACGATATTGGGGTTGACGGATGAATTCGTTGATCGTACTTCAATTCTTTGTAATCTCATCTCAGACACTATTCTTCTTGCTTTCTTCGAGTGCAAAAGTGATTCAAATGAGGAGTGAATAGCCTTTTAAGCTCCGTAAAACCTAATTTGTCGTTGTAATAAATGTGTTACCCTAACTTCATCTGGTTACTTTGTTTCTTGACAGTTCTTCATGAATCACTCCGCAAGTTTTCATATCAACATCTTTTCTTCTGGAAATCCTTCCAAAATTTTTGAACCAATTCAAAATATCCTCTTTCATTGTGCCAGATTCAAGCACCCACTTACTGGCTGAGGGAAATTGATTTTTAATCCAGCTCCCCCTGAACCAGAGCCCCAAATTCAATTCCCAGAGGAATTATCAGCACTGGATTCTGGTGTGGACTCATTACTATTGTTCTCAATTGTTTTCTTGACCCAAGTCTTGCTCATTTCATTCTGTATCTCATTCACATCAATTTTCCTTTTGCCTTTGTCTTGTCTCTATTCATCCAATTTTTTGTTTACCGGACCTCTTCTTTCATTATTCCTGCTTATGTAGAATCTTGCCATATGACCGGATCTATTGTAATTAAAGCAAACAACATTTCTTGGCTTGTATACATGATTTCCTCTTGATCTGCACTGATTTGCCATGTGTCCATATCCATTGCAAGTGAAGCAGTAACCATTGAAAGAGTTGCCATTTTCTCTAGAGTTATTCTTTATCAAACTTCTGCATTCATTTGGTCTATGACCATACTTCTTACACTTGAAGCATTGACCAGAGAAGGATGGACCATTTTGATTTACTCTACTTCTGCACTAAGTAGCTCTATGACCAAATTTATTGCAATTAAAACAATTTCCATTGAATGATGGATATCTTTGAGCATTTGGCTGTCTTACCGGAGGTCTTCTAGGTCTATTTTTCCCATTCCTAGGTTGAAAATTTCTTTGTTCGAATCCAGAGCTTTCACCTTTGTCATATCCAAGACCATGCTTGTTATCATCCTTTTTCTGTCCTACAAGTAGTGCTTCAAGTTTAGCTGAGCTTATCTTGAACTTCTCCTTGTATTCATTTGCAACTTCTAGGTCATGTCTGATAATGACAATTTGCCTTTCAAGTTCTCTCTCATTGTCTCTACTTTCTTGTAGATTAGACTCTAGGAGGCTAGTTATTCTGTCCAATCTGTAGCATTCTTTAGTTCTCTCTTTTAGATTTTGATTCAAGTCTTCTTCAATTTTCTTTCTATCTTCAATTTCTTTGGTTATCCTCATCACCCCGGATTCCATCTCATGTTTTAGGACAACAACTTCTTTGGTTAACTTCTCATATTCCTTTGTCTTCTCTTTCAAAGCCTCATCCTTGTTGTTGTTTTCATAATGATTTCCTAGTTGAAGAGGTTGTTCCTTCCTCTTTTCATTGGATTTTCTCAATTTCTCTTTTAGAATCTCAATCAAGTCTTTAGCATTTTTAAGGTTCTCTTGCAACTCTTGGACTTTTGCTCTGGACTACTCAAGGTCTTCTAGAGTAAGATTAAGTTGCCCTTGGAGGTTATAATCATCTATATTACTGCCTTCCTACATCTTCCTCAAGCTGTTAAACTTTTTCAAAGGAACCTTGCTCTAATACCAATTGTTGGAATTGGTCCAGACAACTGAGAGGGGGGTGAATCAGTTGTCACACAATTTAAACAATTCTGCCTTTAATCTTCTTTTACAAATTATAATCAAATTAATGATATAAACATTTCAGCATCAATCAATAACACATGAGCAAAAACATAAATAACACATTTGACACCAAGATTTTGATTTGGAAACCCGATTAAGGGAAAAACCACGGTGGGGGTTAACCCACAAAGATTATACTCTGTTAAAATTATTACAAATGGGAATGCACATGCATTCAGGCTCACTGCCGAGAGCTCACTGTTCAAAAGAAGGCTCACTACCTATAGAAAGAAGATTACAATGAATTTGAACTGATAAATAGCCTCTACCAATGCAAGGGTTTAGTTTTGGTTAAGCACAAAATACTGACTTGATACACTTCATCCTTACTCTACCTTGTTTACTGTTCTGCTAACATCCGAACCTTAGATCTCCGCCCTTTTCACACTTAGTCCATAGTTGCCTTACACACACACCAAAATCATTCAAATCCATTGGCTATATATATCCACATCCTAATCTTCAACCACTTTTTAGTTGGCTTCAAGAACACTTAGAACTTATTGAAGATTTTGCTCTGTCGGCTAAATCCATGTACAACCTGTAACGTGGACCAAAAATTGCACTCACAAATCATCAATCAGATTGGCTACTATCACTAATCATCACAACCTATCCAACCAACACCTTCCATATATCCAAAACCAAGATCAATTACAAGGTCGTCCAGTTCTTCTTCTGTCTGCTCTATCAAACTGTTAACCCGATACTTAGATGCTAATAAATTTTGAATCCTTCATCACCAGAGGCCAAAACTCTAGATTTAGATTATCCTGACAATTCTTATGACTCCCTCAGATCCGCAACAAACTATGATTTACCACTAGAGAGATCCGGACCAAAATACCAGACCCTGTCACCTACTCTGTTTCTGACTTCCCGGACTTAGATAAATTTTGATTCTAATTTCTGGTATGAACAAATTGTGTTATGCAGATGGGTAGAATAATCTTAGTTGCCATCAATGACAACACCTGTTATGCATAGCAGTGTCTCTTTCCAACACACATTTTACAGGGAAATCTTCAAGTTATTCACCAATTCATTTCACAACTAGTGGACTAGACTCTCCCTTTCACTCATCTTATTAAAAAGAATTTTTGTTTCAATTGGAATGAGGATTGTCAAATAGATTTTGAGTATCTTAAAGGCTATTTGGATAACCCACTTGTTTTAATACCAGCCATTTCTAGATGTCCTTTTCTTCTCTATACTTCTGCATCCTCTCACGCTCTAGTTGTTTTATTAGTTCAACATGATAATGAAAGCAAGGAACATGTCGTATACTATATCAATTGAACTTTGCTAGATTATGAGATTCGATATTCTACAACAGAGAAGCAATGTCTCACTCTTGTTTTTGTGATACTTAAGCTAAGACACTATCTTCTTCATGCTAAAATACATGTCATCATTAAGTTTGATCCTTTAAAGCATTTGTTCTCAAAAATTGATCTCTGAGGGCATCTAGCTAAATGGGTTATGTTGCTGATGAAATTTAACCTCAAATTTGTCTCCCAAAAGGTAATAAAAGTTCAAGCATTAGTTGACCATTTAGCTAATTTCCCTTCTCCTTTCTCTATTCCACATCAAGAATCTTTCCCTAATGATAGAAGTCTCTCTTTAGATATCGATCAGCCGTCAAAATTGTTCTTCAATGGATCCAAGTGTTGAATCAACTTCAACGTTGATGTCATACTAGTATCACCTTCTAGCAATTTGATTCCCATTTTCTTCCATCTAAATTTTCTTTGTACAAAAACATCGTCGAGTACAAAGCCCTTATTGTTGGCTTGTGTGTTGCATTGTCACTTAATATCTATACTATTCACATATTTGGTGATTCACAGTTGATCATAAAGCAAGTTACCAGATATTATCAAGAGAAACAAGATAAGTTATCTTGGTATCATGACTTAGCTTTATCATTGTTCAATCAATTCTCTTCTTTCACTATTGATACAGTCCCAAGAAATGACGATTGACATGTGGATACAATGGCAAGAATTGCCTCCCTTGTACCCCTTGAAGATTCTCCTACAGATTATCAATTCATCAATCACACTCTTTCTTCACCAACTATAGCTAATAGCTCTTCAAATGCTTCTTCCTGTTACAAAAATAGATTCAAAAGAAAGGTTCCCATATATTCAAATATTTGCATGACAATACCTTCCCAAATGCTTCATCCAAAAATGCTTGAGCTCATATTTGTAAGCTCTATGTGATATATATCATCCTTTCTAATGTTCTTGATAGTCAAAGGTTACAACAACCTCCTCCATTGTTTAAATAAACCAAAGATTCCACTACCCTCAAAGAGGCCCATTCAGATGCCTACGAGGGGCATTTTGGTGGAAGATCTTTAGTTCAAAAGTTGCTTTGCATGGGTTACTATTTTCAAAGCATGGAAAAAGATTCTTATGCTTTCATTAAAAAGTGTCCTCAATGACAACAGCATAACAATTTGATCTGAGATCCTACCCAAGAACTTCATCCCTAGGTATCCCCTTGGCCATTTTCTATGTGGCATTTAGATCTTATTGGAAAAAATACTCCTCCTTATTCTCAAGGTCACATTTTTATCATCACAGCTATAGATTACTTTATGAAATGGGTTGAAGCTATTCCACTTTGATCCATGACTGCTAAAGTAATATGTCGCTTCCTTCTGGATAATATCATTTCTCTGTTTGGCCTCCCTTCTACTTTGGTCTCTAACAATGGTTCCTTGTTTAAGAACAAATAAGTGAAGAGGTTCTTAGATAAATTTTAAATTCAACATCGCTTCCCTACACCATATTATCCATAGCCAAATGGCCAATCAAAAGCTTCCAATAAGACTATTGAGAAACTTCTCTGAAAAACTAACAAGCATGGTAAAGATTGGCATACCCAACTCTCCTATGCATCATGGGTCTAACACACAAGTATTCGTACATATATGGATACTACGCCATACAATTTTGTGTATGATGCTAATGCAATCATGTCGTTGGAGTTGGAAATTACTTCACTACAGATTTCCCTCGATGGCTTCATCAATAATAACATTTATAGGGAACAAAAGCTCCAATAGCTTGAGATGCTTGATGAATAGTGCACCCATGCTCTCAAACATCTCCAAGCCTATAAAAATAATCTCACATGTAGCTACAATGAACACATCATCCACCACCCGTTTGAAGTTGGTGACTTGGTCCTCTACGAAAATTAGTGTGTATGAGGAAAAATTGATTTAATCTAAACTAATAAAACTAAAAACCAATCACATAAAGCGAACCAATCTAAGTAAAAGCCATTATCATCAAATCAAAAGACAAATGAAAGCCCTTACCAAAATTTGTGTTGTTCCCTTTGGAGATGTGTGGATTGCTCAATGAAGTTGCGAAACCATAGCTACAACAAGCAAGTAGTGTGCTCAATGTGCTCAAAGATCAATGTTAAGAGATCGTAAAGTTGCTCAATCGACGCGTTTTGTATGCTCAAAGCTCTGTTAAGTATGCCTGAGAATACGATCGAAGAGAGAGGCTTAATGAAGGAGATGAGGGGGGTTTATATAGATTTCAAGGAAGATCGATCAATGGTCCAGATAATTCAGAAGAATCAATGGAGGAGAACAGTTGAGGAACGTGCAACGAATAAGAAGAAGACAAGTGTCTTGCTTTCTTTTGCATGAGAGGAGTTATCAAGAATAGAAGAATGAGTTAAAGTAATTAACAGAATGTAATGATCAGTTAAGTGATTTAAAACAAGAAGAGATTTGCATGAGAAAAGAAGATATTTTGCTTTATTAAATATAGAAAACTTGAGTTATTTCAGAGATAACTCAAATTTAGAAGAAAAAGCAACTTAAATAAATAATTGATTTATTTAAATTTAGAGAAGATATTTTGGAAGAAATAATTAAATAATTAGAATTATTTAATTTAGAAGATTTGAAAGCAAATTAAATAAATAAATTTATTTAATTGTTGTGCATGATTTTGGAAGAATGATTTTGATTTGATTAAATAATTAAGAATTATTTAATTTTAGATAAGAGGGAATTTGTTGAATTAATTAAATAATGGGACTTATTTAATTAACGTGGATTTGATTTTTGGAAAGAGGATAATAATTAAATAATTAAAATTATTAATTTTAGAAGAATAACAGAGGAATTTAATTTAATTAATTAAATAAAGAGAATTTATTTAATTAATGTCGAAAGTATGTGATTTAGAAGAATTTGGTGAAATTAATTAAATAATTAGATTATTTAATTAATGTGTGAAATGCAGGTGATTAGACAGATTATGAAATGCAAGTGATTTGACGACACGGTCATTTTAGGGTGTCTACATTTTGCCCCTCTTTGATGCAATGCAGTTTACAACGTTGCGTCAAAGAAAATGATTGTTGAAGATGTAATACAATTTTTTTGATGCCTCAGTGTAGGTAGTTGCCCCAGCGTATGCCCCCTCGAGCGGGAAGATAGGGAAGCGGGAGAAGAACTGTGGTGACACTCGACTAGAAGATTACGCGACCAGGTAGGAGGAAAAGCAGAAAAGGGGTTGGGAAAAAAAAAAGCTAAGGGTGGGACACTATAAATAGGTCCCATGGGGACCACAATCCTCATTAGCACCCTAAGAGTTTCTAAATTTAGAGAGGAGAGCTTCCAAACTAGGTTGAGAGAGTTGAGTAGACAATGAGGAGAGATGCCGATTCCAGCGAACAGACATTGGGCAGAGTTCATGCGAACGTACAGGAGGCCAGCAGGAGCTCCGGCAGCGGTGGTCGAAAACCCCCTTGTATTTTGTTGTGTTAGGGTGGTTTAGGGCTAGGTTTAGGTAGGGTTTGCATGTCAGCCAAAAGCGCTTTAGGGAGTCGCAGCGCGTATGGTAGTCGGTTATGGCACTTTCGGCGCGCCGCAGCGTGGGTGGTAAGGGGTTGCAGTGTGATTGGCAAAATCGTAGCACGAATGGTGTATATGTCCGCACCGCAGCGCGTTTGGTAGTATGCCGAAGCGCTTGTGGCTAGGTAGTGTAGCGCGATGGGTAGGGAAAGTTAGCGCGATTGGTAGGGTAGAAAACAAATCGAAGCGCCTCTGGTAGGACAGAGCGACGTGGCGCACTTGGTAAACAAGGCGCACTTGGCAGAAAAAAATGCAGCGCGTCTGGATAGACAGTATAGCGCTGGTGGTATGGAAGGATAGCGCTGTTGTGTAAAACAAAGCGCTTTTGGTGAAATAGCAAAAAAGTTAGGGTTTAAGTAGAATGGGGGGTTTAGAATAGGGATGCCTAGCCTAGCTGACAAGAGAGGAAAGGGATGGTTGGGGATTACATAGCATAGCCCATGGGTAGATAGGATTTGAGGGATTGAGTAATGGAAAACTAACAAGTGAGTTGCTATGGATGCAGAGGATTCTGCCACCACTGATGTCGCAGGAGCGACACCACGCGATTGCACACGAGGCTGTATAATTGACATGGGAGGAGGATGCATTCTTGGAGCATGCGGGATTATGGCACGTGGCGCACTTGACATACATTAGGGCAAATCTCACCCTAGTGACAGTAGTTGTAGAGAGGTATCACAGCGAGACCTCGTCCTTCCACTTTCTGACAGGGGAGGCGACAGTGACACTGGAGGATGTATACCAGATCCTGCGGATTCGGATTGATGGAGAGATAGTGGACTTTGCCTGGCACGGGGCGAGGCAGGCATGGTAGAGATCTTCTGCACAGATGACCTGTGGATAGATGATGGGGAGATCCGATGGGCAAACATCTTGAGACTCTACGACAGGATCAGATGGATAGTTGCGTCATTGATTGGCGGCTTCCTGTGTCCAGACAGGAGATCTAGAGGATTATGAGTTGGCTGGGGGACTATGTTATCAGGGATGTTCACACATGGCAGACAGTATGTGTGGGGCCCCTGTGTGTTAGGACAGTTATATCATGACATGCACCACTGCGTGTACAGGAGAGGCAGGAGCCTCTCAGCAGGGGTGACTTTGTTACAGGTATGGGCATGGGAGCATATTCTAGTGATCCGACCCATGGCATAGCGCCATCAAGACACAGGTGAGCCCTATGCATTTTTATATGATGGGGTGATTACACATCGGAGGATGGGGTCGGTGAGCCATTGGAGGCGGCAGATTGATGAGATGGACCTATTCATATGGAGGCCTTGGCTACTATGTGAGGAGTGGGATGATGAGCATGAGCAGCTCATGTATTGCAAACAGGCTCGCTATATGTTCGAGAGACGGATAGATATGATAGAGAGGTACCTGCCCGAGCGAGTTCTTAGATAGTTTGGATTACCGTAGGGACTACCCATGGGGGAGACCACACATGCCAGGACGCGGAGGGAGGTTGGAGACTGGGATGCAGAGATCCCAGTGGCTACAGTTTTAGCAGAGGTGCGGGGACTTGTCCCCGTGAGATGGGATTGGGACACAGGGCTGGCAGACCCAGGGACGCTGCCAGAGTACGATCAGTATTGGTAGACTCATAGGCCAGTGCAGCTGACGACACCAGGGGTGGCAGGGGCAGTGGGAGAGGTACTAGTCCTCGGAGGGGAGGCGAGGATGAGACGATAGGCCCGGGTAGCCAGGCAGCAGGCAGGTGGTCAGCAGGTAAGTGGAGAGGGCAACGGCCAGTAGACTAATGTGGAGATGGCGGAGGTAGTGGGCCCGGTCATAGAGACCGATTTGTAGAGAGCCGAGCGACTGCTGCAGGAGGAGATAGCCCGAAGGACTCGATTCGAGCTCTGGATGGTACGATTGAGGAGGGATAGGGATACAGTACGGGTGGAAGCAAGGCAAGCTGAGGCCACAGCCCAGACACAGACACAGGTAGCCTCAGCAGCACAGATAGCCCTGGCACAGCTACAGGCCAGTATGCAGGCACAGGTACAGGCTCAGGTGCAGGCACAGGTACAGGGAGCAGTGCAAGTAGCACTACAGGCACAGACACAGGCAGCACCCACACTGGCAGGGGATGATGGGCAGCTAGCCCAGACTAGACGGGAGAGGGATGTAGAGGTGCAGCTGTGGTTGACAGTAGAGGCCACACTCTTTAGAGTGAGGTGGGAGAGAGAGGAGGCACGCCGTGCATTGGGTGCAGATCAAAGGACCTTATATAGCGAGCTCATTCAGGTGCAGGGAGAGCTAGTATCATTTGGCCGGGAGGCAGAGTATTACAGGGGTCTGTATGTGGATGCGGTGCCAGCAGCTCAGCAGGCACTGAGCTACAGAGACAAGAGTAGATCTGGGGCATCCGGATCCAGTAGGACAGGGCAGTCAGTGTCCTCAGTTAGAGGACCACTTTTACCACCAGGGGGAGGAGGAGAAGCAGCAGGGGGACCTCCACCGAGCACCGGGGGAGGACAGGGGCCACAACAGGAGGGCAGCTCTACCCACTAGGGCATGCCCATTTATATATTGTATCATTATTTGTATCATTTTGGACAGATGCTTGCGTGCATTCTAATGTATATTTTGCGGGCTCTTGATAGCCTTGATGTACTATTTTGATGTATATTTGGATGTATACACACTTTGTATTATTGATGTAGACACAGACATGTTGTACTGTGATGACCATTACATGATATATATGATAATCGATTTGGCTCATTGTTGTTCATGCTTTTGTGTATGCATTCCTTGATGTCATGGATGTGATGATATGTATGTATGATTATGGATTCAGGTGATAACATATGTTGCTTATATGATGCTTATAAATTGTATGATGATAGAGATATATGATGATATAGATGTGATGACTAGTGATATCTGACATGTGGGTTTTGTAGATATGTACTAGAGAGAAAAACAGGAGGAGATGGAGACAGAGACTGTTGATCGATCTTTGCAGTGAAAACAATATAAAGGTTGTGGGAATGGATGAAGGACCTTGTTGCAATGGTTTCGCTTTTGTATATAAAGAGCAATCCTTATTTTGATATAGCACGTGGATAGTTCGCCACCAAGGTATAAAAGACCAAGGTGCAGTAATATCCGAGTGCGTGGACGTTGACTCCGCAAGCAAGCGGTTTGAACTTAGATCCCTTAGACATAATATAACCTTGTTGGAACATGTGAATAAGCCATAGTTTTGAACATAAAATAAACTTCAATACATGTAAATTCAAGAAGAGTATTAAATATGTAAGATGCTAGGTCGTAACACACACAAGATAAATAGAATGCTAAGAAAGATGCTAAAGATCATTCCTCAAACACGGCACACAGAAAGCAATGACTATGCCCCCAATCCGTACTGCATCGCAACATACCAAGATTATAGATAAATCAAGGTAGCCTTGAATAGGTATTGGGAAAGGAACAAAAGATAAACCAAAAATCAAATTGACTGACTTACAAAGTAAATATACAGCCAACATATTCTCTTGCCAAAGAGGGTGCTCAGGATAGATTGGATAGGGAAGATAACAGCCTTATCGTAGGAACTCTGTGTCCGTTAAAGGGTGCTATCTACCTAAAAAAGACAATGTCTTGCTACAGGAAATGCCACATGTCGCAAGAGATGCGTGTGTTGGTCTCGACAATGGAACACTGTGCAGAAGACAAGCTTGTTGATCTAAGGCTTTGGTTAAACAGGCTTAGCTGATGTTGGCAATCAGAATGCAGGACAGTAGAAGACTCTGGAAGGAAGTTGCTTTGCTTCAGGTTTGCGAAGAACTTTTGCTTTGAAAGGATGCGCTAGCTTGCTACTTGAGTTAGTCAAGTCAAGGCGAATGGATTTTGAAAAAAAATGGAAGACTAGAAAGGTGACAGGTCGATGGATTGGGGTGGGTGAAGAATGATGGATCGTGTGTGCCTGAGTACTGGATACATCCTTCGTATTCCAGACTGCCTACATACCCTGTATCCACTAGATCAAAGCACACGATGATAAGAGATGAAAGTGATAAATATGTAGTTCTGGACAAAGTGATGAGATGGGTCAAGGTGAAGAGGAGGGGATCTTATGTACCTGAGTATTGGAAACTTCCTTCGTATTCCAGACTGCCTACATACCCATATCCATGGGATTAAGGTACCTTAAGATTTGAAATGATGATATGTAGTTCTGGTTGATGTGATGATGTAGAAAAAGTGCTGAGAAGAGGGGATCTTATGTACCTGAGTACTGGAAACGTCCTTCATATTCCAAACTGCCTACATACCCATATCCATGGGATCAAGGTACTTTAAGATTGAGAAGAGATAATATGTAGTTCTGGTGGAGTGTGATGATGTGGGAAAAAGTGTTGAGAAGATAACATCTTTATCATAGGAGTGATGTGTCCGTTAAAGGGTGTTACCTGTAGAAAGGAGAAAGAGATTGAAGAGCGTGTGCGAACCACGAACAAGGAACCAATCCTAGACCTAAGTTAAGGAAAGAGTTGCCCCCATTCTAGTAGGGGAAAATGTGTGGGCGACTACCGAAGAAGACACCGAAAGACTTGACCTAGGACAAGACAGTGTTAACTGTAGACACAGACCAAGTCATGGGGAGACGATGATGGACATTGACAAATTTCTAAGCTATACTAGATAGGGAGATGGAAATGCAAACAAGGTCAATGGTTTTATTATGGATAAATGAAAAGTGCACTGTGAACTGGACAAGAAGTGGACAGGACTTGATAGAAGATGGATGCTGACTCTACACATAGCGCTTGTTTGCCAGGTTTTCACTATGGTACTTATCCAAGGCGCTTGTTTGCCAGGTTTTCACTAGAGGACAGATTTTTTTTGGATTTTTTTTTTTTTTTGGAATACTCTGAGGATCAGGCATAGAACTTCTTGAGATGGACACTGTTAAGTGGCTCATCTAGAGGAATGCCGTCAGGTGTAGCTAAAGTATAAGCTCCTAATCCATATGCTGCTGTCACAATAAAGGGGCCTAACCAGTTAGGCTCAAACTTGCCCTTCTTTTCTCGATCTGCTTGATTTCTCTAATTCTCCTTAAGTACAAGATCACCAACTTGAAACCGTCTTTCTTCGATCTTTTTGTTGTAATTACGCTGGAGGCAGTTTTGGTAGACATGGAGATGATTAAGTGCGGCAAGGCGCCTCTCATCTAAGAGTTCTAGCTCAGCTAATCTGGAAGTGCGATACTCGCCTCCACCGATCAGGTCCTGCATGGATACTCTGAGGGATGGGATCTCGACCTCTATAGGTAGGATGGATTCAGAGCCAAAGACCAAGGCATATGGTGTGGCACCAGTTGGTGTTCTGATACTAGTGTGGTAGGCCCATAGGGCGGGATTGAGTTGCAAGTGCCAATCACGACCAACTTCATTGACTGTTTTCTTGAGGATTTTGAGAATGGTTTTATTTGAAGCCTCAGCTTGGCCGTTACTCTATGGATAGTAGGGAGTTGAAAAGCGATGTTGGATGTTGTATTGTATGCATAAGGCATGGACATCTTGGTTCTTGAATGGTCTCCCATTATCAATGACAATGGCTTGGGGAATACCATACCGGCATATGAGGTAGTTTAGGATAAACTTGGCTATTTGCTTACCGGTGATATAGGTCATAGGAATGGCTTCCACCCACTTCGTGAAATACTCAGTGGTAGTAATGATAAACTTGTGGCCATTGGAGGAGGAAGGGTGGATTTGTCCTACGAGGTCGAGACCCCATTGAGAAAAAGGCCATGGAGTTGTCACAGGTTGTAATTCATGAGCTGGTGCGTGAATCAAATCTCCATGCTGCTGGCATTGTAGACACTTCTTAGCAAACTGTGCAGCATCTTGCTCTATTGTAGGCCAGTAATAACCTGTTCTGAGTATCTTCTTAGCAAGATTAGGACTGGTAGAATGCGCTCCAAAGACACCTTCGTGTATGTCTCGTAAGGTAGCTTTGGCTTCTTCCGCGTTAAGACATCGTAAGAGGATACCATCGAGACTCCGGCGATACAGTGTATCACCCAGAATGATGTAACAAGAGGATCGACAGATAAAGGTTTTGCGTTGGGTGGATGATAGGTCAGGGGGAAAGGTTTTGTTCTTGAGGTACTCATAGATATCCTCATACCATGGGGAATTGGGACCAACAAGTTCGTAGATGATTTCAATAATGGGAACATCGACAGTTGGTATCAACAATTGCTCGATCAAGAATTCACACTTCTGTGTATTTGCAGGCATGTCAATCAGTGACCCTACAGAAGCCATAGAATCCGCAGCTTTGTTATGCTCTCTTGGAATTTGCTCAAATGTGATGCTAGAAAAATGTGGTTTGTAGGCGTCCACCAGTTGCTTGTAGGGGACCAACTTTTCATCCTTTGTTTGGTACTCATCTGTGACTTGGTGGATGACTAGTTGTGAGTCTCCATATACTTGTAATTCTATGATATCCCATTGAACTGCTATATTGAGACCTATAAGGAGTGCTTCATACTCGGCAATGTTGTTGGTGCAAGGGAATGCAAGCTGATATGACTTTGGAATGTAGTCATTTTGAGGTGTAACAAATAAGATGCCGGCTCCTGATCCATGCTGTGTGTAAGAACCGTCAAAATATAACTTCCACATTATGGAGTTAGCAAGAGTGAAGAGATTTTCATCAGGAAAGTCTGCTACCATAGGATGTGTATCTTTCATAGGTGCTTCTGCTAGTTGATCCGTGAGGGCTTTCCCTTTGATTGCTTTATGATCCGTGTACTCAATATCGAACTCACTAAGGATCATAACCCACTTAGCTAGTCTGCTTGTGAGAGCTGCTTTTGCTAGTAAATATTTCAAGGGATCAATCTTGGCTATCAGATTAGTGTGTTGGTTCAACATGTAATGTCGCAACTTTTGGGAGGCGAACACTACTGCTAAACAAGCCCTTTCCATTGGTGAATAATTGAGCTCATATCCCACCAAGGTTCTACTAATGTAATAAATTGCATGCTCTTTTCATGTTTCATCATTTTGTACTAGAAGCGCCCTAGGGCCGAGTTTGTGGTAGAGATATATAATATCAAAGGTTTGTCTGCGACTGGTGGAACCAATACAGGAGGTGTAGCTAGATACTCTTTAAGTTGATCAAACGCTGCCTGACACTTGTTATCCCATCGGAATGAGACATCCTTTCAGAGCAAGTGTTGAAATGGTTGACATTTATCTGCTAGCTGTGATATGAAACACCTGATGGATTGCGACCTTCCCTGAAGGCTCCTTAGTGCTTTAAGGTTCTTGGGTGGAGGCATCTCCACTATAGCCTTTACTTTCGCTAGATCTACTTCAATGCCTCTACGAGATACTATGTGTCCCAACAGCTTCCCTGATGTTACATCGAATACACACTTCTTTGGATTGAGTCTTACTTGGTATTTTTTGAGCCTGTCGAAGATCTATCCTAGAACCTGTATATGTTCTGCCCTAGAAGATTTAGCTAGTATATCATCAACATAGTCTTCCATGATGTGATGAAAGAGATCATAGAAGATCACTGTCATTGCTCTCTGATAGGTTGCTCCTGCATTCTTCAGACCAAACGACATGACACACCAACAATAATTGCCCCAAGGACAAGTAAAGGTTGTTTTATGTTGATCTTCTTCAGCTATCCTTATCTGATTGTAGCCAGAAAATCCATCCATGAGAGAAAGCATCTCGTGACCTGCTGTCAAGTCCACTATAATGTCAATGTTTGGTAGTGAAAAGTCATCTTTGGGACATGCCTTGTTGAGATCTCTGAAATCATTACACATGTGGATGCGCCCATTGGGTTTAGACACAGGTACGATGTTTGAGACCCAATCTGAATAGTCAATTGGTCATATAAACTTTGCATCTAACAGCTTTTGTATTTCCACTTTTACCAAGAGAGCTATCTGAGGGTGCATCTTTCTCAACTTTTGCTTGACTGGTTTCACTTTGGGATCAACTGTGAGATAATGAACTACTAGCTTAGGGTCTAGCCCTGGCATATCAGCATAGGTCCATGCAAAGTTGATGGTTTGTTGCAAGAAGAAGTTGTTAAGATTTATGTGCTCTGTTTCAGATAATGATGCTGCTAGGAATGTGGTCTTTGGATTTTGTTATGTGCCAAGGTTTATCTCTGTAGAATCTTCCACTAGGAGAGCTGATTTCTCTTGATACTTAGATGGTAGGGGAAGGTCAAATCCTCCATCCTCAGGTGCCACAGTTGGGTTTTCACCTTTAGATACATCCTTTGTTTTTACTATTTTGTTATCAGGAGGTGCCATAGTGTGGTTTTCACCTAGAGATCTTTCTTTATTTGTACTTTTGTGACTGGAGGATTTGGCACTCTCACCAAAATAAACCATTGGCTCTAGTTCCATTACAAAACCTGCTTTATGATCGCCAAGAGGGATACCTTCCCGAAGTCCCATGAGCTCAGCTAAAGCTTCATCATTCTAAAATATATCTATAACGGGGGACCCTTGTTGGTCCCAATCGATAAGTTCAGGGTAGACAAATGTGACATTCTGCGTGCTGGTGGTGGAAGTTTAAGGATATGGAGGATAGCTTAAAAATGGAGGACTCTGTGAATAGGTTGGTCATATGGAGGGAAGCGTCATCGATGATATCCTTTGTAGATGTCAAATCGGCAGGAAAAGTTTCGGCCACCTCGTCGAGGATATACTCGATGTCCAAGGCGCACGATACCTTCTTACCAAATCCTAATCCCTTCTTGTCTAGCTTCTTTGTCACAACAATGGGTTCCATAGTGCCTTGATTCTGTTTCCCAAGGCCACCTTTGCCTTTATAGCCCATGTTTTTTACTATCCTTAAGCCATTGCCATATTGCTTGACTGGTATTGTGACTAGTTCTTTCTCCTTATAGAGCCAAGAAGAAATGTCCTCAATAGTTTCCTCTTCCAGTAACCGTCCATGTTGGAATTGGGTTAGGAATCCTGGGGGAGGAATAGCTACTTTTTTGTTTACTTTGGCAATGGGTGGTTGGCCGTAAGACTTTGGAGATAGAAGCATCCGCCCTACACAAGAAGATTCTGAGATATCGTAAGTGCCAAAGCCTATATCTCGGATGCGAGCTATGATTTTGGAGAGGGGTGTAGATTCTTGTAGAGGCTTGCATCAGAGTTTCAGGATTAACATATAGTGGGGATTCAAGGGCTTTTTCATTTTTAGGCACTTGGTTGCAATTCTTATAGCTTCCTTGTAAGACACGACAGAATTCAAAAGGATTAGGATCTCCTGGGATGGTGATCTCCGTACCATTGTATGGGAACTTTAGAGACTGAGGGTACGTGGAGGGAACGACTTTCATTGAATGGATCCATGGGTGACCTAGGATAATGTTGTAAGGTAGCTCAATATCAAGAACTTGACACCAAGTTTCAAGCATGACAGGGCCCAGTTGTATAAGCAAGTGAATAACACCTTCTGAACGGCGTTCTGCATCATCATACCCCTTGATTGTAATACTATGATCAGTGTTGACGTGATCCTCAGAGTATCCCAATTGCTTAAGTAACTTTAAAGAATAGATGTTGAGACCAGCACCACCATCTATGAGTATACGTTTGATTTTGCGCTTATGGATGAGAACTTCAATATGAAGGGCATCATTGTGACAAGGATCATGGGATGGGAGATCTTTCTCAGAGAAGACCACATTGTAGGGCGAAGCAATGTTACCTACTATAGCTTGGAAATCCACGACCGCTATGTTGTTAGGAATGGAAGACTCTTGGAGGGCTTTTTCTAGCACCACTCTATGTGCAGGTGATGACCGTAGAAGGTCCAAAATAGAGATCTGTGCTCGTGTTCTCCCTAGATGTTTGACAAGATTATAATCAGATTGAACTGGAAGCCTAGGTGTAGGACCACGAACGGTGACATGACCACGATGAGTAGTAACAGCACAATCTGTAGATTTGCCTTTGATTGTGAGGGTAGACACTCAACTCTCTTCAAAATGACCTACAATGGAATCGAAGGACGTGGAAGCATGATTGATACCTTTACCTCTATCCTGAGGAGGAGGTGGACCATGATGAGGGAATGGTTCCTTGTACATATCGAGATCCTTGTTCGTGTGTTCAACTGGTGATTCATCCTCAAAAGTGATTTGACTACCATCGATAAGGTTTTGGATGAGGTTCTTGAGTTTCATGCAAGATGCGGTTCGATGCCCTTTGCTCCTATGGAACTCACAATATTCATTGTCTCTATAACGTGCAGTTTTGTAAACAGGCTCGCCATATGGGGGAGCATCAAGTAAGGTGATGAGCCCTTTCTGCAAAGCTTGCTGTAAAATAGATTCGATGGGCACTCCCAAGGGAGTGAATTCACGTCGCGGAGGGTAATCTTGTTGAGGCCGCTCTTGTTGTCATTGCTGTTGGTTTTGATAAGGCTGCCTTTGTTGCTACTGTTGTTGAGGTGGAGTTTGACTTGGTTTGGCGAGCTGCAGCGGTGTTTGTAATGTTTGGACATGTTTAGTATCGACCACCCCATCGTTGACCACGTTTTTGTTTTTGTTCCAATATTTGGGTTTATCATTCGATTGTTGATGAGGAGCGCTATCTTTCATTTCTTTAAAGATTTTGACCACACCCTTAGCAATGAGGGCCTTTTCAATGTTGATTCCCTTATATGTGATTTCATTGAAGGTTGTAGCACTAAGAATTTGCAAATGGAAACCTAACTCCTGGTTGAGGTTCTGCACAAATATGCTAACAAGTTGTTTCTCTGGAATCTTGAAAGGGAATTTGCTAGCCATTTGTCTCCATCGTTGAAGGAAAAAAATGAAAGTTTCACCATTTTTCTGTTTATTGTTGCATAGATCAGTCATGGAAATCTCATGCTCTGCGTTGTAAGAAAAGTGGGTGGAAAACTTCTGTGCTAGCTCGTTGAAAGACTTGATACCCATGGGTAAGTGTGAGAACCATTCTATTGCTTGACCTCCAAGACTGTGAGGAAAGAGACGCATAAGATATGTGTCATTATGTGAGACCTCAAAGCAAGCAAGATAGAATTCCCTAAGATGGTCTTTTGGGTCACCTTTTCCTATGTATTTATCGAACTTGGGAATAGTGAAATTTTGAGGAAAAGGGATCATTGGTAATGACCGATCAAAAGGATAAGGACACACTTCCTCTAAAGAGAAGGTCTTCTTGGTGTGGCCAAACGTAAGATCAGATAGCTGTTGTTGCACTTTTGCGATCTTGAGCTCCATAGTCGTGGGAGGGGTTGGTAACATCTCCTGTTGTCCAAAAAGTGGTTGGTGTTGCCCATACAGAAGATTATAATGTAAGCCATGCACACTGGTGTTATAAGGGTCATAAGATTGATTGGGATCATACGGGTTGTAAGTTTGGTTCAGATTAGGTTGGAATTGGAGGCTTTGATTTGGAAGAGGTGGAGGTGGCACTAGGTAAGAATGTTGGCTTTGTGATGGTTGAAGAAAAGAATTAGGTGGAGGAAAGCTAAAGTGTGTTTGACTAGGTTGTGATGGCGGCACATAGCTTTGGGAAACTTGATGTTGGAAATGTTGAGAGTGGCTAGGCAATGTGTGAAAGAAGTTGAGCGAGGATGAACGTTGTGGAGGAGGGACATAGGTAGATGTGATTTGTGACGGTTGGGGTTAATTAAGGATGAGAGTAGAAGAATGATGTGGTTGGGGTTGATTAAGGACGAGAGTAGAAGAATGTTGTGATTGGGGTTGCATGACTCTAATTGGTTGAGAGACATGAAGGTGTGATGATATAGGAGGTGGCATTTGTTGAGACCCTTGTTGCATGGCTACATAATTGTTCCCCGGATTGTAATTTGGTGGGAAACCTTCGCGTGATGGGGTAACCAAGATTCCACTTGCAATTGGTGTGGACACTTTAGGAGGTGGTTGCATATTCGATTGAGCTAAGGTGGCTTTCTTAGCTAACTCTCCTTGACGTTGGAGAGTTTCTTGTTAGTTTTTATAGATCTCCATAGGAGTCAGAAGCGGTGATACGGCTCTCTCCCCTGTTGGATTTTGAAAAAGGGGATTCTGATACTGCGAGCCTTGTGTAGGTAAGGGTGTAGTCACCGTGGACATGGTTTGAACTGCTTGTATGGTATCTTGGGTGTTATTGTTCTCCTTAAGAGTGGATAAATCAAAATCTTGAGGTAACTTGGCACCTTACTCTGCAAGCAAGCGAAAGAAATGATCCTAGTTCTCACTAAGGATTTTGTCAAAGGCGGCCACGACTCTAGGCTCTTGTATGATTTCATCAAGATCTTGCCCATCTACGTGAGAGGATTGACCTATTTCAAAGTGTCACTCTTCTTGAGATGGGATAAATCTATAGTATAACCTTGAGGGACAAAATCTTGAAGCAAGCCAGTGGTGTATTGGGAAATGCTTTCCAAAGGAACCCTACCTTCTTGAAGTGGGTTTTGCTCAATAGTATATCCTTGTGGCACCAAATCCGGAGGCAAGCCAGTGGTATACTGATGTGTACTTACCAAAGGGACCCTACCCTCTTGAGGACGGCTTGGTTCGTTAATGTGCGGCATGTTCGGAGAGCTAATTGGTTTTGTCACGGGTGTACTAGGAGTAACCTTGGGAGTAATGTTGAGACGACCTGATTGTGGTGTGCGAGGAGGCGACTTGCGCTTCTTAGGGACAACTTGCTTGGACTTCATAGTTTGCTGGAGCCTAGTGGTTACCATGGAATACACTAGGACAAGAAAGGTAATGCTGGGTTTCTGTGAGATGCTTTGAGAAACGGACAAACTTTGATGCACAAAGTACTGGACCAAAAGCGCTATACTGTTTGACCAGAGGCGCAAGATTGTGCAACCAAAAGCGTGCTACTGTGATGCCAAAGGCGACGGACTGAGCTACCAGAAGTGAGCTACTATTATACCAAAGGCGAGCTACAGTGACCAAAAGCGAGCTACTGTTATACCAAGGGCGCTGAAGTAGAGTTTTACCAGAGGTGAATTACTGCTATGCCAAAGGCAATCTACTTTACTACCAAAGGCGAGCTGCTGTAATACCAGGGGTGCTGAAGTAGTGTCTGATGTTTCTAAAAGGTAAAATTTTGATGGATTGTTTCTATTTCTAATTGGATTTGTTTGGCAAGAGAAAACACAGCAAACAATGTTGGCACACACAAGGGACTGACACAACAGATAGTGTATGTTCGAGGCTCCAAACAAGCCCAATGTTTCCACAGGTATAAGACAATTGCAATCAATAACAAGCACTTTTTATCCCTAGAGACAAGGTTTCATTGCAGTAGATCAGCTCACAACTTAATACTCTGTCGATAAAAATATCATTCCATAAAGGTGTCAGATATTTAGTATCTTTGCGAGAGACGATAGGTAGGGATATCTCACCCTCCCCTTGGAAAGCTCAAGTAGGTCACAAGAGCTTTGTGTCCAAAGGAATACTATCTCTTCTCAAGGGAGCCAATGGTGAGTATCTTAAGGGCTTAAATCGATTCCCCTTGCACTGATGATTACCGCAATGTTCGGAGGTAGGTCGGGTAGTCTCTATCTAAAATGGTTCTTAGTGACTTTGAGGGACCAACGCCTTACGCGTAATGCGACAAGCTACTAAAAGCTTTAACCAATCCTACTAAGAGTATCAAACACTTCGCTCAATGTAAAAATCATTTCCACAAAGAGCTAGTACACCTCTTTTCAGTTTGGCACCACAAGGTAAGGCTGACGTTGGTTAGGACTTGGCTTTCGCCTTATCCCTCTTATATAGCGGTTCAAAGGAAAACTCCACTTAGGGTCGTCCCTTTTGGATGAAGTGCAATCCAAAAGCAACCCTTCTAAAGGAAGTATAGAAAAGTAAGAGCAAGCACATCAAACAAAGGTTCAATTGTCCCGTTATAAGAAAAATAAGGTGCAACTAAACTAGGCACACACACGTTTGTAGTTGTAAATTATCCCTTATAAAATTGAAATGTTTGGCATTCATGTCCATTGTCCCTTAGAAAATTGAGGTGTTTGTGCATACATGTCCATTGTCCCTTAAGAAAAGCAGTATGTTCCTAATACTTAGATTGCAAAATGATTTGTTCAATTATCCCTTTAAGCATGCAATGTGTTTCTAAGACTTAGTGAGATAAATCAAGAGGTCTTCAATGCTCGTCCTGCATGAACATGTTAAAACACCTATTTGCTCTGTGTGAGTAATAAGAAGCTGCAACAAGTGAGTTAGTTCCACCAAAAATTCACAAGTTAGCAAAAAATAAATCAACTTTGACCAAAAGCGCTGCACTGTCTTACCGGAGGCGACTTACTGTATTTCCAAAAGCGCTGTAACAAAGACCGGAAGCGTCAAAGAATATTACCAGAAGTGCTGAAAAATAACCAAAAGCGCTGTACTGTGCATCTAGAAGCGCGATACTGTTATGCCAAAAGCGATGTAGTGTATACCGGAAGCGCTGCAGGATACTACCAGAAGCGCTAAAAAATGTCCTGAGGCGCTGTACCTTCTATCTGAAAGCGCGATACTGTTATGCCGAATGCGCCGCATGGTCTTATATCATAAAAAGATTAGCTTTTGTCAAAATAACCAGGTCAGAGTGGGATTTCATGATTGATCTACTATTCTGAGCAATAATATCTGATAGATCTGAATCCAGAAAACTCAGAAAATGTATCAACACAATAGATTAACGCAAATGTCAAAGATACCCCTAAATAAATTAGCTTAGGAAGTATCAAAAAGTAGGTTCGAAAGACAAATACAACAGCTTGTCAGACAAATCCACAAGATATGCAATAAGAAAACCCTGCAAAAACACAAGACGAAGTCAAAAAACCTAATTTAGCCAAAAGCGCTTAACGATGCTACCGAGAGCACTGTTCTGTGATAACGAATGTGCCGCTCTATGCTGCCAGAAGCGCCGCAATGCCCTCAAAGGCGCTAAACTGTACCTCCAATGGCACTTAACGATGCTGCCAGAAGCACTCTGCAATGTCGTTTGCGCTGTACCGTACTGTGACTTAAAAAAAAAGTAATTTCTCAAAGAAACCAAGGGATTAGTGGGTCCCACCAGGCGTGCCAGAATGTGTATGAGGAAAAATTGATTTAATCTAAACTAATAAAACCAAAAATCAATCACATAAAGCGAACCAATCTAAGTAAAAGCCATTATCATCAAATCAAAAGACAAATGAAAGCCCTTACCAAAATTTGTGTTGTTCCCTTTGGAGATGTGTCGATTGCTCAATGAAGTTGCGAAACCATAGCTGCAACAAGCAAGTAGTGTGCTTAATGTGCTCAAAGATCAATGTTAAGAGATCGTAAAGTTGCTCAATCAATGCGTTTTGTATGCTCAAATCTTTGTTAAGTATGCCTAAGAATACGATCGAAGAGAGAGGCTTAATGAAGGAGATGAAGGGGGTTTATATAGATTTCAAGGAAGATCGATCAACGGTCCAGATAATTCAGAAGAATCAATGGAGGAAAACAATTGAGGAACGTGCAACGAATAAGAAGAAGACAAGTGTCTTGCTTTCTTTTGCATGAGAGGAGTTATCAAGAATAGAAGAATGAGTTAAAGCAATTAACAGAATGTAATGATCAGTTAAGTGATTTAAAACAAGAAGAAGAGATTTGCATGAGAAAAGAAGATATTTTGCTTTATTAAATATAGAAAACTTGAGTTATTTTAGAGATAACTCAAATTTAGAAGAAAAAACAACTTAAATAAATAATTGATTTATTTAAATTTAGAGAAGATATTTTGGAAGAAATAATTAAATAATTAGAATTATTTAATTTAGAAGATTTGAAAGCAAATTAAATAAATAAATTTATTTAATTGTTGTGCATGATTTTGGAAGAATGATTTTGATTTGATTAAATAATTAAGAATTATTTAATTTTAGATAAGAGGGAATTTGTTGAATTAATTAAATAGTGGGACTTATTTAATTAACGTGGATTTGATTTTTGGAAAGAGGATAATAAATAAATAATTAAAATTATTAATTTTGGAAGAATAATAGAGGAATTTAATTTAATTAATTAAATAAAGAGAATTTATTTAATTAATGTCAAAAGTATGTGATTTAAAAGAATTTGGTGAAATTAATTAAATAATTAGATTATTTAATTAATGTGTGAAATGCAAGTGATTAGATAGATTATGAAATGCAAGTGATTTGATGACACGGTCATTTTAGGGTGTCTACAATTAGTGCAACGTCAACGCTCCTCCAGGTGCAAAAGGAAAATTCAATCTGAACTAGTTAGGACCCTACATCATCACTAAAGTATATGGATCAGGTGTGTATTGAATCTCTACAATAGGCGGTAAGCCTCTCAAAGAACCTATTAATGCTATGCACTTATGTAGATTCTATGCTTAATTTTCTTTAATTTCATATATTTTCTTTCAATATAATCATATTATTTTATATATTATATGTTAACCCTATTTTTAAAGCACATTGCTTTGGATAGTTTAGTATTTAATGCTTTGCTTTTCTTTATTTGCGCTTTGTTGCTTCATTCTATGTAAAAATCTAGTTGTCTTGAATTATCAATTAGTTTTCCTTATTAGTGAAAATTGCTTTTTCTTTCTTACCATGTTGATCTAGTTAATTGTAGATGCAATTAATTAGTCTTTCTCCATTGTTTAATTAAATCTTGTATAGCATTTAATTGAATAATCTTGTAGCATTTCGATTGCAGTTTCTAATATCATTAGTCATATCTAGAAAATTGTGTTACCATGTTTAATTAGATCACTGTCGCATCTAATTAAACAATGTTTTGACATTTTTTAGTTAGATCACAATTGTATTTAACTAAACATTTCCATATATCAATAAATCATTGTCGCATTTAATTAAACAATCTAACCAAGTTGTTTAATTAGATCATAATGTGCCTTGTCACTAAACATTTCTATCTCATCATCACATGCATTTATTAGATCACTATTGTATTTATTAAACAATCTTATTAGGTTGTTTACTTAAATCACAATTGCAGTTAAATAAACACATGCATGTCAAATTACGTTATTTAATTAGATCTTTGTAGCATTTAATTAAACAATTGCACCAAGTTGTTTAAATTAAATCACAATAAAATTTAATTAGATCATCCATAAACACATAATAACATATGGTTGAGTAACAGATGGCTCTCGTTGTGAGGTCCTAGATCGTGAGTGAGTCCTAGACCCATTCTATGACTATAGATCCTTGAGAATGCCTCTCAGCTCCACCGCCTCCACCCTAAGATCTACCTCATGTTGTTGTAGCCGAGCCACCTCAGCTTGCAACCTATCAATCTTTGTCATCAATGCTACACTCGGGGGTGATCAACAAAAGGTATTGGCATTGGTTGAGCTCCTTGTGAGTTTGTTGCAGCAAGATATAACTATCTTTTTAGAGCATCGCATACCTGCTCTATGTTGCCTACTCTGAAACAACCTAATCTCTCTCAGTTGTGACCTATCCCAACTGTAGTAGACCCTCCTCATATGCAACTCAAATCTATGCAATGAGCTTAAATATATCTACACGTCACCTGGAAGCCAACTATGTCCTGTAGCTGGGCAATACCAATTGCTCAAGCTAAATAGTGCGTACCATCTCTACTAAGGCTCAACCTATAAGTTGAGCCATGCTCGTGTGCCAACTACAAAATCAAAGAAAAATCATGTTAGATATCTCATCATATGTCATGTATCCAATCAAAAGTAAAACAAGCATCTAGTGTTCTACTCAAATCACAAAGCATAAATTCAATCTCACCTAGATCTCCATCTTGCCAATCAAGATTAGTGGAGACTACCTCTATCATCACTGGGACAAGTGGGAGTACTATAAAACCTGCACTACTCAACTCCCCTCTCTCAAACCAGAACAACACACCACTCATAGTCAGAAGTGGTCATGACACTCGAGGTTGGGCCCTAGGCCTCTTCTCTATAGTACCACTACCCTCCTCCATGCACCTGTGCCTCCCTGCTACTACTGGTGTTGGCTACTCCTCTCTCCTCCTCCTCTGATGGCTCCTCACCACCAGAAGCAGCCTCCTATAGACCTTGGTCATCCATGGTCTCAAAACTCCTACTGGATGGTCTAGAGGGGTAAATGGAACCCAGCCAAGATGTAGCCCATCCTGCTATGTATGTTGGGGTCACCCCCACATCATCAATGGTGGATATGGGCGATGCATCCTAGACCTCATCATCAGAGTCACTCAAGGTGACATCTGCTACAGTCGATTGTGGCATGTCACCGAGTCTCACTACGTTGCGGTGTGAACATACATAGGGTGGGAATAACCCTGGGTACCCCTTGCACTTGCCCGAACTACCTCACGACTCAATCATAGTAGAAAGGCACTATAATATGATCTATTTGATTGACAAAGAGTTGATCCCTCTGCATTTGTGCTAGCTATGATCATTGCCCATCCAAAATCTCATGTCTCTATAAGGTCTCCAAATGATGTCTGCACTCTGTAGCCTATCAAAGGTCACTCTCTAGTGTAGCAAGTCTCCAAATTGTCATGGCCTCCTCAAGGCATAGGCGTGTGCTCATGGAACTAACCAAATAAATTATGTCGAGAACCTTGTGGGCCATGTGCATGTAATGTTCTCAAATGCCCACACCTAAAGGAGCATGCAGGTCATCAAGTTTTGTGCCTTGTAGTGCAAGTAGTGCCCCAGATCATGATACAAGTGGGAAAGCATGCTCCTTCCCCATGCAAAGACTATCTTATGCCCCTCCATCACCCTAATAGTGTGGACGAGGCCACTGTGAAGGTGGGTTCCTCGCCCATCATGTGTAATGCACAGGGTGACAGTAGTGATCATGACATGATGGATCAATGGTGTGACCACCATGTCCTACTCTAGCTAGCTAATGTGGATGTGTCCTGAGTCATCTGTAGGCATGGTCTAGTCCAGGCAGCAAGTTTGTCCCTTTTGGACATACACAGCTGGCCTTTTCTTGATGATTGTCACAATACAACCTCGCATTGGCAGCGAAAGGATCTGGTACACATCCTCAGTGTCAATGTCATCTCTCTCATCAACAAGTGAAAAGTAGAGGTGTCAGTGCCCTATCACTCCATGAGTGCCATAAGCATGTTGTTATGGAACTCATCATTGGCATAGTGTAAACCCACCAAAGCTCGGCGTCTTGAAGGAGATCAACCTCTACGACTATCAGTGTGCTTGCATGGTTATGCAGCGATGAGTACATTTGCTCTCCAACATGCTCTCGCATCATCAAGATTTTTCAATCCATCAAATAGAATCAATGCCACATCATCAAATCAAATCTAGAATTCAAAAAAATCTAAATATTGCTAAGTTTAAGGATGTTAGTGTCCGGATGCTAGCACCCTTTTCAGACCCCAGCACCCATTTCAAACACTGGTACATCCCAAAGACTCTAGTGCATCATGCAGACACTAGCTCACTGGAAGGTCACTAGCATAGTGGCGAGTCCTTTCACATGAAAAATGAGGTAATAAATGAATTAATAACTAAATTTTTGACTCACTTCATGAAGCGTTGAGCCCTGCTCCACGCATTGCCTCAACACGTCCATCCTAGGTGCTCAGTAAGCTCATCTACGTAACATGTTTGTGCTCCAAGGTGCCCAAAATCCTCTAAATTTCACCGAATTTGAGTTTACAAATTAATAGTAAAAATGAAAATCTTCTTACTATATAGTAAATTTCAAAACATTTACCTTTTCTGAAGCCTCTTCATAGAAACTTTCATAACTTGGCCTAGAAACTTTGATTTTTAGATTGTTCATTACATTGGAATCTTGGTTCCACCATCTATTTTATCATATGCCTTTCACTCTAGTGTTATTTTACAAAATGACCCTACTGAAGGCATTTTTAACAATTTTTCAGGTAACTAAAGTGGTAGATTTTTACCATATTTCTACATTCTAATTAGCAAGCAGAAACAGGGGGCACATATCTACCCTCATTTTTCACTCTAGATCATTTTCTCTCATCTCATTCCCTTTAGAATTTTTTGACTAACACATCGTTTTCACCCTGAAGGATGATTGTGTTTTCTAACAAGTGGTTTTGCAGCATACGATCTCTAACACTGTGGTGTTGCAGGTTCCTAAGCTAGGGGCTCCATTCTCTCACTTGGTGACACTTTTGTGTCTTAGGTAAGTGCATGGAAATGGTATACAACAAAGTGGCCAATGGGTAATTTTTTCAATAACAAACTCGTGTTATGTTTAAATGGCCATAACGCGATTGCATTTTGTTGTCCACAAAACATGAGCACATTTTGTGGACCACAAAACACGAGCACATTTTATGGGCCACAAAACATGAGTGTGTTTTGTGGTCCACAAAACATGAGCACACCTACCCATTGCATTTGGTTGAAAGTTTCTAAAGATTTTACATTGTTTTGTTGAACACTAAATGTGAGCATACTCTGTCCATTGAAGTTGGTTGAAATTTTCTAAAGACTTTTCAACAAATCCATTTTGTTAGTATCCTGCAATTAGGGCATTCCATGAGAACACATTTATTTGAGGAATATTATCAAACAGTTCATGTGCCTTGTCTATGCTTCCACATCTCTCTCTCTCTCTCTCTCTCTCTCTCTCTCTCTCTCTCTCTCTCTCTCTCTCTCTCTCTCTCTCTCTCTCTCTCTCTCTCTCTCTCTCTCTCTCTCTCTCTCTCTCTCTCTCTTCTCTCTCTCTCTCTCTCTCGTCTCATCATCTCTCCTCTCTCTCTCTCTCTCTCTCTCTCTCTCTCTCTCTCTCTCTCTCTCTCTCTCTCTCTCTCTCTCTCTCTCTCTCTCTCTCTCTCTCTCTCTCTCTCCTTCTCTCTCGTCTCATCTCTCTCTCCTCTCTCTCGTCTCTCTCTCTCTTCTCTCTCTCTCTCTCTCTCTCTCTCTCTCTATATATATATATATATATATAATATATATATATATATATATATATATATATCCTACCTAACCCCTCTATCTCTCCCCACCTCTCTCTTAAATGATCCTAGCTTCAAGGTTATTGATCTAATGATCATGGTGGCTATGAGAGCTCCTGAGGTAGCATCTCCTATGTTTTGTATTTCTCCATCATGAGGTGGGTTTTGTTTAGTAAGCAAGGGTTGAGTAGTAATGTTGGTTCTTTCACAAGGAAGATTCTAGTACCCCCTTGGCATTCTTCGTCTCATTCATGTTGATAAGGTATATGGGGAGCCTCCTCGTGTTATACAAGATTCTTCTAGGTCTTTCTCTAAGAGTCTCGCTTCATTGTCGATTCAAGTGGCAAAATCTTTGTAGTTGTGATGGGATGACCCTAATGATGGTTTTTATCAAATGAGCACTTGAGTGCTCTAATTTGATCTAGTTTGGTTGAGTCATAGTATATTGGTTCCCAACTAGGTTATCAAGAAGTGATGAAGTTATGTAGTCATTATTGTCCACTATTCGAGTTAACATATTTATAATCATACCTATTTGAGATAGGTGCTAATGATTGGGAAGGATGTACCAGTTGAATGAAGGGGGGCTAGCTAGGTCTAAGGGACCTTGTTCATATTGTGTTATTGGTCTAGACGCATGACCGGTGTTGCCATTGATGGAAACTAAGTTCATTCCACACATCCGCAGTGCAGTATCAGATCATACCAGAAGTCAGTTTAAAGATTTGTCAAATCCAGATAGATAGGAATAGAGTATATGGTAGAGTTCAGTATTTTGGTTAGTGCATTTCTCCAGTCAAACATTATGTGTTGCGTATCTGAGGCAGTGTAGAGGAATGTCAGAACAATCTAAATCCAAGATGTTAGCCTCTGATGACAAGGGGATTAAAAGTTATGAGCATCTGAGTACCGAGTCCTAATATGACAGAACAGTTCAGTAAAGAACAAGCCGACCTGTGTTAGATCCTTATGCGGATCTGGTAGAAATGTTTTGGTGAGTTGTGTATGGGATATAATGTTAGTGGCTGACATGGATGGTGACCTTCAAGTGTTATTTCTGGTACACATCAACATTGGTGTATGGATTCATCCGATAGAATAGAGTATTTGTGTTGTTTGCTAAGTTCTTCACTAGGCTGACAGAAAGTGATTGAATTTCTTGAGGCAGATATATATAGATGATGGATTTGAGTGTATTGATGGGTAATGATGTGAATATGGAGTAAGTGTGAAAAGGGTAGATAGGAGTGCAAAAAGGAAGAGATCTAAGGTCCAGATTATGGCAGAGTAGTAAACTGGGTAGAACAAAGATGAAGTGTATCAAGTCAGTATTCTGTGCTTAACCAAAACTGAATCCTTGCATTAGTAGATGCTAATTATCAGTTCAAACTTATTGTAATCTTCCTTTTGTAGGCAGTGAGCCTGAATGCATGTGCATTCCTCTTTATAATACTTTTAACAAAGTATAATATTTGTGGGTTAACCCCCACCATGGTTTTTCCCTTAACTGGGTTTCCATGTCAAAAATCTTGGTGTCAAGTGTGTTATTTATGTTTCTGCTTATGTGTTATTGATTGATGCTGTAATGTTTATATCATTAATTTGATTATAAGTTGTAAAAGAAGATTAAAAGTAGAGAAGCTTAAATTGTGTGACAACTAATTCACCCCCCCCCTCTCAGTTGTCCGGACTAATTCCAACAATTGGTATCAAAGCAGGGTTCCTTGAAAGAAGCCTAACAGCTTGAGGAAAGATCTTGGAAGGAGTTTCAATGGGTTCACTCAAAGATTAACTTCAGTTGGCCCTAGAAGATCTTGGTCAGTCCAAAGCAGAAGTATCTAATCTGAAAGATGAACTTAAAGATGTTGATGATACCATTGAAATGTTAAAAGATAAATTAAATAAATCTATGGAAAAGAGAAAGGAGCTGCTTCTACAGTTATGCAGTTTAACTGAAGAAAATGGCATGAATGAAGCCTTGGAAGAAAAGACTAAGGAGTGTGAAAAGATGTCAAAATAAGTTGCTATTCTGAAAGTTGAGATGGAATCTGGGGCAATGAGGCTAACCAAAGAAATTGAGCAAAGAAAGAAAACTGAAGAAGATTTGAATCAAACTCTAAAAGAAAGAACTAAAGAATGTTGCAGATTGGACAGAGTAGCTGGCCATCTAGAGTCTGACCTACAAGAAAGCAGAGACAATGAAAGAGAATTTGCAAGGCAAATTGTCATTCTCATAAATGACCTAGAAGTTGCAAATGAATACAAGGAGAAGTTCAAAATAAGCTCAGCTAAACTTGAAGCACTGCTCAAAGGACAAAAAAAGATTGATGACAAGCATGGTCTTGGATATGAGAAAGGTGAAAGCTTCGGATCTTGACAAAGAAATTTTCAATCAAGAAATGGAAGAAACAGACCTAGAAGACCTTTGGTAAGACAGCCAAATGCTCAAAGATATCCATCCTTCAATGGAAATTATTTCAACTGTAATAAATTTGGCCATAAAGCTACTTAGTGCAGAAGCAGAGTAAATCAAAATGGTCCATCCTTCTCCAGTCAATGCTTCAAGTGCAAGAGGTATGGTCATAGATCCAATTAATGTAGAAGTATGATAATGAATAACTCTAATGGTAATTCTTTCAATGGCTACTATTTTGCTTACAATGGATTTGGACACATGGCTAATCAGTGCAGATCAAGAGGAAATCAAGTATATAAGAAAAGAAATGTTGTGTGCTTTAATTGCAATAAATCTGGTCATATTGCAAGATTCTGCAAAAGCAAGATTAATGAAAGAAGGGGTCTGGTAAATAGAAAACTGGATGAGCAGAGACAAGACAAAGGCAAAGAAAAAATTGATGTGAATGAGATCCAAAATGAAATGAGCAAGACATGGGTCAAGAAAATAATTGTGAACAATAGTGATGGGTCCCGCACCGAAATCCGCTGCTGATAATTCCTCTGGGGAATTGAATTAGAAGCTGTGGCTCAGGGGGGAGCTGCATTGAAAATCAAATTCCCCCAGCCAATAAGTGGGTGCCTAGATATGGCACAATGAGAGAAGATATTTTGAATTGTTTCAGAAACTTTGGAAGGATTTTTGAAAGAAAAGATGTTGATATGGAAATTTGCAAAGTGATTTATGAAGAACTATTCAAAAATAGAGTAACCGGATGAAGTTAGGGCAACACATTTATTACAATGCCAAATTAGGTTTTGTGGAGGATAAAAGGTCACTTGGTTATGCATTTGAATCACTTTGCATTCGAAGGAAACAAGAAGAAGAGCATATGAGCTGTAAATCCAAAAATTGAAGCACGAAGAGTGAATTCAACTAGCAATTGATCAACTCTAACCCTGCAGAAGAAAAAGGTACTTCTCTGTAAAGCCTTGAATCTAAAATCTGTTGAGATGGCTACACCTCTAGTTGTTGATGTAACTGAAAGGCCCTGACCAATATTTAAGAAGCATCCATACAAATCAGTTAAAGTTGAACCGTTAGGTGCATTTTCTGAAGTTCCATATGGCGTACTGCATGTTGAGGATATTAGGGCATACATCCACTATAGCATTGATGAATTTGGAAACCTGAAACTCTTGGATTTGTTTAACAACTACCTAAGGGATGATAGCTGTAAATTGAAACCCGAATACAAATCCCTAGAAAGCAAACCATTTTCTACAAGTCATTAAATTTCTGACATTTGATAAGAATGAATGGGTTCAATATATCTTGAGCCGAATACATGATGAGTTCATATGGCTATTAAAACCATTTAAGATTACAAAGGATGTTATCAAGATTATAACTGAGTTAAATTCAACTGGTGGATTACCCATGCTGAAAGTTGTGAAAAACCAGATAGTGACTGATGCTACCGGTGCCAAGTTTGACAAAAGGGCAATTACCATCAATGATATTATAGAACCGGATGTTAAATTTGCCTCCATGGTGATTGGGTACAAGATTTACCAATCCAACAGGGAAAATTTTGTCTCTGGAACTATAATATATGCAGCCTATCAAATGTTGAAGGAGAATGTTGATTATGACCTATGTGAACTACTACAAAATTAGTTGATTGAGAATCTAAGCAAAATAAAGAAAGATAAGAAAAATACCTTCAAGTATGGTTCCTTGATTATATGTTTGTTCTTCTATTTTATGAATGAAGTGCCTGGAGTTCAAGGTGTGCACTAGACAAATGACAGGCCAATTGCATGGCAAATAAAAGATCATCTACTCAGCCTTGGTGATTCCCAAGCTCAGAAGACAACCATTTGGGGTTACTTCAAAACTTTCAAAGTATGATGTATGCAAGAGAGAGAATCCCTAAGTCAGTTGTGGAAAAATATGAGAATGAAATATGCTTTATGGTTGACACTGATCAGTGCCTAATGGAGGCTGTGGAACCCAGAACCATATGGATTATGCCAATGGGTTATGAGGTTGATGAGAAAGTTTTTGGAAATATATGCTCAACATCTCCTGAGTAAATCAAAAGACACATCTGTGGAAAGGTTTGGAACATACAAGGAGCTAAGTCTAAAATTGCATGTGGAGCTCAAACAGCCAGAGACCAAAAGGAAAGTGCAGAAGCAAGTTGATATGTTGAGAGCATTGCACTAACCAAGGAAGCAATGAAGCAAAACAGGGAAAGAATTGAAAAGGTTGAAAAAGAAAGGTAGGGCAAGAAACAAGAAGATGCTTCAGTGGAACCATCCTCCACTTCAAGGACTACTAGAAGCTCTGTTGATGCTTCTATTCCCCCTAAACCTACAAAACCAGAAGGCAGACCATCTAGTGAAGGAAGTAAGGGAAAGAAAATAAAGGCCACAAGAACATATGTGGGCACAAAAGATGATGAATAGACAGAGATAGATGAAGAAGTTAAAGAGATGAGATCCAAGAAAGCCAAGACTTCAAAGGCTTTTGAGGACCAGCCTTCCAGAAGCAAAAAGGCAAGTAAAAAGCAAGAAACTGGTAAGGTTGCTATGACAGTTGATGAAATTGTAAAAACAATTACTGTTCATGGAAATCTAAGGCCTATCAAAGTTATTATGGACAATTTTGATCAGGCAAATAAGAAAATCTTGGAAGATGCCACCATCATATACTTGAATAAATTCAATAGAGATCTACTAGAAATAATAGAACTTCCTAAAAGTTTAAGGAAAATACTAGAAATGAGGAAGGAAGTAGCCAAGGCCAAAGATCTAGAGCTCAGAGAATATGTCCTCTCCACCCTATGTCCAGTAATGACCAAAAGGGAAGCAGATAAAATCCTCAAGGGAGTTAAGGAGAAATTCAGAAGCAAGATTTGGATGAATAAGCTAATGCTTGGTGAAACTGAGGAAGTTGCAAAGGAAACAGAGGAAATTTTGAGGAAGGCCCTTGATAAAGATAAATAATATATTGTTTCAGAGGAACAAGTTGAGGACGACAATCCTTCAGTTTTGGAACAAGAAGCTCTAGAAGAAGAGATTGAAAAAGGAAATGATGACCAAGGTGATACTCTAGATCCTTCAAAGCAAACCTATGAGGAGACAGATGATGGGATTGATTCATCGATTCCAGATATTGAAAAAAGTAAACATTAGTGAGAAACAAACTAAAGTTGATGACTCCCTTGTTCGGGAAGAGGAGCAAATAAACAAAGAAGACACAAAGATGGCAGACAAAATTGATGATGCAGGAGATACTCTAACTCACCTAGTCAAACCGGAAAAGAAGATAATATTGCTACTCAAAGCCCTCCAGAACAGGTAGCAAGTGGCGAAGACAAAGAAAAGATTTCCCCTATAGATGATACAGAAAAAGGTGAAGTAGAGGAAGAGAAAGAAGAGGGTAAGAAGATAAGGCAAAAGAAGATGGTGCAAATGTTAATGTACCCACACAAATAAATTATGATGCTGAGAAATCTCAAGGGAAGGAAGGTGGTTCAAGAATTGCTAGCAAGAGACATTGCAAATGCAGTAAAAAGTCTCCTAAGTAAAGAAATGCTTGAGTTTGATGACTCAGAGCTGTTTTAAGGATCGATAAATCTAGATCCTCTCTCTCTAGTTCAAATAATGAAGATAGCATCTTTCACACAAGCCAAGGCAAGAGAAAAGATGTTGAAATCTCACATTGAGGACAGTGAGCTGCTAGGCCTTGCAACCAAAGTATTGGAGAAGATAATTCCAACCTTCCAAAAGAATCTATCTAACTCTCCCTCTAGTCATTTGAAGAATCTTGTAAATTCTGTAAGTACACATTTTGAGTCTTTTGAGAAGTCTGCAAAGACTAAAGTTAGAAATGAATTTTTGGATAAGAAATTTAGTGAAATAAAGAGCCTAATAAGGAATGATAGGATGATACTCGATATCAGTATAAAGAGTATTCAAAATGCTCTAAGTGATGGAGGTGATATATACAAATTTTGTCTATCTTGGCCCAAATTCAGTGAGGATATTAAGAAGAAGATAAAGGAGCAAGAACAAAAATTGTCAAATCTATCTCAAAATTTTGATCCTCTAATAGTTTCTCCTATAAGTCAGGAATGTCAAGTAACTAGCTTGACCGATGAAATAAAGAAGCTTATTAAAGAAAAAGGAAATATTGTGAAGAGAATGTGTGATCTCCAGGGATTGATTGCCTCCAAGTTAGAAACAATATTTAATGCACTATCAGAAGCTCAAATTGCAGTTCAGACAAGTAATCCTTCAGATCTAACAAAGGCAGAAGCATACGCATTTCTACCAAGTGGACACATCTCAATTTTGGATGGCATGAAAAGTAGTTGGGCCTCTAAACTTGAGCAATTGAAAATTAGCTTTGCAGATATTCTCAAGTTCATGTAAATATAAATTAAAGATTGGGTGTACATATGCGGCACTATATACAATTTTTTTGAGAATTTTGGCTTGCGGACCCCATCATTTGCCATTGATGTCAAAGGGGGAGTGAAGAGTAGTGAAAAATGAGGAATCTAGCAAAGGGGGAGCTTTGGAAATAATGGAGAGCACAAGTGTATAAAGTAAGGGGAGTAACTTCAACACTTAGTCATTTTTCACTAAGTGTTGCCATCAATGCCAAAGGGGGAGATTATTGGCAAGAGACACTTCTACGCATGATAGGTGTTGTCATTGATGGCAACTAAGTTCATTCCACACATCTGCAATGCAGTATCAAATCATATCAGAAGTCAATTTCAAGATTTATCAAATCTGGATAAACAGGAACAGAGTATATGGCAAAGTTCAGTATTTTGGTCAGGGGATTTCTCCAGTCAAACATTGTGTGTTGCGTATCTGAGGTAGTATAGAGGAATGTCAGAACAATCTAAATCCAAGATGTCAGCCTCTGATGACAAGGGGATTAAAAGTTATGAGCATCTGAGTATCGGGTCCTAATATGATAGAACAGTTCAGTAAAGAACATGCCGACCTATGTTAGATCCTTATGCGGATCTGGTAGAAATATTTTAATGAGTTGTGCATGTGATATAATGTTAGTGGCCATTCAGCCGATAGAATAGAGTATTTGTGTTGTTTGCTAAGTTCTTCACTAGGCCGACAGAAAGTGATTGAATTTCTTGAGGCGGATATATATAGACGATGGATTCGAGTGTATTGGTGGGTAATGATGCGAATATGGAGTAAGTGCGAAAAGGGCAGATAGGAGTGCAAAAAGGAAGAGATCTAAGGTCTGTATTATGGTAGAGCAGTAAACTGGGCAGAGCAAAGATGAAGTGTATCAAGTCAGTATTCTGTGCTTAACTGAAACTGAATCCTTGCATTGGTAGATGTTAATTATTAGTTCAAACTCATTGTAATCTTCCTTCTGTAGGTAGTGAGCCTTCTTTTGAGCAGTGAGCTCTAGGCAGTGATCCCGAATGCATGTGCATTCCCCTTTGTAATACTTTTAACAAAGTATAATCTTTGTGGGTTAACCCCCACTGTGGTTTTTCCCTTAACCAGGTTTCCACATCAAAAATCTTGGTGTCAAGTGTGTTATTTATGTTTCTGCTCATGTGTTATTGATTGATGCTCTAATGTTTATATCATTAATTTGATTATAAGTTGTAAAAGAAGATTAAAAGTAGAAAAGCTTAAATTGTGTGATAACTGATTCACCCCCCCCCCTCTCAGTTGTCTGGACTAATTTCAACATAGACATATTCAAGGATATCATAAGTACCACAACAAAATAGGAAGACAAGGTGGGTGAAAGGTGGAAGAAATAAAATGAGAGGGATTGTCTAGAAGGATTTTCCTTTCATGTTAGTTTCACCAAAATATGTGATATTCTAAATCTTCTCATCATAAAAAGTGAATGAGGTGGACTCAAAATAGAACATGCAATATGTGCTACACCCGTATTGATGGTATGGATTGAATTAATCCTACTCTTTGAAAAAAATCTAGCTAAGCAAAGGATAATTTGATTAATCACTCTCATCTCATGGCAAGAGGATCTCATAGGTGGTAGTGATATGGTTGTGTGGAATGGGAGTCATGTCACCAAGTCCACTCACTTCACAAGGAAGGAGTTCCTAGTGGTAGACTATGGTATTGATTTGAGGTGTTGAATGTGGAGTGGTTGTCACTTGAACTGTTGGAGAGAGTGAGAGTGAGAGAGAGAGGGAGAGAAAGGGAGAGAAAGGGAGGGAGAGAGGGGGAGAGATAAAGAGAAAGAGAAAGGGAGGGAGGGAGAGAGGGAGGATGGAGAGATAGGGGGAAAGGGAGGGAGAATGGAGGATGGAGAGATATAGGGATAGAGGGATCGATAGATAGAGATATAGAGAGGGAGAGAGGGGGTGAGATATAGAGATAGATAGAGAGAGATCTAGATAAAGATGGAGAGATATATAAAGAGATAGAGATAGAGAGAGTGAGAGATCTATATGGAGACAGAGAGAGGTGGGGAGATAGAGAGGGAGAGATGGATAGATATAGATAGAGAGGGGAGAGGGAGTGATTGAGAGACATAGAGATAGAGACAGAGACAGAGATAGATAGGGATGGAGAGAATTAGAGAGGGGGAGATTGAGAGATTAGATAGATAGAGAGAGAGAGAGTGCGCCAAGTTGGTATACAAAAAAGTGGCCAAATAAGTAATTTTATCAATAATGTGCTCGCATTATGTTTAAATGGCCATAACATGATCACATTTAGGCTTGGTGAATACCTAATTAGGGTGTGTGCAAGAAGTTGTGTCCACTTATTGGCCAAAAAGTGGAAGTGTTTTCCCTAATTTTCAGAATTTGTCACATTTGACCTAAAAATTTGAAGCACTTAACGGTGGAATCTTAGAAAAAGTCACTAAATATGAAATGTAGTACTCAGAGTCTAGTTTCCAAATATGTAATTTTTTTCAATACCCAGATGATAGAAATTGATTTTGAATAGGTGTTTCTAAAAACCACTGTTTAAAAGTCACTTTTTTTTACTATACCATGTACGTGTACGTCATCCATATTTTGACCTAAATAATCATATTTTTCAAAATCCTTTTGAGAAAATCTTTGTAACTCACTGAAACACGTTTTCCATGTTTATTTGTAATTTTTTATTGAATAATTTTTTTTTATTAATTTTTTATTGGTCATTTTTTGTCTTTTAAAAAATCATCATGTACGTCACGCATAAGATGACCTAAACTTAACATTTTTGAAATTTTTTTTTTAAATTGAAAATAATTGTCTAAAGTACGTTTTCATACAATTTTTTTTACAAAAAAATATCTTAATAAAAAGTTATTAAAATATTAAAAAACCCTAATAATTCAAGGTTATGAACATATTTCATCAGAAATTGATTAAAAAATAGAAAAATTAATTTAATTGTAAAAAAAATTACATATTTAGAATCTACATTGTCTCCTCTATAATGGGTTTTAATTTCGTCAAAATATTCTGCAAAATAGACCTTTAAATATATGCCCAAAGTCACTATTTTGTTGTGACATTGACAAGGCCTTCAAGTTGTAGGTCAAACTAGGTCCAGAGGTCAGGGTCGAGTCCCCAAAGCATTTTCCGAAGCGGGTTACAAAGCAAAACCCGAGCCTAAAATTCAAATTTTGAATAACGCGATCCCGTTTATAAAACGGGATCCCGTTTCTTTGTCCATCGGCCGTGAATAAAACGGGATCCCGTTTTATATAACGGGATCCCGTTTCATATTTGCCCATTTTTTTTAAGGAGACTGTACTATGACTGTCATTTCTACAACTTGCCCTACAGTATGGCCGACAGCGACACTTGCAGCATTCTTTGGCATATTTCTTTCTTTTGCAGGTCCATCAACTTGAAGTATTGTTGGTATTTTGATAGAAGCCATCATGGAGACGTTATTTGAGTGAAATTTTGTTGAATTGATACTTGTTTGAAGGACTTGAAACACATTCAAATTTTTGACATTCATTTGTACATGCTTCATAAATTTTTAATCATGGGATCACAAAGTCATAATAAGAGGAAAGATAGGAAGCTATTAACTCCTGAAGAAATTGAAGCAAAGAGAGTGAAGGAGGCAAAAAGACAAAGAGATAGAAGAGTAAAGATTCAATCAATGAACAATGCTAAAGCATCCAATTCCACAACTATTGAAGATAAAAATATTGAGGAGACCATGGATATAGATGATGCAAGTTTGCAAGAGGTGAATGTGGAAACTAATACGATTATGCAAACTACTCCTGGTATGTCTTCAAATCCCTCTATTAATGCTATGGAGAATGTGTCAATGGGCACAAATCCAGGTACTTCTTCAAATCCACTTTTGAATGAAATAGAAATAGTGTTGATAGGAGATTTAAAACAAGATGGATATAACAATGTTGAGATTGATAATATTCGTAGAGATCAAAATTTGAAACAAATTGTAGTTGAAAATGAAAATAAAAATCCTTTTGTTGAAAATGAAAATGAAAACCCTTTTGTTGTTGAAAATAAAAATGAAAACCGTTTTGTTGTTGAAAATGAAAATGAAAACCGTTTTGTTGTTGAAAATGAAAACAAAAATCCTTTTGTTGAAAATGAAAATAAAAATCGTTTTGTTGTTGAAAATGAAAACGAAAATCCTTTTGTTGAAAATGAAAATGAAAACCGTTTTGTTTTTGAAAATAAAAACGAAAATCCTTTTGTTGAAAATGAAAATGAAAACCGTTTTGTTGTTGAAAATGAAAATCGTTTTGAAGTTGAAAATGAAAATAAAAATCTAGGAAGTGATGTTGAAAATGAGAAATATTTTTTCAAAATTGAAAGAGATGTTTTGGATAATCTTCCTGGTAAAATTTCTTGGAGACAAATAAGAACGCATGCCAATAGATTATACAAGGAATTTTTTTATCGTAAAAAACTATCATTTCAATGTCAACTAATGATGCAATTAATGAGAATGTGGAAAATGAGAAAAGTAATAAAAATGTTAGGCATTTTTGTTAAACTAAGAAGAAAAGATCAATCACTAAAACATGCTATGTCTACTGTTGCTAGTGCCATTGAGTCTATTGGAAGTAATAGTCGATCCAAAGATAAAAATGCAGCAAGACGAGCTATAACAACTGCTATAGTGAATAAAACAACTTTGAATAGAAGAATGGTAAGCAATATTAGTGGAATTCTAAAAATACATCCTAAAACATTGGTAAGAGCGGCAAAAAGAAGAGAAAGTATAGAAAATGATCCAATTAACCAATGTTGGAGTTTTAGTGGTCGACTCCCGAGATCTGACATGAAACTAAATGTTGAAATCAGATCTTTGATCGAAAAATATTGGCATGATAATACTAGGGTATCGTCTAATGCTAGAGATGTTTTAAAATTAAGAGTGGGGTCCAAAGTTCGTGATCCTCATCCAAAACACCTATTAGATACAACGCAAACTGAATTTTATAGAAAATTTTGTGATGAATTAGTGTTACTTGGTAATATTAAAATAAGTCAAAGATCTTTTGAAAAATGCAAACCATGGTATGTAAAGATTAATAAGGAACAAATATCTTGTTGTTGTAAAACGCATGTTCAATTTCGTTATTATTATGATGTGTTTCAATATATACGTTGTACTTTACATCGTAACATGATTATACAGGAATGTGATATTAATATGCCAACTGAAGTAATAAAAGAGTTTATATCAAGTTTGTTCTGTGAAAGATCTAATGAAAAAGGTTTTTATTTAAGTTCATGTATTTCTGGACAATGCACTAGTTGTGGCAATCTTTCTTTGTTAAGAGTTTGTATGCATGAAAGTGTTGAAAATGATTTTGGACAACAATTAGTGGATGTTAAAAGATTTAAGAATGTTGAATATTCTTTAAAAGATGGAAAATTTGGAAAGCGTTGTGATTTAATTACAGACAAGGTTAGTGTGCATGCATTCATATCAGAATTTAAAAGTAAAATTGTACCAAAATATGTCAAGCACTCTCAACAAGCTCGATGGCTTGATGGACAATTTCGTGAATGTAGAAACACATTTCCAGTTGGTACTATACTATCAGTGGTTGATTTTGAGGAAAACTATACTTTAGCTCCGCAAGAGGAAATTCAATCACAATATTACAATTCAGTGCAGGTTGCTATGTTTGTTCATATTGTTTATAGACATGCAGATGATAGCATAGAGAATGATAGAAAAGTTTTGAGGGAGTATCATTTCTATTTGAGTGACAACCGGTTACACTCGTCAGAGTTTGTTCAATATTGTTTCAATATATTTTATACAAATTTAAGAGAAAGAGGAATCCAGATGACTGAACATCTTATATGGTCAGATAATTGTACGGGGCAGTTCAAGAATGCTCGAATGTTCTATTGGTTATGTAGGGTTCACAAGGAGAATAATGTCCAACATATGTGGAATTTTTTTGAAGTTGGACATGGTAAAGGAGAACATGATGGAGCTGGTGCGTGTGTTAAAAGAATTCTTGCTAGACAACAATTAAAATTTGAGGATGCAGTAAAATTTAAAGATGCATGTGGGATTGTAGATTGGTGCAATACAAGATTATGTACACCTGGATCAAGCGAGTACTCTACAGTTCGTCGATTCTTTTGGTTAGTTGAAGAAGAAAATATTCTACCTAGACTTGATTGCCAGACAATCAGTGGATCTACTAAATGGCATTCATTTAGGAGTTCGAATGCAAGTACATGGACTATCTGGACAAGGGAGCTTGCATGTTTTTGTCAGTTTTGTATTTCAGGAGATTGGGAAGCATGTGAGAATACAGAATGGGTTGAAGAGTGGAAACAAAGACCATTGACACTTGCACAAGCACACAATCAAAGTGAAACAACAATTGAAAACAATGATCAACTGTTTGTATCAGACGATTATGACCGTGTTTCAGACCTTGTACAAGAAGGTAATTTAATTCAAATCATTTCATTTTATTTCACTTTGATTACTAATTTGTAGTGCTTTTATTTATTTATGTGTACATATGAATGCATGTATGTTGATTAGTCAAATTTTATGGACATGTGCAAGTTATTGAATCCAAATTTGTTTTGCAGGACATGTGTATGCTGTTGTTGCACCAAAGAATAATGAAGAGGAAACTAAATATTGGTTGGCTCGTTGTGTGGAGACTAAACATAAGTTAACAGCACCTCGAGAAGATGATGATGGCTTTCCTTATCCAACAAGTTTGGTGATCCCCTTAAGACATCCCCTTAAGCAAATTTTGATAACAAGTCTTTGATCCCCTTAAGCATATTTTAAGAACTTCTTTGATCCCCTTAAGCAAATTTTAAGTATTTCTTTGATGATGCCTATCATTATCCAATAGGTTCGGTGGTGGTTGTTGGCACTTGGCTATGGAAATACCTAATAAGGAAGAATGGTTTACTTGCATTCGAAGATTATGAAACACATAAGAAGATTATACACTACTCACATTTGGTGTTGGCAACAAATATAAAACTGGAGAGGTATCGTGGAAAACCTACAAATAAAGAGCTATGGAACATTTCTATGGAAGACCATGAGACAATCATCAATGCGTTGGAAAAAAGAGAGGATGGAGATGGTACAATGGAATAAGTAAATACAGGTAAATATAGTTAAATAGATTTATATTGTTGTTTTAAATATGTATTAAATACATGTTTTGATATTTCTTGTGCATTATTAGTTGAAATTGATTTAATTTATCCTTTTATATCCTCAGGCCATCATCACAAATTCATCAAATACTTTGAAACAAAAACTTGAGAGGCACTTGTAAATACAGGTACAAATTGTGTATATCTAGATAGTTTTATATAAATTAAAATACATGTTTTGATTCAGATATATTGATAAATTGCTTGTATTATTTTTATATCAAGTGGCATGAAGACCTGCTACATTCTCCTCAAGTTTTGGATTTTCTTGAGATGGCATATAACGACATTTTGTATTTACATTATTTTGAGTTGGCATATATGTACATACACAATTACATTATTACACATTTTGTACAGAAATTTGTATACATGTGTATGTACACAATTTTATACTCTACTGTATTAAATTTATCAAAATTATTATTTTATGTATTTTATTTGTTAAATGTCCATGTTTTTCTACTTAGAATTTACTTTAAATTTGATTTATTATATTGTTCAATTTGGTTGCCTTGGGCAACTTCACCAAATTTTGAGAACTTAAGACGTCCCCTTAAGACATCGTAAATTAGGACCCCTTAAGACATTCAAAAAGTTAGCATACAACTTCCACCTTAAGTGGACACTACAAATGCAAGAAGTTGTTTAATTTTGTTGAAGTTCTACATGGAGAACTCTACAAATGTATTATCTCTGTAATCCCATTCTTGAGATAATACATTGGGTTTGTGGTCCTTTGGAGGCTAGGTTTTTTCTAAAAGGGTTTTCGTAAGGTGCATATTGTGTTATCTTGTAATTATGCTTTATTCTTCTTTTGTATTATAGATTCTGCATACTATTTAGCATAGTTTCTCTCATTAAGGTTATGTGGAATTAGTATTTGTGGCTTGAAACTCCTAACATTTGGTATCTATAAGTACTAAAATCACATCAAGCCTACATGACAATTTGATGATGATAAATAAGTCCTAATCATAGTCATGTAGGTGTGAATTACACTCCTACCAGTAGTTTCACTCTTGGTGGCATGTCCTGTGTGTTCTTCCCCCTCTTGACCATCTTTTTCAACCCCCAAATTGACCTTCCCTACCTCACATTTTTACCTAGTGCCCCCTTCATTTTTCCTACTTAGTCTCTCCTTTGCAACTAGTTTTCCATCTCTCAGTTTAATGAGATACTATAATATATAGATCGTTCAATGTCAACAAGCAATATTGGACAAGGACCTTGGTCACTTGAGAGTTAAATGTCCACCCATACTTTCTTGTGTCACTTTCACATGGCACACACTCGATTATCATGCTGAATTATACCATTATCCCATACCTTTATGCCCAAATCATATTTTTGAGGGTCCACCGATGTTAAGAGGAATTTGGTGGAACTATTACATCATATCATGTCCATTGAAAGTCATTAATGGTGGTCCTAAGTCATGCAGGGGAGTACTTGGGGTGGGTGGAATCTTTTGAAGAAGTTGTAGAAATTTGACTTGGGACAGGGTATATGAACTTGGCAAACTTTTGCAAAAAATGTTACAAAACTTCAGGTGGGAATTGGATGAAATGAATTGAAGAAAGGAATGATTTCTTCAAGGCAGTTAGGCTTCTACAATTAGGAAGAAATGAGTGTTTCGATGTTATGGGGAAATCATGTAAAACTAGACAATAGGATAGGAAGTGGGATGGGATAAATCATATCCTAAAGTTAATCTAGCTTTCACAAAGTGGAGGGAAGGGAAGATACAAAGGAATATAAATTGTGGGAGAACCATATGGGACCATAGCTAGGAAGTGGAGGGGAGAAATCCAGGGTCTTTTGTCTAAAAATGTAAAGTATTAAGATCTTATAAGTTCCTACAGACCTAAACTTATTTTAAAATTTGATTCACATCTAAGGTTTGTGTTCATAGGATGAAACATGTCAAGCAGGAGATACCCTTGAGTCCTAATGGACACTAAAGATCGTATTAAAAGGACTAAGGGAAGTTCTCATTTTAGTAGTTACACTAAGATTTGAAATTAAAGTTGACAAATCCTAATGAGCTTGGGCAAGCTTAGGGGAAGGTATAGATTTATATTATTATTATTTTTTATTTTGACAAGTTAAGCTTAGTCCAATTAGATAATGACACCTAGAGTATGATATAGTAAGAACACTTTAGCTTAGTCCAATTAGAGAATGACACGTTGAGTATGATATAGTAAGTATATTTCAATGATTTGACAAGATAATTAAGGTAATATAAATGGTTTCATTTTGTAAAATATTGGAATATCCCATCAATTTTCTTTGCATTAATGAAGTAAATCTATGATGAAATCTTTTGTCTTGTAAATTAAGTTGTTTATTAATCAACTTATCAAATCAAGTGATTTCTCATGATTATTTCTCAAATACATGTATATGAATCTTATTGTGGAGAAGACTGTGAAACAAAATAAGAAGTCAACTAGAACCAAAGTGATGAGAGTTTATTCAACTATAAATAGTTTGTGTAGAAGCATAAATGGAATCTAAGTTACTAGATTGCAAGGACACTCTATGATACCCACATAAGGCCTTGGGATTTAATTTAATATAATATTGCTTCATAGATTAGCTAGAGGACAAAGGAGATGTAGTCACAAATGTTGGTAGGTTAGAGCATCCTACTTACATAGGCTGGATAGAAAATTTGATGTGTTTAACTTTTTCGATATCTTGCTAGATACTTTTAGGCATTGTACCATAAATGTAGACTATATCAATAATGTAGAAAATTAGACTATAATAATAGTGAGAGAAGTAGTTTTCAAATAAATGTTGAATTCACTTGAACCCACTTTGAGGTACAATGTTATAGTTGCAAGGTAATGGTCTCAAGAGTATAATGTAATTGAAGTGTTAAAAGATTGGGCTAGTCCTAATGTGGATTTAAAAAGTTAAGGAATGTGGAGGATTACACAATTGTAAGTTTTCCTAGTGAAATGAAAGAGGCCATGATTATGATGTGCAAACTATTTTGGAACAAAGACTCAATACATTTAAATGCTAGATGGGTGTCATTATTACACATGTGATTTACCAAAGGGGAAGATTTCTACTAACTTCATTCCTAATTTGTGTCATTATTGCTACAATGAAATTCCCACCTCCACTAATAAATTGTAGGCCTAGTTCCAAAGTTATAGTTCACGTGTTTTTTTTATCAACAATTTGGTGAAGAAGTTGTGTCCACTTAAGACATCGTAAATTAGGACCCCTTAAGACATCTTAAATTACATGATCAACACAAGATGTTCAAGCACCAAGGCACTTGGATAAATATAACTATAACCATGCTAGGATCATTTAATATAACTTAGTTGATCTCTAGATGAGAAGATGTGAGAGATTGATCCCTCCTAGTAGGCGAGAGATCCTCATGAACTTATCTCACTTTTTAATGCTTTGTTTTGATTTGCTTACCATTTTATTGCTTAAAATTTGACCAGGACCTAAATATGCATACCGTGAATGAATGGAGGAACTTTATTAGGACCTCATCACTACATAAATTCTTTCAATGCAATTTCTTCATTAAGCGCAAATCTAGATCAACACTCTGACACTTGTAGATTTATATATGACAATTGATTATTTCTATTGATGTCAATCTATATATCTTATTATGGTTGATCTCAAATGTTTACATTTATTTTCCTTCATGCACATGGTTAGATTAGTGTTTGATTTATGATTAAATTTAGGGATGCTTGTATATACATATGTATGTGATGTTATGCTTTTATAGTTTATGATGTATATGCAATGTATGTATGCATGGATAACATATATATAAATATGGATGCACCTAAACTAACATGATGGTTTTACATGACTATTACTTTGACATGTATATGATTTTGAACTACGACAAGATTGCACTTATTGTGTGACATGTAAAAATATATAGTCCCTGGGAGGTTCAACAATATATATATAAAGTCCATGTCCATGTTCAAAAAATATATAAAGTCCACATGTTCAACAATATATATATATAAAGTCCATGACAAACAGTATATAACAAATAGTCCATGAAATAGTCAAATATATAAAGTCCAGGTCCATGTTCAAAAAAATATATAAAGTCCATGTTCAATAATATATATATATATAAAGTCCATGACACAGTATATAACAAATAGTCCATGAAATAGTCAAATATATAAAGCCCAGGTGAACAACAATATATATATAAAGTCCATGACAAACAGTATATAACAAATAGTCCATGAAATAGTCAAATTATACATAGCCCATGTTTGAAATAACCTATCACATACTATCTCTATCATTAAGAGTCCTCTTCACACCATGCGAACTACTCAGATGACCTGAATCACTCTGCAAAAGAGAAAGATTTATATGAAATTAGATGTAAGATGATTAGTCCAAATCTAATTTAATGACAATTTTTAAATTTATAATTTAAAAATATCATAAAATTAAATTACCGTGTGAGGCTGAGAGACATGCTCTGGTACACCTGGACCTGTGTCTCCATGCTCTGAATCAATCTATTTAATACAAGAGAAAGTTCAAGTTGAAATTAGATATACTTGACAATTTTAAAAATGATTTAATTCAATTTAATTTATAAGAACTATCATATTTAAAAATTATTATACCGTAAGAGGAACTTGTTGTGAATCCTCTATTCCAGGACCTGTCTCTACAGGCTTAGCTCCATGACATGTATCGAGCTATATTTTAAGAAAAAAGAATTTTGAATGTACATGTCAACATATATATATATATATATCAAGAAATTTACTTTAAGTTCACAACATTTATTTTAATTGTTCAATTTAAATATAATCTAAATTTTAAATTATACCGTATTAGGTTGCCCATCTCCTATGTCCTCCTACTCTGCATGTGCTGTGTGTTGATCATGAAACGTGTCACTAACAAGCTCCTACAATGTCATTTATATTTAAGTTAGCACATGTGTGTACAAATTAGGTTTTAAAACATATATATAATTGACTTACAGTGTACATGTTATTAAATGCATTTTTCAACAACCTGAAATGCAGTCGACTCCTGATATAAACTTGGATTATCCAAGTGTGGTACAATGCCCATCCTCATAGTTGTGTCAACCTGCATAGACATATTTATAAAATATTAAATATGTATGTGCACGTTTTTAGATACACTGATATCAAAATAGAATTTAAATTTAAGTATATATACAATTTTTTAAAACAATATACATACTGTAAGAGTGTCATGTGAGATGCCCAATGATGGAGGAGCGCTCGAGACACCCTGAGATGGAGGATTCAATGTGGAAGAACCCTGAACCAGTTCATAAATAAGTTCATAAATATCTAATTGTACACACATTCAAGACTAAATTTTACAAATTTACAAATCATTGATTTAATGTACCCCAAATGGGTGCCCGAGATGAACAGGTGTCGATGAAAAATTAATTCGATCAATTGTGACCCCTGTTGCCATCATCTACACCAAACAAACCAAACAATTCGATTGTTAAAATATTACAATTTAATTGATCATCTATATGTTGATTAAAAACACGTGGTTAAAAAATTGTTTTAAATTCAATATGTGTACATAACCTATATATACTTGTGTCGAATGATCAGTGGGATGATCGTCAGCAAATGATTCAGTGCCCACATTATCAGATGATGCATGTGTAGCTGAAGTGGGTGCAACTGCCTGATCAGGTCCATAAAACAATTGATTGCAACTCGTACATGTATGAGGCATCGACACATGTGGAGTGGCACTAGGACCACTTCCATCATCAACTCCTCCATGCTCTCTAACTCGAGCTACCATCATAGAAGTCTGCTCATGTAGGCTACCTGAGAGTGAACTCAATGTGCCTAGTGTGGATACCACTGCACGATGCTCAAAGGGCAAAGGAATGGCAGCAACAGGGGGGTCAATAAGAGGTTGAACAGGCACCGGTCATTGGGGATCAACCCGTGCCCCCAACCTCTGTTGTGGCATGCCACCACCAACACCCTGGAATGATCTAAAATCAAAGTAGTTGGGTTTTTTATTCATAACAAACTCTACATATAATTTTCTCAAAAAATATAAAGGAACCTCACAATTAGCATGAGGTGGATAATCAAACACCATCCACCATCTATCCCAAAAATTGGCAGACATTCCTTCATGCCTACACCACCTGATTGATATTCTTTTCTTATTTGCAGGAATAGGTTCATTTGTAATGGGATGTCTAAAATATTGTGCTAAATGAGCTTTTGTGATTTTAAGATCCAAAATAGTCTTATAGGAGAGGCCATCAGCATAAAATTGGCGCCTCTCCTCTCTCCATTTCCGGAATCCATCAAAATCTGAGTCAATAGACCTCACAGAATCTACAATGTTTTGCATCAAAGATGCAAAACATACTACGTGAGGTGGCATGAATTGTTCACTGCGAATGGAATTCAGTTTTTCTTGTATCGAATCCACATTTTCATTTATTATGGCTCGCAAGCGAGCCTGGTCAGTTCCACGTGGGGGTGGGGGTGGAGGTGGAGGCGGGTCATCTGCAGGTGGGGCATCTAGAGGTGGGGCATTTGGCGCTAGGGGTGGGGGTGGGGGTGGGGGTGGGGGTGGGGGTGCGGCCGGATCATCTTGTGCATTAAGGAAGTCCTCAACATCAAAGTGAATATCATCTAGATTCATGATGTATATATAAAAATCTAGATATGAACCTGCATATATATACATATAAACATACAAACTTCAGTACAAATTTAAAATTAAATCAAGAATATATATATATGTTTCAAGAAATTACACTTGAAATAAATTTAAATTAAAAACATACAAATAATGTATACATGCATGTACAAATTTCAAAATGTAAGAGAGCTATTAGGACTACCATGATAATGATTGATACAATGGGCAATATATATTTCAAAATTTCAATGTGCATTTAAGTAAGGAAACTTCTCTAGACAATCATCATGTATTTCTTAAATGTGAATATGCATCCCAAATTTTAGAAGTTATTTTAAAGAAATATGGTGCATTTAGGAACTTGGTGATTGTTGGGGTAAAGAGGAATATATGATCATGCTAGAAGAGGCACTGATTAGGCTCATAATTGGCCAAGGTTGCTTTGAATAAGGTTAAAACAAGGAGATACCCATGTTGATATTCACACCCTTTGGTCCACACCTACATTGGGATGGATTAAGCTTGAAATTTTGATGGGTAGCCAAGGGTAATCCTAGTAGGAGGAGTATGTTTATTAAGAGATGATAAGGGAAAACCTCTACCTATCTTAAAGCTTATGATTTTGGTGTCAAGAACAATAATATGGTAGATTCTAGGGCCATGATATCCAGGGCCACAAGATGACTTGGAAACTAAACAAGATATCCCTTAGTGTGGAAGGAGATTCCAAGATCAACATTGATCATATGAAAAAGCATAGATGAAGCTTGTGGTTATTGGAAACTACTATATATTGGAAGCTAGAAACTTGGTGAATACTTGTTTAAATCTATCTCCTTCAAACATATCAAAAGAAAAGGTAATTATATTCTAGACTAGGCAGATAATGGAAGAAATCATTAAATTGCTCCTAGACATCTAGCATTTGTTGGGAAGAATAATTTTTTTACATTCAACTTGAAATCCCTAAGTTGTGCCTCCATGCTATCAAATGTTACTTGTATCTACCTTCTATACAATGATATTGAAGGGGTCTAGAAGGTTAGGCTAAGGATTTCTATATTGCTACTTAGATAAATTCCACATCTTCAATGTGTGGCATGAGCATATGCACAAAGCCTTGGAGGATATTTCTAAGATAATGAAGATAAACCTTCATGTCTTGATGCTAAATTGGATGATTCTATCCACTATGAGAATTAAGACATGAGGAGGAGGTGACATAAATCCCTCCTATTAAATTCGAACAATGTTAAAAATGTCAAGGAAGTGGTAGAGGCTTTGTAAGGCTTGTGTAATTTGTCCCACCACCCTAGGATAAAGTTTTTTAGTTTATTAGTAATTCTAACACTACTTTGAAACTTATTACTCTAGGGTTAGGGCCACTATAATTTTCCCTACCACTAATATATCTTAAGACACCTATTGGTTTATATGTTTGATGTCATTGTAGTATATTAATTTCCCCTACCACTATTGATTGAACAAAACTATACCATATATATTAAGTACTCTAGCTCAATGATCTTAAGATTAATGAAATCAGGACTAACTATATCATCATTATGCTTAGATACACCCAACATGCTAATCAAGAACTTAATTACCTTCACAACTATTAGCATTGTATCACTCCTATTAGGGAGTGGACTTGAATGGGGCCAAAAGATTCTTTACCTCTTACGATTGTGACTTTGGGTTTGGCATGGTCAACTTGGAGAGGTTGTGTCATGGCATATCCCTATAAGAGGATGAAGGGTGTTAGGAGGTTGTAGGATGGCTAAAAGCATTCACATGACGATAATGTTCAAGTTTAAATTTCAAGATATGCATCATGGTCTACAAGGTTCTCTTGTTCAGAAGGTTCATCATATTCTAGACAAGGAACTCACAATCATTGGTACCAAATTCAAGACCTCCTATTACAAGTCTCCATATATAGCTTTAAACATAACACCTATAAACACAAAATTTATAGGGCTTGAATACAAGCCCGCCTCCCAGTTAGGAGACTTCCAAATAATTGGTGAACTCACATGCAATAAGGGAATAACACATGCATACAAAATATGTAGAAGAAATCCCTGTAGCATGACTCATGATTAATTAAAGTTAGGGTTAGGGTTTCAATTAGGATCAGGCTTAGGGTTAGAATTGAGGTTAGGGTTAGAATTAGAATTCAAGGGTTGCTAAATTAGGGTAAGTATTAGAGGATATTTCTAAGATAATGAAGATAAACCTTCATGTCTTGATGCTAAATTGGATGATTCTATCCACTATGAGAATTAAGATGAGGAGGAGGTGACATAAATCCCTCCTATCAAATTCGAACAATGTTAAAAATGTCAAGGAAGTGGTAGAGGCTTTGTAAGGCTTGTGTAATTTGTCCCACCACCCTAGGATAAAGTTTTTTAGTTTATTAGTAATTCTAACACTACTTCAACTTATTACTCTAGGGTTAGGGCCACTATAATTTTCCCTACCACTAATATATCTTAAGACACCTATTGGTTTATGTTTGATGTCATTGTAGTATATTAATTTTCCCTACCACTATTGATTGAACAAAACTATACCATATATATTAAGTACTCTAGCTCAATGATCTTAAGATTAATGAAATCAGGACTAACTATATCATCGTTATGCTTAGATACACCCAACATGCTAATCAAGAACTTAATTACCTTCACAACCCTATTAGCATTGTATCACTCCTATTAGGGAGTGGACTTGAATGGGGCCAAAAGATTCTTTACCTCTTACGATTGTGACTTTGGGTTTGGCATGGTCAACTTGGAGAGGTTGTGTGGCATATCGCTATAAGAGGATGAAGGGTGATAGGAGGTTGTAGGATGGCTAAAAGCATTCACATGACGATAATGTTCAAGTTTAAATTTCAAGATATCCATCATGGAGACCTACAAGGTTCTCTTGTTCAAAAGGTTCATCATATTCTAGACAAGGAACTCACAATCATTGGTATCAAATTCAAGACCTCCTATTACAAGTCTCCATATATAGCTTTAAACATAACACCTATAAACACAAAATTTATAGGGCTTGAATACAAGCCCGCCTCCCAGTTAGGAGACTTCCAAATAATTGGTGAACTCACATGCAATAAGGGAATAACACATGCATACAAAATATGTAGAAGAAATCCCTGTAGCATGACTCGTGATTAATTAAAGTTAGGGTTAGGGTTTCAATTAGGATCAGGCTTAGGGTTAGAATTGAGGTTAAGGTTAGAACTAGAATTCAAGGGTTGCTAAATTAGGGTAAGTATTAGAGCTACAATTATGGTTTGGGTTACGACTAGAGTTAGGGTTACAATTACAATTACAAGTAGCTCGTTAGGGTTAGGGTTAGGGCTAGAGTTAGAGTTACAATTACAATTACAATTACAAGTAGAGTTAGGGTTAGGGTTATGATTAGGGTTATAATAAGGGTTAGGGTTTGAATTGCATATAGAATTAGGGTTAGGATTAGGGTTAGAATTAGTGTTAGGGTTAGGGTTGGAATTGCATATAGAATTAGGGTTCAATCTAGCTAGAAATAGATAAATTAGTCAAGATGGTTCTAGCTCAATTTTGTTTCCTATTTCCTAGAAAATGTAAAACTAGTTATTGTTTTCTATTTAGTTGTTAGTCCCAACTCTTTCCTTTTAAGAAGTATATCAAATCTAATGTAGTAGTAGATACTTCTACATATACAAGTTTCTGTTAGGAGAAAATATATTTTGCCAAATTTGTATAGAGTTGTCTATAGTGTGTTCCAGGGTAATCAAATGATGTAAGTCACAATTTAGAGGGTTGAGGGATAAGTTTGTGTTGAGTCTATAGGAGGTGTTTTCTTACATAGACCGAGCTCCATAATCTAGGTGTCTCCATGTCTAACTCAAATGTTTCAACTTGGTCCATATTATATCCAGATTAATGATAAAATTATATATATATGGCTATGCACAAGATCCACGACCATATCAATGTTTGGTAGAGAAAAGTTATCTAAGTTGGGGTAGATCCTTTTTTGATGTCTCAAACGTTAGTGCAAACATGAATTCCCTTAGTTTTCTTGTTAACTAAGACCACATTAGATCTACCCATTTAGGATAAGTAATAGTCTGAATGAACCCTGGACATCCAAGAGTTTATACAATTCTTCTATGACCACGAGGGCTACTTGGGGGTGCATTTTGTGTAGCTTTTATTGAATAGGTTTGGCATTGAGGTGAACCACAAGATGATGCATGACTTTAAAGATGGAGTCTCAAGGCATAGATCACCATAAGACCACATGAAGAAATCAATGTAATATTTAACATGGTGACATGGTTATATATGCCTTCTTTAATGTCAAGGTCCAGTGGAGCTACCATCTTAGAGAGTTTAGGGTCCAAGCTTCTATTCACAGGTTGATGTTTATAGCATGTCCTCAACAAGGAGAGGGGAGTCATGTCTTGTATCTAAGTGGTATCTAATGGAAGGTGAAGTTTGTCAAATTGAGGAGCTCTTGGGAAGTGTCCATTTTTATTGTATCATTTTAATTGATCACAAGTTTCTTCTTATATAGATTGTTGCTATTCTGCCTAGACTAGGGTGCCTCAGGACTAAAGGGTTCTTTCTTTCTCTCCAAAATAAGCATATATGTAGGTGTTAAGTATGGTGGAAAAGTCTTTCTTATGATTACAATGGGGATGTGGTCTTGACACTTCATAAGTTTCATGATGGCTTCATCATTTTGGATGTGATAAATTGGTTTTATTATGGTTTGTTGTAATTTTTTTACATGATAGTTAGCTATTCAATAATGCCTTTAAAATACAATGACATACATTGTTATAAGTAAATTTTATAAAAACCAAATATATATTTCATCCCAATGCTATATAATTTTTGACAGTTTGTTCAAAATCTCTCCTTTCATATGATACAATCGTTTCAAAATTTCAATTGCATTTTCCAGCTAAAATGTTTAAATACAGCTATTCAACACTCAAATTGAACTCAAATTTTGACAGTTTGTTCAAAATCTCTCATTTCATATGATACAGTATTTTCAAATTTTCAATTGTATTTTACAGCTAAAATGTCTAAATATATCTATTCAATTCTCAATTTTAAACATAATTTTGACAGTTTGTTCAAATTCTAACCTTTTATATGATACAGTCTTTCAAAATTTCAATTGTATTTTACATCTAAACTATCAAAAATCAACTACTGATTTCATAAACCCTAAACCCTAAATAACAATTCAAAATTTAAATTTTGATTGTATTTTACATCAAAACAAACAAGGGAAGCTTAAAACAATTCATGGGTAATTTGTAGAAGTGGAAAAATCCACTTACCTGGTGGCTGGATGGTCTCTAAACTCGGGATCCCATTTTTGCCTGTCGCCTGTCGCTGTTGAAAATGGGGTCTCTGTCGTTTTTTAAAAAATTTAATACTTTTTTTAAAAATGGGATCCCATTTTATAAAACGGGATCCCGTTATATATAACGTGATCCCGTTATATAAAATGGGATCCCATTTATAACGGGATCCCGTGTTTTGAAACGGGATCCCATTTTTGGCTTCTAGGTTCGGGATCCCGGGAAAAAATGGGATCGCGTTTTGGGTTCTAGGCTCGGGATCCCGAAGCAAAACGGGATCGCTTTTTCTATATATAAACGGGATCCCGTTTTTGGTTCCCCGATTTCGGATTTTTTTCTAAATCTGAAACTTCCACCTTAAGTGGACATAACTTCTTGCATTTACCCATTATTCTACAAATACAAGTAACTAAAATCTACATGCACTAGAAGCCTAATTAGTCTACAAAATCTATGTGAGTTTCTATAAAAGGAACTAAAATAATCAAATACTTGACTAACACTTGAATCATTGTACTAACAACTTAGATTGGTTCTTATAGCCCCCATCTCTACTCTATTAGAGGAGTCCATCTCCTTAATCTCACCACCTCTCTTTTATCACCTCTTCCTTTATTTCTTCTACATCTATTACTATATGTTTTTTGTCGTGGTGGTGGTGGTAGGATTGGTCTAGTCTACATCTACTGTTTTGTCTGCCTCTATGCTGTACATGCCATTGCCCCACTTAGGGATTATGTAATGGAGACCTCAGGAGTTAATGGTATTGATTATATCCTTTTTATAATTGTGTCCCCCATTTCCCTAGATTTATGTATATTTGCTCCACATGAGGTAGTTTACAATATAGGATTTCTCAAACTATTAGGCACCCTATCAACTAATTGCACCTCCACCATATTGATCATGTCCATAAATGAGGTGGTACTATTTCATGCCACTATTGATATGGAATCCCCATCCCATAGCTCCACCATGTCCCATCAGGATCCCTAATCATGTTGTAAGTAGTCAAATTGACCATCTCCTAAATTGAGTTGAAAAGTAGTCTTTGTTTCTTTCTTTGTCTCTTTGTCTCACTCTTTCTATTTTATTTTGTTCTCTCTCTCTCTCTCATTCTCACTTTCCATTTTTCAATATTTTATTTGTTTCTTTTTTTCTCTCTTTTTATATATCTTTGTTTCTTTTGTGAATTCATTCATTATTATTTATTTATGACTTTCTTTATATTTATGTATCATGTTTTCATTCTATTCTTCTATTTTTCCAACTCTTCTTGTTTGTTTGTTTGGATATCATCTTATTTCTGTCTCTCTCTACATTTTGTTATTTCTCACTTATTTTTTCTAAACCTTTTCATTTCTATCTTTTAACATTTTTTTGTCTCTTTCTTTATTTCTCTCATTCTTTCCAATTGTATTTCTTTTTGCCTTTATTTCATTCTATACTTATTTCCTATTATATAATCTTTTTCTTTCTAACTTTCACCGTTTCTTTTTGTTTCTTTCTTTACTGATCTCATTCTTTCCCATTATATTTATTTCTCCCATTTTTTCAATTTATATTTTATCTCTGTCTCATTTTTATTGTCTTTTTTCTTTGTTTCTTTCTACATCTTTTTATGTCTCCCTCATTCTCTCATTTACTCTCTTCCTTCTTTTCTTTCTTTCACTCTTTATTTTTTGTTTCTCTTTTTATCTCTTTTTTTATTTGTTTCACTCATTTTTATTTTTTGTTCTTTGTATTCTCTTTATTTTATTCTTTTCTATTTCCTTCTTTCTTTCTCTTTTTTCTTCGTTTCTATCTTAATTTTTTTCTTTCTTTCTTATTCTCTATTTATTTATCACTTTATTTTTGTTTTACATGTACCCCTCCCTCTTTCTTCATATATTTCTTTTACTTTTAGCTTTCTCTATATTTTTGTCTACATCTTTCTTTTTTTTATAATTTTTATCTTCATCTCTATCTTTCTCTCTTTATTTTTCCTTCTTTCTATTTTTCTTGATTTCTTTCTCTCTCTTTCTAGGCATTGAACCATGGACCTTAGACCCTTGACCCTTGATCAATGATCCCTAGAACTATATACCTTGGACCATTGAACCATGGACCTTGAAACTGGATGCCATACCCTAGACCATGGACTTAAGACCCTAGAATGTAGAACATGAACTCCAGACCCTAAATCCTAAACCCTGAAACCATGGATTGTGGATTGTAGACCAAGAAAACTTTACCTTGTACTTTAAACCTTGGACCCTAAATCTTGAATCCAAGACCTTGGATCCATAACCCAAAATTGAAAACCCTAGAAGCTAAACCTTGAACCCAAGACCTTGGATGCTTAACCCAAAATCCAAAACCTTAAACCCAAGACCGTGGACACTAAACCCAAACCTAGAACCCTGGACACTAAACCCAAACCTAGAACCCTGGACACTAGAAACTTCAAACTTAGACCTCAAACCTTAAACTCTAGACCTTGCATTTTACCATTGGACCCTAGAACTTGGAAGCTATACTTGGAATCATAGACATTGTATTCGATAACCATTGATTGTGGACCCTAGACCAAGAAACCTTTACCTTGAACCCTTGGACCTTGAATCTTGAACCCAAGACCCTTACACTAAATTGTAAATCCATGATCCTGAACATATGACTTTGGACACTAGACCCTTTGAACTTGGATTTCTAATGTTGAACCTATGACTTGGACCTTGGACATGAACCTTGAGACTCTGGACACTTATAACTTGGACCTTGAACCTTGAACCCTAGACCTTAGACCCTTGATCGTAAACCTTGAATTGAAGACCCTTGACATTAAATCCTGAAACCATGATCATAGACATAAGATAGTGAGCACTAGACCCTTCAAACTTGTACATCAAACCTCGAATATATGACCCTACACCTTGAATCTAAGATCCTAAACCATGGACACCAAACATTGAACATAAGACCATGTACACTAGACAGTCCAAACCTAGACCTAAACCTTGGATATATATCCACCAATTTAGTTGGGGTCTACGCATGTTAGCCCACACTTATGTTCATGCTAGGAGTAATATGTAAAATCTTAGATCCTATTTTGTTAATATCCTACAATTAGGGCATTCCATGAGAACACATTTCTTTAAGGGATTCTATCAAATAGTTTAGTGCCTTGTCTATGCTTCCACATTTTGTATCTCTATCTCTCCCTCTATCACTCCCTCCTCTCTCTCCATCTCTATCCATATCCCTAAATCTCCCCCTCTCTTCCACTCTCTATCTATATCCCTTAATCTCCACTTGTCTCCTCGTCTCTCTCTTAATGTATCTATCCTACATCTCTTTTGCCTCTCTCTCTCTCTCCCCCCTCTCTATCCATATCTCTCAATCTCCCCCCTCTCTCCCCCTTTTCTATCTATATCCCTCAATCTCCCCTCTCTCTATATCTCTCTATCTCCCCCCATCTCTCTCTCAATGTCTCTATCCTCCATCTCTCTATATTAGTCCCTCTCCATCTCTCCCTCCATCCCTCTCTATCTCTATCTCCCTCCATCCCTCTCTATCTCTCCCTCCATCCCTCTCTCTATCTCTCCCTCCCTACCTCCCTCTCTCCCTCTCTTTATCTCTATCTCCTAATCTCCCTCCTCTCTCTCTCATTCTCTCCCCCTATCTATCTCTATCCATATATGTTTCCCTATCTATCTCCCCACCTCCCTCTTAAAGGATCATAGCTTCAAGGATCTTGATCTATTGTAACATGGGGGCTACAAGATCTTTTGAGGTAGCATCTCCTATGTTTTGTATTTCTCCATCATGAGGTGGGTTTTGTTTAGTAAGTGAGGGTTGAGTATCCATGTTGGTTTTTTTCCTCAAGGAATATTTCTAGTACCCATTAGCATACTTCATCTCATTCATGTTGATAATGTATATGGGGAGCCTCTCATGCTATACAAGATTCTTCTAGGTCTTTCTCTAAGAGTCTCACCTCATTGTCAATTCAAGTGGTAGTGTCTTTGTAGTTTGTGATGGGATGACCCTAATGATGGATTTTTATTAGATGAACACTTGAGTGCTCTAAATTGATCTAGGTTTGGTTGAATCATAATATCTTGGTTCCAAACTAGGTTATCAGAAGTGATGAAGTTATGCAGTCATTGTTGTCCACCATTCGAGTTAACATCTTTATAATCATACCTATTTGAGATAGGTGCTAATGGATTGGAAAGGATGTACCATTTGAATGAAGGAGGGCTAGATAGGTTTAAGGGACCTTGTCCCTATTGTGTTATTCATCTAGACATATTCAAGGGTACCATAAGTACCACAACAAAATGGGAAGACAAGGTGGGTGAAAGGTGGAAGAAAGAAAATGAAAGGGCTTGTCCAAAAGGATTTTCCTTTCATGTTAGTTTCACCAAAATATTTGACATTCTAAATCTTCTCATCACAAAAAGTGCATGAGGTGGACTCAAAACAAAACATTCAATATGTGCTACACCCTTATTGATGGTATGGATTGAATTACTCCTGATCTTCCAAAAAAATATAGTTAAGCAAAGGAGAATTTGACAAATTGATCACTCTCTTCTCATGGAAAGAGGATCTCATAGATGGTACTGATATGGTCGTGTGAAAAGAAAAGTGAAGTATAAATTCTATCTTATGTCAACAAAGAATATAGGTCTATTAAGTGGTAATGTAATAATTAAAAACAAAGTCAAAGTGTGAAAGAGTGTACACTAGTGAATTATGTAGAAGAGTTATTCAAATGGGAAAGGATATATGCAAGATGATGATATCTTGATGAAGTATGTATGTGGCCTTCATAGCCATCTAATTAGGTTCATATTTCTCTAAAAAATGAAAGAAATAGATAAGCCATCTTATCAAGCTCATTATTTCAAAATGGACAAGGAAAATATCACATGCCTTTCTTCATGAAGGGAAATACAAAACAATTTTCAACTTAATCATATAAGAAGAGATGTCAAAAGTTATTTGATCTATACAAATTATCACCACTTTAACATAGTAATGAAACTAAATAAATAACTAGATTGAAAAAATGATAGAACAACCACGATAGAGAGATAGAGGGAGATATAGAGAGGGGTTTTTTAATGCTTTAGTGTTGTTGTTTAGGGTTTTGGGTTCACATTTAGGGAACTTGGATTTTAATAATAAGGAAGAGGAAGGTAAAGTGATGGTGGCGGTGGGAGAGAGACATAGAGACTCATTCTTATTCTAGTCTATCCATTTGAGGGTTTTCCAACTTTCTTATGCATAGACTCGCAAGTGGAGTGTACCTAAGCAATCATCTCATTAAGATTTATGAGACCTTCTGGACTAGGCGTAGCACTAGGATTTTTGTGTAGTCCATATTTCTTTTGAAGATAGATAAGCCTTGACCTAGGATAGATCAATTCAACTAACTCTATAAATATAGGGGCAATTCCTCTTTTTCAACCATAGCAGAAACCTCCTACGTGTCATCATCCCAATGATTATACCATAATTTGGATAGTTCACCTTTTTATCATCTTCCTAAATAGAATTTCCACTCTCATGTATTTCATCAAGTAATTGGACCCCTTTAAGACAATGAGAAGGGTCATGAGCTTGGATACAAGGAGTACACCATGAGTATACTTCCATAAAATTTGTGTACTGCAAAGTATTTGGAACATTTCTCCTTTTGTCCATTGTTGTACTCATCGCGGTCTCCTATCTCATTGATGATGATTGTGTGAATGAGAAGATGGCGAGGCTAGTAACTTTGACACTTTGGATATCCTACTTGACATTTGAGAGAATGGTTTTATCATTTTCTTTAAGTTTTTGACCAAGGTGTAATCAATGTGCCTACCTCTATATTTCCCCCTACTATAGATAGGTGGATTCTTTACCCTCCCTATGTTCTTTGGAATCTCTATCCCCTCTAGGTCTCCTTAACTCTAAATTGAGCACTAATCCATCTACAGTAGCTGAGGGAGCACAAAATTCTTGATTCACATTCCTCTCTCTAGCATTCTTTTCTATGGGTCAAGCTTTATTTTGCTTTCTTAAAGGTTTTTACCCCTTTGTGAACTTCTCTTATTATAGAGAGGGGGTATCTACACCATTATAGATATTAGGGCTTCTCCGATAGAGGGAGATCCCCTCCCTATTATGATTTCAATTCCACTATTTCTTGTGCCCTTCTAAGAGAAGTTTAGGTCCTTTTGGAAAACATGGGGCCACGATCATAAACCATAGATGCTCGACCACCTCCTCATATAAAACCATAGGTGCTTGACCACCTCCTATCCTTGCATTGATCAAATCCTTGCACCTCCTAGTTAGTGTCTCTACTATAGTTCCTTCTAGGTCTTTATCTAAATCTTGATTCATTGCAAGTGGTGGAGAAGTTGGGGTCAACAATTAGCTCTACTAGATCTACTATGGTTGGGTATGGGTAAAGATCAATTGAGATGAGATCACCTTGTGCTCAACCTTAAATATGATACTTAGTCCTCTTTCAATCCTAAACAAATAACATGTTTTACATGAACACAAAACTTGATCACATTTTATGTTCAACAAAACATACATACGTGAATACATGCTTTATAGTGTTTCCATACATACATACATACATACATAACATTATATTCTATTCAAATAAACATTAATTAAATATATATAAAGTATTTAAATATTTAAAATATATATTTTTACATTATAGAAAAAAAATTTGTGGAACCTAAAACACGAGCGTGTTTTAGGTTCCACAAAATGTGCTTGTGTTTTGTGGAACCTAAAACATGAGTGCATTTTAGGTTCCACAAAATGTGCTCATGTTTTATGGAACCTAAAACACGAACACGTTTTAGGTTCCACAAAATGTGCTCAAGTTTTGTGGAACCTAAAACATGAGCGCATTTTAGTTTTTTTCAAATTTTTAGCCCGCCTTTTTAGGCTTGGAATTGGCTTGGGCAACCAAACCTAAGGTTTGGACCTCTATGATACCTCCTACATACGTGTTTTTCATTGTCAATAACATTTTTAAACTTCAACTTCGTCAGATTTACTCATTTTATAACAAAATTTGATGAAACCAACACTAAAACAATGAGCTAGTTCTTAGCTTTCCAACCATATTTTTTTTTAATTTTGAATAAGTTAAGATATTTATTTTTATTTTCGTTGAACAATGTCCTCATATTCTTCAATCATATATGTATTGGGTTTTATTTATAACTTTTGATCCGCTTATCAAAATTTATATATATATAAAGGATTATTCTATGCATCATTCTTTATACATTCAAAAAAAATTACATTTTCAATTATTTTTGTGCAAGTTATGTTATTTTTGTGCATCCACTTTGAAAAATCACAAAAAAACATTCAATAAAAATTACAAAAAAATACACAACTTCTAGTACTCAATCTTAACTACGTTTCTACCAATCAGTTTTTAAAAATACTAAATGCAACAAAAAAATAGGGGGGCACACACCAGACACTATTATATTTTAGTGAGAAAAATAGGAACACTTTTGTGTGCGTGTAACATTTCACCCTCTTAATCTTAACTATTTTTTTAAAACTTTAGTAGTTTAGAAACTGGATTCAAAGCACTACAATTCTTGTTCTTTCCATATCTTTAAAATTTGAGTGCATGCATCTCAAATTACTCATCCAAGTTTAGGTTTAGCTAATTTTAGGAAAAAAGTGGCCACTTTTGACCCCATTTTTGTATACCATTTCCATGCACTTACCCTCCTCTATAGTATCCTTTTGGGTATCATTTTCATGCTTATTTATTTTCAGTGATTTATTTCATGTACTTTAGCATGCATATGCATGTAATGTCATACGCTCCCTAAAGTGGGGGCTAAATGTAACATCATAAATTATTCTCGATCACAATTTCATATTATGTTTGGTACTTGCTTTAGTTTCCATGCCTTTAGCATGTTTTAGGATCACTTCCATCCTTGCCCTTACTCTCAACCCACGACATGTGTCTTTGCACTGCTTTGACCCTTTCTACTTACCATGTGCAAAAACCATAAAAGTGCCAAAATTCTGGCTTTGTCCCAAGTTGATTAGACCTTTTAAGAACTGAAATTGTCAAGACTCTAGTGCTTAGCACGGACGTCTACGCTATGCATAGATGTCCTGAAAGCCTTTGTTAGTCTTGCGATCATTTTTGGAATTTATCTTTTCACTTATATGTTTTGCTAAGATTTTATTGATGCTTATCCGCACCCAAACATCTCCTTTCCTTGATTTTTTGCCTTTGCCTTCTCTATTTAAGCAAGTATATTTTCTATTGCAAAGGATCGATTCTTTTTCATAGCAAAGCTCTACCAAAATTGAGATCGATTTACTTTCACTATGCAAAAACTTTGCCAAGATTGAGAACAAGCATTACTACGATTTGTTTTGTCAATCTCTTACTATGTTATTCCCATCGAAGTGTGACAAATTTTGAAGGATTCTGATTGGAACTACTACCTACTGAGTGGATTTCACCTCATGTTGTGAGGTGACAAAATTCTAATTAATTCTCGCTTTCGTACTTTGATTATTGCAATCCATTTGGTATATCTTATATCTTCGTGGGTTGGTTTACATTTCTATTTATCTCTTGCATGTAGAGATCACTGTGCAAATCTACTATAGGTCACTAAGTAAGATTCATTTTATCATTATAGCATTGTTATTTTGTCATTACTTATCCTAATTCTAGACACACTTACAATTTAGAGCACACATTGTTTTATCAATTAATCAATCTAGCTATCATTGAGGTGGAAACACCAAAACGGGGTTTGACCAATGCAAACTCCTATATAGCCCAACCCTTCTTCTTTGTCTCTGTATTTGTAGGTTTCATCAAGAAGTCTGACAACCCAAGGAATGACTAAAAGGATTGGCACAAAGATTAAGGATAGGAAATCATACCATACCTACATCGTACAAACTACAACACGATGTGCAGACGTCTACACCATGTACTGTCATCCTAGACAATGGGTTTTGTCCTCTGGTGCCAGGTTCCTTGTTATTGTATATTTCCATTTCTACATTTCATTTTTTGAAATATTCTATAAATATTTGTATTTTCCCATCTTAGTTAGTTTAGTTATCTATTTTCCATTCAATTGCAACAAAGGGATATAGCTCGAACATTCTTGCCCTTCCAAATTGGATAGTGGCGAGATACACGTTTTCGTTGGCTAGTATCCTAATGTTCAATAGATAGTTGTTTTTGATTATGAGTAAATTAGTTAGAGGAAATTTTCTATTAAACATCTTGTAATTGACATCTCCCCTTTGTTGATCAGATGTCATACGCTTGAGACTTGATTATAGCTTCAACTATTAATACACATAAACAATATACACATTAGTATATAAAACATGACATATAAAATACATAAGTAAATAAACACTTAGCACAAACCTGTAATCAGTTTCAATCAACATTTATTTATCATATTGACTTGAGAGGTAGGTGAATAAACTAGAGTTCACACCTCCTCCTGCGGCAAGCATGGAGAACAATTTAGAATAAAAACGGATATCATTAATCTACACTAATCAATGTTAGTTAAGACAATAAATTCACAATAACATTTATTTTTCTTAATCATACCTATGTAGGAGGCATAGAAGATGTTATCCCTATAGTAATGCCCATCTCTATGCTTTTTTGAAGATAGGGAGAAGTATTTATTGAAGTGATCAATTGAAAATAAAAACAAGGTTACTTGAACAAAATAGTTAAACTTGCACACATAGACTACATAAAATTATTTGCATACATTACATATAGTTCATTATCTACATGTTATGATGATTAAAATACTAAAACTTATCTCAATAACACAAGTAGTGACTACTCTCACCTATGTATTTGGGTGTGGAAGGTCCAACATCCCCTGTTCAAAATTAATTTGTGATTTTAAAATCAATATTGCTCTATGAAAATAAATTGACAAGCAATATATTTATTAATTCATTACAATTATACCTTAATAGTTGACATGCACACAAAACAATGTGATGATGTGGCATGGCCTTATGTAGGTTGTATTGTTTGATCCTAAAGATCATAATAAATACATAGTTTTTAATCAATTTTCATTCACAATAAATTAGTTTAGTTAATTACAAAATCAAAAGCAATATACCAAATTACATAACTTTATTTAAAATTACCTATGAGTCAATACCAAAGGTTACCTCCAGGAGGGCATCTATTAGAACCATACTCTCCAACTCAGAGGGATATTATAGCTCCTCATCTGTGGCATACTTCAATGACTATGTAGTCCTCCTCACCTATGTAGCATCTTTCTTAGCCTATGTAAGATCTTCCTCAGCCTATGTAGTAGCCTCATCAACATAAACACCTCTAGGACAATAATCCCGACAATTGTCAAATACATGGGGAGCACCGTAATGTTGAGAAGGATTCTCCTCATGACATCCCTCTGGAGGGTTTGAACCTTCATAGTCTCCTTCAATATCAATAGAAGTGTCGCATGGGGAAGTGGCTTATTTGCAAGATGTCTAAGTGGCCAATCTTCTACATATTAAGCCCCCTCTCGATCATGTGCAAACCCTCTCCCTCTCCTTTGAAAATGTTTGTGATCAAAACAAGTCTTAAATTTTACGTAACACAAACTTACAATAGAGTTTCATAAAAAAAAGTACAAAGGAACCTCATAATTGTTACTTGGAAGTTGTTAGAAAAACCATCCACCACCTATCCCAAAAGTTGTTCCTTATCTTCTGGCGATTGCACCAATGGATAAGAAAACTTTTCACACTAAGTGGGAGGGGTTGATTGATTTTTTAGTCTATAAAGAGAGCACATATATTGATTTCCTATCTTTTTCCACTTCACATCATCATAAGACAAATTTCCATCATAAAATTGGCAGCACTACTCTTTATGGGAATGCCATGTGTCAATTTGTCCTATGACAAAGTCTATATTAATACTAAATTCTTCTAATATTTTTGCTAATGAATCATGTCTCGGATGACCCCTACCAATTCTGTTGTGAATTTGGAAGGTTTTGTGGAAATCTTGGAGGGCTTGGAGGATTTTATTCAATCTTTTTTTCACCTACAATATTTGGTTATGGTTGAATGTTTGCATGGCTTGGTTTGTATAATTCAAAAGAAATTTGATAAAATTTGATAAAAATAATAATAAAACTATAACCTAATTTCAGTTGAATAACTAAAAATGAGAAACAAAATATTTAAAATGCCTCTTCTACATGGTGTCATTCATAAATGATGAATCGGTGCATAAAATCAAGCTTCAAGGATGAAAATTGTCATGGGTGTGCTCATAGAAATTTGCTACTCGTGTTTTAGTTGCAGAGAGCAAAGAAAATAATGCCCTCTCAATCACAAATATTTTTTTGTTTTAACTCAAAATGACATGTACTTGTTTGTTATGTTTCCTCGTCATACGACCCATAATGTGCTTGTGTAATGGCTCTCTGACTACAAATCATAACACATTCACATTAGTTCTTAACACAATCACATTTAGTGAATTTTGCTTTAAGTTTTTGTTTTGGCCACTTTTTTGTCCCCTATCTTTGTGACACACCCATTCCATTTGCATCAAGTCTCATTGTGTTAATCACCTAGCATCATCGTAACCAATTGACATCATTTGCATTGTTGCTTCTTGTCTTCCAACTCTTTTCAAAATCATTAAATCAATCATCCAGGTTTCCTTAAAGGGAAAGATCCTTACATTACAAACTCTAAACAATGTTCACAAACACCACCAAGTTTTTCAATTGTAGGTGGAGACATCAAGTGAGTCTCTTTTAGGTCTACAAACATCTTGATCGAGTCCCTATATAGGAAGGGCAAATCTGCAAATCACGGTGAATCCACAGTCATAGGGATTAGTTCTGCACCCACAGAATTGTCCCAGGTCCTCGCACAATTTCACAACCCACTAAGCTCGATCATTTCGGTCCATTCATCCCAAATCTAATTTCTGAATTTGGAAACAATCACCTCTCACAATATTTTCTATCCCCTCTTTCAAAATACACTTTTATTTTTATTATTTTTTTCTATTTCAGATGTGATTAAATACAGGTTCATCCCAGCTCCATTATCTAAGCTAATTTGATTATTATTATTATTATTTCAGATCTGATTGAGTACGGGTTCATCCCAGCTCTATTATCTAAGCTAATTTGATTATTATTACTTATTTGCATTTGTTTATCTGAAATATTTTTTTGTGAGGGAATGTTTTATTATCTCGAACATCAGAAATTCTTTAATTTCCTAAATAATGACTTGCTCAGTTGAGGATAGTTTTCTGTTCTTTGGGCTGTCTTGAAACCCGCGATGCACTGCTTTTTTCTTTAAAAAAACTCATAAATTTATTTACTTTTGCAATGAGAGGATGTTTTATTCTGAAAATAGATATTTGTCAGGCTAATGATTTAACTGTTTTTCTTACGCCCATGTCTGACTTCCTACAAATTTGAAAAGCTTTCTGAACTCACTTCTTAAAGGGTAGCACAGTTTTTCGTTGAACCAAGATTCTGAAAAGTTTGTAAGTTCGTTGGAATTTCCTGAGGAAAGAAGTTTTGTTCTTTCTTTTAACTCTTCTTTTGGGGACAATCTTAATCTCTTGTGTGCTTAACTATAATTTACTTCTCAAATCTCTCTTTCGGTCACTTTCTGCTATTAAAATTCAGAGTTTTCTGGCTTCTGCATCTGCATCTTCGATATGCCGGTTAATTAAAAGTCTGATAAAGCCCACAACATCCCAATTTTCCGAAGAAGCAGTTGTTAACAATTAGCACCTAAACAAATTTAAAACATAATCTGCATTACCCAAACAAAGGTTACGTGGAGATATGAACAGAAGTTACGGGACACAGGTGATTCAGGTAACACATCTTATTAAAGCCAATTCAGTTACTTGAAATTCTGTCTCAGATTGTAAAAGATGTCTGATGCAGTGTTTAAGTTCTCAACCATCGAAGCAATGTAAAAGCAAAAATAAATTCTATGCATAATGAAACTTCATATGTTCGCATACTTTATCATTTGACAGGCATGTATATGCCAACGGAAACATTGCATACATTACAAGCCTGTGGTGAGCCTCAAAACTTCCAATCCAATCCTATATCTCCAAAATCTCTAACAAATGAATGCTATATAGAGCCTATTTCCCTGTCCTATGATGCACTTTTCTCACTAAAGCTGCCACTAAACTACTAGCTGAAATGTAGTTTTACAATATCTTACATAACTCTGGATGAACACGACCATACACACAAAAAATCTAAGATCGCTTTCCAATGATCAAACCAAACAACACTGAGATCAGTGCAATTACCAACACAAACTTTATGCTTAAGTTGAAACGCTCCGTAGATCTGTCAATTGTGCTAGTTGAAGCAACAGGAACAGACTGAAGTACAGATTTGCTTTTACTTCTACCCTTCTTCTCGGCATGTATCAAAAGGTCAGTGCCAATATCCCTTGTACTCTCAAGCATGCCTTTTTTCTGCAATTTCTCAAAATCCATATCCCAAAAAGTCAGAACCATTAAGACCATCGAGGCTTCCACAAGACTTACGTTTGCAAAAGCAGATTTACTTGACACAAATATTAGTGAGCTCAAACATCTCTATTAAGAGAAGAAAAGAAGGCCCATACTTGGGCCTTCTGTACACAAATAAAGTGACAAAAGCCATCATAAGAAAAAATGTCTTTACCACATATTCCTCTAATTGCATAAAACTTGAGTAATTTATTTGTCCATTATAAAATAGAGGCATAGTGAGTTGTTTACCTGAGAAGTCTTAGTAAGCTGATCTTTCAAAGATTTTATCTCTTTCGCTGCTTGCATCATTTTTTCAGAGTACTTCTTCGTAGTTTCAGTCTAGAAAATAATGCACAAACAGAACATTAGCTATTCTCAGTGTCCAATTAAATTTCACTGCAAGAGAGCTACCTATTAACATCATGCACAAGAAACTAATATATTAACTAGAGCAAAAACAGATCTATATTTTGTTGGGCAAGACCCCCCCTCCCCCTCTATAAGTGAGGCCTATCAAACGTTCAATGAAGAAATAGAAGGGATTTCTATTTAAAATAGGAGTTCAATAATTATACTAGGAAAAACTGTTAACAATTATATCAAGGATTGGCTGTAAAAAAAGAAAGAATGATTAGTAAGCTTCAACGATTCAATGGGCAGGGCTGATATTCAAGTTCAGGGCACTCTGGAGCTCTATGGCTCCAAGCCTCTTGACTAGCTCAGTGTTTATGGCCTCCTTTGTGTTAGCTGACTCTATGTTGTTAGTTTGAGCTTGTTGGTGTTAATTTACAGCCCTTGTGCTGTGGGTACATGTAATTGTTTCTTTGCTGTTTAGTGGGCTTCAATACTGTATCTTTTACAGATCTTTGTAAAAGAGTTCAGACCCTTCAAAAAAACTTCATTTTACCTTTAATAAAAAAAGATATGGAAAGATTCCCGCTGTCATACATAGATCAAACAAAATCCCTTGATTTTATTTCAAATATGAACATTCCCTAAATCTAGACATTAAGAACACTAAGCATGTTCATTTCAATGCCTATAAAGTTTCATAGAAGAGTCACGTTAGAAACTGTGAACCACTTTTTTACTTAATTACTATTTTTTAACTTAATAGAAACAATTATTAAAATGTAATAAAGAATCCAATGCCCAGATATCAACAGGCTGTGCCAGAAGGAAACATCACATTATTATGCTCTCCGTTTAAAAACTAGCGTCAGATGGAAATCAAACAAGAAGAGAGAGGGAAAAATACCTGATCCTGCAATTTGCTTTCCTTCTCCTGCAACTTCTGTTCAAAAATTGCTAGCTGTTTTATGTTCATATCAGCTCCACTCAGCTTAGCTCTGAGATCCTCTATCTCAGTTTTCAGCGTCGCTTCCCTTTGTTCTGCTAGCTTCAATCCACTCGAAGTCTGTGAATAGTCAAATGCCATTGCTAATTAGTCAAAATTAAGCTGTTCCATAAATATATCATAAATTCATTTTCAAAACATCTAACCACAACATACAAGCCATGTTTAAACATGTAGTAAAAAGAAACAATTATCAAACAATAAAGAAAAGGATAGAGTTGAATGAACAATCAGACAACAAAAATCGGTGTAGAAATTTGGGCATCAAGAAGAACCTGTTCCTCTAACTGCAAATCAGCTAGCCGCAACTTCTCTTCAAGCTCCGCTACTTGTGCTTGTAAAGCAGGAATTTGGCACAGTTTACCATGCATATCCTCTAACTCTGCTTTGAACATGGCCTCTCTTTCGACAGATTGTTTGAGTGTAATCTCATTCTACAAATATTTATGTAATAGTTTATCCTCAGAAAAAGACAACTCACCAAAACTATATTAAGTAGAAGAATTATTATTCTCATTTTCTCGAATGACAGAATTTCTAAAAATCACACGATCACATCCATCAAAAACACAGACGTCAAGCGTCATAAGCCCATAGTAGCATCACATAAAAATGAAAGACATCCACACACACACATATGACTCTAAGCTTAATCTATACTCAAGCCAAAAGAAAATATTGGATTGTATAAATGCATCTATCCTAAACACACATGCAAGAAATAGGACCATGGAGAGTTACCTCCTCTTGCAACTTTAATTCAGCCAGATGCAACTTTTGTTCAAGTTCCTCCATTTGGACTTGTAGAATGGCATACTGACTCTGTTTACCCTTAAGATCATCCAAATCAGCAGTAAATATGATCTCCCTTTCAGTTGCCTTCTTCAATTCACTTTCTTTCTGAGACAGTAGGGTATCAAATTCATTTTTCATGCTTGAATATTTTTCTATCAGCTCATTATTGTCTTCCATTACAGAGGAAATCTGCAAACAGGCATAGATCTTCCCATAATCAATCAACCATAGCATTTGACTACCTTTTATAATTTACGGAGAAAATAACAAAAGTGCAGGCTCAAAAAGAAAAAAGATTAAAAAAAGGTGTAGGCTCTTTAGTGCTCCAATGACAAAACACACCTGTGATTGATGTTGCTGTCTCTCATTAGCTAGCTGTGCAGTCAAGTCATTTAGGCTGTTCAAAGAAGAGGTCACCTGCTCGGTAAGTAACTCATTCTCATTTTGAACTTGACGATAATCTGTTTGTAACTCATCCACCTTGCTCTGGAGACAAATCAACTCTTCATTTAGCTTTGAATTTTTTTCAGCCAATACTTCACTTTCTACTACTGATTGTTGCAGCCTCTCTTCAGCTGCCAAGAGTTGTTCTTTAAGCTCTTGTTGTGTGGCTTCCAATTTTAATAATATAGCAGAAGAGTCTTGCAACTTAGACTGGCTCACTGTTGCTGATTCCGATGCTTGTGCAGCTCGGTCTTCAGAATCTTTCAGTTGATCTTCAAGAGCATTCATTTTCTCAATCAAGCTTTTTACTTGGGCATCTGCATGCATGTATTTGTCATATGCTTCTTGCAACTTTGTTTCTCTGTCCAGGGTGTTAGATTCAAGAAGCTGTTCCATCTCTGTATACTTAGCTGATAATTCTTTTGAGACATTCTCCTTATCCATCAGTTGCTCCTCAGCAATCTTTAGCTTGGCCTGAAGCTCGATTTCTCTAAGGAGAGCACTCTGCAGATCTTCCTGAAGCACAGATAATCTGCCCTGTGCATCCCTATTACTATTTTCCCGATCTGTCACAAGGTTCTCAAGCTCAAGATGTCTGTCAGTCGACTTTTTTGATATATCTTCAAGGTTGGCAATAGTTTCTTTTGCTCCATTTAAGCTTTCCTCCAGTTCTTTTTCCCTTAGACTTGAATTTGTCAATATAGTCTCGAGCTCCAAAACTCTTGCCAAAGAATCCTCAAGCTTTGCTTTTAGTTCATTTGCCTTCTCAGAAAATTCTTTTGCATTGATTTCAGTCTCTCTACACCTTGCTTCTGCCAAATTCAGCTGTTCATCAAGCTCATGACTCTGTTGCTCTGCACTTGCCTTGAATTCCTGTAATGAATGTTCAAGCTCCTCGCAATGATCTGCTGATTGTTTGGCAATACTCTTTTCTTCTGTCAATTGTTCTAGAGTAACTTTAAGCTTTTCCTGAAGTTCAGCTTCCCTGAGAGCATACTTCTCTAGATCTAATTTAAAAGAATCAATTTTATCTTGGGATTCCTTAGAGGTAAGAAGAAGAACCTCAGTTTGCTGTGCCAACTGTTCATCAGTATCCTTCACCAAAGCTTTAAGTTCACTTTCTCTTTCAATAGCACTCTTCAGATCTATTTCAAATGTTTCCAATTTGTCTTGTGCTTCCTTGGAGTTAAGTTGCAAGAACTCGATTAAGTTCTCAGCCTCCAATAACTTTCCAGTTAGTTTATTTACTACATCTTCCCTGCTGGCAACTTCTTGGTTTGCTAAACTTATGCTTTCTTCTAGTTCTTGTTCCTTCTCCCTTGAATTCACTTGTATAACTTCAAGCTCCTTAATCCTTGCCAGTGAGTCCTCCAGCTTCACCCTCAATTCAGATACCTGCTCAGAAAACTGTTTTGCTTCAGTTTCAGTCTCCATAAATCTTGTTTCTGCCAACCTCAGCTGTTTTTCAAGATCACAATTCTCTTGCTTAGCAGTCTCCAATAACGACTCCAATTCTATCACCTTCTTTGCATTATCCTCTGCCTTACCACGGAAAACACCAAGTAAGTCTTCAAGCTCAACACTTCTTTGCCTGGAGTTACTTGCATGTGCTTCATGTTCTAAATGGACTTCTTCGAGGGACTTCAACTTCTGCTCCATCTCTGCATTCGTTGCTGAAGATTGATCAAATGAAGCTTCCAAAGCACTTATCTTATCTTTAGAAACCTCAACCTGGTTCTGGAAACTGACACAGGATTCCTCAAGTTCGGATATTTTCTCATTAAGTTGAGCAACTGTAGATTCAAGGTCTCGACATTTCACTCTTGTGCTCTCCAAATCCTCTAGAAAATCTGATGACTTAAGCTCTTCCTGTTTCAAATTAACCTCAAGCAACTGGTTGGCTTCTAGTACTTCTTGCAGCTTATTATTCAATTCATCAATCTCAACCATTTTAAGTTTAAGGTTTTCTTCGGAACTTGAACGAAGTTCCTCCAGAGCTGAAATATCTTCCTTCATTTTTTCAGAAGACTGTCTTGCTTCAATTTCAGTCTCCCTAAATCTTGTTTCTGCCAACTCCAGTTGTTTTTCAAGATCACAGTTCTCTTGCTTAGCAGTCTCCAATAACGACTCCAATTCTATCACCTTCCTTGCATTATCCTCTGCCTTACCACGAAAAACGCCAAGCAAATCTTCAAGCTCAACACTTCTTTGCCTGGAGTTACTTGCTTGTGCTTCATGTTCTGAATGGACTTCTTCAAGGGACTTCAACTTCTGCTCCATCTCTGCATTCCTTGCTGAAGATTGATCAAATGAAGCTTCCAAAACGCTGATCTTCTCTTTAGAAACCTCGACCTGGTTCTGGAAACTGACACAGGATTCCTCAAGTTCAGATATCTTCTCATTAAGTTGAGCAACTGTAGATTCAAGGTCTCGACATTTCACTCTTGTACTCTCCAAATCCTCTAGAAAATCTGATGACTTAAGCACTTCCTGTTTCAAATTATCCTCAAGCAAATGGTTGGCTTCTAGTACTTCTTGCAGCTTATCATTCAATTCATTAATTTCAACCATTTTAAGTTTAAGGTTTTCTTCAGAACTTGAACAAATTTCCTCCAGAGCTGAAATATCTTCCTTCATTTTTTCAGAAGACTGTCTTGCTTCAATTTCAGTCTCCCTAAATCTTGTTTCTGCCAACTCCAGCTGTTTTTCAAGATCACAGTTCTCTTGCTTAGCAGTCTCCAATAACGACTCCAATTCTATCACCTTCCTTGCATTATCCTCTGACTTACCACGAAAAACGCCAAGCAAGTCTTCAAGCTCAACACTTCTTTGCCTGGAGTTACTTGCTTGTGCTTCATGTTCTGAATGGACTTCTTCAAGGGACTTCAACTTCTGCTCCATCTCTGCATTCCTTGCTGAAGATTGATCAAATGAAGCTTCCAAAACGCTGATCTTCTCTTTAGAAACCTCGACCTGGTTCTGGAAACTGACACAGGAT